>CAWUFW010000604.1:0-2762500 GCA_963921515.1 Calotriton arnoldi | reverse complement strand
TTAGGAAATCTAGGGTACCCGGCAGAAGTGTTTCATGAAGATGAGCCCCTCAGATGGAAGTGGCTACCCAGTGCATTATCCAGCGTCTCACAGAGTAGCCACCTGGAATGACCTTCCAATTAGCAATGAGCAAAAGATTATGTCTTGGAATGCATCTGGAATAAATAACAGCAGAGAGATGATACATTATTTGGGTTCATTAGGGGCTGATGTAGTCTGTCTCCAGGAGACATGGTGCACGCGGTATTGGTACGTGTGATTTCATTATTTTAGATTGTAAAGCATTACTTTCAAGGAGAGGGCATGCGAAGGGAGTGGGGGGGGGCATATCACTTGTCTTATAGAATTTAGTGGAAGTATGAATGTTATAAGGACCCAAGCAATTTATTCCTAGCTGTAACCCTGTTTAACCTCGAAAGAGAGCAAAGGTTTTCTCCCCTACTAGTGGTAAATACCTATATCCCTCCAGAGGCATCTTATGATATGCTTTTAGGAGAGTTTTTTTCTTTTAATAAGAAAGTCTCTGATAAGGACTTTCCCCACATATAATTTTGGTAGGGGACCTAAATTGCAAAATTTCTAATTTTGCGTTAGAACAATTACGTGAGCTAGAAAAAGTGGATGCGTTACAGATACCGCCAGCTCTTTTTCGCACTAAAGTAAGAACTAATAAGAGAGGGAAAATATTATTGGCCCAGTTGAAAAATTACTGATTGTGTTATAGCGAATGATAGGCTTCCCTCTGACTCATAAAGCCCCAGCGGGAGCGTCAATTTTGGATTATGTGGTGGTAGGGTGTACGTCTTTCCATTTGTTGGGTGACCTTAAAGTCACAGACCCCCTACTCAGTGACCATAATCTTTTAATCATTTCTGTGAATTATAACACAGTCCCTATTAGTTCCTTGAAACTTGATGGAGTCACTACCAGGTTTGATAAGAAAACGAGGAGAACTTACTGGGATCATTGGGCGATTTTGGGCCTCAGAGATTTTCTAGAGAATTCCCTTGATCAATTGGACAGTTGGGTAGGAAATGAAATTGAAAGTTTTAATGCTTTTATGAAGCAATTAGTTAATGCTATTAATCAAAAGAATCTTGTGAGGAGGTTGAAAGGGATCCCTCACCCTCTATTTATGTTAAACAGGGAAATAAATGACCTAGTTAGGGAACAATATTTGGAATATGACCCCGAAAGGTATACCAGGGTCTTGCTATTAAAAAGGAGGAGGAGTCGACTGAAGGCCCGTTTGAAGAGAGAGGAGTGGAATAGCCTCTGGATTAAATTTAGGGAAGCAGCAGTTAAAGGTCAGACTAGATCATTTTGGGCGCTAGTTGCTATAGAAGAATCTTGATGGGTCAATTTATTCAGGACCTATATGCTCCAAATCAGGGAGTTGTAAGCCAATTCCCAGTAAAAGGGGATTTCAATTTGTATGGTCCTCCTTCTGAAAAAGAGATAGAGTTGAGGATTAGTGGAATGCGTACTTCGGCCGCGATGGGGCCTGACAAAATTCCTATCTCTGTCATAAAACAAAACGGCTCCTTTTGGAGTAAAATCCTTTGCCCAGTTTTTAAAAGCTGCTATGAAACAAAAAAAAAAAAACTACAGGGAGTTTTATAGTACCACTTTTTAAAAAGGGGACCTCAGCTTACCAGGAAATTATCGTCAGATCGCCCTCCTTGATGCAGTGGGTAAAGTTTTTGCTAAATTATTATTAACCTAGATTAATGATTGGGTGAAAGAGCATAAAATCATTCCTATGGAGCAAACAGGGTTTAGAAGTAAGCATGGAACGATTGATGACATGTCTGCCCTGCAGGTGATAAATTAAAAATATGCTTCAACTAGAGGGGGAGTGGTATATGCAGCTTTTATAGACTTCTCCACAGCATTCGACAAAGTTGATCATCCTTTGCTGTAGAGTAAGCTTTTAAGTTTGGGTATGCTTTCGGGTACCCTTTTACATCTAGTTCGTTCCCTCCATACTGACACCTGGTGTAGAGTTCTTTTGGGTGGGGATAGGGGTTTGTCTCAAGCCATTCCTACACTAAGGGCCAGATCTATGACCCATTTTTGCATGCGCAAACGGGTTAGCGACCCGTTTGCGCATGCAAAAACTGTTAGGGCCATGTACAAACCCTATTTAGCGAGCCGCAATTTATTTGCGACTCGCTAAATAGGATTTGCGACTCGCTATTAGGAAGGGACGTTCCCTTCCTAATAGCGACCCCAAATGCCATGTATGACTGTTCTGCGACCGCAATTGCAGTCGCAAAACAGTTGCAGTTTACCAACCTTCATAGAAGGGTGGTAAACCACTTGCAAATGGGAAGGGGTCCCTTGGGGAACCCTTCCCCTTTGTGACTGGCTCTAAAAATATTTTTTAAGGGCAGGCATTGGTCCCAGGGACCACTACCTGCCCTTAAAAAATTAAACGAAAACGTTTCATTTTTCTTTTTAGGTCTCGGCCTGCACCAGCGCTTGCGCAGGTCTGGCCGAGAGTTTTAGTAAGCAGGTTTTGGAAGTGCAAACACTGGCTTTCGGCTGGCGACCAGCTTGAGTTCACGATGTCGTGCACGCACAGCTGCCATCTGGGTTTCCTATCTCTTCCTCATTTCCTCGTCATGGCTCATTAACTCTCTGGACTCTGATGTTTCAATCGCAGCAGCAGCTCACATTACCAACTGAGGGCCCTGGACTACAGTCATATGAAAAACAACAGCGATTAGCATTGAAATGCAAGCTTTTTTTTGTCTAGTTAGAAATATTGCTTCGGTGGGTTGATTTCACCTTATATCGCTATTTGTTTTATATTGGAAGTCACAGCCTAATTACCAGTATTTTTGTCTCACTCTGTTTTTTTTAAAATATTTATTCACGCAAAGCACAAAGCTATATTTAAGGTTACTTTTTCCGCGTCACTTCTTCACTCTATTTAAACTCCACACCCCCCACTCTTATTGTCTCTCCCCTCTCTATCTTTTTTAGCCTTTCATTCTCTCTCACCCCTTTATCTGTTTCTCTTTCAAACTCCTTCATTCACTCTCTCTCCCCTTTCTCTCTCTCTATCCCGCTCCACTCTTTATTCTATGTACACCCTTTATCTCTCTTTCTCTCTCACCACCCTCTCTAATTGGGCATTATATCTTCACTCTATCTCTCACTCGGCAACACCACAGCATCACTCAGCGCAACCACAGCATCACTCAGAGCCAGCACAGCATCAATCAGAGCCAGCACAGCATCACTCAGCACCAACACATCTCTCAACGCCATCACAGCATCACTCAACGCCATCACAGCATCACTCAGTGCAACCACAGCATCACTCAGTGCAACCACAGCATCACTCAGCACAACCACAGCATTACTCAGCACAACCACAGCATCACTTAGCGCCACAACAGCATCACTCAGCGCCACCACAACATCACACCGCGCCACCACAGCATCACTCAGCACCACCATAGCTTTACTCAGCGACACCACATCACTCAGGGCCAACACTGCATCACTCAGCACCACCACAGGATGACTCAGCACCACCACAGGATGACTCAGCACCACCACAGGATGACTCAGCACCACCACAGCATCACTCAGCACCACCACAGCATCGCTCAGCATCACCACAGCATCGCTCAGCGCCACCACAGCATCACTCAGCGCCACCACAGCATCACTCAACGCCATCACAGCATCACTCAGCGCCACCACAGCATCACTCAGCGCCACCACAGCATCACTCAGCGCCACCACAGCATCACTCAGCGCCACCACAGCATCACTCAGCGCCACCACAGCATCACTCAGCGCTACCACAGCATCACTCAGCGCCACCACAGCATCACTCAGCACCACCATAGCTTTACTCAGCGACACCACATCACTCAGGGCCAACACTGCATCACTCAGCACCACCACAGGATGACTCAGCACCACCACAGGATGACTCAGCACCACCACAGGATGACTCAGCACCACCACAGCATCACTCAGCACCACCACAGCATCGCTCAGCGTCACCACAGCATCGCTCAGCGCTACCACAGCATCACTCAGCGCCACCACAGCATCACTCAGCGCCACCACAGCATCACTCAGCGCCACCACAGCATCACTCAGCGCCACCACAGCATCACTCAGCGCCACCACAGCATCACTCAGCGCCACCACAGCATCACTCAGCGCCACCACAGCATCACTCAGCGCCACCACAGCATCACTCAGCGCCACCACAGCATCACTCAGCGCCACCACAGCATCACTCAGCGCCACCACAGCATCACTCAGCATCACCACAGCATCACTCAGCGCCATGACAATATCACTCAGCACCACCACAGCATCACTCAGCACCACAGCAGTATCACTCAGCAACACCTGAGTATCATTCAGCATCACCTCAGCATCGTCTCCGCAACAGTCACCACCACCACCACTACCACCTCAGCATCACTCAGCACCACCTCAGCCTGCTCTCGGAATCTGGCATCTGTTGATTCTCCCCTAGCGTCTGGCCGCTGCTAGTGTTATAATACAGGTACTAGTTCCCAACCTTCACCCTTCGATTGTTTATGCCCCCTCAAAAAAAAAAGCTTTAACAAACAACCATTGCAATAGGCAGAAACAAGTTGCCAGCATTGCAAGAACAAAAGAAAACTGAGAATTTTTTATTGTAAATACTTTTTTAATATGGTCGTTCAGTTTTACATAATGCCTTCTTGGTCATATATAAAGTAACAAAATTGCTTCTGACACTTTTTTATTATAACTTTTCAGCATGCCGCACAGCAGCCACACTTCTCTACAGCACAGCTTGAAGACATTGGCAAAGTCAATAGCTCTGGCTAAACACTTATAAGGCCCCAAAGGCGAGACCTATTGGCTATGCCAATGCTTGTTTTAAATGCATCCTGTTTTCCTTTAAAGAAAACGGGCTGCATTAAAAACAAACTGCTTTATTTAAAAGCAGTCCCAGACATGGAGGTCTGCTGAGCCCAGCAGGCCACCATACCTGAGAGGGCCAGCCATTCCCAATGGGTCGCAAATTGCGAGTGGCTCATTAATATGCATGAGGCATGCAATTTGCAACCCCATTGGGAATCGCAATCAGTGTCGCAGACACTGTTGTACATACCATTTTGCGACTCGCAAATTGTAAGTCGCTATTGCGACGCAATTTGCGAGTCACCAATTCCTTGGTCGTACATCTGGCCCTAAATGGGTTACAACAAGGGTGCTTGCTGGCCCCTCTTCTTTTCTCCCTATATATCGCGGACCTCCCTGATCATTTGGCCCGGAGCAAGGGTATCGCTCCGTTAATTGGGGGAAAGTCTATTGAGTTTATTATATGCAGATGATATAATAATTTTTTATCTTACTCTGAAAGGCCTCAATATAGGCGTCTGCTGGCACTAAAACAATTTGCTGATGCCCACTATTTAAAGATTAATGTATTTAAAAGTAAAGATATGAGCTTTCACAGGAGGAAAAGGCGAAATATGGCAATTTGACATGGTCCGTGGGTGATCAAAAGCGAGAGATTGTGAAGTCATGTACTTTTCTAGGAAAGATAGTGTGCGGAAACTGGAGTGAAAAAGCTCACGTAGAAAATTACATAAATAAAGCCAATTCTCAGGCTAAATGCTTGGGCGCCTTTTATAGGGCTACAGGGAGAACGCATTTTTCATTTTTATTAGAGGTTTATTGAGCTAAAATCCCAGCCTCTCTGCTGCATGGAACAGAACTGATTGATGTTTCTAAATGTTTTTTTTAGTGTGATGGAAGGCCGAGTCCTCAGAAACCTTGCTTCAATCAACTCAATGTTCTCTGTGGCGGCTCTAGGGTTGGAATTCAGGCTCAGAAGTGCCTTCGTCCAGGGTCTTACAAGGGTGGTACGCTGGGCCTTGTGCCTTGCGAAGAGTGATCAAGGCTCATTAAGGTCGTATATTAGGAAAGAAATTCTGGATGGCCTAAAAGAGAAGTCACTAATTTATAGAAATGTTGCGGTGGCGACAGACTTGCTGCAGTTGGACGTATCCGTGATTTCTACTTTGACGACGCAACAACTAAAAGCTAGCTTAAAACAAGTCACATGTCGCCTGGACAGGGAGGCCTGCATCAAAAAAGGGGTTTCTACCCTGTCATAGATTCTTGCCTGATGAATAAAGTGCAGCCTTACATTTTTTGGAATTTGCCTCACAGTTTGAGATGGTTTTGGATTCTCTTGAGGCAGGGCCTGCTCCCATTAGATCCCCTTTTGGCTAAATGGTATGGTTCTTTGCCGGTTAGTCATTCGTGCCAAAATGACCCCCAAGATCTTAACTATATTTTATTCGCCTGCCCTGCTCTCCTATTCCACCTTCGGAAGAGGCTGAGGCCCATATGTTTGCAGCTGTTCATCCTCTCAGCCCCTACAGTCTTACAGTCACTTTATGCATCTCCGAATGAAATGTTTTGTTACAGAATTCTTAACTTCTTTAAGTGCTTTTGAAAGCTGTAAGCATGATGTTTTCATCTGCATGGGATTGTGGGTGTCAATGATTCTCTAGGTGGATTCCTGCCTCTTTTAGTCACGTATGTCTCGCTCTTGCTGCTGCTAATATATTTTATGTAATGTATTCATTATATAGTGTTTGCGAATTTTGCACTTGCGGCACAATAGTCACTTTATGTACTTTTAGTACAATATCTTGTTCTTATTCACCTATTTTCCTGGTTCTGTTGCTGCTATTGTGTTTTTATATAATGTACTTATTTTATAATGTCTATTTTGCACTAGCGACCATTAAGTGCAATACTCCGTAGTAACCTGGGAAATTGTTTAACATGCAATTATAAACATTGGACATTTTATGTGTTTGCTGCGCCCACTCTTCGGGTAGCTTCTATGTACTTTTGAATTCAAAGGTGCACTTTTCGGCATAACCTTTGCATGTTTTTAGTGAATATAAGTATATAAGTAATATAAGAATATATGTATTTTAAGATTTTATGTGGACTTCCTTGGAGTTCCGTAATATAAATAAAACTTGAACTGAACTGAGGGAGAGAGGGAGGGAGGGAGAGGGAGTGAGAGAGGGAGTGAGAGGGAGAGAGAGAGGGAGTGAGAGGGAGAGAGAGAGAGCGAGAGAGAGAGAGAGAGAGATCCATGAAAGAGGGGATGAGGGGCTTGAAGAGAAGAAGAGAGTGTGTCTAAGAGTGGGACCAAGGGCAGGTGGGTGAGTTTTAGAGGACAGATGCTAATTGCACTATGCCTCCCACCTGGCTGGTTGGCCTCTTACTCATAATCTTGGGGTAGCCACCTGGAAGCGATTCACACTCACAAGGGAAGGCAAAGGCAATTACTTGCAAAGAGCCAAGATCTGGTTCAGACTGTTTATGCAGTGTGTGGCTTGACTGGGTGAATTTCTACAGCTCACACTAACCTACTCGGCCTCTTGGCGCTTGTCTTCAGTAGCCTATCAATCAAACCAGCTAGACCTCAGGTCTTCCCTGAGGCTAGCAAGTGAGGTCATACAGGCAGACAACCATAACAAGATGTTCTTATTGTGGCTAATGAGGAACTGGTGAGCCAACTCAGCATTTGCCAACCACAGCCAGCTTGCAGTGCGAGCCAACTCAGCACATGCCCACCACAGCCAGCGTGAGGCACGAGCCAACCCAGCACGTGCCCACCACAGCCAGCGTGAGGCACGAACCAACTCAGCACTTGCCCACCACAGCCAGCGTGAGGCGCGAGCCAACTCAGCACGTGCCCACCACAGCCAGCGTGCGGCGCGAGCAAACTCAGCACGTGCCCACCAAAGCCAGCATGAGGTGCGAGCCAACTCAGCACGTGCCCACCACAGCCAGCGTGAGGTGCGAGCCAACTCAGCACGTGCCCACCACAGCCAGCGTGAAGTGCGAGCCAACTCAGCACGTGCCCACCACAGCCCACGTGCCCACCACAGCCAGTGTGAGGAGCGAACCAGCTCAACACGTGCCCACCACTGCCAGCGTGAAGTGCGAGCCAACTCAGCACGTGCCCACCACAGCCCACGTGCCCACCACAGCCAGTGTGAGGAGCGAACCAGCTCAACACGTGCCCACCACAGTCAGCGTGAGTTGTGAGCCAGCTCAGCCCTTGCCTACCACAGCCAGCATGAGGTGTGAGCCAGGTCAGCACGTGCCCATCACAGCCAACGTGAGGTGTGAGCCAGCTCAGCACGTGCCCACCACAGTCAGTGTGAGGTGTGAGCCAGCTCAGCAAATGCCCACCACAGCCCACGTGCCCACCACAGCCAGCGTGAGGTGCGAGCCAACTCAGCACGTGCCCACCACAGCCCACTTGCCCACCACAGCCAATGTGAGGAGCGAACCAGCTCAACACGTGCCAGCCATAGTCAGCGTGAGCTGTGAGCCAGCTCAGCACTTGCCCACCACAGCCAGCGTGAGGTGTGAGCCAGGTCAGCACGTGCCCATCACAGCCAACATGAAGTTGAGCCAGCTCAGCACGTGCCCACCACAGTCAGTGTGAGGTGTGAGCCAGCTCAGCAAATGCCCACCACAGCCCACGTGCCCACCACAGCCAGCGTGAGGTGCAAGCCAACTCAGCACGTGCCCACCACAGTCAGTGTGAGGTGTGAGCCAGCTCAGTAAATGCCCACCACAGCCAGCGTGAGGTGCAAGCCAGCTCAGCACGTGCCCACCACAGCCAGCGTGATGTGCCCACCACAGCAAGCGTGAGGCGCGAGCCAACTCAGCACCTGTGCACCACAGCCCACGTGCCCACCACAGCCAGCCCAGCACGTGCCAACCACAGCAAGCGTGAGGTGCAAGGCAGCTCAGCACGTGCCCACCACAGCCAACATGAGGTGCACGCCAACTCAAAGTCTGCCCACCACTTCCCACGTGCCCGCCGCAGCCAGCTCAGCATGTGCCCACCACAATCAGCATGAGGTGCGAGCCAGCTCAGCACCTGCCCACCACAGCCAGCGTGATGTGACCACCACAGCAAGTGTGAGGTGCGAGCCAACTCAGCACCTGTGCACCACAGCCCACGTGCCGACCACAGCCAGCCCAGCGCGTGCCAACCACCGCACGTGTGAGGTGCAAGCCAGCTCAGCACGTGCCCAACAAAGCCAGTGTGAGGTGCACGCCAACTCAGAGTCTGCCCACCACATCCCACGTGCCCGCCGCAGCCAGCTCAGCACGTGCCCACCACAGCCAGCGTGAGGTGCGAGCTCTGGTGCAAGGGCGATGTCGGTTTCAGTATCAATAATAAACACTAGAGTCAGGAAATACCACGAGCAGCACCAGTACAGGTGCCCAGGATATGCAAATCAGGCATGAACGCTTGAACAGCTTCCAGCATCTGGTGAATTTTTGTTCTGTTTCACGTAGGCCACATACATTTTTTTACTACAGTGCACAGAGTTGGACAGACCTCAAGGATAATTGGTGGACGCTTGGAGTTTGGGAAAGACCCTCTGGAACAAGAGCAGGTTTCCCAATAGCTAACTGGGCAGCTGCCTAGGGTCACAGGTGTGTTGTCGAGTCATTGAGCCAAAGCCACACCCTGACTGGGAGAGGAAACACCTCTGGCCGTGATTGCTACTCTCACCTGTCTGGCGCACGCTCTGGTCCTGCCCTCCGAGACCTGCAGGCCAAACATGCTGGTCACCAACATGTGATGGACAGGCTGCCAGCCCTGTGCACACATGTAGAGTGTTACTGACAGCTTGGGGCTTGCAAAACCTGGCCACCACCATGGTGAGTGGCCACTCAGAGCTCAGAAAAGGAGCTGTGGCGTGGAGCAGAGGCGGTTGTTGTGGGCACTGAGACAGACTCGCTGAGGGGTACACATGTTATTGCCCTGACAGCTTACCGCTTCCTGCATCCATTGTGCTTCTGTGGTTAGAAGAAACGCTGCAAAAGATCAGAGCAGAGACCATGCCCATGGGTGTGGGGCAATGGCTGGCACACGGTGCTGGATCATTGGCACAACAGCGCCACAGGTCTGCCTTGGGATACTCTGGACATCCTAGGTATGATGGTGGCCATGCTTGGCATAATGGTGGCTCTGGCAAAAGGAGATCTTCCTTGTCATAATGACTGTCCTCTCATAAGGTGACCTTCCTTTTTAGGTCGAGCTTTCGAGACCTGCTGTTTACACTTGTGGGCTTACCCACAAGTACAGCTATGCTATGTTGCTTCTCATTTGTTTGTTTCAGTGTCCTTTAAAAGTCCTTCCTTCCAAGTGGTTAATCTTTCCTATTTGTCCCTCCTTTTCATCAGTTGTTCGCTCCCACAGAGCAGCGCCACAGTACTTGCTATAATGAGGGTTCTATCAAAAGGGGGCCCTTCTTGGCATTGGTATGCCCATTCGAAGGACGGTCGAATGTAATCCCTGGAGCACCAGCCCTCCTGGATACCTGTAGTTACCACTGTCCTGTGGTGGCCCTCTCTGGCTCCCTCTGGGGATCCTAGCCTTATGATGAACATCTCCGACATCAGATGGCCATCCGTGGCCTCTCACAGCATCCCTACCACGTGTTTGTGACACCTGGGCCTCTGAGGCAACTTCTGCTTATGTGTGGCAGTAGTTCATGTGAGCACTTGATGACAATAACAAATAAATATTTTGGGGCCAAACATGTGTAATCACTAAACAATTAAAAGATTGTATTTACGGTGAGATAAAGTGTTTGTTTTGGGAAACTGAATGTGTTGTAATTGAAAGATACCCTCTTGGTAGGCAGGAGTCAGGTAGCCAGTTTATGTAGATTAACACATTGTAGGTTTACTGAAGACGTTATCGCTTAGGTTACAAGTTACATGGTAAATACCCCACCAGGAGCAGCATCCTTACTGCTCATCCCACTCTCTGTAAGTGACACTCTTATAGGCACTCATCACCATTCCAAGACACCACACACTGGCTGAGCCGCGGAGAGCAGAGATTCTATGGAGAGAATGCATTACAGCTAACAGCAGGTTCTAACACATCTCCGTCCATAAGAAAAATAATACAAAATACAACAGGACTAATGGAAGCACAACGGAGCCGAAAAGACTGGCTTAGATAAGTCCTAAAAATTATTCAAGCCCTATAAATTATACAAACAGAAGACATAAGAGACTCTAGCTACGATGAGTCCTATAAGTTATTCAGACAGTGGTCGAATCAGACCCCATCCACAAGAACAAAAAGCACACATGTCACACAGAACCCATCCAACCAAAACCTTTACCACTTGCTCTCTGCTGTGTCGAATCAGACCCCATCCACACGAACCAAAACCACACATGTCACACAGAACCCATCCAACCAAAACCTTTACCACTTGCTCTCTGCTGTGTCGAATCAGACCCCATCCACACGAACCAAAAGCACACACATACACAGGTCACACAAAACCCATCCAACCAAAACCTTTACCACTTGCTCTCTGCTGTGTCGAATCAGACCCCATCCACACGAACCAAAACCACACGTCACACAGAACCCATCCAACCAAAACCTTTACCACTTGCTCTCTGCTGTCGAATCAGACCCCATCCACACGAACCAAAACCACACGTCACACAGAACCCATCCAACCAAAACCTTTACCACTTGCTCTCTGCAGTGTCGAATCAGACCCCATCCACACGAACCAAAACCACACATGTCACACAGAACCCATCCAACCAAAACCTTTACCACTTGCTCTCTGCTGTGTCGAATCAGACCCCATCCACTCGAACCAAAACCACACGTCACACAGAACCCATCCAACCAAAACCTTTACCACTTGCTCTCTGCTGTCGAATCAGACCCCATCCACACGAACCAAAACCACACATGTCACACAGAACCCATCCAACCAAAACCTTTACCACTTGCTCTCTGCTGTGTCGAATCAGACCCCATCCACACGAACCAAAACCACACATGTCACACAGAACCCATCCAACCAAAACCTTTACCACTTGCTCTCTGCTGTGTCGAATCAGACCCCATCCACACGAACCAAAAGCACACACATACACAGGTCACACAAAACCCATCCAACCAAAACCTTTACCACTTGCTCTCTGCTGTGTCGAATCAGACCCCATCCACACGAACCAAAACCACACATGTCACACAGAACCCATCCAACCAAAACCTTTACCACTTGCTCTCTGCTGTGTCGAATAAGACCCCATCCACACGAACCAAAACCACACGTCACACAGAACCCATCCAACCAAAACCTTTACCACTTGCTCTCTGCTGTCGAATCAGACCCCATCCACACGAACCAAAACCACACATGTCACACAGAACCCATCCAACCAAAACCTTTACCACTTGCTCTCTGCTGTGTCGAATCAGACCCCATCCACACGAATCAAAAGCACACACATACACAGGTCACACAAAACCCATCCAACCAAAACCTTTACCACTTGCTCTCTGCCATGCACTCTTGCCAGACCAGGGACATTGAGTTAAAACACCCTCTACTGCTACTCGGCCGGACCAGGGAAATACACACGCCCTCTACTGCACCTATACACACACACACACGTTTGTTCGCATCCCATCCTCGTCGCCAGTGTTGTAATTAAAAGCGCTCTCTCCATAAGTAGGAGTCAGGCAGCCAGTTCATGTAGAATAACAGGTTGTAGGTTTATTGAAGCAGTTATAGGTTACAAGTTACATAGTAAAGTACCCCACCAGGAGCAGCATTCTCTCTGCTCAGCCCACTCTCTCTACCTGCCAAGCAACCACCAGTCACTCACCAACCTTCCATGACATCCCACAGTGCTGAGCAGAGCAGGGAACCATGGCGGTGTGCACAGAATGCATCACAAGCATAGCAGATTAGAACAGAATGGGAGCAGCATGTGTCATTTAAGAAAACATCAACCTGATGTTTGGAGACAGAATTAATGCATTTCCAAAATCAATCTAAAGCTAAAGTTTTATTCAGAAAACCAATTGCTTGTGTTCATTTCTTGGTGCCAAAGGGCACTTGCTGTTAAAACTGTTATTCCAGGGCTCATGTGGGGGCATTTCATCATCTTCATTGATAAAGGTTTTAGAAAACCACCAGTACTGGTGTATGACGATGAACCCGTAGGATTGGTTAAAACTCTGTTGTCTGAACCATTCAGATATATGCAAATTTAACTCAGCAGTCTAAGGGCCTGGTTACAAGTATGGGTGCTATTTTTCGCACTTAGTAAATAATACCACAGGGTGCTCTATTTGTCGTGTGCGATAATACCTATTAGTAGTGTCTGGGGAATAACATTCGGATTTTGGTGTATAATGCACCAAAATCTGCATGACCTGACGAAATGTAACAAACGTTGAGTTACTTACTACATCTGATCATTATCAGATGCGTTAAATAAAACCAAACTCGTAATTCTGACCCATACGTAAACAGGAGTTTACGCATGACCTAGAATTTACCGAGCAACTCATAATCAGGGCCTAAGTCTGTAATACCAGTCTCACTTGAGAGATAGCAATGCTGTTTATGGCCTGACATTAAGAGACCTGTGTCTCATCTTGCACCAACTTGGAAGGTGTTGGGGAAAATGAAAGGAAGCGGAAGAGAGCACGGAAGGGCGGTGCTTGCATGAATTTAGAGACCATTGCATCTTAGCGAATTTTAAGGAAATTGTGGCACAAATTGCATCAGGTTGCCTCCATTTTTCACAGTTTTCATGGTCATAGTGAGCTCGCAAACCCTTCACGAGGGCTTGCCTTGCACACCACAAAAGTACTGTTATATTTCTTGAGTGCTCGTTTAGAACTTATGGCTTTCTGCAGCGGCGGCTCCTCCGCTAAGGCCGAGGAGCGTTGCCCCACTGCTCTGTGAGCAGTTTAAAAAAGAAAATTAAAATGATAATAACTAATGTAATTATCATTTTAGTTTTCCGTTCCTGTTTAGGTGCAGGCAGGGCGGGCTGGGCTAGCCAGAGCAGGGGCCAGGGGGGGAGTGGTGACCACACTCTAAAGTGTGCATGACGGTTTGGCCGCCTGTCTTGGGCTGGCCAAACAGCCATGCGCACTTTGCATGTTCTCTACCGGCTGTAATGCACAGCCTGGGTGGAGAACATGCACAGCCTCCCAGTCCCTCTTTGAGCGCCGGCGCTCAGACCAATCACAACACTGCTGTAAGGCAGCTTCCTGATTGGCTAGGGGACTCTGGGAGCCTGTGTGCTTCCTGGTTCCTGCTGTGAAACGAGGAACCGAAGAGGACCAAGAGGTGGCGGCCGGCCGGCCAGCCTGCAGGTAAGTGTTTTTTTTTAAATTTCATTTATTCCCCATGCCTCGACATCCCCGTTAAGTAGCGGCCGCCACTGGCTTTCTGGCCTTAATCGGGGAAAAATGTGAAAAATGTTGTAAAATGCACCATTTGCCCAATTTTTAACAATTTTTAACAGTGTTTTATTGTGGTGTGGAGGTGTGGCACCCAAACCCTGTAGAAGAAAGCAGCTTGCTTCACCCCTTGCCCGGTGCAGGTCAGGGTTGGGTACTTAAAGCCCTGTCACCTCCAGGAGCCAGGCTAGGCATTGGTGCGGGGCTGCCTGGTCTGCCTGGTCTGCCTTTGGATGCCTCCTCTAGCCTCAGAGGCCAGCCAGCAGCCTGCACATTCAGTACAGCTGTGCTCCCATGTCTGTCCTACCTTCTGTCCTTTTCACATCCCTACCCGCACGAAGAAGTCTTACATACCTAGGTGCACCAGACATGACTTTCACAATGGTCTTTTGGGGATTTCACGAGAGGCTGGTACCTCTATAACTCTAGCAGGCTGAGTGAGTCAGTCTTTCCAGATCTCACTCCTGGTACTGCATTAGGGATATTGTATGCAGGCGCCTTATGTTTCCAAAACAAATGACCAGGGAAGGGCAGCTGATTTATACAAATGACCTTGTTTCTATGGGGAAGTGAGCACCCAAATGGCAAAACATAACTTTGCCTGAGTGTCGTAAAAAGCCTTGTACAGAAATTGCCAAGTATGTAGGACCAAACAGAGGTATACTCACTGGAACGTGGCTTTCAAAGGCGACTGCCTACTCTCTCCAGCCTTTCCCCCCAAAAATCCAATTTTCCCTGGAGGCCGCCTACAAAAGGCGTGGTTTAAGGTTCAACACATCCTGTGAAACAATGTCAGACTGTAGAAGGAAGGTCAAAGCCTCTGTGAATAAAAACGTCTTGTCACATCAAGGAAAGGAAAAGAGGCGTGAAGGAAGGAGCGGCATCAAGGCCAGAAGAAAGGGATAGTTAATAAAAGAAAAATAGACGAAGGAAGAATTTAAGTGAGGACAAAAAGGAGAAAGAAGGACTGAGGAAAGGAGGGCGTGAAGTGAAGCATCAGGGGGAACAAAGAAGAGAGGATGAGTGGAAGTAAGGAAGTAAGGGAAAGAGGAGACAGGAGGAAGGAGAAAGAGGCGAAGGAAGGAAGACATGCAGTGAGGACAGAAATGAGAAGGAGGGACTGAGGAAAGAAGGGCTTGAAGTGAAGAAGCAGGGGGAACAAAGAA
This sequence comes from Calotriton arnoldi, assembly GCA_963921515.1. Lineage (NCBI taxonomy): Eukaryota > Metazoa > Chordata > Amphibia > Caudata > Salamandridae > Calotriton > Calotriton arnoldi. The sequence goes on along the minus strand of CAWUFW010000604.1, from coordinate 2,746,981 downwards.
GAGAGGATGGATGGAAGGAAGGAAGGGCAAGAGGAGATTGGAGGAAGGAAAATGGGGAGGAAGGAAGAAATGGAGTGAGGACAAAAGGAGAAACAAGGACTGAGGAAAGAAGGGCGTGAAGTGAAGAAGCAGGGGGAACAAAGAAGAGAGGAATGGTGGAAGTAAGGAAGTAAGGGAAAGAGGAGACAGGAGGAAGGAGAAAGAGGCGGAGGAAGACATGCAGTGAAGAAATGAGAAGGAGGGACTGAGGAAAGGAGGGCGTGAAGTGAAGCATCAGGGGGAACAAAGAAGAGAGGATGGGTGGAAGTAAGGAAGTAAGGGAAAGAGGAGACAGGAGGAAGGAGAAAGAGGCGGAGGAAGACATGCAGTGAAGAAATGAGAAGGAGGGACTGAGGAAAGAAGGGCTTGAAGTGAAGCATCAGGGGGAACAAAGAAGAGAGGATGAGTGGAAGTAAGGAAGTAAGGGAAAGAGGAGACAGGAGGAAGGAGAAAGAGGCGGAGGAAGACATGCAGTGAAGAAATGAGAAGGAGGGACTGAGGAAAGAAGGGCTTGAAGTGAAGCATCAGGGGGAACAAAGAAGAGAGGATGAGTGGAAGTAAGGAAGTAAGGGAAAGAGGAGACAGGAGGAAGGAGAAAGAGGCGGAGGAAGGAAGACATGCAGTGAGGACAGAAATGAGAAGGAGGGACTGAGGAAAGAAGGGCTTGAAGTGAAGAAGCAGGGGGAACAAAGAAGAGAGGATGGATGGAAGGAAGGAAGGGCAAGAGGAGATTGGAGGAAGGAAAATGGGGAGGAAGGAAGAAATGGAGTGAGGACAAAAGGAGAAACAAGGACTGAGGAAAGAAGGGCGTGAAGTGAAGAAGCAGGGGGAACAAAGAAGAGAGGAATGGTGGAAGTAAGGAAGTAAGGGAAAGAGGAGACAGGAGGAAGGAGAAAGAGGCGGAGGAAGACATGCAGTGAAGAAATGAGAAGGAGGGACTGAGGAAAGGAGGGCGTGAAGTGAAGAAGCAGGGGGAACAAAGAAGAGAGGATGGGTGGAAGGAAGCAAGGGAAAGAGGTGACAGGAGGAAGGAGGAAGAGGCGGAGGAAGGAAGACATGCAGTGAGGACAGAAATGAGAAGGAGGGACTGGGAACAAAAGGAGATCTTCCTTGTCATAATGACTGTCCTCTCATAAGGTGACCTTCCTTTTTAGGTCGAGCTTTCGAGACCTGCTGTTTACACTTGTGGGCTTACCCACAAGTACAGCTATGCTATGTTGCTTCTCATTTGTTTGTTTCAGTGTCCTTTAAAAGTCCTTCCTTCCAAGTGGTTAATCTTTCCTATTTGTCCCTCCTTTTCATCAGTTGTTCGCTCCCACAGAGCAGCACCACAGTATTTGCTATAATGAGGGTTCTATCAAAAGGGGGCCCTTCTTGGCATTGGTATGCCCATTCGAAGGACGGTCGAATTTAATCCCTGGAGCACCAGCCCTCCTGGATACCTGTAGTTACCACTGTCCTGTGGTGGCCCTCTCTGGCCCCCTCTGGGGATCCTAGCCTTATGATGAACATCTCCGACATCAGATGGCCATCCGTGGCCTCTCACAGCATCCCTACCACGTGTTTGTGACACCTGGGCCTCTGAGGCAACTTCTGCTTATGAGTGGCAGTAGTTCATGTGAGCACTTGATGACAATAACAAATCAATATTTTGGGGCCAAACATGTGTAATCACTAAATAATTAAAAGATTGTATTTACGGTGAGATAAAGTGTTTGTTTTGGGAAACTGAATGTGTTGTAATTGAAAGATACCCTCTTGGTAGGCAGGAGTCAGGTAGCCAGTTTATGTAGATTAACACATTGTAGGTTTACTGAAGACGTTATCGCTTAGGTTACAAGTTACATGGTAAATACCCCACCAGGAGCAGCATCCTTACTGCTCATCCCACTCTCTGTAAGTGACACTCTTATAGGCACTCATCACCATTCCAAGACACCACACACTGGCTGAGCCGCGGAGAGCAGAGATTCTATGGAGAGAATGCATTACAGCTAACAGCAGGTTCTAACACATCTCCTTCCATTAGAAAAATAATACAAAATACAACAAGACTAATGGAAGCACAACGGAGCCGAAAAGACTGGCTTAGATAAGTCCTAAAAATTATTCAAGCCCTATAAATTATACAAACAGAAGACATAAGAGACTCTAGCTACGATGAGTCCTATAAGTTATTCAGACAGTGGTCGAATCAGACCCCATCCACAAGAACAAAAAGCACACATGTCACACAGAACCCATCCAACCAAAACCTTTACCACTTGCTCTCTGCTGTGTCGAATCAGACCCCATCCACACGAACCAAAAGCACACACATACACAGGTCACACAAAACCCATCCAACCAAAACCTTTACCACTTGCTCTCTGCTGTGTCGAATCAGACCCCATCCACACGAACCAAAACCACACATGTCACACAGAACCCATCCAACCAAAACCTTTACCACTTGCTCTCTGCTGTGTCGAATCAGACCCCATCCACACGAACCAAAAGCACACACATACACAGGTCACACAAAACCCATCCAACCAAAACCTTTACCACTTGCTCTCTGCTGTGTCGAATCAGACCCCATCCACACGAACCAAAACCACACATGTCACACAGAACCCATCCAACCAAAACCTTTACCACTTGCTCTCTGCTGTGTCGAATCAGACCCCATCCACACGAACCAAAAGCACACACATACACAGGTCACACAAAACCCATCCAACCAAAACCTTTACCACTTGCTCTCTGCTGTGTCGAATCAGACCCCATCCACACGAACCAAAACCACACATGTCACACAGAACCCATCCAACCAAAACCTTTACCACTTGCTCTCTGCTGTGTCGAATCAGACCCCATCCACACGAACCAAAAGCACACACATACACAGGTCACACAAAACCCATCCAACCAAAACCTTTACCACTTGCTCTCTGCTGTGTCGAATCAGACCCCATCCACACGAACCAAAACCACACATGTCACACAGAACCCATCCAACCAAAACCTTTACCACTTGCTCTCTGCTGTGTCGAATCAGACCCCATCCACACGAACCAAAACCACACGTCACACAGAACCCATCCAACCAAAACCTTTACCACTTGCTCTCTGCTGTCGAATCAGACCCCATCCACACGAACCAAAACCACACGTCACACAGAACCCATCCAACCAAAACCTTTACCACTTGCTCTCTGCTGTGTCGAATCAGACCCCATCCACACGAATCAAAAGCACACACATACACAGGTCACACAAAACCCATCCAACCAAAACCTTTACCACTTGCTCTCTGCCATGCACTCTTGCCAGACCAGGGACATTGAGTTAAAACACACTCTACTGCTACTCGGCCGGACCAGGGAAATACACACGCCCTCTACTGCACCCATACACACACACACACGTTTGTTCGCATCCCATCCTCGTCGCCAGTGTTGTAATTAAAAGCGCTCTCTCCATAAGTAGGAGTCAGGCAGCCAGTTCATGTAGAATAACAGGTTGTAGGTTTATTGAAGCAGTTATAGGTTACAAGTTACATAGTAAAGTACCCCACCAGGAGCAGCATTCTCTCTGCTCAGCCCACTCTCTCTACCTACCAAGCAACCACCAGTCACTCACCAACCTTCCATGATGTGAGAAGTTGGCCTGGCATATGCTGTCCACTAGTTATAGTGGGCACCTTGCACCAGTCCAAACGACCCTTATTGATGATAGGTTTAAAGACAACCTTTATTGAAAGCTATCCTAGTGGTAGCTATGGAGAGCAGCCTTCAGGCTAAGTCTTGAAGGAGTGTAAAGCAGCTTGGTTTACCAGATTATAACCTCTTGAATGACCAAATGAAAGGAGAACCACACAAGGTATATATATAAAATATATGTATTTATTTCTAAACACTAACTACTAATCTCTTTATGAGATTAGAGTCCAAGATACACAATATCACAGTATTAAAACAACAGTAAATAGCACAATATACAATGGGCCCCAGGGGGGGACCAAACCATATATTAAGAAAGTGGTATAAGAACCACGACTTGACTAGACACAGTGCCTAGAGCATGTAGAATCGCTGGGACCCCAAGGAACCACCCAAGGTAGTGACACAGGAGACCCACGGGGGACGTGTGCAGTGTGAGAACACAGCTGCAAGCGCCGTAGGATTCTATGAGGAAAGTCGCGGTTGGAATTTTAAAGCAAAAGGACACTTAGGAGAGGACTTTGAGCAAACCCCTTTAGACTTAAGGGGTTCTAGGGCCAACACCCACGGGAGCACCGTAGTACTCGAGTTACCTCACCCAGGGAAGCCGGGTGCATAGGTGTGAAAGGGTGTCGGGAATCGTCGTTGATTTCAATGGCAATCTGCTGCAAAGTGCTGCTGCCGTGAAGGAGAAAAGTGTCCGGTGTGATCCAAGCCTGGATCGAAGATGTGAAGAACCTGAAAGCAGAGGGGACAGAGTCTGGGTCACTAGCCATTGACCAGGAGTGGAGCAATCGAATGCCCACCGATGTCGGGTGCTTCAGGTGCGAAGAGGTGAAGCTTGACTCTGCAGCCACGGGGTCCCGGAGATGTCAAGGATGACCAGGAGCCGGATTCGAGCTATCCCACGAAGGATGTTGAGTGCTGGGGTGTCGGTGCTCGGATTGAACACAACAAGCCTTGGCAACAGCAACCCACGCAGGAAGAGAAAAGATGCTTCTGTGCGGACCAGCAAGGTACTGGGGACTCCCCAAGCAATGGAGAGTCAGGGCACGTCTGGAGCAATCAGGGAAGCTAAATCAAAGTTAGAGTTGCCTTCTTGGGGACCCACAGGTCAACGGACCAGGGATCACGAAGGGACCTCAAGAGGAATCACAAAATGGTGGCCCACGGAACACTCGTTGAGTGTAGGCCTGCAATCTTCGGTGTGATCACTGCTCGGGGTCAGGGCTACAAGTAACCCAAAGCTCAGCCTCAGGGGTTGCCGGAAAGCTGATGCTTCTGCAAATGGACGCGGTGCCCAGGGGTTCGGGTTGCATGGTCACCACGAGGGATACGGGCCTCAGACTTGCTGTGGACACAGATCAACCTCTAAGACCTCGGAAAACCCACCTCCTGTGTGGCAATATTCTTCAGAGTCCGTCGGAGCTTTGGAGATGCCAACCGGTCAGTTGCATTAAAGGTGCCTGCCTTGCAGGGGAGTAACTCCTTTACTCCAAGGGAGATTCTTCAGTCATCCAGCGTAGTGTATATTGTCGAAGTACTTGGTTTCTGTGTCAGAGTTTAGTCCAGGTGTAATCTAAAGTCCTGTAGTCAGGGGTTCCTACTTTATACCCAAGGAAGGGGTGGGGCAAACTCTGGGGACCCACCTATGGGAAGGTCAGGAAAGAGGGGTGGCTACACCCATTTCCTTTGTCCAGTTTCGCGCCAGAGCAGGGGCTGGTAGCCCCTGCAACCGGTTTGAGCTGGACTATGCACAGGGACACCAAATGTGCCCCCAGTGCAGACTTCAAAGCACTGTCAGAGTGCACCCACCCAGCCCCAATACACTAAAGCCTGTCTGGGAGGTGGTTACACCTCCCTGTGACAGGAAACCTATTGTCCAGGCCTCCCCTACCGGAGTTTTGTCCAGCAGCAGGAGGGCAGACTCGTGTCTGTGGCTGCAGCATCCATTTTGTGATGCCAGGGTTCTGTTAAGCTGGTACCGGGTGTACCGGTGGTGCCATGTTTCTCCCTCTAGTAGGTTGGAATCATACCTCCCACCCCAGTTACTGGGGTGCAGGTATGATTCCAAGGTGTTTGACACCAAACACGACATATTTCCATGCAGCCATTCTCAAGTTAGCATTTACCGTGAGGTTATAATGCACTTAAGAGTATATGGTTGGCTGCATCACAAACAACCCCGGAATGAAGATTCCGAAAGCTGCAGAGGGGCTCATGCATGGGCACCCTCTCACATGAAACCCAGCACCCTGCCTTCAGGATTGATAAGGCCTGCCATAGGGGTGACTGATAGGTTTACATGTGCAGTGATATGGAGAGATATAGGGAACCTATATCTCAGTAAGGGGTGGATACACCACCTTACACAGGCTGCTGTAGCAGACCTGTTGTGTCATTTTAAAAGGCTTCCCAGGGGTGGCACAATACATGCTGCAGCCCCTGGTAGGCCTCTGGGTACCTATGCCCTGGGTACATAGTATACCATATACTAGGGACTCACAAGGGTACCCCAGAATCCAATCTGGAGTGTACCTAAAGTACATACAATCAATTTAGAGTAGAAAGCAGATAGACTGGGGTCCTGATTAGCAGGGCCTCAGTCTGGCTAAGTCGAAAAACAGTGAAACATCAACAAAAAGTGGGGGTAACTATAAGAAGCAGATCCTACTCTCCTACACAACCCCACCCCAAACGTCAGGACATTAAACTAACCTTGACCAGTTGAGTCTTCATGTTCTAAGTGGAAATATCTGGAGAGTCCATCTGCATTGGCATGGTTACTCCCAGGTCTATGTTCCACTGTATAGTCCATCCCCTGTAGGGAAATGGACCACCTCAAAAGTTTGGGGTTTTCACCCTTCATCTGTTTTAGCCATAAGAGGGGCTTGTGGTCTGTCTGAACAATGAAGTGAGTGCCAAACAAGTATGGCCTCAGCTTCTTCAAGGCCCAAACCACAGCAAAGGCCTCCCTCTCAGTGGCTGACCACGTTTCTCTCTGGGGGTCAACCTTCTGCTAATAAAAGCTACTGGCTGATCCTGACCTTCATCATTCAATTGTGATAACACAGCCCCTACCCCCAACTCAGATGCATCTGTTTGGACAATGAATTGCTTGGAGTAATCAGGACTTTGCAGAATGGGAGCAGTGCACATGGCCTGCTTCAGGTCATCAAATGCCTTTTGACAGCTAACTGTCCACTGAACTTTCTTTGGCATTCTTTTAGAAGTTAAGTCATTCAAAGGGGTCACTATGGATCCATACCCTTTGACAAATCTTCTATAGTACCCAGTCAGGCCCAAGAAAGCTCTGTCCTGAGTCTGGGTGGTTGGAGCAACCCAGTCCATGATGGTCTGGATTTTGCTCTGCAATGGTTGAACCTGGCCTCCACCCACAAGGTGGCCCAGGTACACAACCTGACTCTGCCCTATCTGGCACTTGGTGGCCTTGATAGTTAGGCCTGCTTTCTGCAGGGCCTCCAAAACATTTCGCAGGTGGACCAGGTGATCCTCCCAGGTGGAGCTAAAGACAGCAATATCATCTAGATATGATGCACTATAGGCTTCCAGGCCTGTAAGGACTTTGTTCACCAACCTTTGAAAAGTGGCAGGTGCATTTTTCAAACCAAAGGGCATTACCACAAATTGGTAGTGCCCACTAGGGGTAGAAAATGCTGTTTTGGCTTTTGCATCCTCAGCTAATCCGATTTGCCAGTAGCCAGCTGTCAGGTCAAATGTGCAGAGAAACTTGGCTGAGGCCAAAGTGTCTATGAGCTCATCTGCCCTTGGTATGGGATGGGCATCAGTCCTAGTGACTGCATTGAGACCTCTGTAGTCTACACAAAACCTCATCTCTCTCTTACCACCCTGGGTGTGAGGTTTAGGCACTAAGACTACTGCACTAGCCCAAGGGCTATCTGAGGGTTCAATCACACCCAAATCCAACATTTTCTGGACTTCAGTCCTGATGCAGTCCCTGACATGGTCAGGTTGCCTGTAAATCTTATTTTTAACAGGCAGACTGTCCCCAGTGTCCACTTCATGAGTGCACCAGGTGGTCTGACTTGGAGTCAGAGAGAACATATGTCTGAACTGATTGAGAACTTTTCTGCAATCAGTTTGCTGCTGGTCAGTGAGGCTGCCTGCCAAGGCTACCCCATCTACTGATTCATCATCAGGGTTCTGTGAGAGCAGGTCAGGGAGTGGATCACTCTCTTCCTCCTGTCCCTCATCAGTAGCCATGAGCAAGCCCATGTCTGCCCTGTCAACATATGGTTTCAGTCTGTTGACATGAAGTACCCTGTGGGGGCTCCTGGGAGTTCCAAGGTCCACCAGATAGGTAACCTCTCCCTTCTGTTCAACAATGGTATAGGGGCCACTCCACTTGTCTTGGAGGGCTGCTGGGGCCACAGGCACCAACACCCATACTTTCTGTCCTGGCTGATAAACAGTCAACACAGCCTTTTGGTCATGCCAGGCCTTTTGTAATTCCTGGCTAGCCTCAAGGTTTTTAGTTGCCTTCTTCATGTACTCAGCCATCCGGGAGCGGAGACCAAGTACATAGTCCACAATATCCTGTTTAGGGGGTTTGAGAGGTAACTCCCATCCCTCCTTCACTAGACACAATGGACCCCTAACTGGATGTCCAAACAGAAGCTCAAATGGGCTGTAACCAACCCCCTTCTCTGGAACCTCTCTGTAAGCAAAGAGAAAGCAGGGCAAAAGTATGTCCCATCTGCGCCTAAGCTTTTCTGGGAGACCTTTAATCATGCCCTTCAAGGTTTTGTTGAACCTTTCAAATAAACCATTGCATTGTGGGTGATAGGGGGTGGTAAATTTATAATTTACTCCACACTCCTTCCACATAGCAGTCAAGTAACTAGACATGAAGTTTGCATCTCTGTCTGATACTACCTCCTTAGGAAAACCCACCCTGGAAAAGATTCCCAGGAGGGCCCTTGCCACCACAGGAGCTGTGGTGGTCCTGAGGGAATTGCTTCTGGGTACCTAGTGGCATGGTCCACCACCACCAGGATAAATCTGTGCCCAGATGCTGTTTGAGGATCTAGGGGACCAACAATGTCAATCCCTACCCTCTCAAAGGGAACCCCCACCACAGGTAGTGGTATCAGGGGGGCCTTTGTAGTGCTACCTGCCTTACCACTGGCTTGATAGGTGACACAGGAGAGACAAAACTCCTTGGTGTCTTCAGACATATGAGGCCAATGAAAGTGAGGGACAATTCTGTCCCAAGTCTTGTTTTGGCCTAGGTGACCTGCCAATGGGATATCATGTGCTAGGGTCAATAGGAAGCTCCTAAACTTCAGAGGTATAACCAACCTCCTGGTGGCTCCAGGCTTGGGGTCTCTACACTCTGAGTAAAGGAGTCCATCATCCCAATAGATCCTATGGGACCCACTAGCACTCCCAGCAGCCTCAGCAGCAGCTTGCTGTCTGAGGGGTTCAAGAGAGGGGCTGCACAGCTGCTCCTGGCTCAGATCTGCCCTGGAAGGGCCCCCTGTCCCCAAGAACTCAACCTGATCAGGCTCAAGCTCCTCTGGGACAGTTCCTTCTTCAGGACTGAGATCATCTCCCTCAAGAGACTGATCTGCATTCTGAGGCGGGGGGGAAGACACTGCCTTAACCCTACTGCTCCTCCTCTTGGGAGGCACCTGGTCCATTCTTCCAGAATCCAGGGCCTGTTCAGTTTTAGACATGTTTGCCTGTGACCTGGTCATAGCAAGCACATCTGCAGGGATGCCCAACATTTCTGCATGGGTCCTGAGCTCCACTTCAGCCTAAGCTGAGCTTTCCAAATCATTTCCAAGCAAGCATTCAACAGGGAGGTCTGCACTTACCACAACCTTCTTAGGGCCAGTTACCCCTTCCCAGGAGAAATTAACAACTGCCAGGGAATGGTCTGTCCTGACATTGCTAGCGTTGGTCACTTGGTACATTTCACCAAGTATGATCTGCTCAGGGGCTACAAGATCTTTTGTCACCATTGTGACACTTGCTCCTGTGTCCCTGAATGCCAAAGCCTCTCTTCCATTAATCAAGGGCTGCTGTCTGTATTTGCCCAGATTACTGGGGCTTACAAATAAGGAGGCCATATCCATGCCTCCATCACAGATCAACATAGCCTGAGTTGGAACTCTGACTAGGCCAGAGTACATCTCAGATCCCAGGGTCAACACTACTACACCCTTATTTGGAACACCACCACTTGGAGCTGAACTAGGGGGAACAGTTGCCTTAGGGGCAATGGTGGCTGGAGTTGAGTATTTGGTCTTGGTACAATCACTAGTCCAATGGGTTTTCTGCTTTCAGATTTTACACCATGGTTTCTTTTAGCCTTTTCCTTTGTTAGATTGGGACTCCCCACCAGATGCAGATTTTTGGGCCCCTTGAGAAGACTTCTGGTCTTTACCCTTCTCCCCACCCTTATCAGAGTTCTTAGAATCTTGCTTCTTGGAGTCACCACCTTGGTTCTGAACCTTCTGCCTCACCCTGGTTCTGACCCATTTGTCTGCCTTCTGACCCAATTCTTGGGGAGAGGTCAGATCAGAGACCACCAGGTACTGATGCAACAGTTGATTTTGACAGTTGTTAAGGATCTGCTCTCTCATGATCAAATTATACAATCCTTTGAAATCTTTCACCTTACTGCCAAGTAACCAGCCTTCCAGAGCCTTAGTAGCACAATCAACAAAGTCAACCCAGTCCTGAGTCTGTGCCTTTTGGGTATCTCTGAACTTTAACCTGTATTGTTCAGTGGTTAGGCCAAACCCTTCAATCAGAGCACTCTTCAGGACTTTGTAATTGTCAGCATCCTCTTCTCTTACAGTGAGGAGCTTGTCTCTACCTTTGTCTGCAAAGGAGAGCCACAAGATTGCTGCCCACTGCTCCTGAGGGACCCTCTGTACCTTACAGGCCCTCTCAAGTGCAGTTATCCACTAGTGGATGTCATCCCCACTCTGGTAGGGAGGGACAATCTTGTTCAGGTTCCTATGGTCATGAGGATGATCTCTACCTCTAGGGACACTGCTGCTGCCACCATGGGACCCTAGTCCCAATTTCTGAGAAGCTCTCTGGAGCTCCAGGGATTCCCTTTCTAAGGCCAATTGCTCTCTCTTGATTCTGAGCTTAGCTCTCTCAAACTCAAGCAGTTGGCATTTCTTCTCATAAGAGGATGCCCTTTTATGAGAAGCAGAGGACCCTATAGACGTACCAGAATGATTAGATTCCTGAGAAGGAGATCTTGATCTTCTTGGTAGACTATTAACCCTTCCAGGTGGGGTAAAGAGAACCCCACTGGGGTCTCCTTCCTCACCTTCAGGAAGAATTGGATTTTCCAGGTTGGAATCATTTTGATCCCCCTGGCCAGCATCAGAGTCTGGGTCATAGTAGTTTTCACTACCTGGCCTTTCCTCTTCAGCTGCCAACCTCATCAGACCCTGGGGTCTTTCTGAGGTCATCTGCTAACAACAACTGTATGAGGTGTTGTGTGGATGGGCTTTTCCCTATCTTCAATTTCCTAGAGGCACACATAGTCCTCAATTCTTGGTATGAGACCTGGTCATACTTAGTTGGGAGAGACTCACTGGTTTCTGCCCTTGAAGACATGACTAGTGTGGTGTGGTGTATGCACCTACCTACTCTAGTGGGGCCTACTAAACTCTCTTGAGTTGTAGAAAGGGTGTGCTAAGCCCTTGACCCACAACTCTAAGTTCAGTAGAACTGACTGTATTCTAAACTTGATTTATATGTACCTATGTACCTATAGTGGTTTTCAGTTAGTCACTCAAAGAGATTATCTGGTAAAGCAATAGCAAGCTTGAATCCAACCGCTGCACACCAATGTGAGAAGTTGGCCTGGCATATGCTGTCCACTAGTTATAGTGGGCACCTTGCACCAGTCCAAACGACCCTTATTGATGATAGGTTTAAAGACAACCTTTATTGAAAGCTATCCTAGTGGTAGCTATGGAGAGCAGCCTTCAGGCTAAGTCTTGAAGGAGTGTAAAGCAGCTTGGTTTACCAGATTATAACCTCTTGAATGACCAAATGAAAGGAGAACCACACAAGGTATATATATAAAATATATGTATTTATTTCTAAACACTAACTACTAATCTCTTTATGAGATTAGAATCCAAGATACACAATATCACAGTATTAAAACGACAGTAAATAGCACAATATACAATGGGCCCCAGGGGGGACCAAACCATATATTAAGAAAGTGGTATAAGAACCACGACTTGACTAGACACAGTGCCTAGAGCACGTAGAATCGCTGGGACCCCAAGGAACCACCCAAGGTAGTGACACAGGAGACCCACGGGGACGTGTGCAATGTGAGAACACAGCCGCGAGCGCCTTAGGATTCTATGAGGAAAGTCGCGGTTGGAATTTTAAAGCAAAAGGACACTTAGGAGAGGACTTTGAGCAAACCCCTTTAGACTTAAGGGGTTCTAGGGCCAACACCCCTGGGAGCACCATAGTACTCGAGTTACCTCACCCAGGGAAGCCGGGTGCATAGGTGTCAAAGGGTGTCGGGAATCGTCGTTGATTTCAATGGCGATCTGCTGCAAAGTGCTGCTGCCGTGAAGGAGAAAAGTGTCCGGTGTGATCCAAGCCTGGATCGAAGATGTGAAGAACCTGAAAGCAGAGGGGACAGAGTCTGGGTCACTAGCCAGTGACCAAGAGCGGAGCAATCGAATGCCCACCGATGTCGGGTGCTTCAGGTGCGAAGAGGTGAAGCTTGACTCTGCAGCCACGGGGTCCCGGAGACGTCAAGGACGACCAGGAGCCGGATTCGAGCTGTCCCACGAAGGATGTCGAGTGCTGGGGTGTCGGTGCTCGGATTGAACACAACAAGCCTTGGCAACAGCAACCCACACAGGAAGAGAAAAGATGCTTCTGTGCGGACCAGCAAGGTCCTGGGGACTCCCCAAGCGATGAAGAGTCAGGGCACATCTGGAGCAACCAGGGAAGCCCAATCAAAGTTAGAGTTGCTTTCTTGGGGACCCACAGGTCAATGGACCAGGGATCGCGAAGGGACCTTAAGAGGAATCATAAAATGGCGGCCCACGGAACACTTGTTGAGTGTAGGCCTGCAATCTTCGGTGTGATCACTGCTCGGGGTCAGGGCTACAAGTAACCCAAAGCTCAGCCTCAGGGGTTGCCGGAAAGCTGATGCTTCTGCAAATGGACGCGGTGCCCAGGGGTTCGGGTTGCACGGTCACCACGAGGGATATGGGCCTAAGACTTGCTGTGGGCACAGATCAACCTCTAAGACCTTGGAAAACCCACCTCCTGTGTGGCAATATTCTTCGGAGTCCTTCGGAGCTGCGGAGATGCCAACCGGTCAGTTGCGTTAAAGGTGCCTGCCTTGCAGGGGAGTAACTCCTTTACTCCAAGGGAGATTCTTCAGTCATCCAGCGTAGTCTAGATCATCGAAGTACTTGGTTTCTGTGTCAGAGTTTAGTCCAGGTGTAATCTAAAGTTCTGTAGTCAGGGGTTCCTACTTTATACCCAAGGAAGGGGTGGGACAAACTCTGGGGACCCACCTATGGGAGGGTCAGGAAAGAGGGGTGGCTACACCCATTACCTTTGTCCAGTTTCACGCCAGAGCAGGGGCTGGTAGCCCCTGCAACCGGTTTGAGCTGGACTATGCACAGGGACACCAAATGTGCCCCCAGTGCAGACTTCAAAGCACTGTCAGAGTGCACCCACCCAGCCCCAATACACTAAAGCCTGTCTGGGAGGTGGTTACACCTCCCTGTGACAGGAAACCTATTGTCCAGGCCTCCCCTGCCGGAGTTTCGTCCAGCAGCAGGAGGGCAGACTCGTGTCTGTGGCTGCAGCATCCATTTTGTGATGCCAGGGTTCTGTTAAGCTGGTACCGGGTGTACCGGCGGTGCCATGTTTCTCCCTCTAGTAGGTTGGAATCATACCTCCCACCCCAGTTACTGGGGTGCAGGTATGATTCCAAGGTGTTTGACACCAAACACGACATATTTCCATGCAGCCATTCTCAAGTTAGCATTTACCGTGAGGTTATAATGCACTTAAGAGTATATGGTTGGCTGCATCACAAACAACCCCGGAATGAAGATTCCGAAAGCTGCAGAGGGGCTCTGCTCATGCATGGGCACCCTCTCACATGAAACCCAGCACCCTGCCTTCAGGATTGATAAGGCCTGCCATAGGGGTGACTGATAGGTTTACATGTGCAGTGATATGGAGAGATATAGGGAACCTATATCTCAGTAAGGGGTGGATACACCACCTTACACAGGCTGCTGTAGCAGACCTGTTGTGTCATTTTAAAAGGCTTCCCAGGGGTGGCACAATACATGCTGCAGCCCCTGGTAGGCCTCTGGGATACCTATGCCCTGGGTACATAGTATACCATATACTAGGGACTCACAAGGGTACCCCAGAATCCAATTTGGAGTGTACCTAAAGTACATACAATCAATTTAGAGTAGAAAGCAGATAGACTGGGGTCCTGATTAGCAGGGCCTCAGTCTGGCTGAGTCGAAAAACAGTGAAACATCAGCAAAAAGTGGGGGTAACTATAAGAAGCAGATCCTACTCTCCTACACATGACATCCCACAGTGCTGAGCAGAGCAGGGAACCATGGCGGTGTGCACAGAATGCATCACAAGCATAGCATATTATAACAGAATGGGAGCAGCATGTGTCATTTAAGAAAACATCAACCTGATGTTTGGAGACAGAATTAATGCATTTCCAAAATCAATCTAAAGCTAAAGTTTTATTCAGAAAACCAATTGCTTGTGTTCATTTCTTGGTGCCAAAGGGCACTTGCTGTTAAAACTGTTATTCCAGGGCTCATGTGGGGGCATTTCATCATCTTCATTGATAAAGGTTTTTAGAAAACCACCAGTACTGGTGTATGACGATGAACCCGTAGGATTGGTTAAAACTCTGTTGTCTGAACCATTCTGATATATGCAAATTTAACTCAGCAGTCTAAGGGCCTGGTTACAAGTATGGGTGCTATTTTTCGCACTTGGTAAATAATACCACAGGGTGCTCTATTTGTCGTGTGCGATAACACCTATTAGCAGTTTCTGGGGAATAACATTCGGATTTTGGTGTATAATGCACCAAAATCTGCATGACCTGACGAAATGTAACAAACGTTGAGTTACTTACTACATCTGATCATTATCAGATGCGTTAAATAAAACCAAACTCGTAATTCTGACCCATACGTAAACAGGAGTTTACGCATGACCTAGAATTTACCGAGCAACTCATAATCAGGGCCTAAGTCTGTAATAAAAATGTAAGTCAGTTTTTATATAGCGCAGCTACTCACCCTTAGGGTCTCAAGGCGCTGGGGGCCGGAGTGGAAATTAAGTGAGCTATTGCCCAGAGTCACATGGTGCTGAGCTGAGCTGCCGCCGGAGCCGGGGATCGAACCGTGAACCCTGTGTTCTGAAGTCAGCTGCCCTGGCCGCTGCACCACACCTCTCCACCGGTAATACTGGTCTCACTTGAGAGATAGCAATGCTGTTTATGGCCTGACATTGAGAGACCTGCGTCCCATCTTGCACCTTTCGACTTGGACGGTGTTGGGGTAAATGAAAGGACGCGGAAGAGAGCACAGAAGGGCGGTGCTTGCATGAATTTAGACCATTGCATCTTAGCGAATTTTAAGGAAATTGTGGCACAAATTGCATCAGGTTGCCTCCATTTTTCACAGTTTTCATGGTCATACTGAGCTCGCAAACCCTTCACGAGGGCTTGCCTTGCACACCACAAAAGTACTGTTATATTTCTTGAGTGCTCGTTTAGAACGTATGGCTTTCTGCAGCGGTGGCTCCTCCGCTAAGGCCGAGGAGCGTTGCCCCACTGCTCTGCGAACAGTTTAAAAAAGAAAATTAAAATGATAATAAATAATGTAATTCTCATTTTAGTCTTCCGTTCCTGTTTAGGTGCAGGCTGGGCTGGCCAGAGCAGGGGCCAGGGGGAGGAGTGGTGACCACACTCTAAAGTGTGCATGACGGTTTGGCCGCCTGTCTTGGGCTGGCCAAACAGCCATGCGTACTTTGCATGTTCTCTACCGGCTGTAACGCACAGCCTGGGTGGAGAACATGCACAGCCTCCCAGTCCCTCTTTGAGCGCCGGCGCTCAGACCAATCACAACACTGCTGTAAGGCAGCTTCGTGATTGGCTAGGGAAGTCTGGGAGCCTGTGTGCTTCCTGGTTCCTGCTGTCAAACGAGGAACCGAAGAGGACCAAGAGGTGGCGGCCGGCCGGCCAGCCTGCAGGTAAGTGGTTTTTTAAAAATTTCATTTACCCCCCATGCCTCGCCATCCCCGTTAAGTAGCGGCCGCCACTGGCTTTCTGGCCTTAATCGGGGAAAAATGTGAAAAATGTTGTAAAATGCACCATTTGCCCAATTTTTAACAATTTTTAACAGTGTTTTATTGTGGTGTGGAGGTGTGGCACCCAAACCCTGTAGAAGAAAGCAGCTTGCTTCACCCCTTGCCCGGTGCAGGTCAGGGTTGGGTACTTAAAGCCCTGTCACCTCCAGGAGCCAGGCTAGGCATTGGTGCGGGGCTGCCTGGTCTGCCTGGTCTGCCTTTGGATGCCTCCCTCTAGCCTCAGAGGCCAGCCAGCAGCCTGCACATTCAGTACAGCTGTGCTCCCATGTCTGTCCTACCTTCTGTCCTTTTCACATCCCTACCCGCACGAAGAAGTCTTACATACCTAGGTGCACCAGACATGACTTTCACAATGGTCTTTTGGGGATTTCACGAGAGGCTGGTACCTCTATAACGCTGGCAGGCTGAGTGAGTCAGTCTTTCCAGATCTCACTCCTGGTGCTGCATTAGGGATATTGTATGCAGGCGCCTTATGTTTCCAAAACAAATGACCAGGGAAGGGCAGCTGATTTCTACAAATGACCTTGTTTCTATGGGGAAGTGAGCACCCAAATGGCAAAACATAACTTTGCCTGAGTGTCGTAAAAAGCCTTGTACAGAAATTGCCAAGTATGTAGGACCAAACAGAGGTATACTCACTGGAACGTGGCTTTCAAAGGCGACTGCCTACTCTCTCCAGCCTTTCCCCCCAAAAATCCCATTTTCCCTGGAGGCCGCCTACAAAAGGCATGGTTTAAGGTTCAACACATCTTGTGAAACAATGTCAGACTGTAGAAGGAAGGTCAAAGCCTCTGTGAATAAAAACGTCTTGTCACATCAAGGAAAGGAAAAGAGGCGTGAAGGAAGGAGCGGCATCAAGGCCAGAAGAAAGGGATAGTTAATAAAGGAAAAATAGACGAAGGAAGAATTTAAGTGAGGACAAAAAGGAGAAAGAAGGACTGAGGAAAGGAGGGCGTGAAGTGAAGCATCAGGGGGAACAAAGAAGAGAGGATGGGTGGAAGTAAGGAAGCAAGGGAAAGAGGAGACAGGAGGAAGGAGAAAGAGGCGGAGGAAGGAAGACATGCAGTGAGGACAGAAATGAGAAGGAGGGACTGAGGAAAGAAGGGCTTGAAGTGAAGAAGCAGGGGGAACAAAGAAGAGAGGATGGATGGAAGGAAGGAAGGGCAAGAGGAGATTGAAGGAAGGAAAATGGGGAGGAAGGAAGAAATGAAGTGAGGACAAAAGGAGAAACAAGGACTGAGGAAAGAAGGGCGTGAAGTGAAGAAGCAGGGGGAACAAAGAAGAGAGGATGGGTGGAAGGAAGCAAGGGAAAGAGGTGACAGGAGGAAGGAGGAAGAGGCGGAGGAAGGAAGACATGCAGTGAGGACAGAAATGAGAAGGAGGGACTGGGAACAGAAGGGCGGGAAGTGAAGAAGCAGGGGGAACAAAGAATAGAGGATGGATGGAAGGAAGCAAGGGAAAGAGGAGACAGGAGAAAGGAGAAAGAGGCGGAGGAAGGAAGACATGCAGTGAGGACAGAAATGAGAAAGAAGGACTGAGGAAAGAAGGGTGTGAAGTGTAGCATCAGGGGGAACAAAGAATAGAGGATGGATGGAAGGAAGCAAGGGAAAGAGGAGATAAGAGGAAGGAATATGGGGAGGAAGGAATAAATGAAGTAAGGACAAAATGAGAAACAAGGACTGAGGAAAGAAGGGCGTGAAGTGAAGAAGCAGGGGGAACAAAGAAGAGAGGATGGGTGGAAGGAAGCAAGGGAAAGAGGAGACAGGAGGAAGGAGGAAGAGGCGGAGGAAGGAAGACATGCAGTGAGGACAAAAATGAGAAAGAGGGCTCGAGGAAAGGAGGGTGTGAAGTGAAGAAGCAGGGGGAACAAAGAAGAGAGGATGGGTGGAAGGAAGTAAGGGTAAAGGAGATGGGAGGAAGGAGAAAGAGGCGGAGGAAGGAAGCCATGCAGTGAGGACAGAAATGAGAAGGAGGGACTGGGAACAGAAGGGCGTGAAGTGAAGAAGCAGGGGGAACAAAGAATAGAGGATGGATGGAAGAAAGCAAAGGAAAGAGGAGAAAGGAGAAAGGAGGAAGAGGCGGAGGAAGGAAGACATGCAGTGAGGACAGAAATGAGAAGGAGGGACTGGGAACAGAAGGGCGTGAAGTGAAGCATCAGGGGGAACAAAGAATAGAGGATGGATGGAAAGAAGCCAGGGAAAGAGGAGATAAGAGGAAGGAAAATGGGGAGGAAGGAAGAAATGAAATAAGGACAAAAGGAGAAACAAGGACTGAGGAAAGAAGGGCGTGAAGTGAAGAAGGAGGGGGAACAAAGAAGAGAGGATGGGTGGAAGGAAGCAAGGGAAAGAGGAGACAGGAGGAAGGAGGAAGAGGCGGAGGAAGGAAGACATGCAGTGAGGACAGAAATGAGAAAGAGGGCTCGAGGAAAGAAGGGTGTGAAGTGAAGAAGCAGGGGGAACAAAGATGAGAGGATGGGTGGAAGGAAGCAAGGGAAAGAGGAGACAGGAGGAAGGAGGAAGAGGCGGAGGAAGGAAGACATGCAGTGAGGACAAAAATGAGAAAGAGGGCTCGAGGAAAGGAGGGTGTGAAGTGAAGAAGCAGGGGGAACAAAGAAGAGAGGATGGGTGGAAGGAAGTAAGGGAAAGAGGAGATGGGAGGAAGGAGAAAGAGGTGGAGGAAGGAAGCCATGCAGTGAGGACAGAAATGAGAAGGAGGGACTGGGAACAGAAGGGCGTGAAGTGAAGAAGCAGGGGGAACAAAGAATAGAGGATGGATGGAAGAAAGCAAGGGAAAGAGGAGAAAGGAGAAAGGAGGAAGAGGCGGAGGAAGGAAGACATGCAGTGAGGACAGAAATGAGAAGGAGGGACTGGGAACAGAAGGGCGTGAAGTGAAGCATCAGGGGGAACAAAGAATAGAGGATGGATGGAAGGAAGCCAGGGAAAGAGGAGATAAGAGGAAGGAAAATGGGGAGGAAGGAAGAAATGAAATAAGGACAAAAGGAGAAACAAGGACTGAGGAAAGAAGGGCGTGAAGTGAAGAAGGAGGGGGAACAAAGAAGAGAGGATGGGTGGAAGGAAGCAAGGGAAAGAGGAGACAGGAGGAAGGAGGAAGAGGCGGAGGAAGGAAGACATGCAGTGAGGACAGAAATGAGAAAGAGGGCTCGAGGAAAGAAGGGTGTGAAGTGAAGAAGCAGGGGGAACAAAGAAGAGAGGATGGGTGGAAGGAAGCAAAGGAAAGAGGAGACGGGAGGAAGGAGAAAGAGGCGGAGGAAGGAAGACATGCAGTGAGAACAGAAATGAGAAGGAGGGACTGGGAACAGAAGGGCGTGAAGTAAAGAAGCAGGGGGAACAAAGAAGAGAGGATGGATGGAAGGAAGCAAGGGAAAGAGGAGACAGGAAGAAGGAGAAAGAGGAGGAAGGAAGGGGAGAAATAATAGAGAGAGCGAAGAAGAAATCAAAGGCTTTTGGGAGGAGAGAACACAGAAAGGGGGGAGGTGAAGGAAACACCTGGAGGGTCAGAGAGACAGGGTGATTTGTAGGGCTGAAGTGAGGGAACAAGGAACGTGGTGTGTGAGAAAGGGGGAGGTGGAAGGACAGGAGGAAAGAAAAAGAGAAGGGAAAGGAGGAAACAACTGTAGAGAGTGCCATTGTGCATCGTAGTTACTGTACACTTGAGCCCTGACCAGATCACCAAACTGTAATCTGACCAGCTAATAAAATGGCGCGAGACGCTCTATAGTTATATTATTGTTATCGTTATTAATGTAGCTCGGCGGGTTAAGGGCCTGAGGCGCGCCTCTGGGTGCAGCCTGTTTGGTGAAAGGATCCGAACCTGACAGGGCCGACTCATGCTTTCATCCTCTTATGGCAGATGCCATGAGTGTTCCTGAGCTGTAGGAGAACATTCAATAAATAAGCGCCTAGAAACCACTCACGTTGGCGCGTTCCCTCTGCACATGGATCTCTCTCTCTTCGCTGTAACATAGAAGCTCAAGGCCCAGATGCAATGGGCGCCCTCTGCCTTCTTCCCCGTCTCTTCCTCATCCTCACTCTGTTTATACTGTCAGTTTGGAAAAAGGCATGCGGGCCAAGACGGGGTTTTCTGGGCGCTGAAGAGCTGCCTGTGTTCAGCTCCTGGTCGCTGCCCAGTGCAGTCCAGCTCGTGTAAATAAATACAAGAGGCAGGCCAGCACCAACACAAACATGTGTGTGTCAGAAACAGAGCGCGCGGCTGTTTGCTAAATACGGGGTTTCTGGCAGGCGCAGGTACCACAACAAGGACTCGCTGTTCCTGGGCCTGGCGGGAAAAGATAAAACAGGAAATGACCGCAGCCGCCAGGGACATGCTCGACGCGATGCGATAGCTCAGTGGCATATTGTACCTGCTGTGGAGTTCTTTGTGTTGCAACCTCCTGCAGGGGTGTAGCGATCACCGGTGCAGCAGGTGCAGTGGGACCGGGGCCCAGAGCCCTGAAGGGCCCAACAAAACCTGACAATGCTGTATTTTACTACCCAACAGCAGTCATAGGGGCCATTTTCCTGGTTTGCACCTGCGCCTGCGGCGTCCTTGCTACGCCACTGACCTCCCGGTCACTGGTTCCCTTCCAGAGGAGAGGGTGACTCATCCGTTAATCCTTCTGGGATCTGAACAATGAATATTTATTAAGGGCAGCCTGGCCTGCAGGACCGGTTCATGGGCAAGGCACTACAAGTGAGTGCCTAGGGCGCCACCGGATGGGGGCGGTATATTGGCTCTACAATCATTAAATATTAGACAATTACCAGGGGCTGGGGTGGCATGATACCATGCACCTAATGTGGCAGAAATCCTTAAAGCGGCTCTGCTAGATAAGTGTGAGTTTTCACCACTGGCCAATGACTCTAGAAGGGCTGAGGCAGAGTCAGGCAGGGTCAGGCAAAGTCAGTTGCGGGTCAGGCAGATTCCGTCATCTGTGCATCCTGTTGGGAGAGACTTAGGATCTGATTACAACTATGGGGGTAATTCTTTTTCGCGTGCAAACTCCTGTCTGCACTTGAAATGCAATTTCAATTTGGCGGTATTTACTCACGTGTTAAATTCAAATGTACTATTTGACCATCTGCAAATTGTGTTCCCTGCGCTGTTTGTCCACAGGTCTGTGGCTGGCAGAACCTGGCAAGAAACTTGATGGCAAATAGCACGAAATTCCGACTTGGGCACCCTCAAACCTGTTCGCTGTTAGATGGTTCAAGTCTGTCTGTGGTAATTCCAACTACCACAGCTTGGAGAACAAACCATCAGCGGGTAACATCCCTCGGAAGAGGTGTGGAGCGACCATCCTGAGCAGAAGGTAACCCCTGCACTAGACAAGCAGTGAACTTCTCCTACCCCGCCTCTGTTTGTGGCCCCGAAGGCAGACGCATCGCCATTCCTAGCAGGAGAGAGATGGGTGCTGAATATACAAGACGCCTCTCTACCCCAGCCCACCAAAGAAGCCACCAGGGTACCACCAGGTGAGGTCTAACCACAGGAGATGGCAGTGGTGCCTTGTCATCGGCAAGGCAGAAGACTCGGTTCAAGAGACTCCCTGGTTTCAAAGAAAGACTCACGAGAAGAGTTCAGGCCCATTCTAGACCTCAAGATAGCAGATACATGGATAAAACAGAAAGAAACTCAAATAGCTAATACAACACCAACAGATCTGCAGCTTCATCAGGCGCACTCATCTGATTGGTGGATCTGAAGGACGCTTCCACATCCCAATAGCAAAACACCATGAGCGTTCCTGCCCTCTATATCACGAAGAGACCATTATCAAAACGGATTCTGACCTTCTCTTTTGGAGTCAGCTCCACGCCTCTTTACCAGGCGCGTGGTGGGATACCTTCCCACAGGGTCTCGGGTTCTGTAAGTCCCATGGTTTCTAGGGGACCATCATCTCCTGGTGGCTGCTGCGCTTCCCTCATGGCTCATTGTCTGGCATTCATTAATGCATTTGTAGTGATAAGAAGCCGCCCAGGCCACACACCAGAGGAGGGCGCTGCAGGCAGAGAAGGATCATGCAATGGGACGACTACATCCCCCGGCAACGCCAACCCTGTGCGTGTGCACGAACCACTAGCCGAAGACTCCCCTTCCAGTGGCCTCGAACTCTGCACTCATGCTGACTGCCTGCCCGCCCATCCTCATGGCGCATAAAAGAGCTGGATATGCTGACTTCAAATGCCCACAGCATGGCTGTGCATGCCACATCCTTACAGTAACATTCTACACTCAAAAGAGTTTCATATGAAGAGAGACCGCCATCTGTCCAACTGATATTTCACCTTCTTCAGGAAACTCAGTTCCCAACAGCTTCTCAAATGTCTTCTCTGCCAGGCTCCATGGTGCCTTGAATTTTCATTGTGACAAATTCTTGCTTCAACTTTCATCAGAGTTGAGAGAATCAGTGGAGCCAGTTCAAGGGATCTGGGAAGAGAAGTTCAGACTGTCCGGGCATCACAGCAATCCTTGCCATGGTGGTGCCCTTCGAATAACATCAGGAAGGGGCGACCATTCCACCAGGAACTAACCTACAGACCAGTGTTTAAGATTAAGGCTCCAGGTTTTATGGTATTTATTTTTTTAACATTTCCGTCCGTATATATCAATATTTATTTTTTAGCCATCTTATCAGTACTTATCCATATTTATTTTGTGTTTTGAGAACCGAAGAGGTGATAACTCGTATATCTCCACATTTAGTTAACGGATAAACGTATACTCAAACTTTGATGCCTGTCAGGTTTTAGCACATTACACAGCCAAAATATAATAAAATAATAAACCCACATGAAAAAATGTAGCATAATAGCGCACATACATGTTGAGATGAGCAGTAATTTAGGTAAATCTCATTCAGCTTTCTCACTTCCCATGCTGCCAATATGCACAGCTATTGGCCTGAAATTCATTAATCTCGGCATGGAGAGTCACTCAAAAGAAGCCAAATTATCTGTATTTTTCCACTTTTAAAAATAAATACAGACAGCAAACACAGTTTCTGTTTGTATTTGTCTGGTAAGAATGGAAAACAGGGAGCCCTATTTAAGATGCATTCCTCACAGGTGTGATCGAATGGGCACAGGGCCTCAGAAATAATTACAATATCTTATCAACCTACTGGAGCTGATGGTGGTGCATGTAGCTGTGAAGTCCCTTCTACCTTCTGTAACATCAAAAGCAATACTAGCTCAGAGAAACAATAGCGCCCAGGCACACTCTCTGTTGGTCGAGAGTCTTGTTTCTGGAAGTGCAGACCCTCTGACGACGAAAGAGGCAGAACCTCATTTGACCAGGGTTTGTCAAGCTTTCAAATGGAAGAGATGTTCAGAAAGACATGCCGAGAACCACTTGACGAGAAGAAGCACTTATGCCATATCTCCTTCACTTGGCTAAGTCTTCAGCTGCGTTAGATAAAGGTACTTCTTGCTGCTACCACAGCTTATAGCAAGTGTCCTTCCCAGGTTTCCTTTTCCACAGTAGGAGTGATTAAAGATTTATTGTAGGGTGTTAAACAAGCTATTACTGATACCTTTCATTAGAAAGCTGGTATACTTTATGGTAGCAGTTTCATATTAAAATTGCATTATTTAATAGGACACCCTAAATTGTGGACTAACCGCTCCCTGACCAACTTCAACTGTGGACTATCTACTCCCTGATCACCCTCCTCCTACCTAAAACTTTGTATCAACTCATCATTTCAAGCATGAAGAGAGCCGATTGGTCAAATTATCCACTCCCTGATCATCCTCCTCCTGACCTAAAACTTTGTATCAACTCATCATCATTTCAAGCATAAAGAGAACCGATTGGTCAAATTATCCACTCCCTGATCATCCTCCTCATACCTAAAACTTTGTATCAACTCATCATCATTTCAAGCATGAAGAGACCCGATTGGTTAAATTAACAATTTAATAGTAGTTTGGCATAGTCTATAAAGCTCCAGGGTCGGTTCACCCTAAGTTGAATGCCCCTGATGCCCGACAAGTCGACCAAAGCTGAAGAGCAGGTCCTCTAACAAATGGTTTAAGCAAGAAACAGCTACATGCGGGAACCTGCCCCATACGTAGCATACATCTGTTGGAAGTCTTCAAGGCTGTTGTCAGAGGAGTGGAAATAACGCAGACAAAAAAGGCTTACCTCTTCAAATGCATTATTGAAGACCCACACCAAACGAAGGATGCCTTGAGCAGCTTCTAAGAGTTCACCAATTCTGAGGCGATGACAGATAATCTCTCCACATCTCCGGAACATGGTGGAGACCTCCTGAACTTCTTTGGAGCCAAAATCTCCAACATATCACAGTTAAACGCCAGCAACCCAAGACACTTACCCAACCATGTCCAACAACCAGAACCATTTGATCACTGCAGACCACCTTTAATCCTGTGATGATATCAAGAACAGAGGTCCAAGCTGGCCTACAGTGTGCATCACCACCTGCATGAAAGTGATGTTGTGTATAGATGGCCATCTGGGCTAATGCAGCACCTCTGGGTTGGAGTCTGGAGGTCACGGGGTGGAGCCACAGTGGCACAGGACAGCCTCTGGATTTATGGGCTTTGATGTCTTTGGTTGTGCCCCTGCAGTGCAGGGCAGTTGGGGTAAAATGCAACTTAGCACCTGTTTTCAGGTCACTGCTCCCATAATTTCCTTACGGCCCTACTCTGCAACACAAACAAGATGAGCACAGTTGTGGGGGGGCAGCATAATCCTACCAACAATTGACCAAAAATGTATTTACATGTGCCTCAAATCCATGTCCCTGATACATTGCAACCACAAACGGGTCTCCTCTGATCCCAATATGTCCATAAATGGACAAGAAGGATTTTACACCACACAGAACAGTATAAAAACACCCCTTTCTCAATAGTGCAACTAACCATGCAGCTCCCTTCTCCTGTTTCTTTTTCACACTTGCAAAGTACATGCAAGGGCTGCTTGTGCCAAGATGTGTGCCATGCCACTGTGATCTCAAGTCACTGATGCGGGATTTGCAGGGCAGCTCCTGCTCTGAAGATGTCATGAGCTCTGGCTTCTTGGGGGTTGTGTTGAAATCTTTGTGATGACTGCACTTAACTCCTCACTCCCTCAAGTGACGGGGGTTGGGGCCACCAGAAGCATAGCCAGTGTGTCACTGGCCCTAGAGCAGAGGTCTTCAATCTGCTTTGCTCTGAGCCCTCCGAAGCAAAATGTTTTGAAGTCTGTCCCTCCCTCCAAAACTTTATGGCAAGGCTTGAGGGAGTGGGAGGGGCAGGGCTGAGCGCAGGTGGAGGGGCCTATGAGATCATTTCTAGGGGTGGGCGGAAAATGCGTAGTCGCGTTACGCAAAGTTCCGCGAAACGGTAAAAAATCTCAGCGAGCTACGCAGAATTCCGCGAGCACGCGGAATTGCTTGTTCCGCCCGTTCGCGATGCATTTTTTCTGTTCGGGGACGCTGTTTGCGTGCTCGGGGGGAAATATCTCGCGAACTTGCCCATGCGGTCGCCAATTGGCGCGGCCATCTTGTTTCACTTGTCCCACCCGCTTGCGATGCGTGTTTCCTGTTCGCGAACGCGGATGTCCGATGGCGCGTCTGAATGACGTGTTCGCGATCGCACACTCTCGCGGGATCGCGCGGCCGGCTACCAAAATCTCGTGGCACACGCGAACGGATAGGAAAACTCGTCGGCAAACGCAGGGATCCCGGTAAGTCGCTCCCGCGAACACGCATTTTGAAAGCGCGAACAAGGAAAAAAATTCCGCTACGCCGCGGATCGCGGAATTTTCGGCAATTCCGCATTCTCCGTGGAATGCGGAATTGCCAAAATTCCGCGAGCGGAGCGGAATTTACCACCCAGGCCTAATCATTTCATGGATACTTTTTTTAAAGCTCATAAACTACAATAAATGTGAGATTCATGGAAGATCAGATTCATCGAACAAAAACAGGAATTGACCAAAAAACTCTCCTCCCTGTAACTGGGATGTTGTGCGCCCCTTGAGCCCCTCGACCCCAGTGCAACTGCACCGGCTGCACTAAAGATAGCTGCAGTCCTGAGTAGCAGGCTATTTCCTCTTCCACCCCTTCCCCACCATGACTGATCATCACTCCAATCTTGAAAAAGGCTCTCCGTCCACACCCCTTTTTTCGAGTTTGATACACCCCAAGCTGGCACAAGGGCATTGGAGCACTTTTCATGAGCACCAGTTACATTACTCAAGGTCAGAGTAATTTCCAAGAAAGACAGGAATAGTTGTGATGCAGTGAGCCCCTCAGACTCCTAGTCCAGAGAGTTGTTGCATCTGCTTCACTAATGAAAGCTACTGTCTTGTGAAGTGGGCTGTCTCCTCTGCCCTTTGTTAAAAACATGGGCTGCCATCTTGCCATTCCCCGCCCCTGCCATCTCTCTGACGCCCAAACCTCTGCTTCAATTTTCCCCTCCCCTCTGGTCCGGAGGATCAGGCTCTGCATATGAATGCTACTCTGCTGGCCTCCTTCCTGCCACCCCTCTTGACTCACCTTTTTACAGGAACAAAAACAGACAAACCTGAAAGGTTAAGATGCGTCTGCCTGAAAGTGGGAGGGGGGGGGGGCGGAAGAGGGGGAAGGGGGTGGGGTCCTGTGCTGTGAAGCAAAGAGAGGGACAGAAAACTAAAGAAGGAACAATCCGCATACTTGAAAGAAGTGTAAATGTGTGCAATTGGTTAATCACCAAATATAAAGGCTGCTTGGAGCCAATATAGGCTTTAACTCAGAGTCACTGGAGCTCCACAGAGACAAAGATTGACTCCTAAGAGGTATTGTATGGGCGTTACCAGCTGAGGTCTGGAGCGCGCCCTTTTAATGGAGACATATTAATGTTTCTAGGTATAGAATGATTAGTTATTACTAGAATATATAGGTATAAAAAATGACAGTGCTTTCTGGGACCTCGAACTAGTACCACTGTGCCAAACAGGATTCTGTGATTCTCTGGTCACACAAACAGGATTCTGTGATTCTCTGGTCACACACAGACATCAGCACTGACCGTGTTACTCAACTGATGTTTCACAAACAGGATTCTGTGATTCTCTGGTCACACACAGACATCAGCACTGACCGTGTTACTCAACTGATGTTTCACAAACAGGATTCTGTGATTCTCTGGTCACACACAGACATCAGCACTGACCGTGTTACTCAACTGATGTTTCACAAACAGGATTCTGTGATTCTCTGGTCACACACAGACATCAGCACTGACCGTGTTACTCAACTGATGTTTCACAAACAGGATTCTGTGATTCTCTGGTCACACACAGACATCAGCACTGACCGTGTTACTCAACTGATGTTTCACAAACAGGATTCTGTGATTCTCTGGTCACACACAGACATCAGCACTGACCGTGTTACCCAACTGATGTTTCACAAACAGGATTCTGTGATTCTCTGGTCACACACAGACATCAGCACTGACCGTGTTACCCAACTGATGTTTCACAAACAGGATTCTGTGATTCTCTGGTCACACACAGACATCAGCACTGACCGTGTTACCCAACTGATGTTTCACAAACAGGATTCTGTGATTCTCTGGTCACACACAGACATCAGCACTGACCGTGTTACCCAACTGATGTTTCACAAACAGGATTCTGTGATTCTCTGGTCACACACAGACATCAGCACTGACCGTGTTACCCAACTGATGTTTCACAAACAGGATTCTGTGATTCTCTGGTCACACACAGACATCAGCACTGACCGTGTTACCCAACTGATGTTTCATAAAGGAAAAGAGCAAATTTCCCACGGATTTGTTTAACTTGTGTTTCTTTCTGAAGGTGTATGCACACGTTTGTGTATGCAGTTACCTGTAGGTAAACAAATAACAAAATAGTTACTGAATAGTTGTTTTTTTTTAGCCACATCTTTGATCCTGTCACCCCGCTCACTGACCCTGTCCCAGGGCACTCATTACTACAGCTCTCTCACGTGTTTATGCACTTTAACCTCTGTATGCAAATGAAGACAGCCAACACGCACAATAAACAAGCTCATGCTCCCAGGCCATCTTCATTCACAAGTACTTGCAGACTCATGTGCGCCCCCCCCCCCCCGAACTCCCAGGGGGGGCGCACGCCACAGCTTGAAGATTCTGCCCAAGTGCAAGGATGGAATTGGGCCCCTGGCAGCTGTTGGAATTATAAATTACGGAAATAATCGGGGTTCAGTTGGCCCCTCTGGGCCCCAGTGCCACTGCACCTGCTGCACCAATAGAAACCACATCCCCTAGGTGCTTCATATCTCCACAAGATGCTGAGGTGGAAACTTGGAGGGCCACTACAGCCTTGAAGATGTAATGAATTCTGGATCATTGAAAACTCTGTTGACTGCACAACATGACCACACCCTCTCCCGCCCAAGTAAAGGAGCCTGCTGTGCGCAAGAGTTTTTCAGGTTTCCTAATTTTAATATCACACTTCCAAAATATCATTGGAAAATATGGAGTACCAGAACCCTGTGAAGATAATATATACAGACATATATGATAATATATACAGATCTGCTTCCTGATTGGCCTGGAGATGCTTTATCCCTCCCACTCGCCCTGGGTGGCAGAGGTGTGTGGTGCTCAAGCCACACTCTGATAGCCACCTTCTTCTTGTGGGACGGAACCTCTTCAGAAAGGGCTAGGGACCAATGCTTCATCCATAGTCCTATTTCCTTCTAATGCTGTTTCTCTCCAGTCTCTTACGTACCATAACAGCTCTCTGCTTACGATCGCCGCCCTACCTGAGATGGTCAGTATCGTTGACAGTAATCATTCTTACTCCCTCTGGACTCTTCATAAATATCCTATGTTCTCTTGTCAAGTGATAGAAGATATTACCCTCTATCTCAGATTCTCTACACGCACATAGTCGAGTCTCATGTTTTCCAGTCTTATGTAGTCAGCTCCAATAAATATTATTTAGAGGTTGCCACGGGTCGCAGCCGGGATACCTGGATTCCTCTTTGTGACCCCTGGCACTGCGTTTACAACCCCTGGCCTCAGAGACTGGCAAAGGCAATGCCAAGAACAGAACAGAAGGTAAATAGTGATGTGATGGGCACTGTTTACTTCCTGCTGCTCTGGCTGCGAACTGAGCTACAGAACAAATGATGGACGGAATGCTGAGTAAATCAAACACTCACCCCCAGTCACAGATCTGGGTTAAATCCATCATTCTTTTGCTCACAACGCCACCCCAGGTTGGACCCAGCCATATGCAAATCAGTCTTGACCCTGTGCCTCATGGGAACAGTCCAGCTCGAACTGCCAAGCTGGGTCCTCACTGGGCTGGAAACAAGCATTCTGGGACCGGTTTCGGGGTTTCACCCCTCTTCACCCATGATAGCTTGAATCCAGTGGCACAGCGAGCAAGGGTACCATGTCTGGGCATACACTTCCCACTTAAGGAGAAAAATGCTACAGCAAAGAATTATGGATGGAATGTATTCAACCCTTAGCTCGGTAAAACAGTATATTACATCTTTTAGAACAACAAACTTTTGTGATCCATCTAGCTTTAATGCACATTTGGCAGGCAATTTTTTAATGTAACTAAAGCATTGTGTGGCAGCACACTGTCACAGACAGCTCACTTTCCATTGAAATGGACACAAAATTTGCACAGCGATACAGTTTTACTGATGAAACTATACTGCACACAAATGATAATGTGTGGAAATCGGGATTCACTGAATAGTTATCATTAGTGCGTCACCAAGTAAAGTGTCTTGGTTTGTTTTAATCTTATTCAAATCTTTGCATCCATCACAAAAAATGTGCTTTGTTTTTGCCCTCTTAACTGCTGAATGTGTATAGCTCATTTACAGGTTACATGTTGTGGCGTGTTACAAAAAAATGACATCTTACAGCCTTTCCTTTCACACTCTCTGTACCATAGCATGACTTCAGACTTGAGGGCAGTGGCTAATTTGTAAACTAAAATTGATTGCCGGGGCTCTCGTCGGGAGGCAGCTTGCACCAGCCCATTTCTCCTGTTAGAACCAACTACTAACCCTGAAAGTGGGATGAGGATGTGGTGTAACGGCAAGAGCTGCTGACTTCGTAGCTGAGGAACCAGGTTTGAGTCCCAGCATCGGATCAACATCCTGTGATTCTGGGCAAATCACTTAATCTCCCCCGTGCGTACCATAAATGCATGTGTCCTTAACTGGTGCTCATGAAAAGTGCCGATTGTGATTAAGTGCCAGGTGCTGAGCACCGGAAACCACAGGCTCAAATTAAGTCAGGGGTGGCTCCTCCACTAGGGCAGAGGAGCATCGCCCCACTGCTTTCTCACAGTGCGAGAAGCAGAAACATAAAATGGTAAAACTACCATTTTATGTTTCTGCTTCTCGCACTGTGAGAGAGCAGAAGTGTTTGGTTAGGGGCAGGCAGTCCTGCTCTAGGGCAGGGGAGGAGTGGCTTGCCCACTGCTGAGGGCGCTGACTGTTTGGTCGGCCCTCTGGGGCCGACCAAACCAGTCATGCGCAGTCTGCTTTTTCTCCATGTAGGCTTCATGCAGCCTACATGGAGAAAGTGACCTCCCCATAGCTGCCTGGCTGGTCGGCGTCCCGACCAATCACAACGCTGCCAATGCAGCATTGTGATTGGCTTAGGGGAGGGGAGGGAGGCTGCCTGCTTCCTGTTCCTGCCAAAGGCAGGAAAACAGAAGCAGGAGCCAAAAAAATGCAGGACCTGGCCGGCGAAGGTTAGTTAATTTTGAAAAAAAAAATATTTTAAATTAAACCACCCACCCCCGCGCGACCTCCCGCCCTCCCACCCTTGAGTCATGCCGGCCGCGACTGCATTAAGCACTGCTTGAGGGTGGCTCAACTATTCTCCCTCCATTTGATTGACTCTCCAGTCCTTGCCATATGCTTAATATTATGTCCTTCCTGTCAAATTCTCCTGCATCTGTAGCTTGGAATGAACCTAAAGATTCTGAAATAAATGGCTCAACTTTCCAGGTGTACTCAGAATAGCCTTGTTGAGAGCCATTGGTTCAGGCTTCCGCGTAGAGAGTTCATTTAAACTACTCTAACCATCTGAGATAGTGTTTTCAGTTGAGATTGTAGCGTATATCTTAAAAAGCGGTGATCACAGAACAATCGAGCAGGGGTCCCACTGGCACCAGTCTAAGAACTGCCTGAGGACAAGCAGCACACTCAGTCCCTTATACCCAATGCAGACGTTTTCAGAGTCAGTCACATGTCTGTAGGTTCCATTATTCTAATGAGCAGGTGCAGGGGTGAGTTCATTGGAGTGGAGGACACCGAGAGCAGGAGCCTTCGAAGGTATCAATCCATACAGCGAGTTTCTACAAGTTCAGAGGTTTGCCAAGGGTGCTCCTCGCCTCAGCTGAAGCACGAGAACTTCCAGTTAATGGGTTGAATCACGTCATGCATGACATCACAGCCACTTACAGGTTCCACCAGTGAGGGTTTAAGCTGGAGGACTGGTATTTATCTGAGCAGAGTATGCTTTTGCGTTCACTCTTTCCCCTGTTGTCTTTTTTCGGTCCTTAGAACCACCATTTCATATTTTAGCTCCTGTTTTGCGTCCACATACATCTTCCCAAAGTTTAGCTATTTCTCCTTTTAACCCTTTCTGTTTCGAAACCATCTGTGGAAACTCCACGCAGACTACATGACTGCTGCTTGCATGACTGACAGCATCACAGTGTTTGTTTGTCTCACTCTTCTAACATCCCTGAGTCTTGGGTGTCCAGTGCCTAGATACCTTCACGGGTGACAAGAAGCGCTCTACAAATCTACTGATCGATCGATTGAGTCCTACCACTCCAGCTCTTTCCATCCTGTGAAACCAGTCTGTGTCCCTGTCCTTCCTTCCTACCTTGTTCCACATGGTACATGCTTATGTGTTTTTTGCTACACTGAATCCTATCAAATGTTACACACTCTATGACATTTTGAGTTTAACTAATGGTATCTTAGACCCAAAGCTGCATCGCCCATAATTACTTTTTTTGAGATGTTGAGAATTCTACTGTGACTTGCCATTCAATTCCCAACAAACTATGGCCCAGGTTTAGGGCGTAGACCATAGACTCCGTGTGGATTGGAAAGGGCTACTTAGGGTGTAAAACGGTGAGAAGCGTAAGCGAGCATGGTACCTCTATATAAAGAACTGAGTCCTAGGCCTTGATTTACTCCTTAGATTACGTCTGCTAAATTTGGTTGGCGCCCTAATGACAGCTCTGGGATCGGTCCACATGGGGTTGATTCAACTCAGGAAGTCACTTAGACCCTGGCTGTTCTCTCCTCTCTGTTGAGTGGTTGCCAATGTCTTCTGTTAATTGATGTCAGGTCATTGCAGTGAAACTACAGAAGGGGAGCACTTTACACATTTTACGTAGACCACACGTCAGTGGGGAGGCTCTCCAGTCCAGAATGGCTTGGGATATCTAGTTTCCGCCAAGATGTCAAGAGAGAGAAGTTGTCACTTCAGTGGTGGGTGTTGCACCTTCAGGCTGGCTTGGATCTCCCTATTTGCCCAAGTAATAAGACAAAGAGCTTGGCATCAGCAGCTTGGGGCGGCGGAAGAGTGTCAGTATGGGGGGGGCTTTAAGATTTGTGTGCAGACTGGACAGGAGCCGGATAGCCATGCAAGGAAACTATTACATTCTTTTTTTTTGCAGTTTTATATAGCGTGAACTCGACCCGAAGGTGTTGGAGTGCTTTACATAAGCACCAGTTACATTACACATTAATTTTTGGTTGGCACACGGAGATTAATTGATTTGCCCAGAATGTTGAGCCGACGCAGAGACTTGAACCCAGTTCCCCAAATCCAAAGTCGGCAGCTCTGGCCGGTCTGCCACATCCACCAACAGTAATATGCATATGGGTCAACAATTCCCAGTGGCATTGACAGGCGCCCTCTGTAACTTGCCCCCTACCTTTAAAGACTGCGGGATTCCCTTATGAGGCTGAGAAAGGTCCAACTCTATTATTTTAAATCGGAGTTGATCGACGTAGATCCACGCTTTTGCCACATTTATTGTCAAGATAACCGCATACGCTAAATGTACATTTTATGAATAGAAAATAAGCTCAATTGCTTCATCAGTAGCTATCCTGAAAATCTGGCACGGGTCCAGCCCTCTCGGGCACCAAAGATCTGATGCTGCATTGGCCCCCTTGCTGGCCTGCAGGCCATCACAACCAGCATCTGCGCTTGCCCTGGCTTCAAGCTCAGCATCTGTGGTGGGGGTGGCGCGGGTCCAGCCCTCTTGGGCACCAAAGATCTGATGCTGCATAGGCCCCCTTGCTTGCCCACAAGCCCTCACAACCAGCATCCCAGCTCGCCCTGGCTTCAAGCTCAGCATCTGTGGTGGGGGTGGCGCGGGTCCAGCCCTCTTGGGCACCAAAGATCTGATGCTGCATAGGCCCCCTTGCTTGCCCACAAGCCCTCACAACCAGCATCCCAGCTCGCCCTGGCTTCAAGCTCAGCATCTGTGATGGGGGTAGCACGGGTCCATCCCTCTTGGGCACCAAAGATCTGATGCTGCATAGGCCCCCTTGCTTGCCCACAAGCCCTCACAACCAGCATCCCCGCTCGCGTTGGCTACAACCTCAGCACCTGTGGGGGTTCTTGGCCGCCAGGGCACCATCCTTCTGCAGACTAAGAAGTGTAATAAAGAGAAAACAAGACAACAGGCCTTTTCCATCAATTCGCCCAAGATCTGGAACACAGTCGCGGCCGGCATGGCTCGCGGGTGGCGGGGCGGGGGGAGGAGGGATCGGAATTAATAAAATACATTTTAAAAAACTTACGTCAAGGCCGGGTCCTGCGTCTTCTCTGCTCCTGCTCTCCTGCCTCCGACAGGAACAGGAAGCAGGCAGCCAGGCTCCCTCCCCTAAGCCAATCACAATGCTGCAATTGCAGCGTTGTGATTGGTCTGAGGAGGGCTGGGCATGTTCTCCATGCAGGCTGTAATGCAGCCTGCATGGAGAACAGGGAATTGCGCATGACTGGTTTGGGCGGCCCGAGAGGGTCGGCCAAACAGTCATGTGCACTTAGGACTGGGCAAACCACTCCTCCCCTGCCCAGCTCCCAGAGCAGAGCAGTCCCGCCCGCCCACCCGCCGCCGCAAAGCAGCAGGACAGGAAACATAAAAAAACATAAAATTTTTCACTGCTTCAATGCAGTGGGGCGACGCTCCTCCGCCATAGCAGAGGAGCCGATACTGCTGGAACAACATCCCGATATCCATCAGGAACGCCCATTGCGGTTCCAATTTAGGAAAGAGTTGAAGACAGACTCGCCTCTTTAAAGAACACTACATCAGAATACATTAACCAGCCACAACCCAGCTTCCTGTTCTATCGCTGCTACTCGTAGGCTTTACGCCTGTCTGTGACCCAATAAAGCGCTCCGCTGCCTTCGGGCGAGGTGTGCGCTATAGACACAGCACATCCATACATAAGGCCCATATGTACTAACACAGAAACAGAAAGGGTAAACTCTTTGATACATCAGGCGGCCGCGTTTCTACAGACGTGAGGAATCTGTGAGAAAGAGAACATTATTACAGAGAGAAGATGCCGGTTGACACCCACCAGAAGCGAGGCTGAGACAGCACTCGCTTCACACGTTCACACCCAACAACCAACCACCGAGCTGGAAGGCTCAGCTCGCAGTGCCACTGGATGTCGCGATATCTCCTGGCTGCTTCCTCGTCGTGAGCAGAGGACACGAGCAGGTTTCAGGAAGTGGCGGGAGGCGAGGGTGGCAAGGGCCCGGGCACGGCACAGCAGGCAGCCAAGGCCAGGCCTGGGCGGGCGAGCCCGGCGCCTCCGGCCTCCCCACACTGTGCTCCTCGCCCAACGCACCCGGTGACGTCAAGCCAAGCCCTGTCTAATGTGCAGGAGGCGGACTCGGGCGTGAAGGTGCGTGTCTCGGAGCTGAGGCGGCAGGGACGGCGAATAATACATAATTATCCGTGCCCAGGCAAGCAGTCATTTCGTCAGGGTGGGTGCCACCGTGTAATTGCCCGTGCGGTACAGTTGTTGTCACAGCAGGCGACAGGCCTGCGCAACAATTAGGCACAGGTTTGCACAGTTTGCGTCTCTGTGCCGTTCTTTCCAGTCTGATGCGAGCCCCTGTCACCTCGGGGTCCGCGGACCCCTGAATCGAAGGTTGAAGACACCACCAGCCCTGGTCTCCGTTTACTATTTCACAATCCGGACTTCAGGCACAGTCTGTGGACAACCTGGAGGTCTTCATAGCGAGAGTCCCTCCTCCCAATACTGACTGCGTGAGAGATCAGCCGAGCCCTAGAGTAAACAAGCATTGGCAAAGCCAATAGGTCTGGCCTTGGCAGCCAGCCTTTACGCTTTGTCAATTCTTATTTTGTTTTGTCATTGTTTTTGCAAAACTTTACTGTTGAGGAGTTGCAAGGCCATCGCCATTCTAAAGTAAAAAAATAAAACATTGTCTAAAAGCATTAATATTTTTGGTATAAAAAAACCAACATTGCCACAGTACTCCCTTGATCTTTAAGGGAACTACATCGCAAGCGGAAGTGGTCTTTGAAAAAGAGCAGAATGCCATAATTCACGGTGAAGTTAGCCAATGGCTGAAGTGGGCTGGGTCACTGCCACATGCGGTTTGCTATAGTGGGTGGAAGAAAACTGTGAATGACACAATAACAGTCCAATAGATGACCTGGCCTGGCAGTTTGGGCTGGACTGTTCCTATTGGAGCAGACTCAACACTGATTGTCCTATGGCTGGGTCCAAGCTGAGGTGGCATAGTGTGCAAAATAACCATGGACTGGGATATGGTCCAGAGTATTTCCAGTGGCTGAGATTAATTCAACCATTCCATCCATCACTTTTTGTATACTTCAGTGCAATGTTCTAACTGGGACGGGTATGTCTAGACGTGGGTCCCGTGCACGCTGTGTCACTGGATCCAAGCTGTACCTGGCTGATGAACCCTAACTAGGATGAAACTGGTCCTGGGTTGCTTGTATTCTGCTTCAGTGAAGTCCTGGTCTGGCAGTTCAGGCCGGACAGTTCCTATTGGAGAAGGGTCAAGGCTGATTTGCATATCGCTGGATCGATATAGGTGGCTTGGTGTGAAAAATAACATGGATGCTATGTGTAAGTGTGTTAAACATATAATTTTCTTACAATTGAAAGCTCTTGGTTAACACCAGAACTAAAAAGACAACACTTAAAACTAACTTTAACATTTACCCAAAAATGCACCATTGTTGCGCCTAAGGCCACCCTTGACTCTTCCCCTGCAAAGACCCGCTTCCACTCCCCATCCGCACCCAGGTCTCTATGTCGATCATGCCTCCAGGAACCAGTGACCTCAAATCTGCCACAGATCACCCGATACTGAGGGCGTGTTCATAGACATGTGTGCCAGCATCTTATGTAAGTGTCAATGGAAAACTCCCTCTTCCATATCTGCCTCATCTAGGTGGGTCCCCTAAGACTCTGACTGAGCACATCAGTTCACTCTTTGAATCTCTTTTCAGTTTTTATAATTTCTTATTTTATAAAGTGCAACTCAACCGGGGAGGTGTCAACGCACTGTACATCAGATAAACATCAGATGGTAGGACAATCCCTCACAAAGAGCTCACCATAAAGGCATCTTAAGCAAAAGTAAATGAAACACTGATAACGATTCAAATCCAGTCTCTTCACAAACATGACTGGACAGATGTCAGAAAAAAGAATGCCATGAATGGACTCTGAGTCACAAGAGGAAACAGGCATTAACAAAACCAATAGGTCTGGCATTAGCTACCAGTCTTTTTGCTTTGCCAATGTTTGTTTTTTTGCCATGGTTTTTGTAAAACATTATTGTTGTTGTAAAACTTAATTGTTGGTGGAGCTGCCAGGACCTTGCCTAGACAAAAAATTCAGTAGCTAAAGACAAAAATATATTTTTAGTCTCAAAATTACACATTGGTATTGTAGTTCCTGGCACAGAAGGGAACTACTTTGTGTGTGGATGTGCTCCTTGTGAAAGAGCAAATGCTGCCACTCACTATCAAGTTAGCCAATGGCAGAAATGGTCTGACCCTTTGCCCCATTTGCATGACACAACAACAAACCAATGTGTGAAGAGGGCTAGCCGAAAGCATATATATATATATATATATAAATATAAATATATATATATATATATATATATATATAAATATAAATATATATATATATATATATATATATATATACGCTCCAATTTCCCTCCAAACCGTAGGAGAATTCCCAAAGGAAGACAGCACTCATGGGGGCAGGTTCCGTTGATTTATTTACACGGACCACAGGCACTCAAAACAGACGCGTTTCGGCAACGGCCTTCTTCGATGTTTATTGACATGCGGATGCACCTCCGCATTTTGCAAGCAACCGTCCGTGAGTGCACCAAGCGGGTGTACCTGGAGCGATAATATATATATATATAGAAATCATCTGTAAAGAGCTTGAACAAATGGATAAACAAGATGAGGTGAAAAAACATCTAGCAGATATACAAACAAGAGTGGCAAAACATGAGCAAATAATCAAAGATAGGAAGGCCATCAAATTTCAGAGGGACCGCAATGATTATCTCAATGGAAGAATATACACTTTTTCCAAGAAATTTGAAAATATTCGTCGCCAGCAACTATCCTCTACAAAAGCTAATCCTATGAGATCGACCGAGCAAAGTGAATCTGATTTGAGCTCAGAAGTGGGATCAGATCCAGAGGGTGCGGGAACCGGTAATCTTAACCGTAAAGCCCCGACGCCAGTCCAAGAGTTTGGTTTTTTACGTATGGAACGCATTCTGAGTCTGCGACCACGACCAGCACGCCAAGAACAACAACAAAAAACCAAAACACAAAATCAAAGAGAGGAGAAGGAAAGACAGACGATGGGGAAAAACAAGAAACCGCAAAAACATCCTACAGAAAGGAACAGACGGAGATAGTTACTAACCCAGACACTGACAATACAGTAATTAACCTATCCACCATGGCTTTAAACCCAGAAGAGGAAAAGATTTTAGCTTTAGGATTGGCATACTGTACTAATACCAACTTTGATTACACACAAACCAGGCTAGATGTGTATCAATTTGCACGCAAGCTCAAACTACGAAAACATTTCTTTAATGTGACAAGCGAGACAAGTGAAAATGAGATAGGAACGACGAACACTGGTAATCTCTGTGTGGAAGACATGAGCCTATTAAAAGATTTGGCTGAATTGGACTGTGAAGATCAATGGAGTCAAATATCTCCAATGGATGTGGCATTAAGATCAGAATTAGACATATATGAAAATATACCTACGCCATTTAGACCTAAATCTGTCTTTACCCCTGTGATGCCTAAGGATGGAATAGACATGTTTGTTGATAAAGTAATCAAAGATCTTAAAGAATTGGCTATAATTAGTAGCAGAGACTTTATCAAAACAAACCACAACCAAAGGACTCAATATAACAACGTAATTCAAAAAATGAAACAACGACCAGACATTGTGGTAAGATGGTCTGATAAAGGCGGAAATGTTGTCCTATGGCCTTTAGAGATGTATAATACGGAAGCAATGACACAGTTGCAGGACAGAGAATGCTATAGCCGCACCAGTTCTACCAGCATAATAGGAGCCAAAGAAAAATTCCATAAAGCACTATATGAATGGAGAGGAGTGGGCCTCATTTCAAAACAAGAACTAGGCTATCTGAAAAATGACTATCCGATAACGCCCCAATTATGTCTCATACCCAAGATACATAAGGATGCTCATTGCCCCCCCCGGTAGACCCATCATTTCGGCCATTGGGGGACTGTTTGAGAATACCAGCAGATTTATAGACTTCTTTCTTCAGCCTTATGTTCGAGAACTTCCAGCATATATCAGAGACACTGGGGATTTTTTATCAAAAATCTATGATCGCACCTGGAATGATAACTTTGTTTTTATGACATTGGATGTACATACTTTGTATACAAGTATTAGACACAGGGATGGTTTGAATGCATTGAGCTACT
The DNA here is from genome assembly GCA_963921515.1 of Calotriton arnoldi. Taxonomy (NCBI): domain Eukaryota; kingdom Metazoa; phylum Chordata; class Amphibia; order Caudata; family Salamandridae; genus Calotriton; species Calotriton arnoldi. The sequence continues at coordinate 2,707,718 of CAWUFW010000604.1, read as the reverse complement.
ATCTAGGGAAACGGCCCATAGGACTGTATCAACACACCAATATGTTACTACAAATGGCCGAGTGGTGTTTGGAAAACAACATATTTATCTTTGATAGACTCTTTTATAAACAAACGCAAGGCACTGCCATGGGTACTTGCTTCGCCCCAGCTATGCTAATTTGCATATGGGCTGGTGGGAGGAGCAAGTACTCATGAAGACTCATTGTGCATCTATGTCTGAAAATGTGATACTATACACTAGATACATAGATGATATCTTTATTCTGTGGCAAGGCACAGAAGAAAGTGCTATTAAGTTTGCTACAGAAATTAACAATAACTGTCTTAATTTAACTTTCACCTGCACAACCAGTAAAGAGTCTATTAAATTCTTAGATTTGGAACTATATGTGGAGAACAATAAAATCCAATCTAAGACGTACAGGAAACCTACATCAGGCAATGCTATCCTTCATGCTAGTAGTTTCCACCCCACTAATCTTAAAGATAGCATACCATATGCAGAATGCCTCAGGATGAAGCGAAATTGCAGTACACAAGAGGGATTGAAAGAATCTACGAATGGTCTTTTTAAAAGACTTAAATGTAGGGGCTACAGCACTAGAACCTTGACCAATGCCAAACAGAAATGTGAAAACATAAAGAGGGAGGATCTCCTGTTTCCTACTATGAACAGTAAGAAACATAGTACGAAACAAAATAAGGCAAAAACACCTGCATTGATCACCGGGTTTAATGCTTATCATACTAACCTGCGTAAAATATTGAACAAACATTGGCAACTTATACGCAGTGACCCAACAATAGGACCCACGTGTACGAAACCCCCACAAATAACATTTAGAAGAGCCAAATCAATGCGCCAGGAACTAGTCTGTAATGCACCATCAATAGACAAGGGAGCTGGCTGGCTCAAACCTCAGAGAGGGTTTCACAAATGCTTCAAGTGTAAAGCGTGTAATCATGGCGTCAACACTAGAACTGTTCCTTTACCGCTTAGGCACACTCCCTTTGAAATCAGAGGTAGTTACTCATGTAAAACAGATTTCGCAGTGTATGTCCTCCGATGCACATGTGACAAATTGTACATGGGGAGTACTATACACCCGGTTCATGTGCGAATCCTACAGCATCTTAGGGCCATTAGCAACAACGATCCAACATATCCGGTAGCTAGGCACATGAACATATGCCATGGCGGAAAAATTCAAGAACTTTCTTTCTTTGTGATTGACAGCATCCCTAGAAACATCAGAGGAGGGAATAGACAGCTGTCACTCAGGAGACTAGAATCACGATACATAATTCTACTGAATTGTAAAATCCCAAATGGGATGAATGCAGATGAGGCTCTAAATGTACATCTCTGATACTTCAGCCGCTTGTCCTGCACCTTAAACCCTATCCGTAGCGTTAGGTTCTCTTTCTTTATAATCTTCTTTTTGATAATTTTCAGTTAGCACATTTTTTCGCACATCTTTACAGCTGTTTTAGGGGATTTGTATTTATTTATAGATACAGGAGATTAGATTTTGTATTTAACTGCCCACTTGGGCTTCATTCAAATGACCACTGCCTATCAAATTTGTTTTCTCCTGTGCTACAGTTACTATACTGTTAACTCGTGAAATTGTTCTATTTGTTTAAAGCTATACAAATAGATGGAATTTTCTATATATACACTTCTTTTTCATTGTATTAGCCGCTAACTTTAGCCGCTAACACATACAGGCATATTTATGAAGAGATTTCTCTTTTTTCAAATTTTTGTTTAGGCATATAAGTGGCTGTAATTTCTTCTATTTCTTCTGTAATAAGAGGTTGAAATTATAACAGTACCCCTGAATAACTGTATACACAAATATTTTTTAACAGCTTTTTTAATTAATGTCACAGTTCATGTAAGTGTATATAAATACTGTTGTGATGTTAGCAAATTTAGCTTTAACAATAGTACACTTTGTTTTGGTTTACATCACTCTTTTTTCACTTTTCCGTTTTTTGCACTATCATGGTTACAAATGCACTGTCTTCTATGTCTTTTAAACCATGGTTGCTGTGACAACCAAACCAATGTGCTTGACTCACTCGTGTATATAAGAGCATTATTTGGAGATACCTGATGTAGTGAACAAGGCGGTCTGCCGCCGAAACGCGTCTAGGTCATCTTTCTCGAATAAACTGATTTGCTTTGATATATTTCCCACGGAGTCAGCGCCTGTTTTGTATGCCGATATCAGGACTGGTTTAATATATATATATGTATATGTATATATATATATATATATATATATATATATATATATATATATATATATGCACTGAAAAACGGATGTATGGCGATACATCGCAAACTAAAACAACGCGTGCTTTTACAACGCGGTTTTTAGTTCGCATGTACCGTCACAATGCATGTTTTTACAACGGATGGCATTAGTTCGCATTTCCTTTGAAATGCATACAAAATGCCTTTACAACGGACCCCATTTCACCGCATGTATTTACAACACAAAATAGCCCCCAAACACTAACACACTACCCTACATAACACACACTCCACAGCACTACCCTAGAGTACAAAACAGTACACTACCCTAAAACAGTACTCCAAACACGACCCTACCCCTATGCACAGTCTGTCCCCTACACTGAAACAGTACCGTACCGGACCCGCTGACACAACCCTAAACCCTAAAACACTACCCTACACTACGACCCCCTGACACGACCCTAAACCCTAAACCGTAAAACACTACCATACACTACAACCCCCTGACACTACCCTAAGCCCTAAAGCCTAATACACTACCCTACACTACGACCACCTGAGACTACCCTAAACCCTAAGCCCTAAACCCTCAAACACTCCCTTACCTTTCTCTCCTCGTGGTTCCTCCGGTTTCCTGTATCCCGTTCCCAGTCCCAGCGTCGCCGTCTCTGCTCCCGGTTCCAGCATCGCAGTCTCTGCTCAGGCGCCATTACATCACATGCATTTTAAAAGCGCATGCGTTTTAAAAGTGCATGCGATGTAATGGCCTTCGTCGTAATGTGTACGCGTTGTTACGTCGCATGCGTTGTAACGCATGCGACGTAACGGCATGCGTAGTAACAGCCGCGTTGAAATGGCTGCAACCCCTGAAAAACAACAAAGGTTAAAGTGATGTTATAGTTAATTGGTGACATGAGATAAAAACGAATGTATAAAAACCCCAAAACACTGAAATTCACAAGTTATATTTTACTGAGCTAACTATAATTTGTCCCCCATGTACTGTTTATGACCTCACGTATTACGTCACTCATTCCATGTTAAATGTCATCATTGATAACATCTCTGATGACATCATTGATGACGTTACTGATAACACCATAGTCATATACAGCATAGGGTTACTGTGTGTACTCGTGTGGGCTCATACTATAAACTCTGGAGGCAAGTGTGGTTGTGCATGTTGAAAGTTATATGGTGCAAATGTACAAATCATTTAAGTTTGGGGAACAGGTAGTACTCCATGGTAAACAAAGTGAAGGCTGAACACACCTGATGTGGGTTGCACAGGTATGTTTCAAAGTAGATAGTGACTTAAATCCAAAACCTTTTGTAAAAACTCTGTGAGAAAGGCCAAAGCTTCTGTTCACAATAGATTAGCCACCAAGTGGATGTCAGAGTATGTGCCCATGTTAAACACCTGCAGTACAGTGCTAAAGACAAATTGTACGTAATAAGAATGGCTATAAGGTGTGGAAGTTTATTTCCAAAACACTGCTGAAGATTTTGAGACATTGCAGATTGTTAAATAATATTGAATGTAGGGATGAGTCACTTACAGGTGGTTTAACTCACACTGGAAATGTACGCATGGCTCTAAAGTTGTATGCCATTGTTCTCATCATAGAAAATGTATATAGTCTATTTAGGAAACTATGGGTGGTTGCCCGTATGGGCTGGCAGAAGATGCCTTATCAGGGGTAACTGCATACCTGTCACCCTTTTGAGTTACAATTGTGGGTTATGTGAAGTCTTTAATTGGGTGATCATCTTAAGGTGAATAGCGTACAAACTCTTTTTTTGGAGGGTGTCCAAGGTTTGAAAAAGGTGATCATATTAAACTTCATAAGGGCATTTTGTTTTTTAGACAGGTGAATACCAGTAAAAAGAGGCTTATATCCACCGAATGTAGGTGACTTGACAGATGTGCTATGTTTGCAGCAGGCTGTCAAATGTTATGTCCATTATCACATGACTGGTGATAGAAAATCGATCACGGGTGAAGCGTGTTGAATTACTTCAAGCCACAAAACCTATAGGATGCTGTCATAATGACTGGGTGATGTTATCAGTGATGTCATCAATGATGTCATTTGAGACGTGTTAGACTTGGCATCTTTTGGCGTGTTTCCCCTGACTTTTTGCTTTCTGACCTCCCGGTTTTGACTCTGTTTTTGCTGGTGTAATGATTCTGCGCACTCTCCTCACTGCTGACCAGTGGGAAAGTGCAAGTGCTCCTGTATAAAATGTGTTATGGATTGGCGTTTCCATGATTGGCCTATTTGGTTTATGTGTCAGTCCCTTGTAGAGTGCACTGCGAGTGCCAGGGCCTATAGACCAAATGCTGTTGGTGGGCTGCAGCACTGGATTGTGCCACCCACGCAAACAGCACGTAAAGTGTAACTTGGGCCTGCCATCGCAGAGCCTGTGCGCAGCCTGGGGCTGCCATGTCGACTTGGCGAGTGCACACACTTGCAAGTCCCTAAACCTTCCCTTTGCTACATGTTAGTCACCCCTAAGGTAGGCCCAAGGTACCCCTGTGGGCAGGGTGCGTTGTATGCGAAAGGTAGGACATGCCCTGGTGTGTGCGGCATGTCCTGATAGTGAATTACAGCCTAGTTCGTTTTTCACTATTGCAAGGCTACCTGTTCCCCCTAGGCCAGAACGGGCAGTTTTGATTATTACAGTTTATAATCCTAACTGACCCCGGGAACATGGTAGAAATTCGAGTTTAGTATGCCTGGACTCAGAATGATAAAATGCATCTTTTAGTGAAGTTGGTTTTAACATTCTGTGTTTGAAAATACCACTTTTAGAAAGTGGGTATTTTCTTGTCTAACCATCCAAGCCTGCCTCTGCGAGGTTGTGTATTCCTTGTCTGGAGTGTGAGTGACAGGGGCTGGGTGATGCCAGGAGACAGGGTGAGTCAGCACAGGGCTGAATAGCAAGATCTACATGTAGATGGGTGGGAGGGGTCGCACCTGGGCCCTGAATAGGACAGTGCCTTCCCTCCACAATGCTGGCTCCACCTCCTGTGGTGCGTCTGATGTCCCTGGCCTACTCACTGAAAGAAGGGACGGAGACTTGTCAACAAAGTGCTCCAGAACTGGTTTGGACTAGGCAAAGGCCTCTCTGCCTTCAGAGAACAAAGGAATTTGGGATATAAATATTGGGGCCCTGACCCCATGAATTTAGATCTCGCTGGAATCAAGGAACCTGCCAAGACGAAGCGCTGGAAGAGCTGCCAGGAGGAGTACTGCCCCTTGGCTGTGTTGTTGCTTTGTTGGGTTGGCCTGCAGCTGCTGCTTCTGCCTTGGGCAGTGAAAGGACTAGACTGAACTTTCTACAAACTTGTGCTGAGTATCTCCAAGGGCCTGAAACCGAGCTGGCCTCCTGTTAAGAAGTCTCAGGGACTACAAAGACTTCACAAGCCTCTGGGTACCGCTTCTGGAACGCTGTTTCAGTTGCCACAGAGGAAGGGAACTGCAACCTACTCCGTCAACCGAATCCATCCCTGACCGGTGACCTGTTTGCACCGCAGACCGCATCGCCCCGCTTCGCATCGCAACCCTGGTCTCCCCGTAGGGCGACGTCCGACGCCGTCAACATCGAGCCGCTGCTTGCACCGTGACCTGTGGGCACCGCAGTTCGCATCGCATCGCTTCACTGAACCAGCCGGACCCGACTGACGCGGTCGCTGCAACTGGCTCAAGAGTCGTGACCGCATCGCATTTGGGGCACCGCTCGCACGCCTGCGACGCACCGCTCCGACTCGCACCGCTGTCCGACGCCAGCTCCCGCACTCCGGCTTGGTCGCCTGCATCGCAACCTGTCAGCACCGCATCGAGCATCGTCTCACCCTGCATCGCACGCCTTGGACTCACCGACTCCGTCTGCACGACGCTCATCGAGCCGCTGCCTGCACCGCATCGAGGGACACCGCACCTTGCATCGCTCCGTCTTGCACCGCAACCGTGACGAACGCCGACCGGCTCGTACACTCCGTACCAGCCACAACGAGAAAGGTACTGTAACCGAGTCTGTTCATGACTCTGCTGGCCCGTATCGACGCGGTCGGCTGGAACTGTTAGACTCTGTGGTTTTCAGCATCACGGTAGGCTCGGACGGAGCTACCGACTCGTACGAACTTTGCTTTTGTGCTATTCCTGCAAAGAAGAAGTTACCGTATCAAGCATTCATTTTTAAAGTATAGTATTGTGGATTTTTGTCGTAATTGGTCTTGTCTTGAGTATATAAAATATTGGTTATTTTTCTAAACTGGTGTGGTGTCCATTTGTAGTGCTTACACTGTATTACTGTTGGTTATGTGCAAATGCTTTACACACTGCCTCTGAATTAAGCCTGACTGTTCGTGCCAAGCTACCACGAGGGTGAGCAGGGGTTACTTCATGAGTGTAACACCCTTACCCTGACTAGGAAGAAGGGTCCCTACTTGGACAAAGGTGCAAGCCCTTGCCAACTAGAGATCCCATTTCTAACATTGGTTGTCAGCGGTGAGGATAGGACTTGTGTTTGCACTTGACTTACAGTGATTGGTGTGCACTACTACCATATCGCAGACCATTACGTACCACATACTGGTTCTTTTTCTTTGGCCTATTTTTGATCTTGCCAGTTTTCAACTCACTACTTTTGTCATGCCTGACACAGCGGCATCATCCGTTGCATCTCTGGAAATTATCTTTGAGGAGGATAGGTTGGAAACCTACGCCGTAAAGGAACTACGAGCGATTTGTAAAAACCTGAAAGTCCAAATTAAAGGCCTCACAAGGAAGGAGGAGCTACAGAAGGCGCTGAGGGCCTGGGTAGCAGCCAGACATGCCAGTGGGCAGCCTGGTAATCTCAGTGAGGAGGTGGAGGAGCCTATTTCCAGGGTGGATATGCTTTTGGGTAGGGGGGAACCCGCCAGGTCAGGCAGCAGCAGTCTGTCCCCAGAGGAGCTGGAGGACAGGCGGGAGGCGAGGCAGTTTGAGCTACAGAAGCTCAGGCTGGAGAGTGAGCGGGAGGAGAAGAGATTGGCCATAGAGGAGAGGAAGATGCTCTTAGAGCATGAGAGAGAACTGAAGGAGCTAGAACTTAGGAGTAAGTCAGGCTCAGATGGTGGCAGCAATTCGTCCAGAAAGGCAGACAGGATTGTGCACATTCCCAAGAACGTAGGCAAGGAGTTCAAGAAGGGGATGACATACAAAGGTGGTTTCAGGGTTATGAGGCAGCCATACACATGAATGGGGTCCCTGAGGAGAATTGGGGAGCAGGATTGTGGCCACTTTTCCCTGAAGAAGCAAGGGATGCTCTGATAGCTTTGGGTAAGGGGTATCACCTCACCTATGCTGACATGAAGGATGCCCTTCTCACTAAGTATGGTCTTACTCCTGAAAAGTACAGGGATCAGTTCAGGTCCAGTAAGAAGTCTGATGCCAACACTTGGTTGGAATGTGTGGATGTGTTCTGCAGGTCTCTGGATGGTTGGGTGAAGGGCAGTAGTGTAACAGATTTTCAGGGGCTCTACAACTTGATTGGATGGGAGCACTTGTCTAGTCTATGTTTTGCAGATCTGCGCCAGCACCTAGTGGATAGTAAGCTAACTGACCCCAGGAAGCTTGTTATGGAAGCGGACCGCTGGGTGAGTACCAGGGTCCACAAGAAAGCGTTTGGGGGAGACTCAGCCAAAGGTGGGCAGGGTCCCCAGCAGAAAGGTGGGGGACAAGGGTAAAGCACAGGAGTTCTCTAAAGGGCCCCAAACTAGTACCCAGGGTAAAGGTTCCCAGCCCCCCGGTGATAAGAAGAAAGGGGTCTCTACAGGAAGTCTGTTGAGACCGGCCCCCGCAAGTGTTATGCATGTGACCAGGTAGGTCACTTTAAGGGGAACCCCAAGTGCCCGAAGGGGACACAGCCACCCACCGGTGGACAGTCCAAAGTGTTGGCTAGTGTAGCGCTTGGGGAGGAGGGGTGCCCACAGGAGGGTGGGGATCCCGCAGAAATGACCCTTGTCTCACTAGGGGACAGTGAGATGGTCCCAGGAAACCAGGTGCCCCCTAACACAAAGAAATATAGCACCTGGGTGACCATTAATGGGAACAGGGTAGAGGCTCTCAGAGATACTGGAGCCAGTGTGACCTCAGTCCGGTGTCACCTGGTGTCTGAGAAGCAAGTAGTCCCAGGAGCATTCCACCAAGTAGTTGCTGTCGACAACTCTGAGCGCCAGTGTATGGTGGCACAGGTTCCCTTTGAATGGGGGGGGTCTCAGGTCCCTTGAGGGTGGTTGTGAGCCCTACCATGCCTGTAGATTGTCTGCTAGGAAACGACCTGGAGCAGTCCTTATGGAAGGAGATTGAGCTCAGGTCTCACTTGGAGATGCTTGGGTTGCCAGAGTGGGCATGCGTGTCTACTCGGTCAATGGCAGCCAGAAAGGGTGATCAAGAGGACTTGGAGCCTGAAACAGTGGCCCAAGTCCCTGCCAAGAGAAAGGGCAGGGGGCGCGGGAAACCGGCCCCTGAAGTTCCCACGGACCGGGAGGAGGCGGACCTCGAGGGGGACGCCCCGGTGCCTACAGGGGAGCAGGTAGCCGAACTGGGAGACATCTCTGAGCTGACCCATTGGCAGCAAGAAAGGGCTCCCACCAGGGAGGAGTTCTGCAGGGAGCAGAACGAGTGCCCTACTCTGGAGGGTCTGCGGCGGCAGGCTGCAGACCAGGCCGCTGGTAATCAGTCCGGGTCACATCTGATCTACTGGGAGAGTGGTCTCCTATACAGTGAGCCTAAGGTTGCTGAGCCTGGGTCAGCCCGTGTGCTGGTGGTACCCCAGCGCTTCAGGACCTTCCTACTGGGTCTGGCTCATGACGTGCCTTTGGCAGGACATTTGGGGCAGGACAAGACCTTTGACAGGCTTGTCACCCACTTCTTTGGCCCCAAATGCGAAGGCAGTCAGATGCACACTGTAGGTCTTGCCAAACTTGCCAGGCAAGTGGTAAGAGTGGGAGGAAGGTCAAAGCTCCTCTCCAACCTTTTCCTGTTGTTGGAACACCCTTTGAAAGGGTAGGGATGGATATTGTGGGGCCACTGGACCCCAAGACAGCCATGGGCAACAGGTACATCCTGGTCTTGGTGGACCATGCCACCCGGTACCCGGAGGCAATCCCTCTCAGGACAACGACGGCGCCAGTGGTGGGCCGGGCGTTAATGGGGATCTTTTCCCGTGTGGGATTCCCCAGAGAGGTGGTTTCCGATAGGGGGACCAATTTCATATCGAAGTATATGACATCCCTGTGGAAGGAGTGTGGTGTAACCTACAAGTTCACCACTCCTTACCACCCACAAGGAAACGGTCTGGTGGAGAGATTCAACCAGACCTTGAAAGGCATGATCAAGGGTCTAACAGAACCCATGAGGCGTAAGTGGGACGTCCTCTTGCCATGCCTACTCTTTGCATACAGGGAGGTGCCTCAGAAGTCTCTTGGGTACAGCCCCTTTGAGCTCCTGTATGGCCACCCTGTCAGAGGACCTCTGAGTTTGGTAAAGGAAGGCTGGGAGGCGGCTCCCAGGAAAACTCCCCAGGATGTATTTAGCTACATGCTGGCCTTTAGAAACCAAACTGCCCGCTTCAGGAAACTCGCTCAGGCGAACCTAGAAGCAAGCCAGGAAGAAATGAAGAGATGGTATGACCAGAATGCCACTCTGGTAGAATTTCAACCTGGGCAGAAAGTGTGGGTCATGGCCCCAGTGGCACCTTGTGCCTTGCAGGACAAGTGAACTGGGCCATATGAGGTAAAGGAGCGCAAAAGTGACGTCACCTACCTGGTGGATTTGCAGGCTCCAAGGAACCCTTTGAGGGTCCTTCACGTGAACCGCCTCAAGCCCCACTTCGAGAGGTCCGAAGTGAGTATGCTCTTGGCGACAGATGATGGGGTGGAAGAGGAGAGTGAGCCTCTCCCTGACCTCCTGTCTACCAAGGAGCATGATGGGTCAGTAGAGGGTGTGATCCTCTCCCCTACTCTGACTCAGGAGCAGCAGGGGGACTGTCGCCAGTTGTTGGGACAGTTCGCCCCACTGTTCTCTCTGACCCCGGTGTTACTCACTGGTGTACCCATGACGTGGACACTGGTGACAGCCCTCCTGTGAAGCACAAGATTTACAGGTTGACTGACCGGGTCGGAGCCAGCATCAAGGAGGAGGTCTCTAAGATGTTGGCGTTAGGGGTGATTGAGCCCTCCCACAGTCCTTGGGCCAGCCCAGTGGTCTTGGTCCCAAAGGCTGCGGCGCCCGGTGCCACTCCAGAACTCCGGTTTTGTGTGGACTACCGTGGGCTCAATGCCGTCACCAGGACTGACGCGCACCCCATCCCCAGAGCTGATGAGCTCATTGATCGGTTGGGAGCTGCCCGGTTCCTCAGCACGTTTGATTTGATGTCTGGGTACTGGCAGATTGCCTTAACCGATGGGGCCAAGGAGAGATCAGCATTCTCAACCCCAGAAGGTCATTACCAATTCCGGGTGATGCCCTTTGGGTTGAAGAATGCCCCTGCCACCTTTCAGAGGTTGGTCAATCAGGTGTTGGCTGGACTGGAGGATTTCAGTGCCGCCTACCTGGATGACATTGCTGTGTTCAGTTCCAGCTGGGAAGAACATTTACAGCACCTTGAGAAAGTGTTGAGGGCTCTGCAAGGTGCAGGCCTCACGATCAAGGCCAGTAAGTGCCAGATCGGGCAGGGGTCTGTGGTGTACTTGGGACACCAGGTAGGAAGCGGCCAGGTGGCGCCCCTACAACCCAAGATTGACACCATTCTGGCTTGGGAACCCCCAAGACCCAGACAGAGGTGAGAGCCTTCTTAGGTCTCACCGGTTATTATAGGAGATTTGTTAAGGGCTATGGCACCATCGTTGCCCCCTTAACAGAGCTGACCTCTAAGAGGCAGCCCAGGAAAGTGATCTGGACTGAGTCCTGCCAGAAAGCTTTTGATGCCCTGAAGGCAGCCATGTGCACGGCGCCCGTGCTCAAGGCACCTGACTTCTCCAAGGAATTCGTCGTGCAGACTGACGCTTCAGAGCATGGTGTGGGAGCGGTGCTCTCACAACTGAACGAAGAGGGCCTGGATCAGCCTGTAGTCTTCCTTAGCAGGAGACTACTTCCCAGGGAACAGAGGTGGAGTGCCATAGAAAGGGAAGCTTTTGCTGTGGTCTGGGCACTGAAGAAGTTGAGACCATACCTGTTTGGGACTCACTTCCGGGTTCAGACAGACCACAGGCCCCTCAGATGGTTGATGCAAATGAGGGGTGAGAATCCAAAACTGCTGAGGTGGTCCATCTCCCTACAGGGAATGGACTTTACGGTGGAACACCGTCCTGGTACAGAACACGCCAACGCAGATGGTCTGTCCAGGTTCTTCCGCCTTAGTGAAGAGAACTCCAATGGGGTTGGGTAGTTCTCCCTACTTTCAGCTGGAGGGGACATGTGTTAGACTTGGCATCTTTTGGTGTGTTTCCCCTGACTTTTTGCTTTCTGACCTCCCGGTTTTGACTCTGTTTTTGCTGGTGTAATGATTCTGCGCACTCTCCTCACTGCTGACCAGTGGGAAAGTGCAAGTGCTCCTGTATAAAATGTGTTATGGATTGGCGTTTCCATGATTGGCCTATTTGGTTTATGTGTCAGTCCCTTGTAGAGTGCACTGCGAGTGCCAGGGCCTATAGACCAAATGCTGTTGGTGGGCTGCAGCACTGGATTGTGCCACCCACGCAAACAGCACGTAAAGTGTAACTCGGGCCTGCCATCGCAGAGCCTGTGCGCAGCCTGGGGCTGCCATGTCGACTTGGCGAGTGCACACACTTGCAAGTCCCTAAACCTTCCCTTTGCTACATGTTAGTCACCCCTAAGGTAGGCCCAAGGTACCCCTGTGGGCAGGGTGCGTTGTATGCGAAAGGTAGGACATGCCCTGGTGTGTGCGGCATGTCCTGATAGTGAATTACAGCCTAGTTCGTTTTTCACTATTGCAAGGCTACCTGTTCCCCTAGGCCAGAATGGGCAGTTTTGATTATTACAGTTTATAATCCTAACTGACCCCGGGAACATGGTAGAAATTCGAGTTTAGTATGCCTGGACTCAGAATGATAAAATGCATCTTTTAGTGAAGTTGGTTTTAACATTCTGTGTTTGAAAATACCACTTTTAGAAAGTGGGTATTTTCTTGTCTAACCATCCAAGCCTGCCTCTGCGAGGTTGTGTATTCCTTGTCTGGAGTGTGAGTGACAGGGGCTGGGGGATGCCAGGAGACAGGGTGAGTCAGCACAGGGCTGAATAGCAAGATCTACATGTAGATGGGTGGGAGGGGTCGCACCTGGGCCCTGAATAGGACAGTGCCTTCCCTCCACAATGCTGGCTCCACCTCCTGTGGTGCGTCTGATGTCCCTGGCCTACTCACTGAAAGAAGGGACGGAGACTTGTCAACAAAGTGCTCCAGAACTGGTTTGGACTAGGCAAAGGCCTTTCTGCCTTCAGAGAACAAAGGAATTTGGGATATAAATATTGGGGCCCTGACCCCATGAATTTAGATCTCGCTGGAATCAAGGAACCTGCCAAGACGAAGCGCTGGAAGAGCTGCCAGGAGGAGTACTGCCCCTTTGCTGTGTTGTTGCTTTGTTGGGTTGGCCTGCAGCTGCTGCTTCTGCCTTGGGCAGTGAAAGGACTAGACTGAACTTTCTACAAACTTGTGCTGAGTATCTCCAAGGGCCTGAAACCGAGCTGGCCTCCTGTTAAGAAGTCTCAGGGACTACAAAGACTTCACAAGCCTCTGGGTACCGCTTCTGGAACGCTGTTTCAGTTGCCACAGAGGAAGGGAACTGCAACCGACTCCGTCAACCGAATCTATCCCTGACCGGTGACCTGTTTGCACCGCAGACCGCATCGCCCCGCTTCGCATCGCAACCCTGGTCTCCCCGTAGGCGACGTCCGACGCCGTCAACATCGAGCCGCTGCTTGCACCGTGACCTGTGGGCACCGCAGTTCACATCGCATCGCTTCACTGAACCAGCCGGACCCGACCGACGCGGTCGCTGCAACTGGCTCAAGAGTCGTGACCGCATCGCATTTGGGGCACCGCTCGCACGTCTGCGACGCACCGCTCCGACTCGCACCGCTGTCTGACGCCAGCTCCCGCACTCCGGCTTGGTCGCCTGCATCGCAACCTGTCAGCACCGCATCGAGCATCGTCTCACCCTGCATCGCACGCCTTGGACTCACTGACTCCGCCTGCATGACGCTCATCGAGCCGCTGCCTGCACCGCATCGAGGGACACCGCACCTTGCATCGCTCCGTCTTGCACCGCAACCGCGACGAACGCCGACCGGCTCGTACACTCCGTACCAGCCACAACGAGAAAGGTACTGTAACCGAGTCTGTTCATGACTCTGCTGGCCCGTATCGACGCGGTCGGCTGGAACTGTTAGACTCTGTGGTTTTCAGCATCACGGTAGGCTCGGACGGAGCTACCGACTCGTACGAACTTTGCTTTTGTGCTATTCCTGCAAAGAAGAAGTTACCGTATCAAGCATTCATTTTTAAAGTATAGTATTGTGGATTTTTGTCGTAATTGGTCTTGTCTTGAGTATATAAAATATTGGTTATTTTTCTAAACTGGTGTGGTGTCCATTTGTAGTGCTTACACTGTATTACTGTTGGTTATGTGCAAATGCTTTACACACTGCCTCTGAATTAAGCCTGACTGCTCGTGCCAAGCTACCACGAGGGTGAGCAGGGGTTACTTCATGAGTGTAACACCCTTACCCTGACTAGGAAGAAGGGTCCCTACTTGGACAAAGGTGCAAGCCCTTGCCAACTAGAGATCCCATTTCTAACAAGACGTCATCAGTATTGTCATCAATGATGCCATTTAATATGTCATGAGTAATGTATGTGAGGTCCTAACCACTGCATGGCGAGGCCTCATGTCAACTATAGCATCACTTTAATCTTGTTTTTTCCAGTGAATTTCCAGGGTTTTTCTAGATCATGTTCAAACTTGATGATAGGCACAACTCCCTTGGGCAAACTGTTGTACCTCACGGGAGGGCCGCACAGGGTCCCGCGAGAGTGCCACGGTATGGCCCCAAAAATAATTTTGTATCTTGGGGAATGGGGTGACTCCTCCTGGGTCCCCCCAAAAGTGTCTCTACCCTGCCCCCTTATGCCCCTTTTCCCAAAGGTTTTTTAGGATACAGAACCAAGTCCCCTAACCATGTAATGGTGACTGCAACCTTTTGCTCACAATTGCGGCCTGCCAATCAGATCACTTGGTACCACAGTGCTGGCACTGGCACCATAAAACTGAAATGGCTGACAGGAGAAAAAACGTCTTCTGTCAATAAGAAGGTCTTATTTTTTTAAAAAAATTGTACTGCTGGGCTCCTGCGAGCCCAACCGTCCAGATTTAGCTAACTTTTTCTGGGCATTAACCCCTTCCTACCCAACCTAAGCCTCTCTTTAAACGTTAATTTCTCGAGAATGACTGAACGGATTTACACCAAATGACAAAAAAGCATGCTTTCTGAGTAAGGTTCTAACTTTCTGCCAAATTTCGTATAATTCTATCGAGCCATTTTTTTATATATATATTGGAGAGCAAAGTTTCTTATTAGAATTAACATGTGAAATCAATGTTTTGGAACTCCCCTTTTTCTTGGCCCCCATTTGATGGATCAGCGCAATACGTTCCATGAAGGATCCGAGGTGGATGAACTTTCTTTTGGAAATTTTTGTGCAGATTCGTCAAACAGTGCTAAAGTTCTTACTGAAACAAAAACACTCTTCCTGTGGAAACTCTGGCTATGTATACATTTATTTTCATTAGAATGGTGTAAAAAAAAAGAAAAATATATATATATATATATATATACATATATATATAAATATATATATATATATATATATAAATATATATATATATACATATATATATAAACATATACATATATATATATATACATATATATATATATATATATATATACTATATATATATATATATATATATATATATATATATATATATATATATATATATATATATATATATATATATATATATATATATATATATATATTCAAAGAAAATTCATTTAAACGCGCTCTCAGAAAGGAAGGACGCTGTGACGATAAATCACCGATGTTTATTCACAACGCGTTTCGCCTGACAACAGGCTTGATCACGTGAAATGAAAAGACAAATGTCGGCACACTAAATGGTGAAAGTAATAAACATAGAAGAGGCTCAATGCTGTCCCAGTTTGGCAGACATCTTGTGCAAGTTAAAAGATGCCTCATAGTAAAGTAACTAAATACAAGTGCATCGGCATTTCAAATATATAGCTGCCTTGTTGTTAAATAAACATGTTTGTAGATGCCACAAGTGTGTGCGTGCACGTTAAATAAAACAGCACAAATATCGGCATTGCACATCATCAAGTGTAAATATACATGTGTCCTTCCAACAACATTCTAAATAATTCTGCTATTGATAGGCATTTCAAATGCATGGCTGTCATGTGTGACCAATGTACTAATCAAATCCCCACAACATGTAAACCAAACAGCAAAACACGTTGTCAAATAAACATGATAATTGATGTTTTGCCCTGTATGTGTCCGTGCCCATTTGAGTAAAACTGCACAAAAAACTGCATAAAAAATCTACATTGCACATTGCAGGCAGTAAAGGTACAGATGTCCATCCACTGATGTTCTTAGTGATATTACTGTTGGTTGG
Organism: Calotriton arnoldi; assembly: GCA_963921515.1. Lineage (NCBI taxonomy): Eukaryota > Metazoa > Chordata > Amphibia > Caudata > Salamandridae > Calotriton > Calotriton arnoldi. Next base: position 2,691,676 of record CAWUFW010000604.1, on the reverse strand, counting down.
CAACAACACGACATGTGGCCAAAAGGCCAGTACTGGCAAGTGCCAAATTGTCCAATATAAACCCATGTGGGTAACAAGGTGAGGAAAGAAAAAGGGAAGAAAAAAGAAAGAAAAACTGCCAATTACTCAAAGTCAAGATGGAATGTGACATACAGGGCAAAACATCAATTATCATGTTTATTTGACAACGTGTTTTGCTGTTTGGTTTACATGTTGTGGGGATTTGATTAGTACATTGGTCACACATGACAGCCATGCATTTGAAATGCTTATCAATAGCAGAATTATTTAGAATGTTGTTGGAAGGACACATGTATATTTACACTTGATGATGTGCAATGCCGATATTTGTGCTGTTTTATTTAACGTGCACGCACACACTTGTGGCATCTACAAACATGTTTATTTAACAACAGGGCAGCTATATATTTGAAATGCCGATGCACTTGTATTTAGTTACTTTACTATGAGGCATCTTTTAACTTGCACAAGATGTCTGCCAAACTGGGACAGCATTGAGCCTCTTCTATGTTTATTACTTTCACCATTTAGTGTGCCGACATTGGTCTTTTCATTTCACGTGATCAAGCCTGTTGTCAGGCGAAACGCGTTGTGAATAAACAGCGGTGATTTATCGACAGAGCGTCCTTCCTTTCTGAGAGCGCGTTTAAACGAATTTGCTTTGAATAGTTACGTCGGTGTGCTCCGCCGGCACACGCGCCACTCTCCACGGGTCCCCGGTGACTCAGAAGGAGCGTCAAATTTGGTTGGTAACGTAGCGAGAGTCACGTCTTGGACCGGCCACGACTCCTTGCCCAGAGAGATATTGCAGAGGGTGCCACGGATCCCAATGGTAGCACCGAGTGTCAGGTAAGCGGTAGTCTGCTTTCTTCCGTCCTTAGGGGGTGAGGGAGAGGTGCCCGACGGCGGCCGGGGGCCGTGTTTCCCACCTCCGGGGAAACGGGGAACGCACTGATTTACTGCGGTGCCTAACGTGCTCCTGAACATTTACATCGGGGTCATTACATGCAGCAGCCAGGAGCAGTCATCATTCAATCTCCTCCCTCGTATCTCGAGCAGCTGGATCTTTTCCTGCAATACGGGTATCATCAGTGAGACATAGAAAACGCATTTGCTCAAACTGAGGCAAGGGAAGTGTCGTAAGGCAGAGAGAACCTACTATTTAGTAGGGGGAGGGACTGACACTGTGTCGCATGACATTGACTTCACCGCTGGGGATAAGATGAATGAGGAAGAGGAAAGGAAGTCAGCAGCACGGGTCCTGTTTGCAAGGAGGACAGGTCCCAGTACCAATACGTGTGCAAACATTAAACAGGTGCAACCCAACGAGGAGAAACTACGAAGATATGAAAAACTCAAAAAAACTGAAATCACTAAGTGGTGGGAGGCAACTTCTTTACAGAACTATGTAGATCAAGAAATGGTCCCCAGAGGGTTAAGAATATTCACTACTCCCACGTACGAGAAACCAAACCCACTGATGTTGGAAGAATGGTCAACTAACTCAGCTCAAAGCTCGAGGAGGATGCTAGAAATTCTCATAAAGTACGCCTGGCTGGACAGAGAGGCCAGTCTGGAGGAAATTAAAGAGTTGATGGATGAACTCAAGAAGAACATGGAGACGGAAGCACTGGACAAATCCCTGACCAGTATCAAAGAGAGGATCAACAAACACGAGGAAGAGATTAAAATGCACAAACAGAGGAAATTAAATCGTGATTATATGGATTACGAAAGTGGAAGAATCCTGACGTTCAGCCACAAATATGACCATCTGTACAAGTTAGGACCTTTAGAATGCGAAGAATCTAACATCATCAAGGAAACAACAAGAATAGAAACATCCATCACAAGCGGTAGTGGAAGTGAATCTGATATTTCAGTACAGAGTGAAACACCTGTGGTTACAATGAGGAAACAGGTCACTTTTTTAGACGAATATCGGACACTCAGGAGAGGACGCTTGACTACGAGGGAAACACCGACACCGAAGACAAGAGGACAAAGGGGATAAGGACGGGGCAGAGGAAGAGGACACGGAGAAATCGTCGAGCAAGAATCAGACAACGGTGGCAAAAGAGGCAGGGGACGAGGCGCAATGGGAAACAAGACACGTGCCAGAAGAGCCTATTAATGGATGATGCAACGGTGAATAAAACTATTATTAACTTATCAGGGAGAGACATCAGTGCCACGGAGAAGAGAACTCTATGCCTTGGTCTTTCCTTCTGTCCCTCTCACCCCTCTAATTATGCAGATGTTAGGATTGATTTATTCAAATATGTACGAAAATTAAAACTCAAAAAATGGCATCAACTTAAAGGCACCAACTTGTGTGATACCGTCACACCAGGGTTGACCAATGGCAACAATGAAAGTGATTTCAACATTGGGGACATTGAGTTACTTAATGCATTGCATGGCTTGGGTCAAGACAATGGTGGGACAGAAAAGGGGCTGACACAAACCCTCGTGGAACTTGAAATTGCCACTGACGCATCTGCCAATACCAATTTCAAAGCAAAGTCCACCTTTATGCCATTATTACCACATGACAACATCAATACATTTTATGAATGTACTAGCGGAGCGCTCAATGATGCACGACATAGAAACAAAAGCATGTACAAAAATTCTCATACCCATAGGGAGTCCAATCTCACTTACAAACAGAGACAGTCATTAAAATCCCTTATGGATGACGATACTATCATCATCCGTCCGGCGGACAAAGGGGGAAATATTGTCATCCTGTCCCGTGAACAATACATTAGGGAAGGGGACAGACAATTGTCAGACAGGAACTACTATGAACCCATTGATTTTGACGCATACTATACCAGTATTACCACCATCTGGGACCAACTCACGGAGTGGAAAGATAAGGGTATACTCACTTGGGAGGAGTTTGGTTATCTCTAACGTGATTACCCGATCCTCCCGGTGTTATACCTTCTCCCCAAAGTACACAAAGACTCCGAGAAACCTCCTGGCAGGCCCATAGTGTCCTCCAGAGGCAGTGTGGCTGAGCACATTTCAAAATACATAGATTTTTTTCTGAGAGAATATGTGACCAACCTAGCAAGTTACATCAGAGACACCAAGGATTTTCTCAGCAAAATCGAGAACCTTGCATGGGATACTGATTCCCTGCTCATCACTTTGGATGTACATAGCCTCTATACCATTATTAATCATCAACATGGATTAGAGGCATGTAAGCATTTTCTAGCCAAAAGACCGATAAGGCTGCGTGAACACACGCAGATGCTTCTCGAGATGATAAGATACTGTCTGAACAATAACATTTTTTTGTTTAACGGCACCTTGTTCAGACAGGTGACTGGTACTGCGATGGGTTCGTGCTTTGCTCCCAGCTTCGCGAACCTCTTTATGGGAAGCTGGGAGCAGAGCATGTGGACTGATCCAGTTTTCCAGCAGGATTTGAAACACGTGTCGATGTGGCTACGCTACATCGACGATCTTTTCATTGTCTGGAAAGGATCAGAAGAGCTGGCATTAGAGTTTATCAACAAACTCAATGCCAATAAATACAACATCATTCTCAGTGGCAATGTCAGCAGGACTGAAGCAGTATATCTTGATGTCAGACTTGAGGTAAAAGATAACAAAATATATACCACCCTTCACAGGAAATTGACCGCAGGTAACAGTGTTCTTCATGCCCTCAGCAGTCACCCCGAGACCTTGAAATGGTCTATTCCATACGGGGAACTGTTGAGGGCAAAAAGAAACTGTAACACAGAAGAAAGTTATCTTGCAGAATGCAAAAGCATAACAGAACGTTTTAAAGAGAGGGGATACCCCAATTGGGTGATCAAAAAAGCCATCGTAAGGGCCAGGCAGATAGACCGGACATCCACTCTCACAGACAAACCTGTGTCTGAAAGCACCAACGATGACACCTCCAGATTGATTTTAACCTATTCCTCGGATGCCAATGATATCAAACGCATTGTCACCAAGAACTGGAACATCCTCAAAACTGACAGCATTATAGGCAGGGGTATCCCGGAAAGACCCAGTATTACTTACCGCAGGGGTAGGAACATCAGAGATATGCTCATACATAGTGACATCACCAATTACCCGAGCAACAACCTACAAGGCCTCAAGGGTTTTTACCCCTGTGGCCATTGTAAGGCCTGTAACAACAGCAGATTTCACAGCAAGGTGAGGTACAATGGAGTTAGTAGGGAATTGAGCCAGTTCCTTACTTGCAGTTCCACATGTGTGATATATGTCATAGAATGCACCTGTAAACTCTGGTATATAGGTAGTACGACATGCATGGCGAAGAAACGCATTCTCGAACATAGCAGAGCAATTACCAATTTTGATCCTAAGTATCCAGTGGCACGTCATTTTAGAGAGAAGCACTTTTCCAACACAAGAGATCTGAGTTACATCATTCTAGAAAGAGTTGAGAGAAATCCCAGGGGTGTCGATAGAGTCTTACATCTGAGACAAAGGGAATCTAGGTACATTATAGATTTCCAAACTAAGTTCCCGGGTGGGTTGAATCAGGAAGAAGAAATGGCAGTACATTTGAAAGAATGACATCATTATCTTATGTACATGTCATCATGTAGTCTTCTCCTGTTTTTCCTAGTTGCATTCCTGTTCTGCTTTCATGATATTCAATTATGAAGGTTTTTATCTTTCACTGTCTTTAATATCAGCACAAGCTGACAGTTACTTGTTATAATGGTTCTTATTTCTATTCATGATATCCCATGATATTGAGTTCTTTGTGCCATCAGTATTTGTTATGATGTGTACTATATTTTAACCATTTGTTTTCTTTTTGTATTTTTTCAGGAGGAAAGGAAGGGGCTCATTCACCAACACTCACTTTCACGGGCCACCTACCCTTTCTCCCTTCTGTTGGGCACTGGAGCACTTTGACTCATGTCGGCAACGGTGGTGAGAGCATTTATGTCACATTCCAGCTTGACTTTGAGTAATTGGCAGTGTTCGTTGCTTTTTTCTTCCCTTTTTCTTTCCTCATCTTGTTACCCACTTGGGTTTATATTGGACAATTTGGCACTTGCCAGTACTGGCCTTTTGGCCACATGTCGTGTTGTTGCCAACCAACAGTAGTATCACATAAGAACATCAGTGGATGGACATCTGTACCTTTACTGCCTGCAATGTGCAATGTAGATGTTTATGCAGTTTTTTGTGCAGTTTTACTCAAATTGGCACGGACACATACAGGGCAAAACATCAATTACCATGTTTACTTGACAACGTGTTTTGCTGTTTGGTTTACATGTTGTGGGGATTTGATTAGTACATTGGTCACACATGACAGCCATGCATTTGAAATGCCTATCAATAGCAGAATTATTTAGAATGTTGTTGGAAGGACACATGTATATTTACACTTGATGATGTGCAATGCCGATATTTGTGCTGTTTTTATTTAACGTGCACGCACACACTTGTGGCATCTACAAACATGTTTATTTAACAACAGGGCAGCTATATATTTGAAATGCCGATGCACTTGTATTTAGTTACTTTACTATGAGGCATCTTTTAACTTGCACAAGATGTCTGCCAAACTGGGACAGCATTGAGCCTCTTCTATGTTTATTACTTTCACCATTTAGTGTGCCGACATTGGTCTTTTCATTTCACGTGATCAAGCCTGTTGTCAGGCGAAACGCGTTGTGAATAAACAGCGGTGATTTATCGACACAGCGTCCTTCCTTTCTGAGAGCGCGTTTAAACGAATTTTCTTTGAATAGTTACGTCGGTGTGCTCCGCCGGCACACGCGCCACTCTCCACGGGTCCCCGGTGACTAAGAAGGAGCGTCAAATTTGGTTGATATATATATATATATATATATGTTCACTGAAAAAAACAAAGGTTAAAGTAACGTTGAAGTTAGATAAATATGTCAGTGGCAACATTAGCGTTTTGAACTAAAAAACCTCAGAAATTCACCAGTTGACAGTTTTAGTTAGCAGATCCTTAGTATGGGTGGGGATTCTGAACCCCAGGATCCCTTGCTTCAGCTCTGCCCCCCCTCTAAGGGATGTACAAGAGAGAGCTGGTCCGGGTCACAAGCTGCATGGATCCCCAGTACTTCAATCAAGAGACACACTGCACAAGGCCAAGTAGCCCCGTACCATATGTGACACCTGACTTTTTTTTACTGAAGATCATGTTGCAATTGGGACTTGAAGTTTTATTTTTAACATTATGCTTAGGGCCAGAGTACTGTTGGGTGAAAAGCCGGGACCCGCTGAAAGCGGCTGGTACAAATACCATTCATGATACATAAATGCAATGAGTCGGCTCCTTGCTTCCTTTCTCTTCTGTCCACCATATTTAGTAAATCTGGACTCAAGATTTGTTAACTCAAAAAGCGGTTTTGATCTTGTAAAACATGGCTCTTTCGATATGCAAGCCAAGTTGACATGAATAATAGCTCTGTGAATCGACCCCATATATGATGGGATTACCAGAATTTGGGGGAAGCGGGGCGAACGGCTGGACCCTACTTTGGCTTCAGAGGCAGAAGACTGGAAACAGATAATGGCATCTAATAACAGTAGCACAGTAGCAGAGGATCAATGCTGTCTGTAGTTATGCACATAAATAAGTTGATATTCAAGGTTCAGAATGGAATGCAGTGCTCCAATTTCTCATCCAAAGTTGAGGAAGTATCACAGGACATGTGCTACAGTAGAATCATAGATTCCTGCAAACAGCCTAACCGGAAGAGCTAATTCAACTGTACTCATAACTCAGAAGGGAGAAAAACATCTAAATCCCCTCTCAAAAATTGTTTCGTCTAAAAAATAAAGTGTAGGTAAGAACTCAAGATAAGTGGATAAAGTAGAAAAAGCCAAAGATAGCACGGAAAATAGGGGAGTGTCGGAAGCAAACTGTAATGAAAATCTAATGCTGAAAACTTAAACATCAGGTAGAATACGTCATACAAACCAGTGTTGCAGAACTTGTTGTGTAGCGATGAGTACAGCAGAATAGGTAATAAAATATTGCTGCACCGAGGACATTTTCTAGTGGAGAATGTCATACCAAGAAGAACTTGTCGTGGAAAAGTGAGAACCGCCGCACAATGATAAAAACCAGTAGAACATGAGGACCATGGAACAGGTCACACCTGTCAGTTCTGCACCCAGAAGATGAGTACTATCGAACAGTTCATACAAACTTTTGGGGCAGGAATGACCCATGGATGATGAAACGGCCTGTAACCCTGCCCTGAATGTCCGACTGCATGTGAAACTGGTATCCTGACTTTTCTTTTGGCCCTAGCGTCACGCTAATATAGAGTGAACTCCGAGGCCTAGGCCTCTGTCCAACAATGTGAGGTCCAGGACCTGTCCTGTGACCTACAAGGGCGCACCAACTATGCCCTCATAGAAGACAGTGGACTACTGTCCCAGTCATGGGTCCATCACCTAAAGCTGTAGTTGCAGCATTCCATGTATTATGATTATAGCATCACCACACTTTTTTCTGTGTCAGTGAGAGTGTAGTCTCCTGACCCCTCTCGTGTAAACTCCTGCTGTTATATGAAGACCCAGAACCTTGCGCTGACATCACATGTGCATGGCAAATGCATTTGTGTGTACAGTGAGCATGTCATACATGTTTGGTGGCAGGACTCTGTTGGTGTGTGTGTCTGAACACTGAAGCCAGTGGGATCCATTTTGGATGCCTATGGTTTAACATGGCATGAGATGGAGGACTCCCCCAGACACTGGAAGTGTATTGTCTGCTTTCTTTTGGCAGTAGCATGGGGATGCAGACACTGAAGGGAGGAGGATGAGACAGGGCTCCCGTTAGAAATTCCATGAATACTTTGTTAGCCATGAGCTGCTGATTAGTTCTTCCTGACACTGTCAATTGTTGGATGGTAGGGGTTAGGGGTAGGACTGCTATTTCCGTTGTTTATGGTGAGGAAGCTTCTAGGCCAGGCCTGCCCATTTGTCTGTCCCTAATGGCTGCTTCAGGAAGGTTGGCGACTTGCAGGCTCAGAGATCTCAAACTTCATTGTACTCAAGCTTTGGGTACTCCTGCTTGGAGCCAGCACCAGTGCTACCTAATGTGAGAAGCATCACTTTACACAAAGGCTATGTCTGGAGAGCAGCTTGAGAAGGACACTTGAATCAAAATATCCAAAACTGATTCTGAATTTTGAGATGGAGGGGCCACATCCTGTGTCTGGAAAATGTGTATAAAACTGGGATGCAGGGGCGTGGCCGGGAGCGTCAAGATGGCGGTCGCACTTTAAAAGTGCTCTGGACCCCTCCGTCATCCGCTCCTGCATCTGCCGCCATCGGAGACTGAGCGGCCCGCAATCCTGCTGCCTGACCGGAGGTAACCTGAGACTGGGCCCGGGGTGCGGTTCCGGACTTGTTTGAGGCCGAATTTTGCCAGCTGAGATCCTCCGGATGGGCCAGGCTTCAAGATGGCGGGCCCCGGCGGTGCAGACATCCGGCCTTACTCGGCGAGGTGGTGACTTCCCTGCCGCCCCGTCAGCCGAGAGATCGCGACTGCCCAGCGGAGCGGTCCGGGGTGCCCGGGACCCGAACTGGAGGAATGCTAACGTGCCCGGTCTTCCCATACGCACAGGAGAGCGGCGGTGGGGGTGCCGGGCCCGGGAGCGTGCTTGGCCGAGGGCTGCGCAGAGGGCGTCTGGGCTGTGAGGGCGTCCGGCCGTCATTTCGGGCGGCGGGGAGACTCAGCTCCCCTCCCTCCCCCCCCCTGTGGTCTGGTTGGCGATCAGTGCGGGTGGCTGGGAGCTCATGCATGGTGCCCTGCTCCTCTCGCCCTTCTCTCAGTGCTGCCACAGCCCAGCGGACTCGGAGGCCCGGATCTGCATCCCCGGGACTAGCGGGGAACTGGACCTTGCGCTCAGGGCCTTGCCCTACTTGCAGTTCGTCCTGTGCGTGTGGCCATGGTCTGGCCGGTGATGTGAGTGAGGTGCTAGTGAGGGGTTCGGCTGACATTTCGGTCAGCGGGAGCCTGAGGAACCGCTTCCCCTCTCTCCTCCCCCCCTCCCCCGTCCTCCATATCAACGGGGTGCAGTGACACTCCTTGGGCCCAAGAACCTCTCCTTCCTTCCAGCCTCTGTTGGAGAGACGCTGTTGCCTGCAGCCCGACGGAGGTGGTGGAGGGGCCGAGGGACTGATGGCCTCCCTGGGTGGTGGAGAGGTGGCTCGCCTGGGCGTGCGCCCCTCCTCCTGCTGTCCTGCTCATTACTCCGAAGGCTGACCTGTACCCATGCCTGGAGTGGCTCACAGGACCGCTGAGTCCGCCCAGTGGGCCTCACGTTGCCACGTGGCGCACAACCTCACAGCGCTCCGGTGGTATGTCTGCTTTGGTGGGGCCAGACCGCGTCGGAGTGGATCGGCTGTCCTTCGGGCAGTAGGGGGTCCTCGTTTTCGGAGGCCCCCCTCCGTCTCTTGGCCGCTGGGGACTGGCCACCTGCTGGGGGGGCACTCCTGCCGGATTTCCTGCACTACCTGCGTGGCCCCGCTGGTGTCTGTCCGGGCTGGCGGCGGCCACATCACAACGGCCACATGTCCCTCTGCTTGATGGCAGTGCCTTCCTCCACACGTTTCTGAGGATTGGTGCCGCGGACAGTATTCGAGCTTTGGATTTGCACCAGGCGCATCCCTGGTCTCTGGTCCCCCCCCTGGCCTGGAGGGGGTGAGTCGTGCTGTGACCTGGGGTTGGCTGCCTGGACCCCATACCAGCCCGCACCTTTTGGACGCGACCCGTTGCGGCTATCTGGGGGATTGACCGCGGAGTCGCGCGGTGGCTTTGTTTGGTGGGGACTGTTGGAGCTGACCTGGGCTGCGGACTGGAGCCTTGCTTGTGGTCCTGCGCCCCCGCCAACTGGAGCTGCAAGAGGGTGATCCATGGCCGTTGGGCTGACCGCTCCCTGTTCCTCCTTGTCTGAGCTGGACGGGATCGCAGCCCGACTCCGCCTGCCGAGCGGAGCCATGGGGAGAGACCGGGGACCGAAACCCCCAGCCACACAGACCAACATGGATCAATACACCACTATGGAGTCCGGGGCGACGGGAGGGCCCGCCGAAAAGGGTGTTCCCACCGCTACAGACCTTGCCACCATCCTTCAAGCCATCCGCGCCTCCCAATCCGCGGTGGAGGGCAAGATCGAAGAGGTCCGGGTTGACATGACCCTTATCCGCCAAGATCTCCGCAACTCTACGGCCCGGATCAAAGAGACGGAGTCCTGCATCTCCACAGTGGAGGATGATGTCCGACAGCTTAGCGGCCAGGTCGCCCGCCTTCAGTCCCAAACCCAAGAGCTCCACAGGTGGGCTGAAGACGCAGAGAACAGATCAAGGCGCAACAACCTCCGCCTGGTGGGGTTTCCGGAGGGCTCAGAACAAGGCCGCACATCCGACTTCATTGAACGCTGGCTGCGCTCGTGGATGCCCGAGGGCTCCCTCTCCTCATGGTTCGCAATTGAGCGGGCACACCGGTCTCTCCGCCCCAGGCCACCACTGGGTGCACCCCACCGGCCAATAGTAGTGAGGATCCTCAATTTTAAAGATCGAGACCCTATCCTGACGGAAGCACGCAAGCAGCAGCATCTCATATACCAGGGCCAGGCGATTATGATCTTTCCCGATTATACCCGAGAGGTCCAGGGCCAAAGGCGCTCCTTCGGAGAAGTTAAGCAAAAACTCCGTACCTTGAACATCCAGTACAGGCTCCTCTTTCCGGCCCGCCTCCGGGTGGTGTTCCAAAACAAGACCCTCTTCTTTGAATCCCCGGAGGAAGCCTGGAGGTGGCTAATGGAGGAGCGCCCTCTGAGACTCAGTGTCCGCTCCCGGTCCCCTGGGAGTTCCACACAAGGCATCCAAGAGGCCCTAACTGAACCACGCCCTAAACGCATGCGCTCGCGCAGGAGGCGAGGCCCGCGCTGCGCCAGGTCGGAATCACCGGTGGGTCCCTCTCGGCGTCCAGCGGCTGGTACGCCCCCGGATGGCCTCCTATCTTTACGTCGCACTGGCTCCTCGAACCACTCGGACCCGGGTGGAACTCCTCTCCGCCCGTCCCTATGCGACCTACTGGAGTCTGATCTCTCCCGGAGCCCGGCCCTCCTCAGGGTTCTACCCTGTTCTTGCAATTTACTGCTGCCGCGCTCAGCTCTGCGGCCACGGCACATTAATCGGGCTTGCGGCCGCTCATCTCTCTTGACGGACATGGACACAGAACATCCTGCACGGAGGAGGGGTCCTCCACGAATCCCCGTTCCCAAGCGTTCTAGTTTGGTTCTCTTCTAGTTTTTCTCTGTTAGGGTCGACAGATGCTTCTGTTCCTGAAGTGTAGGGAGGGGGGAGGGGGTAGGGTAGGGGTAAGGGACCGTTGTCCCAGGTTTTCGTTGGCACACCCTGTTCATTGCGCCACCATCTCTGACCAGCAGCATGGCGTTTACACACACACCTCGCGTTTCAGCGATGCACCCGCCTATACACACAGACGGAGCGCGTCCACCGCGTCTAACTTCCGTCCCTTGAGTCTCATTGCATACTTATATCCCCCATGACCGACAATCATAGTGGGAAAGAAACGATTCACATCATGTCCTGGAATGTCAATGGATTGTTAGATAGAGTCAAGCACACGGCGGTCCTACGCTATGCACAACGCCACGCGGTTGACATCCTGTTGCTCCAAGAAACTCACCTTGTGGGCAACAACTGCCCTTTCCTGGCGAGGTACAGTTATGGTGGGGTCTGGCACTCAGGCTTCAACCGAGGGTCGAGAGGCGTAGCTATTCTGGTGCGTCGCGCCCTCCCATTTGTGCCGCGCAAGGTCACCACGGACCCGTTGGGTAGTTTTGTGGCTTTGGAAGGGTCCATAGGAGATCGGGCACTGAACTTATTATCCATATACTCCCCGCCATCGCTGATGGCCCCCACCCTTAAGCGACTTACAGACCTGGTGACCACCTTGCCCTCTGGAATGACCATCATTGGGGGGGATTTCAACGCAGTCATGAATCCTGATCTTGACACTGCCAGACTCCCCTCGGCTACTAGAATCTCCCACGCTAACCTTTTGACGACCTGGGCAGCCACCTTAGGGGTATGTGACGCATGGCGACTTTGGCATCCACAGAACCGACAGTACATGCACACCTCAGCATCTCATCATACGCACGCGCGAATTGACCATATTTTCATGCCTGCCACAGAGTACCAGGTGCTTCAGGGCATTTCCATTCTCCCTAGAGGTATCTCCGATCATTCACCTCTGGCGATGAAGATAGGCGACCTCCCGGAGTCCTTACGCCCGGTTTGGAGACTGAATGCCTGGTTTCTCCAGGACAAGGACTTTAGAGAATCGGTGGGCAACGAGCTCCGGCACTACTTTGATGCCAATCAGGGTTCGGTCTCCTCCCCTGGTACCCTGTGGGAAGCCGGTAAGGCCACCATTCGTGGCTTTGCAAAGGGCCAGCTCAAACTTAAGCGGACCGCGCAGGATTCCCGACTCACTCTATTGGAAGCCCAAGCCACCCTCCTCGAGGGCCAGCTGCCTGAACAAAGATCCGAGGCCCAAGTTAGACGATTGGCATTTCTGAGGGATGAAATTAATCAGGCTTCCCTGGAGGCCGCTAAGCTGCTGTGGAGGTCCTCTGTAGCAAGAGTCTATGGTTGGGGAGATAAAAATGGAAAGCTCCTTCACCGACTGGCCACGTACCCCATGGCCAACCGCATAATCCCGGAGGTATTGGCTCTGGATGGCGTGCTCCAAAGGTCCCCAGAGGCGGTGGCTCAATGTTTCACCACATACTATACGGGCCTCTATTCCGCTCGGCCTCCCAATCTTTCACTCCCGGCGCTGCTTCATCGGGAGCAGATCTCTCTCCCGCGGCTCAGTGAGTCTGAAGCAGAGGTGTTGGACCTCCCGATCACTCTGGAGGAAATTAATGACACCATATCTCGCATGGCCTCTGGTAAGACTCCAGGGCCGGACGGACTCCTGCAGGAGTTTTATGCGACCTACCGAGACACGCTAGCACCTCACCTTCTGGAGATGTACAGCGAGGCGGCTGACAAGGGTTCGTTCCGCATGGAAACCGATACCGCCACCATAGTGGTGATTCCCAAGTCTCAGCCCCCCTCGAAGCATTGCTCCGACTACCGGCCCATCTCTCTTATTAACTCGGAGCTCAAAGTGTTTGCCTCCATCTTAGCCAATCGAATCCGACCGTACTTGGCCAAACTGGTCCACCCCGACCAGTGCGGCTTCATGCCCTTACGGGGCACTAGACACTGTCTCCGACGCCTCCACATCGCCTTAGCGAATCGCCAGCAGTTAACCCCATATCTATCACTCCTTCTCGTTGACTTCGAGAAAGCGTTTTATTCTGGGGACTGGCGGTACCTGGAGGAGGTGATGGTGGAGCTGGGCTTTGGGGGAAACTTCTGCAAATTGGTAAAGTCTCTCTACAGTGGGCCGCGGGCCCTTGTACTGGTCAATGGAGCACTTTCACAACCCTTTCCCATCAAGAGGGGCACGGGGCAGGGTTGCCCCCTCTCGCCCCTCCTCTTCGCCTTGGCGATGGAGCCCTTCGCATGCCTCATACGGTTGGACGAACAAATTATGGGATGGAAATGGCCCGGGCTGGGGGAAGACAAAATTGCTCTTTACGCAGATGATGTTCTTCTCTTTCTGGCCGAGCCAGCGCAGTCGGGCCCCCGGTGTCTTCGAGCGCTCCGTCTCTTTGAGCAGACCTCAGGTCTCCGGCTGAACTCCGCAAAGTCTGTCCTGGTCCCCCTTCATCTCTCCCGAGAATGCTTTGACTGGCAGAGCACGATACCTCTCCGGAGACAGTCCTTCCAGTATCTCGGGATATGGGTGGCTCTCCTCCCAGACCTCGCCTGGTCGCTCAATATAACCCCACTAGTGAAAAAGGCCCGAACTGACCTCCTCCGATGGCAGGCGCTGCCGCTGAATCCTATGGGCAGGATAGCCTTATTTAAAATGATGATCTTACCCAGGTTCTTATATGTACTCCAGAATGTGCCCTTGCTCTTCTCAAGGGCGTGGTTCAGGGAGATGGACAGCCTAGCCACCAAGTTCCTTTGGGGGGGCGGAGACCCCGCTTGGCTCTCGCACAGTGCCGGATCCCACCCTTTGATGGCAGGTTGGGGATGACTAACCTATACCTTTACTACTTAGCAGCCCGACTCCTCACCATCCACGATTGGTTTAACGGTGGCTGGGCTGACCCTGCATACAGGGTGGACCTTCACGCCCTGGGCTTGTCTCGCATCCAAGAGATGCTATACGGGAGCATCATCCCCAGAACCATGCCCGAGGTCACGCGGGGGATGCTTCTGGCTTGGAGAGCCTCTCTACGTCACACCCAATGGACGGGCAAGCTGACACAATATACCCCACTTTGGCACGACACCTGGCTCCAGGAGGCTGTCAATTTAGCTGGCTTTAGAGCGTGGGATCTTATCGGGATCTCGCAGTTGGGAGACGTTTGGGGAACAAGGACTGCCTGCGCACTTTTCAGGACCTGCAAGCCCGGTATTCCCTGCACCCATCACAGTTCTACCGGTAATTACAGCTGCGCCACGCCCTTCACTCCCATATCTCAGACGGCACCTCCATACCTGAATATAGCCCACCCGAAGCCCAAATTATGACCGGCAACCTGGGGAAAGGGGGAATCTCTCGCATCTATCGCTCCCTCACAAACAACACTACCAATACACTCGCCCGACTCAAGGCCCGGTGGGAGGGATGGCTCGGGATCCTGGAGGACGATGACTGGAGGGACGCGTTAATGGCACCCAGAACAATCACAGCCTCGGCGAGGCTACGCTTAATTCAAATATACTACCTTCACGCCGCCTACCTCACACCGCAGCGCCTACACCATGCAGGGCTCAGATCCGATGCGTTGTGCCCCCGCTGCTCCCAACCATGAGCTGATTTCTACCGTATGGTATGGCTTTGCTCTGTTGTTGCACATTTTTGGGAACTGGTGGTGGGGGAGCTCACTGAGGTGCTGGGTTGGGAGGTCCCTCTTAACCCACTACATGTTCTCTTAGGAGTCACGGAGGGACTGGATGGCTCCAGGGTGGACAAACTCTTTCTAAACACAGCCCTGATGGTGGCCAAGAGAGACATTGTGGCGAAATGGCTGCAACCGACAGCACCCACCATGACACGATGGCGCAGGGGAGTGGACTGGTGCGCGGCGCAGGAAAAACCCTTGTACGAGGCGAGAGGATGTCCGAAGAAATACCGCAAAATGTGGGGCAAATGGGTTGGGGCGCTGGCGGACTCACGCTCTCCAGGAGCTGCTGCGGGTGTTACTCTATTCTTTATGCTCCACGACTCTCCAGGATGTACTTGAAGCCGCGATAATGTTATGTAACTGCGGGGCACTGATGTCTCTACTTGCTGCTGGTCTTCCGTTGATCTGTATGTATGTTTTGTCAATAAAATCAATAAAATTGGTTATCAAAAAAAAAAACTGGGATGCAAACCACCCCATTTGTTCAAGTCCAAAGTTCTTCTTGACCAAGGAAAGGAGTGATCTGCAGAGTACTTGAAAATCTTGTGTGTAACCAGGGTTGGTGTCTGCCTGACGGCCAACCTCTCAGAGGTGAAAGGGCATCCTCTGAAGTCGACACTTTCTGCTGGAGTAACTGAGGGTCTGTCTAGTGTCTAGAAGCCTGCCTGCTAGGAGTGGAAGGAGCGCGGGGGGGGGGGGGGGGAGGGGATGGGCTGTTCAGGAGTAGTAGCCCACCATGTACCCATCGTGAGGAACACCCACAAAAAGCAGACTGTATTGGAGAGTGAAGCCACAAGCAGCCCGTTTGTGAGAGGGTATCCCTATCTCTCTGCGCAGTTACTGCTGATAACTTCCCCAAAGTCTTCACTACACCAAGAGTGGCTGTGTGTGCTGACAGTCACTGTGGGCCACGAGCTGGTGCTGCCAATGCCAGAAGGAAAGAAGGCATGTCGCTGCTAACTGGAGACTAGGATGCCACAACTACATGTCACTGCTGAGTAAAGCATGACAGGCCTGAGAGGCCCCAGCAGCCGCAAAAGCTGTGTCGAGACATTCTGACCTGCAATGCTGTAATCGTCATGCCAAGCCAATGCCGAGGAGAGGCTACAGTGAGGATGGAAGGCGCAGGCCTCACCCATCACATCACTCGATCTGTGAGACCATCACACAGGTACTGTGAGGCTTCACCTGAGACTGGAGCAAATGACTGAGGTGTGCTTCAAGGAAACTGAGTGCGAGGACTTGATACTTTCTGCACAAACTAAACCTGGGATAAAAACTATTAAGAATTGCACATCTAAACCCATGGGGGTAACAGCAATATAATCAGCACCTACTCCTAATTCTTGGCTCTACCCCAGAATAACAGGGATTGTAGCTACTGGCGTCAACCAGCAGGGGAGAGAATACTGACAATGGGGAGCGGCTGTAGCGTTTTAATGAGATCGCAACCAGCGATACAACCTGTATTTTGTAATCTAATTGAATAGTGTAGTATTTAGTTCTGCTGTGTGAATAACGAACATGCTTTTACAAAAAGATAAGCACTGGGCTGGACATTAGTTTATTATCTCTGTGGGTGACTGTTCAGAGCTTTTGTCAAACACAGTAGCCACCTGAGAAGCCAGTGACTGCTCGCCATCGCTACCTTGAGAGTCAAGTGCGGAAAGGACTGTACTAACCATAGCAGACAGACCTCAGGACACCATAGGTCAATGACCTCAAGTCACCACAGGTGAGGCCCAGTGGGCCCTGTTTGCACTGTGACCGACAGACGAGGGCGGACACAAAACAGTACTGCACCTAGGACTAGGAGTACTGGTTGCGATACGGCAAGGACTGGGGAATGGAACAGTTCATACAAGCCAGGGCTCCACCAAAGTAAGTTAGTAAAGTTTGTATTGTTTCCAGTTATTTAAAACCATAACAATATATCGAGGAAAATGTGAGAACAGCCAATAAAAACAAAATTATAATTGTCCAGTTTCAGACCGAAAATGTACTATTCTATGCGCCATAAAGTGCAACCATCAGTCGACTGCTTCTACAGCCATAGAATGACATATTCAGTGACCTATGCAAAATAAAGTGCATTGTCTTTGCTTCCTTTCCAATCAACTCTAAAAATCTCAATATATTAAAAAAACGTATAGTAAATGGAGTATTATTCTACCAACTCAGCAATGTCACAACAACAGTTAAGTGCAGCAGGATAAAGTGCGTTGTACTTTAAGTGCTTGCAAAAGATCTTAAAATCACTGAATCAACAAGGGAGGGGAGCTATGTCCAGTGACACCATGCAACTGTTGGTGCGTTGATTTTGGCATTTCATAGGTAATCACCATTTATAATTCCTTTGTTGCTAAAGACTTAGCTCGCCGGACATAAAACAATAAGACAAAGTAATAAAGTGCACTGTGCATTGAGCGGCACACACAAATGTTTGCACAGCATTTTATCCAATCAAACTCATAAAGTGCATTTTACGATATCAAGGAGCGTGCAAACCCTGTTGCGCACTGGTCATGGCCAAATATTGGGAAGGCGGGACAATGCTGTAACTTTAGCCGCCAACAAGGCACAACAAAAATGACAGGCCAGTTAATAAAGTGTACTGTGCAATATCATGATGCCGCGAAACCAGTCGCCGACCTTTCTTGGGCTAATATTAAGAAGGCGACAACAATCAGCAACTTTAACTGCCAACAGAAGTCAGGCTCATTGTCTTGTCGGTGTCCCTGAGAAATTTCCCAAACCTGGCTGCGAGCTGTGCATTTACTCCGCTCAAACATGAAGTCAAAGCTGTTTTACATTGTTTACAGCTAAATGACGAAATACTGGTTTTAGCCAGTAACTCCTTAGAGTCTTTAAACTAGGGCAAAGACACACAACTCGGGCTCCACCAAAGAGATCAGTTGTGGAGCAGTGGGGATTGCAGAATGGGTCATACAATCACTGCTGCACCAAGGAGCATTTGATGTGTGGCGAGAAGGACTGGAAAGGGAGTCGTACTGGCCCATGTTACACTGAAGGGAATCTGTTATGGAGCCATGAGGACTTATTGTAATTGTAAATGGTATTTTTATAGCGCCTACTACCCTGACGAGGCATTGAAGTGCTTTGCATCGAGTAGCACGCTACTCCGAAACCCAAGATTAAAGGTTAATAGTTAGTAGATTAGTAAAATCTTTTTGTCTTTTTTTGTATTAGTTGTGTTAGGTTTGTACCCTTGATTTCTTTTGTGTTTAGTAGAGTTTAGAGTAGGGATAGAATGATGGGGATAGATTTGAAAGGGGAAGTAGTAAGTTGTTTTTGTAAGTAGTGGTTGTGTGTGCTTGTTAATTGGGTGACGGCTGAAAAAAGGAGGGGGAAGTTTGAGACGGAAGTTTGGGTGTTCATAGTCAGAAAGGTTTGGGATGAGTCACAGAGAGGAGGGATGGGACAAAGGTACCCAAAACAGCGCAGCAGGGAGATGGCACCGCCACCATCTATCACTGTTCAACCAAAACAGATTGTGGCCATAATATTGACTCTGAAAATATGACCACAGCTCGGCTAAGGTAGTGAACCTGCACTTACCTTGATGATACTTTAGTAGTTGGTATTAGGCTCACATTACATCTCAAGGTCGATATTTCGACCATGATATTGTAATCGTCAACCCTTTGTGTCCAGGGCACTTTGGAAATTGTAAGAGTTGTGGTGTGTACCAGCACAGTTGTTCCTTGTTCATGAGCAGTAACTCTGCTTTGCTATCAGGGAAAGCACCCACTTCCTAGATTGAGCTATGCTGGCCTCTAACTATTCACCCATTTTACGCCGTCTAAGATGTTCTAATAACTGCCTACTACAACACTGTGGGGCAGATCTACAAGAAAGTGCCGCAGCGTGGCGCTGCAAGCCCTTTGGCTGCGCCACGCTGCGGCACTTTCAGAGCACAGGAATGCGACATATTTACAAGAATATGTCGCATTCCTGTGTCTCTCCCTGCGCTGGCGCACAAACAGCTGCCAAGCGCCGGCGCAGGCACCCTTGCACCATGGTGCAAGGATGCCTGCGCCATGGGAGATTGTTTTTGTGCAGGAAGGGGCACCTTTCTGCATAAAAACAATCAGTACAGGCTTTTCCTCTTTCAATGCGTGCTGTAGAATGCAGCACGCATTGAAAGAGGAAAAACGAGGAGAAATGAAAACATTTCTCCTCGGTGCGCCTCGCTACGCCACCTCTAGGGTGGCGTAGCTTTCAGACGCATCTCCAGATTTACGATTTCTCGTAAATCTGGAGATGTGTCTTGTTCCATGGGTGTTGCGTGGGAACACCCACAGCAACACCCATGGAACGCCCCTTGACCGCAAAGTGCTGCGTGTGAAGGGACGGTATTTACAAGGAGAGGAAAAGTCACGCATGGTGGCTTTTCCTCTCCTTGTAAATATCGAGGAGCCCCCTGCGCCACCAGTACGTCACGAAAAGTGACGTACTGGTGGCGCAGGGGGCTTGTAAATCTGCCCCTTTGTTTCCATCTCATAGCGCTTGAAGTAGCTGGAGTTGGTAGTGTCTTATTTAATGATGCCTAATTTAGCAACTTAGACATTTGGGGGTCACCCGACACCCTGCCTGGTTTTTCACAAGGGGACAGAGTGAAGATAGCCCTTGCAGGTGTGTGGAATTATCTTTTCAGAACTGTTGATACAGGTGTGATGGTCTTTGTAGTTCTTGTAGGCACGTCCTCTGCATCCTACTTGGTGGATCATCCCACGCTGCTGCGGCAACTGAAGAAATATGGAAGTCTTTCATACGCTGGACCTCACTAGTTTGAGGCCCTCTATATCAACAGAAGTCAGCTTGTGAAGTTAGGTTCCTATAGCAATGCCGAGTCCACACTGTCATGTGGAATTCTCCAAGGGCGCAGTTGTTCCCCATGAGCCCCTCACACCTCCATGCAAGCAAACCTAGGCAAAGGGCACCTAGAAGCACACAGAGGACTTGTGGGAGCTAGAGCAGCTCTATCAAAGGATTGGCTGAACAACCCAGGCAGGTTAGATGTCAAAATATCAAATACAAAAATATTGACCTGCAACAATAAAGATCACAAGACACCGACTTGCACAAAATTGTCAAGGTAAGTCTACTTCAAGAAGTCTAGATTTACTATTCTAGCTCCACGCCTACTTACCTTGATGATATGGAGCATGTTGATATCCTGCCACTGAAGTTGTTTCTGAATTATAGTTACAGGTCGGTATTGTGGTACCACACCCATGAGTTGTGAACCAATGCTCAAGGCCCAGGAGAAGGCCTTCCTTTCCTTTCCTTTCCTTTCCTTTCCTTTCCTTTCCTTTCCTTTCCTTTCCTTTCCTTTCCTTTCCTTTCCCTTCCCTTCCCTTCCCTTCCTTTCCTTTCCCTTCCCTCCCTTTCCTTTCCTTTCCTTTCCCTTCCCCTCCTATTCCTCTCCCCTCCACTCCCTTCTCATCCCCTCCACTCCACTCCCCTTCCCCTCCCCTCCCATCCCCTCCCCTCCCCTCCCCTCCACTTCCCTTCACTTCCCCTCCACTTTGCTTCCCCTCCTCTCCTCTCCCCTCCCCCACTCCTCTCCCATCCCCTTCCCTCCACTTCCCTTCACTTACCCTCCACTTCGCTTCCCCTCCCCTCCCCATCTCCTCTCCCATCCCCTTCCCTCCACTTCCCTTCACTTACCCTCCACTTCGCTTCCCCTCCCCTCCTCTCCTCTCCTCTCCTCTCCTCTCCTCTCCTCTCCCCCACTCCACTCCCCTCCCTTCCCCTCCACTTCCCTTCACTTCACTTCCCCTCCCCACTCCACTCCACTCCCCTCCACTTCCCTTCACTTCCCCTCCACTCCCTTCTCTTCCCCTCCCCTCCACTTCCCTTCCCCTCCCTCCCCACCCCACTCCCCTCCTCTTCCTTCCTCTCCCCCTCCCCTTCCCTCCCTTCCCCCACCCCACTCCCATCCCTTCCCTCTCCTCCACTTCCCTTCACTTCCCCTCCACTCCCTTCCCCTCCCCTCCCCGCCACTTCCATTCCCCTCCTCTCCTCTCCTCCCCTCCCCACTCCACTCCCTCCACTTCCCTTCACTTCCCCTCCACTCCACTCCCTTCTCTTCCCCTCCCCTCCATTTCCCTTCCCCTCCCCTCCCCGCCCCACCCCACTCCTCTCATCTCCCTTCCTCTCCCCTCCCCTTCCCTTCCCTCCCTTCCCCCACCCCACTCCCCTCCCTTCCCTTCCCCTCTCCTCCACTTCCCTTCACTTCCCCTCCACTCCCTTCCCCTCCCCTCCACTTCCCTTCCCCTCCTCTCCTCTCCTCCCCTCCCCCACTCCACTCCACTCCCCTCCACTTCCCCTCCACTCCACTCCCTTCTCTTCTCTTCCCCTCCACTTCCCTTCCCCTCCCCACCCCACCCCACTCCCCTCCTCTCCCTTCCTCTCCCCTCTCCTTCCCTCCCTTCCCCCACCCCACCCCACTCCCCTCCCTTCCCGTCTCCTCCACTTCCCTTCCCTTCACTTCCCCTCCACTCCTTTCCCCTCCCCTCCACTTCCCTTCCCTTCTCCTCCCCTCCTCTCCTCTCCTCCCCTCCCCTCCCCTCCCCACTCCACTTCCCTTCACTTCCCCTCCCCTCCACTCCCTTCTCTTCCCCTCCCCTCCACTTCCCTTCCCCTCCCCTCCCCACCCCACTCCCCGCCCCTCCTCTCCCTTCCTCTCCCCTTCCTTCCCTCCCTTCCCCCACCCCACTCCCCTCCCTTCCCCTCTCCTCCACTTCCCTTCACTTCCCCTCCACTCCCTTCCCTTCCCTTCCCCTCCACTTCCCTTCCCTTCCCCATCTCTCCCCCCTTCCCCCCCTCCACTCCACTCCCCTTCCCCTCCTCTCCTCCCCTTTCCTCCCCTCCCCTCCCCCACTCCCCTTCCCTTCCTCTCCTCTCCTCCCCTCCCCTCCCCCACTCCACTCCCCTTCCCTTCACTTCCCTCCCCTCCTATTCTCCTCTCCCCTCCCACACTCCACTCCCCTTCCCTTCCCTCCCCTCCCCTCCTCTCCTCACCTCTCCTCTCCTCCCCTCCCTCCCCACTCCCCTCCCCTTCCCTTCACTTCCTCTCCTCCCCTCCTCCCCCACTCCACTCCCCTTCCTTTCACTTCCCCTCCTCTCCTCTCCTCCTCTCCCCTCCCTCACTCCACTCCCCTTCCCTTCCCTTCCCTCCCCTTCTCTCCTCTCTTTGCTGTGACATTGTGCAGAAAACAGTAGACATCCTTTTTGCAGACACAAAAGACATTGGCCTATTGGCTAATAGAGACGTAAACGCAATTAATCGAGCACTGCAATTATGAGTGTGTGTGATCGAACAATGGCAGGCGCTGATGCTTCCTGACAGGTTGAACTTTCCGTCATTAGATCAGCCGGCTCCTGACTTAATGAGGCTCCTGGCATCGGGAGTCATTCAACGTGGCAATCATCTGAGACGGAAATTAGCGCCACCCTTACAATTGCTTCTATGTAGTCCCTTTTGGCTTCCTCTTGACACCCACAACGTGTCTGCTCAGCTTCAGCGCACGCTGCAGCCCCCAAAGCAGGCAGGCAGGCAAGCTAACTGGGGGTGGGTAAAGTTGCGCCATTTTTCCATACATACTGTGTGTAACTTTCACAAAAAGAAAGCATATTACTAAAATAATCCCTGGGCAGTTGCCAGCTTGAAAATTGTACACAAAGTATGCCCTCATAGTGCCAATATCAGCAACATACCCCTCATGCAAACACAGCAATTTCATAATAAAGAACACACAAGACACATTGTTTGTTGGAGAAAATATTGCTGCAGGTTTATTTGCATCATAAAATATATGCCAATATGGTGGGTTAATTTACGGGCGATCCAAGGGCAGGCAGCAGTGACACCCTTAAGCTGCCCTGCCCACCCGATGAGCCAAATTGCACCGTGGCCCTAACCAATCGGTGCTCACCATTTAGGGGGGATTACCCCTTACATCACGTGGACCGCCAGTCCACCCATTTACTCACGCCCCTTGAGGGGGCGGAGCGTATCCCGGCAAGCTCGGCAAAAGGATCGCCAGGTGGGCGGGCCAGGTAGATATACCTGGCTCCCCGCCCCCTGGCGCACCGAAAATGACGCGAAGCGCGCCGGACCCAAGAGGGTCCAAACACTAGCCCGGTTGGCTATGTGCCTTCATGTGGCACTAAGGTGGCCGCCCTCCTAGGGGGGCCCCCTGCGTGGGCTGCGGGCAGCCTCACATACAGAAGTCTTGTGAGATACCTGCTCAACCTTCTCAGCAGTAATTTATGTGGAAACTGCACGTGAGGTACGACTTAGAATACAAAAGTCACACAACATACCTGCCTAATGCCACAGGTGTGCATCTGCGTGACATTTTCTACTCAAACCAGTCACCACCAACATGCAGAATGTACATGAAAAGCATAAATGTACTGAAAAACTAAAATTACGCGAAATACAAAAAAAGTATTACGCATTACAAGATATTGCTTTTGTAAAACATATTTCACCCAAGCCTAAACCTAATAAAACTCCCTGATGCATCGTACGGTCTGCTCTAAAAACGATATGAGAAAAAGGAATGGAAAGGTTTTTTTTCTCTTCCTGGCGCCTGGTTAAGCAACAGTGACCTGTTGCACTATTACACTTGTAAATGTATCTCTCATTGTTATCTGTAAAGTGCCAGAATGCCAATCTGGTGGTAATAGCGCAGTATAAAACTGTCAAATAAAGAAAAGGAAGAGGGTCTGGGCATCCCAATGATTCAGTGGCCAATAAAATATCCAATGAGTGTCAAGGATGAGCAGGTATCAGTTCACACTTGTAGCTAACCTGGCCTTTACCATTGATCAGCATGCTGTTACCATGAAAGAAGGGGGGAAGTACAGGGCACCTACGCTAAAGATCCCCCTGTGGGGACACAGAGAAAATAGTGTTTTTAGGTCTCGCCTAGGCAGGACATGCGCTGTCTCTTCGAACATGCTGTTCCTAGAATATGGGCTTTAAGCACCGCCCATATTTTCAGTTGGCTCCTCTTACTGTCCTTTGAAAATGCTGCCTTTTTATTGGTGAATAGGTTTAGTAGTCCCTCCTTTTGGACTTTTGTATCCTCCCATGAGGTCTGCCCCTTTCACATGTGCTCTTCCACGTCAGTTTAGATAGGAAACTTGGAGAACACTATTTTGTTTGTTGACCTGCCTTTGCTCCTGTTCAGTGTTCTGTTTACTTCATGCACGGGCTTCATGGAACGCCGCTTTATTTGTGTTTGCCCGTCTTCCGTGTTTATTAAGCTTCGCCGCCACTTAATTGCCCCATGCTAACACCTCAAAACACTGCTTTTTAAAAATGTTTTTTGTACCCGTCTTGGTGTTTTTCATCTTCGGTATTTCAGCTTTGCCGCTACTTAATCTCCCCGTGCCGCCCCCACTCTCCCACGCCACCCCCCCAACACTGCTTTTTAAAAGTTTTCTTATTTTATTATAATGCAGTGTTATATAGCGCAAACTGGACCCAAAGGTATCCGAGCACTTTACATGATGACCAGTTGCATCACAGACGCACACATTCAATTTACAGCCAGTGCCGACGCCGAGACTTGAACCTGGCTCCCTAGCTTCACTTTAGGCCACATCGGATCGCTGCTCCCTCCTCTCCTGTTCCTCCCAGTTTCCTCCTCACATGGCGCCGTCTATCCCTGGCTACACACGGGGAAGGGTGGAGACAATGGGTCTCTTGGGTTGCATGACCGTATCCATAGCTTCGCTAAGCAGCCATATACCCTGCTTTTGACTACAACCAAGTGAAAAGGCTTTTGTGCCACTCCTAAACCCTGGAAACTGTCCAAGACTGAGGGCCCAAAAGCAAATACCTTCTAATCTCTCTCCCAACCTCTTTGCCTCTACTGCTTGCTCACTTCATTTACTAGGACCTTCAGAAAAGTGGGCTCGTTTGCACGGATCATAAGTTCAGATTGACTAATGTATTTCCTATTCTCTTGGTGATAGTGGCCTATAGTTTCCTATGCCATGATTTCAGAACTAGATCTCTGGGCATCATACCACATTCCCAAGGGGCCAGGCAACTCTTTATGGCCTAAGGTAAGATTGATTTTGCATTCATTTTTTTGGCCAGATGCCTACTCGAACTGGACTCAAAGGTATCAGAGCGCTTTACATGACCACCGGTTGCATTACAGACGGACACATTCAATTTACAGCCAGGGCCGACGCCAAGACTTGAACCTAGTTCCCCAGCTTCAAAGTCCACTTCTCTGGTTGTTAGCCCACATCCAATTGCTTCTCCCTCCTGTCCTGTTCCTCCCACTTTCCTCCTCACATGGCGCCGTCCGTTATTGACTACACACAGGGAGGGCGGAGACAACGGGTCACAGCGGCAGCGTGGTTTGCTTGCTCTCTTGGGCTGCTCGACCAGTATCCATAGCACCGGCTTGTTATTTCAAGTTTTCGAGTCAGCTGCTCCCAACCTTGTGCTGCTGTAGACTGTCCCTTGTCTAATAAACATGCTGGTCTTTGTATGCTGGAATTTTAAGGCCTTGTGTATTTAACTGCACACCATGCCATTGAGTTTGGGACCTCGCGGGAGGGGACATAGTGCTATAGCACTTTCCTGTGGCCACAGTAGTAAGCACTATGCTGCACCTCCAGGGAAACAGATGTGGGGGTGTGTGTGTCTGTGTGTGTGTGTCTGTGTGCGTGTGTGTATTCCCAACTGCGAGTTCCTTTCCTCTCTTTCCAATTTCCCCTTGATTCGAGCGGAGTGCTCTTGTTACTTGTTGACACTGAGTGACCTCTGGTGTCAGTGGTTCTGTAACATTTGTTACATGTTTGCCACTTCATGTTTGCTGGGAAGTAACAGTCTCTTGTCATGAGGAAAAGTCAGCTGTTATAAAGTACAGGCAGGGTGGAACACTGCTGAAGTGACAGCTTGCATCATGCTTGCAATAGTGCCTCCTTCCAGTTGTGATGTTATAGTGGTACGTGCCATAATTGTACCTAAAAAGGCAGTCAGTCGCTTATCCCCGAGAAGTGTTTTTTTTTTAGTGTGTGTTTTTTCCTTCTTTTCTTTTTCTCGCACCCCCTCCCTCCTGTCCTTGTGCTGCTAGTTGGAAGGCAATGCGAGCCAGTTCCAATAATCTATGTGGCGCATTAAGGGTGCAGTACCTTGTGTGGCTAAAAGAGGTCCCTTAAGAACTCCAGAGGGACACCTAGTAACAGCCTGTGGTACTCCACCCTTTCCTTGCTTTGAGGATTTTCTTTTATTGCTGATGCTACTGCTGGGATCTGTTTTACAAACAAACATAACTAACAAACATTGTCATTTGCCAAGCCAATAGCTCTGACTTTCACTAATGCAAGAAAGATGGCATTGTAAATGCTTGTTTCAGTTTATCTCTGCTAGGGGAGACCCTGAGTTGTATCTGTATGTGTTCCAAAAGGCTCTGGAAATCTGGGAACAAAGGATGTCACTGATTGCCTTGGTTGAGGTCAAGTGGGATCCTGAAACCAGGAGCTGGGAAGCGGCACTTCCAGGTATTTTACCATTAATTAACCTTGGTGTCTGTCTGTCTGGGAGAGAATACAGGAGTGCCATTCAAATTGCAAGGGGTCATTGCTGTATTTCTTCGAGAGACCAATGACCGTGAGAGGCCTGTAAGCCTGCACCAATCAGGCTTCCACCTGGGATGATTAGAATAATTTCCTCTTCATGAGTCTGGCGTGCGGCCCGCCAGGTCAGCAGAGGTCGGCCGCCATATTTACAGATCCCCCACTTGCCTGGTGGGCATCCTTCAGTACATCCACCGGTATGGCAGATGCGCTGAAGGCACCGTTGAATGAAGAGTGGGCCCATGCCTTCTTCTCCTGCTCTGCAATTCATTTTTTGTTTTACTGAATCAACTCAGAGAACGGGGCAGGCCAGCAGCAGCCCCTCCACTAAGGCTGAGGAGCGTCGCCCCACTGCTCTCTGAGCAGTGTAAAAGGAAAAATAACATGATAATAACACAACGTTAATAAGTTACGTTCTTATCATTTTATTTTTATTATGGAGCCAGGTTAGGGCGGGCGGGGCGGGCTGGGCTATGTGACGGAACAGGGAGGAGGAGTAGTGGTGGGCACCATAAGTGCGTATGACCTGTTTGGCCGGCCGGCTTGGCCGGCCAAACCGTCATGCGCACTTAGCATTTCTGAATCTGGCTGTGTTGCACAGCCGGGTCGAGAACAGTCCCAGGCTCCCAGGCACAGTTTGAGTGGCCAAACAGGCCACTCAGACCAATCACGACTCTTCTGTCATGCTGGTGACAGCAGCGTCGTGAGTGGCGTACGGGAGTCTCAGAGCGTGTGTGCTGCCGAGAGACAGGAACAGAGGGAGGACGGAGGAGAGGCAGCAGCCATACTTAGGTCAATGAGCTTTTTTTTTTCTAACCCCACCCACCCCTCCGGCTCACCACTACTTTTTCCTAGCAGACGCCACTGGAGTGGGCACCACTGTTTCTTTTTCTTACCCAGGTTCGCCATGTCTTGCATGACGCACTCGGCCTGGGAAAATCAGCAGTGTTTGGCCCGCTCCAAAGCAGAGAAGGCCCGGGAGTCGAAGCCAGACCATAAGAGGACCACAGTTAACACGCCCGAGGACTCCGGAAAGTACACGCATCAACAAGAAGAAATAAGTGTAGTGTGGGTTGACAGCATAGAGAATACACACCCCACACCCTCCCCTTCGGCAGGTGGCCGTACCTTGACGCTAAAAAAAAGGTGCTCAGGATTGGTCAAGTGTTCTTTTAAAGGAACCAATGCCAGGAGGAGGGTGTGATCCCCCCCAGAAGCCTAAAAGGCTGCAACCAAGGGTCAGCGGTCAGTTGCTGGCAGTGAATGTTGTTGTCTCCGTTTTGGACAACAAGTTACCCTCCCCTTCTGATTAATTAAGAGGGGCATTGCTGATCTTAAGTGCCAGGGAGCACTGCCTAAGCAATGGGCACTACTGCTGAGGATTCAAGTACTAAATACCAGTTATAAGATCAGTGGTTAATATTCTAAGCAACATTGAAAGCTTAAACACTCTGGGGCCGATTCCGATCTCGGTCGGAGGCGCACCCAATACTATTCGGTCGGGAAAAAAGCCATGCGAAAGCCAGTTTCCCGACCGATCCGTACAGCACACCGAACGAGCAAGTACGATGCGCACAACAGCAAAAATTCCGGCCGAGCCGTACTCACCCAAACCAGGTCCTGTTCTCCGACCGAGGCGAATCCGGAAACGCCGAATCGAGTCGCACGGAAGGGAAAATGCAGCCCCGTCCGGCCGAACAAGTACGATGCGCTTTCCGTACGCGCCGAACCCGTCGCTACGCACGGCACGTCAAAGCATCCGGGAGAGGCGCACGTAAGCTCCGAATCGCGCCACAACACGATCCACGGCTACGAGACGAACACGGCACCGACGAGGACGACGCGAAGCGACGAGGACGAAGCGAAGCGACGAGGACGAAGCCAAGCGACGAGGACGACGCGAAGCAACGAGAAGGACGAACGACACGAACCAACCATGAATCCCTTCGTCCCGATCATACCAATATTCTACATCTACTACCGGAACAGGCACGGACGCGTACGGCGCAGAAGGTAAGTCAGACACCAACCACAAAACACATACAACACGTACACGACACATCACACACATACACTGGGAATCTGAATATACTTACACCAGCAACAGCAGCACCATAGGGGCGGGATGCCCATCACCAATGCCACATATGCACACAGGGGCCTGAATGCGCGCCACCACCCCAACCCAGAGGGGCTGGATGCCTACCACTACTACCACCCTTAGCCAGGGGGCAGGATGCCCACCACTACTACCACCCTTAGCCAGGGGGCAGGAAGCCTACCACTACTACCACCCTCACCCACGGGGGGCAGGATGCCTACCACTACTACCACCCTTAGCCAGGGGGCAGGATGCCTATCACTACTACCACCCTTAGCCAGGGGGCAGGATGCCTACCACTACTACCACCCTTAGCCAGGGGGCAGGATGCCTACCACTACTACCACCCTTAGCCAGGGGGGCAGGATGCCCACCACTACTACCACCCTCACCCAGGGGGGCAGGATGCCCACCACTACTACCACCCTTAGCCAGGGGGGCAGGATGCCCACCACTACTACCACCCTCACCCAGGGGGGCAGGATGCCCACCACTACTACCACCCTCACCCAGGGGGGCAGGATGCCTACCACTACTACCACCCTTAGCCAGGGGGCAGGATGCCCACCACTACTACCACCCTTAGCCAGGGGGCTGGATGCCTACCACTACTACCACCCCCACTCATAGGATGGACAATGCATGACACAACAAGCACACCACAACCTAGGGAATGCAAGATTAAGACATCCCCCCACCACCATGACAAGCGTGTGAGCAGGCTGTGTCAAATGCCTACAACACCGAACATGACTTTGAACATACAATGTGACCCCCTAGCACATGTGCCACACATATATGTGTGTGGCACCCACAATGCAAGCAGCCCATGACCATTGTGGCAATGGGGCCTAAACCCCCATCATCACAGTGACCAAAAGGTAAGTGTGGGGTCCATAGCTGAAGCACATTTTGACCATTGTGGCAATGGGGTCTAAACCCCCATCATCACAGTGACCAAAAGGCAAGTGTGGGGTCCATAGCTGAAGCACATTTTGACCATTGTGGCAATGGGGTCTAAACCCCCATCATCACAGTGACCAAAAGGCAAGTGTGGGGTCCATAGCTGAAGCACATTTTGACCATTGTGGCAATGGGGACTAAACCCCCATCATCACAGTGACCAAAAGGCAAGTGTGGGGTCCATAGCTGAAGCACATTTTGACCATTGTGGCAATGGGGTCTACACCCTCATCATCACAGTGACCAAAAGGTAATTGTTGACAAAGAAAGAGCTGCAACTGCCAAACTGCATGGATCATTCCTGGTCACAGAACCAAAAACTCATCTGTGGCAAAGTAGTGTATGTGTCCCATTGCAACATAAATTGGGGGAGCCAAATACTGCAGTGCAAATGAAACATTCCTTTGGCCATGTGCAGACAAACAACACCCATGGGGGCTGAGACCGTCAACAGTCATCAATGACACAATGACAGAAGTGACCATCAGAATGCAGAACCACATATTTGCACCAATGGGCACACAAATGCAGATACCCTGTGGAGACAGCAGATGTGAGGTGAACAGATACCATACCATGGCAGCAATGGGACACACAAACCATGATCACTGTGCTGACCGATGACCTAGGAGTCCCAGGGACAGCAGGGGAAACACACCAAACAACATACAGCCAATGGCACACCCAAGATATGCCAATGCAGTGGTGCAGATGCACAAACACAAACAGGCAGACCAACACTGTCATCATACACAGCAGGTGAGGGGTGGGGGTGCCAGTGTCCCCAGGCAACAACACAACACATGAGGAGAGCTGAATACCAATCATACAGATGTGCATACACTGCCACACTAAGGTAACTCATGGATCCAAATCCCCTATGTGGGCAAGCAGGCATTGACAGGTGAGAGGGAGCACAAAACACACATGTCACACAGGCACGTAGGAACAACAACTGACACAGCAAGTCACAGACACACCACAGCACCACCCCCAGGGCCCCCACAATGTGGTGACCCTGGGCTGAATAAAAATACCACTGTGATGACAAAGCTAAATGTCGTTCACACTGTGAACCACAGTCAGGTGTCCTGAGCAACAAACTACCATCACACCTACACAAGCACAAATCAATCAGCATGGCCAGTAAGCCAAGGCCAACATGGAGGCAGGGGACTAGCCGGGCAACAACTCTCATCTGCACACACTCAAGACCACACCCCTCGACCTCCAACAATGTGCAGCAGTGAAGTACACATGCACTGGTGACATTGCACATGCACCCATGACTATTCCAGGGTGGTGGGTGGGAACCAAGGTGTAGAAACACATCACACATGGACACTCAACAAGACTCCTGAATGTCTGACACACTGCACACTACGCTGTACATGGACATGACGGCAATACCACACCGACCAATGGGATCCCAGCCACAGTCACACACCAATGAAGAAGCCAAGGTCACCCACAAAGAACACACATAGACAACAACCAACATTGCAGCCCGGACCCTAAGGAGTGCCAGCAGTCACACACACAACGTGTCACAATCACTGAAAGATAACACAAACTGGAAATCACATGACAGGGGCAAACAACAAGTGCCAAAGGGAAACCTGACTGTGACCCATCTGCGTCTGCACACAAACTCTGCCCTGACAGCAAACACACCTATGGGTGACACCCTGATGACCAGTAATGTGCCATGCACCCACATCACAGAGAACACAGGGAGAAGACTTTGGGGGAACATAGCTCAAGTCAGCAAGCATCACAAACAGGTACAACACTAGGGATCACAGCATGCGCAGATGAATGGAAGTGAACACACAGACATGCACATACAACACACACCTTGGGCGCAGGCAATGTCACACGTGTACACACTGCCATGAGGGGACTCCACTCCTGTGTGAGGAAAGCTGTGCCATATGTTGCCTCAGTAGGGCCCCATCATGTCAGCTGAGCACTTGGTCACACAATCAACAATTAGCACCAAATGAGGGCTCCCATCACATCAGCCTGGTCATGGATGTGCCAACGGAATCATCAGCACAGATCCAACACACTTGTATAGCAATGTTGCACTGACTACACGGATGAGTCCCTCCCCATTGATGCCCAAACCTGCATGTCCACTGGAGATGGCAACATGGTCAGGGAAGTAGACAAATGCAACGATGGCAGGCACAACAGATGTGCAGGGGTGGAAGCCACAGATATGAAATTGCCAATGTAAGTAGGAAACCCATTGCCAAATACTGAACACATGACACCCTCAGATGCTGCTATTGATGACATGGATACACCACATGATAGGACACATTCCCCCTGGACCACATGGGTTCCTGCACAGTAACACTTCATAATCATGAGACCAGATATCACCATCACTGCAGCAAGGGCATGGTTAGCTGCACCAACAACATGTACATCTGAAGCATGAGCACTAGAGAAAAGAAAGTTGCTTTATTCAGCATATGTGTTGTTTGATAACGACGTCCAGAAGAAATTAGAGCAAAGGCCAATGGCCAGTCCATTGTCAAAGTTCAAACAGGGTGACACTGGCAGATGTCACCCTACGCATGCCTGCACAATACCAGGGACAATCCACTAGGAGGGGCAACCGGGGGCAGGCCAGGCACCGCAGGGACAGGATCAGGGCTCACCAGGGGAGTCAGGGAAGGGGTGGTGGGTGCTGGAGAGCCACTGACAACTGCAGTGGAGGTGTCTGACATGGTGTGTGCCGGCACAACTGGGGGCATGACACAGATGTCGTGGGTGCCGGCACAACTGCAGTGGACCCTGCAGATGGGGTGGACAGGTCCGCCACTGCAGTGCCCAAGTCAGACAGGGCGGTAGTGGACTCCACTGCAGTGCCTACCTCCAGGGGAGGAGAATGGGGAACAGGCAAGGTGGGTTGGACAGAGGGGAGGACACCCTCACCACATCAGTGGCACAGACAAGCGCAGCGGGGGTGTGGTGCTGGGAGAGCAAGTGGCAGGGGGAGAAGGCCGGAGCATCTTGGGGATGGTATATCTGTGGGTGGGGGAACCTGGGGCAGGGTGTGGTGGGGGCACCTGTGCAGTGGGGGCCTGAGGGATGGAGGACGGAGACCTTGTGCCTGAGCTGCAGGGCGGTGGCGGGGTCTTGCTCTTAGCACTCCGGGGGGACTTGCGGGTGGGGGCCTCAGTCCGTCTGCGCCTGGGGGAGGGTGTCCGGGGGCGAGGGGCACTCTGCTCCGTGTGGGTGGGCTTCCTCTTCCCCCGGGATGCTGGGGCAGCTTCATCGGTGGGGAAGAGGCCGAGGTCACAGAGGAAGAGCTGCTGTGACTTTGGGGTTGCAGGTGAGGCAAGGGAGGGTGCTTTGGAGGGAGAGGGAACTGAGGACTGCGCAGTGCATGTGGATGCGTGTGTGTGTTCCAGGGCCCCATCCCCTGTGAGTCTGGCTTCAGTCCCCTGAATGTGCGTGCGTGTGCGTTTTGTCATTGGCGTGTGTGTCAGTGTGCTGGATGTGTGTGTGCTGGTGTGTGCCTGTGCCGGTGTGTGTGTGCCTGGGATGGGTAAGGTGCTGGGGAGTGTGGATGGAGCAGAGGCAGGAGGGGTGAGGGACCGTTTGAGGAGGGACACTGCTGCCGTCAGGGAGGAGTCCATGGACCTATTGCCCCTCTGTAGGTCAGACATGCCCGATGAGATGCCCTCCATGAACGACACCAGCTGAGTCAACAGCGCGGTGTGCGCATGGAGGACACTCAGCATGGCTGTCTGCCCTACATGGAGCTGGCGAAGGAGGTACACAGACTCCTCACTCAGGGCAGCAGGGGACACAGGGGCAGGGGTGCGGTGCCTGGCCCAAAGGAGACACGCTCCCGGACATGGGAGCCTCCACGGACCTGGGGAATGGGAGCCGATGGGAGGGCGGTGGTGGTGCTGGTGGTGGCGGGGACAGCAACACTAGCTGGGGTGTGGTGGCTGCTGACACCCGCCTCCACAAGGGAGTCATCCTCCGAGTTGCTCTGGTCCTCAGCTGAGGTGGATGCTGCTGAGGACTCCTCGGTGTGGCTCCCCTCGCCCTCCGTGCCACTGGGTCCCTCCGACCACTCCTCGGCTGCTGACCCAGTCTGGCTCTCCGGCTCCTCCTGGTCCGTGGAGCTGTCCCCTTCCGTGGCCGTGGATGTATCTGCAAACAATGGGGAAACAGACAGACATCAGTCACCTGCACATAACGCACACACCACTGTGAGCACAGCACATCACAGAGCAAGCCCTGGCATCATTAGTTGTACATTGCTAAAAGTGCACTAATTGAACAGGAGAAGTCAATTGTCAGTCTGATGCCAAGCATGGCACTCACATCCCACATGGCCTTGCACCCATCTGTCTGGTGTCTGTTGGATTGCAACACCCCAGTGTTGACACATGCACCAAGTACACAGTAGTTGGACAGTGCAGAGGACACAGTGTGGACACATCACAGCTCTTGCCACTGAGTCAGTACAGGTTTACGGATGTAAGGGATGCCCAGAGTCAAATAGGAAATGCATGTGATGCATACCAGCGACAGACACCATGATGCACCCATGTCCTGATAGCCAGCGCCACTATGGTGTGCATGTAGCACATGTCACTCCCCTGCAGGATCACCAATCAGTAGACACATGCCATGGCGGAGGCATGACTGCAAAGTCATACATCACTGTCTCAGTGATGTATGACTTTGCAGCCAGACAACAACACTCTGCACTGTGTCACAATAGTAGGTCATGGGGAATGCAAGTCCTGGAGCTGCACAAGTGCACATGTACATCCCCCCACAACACATCCTCTCAACCCTCATCTGTCCAGGTCATACCTATTGGACATATGGGAGACCTGTGACACTACCCTCTGAACCTGAGCCCCTCACACTCTGCTGTGCATGGGGAACAGCTGCCTGAACTTCACATTTACATGCCCCATTCTGCATGGGCAGCTGATCAGACACCTATGTGTCACACAAGTATCGTCTCCTATGGTCACATCTCCAGTGGCATGCTGAGCCCCTACCAAGAAACTCCACAGCAGTCCTGGCGACTAATCCACAGCACACTGACACAGAGGCAGACACCTGAGGGGTCAAATCACTGTGCACAATGTGTCCGCTGATACACGGGAGTGGGAGTACAGAGTGTATTGTATGGCCTGGAGTAGGCATGACTGTCCAGCCCCACATGAATGAGGGATGAGCCCTGGACTGTAGGCAGCTGGCTAAGTATGTGTGACACACGTCATATACATACTCCTGGGGCCCAAACATTGTTCCCACCCGCAGCATGGGTGTGTGCCAGGTACCCCAGCCACATGTGGTGGATCAGCTCAGCAATTGGACCACAGATCAAAGTAACACGCTGAATACATGTCAGAATACAGGCATTGTGTAAGCAATGGACCCACCCATGATGCCCACCACAGAGTCAGGGAAACAGATGCTGTCTCCCACCTTGAGTCAAGCAAACTGCAAGGACACAGTCCTAAGTGACAGAATTCCCTGCATGTAAGGGCCACACCTGGGTATCAGATGAGGAGTGGGCAGTGCACAATAGAGGGACATGGCTCCTGGACAACATGACTGCTGTACTGTGGCAGTTCAACCTGGCCCGAGGAGGGCACATAGCATGTTAGACAGAGTACACAGTGCAGTCTTTGACTCACCCCCTCCTTGCTGCTCTCTGGCCTTCAGCTGCCCATCCAGGTCTGGAAAGACCACCGCCAGGATCCTGAGCATGTGGGGGTCAGGGTCCGTGTTCCGCCCCTCCTGCGAGGAGGCGACAGCTTCAGCTGGACCCGTGCAATCCTCCGGGTCCAGCCCCGAAGGTCCTGCCACCTCTTTTGGCAGTTGCGGATCCGGCGCTTGTAGACCCCCACGGACCGGACAGCCCGGACGATGTCCTTCCATATCTCATGCTTCCGATGGGCAGAAGCCTGTCAGGATGACAAAGTGATAAGGCCATTACTACACATGCAACATATCCGTGCATGACACAGTTGCATATACATGTCGCAATCACAGGGGCACATGGTGTACCCAGGCAGTGCACGGCTGCCCATGGACAGTTTTCCAGAAGTCACTACATGGTATCATTGCATGGGGAGTAAAACCCTGTTCAGAAGCACTGTCACTGCACCATACCTGTCCAGTGCAAGTCACTACACACTATGGGGGGTGACAACTACTCAGTGAGCCTGCTAGCCAGTGGTGTGCTGACTCTCAGCCTTGCTAGTCAGACAAAATGCACATTCAGAAAGGCAGTGCACAGAACACTCACCTGCTCCCCTGGTGTCCCATACAGCTTGCTGTACTGTGGAAGTAGGCTGTCCAGCAGGGCCTGGTTCTCCTCAAGGCTGAAGGCTGGGGCTCTCTCCACAGTACGTGCCATTGCAGGGTCCAGAGGGGCAGAGACAGCAGCAGTGCAGTGGCAGATGTCGTCCTGGAGCATGTAGTGCAGGCAAGTGGGCTCTCAGGGGAACAGGCAGCAATATATATGTGCTGGAGAGGCAGATACTGTCCCTTGTGTCCAAAGTGATAGGTCCAAGTCGTTTGCATCTTCTGAATCTGGCCAATCCATGGAATAGCAGCACCAAAACACGCCCACAGCATCCTTCAAAACTTCAACTTCATGACATACATGATTTTGCAACATTGTTGTGGGTGACCAACTGATTTTCCAGCAACCGACTCGTTCGAAATTCGAAAACGCGTCCGTTGCCAGGCAAGCCCATTGTCAATGGGTGCGCACCGATCGGTCCATTGAGGTACAACGCGCACAGGGGTACAACGCGTACCCGCACACATTGAATGCAATGGGCCGGCCGGAGGCACCGATCGGTCCATTGCTGTTCAACGCGCACAGGGGTACAACGCGTACCCGCACACATTGAATGCAATGGGCCGGCCGGAGGCACCGATCGGTCCATTGCTGTTCAACGCGCACAGGGGTACAACGCGTACCCGCACACATTGAATGCAATGGGCCGGCCGGAGGCACCGATCGGTCCATTGCTGTTCAACGCGCACAGGGGTACAACGCGTACCCGCACACATTGAATGCAATGGGCCGGCCGGAGGCACCGATCGGTCCATTGCTGTTCAACGCGCACAGGGGTACAACGCGTACCCGCACACATTGAATGCAATGGGCCGGCCGGAGGCACCGATCGGTCCATTGCTGTTCAACGCGCACAGGGGTACAACGCGTACCCGCACACATTGAATGCAATGGGCCGGCCGGAGGCACCGATCGGACCATTGCTGTTCAACGCGCACAGGGGTACAACGCGTGCACCGCACACATTGAATGCAATGGGCCGGCCGGAGGCACCGATCGGTCCATTGCTGTTCAACGCGCACAGGGGTACAACGCGTACCGCGCACATTGAATGCAATGGGCCGGCCGGAGGCACCGATCGGTCCATTGCTGTTCAACGCGCACAGGGGTACAACGCGTACCCGCACACATTGAATGCAATGGGCCGGCCGGAGGCACCGATCGGTCCATTGCTGTTCAACGCGCACAGGGGTACAACGCGTACCCGCACACATTGAATGCAATGGGCCGGCCGGAGGCACCGATCGGTCCATTGCTGTTCAACGCGCACAGGGGTACAACGCGTGCCCGCACACATTGAATGCAATGGGCCGGCCGGAGGCACCGATCGGTCCATTGCTGTTCAACGCGCACAGGGGTACAACGCGTGCCCGCACACATTGAATGCAATGGGCCGGCCGGAGGCACCGATCGGTCCATTGCTGTTCAACGCATCACTGTATATGTGACTGGCATAGGTCAGCATGCCTGTCTCAGATGGACATGTGCCAGCCACAGATAGCTCCCAGGGAGTGAGGGGCACACCTACATCACGACAGCCTGTCCAAACCTTATCATAAGGCATGTAAGGCTGCATTTCCTATTGTGTGTATGTTGGTGTACATGTTGTCCTGTGGGTGTCACCTGTGGGCAGCCACCCCCAGGCTGTGCACGTGTTAATGGGGACAGGATCCTGGGTGTTACGTGTACGTGACCACTGTGATGTGCAACTGTTCATATCTGTGCATGTGTCATGGTCACATTTCACAGTGGTGTTTGTGTATGTCATGTCACATACCCCGTGAGTCCCATGTGGGACGGTATGTTTGAGCCGGGGTGTCCGAGTGGCACAATAGTGATGGCCCTCCACAGTCTTTGTGCATGTAGTGTTTACAATGTCTCTGATTTCATGTGCACAATGGGAGACAGTCTCCACATCCACGTTGTGTGTGCATGGACTCTGATGTTGTGCGTGTGTGTCACAGACGTCCATGGCTCTCCTGCCATGGCAAGTGTGGCCACTACCTGTGGGGGTCATGTTTGTTTTGTTGTGGTGTACACATGATACTCCAGGTGATGCCAGTGTCCATGTGGCATTACAGGGTCCCTGGGAATGTGCCTGTCGTTGAGCTGTGGTGCCTGGGGCACATCTGTCCTCACATGTCACTGGGGGGTGACTGTGACACAGCATCATGATATCCAATGGGCCAACCGGGGACAAATTGATGCCACCTGTAGGACCGTGTTGACAGATGTTGGCCATGTATGTACCATACATGTCGTTCCGGTACTGCACACTTCATGTAGTTGTGCCTCATGATGATGTATGTTGGGATCTTGAGTGTGTTCAATGCCGCATATGTGGGGTGACTGACGATCTTGCTTACTTCTCCTCTGCACTGCAGGGCTCCTGCTGTCCATCGGCCATTCCCAGACCTGGCAACGATGGTGGAACGGGACAGCATCCGACGGTACCGCTTCACCAGGCAGCTGATTGAGGATTTTGCAGTGCAGTTGTCCCCACATTTGCAGCCTGGCCGGCCGTATCCTACAGCGCTGACCCCCAAGGTGAAGGTGATGGCAGCCCTACACTTCTTTGCCACCGGTACCTTCCAACATACTGTGGCGTCTGCTGTTGGGATGTCACAGACCATGTTCAGCCGTGTGCTCCGCGATTTCTTGGCGGCAATGTTGCTCTTCCTGAACCGGTACATCTATTTCCCTAGACTGCGACGACTCACTGACGTGAAGAGTGACTTTTATGCCCTGGGGAGGATGCCGCATGTCATTGGCTCCATTGATGGGACACATGTGGCTTTGGTACCACCACAGGCCCAGGAGCAGGCCTACAGGAACCGCAAGCACTACCACTCGGTCAATGCACTGGTGGTGTGTCTTGCAGACATGACCATCACACACGTGTGTGCCCGTTTCCCTGGTTCAGCACACGATGCCTTTGTGATGAGGAGTAGTCGCATCCCCAGGTTGATGGCACAGATGCAGAACCAGCGTGCCTGGCTTGTCGGTGTGTACTGACTTTGTGCCATTGTGTGTGATCTGATCTGTAGTATTCCGCCCACTTTTCCAAGTCAGCTGATGTGCACTTGTCTGTCCGTAGGTGACTCGGGATACCCCAACATGCCGTGGTTGCTGACACCCCTCAGGAACCCTGTGACACCTGCCCAGATGCGCTACAATGAGGCACATGGTCGGACCAGGAGAGTGATTGAGCGGACCTTTGGTCTCCTGAAGAGCCGCTTCCGCTGCCTGGACAAGACCGGAGGGTCCCTCCCATATGCCCCTGCGAAAGTGTGCAAGATTATCATCGTCTGCTGCATGATCCACAACCTGGCAGTGCGGAAGGAGTTGCCTCTCATCCAGGATGACGATGACCAACATCCGCCACCTGTGGAGGATCCTGGCCTGGACCACGATGCCAGTGACGATGATGATGATGATGGTGATGGTGATGTCCGCACACAGCTCATCACCAACTTCTTTAGCTGAATGTGAGTATCCTGAGGTGTCATGTGAATGATGTGAGTTGGCATGATGTGTGGGTGGTGCTCTGGTGCTGTTGGAGTGTGTCCATGGGCTACTTGACAGGATGTGTGTTGCGATGTGTGGTGACAGGTGGGCTGTACTCCCCAACAGTGTTGACATGCTAACTTGGTTCTGGGTGGGTATCTTGTAACATGTATTGTGCATGAGTTTTGCTGTTCTGTCCTGTACTGCATTGCTTTTGACTGTGTGTCATTTCTGTCCTTCACAGGGTACTTTCAGATTCGTTTGGTCAACTGTGTCCACCGACGACGTGATTGCACATCCAGGCTGGTAGCTGTTGTGTCCCTACAGGTGATGTGCGCCACACCCATGGACTTCCTTCTGTCTACAGTTGTTGACTGTGTGCCCGCTACCAGGTGGGGTTACCTTGCATCTGTAGTGGTTACGGCATGTTGCTACTGTGTAATAAACCTGTGCTTCACTTAGTGATGTGCGTTGTCTGTGGTCACACATTTGACTGCCATTTGCTTACTGCACCTGTGGGCTACTTGACTACAACTGGGAATGGGTGTGGTGTCTGTGCATTGCACCGTCTTCCCTGGCAACATCAGTGTAGGCAATGAGTCAGATGGCCTAGGTGTGTATGTGTTGTGTAGCCCTGGTGGTGTGTCTCCCTCATATGTGTCACGTTGCCTGTACTCACATGCCTGTGTTGTCCTTGCTGTTGCAGTTCGCATACACAGTGTAATTTTGCAGTTCATCATCCCCATAACAGCACCCACGTTGGAATCACGACAGAGGCAAGTATGGTGTATTAGTGTGTTTATTGTGATACATCTGTGATAATAGTGCATAGGATGGATTGTGCTGTACATGAATCTTGCAATCCCAAGTTCCTAGATGAATAGAAAGTCCAGGTAGACAGGATCCCCAGTATCGGGGCCACAGTTGTCTGACACATTGTTCCAACTTGTACTCCCCATGCAATGTGTGGGAGTAGTGTTGCCATCAACAGGGTGAACAGTCTGTGCACAAAGGCGAAAATCCAGAACAGGTTCAGGCTTCCTGGGAGTTGCGCTTGGCCATCAGCCTCTCACTTTCCCCTCCTCGGACGACCCCTCTTCTTGGGGGGGGCCCTCAAGTGCAGGCTGCTGCGGTGCAGGGGACTCTCCGCCAGAGTCCTCCTCCCTCCCTGTGGCAGTTGCAGTTTGTTCGGTACCAGATGTTGTTGGCACACAGGGAGGTGTGGACTGGTTGCTGTTCATCTGGCGGAGGCATTGTAAAATGTCCCTGTGCACCGCCGTCATCTCATGTAGTACATCCCACTTGGACTCCACGCGGGACATGTGGGAGTCCACACGTGACATGTGTGACTCCACGTGGGACATGTGGGAGTCCAAGCGGGCATGATGGGCAGCCTGCTGCTGTTTGATGTCTCTGAGGAGCCCCACTACCTGGCTGAGCTCTCCGGTGCTGGACTGGTACGCATCAGCTATGCGTACCAGTTGTGGGTCTTCATGCACACCAGCAACGTCTGCAAGCAGCGACCTCTGTCTCCCACCCCTCCCACCACCCCTGCTGACATGTGCAGTGTGTGCAGTTGCACGCACAGATAACCCTGGTCCACCTTGGGGGGGGTGGTGGTGGTGGTGTCCATGGCCCCAGGTTGGTCCAGGGTCACTGCGCTGGTGTTGTTCCTTATTCTGTCCATGTCGGCAGGGATGGTATTCGTGGTGACAGTCGTTGGAGGGGTGGGTGCAGGGGGTGCAGCTGGTGGACCTGCTGGTGCTGCAGCTGGTGGTCCTGCTGGTGCAGCATGTTGACTTGCACCGGATGTGCCAGGTTGTTCTTCATCGTCCGAGGAGGACAGAGGCTGTACGACGCCAGTGAGCTCGGCATCCTCTTGAGCCTGGGACTGGGACTCCTCAGCGTCTGCTGCTGTGTCCCTATCATCACCTGTTTTTGGGAGACACAAACAATGTATGTCATGTTTCTGCAGGCATCAGTGGTTGACACACCTGACAGTTGTGACTGTGCCTCGGGGTGCGGGCCTGTACATTGTATTGTCCTAAGTCGTCACAGTCAGGGGTTGATATTGGTGTGGCACATTGTCCTGCATTATTTGGGCATTTCTATGTATTCTCTGGGGTGTGAACATGGTCTGCATTGATTGTGTTTGGTTGACAGCCAGACCTCCTTCCCACCCACCCACCCACCCAGTCAGTTATCCCACCATGGAACGTGCTTGCATTGCAGGGAGTGTAAGTTGTCTCTCAGGATGTCAGTCAGTGGTGTCCTGCTGTTTGTTGGTGCACAGTTGCCAGCAGGGCCTTGTGCTCCCCACAGCAGTAGCCAGTGTCAGCCATCTTGTGAGTCCTTCTCCACTCCCTGTGATGTGAGCATGGTTCAGGGTGGTGTTGATGGGCCAGTTGTGAGGCTGAGCGATGTCTGTGACTACGACTCCCATCATGCTATTGCCTCCACCCCCCTTCCCAGCATGCCCATGCTTCCTTCCTTTTGACTCTGCTTCCCTGTGGGGTGGGCTGGCTGTGCTGACAGGATGGCTGGGAGTGTTGTCCTGGCAGTTGTTTGGCTAAGAGTCCCAAGAGTGTCCCTGTGCTTCACACAACATAACCCAGGGTGGTGGTGCTTTGTGGGATCTTGTGTTAGGATGGAGGGCATTGCATTCTACCAGGTGGGTACTGTGGAGTTTGTGTTGGGGGGGTGTGAGGGGAGGTGCTGGTGACTATGGTCAGTGCTGCAAGTCCCCCTTCCCACCCAGCCAGCCAGATATCCCACCATGGAACGTGCTTGCATTGCAGGGAGTGTAAGTTGTCTCTCAGGATGTCAGTCAGTGGTGTCCTGCTGTTTGTTGGTGCACAGTTGCCAGCAGGGCCTTGTGCTCCCCACAGCAGTAGCCAGTGTCAGCCATCTTGTGAGTCCTTCTCCACTCCCTGTGATGTGAGCATGGTTCAGGGTGGTGTTGATGGGCCAGTTGTGAGGCTGAGCAATGTCTGTGACTACGACTCCCATCATGCTATTGCCTCCACCCCCTTCCCAGCATGCCCATG
Source organism: Calotriton arnoldi (assembly GCA_963921515.1). Taxonomy (NCBI): domain Eukaryota; kingdom Metazoa; phylum Chordata; class Amphibia; order Caudata; family Salamandridae; genus Calotriton; species Calotriton arnoldi. The sequence continues at coordinate 2,648,941 of CAWUFW010000604.1, read as the reverse complement.
CTTCCTTCCTTTTGACTCTGCTTCCCTGTGGGGTGGGCTGGCTGTGCTGACAGGATGGCTGGGAGTGTTGTCCTGGCAGTTGTTTGGCTAAGAGTCCCAAGAGTGTCCCTGTGCTTCACACAACATAACCCAGGGTGGTGGTGCTTTGTGGGATCTTGTGTTAGGATGGAGGGCATTGCATTCTACCAGGTGGGTACTGTGGAGTTTGTGTTGGGGGGGTGTGAGGGGAGGTGCTGGTGACTATGGTCAGTGCTGCAAGTCCCCCTTCCCACCCAGCCAGCCAGATTTCCCACCATGGAACGTGCTTGCATTGCAGGGAGTGTAAGTTGTCTCTCAGGATGTCAGTCAGTGGTGTCCTGCTGTTTGTTGGTGCACAGTTGCCAGCAGGGCCTTGTGCTCCCCACAGCAGTAGCCAGTGTCAGCCATCTTGTGAGTCCTTCTCCACTCCCTGTGATGTGAGCATGGTTCAGGGTGGTGTTGATGGGACAGTTGTGAGGCTGAGCAATGTCTGTGACTACGACTCCCATCATGCTATTGCCTCCACCCCCTTCCCAGCATGCCCATGCTTCCTTCCTTTTGACTCTGCTTCCCTGTGGGGTGGGCTGGCTGTGCTGACAGGATGGCTGGGAGTGTTGTCCTGGCAGTTGTTTGGCTAAGAGTCCCAAGAGTGTCCCTGTGCTTCACACAACATAACCCAGGGTGGTGGTGCTTTGTGGGATCTTGTGTTAGGATGGAGGGCATTGCATTCTACCAGGTGGGTACTGTGGAGTTTGTGTTGGTGGGGGTGTGAGGGGAGGTGCTGGTGACTATGGTCAGTGCTGCAAGTCCCCCTTCCCACCCAGCCAGCCAGATTTCCCACCATGGAACGTGCTTGCATTGCAGGGAGTGTAAGTTGTCTCTCAGGATGTCAGTCAGTGGTGTCCTGCTGTTTGTTGGTGCACAGTTGCCAGCAGGGCCTTGTGCTCCCCACAGCAGTAGCCAGTGTCAGCCATCTTGTGAGTCCTTCTCCACTCCCTGTGATGTGAGCATGGTTCAGGGTGGTGTTGATGGGACAGTTGTGGGGGGGGCAATATGTGTGACTGCGACTCCCATGATGCTATTGGCTACACTGACTTGGCCAGCATACACAGAATTCCTTCCTTTGAGTGGTCTTTACTGTGTGTTGGTGTTGTTGTGGTGGCTACATGTGTGGATGTGTGTGTTAGTTCTATTTGTGCCACTGCCTAGCTGTAGTTGTGGTTGTGTTTGTACATGTGTTGGCACAGTTGGATGTGACTTTTTTGATGGCATGTGTTGTGTTTATCTGACTGACATACACATTTTGGGATGATTCTGTTCTAGTTGCTGTGTAATTGCTATGTGTGCATGGTTTGACTCTCCCCTTGACAGTGATGTGTGTGTTTTGTGGCAGTTTATTGTGTACATTTGTTGTGTACTCACCAGGCTCTGGGATGTTCTCTAGTCCATATACGCTCACTGGCGGAAGGATGGCCCGCACCTTCTCCTCCCAGGGCCTGAGGTATATTGGCTTGGCAGGAGGGCCACTGCCGGTATGTTGGCTGTTGATGTAGTCTATCTTCAGCAGGTCCCGTACCCTCCTGCGCACGTCCATACCACCTGTTCTGGATGTCCGTCTTTGTGCGCCGACATGGTGATTGGGCGTTCACCCTGTTGATGATCCTCTCCCACATCTTGGTTTTCTGCGACATGGGGGTCTGTTGGACCAGAGTGCCAAACAGCTGTGGCTCCACCCTGAGGATCTCTTCTACCAGGACTTCCAATTCACAATCTAGGAACTTGGGATTCTTCTTGGGGGGCATGGTGATGGGTGGTGATGGTGAGTGATGTGTGTGTTGGTGTGCAGGTGAGGGTGTGTGAGTGTGTGTTTTGCTGGGTGTATGTGAGGTAGGTATTTGTTGGTGTGCTGATGGTGTGTGGCTTGTGTGAGGGGTGAGCTGTGGGTGTGTGGTTGCTTTCTCTTGGGTGCTGGCAGTGGAATGGCATTTGCAAAGGCTCATGGTAGTGATTTGTGTCCTTTATATAGGTGGAGTTGTGGGTGTGTCTTTGTTCTCTGTCCCCACCCCCCCAGTATTTATTGGATTGCTAATTGCTTGTTTGGCCTTTTTTTGTGTGATTTTTCCTTTGTGCTGTTTGTGTATGTTGGAAACGTTCTTGTGACCGAGTCGGACCCTGCATTGGTCTCGTACGGTGTTCTCCGTTTCGTTCACGCTGTGTTTGTGCAGTTTTGTATGCTGCGTACGCGTCGGTCGCGGTGTATTGTGTTGCTTCGGCTCGGTTTTGTATGCGTGTCGGTCGTACGGCTTGTCCTCCGTCCGACTCGGTCGTGTTTTCGCGCCTTGCATCGTACTTTGCGGGTTGGAGTTGGCGGGTACGATTCGGTCGGATTTGTTCCGGGTGCGTGTCGGTCGGTTGGATTCGCGTGTTTTCCGGCCGGATTGCTATTTTCCGAGCGGCTCGGTCGGTCGGCTTGGTTTCCTGACGTGTCGGTCGGATTTATCGCGGCTTGCATCGTACTTGGCGTGTCGGGCGCCACTGGTACGTGTCGGTCGGTAATTTTTCCGGCTCCGAGTCGGTCGGTGCTTTTTCCGGCCCGAATCGGAATCGACCCCTTAATGTCTTCCCCCTCAAGAGCTTCCGGGATATTTAAAAACATCAGGTTGTTTTTCCTTGAGTAGTTTTCCAGTCTCTCAAGATCGTCCTTCAGTTCCTTATTCTGAGTTGATAACTTTGCCAAGTCAGCAGAAGTCATTTGGATCGCTTCTTTTAATTTAGGAATCTCAGACTCAATTGCGTCGGTCCTCAGAGTGACTTCCTCCAATTTCTGAGCCAGTACCTCGCATGACGAACGAATCGCAGCTTGATTTGCTTCAGATACAGAGAACCTGCTGGCTAACTCTGCTTGATTCATCTCCGAGACTATGAACCTACTGGTCATCTCTTCTTTCATAGCCAAAAGTAAATCAGCTAATGAATGCGTACTAGAGACTGGAACTGTATGCTCCTCGGGGACAGGAGTAACAAGACTTCTGTTAATACTCTTGCAGGCCAATTCCCGCCCCTGTGCCTGTACCTGCTCGTCTTGTGAGGCCAAAACTGAATATCTATTAGAAAGGTTCACCATAGGGTGGACCACGGCATCCGTTACAGTTTCGGGCACTCCACCAACGGCAGCAGCAGTAGGGACCTGAGATTCAGCTCCCCCTAAGCTGGGCTGCGTAGAACTGCTCGAGGTTATAATTTCACTGCTAATTGAAATTGGTGCCTTCATGATTGGACACGCCGGAATCATGGACGTGGGTGTGGACATGGGTGTAGATGTAGACTGGGACATAACTTGATAATAGGTTTTTAAAGATGGAGTAATTTTTAAATTCACAGAAGGAGTTTTCTTGCCCCTGCCTCTTCCTTTGCCCTTATTAGCCACTTTCCCTTTAACTGGGGTCCCACTATCAATGATATTTCCACCCTGCTTACGTTGTTTAATTAAGCTTCTAACCTCAGAAATGGGGGGGGAAACCCGAGAGGGCAAAGTCGACTGAATGATGGCAGTGTTTGCAGATAAATGGGCTGCTCTAGCTCGTAAAGTGTACCTGCTTATTTTGGGCAAAGAAATATCCACTTTATTCCCATCACTTTTCTCCATGCAATAAAGAGATGTCTTCCCCTTCTGAGGCAATGAGACATCTACTTGACAATGTAGAGGGAAACCACCAATACCGATACCAGTATAGCCCTCTCTCCCGAAAACACCTTCTGATTCTGGTTTACCGTTAGATGGGTAGATTAAACCAAACCTACTGTCCTTGGCGCTTTCGTGGAGAGCCGGTCGCTGTGACCCTTCCACCCGCTTGCTGTCCTCTTCGAAAGAATTCCCCAGCTGGAGACCCGAGTATACACCAGAACCGGTGCTGACCCTGCCTCCACCGAACCGGAGCAGCAAACAGGCGATATCCCGACGTCTCCGCTCATGCACGGCTTCTCCCCATCTCCAGCGCCGACCTCCTGCCTCGACACCACAAACGCCACAGACGCCCGAGGCTGCTTCACCGTCTTGACCGGGAAGGAAAGGGAGCCCCCGCATATCACCCAACCGGTGAGGGAAACTCCGGAGGGGGGTTTAAATCAAATCCGGGCTTCAGGGCTTCAGCGTCGGTCCCAACGAGAGACCCAAGGGAGCGTGACCGCGGCCGTTAGCTAGCGGCCGCCATGTTCCTCTCGCTCTTTCATTTTTTAACATCAAAGGTTTATGCTTTTTTTTCCCTCAGGGTATGAATTTAGAATGTGTTGGCAGACAGAGGCCACATGAAAGCTCAGCTTGTTTTGAGCTCAAGGATCTAAGAGGAACTCGAGTTGAGCCAGAGCCAAGCCTCTGGCTTGAGCATTGCATGAGCTTTCAGTAGCTTGCCCACTTCTAACGGTTACTGCAACACCCTCCCATAGAAAATAACTGAGGTGGTTAATTAAAATAAAACTCCATAGGAAAAAATGTTAAATTAAATAAAATGATTTAAAATAGATACAAATATACATAAATGCAATTTAATGGAAAAATATCAAACAATACATATTTCATATTTAACTATCCATTATTTTAATTCCTTATTTTGAAAGTAAAAAGTATTGTACAATTTTTTTTATTAAAATATAAATTAATTAATTTTAATTAATTCTATACATCACTTTGATTAATTATTAATATGTATTAAACATATATTTTTTATTTAGGTTAATATTATTTGCTAGTTTAAACGTTAAAAAATTATTTTAATTTGATGTAATATTTTTCCAGTACTAAAATATTTATTTCCATATTATGGTAGTAGTGCTATTTGAATTCTTTGTATTTTGTTCAACATTTAAAATAGATATATAAAATGAATTTACATAAAATTTTAACATGAAATATTTTTTAACCTTATTTTTGAGTTAAATAAATATTTTTATTTTTCCCTGTACTTTACTGATCTCCACTCTGAATTGGAGTTGCTCTAAGGTAAACTATAGGGAATATTGAAAAAAATATATTTGACTCTGTAAATTCCAATTTTAAATATAATTTTTAATGTTCATTAAAAAGTTACTTATTTATTAAAAACGTTTATAAACAACCCAAAAAATATGCTAATTACCTAAAAAAACATAATTGACTTATAAAAAATAATGTAAACATCATTTCCAAATTCAAAACACTAAAAATGTTACACTTAAAACACTTTTCACCCTACAGCTCTATGATTCCAAAAACCTACAAAAATATTAAACTGTGCTAAAATTTGAATGAATCACAAAAAATGAAAGCATAAGACACTAAAAAGAATTATTTAAATCAATTAAATAATTTAAATACTAATTACATAACTATACAAATAATAAGTAAAAATTAATTAACAATTTTAAAAAAGATAATCATTCATGATTTTTAAAAGTTATGTAATTAATATAATTAACCAATGAAAAAAACAAATAGTCTTTATTAATATCAATTAAATAAAGTAACAATGAATTTACATAATTATCAATGTAATTAACAATCACATTTTACAGACTGTAAAAATATTTTAAATACATTAAAATACACATCTAAATATCTTCCCACCCTACAAACCCAGCAACTTGTCAATAATGTAAATAAATTTAAATAAACTCAAAAACAACACTTACAATTTTTTACTAAAACAACTACAAAAAAATTACAAACAGAAAATTAAATATTAATAACATTAGGAAATAATTAAAAATTGATATTATATACAACTACATTTTACAAAAAATGATATTAAACACTTTAAAAAATGATATTGTTTACCTGTGGTAGTTTATACGATGATATTCTTGTAAACATAATATATTTTTGATGATATTTGTGTCTCATGGCAACAACTAAAATGCTATTTATCACTGCCTTTGGGTAAGACTTTGTTTCCTTCTTATAGCGTGGGTGAATTTCCTGTTGGTCTTTGGGATTTTATACATGGGTAACCAGAACAGGAATACAGGCCTAATTACGAGTTTGGCGGTGTGGGAGCGGGGCTGTACGCCACCACCCCACTCCCACACCGCCAATCCCGAATGCCACCCACCTGCCAGATTACGAGTACAATCGTGATCTGTCGGGCGAGCGGTGTAGCGGTGCAACGGCGGTGCAGTAAAAAGGCTCAAATGTGAGCCTTAATGCTGCATCGAAGCAGGACCGCCACAGCGCGTTCCAGCACGGCACGGACTGTGAAGTCCATGCTGTGCTGGAACAGGGGGTGTATGCACAAAGGGGGCACAACATGCGCCCCCCCTGCATGCACCAACATGCATGGGGCAAGGGGGGCTCTGTAGGGCGCCCTTTATTTCCAGACCGCCAGCAGTTTCATGGAATAAGAACCTCCATGAGAGCGCTGGCAGTCAGGAAACTCATAATATGCATGGTGGTGCCGCAGCGGCATGAATGAATATGTGTTGTACATTCACAGAGGCCGTTACTTGAAAACATCTCCTTTCTTGGCCTGTGGTATTTTAAAACAGAAACCTTGTAGACTGTATAGGTATGAACTACCCCCAGCTTCACTTTGTGGTGTCATAGAACATCAAATGGAAACACAGTTACCATGTGTGTCCTTTGGTAACCATGGCACTCTCTTCCTACCCAAGGTCTCGGGTATCATGAAGGTAGAGTCAGGAACAGGGCCTCAATTTGCCTTCTGTAGATTACAATCCGTACACTTGCCCCAGCCTCTCTGCTGCAAATAGGAGAGTGCTAAGGAGGCAAAGGTGTGAGAGTAGGTCACCCCTGTGATGTCAACTGTGTTCAAAGGGTGTGTGATGTCACTTCTCCTATCACTGGCATTTTAGTGCAATGATGTCCAGAACAGTTCACTTAGAATATTTGCCACAGATATTTATGCATCTTTTTCTCTGCACCAGCCTTTTAAGCTGGAATGTTTGTAGCTCCACAATAACTTTGGTCTCCTCAATGCAATTGTGTGCCAGGCCAGTCGTTTCCATTTTCTATAGATTTCCCTCGTCTGAAAATGAAAGGCCAGTCCAAAGTGTGTGCTGCAATTGAGTTTTCTTAAAATATAAGCTCTTGTGCATTAACTTGTGGCTCTCTTGTAAGAATAGCACACTGTATTCCTGTTATACCTCCATGGAATGTGAAGTGGGACTCTGAATCTGTGGCTTGCCTCTGATGTGTGATGAAGCTGTGTTTACTCATTAGTTCCCCCATAAGCAATGAGCCAGCTCTGATAATCCATGTCAGGAGATGGGAATTTTATAAAAGAAAAATGATGCTAGAAATCAGGGCTGAATTTTGAAGAGGCAACACTAATGTTCCATGCTAAACGTAATTGTAGCATTAACGTAAAAATGCTCATAATAAATTGTAACTGGACTAGTGCAACACGTTTTTCTAATTATGTAGTTATTCTACGTTGTCTTCAGCGACAGCGATGACCTTAGAAAAATGGGATGAGGCGTGCAGTGGTAATATTTCAATACCAGCAGAAAAGGCAAACTAAAGGCCTTATATAGAGTTTGGAGGGTACCGAAAAACTTCCAATTTCTTGAGTAACCTCAAGTGCCTGATTCACAAAGGTAACTTACACTTTTGAGTAATTTAATCTTTGGAGTAAATTTACTAATTTTCAATAGTTACAAACTCCGAGTGTATATTTACTTCAAAAGTGTAAGTGACTTGTCTCCACCCCGGAGTATCACACGTGGCTTACTCTAGTGTGGATGGGTGACGCCACTCCCTAAATCCCTCCCTTACTCTCCCTAAACCCTTCTTACTCCTCTCTAATCCCACCCCCTTTTGGAGTAAGTCTACCCCTTTTAAAAGAGTCCCACTCATATTTACAACTAAAACGTATACTTGCATGTGCAGAGGCTCTACAGTCGGGACAGAGAACGCCGCACACATAAGTATAGGTAATTGTGGAGGCTCAAACTCCACATGTAGTTTGTGAACATCACTTTGTAGTACGTTTTGTAGTAGTACAAAGTGCAGTTTGTGAATCAGGTGCTAAGTATACAACAGAATCCATAGTAAATATCTTCAGTAAATATTCGTACCATTAAATATAGCCGTCTTCGACTCATTGAAGTATAATAAGGTAAGGCTCGCAGGAGGACTTCTTGCTTTTCCATGAGGCTGCTAAGAGAGTTTTGGGACTGGAAAGCCTGGACTTGCAGGGCTATTAAGTGAGGGTCAGTAGAGACTGTGACTAGGCTGGAAGAGCCTCGACTGGCCATATAGATCACTTGGAACACTGTGAGCTGGCCAGTCCTGCCTCCAGCCATACCCAGTCCATCAGTCTGTAAAAGCAGACCCGATGGAGAGTCACAGGTATCCTAAAGTGCACAATTGCCCTCTGTGAAGGAAGAAGGCTCCTGAGCAGAGCCAGGCCTTGAAGTTTGGCAATATTTCATGAAATTCAATTCAGAACGGCCTGTGAAATTGAAGTAGTGTTCTTTTTTCCAATCTACATGGAAATAGTGCTGTTAAAGGAATCATATTATCAAACCATGTAAAATCTTTCGTGGTGGAGAGAACCCCCAGACCTTCTTGAAGAGGGATAGACTCGCTGGTTGTGCTCATGCACATGCATTGTGAGGCTGGTGTTAAGCAATACTGCAAGGCTGTTTAACCTCCAGCTCACCCCTGGACCAGGAGATGTAAAGAGAGGCGGTTCGCTGCCTTTCTCTGAAAAACAATGGCCCTTAATTCCAAGCTCTTGCGCCGCCAGTACGTCACTTTTTCCCATATTAAAAGTGACACACTGGGGGTGCAAGGGGCTTAAATAAGCCCCAGTGCGCATGTTAGTACATCAAGAACGGTTTGTGTAAAATCCTCTGGGCCTCATTTATGAAAAGTGTTGCATCATTGGTTGAAAACAGCAATGCAGCACTTTTCATTGCACCCTGCTTGTTACACCTTGGATGCGCCGTATTTACAGTATGGCACTCCAGGTCGCAAGGAGTGACCAGATACGTCAGGAATCCTGATGTATCTGGTGGCGCAGTAATGGCGCATTGCTGGAGTGTGTCGTAAAACAGAAGCAGGTCCAGCAATGTGTCATTACACATGGGTGAGTCCAGTGTAAAAGGGCCTGCGTCAGTCCTTATGACTGCTGTGAAGCATGCGTAAGGATTTGACGCAATGAACTCGTAGAAGTGGCGCAGTGAAACCTCATAGATTTCACCGCGCCACTTCTACGAGCCTTTTTTACGGGGGAACGCCCACCCCGCATACATTATACCTGACGCAGGTATAATGTGACCAGGGATTTACAAAGTGACACATCTGCCCAAATGCATCACTTGGTGAAACAGATTCGCAAAAAGTGACGCAACAGCGGCGTGAGCCCTTCATAAATAAGGGCCTCTGTATTCTTTTTCAGTGCAGCAGTTCTGTCTTACTGCCTGCTTTAAAAATATTTGGGAATAGCTTAGACTGCATTGAAATTCTTTTGACATGTTTGTGTCTTGTAGTTGGTGCTTTAAGTTTATATGTCAACTCGGAAAAAATATCAGAATTTAATTTATTTATTTATTTGTAGAGTTTTATATAGCGCTAGCTAGACCCGGAGGTATCAGAGCGCTTTACATAGAAGTTGAGTAAAAAAAAATCCAGTTACACAAGTTGCATAGGTTACCAGGGAACAAAGAAAAACACAAGAGCAAGTCAGAGAATAACATATAAGGTGGTGGGGGAGGGGAATTGAGCCCGTAGCTGGACAACGGATAAGTCAGGCATACTGGCAATGAAGACAGTTAAACATCAGGAGTCCCTCCAAAGGCAATGTCAGCAAAGCCAACTAGACCGGTCAGGGACATGGAATCCACGGCACCCGGGGCCGGCCTCGCTCACCGCACTGGAGCACCCTGGCTGTGGAGAGGGCCAGAGTGGAGGGGGGCGAAGTGACTGACTCAGACGGATCATCGACGTCGCTAGGAGTAGTCATCTCGTTGAGGGGGGATCGTCGAGAGGCGGGAGTCAGGCTGGCAATCGGAGAGCTAGGAATCCGATCCACGCCACCAAGATGGAGGGCTCTGGTCGCAGGCACATCGACCTCCAGCACAAAATGGAGGAAATTCCGATCATCAAACCCCAAACACCAATCAGGGAGGAAATAAAACTCAATCACGGGAAGCGAGAGGGCGAAACGTCAAGGAACTCACCGCTCTCTCCCGGGTCGTCAGGAATCACTCGGGGAACACAAAGGCGGCAGCATCGAGTCAAGCACTCAATGCTTTAACTGAGGCAAGCGACTCGGGTGAAAAAGCAGCAGCCACGGGAGGCGTAGGAAAGAGGAAGTCGTAGCGGGAAACTGAGCAACCATGGCCATGCCCAGAAGGTAGGTGACGGCCGTGAACCGCACTGAGGGGTGATCCCAGCCAATATCCTCTCAGCTGCCTGAGCAGCTCAATCGAGCTTCGGCCATGATGCTTGGGCTCCCCTGGCGGCAGTCTTTCCAGGCTTCTCACTAGCTGCTGAAGCCAGCATAATCTCCATCAGCGAAAGTCGTGGATCAGCCCTGGAAATCGCGGTAAAGTATTCCACGTATCTTCGGGGTGGAGGTGGTCGTATCGGGGGGTTTTTCCCAGGGAAAAATGCCAAAAGGCAATCCCTTACCGGGGAGCTCCCGGCCGGAGCTCCTTACCCGTCGGCCATCTTGGATGTTGTCCCAATTATTTTCCTGATTGTATTGCTTACATTGGCATTAAAATACCGGTCAGGTCAGTGCAATACATAATAGGTAGCAACCCTACCTCAGAGCGGTAGGCTGGCTTTCAGACTCCAGACTTACACTATCAGACTTGTGTTGTATTTCCCAATTGTGGTATGGACCAGGAGTCTGGTGAAGCCCATCCCAGAAGGAGATGATTGGCATTTATCAGAATCAGAGTCTAAGGGGTACTGGGCATACGGATTATTCCTGGTCCAGCTGCCATTCAGACATTTCAGGACACCCAGAAGGTCGGCATTTGGCCCTTGGCAATCACTGGATTGCAGCAGGGCCAGACTGGGAACCGAAAGCAGTCCTGGCAATTTTGTTGGACCAGCCCACCGGGGGGAGGGAGATGTGCAAGTGTGAAGCACTGCTGCTTTTGTTACTGGAGGCTGATATTGCAGCACCGCTGCAAAACCATCCCAATAACAAAACCGGCCTCCACTGCTGAAAAAACGGCCTTCACCCTTCCAGCCTCCTGGGGAAATGCCCGATGCCCGGTATGGCCAGTCCGGCTCTTGATTGCAGATGCCATGTTTGAACAGACTGGTCTTCTCCCATAACACAGAATCCAAGCATCTTAACATAAAACCCAAGTGTTGCAGGAATTAATGAAGATACCAGAACACTTGGCAGAAAAAATGTCGGCCTTGGCCAACATTATAAATCATGGCTTTGGTGTATCCTGTTCTATGCAATTTGATACTGAAATAAAGAAACTTCGAACAGGTGGTACCAGCGACTCCTTGAATAAGGGCTGTGCTTTGGTTGTGGCTGCATAGCTATAAGCTAGAAGCAGGTATGTAAATTGATGCTCTGGCCCTGAGGACTATCATGACGGATGCTATTGCAATAAATCGGTGTGCCCTACCTGAAGTAAAGGAAGTGCAGTAAGAGGGTTGCTGAAGTCAGTTCACAAATCATGCACCTGGAGTGAATATGGCATTTACCAGAAAGGACTCCTTGCTTTTGCCGTCCAGATAAGGGAATTTGAAGTCTTGTTGCTGACAGAAAAAATGGTGGAAAAATAATACATCTGCTGGCAAGGTGGGAAAAGACCCAATATTTCATATATTTGGCAGTCCAGTTCCTAAAGTTGTTGGAGAGGCATCTACTCTTTTATTGAAAGGAAGTGAGAAATCAATCTGTAGGTCAGCTGAGCCAGTTCTTCACTCTCCCACGGGTCTTCACCATCGTTTGTGTGACGTCTTGTTCGGGCGCTTTCATGTGTGTGCATGATGCCACAAGGTTGCAGAACGCTGCCGCGAGGGAGGATTAGGCAGTTGGAAGGAAGCTCCTATTGCTATTACCTCCTTCTTATTAAAATAAAGAATTTTGTCCTAGATGTACGAAAATAGGGATAGCGATTACCTAACTGCGATATTTTGTGAATCGCAATTAGGAAATCGTTATTTCTTATATATGGAACACATTGAGTTTCAGACAGCGATTCAAAGTGGGCCGCAAATAGACCTACCTCATGCATATTGATGAGGTAGGTTGCAATTTGCGACCCACTACGATTCGCTGCCATCACAGGGATGGTGGCCTGTAGGGGTCAGCATACCGCTATGTCTGTGATTGGTTTTAAATAAAGCAATATATATTTTTTTAAAGCAGCCCATTTTCTTTACTGAAAAATGGGATGCGTTTAAAAAGAGAAAATTTCATCTGTGAAGTTTCATTTTTTAACAGTAGGCAGTGGTCCTTTAGACCACAGCCGGCTCATAAAAAATATTTTTCCAGCTATTCTCAAAGGGGAAGCCATTTGCTAATGGGTTACCTCCAACTTTGAGTTGGGGCAAATTGCAAATGTTTTGCGACTGCTTTCCAGTCACAAAACATATGTACATACCAATACGATTCGGTATTAGGAAGGGCCACTCCTTCCAAATACTGAATTGGTTGCAAAACCAAAAGTGTGATTCGGTAACAAGTTACCAAATCGCAATTTGGGCTTTGTACATCAGAAAAAAAGGTTTTGCAGTCACAAACTGCCAGATTCTGCAAATTGGGCCATTTACGAATGTAAAAATGCTTTGTACATCTAGCCCTCCATCTTTACCTTCATGTTCCCAGATCTTCATTTTTTTTCTATAACATTGGCAATGAGTGCTTATGTGCGCTTATGTATGCAGGCTCCTCCTAGGACCATTCTACAAGCCTTGGCCTAACGCATTAAAGTCACAAAGAAGCAAAACAACTTTCTAATGGACTTATTTGGTTTTCCATTAAAGAAAAAAACCCTTTTAAAATAACCCGTATCACACACAAAACACTGAACTTCAACTCACCCACCTATGTAAGGGATAAACTATGCACAAGAGGAGGTGAAAAAAAACACAAACTTAAAATCCTGCTTACTCCTATAAATCCAAGAAAACACAGATAAACCAAAACTCTTCACCAACCTTTTTTTTACTGAGCTCCAAGACTATTGAATCATGTACCCAAAGGGATCAGACTCAACCCAAGCCTCCTATCTTTTTGGCAAGACACAAAGACTGTGGATCATAGTAACTCTAATGGGCATCCGAGAGCTCAATCACACATTTAAAAATTATTAACTCAATTAGGAATGTGTAATAGAAAATTAAATTAGAAGATACAAAGGTTCTCAATCTTTTTAGTTCACCTTAAAGATTAGTTTATTACTCTATTTCAATTATCTACTCAGACTTTCTATCTATCCTTGCCGTAATTATGCATTTTACTAGTTACTTGTAAAGCTCTCCGCTGCCCATTTAGTCCATACTATATAACTAGACCCAACATAACATAACATAACTGCTTTTAATAAATATGATTCAAATGTTCAGAATGACAGGTCTCGGATTTAGAAAATCCTTGTTGGGTCTGTTTCCTCTCATGGGCAACAGACTGGGTTGTCATGTTTGCCGCCAGGCTCATTGATGTACGGCATAGGATGGAAAAAGTATTGCTGGCTTCCCACACTCCTGTAGACTTTTGCCTGATTCCTTTCATTTGTTTAATCCTTGAAAACATTAGGATAGAAAAGACAGTGGCCTTGCTGATAGTTTCTTTGCTGCCTAAAATGTTATGGTTCCACTGCTTTGCAGAATAGTCATGAGGCCAGAATGTCTACTGCAAGCAGATTATCCACAATTAAGCTATCCAACCTATACCTGAACTATTTATTGAAAATCAAGATTTCCGTAAGGAAGTTGAAAGGGTACATTTACAACAGTTTACAAAGGTTAGAGTTGTATGGAGAGATAGTGGATCTAATGCAACAGTCTAAGGGCCTGATTTAAATGATGGTGGAGAGGGAACTCCATCGCAACAGCGACGGAATAACCTCCCTGCCAACATAATGCTCCACCCACTAGATTTAAAAGCAGGCATGATGGTGGCAGAGACTACTCCATCTCCACCATGGTCAAACCCCTCCAACAGCCGGAAGGAGTGAGGGCCGTCGGAGGTTTAGCTGTATGTCCGCCCATCTAATTTAGATGGGCAGACAAACAGCCAGTTTTCAATGTCAGCCACTACCAGGAAAAACCTGGCACTAAGGCCATGGAAAAGTGCTCAAACCCTCCTTGCCATTGGAGAAAACTCTCATGGCAAGGTGGAATTGTTTCTTTTTTATTTTCAAAAAGAAAATTCCACTTTGGGATTTTCTTAATTTTTTTTTTAAAAGTTAGCGCCAATTGTTTAGGTGGCATTAAACAAGAATTGGAGCAGCAATTCGGTCTGAAGCTTGAAGGGTTTCTCTGGAGAACATTTGCAGAGCAGCAAAGTGGGCATTTTCTTCCAACTTCGGTGAGTACTACCCCCAGCAGGTAGGCAATCACATTTCGCCCTGAGTGGGCATGCGCGTACTGCATTCTGTTTAGGGAAAATAATTTTGTTGATCCGATCCCAACATGATGGCTTTTGTACATCCACAAAGAAGCAATGGTATACGCAAGACTGATGAAGTGTTACTTGCTGGATTATTTACTTAATTATTTTGATCACAGTGAATCAATCCTGCCTCTTTTCATCACTAGCAATCAATTCTTCCAACACTGCTGACACAGAATACGAGACATACGTCATGTAGTTTGCTCTTTGGTAGAATCAGAAAATGGACTATTTATCACCTCTTCATTTAAAAGGTAAAAGGGGGTGGAGTCAAACAGGGGAGAGAGAAGGGACACAGAATATAGTTTGTTTTTGAAACGTTGGTGGTTCCTGCTTAGGGGAGTAATGGGATGGGGATGTGGTTGACTTAATGTAACAGAACTACTGTTCAAACCCTTACACTGTCACATCTGGCAGGTAATAATGCTCTAATTCATGGCCTCCCAGACTCCACTCTGGCACCTGTTAGGGGCATCCTACACACCACAGCACATCTCATACAGGTCCTGAAGAAATATGGTTGCATCAGTCCCCTCCCGATAGAACTCCATTGGCTCCCATTGTCAGCCTGTACATCTTCAAAACCAGCTGCATCATTTACGGTTCAGGGAGGACCTGGACTAGTAGTTCGGGGTGGACCATTCCTATTGGAGCAGGGTCAAGAATGATTTGCATATATCTGGGTCCAAACTGAGGTGGCATGGTGAGCAAAAGAACAGTGGGTTGAAATGCTACCCTGAGTGCTTGCCAGTGGTTAGACTTATTGCAAGCGTTCCTCCCATTACCTTTTGTGTATTTCATTTCCAAAGCCATCACAACCAGCCCCCCTGCCATCTTGCAGACAAGCTCACCATCTCAGGTGGTTCCAGGCACACCTGCAGCCAGCACACAAAAAAACAAGACAGCTGGCTGTTTCCATCTATGCACCTAGGATCTGGAACAATATCCCAGTATCCATCAGAATTGCTCAGTGCTGCTCCAATTTAGGAAAGAGTTGAAGACTCACCTTTTTGAAGAACACTAAATTGCAATGGATTATTCATCCACAACCCAGCTTCCTGTCCTATTACATGTTGACTTTATGCATGTCTTTGACCATGTACAGTGCTCCGCTGCCTTTTGGCTAGGTTCGAGCTATAGAAATATACATGAATACATACAATGTAATGAAGATTGCCTGTAAATAGTTTAGCCATTATGATCACTCTGTTCTGTTCCCTACAGTAAGCCCCACGTGCCCCAGACATTTACATAATGGAGTTCTTCTCTTGAGTGATGCTAGAATTATTTTGATTGGGCAGACTGATCATGAAGAACATTTAGGGGCTTATTTACAAGCCCCTTGCGCCGTCGGTGTATCACTTTTTGTGACGCACCAGCGGCGCAACCTGCTGCCCCATATTTACAAGGACACTTAAAGCCACCCTGCATGGCTTTTCATGTCCTTGTAAATATGGCCCCTTTACACACAACACTTTGCATGAAAGGGGCGTGCCATAGGTGTTGCTTTGTGTGTACCCACACAACACCCATGGCCTCTGCCACATTTCCAGATTTACGAGAAATCGTGAACCTGGAAATGCGTCAGATTGCTACGCTTCCCCAGGGGAGGAGTAGGGAGGCGCCACGAGGAGAAATGTTTTCCTTTCTCCCCGTTTTTTCCTCTTTCTATGTGTGCTGCATTCTGCAGCACACATAGAATGAGGAAATCACCTCTTGTGATTGTTAGGGGCATCCTACACGCATCAGCACATCTCATACAGGTCCTGAAGAAATATGGTTGCATCAGTCCCCTCCCGATAGAACTCCATTGGCTCCCATTGTCAGCCTGTACATCTTCAAAACCAGCTGCATCATTTACGGTTCAGGGAGGACCTGGACTAGTAGTTCGGGGTGGACCATTCCTATTGGAGCAGGGTCAAGAATGATTTGCATATATCTGGGTCCAAACTGAGGTGGCATGGTGAGCAAAAGAACAGTGGGTTGAAATGCTACCCTGAGTGCTTGCCAGTGGTTAGACTTATTGCAAGCGTTCCTCCCATTACCTTTTGTGTATTTCATTTCCAAAGCCATCATAACCAGCACCCCTGCCATCTTGCAGACAAGCTCACCATCTCAGGTGGTTCCAGGCACACCTGCAGCCAGCACACAAAAAAACAAGACAGCTGGCTGTTTCCATCTATGCACCTAGGATCTGGAACAATATCCCAGTATCCATCAGAATTGCTCAGTGCTGCTCCAATTTAGGAAAGAGTTGAAGACTCACCTTTTGAAGAACACTAAATTGCAATGGATTATTCATCCACAACCCAGCTTCCTGCCCTATTACATGTTGACTTTATGCATGTCTTTGACCATGTACAGTGCTCCGCTGCCTTTTGGCTAGGTTCGAGCTATAGAAATATACATGAATACATACAATGTAATGAAGATTGCCTGTAAATAGTTTAGCCATTATGATCACTCTGTTCTGTTCCCTACAGTAAGCTCCACGTGCCCCAGACATTTACATAATGGAGTTCTTCTCTTGAGTGATGCTAGAATTATTTTGACTGGGCAGACTGATCATGAAGAACATTTAGGGGCTTATTTACAAGCCCCTTGCGCCGTCGGTGTATCACTTTTTGTGACGCACCAGCAGCGCAACCTGCTGCCCCATATTTACAAGGACACTTAAAGCCACCCTGCATGGCTTTTCATGTACTTGTAAATATGGCCCCTTTACACACAACACTTTGCATGAAAGGGGCGTGCCATAGGTGTTGCTTTGTGTGTACCCACACAACACCCATGGCCTCTGCCACATTTCCAGATTTACGAGAAATCGTGAACCTGGAAATGCGTCAGATTTCTACGCTTCCCCAGGGGAGGAGTAGGGAGGCGCCACGAGGAGAAATGTTTTCCTTTCTCCCCGTTTTTTCCTCTTTCTATGGGTGCTGCATTCTGCAGCACACATAGAATGAGGAAATCACCTCTTGTGATTGTTTATGTGCAGGAAGGTGCCCCTTCCTGCACATAAACAATCATTGAAAAAAATGCTGCTTTTCAACTTCTATGTGTGCTGCATTAAGCAGCATAAATAGAAGTTTTAAAACGCCATTTCACATCATTTATGTGCAGGAAGGGACACCTTCCTGCACATAAACAATCATCTCCCTCAACGCAGGCACCCTTGCTCCATGGTGCAAGGGTGCCTGTCGGCGCATGGCAGCAAATTGTGCACCAGCACAGGGGAGAGCAACGGGATCCATCATATCGTTGTAGAAATGACGCATCCCTGTGCTTGCGCCACCGCGCTGCGTTAATACCTTGTAAATGAGGCCCTTAGTGTCCATATAGTGCTGCATTGATTGCGTTACCCTTTGTGTTTGGATGATGTCACAAAACCTATCCTCCAACTTAGAACAACAAAAGTAACAACCTACACTAGTATAAATAAATTGCCATGACTGATTAAAATTATCAACAAGTGCTACTGAAGGGGAAAGTATTTTGTGTTAGTACAACTTCATGCTTTTTTAGGTTTTACACTATATACCCCAGCAGCACAAAGAGGTGGTAAACATCATTCAACAGCTCATCTGACTTACTGTAAACATATCATAATTTTTCTTTATTACAAATCAACTTTTTATTTGGATTTGAACTTGTACAGTTTAACATTGGCTGACACAATGCCAGTTGCTTCAGTAACAATAACCCTAGACGCCTCCTTTCAAATAAGGACATTTTGCTTTGACTTGACTGCTAGCTTTTGAAAATTAATATGTACTTTTTCTTTGTCTCAGTTCCTGCATCATGTGTTTTTGGGTATACATGATGAAGGCCACATAAAAACAAACTAGCCAACCAGATTGTAATTCATTATGCAATGTGCATCTTATTAGTACAATGTACTCCAGCTTATGCCATCATGTTTCTGGATTCTGACTAATGTGACCCACACATTGCTTTGCATCTGTCAGGCTACAAAACAACAAACAAGCTGCGAGCTGCTGGTGCATTAGTGGCATGCAACGTGGAGTGAAACATACAATCAGAATCAAATCATGGGTAAAGTTAGTTCTCCATGATTAGTAGCGAGATTACATATACGTTTTTAGATAATTGAAAACGAGTTGTCACAATTTGATTTCTGAAAAAAGTTTAGAACTTAAAAATTTAAGCAATGCAGCTATGCTTTGGTAATGGTAGTATTAATTATGACTCTGGCTTTTACAATAAAGTTAAGTCAGTTAAAATTATGGGCCCGGTTGAAAGGTTTGCAGTATGTATACTCCTTCGCAACAGCGACGGAGTATGCATACCGCCAACATGAAGGTCTGCCCGCCCAATTTATAAGTGGGTGGATCTTCGGCTTGGCTACGGCAGTGACTACTCACGGCCATAGCCAAACCTCTCCAACGGCCCAATGGATTAAGGGCTGTTGGAGAAACGACAACATGTCCACCCACCCAATCAGGATGGGTGGCCATTTTTTTACTGTCCGTTTCAGCCAGGCAAACCCTGGGGGTGAGGGACAGTAAAATGCAAACAATGCTCCCTTCGTCATGGGGTATTACTCCAATGGCAAGGGGAGCATTTTTGTTTTGTTCTTTTTTCAAAAAGAAAATCCCGCTTTGTTTTTCAGTTTTTTATTAATAAAAATGAAAACAGTTTGGTGCAAGGCTCCATCATGTTGACAGATCCTTGCACCAAACTATTAAAAGCATTGCCAGGAACCGCGACGGCAATGTTTTATAAATGACTGCCAGCTTGCCGGCCATTTATAAACCTGGTGGGGGGTCCCTCCACTAGTGCATCGGAGTAATTTACTCCTTCACTCTGGCGGAACAACGTGCATCCACCAGAAACTAAAACAGTGTGCGTCTGCCAGAAAATATCTCTTTCATTTTTTCCATTTAAGTTTTATATAGCATGACCTAGACCCAAAGGTATCAGAGTGCTTTACATGAGCACCAGTTGCGTTACAGACGGACACATTCATTTTTGTTAGGCACGGGAGATTACTTTATTTGCCCAGAATCACAGGATGTTGAGTGTCCCTGCCGAGACTCGAACCCGGTTCGCCAGCTCCAAGGTCTACCGCTCTAGCCGTTATGCCACATCCTCTCCCCGCCTCACTTCATTTATCATGTATAGCACATTATCAATTAATACAGAATCTAAAATAACTGTAAAGATGTGTATTCGTAGTTTTCCAGAGAGTACAGTGCACCTGCACCCTGTCAAATATACTGACTACCACTCAAGCGCTTCTTCTATTCTAAGGGCCTCATTTATGGGGTTTTGAAATAGGGAGCGCAGCAAGTCATCTTGCTGCGCTGCTCATTGTCAAAGTAAAAGGGCAGGAATGCATCGTATTTATCCAATACAGTGCATTTTGTTCTTTCCACCAGCGCTGGCGCAATTTTGCCGCAGGCACCCATGAACCATGGTGCAAGGGTGCTTGTGTTGTTGGCAGGATTATTTTTGTGCAGGAAGGCACACCTTGCTGCACAAAAACTATCCTGATAGTCATTTTCCCCTTTCTCTGTGTGCTGCAGTATGCAACACACATGGAAAGAGGAATAAACGAGGAGAAATAAAGTTATTTCTCCTCATTACGCCTCACCCAGGGAGGCGTAAAGTTTTGGCACATCCCCTGATTAACATGGTCTTGGAAAGCGTCAAAATCCATTGGTGTTGCATGGAAAATCCCACCACAACACCCATGGTATGCCTCCCGAGCAGTTGCGGTTCCTGCAGGTAAGCGCGGTGGGGCAGTGGGGCAGGGTGGGCAGGGCGGGAGGGGGGAAGTCGACAGACGATGGAATAGGGAAAATTAAATAAATAAATCCTATTCCGTCATATGTCGACATCCCCCCCGCCCCGCCCTGCCCCACAACCCCATCGCGCTGCAGGAGCCGGAACTGCTCCCGAGCTCAGAGTAAGGCAACGCAGTGATTTGCGCTGCCTTGCCTCACTCCATATCTATGAGGCCCTTCAAAGCCACGCAAAGTGGCTTTGCGTGGCCTCATACATATGATTTCAAGGTTTGCGCCGCCGGAGTGTCACAAAAAGTGACGCTCCGGCAGCACAAGGGGCTCATAAATATGCCCCTAAGTGTGGTAGGTTGTGTCATAGGAGTCAAATAAATCATTTTATGTGTTTTAGTGATTAATAATCTTTATAAATCCAGGGGACTGCATTAGCCTTTGTTTACGAGGTGGGACTTTCGCAAATGGCCCTCCTGGAACCCCTCCACATGCAGTGCTTTTAAAATATAAAAGTAACCTGCTGTCCACATGATGCAGTATTGTAACTGTGTAGAGTTAGCAGAACTCCTTAATGTGAGGCTCTGATAACTGTAAGAATCATCTAACTAACTGTCAGTCTAAGCATTTCAAGGTCATGAAGACGAATGACGTGTATTGACTATGACTCTCTCTGAAATGATGTTTCTTTGATAGTGACATTTTTAGCTATTGATTTTTTTATTGAACCAAAGAACTGCAGCTAGCTTTTATTCAAAATGCAAACATTTTCCAAAGCTCCTCCCATAACTCCACCTTTAGTGCTGTTAAAATGTAAAAGCTATTTCTGGCCGCAAGATGGGATATAGAGTTCATTTGGAGACTTTAAAAGTCAAAGTGAAAAACTTCAGCAAAATCTCGAAAGCTAATGAACTATGGTAATTGTGCACTCAATTACATTAAGTAGTTAGTGGGAGCTGTTACTACTTGAAATGGTCGTGGATGGTGTGCAATCCCTACCATTGAAAACATATGCTGCTGATCTTTTTAGAGCATGTTTTTAACTATCGCTAAATTTACTGGCTGGTTGGATGCGCCTTATAGTTGTCGCTGTTTTATTAAAACGCTGCAAAAAATGTAGTTTCGGGTGAAAAGATTTTTTTAAATAACGTTTGTGCCAACGTGGTGGTCAGACATTATGTGATATGACATCCTGCGATATCTGCAGCAGGAGTAATAGCGTGTGTAATATCTCCTTCACTACTCTACTGTTTTAGGGCAATTACACCTCTGGAATCATGCTCAATATTACCCGGGAATCCTCGGGTATTGAACTCCTTCAGCCCAAAGAATCACATTTTCTCCAGGAAATGTTCTGATTATATTATATTGATATTATAATATAATATATTGTATTGATATTCGCTCAAATGCGCTTCTAAAATCCCTCAAAATCATGTAATCTAATGTAACATTTAGGTCTTGTACAGCACACAAAGGGGCATATTCACAACGAAGTGGGGGAGCATGGCGTTAGCCTCCTTGGCTTAACGCCTCTCTCCTCCACTTCTGAAACGCAAGGCTGCACCATATTTACAACAATATGGTGCAGCCCTGTGTTTCCTCCTGCGCTGGTGCTAAATTTACCTGCCTAGCGCCAACGCAGGAACTCTTGCACCATAGTGCAAGGGTGTCTGCATTGAGGGGAAGATTGTTTATGTTCAGGAAGGTGTCCCTTCCTGCACATAAACAATCTTTAAATGGCGTTTTGTCACTTTTATGTGTGCTGCTTAATTCAACACACATAGAAGTTAAAAAATGTCATTTTTATCAAAAGATTGTTTATGGCCAGGAAGGGTCACCTTCCTGCACATAAACAATCAATGGGCTTTTGCTGTTTCTATGTGTGCTGCGCAATGCAGCACACATAGAAACAGCAAAAATGAGGAGAAATAAAACATTTCTCCTTTTTTCGCCTTTTAAGAGCAGGTTTTCCCTGGTCTTAATTTTGGCACTGCCTCCTATTTACGTCACCCTTGTAAATAGGGGGCAGTGTCAAAATCAATGGGTGTTGCGGTGGAACGCCTACCGCAACACCCATTGCCCTGCCCTTTCACGCTAAGCATAGCGTGAAAGGGTGCCTTATTGACAAGGCAGTGTTAAGCCACGTTTAGTGGCTTAACGCTGCTTTGTAAATAAGGCAAAGCACATATAGCCACAGGAACGTCACTAAAATTGACGTTCCTGTGGCGATAGGGGCTTGTAAATATGCCCCATACTCTCTTGGGGGTTTCATGGAGCTAGCCACTTAGCAGTAAATTATACACATTTCCCAGATGTAATGCTCATAGCCTCAGTGTATGCTTAAGTGCAATGTTAATTTTCTTTAGCTCAACATAAGACTTGTGAAACATTGCTAATTATATGTGTCTCTTTTTCATCTCTAGCATTTGTATGAGTTAAATTAAGACTTTCAATAAAATTAAAATGAACGAAGAAGTCCTGGCCCCATAAAAAGTAGAACCCTTCCATATTCATATAAATGACACAGTGATCTGAGGGCTCATGGGTTAATGAACTCCATTATGCTAAGAGGCACTCCCCACCAACATCATTTACAGCTCTCTTCTCATTCAGTGACTTGACAGTACAGTATTTCACGTCAGATGCCTCACTGAAGATGGAGCCCCTGCTGCACTGTTCCTCTGTAATTTATGAGGCAGGCAGGACATGAGACTGGCTTATGCAGGTCTTCATTGAATCAGCTCAGCCGGAAAAGGGAAATAATTAAGGAGATGATGACTGACTCATAAAAGTAATCACAATAAATAACAAACAAATAGCGGTGCCATGGGCTGAAAGAGGCTCAAGAAGGAATGTGTTGTTCCTGTGCCATCAGGAGTGTAGTTTGTGATGAAACAGAATGAATGTTCTGTAAGCACGATGTACATCGAATGACAATGTGAACACCACACAGCATAAGACCACAGAAAGATGCGGTAGTGCTTACTGGTATACAACAGTTCTGTAGAAATCTGATTGCCTGACCACTATAGCCTTAGAGCCCGCCGTAGCGGCTTTACCAGCCATTAAAGGCCCACTACAGCGTTCAGCGAGGGCCTTTAACAAGGGAGCGGGCCTTTAACCCCTTCGCTGCTAGGCCTTTTCCCCCCCTGTGCTAAGCCTTTTTTTGGCTATTTGGGGTAGTTCGCGCTTAGGCCCCTGTAACTTTTTGATCACATATGGTATCCACGCCAGATTTGCGTCCTTTTCTTCCAACATCATGGGGATTCTAAAGGTACCCAGGGTTTGTGGATTCCCCTGGAGGGGACCCAGAAATTAGCCAAAATACAGCTAAATTTTGGGTTTTTTGGGAAAAAAGGAAAAAAGTGCTGCAAATGAAAGCGTCTGGGGTTTTCCCTGCAAATGGTATCAAAAAAGGGTTTGTGGGGCTGAAATCATCAATTTTCCCAGCTTTTAGGGAATGACAGACTTTTGTCAGAAAACCAACATTTTTTACACAGTTTTGGCATTTTTCTGGGACATAGCCTATTTTTGCTATTTTTTGTGCTTTCAACCGCCTTCCAGTTAATGGTAGAAATGGGTATGAAAGCAATAATGGATCCTGGAAAGCTATACATTTTAGAAAGGTAGCCAAAATTCTGAATTCAGCAAGGGGTCATTTGTGTAGATCCATCAAGGTTTCTTTATAGAAACTAACAGTTAAATGTAGGAAAAATTGAAAATTAGTTGAAAAAAACAGCCTTTTGTGTCAACGTTTTCACCTGAAACTTCTTCTAATTATGACAGTTGTTTGAAAGCAATATACCGTTACATCCGCTGGACCTTACTGGTTGTGGGGATATATAGGATTTGTAGGTTCACCAAGAACCCGACGAACCCAGAGCCAAAAACTGAGCAGCAATTTGCAATGGCTTTTTATTATGTACCGGGTATATAGCAATTATTGTGGGAAAATGTATACATGGAAAAATCGGTATGAAAGACACCTATGTATTTCTGAAATGGGAACAAAATATAGAGTTTAGAAACAGTAGATATTTGCACATTTCCGAAATTGGGAATACTCATACTAGCATGAGAATTATCGGTCATTTTTCAAAATGACTTCTTTTTACACATTGTCTTTCATTTGGAAGGCAGAAATGCATCGAAAGTCAATAGGTAATAACAGTTGCTTTACAAATCTGAATTACCCTAAGTCTCCCGATAAAAATGGCACCTCACTTGTGTGGGTAGGCATAGTGCCCACGACAGGAAACGGCTCAAAACGCAATGTGAACACACCACATTTTCACAATGAAAAATTTCCCTTTTTTTACAAAGTGCCTAGCTGTAGTTTTTGAAACCTAGCTCTGCCGGCACCTAGGGAAAACTAGCAAACCTATACATTTTTGAAAACTAGACACCCAGAGGAATCCAGGATGGGGTGACTTGACTGGCTCTCACCAGGTTCTGTTACCCAGAATCCCTTGCAAACCTAAAAAATTGTCAAGAAACCCACATTTTCATCACATTTCTGTGGTGGAAAGTTCTGGAATCTGCGTGGATCCACAAACTTCCACTCACCCGCATTGCCCAAAGTCTTCCGATAAAAATGGTACCTCACTTGTGTGGGTAGGCCTAGTGCCCGTGACAGGAAACGGCGCAAAACGCAATGTGGACACACCTCAATTTCACAGTGAAAAATGACCCTTTTTTGGCACAGTGCCTAGCTGTAGTTTTTGAACCCTAGTTCTGCAGGCACCTAGGGAAACCTAGCAAACCTATACACTTTTGAAAACTTGACATCCAGGGAAATTCAGGGTGGGGTGACTTGACTGGCTCTCACCAGGTTCTGTTACCCAGAATCCCTTGCAAACCTATAAAATTGTCAAAAAAACCACATTTTCCTCACATTTCTGTGGTGGAAAGTTCTGGAATCTGCGTGGATCCACAAAGTTCCACCCACCCCACGTTCCCCAAAGTCTTCCGAGAAAAATGGTACCTCACTTGTGTGGGTAGGCCTATGACCGCGACAGGAAACGGCGCAAAACGCAACGTGGACACACCTCAATTTCACAGTGAAAAATGACCCTTATTTGGCAAAGTGCCTAGCTGTAGTTTTTTAACCCTATCTCTGCCGGCACCTAGGGAAAACTAGCAAACCTATACATTTTGTAAAACTATACACCCAGGGGAATCCTGGATGGGGTGACTTGACTGGCTCTCACCAGGTTCTGTTACCCAGAATCCCTTGCAAAGCTAAAAAATTGTCCCAAAAACCACATTTGCCTCATATTTCTGTGGTGGAAAGTTCTGGAATCTGTGTGGATCCACAAATTTCCACCCACCCCGCGTTCCCCAAAGTCTTCCAAGAAAAATGGCACCTCACTTGTGTGGGTAGGCCTAGTGCCCGCGACAGGAAACGGCTCAAAACGCAACGTGGACACACCACAATTTCACAGTGAAAAATGACCCTCTTTTGGCAAAGTGCCTAGCTGTAGTTTTTGAACTCTAGCTCTGCCGGCACCTAGGGAAACCTAGCAAACCTATACATTTTTGAAAACTAGACACCCAGGGGAATTCAGGATGGGGTGACTTGACTGCCTCTCACCAGGTTCTGTTACCCAGAATCCCTTACAAACCTAAAAAATTGTTAAAAAAACCCAAATTTTCCTCACATTTCTGTGGTGGAAAGTACTGGAATCTGCATGGATCCACACATTTCCACCCACCCTGCGTTCCCCAAAGTCTTCCAAGAAAAATGGTACCTCACTTGTGTGGGTAGGCCTAGTGCCCGTGACAGGAAACGGCGCAAAACGCCACATGGACACACCACAATTTCACAGTGAAAAATGACCCTTTTTTGGCAAAGTGCCTAGCTGTAGTTTTTTAACCCTAGCTCTGCCGGCACCTAGGGAAACCTAGCAAACCTATACATTTTTGAAAACTAGACACCTAGGGGAATCCAGGATGGGGTGACTTGACTGCCTCTCACCAGGTTCTGTTACCCAGAATCCCTTGCAAACTTAAAAAATTATCAAAAAAAACACATTTTCCTCATATTTCTGTGTGGGAAAGTTCTGGAATCTGTGTGGATCCACAAATTTCCTCCCACCCAGCATTCCCCCAGGTCTCCCGATAAAAATGGTACCTCACTCGCGTGGGTGGGTCAAGGACCTGCGACAGGCAAGGGCCCAAAACCAATTGAGGCAACATCAAAATGACCTATCACAAACCAACCTGGTTTTGCAAGGGGGGTCCCATGAGTTTTTGGCCCGGGGGTCGGCGGCCATCTAGGGAAACCTACCAAACCCACACATTTATGGAAACTAGACACCCGGGGGAGTCCAGCGAGGTATGGCTTGCGTGGGTCCCCCAACATTCTCCAACCCAGAATCCCCTGCAAACCGCAAATTTCGTTAAAAAAATCACTTTTTTCTCAAATTTCTGTGTGGGAAAGTTCTGGAATCTGCATGAATCCACAAATTTCCTCCCACCCAGCGTTCCCCCAGGACTCCCAATAAAAATGGTACCTCACTTGTGTGGGTAGGCATAGTGGCTGCAACAGGAAATGGCCCAAATCGAACTGTGGAGACTACAAAATTACCTATAAGAAAACTACCTGTTTTTTTGGGGGGGGCACCTGAGATGTTGGCCCCAAGCTCGGTGGCCATCTTGGGAAAGTACCAAACCCAAACATTTTTGAAACCTAGACACCAGGGGGAGTCCAATGAGGTATGGCTTGCGTGGATCCCCCAACGTTTTCCTACCCAGAATGCCATGCAAACCTCAAATTTAGCTGAAAACCCCACATTTTCCACATATTTTTGTGCGGAATGACCGTGCCGGCACAAATGTCCTACCCCACAGCGTTCTCCTTAGTGTCCCGAGTAAAATGATACCTCACTTGTGTGGCTGTCCAGTGCAGAATTGGCTAAAAACGTATTTTTTAAAAAATGTAGCTCTTAGAATTCTCGGCGCTATACCCTTATTCCCTATGTTTTGGGCTCTTCCCAGTCACAGGCCCTTGCCCCACCCACACAAGTGAGGGATCATCTTACTCGGGAGACTCAGGGGAATGCTGTGGGGTAGGACATTTGTGCCGGCACGGTGATTCCACACAAAAATATGTGGAAAATGTGGTTTTTTCAGCTCAATTCGAGGTTTGCATGGCATTCTGGGGAGGAAAACGTTGGGGGATCCACGCAAGCCATACCTCATTACACTCCGCAGGGTGTCTAGTTTTCAGAAATGTTTGGGTTTGGTACTTTTCCAAGATGGCCGCCGTGCCCGGGGCCAAAATCTCAGGTGCCCCCCCCAAACCACGTAGTTTTCTTTTAGGTAATTTTGAAGTCTCCACAGTACGATTTGGGCCATTTCCTGTTGCAGCCACTATGCCTACCCACACAAGTGAGGTACCATTTTTCTCGGGAGACCTGGGGGAACGCTGGGTGGGAGGAAATTTGTGGATCCACGCAGATTCCAGAACTTTCCCACACAGAAATTTGAGAAAAAGTGATTTTTCAGCGTAATTTACGGTTTGCAGGGGATTCTGGGTAGGAGAATGTTGGGGAACCCATGCAAGCCATACCTCGCTGGACTCCCCGGGTGTCTAGTTTCCAGAAATGTGTGGGTTTGGTAGGTTTCCCTAGATGGCCGACGAGCCCCGGGCCAAAAACTCATGGGACCCCCTTGCAAAACCAGGTTGGTTTGTGATAGGTAATTTTGATGTCGCCTCAATAGGTTTTGGGCCCTTGCCTGTGCGGGTCCTTGACCCACCCATGCAAGTGAGGTATCATTTTTCTCAGGAGACCTGGGGGAACCCTGGGTGGGAGGAAATTTGTGGATCCACACAGATTCCAGAACTTTCCCACACAGAAATTTGAGAAAAAAGTGATTTTTTTCAGCAAAATTTGAGGTTTGCAGGGGATTCTGGGTAGGAAAACGTTGGGGAACCCACGCAAGCCATACCTCGCTGGACTCCTCCGGGTGTCTAGTTTTCAGAAATGTGTGGGTTTGGTAGTTTTCCAAGATGGCCACCGAGCCCGGGGCCAAAAACCCAGGTGACCCCCCTTGCAAAACCAGGTTGTTTTGTGATAGGTCATTTTGATGTCTCCTCTTTAAGTTTTGGGCCCTTGCCTGTCGCGGGTACTTGAGCCACCCACGCGAATGAGGGATCATTTTTATCAGGAGACCTGGGGGAACGCTGGGTGGTAGGAAATTTGTGGCTCCACGTAGATTCCAGAACTTTCCCACACAGAAATTTAGAAAAAAGTGTTCTTTTCAGCAAAATTTGAGGTTTGCAGGGGATTCTGGGTAGGAAAACGTTGGGGGACCCATGCAAGCCATACCTCGCTGGACTCCCCCGGGTGTCTAGTTTTCAGAAATATGTGGGTTTGGTATGTTTCCCTAGATGGCTGCCGACCCCGGGACCAGGTCAAGTACCCGCTACAGGCAAGGGCCCAAAACGTATTGAGTAGACCTCAAAATGACCTATTACAAAACAGCCTGGTTTTGCAAGGGGAGTCACCTGGGTTTGGCCCCGGGCTCAGTGGCCATCTTGGGAAACTTACCAAACCCACACATTTCTGAAAACTAGACACCCGGGGGAGTCCAGCGAGGTATGGCTTGAGTGGGTCCCCCAACTTTTTCCTACCCAGAATTCCCTGCAAACCTCAAATTTAGCTGAAAACAATACTTTTTTCTCAAATTTCTGTGTGGGAAGGTTCTGAAATCTATGTGGTTCCACAAATTTCCTACTACCCAGCGTTCCACCAGGTCTCCCGATAAAAATGATACCTCACTCACGTGGGTGGGTCAAGTACCCGCTACAGGCAAGGGCCCAAAACGTATTGAGTAGACATCAAAATGACCTATCACAAAACATCCTAGTTGTGCAAGGGGGGTCACCTGGGTTTTTGGCCCCGGGCTCGGCGGCCATCTTGGGAAACCTACCAAACCCACACATTTCTGAAAACTAGACACCCGGGGGAGTCCAGCGAGGTATGGCTTGCGTGGGTCCCCACAACGTTTCCTACCCTGAATCCCCTGCAAACCTCAAATTTAGCTGAAATAAACACTTTTTTCTCAAATTTCTGTGTGGGAAAGTTCTGGAATCTACGTGGATCCACAAATTTCCTACCACCCAGCGTTCCCCCAGGTCTCCCGATAAAAATGATACCTCACTCGCGTGGGTGGGTCAAGTACCCGCGACAGGCAAGGGCCCAAAACGTAAAGAGGAGACATCAAAATGACCTATCACAAAACAACCTGGTTTTGCAAGGGGGGTCACCTGGGTTTTTGGCCCCGGGCTCGGCGGCCATCTTGGGAAACTACCAAACCCACACATTTCTGAAAACTAGACACCCGGGGGAGTCCAGCGAGGTATGGCTTGCGTGGCTCCCCCAACGTTTTCCTACCCAGAATGCGCTGCAAACCTCATTTAGCTGAAAAAAACACTTTTTTCTCATATTTCTGTGTGGGAAAGTTCTGGAATCTATGTGGATCCACAAATTTCCTACCACCCAGCATTCCCCCAGGTCTCCCGATAAAAATGATACCTCACTCGCGTGGGTGGGTCAAGTACCCGCAACAGGCAAGGGCCCAAAACGTATTGAGGAGACATCAAAATGACCTATCACAAAACAACCTGGTTTTGCAAAGGGTGGTCACCTGGGTTTTTGGCCCCGGGCTCGGCGGCCATCTTGGGAAATTACCAAACCCACACATTTCTGAAAACTAGACACCAGGGGGAGTCCAGCGAGGTATGGCTTACGTGGATCCCACAACGTTTTCCTACCCAGAATGCCCTGCAAACCTCAAATTTAGCTGAAAAAAACACATTTTCCACATAATTTTGGGTGGAATCATCGTGCCGGCACAAATGTCCTACCCCACAGCGTTCCCCTTAGTCTCCCGAGTAAAATGATACCTCACTTGTGTGGGTGGGGCAAGGGCCTGTGACTGGGAAGAGCCCAAAACATAGGGAATAAAGGTATAGCACTGAGAATTCTAAGCGCTACATTTTTTTAAAAATACGTTTTAGCCAATTCTGCATTGGACACCCACACAAGTGAGGTATCATTTTACTCGGGACACTAAGGAGAACGCTGTGGGGTAGGACATTTGTGCCGGCACGGTGATTCCACACAAAAATATGTGGAAAATGTGGGTTTTTTCAGCTAAATTTGAGGTTTGCAGGGGATTCTGGCTAGGGAAACGTTGGGGGATCCACGCAAGCCATACCTCATTGGACTCCCCAGGGTGTCCAGTTTTCAGAAATGTGTGGCTTTGGTAGGTTTCCCTAGATGGCGGCCGAGCCCGGGCCAAAAAACCAGGTGCCCCCCAAAACCAGGTAGTTTTGTTATAGGTAATTTTGAAGTCTCCACAGTACGATTTGGGCCATTTCCTGTTGCAGCCACAATGCCTACCCACACAAGTGAGGTACCATTTTTATCGGGAGACCTGGGGGAACGCTGGGTGGTAGGAAATTTGTGTCAGCCCGGTGATCCTACAGCTTTCCCACACAAAAATGTGAGAAAAAATTGTTTTTTTCATCAGAATTTGAGGTTTGCAGGGGATTCTGGGTAGGGAAATGTTGGGGGACCCACGCAAGCCATACCTTGCTGGACTCCCCCTGGTGTCTAGTTGTCAGAAATGTGTGGGTTTGGTAGGTTTCCCAAGATGGCCGCCGAGCCCAGGGCCAAAAACTCATGGGACCCCCCTTGCAAAACCAGGTTGTTTTGTGATAGGTAATTTTGATGTTGCCTCAATAGGCTTTGGGCCCTTGCCTGTCGCGGGTACTTGACCCACCCACGCGAGTGAGGTATCATTTCTATCGGGAGACCTGGTGGAATGCTGGGTGGTAGGAAATTTGTGGATCCACGCAGATTCCAGAACTTTCCCACACAGAAATTTGAGAAAAAAGTGATTTTTGTAGCTAAATTTGAGGTTTGCAGGGAATTCTGGGTAGGGAAGCATTGGGGGACCCACGCAAGCCATACCTTTCTGGACTCCCCTGGGTGTCTAGTTTTCAGAAATGTGTGGGTTTGGTAGGTTTCCCTAGATAGCCGCCGACCCCAGGGCCAAAAACTCATGGGACCCCCTTTGCAAAACCAGGTTGTTGTGTGATAGGTAATTATGATGTCGCCTCAATAGGTTTTGGGCGCTTGCCTGTCGCGGGTACTTGACCCACCCACACAAGAGAGGTACCATTTTTCTCGGAAGACTTTGGGGAATGCGGGGTGGGTGGAATTTTGTGGATCCACTCAGATTCCAGAACTTTCCACCACAGAAATGTGAGGAAAATGTGTTTGTTTCGACAAATGTTTAGGTTTGCAAGGGATTCTGGGTAACAGAACCTGGTGAGAGCCAGACAAGTCACCACATCCTGGATTCCCCTGGGTGTCTAGTTTTCAAAAATGTATAGGTTTGCTAGGTTTCCCTAGGTGCCGGCAGAGTTAGGGTTCAAAATCTACAGCTAGGCACTTTGCAAAAAAAGGGTCAGTTTTCACTGTGAAAATGTGGTGTCCACGTGGCGTTGTGGGCCGTTTCCTGTCGCGGGCACTAGGCCTACCCACACAAGTGAGGTACCATTTTTCTCGGAAGACTTTGGGGAATGCGGGGTGTGTGGAATTTTGTGGATCCACGCAGATTCCAGAACTTTCCACCACTGAAATGTGAGGAAAATGTGTTTCTTTTTACAAAGTTTGAGGTTTGCAAGGGATTCTGGGTTACAGAACCTGGTGAGAGCCCGACAAGTCACCCCATCCTGGATTCTCCTGGGTGTCTAGTTTTCAAAAATGTATAGGTTTGCTAGGTTTCCCTAGGTGCCGGCAGAGCTAGGGTTCAAAATCTACAGCTAGGCACTTTGCAAAAAAAGTGTCAGTTTTCACTGTGAAAACGTGGTGTGTCCACGTTGCGTTTTGGGCCGTTTCCTGTCACGGGCACTAGGCCTACCCACACAAGTGAGGTACCATTTTTCTCAGAAGACTTTGGGGAAAGCGGGGTGAGTGGAATTTTGTGGATCCACGCAGATTCCAGAACTTTCCACCACAGAAATGTGAGGAAAATGTGGTTTTTTTGTCAATTGTTTAGGTTTGCAAGGGATTCTGGGTAACAGAACCTGGAGAGAGCCAGTCAAGTCACCCCATCCTGGATTCCTCTGGGTGTCTAGTTTAAAAAAATGAATAGGTTTGCTAGGTTTCCCTAGGTGCCGGCAGAGCTAGGGTTCAAAAACCACAGCTAGTCACTTTGCAAAAAAAGGGTCATTTTTCACTGTCGCGTTTTGCACCGTTTCCTGTCGCGGGCACTAGGCCTACCCACACAAGTGAGGTGCCATTTTTCTCGGAAGACTTTGGGGAACGCGAGGTGGGTGGAATTTTGTGGATCCACACAGATTCCAGAACTTTCCACCAAGAAATGTGAAGAAAATGTGTTTTTTTGATAATGTTTTAGGTTTGCAAGGGATTCTGGGTAATAGAACCTGGTGAGAGCCAGTCAAGTCACCCCATCCTGGATTCCCCTTGGTGTCTAGTTTTCAAAAATGTACAAGTTTGCTAGGTTTCCCTACGTGCCAGCTGCGCTAGGGCCCAAAATCCACATGTAGGCACATTGCCAAAAAAAAGTCGGTGCCTAGTGGGCTTTCTGCCGCCTTGGGGGGGAATCAGGGGGGGGGGGTTCGCCCCGATATGCCCCCAAGGGGCAGAAAGACTGTGGCTATTTTTTTGTGGGGGTGGGGCATTGGTATGCCCATTTTGGGCAGCCCCCACGCATAAAAAATGCCAGGGTAATTGCTGGCGCCTAGTGGGCTTTCTGCCCCCCCAGGGGGCAGATCAGGAGCCACTGCCCCCATCTGCCCTCCGGTGGGCAGAAATACTGAAATTTCTCTGGGGGGGTATTGTCATGCCCATTTTGGGCAGCCCCTACCCCTCCACGAATAAAAAATAAAAAATCCCTGGCGTCAAGTGGGCTTTCTGCCCCCCAGGGGGGCAGAAAGGCTGTAATGGTGGCGAGGGGGTGGGGGCATTGGGGTGCCTGTTTTGGGCAACCCCCACCCTAAAAACAAATGCGCCCAAAAAAATCCCTGGCGTTTAGTGGGCTTTCTGCCCCCCCCGGGGGGGGCAGATTGGGGGCTACTGGTCCCATCTGCCCCCCAGGGGGGGGCAGAAAGGCTGTAATGGTGGCGGGGGGTGGGGGCATTGGCGTGCCCATTTTGGGCAGCCCCCACCGTCATTGAAAGTGCACAAAAGAAATCCCTGGCGTCCAGTGGGCTTTCTGCCCCCCCGGGGGGGCAGAAAGGCTGTAATGGTGGCGGGGGTGGGGGCATTGGGGTGCCCGTTTCGGGCAGCCCCCACCCTAAAAACAAGTGCGCCCAAAAAAATCCCTGGTGTTTAGTGGGCTCTCTGCCCCCCCGGGGGTGGCAGAAAGGCTGTAATGGTTGCGGAGGGGGTGGGGGCATTGGTGTGCCCGTTTTGGGCAGCCCCCACCCTCATTTTAATTTCACACAAAAAATCCCTGGCGTCCAGTGTGCTTTCTGCCCCCCCGGGGGGGCAGAAAGACTGAATATGGCCCAAAAAAATTTGGGGGGAGCAAAGGCCCATGCCCAAGGGGCCGCTCCCCCCTCCCTGGTGTCTAGTGGTGGATCCCTGCTTTGAGATCGCCCTCCTGGGGCGATCCCCAAGCAGGGATCCACTGGGGAGGGGTACCATTGGAAAGGGGAGATTCTCCCCTTATTGGAAAGGGGAGATTCTCCCCTTTCCAATGATACCTCTCCCATCTTTCTACGTGCTCAGGGGGCTGAGATAGCCCCCTGAGCACGTAGAAAGTGATACTGAAATGAGCCTAAAGGCTCATTTCAGTTTCGATTTCAGTGAAATGACGTCAGCGCGACGTGCGCGCTGATCGTCATTTCACTGAAACAGGGGTGCCTCGGGAGCTGGGGAAGCTCTTCCCCAGCTCCCGCGGTCACAGGGGAGAAATAGAAATCCCTCTGGTGCCTGCACCAGAGGGATTTCCGGGGGCATGTGCCATGACGGCCGGGAGCCGTCATGAGCACACGCCCACTGTGTCTCATGACGGCTCCCGGCCGTCATGAGCACACGCCCACTGTGTCTCATGACGGCTCCCGGCCGTCATGAGCACAGAAGGGGTTAATGACCAGTAGAGCCCGCTACCGAGGGCTCTAAGGCTAATAGAACATTCCGCCCCTAGAGAGCAGAATGTTTTAATTTGAAATCCCCTTGGGCTCTGTGAGGCTTTTGTTCACAGCTGTTGCTCTGAACAAACATTGGAATGTTGATGCTCCGGGCTTCTACCGGCCATTAGAAGCCCGGAATAATCCATTGTTTTCAATGGAGGTCCCAACACTCCAATGTTCTAATATAGTTTAGCCTGGATGAAGAAGCCTCACCAACAACTTTGTGGCATATTTCATCATAGGCAACCTCATCCCACCCTGCTAAGACAACAATGCAGTCTGTTGTTGTGAAGTTGGTGGATTTCACACAGGAATCAAGGTTGTGCTTATGCTTTAGAGGGCATGCCACTGACATTTGTGGTGAAAAACCTACCATCAGCCAAGGAATAGATGATGGAAAGTTAAGAGGCTGTATGATTTGCTTCAGAATCACAGCAAGAAGAGCATGCCATTAGTCCTCTGGCTACTGGAACTAAATCAAGGGTGGAGTCCACTGGTGCCACACCCAGCCCTCTCAGGTAGCACAGATCCCACTAAAACGATTGGTCGATTGACACATGTTTAATGGTAGCGGTTCAACTCTGTGTGTGGGTGGAATTAACACATGAATGAATAGGACACTGCAAGAAGACATGGCTGGGGACCAGCTTGCATGGTTGGATTGTGTGCATGCTCTCGTACAGAAAATGTGTACTGGGGTTACAGGAGATATGAGAGTCCTTGTGCAGATGTGCATTGGCACCAGGGATTGCAGGAGAGCCTATCGGTAGTGGGCTGGATTGCAGCTCCTCAACCTGTGATGGGATGGCGCAGATTGGTGCTTTCATTGTCAATACTCAGGGCCCGATTCGAAAAGCTCCTCCACACTCGTGGCAAAGGCCCTGCAGTCATGGCAGAGGGCCCTAACTCGTGACGGTACTTCAGAACTTCAGTTTTATATTGCGGTGGCCACGCCACGATTAAGAGCCCACCGCCACAACTACGGGGCCTCCGCTACGAGTGTCGAAGCCCTTTCTGAATCGGGCCCTCAGGGAGTGATGAAATGAAATGTGCTGGGCACTTTGAAGTAAATCCTGTGTGTCCCAGTCATGTATAAAATTGTGAAACTCCTGTAACGATACCAGAGCTCACCTTTATGGCTATAAAAACTTTTGTTTACAGGGAATGCAATTGTAATATCTGTGTTGTAATGTCCTCCTCCCTCTTTCTAGGGCCCTGGCAATCACTCAGTTCTGTCCACTCTTCCTTACCTCTTGATGACCCCTTTTAGGAGTGTTTGCATTTCACCCCCATTTGTCTGACGGAGCTGAACTTCCATACTAGAGGTCTTGTATGTATCCGCAATAGCCCATTTTTTGGGAAATTTGGCAATGATTATTGGCCTTCTAGATGGACTCCTATTATTTGGGCCTAATGAGTGATGTCCCCTTCCAGTGGTATCTAGACTGATCGTCTAACTCAGAGTTCTCCAAAGTCAGTCCTGGAGGGCCGGATCTATGCCAGCTTTTTAGCATATCCCCATTTAGATCAATGTAGCTATGTTACAAATCTGGCAAGGATCCAGCCTTCCAGGACCGACTTAGGAGAACCCTGTTCTAACTAATATGCTGGCTCTGAATTCCATGATACAAAACAAATTTGATTTGGTGTAATCACATACCGATGTTGGCTTACATAGTCATCTGCAGCTCTGTGCACTGGTGGGCAAATGCAACTTTTTGTAATACATGAATTCTTATAGCCCGGCATTGTTCTTAACAGAAAGTTAAGGGTTGTAGGTAAGCACACCTAGACACCATTGCAACTCACACAATATGCACAGATGGCAGATTTAAGACTTACACCTATTATTGAAGCAGAAAGAAATCACAACCGTCAGGACGTCCCATGTCTGGATGAAATGTGTCAGTTGTTATATGTTGAAACAACAAGAAGAGAAAATAAAAATGCAAAAATGCAAAGAAAAATAAAAGTATTATGGTATGCAGTAGCTCATGTTTTTGACGAACAGTGACCTACCTGCCTTTGAATACATTTATTTATTTATTTATAGATGTTTTGTAAGGTGATGTAATCCACTATGTGGCACTGATGCAGGCTAAAGATGGAGATTAGACCAAAAATACCACTTCTCTTGCCACAACTGTAAGACCTGTCAGCCTTAGGGTGGTTTCCCCCATCTTTTTGCCTTGTTAATGTTATGTTATCAGCATTTGTATCACGCACAGCTACTCCAAAAGGAGTGTCCCGGCGCGTGCACAGCAAAGTGGTTAAACAAAGAACAGAACTAACTAAAGAGAAAGGTCTTCAATCTCTTCCTAAAGATCTTAGGATCCGGATGAGCACGTAACTCCACTGGGAGTTGGTTCCAGGCTACAGCAGCCTTCCTCCTCCATTTTTACTGGTCTAGTTTTTGCTGGCGTTAGAACTCTGCATACTTTACCACTGCTAAAGTGCTTGTGGTCTCTCCTCTTAACATTGCAATATAGGCTTATCTCCAATTGAATATTTAATTTGCTTATAAGTACCTAGTAAAGTGGTACTACATGTACCCAGGACCTGTCAAGTAAATGCTACTAGTGAGCCTGCAGTACTGGTTGTGCCACCCACTCAAGTAGCCCTTTTAAACATGTTGCAGTCCTGCCATTGCAGAGCCTGTATGTGCAGTTTTAACATGTCATTTTGACCTGGCAAAATAAGCCTTTTGCCAGGTCCAAACCTTCCCTTTGAATACATTTAAGTCATCCCGAGGGTAGGCACTGGACAGCCCATAGGGCAAGGTACAATGTATTTGAAAAGTAGCACATGTACTTTTAAGCTTTACATGTCCTGGTAGTTTAAAACTCTTACATTTGTTTTTCACTACTGCAGGGCCTAGCTCTCCCATAGGATAAAATTGGAGTTGCCTTATTACATTTTATAAGTGTAATTTCCAAATGGGAAGAGATTACCAGTTCATGTTTGGTGTCTCTGGAATCACAATTTAAAATCCTAACATGTTGAGAATGGATTTTCAATTGCAATTCTGAAAATGCCGCTTTTAGAAGGTTGACATTCTCCTGCCTTATCCCTTTAGTGCCTGTAGCCTGTCTCTGGTCACATGGCTGGGTGAAGCTGACAGTTGGGATGTGTATATCGCTCCTTGACAGCCACACAAAATAGGGAACTTAGGTGTGCCTGGATGGGCCATCACTGGCAGGATGGAAGGGATGAGCTGGGCACAGCTCCAATTACACCTGAATAGGCTGTGTCCTGCCTCCACACAAAGGGCTGCATACCCCCTGTAGTCGGGTACCAGAGCAGGGAAGGCAGGATGCTGGGCGACATCAAAGAGAAACCTCTAGAAGCTTTACCCCACTTCAAAGGCACAACTGGGTATAAATACTGGACCTCAGACACCAACGCTTCAGTACACTTCTGGACCTATGGATACTCTGCCAGGAAGAAAGACTGCTGTGCTGCTGATGGACTGCAACTCTGCTGGACTGCACTCTGCTCTGCTCCTGCTGTGCTGCCCTGCTACTTGCTGCCGTCTTGCATGGGTGAGAAGTACTGGACCTTCATCTCTTGAACCCAGATCCCAGAGTGACTCCAAGGGTTAGTTGTCTGGCCTACTTCATCTGAAGCCTCAGGCTTCCAACAACCTTGAATCTGCACATGGACTCTGCCATCTGTGAGTCTACCCTGCCAAGTGTTACCAGTCCAGTCCTGGACCCTTGGAAGTGGGCTTCATGTGCTTTGCCATCCTCTGTGGATCCAGCAAAGCCAATGCATCTCCTTTGCTGCGCAGTGCAACCCCGTGCAGAATCGACGCATCTCCAATACTGCTTGGATTGACCTGTCGCAAAGTCTTGCGTCACCACTGCAGGCTGCTTCGTTTTCTGAACAGATGCTGTGAGATGCGTACTCAGCGCAGGCCCTCGCATCTATCAGGGACGGCAGCCTCGACCACGACAATGGACTCAACATCACAGCCTTGCAGCTCCTTGTAACTGATGCATTGCTCCAACTGCGCAACACATCCCTGACTCCGGACTGTGCATCGCAAGCCCTCATCGATGGCACAACAGTACTCGCACTGCAGCCTTACCGCTTCTCAGAACTAACACATCACTTCGGCCGCGCGATGCATCTTTGACATGGATCTATGCAACACTCCACAAACTAGAATTTAGCCGGCCTGCACTGCATCGTGTTAGGTCTGAAATGGTGACTCTCTCTACTGGTATGGCACAGCCGGATATCCACAGTTGTCACTTTACACTTTTTGGCTTTACAGTTGACTTTACAATTTAATATCTCCAGTGCTACCAATTGGATTTTTGTTGTTCTGGTCTTGTTTTATTTATTAAATTAAGCTCTAATTTTCTAACCTGTTGTGGGTTCCTTTTGTGGTGTGTTTTCACTGTTTTACTATTTAAAGTGTTGCACAAGTACTATACTCATTGCCTCTTAGTTAAGCCTGACTGCTCTGTGCCAAGCTACCAGGTTAATTTGGGGTTTGATTTTCCGTAGCCCCGTGACTCAGGGACAGTGTAGGCTATGATTCTTCATTGTGGAAGGGGAGTGGGGCTTTTTAACACGCATAATTTTCTTGAAAAGCAATCTTAGTTTTTAAAGACTCATGGCAGAGAGATCCAAAGTTTAGTACATTGATCAACTGCCTTCCATGCTTCTTGCAGACATATCTGGTATGAGCGATCACGTTTCCCTTACTGGATTTCAGAATACAGGTGGGCATACACAGTGAGAAAAAACATTTAAATATTTTAGGGCCCTCACGTAGTTTGAAGGCAGTGCAAAGCAGTTTCAACTTTACGTTCTCTGCATCTGAGAACCAGTGGATATGGAGCTGATGTCATCTGTGAAAAACTGAAACTGAATTTGTCACTGTGACAGCATCTGCACCAGTGAATATATGTAAATAATAAATAGCAGGGGTGACAGAGTGAGAGCCACATTCACTACTCCCTGCAAAGGTTTAGCTGGGAGCCCACAAGACAACTTTGAAAAAAGAGAGCAGGGAAAATGCTGCTTTCTCTGGCCCTAGTGGGCCAACTTTTATGCGGAAAGTGGTATTTTGCTCCTGGTTGCTTCCCCAGCCACTGAGTGTGTTTGTTTCAGGCATCCTGACTTGTAGGTTTTCTCAAATTTCCAGGAGCTGTTTTTCACTTCTCTCCCTGCCCTTCTGCCCTCAAGCTCCTCTCAGCGTGTTGGGATGGCTTCTTGGTGGTACCCAGGACCTGTTCCTCTGTTTGGGCTCCCGGTCAAGGGCCTTCCTCTGCAGCACCCCAAGGCCCATAAGTCAGAATACCCTCTCTGCCTGCACTCCCCAGTCTCCACAGGCTCCTGGCCTCTTGCATGGTAGCTGTGGGTTTAGTACGAAACAGGGTGCTACCTTTGGGGGGTGTCACCCACCTACAGGATCATTCCTGGGGTGCCCTCTTGTCCACTCTCTCTCAGCAGGTCCACACCTCTACTGTCTCAGAGAGGGAGTGGGGAGGCCAGTTCCACTGGCACTGGGGATACAGATTCAAAGAGTCCATGTCAGTAAAAGTCCAACGTGTCTCACCACTCCAGACTGGGGTACATCCAAGAGGGGTCCTGCCTTCTTTGGGGTCCTGCAGAATCCAATCCTTCTTCAAGTCTCTGTCTTATGCAAAGATTTTAAAAGGGATTGGAAAGTTCCAGAAAGTGGGCATCCCTGCCCAATCTAAAGATACCACATCATCACTCCACCTTGTCCCATCCCTCATGCACAGCATCTTAGGAATTTTTAGGATGGAATTTCAAGTGGTCTTTAGTCACAGCTCTGTAAGGGCCAGAAGTGCAAAGCTTTTTTGAGGTCGCAAACAGTCCGATTCTGTGAATCGGGACGTTTGCAACTGCAAAAAAGTATTTTTTAATGTACAAAGCCCTATTTCCAATTTGGTAACCTATTACCAAATCACAAATTGGGTTTGCGATTCGGTATTAAGAAGGGGCATGTTTAGAGCGTCTCTTCCTAATACCGAATCGCAGTAGTATATGTGAATGTTTTGCGACCGAAATGCGGTCACAAAACATCTGAATTTTACAACTTACTTCAACCCTTTGTGAATGTTTGTAAAAACATTTTTTAAGAGCAGGCAGTGGTGCCACAGATCACTGCCTACTCTTAAAAAATGAAAACAAAACTTTTCATTTTCTTTTTGAAATGCATCCCATTTTCCTTTAAGGAAAATGAGCTGCATTTAAAAAAATAAAGATTGCTTTATTTAAAAGTAATCACAGACATGGTGGTCTGCTGACCCCAGCAGGCCACCATCCCTGTGATTTTTGCGATTCTCAATGGGTTGCAAACTGAAACCTACCTCATTACTATTCACGAGATAGGTCTATTTGTGACCCACTGAGAATTGCAGAAAGTGTAAAGCACACTTTCGTACATTGGTGTTCGTGATTACTAAATAGCAAATCGCAAAAATTAACTATTTTGTCATCACTAACCATTACCTACATCTGGCCCTAATAGCCTTAAACTCTGCCCTTGACCAGCAACTGAGTCCTGTTCTTCCAAAACTTCAAAGGAGAACCACTCATGTGAATAATGGCTCCCTTTATTTCTCTGAAAGTAGGCCTGTCCAGGCTTGTCAGGCAGTGTGAATGCAATTAACCCATGAAGATTGTGCCTCCACACTCTTCCTCTCCCGGGAATGACTTAATCCTCCCAATGAGCCTATTGTGTGGGGGAGGCTTTGATCTACTAACTGGCTAACAGCATAATTAACTTAGCCCCACAGGGTAGTTGAAAGCCCCAATCTAATTAAGGACTGACTCAGTGATATAGGACCAACCCCCCCCCCAAAAAAAGACTGCAAATATGACCAGAAGTATACGATATTTGAACTTGAGACATTTTAGAAGCTAGGAAAGCTTACATTGAACGTCTCTCTAGGCCCAGCCAGTTCAAAGTTATACTTTGGTGC
Source organism: Calotriton arnoldi (assembly GCA_963921515.1). Lineage (NCBI taxonomy): Eukaryota > Metazoa > Chordata > Amphibia > Caudata > Salamandridae > Calotriton > Calotriton arnoldi. Next base: position 2,607,423 of record CAWUFW010000604.1, on the reverse strand, counting down.
AGCTTTCAACAACAGTGTAAATACAGTTAAGCACTACAAACTTACAGTTGATGGAGCAGGGTTTTTGCGAAATAAAACCTGCTCAAATTGAACCCTCAGTAACGTTTACTAACTGTGTGCGGTGAAAAACGAATGTGGAAAAGAGCTTAACATGAGGGAAAATGCTATTGCGCAAGCGCGTACTAAAGCACTGAAGTAGGCCGCAAAATGCTTCTTGACATGACAAAAATGAAAGACTAATGCTGATTTTGTGCACATTATTAACGTTTGCTAGAAAAACAATACTAATGTGGGTTGCGCATGGATAAATGCAATATGGGGTGGATGCGTAATGAAAAACATTATAAGTGATTAATAATGTCTGTGTTTGTTTTCCATAGAAGCATGGTTTTCTGTTCTGCTGGAAAACACGGGGTTAACAAAGTCTAGAATAAAATTCTGCAAAATAACACTGAGCAAGATGATGGCAGTGGAAGACAAGTGTCCTTCGCTAGTCCTGCGTGCCTGCCAAGAGACAACTGATAGAAACAAAATTTTCCTTGAGCGAAAGAACACTTCCTTCACCATGCGGCGCGAACGGATAAATGAGACACATAATTTGCTACATGACTAGGATGAAGGAAACGAATGTTATGACAGAGGCTCGAATTTGTATTTCCTGGGGTGGAAGTAGATATGCAGAATAAATGAACAATGAAGAAGATGAGCTAAGGGACATGACGAGAGTGGTGTGATAGTACACCCCCTTCCTTAACCAATCATGAGTAGAGAAATCCTCTGTTCTGACACAAGTGTGGGTTGGACATTTGGGTTTTAGGGTATAATTGTGGTTCCTGGTGGGAGGGGTTTAGGAGTTTTCACGAGAGTCTGTTGGTGTTAGTGTTATGTTTCATATAGGTACCCTAATATAGGCCCTGGTATTATCATACACCTTCACTACATTGTCTCCCTTATACTACACAGTAACAAGCCTTTAGGATTGAACCTTTACCTAGTTCTAGTCCTGGGCACAGAAGGAGGGTTTTCACTGAACAATAGCGTCCTATAACTCCATCAATAGACTCATACAGTATGAATGAATATTCATGAGGGTTCCTGGAAACCAGGCAGGGGCTACACACCTCCTGCATAATATCTACGTACAAGGTTCATCCCATACGTCATCCTCAAATCCAACAATGGCTAATACAAGAAACAAGGGACAAAGAAACCCTAGATACTTTTTGTATAAATACAGCACATCTTGCTAGGGTTGGAGGAGGAGACCGAGACTTCCAGGCCGACACACTGACCAGAGACGCTGAGGCTCCTGCATGCAGACGCTCCAGCTGACAGTGGTCTAACACATCCCTCGCGGGGTGTCCAACTCGAGACCAGGACGGGGTCCCACACTCTCTCACTTCAGGTAATGGGGTTAGACTAAATCCTAGAGGGATTCTTGGCTTCACACCTACTCACATGCTAGGTACACTTAGTACATCTAGATAGGCATCGTAGGAGTACGCGCATTTTTATCAGGCATTTTATATTCATGTATGTATTCATGATTATTGCAAGATGGTAGAACTGTACTATCCTTTTATTTTCACTGTACTGCTAATCATATATATCTGCTACTGTCTAACGGTTGTTGCAACACATCTATTTTACACTAGTAGAACAACTGTGCAATAAATTCTTATTGTAACACGCCTGACTGTTTCTTCTGTGTAACTCTCTGAGACCGAATAAGTGAGCACGAGTGACTGAGCGAAAAGTAGAATATTGTTTCCACGATCCTGGGGGATCAGGGTTGTCATGTTCTGATGTTGCCAGAAACTATTCTCTCCCCGATAAGAGGAGATTCTAGTGGCACTGTGAGCTTGCTAAAACAGAAAGGCTAACATTCTCGGTGGGGGTGCTCAGAGCCAGCCTGCCACCAGTCCTACAGTTTATGTTATCCGAACGCGCAGATCCTGTATGGGTAATATAGGAACTACACGACATGGCGCCCAACGTTGGTTGGGTACTTATTTAACAGTAGAGTCTGAGTAGTTCAGTCGTGCTATTCTCAGAGACCCCTACTCACAAACACCAGAGACGTCTGGAGTGGGTGGGCACAAACTCCGCCACAGCTGAGTAGGCGAAAAATCCTATTTATTGGCTGTTGGTTAATCAAGCTTGAGGGACACAATGTTCCTAAAATTGTGCAATAAAACCTTATCTTAGTTCCCTTGAACAAACTTCTTCTTTACAAAATGACTGAGACAGGAGATAACGCGGTAGTGGATCTGCACCTCTCAACAGGAGATGAAGATGTGGACGCAATATAAATTGCACCAAAATTCGGACATACAATCACCCTGAAACTATTAGAAAATGGTTTATCAGCTAGGGGTGGCATAGTAGTTTTTGTGATTGAGGCACACGAATCAAACAAAACAGAGGTATTTTTTTCGTGGGCTACATTCCCAGCAGCAGATGCAAGAACACAGACATTTCACTCTTACACAGAAGGAGATGCACCAGTGGAATATGGTCCGTTTGAGGACATAGAGATTCCACTCACGTACCAGGAACACTTATACTGGTTTAAAGGCGCCCTACCCCACATAAGAAGAATAGAAAGATTAGGCCCGCTCGGAGGAGAGGGGGCAACATGGCCGATATTAGCGTCCTACACACCACATCCTGACATTGACACAATGCCACAGGCAGACTTACTCATACAACAAAAGGATTTAATTAAAATCTACAGAAACTTGACGCAATTCGTCATGAGGACTTTCACAGTCCAACCAGCAACAGTTGCAACAAATGGTACTCAATCTCAAGGTACAGCAACTAAAATCACACCACAAACATTACACGCGGTAATGGGCAAAATGCCCACGAAACGTGAACAAATGCCATTCTGGGTAGCTCAGAAAATAACTCAGCTCGAGGCAGTATTCCTTACCTGCGGGAGGAGAGGCCTTCTTTGCTGTCTCCTATTCTTGAGCTGGCTGTTCCTGTCTGCTGATTCCTGACTTAGTCTTTGCCTTTCCAAACTCTTCTTGAGGGGCCTTACTGCTCTCATGGCCAGAGAGTAGATTTCCTATTCAATTGGGTTAGTATAGACAAAAAACTAAATTTGCATAATCATTTGCAAATGTATTTTGTCTCTGAACCTTTTGTCTCTTCGCCTTTCCACTCCTTTATGCATTGTCATTGGTGAGATGTTTGTTTGATCATATTTCTCAAATGTTTTTGCTCCGTGATGATCTGTGATTTGTACTGTATTTTGGTATTGATGAGCATTTATTTCACATTATTTTAGATAAACATTATAAATATACAAATGTGTCTGTCTTTATTAGAGGTGTTTCTTAGTTTATGATTTATTCAAGAAACAAGTATTGGTTTGCCAAACCCTGTCAACTATATAAAGATCGCATCGCCACAATTGGTATGATAGAAATGAAGATACAAATCAGTTGGTAATTGTTTTGGAAATTCACAAATCTCAGCGTGAAGGGGCTTGTGGGTAATGAAAATTGGGCCTAGTTTGTGGAAAACTATTAGTCCCAGATCGCTGGATCAGTTTTGGTAGCAGCCTGATGGTTTATATTGATTATTTTGGCAAATTAATGGTTGAATTATTGATTTTGGTTACTAATATGAAAACTTAGCGTTTTGTTTTATGTAGTCTGGAAGTACAGGTACTGAGTTGCCTAATATCCCGGGATGTTTATTTAGCCTTGTGGCAGAGGAATAGTGTGGAAAAGTATCACACTGCAGAAGTACTTTGTATGTTGTTGTAATATCGAACAGTGAAATGCTGTTGATGTTATTCTAAGGGACCTATCTTGTTGAAAGAAGATTGTATGAAAATAAGTGAAAGTCCGCTTCCGAAACTTTGGCCTTACACCCCGAAGGAGTACCAAGACCTCTTTTCTAAAAGGTCCTCTTCCGAAACTTTGGCTAGTATCCCCAGAGGAGTACCAAGCCCTCTTTCACTTTGATTGAGAGTAGAGTGGCGCTGGTCGTTATTCTGCTGGTTGAAAAAGGTTCTCTTGAACGACTGAACTATCTTTCATTTAGTGGAGCAGACAAAGTAGCAGCGTTTTGTGTCGTTTCTAATAAGAATTTATTTAGAAAGACTTTTGTAGTACATTGCCATATTATTTTGTAAAGGGAGGGTCAGTCGCAGGAGTTATACTGACGTCACAAAAAGCTGCGCTGGCATTGGTCGGATAGCGGGCGTGTATTGTGCTGTGATTTGTTGGTTGGTGTGAGTCGCGCTGGAATTGGACGAGTGTGAGCCAATAGAGTGAGTAGAATTACGGAAGGATTTTTTCCTTGATTTCTAAAGTATTTTTGTGAAAAAGAGAGGTGAAAATGAAGTTGATAAAGATGATACAAGATTTGTTTAATCAGACAAGCCAATAGTTACTAGAGAGGGACTTCCTGTACCTCCTGCAAGATCGCCTGCTTCTTTCATGATGATAGAGCATGGATATCATATGTGTACATGGCTAGAGAATTGGGTGAGTTATACGGAGGCTGATGGAGTTTTAGCTTTCCCAGAGCATGGTACTTTCAATGTAAAGATTTTAGAGAATTTGAGAAGACGAATTAATTTATTAAAACCAAATCCTAGACCTATGCAGTATGAGGCGCTTGAGGAATGGGAACATGAGGCGTACAGAAGGGAGAGAGATAGGAATGAGATGAAATATAGGAATACAATGAGATGGTATTCAGAGGCTAAATGGAATGCGCAGTTGAAAAAGTGGAGGATAGATGTAACGATAGATGGATTATATCCAGTAATGGTTGCTGAGGGACAAGCTAGTGGAAAGTGCAAGGAGAAAAAGAATAATGTAGAGACTTCAGAACTATATATAGATCCGTATGAAATTGATGATGAGTTACTAGATTAGATGTTATTGAAAAGACCTCCACCATATCAGGAGTGTCTGGATGAGATTACTCCAAGTGTACCATTAATTGAGATAGAAGCTCCACAAGTTCCACAGGTTACACAAGCTTCACAAGCTTCGTTAGTTTTACCGTCTTCATCAGCTACAAGAGTCTCACAGGAGAGAGAGATTGAAATGGTCAATAGAGCAAAAGAAGAATTGACTCAGAAAATTAGTCAGATGAGTTTAAATGCTGAAGCATTATCAGTTCCGGTGACAATTGGTCCTATAGTTCCATTGTTTAGCGAGGGTCAGAATATTTCGAGAGTGCATGCATTGACAGTTCCAGTGAATAGTACTAGGGATGTTAGTGGACCAGAGTCAAATGAGATGAGTACGTCACTGATTGATATTCCAGTAAATGGAAATGTGACTGAAACGCCAAAAAGAAGCGTACAGATTGCTCCTAGAAAATTATTGTCAAATGTGAGAGAAACGACTTCAGTATCAGGGAGTTCAGTGGGACCTTCGCCAGAAGAGTTAGATGATTGGATTAGGGGAATGGCATCTATTAAGTCCAAACAGAGTATAGATATAGGTAGGTTAAGAGTAGATCTGGAAGAAATGATTATTGGTACAATAAGTCCGGAGAGATTGAGTAAATATCAGAATGACGAGTTGTTATTCTTATGTAAGAATATTACATTGAAAGCGAGAAATTTGCATGAGAAGTTGGCAGAAGCAGCACAAGAATATGGAGTGGACATTGAGAAATCAAACGTTTTACAAAAGACATATAGATTGGATTTTAGTGACAAAGATTTAGAGAGTTTGAATGCATCTGGTAAACGATTGCAAGTAAAAGAGTTGATTAATACTTTGAAAAAATGGGGTGATTTGGATCGATGGAAAGGTAGATGGGCTAGAAAGAAAGAAGAGGTGCTTGCAAGTAAGGGTGTGACTGCATCTTCTTTGCTTCCGTTAAAAGAGGCAGAACCTGCTGAAATGATATATCCAATGAGAGAAGTTCCGGGTGGTGGATATGTTCATATTCCTTGGTCAAGACAGGACATATTGCCCTTTACAAATGACTTCCCGAGGTTGAAAGAATAGCCTGTCGAGTGGTACAAACAGGTAGAGAGGTTTGTAAAGGTCTCAAAGGTCCTGTTAAAAGATTTGGATGGTTTGTTTGACATTGTAGTTCTAGCTGATTTATGGACTGAGTGCAAGATTGCAATAGACTGGCCGAAAGAGGAATATCCTAGAGATGTTAAAACTGGAGCGCCTTCAGAAGAGGTGATGAAGAAATATAATCAAGTGATTACTTATTTGAAGAGTAAGATTTCCCCAAAGGAAACAGATTGGATTAAGATTGACAGGACGACACAGGAGTCAAAAGAAACAGTACATGCCTACTACGACTTTTACAGGTGTTTAAACAGTATAGTGGTTTTGAAAGCATAACTGACAAAGATATGGGACATTTTGTGTATAAGTTTGTGTTTGGATTGAAACCCGAAATTAGTAATATGATTCAGCAGCATTTGATTTATTGGCAGAAGAAAACAGTGGATGAAATACTGAGGTATGCAAAGTATTGTAGTGATGATATTGAATCTAGGCATACGAAATTGAAAGAGAAAATGATGTGGGCGCAAGTGAACGCGGCACAACAGAAAAATGGGAATTTTGTTGATTATTCTCAATCAGGTTTTCAGATGAAAGGACAGAATCAGAATTTTCAAAATAGTCAGGTATCTGGTTTGAATATCGTACCGAATGGTGGTGTTCAAGTGCAATTACCGGGAAAAGGTAGAGGTAGAAATAATAAAGAAGAGATGAAGAGAAAATTCCCTTGTCATGCCTGCGGCAGGTTAGGACATTGGAAGAACGAGTGTAAGTTTTTGTTAGAAAATAATGGAATGGTTCAAAATTCTAATCCACAGATGCAGAATGAGGTGGTTGTGAATCAACAACAGCTGCAACAGCAACAGGTAGTTTCACCACAGGTACAACAGGTACAAGTGCCTCAAGCTCCTATGCCAAATAATGTGACTGCTCAGGTACAGAGATACAGTGCGAATGCTGGATTTCACACGAGTGAACAAATTGGTAAGAAACAAAATGGACAAATGGTTTCGCAATATTGGTTGCAATGTCCTGAGAGTGATTCAGATTCATCTCAATGACGGTGCCTGAGGGGGGAGGAAGAGTGCGTGCTTGGCGCATCTCTAGAGGTAGATCAATCAGGTCCTTTTGTGGATGGGAAAGTGGACGGTAACGATATTACATTCCTTGTGGACACTGGTGCTACCCGTTCTACTGTGAGAGCAGCAGAAATTCCAAACCTACCCCTCTCGGGAGAAACTATCCAAGTTGTAGGAGTTTCAAACAAGTATATTAGAACTCCAGTGACCAAACCAATGGAGGTTCATATTGGAGAATTCAGATATTTGCATTGGTTTGTGGTATGTGATACGAGTCCGGTGAACCTTTTAGGTAGGGACTTGTTGTGCAAGATGAACTGCACCATCTATTGTACTCCAGATGGTATTGCTTTTCAAACACCAGATGAGGATGTTGCTTTCAATGTGATGTTAGCAAGGCAAGGGACAGAAGTGAATGATTTGTATCCTTTATTTACAGCGAAGGATTTGCCTGTTGAATTGAGAGATACTGTGACTACTGATGTGTGGGATTTTTCAGGGAAAGACATCGGATTGATGAAAGGTGTTGATGCAATTCAAATTTTGGTCAAACAAGGTGCAGAATTTCCGAAAACACCACAGTATAAAATGAGTCCTGAGACTATTGAGGGAGTTACTCCTGTAAATGAGCAAATGATTCAACAATGTATTCTGAGAGAAATACTAGGGAGTCCTTGTAATTCACCTATTATGAGAATTAAAAAACGAGTGGCAAGTATAGAATTGTGCAAGATTTGCGGAAAATTAATAAGATTGTAGTACCTTGTTGTCCAATAGTGCCAAACCCAGCAGTGATTCTTTACCAAATTCCCTGTGACGCGGAATGGTTCACAGTGATTGATTTGTGTCAAGTCTTTTTCTCGATACCTTTGCATCAAGATAGCCAGTATCTTTTTGCATTTCGGTTTGGAGACCGTGTCTTGGCATGGTGCCGAGTTCCTCAAGGGTATACAGAGAGTCCTTCGATTTTCAATCAGATTCTGAAAAAGTGTCTGGAGTCATAGGTTATGCCAGAAGACTCAGTATTGGTGCAATACATTGATGACTTATTGGTGGCATCAAAGACACGAGAAGCATGTGTGACAGATACAATTGCTCTACTGAACCATTTGGCAGTACCACCAGTGTCACCAGCAAAATTGCAGTTTTGTCAAAAAGAGGTTCAATATTTGGGACACAAAATTGAGAAAGGAGTCAGGAAAGTATCACAAGATCGAATTGCTGTGATCTTGCAATTGGGTCCTCCCAGAACACAGAAAGAAGTTCGAATGTTTCTGGGCATGTTTGGATACTGCAGACAGTGGATCAGTGGTTTCTCACTGATAGCCAAGCCATTACAGAGATTGACTCACAAAGATGTAGTCGATCCGATCGAACTGGACGAAGAAAGCATGAAGGCTTTTGTTGAGTTGCGAGATAGTCTTTGTCGAGCACCTGCATTGGGAATGCCAGATTATTCTAAAGAATTTGCATTGTTCTGTTGTGAGAAAGATGGATGTGCAGTTTCAGTTTGGATGCAGACACATGGAATGGCGCGTCGTCCAGTGGCATATTTATCTGCTACTTTGGATTCAGTGGCTGCAGCGTTTCCAGGTTGTTTGAAAGCAGTGGCTGCAACTTGTGTGAGTCTAGAGCAGAGTGAGTCAATTGTGATGGGACATCCATTGAGAGTGTATGTGCCACATTCTGTTGAGATTTTGCTAACAAGGACGAGGACGCAGCACATGACGAGTAGTCGTTTGACTAGATATGAGAGAGTGATTTTGGGTGCTGAGAATGTGACAGTAACAAGATGCATGACATTGAACCCAGCGACTTTGTTGCCGAGTTCGAGTTGTGAAGAAGTAAAGGATGAAGCAGATCATGATTGTCTGGATGTGACAGAGTTGTGTACGAAACCAAGGCCTGACATAAAAGATACGCCATTGCCAGAATCAGATTCTGTGATGTTTGTGGATGGTTCATGCCTGAGAGATGAAAAGGGTGCATTGCGTGCTTCATATGCAGTATGTACAGTGGCCATGGTTCTTGAAGCATCTTGTCTAAGAGGGATAAATTCAGCACAAATTTCTGAGTTGGTCGCATTGACCAGGGCATGTATAATTGGCAAAAATTTGAGGATAACCATATTTACGGATAGTCAATATGGTTTCGGGGTGGTGCATGACTTTGGTCAATTGTGGATGCAACGTGGATTTCTGACTTCTTCAGGATCCCCGATAAGAAACAGCAAAGAAGTAAAAGATTTGCTGAATGCATTACAATTGCCTAAAGAAATTGCAGTGGTCAAATGCCAAGCACATAAATCAGGAAATGATTATGTGACTAGTGGCAACAGATACGCAGACCAAGTGGCTCGTTTCTGTGCACAAAATTCAGTTTCAATCAATAAAGGAACAGAAAAAAGAATACAAATTGTCACTTGATGTTCTCTTCTCTAGAAACATGGGATGAAGTTAGACAATTGCAGGAAGAAGCCAGTGAGGAAGAGAAAGAACTTTGGATAAAGTCAGGATGTACAAAGAGACCTGAAGATGAAATATGGGTGTATGTAGATTGAGAGACCAGTAATGCCAGATTGTTTACTTTCACAATTTGCAAGGATGTACAATGGAGTGACTCATGTGGGAAGAGATGCTATGATTCGGCTCTTCAAACAGTCATGGTACAGTCCAAAATTCAGGGTCATTGCAGAGAGTCTTTGCCAGAGGTGCATAGTCTGCCAGCAGGAGAATCCAGGTAGAAAGACTGTTGTCAGTTGGGGACGGATTGGAAAAGCATCAGGTCCTTTTACTAGGTTGCAGGCAGATTTTATTGAATTGCCTCCTTGTAATGGACTAAAATATGTCTTGGTTGTTGTCTGTTTGTTTTCTCGTTGGGTAGAAGCATATCCAACAAGAAGAAATGATAGTCTAACAGTTGCTAAATTGCTTTTGAGAGAGATTATTCCTAGATTTGGATTTCCAGTCTCTTTAGAAATGGATAGAGGTACTCATTTTAATAATGAAATAATTCGGATGATTTGCGCAGCATTACAAATTGAACAAAAGCTGCATTGTGCCTATCGACCAGAAGCTTCAGGTGTGGTCGAGCAAATTAATGGCACTATTAAATCGAGATTATCGAAGGTGTGTGCATCCACAACACTGAAATGGCCAGACGCTTTACCATTGGTATTAATGAGTCTGAGAAGCATTCCTGATAAAAAGTCTGGATTATCCCCTCATGAAGTTATAATGGGGAGAGCAATGAGACAGCCGATTGTACCAGCAAATCAACTAATGAATATAACTGATGATTTGGTGCTTGATTATTGCAATGGATTGGCTGATGTGGTGCGTTCTGTGTCTCATCAGGTTGGCGAAAGTGCAACCGCAACACAGCAAGAGCAAGCACATGATTTAAGTCCAGGGGAGTGGATCCTGGTGAAGAAACATGTGAGAAAGTCGTGTCTGAGCCTAAGTGGCATGGCCCATACCAGATTATACTGGTGACAACGACAGCAGAGAAGTGTGGAGGCTTGCCGAATTGGATACACGCAAGTCACACAAGAAGAGTCCCAAGTCCACTTGAAAGACAAGAAGAAGAAGAGCAGAGACTGGCAGAGTCAAGAAGAGCCAGAAACTGTAGAACGTGAAACCATAGAGTCTGAAGCTACAAATTCTGAGAGTGCTGAACACGTGGGTGATCAAGAACAAAGTCGAATAAAGTGGGCACCAGCTACTGGGTCTCGTGAGACTGCTGTTGAAAGTAATGATGGAGGAGTGTTAAATGAGAATCAAGAGCAAGTGCAACAGAGAAAAGAACAGAATAAAAGAACTTGTGAACTTGATACTGAAGCAGAGGGAACTGTGCAAGTTAAGAGAGCAAGAAAAGGTGATGTGTGGCCAAAAGGAGTGAAAAGACTGAAATACACTCTGAAAAAGAAAATACCAGACACAATTGTTGAAGTACCAAACAAAACAGAACAAAGTGAGTCAGAAGAATTAGTTTGGAAAACTAAGAGAGTAAGAATTCCAGAATGGACATATGTGGTGTTGGAAGAATTTGAGCATACAGATCAGAGCAAAGAAGACACTGGTACAAAGCAGAGTGAAGCAAACGGATTTGAGCCACCCTAAGAGAACTGTGTAAACTAAAGGGTGCAGGAAAATGAAAGAATTTACTCAGAGAACTAAAAGAAGACATTGAATCAAAGGCTGTGAAGAAGACATAAAAAAAAGAAAAAGAGGGGGTGAAGAAAGAAGAAGAAGGCTTGAAGTGTTTGGATACACTACTTAGATAGTTTTTTTATATAGTTTTTCTAGTTTTTTCTTTTTTTCTTTTTGAATTGATATAAATTGTTTCCTTAAAATGGCAAAATTAACAGAGACTGGATATCAAACTCGTAGGTTCAAATGTAGATGTATTAATGCCTGCTTATTTAGTATTTTATTACTAATGTTGGTGTGGTTAACACTTAGGGGCCGATTCCGATCCGGGTTGGAAATCGTTCCGACCGACACGGACCGGGACTGAAGTCCGACCGACTCGTACAGGCGCCGTCCGACATGGCAAGTACGATGCGTCCAGGTCGAAATCCAACCGACTTGCACGGAATCAATCCGGAATGACCGAAACGTACGGAAAACAGTGCCCCGCTCGGAAACGGACCCGAAACCTTCCGACCGACACGGAACAGCTATAGTTCCGACCGACACGAACACGCGCCGTACAACGTGCCAAGTACGATGCAATGCGTCGTGGACGAAAGCGAGTCGCACGGAGTCCAAGCCGTACAACCGATTCGTACGGAACAGAGAGATTGGCAAGAAAAAGAGCCCGTCGCGACCAGCGCGTACGTGAAACATGCAACATAGCACAATGTCAGTGTGACCGACTCGGATCACCCCGCAAGTGACGCCACAGGCGTACGACCCGGTCAACTGAACGTCTCCGTCAGGCCCAAAGAAATCATGGAATTGACACAGAAAAAGGCCAAACAGGCAGTTAGAAAACCAAAAAAATTCAATATTCAAACCAAGACACACCCACAACGCCACCTATAAAAAGTGCAAAAATCCAGACCATGATCCTTTGCAAATGACACAGACCTGCAAACAGACAACACCACCACACTGAGACATACAGCCACAACCTGCACACTACACACCACTAACACCACACAATAAGCACACTCACAGACACCCAGCCATACACATACTCACCAACCCTCACTACCACACCCACCCACCCACCCACCCATCTCCACCACCACCCATCACCATGCCCCCAAAGAAGAATCCAAAGTTCACAGACAGTGAGTTGGAAGTCATGGTAGATGAAATCATCAGAGTAGAGCCACAGTTATTTGGCTCCTTGGTCCAACAGACCCCCTATCCCAGAAAAGCAAGATGTGGGCGAGGATTGTCGACAAGGTGAACCCACTAGCACCTAGCATGCGCACAATGGACGACATCAGGAACAGGTGGTACGACATACGCAGGAGGGTCAAGAAACTCATCAGCAAACAACATGCCCTGAGCCAGCACACTGGTGGCGGTCCCCCTGCCAAACCGGTGCATCTCACTTCCTGGGAGGAGAAGGTGCGGGCCATGCTCCCACCAGTTGGCCTCCATGGATTGCCTGGAATACCAGAGCCTGGTGAGTACACAAACAACTATTCCAAATTGTGATGTAATAGCAATCCGCACCCACAGACATTAATGTCAGGGGGACAGAGAAAACATTTACTGTCATCAAGCCACAGCAACCTAAAGATAACTATCCTCTCATGTGTATGCGACCTAGAGAAACACAATACCTGCAATGTCCCAGTAACATGTACCTAGGCCAATACATGTACAAACCCACTGACAAATACACCAGGGATTTGGCCCCAAACACCACCAAACACCGTCAGCCATCATGCTACCACAGTAACACACACTCCCAGGGAAGCGGAGTCACAGGAAGGAAGGTTTGGTGTGCCGGGAAGGTGGGTGTAGCGGAAAGCATGATGGGATTTGAAGTCACAGCCCATAGTCCCCATCCCACATGTCCCAGGAATACCCCCATGCACCATGCTCACCTCACAGGGAGTGGCAAAGTACTGCCAAGATTGATGAAACTGGGCTCTGGTGTGGGGAGCACAAGGCCTTGCTGGGACTTGGGCTCCAACAAACACCAGGACACCACTGTCAGACAACTTCAACATGTACTTAGACTCACTGTCATGGAAGCATGGCCCATGGTGGCCTATCTGGTCCAGGGGGGAGGAGGAGTGCAACCTCAGACTACATCTCCCAGCAGGCCCTGTCACACACACCCCTCCCACCAACACCAAACAACACACCTGGGACTAAGCACAACCTGAGACTCAAGGTAAATCGACTTCCAAGATGCCTGACACTGGGCCCTGGGGGAGGAGCAGCAATCCATGGTGGTATTTGTGTGCCAATGCAGATTGTAACTACAAACATACCTGCAATGTTACAGGAAAGATCCCCATTCACAAAAGTCACTAAACTGAGAACAAACTCACAGCAAGGCAATGGGATCCAAACACCAGTCACATGCAGCAGCCATCTTGTCAGCACACATTCAATACCAGGAAAGCTGAGTCACAGGAAGGAAGCATGGGTTTGCTGGGAAGGTGGGTGGAGTCAAATGCATGATGGGAGTTGAAGTCACAGCCCATAGTCCCCATCCCACATGTCCCAGGAATACCCCCATGCACCATGCTCACCTCACAGGGAGTGGCAAAGTACTGCCAAGATTGATGAAACTGGGCTCTGGTGTGGGGAGCACAAGGCCTTGCTGGGACTTGGGCTCCAACAAACACCAGGACACCACTGTCAGACAACTTCAACATGTACTTAGACTCACTGTCATGGAAGCATGGCCCATGGTGGCCTATCTGGTCCAGGGGGAGGAGGAGTGCAACCTCAGACTACATCTCCCAGCAGGCCCTGTCACACACACCCTCCCACCAACAACAAACAACACACCTGTGTGAGGCACGGAAGTGCACGTTTCGCAATGTCCATGTAAGTCAATGAAACTATACATGAGCTGTCCATGCACACAGCTCTACGTGCACATAAAACGCATCAGGTCATCAGGACAATGTTCCAAACCTACATTGGCATCTGCCTGTGATAATTGAGGACAATGCTATGCACATACACTTATCATGAAGCATAGTACCTATTTGAATGTGTGTGATACGTTGATGTGTGCTGAACCACAACATACATTGTGTGTCTCTTCCACCCACAGGGGCATCTGGGGAAACTGCAAGAACAGACGAGGAAGATTCCCAGTCCCAGACTCTGGTTGACACAGAGCTGGCCGGTGTGGATGCCTCTCACTCCTCTGACGACGACCACGAACAACCTGGACCCTCCGGTGTGGATCAGCGTGCAGCAGCAGTAACATCTGCACCCCCTGCCACCACTCCTGCTACATCTGACAACACCCAGATGACCCCTACTAACAACGACAGACCAAGCCAACCCAACACCGAGGGCACAGCAACACAGGGCACCCTGGAGGTGGCTGCCAATACCACCAGTGCCATCACAGGAGGAGGCCCAGTGTCGTCTGTGCCTGCAACAGCAGGACATGCTCGTGGGGGTAGGGGTGGTGGGAGTGGGGGCAGGCTGAGGCCACGTCATGCCCATGGTGCTGCACCCCAAGCTGATCCCCAGTTGGGACGCATCATAAATGCGTACCAGCAATGCACCGGAGACTTTGGCCAGGTTGTGGGACACCTCAGGGACATTAAACAACAGCAGGCTGAACATCATGCCAGATTGGACGCACACATGTTGCGGGTGGAGACACACATGGCCCGCATGGAGTCCAAGATGGACAAGTTGGATGATGTCACGGCGGTGCACAGAGACATACTTGGATGCCTACGTCAGATTGCAAACAACATGGCCCCACCTCCCTGTGTGCCCACTACATCAGTTGCCACAACATCTGCAACTGCCACAGGTAGGGAGGTGGACTCTGACGGAAACTCCAGCGCACCGCCCCAGCCTGCACCTGAGGGACCCCCCCAAAGAAGACGAGGGGTCGTCCAAAGAAGGACAAGTGAGAGGCAGCTGGCCATGCACATCCCCCAGGAAGTGAACACCTGTTCCTGATGTCCACCATTGTGTGCAAACCCTTCACCTTGTCGACTGTCCCCAACTCTCCCACATGTGATGGAGGGTCTGATTTGAACCAATGGATCTAATGACTGTGGACTTTACTCTGGTAATTTCATCTACCAACACTACCAACCCCCTGTGAACTTTGGATTCCCATTGCACTGTACAGCACTTCATGTCAACTACATCATTCACACACATGCATGTAAATAAACACTTCAACTCACACTTGTAGCCTCTGTGTTAAATTTAACCGGGTTTGTCACATATAGGTGATGATATGCTAAAGTAAGACTGTGCAGGAAAACCACTAGAGCAATCTAAACACTGAAATGTGATTTATGTTGATGTGACACATATGAGAGGTACACACTACTAGGTCAACACAACACGAATTCCCCATGCCCATCAGATTCTTTGCCTCAGACATTGTGAACTGCAAGTACACACAAATGCTGAAGCAGTGGCAATCAGCCCACAGGTCCAGCATGCCAAGGATTGTCAGATGTGTGGACACAGAGGAAGCACAACACAAACTGGTGCGCACCTTTATTACACATACACAACAAGTAAACTAAACATCAGATGCACGGTACCCTCACATGACAGTGATGATCAAAAGTAACCAAGAATGGCAGACATGCCAGCACCGGGGTGTGTGGGATGATGCATCTGGGAACCATTAAAGGTTGCACTCTGTGACCGTATTGTGCGTTTCAGAGGTTACATGTCACCAGACAACAGCCAATGGACCCTGTGAATGACAGACATACAACAGTGTTGAAATCACTAAATCACTGCATACATCTACAATACACATTACAAACACTATTCCAAAGAGTTGTGAAAAGATACGAAGATTCATGGCAACACTGATTGGGAGGACATACTAACTCAAGGGACACATCAATGCAACAATCATGACACGTAGCATGCAGAAACACATATGCTCTCACAGTGCACAACACAGACACATATCAGGTGATGCAAGAATTGTTGACAACACATCACTGTATACTCACAATTAGGAGAAGAAGTTGTTGATGAGCTGAGTCCGGACATCCCCCTCACCCTCATCGTCACTCGCAACATGTCCCAGGCCCGGATCCTCCCATGCTGGCGGTTGATGGCCGTCATCATCTTCGATGAGAGGCACCTCCTCCCTCACTGCCATGTTGTGTAGCATGCAACACACAATAAATATCTTGCACACCTTTTCAGGTGCATATTGGAGGGCCTCTCCTGTCCGGTCCAGGCAGCGGAACCGGCTTTTCAGGAGTCCAAATGTCCGCTCAATCACTCGCCTGGTCCGCCCATGTGCTTCATTGAAACGTATCTGCGCTGGTGTGACAGGGTTCCTAAGAGGTGTCAGCAACCACGGCATGTTGGGGTACCCGGAGTCACCTGCATTCAAACAGCCAAACATGTCATGGGTCAGGAAAGAGCGTGTAATCCCAAGATACTTAAAACACACAAGGTAAAGTGCAATTACACACCGACAAGCCAGGCACGCTGGTTCTGCAGCTGTGACATCATATGTGGTATCCTGCTATTCCGCATGATGTAGGCGTCGTGTGCTGAACCAGGGAAACGGACACAGAGATGTGAAATTGTCATGTCCGTAAGACATACCACTAGGGCATTAATAGAGTGGAATGTTTACGGTTGCGGTAAGTCTGCTCATGGGCCTGTGGTGGTACCAAAGCCACATGTGTCCCATCAATTGAGCCGATGACATTTGGCATCCCTCCCAGTGCATAGAAATCTCCCTTTATGCATGGCATTTGTTGTTGGTTGGGAAATCGGATGTATCGGTCCAGATACAACAACATTGCCTCCAAAACATCACGGAGAACACGACTGAACATGGTCTGTGACATCCCACCAGCACCAGCCACTGTGTATTGGAATGTTCCGGTGGCAAAAAAATGTAGGGCTGCCATCACCTTCACCTTGGGGGTCAGCGCAGTTGGATACGCATGCCCAGGTTGTAAATGTGGGGACAACTGCTCCTCCAAATCCTCAATCAGCTGGCTTGTGAAGCGGTACCGTCGGATGCAGTCACGTTCAGCCATGGTTGCAAGGTCCGGGAAGGGTCTGTGGACATTAGGTCTCCTGCAGTACATAGGGAATCAAAGAAAGTATTTCAGTTCCCCCACATCTGTGGCTATGACCATGCCAAATACCACATGCTACATCACATCAGGACACAATTGAGTCAGGTGTGTGCAATTCAGCATGGACACATATGCCAGCCATGTGCCCCTCACCTAACATGTCAGCTCCACATGGTGACACCACAAGTGCCATGCTCTGCTGTCGACAAACTGTGGTCCCTGTCACAGTACATCTGAACATATGTCACATACCAAACACACACCTCAATAACTAGTGAGGACAGTTGTGTTGTCAAAATGACAGGGGACTGGCAGTCACACACACGGGGAACATGCATTGCAACATGGACACAGTCACCATGTAATGTCTGATGTACACGTTCCAACACAACCATCAGTTGTCTGCATGGCAAACGTGGATGTCTGTGACACACAGACACAACACCAAATCACATGCCCAAAACTGATGGAGGTTTGGGGGGATTAACAACTCACAGATACAAATATGTCCATGTGCCTAGCACTATACGCAAATACTCATGATGTACCACACACAGCAAGGCCAGGGACACACATGACATATCATATGCAATGTAGGGTTCATGTAACATGGCAATACACAATGTGCCCTGCAACTGTGCCCAGGCCACGTGTGTTGACCAGCAAAGTCCCCAAGCACAGTAGGGAGGTGCATCACACACAATGCCTTTTTGTGACCATGTAACATGGCACATCCTGGTAGTGTGTACCACATTGTGCACATCAAATATGACATGTGTAGACATGTACCCACACATGTAATGAGGCATGAATAGTGATTGCCTGTACTGTGTGACAGGCTGTCACTGTGTTGTCCAGCCCCTCAGTCCATGTCAAAACATTTCGGTTGGCAGCTTCTGACCATCGAATGTAAGGGTCACACAGGCTTGTGCGATTGTGAATGACGCGTCGGACACTTAGGGACCAAGGCGTTCGCACGCCTTGGTCATAGACTGTAATGGCTATATATGCGGGTGCGATTTGAGGAGACGTGTCGGACACTTAGGGACCAAGGCGTACGCACGCCTTGGTCATAGACTGTAATGGCTATATATGCGGGTGCGATTTGAGGAGACGCGTCGGACACATAGGGACCAAGGCGTACGCACGCCTTGGTCATAGACTGTAATGGCTATATATGCGGGTGCGATTTGAGGAGACGCGTCGGACACATAGGGACCAAGGCGTACGCATGCCTTGGTCATAGACTGTAATGGCTATATACGCGGGTGCGATTTGAGGAGACGCGCGGACGCCTAGGATCCAAGGCGTACGCACCCATTGGCTGTCATGGAGACGAGCCTTGTGTTTTGCTACGTGTACGACTCGTGTGCTGCCAGATTCAGTTGGGCCACCACAACAATGTTGCAAATTCAATGGTGTCATGATGCAGAAAGTTTGAACGACGCGGAAGGCGTGTCCGATGCATTCAAAGTCATGGATTGGGCAAATTCGGATAATGCGAACGAGTCTGACCTATCTCTTTGGCCGCATCGAACAGATACTGCCTCTGTAGCACAGATATAAGGCTGTCTGTTCCCCAGAGACTGCACTTGCTTGCACTACATGCCACAGGACTGCATTTCATCACACCACTGCTGCTGTCTCTGCATCCTCTGTATCCTGCAATGGCACGTACTGTGGAGAGGGCCCCAGCATTCACTGAGGAGGAGAACCAGGCCCTGCTGGACAGCCTCCTCCCACAGTACTGCAAGCTGTATGGGAAACCAGGGGAGCAGGTGAGTGTGGAGTCCAATGCCTTTGCATTTGTACATGTAGTCTGACTGGCACTACTAGCATTGTGCTCACCAAGGGAAAGCATGCACACTGAGTAAGTTCAGGTTTCTGAGTGTGCTGATGCATGTACACAGCTGGCAATGTTTCTGATTGACTTACTGTCCTTTTTCCCTTATTTAAATGTGTTTATGTGTGACATACAATTGACTAATAGTGACACTTCCTGACATGCAAAACCTAGCATTGATGAAGAGGGGAATGTGACAATGTCTGCCATTCCAGCCATTTCAGCAACCAAAAACTGTAAGGGCAACTATGAACTGCTGCAATACACCAGACATGTAAGGGTACCAATCTGCAGGAGGGCCTCATGGTGGTTTGGGAATAAGAAATTGCCAGTTCATTGCAGTGAGATAGTTGGTGAAGAGTTGCACCACAGCTGCAGACCCTAGACCCCAGCTCTCCTCATCAGCTGTGTTGCAGATACAGTGCTGTATGCTTGTCTGCGAAAGTTGCGCAAACACCTGTAACCCCCCCCCGGTAGCAAATGTGCTGACTCAATTGATATGTTGTTGTTGCCAGTGTTCACTAATCAATGTGTGTCATGCAATGTAGGGAGAGGCTGGGGAGGGGGTGTAAGTGGAGTGGCCCATGTGATTGGTCTACCCGTGCTGGTACACGTCCTGTGCAACTCTGTGCCTCACAGTGTCCGGTCTGAGCAGTGAGTGGGTGTCCACCCTGAGGCCATCGGTCTGCAGGCACTGCCATGTCGTGAATTGGGGCTTGCACACAGGACAACTGCCCATTACCATAGTTGCACTACCTGTATACATGATATGCACTGTAAAGTTCTACATGTGTGTACAACTGTGTGTTTGGGAACATGGAGCATGTGTAGTGATGTTGTGTCACATTGTCATCCTCACAGGTCACTGCCCATGAGAAGAATGAAATATGGCAGACCATCGCCCGGGAAGTTAGGTCGGTGGGGGTCTACAGACGCCGCATCCGCCACTGCCAGAAGAGGTGGCAGGACCTTCGTGGCTGGACCCGGAGGATAGCAAGGGTTCAGCTGAAGCTGTCGCCTCCTCGCAGGAGGGGCGGTCGCCGGAACCTGACCCCCCACATGCTACGGATCCTGGCGGTGGTCTTTCCAGACCTGGATGGGCAGTTGAAGGCCAGACAGCAGCAAGGAGGGGGTAAGTCCATGCCTTGTTGGTGTATTTGGGTTAACCTGCACTTTGCACTCCTTCAGCCAAGTTACACTCCCACAGTTAGTCTGTCTGCTCAGACAAGTTCCATGTGGCTATATTTGGTGATGCCCCATTCACATCTGATGCCCAGGTGTGTCCCTTCCACTCTTTCACATGTGTCACTTGGGTTGTGTGTATTTACTGTTGTCCAAGGGAATGTTGACAGCAACATCAGCAAAATGTACATTGACTTGAGCTACATGGGTGAGGCTAATCTGGGACATGTGTCAGATCATTTATGGATTATTGACCTGTGCTCTGTGTGTGCTCAACATCTCTGCACTAATTGCTGTTGTGGGTCAGCATAGGAGTGTGAGGTATTGACCACACACCCATGCAGCAGGCATGCACAATTGTGACACATCAGACATTTGATGTGTATGAGTTCCAGAAAATGCATGGTCACCTGCATTGTGCTCCTGCTAATCCCATGTATCACATGGCCCATGGACAGGTCTGCCTTCTCCGGTCATCTGAGACACTCTGGCCTCCTAATCTTGTGTGTCAGCCAACACTTCGACCATTGTGAACGTTTATTATCATGTGTCTGACTCCGTGTCAAGCTGGCCTGCCATAGCTTTTCGTATTTCAGAGGTTTGCTATATGTTTGTCATGGACAGACATCTGACATGTGACTATTGGTTCTGCACACAGGGCAATACATATGTGTGTAGTCACTATAATGTGCATAATGGTGTATTCAACAGATTTGTGTCAACAGATTTGTGTCAGCAGCTTTACTATGTACTTGTGATGTCCTCTGTGATCAGGGATACAGGGTTGTAGACTCACAAACTGTGATGTGTCATGTTGCTTATGTGGCTTTATCATATTCTATCAAATGTGTGTAGCATGTGGTGACCATGTATACATGACCACTACCGGAGTTCCATTCACAGTGCAAACATGAGTGTGACACGTTGCTGAATGTGGAGTTGGCATGCACTGCCCCTGTGACAGTAGTCAGTACTGACTGATGGGCCAGACAGGCCTGTGGCCTTATGTTACACACTAATATCTGGGGCATGCTGTATTGTGACGTGTGTCTTGTACTGCAGCCACATTGTGCTAGCTTTACGTTTCAAGACATGGGCCGTAATGGTGTCTGGTAATGGAAGTATGTTCATCATAGCAACAATGAGGTCATGCCATCACAAATGCTGTTCCAAAACCTGAGTCAGTGGCCTGGAATGTGACATGTGTGTCAGAACACATGACAGTAACGATCAGAGCAGATCAGAGTACTGGGTAGTCTGGTAATGCCTGCACATGTGCTGTCCGACATCATACATACTATGGGCTGATGGGTCCATTGTCATCATGGGTACAGAGGGCATGGTTCACTGGCAGACTGATAGGTGCCAGGTTCACCTATTTGTGGTAGATTGTGATGCTGTTTTTAAATGATGCCAGGGCTTGCCCAGTGATGTGTTGCATTTAAGGTAATGTGTCCAGTAAACACAGGTGACTGATGTGAATCTGTTTCTCCTTGTTCACAGCATCATCGGCAGACACTGGAGGGGACAGCTCCACAGACCGTGAGGAGGGGCGCAGCCAGACTGGTTCCGCTGTGGAGGAGTCGGAGGGAGCCAGTGGCACAGAGGGTGACGGGAGCCACACTGAGGGCGAGTCAACAGCCACTACATCTGCTGCGGACGACGAAGGCTCAAGTGATGATTCCCTGGAGGAGGCGGGTGTGCCAACACCAGAGAACACTGACAGCGAGTCTGTCCCCGCCACCTCCACCATCTCCACCCTCCCAGTTGCTCCCATCCCAGATGTCCGTGGAGCCCCCCGTGTTAGGGCGAGAGTCTCCTTCAGTCCAGGCACCGCACCCCCTGCCTCTGTCTCCCCTGCTGCCCTGACTATGGGAACACCCTCTACGCCGGAACCACAGCCAAACTTCAAAAGAGACTCCAGCGCATCCAGAACGCCTCCGCACGACTCATCCTGGACATCCCCCGACACAGCCACATCACCGTACACCTGAAAGACCTGCACTGGCTCCCCGTCAGCAAGAGAATCACGTTCAGACTCCTCACCCACGCACACAAGGCCCTCCACGACCTGGGCCCAAAGTACCTCAACGACCGCATGTCCTTCTACACGCCCACACGCCAGCTACGATCAACCAGCCACGCCCTCGCCACCGTACCACGCATCCGCAGAACCACCGCCGGAGGAAGATCCTTCTCCTACCTGGCGGCCAAGACCTGGAACTCCCTCCCCACTCACCTTCGGCGAACCCAGGACCATCTCGCCTTCAGGAAGCAGCTCAAGACCTGGCTGTTCGAGCAGTAACTTACCCCCTCCCCCAGCGCCTTGAGACCCTCCCGGGTGAGTAGCGCGCTCTATAAATGCCGTGATTGATTGATTGATTGAGTGTGGAGTCTGTGGACCTGCTGAAGCAGATCCATGTGGGGCAGACATCAATGCTGAGTGTCCTCCATGCTCACACTAATCTCTTGACCCAATTGGTGTCATTTGTGGAAGGCATGTCAGCAACCATGTCTGCCCAACAGTGGATCAGTCAGTCCATGGACTCCTCACTGACGGCAGCAGTGTCCCTCCTCCAGCAGTCCCTCACCACACCTACCTCTGGCCCATCCACAATCCCCACTACCCTCCCCGATCCAACCACACTCACACCTGCACCATCACGCACAACACCAGACCCGAGCAGCACACGCACAGGGAAATCTAAGGCTAAACGCACCAGCACGCACACACAGGGGACTGATGGCACACACACAGGGGATAGGGTACAGACGCACAGACTGCCAAAACCTCTTCCCGGGACTGCCTTGCAAACCCCCCTTCCCAGAAGCTCTTCCTCTGTGAGCTTGGCCTCTTCCCCTCAGATACACCTGTGCCAACTCACAAGGGGAAGAGGAAGTCACCTTGCTGGGAGGGTATACCCCCCCGACCCCGCACACCCTCCCCCAAGAGCAGGGACACTGAGGCCCCCACCCGGAAATCCCCAAGAACCAGGAAGACCCAACCACATTCACACACTCCCACTACACACTCTCCGTCCTCAAGCTCCCATGCCACCACTCATTGTGTTCCGCCGCCACACCCTGCCCCAGGTTCACCCACCCACCGGTGGCACATCCCCAAAGTCATTAGGCCCTCCCCCCCTTCCACAGACACTTCCACAACACCCGCCCCTCAGCCTGTTCCTGCTACTGCAGTGGAGCCCGTGTCCCCCCCAACTGTCCTGGCCACTGCAGTGGAGCCCCCGCCCACTTCATCGGACATCCTCACTGCAGTGGAGTGTGTACCCCCCCATGTGTCGTGGCCACTGCAGTGGAGCCCCAGCACACTCCATCGGACATGCTCACTGCAGTGGAGATCCCACACACTCATCATGACCCATCCACTGCAGTTGCTCCTGTGACCCCTGTACCCACCACCACTCCCCTGCCCCATTCTTGTGCCCCCTGATCCTGTCCCTGCGGTGCCTGGCCTGCCACCATAGATGCCCCTCCAAAGGGTGATGTCCCCTACTGTGTGTCAGTGCAGGCAAGCTATGGGTGACATGTTGTCAGTTGTCCCCCATCATGGACTAATTTCATGGACTAGCCATTGGCCTTTTTGCATTCCGGACTGGACTTTTCCCCTTTACGTTGCTGAATAAAGTTATTTTTTGTTATTTCTTTGTATTGCATCTCATGTACATGATGTTGCTAAGGAGTGTACTTAAGTTGCTGTTGTGCTATTGTCATTTGCCAAAAAGTGATGTGATGTTGTGATGTGTCTCATGTGTGCCATGGTACATGAGTCATATTGCAGTATGTCTCCAAATCATCATTGGGTGTCAAGTCAGATTCTCATGATCACACCTGCTTTTGCACAGGGATTGGGACAGCCTTTGAAGTACTTCACATCTTTGTTTTCCACTGTTGCACAGGTTTAGTGCTGACATGTGTGCACATCTTACATCTTACTGACTCGGGCCGTCAGCACCGGACATGCATTTTGATGCATGGGTGATGAACAAGTCATCTGTGTAATTAGTGCAACTTGCCATACATATGTTTGGAGTATGTGCTGGTGACTTAAGGGACACTGCAGGACACAGGCTGATGTGACCAGAACCTTCAGGCAGAATTAATAGGTGGCTCACTGGCAGACTTCTTGTCTGACATGACTTGGCCCTGCACAGATGACTGTTGGCACAGCTGTGGTTACACATGAGTGGAGTCACCTCAAGGCAGTGTGTAATCCTGTGTCATTGACTGGGCCCATGTGTTGTGTTCTGTGTGCATGTCTCAGTGGGTTACCTTGCTTTTTTCCACACAGCCTACATTCCCTGCAGATGTTCCTGACTGTGATGCTTACTGAGTTATCCTGTGTTTGCCGTAGGTGTTAGGACTAGGTTTCCTGGGATGTGGGTGCATGGTAAATTACTGGTCATATGAGAGTCATCGGTGGGTGTGTTTGATGTAATGGCCCTGGTACGTGTGCAGACTCCCATGGGACATAATCAGGATTCACCACGGCACTTTAGTGTTTCCAAAACCAGGTTGTTTTCACTTTGTGGTAGCTTCATGTGACTGGGTAACTTGTATGTGTGTGTGAGTGCTCACACTCATCAGATCCTAGCCTTCAATGTCTGTTGCTGTGAAAATGTGTTCTTTGTGGGTCTCCATGTGCTCTCCATTGGTCTGGGACTGTGCCAAGGATCCCAATGTGTCAGATAAGTGTCACGTCATGCACATGTACCTCATGATATACAGTGTGGGAGTCATTCGCAAGGGATGTTGCCTGGCCATGTGTGATGTGTTTGTACACCTTGGATCCCCCTCCACCCCTGGGATTGTCATCGGTGCATGTGCAATGTCAGGAGTCCATGTGGGCTTGGCTGCTGCTCATTGTTGCAGATCAAGGTGTGTGGCATTTGGAGTGGGCATATGTGAGTGTTCTCATGTCTAGGACCCTACATACATAGTGGGCTCACATCACAGCCCATGGCCGTTTAGTTTTCTGAGTGAGTGTGATGGCAGTTTGGCTGTCACTACATGCCACAGTGCGCACATGTGACTGTTCTCCACAGTAGGGTGTACATCCAAATTTGTAATTGCAGAGGGCTCATCATACAGGCTACTGTCGTCACAATGTGGGCTCCTTCTGGGTATTGATGGAGTGGGTCTGTCTCTTGCTGTGTTTGTTGCTGTGCAGCCCAGCTTAGGTCACATGAGTGTGTTGCGGAACCACTCATGTCACAATGGCTGATTGCCCACATAGAGGTGGCCAGTTCCTGTGGGACTTCTGGATGTCAGTGTGTACACATATATCTGTTTTGAGTTAAACACCACATGATGGGTGTCGTACTAGCCTGAGTACACTGAGACACACACACATGTTGTGTTCATTAAGCAGTGTGGGGCTGGCTGGTTGTGTTTGTGCACCTGCACCCATGCAGTGGTATGGCTTTTCTGGACATTGCCTGGAAGTCGGGTGTAGGTATTGCCGTACTGTCCCTGGGACTCCTACCTCATCATTCGGCGCATTCTTCATGGTTATTATGTTCCATTGCTGCCATGGTATGGGTCTTGATCACCTGATGGCTGCAATCTACACAGGATTCCTTGGTATGTGTGTCTGTTTGTGTGCATATGTGTGTATGCATTCTGGTGGCCACTTCTTACATTGTGCAATTGTACATTGGAGGCATTGTCAGCCCCCATGTGCACTGCTACTCTGCACATGTCAGAGGGATGTTAGTCGACGCTGGACACTTCCACTCAACAGATCTGTGTTTGTTAGCAACACACCCACTACTTAGCCACTACATTGCTTGTGGTGTTACGACCAGGAATCTGACATGCAGATTTGCATTGGCTGTCATTTTTGGACAAGCACTCACATTTAGCTCACTGAGGTGGGGTGGGGTCTTGCCCCATTGATGCAATGTTCCCGATATGTATGGATTTAGGATGCCACACTCACCTTTTGGTCAGAGTAGGGTGGGAGGGATCAAGCCCCATTAGCACGATGTACCACGTTTGGTGGTGTTTTTGACACCACATCCACCTTTTGCTCACAGATGTGATGTGAGTTACAGTATGTGTTCCCTTTCAGTGTCACTGTTTCTGGGACTTGACACACAATACACAATCTTGGCATGATGGTAGGGTGAGGGGTATTTGGCCTACAAGCCGTATGGGTGGGAATGCTGGGAGTGATAGGCATCCCCCCTTGTAGGTAGAGTATGCTGGTAGTGATAGGCATCCCCCCTTGTGGGTAGAGTTTGCTGGTAGTGATAGGCATCCACCCCCATGCAGGTAGAGTATGCTGGTAGTGATAGGCATCCACACCCATGCAGGTGGAGTATGCTGGTAGTGATAGTCATCCACCCCCATGCAGGTAGAGTATGCTGGTAGTGATAGGCATCCCTCCTTGTAGGTAGAGTTTGCTGGTAGTGATAGGCATCCACCCCCATGCAAGTAGAGTATGCTGGTAGTGATAGGCACTCACCCCCATGCAGGTGGAGTATGCTGGTAGTGATAGGCATCCACCCCCATGCAGGTAGAGTATGCTAGTAGTGATAGGCATCCCCCCTTGTAGGTAGAGTTTGCTGGTAGTGATAGGCATCCACGCCCTATGGGCTGGAGAATGCTGGTAGTGATAGGCACTCACCCCCATGCAGGTGGAGTATGCTGGTAGTGATAGGCATCCACCCCCATGCAGGTAGAGTATGCTGGTAGTGATAGGCATCCCCCCTTGTAGGTAGAGTATGCTGGTAGTGATAGGCACTCACCCCCATGCAGGTGGAGTATGCTGGTAGTGATAGGCATCCACCCCCATGCAGGTAGAGTATGCTGGTAGTGATGGGCATTCCCCCTTGTAGGTAGAGTATGCTGGTAGTGATGGGCATCCACCCCCATGCAGGTGGAGTATGCTGTTGGTGGTAGGCATCCCCCCTTGTAGGTAGGGTATGCTGTTCGTGATAGGCATCCCCCCTTGTAGGTAGGGTATGCTGGTAGTGATGGGCATCCACCACCTCTGGGCTGAACAGTGCTGATAGTGATAGGCATCCACCCCCATGTAGGTTGGGACTGCTGGTGGTGATAGGCATCCCCCCCTATGGGTTAAGGACTAGGCATCCACCCCCATATGGACTGGAGAATGCTGGTAGTGATAGGCACTCACCCCCATGCAGGTGGAGTATGCTGGTAGTGATAGGCATCCACCCCCATGCAGGTAGAGTATGCTGGTAGTGATAGGCATCCCCCCTTGTAGGTAGAGTATGCTGGTAGTGATAGGCACTCACCCCCATGCAGGTGGAGTATGCTGGTAGTGATAGGCATCCACCCCCATGCAGATAGAGTATGCTGGTAGTGATGGGCATCCCCCCTTGTAGGTAGAGTATGCTGGTAGTGATGGGCATCCACCCCCATGCAGGTGGAGTATGCTGTTGGTGGTAGGCATCCCCCTTGTAGGTAGGGTATGCTGTTGGTGATAGGCATCCCCCTTGTAGGTAGGGTATGCTGGTAGTGATGGGCATCCACCCCCTCTGGGCTGGACAGTGCTGATAGTGATAGGCATCCACCCCCATGTAGGTTGGGACTGCTGGTGGTGATAGGCATCCCCCTATGGGTTAAGGACTAGGCATCCACCCCTATGTGCTGGAGAATGCTGGTAGTGATAGGCACTCACCCCCATGCAGGTGGAGTATGCTGGTAGTGATTGGCATCCACCCCCAATGGGCTAAACACTGCTGGTAATGATGGGCACCCCCTATTGGTTGTGCCTGCTGGTAGTTATGGCTATCTACCCCCTATGGGTGTTGAACTTGCCGTCTGCGGGGTGCGCGTCGATTCCTGTTATTCATTCGGTCATAGACGTACAGTGCAGGGATGACATGTGCGATCGGATACATGCTTGGTTCGTCTCGTACCCGCTGTTCGTGTTGTGGCGCGAATCGACGCGAAGAGACTCCTGTTCCGGATGCTGAGACGTCCCGTTAGTGGCGAACCGTTCGGGCGCGTAGGAAGTGCGCATCGTACTTGCCCGACCGGAAGCTGCTGTTTAAATGCCTCCGGACGAGTCGAGTTCAGCGGTTATGGTTCCGGCTCGTACGGAAAATGTTGCTGATTTCGGAGCCTACGGCTCGGTCGGCAATCGGACACATTTGCGCATCGTACTTGCTTGCCCGGACGGATCGGCTCCGGGACCAAGGGGGTCGTAAGGTAAGGCTACGGACGGCTCTCGGAGGGCTGTCCGACCCGGATCGGAATCGGCCCCTAATTGTTATTGTGCCTGTCTTAATGGTAATTAACCATAAAAATAATACTAATGGTGTGTCGAGTGAAAAAGTCGATTTTAAAAGTCTTAAAGAAATCTCACATACTAATATAGAAAAGATGGAAGGTGATAGTATCTACCATCAAGATAAATCAATTAATGACTTTTCGTTGAATGTATTTACTAAGTTGTTGTATGAGTACGTTGACACAATGGATGCGAGAGAATGTTATGTGTGTATGCAATTACCATCGTCTGTCTCAGAGGGGGTGACATATCATCACCTACCTTTAACACATGGTGTGTCTTGTAGTGTACTAACTAGTCTGTTTTACGAGAGAGGTGGTTTACAGTATTATTATTCTAACATGGATTTAGTGTTTTCAGAAATTCCTATTAGAAAGAACATGAATCGAGTGAGTAGTGCTGAAAATGCAGAATATATGGGGAAGTTTTCCATCCAACAAAAACAATTGATTATTATTATTATTATTTCAGATTTATACAGCGCATAGCTGCCCCAGCAACGGGGCGTCCCAGCGCTACCCCTACAGTGCCCGTGAGTAATAACAGCTCGGGAGAAGGGAAGAAAGTTATGCTGGGAAAAGCCAGGTCTTTATGGCTTTCCGAAAGGCCAAGTGGTCTTGGAGCCCTCTAATAGCAATCGGGAGGGAGTTCCCGAGTCTGGCAGCCAAGACTTTATAAGAGCGACCACCAGCCCTGGCTCTTAGAGCTCTGGGGATGCATGCCAGCCCTTGAGCAGCTGACCGCAGGCAGCGACTCGGAGCATACGGTGTTAACAAGTCAGATAAAACCGGGGGGGCTTGTTGCGTCAGGATTTTGTGAGCGACGCATAGCGTCTTGAACTGAATTCTCTTCTCTACCGGTAACCAATGTAGTTTAGGTAGAGACCTGGACACAGAGCATGTTCTCGGAAGCGCCAATAGAGTGCGGGCTGCTGCGTTTTGTATCCTCTGTAGGCGTTGAATACAGGATTTATTGGCACCTAGGTAAAGGGAATTGCCATAGTCCAATCTGGATAGGATTGTGGCTTGTATTATAGTCTGCCGGACTTTAGGCTCAAAGAAGCCGAGGAGGGGTTTTAGTCCTCTTAGGAGCCCAAAGCAAGTCCCTGCAACTACTTTGGATTGGGCATCGAAGAGAGCCCTCTATCAATCCAAAATCCCAGGTTCTTAACCACCTCCTTTGGTGTTGGTGCTGGTTTTAATTGATCTGGCCACCATTGTTCTGACCACATATCGCTGTCTCTACCAAACAGCAAGATTTCCGACTTACTGGCATTTAGCTGTAAACAGTTTGTTGTCAGCCAATTGGCGACTGCCAACAAGTCCTCCTTAAATTTAACAAGATTGTTATTGCAATTCTTGGAGAAGGCGATGACTAGTTGGGTATCGTCGGCATAAGAAACCAACGATAACCCTCTGCTTCTTGCCATCACAGCCAGGGGTTGTACATAGATGTTAAAGAGCACGGGGCTCAGTATCGATCCTTGTGGAACCCCGTGTTTAATCTCCAATTCCTGGGAGTGATATGGTGGCACTAAGACCTGAAAAGTTCTGCCCTCTAAAAAGGAGCGAAACCAGGCCAAGGCCAAACCCTCAATCCCTATCTCCTGTAGCCTGCACAGTAATATCTCGTGCGAGACATTGTCGAAAGCGGCACTTAAATCTAACAGAATTAAGGCCGCAGACTTTCCGTCATCTAAGCTGTTACGAATTTCCTCCGTCACTGCCAACAGAGCCGATTCCGTACTATGGCGGGCTCTAAAACCATTTTGCGAGGAATCCAAGATGGTATGTTCCTCTATAAACTTTGTCAGAGTCGCATTGACATGGGATTCAGTGACCTTAGCTAAAAAGGGAGCTGAGAAATGGGAGCGGTAGTTACCCGGTTCATATGGGTCTAATGATGCTTTCTTCAAGAGAGGTGTTACTTTCGCGTGCTTCCAAGCTAATGGTAGGCACGCTGATGTCAAAGATAAATTAATCAGTTCCCTGGCCACTGGGAGAATAGGATTATAGATTTGGCGGAATTGGGCAGGTCTCAAGAGATCAGCTGGAGAGCCTGATTTAATTTTCAGGCAGAGATGTTCAGTCTCCGTAAGGGATATTTGGGGGAAGGAACACAGTATATTATCTGGAATGAGTCCCCTGATAGAGTATGTGCTCATAGACACAATTTAACCTGTAGGCTACGGTTTGAAGAAATAGAATTCATTAACATGGTAGAAGATAGAAGGCAGGATTTTAAGAGAAAAGCTGCTGAGCAAAAGTCTCATGTACCTCCATGGGCTTTCAGAGAAGGAGATTATAAAAAGGGTGAGACATACGCTGCCATGACCCTGGACTGGCATCATAGAGGGAAGCTTTGCTTGCTTAGACTAAAAACTGATTATAACAAATATTTCATTGGTTCTAGTGAATGTGATCATACTTTCCTAATTACGGGAGGATGGGGAATAAAAGGTGGAACTGATCCTGTCTTTCCAGGAATCTATTATGTGTGTGGTAAGAATGCCTACTATAGGTTGCCTGCACATTGGTATGGATGTTACTATATTGGCATTGTATTTCCAAAGGTGTACCATTTGGACAAAAACGACAGAATCAATGAAGTAAAGAATGGACTAACACGTATTAAGAGAGGGGCGAGTTTTTCAGAAATAGTGGGAGATATTTTTGGAGCATTTATTACTTCAGTTGGAGTCATATTAAACTTGCATAAAATTAGAAAATTGTCCACAGTGGTTGATCGTTTATCAACGGATACTGCTGGTGGTTTCTTGATGATTGATACTGAAATGGTTGCGATCAGATCAATGGTTTTACAAAATTGACTTCCCTTGATGTATTATTGGCCAAAGAGGGTGGAGTCTGTAATATGCTTTCTAAGTGACAATCTGTATTGGTGGGTATTTTGGTGATGGCTCAAAACCCCATCAAAGGGGAGATTGATGGAGCAGGGTTTTCGCGAAATAAAACCTGCTCAAATTGAACCCTCAGTAAAGTTTATTAACTGTGTGCAGTGAAAAACTAATGTGAAAAAGAGCCTAACATGAGGGAAAATGCTATTGCGCAAGCGCGCACTAAAGCACTGAAGTAGGCCGTAAAATGCTTCTTGACATGACAAAAATAAAAGACTAATGCTGCTTTTGTGCAC
Source organism: Calotriton arnoldi (assembly GCA_963921515.1). Lineage (NCBI taxonomy): Eukaryota > Metazoa > Chordata > Amphibia > Caudata > Salamandridae > Calotriton > Calotriton arnoldi. The sequence continues at coordinate 2,575,613 of CAWUFW010000604.1, read as the reverse complement.
AATATTAACGTTTGCTAGAAAAACAATACTAATGTGGGTTGCGCATGGATAGATGCAATATGGGGTGGATGCGTAATAAAAAACATTATAAGTGATTAATAATGTCTGTGTTTTGTTTTTCATAGAAGCATGGTTTTCTGTTCTGCGGGAAAACACGGGGTTAACAAAGTCTAGAATAAAATTCTGCAAAATAACACTGAGCAAGATGATGGCAGTGGAAGACAAGTGTCCTTCGCTAGTCCTGTGTGCCTGCCAAGAGACAACTGATAGAAACAAAATTTTCCTTGAGCGAAAGAACACTTCCTTCACCATGCGGCGCGAACGGATAAATGAGACACATAATTTGCTACATGACTAGGATGAAGGAAATGAATGTTATGACGGAGGCTCGAATTTGTATTTCCTGGGGTGGAAGTAGATATGCAGAATAAATGAACAATGAAGAAGATGAGCTAAGGGACATGACGAGGGTGGTGTGATAGTACACCCCCTTCCTTAACCAATCATGTGTAGAGAAATCCTCTGTTCTGACACAAGTGTGGGTTGGACATTTGGGTTTTAGGGTATAATTGTGGTTCCTGGTAGGAGGGGTTTAGGAGTTTTCACGAGAGTCTGTTGGTGTTAGTTGGTGTCTTACTTACCTGCGGGAGGAGAGGCCTTCTTTGCTGTCTCCTATTCTTGAGCTGGCTGTTCCGTCTGCTGATTCCTGACTTAGTCTTTGCCTTTTCAAACTCTTCTTGAGGGGCCTTACTGCTCTCATGGCCAGAGAGTAGATTTCCTATTCAATTGGGTTAGTATAGACAGAAAACTAAATTTCCATAATCATTTGCAAATGTATTTTGTCTCTGAACCTTTTTTCTCTTCGCCTTTCCACTCCTTTATGCATTGTCATTGGTGAGATGTTTGTTTGATCATATTTCTCTAATGTTTTTGCTCCGTGATGATCTGTGATTTGTACTGTATTTTGGTATTGATGAGCATTTATTTCACATTATTTTAGATAGACATTATAAATATACAAATGTTTCTGTCTTTATTAGAGGTGTTTCTTAGTTTATGATTTATTCAAGAAACAAGTATTGGTTTGCCAAACCCTATCAACTACATAAAGATCGCATCGCCACAATTGGTATGATAGAAATGAAGATACAAATCAGTTTTGGTAATTTTGGTAATTGTTTTGGAAATTCACAAATCTCAGCGTGAAGGGGCTTGTGGGTAATGAAAATTGGGCCTAGTTTGTGGAAAATTATTAGTCCCAGATCGCTGGATCAGTTTTGGTATCAGCCTGATGGTTTATATTGATTATTTTTATCAAATTAATGGTTGAATTATGGATTTTGGTTACTAATATGAAAAGTTAGAGTCTTTCTTTTATGTAGTCTGGAAGTACGAGTGCGGAGTTGCCTAAGATCCCGGGATGTTTATTTAGCCCTAGTGGCAGAGGAATAGTGTGGAAAAGTATCACACTGCAGAAGTACTTTGTCTGTTGTTGTAATATCACAGTGAAACATTACAGATTTACACTATAGCCAAAAGAAATTGGACCATTTATTTTTGGGTATGCAATTTAATAATAAGGCCTGCACACACAAGAAACAATTTACTAAATGTCCCATCTGTGACAAGCTACCTGTGTACAGATACTGGGCTGAGTTAGACAGTAGTTTCAATCACTCATCCCACATATATGTGCATAGACGTGTGAACATGTGTTCTCATGCAACAGCCCAGTGCCTATTTCCCCAGCGGTGCAGCACAGGGCCTTATTTTTGAGCACTGGCAGTTAGCACTCAAATACATTTTACCAGACGTAACTGCATGCAAGACTCAATTAAGTGAAATCCACTCATAGCTGAGATTGAAAAAACTGGGTGGTCCAAAATGCCAAATAGCCAAGGTGGCTGAACGGGTCAGAACTCATTCCTAGCACCCATACAAAAGTATTTAAAACACTTTAAAACCCCCAATTTGTCATCTCCTGTCTTTGTGAATGCCTGACTGCCATACTCTCAGAGGAGTTTTATTTCCCCCAGGCACCACTCTTGTTCCTACCTAATTCACATCCCTTCTGCAGCCTTTGTGCCCAACTCCACATTCCCCATTTTGGCCTAGCTAGTGCCTTATGCCATCTTTCCCCTCCCCTCCCCAAATTCATTACATGACCCCCACCTGCCTTTTTACTACGCCTGTCTCTTTGTCAATGCTCTATTGCTTTGCAAGTATGCTTGTGATATAGGGATCACATACTTATATTTCATTCTGATAGGGCTAGTAATGTTGACTTGGGAACAAAAACGTTTTTGTACTAAATTGACATTGAAAGTTGTGCACTAATTTCAAACTTCCCCGATTTTCCTTTTTGCACTTTTTGCCTGGTAATTCCTTGCAAAATGTGGACTGGAGAAGAGGTCAAATAGCGAGACAATGTGAGTTATATCATCATGAATTCTGCATTGAATGGTAATTTTGTCCAAGAGAACAATTAAAAGTTTTGTTCAAGATTTTTTCTGGTATGAAATGATTTCTTTGTATCTTCACTCAGATTTGAATGAGGACCTTAGTTCTTGGAGCCTCAGTCTTGATAAGCCCTTTGTGATGTCACAACTACACAATGGAGCAACATGTTATATCCATTATGCACCTGCCTTACTTTAGGTGCCTTCAGTTTCTACACCTTCACTGATGCTCTTCAAGCCGTAAAGATCCAGAATGACCAGGACCATCTTCTCCAAAGATTTCATGTACATTACGGTGCGGTGTGGATCTTGCCAAGGTATTGTGTAGCAATTTCCTGCACTTTCTGCTTCAGATCATTTCACTATTTTTGATTTCATCAGCCTCACAAGGGTATGATGAGATCAGAACAGAAAAGTCCTGCTTCCCTTGTCTACAGACTGCCAAGTTGAAGAAGGTTTGGTGATTTGTGTTACCAGATGATTGAAAAGGACACAGAATAGCAGTGGGTTCTGGTTAGTTCTCTGCAGTCAAAATGGCCCACTCCTTGTCTGTTGTTGCTTGGGGGTTCACAATTAGGCTTCAGGGGTGTTCTTGTGGGTACCAGCATGTTTTGCCTACCACCCCCACCCTTTATAGATGTCTCTACAGGCATCCAACACATCATAAAATGCTCTGTGTGGCTTGGAAAGGCTACTTCCTGTTTTCTGCAATTTTCGTACAGGTGAAATTAGTGCATGTCCTATTTTTTAATGTGCTCCTGTTTGCAATTCATGTGCTAATTTTATGTGTGGAAATGGCGATGCTATAAGGCTTAAAATCAAGTCTGTCATGGGTGTCAGTTGCCCCCTATAAGGTTGTGACTTTTTACATGGTGGGAGGGTTGATGTCATTTATGATGGTACTGAGTGCTAAACCTGAATACTTTTTGGTGGAAGAAATGGGGTTGAATAGTAGTATAATTTTTTTTCTATGTTCTACGGCATCTGATTTATTTATATGCAGTCCTGAATGCAGTTGGATGGTGCCAGTTATGTCCTCTGGAGCTTATGAAGTTGGTAGGAGGTATGATCCAGATGTTAAAATAGGGGTGGAGAGATCTTTGTAGCAACGACTAAGTCTTGATCCAGTGTGGCGGCTCGTGTCTCCAACATAGAATGTGATAGAAGATCATCTAAAGATACATTATGTACTGCAGCATAACATAACTTAGTAAAAGAGAGCAAAGGATTATAACATTCCTGTTGGACTTGGCCCTTTCTGCAGGGTCATCCTCAAACATTTTGCCTTCACCCTTCTGTTTTCTGAACCCATTTTTGTTGGCTTTTAGGCATGGTAAAATTGGCTTACACCCAATTGGCACATTTAATTTACTTGTAAGTCCCTAGTACAGTGGTACTACATGTACCTAGTGCCTTTAAATTAAATGCTACCAGTGTGCCTGCTGCTCTTATTGTACCATCCACTTAAGTAGCCCTTTAAACATTTCTCAGACCTGCCATTGCAGCCTCTGTGTGCAGTTTTAAACTGCCATCTGAACCTTCCTTTTTAATACCCCTATGACACCCCTAGCTTAGGCCCCAAAACAGCCCAAAGGGCAGGGTGCAGTGTATTTAAAATGTTGGACATGTACTTTTAAGTTATAAATGTCCTGCAGTGAAAAACTCTTAAATTCGTTTTTCACTACTACAAGGCCTTCCTCTCCCTTAGCGTAATATTGGGTTACGTTTTTACATTTAATAAGTGCTAGCTTTCAATTAGGAGCGAGTAGGAATGTTGAGTTTGGCGCCCAAAGAATTGTAATTTAAAACCCTCTTTAGTAGTAAAGTCAGATTTTTAGTCACAATTCTGAAAATGTTAACTTTTAAAAAGTTGGCATTTTCTTCTCCTTACCATTTGGTGCCTGCAACTTGTATCCGGGGTCACATGACTAGGTGTAGCTGGCAGTTGGTCTTTGTGTATTGCTCCCAGACAGTGAGACAAAGGGGATATAGGTGTTCATAGGATAGGCCATTTCTGACTTGATGAGGCGGAGGAGCTGTCATCTACCACACTTGCACATTACAAACCCTCTGCCTGAGCATACTCACAAAGGATTTGACACTAGTCTTCTGTGACCCCAGGGAAGCTGGGGCCAGGGCAGGGAGGCAGGAAATTCCAAGCACCTCTGGGGGTGAAAAACTCCAGAACCTTCTCCTACATCAAAGTGTGCACCAGGCATAAATAATGGACCCTCAGACCCAACTCTTCAGTACAGCTCTGGACCTGTGGAAGACTCAGAAAGACTGCTGTGCTGCCCTGCAAGAAGAACTGCTATTCTGCTGCCCTGCTGCCTGAGTGAAAAGGGCTGGCCCTGGATCTTGAACCCGGGACCACAAGAATGACTCCAAGGGCTAATTGGCTGGCCTCCTGATCAGAGCCTCAGGAACAGAAAAGGCTTCAACCCTCTTGAACCCAGCACCTGGACTCTGTCTGCTGTGAGTCCTGAAGATGGTGCCACCCCAGTTCTGGACCCTTGGAAGTAGACCTGAAGGTGCTCTGCCAGCCAAGCTGTGGTCCAGTGGCAGAAGTGATGCAGCGCAACTCATTTCCTCGTTGCTCCGTTTCGGAACTGCCACAGCGTAATGCATCCCCAACGCCAGACCTCACATCTGGGCCTATAGTCTCCTTGGACCGCTGCTGTGCAATGCATCTTCGCTGCAGGCCTTTGGAGCTCAAGCCCTCCTTCGACAGCATCCTCGACGATGACGCAGGACTACACATCGCAGCCCCGCAGCTCCTCGGAACCGCCGGTGAATGGCACATCTTCAATGAGGATTCGAATCCCTAGGCCCGGTTCGACAGCATCCTCAACGACTATACAGGACTCCGCATCACAGCCCAACATCTTCTACGGAATTGTTTGTGCGTGATGCATCTTCAATGCTGGACTTCGCATCGCAAGCCCCTTGCTGACAGCATCTTTGGCGAAAAGATAGGACCCCGCAGCTCCTCGGAACTGCTGCTGCGCAACACATCCTCAACGAGGGATCTCGCAAAGCTCCTCAACCAGGATTTAAGGTACTTTGTTCAGTGGGCCTAACTTGGTCCCTATATCTGGCATGTGCTCCAACGCAGTCGGTCTGAACTTGTGACTTTGTCCCAGTCTAGCATGACCAGATAACAACAGTTGGAGATTTGTGCTTCTACACCTTATTTTTACATAAAGTTTTGAAATTGCATATCTCCGGTTCTACTAATTGGATTTTTGTCATTTTGCTCTCAAATAATGTATTAAATGTTACTTTGTTTTTCGAAACTGGTGTAACATTGCACCAACTGACCCCTTAGGTGCTCCATGCTCCCATGTATCTAACTAAGCGGATGAGCCAAATTAACAGGGAGAACAGACAACAAAGCCAAGTACCAGACGCTGACACTAAGAGAACGTTCACGAGCCGAGCATTGATGATATTTGGCAATGCATGTCAATCATGCAACAAGGATGATATGAGAATATGATAAAGTGGTGTCTTCAAAATTTTAAATAACATGGGCCGTATTATCCGAGATTATCCAGTTACACCATGTGAGCACAGTACAGTTTGCCAGTAAATTGGTAACTTCTTCTGACATCAAAGATTAGCGTTTTGTCTTCAATTCTTGAAGGATTTAAATCGAGGTGGGTGACAGACAATATTACATTTTTTTGGCAGTTTCACATCAGAAGAATCTTGACCAAGGACATCAGTGTGCTTCACCAGGGTTGTGGTTTCAATTGGTCCAGCAGGTGCAGTGGCACAGGGCGCAGAGGCTTGAGGGGCCCACCAAATTCTGATTATTGCCCTACTTGACGATTCAAACAGCAGCTAGGGGGGGCCATTTCCTTTCTCGCACGTCCCATGACACATTGGCTCCGTCACTAAATTGCATATCATACAACTTGTATTCTGCAGCACAACATAGTTCATAGTTTTATTACATGATCTATGTCTGTGTGTTTTTATCGATGAGCATGAAATTACATTCCAGACAATATTTCTTCATAATGGCATCACTACAATACAAGGAGTGATAGTGAATTGATCATCACCCGCCTCGCCCGGGCACTCAGACAAAACGAGAGTTTTAGCATGCGGCCTCAGAGCTGTCCCATTCATCACACTAACAGGCCTGCTTGCTCAGCAGTCCCTGGGGACCACGGCCACTGTTCTGTCTTTCAAGAGCATGTTAATAATTTATGCAAAGAGGGCCTTGGTTTTCTAGCAGGCGCTCGAGCACGCACTACGAAGGAGCTTTCACTTCCCATTAGCTTCGTTCAGTGCGCGCGGACTTCATTTGGAGAAGCTGGGTGTATTTTCCACGCCACGGACCGGAAGTTCACTGGGGCTTTTAATTTCAGGCCCTGAAGGGGAAGAGCTGCTCGGGGTGGCAAGGCCTGCCAAGGTCAAGAGCAGAAGACGTGTCACTCGAGGTGGACACAGTCCCTTTTGGAAAAGGGAAGATAATTGAACTTCTGCTACCAGGAAATGTAGGAAGCAGGGCCGGCTTTAGCGCTGGTGGCGCCCGGTGCGACAGTCCTTTTTGCTCCCCTCCCCCATACCCTCCTTCTGCACGAATTCTCTCACTACCACTCTCCAACAGTGTCCCTCACCTCTCCATACCCCCTTTCTGACATACATTTAATTTTTTAAAGCGCTATTCATAGTTCACTCACTCTCAGTTCTCTGATCTGCATTGTATTCGATCTTTGCCGCAGGTACATTATACCCCTGAGCTACTTTATGACGAGTAAAAACAGCCACTAGACAAAACTCCAATCTCTCACCAGCAGTTACATTAATCGCCAGCGTTATCTTGACATTTATATTGTTGCCTGAAAACTGCTGGACGCCCAAGGAAGTTCACAAGCTTTTAAACCCTTAAGTCATTTTAAAACAAGGCGCCCCCCACCAAAGTCAGAGCCAGGTGCGGCTGCACTGTTCGCGTTCGTGTTAATCGGAAATGAGCTGCGGACGCAATGAGACTATTACAGACCTGCTAACTCACACGGTGCCACTGTGTGACACACATATCAATCAGGAACCCATAAAGGATTAGTGTTGAAAATTAGTATAGTGAAATATGAAAGTAATTTGAGTGGTGGATATGTTATTCAGTTATTTGGATAGAGAAGGGTAGCGGAGGGATTGAAGAGGGAAAAAGGTTTGCATTTGTATAGTGCTTGCTACCCCTGATGAGGTGTTGAAGCGCTTTTTTTGGCGAGTAGCACGCTACTCTGGAACCCATAAAGGATTAGTGGTGAATTGGTATAGGGAAATATGAAATTTGAGAAGTGGACATGTTAGTCTGTTATTTTGATTGAAAAGGATAGTGGAGGGATAGAAAAGGGAAGGATTTAGACTTATTTTTGTTTTTTGTTTTGGAGGTCATAGCAGTAGGAGGAGGCTTGGGATGAGTAAAAAGGGATGTGGAGGGGAACAGTCATAGGGAAGAGTTTAGAAAGGCTTGTTTTGGGGGATCGGTATAGTAAAAGTGGTGTCAGATGATGCAAGGAGGGGTAGAGTAGGGGAGAGTCTAGAAAGGGTTATTTTGGGGATCATAGTAGTGGCATGGGGTTTGGGATAAATGAGAGCTATATAAATGCAATTACAATACTATGCAATACAAAACAATATAGACTCCCATCACACAGTCACCCAGTGAGGAGCCGATTTCACACGGTGGCAGGGAAAATTAGCTGAAAATTATTGCAAACAGTGAATTTTCAGCTAGTTTTTGGAGGCTTTGAACTGCTGACATCCATTCAGGGGTGTGAAAATACCCAGGACACCGGCAACATCCTCCACAAGCTTATTATTATTTTTATTTTGAGGAGAGGGTTTGGAGCGGTGTTGGGGCACAGCTGCCTCTTAGGTGCTTCTTAGCATAAGGCCCCGCACCCTCCAAACCCCGGCCCCTTCTCACACGGTATGATTTTTGATCTAGTTGGCAGGTCTGCTCTTAGTTTATAACAGTCTCGGATTAGCAGAAGAGACGACAGTTCATCACACCAGGGCGCATGTCTCAGACATGCTCCATACCTCAAGGAGGACCATGTGAATTATGATGGACAGCGCCCAGCAAAGGGATATTACACTGACCATTGGGCATGCGTCTATCTGTTCACACCTTACCAAAAAGCACCAAAAAATCAAATCTGTACATTTAGCTCCACAGTGTTCCCAGGGGGTATACACAAACAAGAGAGTAAATTGCAAACCTCATTTCCGTGAAAGTTGCACACAGAGACCACAAACAAGCTCTAGAGTTGCCAATTTGACTACCAACTTCACCTCTTATCACAAAGATTTATCAGATGTACAATAGTGCATTGTTTTCCTAAGCTCAACAACTGCCCCACTCATAAGATGGCTGATTTAAGCCAGTTCCTCTTTGACAAACACAATTAAAAAAGGATGAACAACGACCTTGTCAAATAACCCGCTGAGACCCCTCATATATACCTTCGCTTTATACTCACTTAGTGCCCCATAACTTCACTTACTTTGAAAGAAAAAAGGCTTTTTGGCTTCCTATCCTCCCTTAAGGTCACATTGTATGACGTCAACATTTTATCCTCCTCCATCAATAAGTCATTACCTAAGGAAGCACTCTCTTCCCCTTCCTATGCAACATCATCAACATATGTCTTGCCACTGAAACACTTCCCACATCTCCAAAGCAAGCCAAATCCAACCGTAGAAAACAAAATCTGTATCTTTACTCTGTCACCACAGCAATTGCTTCAAAACCACATTGATCACAATAGTTGTCTACACTTGCTGTTAACCCAGATGCAATACCTGGGTTGTCTCAGGCAGGTTATTGGTGGCACCCTTACCATGAATCGTGCATCCCTCAACAAATGCATACTTGTGTGGCTAGACTTCTTAGCAGCTTTCTATACCATTGACCACCACGTGCTCCTTGCCATTCAAATGGGCACCACCCAGGCTGCCCTATCACAGCTCTCCTCCTTCCTGTCTGAATGTTCACAATTAATTCATACAAGACCTCCACAAAGTTCAATGTGTATGGACGCCTTTGTGTTACTGCTGGTTACCCAAAACATCATGATCCACCAATACACCAACAACACCCATCTCTACCCATGATACTCACCACCTCCACTCCTCAATGTCCATCGCATGCCTCAAATTAGACAGAACAAAACTGAATTTCACCACTCCAATGAGGAAGCACATGGAAACCAAACCCAATTGTAGAGTCTCAGATAAAGGCCATGAGGACTTCCCCTTTCTCCAACCCTTCCAGTACAAAACCTGTGCTTTAATATCTTTCCCACTTTGTATGTGTTATGTACAGTGCAGCAAACATGGAAAGTTGGAAACATGTAAATAGTACTGATAGTTGGTGAGGTTTTATGCAGGCAAGTTTTCACAGTAAATATGGGATGTTATGAAAAAAACAAAGATTTTCACCATCCATTCAGTTTCAAAGTCATGAGGAAAACAAGGCATAGAAATAAGGAAAGCAGAACATTTCAGCAGCAATGGATTGTCCCATACTCAGGAACTACAAATCTTTGCAAACCCTTAATTATAAATGAGAAACGATGTTGGTGAGTGGATGTATATGAAGGCACAGCAGGAGTTGGGGGCAGATGGACTTGTGAATACTTTTCCTGGTTCACATTGCAGTTGATCTGTGAAAAATTAGATCTCTTAGATCATAATGCAATTTATGGATTTTTGAACATTGGGCTATGAATGTGAAAGAAAAAACATACAAAATGTTACTGGCAGATTATAAATGCAATCTTAAAAATATAGATACTATTTAATACCAATAATGAGTTCAGAATTCAATTGAAATTAATGGAATGTTGCTTTTTAATAGGTCAGCTATTGTCCAATACAAATACACATATGTCAGCAACTGAATCCAATAGAGATAATTTGTAACTGATCAATTTGCATGTTCTCCATTGGTTGGAAACCTGGGGCAAGCACCTCCAGGCCAATGGCATAGAGAAACTTGAGTGGGCCACCCTGCAAAGTACTTGGAGTGGGCCCCTCCACACTCCAGACCCAGTCAGGGGCTCTCAGGCCTGCCCGTGCACAGTGCCGGAGGGGGCCCCCTGGAGCTTGAGGCCAACCCGCACCGCAGGGGCAGCGGGGGCTACTGTTACACCACATCTGCAGGTCTTAGGGTGATACTTCCTGAAGACACAGACAAAAAGCCACAAAATAGACAGTTTTCTAGGGGAATATGGTTGAACCTCTGGGAGAATGAAAAAAAATCACCTCCATTCCAGAAGACATAAAAAGATGTATCTGGTTCTCAACTCCACCAAAGCAATAATGCGGAAAGGTATGACTTAGACGTATTAGCAAGGAGATGAGTTGCTTCATTTCAGAGTTATCAGTGCTTCTGATTTATCGTAGGGCATGTGCTTGTATTGACACCTTGGAACAACACTTCAAAGTAATATGCTGAGGAGCAAGTCCCATAAAAACACATAACTCATGCTTACAACTGGTTTGCAAGTATTCCCCACGTTCCCTCGGCAGATATGCTGATCTGCAAACATCTTCAGCAGGACATCAAGTTTAGTCCAAGCCTTGATGGTAAGAGACAGCAATCCCCTCCATGTTCAGGAAGAACAGCCAAAGGGCAGAGTTACTAACATTTGACGCAGCAAAACGCAGCAAGAAAACTTGCTGCGCTGTGCCAATGCTAACAGATCTGACATGTGAGCCGGAGCTTTTTGTAATTGGACTACGCGCTATTCCAATTGACACTGAAAGCATTACCACTAGATTAATGCGGTGATCCAAATTTACTTTGGGTTTCGTGGCCTGAGCAACACACCGTTTGTCAAACGGGATCATTTGCATATTCGGGGTTACCATTGCTAGAGATTATAGACTGAATTCTCCAGCTACGCCCCACCCCTCGGGAGTTTGTGATTTTTGTGCGTACCCCCAGGAAATGTTTTACGAGACTGTCAATCATGTTGCAGTCTAGGGCCCTTGGCTGACCCCTGTCCCATAGAGTCTTCCAATATATGTAGGGGGCTTGAGTTAACTCCTCTAGATTTCAAGACCTATGATTTGTGGATCCAATCCTGAATGTACTGTTTATCATTTGCTGAATGACTACTACCTAATGGGTGTTTCCTATTCCTTATCCTGAAGATGACCCTGTACAAATAACCACAGGGGTTCGAAAGGTCCACACGATAAAAGTGTACTGTACTGTTTATGTAAATCAGGAGCCTGCAACTCTGTGTTAGAGTCTAGAACAAACAACTGGGCATCCTCCACATTCACTATTTATGTATATATTGTATAGCATAAGCACACCTTTTACTCATCTACCTCGCTTTCACTGCGCCGTTGCTCCATTTGGGAACACCTCTTTAATTCCAAATATATATGTTTACAGAGCGGAATGACTTCGTTTTACTGAGATTCCAAGTGTTGAGTGATCAAATAAAATGTATTTTTTCTTGTAAAACCAATCTATTGATGGTTATTCACTAGGTTACTGTGGAAGGTGAGATTCATACTTCCCCGTTAAGGGACCATTGTTTCCTATTATAGCATCAAGTGGAGAGGGCATGACTGCACCATATCTAGTAAGATATGGAGCATTCCTGCTGTTTCTCTCTGCACTGGTGCGCTAGTGGCTGCCAAGCGCCAATGCAGGCGCCCTTGCATCATGGTGCAAGGGTGCCTGCGTTGCAGGCAGGATTGCTTTTGTGTAGGAAGGGACACCTTCCTGCACAAAAACAATCCTCTGATGCAGAATACAGCACACGTAAAAAGAGTTAAAAATGAGGAGAAAAACAAATTTCCCCTCTGTACACCTCCCCTAGGAAGGCATAGCATTTTGACGCATTGCCAGGTTTACTATTCTTAGTTAATCTGGAACTCCACCCACAAACGCCTTCCCCGGGCAGAGTAACACAAGGCAGCAACTTGCCTTGCGTTACTCCACATTTACTATGCCACAGAGAGCCACGCAAGATGGCTCTGCGTCGCATACTAAATCTCACTTAAGGGCTTGCGTTGCCCTTGCTTTACCTTGCAGGACGCAAGGGCAATGCAAGCTCTTGGTGAATCTTGGCCATGGGTCCTGGCAGGCCTGTGTGAAAGGAGAGCTTGCCTGAGATGGAACTGACCATCTTGTGCACTTGGAAGCAGCCCAGTGTCAGTCAGTGCCATTGAATGTAAACAGTTTAAAATACCAGCCAATCATATTGGAACAGAGTGGTCCTCCTTATAGTGATCTCTAGGAAGGGCAAGCATTTCCTGGATCCTAAAATGCACTCTGGAGGCTGGTACCGAATGCCTTCAGACGGGTACAGTCTCGAGGCACCATCTCTGGCATATTCCTTTTTGAGACAAGGTGGTGGAAACAGTAGACTGAGAAACTCATTGTTTCTCAGTAGTCAGTGTTTCTCAGTAGTCAAAATCACTATTTGATAAAAAAAACAATGTTTACGATTAGTCTAGGGTCACCCTAATAACAGGTGCTCCACAGGTGATTGTGATTATTCTGATGTTCATGATAATTATCACAAAACAAATGCACACAATGTTTGCAATCCTCCCCTTTTGACAAAGATCAATGGACTTCATTTATAAGTAGAGGCTATTAGACATCACCCACTGGATGCAACTGCTGTGCCCATAAAGTGCTGCCACAAGCGAGTACACCAACAAATGGGAGGAGCGGCTACCTCTTCTCATCTAGAGTGTGGGACACCAATTTATTGTCACTCCAAAGTAGTACAAGATCAGCAGTTTGAGCGGACGGGGCCTCAGAATTAAATTCCTGTGATACTAGCCAAAAAGGGAAAAAAACAGGAGAGCCACCAGGACAAAGCGAAACAATGACAAGGATGGATCAGCTGCAGAGACGGCAGAGATCGTTTGTGCTGTCTTTGGTGCTTATGGATAGGTGTCTTCCCTGCATATGAAAAAGTGGCATAGAATACATCTGAGGTTTGAGTGCGTTAGTGACTTGTTGGAATACTGTGCAAATGCTCTGTTGCAATATGTCAAATGTGCCTCTGATGACTTTCCTTAATGAATCTATTGCATAATATTTGACTGCAATTATTGATTTTCTCTCACTATAGATAGAGCTATGTGTTCTCTTTTTGTGCCTGATGCTGTGCTTGATTGTGCACAATAAAGGCAAGATGTGCTATGCATTTAAATGTTCACAAATGCTCCAATTCAGAATTTGTGAATATTAAAATGTTTTTTCTATGTAGTAATCTCTTTTAAGGAGTCGGAAAATTCTCCTAAAATTGGATTTCGAAAGGAAAGCGATTCAGTAACTGGAAGGGGCGTGTTGTGGGCGTCCCTTCCAAATACCAAATCAGTATCACATGTATCAATATTTTGCTACAGAAATCCTCCTCAAAGGAGGTGGTAAAGAATTTGGTTAAAGAGAAGGGGTCACTTTAGGACCTCTTCCCTTTGTAAATGTAAAAAGAAGTTTGTTGAAGAAGGCAGTGGTCAAAGGGGCCACTGCCAAATCTTCAAAAAACTTTTAAAAAAAGGAAAACCTTTTTTTCTGAATCTCGCCCCATTTCCTTTAAGGAAAACAAGCTGCATTTAAAAAAAAAAGTTTGCATTATTTAATCGCAATCAAGGTAATGGTGGTCTGCTGACTGCAGCAGCCCAACATCCCTGTGAAGGGCCTCCAGTCGTAGTAAGCTACAATTTACAAATTACCTCATTAATATTCATGATGTAGGGTGGAATGCTAGTCATTACGATTCACAATGTTAAGAACTGAACTATTAGTCACCTACCCAGCCGGACATTGGGCACAGTTTCTCCCCGTTCTCCCTGTTTTTGTCTCCTTCCTCCCCTTAACAGCGGAGTCCGAGCATTACGGCCGACGCCCGGTGGAGCTGCCAGACAGCTATAGAGGAGACCCGTCCTGGTTCTTCCCCTTGGCCGTCACCTACCCAGCCGGACATTGGACACAGTTTCTCCCCGTGTCCCTGTTTTGTCTCCTTCCTCCCCCTCCTCTGACAAATTTACCTTAACACTGCTTTTTTATCCTATGTTCGATTATGCTTTGTAACAAATGTAACTTGTAACCTGTAATTCACTGATCCTCATGTAAAGCGCTCTGATACCTACGGGTCTAGCCAGCGCTATAAAAAACTCAATAAAATAAAATAAATAAATAAAAAATAGTAAAATCTTTTCTGGTTGCAAAATAATGTACTTTTTAATTTGGTCCTCTTTATTTTACCAATCACGCTTGTCTCAGTGAGACTCAATGTGCTGTATGGTAGAACATACTAGGTGCTTAGCTCGGTTTTTCAGAATAAAATGTATTAAGAGGCCCATTATTGGGGTTGTTGAAAGGTGCAGACATAGATAGGCACTGATATATAGCAGTTAATTTCTTAATCATTCTAGTCCCGAGGATTGGTATTTAAAGCAAAAAACAACATTGTCTGCATAATTCATTACAAAATACAGTCAACATATGGAAATCTGTCAAGTGGGATGGTTAAATTGGGAAGCTTGGCTTTAAGTGTATCAATGTACCCCATATCCACAGTGACAGAACCTCAGATAGCAGGCTGGGAAACCTTAGCAATATGTGGTGTGGGGCATTGTCTGGTTACTTCATCACTAGGGCATTGCCCACCTGGCCATTTCAAGTTCAAGAAGGAAGGATGAGGACCATATGTCACTGGAGGAGCAGTGACGACGCGCTTTGCCCATGGATTGATACATGATGGGGTCAAGATCAACACAGACTTAGGTGTAAAATGTGGTGGTTTAAGATTCCTAGGCTTGATTCAAGCCCGAGCGGCCGACCCCGTGTGTCCGATAATCCTAATTACTACCTACAATTATTGCTAGTGTAAAGCCACACACTATTCACTTTCTGTCTGTTGGCTCACTATAAGTGGATCTGCCCAGGTTTTACCATGTATATGCTGCCATGTGTTCACAGTTTGGATTTAATTGTAGCTTTAACATCAATTTCACCAGGAAAAGTTGAAGGTGCAATAAGTGGAAGAAAGCACTGAGGTCACCCAATCACTTTCTATTCCTTAATATCCTGTTCCTTTTACTTAATATCACTTCCTATTCTGATAACCCTATCTGATCAACTTTTTAAGAGCTCTCAGATGCCTTGGGGATATTAGTGACCTGATAAGGGTGATAAAGTTGAGATCTAGTGACTGCTTAGATGAGATTTAATGTTTTCTTTGAAGGGTATTTTCAGGACATATACCAAAGGTGGAACTGATGAGCCTAAGAGTTGATATCTGGTGACTACTTAGGGAGGGCTCAATGTGCTCTCTGATGGGTATCTACAGGAGAAATACTGAAGTTAGTACCGATGAGGACAAGAATTCATCTCCTTTTATAAGAACCACAGCTACACCTAGAGCTATCTTGCTTTGTATCCAGTGTCACAGTACATACATTCAAATATGTTATACCTTTATCTCTTTCCTTGTCTAATTTATGTAACATATGAGCTAAAAGTATTCTGTTACGCTAATCATTCATTATCCTAGATAACAGTATTTTGTGATGCAAGTATATTAAATAAGTGTTCTTTGAAGCATTCTTTAAGCATTAGAAAGCCACTCTTTCTTTCATTAAAATCCATTAGTGATAATGAAACTGTTGTGAAGTCATTTAAGTTCACAGTAATTTAAAAGTGCAGATGTTCAGTCAAATCCTTTCTTTTTGTCAGAACACTTTAACCCAACTGCTAAATGATTTCTACAAATGTATTACAGTAAGTAATCATTCTGACAACTTCTCCATTTAAATTCAATGTAGGAGGTGGAGCTTGCTGGGCTCTCGGACAGACATCTTTCAGAGCTGCTCCAGTGCCGCTCCTACTGCATGGCTGGAAGGTGGAGTCTTTGGGCTGAGGTGCTCCCTCCCCATGCCGCCCCTCCCCCCCCCTCAGATCAGTCAGAGTAAGCTGAACAGGCGGAGCATCAGCTAGGCTGATCCAGGCCATTGGGCAGACTGGAACAAGCCCAAACATCATTGTGAGGTACCTGCCCCCCTCCGCTGCGGACTAAAAACAAGATAGCATCTCCTATCAGTGCCATGGTGACTAAAGAAGATCTGGCCCATTGGGGAGGGAAAATGATAGTGTATGTTGCCAGGCGAGAACTTGGAGTGTGGTGGGTGGCGACCACCATACTGGTTGGAGGAGTTCCTGGGCCCGGCATGGCAATATGGTGAGCTTGCGGAGAGGAGAGATACATTGGAGAGAGAGTGAGACTGGGCTGGTTGGCCCATAGTACATTGCCATCTTGAATGAAAGTCGTTCACACATTGCTATCAGCTGGAATCGCCCCATGCTAAAGGAACTGAGAAGACTCTATAGACTGGATGACAGCCATTGTTGAGGAATGAACGGATGGGCCAACCAGTTGCTGTTGGGGCGAGATACAAATGAGCTGCTTTATGACAAGTGACTATTTTGATGTATCAGTTACCGCACCTCGGCTCCCATTTCCACTAATTTTAGGTCTGGTGTTAGCTAAGACATTTTGAATTTACTAAAATGATACATCTAATATACTTATTTATATGGACTTTCAGCTAGCTCTCGTCATCCATTGGTCTGTTATTGTGTCATTCACATTTTGCATCTGCCCGGTGCAGCATACAGCATGGGGCAGTGAGTCAGTCCACTTCAGCCACTGTTAAACTTCACTGTGAGTGGCAGCATTCTGCCCTTTCACAAGGAGCACATGCACACACAAAGTAGTTCATGTAACACTACTATGGCAAAGCATGCTTTTTGAGACCCCAAAAATATTTTTACTTTTAGCTAATGTTTTTTTTAGATTGGTTTCGGCCCACCAGCTTCCCCAATGATAAAGTTTTGAAAACCATGACAAAACAAAGTAAGCATTGATAATAAAAAAAGACTGACGGCCAACGTCAAACCTATTGGCTTTGCTAATGCTTGTTACTATTGAAATTACATTCTCAGTACAAGCCCTACAGGGAATACTTCTTTTTCGAATCGGTGCTTGGATAGTGTGATGTGCCATATATTAATGGTGGGCTTTAACCTGCAGAGTAATGGAAAGAAAACAATTATATACAACAGCGCCATTTCATTAATTTACCAATTTCATGGTCAAAAACAAATGCCAAGTGTTGCAAATTCAATAAATCGTTCCAGTGAAAATGATGAGCTGTGGAAAGTTCCTGCTAAAGCTACTGCATCTTCAAATTGTCAATTAATGTTTGCAAAATAATCGAAAACTGTGCTTCCTATCAAAATGAGCAAGCGTTGTTTATCAAACACAGTTCTTTTTACAATCAATATGCAGCAAAAAAAATCTGAAATCATTTTTTTCAATTGAGTGATTTAAACCAAACTCCTGTCAGCTCCTAATGGGATAATCACATTCCCAGCAGCCTGCCCGGGAGTGCCTGGCTCCATTCTCTCCTAGTCACTGATGTTATTCAGAGCAGCCTCGTCGCCAGCAGTAACGCCAGTAATATATCATATGCTGTAGTCTTATATTAAACATAAGCCCAATACTGTTTAACTCTCTGTTTGCTACTTTGTCCCTTTTTAGGTCTGGTGTTCTCCAAGACCTTTCGGATTTTCCAAAATTATATGAATAATATACCTATAGGGGCTTTCAGCCAGCCCTCTTCATCCATTGGTCTGTTATTGGATCATGCACATTTTACTGTCAGCTTCACATTGTTTCACCTGTGGATGAAAATTCTGGCAAAAATGGTTACGCAGAAACCTTATTCGGCAAACATTATTTGGGAGAGAATACTATGCTAAAATGGCTTTTTGGGGGATTTTTCCATAACATTTCGATTCACATAATTTTGCTGCTGCAAAAGATATTTTTAAACGTCATCACATTTACCAATGTTGCATATTTTGTAACGACTTCACTAAGTTTTGGGAAGGAACTCTTCGCACGCACGCCCCCCCCCCCCCATGTACTTCTGTTACCTATAGGTCTCAGGCAGGTTTTTGTCTCAAATGCACCTGATCGCTTTCTGCACTGGGCCCTATGCACAGAACACTTGTGACTAGCTTTTGGTGCACCTGCCCTAGCATTTGATCCCTTGTGATTTTTTCCCCAACATGTCACTACACAGTGACCCAGGTGATGCACTCGTTTTTTGCCTATGAAGGGTTACAGAGATATTTGGTGACTTTCACATGGCCTTGGAGACTCGTTCATACTTCACAAGATGTCCTGCACCTCAATCCCAGGTGAGCCAGAATTCCTACCTACCTATCTTACACATGCTCTCCTTCCCGAGCAGGCCCCGATGAACTACCCATCTTGCACCCAAAGTTCTTCTGCAGATGGCCCCTGAGACCTCCATTTCTGCACATGGCCTTAGGGACCTGCTCTTCTTTCCTACAATCTCCTACTCTACATTGGCCTTGTGGACCGCTCCTGTCACACATGAAATCTCACTCTAGCATGCAGAAGGATACTGTAGCTGAGATGGGGGCATTTGCCATGAAGGGGATGGAAAGCCATCGGGATTAACATATACCGATGGTCCAAATGTTATTCCTGATGTTGCTTGCATTAGGACAACGCTTGCCTAATGCTGATTACTTTACTGAAGCTCTTTATAATGGCACTAATTATCCATCACTTTGACACTATGCACTCTGTCACTTACACCTTACACCAAGGCCTATCGATGGAAGCTCTTAAGTTTCTAGTCTCATTGATGCATGTGCTGTTTGGCATGGTCTGTGTGGGAATTCATACACAAAAGGGCGCCCTCCACTCAAAAAAACAATATTAACTACAATACTTGTCACACCCAACAAAAATGATTTAAAAGTATGTATAGGGAAGCACCCTCAAGCGTCATTTATAGGGTGAGGTCAAGGTCCAATAGCAATTCCGAGTCAGACCCTGTGCTAAGCTGTGATACTTTTTCCAAGCCCGGTGCCAAGGGACCTACAAATCTAGAATTCATAAAAATATGTATATTTATGTTTCCTATGGCCTATTGGTATGATTGATATGCCCTATGTGACTCATTTTTAGTGAGTTTTTTTGTCTGTAGAAAAGTTATACACAGTGAGCATCACTAGCCTTTGACATGGTGCTGGTTCCTCCTGTTAATATAGGAAAGTGGCCGATGATGATACAGCGAGCCAGTTGGTGAGCAACAACCAGCCAGCTTATGTTGAACGCTTATGTGAGGCACTTCCTGTTAGACCTGGTGCCATTGGCGTGAGTCTCCCTTCCATTTTTTACTGATTGCCTCCTCTGTTTTTGATATGTTTTGCTGGTTTAGATGCTTTGGGCACTGTGCCACTGCTATTCAGTGCCACAGTGCAAGTGCTCCCTATAGTAAATTGATGTATTGATTAGTGACTCCATGATTGGATCATTTGATTTACTTGTCAGACCCTAGTATAGTGCACCATGTGTGCCCAGGGCCTGTAAATCAAATGCTGCTGGTGGGCTTGCAGCACTGGTTGTGCCACCCACAGAAGCAGCTTGTAAAGTGTGTCTCAGGCCTGCCATTGCAGAGCCTGTGTGCAGTATGTGACTGCCATGTCGACTTGGCACTTGCCAGTCCTAAACCTTCCCTTTTCTGCATATCAGTCACCCCTAAGGTAGGCCCAAGAGCAGGGTGCATTGTATGTAAAAGGTAGGACATGCCCTGGTGTGTTTAGCATGTCCTGATAGTGAATTACAGCCAATTTCGTTTTTCACTATTGCAAGGCTACCTGTCCCCATAGGCCAGAATGGACAGTTTGATTATAACATCTTATAATCCTAACTGACCCAGGGAACATGGTAGAAAAACGAATTTAGTATACCTGAACTCAGAATGATAAAATACACCTTTTAGTGAAGTTGGTTTTAACATTCTGTGTTTGAAAATACCACTTTTAGAAAGTAGGTATTTTCTTGCGTAAACCATCCAGCCTGCCTCTGCTAGCTTGTGTATTGCATGTCTGGTTTTGTGAGTGACAGGGGCTGGGGGGCTCCAGGAGACAGGGTGAGTCAGCACAGGGCTGAATAGACCAACTGCATGTAGAGTGGTGGGAGGAGTAGCACCTGGGCCTGAATAGGGCTGTGCCTGCCTTCCACAATGCTGGCTTCACCTCCTGTGGTGTGTCTGATGACCCTGGCCCACTCTGACAAAGGAAGAAGGTGTGCACTGGCAGAATGCACCCAGAACTGGTTTGGACTAGGTACAGGACCCTCTGCCTTCAGAGGACAAAGGATTTGCTGGTATAAATATTGGGGCCCTGAACGCAGAACTTTAGATCACTTCTGGAACAACAAGACAAACCTTTGCCAAGGAGAAGAACCAAGGAAGCTGCAGGAGTTTGGACTGCCCCTCTGCCAGTGTGCTGTTTGCTGGGTTGGCCTTCAGTGGTCTTCATTGCCAAGGAAAGGAGAAGGAACTTTTAAAGAACTTTCATCATCTTGCAGAATATTCTCCAAGGGCTTGAACTAGAGCTTACCTCTTGCTGAAGTCTCAGGGCTACTAGACTTCACCACCAGCTCCCTCCTGAATTCCCTTGCTGGGGATTCTGTCTGCAGAAGCCTGCATGTCGCTGGGAGCTGGTAGCGCGACTCAACGAGAAGAAGCGTGCCTTCGTCGCAGCTGCCTGCCATCGCATCACCGAAGAAGTGTGGCTTCGTCGCAACTGCCTGCCGTCGCATCACCGGGGAAGCGTGTCGCCACCGCAAGGGTCGCCATCGCATCCCCCAAGAAGCGTGTCGCCGTCGCAGCTGCCTGCCGTCGCATCACCAGAGAAGCGTGTCGCAGGGCCTGTCGCGGCTCCAAAGATACAGAGTTCGCCGCACGGCCGTAGGGCGTGCACGCATCGTCTTCACATCGTCGCATCGCATCAAGAGCGCACCCACATCGCACCGGATCGTCGCACCGCATCGAGGCTTCTGCTCGCCGCATCACCCTCCCTGCGGACCCTTTGTTGGTTTTGCGTTACGCATCCAAGGTACTTTTGTGAGAAACGTGTCGCATTTATCATCAACTTGAACTACGTTACTTCTACCATCTTTAAGTCTATTTTTGAGTACAGTATTGTGGATTTTTGTTGTTTGTGGTCTTGTGTTAAGTCTATATAAAGAATACTTATTTTTATAAAACCTGTGTGGTGTCCATCTGTAGTGTTTTCACTGTATTACTGTATGTGTTCACAAATGCTTAACACACTGCCACTGAGATAAGCCTGTCTGCTCGTTCCAAGCTACCAAGGGGTGAGCAGGGGTTATCCAGGAGTGTAACTCCCTTGCCCTGACTTAGAAGCAAGGGTCCCTATTTGGACAAAGGTGTATACCATTGCCAACTAGAGACCCCCAGTTCTAACATTGGTGGTCAGCGGTGTGGATTCTGGACTTGCATTTGTGACTCATATACAGTTATTGGTGTACACTACTAGTGAGTGCAGACCAAACGCAACCACATACTTTTTTGGTAGAATTTTTCTCCTTGGACTGTAATTTTTCTGAGAACTACCAATTCTTATTGCCATGAGTCCACCAGCATCTGTTGCATCTATGGATCCAGATTTTGAGGAAGAGAGGTTGGATACCTATAATGCCAAACAGCTGAAAGCCTTCTGTAAAGAATTTAAAGTTGCTATTCCAGGCCTCACAAAGATGGATGAGTTCCACAAGGCGCTGAGGGCCTGGGTGGAAGCAAGAAATGCATCTGAAAATGTGGAGAACCCTGTGGGAGAGGCAGAGGAGGCAGAAGGGCAGCTAGATGGGCCAGTGGGTCCAGGGGGAGAAAGTACCTACCCCGCCATGCAGCAGTGTTTCTTCCAAAGACCTGTCCCCAGGAGAGCTGGAGGATAGGGAGAGAAATAGAAGGCATAGAATGGAGCTGGCCAGGCTCAAGATGGAGGGTGAAAATAACAAGTTAGCCTTGGAGAGAGAGAGAATGAGATTAGAGCATGAGAGAATGTTGAGGGAGTTGGAGATCAAAGCTAAACGCTTAGAAATTAATCCCTCTGGTGGCAGCACACCGTCTCTGCCTGCAGAAGGCAGGGTATATATCCCAAAGGATGTCATCAAAGATTTCCATAAGCATGAAGATATTGGGCAGTGGTTTGCAGCCTATGAGATAGCAATGTTGGCCCACCGGGTCCCTGAGAAGGATTGGGGAGCGGGGTTGTGGGGCCGCTTTGTGAGTGAGGGGAGGGATACATTGTTAGACCTTCCCAGTGAGAATAGGATGTCTTATGCCCATATGAAGGAAGCCCTGATGACAAGGTATGGTTTGACCCCAGAACTCTATAGGCAGAGGTTCAGGAATTGTAAAAAGCTGGAGGCAACCACTTGGGTAGAATATGTATCTTTCTTTTGCAGAGCTATGGATGGTTGGGGGAAGGGTAGCAAAGTGAGTACTTTTGAGGAGCTCTATGATTTGTTTGCATGGGAGCACTTGTCTGGTAATTGTTTTCCAGAGCTACGCCAGCACCTTATTGATAGCAAGTTAACTAACCCTAGGAAGCTTGCTGAGGAGGCGGACCGCTGAGTCAGCACCCGGGTCCACAAGGGTCACGTGGGAGACTTCGCCAAAGGTGGGCAGGGTCCCCAGCAGAAGAGTGGGGGGGACAAGGGTAAACAGAGGGAGTTCCAGAAAGAGCCCCAAAGTAATTCCCAAGGGAACCAAGGGAAGGGTTCCCAGCCTCCCCCTGAGAAAAAGCAAGAGGCCCGACAGGTAAACCTGTTCACAGGGGCCCCACTAAGTGCTTCACGTGTGGTCAGATGGGCCACCGTTGGTATGATGCACAGTGTCCCATGAGGGATTCCAAAGCACCACCACGTGCACCACCCCGTCAGATGGCGAGTGCAGCCCTGGGGGGGGAGGAGATGGGTGCCCAAGGTGGGTGGAGTCCTGCAGAAATGTCCCTTGTCTCGCTAGGAGACTTTGAGATGGTCCCTGAGACCCAGCTGCCTGATAACACTAAGAAGTACAGGCAGTGGGTGACCATCAATGGCCATAGGGTGGAAGCTCTCAGAGACACTGGGGCTAGTGTGACAGCTGTCAATTGCCGGCTGGTGTCCAGAGAGCAGGTTATCCCCCATGCATTCTTCCCTGTAGTTGCACACGGACAACTCACAGAGCCAGTGTGAGGTGGCTCAAGTTCCCTTTGAGTGGGGGTGAGGTCTCAGGTACTCTTCAAGTAGCTGTGAGGCCAGCCATGCCTGTTGATTGTCTGTTGGGCAATGATTTGGAGAGCTCCCCTTGGGCTAATGTGGAGAGAAGGTCTCATTTGGAGATGGTGGGTCTGCCTGAGTGGGCGTGTGTAGCCACTCAGTCTATGGCAGCCAGTAAGGGTGTTGAAGCGGTTCTGGAGCCTGAAAATATGGCCCAGACCCCTGCCTTAAAGAGAAGAGGTGGGGGGCGCAGGAAACCAGCCCCCATAGTTCCCACGGTCCAGGAGGAGGCAGACCTTGAGGGGGATGCCCTGGAACCTACAGGGGAACAAGTGGCCGAACTGGGGGACCTGCCTGAGCTGACCCATTGGCAGCAGGAAGGAGGCCCCTCCAGGGAGGAATTTTGTGAGGAGTAGAAGAAGTGCCCTTCTCTTGAGGGTTTGCGGCAACAGGCCACAGCCCAGGCAGCAGGTGATCAGTCTGGATCACAATGGATCTACTGGAGAACGACCTCCTGTATAGCGAGCCTAAGGAGGCTGAGCCTGGGTCAGTCCGTGTGCTGGTGGTACCCCAGCGCTTCAGAGCCTTCCTACTGCGTTTGGCTCATGATGTGCCTTTAGCTGGACATCTGGGGCAGAACAAGACCTTTGAAAGGCTTGTCTCCCACTTTCATTGACCCCAGATGCGGAAGAGTTCAGACATTCATTGTAGGGCTTGTGAAACTTGCCAGGCAAGTGAGAAAAGTGGAAGGAAGCACAAGGCCCCTCACCAACCTGTCCCTGTAGTCAGTACCCCCTTTGAATGGGTGGGCATTGACATTGTGGGGCCACTGGACCCCAAGACAGCCATGGGCAACAGGTTTATCCTGGCCTTGGTGGACCATGCTACCCGGTACCCGGAAGCCATCCCGCTCAGGACAGTGACGGCCCCCGTGGTGGGACGTGCACTGATGGGGATTTTCTCCTGCGTGGGGTTCCCCAGAGAGGTGGTGTCAGACCGTGGTACAAACTTCATATCCAACTATATGAAGTCCCTGTGGCAGGAGTGCGGTGTTACCTATAAGTTCACCACTCCTTACCACCCCCAAGGTAATGGGCTGGTTGAGAGATTCAACCGGACCCTTAAAGGCATGATAATGGGTCTTGAGGAACCTATGAGGCGTAAGTGGGACGTCCTCTTGCCATGCCTGCTTTTTGCTTACCGTGAGGTGCCACAGAAGTCCCTAGGGTTCAGTCCCTTTGAACTCCTGTATGGTCACCCGGTGAGAGTACCTTTGAGTCTGGTCAAAGAAGGCTGGGAGCAATCTCCAAGGAAACCTCCCCAGGATGTATACGGTTACATGCTGGCCTTCAGGAACCAGACCAGGCGATTCAGGCAACTCGCTGAGGCGAATCTGGAAGCCAGCCAGGAAGAGATGAAGCGGTGGTGCGATCAGAATGCCACTCTGATTGAGCTTCAGCGTGGTCAGAAAGTTTGGGTCATGGCCCCTGTAGAGCCCTGTGCGCTCCAGGACAGGTGGACCGGACCATTTGAGGTAGTGGAGCGCAAGAGTGATGTCACCTACCTGGTGAACTTGCAGTCTCCTAGGAACCCTTTGCGGGTCCTGCATGTCAACCGCCTAAAGCCCCACTTAGAAAGGTCCGAAGTGGGCATGCTCTTAGCAACGGATGATGGAATGGAGGAGGAGACCGAGCCTCTTCCTGGCCTCCTGTCTGCAACAGAGCAAGATGGGTCAGTGGATGGTGTCAGCCTCTCTGCCACACTGACCCCTGAAGAGCAGCAAGATTGTCGCCAATTGTTGGGACAATACTCTGATTTGTTCTCCCTGGTTCCTGGTGTCACTGAGTGGTGCGTCCATGACGTAGATACTGGGGACAGTCCTCCTGTGAAGCACAAGGCTTACAGAGTGACTGGCAGGGTCAGAGCTCACATCAAGGAGGAGGTCTCCAAGATGTTTGCCTTAGGGGTGATTGAGTCCTCTCACAGCCCTTGGGCCAGCCCAGTGGTCTAGGTCCCAAAAGCTGCAGCGCCTGGTGCCACACCCGAAGTCCGGTTCTGTGTGGCCTACCGAGGACTCAATTCAGTCACCAGGACTGACGTGCACCCCATCCCCAGAGCTGATGAGCTCATTGATCGGTTGGGGGATGCTCGGTACCTCAGCACGTTTGATTTAACGTCTGGGTACTGGCAGATCGCCTTAACTGATAGGGCCAAAGAGAGGTCAGCATTCTTCACACCAGATGGGCACTACCAATTCCGGGTTATGCCCTTTGGGATGAAGAATGCCCCTGCCACCTTCCAGAGGTTGGTCAACCAGGTGTTGACTGGACTGGAGGATTTCAGTGCCACCTACCTGGATGACATTGCAGTGTTCAGCGCCAGTTGGGAAGAACATCTGCGCCACCTCTGGGAAGTGTTGATGGCACTGCAAAAGGCAGGCCTCACGATCAAGGTGAGTAAGTGCCAGATCGGGCAGGGTTCTGTGGTGTACTTGGGGCACCAGGTTGGGAGCGGCCAGGTTGCGCCCCTTCAGCCCAAGATTGAGACCATCCTGGCTGGGGAACCCCCAAAACCCAGACAGAGGTGAGAGCCTTTTAGGACTCACAGGGTACTACAGGAGGTTTGTCAAGGGTATGGCAACATTGTTGCACCCTTGACTGAGCTGACTTCCAGGAAGCAGCCCAAGAAAGTGAACTGGACTGACACCTGTCAGAAGGCTTTGACGCCCTGAAGACTGCCATGTGCACAGCAACCGTGCTTCAGGCGCCCAACTTCTCAAAGGAATTAATTGTCCAAACAGACGCTTCAGAGCATGGTGTGGGGGCTGTTCTATCACAGATTAATGAGGAGGGCCTAGACCAACCTGTAGCCTTCATCAGTAGGAGGTTACTTCCACGGGAACAGAGGTGGAGTGCAATTGAGCGTGAGGCATTTGCTGTGGTCTGGGCACTGAAGAAGTTGAGACCATACCTGTTTGGGACTCACTTCCGGGTTCAGACAGACCACAGGCCCCTCAGATGGTTGATGCAGATGAGGGGTGAGAATCCAAAGTTGTTGAGGTGGTCCATTCCCGTACAGTGGATGGACTTCACGGTGGAACACCGCCCTGGTACAGAACACGCCAATGCTGATGGTCTGTCCAGATTTTTCCACCTTATTGAAGAGAACTCCCAAGGGGTTGGGTAGCTCTCCCCACATTTCAGCTGGAGGGACACGTGTTAGACCTGGTGCCATTGGCGTGAGTCTCCCTTCCATTTTTTACTGATTGCCTCCTCTGTTTTTGATATGTTTTGCTGGTTTAGATGCTTTGGGCACTGTGCCACTGCTATTCAGTGCCACAGTGCAAGTGCTCCCTATAGTAAATTGATGTATTGATTAGTGACTCCATGATTGGATCATTTGATTTACTTGTCAGACCCTAGTATAGTGCACCATGTGTGCCCAGGGCCTGTAAATCAAATGCTGCTGGTGGGCTTGCAGCACTGGTTGTGCCACCCACAGAAGCAGCTTGTAAAGTGTGTCTCAGGCCTGCCATTGCAGAGCCTGTGTGCAGTATGTGACTGCCATGTCAACTTGGCACTTGCCAGTCCCTAAACCTTCCCTTTTCTGCATATCAGTCACCCCTAAGGTAGGCCCAAGAGCAGGGTGCATTGTATGTAAAAGGTAGGACATGCCCTGGTGTGTTTAGCATGTCCTGATAGTGAATTACAGCCAATTTCGTTTTTCACTATTGCAAGGCTACCTGTCCCCATAGGCCAGAATGGACAGTTTGATTATAACATCTTATAATCCTAACTGACCCAGGGAACATGGTAGAAAAACGAATTTAGTATACCTGAACTCAGAATGATAAAATACACCTTTTAGTGAAGTTGGTTTTAACATTCTGTGTTTGAAAATACCACTTTTAGAAAGTAGGTATTTTCTTGCCTAAACCATCCAGCCTGCCTCTGCTAGCTTGTGTATTGCATGTCTGGTTTTGTGAGTGATAGGGCTGGGGGGCTCCAGGAGACAGGGTGAGTCAGCACAGGGCTGAATAGACCTATCTGCATGTAGAGTGGTGGGAGGAGTAGCACCTGGGCCTGAATAGGGCTGTGCCTGCCTTCCACATTGCTGGCTTCACCTCCTGTGGTGTGTCTGATGACCCTGGCCCACTCTGACAAAGGAAGAAGGTGTGCACTGGCAGAATGCACCCAGAACTGGTTTGGACTAGGTACAGGACCCTCTGCCTTCAGAGGACAAAGGATTTGCTGGTATACATATTGGGGCCCTGACCCCAGAACTTTAGATCACTTCTGGAACAACAAGACAAACCTTTGCCAAGGAGAAGAACCAAGGAAGCTGCAGGAGTTTGGACTGCCCCTCTGCCAGTGTGCTGTTTGCTGGGTTGGCCTTCAGTGGTCTTCATTGCCAAGGAAAGGAGAAGGAACTTTTAAAGAACTTTCATCATCTTGCAGAATATTCTCCAAGGGCTTGAACTAGAGCTTACCTCTTGCTGAAGTCTCAGGGCTACAAGACTTCACCACCAGCTCCCTCCTGAATTCCCTTGCTGGGGATTCTGTCTGCAGAAGCCTGCATGTCGCTGGGAGCTGGTAGCGCGACTCAACGAAAAGAAGCGTGCCTTCGTCGCAGCTGCCTGCCATCGCATCACCGAAGAAGTGTGGCTTCGTCGCAACTGCCTGCCGTCGCATCACCGGGGAAGCGTGTCGCCACCGCAAGGGTCGCCATCGCATCCCCCAAGAAGCGTGTCGCCGTCGCAGCTGCCTGCCGTCGCATCACCAGAGAAGCGTGTCGCAGGGCCTGTCGCGGCTCCAAAGATACAGAGTTCGCCGCACGGCCGTAGGGCGTGCACGCATCGTCTTCACATCGTCGCATCGCATCAAGAGCGCACCCACATCGCACCGGATCGTCGCACCGCATCGAGGCTTCTGCTCGCCGCATCACCCTCCCTGCGGACCCTTTGTTGGTTTTGCGTTACGCATCCAAGGTACTTTTGTGAGAAACGTGTCGCATTTATCATCAACTTGAACTACGTTACTTCTACCATCTTTAAGTCTATTTTTGAGTACAGTATTGTGGATTTTTGTTGTTTGTGGTCTTGTGTTAAGTCTATATAAAGAATACTTATTTTGATAAAACCTGTGTGGTGTCCATCTGTAGTGTTTTCACTGTATTACTGTATGTTGGACTTGGCCCTTTTTGGCCGGTTCACCCCTAAACTTTTTGCCTGGTCTGTGACCTTGTGTGTCAGTAGTTTTAAGTCTCTGGGCACTTTAGCACTGTGGGCCAGTGTAAAGTGCGTGCGCGCTGAGTGCGTATGGTGAGATTGTCCTGCCCTCCCATAGGAATGCATGGGGGATATGTGTGTCCATGGTAATTCCTGGTGTGAGAGGAGTGCAGGGGCGAGTTTAGTATGTGCGAACTCGTGAGAATAAATGCTGCGCAATGGTGTGCGCAGATTTATTGTGACTGGTGTAGAAATGCCACTTTTAGAAGTTGGCATTTATGTGTGCTCTGTGTCTGCCTGCCTGATGTGAATTGCATGTCTGGCTTTGTGAGTGACAGGGGCTGGGAGGTGTGTGTGGCTCCTGGAGGGGCAGGGTGAGTCAGCGCAGTGGTGAATAGAGAGATCTGCATCTAGATGGGAGGGAGGAGTTGCACCTGGGACCTGAATAGGGCTGTGCCTTCCCTCCACAATGCTGGCTCCACCCCCTGTGGTGCGTCTGATGTCCCTAGCCTGTCCTGTGAAAGGAGAGAGGAGCTGAGCAAAACAAAGTGCTCCAAAGCTCCCCCAAACCTGTTGCGTCTGGTTTTTCCCCAGCCCTGTGCTGTAGACAGGTGATTTTGTGTATAAATGTAGGGGCTGTGACCCCATAAAAATGTTCAGTGTGAAGTTCAGTTCTTGGTTGCTGTTCCTGCGGGGCGCGCTGCTGTTGGGGCCCAAGGGGGGCTGCCATGAGGGCTTGCCTCCCTGGGCCCTGCATTGCCCCTTCAGCTAAGGACTTATTCTTTTCACTGCAGGACCTTTGCCTGCTTCTAAGCACCTCGTGAGCGCTGTGCTGGATTCCTATTTTCCCCAGAAAAGGAGCACGAGGGCTCCCGCAGCGCTGAGCTGCAATCGTTCCAGAGGGAATCCCAGCGTGGGGATTCCCCTAATGGAGGGGAGAGAGGCGGGAGCCCACCCCGCATTTGGCCGATTTAGCGGGAGCCCACTCCGCTTTATGATTGTTTTAAATGGCGGGTGCCCACCCCGCCACTGTCTGTGCCTACAACGGGAGCCTACCCCGTATTGCCAGAGAAGGAAAATCACCGCCGCGGCACCGAGAAGGAGAATGCCGGCAAAACCGGAAGTCAGGCACTTCTGACTGAGACATGGGCGGGGCTTCAGAGACGTCCGGCGGGGCCGGGAGAGGAACTCCTGCCCGCCGGAGAAGCTGCCCGGAGCCTCGCAGGCTCCACAGAGAAGTCCTGAGCCCCAGGCGGGGCCCAGGCGAAGCCGGACAGAGTTCTGCAGCCGGTGCAGAAGTCCCGGGTCCCAGGAGGGGGCCCGGGTGAAAGGAGGCGGCACGGCCGAGGCCGCAGATGGCAGCACGGGGCTCCCGGAGGTAGAGGAGAGCCCCGCCGGATGCTGCATGGAGAGAAGAGAGCCTGCCGCTGGAGATCCTCCCCAGACCAGACCCGGTGAGTGAAGGGGAGCGAGCAGTGTGGTGCCAGTGAAGGCACCGTGTTTAGCCTTCTTGAGCGGCCCCGTCTGGCAGCGGGCCGCTCCAACGTGGGGCACAGTCGTTCCAAGAGCCTGCGTGGCTCCAACAACGGGGGCATGATTATTCTGAGAGCCCAGAGGGCTCCCACGTGGCATAAGTGTTTCTAGAGCCTAGAGGGCTCCACCGATGGCCATATTTGTCTACGGAGGGTCCAGAGGGCCCTCATTTGCCCCTACCTTTGGCCATTTGTCTACAGCTGCCCCGCTTGCGAGAGGGCAGCTGCAACGTTGGGGGCATTTGCTTCTGAGAGTCTCCCGAGAGGGGCTCTCCCTGGCACAGTGGTGCCCACGCTAATTTCTTTTGGGGGCATTTTGTTGGAGTCCCAGAGGGAGCTCTCACGGCACATTGGTGCCAGTGTCCTTGGTGCTGACCCCAGCTGCCCTGCGGGGCGCAGGCAGCTACAAACGAAGGGGGCAATTGTTTCTAAGAGTCCCAGAGTGGGACTCGTGAGGCACGGGGAGTGCCAGTGTCATTTTCTCACAGCTGCCCAGCAAGTAGTGGGCAGCTGCTACGTTAGGTTTGCGCAGTGGCGCACCCTTGACTTTCGCTGCTTAGGCAGCGCGCCTGAACTTTTGGGACATAGGGCATTTGAGCCCCTCTTTGAGATGGCCAGTTGGCCAGGGGGACAGTTTGGTTTATAGGCGCCAGGCCCTAATCTGATTTATGTGCTAAATGTGATTTATAGGGTGCTAGGAAATGTAATGTATGTAGCATGATTTACGCACCCTGTTTGATACCTCTAAATGTGTTTTATGATTATGAGGTTGTTTTGCATATTATGGTTTATGCTAGTGAGATTATGTTCCACTGATATTATTTCCTAATATAAGTTATACTTAGGAGATTATGGTCTAAGGCATTTAGACTGTTGAAAGGATTGCATAATGTGAGTTATACTTAGGAGGTTAGGGTCTAATGCGTTTAGACTTGTGAGGTGATTGCATAATGTGTTTATGCTGGTGAGGGTGGCGCAGAAGGTAATTCGCGCCTAATGTGATACTGTGCATAATGTGGTTTATGTTACAGCCTGATGCTAAGTACAGTGGTTACCAGTGATTACTGGTTGTACGTTCATGATGTGTTCTACATTTATTATAAGTACTACCTATACTAAGTTCGCTTTGTGCTGGTTCTGACAGTGGTCCAGTTGGCCCTGTCAGGTGTAAATAATTCCCTTGTAAATATGACCCCGTGCCAGGTGGCACGATGTATATTATGTGAGTACTATTCTAATGTGTTTTATGATAATACAAAGGCTATTTTTATATATAACCTTGTGTGGAGTTCCTTTTTGTGGTGTGCCTAGTATGTTGTTGCTGTGGGTGTGTTGCGCAAACGCTTTACACATTGCCTCCGGGATAAGCCTGACTGCTCGTGCCAAGCTACCAAGGGGTGAGCAGGGGTTATCTTTGGCGTGTAACTCCCTTGCCCTGACTAGAGTGGTGGTCTCTGCCTGACTTTGGCGCAAGCCTTAGCCAACCAGAGATCCCATTTCTAACATTGGTGGCAGCGGTGGGATAGGACTTGCTTTTGCGCAGTACCACAGCAACAACTGGTTGCACTACAAACTCTGCATTTAGATAATCACATATTGGGGATTATTTTTACAGATTTTATTTTTCTCCTCAACAGTGTCATTTTTTAATGGTGTTTTCTGCACTTTTATGATTGGTGGCAGAAGAGAGAAAATGACAGGGCGGGACGCCAGTAGGTTGGGAGGTTCCCATAGATAGGGAGTCCTTGCTGGGTCCAGTGCCCAATCCCTTTTCCTGTCCCCAGAGGTGTGGGTGGATAGGAGGGAAGAAAGGGAGTGTGGAGGAGAAAAAGTTAGCTCTGGAGGGTAGTTTATCCCCTGAGCTCAGTTGAGTTGTCTGGATTCACCAGTAAGGGTGGGATCCAGTGGTGGCAACAATATGGTGTCCAGTGCAGGAAGTCCCATTCCCCGTTCCCACAGTATGGTACCTGGTTCCCAGTAAGAGGGGTACAGGTTGAGATTCAGGGGCAGTAAGGAACTGTCTCACCAGTCTTGGTTGGGGGCGTGTCTGGATGAGTGGTGTGTTGCACTGGACGAGTGGGTGTGAGTTCTTTTGGTGATAAGGAGCTTGCACGGGAGGTGGACCTCTGACTGTGTGCTAGAGGTCCTGCAGAGGCATTGGAGAATGATTCCAACAAGAGTGGCTCGGGTATCTTCCGGTCCTGTGTGGTGGAAGAGGTTCAGTGTAGCCCAGCTAGGTCCCAGTGTAGTGGGAGGGGTGTAGGGGCTCACGTCCTGTCTCAGAGGAGAAGGAGTGAGTGTGGGCTGTGTCCCAAGGTGCCCGAAACCCAGTCCCAGGGCCTGGATGGTTTCTTCAGGGAACACCAGGTTGGGGGCCTAGGCTGTACTTGTAGGCCATTTGAGGAGGATCTCCCATTGTCTAGAGGACGTGGAGTGTCTGTAACCAGAGCTCCAGCGGTCCTGGTGTCTGGCAGTACCACTCCAGTTGGGAGGGTGCAGAGGTCCAGAGTGAGGGGTGAGAGGGGGAAAGAGTCCTCAGTGGAAGAACCAGTGGGTCAGGGGCCAGCCAGAAGGGCTGAGTCGCCAATGAATGACCATGGTGACGCCACTTCTGTCCTGGGGGATCTGCACGCACTGTCAGATGGACAGGAGGTCGTGAGATCTGCGCCAGGCAGACTGTCACACGACACATTAGTTATGTGTCACCCTCGAGGGGGGGCATGCGTGCTCCCCGTGAAGTCCTGGTTCGCCGGGCATCTGACCAAAGGGTACCGTCCCTGGGTTGGGGAGCAAGGTTCAGGTGTTTCCTGACCTGGCAGCAGGGCGACTGTAATCAGTGTCCTGGCCGGGTTGCCTTCTAGGGGTACCCCTGTGAACACAGGTGGGGCCCATCTTAAGTGAAGAGACCCTGTGTTTCCCAGAAGGGGTGGTGCAGGCCTAGCCGGGATCTTCAGGGTCCCTGGCTGAATGTGGTAGTACTACCCTGAGAGCAGGTGGGGCCCATCTTAAGTGAAGGGACCCTGCTCTACAGTGGGAGGGTGCAGAACTCTGGAAGGGGGTGCAGAGGGAGGGAGTCCTCGCCTCTGACCCCGGTGCATCCGGTGAATTTGGATCCCAGGTGGTAGACCAGTTGATGGAGAGAGGTCCTGAACTGGTGGGAGAGTTGTGTTCTGGTGGGTGCTTCCCCTGGGAGGGTGCGGAACCCCAGAAGTACAGGTAGGGTGAGGAGATGCTTTGCCCGTGACCTCTGGTCAGCCTGAGGGTGCGGACCCTAGGTTGAAGGATCAGTGGTAGTTTGGAACTACACTGAGAGGGAGAGTGGAGAATGGCTATTGTATGCCAGGGGTTACTGCCCCCACTCTGGATTGGCAAGGACCAGTGGCATCTGGGTGGCCTAGGGCCTGGTCCTGGCCGTGGACAACTAAGGAGTACCGGTGGGGTAGCCTAGTTGGTCCTGAGTTTTTTCTCTTAGATGGATTCCATGGGTTCCAAGTGGCGTAGAACCGGAGGGTGTCCCTGCAGTGCGGGCCCGCGTCCGTGTTCTATCGCCCCAAGCAGGAAGCCCATCACGGTGGTGATTGGTCTGCCCTGCATTTTGGCTGGAAGGGGGTTGTGTTGGACTTGGCCCTTTTTGGCCGGTTCACCCCTAAACTTTTTGCCTGGTCTGTGACCTTGTGTGTCAGTAGTTTTAAGTCTCTGGGCACTTTAGCACTGTGGGCCAGTGTAGAAGTGCGTGCGCGCTGAGTGCGTGTGGTGAGATTGTCCTGCCCTCCCATAGGAATGCATGGGGGATATGTGTGTCCATGGTAATTCCTGGTGTGAGAGGAGTGCAGGGGCGAGTTTAGTATGTGCGAACTCGTGAGAATAAATGCTGCGCAATGGTGTGCGCAGATTTATTGTGACTGGTGTAGAAATGCCACTTTTAGAAGTTGGCATTTATGTGTGCTCTGTGTCTGCCTGCCTGATGTGAATTGCATGTCTGGCTTTGTGAGTGACAGGGGCTGGGAGGTGTGTGTGGTTCCTGGAGGGGCAGGGTGAGTCAGCGCAGTGGTGAATAGAGAGATCTGCATCTAGATGGGAGGGAGGAGTTGCACCTGGGACCTGAATAGGGCTGTGCCTTCCCTCCACAATGCTGGCTCCACCCCATGTGGTGCGTCTGATGTCCCTAGCCTGTCCTGTGAAAGGAGAGAGGAGCTGAGCAAAACAAAGTGCTCCAAAGCTCCCCCAAACCAGTTGTGTCTGGTTTTTCCCCAGCCCTGTGCTGTAGACAGGGGATTTTGTGTATAAATGTAGGGGCTGTGACCCCATAAAAATGTTCAGTGTGAAGTTCAGTTCTTGGTTGCTGTTCCTGCGGGGCGCGCTGCTGTTGGGGCCCAGGGGGGGGCTGCCATGAGGGCTTGCCTCCCTGGGCCCTGCAATGCACCTTCAGCTAAGGACTTATTCTTTTCACTGCAGGACCTTTGCCTGCTTCTAAGCACCTCGTGAGCGCTGTGCTGGATTCCTATTTTTGCCCAGAAAAGGAGCACGAGGGCTCCGCAGCGCTGAGCTGCAATTGTTCCAGAGGGAATCCCAGCGTGGGGATTCCCCTAATGGAGGGGAGAGGGCGGGAGCCCACCCCGCATTTGGCCGATTTAGCGGGAGCCCACTCCGCTTTATGATTGTTTTAAATGGCGGGTGCCCACCCCGCCACTGTCTGTGCCTACAACGGGAGCCTACCCCGTATTGCCAGAGAAGGAAAATCACCGCCGCGGCACCGAGAAGGAGAATGCCGGCAAAACCGGAAGTCAGGCACTTCTGACTGAGACATGGGCGGGGCTTCAGAGACGTCCGGCGGGGACGGGAGAGGAACTCCTGCCCGCCGGAGAAGCTGCCCGGAGCCTCGCAGGCTCCACAGAGAAGTCCTGAGCCCCAGGAGGGGCCCAGGCGAAGCCGGACAGAGTTCTGCAGCCGGTGCAGAAGTCCCGGGTCCCAGGAGGGCCCGGGTGAAAGGAGGCGGCACGGCTGAGGCCGCAGATGGCAGCACGGGGCTCCCGGAGGTAGAGGAGAGCCCGCCGGATGCTGCATGGAGAGAAGAGAGCCTGCCGCTGGAGATCCTCCCCAGACCAGACCCGGTGAGTGAAGGGGAGCGAGCAGTGTGGTGCCAGTGAAGGCACCGTGTTTAGCCTTCTTGAGCGGCCCCGTCTGGCAGCGGGCCGCTCCAACGTGGGGCACATTCGTTCCAAGAGCCTGCGTGGCTCCAACAACGGGGGCATGATTATTCTGAGAGCCCAGAGGGCTCCCACGTGGCATAAGTGTTTCTAGAGCCTAGAGGGCTCCACCGATGGCCATATTTGTCTACGGAGGGTCCAGAGGGCCCTCATTTGCCCCTACCTTTGGCCATTTGTCGGGGCAGCTGCAACGTTGGGGGCATTTGCTTCTGAGAGTCTCCCGAGTGGGGCTCTCCCTGGCACAGTGGTGCCCACGCTAATTTCTTTTGGGGGGCATTTTGTTGGAGTCCCAGAGGGGAGCTCTCACGGCACATTGGTGCCAGTGTCCTTGGTGCTGACCCCAGCTGCCCTGCGGGAGCGCAGGCAGCTACAAACGAAGGGGGCAATTGTTTCTAAGAGTCCCAGAGTGGGACTCGTGAGGCACGGGGAGTGCCAGTGTCATTTTTCTCACAGCTGCCCAGCAAGTAGTGGGCAGCTGCTACGTTTAGGTTTGCGCAGTGGCGCACCCTTGACTTTCGCTGCTTAGGCAGCACGCCCTGAACTTTTGGGACATAGGGCATTTGAGCCCCTCTTTGAGATGGACAGTTGGCCAGGGGGACAGTTAGGTTTATAGGGCGCCAGGCCCTAATCTGATTTATGTGCTAAATGTGATTTATAGGGTGCTAGGAAATGTAATGTATGTAGCATGATTTACGCACCCTGTTTGATACCTCTAAATGTGTTTTATGATTATGAGGTTGTTTTGCATATTATGGTTTATGCTAGTGAGATTATGTTCCACTGATATTATTTCCTAATATAAGTTATACTTAGGAGATTATGATCTAAGGCATTTAGACTGTTGAAAGGATTGCATAATGTGAGTTATACTTAGGAGGTTAGGGTCTAATGCGTTTAGACTTGTGAGGTGATTGCATAATGTGTTTATGCTGGTGAGGGTGGCGCAGAAGGTAATTCGCGCCTAATGTGATACTGTGCATAATGTGGTTTATGTTACAGGCTGATGCTAAGTACAGTGGTTACCAGTGATTACTGGTTGTACGTTCATGATGTGTTCTACATTTATTATAAGTACTACCTATACTAAGTTCGCTTTGTGCTGGTTCTGACAGTGGTCCAGTTGGCCCTGTCAGGTGTAAATAATTCCCTTGTAAATATGACCCCGTGCCAGGTGGCACGATGTCTATTATGTGAGTACTATTCTAATGTGTTTTATGATAATACAAAGGCTATTTTTATATATAACCTTGTGTGGAGTTCCTTTTGTGGTGTGCCTAGTATGTTGTTGCTGTGGGTGTGTTGCGCAAACGCTTTACACATTGCCTCCGGGATAAGCCTGACTGCTCGTGCCAAGCTACAAGGGGGTGAGCAGGGGTTATCTTTGGCGTGTAACTCCCTTGCCCTGACTAGAGTGGTGGTCTCTGCCTGGCTTTGGCGCAAGCCTTAGCCAACCAGAGATCCCATTTCTAACACTGTATGTGTTCACAAATGCTTAACACACTGCCACTGAGATAAGCCTGTCTGCTCGTTCCAAGCTACCAAGGGGGTGAGCAGGGGTTATCCAGGAGTGTAACTCCCTTGCCCTGACTTAGAAGCAAGGGTCCCTATTTGGACAAAGGTGTATACCATTGCCAACTAGAGACCCCCAGTTCTAACATTGGTGGTCAGCGGTGTGGATTCTGGACTTGCATTTGTGACTCATATACAGTTATTGGTGTACACTACTAGTGAGTGCAGACCAAACGCAACCACATACTTTTTTTTGGTAGAATTTTTTCTCCTTGGACTGTTATTTTTCTGAGAACCATCAATTCTTATTGCCATGAGTCCACCAGCATCTGTTGCATCTATGGATCCAGATTTTGAGGAAGAGAGGTTGGATACCTATAATGCCAAACAGCTGAAAGCCTTCTGTAAAGAATTTAAAGTTGCTATTCCAGGCCTCACAAAGAAGGATGAGTTCCACAAGGCGCTGAGGGCCTGGGTGGAAGCAAGAAATGCATCTGAAAATGTGGAGAACCCTGTGGGAGAGGCAGAGGAGGCAGAAGGGCAGCTAGATGGGCTAGTGGGTCCAGGGGGGGAGAAGGTACCTACCCCGCCATGCAGCAGTGTTTCTTCCAAAGACCTGTCCCCAGGAGAGCTGGAGGATAGGGAGAGAAATAGAAGGCATAGAATGGAGCTGGCCAGGCTCAAGATGGAGGGTGAAAATAACAAGTTAGCCTTGGAGAGAGAGAGAATGAGATTAGAGCATGAGAGAATGTTGAGGGAGTTGGAGATCAAAGCTAAAAGCTTAGAAATTAATCCCTCTGGTGGCAGCACACCGTCTGTGCCTGCAGAAGGCAGGGTATATATCCCAAAGGATGTCATCAAAGATTTCCATAAGCATGAAGATATTGGGCAGTGGTTTGCAGCCTATGAGATAGCAATGTTGCCCCACCGGGTCCCTGAGAAGGATTGGGGAGCGGGGTTGTGACGCCGCTTTGTGAGTGAGGGGAGGGATACATTGTTAGACCTTCCCAGTGAGAATAGGATGTCTTATGCCCATATGAAGGAAGCCCTGATGACAAGGTATGGTTTGACCCCAGAACTCTATAGGCAGAGGTTCAGGAATTGTAAAAAGCTGGAGGCAACCACTTGGGTAGAATATGTATCTTTCTTTTGCAGAGCTATGGATGGTTGGGTGAAGGGTAGCAAAGTGAGTACTTTTGAGGAGCTCTATGATTTGTTTGCATGGGAGCACTTGTCTGGTAATTGTTTTCCAGAGCTACGCCAGCACCTTATTGATAGCAAGTTAACTAACCCTAGGAAGCTTGCTGAGGAGGCGGACCGCTGAGTCAGCACCCGGGTCCACAAGGGTCACGTGGGAGACTTCGCCAAAGGTGGGCAGGGTCCCCAGCAGAAGAGTGGGGGGGACAAGGGTAAACAGAGGGAGTTCCAGAAAGGGCCCCAAAGTAATTCCCAAGGGACCCAAGGGAAGGGTTCCCAGCCTCCCCCTGAGAAAAAGGAAGAGGCCCCGACAGGTAAACCTGTTCACAGGGGCCCCACTAAGTGCTTCACGTGTGGTCAGATGGGCCACCGTTGGTATGATGCACAGTGTCCCATGAGGGATTCCAAAGCACCACCACGTGCACCACCCCGTCAGATGGCGAGTGCAGCCCTGGGGGGGGGAGGAGATGGGTGCCCAAGGTGGGTGGAGTCCCGCAGAAATGTCCCTTGTCTCGCTAGGAGACTTTGAGATGGTCCCTGAGACCCAGCTGCCTGATAACACTAAGAAGTACAGGCAGTGGGTGACCATCAATGGCCATAGGGTGGAAGCTCTCAGAGACACTGGGGCTAGTGTGACAGCTGTCAATTGCCGGCTGGTGTCCAGAGAGCAGGTTATCCCCCATGCATTCTTCCCTGTAGTTGCCGCGGACAACTCACAGAGCCAGTGTGAGGTGGCTCAAGTTCCCTTTGAGTGGGGGTGGGGTCTCAGGTACTCTTCAAGTAGCTGTGAGGCCAGCCATGCCTGTTGATTGACTGTTGGGCAACGATTTGGAGAGCTCCCCTTGGGCTAATGTGGAGAGAAGGTCTCATTTGGAGATGGTGGGTCTGCCTGAGTGGGCGTGTGTAGCCACTCAGTCTATGGCAGCCAGTAAGGGTGTTGAAGCGGTTCTGGAGCCTGAAAATATGGCCCAGACCCCTGCCTTAAAGAGAAGAGGTGGGGGGCGCGGGAAACCAGCCCCCATAGTTCCCACGGTCCAGGAGGAGGCAGACCTTGAGGGGGATGCCCTGGAACCTATAGGGGAACAAGTGGCCGAACTGGGTGACCTGCCTGAGCTGACCCATTGGCAGCAGGAAGGAGGCCCCTCCAGGGAGGAATTTTGTGAGGAGTAGAAGAAGTGCCCTTCTCTTGAGGGTTTGCGGCAACAGGCCACAGCCCAGGCAGCAGGTGATCAGTCTGGATCACATTGGATCTACTGGAGAACGACCTCCTGTATAGCGAGCCTAAGGATGCTGAGCCTGGGTCAGTCCGTGTGCTGGTGGTACCCCAGCGCTTCAGAGCCTTCCTACTGGGTTTGGCTCATGATGTGCCTTTAGCTGGACATCTGGGGCAGAACAAGACCTTTGAAAGGCTTGTCTCCCACTTTCATTGGCCCCAGATGCGGAAGAGTTCAGACATTCATTGTAGGGCTTGTGAAACTTGCCAGGCAAGTGGGAAAAGTGGAAGGAAGCACAAGGCCCCTCTCCAACCTTTCCCTGTAGTCAGTACCCCCTTTGAATGGGTGGGCATTGACATTGTGGGGCCACTGGACCCCAAGACAGCCATGGGCAACAGGTTTATCCTGGCCTTGGTGGACCATGCTACCCGGTACCCGGAAGCCATCCCGCTCAGGACAGTGACGGCCCCCGTGGTGGGACGTGCACTGATGGGGATTTTCTCCTGCGTGGGGTTCCCCAGAGAGGTGGTGTCAGACCGTGGTACAAACTTCATATCCAACTATATGAAGTCCCTGTGGCAGGAGTGCGGTGTTACCTATAAGTTCACCACTCCTTACCACCCCCAAGGTAATGGGCTGGTTGAGAGATTCAACCGGACCCTTAAAGGCATGATAATGGGTCTTGAGGAACCTATGAGGCGTAAGTGGGACGTCCTCTTGCCATGCCTGCTTTTTGCTTACCGTGAGGTGCCACAGAAGTCCCTAGGGTTCAGTCCCTTTGAACTCCTGTATGGTCACCCGGTGAGAGGACCTTTGAGTCTGGTCAAAGAAGGCTGGGAGCAATCTCCCAGGAAACCTCCCCAGGATGTATACAGTTACATGCTGGCCTTCAGGAACCAGACCAGGCGATTCAGGCAACTCGCTGAGGCGAATCTGGAAGCCAGCCAGGAAGAGATGAAGCGGTGGTGCGATCAGAATGCCACTCTGATTGAGCTTCAGCCTGGTCAGAAAGTTTGGGTCATGGCCCCTGTAGAGCCCTGTGCGCTCCAGGACAGGTGGACCGGACCATTTGAGGTGGTGGAGCGCAAGAGTGATGTCACCTACCTGGTGAACTTGCAGTCTCCTAGGAACCCTTTGCGGGTCCTGCATGTCAACCGCCTAAAGCCCCACTTAGAAAGGTCCGAAGTGGGCATGCTCCTAGCAACGGATGATGGAATGGAGGAGGAGACCGAGCCTCTTCCTGGCCTCCTGTCTGCAACAGAGCAAGATGGGTCAGTGGATGGTGTCAGCCTCTCTGCCACACTGACCCCTGAACAGCAGCAAGATTGTCGCCAATTGTTGGGACAATTCTCTGATTTGTTCTCCCTGGTTCCTGGTGTCACTGAGTGGTGCGTCCATGACGTGGATACTGGGGACAGTCCTCCTGTGAAGCACAAGGCTTACAGAGTGACTGACAGGGTCAGAGCTCACATCAAGGAGGAGGTCTCCAAGATGTTTGCCTTAGGGGTGATTGAGTCCTCTCACAGCCCTTGGGCCAGCCCAGTGGTCTAGGTCCCAAAAGCTGCAGCGGCTGGTGCCACACCCGAAGTCCGGTTCTGTGTGGCCTACCGAGGACTCAATTCAGTCACCAGGACTGACGTGCACCCCATCCCCAGAGCTGATGAGCTCACTGATCGGTTGGGGGATGCTCGGTACCTCAGCACGTTTGATTTAACGTCTGGGTACTGGCAGATCGCCTTAACTGATAGGGCCAAAGAGAGGTCAGCATTCTTCACACCAGATGGGCACTACCAATTCCGGGTTATGCCCTTTGGGATGAAGAATGCCCCTGCCACCTTCCAGAGGTTGGTCAACCAGGTGTTGGCTGGACTGGAGGATTTCAGTGCCACCTACCTGGATGACATTGCAGTGTTCAGCGCCAGTTGGGAAGAACATCTGCGCCACCTCTGGGAAGTGTTGATGGCATTGCAAAAGGCAGGCCTCACGATCAAGGTGAGTAAGTGCCAGATCGGGCAGGGTTCTGTGGTGTACTTGGGGCACCAGGTTGGGAGCGGCCAGGTTGCGCCCCTACAGCCCAAGATTGAGACCATCCTGGCTGGGGAACCCCCCAAAACCCAGACAGAGGTGAGTGCCTTTTTAGGACTCACAGGGTACTACAGGAGGTTTGTCAAGGGGTATGGCAACATTGTTGCACCCTTGACTGAGCTGACTTCCAGGAAGCAGCCCAAGAAAGTGAACTGGACTGACACCTGTCAGAAGGCTTTTGACGCCCTGAAGACTGCCATGTGCACAGCAACCGTGCTTCAGGCGCCCTACTTCTCAAAGGAATTAATTGTCCAAACAGACGCTTCAGAGCATGGTGTGGGGGCTGTTCTATCACAGATTAATGAGGAGGGCCTAGACCAACCTGTAGCCTTCATCAGTAGGAGGTTACTTCCACGGGAACAGAGGTGGAGTGCAATTGAGCGTGAGGCATTTGCTGTGGTCTGGGCACTGAAGAAGTTGAGACCATACCTGTTTGGGACTCACTTCCGGGTTCAGACAGACCACAGGCCCCTCAGATGGTTGATGCAGATGAGGGGTGAGAATCCAAAGTTGTTGAGGTGGTCCATTCCCGTACAGGGAACACCGCCCTGGTACAGAACACGCCAATGCTGATGGTCTGTCCAGATTTTTCCACCTTATTGAAGAGAACTCCCAAGGGGTTGGGTAGCTCTCCCCACATTTCAGCTGGAGGGGACACGTGTTAGACCTGGTGCCATTGGCGTGAGTCTCCCTTCCATTTTTTACTGATTGCCTCCTCTGTTTTTGATATGTTTTGCTGGTTTAGATGCTTTGGGCACTGTGCCACTGCTATTCAGTGCCACAGTGCAAGTGCTCCCTATAGTAAATTGATGTATTGATTAGTGACTCCATGATTGGATCATTTGATTTACTTGTCAGACCCTAGTATAGTGCACCATGTGTGCCCAGGGCCTGTAAATCAAATGCTGCTGGTGGGCTTGCAGCACTGGTTGTGCCACCCACAGAAGCAGCTTGTAAAGTGTGTCTCAGGCCTGCCATTGCAGAGCCTGTGTGCAGTATGTGACTTCCATGTCGACTTGGCACTTGCCAGTCCCTAAACCTTCCCTTTTCTGCATATCAGTCACCCCTAAGGTAGGCCCAAGAGCAGGGTGCATTGTATGTAAAAGGTAGGACATGCCCTGGTGTGTTTAGCATGTCCTGATAGTGAATTACAGCCAATTTCGTTTTTCACTATTGCAAGGATACCTGTCCCCATAGGCCAGAATGGGCAGTTTGATTATAACATCTTATAATCCTAACTGATCCAGGGAACATGGTAGAAAAACGAATTTAGTATACCTGAACTCAGAATGATAAAATACACCTTTTAGTGAAGTTGGTTTTAACATTCTGTGTTTGAAAATACCACTTTTAGAAAGTAGGTATTTTCTTGCCTAAACCATCCAGCCTGCCTCTGCTAGCTTGTGTATTGCATGTCTGGTTTTGTGAGTGACAGGGGCTGGGGGGCTCCAGGAGACAGGGTGAGTCAGCACAGGGCTGAATAGACCAACTGCATGTAGAGTGGTGGGAGGAGTAGCACCTGGGCCTGAATAGGGCTGTGCCTGCCTTCCACAATGCT
Source organism: Calotriton arnoldi (assembly GCA_963921515.1). Lineage (NCBI taxonomy): Eukaryota > Metazoa > Chordata > Amphibia > Caudata > Salamandridae > Calotriton > Calotriton arnoldi. Next base: position 2,532,446 of record CAWUFW010000604.1, on the reverse strand, counting down.
GGCTTCACCTCCTGTGGTGTGTCTGATGACCCTGGCCCACTCTGACAAAGGAAGAAGGTGTTCACTGGCAGAATGCACCCAAAACTGGTTTGGACTAGGTACAGGACCCTCTGCCTTCAGAGGACAAAGGATTTGCTGGTATAAATATTGGGGCCCTGACCCCAGAACTTTAGATCACTTCTGGAACAACAAGACAAACCTTTGCCAAGGAGAAGAACCAAGGAAGCTGCAGGAGTTTGGACTGCCCCTCTGCCAGTGTGCTGTTTGCTGGGTTGGCCTTCAGTGGTCTTCATTGCCAAGGAAAGGAGAAGGAACTTTTAAAGAACTTTCATCATCTTGCAGAATATTCTCCAAGGGCTTGAACTAGAGCTTACCTCTTGCTGAAGTCTCAGGGCTACAAGACTTCACCACCAGCTCCCTCCTGAATTCCCTTGCTGGGGATTCTGTCTGCAGAAGCCTGCATGTCGCTGGGAGCTGGAAGCGCGACTCAATGAGAAGAAGCGTGCCTTCGTCGCAGCTGCCTGCCATCGCATCACCGAAGAAGTGTGGCTTCGTCGCAACTGCCTGCCGTCGCATCACTGGGGAAGCGTGTCGCCACCGCAAGGGTCGCCGTCGCATCCCCCAAGAAGCGTGTCGCCGTCGCAGCTGCCTGCCGTCGCATCACCAGAGAAGCGTGTCGCAGGGCCTGTCGGGCTCCAAAGATACAGAGTTCGCCGCACGGCCGTAGGGCGTGCACGCATCGTCTTCACATCGTCGCATCGCATCAAGAGCGCACCCACATCGCACCGGATCGTCGCACCGCATCGAGGCTTCTGCTCGCCGCATCACCCTCCCTGCGGACCCTTTGTTGGTTTTGCGTTACGCATCCAAGGTACTTTTGTGAGAAACGTGTCGCATTTATCATCAACTTGAACTAAGTTACTTCTACCATCTTTAAGTCTATTTTTGAGTACAGTATTGTGGATTTTTGTTGTTTGTGGTCTTGTGTTAAGTCTATAAAAGAATACTTATTTTTAGGTCGAGCCTCGAGTAGCGCGCAAGTGTTGCTCTGGCGAGACTTTAAGTAAGGGGTTTGAAAAGCTGACCAGACGCTCGTGCGTCGTGGCCTTTTTCGGGCGGTTACGCACGCCGCAGACATGTGTTTCCCATTATCGTGCCCAGACGCGGGCGCGATAATTGGAAACACATGCCGGGAAAAGGCCATGACGCACGAGCGTCTGGTCAGCTTTGAAAGCCCAGGCTGCCGCGCTCGCCCCCGCTCCTCTCTTGTCTTTTGAGTTTCCGTCTGTGAAACCCGACGGTGCGAACTTTATGGCATGGGTTGTTTTACATTAAACCTTTGTTGCTGCATTATGGCCCTACAAAGTCACCCGAGGTTTCTGGTGGCATTTACAAGAGTCTCCCCCGAATATCTCGATAGAATTATTGGACCATAATATTTACTTTGTGTGCCTTGTTTACAGGCGCAGGGTACCTCTCACCGCTGCACTGCACCCTGGGACATAACATTTACGACAATAACTGAGGGGCGGGATTTTCGATTCGATGTTATGGCATGTTTTATAGGTTTGTGTAATTAAAAGGCCCCTACACCCACCAGCAGTGACAACTGAACGTTAAGAACAGGACACGCTATATTCGCCAGCCGCACATGCCGGGCTCTAACTCACAGAGATTAAGATACAGAAATCAAACTGAGCTTTGCGCAGGACACACCATGCGAAACCTCCCACGCAGCAGCGCCGTGATTACAAAGGCTGCTTCACTGGGGCGGAGAGTGGATGAGGGTGGGCTACGCCCCTCTCTGAGGCAGCCCCGGAGCACAACAAACCGAGCCCATCACTGGCGCAGCGCCTGCCACAAATGCCTTAGCGCTTTACTGGCATCCGAAGGATGAAAGGCGGAGTTAACCGTGTCGGGATTCGTACTGCTCACCTGTAAACTATGCGCACCTCTCCACAACATAGCTCAACTCTTATCTCCCTCACACGCTGACCACAGGCTAGAGAAGGCAAAAGAAACATAACATAAGATCCGCCATGTGTTGCATTTTCAGAACAAAACCACTTATATTTGTTGCACCAAAATAAAGTATGTTTTGCTCAATGGATTGAAATGCGAAGGAGGTAAAGTCACTTTTATTAGCAACGCGTCTCTTAATATTACAATCGACGATAGTAGGCATGGAATTGTCTCCTGGTGTGTAAATATATAGTCGGTGCTTTAAGTGGGCCGGGGTCTCACCGGGTCTGAGCACCGGCAGGGGACCTCGAGACGGGTCTACATCGGGCTCTGTTTTGTGCCCTGGAACAGGCGACCCGTTTTTCCGGACTGCAGTGACAGCAGGCACATTATGTGAGCATGCTCACACTGCTCACTTCTCACTAGTGGAGAAGTTACAGCATGACGTCATGCCAGGGGAGCGTTGTAGGGGAAGGGAAATCCTTTAAAGAGAGTCATTTTCTCTCTGGATTTCCCTTCTCTTTTTGAAACTCCCGTTGTAGGGGAAGGGAAATCCTTTAGGGAGTCATTTTCTCTCTGGATTTCCCTTCTCTTTTTGAAACTCCCGTTGGGGAAGGGAAATCCTTTAGGGAGTCATTTTCTCTCTGGATTTCCCTTCTCTTTTGAAACTCAGGAGCAGAAACATTGTCGTGGTGTCACCAGGGCTTTAAGTGGAAGCTTTTTCAATATTAAATACAAGCCATAGTTGCTGCTAATTTATCTTATGCACCTAACAACCATTGACAAAGCCAATAGTCCTGACTTGTTGTAGGTGTAATGTTACTTGTATCATATATCTGGATGCAATGACAGAAACAGCAAAATACAAGTCGGGGGCACACTATGCCAAGCACAGATTTTTAGTTTGTGTCTTTAAGCCACGCCCTGAATTACATTGGTCACGCCCCTTTGAGAGACCCTCCAGTTTTTCATCCCACTTAAAGCCCTATATAGAGTGTTATTATTGATCCATACAGTACATTCAATGTATAGTGCTTTGAAAGAACCAAACGTGCTTGGAGTCAAGCTTGTAAACCCCAGACCGACAGATCGCCACTGCAAGAGCATTAACCCGCTGAAATATCGAGCTGGGAAACTCGAAACGTAAGCTTTATGCAGATCTATCCAGGGCACATGACGCTACTGACCAATATTGCAGTGACTTGAACAGGTGAACCACATCTCCCGCACACTTATCTGGAGCAGGTGCATTAACCTGCTGAGCAATCCTACTGGAATGGGTACAGGTGACATGTACGAGGCGCTCCACTACTGATCTCTGCAGCTCTCGGCCTCGCTGGCACTGAAACCTGTTGCAAGTTACAGACATATCTACGCAGCAGGCGCACAACCAGGTGAACGTCCAGCATGTGGAGTCTGAAGACTCCCAGGCACTATGAATCCTCTGACCTTAGGAGACTATGCATCAACTAGCACTATTGAAAAGTCTCGTTTCTATGCCCGCCTTCGGCCAGGACACCAAGGTGCATTCGGAAACAGAAGCTCCCAGAGGACCTTGTCTGGAGCAATGCCAACAACATTGTGTGATCCTGGGCAAATCCTGTTTTTTTTTCTCGGTCTCGATTCTACAAACTTCCAGTGGGGAGCAGGTATTAGATACGCAGTATCCGGCGCTAAAAACGCAAGTAGTGCCTTGGATAGTTCACTTTTAGATGGATAATTGACTTTATTGATGCATATTTTTAATTTTTTAGCAATTCTTTGAAATTTGAATTAATGTGTTATATATAGCTATATATTTTTTTAATCGTTTAATTGATGGGAAAACGCAAAACAATATGTGAAGCATGCGTGTTAAAAGAGAAGTACACAGCTGTGCTCTTTTGTTCCTTACATGGCCGACAAAGACTTGTTTGTTGCTTTGAAAAAACGTGTTAAATGCTGGTCGCACACTTATGACGTGTTTTCTCTGAAATGGTTATTTGAGCCACATCTCGGAGAAGGCTGCTTTTAAGACAGGAGTGTCAGAAGTACTTGACTATTAAGTATATATATCCACGGAAAATATTGATTATGTAATGCTTACTAATCAATAAATCGTGGACAGAGCTAATGAAGTTTGGCTTCGTGTTTTTCATGGGTGATGAATGGTGAAATGTCTGTGTAAACGGCCTTTTTTAGTTAATTTTTTAATTTTGTGGATTCTTTGGTAGCGCCCCCCTTGCAATTCTGGAACCATCAACACTGAATTGTGGTTTGCTCGTTTGGTTGCTTCCTGAGTTAGGAGTAATTTGTAATGACTTTGCCGCCAGCCCTGCCTAAGGGTTCCATGTGATAAGTGTCTGCAGAAATAGAGATTGGCAAACTACTTTGACTGGGTTTAAAATCGTTAGGTCCAAACAAACTATTTCCAACCTGTTTAGCGTGGGTTTGTTTACTGTTCAAGCTCTTGTCCTAGCATATTGCCGATAAAGGGTTGTCATTCTGTTCTTGCGTCTCACCTACCAGACAGTGCAAGCTGCCTGGTTGTGCAAGACCAAGTGTGAATTTACCAGGAGACTAAGGTGCTTAATAGCCCACCCATTGCTTACCATTGATTGAGTTACCACAAACTTTGATGTCTTTAATGGCTAATATAGTGTAATGGGAAATATACTGCATGCCTAAACACTTATAAGGTCCCTAAGGCGAGACCTATTGGCTATGCCAATGCTTGTTATAAAACCTGTGTGGTGTCCATCTGTAGTGTTTTCACTGAATTACTGTATGTGTTCACAAATGCTTAACACACTGCCTCTGAGATAAGCCTGTCTGCTCGTTCCAAGCTACCAAGGGGGTGAGCAGGGGTTATCCAGGAGTGTAACTCCCTTGCCCTGACTTAGAAGCAAGGGTCCCTATTTGGACAAAGGTGTATACCTTTGCCAACTAGAGACCCCCAGTTCTAACATTGGTGGTCAGCGGTGTGGATTCTGGACTTGCATTTGTGACTCATATACAGTTATTGGTGTACACTACTAGTGAGTGCAGACCAAACGCAACCACATACTTTTTTTTGGTATAATTTTTTCTCCTTGGACTGTTATTTTTCTGAGAACTACCAATTCTTATTGCCATGAGTCCACCAGCATATGTTGCATCTATGGATCCAGATTTTGAGGAAGAGAGGTTGGATACCTATAATGCCAAACAGCTGAAAGCCTTCTGTAAAAAATTTAAAGTTGCTATTCCAGGCCTCACAAAGAAGGATGAGTTCCACAAGGCGCTGAGGGCCTGGGTGGAAGCAAGAAATGCATCTGAAAATGTGGAGCACCCTGTGGGAGAGGCAGAGGAGGCAGAAGGGCAGCTAGATGGGCCAGTGGGTCCAGGGGGGGAGAAAGTACCTACCCCACCATGCAGCAGTGTTTCTTCCAAAGACCTGTCCCCAGGAGAGTTGAAGGATAGGGAGAGAAATAGAAGGCATAGAATGGAGCTGGCCAGGCTCAAGATGGAGGGTAAAAATAACAAGTTAGCCTTGGAGAGAGAGAGAATGAGATTAGAGCATGAGAGAATGTTGAGGGAGTTGGAGATCAAAGCTTAAAGCTTAGAAATGAATCCCTCTGGTGGCAGCACACCGTCTGTGCCTGCAGAAGGCAGGGTATATATCCCAAAGGATGTCATCAAAGATTTCCATAAGCATGAAGATATTGGGCAGTGGTTTGCAGCCTATGAGATAGCAATGTTGGCCCACCGGGTCCCTGAGAAGGATTGGGGAGCGGGGTTGTGGGGCCGCTTTGTGAGTGAGGGGAGGGATACATTGTTAGACCTACCGAGTGAGAATAGGATGTCTTATGCCCATATGAAGGAAGCCCTGATGACAAGGTATGGTTTGACCCCAGAACTCTATAGGCAGAGGTTCAGGAATTGTAAAAAGCTGGAGGCAACCACTTGGGTAGAATATGTATCTTTCTTTTGCAAAGTTATGGATGGTTGGGTGAAGGGTAGCAAAGTGAGTACTTTTGAGGAGCTCTATGATTTGTTTGCATGGGAGCACTTGTCTGGTAATTGTTTTCCAGAGCTACGCCAGCACCTTATTGATAGCAAGTTAACTAACCCTAGGAAGCTTGCTGAGGAGGCGGACCGCTGGGTCAGCACCCGGGTCCACAAGGGTCACGTGGGAGACTTCGCCAAAGGTGGGCAGGGTCCCCAGCAGAAGAGTGGGGGGACAAGGGTAAACAGAGGGAGTTCCAGAAAGGGCCCCAAAGTAATTCCCAAGGGAACCAAGGGAAGGGTTCCCAGCCTCCCACTGAGAAAAAGCAAGAGGCCCCGACAGGTAAACCTGTTCACAGGGGCCCCACTAAGTGCTTCACGTGTGGTCAGATGGGCCACCGTTGGTATGATGCACAGTGTCCCATGAGGGATTCCAAAGCACCACCACGTGCACCACCCCGTCAGATGGCGAGTGCAGCCCTGGGGGGGGGAGGAGATGGGTGCCCAAGGTGGGTGGAGTCCCGCAGAAATGTCCCTTGTCTCGCTAGGAGACTTTGAGATGGTCCCTGAGACCCAGCTGCCTGATAACACTAAGAAGTACAGGCAGTGGGTGACCATCAATGGCCATAGGGTGGAAGCTCTCAGAGACACTGGGGCTAGTGTTACAGCTGTCAATTGCCGGCTGGTGTCCAGAGAGCAGGTTATCCCCCATGCATTCTTCCCTGTAGTTGCCGCGGACAACTCACAAGCCAGTGTGAGGTGGCTCAAGTTCCCTTTGAGTGGGGGTGGGGTCTCAGGTACTCTTCAAGTAGCTGTGAGGCCAGCCATGCCTGTTGGTTGTCTGTTGGGCAACGATTTGGAGAGCTCCCCTTGGGCTAATGTGGAGAGAAGGTCTCATTTGGAGATGGTGGGTCTGCCTGAGTGGGCGTGTGTAGCCACTCAGTCTATGGCAGCCAGTAAGGGTGTTGAAGCGGTTCTGGAGCCTGAAAATATGGCCCAGACCCCTGCCTTAAAGAGAAGAGGTGGGGGGCACGGGAAACCAGCCCCCATAGTTCCCACGGTCCAGGAGGAGGCAGACCTTGAGGGGGATGCCCTGGAACCTACAGGGGAACAAGTGGCCGAACTGGGGGTCCTGCCTGAGCTGACCCATTGGCAGCAGGAAGGAGGCCCCTCCAGGGAGGAATTTTGTGAGGAGCAGAAGAAGTGCCCTTCTCTTGAGGGTTTGCGGCAACAGGCCACAGCCCAGGCAGCAGGTGATCAGTCTGGATCACATTGGATCTACTGGAGAACGACCTCCTGTATAGCGAGCCTAAGGATGCTGAGCCTGGGTCAGTCCGTGTGCTGGTGGTACCCCAGCGCTTCAGAGCCTTCCTACTGCGTTTGGCTCATGATGTGCCTTTAGCTGGACATCTGGGGCAGAACAAGACCTTTGAAAGGCTTGTCTCCCACTTTCATTGGCCCCAGATACGGAAGAGTTCAGACATTCATTGTAGGGCTTGTGAAACTTGCCAGGCAAGTGGGAAAAGTGGAAGGAAGCACAAGGCCCCTCTCCAACCTTTCCCTGTAGTCAGTACCCCCTTTGAATGGGTGGGCATTGACATTGTGGGGCCACTGGACCCCAAGACAGCCATGGGCAACAGGTTTATCCTGGCCTTGGTGGACCATGCTACCCGGTACCCGGAAGCCATCCCGCTCAGGACAGTGACGGCCCACGTGGTGGGACGTGCACTGATGGGGATTTTCTCCTGCGTGGGGTTCCCCAGAGAGGTGGTGTCAGACCGTGGTACAAACTTCATATCCAACTATATGAAGTCCCTGTGGCAGGAGTGCGGTGTTACCTATAAGTTCACCACTCCTTACCACCCCCAAGGTTATGGGCTGGTTGAGAGATTCAACTGGACCCTTAAAGGCATGATAATGGGTCTTGAGGAACCTATGAGGCGTAAGTGGGACGTCCTCTTGCCATGCCTGCTTTTTGCTTACCGTGAGGTGCCACAGAAGTCCCTAGGGTTCAGTCCCTTTGAACTCCTGTATGGTCACCCCGTGAGAGGACCTTTGAGTCTGGTCAAAGAAGGCTGGGAGCAATCTCCCAGGAAACCTCCCCAGGATGTATACAGTTACATGCTGGCCTTCAGGAACCAGACCAGGCGATTCAGGCAACTCGCTGAGGCGAATCTGGACGCCAGCCAGGAAGAGATGAAGCGGTGGTGCGATCAGAATGCCACTCTGATTGAGCTTCAGCCTGGTCAGAAAGTTTGGGTCATGGCCCCTGTAGAGCCCTGTGCGCTCCAGGACAGGTGGATCGGACCATTTGAGGTAGTGGAGCGCAAGAGTGATGTCACCTACCTGGTGAACTTGCAGTCTCCTAGGAACCCTTTGCGGGTCCTGCATGTCAACCGCCTAAAGCCCCACTTAGAAAGGTCCGAAGTGGGCATGCTCCTAGCAACGGATGATGGAATGGAGGAAGAGACCGAGCCTCTTCCTGGCCTCCTGTCTGCATCAGAGCAAGATGGGTCAGTGGATGGTGTCAGCCTCTCTGCCACACTGACCCCTGAACAGCAGCAAGATTGTCGCCAATTGTTGGGACAATTCTCTGATTTGTTCTCCCTGGTTCCTGGTGTCACTGAGTGGTGCGTCCATGACGTGGATACTGGGGACAGTCCTCCTGTGAAGCACAAGGCTTACAGAGTGACTGACAGGGTCAGAGCTCACATCAAGGAGGAGGTCTCCAAGATGTTTGCCTTAGGGGTGATTGAGTCCTCTCACAGCCCATGGGCCAGCCCAGTGGTCTAGGTCCCAAAAGCTGCAGCGCCTGGTGCCACACCCGAAGTCCAGTTCTGTGTGGCCTACCGAGGACTCAATTCAGTCACCAGGACTGACGTGCACCCCATCCCCAGAGCTGATGAGCTCATTGATCGGTTGGGGGATGCTCGGTACCTCAGCACGTTTGATTTAACGTCTGGGTACTGGCACATCGCCTTAACTGATAGGGCCAAAGAGAGGTCAGCATTCTTCACACCAGATGGGCACTACCAATTCCGGGTTATGCCCTTTGGGATGAAGAATGCCCCTGCCACCTTCCAGAGGTTGGTCAACCAGGTGTTGGCTGGACTGGAGGATTTCAGTGCCACCTACCTGGATGACATTGCAGTGTTCAGCGCCAGTTGGGAAGAACATCTGCGCCACCTCTGGGAAGTGTTGATGGCACTGCAAAAGGCAGGCCTCACGATCTAGGTGAGTAAGTGCCTGATCGGGCAGGGTTCTGTGGTGTACTTGGGGCACCAGGTTGGGAGCGGCCAGGTTGCGCCCCTACAGCCCAAGATTGAGACCATCCTGGCTGGGGAACCCCCAAAACCCAGACAGAGGTGAGAGCCTTTTAGGACTCACAGGGTACTACAGGAGGTTTGTCAAGGGGTATGGCAACATTGTTTACCCTTGACTGAGCTGACTTCCAGGAAGCAGCCCAAGAAAGTGAACTGGACTGACACCTGTCAGAAGGCTTTTGACGCCCTGAAGACTGCCATGTGCACAGCAACCGTGCTTCAGGCGCCCAACTTCTCAAAGGAATTAATTGTCCAAACAGACGCTTCAGAGCATGGTGTGGGGGCTGTTCTATCACAGATTAATGAGGAGGGCCTAGACCAACCTGTAGCCTTCATCAGTAGGAGGTTACTTCCACGGGAACAGAGGTGGAGTGCAATTGAGCGTGAGGCATTTGCTGTGGTCTGGGCACTGAAGAAGTTGAGACCATACCTGTTTGGGACTCACTTCTGGGTTCAGACAGACCACAGGCCCCTCAGATGGTTGATGCAGATGAGGGGTGAAAATCCAAAGTTGTTGAGGTGGTCCATTCCCGTACAGGGAACACCGCCCTGGTACAGAACACGCCAATGCTGATGGTCTGTCCAGATTTTTCCACCTTATTGAAGAGAACTCCCAAGGGGTTGGGTAGCTCTCCCCACATTTCAGCTGGAGGGGACACGTGTTAGACCTGGTGCCATTGGCGTGAGTCTCCCTTCCATTTTTTACTGATTGCCTCCTCTGTTTTTGATATGTTTTGCTGGTTTAGATGCTTTGGGCACTGTGCCACTGCTATTCAGTGCCACAGTGCAAGTGCTCCCTATAGTAAATTGATGTATTGATTAGTGACTCCATGATTGGATCATTTGATTTACTTGTCAGACCCTAGTATAGTGCACCATGTGTGCCCAGGTCCTGTAAATCAAATGCTGCTGGTGGGCTTGCAGCACTGGTTGTGCCACCCACAGAAGCAGCTTGTAAAGTGTGTCTCAGGCCTGCCATTGCAGAGCCTGTGTGCAGTATGTGACTGCCATGTCGACTTGGCACTTGCCAGTCCCTAAACCTTCCCTTTTCTGCATATCAGTCACCCCTAAGGTAGGCCCAAGAGCAGGGTGCATTGTATGTAAAAGGTAGGACATGCCCTGGTGTGTTTAGCATGTCCTGATAGTGAATTACAGCCAATTTCGTTTTTCACTATTGCAAGGCTTCCTGTCCCCATAGGCCAGAATGGGCAGTTTGATTATAACATCTTATAATCCTAACTGACCCAGGGAACATGGTAGAAAAACGAATTTAGTATACCTGAACTCAGAATGATAAAATACACCTTTTAGTGAAGTTGGTTTTAACATTCTGTGTTTGAAAATACCACTTTTAGAAAGTAGGTATTTTCTTGCCTAAACCATCCAGCCTGCCTCTGCTAGCTTGTGTATTGCATGACTGGTTTTGTGAGTGACAGGGGCTGGGGGGCTCGAGGAGACAGGGTGAGTCAGCACAGGGCTGAATAGACCAACTGCATGTAGAGTGGTGGGAGGAGTAGCACCTAGGCCTGAATAGGCTGTGCCTGCCTTCCACAATGCTGGCTTCACCTCCTGTGGTGTGTCTGATGACCCTGGCCCACTCTGACAAAGGAAGAAGGTGTGCACTGGCAGAATGCACCCAGAACTGGTTTGGACTAGGTACAGGACCCTCTGCCTTCAGAGGACAAAGGATTTGCTGGTATAAATATTGGGGCCCTGACCCCAGAACTTTAGATCACTTCTGGAACAACAAGACAAACCTTTGCCAAGGAGAAGAACCAAGGAAGCTGCAGGAGTTTGGACTGCCCCTCTGCCAGTGTGCTGTTTGCTGGGTTGGCCTTCAGTGGTCTTCATTGCCAAGGAAAGGAGAAGGAACTTTTAAAGAACTTTCATCATCTTGCAGAATATTCTCCAAGGGCTTGAACTAGAGCTTACCTCTTGCTGAAGTCTCAGGGCTACAAGACTTCACCACCAGCTCCCTCCTGAATTCCCTTGCTGGGGATTCTGTCTGCAGAAGCCTGCATGTCGCTGGGAGCTGGTAGCGCGACTCAACGAGAAGAAGCATGCCTTCGTCGCAGCTGCCTGCCATCGCATCACCGAAGAAGTGTGGCTTCGTCGCAACTGCCTGCCGTCGCATCACCGGGGAAGCGTGTCGCCACCGCAAGGGTCGCCATCGCATCCCCCAAGAAGCGTGTCGCCGTCGCCGCATCACCAGAGAAGCGTGTCGCAGGGCCTGCCGCGGCTCCAAAGATACAGAGTTCGCCGCACGGCCGTAGGGCGTGCACGCATCGTCTTCACATCGTCGCATCGCATCAAGAGCGCACCCACATCGCACCGGATCGTCGCACCGCATCGAGGCTTCTGCTCGCCGCATCACCCTCCCTGCGGACCCTTTGTTGGTTTTGCGTTACGCATCCAAGGTACTTTTGTGAGAAACGTGTCGCATTTATCATCAACTTGAAATACGTTACTTCTACCATCTTTAAGTCTATTTTTGAGTACAGTATTGTGGATTTTTGTTGTTTGTGGTCTTGTGTTAAGTCTATATAAAGAATACTTATTTTTATAAAACCTGTGTGGTGTCCATCTGTAGTGTTTTCACTGTATTACTGTATGTGTTCACAAATGCTTAACACACTGCCACTGAGATAAGCCTGTCTGCTCGTTCCAAGCTACCAAGGGGTGAGCAGGGGTTATCCAGGAGTGTAACTCCCTTGCCCTGACTTAGAAGCAAGGGTCCCTATTTGGACAAAGGTGTATACCATTGCCAACTAGAGACCCCCAGTTCTAACATTGGTGGTCAGCGGTGTGGATTCTGGACTTGCATTTGTGACTCATATACAGTTATTGGTGTACACTACTAGTGAGTGCAGACCAAACGCAACCACATACTTTTTTTTGGTAGAATTTTTTCTCCTTGGACTGTTATTTTTCTGAGAACTACCAATTCTTATTGCCATGAGTCCACCAGCATCTGTTGCATCTATGGATCCAGATTTTGAGGAAGAGAGGTTGGATACCTATAATGCCAAACAGCTGAAAGCCTTCTGTAAAGAATTTAAAGTTGCTATTCCAGGCCTCACAAAGATGGATGAGTTCCACAAGGCGCTGACGGCCTGGGTGGAAGCAAGAAATGCATCTGAAAATGTGGAGAACCCTGTGGGAGAGGCAGAGGAGGCAGAAGGGCAGCTAGATGGGCCAGTGGGTCCAGGGAGGGAGAAAGTACCTACCCCGCCATGCAGCAGTGTTTCTTCCAAAGACCTGTCCCCAGGAGAGCTGGAGGATAGGGAGAGAAATAGAAGGCATAGAATGGAGCTGGCCAGGCTCAAGATGGAGGGTGAAAATAACAAGTTAGCCTTGGAGAGAGAGAGAATGAGATTAGAGCATGAGAGAATGTTGAGGGAGTTGGAGATCAAAGCTAAAAGCTTAGAAATTAATCCCTCTGGTGGCAGCACACCGTCTGTGCCTGCAGAAGGCAGGGTATATATCCCAAAGGATGTCATCAAAGATTTCCATAAGCATGAAGATATTGGGCAGTGGTTTGCAGCCTATGAGATAGCAATGTTGGCCCACCGGGTCCCTGAGAAGGATTGGGGAGCGGGGTTGTGGGGCCGCTTTGTGAGTGAGGGGAGGGATACATTGTTAGACCTTCCCAGTGAGAATAGGATGTCTTATGCCCATATGAAGGAAGCCCTGATGACAAGGTATGGTTTGACCCCAGAACTCTATAGGCAGAGGTTCAGGAATTGTAAAAAGCTGGAGGCAACCACTTGGGTAGAATATGTATCTTTCTTTTGAAGAGCTATGGATGGTTGGGTGAAGGGTAGCAAAGTGAGTACTTTTGAGGAGCTCTATGATTTGTTTGCATGGGAGCACTTGTCTGGTAATTGTTTTCCAGAGCTACGCCAGCACCTTATTGATAGCAAGTTAACTAACCCTAGGAAGCTTGCTGAGGAGGCGGACCGCTGAGTCAGCACCCGGGTCCACAAGGGTCACGTGGGAGACTTCGCCAAAGGTGGGCAGGGTCCCCAGCAGAAGAGTGGGGGGGACAAGGGAAAACAGAGGGAGTTCCAGAAAGGGCCCCAAAGTAATTCCCAAGGGAACCAAGGGAAGGGTTCCCAGCCTCCCCCTGAGAAAAAGCAAGAGGCCCCGACAGGTAAACCTGTTCACAGGGGCCCCACTAAGTGCTTCACGTGTGGTCAGATGGGCCACCGTGGGTATGATGCACAGTGTCCCATGAGGGATTCCAAAGCACCACCACGTGCACCACCCCGTCAGATGGCGAGTGCAGCCCTGGGGGGGGAGGAGATGGGTGCCCAAGGTGGGTGGAGTCCCGCAGAAATGTCCCTTGTCTCGCTAGGAGACTTTGAGATGGTCCCTGAGACCCAGCTGCCTGATAACACTAAGAAGTACAGGCAGTGGGTGACCATCAATGGCCATAGGGTGGAAGCTCTCAGAGACACTGGGGCTAGTGTGACAGTTGTCAATTGCCGGCTGGTGTCCAGAGAGCAGGTTATCCCCCATGCATTCTTCCCTGTAGTTGCCGCGGACACTCACAGAGCCAGTGTGAGGTGGCTCAAGTTCCCTTTGAGTGGGGGTGGGGTCTCAGGTACTCTTCAAGTAGCTGTGAGGCCAGCCATGCCTGTTGAATGTCTGTTGGGCAACGATTTGGAGAGCTCCCCTTGGGCTAATGTGGAGAGAAGGTCTCATTTGGAGATGGTGGGTCTGCCTGAGTGGGCGTGTGTAGCCACTCAGTCTATGGCAGCCAGTAAGGGTGTTGAAGCGGTTCTGGAGCCTGAAAATATGGCCCAGACCCCTGCCTTAAAGAGAAGAGGTGGGGGGCGCGGGAAACCAGCCCCCATAGTTCCCACGGTCCAGGAGGAGGCAGACCTTGAGGGGGATGCCCTGGAACCTACAGGGGAACAAGTGGCCGAACTGGGGGACCTGCCCTAGCTGACCCATTGGCAGCAGGAAGGAGGCCCCTACAGGGAGGAATTTTGTGAGGAGCAGAAGAAGTGCCCTTCTCTTGAGGGTTTGCGGCAACAGGCCACAGCCCAGGCAGCAGGTGATCAGTCTGGATCACATTGGATCTACTGGAGAACGACCTCCTGTATAGCGAGCCTAAGGATGCTGAGCCTGGGTCAGTCCGTGTGCTGGTGGTACCCCAGCGCTTCAGAGCCTTCCTACTGCGTTTGGCTCATGATGTGCCTTTAGCTGGACATCTGGGGCAGAACAAGACCTTTGAAAGGCTTGTCTCCCACTTTCATTGGCCCCAGATACGGAAGAGTTCAGACATGCATTGTAGGGCTTGTGAAACTATCCAGGCAAGTGGGAAAAGTGGAAGGAAGCACAAGGCCCCTCTCCAACCTTTCCCTGTAGTCAGTACCCCCTTTGAATGGGTGGGCATTGACATTGTGGGGCCACTGGACCCCAAGACAGCCATGGGCAACAGGTTTATCCTGGCCTTGGTGGACCATGCTACCCGGTACCCGGAAGCCATCCCGCTCAGGACAGTGACGGCCCCCGTGGTGGGACGTGCACTGATGGGGATTTTCTCCTGCGTGGGGTTCCCCAGAGAGGTGGTGTCAGACCGTGTTACAAACTTCATATCCAACTATATGAAGTCCCTGTGGCAGGAGTGCGGTGTTACCTATAAGTTCACCACTCCTTACCACCCCCAAGGTTATGGGCTGGTTGAGAGATTCAACTGGACCCTTAAAGGCATGATAATGGGTCTTGAGGAACCTATGAGGCGTAAGTGGGACGTCCTCTTGCCATGCCTGCTTTTTGCTTACCGTGAGGTGCCACAGAAGTCCCTAGGGTTCAGTCCCTTTGAACTCCTGTATGGTCACCCCGTGAGAGGACCTTTGAGTCTGGTCAAAGAAGGCTGGGAGCAATCTCCCAGGAAACCTCCCCAGGATGTATACAGTTACATGCTGGCCTTCAGGAACCAGACCAGGCGATTCAGGCAACTCGCTGAGGCGAATCTGGAAGCCAGCCAGGAAGAGATGAAGCGGTGGTGCGATCAGAATGCCACTCTGATTGAGCTTCAGCCTGGTCAGAAAGTTTGGGTCATGGCCCCTGTAGAGCCCTGTGCGCTCCAGGACAGGTGGATCGGACCATTTGAGGTAGTGGAGCGCAAGAGTGATGTCACCTACCTGGTGAACTTGCAGTCTCCTAGGAACCCTTTGCGGGTCCTGCATGTCAACCGCCTAAAGCCCCACTTAGAAAGGTCCGAAGTGGGCATGCTCCTAGCAACGGATGATGGAAAGGAGGAGGAGACCGAGCCTCTTCCTGGCCTCCTGTCTGCAACAGAGCAAGATGGGTCAGTGGATGGTGTCAGCCTCTCTGCCACACTGACCCCTGAACAGCAGCAAGATTGTCGCCAATTGTTGGGACAATTCTCTGATTTGTTCTCCCTGGTTCCTGGTGTCACTGAGTGGTGCGTCCATGACGTGGATACTGGGGACAGTCCTCCTGTGAAGCACAAGGCTTACAGAGTGACTGACAGGGTCAGAGCTCACATCAAGGAGGAGGTCTCCAAGATGTTTGCCTTAGGGGTGATTGAGTCCTCTCACAGCCCATGGGCCAGCCCAGTGGTCTAGGTCCCAAAAGCTGCAGCGCCTGGTGCCACACCCGAAGTCCAGTTCTGTGTGGCCTACCGAGGACTCAATTCAGTCACCAGGACTGACGTGCACCCCATCCCCAGAGCTGATGAGCTCATTGATCGGTTGGGGGATGCTCGGTACCTCAGCACGTTTGATTTAACGTCTGGGTACTGGCACATCGCCTTAACTGATAGGGCCAAAGAGAGGTCAGCATTCTTCACACCAGATGGGCACTACCAATTCCGGGTTATGCCCTTTGGGATGAAGAATGCCCCTGCCACCTTCCAGAGGTTGGTCAACCAGGTGTTGGCTGGACTGGAGGATTTCAGTGCCACCTACCTGGATGACATTGCAGTGTTCAGCGCCAGTTGGGAAGAACATCTGCGCCACCTCTGGGAAGTGTTGATGGCACTGCAAAAGGCAGGCCTCACGATCAAGGTGAGTAAGTGCCAGATCGGGCAGGGTTCTGTGGTGTACTTGGGGCACCAGGTTGGGAGCGGCCAGGTTGCGCCCCTACAGCCCAAGATTGAGACCATCCTGGCTGGGGAACCCCCAAAACCCAGACAGAGGTGAGAGCCTTTTAGGACTCACAGGGTACTACAGGAGGTTTGTCAAGGGGTATGGCAACATTGTTTACCCTTGACTGAGCTGACTTCCAGGAAGCAGCCCAAGAAAGTGAACTGGACTGACACCTGTCAGAAGGCTTTTGACGCCCTGAAGACTGCCATGTGCACAGCAACCGTGCTTCAGGCGCCCAACTTCTCAAAGGAATTAATTGTCCAAACAGACGCTTCAGAGCATGGTGTGGGGGCTGTTCTATCACAGATTAATGAGGAGGGCCTAGACCAACCTGTAGCCTTCATCAGTAGGAGGTTACTTCCACGGGAACAGAGGTGGAGTGCAATTGAGCGTGAGGCATTTGCTGTGGTCTGGGCACTGAAGAAGTTGAGACCATACCTGTTTGGGACTCACTTCCGGGTTCAGACAGACCACAGGCCCCTCAGATGGTTGATGCAGATGAGGGGTGAGAATCCAAAGTTGTTGAGGTGGTCCATTCCCGTACAGGGAACACCGCCCTGGTACAGAACACGCCAATGCTGATGGTCTGTCCAGATTTTTCCACCTTATTGAAGAGAACTCCCAAGGGGTTGGGTAGCTCTCCCCACATTTCAGCTGGAGGGGACACGTGTTAGACCTGGTGCCATTGGCGTGAGTCTCCCTTCCATTTTTTACTGATTGCCTCCTCTGTTTTTGATATGTTTTGCTGGTTTAGATGCTTTGGGCACTGTGCCACTGCTA
Organism: Calotriton arnoldi; assembly: GCA_963921515.1. Lineage (NCBI taxonomy): Eukaryota > Metazoa > Chordata > Amphibia > Caudata > Salamandridae > Calotriton > Calotriton arnoldi. The sequence goes on along the minus strand of CAWUFW010000604.1, from coordinate 2,515,291 downwards.
TTCAGTGCCACAGTGCAAGTGCTCCCTATAGTAAATTGATGTATTGATTAGTGACTCCATGATTGGATCATTTGATTTACTTGTCAGACCCTAGTATAGTGCACCACGTGTGCCCAGGTCCTGTAAATCAAATGCTGCTGGTGGGCTTGCAGCACTGGTTGTGCCACCCACAGAAGCAGCTTGTAAAGTGTGTCTCAGGCCTGCCATTGCAGAGCCTGTGTGCAGTATGTGACTGCCATGTCGACTTGGCACTTGCCAGTCCCTAAACCTTCCCTTTTCTGCATATCAGTCACCCCTAAGGTAGGCCCAAGAGCAGGGTGCATTGTATGTAAAAGGTAGGACATGCCCTGGTGTGTTTAGCATGTCCTGATAGTGAATTACAGCCAATTTCGTTTTTCACTATTGCAAGGCTTCCTGTCCCCATAGGCCAGAATGGGCAGTTTGATTATAACATCTTATAATCCTAACTGACCCAGGGAACATGGTAGAAAAACGAATTTAGTATACCTGAACTCAGAATGATAAAATACACCTTTTAGTGAAGTTGGTTTTAACATTCTGTGTTTGAAAATACCACTTTTAGAAAGTAGGTATTTTCTTGCCTAAACCATCCAGCCTGCCTCTGCTAGCTTGTGTATTGCATGACTGGTTTTGTGAGTGACAGGGGCTGGGGGGCTCGAGGAGACAGGGTGAGTCAGCACAGGGCTGAATAGACCAACTGCATGTAGAGTGGTGGGAGGAGTAGCACCTAGGCCTGAATAGGGCTGTGCCTGCCTTCCACAATGCTGGCTTCACCTCCTGTGGTGTGTCTGATGACCCTGGCCCACTCTGACAAAGGAAGAAGGTGTGCACTGGCAGAATGCACCCAGAACTGGTTTGGACTAGGTACAGGACCCTCTGCCTTCAGAGGACAAAGGATTTGCTGGTATAAATATTGGGGCCCTGACCCCAGAACTTTAGATCACTTCTGGAACAACAAGACAAACCTTTGCCAAGGAGAAGAACCAAGGAAGCTGCAGGAGTTTGGACTGCCCCTCTGCCAGTGTGCTGTTTGCTGGGTTGGCCTTCAGTGGTCTTCATTGCCAAGGAAAGGAGAAGGAACTTTTAAAGAACTTTCATCATCTTGCAGAATATTCTCCAAGGGCTTGAACTAGAGCTTACCTCTTGCTGAAGTCTCAGGGCTACAAGACTTCACCACCAGCTCCCTCCTGAATTCCCTTGCTGGGGATTCTGTCTGCAGAAGCCTGCATGTCGCTGGGAGCTGGTAGCGCGACTCAACGAGAAGAAGCATGCCTTCGTCGCAGCTGCCTGCCATCGCATCACCGAAGAAGTGTGGCTTCGTCGCAACTGCCTGCCGTCGCATCACCGGGGAAGCGTGTCGCCACCGCAAGGGTCGCCATCGCATCCCCCAAGAAGCGTGTCGCCGTCGCATCACCAGAGAAGCGTGTCGCAGGGCCTGTCGCGGCTCCAAAGATACAGAGTTCGCCGCACGGCCGTAGGGCGTGCACGCATCGTCTTCACATCGTCGCATCGCATCAAGAGCGCACCCACATCGCACCGGATCGTCGCACCGCATCGAGGCTTCTGCTCGCCGCATCACCCTCCCTGCGGACCCTTTGTTGGTTTTGCGTTACGCATCCAAGGTACTTTTGTGAGAAACGTGTCGCATTTATCATCAACTTGAAATACGTTACTTCTACCATCTTTAAGTCTATTTTTGAGTACAGTATTGTGGATTTTTGTTGTTTGTGGTCTTGTGTTAAGTCTATATAAAGAATACTTATTTTTATAAAACCTGTGTGGTGTCCATCTGTAGTGTTTTCACTGTATTACTGTATGTGTTCACAAATGCTTAACACACTGCCACTGAGATAAGCCTGTCTGCTCGTTCCAAGCTACCAAGGGGGTGAGCAGGGGTTATCCAGGAGTGTAACTCCCTTGCCCTGACTTAGAAGCAAGGGTCCCTATTTGGACAAAGGTGTATACCATTGCCAACTAGAGACCCCCAGTTCTAACATTGGTGGTCAGCGGTGTGGATTCTGGACTTGCATTTGTGACTCATATACAGTTATTGGTGTACACTACTAGTGAGTGCAGACCAAACGCAACCACATACTTTTTTTTGGTAGAATTTTTTCTCCTTGGACTGTTATTTTTCTGAGAACTACCAATTCTTATTGCCATGAGTCCACCAGCATCTGTTGCATCTATGGATCCAGATTTTGAGGAAGAGAGGTTGGATACCTATAATGCCAAACAGCTGAAAGCCTTCTGTAAAGAATTTAAAGTTGCTATTCCAGGCCTCACAAAGATGGATGAGTTCCACAAGGCGCTGAGGGCCTGGGTGGAAGCAAGAAATGCATCTGAAAATGTGGAGAACCCTGTGGGAGAGGCAGAGGAGGCAGAAGGGCAGCTAGATGGGCCAGTGGGTCCAGGGGGGGAGAAAGTACCTACCCCGCCATGCAGCAGTGTTTCTTCCAAAGACCTGTCCCCAGGAGAGCTGGAGGATAGGGAGAGAAATAGAAGGCATAGAATGGAGCTGGCCAGGCTCAAGATGGAGGGTGAAAATAACAAGTTAGCCTTGGAGAGAGAGAGAATGAGATTAGAGCATGAGAGAATGTTGAGGGAGTTGGAGATCAAAGCTAAAAGCTTAGAAATTAATCCCTCTGGTGGCAGCACACCGTATGTGCCTGCAGAAGGCAGGGTATATATCCCAAAGGATGTCATCAAAGATTTCCATAAGCATGAAGATATTGGGCAGTGGTTTGCAGCCTATGAGATAGCAATGTTGGCCCACCGGGTCCCTGAGAAGGATTGGGGAGCGGGGTTGTGGGGCCGCTTTGTGAGTGAGGGGAGGGATACATTGTTAGACCTTCCCAGTGAGATTAGGATGTCTTATGCCCATATGAAGGAAGCCCTGATGACAAGGTATGGTTTGACCCCAGAACTCTATAGGCAGAGGTTCAGGAATTGTAAAAAGCTGGAGGCAACCACTTGGGTAGAATATGTATCTTTCTTTTGAAGAGCTATGGATGGTTGGGTGAAGGGTAGCAAAGTGAGTACTTTTGAGGAGCTCTATGATTTGTTTGCATGGGAGCACTTGTCTGGTAATTGTTTTCCAGAGCTACGCCAGCACCTTATTGATAGCAAGTTAACTAACCCTAGGAAGCTTGCTGAGGAGGCGGACCGCTGAGTCAGCACCCGGGTCCACAAGGGTCACGTGGGAGACTTCGCCAAAGGTGGGCAGGGTCCCCAGCAGAAGAGTGGGGGGACAAGGGAAAACAGAGGGAGTTCCAGAAAGGGCCCCAAAGTAATTCCCAAGGGAACCAAGGGAAGGGTTCCCAGCCTCCCCTGAGAAAAAGCAAGAGGCCCCGACAGGTAAACCTGTTCACAGGGGCCCCACTAAGTGCTTCACGTGTGGTCAGATGGGCCACCGTTGGTATGATGCACAGTGTCCCATGAGGGATTCCAAAGCACCACCACGTGCACCACCCCGTCAGATGGCGAGTGCAGCCCTGGGGGGGGAGGAGATGGGTGCCCAAGGAGGGTGGAGTCCCGCAGAAATGTCCCTTGTCTCGCTAGGAGACTTTGAGATGGTCCCTGAGACCCAGCTGCCTGATAACACTAAGAAGTACAGGCAGTGGGTGACCATCAATGGCCATAGGGTGGAAGCTCTCAGAGACACTGGGGCTAGTGTGACAGTTGTCAATTGCCGGCTGGTGTCCAGAGAGCAGGTTATCCCCCATGCATTCTTCCCTGTAGTTGCCGCGGACACTCACAGAGCCAGTGTGAGGTGGCTCAAGTTCCCTTTGAGTGGGGGTGGGGTCTCAGGTACTCTTCAAGTAGCTGTGAGGCCAGCCATGCCTGTTGATTGTCTGTTGGGCAACGATTTGGAGAGCTCCCCTTGGGCTAATGTGGAGAGAAGGTCTCATTTGGAGATGGTGGGTCTGCCTGAGTGGGCGTGTGTAGCCACTCAGTCTATGGCAGCCAGTAAGGGTGTTGAAGCGGTTCTGGAGCCTGAAAATATGGCCCAGACCCCTGCCTTAAAGAGAAGAGGTGGGGGGCGCGGGAAACCAGCCCCCATAGTTCCCACGGTCCAGGAGGAGGCAGACCTTCAGGGGGATGCCCTGGAACCTACAGGGGAACAAGTGGCCGAACTGGGGGACCTGCCTGAGCTGACCCATTGGCAGCAGGAAGGAGGCCCCTCCAGGGAGGAATTTTGTGAGGAGCAGAAGAAGTGCCCTTCTCTTGAGGGTTTGCGGCAACAGGCCACAGCCCAGGCAGCAGGTGATCAGTCTGGATCACATTGGATCTACTGGAGAACGACCTCCTGTATAGCGAGCCTAAGGATGCTGAGCCTGGGTCAGTCCGTGTGCTGGTGGTACCCCAGCGCTTCAGAGCCTTCCTACTGCGTTTGGCTCATGATGTGCCTTTAGCTGGACATCTGGGGCAGAACAAGACCTTTGAAAGGCTTGTCTCCCACTTTCATTGGCCCCAGATACGGAAGAGTTCAGACATTCATTGTAGGGCTTGTGAAACTTGCCAGGCGAGTGGGAAAAGTGGAAGGAAGCACAAGGCCCCTCTCCAACCTTTCCCTGTAGTCAGTACCCCCTTTGAATGGGTGGGCATTGACATTGTGGGGCCACTGGACCCCAAGACAGCCATGGGCAACAGGTTTATCCTGGCCTTGGTGGACCATGCTACCCGGTACCCGGAAGCCATCCCGCTCAGGACAGTGACGGCCCCCGTGGTGGGACGTGCACTGATGGGGATTTTCTCCTGCGTGGGGTTCCCCAGAGAGGTGGTGTCAGACCGTGTTACAAACTTCATATCCAACTATATGAAGTCCCTGTGGCAGGAGTGCGGTGTTACCTATAAGTTCACCACTCCTTACCACCCCCAAGGTTATGGGCTGGTTGAGAGATTCAACTGGACCCTTAAAGGCATGATAATGGGTCTTGAGGAACCTATGAGGCGTAAGTGGGACGTCCTCTTGCCATGCCTGCTTTTTGCTTACCGTGAGGTGCCACAGAAGTCCCTAGGATTCAGTCCCTTTGAACTCCTGTATGGTCACCCCGTGAGAGGACCTTTGAGTCTGGTCAAAGAAGGCTGGGAGCAATCTCCCAGGAAACCTCCCCAGGATGTATACAGTTACATGCTGGCCTTCAGGAACCAGACCAGGCGATTCAGGCAACTCGCTGAGGCGAATCTGGAAGCCAGCCAGGAAGAGATGAAGCGGTGGTGCGATCAGAATGCCACTCTGATTGAGCTTCAGCCTGGTCAGAAAGTTTGGGTCATGGCCCCTGTAGAGCCCTGTGCGCTCCAGGACAGGTGGATCGGACCATTTGAGGTAGTGGAGCACAAGAGTGATGTCACCTACCTGGTGAACTTGCAGTCTCCTAGGAACCCTTTGCGGGTCCTGCATGTCAACCGCCTAAAGCCCCACTTAGAAAGGTCCGAAGTGGGCATGCTCCTAGCAACGGATGATGGAATGGAGAAGGAGACCGAGCCTCTTCCTGGCCTCCTGTCTGCAACAGAGCAAGATGGGTCAGTGGATGGTGTCAGCCTCTCTGCCACACTGACCCCTGAACAGCAGCAAGATTGTCGCCAATTGTTGGGACAATTCTCTGATTTGTTCTCCCTGGTTCCTGGTGTCACTGAGTGGTGCGTCCATGACGTGGATACTGGGACAGTCCTCCTGTGAAGCACAAGGCTTACAGAGTGACTGACAGGGTCAGAGCTCACATCAAGGAGGAGGTCTCCAAGATGTTTGCCTTAGGGGTGATTGAGTCCTCTCACAGCCCATGGGCCAGCCCAGTGGTCTAGGTCCCAAAAGCTGCAGCGCCTGGTGCCACACCCGAAGTCCAGTTCTGTGTGGCCTACCGAGGACTCAATTCAGTCACCAGGACTGACTTGCACCCCATCCCCAGAGCTGATGAGCTCATTGATTGGTTGGGGGATGCTCGGTACCTCAGCACGTTTGATTTAACGTCTGGGTACTGGCAGATCACCTTAACTGATAGGGCCAAAGAGAGGTCAGCATTCTTCACACCAGATGGGCACTACCAATTCCGGGTTATGCCCTTTGGGATGAAGAATGCCCCTGCCACCTTCCAGAGGTTGGTCAACCAGGTGTTGGCTGGACTGGAGGATTTCAGTGCCACCTACCTGGATGACATTGCAGTGTTCAGCGCCAGTTGGGAAGAACATCTGCGCCACCTCTGGGAAGTGTTGATGGCACTGCAAAAGGCAGGCCTCACGATCAAGGTGAGTAAGTGCCAGATCGGGCAGGGTTCTGTGGTGTACTTGGGGCACCAGGTTGGGAGCGGCCAGGTTGCGCCCCTACAGCCCAAGATTGAGACCATCCTGGCTGGGGAACCCCCAAAACCCAGACAGAGGTGAGAGCCTTTTTAGGACTCACAGGGTACTACAGGAGGTTTGTCAAGGGGTATGGCAACATTGTTTACCCTTGACTGAGCTGACTTCCAGGAAGCAGCCCAAGAAAGTGAACTGGACTGACACCTGTCAGAAGGCTTTTGACGCCCTGAAGACTGCCAGGTGCACAGCAACCGTGCTTCAGGCGCCCAACTTCTCAAAGGAATTAATTGTCCAAACAGACGCTTCAGAGCATGGTGTGGGGGCTGTCCTATCACAGATTAATGAGGAGGGCCTAGACCAACCTGTAGCCTTCATCAGTAGGAGGTTACTTCCACGGGAACAGAGGTGGAGTGCAATTGAGCGTGAGGCATTTGCTGTGGTCTGGGCACTGAAGAAGTTGAGACCATACCTGTTTGGGACTCACTTCCGGGTTCAGACAGACCACAGGCCCCTCAGATGGTTGATGCAGATGAGGGGTGAGAATCCAAAGTTGTTGAGGTGGTCCATTCCCGTACAGGGGATGGACTTCACGGTGGAACACCGCCCTGGTACAGAACACGCCACTGCTGATGGTCTGTCCAGATTTTTCCACCTTATTGAAGAGAACTCCCAAGGGGTTGGGTAGCTCTCCCCACATTTCAGCTGGAGGTGACACGTGTTAGACCTGGTGCCATTGGCGTGTGTCTCCATTCCATTTTTTTCTGATTGCCTCCTCTGTTTTTGATATGTTTTGCTGGTTTAGATGCTTTGGGCACTGTGCCACTGCTATTCAGTGCCACAGTGCAAGTGCTCCCTATAGTAAATTGATGTATTGATTAGTGACTCCATGATTGGATCATTTGATTTACTTGTCAGACCCTAGTATAGTGCACCATGTGTGCCCAGGGCCTGTAAATCAAATGCTGCTGGTGGGCTTGCAGCACTGGTTGTGCCACCCACAGAAGCAGCTTGTAAAGTGTGTCTCAGGCCTGCCATTGCAGAGCCTGTGTGCAGTATGTGACTGCCATGTCGACTTGGCACTTGCCAGTCCCTAAACCTTCCCTTTTCTGCATATCAGTCACCCCTAAGGTAGGCCCAAGAGCAGGGTGCATTGTATGTAAAAGGTAGGACATGCCCTGGTGTGTTTAGCATGTCCTGATAGTGAATTACAGCCAATTTAGTTTTTCACTATTGCAAGGCTACCTGTCCCCATAGGCCAGAATGGGCAGTTTGATTATAACATCTTATAATCCTAACTGACCTAGGGAACATGGTAGAAAAACGAATTTAGTATACCTGAACTCAGAATGATAAAATACACCTTTTAGTGAAGTTGGTTTTAAACATTCTGTGTTTGAAAATACCACTTTTAGAAAGTAGGTATTTTCTTGCCTAAACCATCCAGCCTGCCTCTGCTAGCTTGTGTATTGCATGTCTGGTTTTGTGAGTGACAGGGGCTGGGGGGCTCCAGGAGACAGGGTGAGTCAGCACAGGGCTGAATAGACCAACTGCATGTACAGTGGTGGGAGGAGTAGCACCTGGGCCTGAATAGGGCTGTGCCTGCCTTCCACAATGCTGGCTTCACCTCCTGTGGTGTGTCTGATGACCCTGGCCCACTCTGACAAAGGAAGAAGGTGTGCACTGGCAGAATGCACCCAGAACTGGTTTGGACTAGGTACAGGACCCTCTGCCTTCAGAGGACAAAGGATTTGCTGGTATAAATATTGGGGCCCTGACCCCAGAACTTTAAATCACTTCTGGAACAACAAGACGAACCTTTGCCAAGGAGAAGAACCAAGGAAGCTGCAGGAGTTTGGACTGCCCCTCTGCCAGTGTGCTGTTTGCTGGGTTGGCCTTCAGTGGTCTTCATTGCCAAGGAAAGGAGAAGGAACTTTTAAAGAACTTTCATCATCTTGCAGAATATTCTCCAAGGGCTTGAACTAGAGCTTGCCTCTTGCTGAAGTCTCAGGGCTACAAGACTTCACCACCAGCTCCCTCCTGAATTCCCTTGCTGGGGATTCTGTCTGCAGAAGCCTGCATGTCGCTGGGAGCTGGAAGCGCGACTCAATGAGAAGAAGCGTGCCTTCGTCGCAGCTGCCTGCCATCGCATCACCGAAGAAGTATGGCTTCGTCGCAACTGCCTGCCGTCGCATCACTGGGGAAGCGTGTCGCCACCGCAAGGGTCGCCGTCGCATCCCCCAAGAAGCGTGTCGCCGTCGCAGCTGCCTGCCGTCGCATCACCAGAGAAGCGTGTCGCAGGGCCTGTCGCGGCTCCAAAGATACAGAGTTCGCCGCACGGCCGTAGGGCGTGCACGCATCGTCTTCACATCGTCGCATCGCATCAAGAGCGCACCCACATCGCACCGGATCGTCGCACCGCATCGAGGCTTCTGCTCGCCGCATCACCCTCCCTGCGGACCCTTTGTTGGTTTTGTGTTACGCATCCAAGGTACTTTTGTGAGAAACGTGTCGCATTTATCATCAACTTGAACTAAGTTACTTCTACCATCTTTAAGTCTATTTTTGAGTACAGTATTGTGGATTTTTGTTGTTTGTGGTCTTGTGTTAAGTCTATAAAAGAATACTTATTTTTAGGTCGAGCCTCGAGTAGCGCGCAAGCGTTGCTCTGGCGAGACTTTAAGTAAGGGGTTTAAAAAGCTGACCAGACGCTTGTGCGTCGTGGCCTTTTTCGGGCGGTTACGCGCGCCGCAGACATGTGTTTCCCATTATCGTGCCCAGACGCGGGCGCGATAATTGGAAACACATGCCGGGAAAAGGCCATGACGCACGAGCGTCTGGTCAGCTTTGTTAGCCCAGGCTGCCGCGCTCGCCCCCGCTCCTCTCTTGTCTTTTGAGTTTCCGTCTGTGAAACCCGACGGTGCGAACTTTATGGCATGGGTTGTTTTACATTAAACCTTTGTTGCTGCATTATGGCCCTACAAAGTCACCCGAGGTTTCTGGTGGCATTTACAAGAGTCTCCCCCGAATATCTCGATAGAATTATTGGACCATAATATTTACTTTGTGTGGCTTGTTTACAGGCGCAGGGTACCTCTCACCGCTGCACTGCACCCTGGGACATAACATTTACGACAATAACTGAGGGGCGGGATTTTCGATTCGATGTTATGGTATGTTTTATAGGTTTGTGTAATTAAAAGGCCCCTACACCCACCAGCAGTGACGATTGAACGTTAAGAACAGGACACGCTATATTCGCCAGCCGCACATGCCGGGCTCTAACTCACAGAGATTAAGATACAGAAATCAAACTGAGCTTTGCGCAGGACACACCATGCGAAACCTCCCACGCAGCAGCGCCGTGATTACAAAGGCTGCTTCACTGGGGCGGAGAGTGGATGAGGGTGGGCTACGCCCCTCTCTGAGGCAGCCCCGGAGCACAACAAACCGAGCCCATCACTGGCGCAGCGCCTGCCACAAATGCCTTAGCGCTTTACTGGCATCCGAAGGATGAAAGGCGGAGTTAACCGTGTCGGGATTCATACCGCTCACCTGTAAACTATGCGCACCTCTCCACAACATAGCTCAACTCTTATCTCCCTCACACGCTGACCACAGGCTAGAGAAGGCAAAAGAAACAGAACATAAGATCCGCCATGAGTTTCATTTTCAGAACAAAACCCACTTATATTTGTTGCACCAAAATAAAGTATGTTTTGCTCAATGGATTGAAATGCGAAGGAGGTAAAGTCACTTTTATTAGCAACGCGTCTCTTAATATTACAATCGACGATAGTAGGCATGGAATTGTCTCCTGGTGTGTAAATATATAGTCAGTGCTTTAAGTGGGCCGGGGTCTCACCGGGTCTGAGCACCGGCAGGGGACCTCGAGACGGGTCTACATCGGGCTCTGTTTTGTGCCCTGGAACAGGCGACCCGTTTTTTCCGGACTGCAGTGACAGCAGGCACATTATGTGAGCATGCTCACACTGCTCACTTCTCACTAGTGGAGAAGTTACGGCATGACGTCATGCCAAGGGAGCGTTGTAGGGGAAGGGAAATCCTTTAAAGAGAGTCATTTTCTCTCTGGATCTCCCTTCTCTTTTTGAAACTCCCATTGTAGGGGAAGGGAAAACCTTTAGGGAGTCATTTTCTCTCTGGATTTCCCTTCTCTTTTTGAAACTCCCGTTGGGGAAGGGAAATCCTTTAGGGAGTCATTTTCTCTCTGGATTTCCCTTCTCTTTTTGAAACTCGGGAGCAGAAACATTGTCGTGGTGTCACCAGGGCTTTAAGTGGAAGCTTTTTCAATATTAAATACAAGCCATAGTTGCTGCTAATTTATCTTATGCACCTAACAACCATTGACAAAGCCAATAGTCCTGACTTGTTGTAGGTGTAATGTTACTTGTATCATATATCTGGATGCAATGACAGAAACAGCAAAATACAAGTCGGGGGCACACTATGCCAAGCACAGATTTTTAGTTTGTGTCTTTAAGCCACGCCCTGAATTACATTGGTCACGCCCCTTTGAGAGACCCTCCAGTTTTTTCATCCCACTTAAAGCCCTATATAGAGTGTTATTATTGATCCATACAGTACATTCAATGTATAGTGCTTTGAAAGAACCAAACGTGCTTGGAGTCAAGCTTGTAAACCCCAGACCGACAGATCGCCACTGCAAGAGCATTAACCCGCTGAAATATCGAGCTGGGAAACTCGAAACGTAAGCTTTATGCAGATCTATCCAGGGCACATGACGCTACTGACCAATCTTGCAGTGACTTGAACAGGTGAACCACATCTCCCGCACACTTATCTGGAGCAGGTGCATTAACCTGCTGAGCAATCCTACTGGAATGGGTACAGGTGACATGTACGAGGCGCTCCACTACTGATCTCTGCAGCTCTCGGCCTCGCTGGCACTGAAACCTGTTGCAAGTTACAGACATATCTATGCAGCAGGCGCACAACCAGGTGAACGTCCAGCATGTGGAGTCTGAAGACTCCCAGGCACTATGAATCCTCTGACCTTAGGAGACTATGCATCAACTAGCACTATTGAAAAGTCTCGTTTCTATGCCCGCCTTCGGCCAGGACACCAAGGTGCATTCGGAAACAGAAGCTCCCAGAGGACCTTGTCCGGAGCAATGCCAACAACATTGTGTGATCCTGGTCAAATCCTGTTTATTTCTCTCTGTCTCGATTCTACAAACTTCCAGTGGGGAGCAGGTATTAGATACGCAGTATCCGGCGCTAAAAACGCAAGGAGTGCCTTGGATAGTTCATTTTTAGATGGATAATTGACTTTATTGATGCATATTTTTAATTTCTTAGCAATTCTTTGAAATTTGAATTAATGTGTTATATATAGCTATATATTTTTTTTAATCGTTTAATTGATGGGAAAAACGCAAAACAATATGTGAAGCATGCGTGTTAAAAAGTAGTTAAAATGAGAAGTACACAGCTGTGCTCTTTTGTTCCTTACATGGCCGACAAAGACTTGTTTGTTGCTTTGAAAAACGTGTTAAATGCTGGTCGCACACTTATGACGTGTTTTCTCTGAAATGGTTATTTGAGCCACATCTCGGAGAAGGCTGCTTTTAAGACAGGAGTGTCAGAAGTACTTGACTATTAAGTATATATATCCACGGAAAATATTGATTATGTAATGCTTACTAATCAATAAATCGTGGACAGAGCTAATGAAGTTTGGCTTCGTGTTTTTCATGGGTGATGAATGGTGAAATGTCTGTGTAAACGGCCTTTTTTAGTTAATTTTTAAATTTTGTGGATTCTTTGGGAGCGCCCCCCTTGCAATTCTGGAACCATCAACACTGAATTGTGGTTTGCTCGTTTGGTTGCTTCCTGAGTTAGGAGTAATTTGTAATGACTTTGCCGCCAGCCCTGCCTAAGGGTTCCATGTGATAAGTGTCTGCAGATATAGAGATTGGCAAACTACTTTGACTGGGTTTAAAATCGTTAGGTCCAAACAAACTATTTCCAACCTGTTTAGCGTGGGTTTGTTTACTGTTCAAGCTCTTGTCCTAGCATATTGCCGATAAAGGGTTGTCATTCTGTTCTTGCGTCTCACCTACCAGACAGTGCAAGCTGCCTGGTTGTGCAAGACCAAGTGTGAATTTACCAGGAGACTAAGGTGCTTAATAGCCCACCCATTGCTTACCATTGTTTGAGTTACCACAAACTTTGATGTCTTTAATGGCTAATATAGTGTAATGGGAAATATACTGCATGCCTAAACACTTATAAGGTCCCTAAGGCGAGACCTATTGGCTATGCCAATGCTTGTTATAAAACCTGTGTGGTGTCCATCTGTAGTGTTTTCACTGTATTACTGTATGTGTCCACAAATGCTTAACACACTGCCTCTGAGATAAGCCTGTCTGCTCGTTCCAAGCTACCAAGGGGGTGAGCAGGGGTTATCCAGGAGTGTAACTCCCTTGCCCTGACTTAGAAGCAAGGGTCCCTATTTGGACAAAGGTGTATACCTTTGCCAACTAGAGACCCCCAGTTCTAACATTGGTGGTCAGCGGTGTGGATTCTGGACTTGCATTTGTGACTCATATACAGTTATTGGTGTACACTACTCGTGAGTGCAGACCAAACGCAACCACATACTTTTTTTTGGTATATTTTTTCTCCTTGGACTGTTATTTTTCTGAGAACTACCAATTCTTATTGCCATGAGTCCACCAGCATATGTTGCATCTATGGATCCAGATTTTGAGGAAGAGAGGTTGGATACCTATAATGCCAAACAGCTGAAAGCCTTCTGTAAAAAATTTAAAGTTGCTATTCCAGGCCTCACAAAGAAGGATGAGTTCCACAAGGCGCTGAGGGCCTGGGTGGAAGCAAGAAATGCATCTGAAAATGTGGAGCACCCTGTGGGAGAGGCAGAGGAGGCAGAAGGGCAGCTAGATGGGCCAGTGGGTCCAGGGGGGGAGAAAGTACCTACCCCACCATGCAGCAGTGTTTCTTCCAAAGACCTGTCCCCAGGAGAGCTGGAGGATAGGGAGAGAAATAGAAGGCATAGAATGGAGCTGGCCAGGCTCAAGATGGAGGGTGAAAATAACAAGTTAGACTTGGAGAGAGAGAGAATGAGATTAGAGCATGAGAGAATGTTGAGGGAGTTGGAGATCAAAGCTTAAAGCTTAGAAATTAATCCCTCTGGTGGCAGCACACCGTCTGTGCCTGCAGAAGGCAGGGTATATATCCCAAAGGATGTCATCAAAGATTTCCATAAGCATGAAGATATTGGGCAGTGGTTTGCAGCCTATGAGATAGCAATGTTGCCCCACCGGGTCCCTGAGAAGGATTGGGGAGCGGGGTTGTGGGGCCGTTTTGTGAGTGAGGGGAGGGATACATTGTTAGACCTACCCAGTGAGAATAGGATGTCTTATGCCCATATGAAGGAAGCCCTGATGACAAGGTATGGTTTGACCCCAGAACTCTATAGGCAGAGGTTCAGGAATTGTAAACAGCTGGAGGCAACCACTTGGGTAGAATATGTATCTTTCTTTTGCAGAGCTATGGATGGTTGGGTGAAGGGTAGCAAAGTGAGTACTTTTGAGGAGCTCTATGATTTGTTTGCATGGGAGCACTTGTCTGGTAATTGTTTTCCAGAGCTATGCCAGCACCTTATTGATAGCAAGTTAACTAACCCTAGGAAGCTTGCTGAGGAGGCGGACCGCTGGGTCAGCACCCGGGTCCACAAGGGTCACGTGGGAGACTTCGCCAAAGGTGGGCAGGGTCCCCAGCAGAAGAGTGGGGGGACAAGGGTAAACAGAGGGAGTTCCAGAAAGGGCCCCAAAGTAATTCCCAAGGGAACCAAGGGAAGGGTTCCCAGCCTCCCACTGAGAAAAGCAAGAGGCCCCGACAGGTAAACCTGTTCACAGGGGCCCCACTAAGTGCTTCACGTGTGGTCAGATGGGCCACCGTTGGTATGATGCACAGTGTCCCATGAGGGATTCCAAAGCACCACCACGTGCACCACCCCGTCAGATGGCGAGTGTAGCCCTGGGGGGGGAGGAGATGGGTGCCCAAGGTGGGTGTAGTCCCGCAGAAATGTCCCTTGTCTCGCTAGGAGACTTTGAGATGGTCCCTGAGACCCAGCTGCCTGATAACACTAAGAAGTACAGGCAGTGGGTGACCATCAATGGCCATAGGGTGGAAGCTCTCAGAGACACTGGGGCTAGTGTGACAGCTGTCAATTGCCGGCTGGTGTCCAGAGAGCAGGTTATCCTCCATGCATTCTTCCCTGTAGTTGCCGCGGACAACTCACAGAGCCAGTGTGAGGTGGCTCAAGTTCCCTTTGAGTGGTGGGGGGGTCTCAGGTACTCTTCAAGTAGCTGTGAGGCCAGCCATGCCTGTTGATTGTCTGTTGGGCAACGATTTGGATAGCTCCCCTTGGGCTAAGGTGGAGAGAAGGTCTCATTTGGAGATGGTGGGTCTGCCTGAGTGGGCGTGTGTAGCCACGCAGTCTATGGCAGCCAGTAAGGGTGTTGAAGCGGTTCTGGAGCCTGAAAATATGGCCCAGACCCCTGCCTTAAAGAGAAGAGGTGGGGGGCGCGGGAAACCAGCCCCCATAGTTCCCACGGTCCAGGAGGAGGCAGACCTTGAGGAGGATGCCCTGGAACCTACAGGGGAACAAGTGGCCGAACTGGGGGACCTGCCTGAGCTGACCCATTGGCAGCAGGAAGGAAGCCCCTCCAGGGAGGAATTTTGTGAGGAGCAGAAGAAGTGCCCTTCTCTTGAGGGTTTGCGGCAACAGGCCACAGCCCAGGCAGCAGGTGATCAGTCTGGATCACATTGGATCTACTGGAGAACGACCTCCTGTATAGCGAGCCTAAGGATGCTGAGCCTGGGTCAGTCCGTGTGCTGGTGGTACCCCAGCGCTTCAGAGCCTTCCTACTGGGTTTGGCTCATGATGTGCCTTTAGCTGGACATCTAGGGCAGAACAAGACCTTTGAAAGGCTTGTCTCCCACTTTCATTGGCCCCAGATGCGGAAGAGTTCAGACACTCACTGTAGGGCTTGTGAAACTTGCCAGGCAAGTGGGAAAAGTGGAAGGAAGCACAAGGCCCCTCTCCAACCTTTCCCTGTAGTCAGTACCCCCTTTGAATGGGTGGGCATTGACATTGTGGGGCCACTGGACCCCAAGACAGCCATGGGCAACAGGTTTATCCTGGCCTTGGTGGACCATGCTACCCGGTACCCGGAAGCCATCCCGCTCAGGACAGTGACGGCCCCCGTGGTGGGACGTGCACTGATGGGGATTTTCTCCTGTGTGGGGTTCCCCAGAGAGGTGGTGTCAGACCGTGGTACAAACTTCATATCCAACTATATGAAGTCACTGTGGCAGGAGTGCGGTGTTACATATAAGTTCACCACTCCTTACCACCCCCAAGGTAATGGGCTGGTTGAGAGATTCAACCGGACCCTTAAAGGCATGATAATGGGTCTTGAGGAACCTATGAGGCGTAAGTGGGACGTCCTCTTGCCATGCCTGCTGTTTGCTTACCGTGAGGTGCCACAGAAGTCCCTAGGGTTCAGTCCCTTTGAATTCCTGTATGGTCACCCGGTGAGAGGACCTTTGAGTCTGGTCAAAGAAGGCTGGGAGCAATCTCCCAGGAAACCTCCCCAGGATGTATACAGTTACATGCTGGCCTTCAGGAACCAGACCAGGCGATTCAGGCAACTCGCTGAGGCGAATCTGGAAGCCAGCCAGGAAGAGATGAAGCGGTGGTGCGATCAGAATGCCACTCTGATTGAGCTTCAGCCTGGTCAGAAAGTTTGGGTCATGGCCCCTGTAGAGGCCTGTGCGCTCCAGGACAGGTGGATCGGACCATTTGAGGTAGTGGAGCGCAAGAGTGATGTCACCTACCTGGTGAACTTGCAGTCTCCTAGGAACCCTTTGCGGGTCCTGCATGTCAACCGCCTAAAGCCCCACTTAGAAAGGTCCGAAGTGGGCATGCTCCTAGCAACGGATGATGGAATGGAGGACGAGACCGAGCCTCTTCCTGGCCTCCTGTCTGCAACAGAACAAGATGGGTCAGTGGATGGTGTCAGCCTCTCTGCCAGACTGACCCCTGAACAGCAGCAAGATTGTCGCCAATTGTTGGGACAATTCTCTGATTTGTTCTCCCTGGTTCCTGGTGTCACTGAGTGGTGAGTCCATGACGTGGATACTGGGGACAGTCCTCCTGTGAAGCACAAGGCTTACAGAGTGACTGACAGGGTCAGAGCTCACATCAAGGAGGAGGTCTCCAAGATGTTTGCCTTAGGGGTGATTGAGTCCTCTCACAACCCTTGGGCCAGCCCAGTGGTCTAGGTCCCAAAAGCTGCAGCGCCTGGTGCCACACCCGAAGTCCGGTTCTGTGTGGCCTACCGAGGACTCAATTCAGTCACCAGGACTGACGTGCACCCCATCCCCAGAGCTGATGAGCTCATTGATCGGTTGGGGGATGCTCGGTACCTCAGCACGTTTGATTTAACGTCTGGGTACTTGCAGATCGCCTTAACTGATAGGGCCAAAGAGAGGTCAGCATTCTTCACACCAGATGGGCACTACCAATTCCGGGTTATGCCCTTTGGGATAAAGAATGCCCCTGCCACCTTCCAGAGGTTGGTCAACCAGGTGTTGGCTGGACTGGAGGATTTCAGTGCCGCCTACCTGGATGCCATTGCAGTGTTCAGCGCCAGTTGGGAAGAACATCTGCGCCACCTCTGGGAAGTGTTGATGGCACTGCAAAAGGCAGGCCTCACGATCAAGGTGAGTAAGTGCCAGATCGGGCAGGGTTCTGTGGTGTACTTGGGGCACCAGGTTGGGAGCGGCCAGGTGGCGCCCCTACAGCCCAAGATTGAGACCATCCTGGCTGGGGAACCCCCAAAACCCAGACAGAGGTGAGAGCCTTTTTAGGACTCACAGGGTACTACAGGAGGTTTGTCAAGGGGTATGGCAACATTGTTGCACCCTTGACTGAGCTGACTTCCAGGAAGCAGCCCAAGAAAGTGAACTGGACTGACACCTGTCAGAAGGCTTTTGACGCCCTGAAGACTGCCATGTGCACAGCACCCGTGCTTCAGGCGCCCAACTTCTCAAAGGAATTCATTGTCCAAACAGACGCTTCAGAGCATGGTGTGGGGGCTGTTCTATCACAGATTAATGAGGAGGGCCTAGACCAACCTGTAGTCTTCATCAGTAGGAGGTTACTTCCACGGGAACAGAGGTGGAGTGCAATTGAGCGTGAGGCATATGCTGTGGTCTGGGCACTGAAGAAGTTGAGACCATACCTGTTTGGGACTCACTTCCGGGTTCAGACAGACCACAGGCCCCTCAGATGGTTGATGCAGATGAGGGGCGAGAATCCAAAGTTGTTGACGTGGTCCATTCCCGTACAGGGGATGGACTTCACAGTAGAACACCGCCCTGGTACAGAACACGCCAATGCTGATGGTCTGTCCAGATTTTTCCACCTTATTGAAGAGAACTCCCAAGGGGTTGGGTAGCTCTCCCCACATTTCAGCTGGAGGGGACACGTGTTAGACCTGGTGCCATTGGCGTGAGTCTCCCTTCCATTTTTTACTGATTGCCTCCTCTGTTTTTGATATGTTTTCCTGGTTTAGATGCTTTGGGCACTGTGCCACTGCTATTCAGTGCCACAGTGCAAGTGCTCCCTATAGTAAATTGATGTATTGATTAGTGACTCCATGATTGGATCATTTGATTTACTTGTCAGACCCTAGTATAGTGCACCATGTGTGGCCAGGCCCGTAAATCAAATGCTGCTGGTGGGCTTGCAGCACTTGTTGTGCCACCCACAGAAGCAGCTTGTAAAGTGTGTCTCAGGCCTGCCATTGCAGAGCCTGTCTGCAGTCTGTGACTGCCATGTCGACTTGGCAAGTGCACCCACTTGCCAGTCCCTAAACCTTCCCTTTTCTGCATATCAGTCACCCCTAAGGTAGGCCCAAGGGCAGGGTGCATTGTATGTAAAAGGTGGGACATGCCCTGGTGTGTTTAGCATGTCCTGATAGTGAATTACAGCCAATTTCGTTTTTCACTATTGCAAGGCTACCTGTCCCCATAGGCCAGAAGGGGCAGTTTGATTATAACATCTTATAATCCTAACTGACCCAGGGAACATGGTAGAAAAACGAATTTAGTATGCCTGAACTCAGAATGATAAAATACACCTTTTAGTGAAGTTGGTTTTAACATTCTGTGTTTGAAAATACCACTTTTAGAAAGTAGGTATTTTCTTGCCTAAACCATCCAGCCTGCCTCTGCTAGCTTGTGTATTGCATGTCTGGTTTTGTGAGTGACAGGGGCTGGGGGGCTCCAGGAGACAGGGTGAGTCAGCACAGGGCTGAATAGACCTCTGCATGTAGAGTGGTGGGAGGAGTAGCACCTGGGCCTGAATAGGGCTGTGCCTGCCTTCCACAATGCTGGCTCCACCTTCTGTGGTGTGTCTGATGACCCTGGCCCACTCTGACAAAGGAAGAAGGTGTGCACTGGCAGAATGCATCCAGAACTGGTTTGGACTAGGTACAGGACCCTCTGCCTTCAGAGGACAAAGGATTTGCTGGTATAAATATTGGGGCCCTGACCCCAGAACTTTAGATCACTTCTGGAACAGCAAGACAAACCTTTGCCAAGGAGAAGAACCATGGAAGCTGCAGGAGTTTGGACTGCCCCTCTGCCAGTGTGCTGTTTGCTGGGTTGGCCTGCAGTGGTCTTCATTGCCAAGGAAAGGAGAAGGAACTTTTAAAGAACTTTCATCATCTTGCAGAATATTCTCCAAGGGCTTGAACTAGAGCTTGCCTCCTGCTGAAGTCTCAGGGCTACAAGACTTCACCACCAGCTCCCTCCTGAATTCCCTTGCTGGGGATTCTGTCTGCAGAAGCCTGCGTGTCGCTGGGAGCTGGAAGCGCGACTCAACGAGTAGAAGCGTGCCTTCGTCGCAGCTGCCTGCCGTCGCATCACCGAAGAAGCGTGTCTTCGTCGCAACTGCCTGCCGTCTCATCACCGGGGAAGCGTGTCGCCACCGCAAGGGTCGCCGTTGCATCCCCCAAGAAGCGTGTCGCCGTTGCAGCTGCCTGCCGTCGCATCACCAGAGAAGTGTGTCGCAGGGCCTGTCGCGGCTGCAAAGATACAGAGTTCGCCGCACGGCCGTAGGGCGTGCACGCATCGTCTTCACATCGTCGCATCAAGAGCGCACCTGCATCGCATCGCACCGGATCGTCGCACCGCGTCGAGGCGCCTGCTCGCCGCATCACCCTCCCTGCGGACCCTTTGTTGGTTTAGCGTTACGCATCCAAGGTACTTTTGTGAGAAACGTGTCGCATTTATCATCAACTTGAACTAAGTTACTTCTACTATCTTTAAGTCTATTTTTGAGTACAGTATTGTGGATTTTTGTCGTTTGTGGTCTTGTGTTAAGTTTATATAAAGAATACTTATTTTTATAAAACCTGTGTGGTGTCCATCTGTAGTGTTTTCACTGTATTACTGTATGTGTTCACAAATGCTTAACACACTGCCTCTGAGATAAGCCTGTCTGCTCGTGCCAAGCTACCAAGGGGGTGAGCAGGGGTTATCCAGGAGTGTAACTCCCTTGCCCTGACTTAGAAGCAAGGGTCCCTATTTGGACAAAGGTGTATACCATTGCCAACTAGAGACCCCCAGTTCTAACACTTTCTATACATATTTTTATGAATTCTTGATTTGTAGGCCCCTTGGTACCGGGCTTGGAAAAAGTATTACAGCTGGGCACGAATATGTGATGTTACACCGCGAACAAATACCACGCGGTAGGTAACAACGCGGACGTTACATCGTCCGCGTTGTTACCACGCATGGCATTACATCGCAAGTCGTTTCAACGACTTGCGCTAGATGGCGCGCTGGACTTAGGAATAGTATAAATTACTATTCCTACTTCAGTTAGCGCAACAGCAGGGAAGGTGTTGGATTTAAAATCCAACACATTCCCTGGTGTTGCGCGCCATCTAGCGCAAGTCGTTAAAATGACTTGTGATGTAATGCCATGCGTGGTAACAACGCGGACGATGTAACATCCGCGTTATCTACCCGCGTGGTATTACCAGTGTTAGACCTGGCACCATTGGCGTGGGTCTCCCTTCCATTTTTTGCTGTTGCCTCTTATGTTTTTGCTGGTTTTAGATGCTTTTGGGCACTGTGCCACTGCTGTTCAGTGCCACAGTGCAAGTGCTCCCTATGGTAAATTGATGTATGGATTAGTGACTCCATGATTGGCTTGTTTGGCTTACTGTCAGACCCTAGTACAGTGCACTGCGTGTGCCCAGGGCTTGTAAATTAAATGCTGCTGGTGGGCTTGCAGCACTGGTTGTGCCACCCACCGGAGCAGCTTGTAAAGTGTGTCTCAGGCCTGCCATTGCAGAGCCTGTGGGCAGTCTGGTACTGCCATGTTGACTGGGCAAGTGTACCCACTTGCCAGTCCCTAAACCTTCCATTTTATACATATTAGTCACCCCTAAGGTAGGCCCAAGGGCAGGGTGCATTGTAGGTAAAAGGTAGGACATGCCCTGGTGTGTATGGCATGTCCTAATAGTGAATTACAGCCATTTTCGTTTTTCACTATTGCAAGGCTACCTGTTCCCCATAGGCCAGAATGGGCAGTTAGATTATTACATCTTATAATCCTAACTGACTCAGGGAACCAGGTAGAAATTCGAGTTTAGTATGTGGAGTTTCGTGTGGTTTGTGGACTCGTGACTTGCATTACTAAGTTAGCTTAGGCTTGGCTGCCATGATGCCTCTTTGCACACGTTACTTTGTGCCCCCCAGCCTCTGCTATTTTGGGACTATCTGCCTTTCACCTTCTTTCCTGTTGCTTTTGGGTTGAGTCTGCACATTGTGTACAAGGTCGGAATACAATGTGCCTTGTTCTTGCTGATATGGTCAGCCCCTCGCAATTAGACATAACACTGAATGCCACTGCACTGAAGGAATTCGGGGCCTTTAATATTGTGATTTTTCACTGTTAGAGACACTTGGAGAAAAACCTTTCCAGGAAGAAGAGCTGTGCTTGTCTGATGATGTAAACCTTGCATCTAGATATTGAGGTATGAGGGTCTGCCAGTCAATGTCCAGAGGTCTTCTGTTTTTATAATAAACTAACTACTAGCACGGGGAGGGTGGTGTACTCATTTAGCGCTATATTTACAGCTTTATGAAATGCTTTCCCCGTTTATATTCTATGGAATCGTAACTATGCTTATTGTTTTATTCTTATGCTGATAGTACTGACACGTGTACTGTACCTTAGAGCACGTTAGTTAAAATAAACATTTTAAACTATACAGTGTCTCTTATTACGCACGTTGTGGACAAGTATGAGTGAGTAATGAAAGGGTGTTCTTGTTTCTGCGAGTCCTGAGAGAGAGAGAGATACCGTGTTCTGGGTTGTCTAATAATTAGCAAGCATTGTTGCTAAGGAGACGCTAAAGCTAGTCGGATTGGGGTGTTAGGTGCTAAGGTATATGGTTGGCTCACCACTATATTCCGAGGTCCTATTATCCTGTGCATAGCTCTGTGTATGTGCAGAATCCCTACAACATGGCGCAACCAACGAGTGGGCTGCTTATCTGCGAGACGCTTGAGTAGTTCTTGTGCTTGTCCACAATTCCCTTCACGGACGCTTCCGGAAGCGTGTGTGACGGTGATACCTCCTATATTGATGTTTTTATAGGTTCTTTCAAGCTTGAAGTTAGTAAAAGGTTTCTTAAATAATACCCTTTATTGTGCTGCCTCACATTAGGTTGTCGAGAATTTTTAGCCTTATAATGGCTGTACAAATTGCGGCACATAGTCGCGCAGCTCTCCGAGCACACTTAACAGTGTATGGAGTGCCTGACGCGGGTGTCGATCTGATCTTTGTGGTGCAAGCAGATCCAGCTTACCACTTTGAGGTGTTTTACTCTTGGGTCACTTTTCCTGCGGTCGACGGAGCTGATAA
Source organism: Calotriton arnoldi (assembly GCA_963921515.1). NCBI lineage: Eukaryota > Metazoa > Chordata > Amphibia > Caudata > Salamandridae > Calotriton > Calotriton arnoldi. The sequence goes on along the minus strand of CAWUFW010000604.1, from coordinate 2,492,952 downwards.
TTTGTTCCATGAATATGAAGCCACCGTTGTTCCTAATAACTATAGACCGTAAAGGAATCTTGAAGTACCTCTCACGGCGTGGCAACACCGTGTTTGGTTTGATGGCGTCCTCCCCCAACCGGTTACCGTGGTTCGTTTAGGTCCCTTATCAATTGATGGAGCCACTTGGCCTGTTTTGGCCAGGTATACTCGACATCCGCGTTATATGACAGTGGCAGTCGGTGAACTGCGTCTTATGCATTCGTCTTTAATACGAGTGCACAGAGCTTTAGTGCAATATGTTACAGGCAACATCCAGGGAGTCCAGCCTGGAGTTGCAGCCCATCCAGCTGGTGCAGGTGGAGTGACCATAAATCCTGTCATGGTTAATTCGGTGATGGGCAAGCGCCCTCAAAATAAGGATGATTTTCCTTATTGGCTTGCAGAGAAATTTGACCAGCTGGAGGCAGTTTTTCCAAATACATCACCCGTTGATAAACACAGGATTCTGACGATTAGTTTGCCAAAACACTTAGTACCCGAGTTGGCTGACTGCAACAACTGGGGTAGGGTATTCGCTGCAGTATATGCGAAGTGTTTCGGCACTCCTTCTATGACAGTTCTTCCCTCTGTAATTAAACGTGTACAGGATGAACATGGCCCTGAAGCGGTTGTGGAATTAGGGATGAGACTGGTGGGAGTGTTCGACGTAGTAGCTGAGTTGATCCTTGCAAATGTCAAGGGCGATGCAGTTAACTTTCAAGTAGCTAATGCTTTGGCTTTAGTCCCAGAATTGGACAGGCCACGCGAATTGCCAAAAATTATTGCCCAGGCTTACAAAACAATTGGGAGAAATAGCCTGGGCGTTAAGCCTTTTGCTAAAACGCAGACACAATCGCAACAACAACCAAAATCTCAGTCTGAAAAGGATGAGAAACCAATTTTTAATAAAAAGAGCTGGAAGTTGAAAAAACAAGGTAAGCAACAGACGAAGTCGGGGTGGCGAGGCGCATCCCCGGTTTCTGTCTCTTCTGAACGCACATATGATTTGCGTGATAGGGCGAGAATTAAGTCTCCAGAGAGATTTCACGTCCCTGATTCGCGTTCTCCTCGTTCTTTACAGGAACCGACGCCTTCGCAGGCTGGTGGAGGAGATCGCCAGGATAGAGGAAGGGGCCGAGAGGCTCCACAGGGGCGAGACCAACCTCGACAACAAGTCAGAGGAAAAACAGAAGATTTTCCACGTTCTCGCCCACAGTTTCAGAAGAAGAAAGTAGCCTCTGTTACAGCAAAATATGCCACAGACGGTGAGAACGAGACTCCTGAATTGGACGTGGGCAGTGACGCTCCTAGACAGCGCCGCGGAAGTTACCATAGTGCGAGAGGCACTACGTCCTCATGTGGAGGCGACAGCAACTGAAACATTCGTTACAGTCGAGACAGCAGATACCAGAGTGGCACCCCCTGACAGACTATATAATATTGTCATTCAAATCGAAGGAGACATACAGCGTGTTATTAAAGGGATTTTTTGGGAGAATCTGACCTCTTCTTACGATATTTTGTTGGCAGAGGCGGATTGGCCGCCCCCATTCATACTTGCTGCGCATAGAGGGGAGGAGGTAATCCTTCCGAGCTTTTCTCGACATGTCCCAAAGGACAAAGCGGAGGCTCTAGCAGCTGAATGGGCTGTGTCCCTGGCTCCAGCGTTATACCGCAACCATGTGGGCTGGGATGAAGAATCACCACGCAAACACAAGGAGATGATGGACGGAGCGCTGAAACTTTTCAGACACTCACCCCCAGTCACAGATCTGGGTTGAATCCATCATCATTCTTTAGCTCACTTTGCCACCCCAGTTCAGACACAGCTATATGCAAATCAGTCTTGACCCTGTGACTCATGGGAACAGTCCAGCCCGAACTGCCAAGCCATGTCTTCCCTGGACCGGAAACAAGCATCCTGGGACCGGTTTCGGGCTAACAGCCCTCATCAGCCAGGCTAGCTTGAATCCAGTGGCAAAGTGAGCAAGGGACCCACGTCTGGGCATACCCTGCCAACTTAGGGCGAACAAAGCAAACACAAGGAGATGATAGACGGAGCGCTGAAACTTTTCAGACACTCACCCCCAGTCACAGATCTGGGTTGAATCCATCATCATTCTTTAGCTCACTTTGCCACCCCAGTTCAGACACAGCTATATGCAAATCAGTCTTGACCCTGTGCCTCATGGGAACAGTCCAGCCCGAACTGCCAAGCCATGTCTTCCCTGGACCGGAAACAAGCATCCTGGGACCGGTTTCGGGCTAACAGCCCTCATCAGCCAGGCTAGCTTGAATCCAGTGGCAAAGTGAGCAAGGGACCCACGTCTGGGCATACCCTGCCAACTTAGGGCGAACAAAGCAAACACAAGGAGATGATGGACGGAGCGCTGAAACTTTTCAGACACTCACCCCCAGTCACAGATCTGGGTTGAATCCATCATCATTCTTTAACTCACTTTGCCACTCCAGTTCAGACACAGCTATATGCAAATCAGTCTTGACCCTGTGCCTCATGGGAACAGTCCAGCCCGAACTGCCAAGCCATGTCTTCCCTGGACCGGAAACAAGCATCCTGGGACCGGTTTCGGGCTTTCAGCCCTCATCAGCCAGGCTAGCTTGAATCCAGTGGCAAAGTGAGCAAGGGACCCACGTCTGGGCATACCCTGCCAACTTAGGGCGAACAAAGCAAACACAAGGAGATGATGGACGGAGCGCTGAAACTTTTCAGACACTCACCCCCAGTCACAGATCTGGGTTGAATCCATCATCATTCTTTAGCTCACTTTGCCACCCCAGTTCAGACACAGCTATATGCAAATCAGTCTTGACCCTGTGCCTCATGGGAACAGTCCAGCCCGAACTGCCAAGCCATGTCTTCCATGTTCCCCAGTTGACTGGGGGTGAGTGCTTGCAATGTTCAACACTCCGTCCATCATCCCCTTTGGTTTTGCTATGTTCGCCCTAAGTTGGCAGGGTATGCCCAGACGTGGGTCCCTTGCTCACTTTGCCACTGGATTCAAGATAGCCTGGCTGATGACGGCTGTAAGCCAGAAACCGGTCCCAGGATGCTTGTTTCCGGTCCAGGGAAGACATGGCTTGGCAGTTTGGGCTGGACTGTTCCCATGAGGCACAGGGTCAGACTGATTTGCATATGGCCATGTCTGAACTGGGGTGGCGGAGTGAGCTAAAGAATGATGATGGATTAAACCCAGATCAGTTGACTGGGGGTGAGTGCTTGCAATGTTCAACACTCCGTCCATCATCCCCTTTGGTTTTGCTATGTTCGCCCTAAGTTGGCAGGGTATGCCCAGACGTGGGTCCCTTGCTCACTTTGCCCCTGGATTCAAGATAGCCTGGCTGATGTCGGCTGTAAGCCAGAAACCGGTCCCAGGATGCTTGTTTCCGGTCCAGGGAAGACATGGCTTGGCAGTTTGGGCTGGACTGTTCCCATGAGGCACAGGGTCAGACTGATTTGCATATGGCATGTCTGAACTGGGGTGGCGGAGTGAGCTAAAGAATGATGATGGATTAAACCCAGATCAGTTGACTGGGGTGAGTGCTTGCAATGTTCAACACTCCGTCCATCATCCCCTTTGGTTTTGCTATGTTCGCCCTAAGTTGGCAGGGTATGCCCAGACGTGGGTCCCTTGCTCACTTTGCCACTGTAGTCAAGATAGCCTGGCTGATGACGGCTGTAAGCCAGAAACCGGTCCCAGGATGCTTGTTTCCGGTCTAGGGAAGACATGGCTTGGCAGTTTGGGCTGGACTGTTCCCATGAGGCACAGAGTCAGACTGATTTGCATATGGCCATGTCTGAACTGGGGTGGCGGAGTGAGCTAAAGAATGATGATGGATTAAACCCAGATCAGTTGACTGGGGGTGAGTGCTTCCAATGTTCAACACTCCGTCCATCATCCCCTTTGGTTTTGCTATGAAGAATCACCACCCCATGAAATACCTTTGTGGTCGCTGCCACAGCCGCAACCCCAATATCCCATTAAACGGGATGCAAAAGGCCCCGTTTCCGAAATTCTGACTCAGTTAGAATATCAGGGAGTCATTGAAACATGCTTATCACCAATGAATAATCCCCTTTTCGCGGTTTCTAAACCCGATGGATCGTACCGCTTAGTTTTAGATTACCGGCATTTGAACTCTCATTGTCGGACCTTTGCGGTGCAAAATACACATAGTTCTGCGCTAGTAGACAGTCTTGTTCGTAAGAAATACAAAACTACACTTGACCTATCCAATGGATTCTACACGCACAACTTGGCCTCGGAGAGTAGCCAATGGAGCGCTTTTACATCCGGTGGCAAATTATTCAAATTCCGGCATTTACCTATGGGCTACAAAACAGTCCCGGTCTTTTCGCTGCCCGTGTCGTCTCTTTGTTGGATGGCATAGACCCAGATGCATGTTCGTACGTCGATGATATCTATCTGACAGACGACGAATTATTCCAGCATCTTACACGAGTAGACCGCATTATTCTCGAGTTTGCGGTTTTAGGTTACAAGTTTAACTTTGCCAAATCTCATATTGCTGAATTTACCATTTTGTTTTTGGGCTATGAGCTCAACAATGAAGGTAAGGGCTTAGCCCCCCATTTCTTGGAGAAATGCGCACTTTTGTGCCCTCCAACCAATCTGAAGAAGCTTCAGTCTTTGCTGGGTTTTCTAAACTTCGGGCGTACTTACATTCCCGAATATGCCCAGCATATCAAGCCTCTTTATGCTTTGATACAACCTAACTTTTTGAAGTCTTGCTGGCTTCCTGAGCATAACTCAATACTGCAGTCCTTGCAGTCTGATCTACTTGAATCTAAATTCTTGTTGACTCGTGACAACCACACAAACCTGGTGATTAGAATCATTCCAGGGGCAGTGGGTTTCAAGTACTTAACCTTTAACGAAGGTGACACAGTACCGATTGCATACAAGTCACATCTATACACCTCTGCAGAAATGCGGTTTTCCTCTGTGGAGAAAGTTTTGACTGCGGTGCAAATGGCGATTCTAAAGGAACGCGCACTGGCACAGGGAAAACGCATTTTGGTGGTAACACCCTATCCTGCCCTTGAGGCAGTGACGAAAGCAAGTGTTCCTAACTCTAAAGCTTTGCACCCCCGTTGGATACAATGGGCAACATCTTTGACATCTCCGGATGTCACCTTTATCTTTGATTCTTCGCTACAGACTCAGGAGTTTTTGCAGTATGAATTCGTTCATCCTCCTCCTCTGTCTTTGCTACCGCTTGAGGATTACGAATGTATTATCTATACCGATGGTTCGGCCACGGGTTCCAAGCATGCTTATTCAGCAGCATGTGCTATTGTTGCAGGTTCCTTTGTGGACGGAAAGTTCAAATCCACTGTAGTGCATACTCAGGCACTGGGAGACAGTACTGCACAGTTGGCCGAGCTGCGTGCATTGGTGCTAGCACTAGAGTTTGCAAATCCAGATGTGACTACTCTTATTGTATGTGATTCTTACTACTGTGTTCAGTCCTATAATGACAATCTATTCTTTTGGTCACAAAATGACTATAGAGATGCAAAAGGCAACACAATTAAGCATAAAATGCTTTGGGTTCGGGTGGCAGATTTACAACAACGTCTGCCTCTCACACAGGTTATACGCACTCTTGGCCATCAACGTGTGGGTGCACACGCTGTCGGTAACGGTTTGGCAGACGAAGCTGCCAAATCCGCAGTAGCCACATGTTCAGTCGCAGCAGTTACAAGATCCATGTCTAAAATAGACACTGATATTTTAGCAGCTATTGCTGCAACAAAAGAAGGTGCTAATTACCCTAGGGGTTCCCCTTCAAAATACTTTTATCAATTAGGTCCCGAACAGGCTCCTTACGTAAGAATTCCAGACGTTGGTGATCGGCTGATCCCCAACGCGGACCGCAGACTTTCCTTGATCACTGCCGCACACGAAGGTATGGCGTCAGCCCATGCTGGAGTGTCTGCGACAGTGTCCATCTTGCAGCAGCGTTACTGGTGGCGTGATTTGTACAAACAAACCCGTACTTATGTGCTTTCTTGTGACGTTTGTAAACAAATTAAGCCTTCCTCAGTTACGAGGCCACCACAGAAACCGCTCTGCATTTCTAACAGACCCTTTGGGTGTGTTTACCTGGATCACTGCGGTCCATTTTCTTCTGACACTGCATATAAGTACATCTTGGTTGCAGTGGATTCGTGCACACGTTTCATCTGGGTCTGGCCACAACGGAGTGCTGACGCTCGAAATGTCATCAGGGATTTGCGTGTCTTTGTGGGAATTTTCGCCTGTGGCACCTTCCATTCTGACCAAGGTCCAGCGTTCGCCTCTAAGGCTTACAAGGACGCAATGGGTTCACTGGGGGTGCAGGTGAAATTTTCGTCTCCATATAGACCTGAGGGTAATTCGATTGTGGAGCGGATGAACCGTGACTTAAAGCAATCCTTGACAGCTAGGGTCTTAGGTACTGGCAGGAACTGGCTGGCCCACTTGTATACCGTACAACGTGCACTTAATAATCTCCCTAGAAGACCTCTGGGTGGGCGGACCCCATACAAAATGCTCTTTGGCATAAGAATGTTTGTGCCTGACCTTGATGGTCTAGACATGGCGGCGCAATCCGCCATTTTTGATGTAGATAATCATTCTACTATGTTACAGGACTTACAAGAAGCCCGAGATAAACTTGCAATTGCACAGTCACCTTCAGCCACAGACGCTGCGCTGCAGATTCCGGTTGCCGGCTGGATTCCGAAGATTGGAGAACTGGTTCGAGAGAAGGTGGAGAACAAGAAAGAATTCGGACCCTCTTATCGTGCGCCAGTTCCGGTCCTTGGCTTGAAGGGAACTCGTACAGTCATCTTACCACCGCTTTCTGGTCGCAAAGAGAACAGATACATCTCAGTGGAAAATGTCAATCTACAACATCTGGCCGATCCTGAATAGTGTTACACCAGCGGTCTCTTGTCCTGTCATTTACCGGACAAATGTTTGTGGCCCTCTTGCCAGAACGGTCACTGATGTTGCTCTCGAGATGGTCGATTTGCCTGATCCCCTACAAGACTGCTCGTATTCCCCCTGCACCGAGGATGCTGAGTATACCTACCCCGCAACCGAGTCCGTGGCTCATTTACCAACAACGCCACTGAATCCAACACGTTTTTCTTTTGACTCGGATTCCTCTTTATCACTTGTCCCATCCAAATTTAGTATTTTTGTATCCTGGTTCAGAGACAATTTTTTAGTCCCCCCATGGACATACATCTGGTTGGTACTTTTCCTGATATTTTTGTTCATGTCCATTGGCTTTGTCACCGTGTTTTTTCTGCTCATCAATGGACACTATTTCCAGAACGCTCTGCTGTGAATTGTGTCGCTGGAACTTTGGCTCCGCATTCTTCCTCTCACATCATGAAGCGTGACCACACATTTGTGAACATTTCAGCTTTTCCAGTTGCTGATGGCATCGTATAGGATGCTGTGAACTTCCAAATTCATGAACCAACAGAAATTATTAATGTACCAAATGTCCTTCGTGTTTCAATGGGTGATATCGTAAAAAGTAATATTCATTCTGATGATTGGGATTTGCATGCAGTTGAATCTTTATTTACTGATTTAAAATATTATGCTTCTTTTAATGCCGAAGATTTGTACATGAATTCTGCAAATTATGCCGAGTTATATTGTTACCAACATTGGGGCAACCATTTTCTCCACAAACCAAGTACCCTTCGGGGTCCTTTTAATTACACCCAGTGGGAACATTGTCCTGCCCCTTTGCCCGGTAGCTCCCAAACTCTACGAAATAAGTTTACTTATTATACAGATTATAATAGATCTAATCCTGGTTCCTATTATTTTAAATTGAACGCTTCTTCTACTCAGAAAATCATGTTGACCCACACCAAATTGCTGTATTCGGGTTCATTTTTGAACGCCTTAGCCGTGGGTGGATATGAATATTGGCGGGACACCGTTGACTTGAAGTCTATTTGGGTTTCCAAAGCATGGCAGGTACAGGGTATAGAAGCCTTGCACCGTGCTTGCCTCATCCCGGCCCAAATTTTGTTTTTAAATCGCTCCATATTTCAAACAACATGTTGGGGTTTGGCTACCTCCAAACAATTAAATGCCCCGTCCTTTCCTGTATTATCTTCCACTCCCAACGAAAGCCTACGCTTTAACATGTCCCTTACAGATTTGCAGGTATTATTTCAAAATAATTCGTTTAATGTTTCTGGGTTTGTTCAATCGTCCTGGTTGTCCTGGCCCATAGCCTCTGATGCCTGTCAAATGCGTTTTCATGACACGGATCACGGTTACAAACAGGATAGGCCGGACCCCAGGTTTTCAGACTCTCGTACTGTTACTACCTATTCTGTTGGTAAGTTGTGTAAACAGTGGTTGCAGCACTCTTCCTTAGATTCTGTTAAACAACATTTGTCACTCCTATCAGGCAATATTGATCTGTCCGACTTTGTTCTGGGGCCTCGTGGCCCTCGACCTAAGAGATTCATTTATGAAACTTATAATGAACTCTGGAAGCTTTCGCAGATTGAAGCTGCTTCCCGTCTTCGGGAAATAGACCAAGCAAATTTAGAAAAGGTGCTTGCTGTTGTTGATAATAGTATTAATACCCTGTCTTCCCGCATTTACACATTAGAGAATATTATTTCCTCTGTTGTTGATATTGTACAAGATGATGTTTCTGTGTTGTATCATGGTCAAAATCAATTGCGTTCAGTAATGCAGTTTGCATGGACTTTGCAAACACTTAAAATGGGGAAGGTTCCTTGGCATTTTTTTAACACGTCTGCCTTATTCTTGCCTTTTAATTTAACTGAGAAACAGCAGTTCATGTCCATGAAAGATGCAGCATACACTCTGTTACATATTGAAAAGATAGAGCCTTTACCGTTCTCTGTGGCGGAACTAGATTCTGCTGTGTGGCTAGTACACGGGGTTATCGCTTTGCCTTTTTCTTTATTTGAATTCAGTTCGTGCATGAAACATTATCCTGTTGGCCGCTTTCAACCTCTAGGCAGTGCTTTCCTGCATGAACTTTGGTCTCTGCCTTTCATTTATAAATGCCTTAAGGACGGGAGGGAAGTTTTTCTCACGGGGGAGTTGTGTGATTCTACCGTGGGTCATTCTCTTGTTTGTAAACACATTACATTGCACGGAGCTTGCAACGTTTCGGCTCCAAATCTTGCTTGTGTTTTGAAAGGCATTCCTGCTCCTGCTATTTCTCCTACTTTCACTGTGCTTGCAAATGGTAGCTATCTCCTTCTGAATAATCAGGACTGCTGTGGCATGCTGGCCGGCATACCCTATATTGTAACAGTTTCTCACAGGGTTGTCTGCTGCAAAAATGTGCTTTTTCCTCCCCGCACGGCATCGTAGATAGTTCCATTTGGCCTTCCATTCCGACTTTGAAAGCAGATTTCAATAAATTGAGCAGAATAAAGGCGCTATTATTGAATCAGGAGGTTATGCTCACATCCGCCCGGGAGATGTACATGCTCCAGGTGGCGAGTACCCACAGTGAAATTCAGGCACTTCTTAACACAAACCTCCCACAACATTTCGGGGAACTAATTCACCGTGTTTTTAATGCTTCACACACGGAAGGCCTTGTGCACTTTTTTAAAGTTGTGGGCTCTGGCCTTGTCACCTCTTTTCAAACTATCTTTGGTGTAATACCAGCTTTTATTCATTCCATTTTTTCCAGCGTCTTTAGCGGCTGGTGTTTTGCTTTTGGTCTGTGTGCTACGCAATGGCTGCACTTCCTGGGGCCCTCATCGCCCACGGTCGACTCCGGACGCTCCGTGAGCGCATCCTCGAAGCCTTCGGCGTCCTGCCATTGGCGACTCTTGGTGTGTCATATAGACTTTCTTTTCGCTTTGCGTATTTCACTTGCGTGCAACCTGTGATGTCTTGCATCCGCTGTCCTTTCTCATGGTCCTTGGATTACTGCCTCTCCAATACGTCTCTGTCTCGTCCGGATTTTGTCCAGTTGGTGGGTCCCTTAGAGGCCCATGAGCGTGACTGTTCCGGTCCTGGCTACATGGCGCGTGCGGCTGCACTTGGAATTTTGGCACAATGGGATATCTGGGCGGCTGCTCAGACTCTCCTACAACGAAGTTATATTGAGTATCACGCAAGTTGTCCCGCATTGCTTTTCGCTGCTCCCTCTTACGAGGAACATGAATGCAGTTTTGATTTGCTGGACTGGATGGCATCTCTTTTTTCTGACGATTCCAACGATATCCTATTGGAAGGTGTGGCGTTTTTCTGCACTTACACTTTTTTGGATTAGGGGGTCTCCGCTTTCGGAGTCCTCCCTCCCTGGGCCTTTCTGGCTCTATATCAATTTGTTTTCTCCCCTATTGCTTGACTTTCGATTAGACCGCTTCAGTCACGGACGTTGCAATTCTGCTCCATCTATTTGAACTCTGTCATTGTCCTATGTCTTCACCGATGGACTGACCAGGGGAGGGTGTCGTGTGGTTTGTGGACTCGTGACTTGCATTACTAAGTTAGCTTAGGCTTGGCTGCCATGGTGCCTCTTTGCACACGTTACTTTGTGCCCCCCAGCCTCTGCTATTTTGGGACTATCTGCCTTTCACCTTCTTTCCTGTTGCTTTTGGGTTGAGTCTGCACATTGTGTACAAGGTCGGAATACAATGTGCCTTGTTCTTGCTGATATGGTCAGCCCCTCGCAATTAGACATAACACTGAATGCCACTGCACTGAAGGAATTCGGGGGCCTTTAATATTGTGATTTTTCACTGTTAGAGACACTTGGAGAAAAACCTTTCCAGGAAGAAGAGCTGTGCTTGTCTGATGATTTAAACCTTGCATCTAGATATTGAGGTATGAGGGTCTGCCAGTCAATGCCCAGAGGTCTTCTGTTTTTATAATAAACTAACTACTAGCACGGGGAGGGTGGTGTACTCATTTAGCGCTATATTTACAGCTTTATGAAATGCTTTCCCCGTTTATATTCTATGGAATCGTAACTATGCTTATTGTTTTATTCTTATGCATTATGCTGATAGTACTGACACGTGTACTGTACCTTAGAGCACGTTAGTTAAAATAAACATTTTAAACTATACAGTGTCTCTTATTACGCACGTTGTGGACAAGTATGAGTGAGTAATGAAAGGGTGTTCTTGTTTCTGCGAGTCCTGAGAGAGATACCGTGTTCTGGGTTGTCTAATAATTAGCAGCATTGTTGCTAAGGAGACGCTAAAGCTAGTCGGATTGGGGTGTTAGGTGCTAAGGTATATGGTTGGCTCACCACTATATTCCGAGGTCCTATTATCCTGTGCATAGCTCTGTGTATGTGCAGAATCCCTACAACAACATCTTTTAGTGAAGTTGGTTTTAACATTCTGTGTTTGAAAATACCACTTTTAGAAAGTAGGTATTTTCTTGCCTAACTATCCAAGCCTGCCTCTGCTAGGTTGTGTATTCCTTGTCTGGAGTTTGAGTGACAGGGGCTGGGGGCTGGGGGCTTCCAGGAGACAGGGTGAGTCAGCACAGGGCTGAATAGAGAGATCTGCATGCAGATAAGAGGGAGGAGTTGCACCTGGGACCTGAATAGGGCTGTGCCTTTCCTCCACAATGCTGGCTCCACCTCCTGTGGTGTGTCTGATGTCCCTGGCCTACACTGTGAAAGGAAAGAAGGAGTCTTGTCAACAAAGTGCTCCAGGACTGACCAGAACTGGTTTTGGACTAGGCAAAGGCCTCTCTGCCTTCAGAGAACAAAGAGAAAAGTAGTATAAATATTGGGACCCAGACCCAAGAACTTTAGATCACTTCTGGGAATCAAGACGAACCTTTGCTGAGGAGAAGAACCAGGAAGCTGAAGGAGGAGACTACCCCTGTGCTGTGTTCTTGGGGGTTGGCCTGCAGTGGTTGCTTCATTGTCAAAGAAAGGAGAAAAGGACTGAGTGTGCTTTCTATCAACTTGAAGAAGAATCTCCAAGGGCTTGAACTAGAGCTTGCCTCCTGCCTGAAGTCTCAGGGATACAAGACTTCACCAACCAGCTCCCCCCCTGAATTCCCTTGCTGGGAATTGAAGTGCCTGCTGTTGTGCTGGGCCTTCTGAGAGACTGCCTGTCGCTGGGAGCTGGAAGCGCGACGCAACGACGAGAAGCGTGTCGCCGCCGCAGCCGCTGTCATCGCATCGCCGAGGAAGCGAGACGCCGCTGCCGCTGTCATCATCGCATCGCCGAAGCGCGGCGCATCGCCGGAGAAGCGGGACGCTGCCACAGAGGACATCGTCGCATCACCGGAGAAGCGCGTCGCAGGGCCTGTCGCGGCTCCAAAGATCATCGAGTCGCCGCACGGCCGTCGGGCGTGCACGCATCGCACCAAAGTTGTCGCATCGCAACCAAGACGCCATTTTGTCGCATCGCACCGGAGAAGAGTATCGCATCGAGGTGCCATCTTGTCGCATCGCACCGGAGAGCAGTAAGAAACCGACGCATCAACTCCCCACACAGTAAGGAAGCGAGCATCAACTCCCTGCGCAGCAGTAAGGAACCGACGCATCCACTCCCCTGAGTGTAAGGAACCGACGCATCACCTTCCCTGCGACCCTTTTGTTTTCTTTGCGTTACGCATTCAAGGTACATTGAGAGTAAAGTGTTGCATCTACAACTTGAGAGAACTGAACTATTTTATAACATTCTAAAGTCTATTTTTGAGTACAGTATTGTGGATTTTTGTCGTTTGGTCTTGTGTTAAGTCTATATAAAAATACTATTTTTATAATACAACCTGTGTGGTGTCCATCTGTAGTGTTGTCACTGTATTACTGTATGTGTTCACAAATGCTTTACACACTGCCTCTGAGATAAGCCTGCATGCTCGTGCCAAGCTACCAAGGGGGTGAGCAGGGGTTATTTTAGGAGTGTAGCCCCTTACCCTGACTAGACGCAAGGGTCCCTATTTGTCACAGGTACCTACCTATGCCAACTAGAGACCCCCAAATCTAACAACCAGCGTTGTAAATGCTGTCTCCCCTGGGCACAGGGTCTGACTCTGAATTGCTATCGAAGATTGACCTCACCCGATAAATGACGCTTTATTGAGGGTGGTGCCCTATATATACTTTTATATAATTTTTGTTGGGTGTAACAAGTATTAAGGGCTTTGTTGTTGGCAATGCTATGTATGGGGCCATGACATCCCTTGGTGGGCCTTTTAATGCATGATATGTTATATAATGTATACATTTGTAGAGTGCTCGTTTGCTAAGCTTCTTGGCCCAATAAAACACAATCTCTAAAACCACAGGATTAAGTATGATCTAGCTTACAAGATAAAGCCAAAAGAAAACATATATTACAAAGTAAAGTTTCCAATAATTTTATGAAAACATCAAAATTAGATACTTCATGCAAGCTCAAAGAAAACATGTTTCCTAGCTTGACTATAACCTTGAAAAGAGACCAGTCTCCATGGATCACCAGTGTTAGCATTTGGGACCACTAAGAGGGAATGATTTTAAGTGAGAAATGACCTGAATAGATGTACAAAACAAATTTAGGGGCATATGTACAAGCTCCTATCGCCACCACAACGTCACCTATATTGACGTTGTGGTGGCGATAGGGGCTGTGCCTTATTTACAAGGCAGCGTTAAGCCACTTAACGTGGCTTAACGCTGCCTTGTAAATAAGGCCCCCTTCACGCTATGGTTAACGTGAAAGGGGTGGGCAGTGGGTGTTGCAGTGGGCGTTCCACCGCAACACCCATTCATTTGACGCTGCCCCCTATGTACAAGGGTGGCGTACATAGGAGGCAGCGCCAAAATTAAGACCAGGTAAAACCTGGTCTTAAGTTGGCGAAACGAGGAGAAATGCATTATTTCTCCTCGTTTTTGCTTTTTCTATGTGTGCTGCCTTGTGCAGCACACATCGAAAAGCAAAATGCCGTGGTTTGTTTATGTACAGGAAGGTGTCCCTTCCTGTACATAAACAAACTTTTTCAAAAATGCCATTTTGTCACTTTCATGTGTGCTGCATAAAGCAGCACACATGAAAGTGACAGAATGGCATTTTAGGATTGTTTATGTGCAGGAAGGGACACCTTCCTACACATGAACAATCCTCCCCTGCACGCAGACACCCTTGCACTATGGTGCAAAGGTGCCTTCGTGGGCGCTAAGTTGCTACACTTAGCGCCATCGCAGGGGGAAATGCAAGGTTGCACCACATTCTTGTAAATATGGTGCAGCCTTGCGTTTCTGAAGTGGCGGAGACAGGCGTTAAGCCAGGAAGGCTAACGCCTCTCTCCGCCACTTCATTGTACATATGGCCCGTAGTGACCAAGAAAACTGTCCTTTTAATATATAGCCATGTGCACACAATATGTGGGACCACTGATATCCACCACTAGGCCCAATGATATATGCATTATGTGGTTCCACTGAAGCATGTTACAAGGCCCACATGTGCATTGTCGGTATGGGGCTACTGACAGCCCTTACTAAGCCCAGGGACGCATGCAGATTAGTGGCCACTGACACCTGTTACTGGGTCCATTTGTGCATATATTGTGTTGGTACACTAACATTTCTGACTAGACCCACAAATGCCGCACTATATGTGGTCACTACCATCTATTGCCAGGCATGCATTCATTTGCGTAATTGCAGCATCTTTCACTCCACCTCAAAGATACGTAACATTAACAAGACCTATTAGTTTTGGCAATGCTTGTTAAATTTGTTTTCAGTATAAATATCTGTCCTATAACTACATAAACTTCCTCAACCCCTGGTGCAAAGAGGACATTTAAGAAGATTTGGGAAGAAGGAGAGGTTTGTGAAGATTTGCAAATCAACCCACAATTGTCTTGGAGATTCAGTAATAACCACTAACCAGTTTCTGAAATGTATGCCCATGCATAGTTGTTGTATTTAATTAGTAACCAGGGTAATAATGATGTGTTTCTCTCTTGTAGGAGTTGCGCCAGAGAGGATCTGCTCCTGAACATCCAAAAACAAGTCTCACTAGTCAACCAGTTGATCTTACTAGCCATGCTGGTAGGTAAGCTTCCCATTTGTAAGCCATACAATCAAACATAAGTTTAATACACAGAATTAAAAACTCGGGTCACAGATGGTCATTGACTCACCCCACGGCTAACACCTGAAGTGAAGCTTGGCAGACTTGGTATAATTAATTTCCAATCACGCTATTAAAAATGTAGGACTAGTACAAAATTGTCCTTCACAAAATCGTAAGAATACTATAACACATAATAAATCTAACCTAGGCAGACACATTTAAAAAGGGTATAAGTGAAGTGCAGCCCTTCCCCACTCGTAAGTGCATTTCATAATTCCATATTATATGTGCAAAATCTCTATTGAAGGACTGGACACGTGCTGGATAATAATTCTTGTTACTTTCCAAGTGTATAAAGAATCAAGTTTCTAAAATACATGTTCAATATCGCGATTGTAAGACTATAACTGGGCACATCCTAATATACTTCATGTTTCTTTCCAGGGAGCATAAATAGGTAGGTCTTATTAGAAACTGTATAAATAGTTGGGTCTTGCTAAAATCGGTGGCACTTAAAAGTCTGGACAAAGGATATGAATGTTTTAAGATATGATGTGTGCACAAAAAGTTGCAAATGTCACAGCTGGCTCTCTCTGACTCGAGTAGTAAAGATTGCCTTCTAAACAGTGTTCTTCGATATTTTCCATGCAGCGTAAATATATGAAGCTATTGGCATGTAAAGGAGCTCAGAGAGCACAGAGTCAGAACAAGAGAGCTGCGTTGCAATGCCTTATGTTGTGCTTGATAAATAAATGTCTTAGGTACTCCTTTCTAATTGGTAAAGACTTTGCGCTGAGTAGCATAAAGTGGAGCAGGGATCCCGCCTTGTTTACAGTCGTAAGTGGCCGATGCTTTGCTATTTTGTAGTAATTGAGGTGGAAACAGTCATAAACAAAATGACAGTTTATTGTGAACTACACGGTCGTGGAGCACAGAGGGTAAGCTCCACCAGGCTCAGCATCCAGGACCAACAGTAAGCAAACATTCCAAGTAACTTAGCAACTGTAAACTTCTACACATGACATCATAAGGACATTAAAAGATGTATACACATTACTACACACCTTCCCTTGTTCCCAAACAAAAAAGAAAACTAAATAAATAAAAAAAATAAAAAGGTAAAAAAAAACATATCATCTGAAACGAACAGGTAAAGAACGAGATCTGGTTCTCTTCCTAACAACACCATTAGACACTGGAATTTGTTGAACAATTGAATTTGAAGAATTAGAAACTGAACCTCCATTAGACATAACATTCATTTCACAAGAATCAACAAGATTAGAACCATGAACAACTTTAGAAACTTTCGAAAGATTCCACCAGTGTCCTCCTTCAACTTGCACAGCATTCCCATAAATTTTGACAACACGGCGTGGACTGCTGAATTTTCTGTCTCCTTTCTTTGCATACAGGGGAGACTTAATTCTGACATTATCACCAACGTTAAGATAAGCCATTTTGACCCCTTTTTTTTAGCATCAAACCATTCTTTTTGTTTAGTTTGGGAATCCAATACATTTTTTTTAACCTGAGGCATAAGATCGTCAATACAGGTGGGAGACTTCAACAATTTCGACATCCACCCAGGTCTGAAGGAGGTGTTAGCTTTCCTACCTCTCATAAGATCAAAAGGAGGAACTTTGGTGGAAGAATGCGGCGTTGTTCTATAAAACCAAATCATATCATTGAGGGAACGTACAACATCATGATGACCTGCCTTGGCCCACTTCACACAGTCCCCAATGACACGATTCATTCTCTCTACCAGCCCATTGGTCTGGGGATGATAGAGAGAGCTCTTGACATGCTTGATACAAGAAGATTGTAGGAACAATTGGAATTCACTACTGACAAACTGCTTCCCATTGTCAGAGACAATAATCTCAGGAAAACCCTCCCTCAAAAATACTTCAGTAAGGAAGTCGATAATTGCCTTGGTATTAGCTTCTTTTACAAGTTTTATCTCTGGCCACTTGGAAGTATAATCAATCAAGACTAAAACATACTTATTCTGTCCACTTAAAATGTCATAAGGTCCTTGAACATCGATCCCCACCTTAACCCAAGGCTTATCAGGGCAATCAATGGGAATTAGAGGAGGTGTAAACACTTTAAGAGACTTATCTGAAGTACTGCAAACACAACACTCACGAACCATGTTCTCAACATCGGCATCCATAGATGGCCACCAGAAAACGTCACAAACACGACGCTTTGTGAGTGTGGCACCTAGATGCCCTTCATGCACTCTTGTCAAAATATTCGACCTAAGAGAAGAGGGAGGAATAAGCTTCTCACCTCTTAACAACAAACCATCTTCTAAAGATAATTCATGTTCAATCTTGCAAAAAGGTTGTAACAAGGGAGAGAGAACCTTTTCGCGTGGCCAACCTTTAGTTACTAAGGCACTAACATCTTGGAGAACAGAGTCAGAAAGAAAAGCGGACCTCCATTCCTCTTCAGAACCCACATTAAGTTGAGGAATATCTAAGGTGTCAACAAAACAATCATCGCAATCTTCATTAACAAGATCATTAAATTTAACCTCCTCTTGTTCATTGCAACTGACAGGAAATCTGGAAAGAAAATCTGCCCTGAAATTTTTTCCCCCAGAAATGTGTTTGAGGTCAAACTGAAATTGCAAGAGTCTAGTGACCATTCTGAGAATCCTGGGCGTGCAGCACTTACTCATGTTGTCACCCAAAATGCTCACCAAAGGCTTGTGATCGGTAAGGAGCAAAAAACGTTTACCCCATACCTAGGGGCGAAACTTCTCTATGGCCCAACAACAAGCCAATAGCTCCTTTTCGATAACCAAATACTGATGTTCTGCTCCTCTTAACACTCTACAGGCAAAACCAATAGTTTGTTCAACACCCTCAAACTTTTGAGTCAACATAGCCCCCAACCCAACTTGGCTGGCATCAACAGTAATACAGCATTCGTGAGACGGATCAAAAGGTTTGAGTGCCCGACAACTGCTCAACAAGGACCGCACACGTTCCAGGGCAAGCACACACTCATTGTTCCATTCAAACACAACACCCTTTTTTAATAGTGCACTTATGGGGCGAACAACAGTTGCGAAATCAGGAATAAACTTGAAATAATATTCACAAAGTCCTATTAGAGACTTCACACCACACTTGTCAGATGGAGCAGGAGCATTAGTGATGGCTTCTAATAAACCAGGCTTGGGACTCACACCTTCTTGAGAGACGACATGTCCAAGGTATTCCACCTTATCGCAAGCAAACTCACATTTCTCAGATTTGAGAACAACACCATGTTCCTTGAATAGGGATAAAACCTTATGAAGGACAATATCATGAGCTTTGGTGTCTTTACCAAAGACTAGAACATCATCTTGAAAAACCAAGACGGAGTCTACATCTCGGAGAATGTTACTCATGACCCTTTGGAAGACGGAAGCCGCAGATGCTAGCCCAAAAGGCATTCTGCGATACTGAAAGGTGCCTAAAGAGGATACGAAGGCAGTGAGGTGTCTGGATTCAGGGTGAAGCTCCACCTGGTGATATGCACTTGCCAGATCAAGCTTGGAAAAACATTTAGCTCCCTTGGTGGCAGCAAATAAATCAGAAATTTTAGGTAGGGGATGAGAATCAACCCAAATTTCATTATTGAGGGATCTCAAATCAACACAGACCCTGAGTTGACCATTCTTCTTTCGGGCCACCACCAAGGGAGAAAGCCACAAGGAGGACTCGGCAGGTTCGATTACTCCTTTGGCACATAATTCCTTGAGCTCCTTCTCCAAATCTGACCTAACACTGAAGGGTACGCCCCTAAGTTTGTGTTTAACATGTGTGGCGTCGTGTTTGACCACAATTTTATGTTTGAAACCACTTATTTTACCGAGATGTTCCCCAAAGACAGAAGGAAATTTAGCTTTCCACTTTTGTTTAACGTCGTGAAGACATTCCACCACTAACACTTGTTCAAGAGTGCCAGGTTTCAATACCATCCCAAACAAGCCCTGGTGAAAGCACCCGAGGATGTTTAATCCTTTAATGGCAACATATATTTTACCTTTAATGCATCTCCCTTTAAAAAACATCTTATCTTCGAAAAATCCTAGAAGATCAATCTTCCGCCCTTCGTAGGAAACAGGAGAATGATCTGGAGGAGATAACACTATGGGATTCCCCCACGTTTGTTCAAATAACTTTTTGGTAATCATCGTGATGCGGGCACCTGAATCCACAAGTAGAGGAAGAACTTTATCACCCACACCAATATCAACAATAGGATCTCTACACGATGAAGGATCACCTTCAATAGCTTCAGATGAAGAACCAATATGCTGTCGCATCATGCAAAGAATTATCACATACATCACGAATTACAGAAATGACTTCAGAATCACTTTCGCAGTCAGAATCAACTACACAGACAACAGTTTTTTTTGAGTTTTTCCTTTTTAGGCAAACTTTCGCGAAGTGCCCTACTCTCTTGCAGTAATTGCACGTGACGGCGATGGCAGGACACCTCCCATTCTTACCATGAAGAGGATTACCACATCTAAGACAGATATTGGAATTAAACCCTTCAGGCTTAACAGATTTGGAAAAACTTTTGGTAATAGGACTAGCACTCTTGCCCTTGGTAATGGGTTTCCCACTCCTAACAACATTAACACTTTCATTTGCCTTTTCAGTACTTTTGTCCTCTAATTCTTTTAAAGATGTCATGGAAATCTCAATGCTTTTAGCAATTTTTAAAGTCTCGTCAAGAGTAGGGTCACTTAGACTCAAAAGTTTTTGTCTAATGCTTTTGTCTCTGCATTGTCAAACAAATTGACCCCTTATGAGCTGATCTGTAAAGTTCTCAAATTTGCAGACTGAAGCTAGCCTCCTCAAAGCAGAAATGTAAGAATCAACGTCTTCATCATCCATTTGCTTTCTTTTGAAAAATGTATGTCTTAAAACCATAAGACTTGGCTGCTTGTCAAATCTTTTTTTTAGTTTCAAAACGGTCTTGCGAAATTCATCAATACCATCACTTTCTTCTGGTGTTAAATTGGGCAAGTGTTTGAAAATTGACCTACCTTCAAAACCCAATGAGTGGAGTAGAAGACATTTCTTTCTGTCAGCAGTATATCTTGTTGCCCCTATAGCTCCCAAATAAGTTTTGAATGCGTCGAACCATACTTCCCATCGGACAGGAGGTTCGCCTGGAGTGTCCAGAAACGAAGGAGGTGGGTTAACAGCTTGCATGGTACACATGCTTAGTACACCCACAAATGACACATATGGCAAAAATATGAGATAAAAGAGTGTGTGAGTGTATCACAGTGAAAACGTCAATTTAGGAGCAAAAATGGTAAATTAATAAACGTGATGTATTTGAAGAAAACTAATGTTGATTTAAACATGTGAGTGTATCACAGTGTAATACACCAACCATGGACAAGAAGAGTGAACGTAAAAAAACAAACTTGTTGTTACAAGGTAAAACAAAGGTGTGCGTATCACCACGTGATATGCAGGAGAAACGTTGCTAAATGTAGGTATAATAGTGGGTGTGCGTATCATTGTGAAAGATTGTGGCTTGAGATGAGGTAAGGCTAAATATATATATGCAGCAACAGCCTTGAACTAGCAAAAACGGTGTGCGCATCACCGGGTGATGCACAAACGAAGAAAACACTGCTGGGAGAATAAAAGAAGCATCCAACAATAACAAGGTGTGCGTATCACCGCGTGATGCGCAACCAGACTAGGCTTCCGGTATGCAGGAACAGAAGGTGATTAGAAGCTGTCAATTGGATGCGTGTAGAATGGCTTGAAACGCAAACCAAAACGAAATTGACGAGATAGCATGCTTCCAAGATGGCCGGCCCAGCGTAGCGTGATGATGTCACTGAAACGCAAGTGACGACGCAGAGAGGTGGAAGAGGAAGCTTGCAAAGAATGGAGCTGAAAGTTCCAGTGCTCCCGTTCCGTGGTTGCCAAGTGAACAACGGAGAATAGTGAGTAACCGTTGAAAATTATGAATCGTTTTGAAAGATGCTGAATGTAAATTAATACGGAAAGGGGCCCAATAACATATGCGCAACTGAATGAATGTGTCCAAAAAAAATGTACGGAGCTGTTGAAAATGCTGAGCCTAATGCGCGAAGCGGGGCAAAGTCACAAGCTGAGCCAAATGCGCAAAGCGGGGCAAAGTCACAAAGTCATCGGGAGAAAAAAAAAAACAAAGCGCAAACGCCCTACCTATTCGGTGTATTCAGTAAACCAATTTCAGAACTTGCAGGGATGATGGGAGAGTCACCGGAGCACTTCAGACTGCCGTGATTCTTCGCCAGATGGTTCAATCAGGTCGTTTGGCTACTCTGTCTTCTCTCTTCTCCCCAAAGCAGATGTAGTAGCACGCAGGGTACAGCAGATTGTGACCGCGTAGTTCATGAATCGTCGCCAAAGTATTTGTAGTAATTGAGGCGGAAACAGTCATAAACAAAATGACAGTTTATTGTGAACTACACGGTCGTGGAGCACAGAGGGTAAGCTCCACCAGGCTCAGCATCCTTGACCAACAGTAAGCAAACATTCCAAGTAACTTAACAACTGCAAACTTCTACACATGACATCATAAGGACATTAAAAGATGTATACACATTACTACATATTTCTTTGCCAGTTTTTAGTTAAGAATTTAACTGATAAGATGCTTAATCTGAATTTAATGAACAATCACCTTTTCACAGCTGGGAAGAGGATAACCATGTAGGCTTCGAAGGATTCAAATGGTTTGATCATCAGGAACTGTGTCATTAGTGGGCCTCCCTCTTCGGTTCTCATGCCCATCAATAACTTTTCCTTTAATAGCTGTGGGGTTGAGGGAGTCATAACTTCCGGGTTGTTCCCAAAGGCCTCCAATCCTAGTGCCGCAAGGGTACTTGAGATATGATTGAACTATGAGAGGCTTCTCCCTTTGTCATTTGACCAGATTTCATGCATGACTTTTCGATAATACTGATAGTCAACCCACCTTCTTTGGGGAACCTTTAGCTTCAATGTGCCTCTGGCCCTTTGTAATCAAAGGAAAAGGCAGGACTCAAATAACATTCAAGGACATGCAAAGGGGCAGCATCATAAAATACAGTGGGGCTATCAAATTAGTCAGCACTGTAGAGTAGATTAGACGTTCTAAAATGTAGGTTGGAGAAGGTAGATTCCAAATAGGGGTGATAGTTGGTACATCATCTGTCATCACCCCAGAGGCTGACTATAGCAGTGTGTGGACCGAGATCACCACCCGCAGTGGCCATCACACCAGAGGCTCATGTTTTTGCACCACCCGCAGATCGGGGTGGGGCGCCCTTAGTTGCGACACAGGCGGGAACCCCTTGGCATTTGAAGTAAAAAACCTGCCTCAAGAATAACAGCCTGGCATTCTGTTTACTCAGCAACAGCCTTGCCAGCCCTTCCAAAGGCAACAACCTTTCGCTGGCAACTACCTCACCTGGCTGACTTTGCCCCACCTCTACCAGCCTTTCACTAACATCAGACTGACTTCACTGAATAGGCCCCAACCCTATTGTCTTTCAGAGGCATCCATTTGTTTGGGCATATTTCCATATAAGGCTTGGGTGACAGATATTCTTTCCTTCGTCTCGTAATTAAAATACAGCACTTTTTAGATCTGGAGCTTTCACCAGACATTATGTGATTAACCTAAAAAAGGACTTTAGGAAGCATTACCAGAAGAGGTGAAGTGGCTCTGCCCATATGGTGGTAGCTAGGAATATATGTTTTGATTGGACAGAAGTTGTGTGCTTCCACAAAAATGTACTTGTCATCCATACAGCCATGATCATTTTGTTTATTTATCCAATTGCCTGAGCCAGCACAGTATGATGCCTGAGCTTAAACTCACACGGCATTGTAATGCTATTAAAGGGTTTTACATAACTAGATAATTTATGTGTTTGTTTTACTCCAGCAGCACAGATGGGAGAATGGCAGTCATTAACTTTACACCTCAGGGTGCACGTTTGTGTTTGAGAGCCAAGGGCTCCAATGATCAACATGGATTTTTAGGTCTGGCTGACTGTGCAACTGTCGCTAAAACTTATGTGATCATCAAAAAAGAGCTTTCCGAGTCTTACTGCGATATGGACTTACTCTTCAACCACATGTTGATTCCCCTGAGTAGAGGAGTTGTTTGGACTAAATTTGCGTGCTTCCACTAAAAAGGTCTGCTTGTATTGCACTTATTGGCTTGTATCAAAGTTTCAGTCGATACAGCAGGACTGAGTTGTTTATAGTGGCAAGCCAATGATCATGGCTATAGGCCTGAGTTAGTCATGGTGAAGCTATCGGCTTGATCAGTTCACTGGTTTTAGAGCTGATGCCATTGGCCTGCTCTGCTTATTATGAAACGTTATGACAAAGGCAATTGGTCTGGCTTTTTAGTTGTGAAAAGCATATGTTAAAGCCAGTAAACATTTAACCTTTGGTAGCTATCCCATTGTATTGCAGGCTATCTAATAAATAATACTAAGGTATCTTAGTTGATACCTGAGTATTTAATACACTTGCCCATCCATTACTCCAATATCCCTAGCATCCCACTCCTAAAACTGCATTTCCGTATTTTTTTCACGTAAATTATTTTAAAATATAAGATGATTGTTTATTACATTACACATTTAATACTCCGGAATCTTAGTTGAAACCTGAGCATTAATACACTTCCCCACCCATTACCCCTATATCCCTAACATCCTGCTCCTATAGCTTTATTTACTTATTCTGTATAAACATTTATTTTATATATATGAAATGTTATGATACATGCGTTGGCCCGGTTGAAGGTGTTTGCTGAAATGCTTAGGCTTCCTGTTGTTTTATGGTGCTTTATTTAAAAAATGTATGTCATACAAAATGTCATTACTGATGTAATATCTAGGGTGAGTAGCAGTGCATGGCATGGGCGCGAGTTATAGTTACCCTAAGGCATGAACTATAGTTTTGTTTTGTGTGTGTAAAATTTGAACCTAACTATAACGTCCCTGTAACCTTTGTTTTTTTCAGTGAATTACTAGGTTTTTTTTTAACGTTAAGTAATATTTAATCACCTTACTTTAATCCAACCCCAGCCGTGCACGATCTTTGGCCCTGCGCGGGGGGGTTGGCCGCAGAGCCTGGCCGCCAACCCCCAGTAGGCACCCAAACCCACACCACACACGGTATTTGGCTGAGTTCGAGTCCCAAAATGGCTGCTAATACTTCTAGGTTGACGTTTTGGCAGCCAATCAGATCTCAGCAGAGGATTTGTGTCCCTAGATATCTATATCTGTTTTTTGTATAATAACTCCAAAACTACTGAACGGATTCACACCAAATCACAAAAAGGACTCTTTCTGGACCAAGAGCTAGCTTTCTTCCAAATTGGGTACAATTCCGTTCAGCGGTTTGGGCTGTAGTCGTGTCTAAAATACCTATGAGAAATTGCATGGGGAAAACGTGTTTTGGGACTGCCCCCCCTTTTTCTCGCCCCCCGCTTGACAATTCATCCCAAAACTTTCCCCACGGCAGCTGAACTCTGACAATTTGTCAAATGGTGCCAAATTCATTAGCGAAACAAAAAATGCTTTTCCTATGGAAATATGTCCTAACCATAACTACCTACTGGTGTATTACAATTTTAAAACTAACTAAACAAAATACTTACATATACTTACCATTATGCATGGTAAAGCCATGTGTCATAAAGACACATATGTGTGGTAAAGGCATTCGTGGTAAAGGCATTTGCGTGGGAAAGACTGCAAGCGTGGAAATGGGATTGTGTGGTAAAGACTGCGTGGTAAAGGATGGTTCCCTTCATACAGTACAGTGCACATGAAATGTGTGGAATGTTTGGAGGTATTAAAATATTTCTCCATGGTAGTGACTGCTTCAAGGAAGAGTTACTTTTTGATGCAAAGCCAGTCTGTCTAACTTTTTAGGTCGGGCTTTGCATCAAAAACTATGGTTCCTTGCACTGATCTGCAAAAGGTACATCGATGTATTACCACCTGTACACAAAGTGACGCAAAGCAGGACAAAGCAAAATTTCCACTGGGAAAATGGCATCTTTCCAGTGCAAAATACCTTTTCCACAGGAAAGTAAACACCCTTTGATTAGTTTGTGTCACTCTGCGTCACTTTCCAGGACTTTGTGCCGACGCCAAGTCTTGGCAAATTTGCCTTCACTATGAATGAGTCTCTCCTAAACTTTTCGAACAGCCCCTGAGAGCTCAGTAGTCAGAAACCGGGAAGAAAATCTTATCGGACTAACCACCTGAGAATATTAGCAGCCAGAGTTCAGTGAGGAAGAGAGATGTCGTGGGTCAGCCAGACGCTGCCATTTGCAGTCAGTAATTAAAAGAGAGAGAGGAAAAAGTGGTATTGTTGAGAAAGGAGTTTTTTATTGGGTGAAAAACTGACAGTGACGCTTGTTAAAAACAAAACAAATTGGGATGGAAAAAAGTGTGGAATAAAGTAAAAAATATAATCAGGCAGAGATACAGAAACACAAATTGAGGATCTTAGAAAAAAACCCGCGTACAAAAGAAAACGAGTACTTTGGTTAAAATGAGTGAGAAAGTCATGTTTCTATCCTATGGAAAACAAATAATAAACGAAAATGCGAATTTTAATTAGAGGCTAATCCATCATTAACATGATACATTGTGTTGCATTTGCGCGTCAGAAATGATCTAATTTTTCCAGAATGTAATCATAAAATAATATCATGTGAGTATACCGAATACTTACTTCATCCTCACCTCTAGATTTCATGGCGTGCCTTTATTTCCATATCTGGGTTTAGAGTTTAAAACGTGCAGTCCACAATTTAGCAGCATCAATAAAAAAAAATCTTAGGAACATACTCCGGCACTACATAGAAGGGAGCCCTGCTGTAAACCCTTAGAGGCCTAATAAAGGGTAAATGAAGCAAAAAAGTCAAGATGTTTTGCAATGCTCGGTGCATTTTGCCTCGCACGCAGATACAGTCCCTGTTTTTTACACCCCCTATCCACTTGGATGACCAAAATCAAAACCCAAGAAGTACTTTCCCTTGGACAATTAGACGCAGACAATTCCTCATTTTACACTATTGAGCTCTTATTACTGCGCACTATCAAAACTATATACTCTCTAACATCCTGCTAATAAATAAGTAATATCAGATAAGTGATTAGCTTGAATTCTTATTGTTGACAATAAATGACAAAAATTTGTCATATTTTTACACCATTGTAAAAATATAAACTAAGCCTAAAAGAAAGATTAAAAAAATGTATCCATGCAAATTACCCAAAGCGAAATATGTTTCAGCAGATATGTATACACTTAGGGCTAGATTTATCAAGATTTGAGGCAGTGCAATGCAGCAAGACAAGTTGTTGTGCTGCTCTGCATCAAATGGCGAGGGCAGGAATGCGCCATATATTCTAACATATGGTTCCTTCCTGCTCTTTCTCTGCGGTGGTGCGCTTGTGACTGCCAAGCGCCAACACAGGCACCCTTGCGCCACAGTGCAATAGTATCTGCGTTACACCCAGGATTTTTTTGTGTAGGAAGGAACACCTCCTTGCACAAAAATAATCCTTAGAGGCGTTTTCCTCATTCCACTTAGAAAGAGGAAAAAACAAGGAGATTAAAGATATTTCTCCTTTTGTGCCTCTATCAGGAAAGCATACAATTTTGATGCATTTCCAG
Source organism: Calotriton arnoldi (assembly GCA_963921515.1). Taxonomy (NCBI): domain Eukaryota; kingdom Metazoa; phylum Chordata; class Amphibia; order Caudata; family Salamandridae; genus Calotriton; species Calotriton arnoldi. The sequence continues at coordinate 2,466,084 of CAWUFW010000604.1, read as the reverse complement.
GTTTACTTGTCTTGGTAAATATGAGAATGTGCCAAAATACATGGGTGGATGCCCGGTGGCACTCACTCTCCACCCATGTAATGCCTTCCTGGCGCCGAGTAACGTAAGGCAGCGACTTTTTTTTAATGTTTGAAAAGCTTTATTTAAACAAAGTGAATTATAAAAGAGAGCCATACAGATTATCATAATAGAAGTAACAACAGATATGAAAGGCAAAATTAAGCAGAGTAGAAAGCTGTTTACAATTTTACATTTTAGAGGGAGGGAAGAGATAAAGAGTATAATATAATTCAGGAACTGAAGATCGAGTAATATATATATATTTTTTTAATCCTCATCCGCCTCAGACCGCATTTGACAGAAAGTAGAATGTCAATACCGTAACTCGATTTCGGGAGACGTAGGCACTTAAATTGGAGGGGCCTGGGGACAGTGCCCGCCTACTGGTATATGACAATCCCACGAAAAGTCGCATACCCCTTTCCTGGGAAAGGGGGTGGTCTCACTCTCTTTTGATAAGGGATAACCAATGACTGTTGGTACAGGCCCGTATAGGATGGAAACTTGGTGGCCCAACGGGACCCGACCCAGTCTGAGAGTATCCAATGAGGCATAATCATAGGACCAAAGATGGTGTTTTTAAACTCAAAACATAACCAACATAAGCCCCAAAATGCTAGCCACAAAATGACTAACGCTGAGCCCAATTAAGCAATCCCTCCCATATTACTTTCCTCTTGCTATTCTGTAATCTACCCAGATCTATCCTAGAAATCTTATATAACGAGGATAACCATTCTAAGTGTGTCGGAGGTGTGACCTCTACCCATCTCCTACAAATCTCTCTCCTGGCTAACAATATTGAATAAAAAAGGAACCCCCTTGCGGGGCCCACAACTTCACTAGTTATGCCAAAGATGATTAAGACGAGAGAGATTTGGACTGGGGTACCTATAATATCGGCTAGAGTTGCCACTACACTCTCCCAGAATTCTTTTATCACTGGACACTCTTTAAACATATGTATATCGGTAGCATTTACCAAGTCACATTTCTTGCATCTAACTGGGGGCCTTTTGCTATTTTTGAAAGTCTAGCTGGAGTTAAATAGGCCCTATGTGTAGTAAAGTAGTGGTTCCTCCTCAACCAGGCGGGTTTTACAATAGAAAAGAGTGTCTGAAAAGAAGTCTGCCACACCCTCTCCCAACACTCGTCTGGCATAGAGGCTCCCCACAATTCTTCTGCCAGTTTAAACTCTCCATCAATAGTTTCCACTATGGACCAATAGTAAAAGAAACCTCTTTCCCCCAACAGGCCTTGAAACCAATTGATCCTCAAGAGTGTTTCCTATGCCTATCGGATTTTTAAGATTCTGTGACCAACTCAGCAGCTGCACGTACTTAAACCTGGACATACCCTCCTCCAGCATGTTATGAAAAAACTCCCAGGGTAGAAGGGACACTTCAGAAGCCAGATCCTTCCACACTAGTAACCCTGCTGTTCTAAGTGGTATTGCTAATTTATCCTTCAGGCATTCTGGGACCCCCGGAGAGTCCCAGAGCGGAGCTAGGCTGGAGTAATAGTTAAGGCCAGTACGCTGCCTAATTCTGAACCATATCCGGGCTGCGGCCAAAAGAACTTTCAACCTGATCTTCTTGAAGTACCTTTGGTCACCAAATTTAAAGAGGAAACCCTCAAGCGGCAATCCCACACCCTTCAGCATGGCCGAAAACATAATACCTCTTTCTGAATCATCTGGGGATTTTAACAGCATCCTAGAGTGCGATAATTGAAAGGCCCATGCATAATACTGAAGGTCGGGGAGCGTAAGGCCGCCCTTCTCCCTTCTGCGCCTTAGCTTCTTCCACGCTATTCTTGTAGATTTGTATGCCCAGGCAAATGAGTTAATAGCTTGTTGTAATTTGTCTATTGCCTGTTTTTCAGAGTGCAAAGGAATGGTGTTGAAAAGGAAAGTGATTTTCGGTAGTATAATCATTTTAATTAGATTAATTCTACCAAAAATAGTCAAAGGGAGATGTGCCCAAGATCTCATGAGCTTCTGGCAATCCCTAGAAATATTTGCAATATTAGTCCCCGCTATCTTATCTACGTTCTGTACAATCCTTACGCCCAAATATCTCATGTCACCCCTGGTCTGGTACCCGCTCCCCGGCAAATTCCATGTCATGATCTCTGTTTTTTCTGCGTTCACCTCGTAGCCAGAAACCCGACCAAAGTCTTGTGCCAACCTGATGACCTGGGGGAAAGATACCTCCAGCTCTGATGACAAAATCAAAACATCATCCGCATACAGGGCGACCTTCCTCTCCCACGCTCCAAACTTAAAAGATGAAATGCTCGGTTCATCTCTCAGACGCTGAGCAAAAGGCTCAATATACAAATCAAAAAGGAGCGGGGAGAGTGGGCAGCCCTGTCTGGTGCCCCTAGTAATCTTAAAAGGATTAGTCAGTTTCCCATTGACTAGGAGTCTTGCAGTAGGGTCTTGATATATAAGTTGTATAGCACGGCAAAATTTCTCTCCCAAGTTAAACCTTTCCATCACTGCCGTTAAATATATCCAGTTTACCCTGTCGAACGCCTTAGTGGCATCCAACGTCATTACTGCCAAGGGTAAAGAAAAGGTTGAAGCCAGGTCAATTGCACCTATAAAATCATGAGTTAAGTCAAATAAGTTTCTACCCCTTACGAAACCCTTTTGGTCTGGATGTAACATACTGTCTGCTACTGCTCCCAACCTATCTGCCAGAATCCTTGTGAATACTTTATAGTCTGTATTCAAGAGGGAAATAGGTCTATAGGACCCACAACTTGCCGGATTCTTTCCTGCTTTCAGAATTAATGAAATGGTAGCTTGACCCCATGAAACAGGGGGTCTAGTGCCCTCAGATAGTATATTATTGAAGAGTACCGTCATAATGGGTATTATTGTCTCTCTCAAAGATCTATACAATTCCGCTGGAAGCCCATCGGGCCCAGCTGCCTTACTCCCCTTGCAGGCGGCAATGGCCTTCCTAACCTCCTGCTGGGATATTTCCTGCTCCAAATTTTCTCGCTGGGAGGAATTTAAGGAGGCTAACGTGCATTTCCCTAACCATTCCTTCGCATAAGTTTTATCTACCTCATTATCTTCCTTGTATAACGCCTGAAAGAAGGCAAAAAACGCTTCTCCAATTTCTTCATCAGTTGATACTGAAGAGGAGTTATCCTCACTATCAATCCGTTTTATCAAGTTGTGTGTCCTATCCGACTTAACCTTCCATGCCAGAAGTTTACTGGCTCCCTCTCCGTATTCAAAATGGGCCATCTTACTGGCTTCCCATCTTTTTGTAATCCTGAGCTGAATGGTGGTCTCCAGCTGGTCTTTCAGGGTTTGTAGTTCTGATATGTGTTCCTGTCGCTTCTCAATATCAATCTCCTATTCAACCTCACCTCTACTGCCTTCATAGCAGACTCCATTTGTGTCACCTCTTCTCTATATTGCCTATTCCTATGGCATACCCTACTTGTGACTATACCCCTCAAGAATGCCTTCCAGGCGTCCCATACCATTGGAATCTCGGCAGAGCCGATATTCAACTTAAAAAACATTCTGTTTCTTGAGACAGGTGTTTAACCTCAGAATCTTCTAAAAGTAATGCACGGTCGAACGTCCATTTCCGTGAATGTTCCCCCACTGCCAGACATAAGTCCATCCAAACAGCTGCGTGATCAGACAGGTGAGGTGTCAAATACCCTACATTCTTGATCTTGCCCCTAAGATCGTAACTAGCCAGAATATAATCTATCCTTGACTTATGGCCATACTTGTTATTATAAAAGGACACACCTAGCTGGACGCCCGACCTTTCCCTCCATACGTCGCACAAACCCGTCTGTGTCATCATAGTTTGAAGATATGTCCGTGATTTGGACAGTGCATTTGCCCTACTATTAGGGATTTATCTAACAAGGGGTCTAAAACTATATTAAAGTCACCCGCCATAATCATGGGTTCTGGGAATTCCAACAAATTTGAAAAAATGGTTTTCAGGGAAGAGGGATCGTCCTGATTAGGACCGTAATAGCCTATTACTGTAAGAAGGGAACCTTGAATAAATAGTTTTACAATAACCCACCTGCCGCCCGGGTCAGTCATTGATTCTAAAACACGAGCATTGGCTTGCTTTTTGACCAGGATGGCTACCCCTCTAATATTGGCACTCTGATTAGTGCCAATTAGATGTTCCACCCATTTTAATTTACTGAATATCTCAACCAATTCCCCTCTTAAAAGGTGCGTTTCTTGTAATATAATAATCTGTGCGGGAGAATCCCTGAGATACTGCAAAATTTTTACCCTCCTTGTCTTCACTCGTAGGCCATTAATATTCCAAGATAAAAACTGAATAACGGTCATGGTGGTCTGAACAACAAAGGCTGAGGTCTGAACAACAGAGACTTGCGGGAGGAGAACATGGCGGCCGCTAGCTAAGCCGCCGCTTGCCGCCGGAGGCAGCTACGTCCTGTCCACTTACTAGTGTAATGTGAGGCTGGGAGCTGTGTTTTTCTGTCCTCTCGTGCTCCTGCTTCACGGCGTCTGGGTGCGCTTGGGAGCTCTCTTTTCCCCCCTGCAGCTCGTCTCTTTTTTCCTTCGCGGTTCTTCGAGTGGTGATTGCGTGGCAGCCGCTCCCACCTCTGGATGTGTGGCGGCGCGTCTGGGGATCGTTGGTTTGCTGCCGCCCTGGAGTTGAGGAGGGGCCGCAGAGCAGCGGCCCGCGGGCTCCTCCGGGCGGATACAGGCAGAGGCAGCACAGGTCATCTTTTTCCATGCGGCTGGGTTGGCGCGTCCCTGCCATCCGAGGAGGAGGTTGAGGTGGAGGTTGATAAACTCGGGCTTCAGGCGCTACAGAATTCACCATCACAAGACCAGGTGCAGGGGGGGCAGGGTGGAGGGTTGCGGTTGCAGCTGAATATTGCTCGAGCTACTGCATTAGGCACTGCAACACTGACTACAGAGAGAGGTGAATTAGTGCTCACTGCTGCACAGTCATTGCACCCGAAATCACTTACCCCGGTACGGGAGGAGAAGGAGGAGAAGGAGATCAAAATCAGCACTCCCATTAAAGTCAAAGATAAGAGGGGTAGGAGATACGGTGGTGGGGCACAGGGGGCTACAAAAACTAAGACTAAGACTAAGCCCGAGCCTAGGAAAATTGCTAGGAATAATTCTAAGGTTGATAGAAGTCTTCAGGTTATTAGTGGAGGCTCAAGTGTTAGTGCATCGCAGGTGGATGAAGGTGAGGGAGAGGAAAATATATGTTTGAATACACCCTCTGAACTAAGGAGAGTTGGTAATTTTTCCACTTTTCAACACGGGGAGGTAAAAGGTAGGAGTATTAAAGCGGGGAAGACAAAAAGCCATTTCACAGATACAAGGCTTAAGATTACTCCGTCCCTGCGGTCCTACTTTAAAGTCCAACCATTAGTCTTAGACATCGCTGAGCAAGGGGAAGCTTTAAGAAGAAGCCAAAAAGGTCAGTTAGTACCCTTTCCAGGCTTGGAAAAGACGGAAAAGATGGAAAAGATGGACTTGGCAGGAAAAACCTCTGTAGGGGGGCAGACTCCCTGTGAAATGGTAGTTGCAACAGTCCCGATAGCACTAAATGTGGCCTCGGATAAGATTCCTCCACAATTGGCTACTCCAGCTTGCTTGTCTATGAGCATGACCATGTCTGATAATGAAACCGAAGAAAGCCGAAAAACCGTTGAAGAGCAGGGAATTCGAGGGCCCTCGGTGGCTTCCTTGGAAGCTCTTTTCTCCTCCTTGTCAGTGGACATAAAGAGGGGTTTCTCCGTGTCCAAAGCCAATCAGGGGGAGATTCGACTCTTTTGTGAAACGCTAGACAAGAAAATTGATCTTTTAAATTCCAGGACAGGAGTTTTGGAAAACTCTGTTGGAGAAATTAAGGAGGAGTTGGTGGTGGCTAAAACAGATATTGCCATGCTTAAAAAGAGGAGATAATACTACACGATAGGCTGGAGGTGCTTGAAAATAACTCACGGAGGAACAACTTGCGTCTCCTGAACGTTCCAGAAGGGAGCGAAGGAGAAGATATTAAGTCCTTCATTGCTACCCTTATAAAGGAATCGGTCCAGATTGAAGAATCGGTGGAAGAGCTGAAGAATGACATTCAGAGGATCCACAGGGACCCTTTTCGAAAACATCCCAACCGGCTGAAGCCGAGAAAAATTCTTATAAATTTCCTAACTTTTTCCTTGAAAGAAAAGATTCTCAATTGTGCTTTAAAACAAAAGTCCTTGAAACCTAGAGACTTTGCCTATGAGATTCGCTCAGACCTGGCCCGAATAACCTTGGACAGACAATGGGAACTGGGCAGGAAAATGGAGGATTTTAGAAGGCTCGGTGCGGTTGCACAGTTAAAATTCCCTGCACATTTGAAAGTTATGTATAATAACAAGATGCACAATATTAGAACAGTGCAGGAGGCAGATGAGCTGCTTGAAAGTCTTAACAGAGCTACAGCTACTCAGTAGAGTAGATTAGTATAGCTTAGCCATAGATATTCATATAGGCTTCCTCTTCCCTATCTTTCTCGCCATTCCTTTCTTTGGTTTCTTTAGGGTTAGATTTAACATTTAACATAGGTTATTTATGATAGTTATAAAAGAACATCCATAACACAATCTCAAATTAATTACAATTTAGTAAACTTAGGATTAGTCTTTGGAATTGCACTCAGCCTTTAGCCTAATATATAAGTAAGGAGAGGACAGGGCAGGCTGCCTTGGTAGGCAGAAGCTGGACTATTAGTCCAGATAAATGGGGGTAGGGTTCTCCATGGGTGGGGTAAGGAAGGGGAGGTTGGAGGGGGGCACAGGGTGGGGAGCATTCAGGGAAAAAGGAAAAAAATTCTCTCATTCGCCTTTTAGCCGCATTTATTTGTATTGGTCACCCTTGGTCTGGGCCTGTCACCTTGGTGCATTTAAGTCTCTATTGTTCAGACCTCAGCCTTTGTTGTTCAGACCACCATGACCGTTATTCAGTTTTTATCTTGGAATATTAAGATCGAGTAATATTGCATACTAGTGATAAATGAAGAAGAGATTAATATATCAAAAAGCAGTATAATAATAAAAGAAAATAATCTAGAGTAAAAAGGTAGAGAAACAACAATTTACGGAGGTTTACAATTTTCAGAACTTTTAGAAGAAACAACTTCTTTTTGTGCAACCTTGTTCAAATAGTTAATGGTAACCAATATAATTCTCTATTAACAGTTGGATTATAGGAGGAGGCAAAAGCAATATCTAGTCGATTATAGTAACAAACATTATTCCACCATGACTTGACTGAGAGTTTAGTTGAACACTTCCAGTTAGATGTAATCTGTTGAAAAGCTAAAGCTAACATAAGATCAAATAGGCCATTCTCATGTGAGGGTAAGTGCATAGAATCTGATAAACTACCTACAAAAATGAAATCGTTAGCCAGGGGTATGTGTATGTTAAAGATTTTGGATATAAGAGGCCATACATCTAACCAAAAGGAGGCTACATTGGGACAGGAAAATAAAAGATGTGACAAATCAGCTGAAGGGGATTTACAGGACCAGCAAGAATCATCTTTATTGTGTGAAAACTTGGCTATTGATAGGGGAGTGAAATACAATCTATGATAAAGAAAGAACATAGATTGAGTAGTAGAAGCAGATCTAGAAATTTTTAATGATCTTGCCCAAATTTTATTCCAGAATTCAATGTTCCATGCACAACCCAAATCCGCTTCCCAAGCAAGTTCTAATATTGTTTTAGAGTGAACAGGATCTGGAGTGGAAAGGGATTTATATATCAAGGAGGCCTTTGGAAATAATTGCAAAATTGTTAAAGTTGTAGGTGGGGGAGCATCAGAGGGAAAAGAGTAAAAACATCTAGAATTATCTCCATAAGAGTTGAAAACTTTTGCCAAAAAGAATGTGGGCAATTAAAAGTAGCTTGAAAATGAGGAAAAGAACAAGGGATCATGCCATCAAACATATCACGGACCCAAATGACACCTCGAAGTCTCCAATACTTCCAATATAAAGGTCTATTTTTAATAGTAATAAGACGATTATACCAAAGAGAAGATTGGAGGAAGGCTTCTCTAGTAGAAATGATTGGTTGACAATGAGGTCTTAATAAAGAACACGTGTGACGAAATAGCGGAAGAGACGTGATGTTTGTCTTTGCAGTAAAGGAGAGAATTTCCTTAATAGAAAACGGAGCAAGAAGAGATCGTTCTATTTTAACCCATAAAGGTGTATAAGGTGTAATGTCTGTAAGAAGCCATTTGGATGCTTGCTTCAGGGAAAAAGCCCTATGATAGAGCTGAAAGTCAGGAAATTTTACTCTTCCATTAGCTTTGGGTTCTTTGAGAAATTTCAAAGAAATTCTAGGTTTTTTATCGTGCCATAAGAACTTAGAGAGAAGGGAATCAAATCTTTTAAAATATATAGAAGGAATACGGATCGGTATCATGGAAAGAATGTAAAGTAAAATAGGAGTAATCATCATCTTTATAGAATCAAGACGACCCCACCATGAAAGAAAAAGAGGATTCCAAGAAGTAAGAAGTTTAGAAATACGGTCAAGGGCTTCCTTCATGTTGAGTTTAACCGAGTTTAAAATGGAATTATTAAACCAGATGCCTAAGTATTTAATTTTAGAATTATTCCAACGAAAACCAGTCAAGTCAAAATGGCGTTTAAGACAGAATTTGGTGATGGGCAAAATTTCTGTTTTATCTGGATTTATTTTATAACCAGAAGTCAAAGAAAAATCAGAAAGTTCTTGTAATAGAGAGGGAATAAAAGTCTCTGGATTAGAAATAAAAAGCAGAATATCATCTGCATAGGCAGATCATTTTAAATGGGACTCTCCATAAATAAATCCAGAGATAGAAGAGTTTTGACGAATACGAGATAAAAAAGGTTCAATAGATAAAACAAATAAGAGAGGAGAAAGAGGACAACCCTGACGAACCTCCCGTTGTAATGGAAAAAATTGAGAAATAAGACCATTAACTAAAACAGAGGCAGTAGGGGATGACTAAAGCAGATAAATAAGAGAAATAAATTTGGGGCCAAAGCCATGCCAATTTAGGGTTTTGAATAAGAAAGACCAATCAACTCTATCAAAAGCCTTCTCCGCATCAACAGATACTGCAGCTAGGGAATAAGAAAGAGTGGAGGCTTTATTCAGGACATTAAAAAACATTCGAGAATTATCAGAAGTTAATCTGCCTTTAACGAAGCTGCATTGTTCTGGACCAATTAGGATAGGCAAAAGGGGTTCAAGACGTAGAGCAAGTAATTTAGTGAAAATTTTATAATCTACGTTTACAAGAAATATAGGGCGATAATTCTTACAAAGCTTTGGATCACAACCTTCCTTATGAATCAAGCAAATTGTAGCTTCTAAAAAAGTACCCTCTGCCTTACCAGTGCTACAAAAAAAATGGAAAAGATGTAACAGTTTAGGAAGTAATAAATTTGAGAAGTGTAAACAGAATTCTACTGTAAATCCGTCTGGCCCTGGAGTTTTCTGTTTTTAAGTGAATTTAGAGATTTAGAAATTTCTATATTTGAAATATCTGACTCAAGAGCGTTAAAATCAAGATCTCCACATATAGGAGGAGGAACTTGGGCAAGATGAGCGTCAATCAAAGAGGCAGAAGCAGGGGATTCCGGTGTATACAAGAATTTATAAAAAGTCACAAATTCATCTAAGATATCCTGTTCTTTAAAAAGATGTTTTCCGTCAGGAGTTTGAATGGAATCTATTAACACACGTTCTTTACCAGCTTTGAGGTAATTGGCCAAAAGCTTGCCAGCTTTATTTAGTCCGCCATAATAACGGGCACTACTACGAAGAAGAATAGATGAAGCATTATCAGTGGTTAATTTGTTGAAGTCTAATTTTGCACGAACCAGCTCTTGCAAATTAGAACCAGGGAGGAAGAATAAAATTGATGCTCTAACCGTTTAATGTTAGCTAATAAGCTCTTATGCTGAGCACAAGATTTCTTCTTTTTCTTGGATACAAAATTTATAATGAACCTGCGAGCAGCAGCCTTAAATGTGTCCCATATCAATGAAGGGGAGGAATTTGGATCATCATTCAAGAGAAACAATTCTTCAGCAAAAGAAGTAAAGGAAGAAGAAAAATTTGGGTCTTGTAAGAGAAAATTGTTGAACCTCCATCTAGCGGATCTGGGTTGCGATCGAAGCAAATCAAAGTCTGCAATCACTGGGGCATGATTGGAAATTACAATAGGTTCAATTGTAGAGGAAATGAGATTCTGAGATAGATGTTTAGAGAGAAAGATGTAATCAAACCATGTAAGAGAGCCATGAGGAGGGGAGAAAAAGGAATATTCTGTTACATCTGGGTTACATAAACACCAGGCGTCTATAAGGTGTGTCTGAGAGATTGTGTATTGAAATTGCCTATGAGCTTTATGAGGGATAAATCTAATTTGGGATTTGCGGTCTATAAATTGATCCACAATCTGGTTGCAATCACCTCCTAAGACAAAAAATTCATCCTTATATTGGATACATTTTTTGGGGAATATTAGGCCAAAAGGAATAGTCCGGTTGAGTCGACCATAAACATTATGTGCAGTCAAAGAAATATTGTTAATAATTAACTTAGCTAATAACAATCTACCTTTCGAGTCTATGTCTTGAGAAACAACAGAACAATTTAACCTTTTATGACATAGAATAATGACACCATTTTTTTATTGGAGGTAGGAGAAACAAGGACTAAACCAACCCAACTCCATTTAAGCTTTAAAGCCTCCAATTCTGTCAAATGAGTCTCTTGTAGTAAAACTAAATCTGGATTATAGGAGGCTAAGTGAGAAAGTATTCTCTGCCTTTTTATGGGCTTAATAAAACCTTTCACATTTCAGGATATAACTCTGAATGCGGATAAACTGGACAATGTATAAAGCAACACGATCAACAGTAATAAACAAGAAGAAATGGAATACTGAGAAAGGAAAGGAGAATAGAAAAAAGAAGGGAAGTAAAGGAGTTAAAGAAAGAAAAGAAAAGGGTGATAGAAAGAACGTTAAGAGAAGACAGTACATGTCAACCATGAAAAGGATAAATGACTGCAAATAAAGATAAAAAGAGGACTGACGACTGTAATACGTACCTTCAGGGGAGAACATGAAGAGGATACAAGGAGTGGCGACACACAGGTGAAGACGACACGTCCAATCAGTGAGAACGTACCACAACGGGGAACGGTAAAAAAACGAGCGGGAAACGGATATACAAGAGATCTCAAAAAGAGAGTCTATATAAGTATGAAACAAGGAGAGAAAAATAAAGAGATAAAGTCAACATATTATGAGACAAATATTAAAGACAGCCTGCATAGAGACAACCTGCAAAGAGAAAAGATTAACATGTTATGAAGCAAGAATTATGAACAACCTGCAAGAGAAAAAAAAAATTAAAAATTAACAAAATACATTAACAGAGATAAAACATAAACATAATGAAGAAGAAATAGGTCAGGGTACAGAAGCCATAGAAGAAGGACCAGCAGTTTCCATCGATGTTGTGGAGTGCGAGTGAATACATTTCCTCAGGTCTACCGGATCTTCAAAAGTAGAAGTTCTGTTTTGAAAGGTAACTTTAAACAGGCATGGATGAAACAACCCATTCGTGCGCCCAGAGTACGTAGGGCGAGGACGGAGATCAAGGAATTCCTTCCGACGTTTGGCTGTTACTGAAGAGACGTCTTGTGAGAAAAATAGTTTAGAGTGAGACCAAACAAGTTGTTTTTTTAGTTTAGCTGCACTCAAGATTTGTAAAAGGTCAGTATATTTCAAAAATAGAAGAATCACACCCCGTGGCTTCGAAGGAGCAGAAGTAGAGGATAGGCGAGGACCCAATCTATGAGCACGCTGGATACTTAGGTTTGTAGTTGCAGGAAGGTCAAGAAGCTTTGGAAGAAAGGTAGTGAAAAAGTTAACCAGATCGTCTCCTTCCAAACGTTCCGGAAAACCATATAAGCGAAGGTTATTACGCCTATTCCTGTTCTCAAGATCTTTAGCAGATTTCTGTAACAGGAGAACTTCCTTCTCTAAGGTAACGACCTTGGCAGAGATGTCCTGTACCTCTCCAACATAATGTTCCACCACAGATATACGGGCTTCCATAGACAACCATTTAGTATCTAGGACTTGGAGACGTGAATTCTTTTCCTCAATAAATGGACGTAGAGCACAAATCTCTTCCAGAACAGTGTCCAAAGATATAGGAGAGGTAGACTTCAGCGGAGAAGGAGGATCCTGTTTTAGACGTTTATTAGCTGAAGATGGAATTTCCAGTTTGATAGAGGAGGATGGCGAGGCCACCGTTCGCGAAGAATTACATTGTGCCATCTTGTCAGTGCTGTTTAGAAAGGAACTAGAAGTAGTATGAAATGAAGAAGTCCCAGAAGCATGAACTGTAGACTTCTTGCCAATAAAAAGCAGCTTTTTACTCCTACCCATGTGTTGAAAAAAGAGCAAGAGAAAATTTGTGAGGGTAAAGGAGATAAGGAGCAACTAGAATATCAGTCTTGCTCTGAGAAAGGCTGCACAGCACAACAGTCACAATTTACACTTGCGTCAAATCCGTAAAATTAACAACCACTGCACCCCATTGGATAAAAATTAAGGGAGAAGGCAAAAAACCAATCCCTATATATGCTGGGGTGAACAGGGTTCGTAAAACATGCAGAAAACCAGTTCAAAAGAATGTCTCTGAGGAGAGAAACGCCATTGCAGTCGCAGGAATAAAAAACAAAATGGCGGCTGTATGTGAGAAATAATGAATCTCTAAATTTCTCACAGCAGAGGGGGAGAAAAAGCCATACCAATATATTTTTCCACTCAGTGGATATTCTGATGAATAAAGGAATCCGTTTCAAGAAGAAATGCGAGCTGGGACGACGAAAAACATCGCGGTAATCCCCGTCGCGGCACAGAGCTCCCAACTAGGCAGCCATCTTGAAATGCGCTGCGCGAGTCTCTCCAAGGCAGCAACTTTTACTGCCATATGTTACTCTAGATTTACCAAGCCATGCAGGGCCACGCAAGGTGGCTTTGTGTGGCTTGGTAAATTTGACCTAAGGATGCTCTGCCGTTTCGTCACCCAGTGTGACCCAAGGGCCTCACAATCCTTTGATTAATCTGGCCCTTAATGATCATCTTATGGAGATTGTTGGATGATTAATTATATGTTTTAATATAGAATTAAATTGTCTTAAAAATCTAATATTCTTCAAGCTCAAAAAAACTTAGTTCAAGTAAACACCCATGCATGAATTTACCAAATTTCACTAATAAACAGTATATAAGATGACAAGAGTCATTTAATTATATATTAATGAGTGCTCATTACTCCTATAGATTCTGTTAAATTTACTGGGTGGGGAAGCCACTTACAGGTGAGTTAGCATGTGGGTTAACAAACACGGTCAACTTTGATGATCAAAATCTTAATTTCAATTGGAAGGTTGTGCTCCTCGCAGTGGTCTTGCGCTTTGTTAATAACACATCTTTTGTAATCAAGTAAACACTATGGGCCTCATTACGATGTCGGTGGGACTGCCACTGACATGCCATCGGTGGTGGGCCCACCGACATCCCGCAGAGCAGTCTGACCGCTGCATTATGATGCGGTTGGTCAGACCCCATCGGTCGGAGGGTCCGAACGATGCTTCAGACCAGCTCAAGGAGCACGTCAGCCCATCGGCTGGAACACATTCCCTACAATAGAGGCCCCGCCGTAGTGATTACGATGTCCCTTTCCGACAGCCTTTCCATGGTGGTTCCCACTCTCCTCATGAAATCTGGTGCATCTCAGTGATTGGGTTTTGCCTAATTCCCAGAGCCGACTGGGGGTAAAGTTATAATTGAATGCTACCAGATGTTATCTGGTAGGAATGGCTAGTTCACCAGGAGCAATTGATGCATCCCTTCAGTCTGCCTCTTCAAGTGGGCCCAGGCCTTCCTTCCATTTTGATTTTAACACTAAAATGCAGAAATAAGTGAATGGTGCATTCTTGAGATCCCACCTTTGCCCAATCACTCAATCATCAATTTGGCTTCTAAAGACGGACTTCCAAGAGCATCTCTATCTGACCGAAGGACCTCCAGTGTGTATCACAATTGAAGGTAACTGTAGCAATGGGACATATGAAGTTCATATTCTTCTTGCAGCATGGCAAAAGCTTCAATAAATTCTCCTCCCATATATCCTGGGCTTGGATATGCCTATGCATACACAGTTCAACATCCCAAAGCCCTCCAGTCATACTGATTAAGCCAGGAGAGTCGCTCGGTAAAGCAGGCTTTCCTGTGTGAGTCTACCATCCCATTGCATCCAAGGACTGGCCTTATGCCATCACCCAAGGAAATTTTGGTAATGGCAGACGAGTCCTAGAGATAGGTGATCCATAGAAAAGATCCAGTCCTTTGATATACCTAAATAAGTCTTGTTTGAGGTGAAAGTCCGGGTACATCCTGTCACCAGGATCCTTGTAATTTATGATAACTAAGTGGGTAGTATAGTAATAAATATGGATGTCAGCCATTCCAAGCCCCTCTTTGTATACCACACAGACATATATGTTGAATGCGTTTCTCAGATGTTTATTCACCCACAGAAAGCTTGATGTTGATGCTCGTGCTGCTTTGTTTGCAGTATTCTGACAGGGACATGCTAAACATGACCTTGCACGTATATCCAAAATCACACAGATATACTGGCTATCAATGTGTGGCCAACTGTATGAATCCCAAATCAAACATCTCTTTCTTTTTTTTTTTAAACACTTTTTATTGTTCAGTAACATTAAGTGATACAATTGTCATACTACATGTACATATGAATCAAGAGGCATTTATACATTACAGTTAACGTCATCCTACACCACCGCTTTAATACATATCATGTTCAATTTTCTTTGAGTCTCAACAAGTATATACGGGTTGTGTCCAGATCTTTCTAACTGTTTTCAATTTCATCGTTTATGACTGGCGTCGTACATATCCCTCCCCTATATTTGTTCCACCCACCCCATAGGCACTCCCACTTTTTGGGGCAGCCTCTGTGTTCATATACGGTTTTTTCTGCCACCATCGCCCCATCCATATCTTCACACCATTCCTTGATAGTGGGGGTGGTGGGTGCGCCCCAATGTTTAGCAATGTTTCTCTTGGCTAATGTCATTCCTAGTGTCGCCCAAGTCTGTGCCGTGGAGTTAAGGTCCGTTGCCTCCCATATATTCAGAAGGCAGCATTTGGGCTCTAGTGGGACTGTGCTTCCGCTCACTCTCGTGATGGTAGACATAACTGATTTCCAATATGGCACTATTGCGGGGCATTCCCAAATGGTGTGGAAAAAATTGCCGGGCGCCCCACACTGTCGCAGACAAAGTTGGCTGTCGGTCTTCCCTATCTTATAAAGAGTCGTTCTCGTATAATAAATCCTATGGAGAATCTTAAGCTGTACAAGACGTAATCTCGATGTGATCGCTACCTCTCTAGGGGACGCCAAGGCCTCCTGCCAATCGGTGTCGTCTAGATCACCGACCTCCTTTTGCCATTTATCTCGAAGCTTTTGCATGGGATCAGGTAGGTTATTTACTATTTTTCGATATGTCATGGATACCGCTTTTGTGTTCATGTGTTCTGTTATTAATCTATCTTCAAGTGGTGATGCCTCAGGGAGACTAGTGTCAGGGGGGATAGTTGCCTCTAGGTCGTGTTTGATCTGGTAGTACCGGAATCGTTCCGTGGGTGCCATTTCGTATTGTTCTTGGAGTTTCGTGAATGGGATCACCCTTCCCTGGATCCATAGATCTCCCACTTTTGATATCCCTATGCTGTCCCAATGTTTGAAACCTTTGCTCTTGCATAGTTTACCTAGCTTGCTCGTTTCCCAGAGGGGCGTCGCTTGCGTGATTTTATTGTCCCATCCCAACCGTTTGAGTGCTATGTTCCATATCTGGAGTGTATGTTTCGTTGGGCCAAAGAGGGCCTGTGTTTTATTATATAGTGCTCGGTACACCCCTCCCTCCCCAAACTGCAACCTATCCAACCTATAAGCCAGGTCTGTGTGAGGGATATGTAGCCAGTGATTAATCACTATCAGTTGGGACGCCCAGTAGTACGTCTGTATATTCGGGAGTGCGATGCCACCATCATACCAAGTTCTAAAAAGTTTTGACATTGATATGCGAGCTGGTTTGTTATCCCAGAGGAGTTTGTTGACTTCTGCCTCTATGGCTCGGAAGTAGGACTGAGGGACCAGGAACGGTGAGTTTTGGAGGGCGTACAGAAACCTAGGGAGCGCCATCATTTTAAAAAGTGCCGCCTTACCTAGCAGCGTTAATGGTAGCGATTGCCAGTGTTTGATGTCTCTTTGGAGCCGCTTCAGGGGAGCTTGAAGATTCAGGGTCATGAAGACGTCCGGGTAAGGGGTGACATGAATTCCTAGATATTTGAAGCTGTTATTTGCTATTGTCACTTCACAGCCCCCGGGTAGCCTTGGTGGCGGTCCACTCAGAACATAACGGATGGATTTATTCCAATTAATCGTGTATCCTGAGTGTCTCCCGTAGGAGCCACATATATCCAGTATTCTGGATAGAGAGCGTTTCAGGGAGGCCATATAGAGGAGCACATCGTCTGCAAACAGGGATATGCGATCCTCCCATTCCTCAGTCCAGCGGAGTCCGCGAACGACCGGGTCTTGCCGTATCCAGGCTGCCAAGGGCTCAAGTACAAGGGCGAAGAGAAGCGGTGACAACGGGCAGCCCTGTCTTGTGCCTCGCTTCAAGGGAAACTCTTTGGACTTATGCCCATTGGCTACCACATGGGCCAGGGGTTTTGTGTATAATAATCTGACCCATGAACAGAAGTTTGGCTCGAACCCCATCCGTTTAAGGACAGCAAAAAGGAAGGGCCATTCGACCGTGTCGAAAGCCATTCGTTCATCGAGGGATAATATAATGGCTTCCTCACGTATGGTGTGATTGCGTCCCAGTACGTTATGGAGGCGTCTTAAATTTAGGGCTGTGTTTCTGCCCAGCATGAACCCCAATTGATTTGATCTGGGTGTATTAATGTGGATAAGTGTGGTGTAAGCCTGTTGGCCAGAGCCTTGGCCAATATCTTGGCCTCCGCATTGATCGAGGATATGGGCCGATATGAGGCACATTCCTGCGCCGGCTTGCTGGGTTTGTGGATGGCTATTATTGTTGCTGTTCTTTGGTCTCGTGGGAGTTCTCCCCTGTCTCGACTGGCCTTATACATGTCTAAGAGGTAGGGCGTAACTGTAGTAACGCTTCACTTATACCACTCTATAGGGATCCCATTTGGCCCCAGGGCCTTTCCCGATTAGATATTTCCGATCGCTATCGATATGTCTTCCGTGGAGAACTCCGTCTCCAACAGGTGAGACTCCTCCTCTGGGAGCGTAGGGAGTCGGATATCACGGAGGAATGCCTCCGCTTGTTCTTGTGTAATTTTACTTACTGAAGTGTATACTTGTTCATAGTGAAGTGCCAAGAGATCTGTGATTGCTTGGGGGTTGGTTGTAACTTCGCCCGTGGGGAGTTGGAGTTCCGCGATCCACCTCTCTGCCCTGTCCCGCTTGTCAAGCCAGGCGAGAAGCTTACCAGCGCGCCCTCGCCTCCTCCCAGAGATGGTCTTTATACTCTTGTTTTTTGAGGAGTAAGTGATGCGTGTTTGCATCTGAGGGGTCCTGCTCATGGAGCCTTTCCAGTTCAGCCATTTCCTGTTCGAGTGTCACCATTGTCCGCACCTTTTCTCTTTTATGGTTTGTGATAAGTGAAATCGCCTGTCCGCGAAGAACAGTTTTATATGCTTCCCATAGAATAAGTGGGGAAGTGACCGAGGGTTTGTTCTCACTGAAGTAATGTTTGGTTGTGGCCGCCAAGCCCTTCCAAATCTTGGGGTTTTTAAGATACCCTGGGTATATAGGGAATATTCGGCGCTGTGTTGACGTGTGCCTTGTGTATACAACATAGATAGGGGAGTGGTCTGAGATGCCCCTGGGCAGGTGCGTCACGTCTTTGAACCTCCCTACGTCTCCCGCCGGGGCCAGTATGCGACCTATTCTGGAGAGGCTGTTGTGCGCACCTGAGTGATATGTGTATTGCCGTGTTTCCGGAAAACGGAGTCGCCAGACATCCACCAGGCATAATGTGTCCAGGAAGTCTGCTAGGTTAGAGTGTGTCCGGTGCTGTTGCCGTGGAGGTGTCCGGTCTAGGGTATTGTCCAGTGTTGCGTTAAAGTCTCCTCCTATGACCAGGTCCCCTTGTGGAAGTCGAAGCAGGAACGCACTAAGCGCTGGGAATGCCAGCGAGTGTAGTGCCGGGGGTATATAGACTGTCACTATGTTGACCATTCTCCCTTCCCATTGACAGGATATTGCAGCGAATTGGCCCTGTTCGTCTGTGTACGTGTGTTTAATGATAATCGGGTATTGTTTTTTAATCAACATCCCCACCCCTCGTGAGACCGAGGTGAACTCGGAATGGACCGCTAATTTGAAGCCCCATCTGTCGAGTGCCTTACAAGTCGTCCCGGTAAAGTGGGTCTCCTGTAATAGGACTACTGCTGGTGATTTGCGTTTCAGGTATTGCAGGACTAACCCCCTCTTCAACTTATCCCGGAGACCATTTATATTCCAGGATATTAGAGGCAGGTGTTGTGTATGTGCCGACGCCAAAGCGTCTGGGTCATGTGTCGATGGCATAAATGGTGTCGATGATGAATGCTGCAAGATCTGGACTTTAGTACGGCCATGTAGGATTTGTATCGATGGACTCAAGGTGTATTGTGACTTGTGTCGAAACAAGAAACCCCACAGAACAATAACTTGTAAAATTAACCCTCCTTCCCACCTCCTCCCTGCCTGACGGTTTAAAAACTTCCCGCCATCCCAACTTTGCAGAGTGCCTATTCTCCATTACCCCGTACCTTCATGGGGGGAGAGAGCTCCTTCATTGGTCCCCCCAGGGCCATCTCGTTGACACCTTAACCATCCCAGGATTGTACAGACAGTCAATACAAGAGGCATGAACATCACACGTTTATTCTGAACAGTCTTATCCTTTGCTGATGACCTTGTCTCGGGGGTTATCATCGCCGCAGTTAGTGTCCGTATGTGTTTCGTCGCATCTATCATCACTTCGGCGTTCGTGTGAGCCCGTAGACTAGTCTCGTGGTTCTCCATCCGGCGATATATCACCATTGTGCCCTGAGTAACTGTCTGTTAATCCTTGATAAGGGAAAAAATCCCTGGTTCAATTCAGTTCTCCTTGTCTTGAGTCCCCGTCATGGCCGTTGTTTCCTCCGGCTCTGAAGAGTTCGGCCCCGTCGCTTTTCGGTTGGTGTTTTTTCCCGGATTCCCACGATGCGAGACCTGGCGCCATCCCTCGAGCCAGTCCTGTGCCTCCTCCGGGGTTGTGAAGAAGCATGTCTTCCTGTCTACCTCCACTCTCAACTTCGCCGGGAACATCATTGAGTATTTAAGTTCACGGTTCCGGAGCTCTTGCTTTACGGCCGTGAAACTTCGTCGTTGTTGAGCTACAGCTGCTGTGTAGTCCGGGAAGAAGGAGATCGTACTTTGTTGGTAGCGTACCGGTGGGGCAGCTCTTGCTGTCTATAAGATCAAGTCTCGGTCGCGGAAGTTAAAAATGCGGGCCAGTATGGGCCGTGGGGGCGCACCCGGCCTGGGCCTGTCCCCTGGGACACGATGGGCCCGTTCGACCGAGAAGTAGTTGGAGAGGCCTCTGGGTTGCAGGTGACTCTTGACCAGATCTTCCACGAAGAGGTCCAATGCTGGGCCTACCCTTCCCTCGGGTACTCCCACAATTCTGATATTATTGCGAAGGGAGCAACCCTCATAATCGTCCAGTTTCGCTGCCATTGATTTATTTTCCATTTCTAAGCGCTGCATTTGTTTCTTCAGGGAGGTAGTGTCGCCACTCAGTGCGGCTGTTGTCGTTTCCACTTCTGTCACTCGCGAGCTGAGTTTTCTAAAGTCTGCGCGGATTAATGAGAGTTCCATAGCGACGGTGTCTATGCGGGACTCCAGGCATGTGTGCACTTTGTTCAGCGTCGACATTATGTCCTGCAGCGTGATTTCTTTTCCCGCCGTGGGCCCTTCGTCCAATGTCTCGACCGTAGTGTGACCTTGGGGTTCCTGGGTAGGCTTGGAGAATACATATTTTTCTAGTTTGGTTTGATTGGTCGCACGTTGGCCCCGGCCTCCCATGTTGCCCCAGCTCGTGGCAGTGATCTTGGTAGTGAATCGCAAGTTGGTAGTACTCACCGCCACCTGCCAGTGCAACACCTTGTCACACGCGGCCTGTCGGGTTTCCTACCCACCTGCTTTAGCCTTGGTGTCTCCCAGGGGAGTCTGTATGGGCCACCGCGTGCGGGCCTTTCCCCGGTGTGTCTTCGTGGGTGGTGTCCTACCAGCATGGGTGGGTGCCCTTTCTCCACCAGGCTCCCAGGCAATGAGGGGAGGTTGGTGGTGTTATTGGATCTCTCCGCGGGGCAGTCGTGTGGTATGTCCTCGGGCGTTGGGATCCCGGAGTTGGCGACTCCGCGTCGCAGGGCAGGCCCCCGGCAGAGGAGACCGACCCCCACCGCTGTATTGGACGTTGCTGATGGGCCCCGTTGTTCTGCACCTAAATCATATCTTCACCAGGCATGTCTCCCGCCAGGTTCTGCACCTCACTTCAGTCTCTCAGACTCTCGGCAGCGGGCCCGTTTCACCCCTCGCGCCCCCAGAGCCAGGTTAGGCGCAGTCTGTTGGTCGCGCTGTGCCCCTTGTACAGGTCACTCTTTTCTGCTGTTTGACTCTTTACTGCGCGCGGGCGCCGCCAAGTCCGCTCGGCTCTGGACTCCCGGAGGCGCAAGCTGGCTGCACTGCCTTTTGCGGTGTATTCCGTGCGGGGGGGCCCTCACCCCCGGGCTGATGTCTGGGCCAGGGGTGGCAGGGACTTGTCAGATGACTCCGGGCTCCGGGGCTGGCTCAAAGCAGGATTCGCCGCCCAGCGCCGCAGAGCGCCCAATGCTGGTGACGCCTGCCGGGCACGAGTGCCAAGAGAGGTCCCGGTCACAGCGTGGCTTCAATGCCGTACCTCTCACCCCCGGCCAATATTCGTCGGCGCGACAGGTCGCGACGACACAGGCAGCTCAGGTCGGTCCCCGGAGACTCCGACAGCTCCGCCGCCGTTTATTATTGGTTTCGGGTCCGGATAAGTGTTGCGGATATTAGAAGAAGCCTCTGGGGGTTTGGAGCTCTCTTAGGCGGCGGCCATCTTCCTCGGCTGCCGGCCACGCCCCCAAACATCTCTTTCTTAACGTGGCACCACCATACACCTTAAAGAGAAAACTAAAAGTAGCACTTATTAGGACAACAATTCAAATGTTTGTATTAATTCAGCAGGAGTAATGCTGGAACGCTACTTAGAAGCTCAGTAATTATTTAGCTGAAGCAGAATTGACCACAATTGTCTTGTTTACTAATCAGAAGGGGGATTTCCCAGGGATTTTCACTGTTTATTGTTTTGTATGGTAGATGTATGTTTAAGCACTTTTGTTTAAAGTGTCCGAGTGTCAATCAGAGATAAAACCTCCTATGATGTTGGAGCTGATGCCGAGGTGAAGGAGAATGCAGTCAGTTCTGGTTGTGGGTTGGAGCACTGAAGAGAGGGGTGGAGGCTAGGAGTGTAGACTTCATGGTAGTAACCTTGAGGATGCCTTCAAACAAGTAGCCCCTGGGTAGCTCTTAAATTTAGAAAGTTCACCGGGTCCTCTCATAGGCTAATCTTGAGCGCCATCCTGGGTTTCTAAGACCTCAAATGGTGTTTCCGTGAAGAAAACTCCCTTCTTCAGGCAAAGAGCTACTGGGTGAAAAGTGGGCTGCCAGGATTCTATTCTTTGACATCATTGAGGTCACAGAGTCTTAGCCCTGCTTCCCAGTTTATTTCAAAGAACTGTAAAGTGTGACTGAAGAATGTGTTCACTGAGAAAATGTGAAGAACAGTCCTTTGCAGGTGCTATCCTATCCTATAAGGAAGGTAGGCAAAGTAGAAAGCCTGTGGCAGAAAACCTGTTCTCTAAAGGATGAGTAACATAATAACATGAAGAATTTTTATAGTCTTAGGAAATATCTGTACTTACAGTTGAGTAAGTTATTCTCACTATGATGTGATGTGATGAGGTATAGTTATTAGGTAAACTTAATAATTAAGGCCAGTTCTCAAAAAGAGTTCCCATAGACAATCAATTCTTGATGATTTAAACAAGACGTAATCCTATGCAGGGCCTATGGTTATATGTTTCACTTGCCATGTAAAAGCTTAACAAACACAACAAATGCTTTCCACCCAAAACACAAGTTGTGGGCAGCTGTTTATTCCACTTTAATTTCAATGATGTATTGCATACAATGGACACATAAAGTACAATGCAATTACTCTATAGGCAAATATAAACACTATATATTAAGAAACATTATCACCTTATCTGAGAAATAAAGTTATGACGAATCATGCTTGATGTAAATGGTAAAACCAATGGGTTGAGGTTGACCTAGCCTCAAACACAGCAGAGAGCATAAGAAACATTCTCCTGTTGTTACCATACAGCACCAATAACAGAAATGAGAAGGAGTTAGTCAGGCAATTAGCTGGTGATCAAAATGAGGTGCCAGTATAGCACATTGGAAGGAGCAGGAGTTGGGAGAAGAAAGGGTCCACTGCATACTGGTCAAAATTATACAAGCTTAGTTATACTACATTATCGATTATCGCTGGTCACGCGACCCTGTATACAAACACACCCACACACATTCCTTCAACAGAATACATACAGGCAGAAACCTAAAGATGCATCCAACATAACTCAAATGTGCAACTACCTCTGCTATTATTGCCCTGCAATAGCAAGTGCTTCCACTAGAGGCCTAACACTCATTGGCATCTGCTGTGCAATGGCCACACTTATCATATCAGAGCATACATATGATGAGGGCTCAAACAACCATAAAGCCTAGTAAAGTTCAGTCCCATCTGCTTCCACCATCTGATCCATTAGCCTACATTTAACAAATATGGAAAAAACATTAAAATGGCAAGTGCACAACATTTTTACCCCTGCTTCCAAAAATGCAAGGCCACCTGCCTTGAGACAAAGAAATGAAGATTTGCCAAGCTCTCTGTCAACATTGCATTCTCAGTTGTTGATGAAAAGAGACTAGAGGCAATATAGAAGAGACTTCGAAGGGCTAAAGTGTGAAGGTCCATAGGAAACATCTCCAACCTACTAAAATAGAGAAAGTCTAAAAACATCCAATCCCCACTGCCAGACTTCTGTCAGCATTAGAAAAAGGACATTGAGGACTAGCTCCAAGCTCTTAAAGATAAACAAGGTAAAGACAATAGTACGTCCACCTCCATGATGTGATAGGAATAGTATAGAATTCCAATAGAAGACCAGGTTTGATGTCCTTGACACCAGAACCTGGGCTTCTATTGGAATTCTCTAGGGCATATTATCAAGCCCCTTATTGCCGCTTTAGCGGCAGTTTCCTGCCGCTAAAGCGGCGATAATGTTATCGCTGTTCTTGATAATATGGCCCCCTGTTTCTTAAAAAATATACTTTCTAATGAACATATTTAGAAATGTTAATCTGTTTTTTTTTTAAATGTTCACAAATGTAAATTTGGACTCTGGAATAACTGCTTTGAAATTGCTTAACCTTCAGAGCCCCTTACAAGGACCTTTTCGACCTTGGATGAAATGACAATCAGCAGGGGAGTCATTATGTGCCTCTTAATTTAGGGCTGTTTTTCAATTTGTGATGCATCTAGAGCTGACTGTATGCATATTGGCTTTCCTGACCATCAAATAAAAGGCATCTGTTTGAGATGATGCCCCTTGTGTTCGGAGGCCTCTGCTGTGCCCTCTGTCGGGCTCTAGGGACAAGGAGGGTGCCCTGTAACGATCCATCATGCGGTCTTGGCGGATGAATTGCCTTCCACCCTCTCAGGAGCTTTATGGATCCTATCTAATAGACCTAAATCAATAGATTTAGCAAAGAGATGATGGAAGTAAAAAAACATAATTCAGACGAGAAAGCAGAGGTTGAGGAAGGCGATATCACTAGAATACAGTTATTCATTTTAAATTGCACATCTGGCGCAGGCTCATTGCATTACATTCACTCCCGGCTCAGATTACAGGACTGTAATGAAGGATGACGCCCCAGAGTGGAAGTAATGTGAGCTGCAAGAGCGCTCCTTGTATCAGTCTGCTGTGCATGTGTGGCCCTGGCCTCAAGTGTCATTCATAAAATGCTCCTCCGGAAGAAGCTGCGATGAGGACACATAACGTGTATCTGTTAAACGCACGTTCACCCAGAAGGGCATCTTGGCGCTGAATAACAGATGTTAATTGGTACCCAACTCGATAGTTATCATTTTATCGACCTCAGAAGGATGAAAGCTGTGTGGACCTGCTGGGATTTGAAGCTGTGAACATGAGGTCAAACACAGGCCCCTACAGTAGACGCATTAGCCCGCTAAGCCACCAGACACGACTTTGTAGACAAAGATCTATTTTTAGGAAAGGGTTATATAATGTTACCAGAGCAAATAAGAATTAAATATGTATTTATCCTTTCAGGAGTGCAACTAATTCCTCTGGAATTTCAATGTTTCGGTATTCAATGAAGCTGATAAATGTATGACAGAACCCCTTTCAAGGGGCCATAGAGAAGGAAGGGGTTACTGGGCCCCGCTGTGGGGTTGGTATCCTTTACTCCTGCTGACTATGGGCGAGCCTATTATGAGCTCTGAGCAATTAGGCCAAGTACTACCCCTTAAGCACTTGACTGTCAGTGGTAGCGTGAGTCGCGCAGTCCACGGATTTCAAGGGGGAGGCAGAGTGTCAGTGCAGAGGTAAATACACACTCAAATTTCCTCCAGCTTGCCCAATAAATCAGAACCAGCCCAATATTGAGTTTTGTGGAACAACAAGTATTTATTACACACAACAGTTCATGTCTATCACAGTGAAAAATTCAACACAATCCCTTGAGGAGCCACGTCTAGTGCTTTGGGAGATTTCACCTGAGTCCATCCTGTTTAGGCCCGTTCCCCTGTTGTGAAGTGTCGCTGTCATATTTGATGCGAATCTCCTATAGGTGAAACCCGCTCTCGTCTGGGCTTCTGTTCATGAAGTTTGTAGCAAGTATCTGCAAGTCGGTTACACAGTTCTCACATGCATCGCATTGCGCCTCCTTCCCCAAGTCTTAACAAGCCCCTGCTTGATGTGTTTTGTTCAGTTGGTAGCAATAGTGTAACTGTCCCCTTCTATGCACCTGCGTGTATTCTGATTTTGGTGCTGGGACGTAAGTATTGCAGCCTGGTGTCAGGTAGAGTACCTTCAGTGATGTGAGAGCCTTCTCTGGCAGTGGAGGACCCCTTTGGCAGGAGTCGACGGGAAGGCGGGAGCCTCCAGAGCTTGCGACATCCTCTTTGGCAGACAGGTCTGGTGCTCGATGGCAGGTAAGCAGCTCCTGGGCTCATTGGGCTTTGTGGTACATACTAGCAGTCGTGGATGGTGGCCCTGGAGTCAAGCAGGCTACCTCTCCTGGTAGAGGGAGTGGGGGGGTCCCTGCGAGTTCACCAGTTCCTTGGGCGACTGCACCGACAAAGCTCTTGGATGGCAGCCCCAATCAATGCTAGCAGTAGATGGCCTCAACTATGTCCCTTGGCAACAGCCCACAATGCACAGGCAATGGGCCGTTGGTGCATTGGGGCGGTCCCACAGAGTAGTCAATCCCGATGGACCTTTGGCCTCACACCTCGTTCACCGTGATCCTCTTGTCTGGTTCTGGCTGTGCCTCGCTCCCTCTAGGTTCTCTTCCTCCCCACAGGGCACAATGGTCTTGGGAGGCAGGCTTGTGCTCCAGGCTCAGGGCAAGTGCTCTTGGCATCCTAGGCAGTGTCCCCCTGCCCAGTTGGGAGACCAGCAGACCTCGATCCCTGGTCTTTGTTCCAGGAGCTTCAGTGGTGGTGATCTTGTCACTCCTTTGAACAAGTGGGTTTTCAGCTTCCACTTTTATATGGGCTCTCCAGACACCAATGTAGTGTGTACCTTATCGGTACAACCATCTACAATAAACAATATGCTCTGGCCTCCCTGCTCAGCACCCTTCCTAAATCATAATATGCCTTTGATGCACACAGAGGATGTTCGGCTCCCTCTCCAGTCTAGCCCCCTACACCCAGCCTCAAGAATGTCAGCAATCCAAATCTCCTTTCTGAGCCTGCAGTCTACACCTCCACCTTAGAACCCATGGCTTCCATGTTTTGTACTGTAACAGGCACATATACATGCATTTTTTAGCACACAAGAACATTGTGACCATCACAGCACTACATTCCTTTAATGTAGGCTAAGCAAGTTGCGAATATAGCAGCGGAACTTTAATCGAGTGTGCTGGTAGGCTCCACTCCTATGACATGGGATACAGCCTGGCCATTCTACTGTTCACCAAATGGGTATGATGCCACCACCATGCTCATATTCCGCAACTCTGGGTGAGGGCAGTAGCCCAACCCATTCTTAGTACATTACTTTTGGCGCCCAACCCAATGTATGGTAGACTGCACTTCATCAAGGTAGGCCTAGGTGACAAAACATATGCATGATCTGTGCATGTTGCTTGACCAATTTAATAACCAGGGTTTACGATTACATACACCTGGGGCACTCTGGGCTAAGGTGCACATCCGTTATGATGCAGGGGACTTTTACGTCCCAACAATGTATCACAGCGAATGCATATTAGAATCGCATGAGGTACATAGCCCTTTCAAGTACATGCTGGTGTTGGTTGTGGATGCAGAAGTATATGACTTACAGTGTGGCAGAAGCACACTTGCTGTGCCCTCCATGGACAGGGCATGGTCACAGATCTTTGCCTTCTGGTATTAGGGTATGTGGTACAGGAAGTTGCTGAAGGACTCACTATGGGCCTGCAGGGTGCAGCCACAGGCTGTGCCCAGTGGGTACAAAGTACATTATACTTGTAGTATGCCTCATGCCCAATGAGACTTCTCCGTAGGCATGTACTGGGTGTAGTTTACTTGGCAGAGTATGTAGCCCAGACCGCACTGTACCTGCTCTGCATGACCACAATATTTAGTGGGTACTGGAGGTAAACTACTAGCCACTGGATATGACAAAAGGAATTTGGCCATGCCCTTATTCCAGTCAATGAGTACAGT
This sequence comes from Calotriton arnoldi, assembly GCA_963921515.1. NCBI lineage: Eukaryota > Metazoa > Chordata > Amphibia > Caudata > Salamandridae > Calotriton > Calotriton arnoldi. The sequence continues at coordinate 2,438,667 of CAWUFW010000604.1, read as the reverse complement.
TGGCTGGGCCACTGGCCACAAGGTGTTGTTAAACATATGTATATGTTGACAGTCGAACCACAGCCTTACAGCTGCATTTAATGTGTTTGTGATGGCGTATACTGCTTCGGAGAGTACTTACAGAGATGCTGTTTACTGCTTCGTATAGTACTTACAGAAGCCTTTTGTGTCCACAAATGTAGTGCAAGGATATAAACATGTTGAAAGCCATAAAAACACGTTCAACATCTATGAAGACATTAATGAATTCCAAGTGCAGCTGCAGCAGCCTTCCTGTTCCAGGCGTAAGATCTGCAGGAAGATCTCCAAGTTGGCAGTGGTCTTACTGCAGCCTGACAACTGCCTTTGATGTCATGTCTACCAGTAAATGCAGTGCCTTTAAGTGGAAATGCAGCAGCCTTTCTATGTAATATAAAATGTGTTGCTGACTCTGTTTTGTAATCAGTGATGTCATTTACGATGTCATCTATGACTGTGTGAGGTCATACGCAGTGCTCTGGGGGAGTTATGACTACATGGATTATGACAACTGGAATATTTCAGTGGCTCTAGGATTCAGATCATAACCATGCCCACCTGAACCTGAAATTTCTAGGGCAATTTTTTATAACACATGCTGTTTCCTGATGTCAACAACCTTTACTTTGCTTTTGCAACATTGTTTTACTATGTATGTAGAATTTCAGATGTAGCCAATAAGCAGCGGAATGCTGCACACTGATCTCAGGTCACAGCCTTCGTTCAATGCCTGGTCTTCTCACCCCATGGGTCACACAATGATCATTAGGGTGTGGCTTTGTGCAATGACTTGTGTCCAGTACTCAATGCCCAGAAATGGGAAAAAATGCAAATGCTAGAACATAAGGACAGGGTGAGAACAACTACTAAAGTAAAACAACTAACAGGGCACAGCTTTGTCTATTGCCAGAGCTTCTTCACATACATGTCACATTCCTGCTAATCATCTCCCATTGCCTCTTCCCTCAGCTATAGCCTTCTCATCCCCATTTCCCTGCACTGCCCCTTACTGACAAAACTGGTGCTGTGAGTGATTATCATGCTGGAAGTACCGCCTTGTCTTACCAGCAGCATTTGTGCTACTGATGACTCAAACCTCTTGAATAAAATCAAGACTTCCACTAAATCTAGGACAATCTCTAATTTATTACAAGACCAGAGGCTCCTATTATGATGGTTTAAGGCATAGCTATTATAGAATTAGCCACATTCTGAATGAGTTTGCAGTAGAACATTCTGAAGGTAGAAACATTAGACCAATCAGCATATTTGAGAATGCTGTCCAAACTTGCACCAGCCCAAAAGGCTTTACATGCCATACCACCTCAAGTGGAATGTTCACCAAAAATTAAAGTGTTGATGCCTACAAAACCCTTTACCCATCTGACCGAACGAGCTAGGTAGGGGAAGAAACTGGATTGTGAGGAGACTTAAAAAAGATGAGGAGTTGGGATGAGGAGGACATTCCAAATCATTGGTCTTTGCAATATATTCTCTTAGACAATTACCCCCACAAAGTTTAGACTGAAGAGGAAAATATGGATAAAAAACAGACAACATATTAGTTTTAGTTCTTCTGCAAGCCTGGAAACATACCGCAGATGGAGTATATTGAACAGAAAAGACATCCACAGCTTTAACATCTGAAAGATTTTTCAACGAGACCAGACAAAGAAGAAGAGTTAGTTTTGCAGGTAGATATTTGAGAGAGAGAGAGGAATTGTTGGACCAACTCAAAATCAAATAAAGAATTACATTAATATCCCACATATGATTATATTTTGGCAAAGGAGGATTCGAACTTTTTACTCCCTTTAATAGTCGATACATCAAGGGGTATTCTCCCACAGGTTTACCATCTGCTCTAAGATGCTCTGCTGAAATTGCTGATCTATGTATATTGATAGTTCTGTATGCTTCCCCTTGAGAAGCAAAAGACACTAAAAAGATAACTATTAGAATGACAACTGCTGAAAAGGGATCTGCACTCCACTCCAAGCAACAGCTATTCCAGGGCATCCAGGGTGATTTGTATAACCTAGCTGTTCCTGGAGCCCAGGGTTGGTGTATGAGCTGAGTAGCCTTTGACAAAATTCCCAGGGTTTTCGATGCCGATCCGAAAGCATCCATGCTATCAAAATGAGGGAGTGAGTGAGTATTATTTCATGACAGTGGCCTTGTGAATTGAGGAATAACCTGGGAAAAGATAGAATTAGAATGGGAAGATCTATTGACAGTTCTAGTGCCTTAGGCAACCAGGTTTGACCCTGCCAGAAGTGAGTTATCAGAAGCAAAGTAGCTCATCATAACTGGGCCAAAACCAGAGAAATCATGATGAAAGGGTACAATACATAATTTAGTTAAAGCAACCATACCTGCAGTAAAGCATCCATTGCTAAAGCCTGAGGTTCTGGTTTCCAACTGTATTATGTTGTAAGTTGTGCATCCACACAGGAAGCAAATAGGTCTGTTACAAAAGGACCGAATTGAAGAGAGTTTTTAAAAATTACATGATGAAGATGCCAGTCGCTCGCATCTCAGAGATTTCTGGAGCACCAATTGCTGTTGTATTGAGGTTCCCTGGCAAAAATTCTGCCTGCACTGAAAGCTTGCTTCAAAGACAGAATTCGAAAGAACTCTTGGTCATGACATCACTGACGCTCAATGGAAAGCTTTATGGAGGGACATACGACGTCACAACCATTCACTGGCCCAGCGTGAGGCCCATTACAAGGTACTCTACGACTGGTACTTATACCCCACTAAACTCAAGAAGATATTCCCTAACACAACAGACTTATGCTGGAGGGGTTGCAGCCTCCTAGGCGATTTTCGCCACATATGGTGGGACTGCCCGTCCATTCGCCCTTTTTGAACCGAAATTCTCGCTCACATCAAAGAAATACTAGGGTATCCCATCCCGGACTCTGCTGAATTTGCACTTCTGGGGCTCCGAGACCCGGGTCTGAAGTATCAGACTACAGCGGATCAGGCCATCATGTGGCTGTGTCTGTGCGCGGCCAAAACAGCTTTGGCAGCAGCCTGGAAGAAGAAGGATGCTCCGGCCATGACGCAATGGCAGGCACGCTTATGGAGAGCACTAACCATGGAACGTATGAGTGACATTTATAGGGATGCCTTTAAAAATTTCGAATACGCTTGGGGTCCCTTGGTTAATTACTTGTCCACTGGCCTTCCGATGACTACTTGCTCCCCGAGGGTTAGAGCATTACACCTGTTCCAATTCTAAACAGAGCAACACTCCACACCAGACCACATCACAGGCTCCGTCCCACATCACCTAGTCACCCAGGATCACAATTAGACTGGGTTGGTTGAACCCAGCTTGTTGTATTTTTTTGTTTTTGTTTTTTGTTTTCATACAGTTCGAGTTTTCTCTCAGGTTCCCCTGACCGGTCCCCGCACGCGGTAGTAGGAGCATAGTCCTGTTAAAAGGGTTGGGTTCTGGGGAGGGGGGAGGTTTAAGGGTCTATGGGAGGGGTCATGTTAAGAGGAAGCTGTTGAATGTATTGGTAATATGCATAGGACGACCTGAGAAAGCTACGACTCGTATCAACCGCAATATTCTGTACACGGAAATAGATTTCTGACAGCTGTATACGGGTGGAACGATTATATGTATTACCATGTGCTATGATACTTATTGTGTAAAACTCAATAAAAACAAGTTTGACAAAGACAGAATTCCCTGAAATGTTGGCCAGTTCTGCTAAGGGTTTTGACTTCGTACCTCTTTGATGATTATGTACTTTGCTGCTGAAAGAATGTCAATTTAAAGTAGTGTGCAACAACTTATCTGTATTTTATTTTACAAAAGTCTGGATTGCAAAGGACCCTATAAGCATCTTTAAACAGCTGATGTGCAACACTGTCTCTTCTACTGACCATGTGCCGCCACTCAAGTACTGACCACATATTGTGCCCCAACCAGTCTGACTTGTTTCAAGTTGTAAGACAAGATCTGGGGCTGAAGAAAAAATTGCTTTTCTATTCCATGCCTCTAAATGGTCTAACCACCATTGAAGTTCTGCACGAGACTCGAGATCTAGTTGAACCACATCGCAATAAGACAGGCCTTTTCATAGATGATGAATCTTTAATATTTGCAAGGCCCGATAGTGAAGGGGATCTGGAGGATGCTAGTAAGCCTAATACACGTGGCAACATTTGGCAGGTTAGGGAAGGCAGAGAGTGAACATGGGAAATTTCTTTTATAAGAGAGACATTCTCTTCTGGTAGCGAGGAACTGACTTTTGTAAGTCAATTAAAAAGCTTAAAATCTGCATTTGTCAGGAAGGTTGTAGTGCAGATTTTTATTTGTTTATAAGAAAACTTAGATTCTGTAAAAGGTTGAGGAAATTTGTTAGTTGCGGTATCAGCAAGTCTTTATTCTGAGCTAAAAGAAGGAATTTGTCTAAATAAGTAATTAGTCTGACCCCTTGCAGTCTCCTCTGAGTAACTCAGGTTTCATTACCTTGGTGTAACACCAAAGCGCTGAAGAAAGACCGATTGGTAAAATTTTTAAAAATGTAAACGATGCCCTCCCACTGGAATTGAAAATACTTCCTGAATGACTGGTGGATTGGAATTGCTATATATGCATCCTGCAAATCCAAATGCACCATTCAATCTCTTTCTTGTAGTGAACCCTTGAGATGAACCTTAGTCTTCATTTTCAAATGATGATAAACTATGTGGTTGTTGAAAATGTTCAGGTTTATTACTGGGCAGAACGTTTTGTTTTGATTCTGGACTAAAAATAGTGTATTTGCAAAACCAGATGGATCATACACAGTTTTCTCTTTGGCTTGTTTTTAAAGGAGAGAATGTACTTCTTGAGTTACTAATATCTGTTGTACATTGGGCAAGGAAAGAGGGAAAGGAATTGAATGCTGATTTGAATGAGAATAAAGATCAATGCAATATCCCTGAATGGTTTCTATAATCCAAGGATCCAAAGTTATCATTTGCCATACATGTAGAAACAACTTTAAACAACCTCCTACTAGAAGAAGGACTGGAAGGGAAGGACTTACATGTATTCGGGGCTCCTCTATTTCTGTAACTGCAGTGCCTGAACCCTCTGGATCTCTGAGGATATAATTTCAGCTTCAATTCTTGTTGGAATCCGAAAGAGCCTCTTGTTTGGTTGTAACCACCTCTTGAGGTATAGCGGCCGGCAAACCAGCTTTTACCCATGCCGCCCATGGCAAAATCTTGGTTCCAAATATGTTTCATAAAAAAGCTGTGCCTTATTAATAGAGGCAAAGGTGACCACGTATTTGCTGATATAATTAATAAAGTTTTCGCTGAAAAAGGAGACCATCTGCATCTTTCCTCGCCTCTTTAGTTGCCAAATTTCCCAGTTTGGAATAAATTTTAAGGAGTAAAATTTTGTGTCATTCTTGAGATATCTGTGAGTTGGCATTGCCTACAAGACAAATAGCTCTCTAAGCCCAATTGGATAAAATTTGGTGATCAACTCATGTGTCCTCAATTTTTGCTTCTTCTAAGGTCCAGAATTCTAGTTAGGGGACACTTTAAGTCCAAAAGTCTATCTTGACAATTGGTCCATGCTCTATCGACCCCGTTCTATGGGTCCTTGCCAAGTTAGTAATGCTTGGGTCAATATCAGGGGTAGCGGTTATATTTTGAGGCAACGATGGACATGAACGCAGTATCCAGAGGCTGTCTTAAATTTCCTGACACATATTCTATGACATGATCATAAGGAGAGCACTGTAGAATTTGGGTACCAAATTAAAGTGGGGTCAAACATTGGTTGAGAATGAAAATCAAGACGACTATCCCAGTTCATATGGGAAAACTTTACGCCTCTTCTCCAGAGGCCCTGACCATGTCATTATGTATGGATCATCCTTGTCATCCCCATTGTCTAAGTCATATCATGATCTCTGTCACATACCTGAAAAACATTTACAGGTAATGTAGTATTGTATGCTTTGTGAACCTGATGAGGAGGATCAGGATTTGGAGAGTTACAAGGATTCATATTTTGAACATTAGCACACTTTTTACCCTTTTTTGCGGTTATGTTATCTTTAAAGGAAGACTCACGAGCCATCACTTTGTGCATAGATGCTTCAATAGATTTTGAAATAGTATTCATAGAATTAGAGACAGCCTGTTGATCTGAATCCTTGATAAAGTTATTCAGATTATCTTTAAAAACTTGAGCTTCCTCCTCCTCATTATAAATCCCCATTGTGTCCAAAAAAAGCAAGAATTGAGGGCAACTATTAAAATATATGTAAAGTCAGAAATTAATTTTGAGAGCTTAAAAATAATTTTTAATGGGTTAAAGTATAATGTCAATAGGAGTCTCTAACCAGTACTGAACAACAATTGAGGGAGAAAAAAGGCAAGGCCAGATATCGGTCTTCAGGTGTGGCCTACCGGCAGAAGTGGTCGCTCACCGGAAGGGAGAAAAAATTAAAGAGCATTGCAGTACACTCTGAGGAAGTAGCAGTCAAGGCCAGCGGTGGGCCGGCAGGTGTGGTCAACCTGCAGAAGGATAAACGTGGAGTGTTTGAAGACCATGGACCATCCTCCTCCGAAAGAGAAGGTACACTGAGGAAACGGAGAAGCATTGTGTTGCGGCCTGAGAGAAAATAACAGTTGCTCTTCAGGAGGTGTGAACTAAAAAATACAAGCCCCGCCCAAAACCACCTGAGGAAATCAAATCTCCAAAAAAACGAGCATTCAGCAGCGGGACGTTGGGCAAAGAAGGGGGAGCGACCTAGGGTAAAGATTAATAAAAAGATATTACCACCATTCAAATAAATACATTCTTTAACAGTAACATAAATAACAGAAACACGAATAGAAGGCATACTAGGAGCCTCCGGTCTTGTAATAAAATTATTAACCTCAAAATTTACAAACAGAAAGTGAGGGTAATTTTATCGTATGTATGCACTTTTTGGCATTAAAGGCATTTTGGATTTGGCTTGGCAGTAGGCTCATGAAGGCACTGGCGACACCCTGACACATTTAAAAATTTTCTGTATGGTTTAAGGGAAGAAAAAATGCAAGGAACTACAAACAAAAAAGAACATTGTTTCTTGCATTATGAACATTTCTCCGTAAGATAAACATGCATGCGGTCAAACATTCCAGTGGGAAATCATAATTTTGTTGTGAACTTCGCCTGGATTTTGAAAGATTACATTCTGAATGTGTCCATTTCTCGTCACAATTTGGAATTACGTTCTGATGAGCAAGAAAATATACAGTATCTAAAAGTATTTGTTTTAATTAATGTTCTGTCCTTGTTATAAGTATTTTTACATCTATATTTTCCAACTGCTACTTATGCAATTGATTTATGATGATGAATCTAGTCAAAGAGGCTGCATTGACTGTTATTGCACATGCCAGCAAAATCAAGAATTGAAAAACATATGTATGAATAATGCTTCGCAACATAAAAAATGTGCCACAGAAAACATTGCGTTTCATAAATGAAAAGATGGGAATTGTTAATATTTAATGGGTCAGGGTTTATGTTTCTGTATTACTGTTGTACAGTAGAGGATATCTTTTTCCTTTCCATAAAAGTAAGGATTGATTGTATTCATTAATGCCAATATTTGCTTTTCATAGCCACATAATATTGATGAGTTTTATACAAAATGGCCAGTGTGTTAAATTGCAAGGTGAACTTCAGAATTGCCTGAGCCTTGGGGCTTTATAGTTCGATAGAATTGCCATGAGATCTGTCACCAATAAAAGACACATGCTTTGTTTTCTTTTCTTCAGTAAGCAATACAATTTGAAAATATCTCAATGAATGTTCAAATCGGACCCCATTCTAATTTCTAGGCATTGTGGGCACTGTTGTTTTAGGATTCATTTTTTTAATACATACATTTTCGACTGGGCAAGAATAAACTCTTTTGTAAATTGTTGTAATCAGCACGAATTTATAGTGCAGAAGTGGTGCGACTACTTCAGTGATAGAGCAGAGCCATGGCATGAGGGACTGCAGAAATGATGGAAATGCACTAATGGAAATAGTGATAGCAGATGCCTTGGGGAACGATCAAAAGTAGCAAAAGTAACTCAAAAACAGGCCAGTTAAGGACATGCAATCTAGCCTTATGTAATAATGTAATACAATTCATAATGGACCCCAGAAACAGCTACATTTTTGGTCTGGGTTTTGATAATTAACCTATTTCCAACAATGCACACAGAGTAGGCGTTGGGTCCGCCCCTTTCAATCATTGGCTTTCTTCATCCATCCTCTTTCAGCTTGAGACTTTATCAATCATGTCTTCCTTCAGTCCAGTGAAAAATCCATCTCTCAGCTAAAGCTATTGGCTGTTTGAGTGTATCCTTCACCCTGCACCCGAATGCTTGTATTGAATTGCATGAGGGATTAGCTTACAGCTGTAGCCCTCTGTATCTGCTCCTGCTAGCTCCCCCCCCATGTATCTCTATACAATGTCCTAAAGCTGGAAGCATTAGCACGTTAAACACAGACCTGTGGGCTTTGCCAATGCTTCTCCTGTAGTGCCATGATCAGTCTGTATCATGGCAGGCAGGTAAAGGGAAAACTTTAAAATTGTAACAAAGATAGACCTGGTGGGAACAAGCTATCATAGGTGTGGAAGACTATGTGAGTAGCTTTGAAATCTGTACTGGGAGTAAAGGTCATCATCAAGACTGTGCAAGATGACTGTATGTTCCTATGTGGTGCCTCCACGCCTATGGAACATCATTTCAATAGATTTCCTAACAGAGTTACTCCTGTCTGAAGAACCTAGGGGCTTATTTACGAGAGCCCTGTATCACTTTTGCACCACGCAAAGTGGTGCATGCGTGACGCAGGGCTCTTCAATTTATGATGCCACACAATGCCCCCCTGCGTGGCTTTGGATGGCCTCATAATTCATGAGTAAGGCGATGCAGCACAAATCTCTGCGTCGCCTTATTCTGCGCCCGGGAGGCATTCCATGGGCGTTGCAGTGGGGTTTCCCATGCAACACCCATGGAATTTAACGCTGCACCAGATTTACAAAGTGATGTAAGCCCAGGGAAGCACCAAATCCGTACTCCTCCCGAGCGGAGGCTGATGAGGAGAAATATGTTTATTTCTCCTCGTTTTTTCCTCTTTCTATGTGTTCTGGATTCTGCAGCACACATAGAAAGAGGAAGACACCTGCATGCAAGGGAGGCACCCTTGCACCATGGTGCAAGGGTGCCTTCGTTGGCGCTAGACTGCTGAAACGGCGCCAGCGCAGAGAGAAGAGACAGGAATGCACCGTATTGCTTAAATACGGTGCATTCCTGTCCTTTCAGTTTGGCATATGGGAGTGCAGTGCCTTGCTGCGCTGTCCTATGCCAAAATGCCATAAATAAGCCCCTCAGTGAATATGTTAACTGACGGGGTGCATGTGATTCATTTTTAAACTCATCCTACAGAAATGTACTTCCTCTTAGCTTCTGTGAGTAATAGATGGTTTACCCTCTGTAATTGTGGCAGGTCCTATATATTACTTTTAGTTTTGTTAATGCAAGTCTTTTAATGCTCACTTAAATACTGATCTCTATTATTTAACTAGTTGTAATCAGCAAAGTGGTGACCAAATGGAACAAACTAACTAACTATTTTATTATGCAATGGCGATATCATTAGCTGCATTTGGATAACATACTATGAGGCCTTTGTTTATATTGATGCCTCTAGTCAAATCAACAAAAACTGATGGGTGGAATTCTTTCAGATGTCACAGTCGCTGGTGACTGCTCAGGACCACATTCCAGTCCAACCTTTTTGCTCACTGTACTACTTATACACGGGGAGCAACCAAATGTAAATCAGCCGTGGTCCTGCTCAGATAGGAGAATTCCAGCCTGAACTGCCAGGTCATGTCGCCTCTGAATGACATCACAAGAGCCCCAGACCAGTTTCGCTTTACTGGGCCTCATCAGTGAGGTGCAGCTTGGATCCTGCAGACAGATTATTTTTGCTTCCATAGTTTGCCATATGTTTTGCCCGAATTACATATGGCTCTTGTGGCTTCTTCTCAATTCAATACGCGCAAGGATCGACTTGGATAACTATGCTCTAATCTATTATGAACTAAAATCTGCACATAAACACAAATGTCCAGCACCAATAGACTGTCTTGGGGATCTGATTTGATTGTATATGCAATGTATTGAGTTTCAAAAAGTGCTTGTAGATCTAACCCACATTCTATTGGCAGATATCTAGTTTAGAATATGGTTAATGAATGCAGTTACTGTGCTAACTCTTGTGTCTCAAGCTGGTTGTACTCTTCACTCTCTGTCTCTTCAGAACATGCAGCCTTCTCAATGGTCCAACCTCCCAGTACCTACACTAGTGCAGCCTTCTCAATGGTACAAGGTCCCAGTATCTACACTTGTGCAGCCTTCTCAACGGTACAACCTCCCAGTATCTACACTAGTGCAGCATTCTCAACGATACAAACTCGAAAGTATCTACACTAGTGCAGCCTTCTCAACGGTACAACCTCCCAGTACCTACACTAGTGCAGCCTTCTCAACGGTACAACCTCCCAGTACCTACACTAGTGCAGCCTTCTCAACGGTACAACCTCCCAGTACCTACACTAGTGCAGCCTTCTCAACGGTACAAGGTCCCAGTATCTACACTAGTGCAGCCTTCTCAATGGTACAACCTCCCAGTATCTACACTAGTGCAGCCTTCTCAAAGGTACAAGGTCCCAGTATCTACACTTGTGCAGTCTTCTCAATGGTACAACCTCCCAGTACTTACACTACTGCAGCCTTCTCAACGGTACAACTTCCCAGTACTTACACTAGAGCAGCCTTCTCAACAGTACAACCTCCCAGTACCTACACTAGTGCAGCCTTCTCAAAGGTACAAGGTCCCAGCATCTACACTTGTGCAGCCTTCCCAATGGTACAACCTCCCAGTATCTACACTAGTGCAGCCTTCTCAACGGTACAACCTCCCAGTATCTACACTAGTGCAGCCTTCTCAACGGTACAACCTCCCAGTACCTACACTAGTGCAGCCTTCTCAACAGTACAACCTCCCAGTACCTACACTAGTGCAGCCTTCTCAACGGTACAACCTCCCAGTACCTACACTAGTGCAGCCTTCTCAACAGTACAAGGTCCCAGTATCTACACTAGTGCAGCCTTCTCAACGGTACAACCTCCCAGTATCTACACTAGTGCAGCCTTCTCAAAGGTACAAGGTCCCAGTATCTACACTTGTGCAGCCTTCTCAATGGTACAACCTCCCAGTACTTACACTACTGCAGTCTTCTCAACGGTACAACTTCCCAGTACTTACACTAGTGCAGCCTTCTCAACGATACAACCTCCAGGTATCTACACTAGTGCAGCCTTCTCAACGGTACAACCTCCCAGTACCTACACTAGTGCAGCCTTCTCAACGGTATAACCTCCCAGTACCTACACTAGTGCAGCCTTCTCAACGGTACAAACTCCCAGTACTTACCCTAGTGCACCCTTCTCAACAGTACAACCTCCCAGTACCTACACTTGTGCAGCCTTCTCAACGGTACAACCTCCCAGTACGTAAACTAGTGCAACCTTTTCAACGGTACAACCTCCCAGTAGCTACACTAGTGCAGCCTTCTCAACGGTACAACCTCCCAGTACTTACACTAGCTGCTTGTCAAGTACAAAGTGTAGAACAGGAGTTTTTTAAAATCTGCATGGAGAGTATTATCTTGTCTGCAAGAACTAACCTTTGTTCCCAGATCACTGTCCCCAGGAGTCCAGGTTCACTGCAGAAATGACGAGGGTCCACCCTGCCCTCGCTACTTACATTTCTGTGAATGTGTTTGCCCTTTTTGCGATGCAAGGGAAAGGGGATTGGGGAAGGAGAGAGGGAAAAGATTATCGTCTCTGGGTCAGCTCGGTCCAGAGAGCTTTATACAGGAGATTAGTAATGCTTACTTCTCTTAGCCAGAAAATGAAACATGAAAAAACATTCATCATCTCTTTAAGTGCACCATATTTACTTTAAACCTCAAAATTGCTAGTAGAGGGATGAGGGTATGTTTTATCCTACGTGTGTACTTTTTTGCAATAAAGGCATTTTAGCCTTGCCAATTTAATTACATCAGTTGAGCAATGATGGCACTTCCCCCTGCCCCCAACCTCCCCACACACGTTAAAAATTATATTTGTATGGTTTAAAGGGATGAAAAAAACTGCAGGGGAAATACAAAGAAAGCGCATTGTTTTGTGCTGTATGAAACTTTCTCTGTATGATAAATATGCATGCTTTCAAACAATAAATTAATATTTAATTCTGGTGTGAACTTCGTCTGGATTTTGAAAGACTACATTTTGAATGCTTTAAGTACTTGTGACAATTTGTAATTAAGTTCTGATGAGCAAGAAAATATGCAACATGCAAAATTATTTATTTTAATTTGGAAGGTATATTTCTTCGTTGAAGGTATTTTACATGTTTTTCCATGATTCTGCTACTTCTGTAATTGATTTATGACGAAGCATCTACTAAAATAAATTGCATTGACTCCCATTGCACCAAAGAAAAAAACTAAGAATAGAAAAATATGTATACAATAATGCTTCACAACATAAAAATGTGCCCCAGATAATAGAGCTTTTTATAGATCAAAAGATGCGCAGGTGTTAATATTTAATGGGTCAGGGTTTATGTTTCCGGGAATTACTGTCGCGCTGTAGAGGATATCTTATCTCTTCCCATAAAAGTAAGGATGGATTGCATTTATTAAGTGCCAAAAGTTTCTTTCCGTAGCCACACACATTGAGGAATGTCGATACAAAATGAGCCCTGTGTTAAATTGCAAAGTGAAATGCCTGAGCCTTGGGCTTACATCATCCCAAGAATTGCCATGACATGTGTCATCATTAAAATAAACATGCTTTGTTTCTTTTTTCAGTACACAATACAATTTGAAAATATTTGAATAAATGATAAAACCAGACCCTGTTCTCATTTTTAGGCGTTGTGGGCATTGTTTCTTAGAATTCAGGGGCATATTAGCAAGACCCACGTTAAAATTATCGCCGTTTTAGCGGCAGGAAACTGCCGCTAAAACGGCGATAATGGACTTGCTAATATGCGTTATAGAATTCCAATAGAAGCCCAGGTTAGATGTCCTGCACATCTAACCTGGGCTTCTATTGGAATTCCATAACGCATATTAGCAAGTCCATTATCGCCGTTTTAGCGAGAGTTTCCTGCCGCTAAAACGGCGATAATTTTAACGTGGGTCTTGCTAATATGTCCCTCAGTGTTTTAATAAAAACATTTTCGACTGGGTAGGAAAAAGCACTGTTGTAAATTTTTATCAACAGCACTATTTTACAGTGCAGCAGTAGTGCAATTACTTCAGTGTTAGAGCAGACCCCTTGCAGGAGGCACTTCAGAAATGAGGGTCGTTCACCAAATGCACCAGTGCACCCAAGCCTACCCTCTGTATATTGTTAGCAATTGGTCTGTTATCAAAACCGAAACCTAAAAAGGGGAGAGGATGTGACTTAACGGCTAGGGCTGTCAACCTCAAATCTGGGGAACCTGGTTCAAATCTCGACAGGGACGTTCAACATCCTGTGATTCTGGGGAAATCACGTAATCTTCCCGTGCCTAACAAAAATGAATGGGGCATATTAGCAAGACCGGCGATAAAATTATCGCCGTTTTAGCGGCAGGAAACTGCCGCTAAAACGGCGATAATGGGCTTGCTAATATGCGTTATAGAATTCCAATAGAAGCCCAGGTTAGATGTGCAGGACATCTAACCTGGGCTTCTATTGGAATTCTATAACGCATATTAGCAAGCCCATTATCGCCGTTTTAGCGGCAGTTTCCTGCCGCTAAAACGGCGATAATATTATCGCCTGTCTTGCTAATATGCCCCCATGTGTCCTTCTGTAACGAAACTGGTGCTAATTTAAAGCGCTCGGATACCTTCGGGTCAAGTTCACGCTATATAAAACTCTGGAAAAAAATAAAAGTAGATGTTTCTGTGTTACATTAGGAATCATTACTGAATTATTTCATAAGGCTAGAATGCAAGTTCTTAAAAGGGCAGGTTTTTACAGTTACTTCTGCAATCTCGAATATATTTCCATCTCACAGCTAAATGTACCTTCTCACTTGGAGTGACAGCAGAGATGATCACGCTGAGACTTGAAACTCAGTCTCAGTTTTGATTATAAACTCTTTTCATGATTCTGATGAAGTTTCTATAGTTTCTTGACCTTTGATTCTGTTTTCTTGAATGGTCCTATCTTTGCTTAGTCTTCTCATCAGACGTCTGAATAGGGTTCTTTCCCAACTAGTGAACTGGACTTCTTGTAATAATAGTCTTTTATTTTGGTCTGGACAGTGGTCTAGATCCTCATTTATAGAAAATGATTTCCCAGATCTTCCTGTTAAGTCTCTTATAAGGGGGAAACATCTCACCCAGTATTTTGTCCAAAGTCTTCCTTCTTCCTGGGACTCTGTAAGGTCCTTGCTTCAGCTGATTCTGGAAGGTCAACGTCCTTTTCCCAGTGTTTTCCTCCAGGACATGTTTTTTCCAGAGAAGCCCCTCAGAGAGAACAAAAACAGAGCTCCTAGGTTTTTAGGCAGTGTTTCCCCAGTCTACCACACAGTGTTTGCATTACCCCACAGTGAAGGTTCCCAGCCCAGTCACTGTGTGTGAGCAATTCAGATTTTGCAAGGGATCCCCGTGCCACAACTTTGAGATTTTGCCTGTCACCATACACCCATTCATCCATTCACCTTCAGGCCTTTCAGTGCCGCACCTCTCAGTCACCCACCATTCACCGATTACTCATCTTAAGTCACAGTTCACTGCAGGAACATGACTGAGGGCGACACACCACCTCTCCCCTGCAGGACACTGGTCTGAGGTATTTGTGCCAGTCCTGGAGCTGGCTTCTCCTCTGTGTCCTGGCTTCCATGCTTTATTTCCGTCTCCCCCACCTCTTGTTTTGCTCTTCACTCTCCCTCTGGATGTTGCCAATATCTGTTCCAAGAAATTCCTTCACTTTGGGTCCATCTCCAGTCTTTATTTCCTCCTCCCACTCATTGCTTGTCATCACTTCGGTCGCCGTTTGCCCCCCATGGATCAGCCTTTTTGGGCTGGCCGACCTCCATCCTCTTTTTCTTTCTTTCATTTATCTCACGCCTTCTCTCCCCAGTGTACTCTTTTTAGGATTAGCTCATAACGCTCGTTCCATTGGAGCTTTAAATACATTACTCAGATGTTGTAAATGGTCTTCCCAGATAGTGCTGAAAATAACTGTATTGTACAACAAGCATTTGCAATGCAATAGGTCTTGCATTTACGCAAGTTTGAGCTATTGGCATTGTAAATGACAATGCCTTTTATTTATGTTTTGGTTTTTAAAACATAAATAAAAGACATTGTCATTTACAATGCCAATAGCTTCAACTCGCGTAAATGAGAGACCTATTGCATTGCAAATGCTTGTTTCATCCTAGCTACTTGGCGCTGCCCTGCATGGGAATTCCTACCTGGAGAATGACAATGCTGTCCAGAACTGCCCATTCCTTCCTGACTTCAGTGACCTTGCATGGCCTCCACTGTTACCCTTACTTTATCAGTACCACAGAATCAGTACTTCGAGGTTATTTTTTGCCCAACTATTCTTCTGGGGGACAGTTCCATGGATTTACAACACACTCAGTAAATCAAGGCCATTACACTAAGTCTTTGCTCATAGGCAGGACCACTGGAATAACGCAATATTGTGGCCGCCGCGTACTCGGAGTATTTACATATTTTCCAAACTTGCCGCATGATTCAGATCTTCTGTATCAGTTGCAAACATTGATTCTAGCTCAGATGGATCAAAAGAGGCTTTAAAAAGCATCAGCCGTGGTCCCCCGGGGGGACAGACGCTCTGCAAAGATTAACTGTCACCATTTTGTTGCGGACGGCTGTATTCGGGTGTTAGAGTGCTGCTAATGAGGAGAAACGTTTGCCCAGACAGTACTACTGTGTTGTAAAATGACAAAAAAGCAAAATATTGCGACAGAATGTGCCATATTACGCTGCATCATTGCACCTCTTCTGTGTCTGATTACGCTTTGTACCTCTCCAGTCCCTGCAGCACCTGTTCTAACCTGGGTCTCAGGCTCTACAACAGCTCTGCTGACCTGGTTCTCTGGCTCTACAGCAGCTCTGCTGACCTGGTTCTCTGGCTCTACAACAGCTCTGCTGACCTGGTTTTCTGGCTCTACAGCAGCTCTGCTGACCTGGTTCTCAGGCTCTACAGCAGCTCTGCTGACCTGGTTCTTAGGCTCTACAGCAGCTTGCTGACCTGGTTCTCTGGCTCTAGAGTGGCTCTGATGGCCTGGTTCTCTGGCTCTAGAGCGACTCTGCTGACCTGGTTCTCTGGCTCTAGAGCGGCTCTGCTGACCTGGTTCTCTGGCTCTAGAGCGGCTCTGCTGACCTGGTTCTCTGGCTCTAGAGCTGCTCTGCTGACCCGGTTCTCTGGCTCCAGAGCGGCTCTGCTGACCTGGTTCTATGGCTCTACAGCAGCTCTGCTGACCTGGTTCTCTGGCTCTAGAGCAGCTCTGCTGACCTGGTTCTCTGGCTCTACAGCAGCTCTGCTGACCAGGGTCTCAGGCTCTACAACGGCTCTGCTGACCTGGGTCTAAGGCTCTACAACGGCTCTGCTGACCTGGTTCTCTGGCTCCACAGCAGGACTGCTGACCTGGTTCTCTGGCTCTACAGCGGCTCTGCTGACCTGGTTCTCTGGCTCTACAGCAGCTCTGCTGACCTGGTTCTCTGGCTCCAGAGCAGCTCTGCTGACCTGGTTCTCTGGCTCTAGAGCAGCTCTGCTGACCTGGTTCTCTGGCTCTAGAGCAGCTCTGCTGACCTGGTTCTCCGGCTCTAGAGCAGCTTTGCTGACTTGGTTCTCTGGCTCTAGAGCAGCTCTGCTGACCTGGTTCTCTGGCTCTAGAGCAGCTCTGCAGACCTGGTTCTCAGGCTTTACAACAGCTCTGCTGACCCGGTTCTCTGGCTCTAGAGTGGCTCTGCTGACCTGGTTCTCTGGCTCTAGAGCGGCTCTGCTGGCCTGGTTCTCTGGCTCTACAACAGTTCTGCTGGCCTGGTTCTCTGGCTCTACAATGGCTCTGCTGACCTGGTTCTCTGGCTCTACAACGGCTCTGCTGACCTGGATCTCAGGCTCTACAGCAGCTTGCTGACCTGGTTCTCTGGTTCTAGAGCGGCTCTGTTGGTCTGGTTCTCTGGCTCTAGAGCGGCTCTGCTGACCTGGTTCTCTGGCTCTAGAGAGGCTCTGCTGACCTGGTTCTCTAGCTCTAGAGCCGCTCTACTGACCCGGTTCTCAGGCTCTAGAGCAGCTCTGCTGAACTGGTTCTCTGGCTCTAGAGCGAGTCTGCTGACCTGGTTCTATGGCTCTACAACGGCTCTGCTGACCTGGTTCTATGGCTCTACAACGGCTCTGCTGTCCTGGTTCTATGGCTCTACAATGGCTCTGATGACCTGGTTCTATGGCTCTACAGCAGCTCTGCTGACCTGGTTCTCTGGCTCTAGAGCAGCTCTTCTGACCTGGTTCTCTGGCTCTACAGCAGCTCTGCTGACCTGGTTCTATGGCTCTACAGCAGCTTGGTGACCTGCTTCTCTGGCTCTACAGCAGCTTGATCACCTGCTTCTCTGGCTCTACAGCAGCTCTGCTGACCTGGTTCTCTGGCTCTACAGCAGCTCTGCTGACCTGGTTCTCTGGCTCTACAGCAGCTCTGCTGACTTGGTTGTCTGGCTCTACAGCAGCTCTGCTGACCTGGTTCTCTGGCTCTACAGCAGCTCTGCTGACCTGGTTCTCTGGCTCTACAGCAGCTCTGCCGACCTGGTTCTCTAGGTCTAGAGCGCCACTGCTGAACTGGTTCTCTGGCTCCAGAGCGGCTCTGCTGACCTGGTTCTCTGGCTCTACAGCAGCTCTGCTGACCTGGTTCTCTGGCTCTACAGCAGCTTGCTGACCTGGTTCTCTGGCTCTACAACACCTCTGCTGACCTGGTTCTCTGGCCCGGTTCTCTGGCCCAGTTCTCTGGCCATAGAGCAGCTCTGCTGACCTCGTTCTCTGGCTCTACAGCAGCTCTGCTGACCAGGTTCTCAGGCTCTAGAGCGACTCTGCTGACCTTGTTCTCTGGCTCTACAGTGGCTCTGCTGACCTGGTTCTCTGGCTCTACAGCAGCTCTGCGGACCTGGTTCTCTGGTTCTACAGCAGCTCTGCTGACTTGGTTGTCTGGCTCTACAGCAGCTCTGCTGACCTGGTTCTCTGGCTCTACAGCAGCTCTGCTGACCTGGTTCTCTGGCTCTACAGCAGCTCTGCCGACCTGGTTCTCTAGGTCTAGAGCGCCACTGCTGAACTGGTTCTCTGGCTCCAGAGCGGCTCTGCTGACCTGGTTCTCTGGCTCTACAACGGCTCTGCTGACCCAGTTCTCTGGCTCTAGAGCGGCTCTGCTGACCTGGTGCTCTGGCTTTACAGCAGCTCTGATGACCTGGTTCTCTGGCTCTTCAGCAGCTCTGCTGACCAGGTTCTCTGGCTCTACAGCAGCCAACACTTTTAGTGGGGCAGTACCAGCACTCCTCTTTACCTCAATGCCACTTTCAATGGGACAGTACCCGCACTTCTCTGCAGATTTACAGCGCATTCAATAAGACACTACCAAACCTTCTGATCAGCTGTACAGCACTTTCAATGGGACATTACCAGCACTTCTCACCAGCTGCACATCATTTTCAAAGATGCAATACCAGATCTTGCCATAAGCTCTATAAATCTCTCGAAGGGACAGTACCAGCACTTGTCATAAACTGTAGAGCACTTTCAGAGGGACAGTACCAGCACTTCTCAGCACCTCAACACCACTTTCAATGTCTATGTACTAGCACTTCTACAGCGGCTCTGCTGACCTGGTTCTCTGGTTCTACAGCAGCTCTGCTGACCTGGTTCCCTGGCTCTACAGCAGCTCTGCTGACCTGGTTCTCTGGCTCTACAGCAGCTCTGCTGACCTGGTTCTCTGGCTCTACAGCAGCTCTGCTGACCTGGTTCTCAGGCTCTAGAGCGGCTCTGCTGACCTGGTTTTCTGGCTCTACAGCAGCTCTGCTGACCTGGTTCTCTGGCTCTACAGCAGCTCTGCTGACCTGGTTCTCAGGCTCTACAACAGCTCTGCTGACCTGGTTCTCAGGCTCTACAGCAGCTTGCTGACCTGATTCTCTGGCTCTAGAGTGGCTCTGCTGGCCTGGTTCTCTGGCTCTAGTGCGGCTCTGCTGACCTGGTTCTCTGGCTCTAGAGCGGCTCTGCTGACCTGGTTCTCTGGCTCTAGAGCGGCTCTGCTGACCCGGTTCTCTGGCTCTAGAGTGGCTCTGCTGACCAGGTTCTATGGCTCTACAGCAGCTCTGCTGACCTGGGTCTCAGGCTCTACAACGGCTCTGCTGACCTGGTTCTCTGGCTCTACAGCAGCCAACACTTTTAGTGGGGCAGTACCAGCACTTCTCTTTACCTCAATACCACTTTCAATGGGACAATACCCGCACTTCTCTGCAGATTTACAGCGCATTCAATGAGACAGTACCAAATCTTCTGATCAGCTGTACAGCACTTTCAATGGGACATTACTAGCACTTCTCACCAGCTGCACATCATTTTCAAAGATGCAATACTAGCTCTTGTCATAAGCTCTATAAATCTCTCAAAGGGACAGTACCAGCACTTGTCATAAACTGTAGAGCACTTTCAGAGGGACAGTACCAGCACTTCTCAGCACCTCAACACCACTTTCATTGTCTATGTACTAGCACTTCTCTGCAGCTCTACAGTGCATTCAATGGGACAATACCAAAACTTCTGATCAGCTCTACAGCAGTATCAGTGGAACAGTATCAGCACCTCCCCGCAGCTCTCCGGCACTTTCGTTAGGACAGCCCAGCTCTTCTTACCAGTCTATACCACTTTAAATGAGAAAGTCCTGGCACTTCTCATCAACTGAACAGAGATTTCAATGGGAAATAATGCACTGTTCTGCTCTACTGCACTTTTTTTAGGGCATGACCAGCACTTCTCAGCAGCTCTATGGAGCTTTCAATGGACACTTCTCTGCAGCTCTACTGCACCTTTATTGGGACAGCATCAGCACTTCTCTGCAGCTCTACAGCACTTTTGTTAGGACAGTCCCAGCACTTCACAGCAGCTCTACGGCGCTCTCAGTGGAAGGTACCAGCACTTCTCAGCATGTCTACAGTACGTTTAGAAAGACAGAGGTAGTCCCCGGCAGGACTGTGCTGCCTGGGTCGAGGCACAGAACCCGCCGTCTCCGCAGCTCCCGCATGTTGTGAGGCAGTGAGCCTCGGCTTGTAACACGATATTTACTGCCAACTGTACACAAACACTTCCTGCTCTGGGGAGTAATTGCTGCCAGTCCTTCCCCTAATCCTAATCGTTAAAATGCTGACATAACTTCCAATCCCAGCTTCCCCAGGGACCGGCGTTGTGTGATCCCATGGCATGCCCCTTGTCTACCAACACTGGGTGTTCTTAAAAGCGCCAGTTTAACATCAATCGCAATTCACAAACTCTGACCCAGTTCTACGCACGAAAGCAAAACTGAGGTTAGAAACACGCGGAGTCTGTAAATTGAGGTGTTTTTGTTCCCCTTCTACAAGAATGGCGACGTCTAAGTGCGAGATGCCATTAAAAAACAAGGGGACACAGGTTCAAATCCTGGCTCCGCTGTAGACCAATATGTGTGATCCAAGGAAAATGTCGATCTTATTGTGGCGCAGTTAGTGAAAACTGAGGGCGTTTAGAACAAGCTGTCGCCATTGCGCGAATGGAAAAAAAAGTGCTTACCGACTAATTGAAGGAGACAGTATAACGCCGCAAGTAAAAGATCCAGTCCTGATGGGCGGTCCCAAAATGAGACAGGGCGGTAACAAGGAGGGACTAAGAAGCCTCATTATCAATCGGAAGCCAGCATTTACTATGGACGATGACGCCAGCCAATGAAAAATATGGGCGGGGCTTCCACACCACTTCTAAAACATACCCTAATACAGCATGCCTCGCAAAGCGAGCAGCACATGCGCTGCAACGCTAGGCTCGACCTAAAAATAAGGCAAAAGCAATGGAGTGCCCTGTCTGTCAAAATGACAGTCTGTCCGGCTTATGTAGAACCGGGAAGACCGTAAGTATTCAGTCGGCAGAGCCCCTGTTGGCTCCATCAATGGAATACTTCTGATGGAGTAGGGGCTGCCAGAGGAAGGATTTTACACCGACTGCCCTATTTAGGTTGGATGGTGTAAAGGCTTTTATTTCCTGTTTGTCACTGCCAGGGAAGACTTGGTGATACGGGACAGGTCCCGTTTTTTCATATTTAACAATAAATTCTCACTTTGGGAGTCTATTTTGAAAAACAAAAAAACTTTTGAAAGGTTTGACAGCCAGCAGTCATACTGATGGTACTGTCCATAAGACTTTTCATACATGAGTGGCCGTGATGGCGGTTCCTGTCAGTGTGCATAGTTGTCCTCAGTGTTGATGGACAACTCCAAATTTGGTCATCGGGATCTCCATCAGAGCGACAGAGTAAAGTACTCTATTGCCCTGATGGACATTAATCTGGCCACCAAACTCTACATCAGGTGCATACCTTGGCCTAACCTCCCTATTAGCTTACCCACTCGGGACATAGGGTAAGTGTCAAATTGTACCACCTGATTCATCTTTCAGAAGTCTATGCAGAACCCGATGGTTCCATCTGCCTTTGGAGCCAATAGCACTGGAGAACAGTGAGATGGCTCCATATTCCCTCTGCCAGCATTTTATCTTCTTCTTGCTCTACAGCTTTCTGTATTGCTTATAGTATTCTATAAGGCCTTTGACACACCAATATATTTAAGGAAGTTAAAATTTCATGGCAAATTAACGTCTTTTTCCTGGCCTCCCTGAAAACAGACTTGAGAACTCCCTAATTATGTGCTTTACTCTAACTGTAGCGTTTCATCAAACTGCTTTCCCAACACCACTATTGGTTCCTCTCTTCCCCTTCTAGCTGGCAACTGTTTTTCCAGTGTCTTTCCTGTGGCAATACATGAAGTGACCTCTGGGTTAGGTGTCACCTCTGTGTGCCTAAAGAGACAATGGATAGGGTCTGCTGTGGACAGCTTGTGTGGTGGTGCGCAAGTAGTGTTAGATAGACACACAAAATATTAGTAAATAAAAGACAAACCAACTGCTTTTGAAGGTAGTAGTTGGGAA
This sequence comes from Calotriton arnoldi, assembly GCA_963921515.1. Classification (NCBI taxonomy): domain Eukaryota; kingdom Metazoa; phylum Chordata; class Amphibia; order Caudata; family Salamandridae; genus Calotriton; species Calotriton arnoldi. The sequence goes on along the minus strand of CAWUFW010000604.1, from coordinate 2,416,302 downwards.
ATCCACTAGAGGCAAGAATCACATGTTATAGACAAGAGACATAAATAAATAACCAGAAACCCACATGTGGGAGGTCCAGTCTTTTGTGACTCTACCATTTAGGCAAAGAAAAACATGGTTTCTTATCCCAATTTTGTGTCAGTCTCCATAGATTAGTACCACTGAATGAGAAAAAAACTGTGACTTTGTGGAATAGTAACTATTGCGTCCATTTATACTACAGTGAATTCTTGAAAGAAATGTGCCTCACTGTGTGAAAAAAATGGCTCGGTTTGGTCCTATATGCTTACTGAAAAGCAATGAACACCAAAGATATGTGTTGCAGGGTGGTGAAGGGGGGGTCACAGAAGCCAATAATGACACTTAGGGATAGAAAGTAATGAGTAATATTAAAATTCTGTCTGCTAAGCAGTCACTGATTAATGAAAGACGGAGTCTCATGTTATAAGAATGTCAGCTGTCTCGTGTGGCTACATGTGCAATGTGCCTCCAGTGACATGTGAGTGAAGGAGTTACAGAGGGCTGCTGAAGAGGGAGAGCTGGACAATACACTGTTTGTTGGAGAGGCAGGATTGTATCATGAGATCACGTGGCATGAACCTCTCTTACATGGGACTAGAGAAGTAAGGCAGAGTGTGGTGAAATAAACACAAAGATTTTGAGAGAGTACAAAGTAAAATCAAAGTATGTTTTAGTGACACATGCAGATATAACTTTTCTAGTACCTCAAAATAGAAAACAGAGAAAAGTAAACCTTGTAGAGGAGCTATAATTAAGGACTACAGGGCAGCTATGAGAATTGCATAACTGATTAAGAAATTATATACCAAAAATGATGTGATGACCATGTTGGTCCAATTCAAAGTCTGTCAGCAAGCATATTAATAGGGGTTTAAAATAGAGAAACTGATTAATGATAATGTACATGTGGTGTATGAAGTCCCTTTGAAGAGGGGATGTCCCTTATTGTTAGAAGAAAATTCCCTCACAGGGAAGGTAAGGTTGTTGCATTTTAGGGAAGAGTGAATAAACTTCCATAAACCACAGAATGACCTGATAAGGTGTATTATTGTGGGATAAGAGACTGTCTACTATATTAGGTGAGAAACGTGCAAGCTTTTTTCCAGATTTAATCTGTTGTAGTGTGGTGGACTCAGGATACAGATAAGGAATGTCAGAATGAGAAATTATGAAGTATATTATGGTTAAGGCTCCCTGTTTTCGTTTTTACTGATTTTTACAGATAAATACAGACAGAAAACCATTTATTTTCTTCTCTGTATTTATTTTTAAATGTGGATAAAAATGGAAACTGGGTGTCTTTTGAGTGATTTTAAATGCGTTTAGCCATGCCTGCCAGGCCAATAACTGTGTGGATTGGTAGCTAAGGTGGTTAAAAAAAGGAATTTTAGTAAAGAAGCTTAAATAATGCATTGATTTATCTTCTGGGGGTGTTTACAGCACTAAAACCTGGCAGGCATTGAAGCATGACTGCATATTTATTGGTTAAATAAATGTGGAAATATACCAGTTTCAGCTTTAATTTTTTCACAAAACCCATAATAAATATGGATAAATACAGATAAAGTTGACAAAAAATAAATATGGATAAATACAGACGGAAATGTCAAAAAAATAAATACCATAAAACCGGGAGCCCTAATTATGGTTGAGAAAGACACAATGCATATCATCATTAAGTCCCGAAATATGTGTCCTCAATTTGAACATCCAACATTGTTCTTTTTCAAAATCCTTGTGGTTTTTGAGGTAAAGACTAATTAAGCTTTTCGATCACCATCCACTTGATGTCTTCATTGTGTCCCCTCTTGAGGAAATAGGAGCTCATATTTATCATAACTGTTCTGCAAGAAGTGTTCCTATGATGTTTTTGTACATGAATCTTGACTTTTCTAGTTGTCATTTCAGCATGATCTAGCCCACATGGACACTAAGTCCAATAGATCACCTTCTCCGTACTGCAATTAGTGTGGTTTCTATGCCCCCAAGCATAGGTTAGAACTAGGTCTTGTTCAACCTTGAGTTCCAAAAGCAGGTATATGTTGCAATTGCTGCACAGGTAAAGGGGAAATAGCAGTGGCAGATTTGAAAAGGTGCGTTGTTGTTCATCATCCGAAATCCTCTTGTTTGGTGTTAATTAGCTTGCCTCGAAAGTTCTGACCCCTTTTGAAAGACAATAGTGGGTTGCCAAAGGTTTCAGTGCTAATGTTCAGGACATGCCAGTGTTTATTGACTGTTTTTTTGTGTAGTAAGGGGAAAAGTTGTCATACATGTGCTTCTAGCTGTAGGGCTTTTAGATATGGTTTTCAGAAGAGTTCTCTATTGTTGTTGCATGGCCTGTTGAGTGATTTTAAGGGGGCACTATTTTCTTTTCTAGTAATGTCTGGCTTAGAGTAACTGGGTGTTCCTCTTACCTACAGGTGGTAGAGCAATTCTGTCTTACTCTAAGAAATTGTCCAATGGGGAGGTTCTCTCTAAGAGCTCTAGGTTGTTGGCTGTCAAATTGTAATAGAGCATTGTGCCCAGTTGAGATAGCATAGAATTCTTTTGTCTTCTTGATCTATTGGGGAAAGCCCACACTCGTTTTTGGTGGAAATGGTCTATTTTCTTGAGGCCCTGGAGTTGGCACTTATATTTGATAAGATAGGCTTTCAACTAAGTCCAGAGCCATTTCTAAAATTCTGAGGAGCCGATTCACAAAGATAATCTGAGACAAAAGTCTAACTTTACGACTTTTGGAATTCACAGAGATCATTTACAAGTTGTATCTTTACGTCCCCAGTCGGGCCGGAATCTCCACAACCGGGCCGTACTCTCCGCACCCGGGCCGTAATCTTCAGGAACATTAGGAATGTGTGATAAATGGTAGAGGAGGTCACAAATCAAATCAGTTTGGGCAGGGAAAAGGGTGTGGCCAAACACTACATTATATCCCAGAAAAGTTTGCTCCTTTGCATCATGGTACACGTAATGCACAATTTGTGTTCCCCTCAGTGTTGACTGTAGTGTCAACACTACAGTCCACACTAAGGGGAGCGCCCTTTGTGTTGACTGTAGTATTAACACTAAAGTCAACACTGAGGGGAGTGCAAATTGTACCACGATGCAAAGGAGCAAACTTTTCTGGGATATGATGTAGTGTCTGGTCACACCCTTTTCCTTGCCCAAACAGTTTTTCATGACCTCCTCTACCATTTATCAGATGTTCCTAATGTTCTCTTTAGTAAAAATTGCATTCTGGCTCATTGATTACACTTCATCCAACCCGAGCTGGAGAGTACGGCCCGAGCCGGAGAGTACGGCCCGAGACGGAGAGTACGGCCCGGGTGCGGAGAGTACGGCTCGGGTGCAGAGATTCCAGCCGGACTGCGGAAGTAAAGATATGACTCGTAAATGATCTCTGTGAATACCAAAAGTCGTAAAGTTAGACTTTTGTCTCAGATTACTTTTGTGAATGGGCCCCTGAGTGAATAAGGAAGTTTTAATGCTGCGTCTAGGTTCCAAAGGCTGAAGCAGATTATCGTATTTTTTGGAGCAGGATATTGCCTAATTAGTGTTTCTTAACTCTTTCTCAGTGAATGGGGAATGATTTCTTTGTATGTGTCTTGTGCATTGCATTTCTACATCTATGTGTGCGCTGGCGCATTTTTATGCAAGTGTCTGTGGCCGTACCCTTCCTAGTGACGTTCAGCCACTGGGTCAAGATGGTCATTGACACAGCCTGTAAAGGTGCACGTTACAAAGAGTTCTCCCATTCCACGTCATAGTCCTCTCTTCTCCACCACCTGCCGCTGTGTTTTGGTTCCTGCTAGACTGGTAAGAGTGTGAGGGGGAAGGTCAACATATAGAGAGAACGTGCAAGGAGAGCGGGTTTCTCCATACTGAAAGCTATGCTTCATGAACAGAAAGATGCTTCCTGGTGACACTGCTCAGTACAAAAATATAAGTACAAATTACTCTAGAATACCATCTATGACATCTGCGTATAAATGAAACCTAGTACAACATTAATCAGCATTCATGGGGGCATTTTATTAAATAAATTGCCACCTATTGTATGCAGAGTGGAAGACGAAGCCGGTGTGAAATCTAATTACCGCGCCATAATGCCCACTACATATTCATTAATAGTATTAGAACATACTCACTGGATCAGGAGGGACGACTTTAGTGGTGGTGGCGCCCGGTGCGACAATCTCTTTTGGTGTGCCGTACTCCCCATGACCGCCTCCTCGGATTCCCTCACTACTACCCGGCAAAAGGGCCCCATATCTCTCCATAGCCCCTCTCTCACATACATTTAATTTGTTTTAAAGTGCTGGTAAAGGCTGGCTTTACTAATTCACTCAGCTATCCGCATAAAATACAGATCTTTTCCTTGCAGCAGGAATATTAACCCTATGCGCTACTTTATGGTGAGTCAAAACTGCCACCAGACAAAACTGCTATTTCTCTATCTAGCAGGAACATTAATCACAAGAGTTATCATGACATTTTTATTGCTGTTTGAAAGCTGGATGCACAAGGAACTCTGCAGCAGGTGCTTTTAAATCGTAGGTTATTGCTAAACACTGAAGTCAATGCCACCCCACCTTGAGGTCAGCGCCCAGTGCGTCTGCACCAGTCGCATCGCCCTAAAGCCAGCCTTGGGCAGCAGAAGGGGTTAGATGACGCCTTTTGAGGTTTTTCACAAAAACATTCAATATGCTGTATGTTGCTGATTGCTGTACTTGCCAAATAATGACTAAATACAAGCTACTAGTGGCGTCACGCGCTGCCCCGGCACCTGCCGCACCGTGTCTTCCACAGCAGAGGTCATACCTCTGACGCAACCATCTGCTATGGCCTCTAATTTGGAAACATGTGCTCGCCCTGAATGGTCCTGCCATGACTTTACAATGAAGAGGCTGCACCCTGCCCATCTACCTGCTGTGAAGCCGTACACACAAAGCCCATCTTCCTGCTTTGGTTTCACACAAGACGCTGCTCCAGAGATGATTTTTTTTCTTTTTTGTCCTCATATTATCTCCAATCAGTAAACAAGCACTATTACGAATTCTGGAGGCCCATGTGCTCAAAAATTGGACTCTCTTCTTCAAGCAAATTTAGTGGGCTACCTCGGGTGTGACTTACTTCACAGCCCAACTGCTTTAAGAAGATGTAATCATTAGACAGGTCAATTTATCAAATCTTCAACATATCCCAAAAGTCACCATCCTCCTTTCTCTTATTTTTCCACCTATCACTCTTCTCGAAAAAAGCCACTGAACTTTTCCAAGCATGCCAAGAAGGTGGGAAGCCTTGAGACCATAGTTTGCATATTTCCCTTCTTGCAATCAAAATTAAATAGAACATTAGATTTCTTTGCTTCACGTGTAGAGAAGAGCCCCCCCAAATCCTGCTGCCTTATCCCGAATATGATTAAAACAGTGCTTACCTCCATGGTGATTCCCAGTGGATGGGAAATGGTCTTACCCACGGTAAGCCAGAATTCTTCTAACTTTGGGCAGGTGGCAAACATATGCATATCATCAGTTTCATTTCTTCCACACTGATTGCATTTGGAGTCATCTCTTCCCCTTATTTTTGCCAACCTTTTCGGGGTCCAATAAACTCTATGAAGGGTAAAAAAATGGTTCTTCCTTAATGCAGCAGGTTTAACTACCAGATAAAGTGTAGATAAAGATACTTGCCATAACTCTTCCAACTCAGCATCCGGCAAGTATGCATCCCATGCAGAAAATGGTGCTCTCATCTTGTCGTTGGCTGCTGTGAGTAGATACTGGTACCACTGTGCCACTTCCTTCTTCTTAACTCGTCGGTCTTGGAGGTCGATTTCCATTTGGCTGGGCTCAGCTCTTGTCCACTCCTGACTCTTAAGCCATGAGTTCACTTGATAAATTTTGAACCTGGAAATTCTCCCTTCAGTTTTATTCCTCCAATATTCCCAAGTTAGATTCTGCCCCTCGTCTAGCAGCTGCCCCCATCTATTTATACCACTCTGTTTCAAAGGGTCTGTAAGAATGTCAAGCAGACATTTCGGGGTACCTGGAGAGTTCCATATGGGAGACAACTTACTGTAACACGGAGTGCCCAAAAGTGATCTAACCTCGAACCAGGTCTTTGCTGCTGCTTGGAGACATTTAAATCTAACCTTCTTGAAGTATTTTAGTACCCCAAATTTGTAGGAGAAGCCTTCCTCAAGCAGGCCCATGAGCATTGCTCTATACATAACACCAATTAAGGTCTTGTCTGGACAACAGAGTAACATTCTGTTGTTCTTAAGCTGAAAAGCCCAGCAATAAAGTTGAAGGTCTGGAAGCCCAAGCCCTCGTACTCCAGCCTTCCTCCTCAACCTCTTCCAAGAAAGATGTACTCCCTTGTTGGGCCAAACAAAGGATGTTATTTTCCCCTGCAAGCCTTGAATGCTCTTTTAATCAAAATTTAAGGGGATATTATCAAACAGAAAAGTGACTTTGGGTAAGAGAAACATTTTTACTAAATTAATCCACCCGTAGATAGACAATGGGAGGTTCTGCCATCTTTTTAACATTTTTCCTATCTCGTGGCTCATTTTTTCAAGGTTAACTGCAGCAATCTTCTCTATATCCTTGGTTATTTTTAACCCCAGGAATCTCATTTCTGAGACACTTGCAATTTCCCCGTCATGTTGATTCCAAATCATTATTTCTGTTTTTCTTCGTTAATCTTATATCCTGAAAGTCCACTGAAGAGCCTTGCTCTGTCATAAGCTGTGGTAAGGCTGAATGTACATCTGAAGTAAAAACCATTAAATCGTCTGCGTATAGCACAATTTTCCTGGAATATGTCTCTACCTTGAAAGCTTTTATTTCCTCATTCAGTCTTAAACTTTGAGCAAAAAGCTTGATGTAAAGATCAAAAAGAATAGGCGAAAGGGGGTACCCTTGTCTTGTCCCCCTTTCAATTCTCACTGGTGGTGATAGGCTCTCATTCACTAAGATTCGGGCAGTATGGGTTCTATAAATCTTATCTAATGTATCTATCAGAGGTTTGCCCACACCAAAGTGATCTATAACTCCCATAAGTTATCTCCAATTAACGCAGTCAAATGCCTTAGCGGTGTCCACTGTCACAACCGCAAGTGGAGCACCCGTAGTTATGGCTAAATCTATTGAGCCTATCTATGCATGATTCAGCTCTCTCAAATTTCTCCCTGGCAGAAAGCCTTTTTGATCCTCATGTATTAAATGTCCCACTTCTTTATTCAGAGGGGCTGCCAAGATGCTGGTAAAGACTTTTTATAGTCGCAGTTAAGTAATGAAATTGGGCGAAAGGATTGGCACTGAAGGGGGTTCTTACCGGGCTTAGGAATAAGTGTTATTACTGCTTCGTTCCACGATTACGGGATTGGCATGCCTTCTACTAATATTGAATTAAACAAATCAGTCCAAATTGGGATATTCCATCAGCAATTACAGAGCAGAACTCACTAGGAATCATGTCAGGACATGCAGCCTTGCCTCTTTTTGCTTTTTTAATTGGTGACTGAATTTCACTACCAGTTATTTCCTGACATAGATAATTTTGTTGTTCTTGAGATAATTTGAGAAGATGTTTTCCTTGAAGCCAGGGCTCTATATCTGCCTTATTTGTTGCAAGATCTTCTGTATATACTTCCTGAAAGAATACATTAAAGACCTCTCTTATCTTGCAACTCTCTTCTGTTGTAATAACTGAATCGTCAATATTAATCTTCCTAATATAGTATTGATTCCTTTTCAACGTTGTTTTCCACGGCAACAATTTTCCACAACACTTCCCATGTACCATGTCCCTAGCTCTACTAACTTCCCACTGTTGCAGTACCTTCTCTTCTGACTTTACTCTAAATTGTGTTTGCAACTCCTCAAGTGCTGCAAGTTTCTCCTTCCTTTCCTCCTTACTCAATGCATCAATTTTTAACATCTTTTCTATTTTCACCATCCCTTCCTCCAGTCTAGAAAATTCCGCTTTCTCTTCCCTTGCCCAATTTACTGATAAGTTTTTAAGAATCCCTCTTGACCAGGCTTTATACGCATCGCATACTTTGTGCAGGGGTACAGATGTAATATTCCAAGAGAAAAACTCCTCTGTACCATACCCCAGCTTTGCCACTATCCCCTCCAGGAGTAAAATCCTTCTGTTAATTGTCCACCTCCTTACCCCTCTGTCTTCCAATTCAACTTTTAAAAGCACAGCTCCGTGGTCTGAAAGATGGATAGGAAGATGCTCTATCCCTACCACTTTCTCCACTTCTTGTCTGTCCATAAAGAAGTAATCTAGTCTGGAGTAGTAACTATTCTTTTTGCTGTGGAAGGTAGAGACCCTACACTACCCTTATATTCTGCGAAAAACTTTGCATAGATTGAAATTTTCCAGCATATCCACCAAGTATGCCCTTATCTTTGGGGGTTTAATCTGTATCCGTACCAAGGATCTATCAAGATTATTATGTAAAAGGTTATTGAAATCTCCACCTAGAATAATGGGTGCGTTAAAATCGACCAAACTGGAAAAAAGATGCACCAAATGAGAGACGTCATCGATATTCGGGCCGTAGTAACTCACTAATGTGTATAAACTTTGATTGACACTAATCCCGGCAATAATCCAACGACCTCCTTCATCTGCTCTATACTGAACCAGCTCCACTCCTGATTTTGCTTTAAATATTAAGGTTATACCTTTAGTACAGTGCAGTTGGTCAGTGACTACTACATTCTCCATCCATTTTTGTTTTAAAAAGAGGTCTCTACATTCCTGTTTCCTAAGGTGAGTTTCTTGTAGCATAGTTATTTGTGATTTATGCTCCTTTAAATACTGCAGTATAGTTTGTTGCCTTTTTCTAACCCTCAGCCCATTTACGTTCCAGCATAGTATTGCAAGGACCCGTGTCTTACTTAGATTCCCTTCACCCCCTATACTCATCTTTTATTTTCAGATTGCTGCTCCCGTTTGGTGCTATCCTTCTATGCTGACTTGAGGACTCAAAACTTTTTATAATTTTTTCCCCATGCTCCCCACCACGTGCTCCGGCCCCTGGTAACCCTCCCAACCCTGTAACTAGGCCTAACCATAGCCTATTTGAGCTCATCCCCGAGGGAGTGTTGATATCTCGTTTTCCTTGCTCATTTATTTTTCCGAAGTCCCACCTTTATTTTCCTGCACTATAAAACTGTCTACATCTTCAGGATCAGAAAAATTGTGCATTTTATTTTGCCACATAACCTTAAGAATGGCGGGAAACCTTGGTTGAACATTAGCCCCTAGCCCTCTCAATTCCTCCATTCTGTTTCCCAACTCCCACTGCCTGTCAGCGGTCTCACAGGAGATATCCGACCTGATTTTAAAAGTGGCCCCAATGCTTGTAGTGCTTTTTACTTCAGGGCTAAACTTAACAGTTTCTCCTTCACGGTGTAGGATAGAACGTTCATAAAAACAAATCAGGTTTTTTTCCGCCCCGGATACATATTAAAGGGGCCTCTGTGCACACGCTGGATTTCTCTCTCAAGATTTACGAGACCGTCCTCCTGTGGGAAGGCACTTTCAGCAGCTTTATCACGAAAGATTTGATATCAGTCCCTTCTATACCTTCTGCAACCCCCAGGATTCTGATGTTGTTCCTCCTGGCATTGTTCTCCAACTTTTCTAGTGTTCCGGACAGAATCTCCTCTCTTTGTTTCAAGCGTTCTACCTCTAGAGTGTTTTCTTAGACTGCTGACTGGGGCCCTTGCATCCCACATTCTAAATCTCTTGTACGTTGTGCCAGGCTCTCAATCTTTGCCTCTAGACTGGAGCAAGTCGCCTGGATCTCCTTCTGGTTTGACTCGGAGATCGAAAAACGCTCTTTAATCTCCTGTGTTAGTTGGCCTAACATTCCCTAAACTGAGCCCAACCCTTTAGAGTTACCATTCCCCGACTCTCTAATTAGTAAAGTCCTACCTGGGACATTACTCTGTTCAGCCATAGTTTCTCCAATATCTATGTTTAGTTCTTCTATTGTTAAACAAGAGAATTAATTTTGCGTGGGGACATCCGAATGAATTGAGGCCCTGCCTTGTCCGTCCGCATCCACATTCATTGTCCCTACCCTATTCGAATGGTTCTTCAGGTCCGAGGTATCTCTGCTCTTTTCCTCACGGTCTTCTCTTTTTAGATCTGATCTGACCTTAAAGTAGGATTTTAGTGAAGGGGTAATTTTGTGGAATTTGGTGGCTAGAGAGTCCTGCTTCTCCTTTGATTTGGTTATAATTTCTGCTTTGGTTGATGCTATCCTACTAGCAGAATGTTTGTTCGAGCGGATGCTGCTTTGGGGTTTTGTCTGTTTAGTTAACACCTTCACTGGTAGAAGGGAACTCCTTTTTTCACTCTCTAAATTATCCACACTTACTGCCCACAAGGAGTTATGGGACCTTATTGCCAGTGTTGCCAGATTGGGCTATTTCTTGCACAATTGGGCGATATTTTGCCCGATTGTGCGAGAAAAAATCGTGTTGGGCGGGCTGCCGAAATTTGGGCTAGAAGCCGCCCAGTGTGCGGCGGATTCCAGGCTTTGTGCGGCGCCGCCGCGCTGCAGCCCATGGTTGCCCTGCCACACGCCTTTCCTAATTTTAGGTGTGTCTGTGCCCTGCGGCCCCTGCCCACAAGTAACACCTCAGGGCAATATATCTTTGCGGGCGGGAATCTCCCTCCAATTAGGGTCCTGCAAGACCTGCAGTGACTTCTGACCTGCCCCCATAATGTGCTGCTGACCTGCCTTGGAGTTCGTTTGACCCAATCCTGGGTCAGATAATCAGATAAGTCCGTCAATGGTGGGCGTGTCAGGTACATTACCGGCCCGCCCCCATAGCTGTTTGTCCTTTATCTTTTGGGGCTCCCCCCGTCCCCCCACTTCCTCCTTTTGAACTTCCTCTTCTGCGAGTGCGACTACGGACCCCCGACCGACCACCTACCTTGCCCTGCAGTCAGCTATTCCTCCCGGTCCCAGCCCTTTTCCAGCCAGTTAAAAGGTGAGTGAAAGGTACAGCGATTAACGCGATGTTGACTTTCCCTCACTAAAACAACATGTTGTGCGCTTTGTCACTCTGTTTTACCCGAGCTGAGGAAGGCGGAAAGCGCTGTTATTTATTCACCTCACGTGCCTCCCCCACCCCCCCTCCCCCCGCCTCCTTCCTAAATTTGGATAGCAAAGCCTTCACATCACTTTAGTTCCGGGCTTAAGTAACTAACTCTAGCATAGAAACGAAAAGTTTTAGACAGGCTCCAGTCAGCATCCCTCCGGAAGTATTTAAGTGATTGGCTCAAGTACCATCTGCGGGTCACGGGGTTTGGTCCCAAAGAAGATTCTATGGGTGATCGCTGCGTCTGTCACAGGGATGTTTGTACAACCTACCAGCCAAAAGTTCAAATGCATTGAGATAACTTGGTGGGTTAATGCCGATCGCTGTTCTTCTGTGGGGGATGAATGTGTCCACGAGGTATTGCAGAATGCACTCCGCCCCCACAAAACACAATCGGGCCTGTCTGCTGTTAAGCAGGTAGGGTTCATGCAGACACTCCCAATAAGTGTAGGGACACACTTTCTTACCTCCTTCGCTTCCTTGAAGTTGGGATACTGGGAGGGGTACGTACGTACATTCCTTGCTCCTGGGAACATTCCAGGCTGATCCAACTCCTCTCGGGTTGTGGGTGACCTTTCATTCGCATAGGCATCAAACCCCCTGTACTGTCCGGCACAGACCGGATATATCAAGTGGTGACCAAGAAGTCAATGTTTTCCAAACTCCCAGAAGTCTCTCTGTCAGGTATACAGTTTGTTTGACTTAATCGTTTCTTCAACACTTTTCATTTGGTTCGCAGTTCTGGCTAAAAACAACGGAACCACACTTGAATCCCAATTACAATAATTTATTTTGCTAAAGCGTTACTAAAGTTTAACAATTATATAAACAAATGTACGTTGCGCAAAGAGAATCCCTATCCTTTATAACAATAGTAAGATAAGCGGTTCTTGGGCAGAAACTCCTACTGCATTACTTTTTCTTTTTCGCCTAGCATTACCCCATTCTCCCACTTGTACCAGAGCAGTGCTTGAAATGGAAAAATAGAAGTGCAGGTACTCAGTACCAGAGTACCTGCTTGTTTCTGAGAAGTGCCGGTACTCTCCAATCAAAAGTATTACGTCACTCTTGAGAAGTGCCGGTACTCTCCCTCTCAAAACTGGACAGTACCGGCCCATTTAAAGCAATGTAGCAGAGGAAGGTGCATGGTGCCTGTACCTCTTAGAGCAGTGCTTCCCAAACTTTAAAAACCACAACCCAATTTTTAGAACCACAAACTTTCGCGACCCACCGAGCTTTAATGGACATGAGGCGCACAAGTTTTTAATGTAACTAAAGCATCCTGTGGTAATGCACTGTCATTTACAAACAACACATTTTCCATTGAAATAGCCCCCTAATTTGCACAGACATACAGTTTTACTAATAAAAATATATTGCATACAAATGATAATGTGTGGAAATCAGGATTCAGTTAATATTTATTACTTGTGCATCACCAAGTAAAGTGTCTTCATTTCTTTCCTATTTAATTCTTTGTTTCCATCACATTTCACAATTGCCAAAAAAATGTGCTTCATTTTTGCCTTCTTAACTGCTGAATGTGTGCAGTTCATGTATAGGTATTTTCCTTTTGTTGGGTTTTCAAAAAAAGATGACATCCTACAACCTTTCCTTTCATACGCTCTGTACCCCAGCAATATTGTCACATAATTCTCTTTACTTTTCTGACTGCAAAGTGAGAGGAGTTTGTAAACACCAATCCCCATTTTAAAAAAGCACCAATTTGTCAGAAAACATAGCCTGACAAAGCCTTTAAAGCACAGCAAATGTGACAAGATAAATGCAAAATTTAAAGGCATCTTAATTTATTGCTTGGACTTTGACGATCCACAAAAATCGCCTCACCACCCACCAGTGGGTTGACGCACAGTTTTGGGAACACTGTCTTAGAGCATTTTTCGTTACACTAGTATTACAGGGGATCTTCCTCAAGTTTTGTTAAACTAGTTTTACGTTAGTGAACATATCTATGAAGGCTGCACCTCCCCACTCTACCCCTTCTGACCCCTTGCATACTAGGGTCTTTTAGGTGTTGAAAACAGTGCAGGTGCAGCGCTTCTATTTTTAGGTCGAAGCCTACCAGGCAGCACAGCTGTCTGGTTTGCTAACAACGTCTTGTGGGGATTTTGATTGCCACTGCCAGACCCTGAAGGATGCTGCTATTCTTGGCAGTGCCACTGCCAGACTCTGAAGGCTGCTGCTAATCTTGGCAGTGCCTGGCCCAGAAGAAGACGTTTGTGCACCTTAACCAGACAGAATAATTTTGCCCACCTCAACCTGCCACTGCCAGACCCTGAAGGATGCTGCTATTCTTGGCAGTGCCACTGCCAGACTTTGAAGGCTGCTGCTAATCTTGGCAGTGCCTGGCCCATAAGAACTCTTTGGCACAATTGAACTTTCCACTGTCTGAACAAGGATCCCCATACTGTTGCCTGGCAAAGAACAGGAGATGGAGATTCTTCTGTGAGTCTGCAGAATGCACTTGCACTTTATCGGGTATTAGCTCATGGGAACATCAAGCAGCAAGCTCTGCACCCCATGCCATGGACTGCTCTCTTCTGATGAGTACCAAAAAGTACGAAACATAAGTAATTTGCGTATGTAAAGAGATGTTCAGCATTGCTCTTGGAGCATTAAAACAAGTGTGAAAAAACATGGAGCATTGGCCTATATTGCCGTTACTCAGGGGGCCTGACGTGAGTATGCAAAAGAAACTTCATGCTGAAGAGCACCTTTCCCAAGAAGAACGTTTCCACAGTTGCAGTCCTCAAAATTGGACCCCGAAAATTTTTGGGCAGCTTGCTCCACACCATGCGGTATAAAGTGAGTGACAGTTTTCCTGACAGACCAACTTTGATTTTAGTGTACGAAATATAGGTAATCTGATTAATGTGGGCACTAAACATATAATCCTTGAAATAGAAGTATATTTTTTAATGTTGTAGTCAGGCTACAGGTAAGTTAATGGAGTGGCAACATTGGGCTATTTTGGGCTACTTTTCCATTGCTTTTGGGCTTGAAAGTTGTGAAAAAATCTGGCAACACTGCCCGCAGCGGGAGAACGTGCTGCGCTGCCAGGAGCTGCCGAAGCGGACCCGCCGCAATGTACCAGATCGGCGTTTCCTGAGCTACCATCTAGTGGCCACTCACTACCCTGCTGCAACTGTACAAAGAGGAGGGGAAACTGCCTCCTCAGTATCTCAGTCACGTCTGCATACTCTGAACACCTCCCTCCGGGTAACTCCCAACCGGCGCCTCAGCCGGCCACCATGTTCCCAAAGCCAGAAATGTTTTAAGGAGAAGTGCCCAGGAAGTCCAGCAGCCAAGCGCCCCATGGTAAGGTGGTTGGGACAGTCAGATCTCCCGTAGCTGTAAGATGTCATTGTTCATTTGACAGCTGGCCATGTCGGCGTCACAGAAACTTAGAGGGCATGTTTGCCTCTACAACCCTTAAGCTACTTGCTCTCAGGGAGTCTGTGGTAATGTAATTTAAAAAAGCTGTTGCATATCGCTGCACCTCACTGCACCCCACCTCTTGCACCTCAACTCTCCCTTTTTTATCTCTCACCCTCTACCTATCGCTACATCACTGTGTACTTACCCCCTCTCTATCTCTGTCTCAACTCTTCCTACCTTGTATATGTTGACCTCACTTCCCTCTACCCTCTCATTACCTCACCTCTCTCTTTAAACTTTACTGTGACTACCTCTACATCACTACCTCTGTAGTACTCTCTCCCTACCTCAATTCTCTCTTCACCTTTCTCCTCCTCTGCACCTAACTGCTATGTTTACATCTCACCTCACTGTCCCTCTTTTCTATGCACTTCACCTCTCTTTAAAGCTCCTTTTGCCTAAGCTCTTTCTCTTCATCTCTGTATACCTCACTCCAATAAAATCTTAGCCCTCTCGCTACTTCACCTCTCTCTACCTCATGCCACTCCCAGCTCTCTCTCATACCCAATCTCTCAAATTGCCTTACCATTCGTTTGCTGCCTCATCTCTCCACCTCTCATTCGACTTTCGATCAATGTTCCTCTTCCATAGATCTCTTACTACGTAACTCCTTTCTCAATAGATCTTTCTTTAATCTCTCTCTGAACCTCCTCTATTTCAACTCAGGCTCTACATCACTGCTTTCTCACTTCCCCTCTCTCTTGATATATTTCTTTACCTCATCTGTCTCTATCTCACAACTCTCTGTGCCTTGCAGTCTCCCTACCTCAGTATCAACCTCATCTCTTTGTCTCCCTCATCTGTCTTTTGAATTCACCTCTTTTCTTGCTGCCCCTCTTCTCTCTTTCTATCCTTCATCCATCTTTCTCTGCCTTAGCCTCTGTCCCTCTATTCTTTACCTACCATCTCTTTCTATACGGCTTCTCATGCTACCCGCCCTCTCTCTACCTCAGTGATCTCTTTCTACCTTGCCTCTGCACAACTCTCACTATCTGAGCACTCTACCTGTGTACCTCTACATTTCTCTTCCTCTATCTCTCTCTAACTCATCTCTCTTCATACCTTAACTCTTCCCTCCCCCTTATCCCTCAGTGTACTTCCCCTCTCCCTTTTTAGGTCGAGCCTCGAGTAGCGCGCAAGCGCTGCTTAGAGGCGAAGACTTAATGTAAGCGAGTTTGAAAAGCAGTCCAACAAACGCTCGTGCGTCGTGGCTGGCCTTTTTGAGATGGGTACGCGCGGCAAACATATGTTTCCAATTATCGTGCCCAGACGCGGGCGCGATAAGTGGAAACACATGTCTGCCGCGCGTAATCATCCAAAGGCCAGCCACGACGCACGAGCGTCTGGTCAGCTGAGCGTCTCGTCAGCTGAGCAGGCTGCCGCGCTCGCTCGCCCCCGCTCCTCTGTGGTGCGCGCGCACCACTCGCGGGCTTGTTGTTTCATCTCACTGTCTCCCTGCCCGTGCCTCTTCAAGCCTGCCTTTCCTCCCAACCTCTAAACTTGCCTCACCTCTACGCTGCCTCTCACTGTCCAGGCTGCGCTCGGCTTCTCTTCCGCTCATCTCCCGCTGCGCCGCCCTCATTTCCCCCTTGTCTTTTCCACTCTGATACCCGACCACGGATTTCTCTGCGTGCACCGTCCCTCCCTCTGTATGGGCAGCAGTTTGCCACTGGATGCGCCGCTGCCTCTTCTGTCGACACAAATCCATCGACTCCCTCTTCCAGGGGGGGGGGCAGGCTCAGTCCGCACGGTGATGCACGGCCCTCTCAGTGACGTCACCGGCACTAATCTTCTACCAGCCGATGCGAGAGTGGGCGCCCGCCTCCGGACAATGGACGCCAGTCTTCTTTAGAGCTAGGCTTGGGCAGAGCAGCACAATGGGTCCCGATCTGCAGCCACTGAGTTCCTCACTGCTCAGCTCCTTACTGCTTAGGAAGAACCGGTGCTATCAAGAGCTGTTCTGGAGGGACTTGCAACACAGACGCAACAGAGCCGGTTAGTACCTGCTGTGTACTCCTGCTGTATGCCTTTGTAACCTTGCTGCATGCCTTTGTATCCCAGCCTGATGTACGTGCTGTGAGCGTTTGTTTGTGATACCCATAGCTGCCAAGGTTTCAGATTGCTATGTGTGACATTTTCATATTTAAAGTGTAATTATGAGTGACATTTCAACAACTATGAGTGACACTTTTTTGCGAGCAAAACTCAAGCAATGAATATGAGGGAAACATATATATATATAACAGTAATTGAACCCATTTGAGCAATGAGAAACTCTAAGAAGACTTTTACAGCCTTACAGGCAGGCTGCTGTCTCCACTTCGCATCTGGAGGTAGAGTCGCCCAGTTCCCTCCCCCGCACCTCACTGGAATTATCAAGGACGCAGCCAGCCCCCTTGCTTTCTGTGTTTGCAATCGCAGTTTGGACAAGGGTCGGGTTACAGATCGCCCTCCCACCCCACACAACTCCGCACGACCACGATGCCTAACATCCCTGCCCGCCTTTCAGAACCTTAGCAATAGATGTTTCAGAAGAGTGGTGAAACAGATGCATTTTTATTGCGACCCATTGACTTGTACGGCCTTATCACCCATGGGGCATTTTAAGAACTACAAAGAAAAACATCTTCGAAGGTTCATTCATTTCTGCTTGATCAATGACAGACAGGTTTCTCTTCAATTTAAACTCCCAGCAGTTGCCACCCTACATGCAAATACATATTTAAGAGAAGCTGCAAATGTGGTTTATTGAATTAACCATCAAGGGAAAAGAAAAGCAAACAGCGCCTCCGCTGTAGTTCACTCAGAGCAGCAAGAAACAAAACACATGACACACAAAGCAGGGTTAGCAATGCGTTGATTGCTTCATAAGGGTGCCGAGAAGAAAGGGCGTGGGGTCAAGTTAAATATATTTATTTTAGAATTTTAAAGCGAAGCAGCAGACTTTGCTAGAAAGGTATTCCAAACCCAAATACTCAGCGCGGTCACTACAAATACATAACCAGGAGCTACAGAAGGAAATGCTTATTAAGCATAGGGGTAAAGTAAACTAAAAACAAGCATTGGCATAGGCAATAGGTCTCGCCTTTGGGACCTTATAAGTGTTTAGCCATGCAACAGTTGGTGTTGTTGCAACAAGGATATTTTGCTGCATAACTAAATACTTATAAGGTCCCAAAAGCGAGACCTATTGGCTATGCCAATGCTTGTTCTACTTCTCCCAGCTCAAGATCTCTCTACCTCACACTCCAAAACTCTACCTATTACTCTACTTATCTTCCTCTTCTGTATCTTGTTTTGCTACCTAACCTTTCTTATCTTTACCTTATGCCTGTCCCTACCTCACCGATCGCTCTAAATCATTTTTCTCTCTAATCGTCTCCTCTCTACTTCGCCTCTCTTGCTGTACTGTTCTGTTTATTTTTCTGCCCTTTTCCTGTCTCTCACCACTTACCGTTTCTGTTGCTCTGCAGAGAACAGAGGTCACCGTCTAGCTAGAGAAGTGAACACACAAGAGGAGGGGCTTGACCGTGTAAGAGATTTAAAGAGAAAGTTATCAAATTTTATGTGATTAAAGCTAAAATTTCAAGTGCAAATTCAATTGTGTTATTTCACTATTATGCACTAGTCCACTAAACGCCCACCCTTATCCTTACTGTTTCTTCCTACACTGGGAGGAAAAGGCTTGTTTGACACTGAATTGCACATGAAATAAGGTTATTGAAAGACAACAAAATTTAGGTCCAAATACAAAATGAAACGGGCTATCAATACTTGCTTAAGCTTTCTTTTGGTTCTATTTTGACAGAGGGTGGCTTGACACTTTACCTGCTTTTGTGTGACCTCGTTCCCAAAAGTTTAATGTATAATACAATATTGTTCGGCATCACAAGAGCTTGAAATAGTTGAAAATGAGTAATAAATTCAACACAGTCCACCCATCTTCATTCTTCCTGCGGCATCCTCTCATGGGGGTGGCTACTAACAGGCCACTTCAAATGCCTAGACCTCTGATAGGAGCGGACACCCACTTTTATAAGTAATAACATAACCCCAACTGGATACATTATAATGATATTTCAAGTCACTTCAGAGAGCCATGCTCTTATAAAGGCATGTTGTCTGCAGCCTCATGCCTATTTATCGTCATAGAATTCCTTGGTGAGTTGCATTATCCTTATAATGTACATTTGGGAGTAATTCAGCCTGTATTATTAAATCTTATAATTCATAGTTGTGTAAAGCAGACATGCACTCTTTATGAGCGAGTCGATTTGTCAGCACAATTATTTTCCATGTTCTAGTGTGTTCACAGAAGCACAGGCCTTCTGCTGATTTTGTGAGGTCCTGGGCCTATCCTTTGACATCAAGGGGTGCACCAAGTTTAACTTCAATATGGGCAGTGCACTACTGGCTAGTCCTTTGTATTGTGCATAAAGTGGTAGTTGCAGAAGACCATGTCTTTTGAAAAGATCATTAGTGTGACCGACCTTTTTATCTGTGTCACTGTGTTAAAGATTGCAGGAATCGCTGTTAGCATGAGCTGAAAGCCATTTTGTACTTGGCAGCCATTTTAGTTAGCCATGTGCTCGCCATGTGCTTTCGCCCTCTTCCAGAGTCTTGCACATGCTCAGAGAGGCCTAGCTGGTAGAATGCACCTGCTCCTAGTATAGAACTGTCAGGCTATTCTTACTCATGTAAGCAGTTTAGTCTCCCCTCCCACTTTGTGGAGCAAGCAAATTTTGTATACCCATATTAGTCAATAAGCATGCTTGTATGTGCTAGGACCTCCCCTTGATTTTATGCTGACTATGTAACAAATACATATATAAGGACCCTGTTCTCTGCACTCATTAGAATGCCTCTTACAGTGGCCTGCGGGTACCGTAAGATGCAATCTCCCTCATCTGAGGTTAATAAAACATGTTTTTTGATATTACAGCTTCTGTGCCAATCTCTTCTTTGTTGGTATTAAGGACCAGATGTATCAGTGAACCCCTAAGAAGGTTTTTATTTCTACAAATGGCGCCCGAAAGTGGACCTCATCGGTGCAGCGGCTATCCAAGGGAGTGGTCTTGAAGGGAGACAGGAATCTACTGAGGAGTACAGGACAGGAATCTACTGAGGAGGTACCCTGCGCACGGAGATTGTTTGTCTTCCAGCCCAGTATATTTCTGGTCTTCCTGATCTGATCCTCCAAGTGTTTGCCGGTCCCGACTGAGAACTTCTTTGGCGTGAGTATTTTAAAACGACCGTTAGGTCACTCAGAACTTGGCAGTTGGAACCTGGACACCATTTGATTGGTAAGAGCCGTTTTGCGGCACTTGCTGTTGGTTTGATGCCTTTGATTGGTAAGGTAGTTTTAGTAACACTTACTGTGGCTTTGTTTGTATGATTGGCCAATTTTGGAATTTGTTTTGTAATTATATATGCATTGCAATACATATAGGCGGGTAATGAGGAGAATTTTCTCTATTTGAAATTGTTTGAACAGCGCAACGTACGAAGAGTACCTTAAGCGCTACTTTGATTATAATACTGCATATTCTGCACTATTTTTGGCATGCCTGTTTCCAGTACACTTCGCAGAAAGTGTTGCTGTTTTGGAGGTACCGATATGGATTTAGTAAGTACTTAGTTGACTCCCCTCAGAGGGGATACCTAAATAGGTTTACGTATAGTAAAAAGATATTTCTTCCTTGGTGACTAAGTACCCCATGGAACTAAATATGTACATAAAACGGATCCGGATCTGCGCACTTAGTAACATTCATAAGTGGTGATATGCAGAGCGCTTTTTGAGTGTTCTACCAGCCAAAACTGGCGAATTTGGTGTATTTTGGCTTCTTGACCATGGAACAGTTTTTTGGGCTACTTTTGAGAGCTCTTCTTGTAAATATGACTTACAATTAGTATTTACAAATAGGTTGGTCTTGCGTACACTTTGTAAGCAGTCCTAAGTGTTGATTTGTGGGTTAAATGTGTGTTTAAATGTCTATGTGGGGTTTGTGGTTTGACATTGGTAATACTTGTGTGAGTACTCTTTGTGAAAGAATGGCTAGCTTTAAGCGCGCTGTGTTGTGTGCTCTGCGTATATGACCCCCCTTCTGTAAATATCTGAATGAGCTCAATGAGTTTGTTTATGTTTTTTTGCTGTCATCATTCTGTTATGCAAAATGTCATTTAGTTACTTACATATTAAATAAAAATCCAGAAATGAATTATATAACATACGCTAAACAGCTGCATGTTACTATTAAATTGACAGAGTACGACACTGTACATGTGTGCAAATTGCCACAATGCTAAAGATAAAATTAGAATTCGTATTCAATAGGATTAAAATAAGCCTCATACAGAGGGAAAAAAAACGAAATTGTGTGTTTTGTAATCAATAGACTAAAATACATGTTACAGCATTTTCCTTAAATACATTGTATTAGACATTAAAAGGCATGCACATCATATGAGTGAATTTGGTCGTTGCTGAACTAAATACACATTATAGAAAGATAGATTTGACTGCATTGAAATGCCTCAGTTTTTAAATAGACTGTGACATGCTTTTCTTTCAGCACCCGAGGAAAAAGCTTTCCAACAGCTGTGTTTAAACTGACTAACTGAAAAGAAACTGTTTGACACAGCAAATGGGGATTTAACTCTGTCAGGGTATTTCAAATAATAAAGGGGTTTTCTCCTGAGAAAGGCGTGAAAATTCGACGCCTGCTGACAAACAACAGCTGCATAAATAGCATATGGCTATTCATGATCACGGCCACAGACAGGAATGCTGAGTCAGCGAAATTTTAAGTCAGTGTAAAACTGGTATAAGGGCCTGCATTATTTTAAAAGTTTCAAAAAAACCAGTTTCATTATTTTGGATAACAGAGAACAAAATTGAAAGTAGGGATTTCCTTTCTTAATGCCTTTTTTACATAAGTACATCTGTGGTTCTGATGTTAAATGATAACTGTCCTTTTAAAAAGTGGCGCAGACTTTTCCTGTTTCAAGTAAGGCTTCTGTGCTTAGGGTTATGAATGAATGCGTTTAAATATGATAGGCTACGAATGAAGCTTGCTTTTCAAATGTGGAATCATCAAAATGGTTGGTTTTGATTAAAAAAAAAAAAAAATTAATTATATGAAAAAAAATATATTGTTAAACATAAATGCTTTAAATTCGTTTTTTCATCTTTATAAAGCCTAATCATCATACTGTGAATTCCTAGTATCAAAGTTGAATTTAAGCAGTGCTGTACCGCAATAAGAAGGGAACTTAAATGTGAAATGTCACTTTACCCAGCCGTACAAAACTCATTTTTATAAGGGTATATCTTATACATTTCTGATTTCCCATTCCTGGGCTATCTAGAGAACACTCTGGGGGTTCCTATTATGCAAAAATATTGTAGGATATTCATTTTTAAGTGCCCCTACCACCAAAGTCGAAATTGAGCTAAATTCACAATTTTACAAGCAGTTCTACCACTCAAGGCAGTTTTAACGTGCTCTCAGGCTTCAATAAAGTATATGCAAGTATAGAATAAACAGCTGACCTACTGCACCCAACACACTGTACACAAATGAAAATAAGTATACAGAAACCAGCAGACGTTATTATCCTACCTTTAAATTACTGGCAAACGGATCGGACAGGACTGCCTTTTAGCTGTGATTCTCCAGAGTTGCTTTGCATTACGAAAACCGCATGGCAAGCCTTGCACAAACAAAATGAGCAGCTGCTGAACGGGTCAAAGGTCGGAGTTCTGCATTTAGCAACTTAGCAGGGTGAAGGGTAATGTTTGCTGGGACACTTCGACCTTCGAAAAGTTTTTGAAAGACGAGATGATAGCGCAAAGAGAGGAAGAGAAGCTTTGCTTCCTATTTTTGGCAAACACACGTTTTGCGCAGTCATATGAAACGAAGGAAGACAACCCTCAGTTGAGCATTGATCTGCCATGTATATCAAAATAATGGTTTTAGTTTAAAGAATACTGTGTAGGGGCTACGATAAGGAGGAAATGGATTTTAGTTTACATTCATGCGCCCTCATGTTAATCAAGTACAATTGCTCAAGGAATTGATACATTTGTTGCTGACGCTTTCTACAGTACTCGATGTGCTTGAATCAGAGAATAGCCACTTTCTAAGATATCTCCTACAAGTTTGTTTGTGCCCAGTTGCTACAAATAGGGGTTGAAAGTGTTGACAGAAGTAAAACCTGTTTCAGGTTTTCCTACTGTCAAAATGGGGGAAGGAGGCTAGCTCCTCTACAAATTAAGGGTAGGCAAAATTATGTTTTCTCTCTTCTTTTTCTTACTTTTTTTTAGTCTGTCTAAGCTGTCTGTGAAATAGCCATGAGACATTTCATTGGCTATTCAGTAATACTGTTTTAAAAATTGTTAGCATTAATAAAATGATAAAATCTATGTTATGTTACTGCCCATCCTGTATGAAAGAATGAGTAGAACAGATTGATGTTCCCTTATTTGATCTTTAAGGAGAACTGTATAGTGGCGGTTTCTGTTCAAAAATCTCAGGTGGCAACACTATTATTGTTTATGTTATTCTCATGTTCTATACAGTTTTGCAAGGGCATTGCTAGTTTTTTATTAGCTAGTCTCTGTCAATAAGCTGACAGCCCTTATTAGAGCTGGAGATAGGGTTTTTTTCCTTTTGAAAATGATGTTGCATAGTCCAGATCGTGAAAAGTACAATGCAGGAAAGACGCTCATGTGATCCTTAGCAAACATTTTGAAGGAAAATATTGTTTTATAGGAATTTGTTTGTCATAACATGTTCTGCTGGAGAAAATGTACTCACTATGTTGAAGTTTAGTTCTTTTTGCAATAAGAATCCCTGTTAAATTAGCAGTTTTAGATTTTCCTGCTGCACCTATAACATGAGAGCATGGTCCTAAGCATAACATGTAAGAGAAATTATTTTACAAGTGTCTGCAGTCCTGTACAAGTAATGTAAAATCTATGAGTAAAAGTGTAGAACATTTCCTTTTTCTTGAGGGTTCTTCAGATTGGTAATATAGGAATACACCAATGTAAGTATTTGGAGTATGTCTGTATTGTTTTTCTCTTTTTCTCAGAATTTAGTAAATGAACACAGACTTCCTTGGCTGTTTGGGATTGGGTGATGTATTACTCTTGTCAGTTCACCAAAACGTTCCTTTTATACTTGCCAATAGGTCCAGGGTTTTCTACTCTCAGATAGATGAAGTGGCTCTTGGGTGCCTTGCTAATGTATGGGGCGCCCCGAGACTAAGGAAGTATTCTGAGACTATCCTCTCTGTTGTTAGTTTATTTCTGTGCCTTGTCTAAAGACCTCTTGTTCTGTCCACCAATAGATATTTGCTGCCTTACAACCATTGCCAGAGGGGCCCGGACATCAGATCCAGCCTGGGAGTCAGCACCAGTCCAGCCTACAGTCAAAACGAAAGGAACCAGCACAGGCGTTGCTGGCAACTAGGACCTCAGTGAAGGCGGAAGCACTGGGACGTGAAGTGTGTACCCCTGCCACTGTCTTGGGCGAAAGACGGGGTTACAAATCAGGATGGAGAAATCTTTGTGTGGATCCAGTTTTTGATGCCCAGCTGAGAGAGTCACAGAACGACAAGGACGGCAAGGAGGCTTTTGCTTGAGGTGACCCCCTTTGAAACAAGGGTTGCTTCAGGCCTTTGAGTCCTGGTCCCAAGTGAATGCAAGTCTACGCCTTTGTTTGTTGATCAAGAGATGCCCGAGCACACTGGGTACAATTTGTGGCCCTAACAAAAGAGCAGTGCGCCAGAGGTGCAATACAGGAGTTAGGGAAGGACTTGAGTTTAGGGTACAGGTGCTGTGCCCTTGGTGCCTGTTAGATTAAAGTGAAGAAAACTGGTGCACTGCCTGAGACACTGGACAGGATCATTGAGGGTATTTGCCCTGGGGGGGTGATTGCCCTATCCTGAAAGAAAGACTTTTCCTTCTCTGTGATTCTTGAGTTGCGAGTTGTGCAGCTCCACCGTGGGAACAACAAGAGCCTGCCTGTGAGGCTCAAACGGACACAGGGAGAAGACTCCCCTCTGGTTGGTTGGTTCTAGAAATTCCCAAGGACTTTTTTTTTTGTTAGTAATGTACCCCTTTGGTCGTCCCATTTTTTTGGGAGGAGCAGCCCTTTGCGGCTCCTTGTCCTAATTCCTATGGCCCTGTGTGGTCCTCCTGGTCCCCCGGAGCCAGGATTGTTTTTGTAATAATATGTCTGATTGCTTTAATATTTTTTAAGAGTAATGTTTATTCTGCACGAGAAAAGTTCATCTGAGCATGTTACTTTACTCTTTCCTTAAGTATATTAATTGATAATTTAGCCCTCATAAAAAATACTGAGAAAGTCTATTGAAAATGTTTTTATTAGGTATGTGCTGTTGGCTATTTTGAAATTGACATAAATAGTCACTGAAATACATCAGAGCCCTGAAACTTAAAATTAGACTAGATGGTTTTGGTATTTGCTTTCTGCTTAGGATTGGAAAATATTGAGATTTCTGTTTGAGATAATAGTCATTATTCTCTCTTGCTACCTGTATGACCCAATGCTCTGTTCACTTTGTACTCCTGCTTATACCTTGTATATACCTGCTTAATGAAATGTTTAGAATGTAAATGCCCACCTAGCATAGGATATTGATGAATTTATGAGAAGAAAATGTGCAAAATATTTTCTATGTCTCTACTAGATCATGGGAATGTCTTTAGCTCATGCTAAAAGGATCATCTGTTAAAGATTGCAGGAATCGCTGTTAGCATGAGCTGAAAGCCATTTTGTACTTGGCAGCCATTTTAGTTAGCCATGTGCTCGCCATGTGCTTTCTCCCTCTTCCAGAGTCTTGCACATGCTCAGAGAGGCCTAGCTGGTAGAATGCACCTGCTCCTAGTATAGAACTGTCAGGCTATTCTTACTCATGTAAGCAGTTTAGTCTCCCCTCCCACTTTGTGGAGCAAGCAAATTTTGTATACCCATATTAGTCAATAAGCATGCTTGTATGTGCTAGGACCTCCCCTTGATTTTATGCTGACTATGTAACAAATACATATATAAGGACCCTGTTCTCTGCACTCATTAGAATGCCTCCTACAGTGGCCTGCGGGTACCGTAAGATGCAATCTCCCTCATCTGAGGTTAATAAAACATGTTTTTTGATATTACAGCTTCTGTGCCAATCTCTTCTTTGTTGGTCTTAAGGACCAGATGTATCAGTGAACCCCTAAGAAGGTTTTTATTTCTACAACTGGACTCGTGGCCTTTTAGCCTACTTGATAAAGGTGTGCTTTTATGTGCATATTCATGTATGGGAGTGAGCCTGAGTATTGGATCCCTGTGTGATCCACTTTGGATGCCCCTAGCCTGGAATAGCATGAGATAGAGAGTGAGGCTCCCCTCCCTGACTGTGGAGGTGTATTATGTACATTCTTTTATCTAGAGGGAGGGTACAAGACTTTGAAGTAAGGAGGGTGAAGACTGGACTACCTTTAGTAATTCCTCTAGGCCTTTTGTTGGCAAACAGCTGTTGATTAGTCTTCCTGAGCACTGCCATTTGGTGAAAGGTTGGGGTGAGGGAAGGGATGCAATTCCTGTTTTGAGAGTTAATGAGGTTTCTAGGTGAGATCTGCCCATTTGTCTCTGATTACTCCTTCAGTTGGGCTGAAGACAGGCAGATGCAGAAAACTCACACCTCATTGTGCTTCTGTTGATGGTGATGCCAATTGGAGACAGGAGCAGTACTACCTGCTGTGAGAAGCATCACTCTACACAAAGGCTGTGTCTGGGGAGCACCCTGAGGAGGATACATGAAAGAAGAACCTACTGAAACTGGTTCTACAGTGACAGTGAATCCACACCCCGTCTGTAAGTTGTGACCTAATCCATCCCAATGTTCTAGTTTTTTTTTAAAGCTTTATATAGCGCAAACTCGACCCAAAGGTATCAGAGCGCTTTACATGAACACCAGTTGCGTTACAGATGGACACAATCATTTTGCTAGGCACATGGAGATTAAGTGATTTGCCCAAAATCACTGAATGTTGAGCATCCCTGCCGAGACTTGAACCTGGTTCCCCAACTTCGAGGTTAACCGCTATAGCCTTTAGGCCACATCACACCCCTAGCCAGTTCCAAGTCTTTTATGACCAGTATACTCAAACGGCCGCTGTGCACCCAGGGCTAGTGTCTGCCTGACAGTTAGTCTCCCAGAGATGGGGGAACATAACCTTAAGTTTTCACTTTCTGCTGGAGGAGCTGTGGATTTTCTTGAAGCATTCAGAAGCCGGACTGCTTGCTAAGAGAGGAAAGGAGTCTGACTGACCCTACAGGAGGAGAGACTGTCCAGGAGGGGAGACCAAGTGTGTCCCTCAAGCTGCCTGCTTCAGAGAGAGCTCAAATGGAGCCATGTGTTGACTAGGGGTGTGTGAAATTGACATAATTTGGTTTTGAGTAATTACACGAAATTCTGGAAAAATTCTGTGAAACTATGAGTAATTACACAAAGTGCGAATCCATCAATTTGTGCCATATTGTAGCGTGAAAGGCATCCTCACGTCAAGTTTTTGGGTGTGAGGATGCATTTACACAAAGCACTACAAAAAACAGCCACTAGTGTTCTGTTTTTGCCATGCATTTGCAGTACATTTTTACCATGAATAGCATCCTTTGCAGTAAAGTTTTACATTGAATGGCACGTAATTACGCAATGTGGTGTAATGGCGTAATTTGGGGAATTTTGCGTAACAGGCATAATGCAACATTCCCCAAATCATGCAAATTACGGGATGTAATTTAAATTTTGCTTAGACTTGTTGAGGGATCCCCTTGTTTCTCACCCCAGTTCCTGTTGGGAACTGTGATGCAGCGCGTACAATGAAAACTATTCTCCTCCCAGGTTACTTATAGGTCAGCCAGGGGTAAACTATATTTCTCATATCCTCATGACGATGGGGCCCATAAACATCGCCTAACACACACACACACACACACCTGGATTTCCTTTTACACCTGTATGAAATTCTGTACTCCTAGGAGAAGCATGAGAACTAAATGGAGAACACCATTTTGTGTACCGCTGGAAGAGCAAGGATATCTATTTACCTTAATTTGTCACTTTCTTTTAGTTATTTCTTAAGATATTCCTGCTCATTGTTTTGTCGATGAATCATTCATTTAAGAAATTAGTTCATAGTGATTAAGACCAGCTGAATCACAATCAACCAATTACTCATGTCACAATCATTTAGGAAAATAACCACTGAGTCATTTTGGGTTTAAAGAATCTTAAATTTTATATAATTTTAAAAGCATGGAAAGAATTTAATACTTTATTCAATTATTCATTTTTAAATTCACAATTTTATTAAGCATAACCAATTTATTGCAGAAAAGGAAATTTTGTCATGAAGCCAAAAACCCTAGTTACCTGCCTAGCTTCCTAATTTAGCCTAATGATTTCTAACCTAACTTTGGGATTAGAAATAGCCTGATTCTCATACTCAACTGTAAAGTTAAGACAGCAACAGCAACTTCAGCTCGTCAGCATCAGCTACCTGCAACCCGTCTCCTCTACTGCAACCACGACTCTCGAACTGCTTGGAACTCTGACTGGAACTCTCTGGAACTGCCCCCTCCCACTAAGAGTAGGCCCTCTTATACCCTAATTCTAACTTTGCTCACTAACTGTTGCAACATTAATATCACGCTTTTCTTTCATTGGTCCATGCATGTCAGCTTATTCATTCTTTAATCAAGTTCTCTTGGATTCAAGGGTCCTTGGATCATTTCCTTTCCCATACGCTTAAACATTTCCATCCGATTCGATCAGTCCATTTGTATCTTCTTTTGACACATTCAAGAACTCCGCAGTCATTGTCCTTTCTCTTGGGCTCCTTTCCCACGGACTCTCTCCTGATCATCACGGCACACTATCAGTTCAATTAGGTCACACCAGCCTTGACCATTTCTTGCATCCTAGCCTCTCAGAGACATCACGAGGTTCCAGATTTCTTCAATCTCATCCCGTACCACGTGTCCCCTTGCGCCTGCGCACATCTTCCCACTGGCGGCCATTTTATCTCGCCACTCGGTTCTACTTTAGAAGCACTAATTTGAGGCAAATAAAACATAATTAAAATAGAGAAAAATATCCCTTTCGTTTCCCTCCCGTCTACGTACCCCAATTAGTTGTTACCTAGCAAAAAGCGACATTTAAGCTGCTCCTTACTTACCATCACTATTGTTTTTGCAACTACACATTTTATTTCTATGAAGCACAAACATGCATTTATTTTATTTAGTACGCTTTTTATTCTTACGTTATGATTAGACACACGGACATTCATTAATAGATTATTTAGCACATACATTGGCATATTACCATTCCCACATATACAATGTTGATTAATACATTTAAACGAACATTTTTAATTAATTAATTATATAATTTGTTAGGGGTTAAATTTTTTTATTTTCCCTGCTCCATCAACTGCAACTGCCATGATCACCATAGTCCCAGATGGGGGCTGAAACCCCCGGGATCATCGCAGGTCCAGGTGGGAGCTGCAGCTACTGTAAACTTTGTAGGCCCGTATACGGGCTGCAACTACCATGATTCCTCAATGCGGGGATGAAGGATGCAACTGCTGTGATCAAGATCGGTACAGACAGGAGCTGCAACTACTCTGACCGCTGTAGGCCCGGTTGGGGCTGTACCTACCTCTGGTCTGATCAGAACAGTAACTACTATGATGACCATTGGCCCGCCTGGGCTATGACTGCTCTCAGCGTAGGCAGAGCTGCATCACCGTAACCATCCTTGACAGCCACAGGCATGCCTGCACCTGTGCAAGGGCTCTCTAGACAGGAGAATGAGACTGGGTGGGTGCACAGATGGACGTAGACTGCACCCTGGTACTTATGCAGCCTAGAAAACTTGCTGCTCACTGCAGCCTCCTCCGGAGACACACATTAAGGTGACCCGAGCAACAAAGAGATGAACAAAGACTCAATTGTGGATACCTAATGCACTGAGGTGATAAGACATGAAAGTGAGTGCAGATTTGACTGTGAGTATTTTACTAAGATAGCAATTCCAAAGGCCTTAAGTTTGGGGGATTTCAATGGTTAACCTTCAATGTGAAAGTTGCTTGTTTGCATGTTTTCTCTCCCCTGCAGGTGCAGATACAAGTCTATATTAGTTAGTGAATAGGCATTGTTTATTTGTAGCGATAGTAAGGTACGAGAGGAAACTTTTGGCAAGGAGAAGAAGCGCTAACGAAGTTGAAGTCGTGTTCTCATTGCGGAGAAAGGATGCTCAAGGTCAATCAAATGTGCCCATGAAGGTGTGGGAGAAAAGCTGAAAGTTGGCAATTTCTATCAAGGAAGATGGAAATGTACTGGAAGAGGATGACGTTGGTTACCTTGAATACTGTGTGTTTATAGGTGTTGTATAGTTTGTTAGAGCAGCAGACACCTTTAGATTTTCCAGAGGTACAGACCTCATTGCTACATCTCGGAGTGTGTCTTTATGCTATACACAATTTTCAATTGGAAGACTTGTACTGAAGTCTCCATTATGCTGACACCTTGCTTTGCTACCTTGATCAATTAGGGTTCCTTAATATAGAGTAGTGCAAAATAATATACATTTCATGAGTTCACTCATGACTATACAGGAAGAGCGAAACTTACAATTCAACTTGCAAATTATATTTCTAATCTTTTGCATCACAGCAATGGAATTTCTGTATGTTTCATATTGTTTAGACTAAATTTCCTTAGGAGATTCAGACTTATTTTGGTGATTTTATGTTTCTATGACTTACTTCTGAGACTCATTCATGTCAGTTTGTTTCTGAGTCTGTAATAAACCTAATTAACCTTCTTTAGAGGTCTTGGATTTATTGTGTAACCAAATGTGTTACACTTACATAATATTGTAAATTTATGACTAAATCCCTTTTACTTCTCCTGCTACTGCAAGATCGATCAACCAAAGAAGATAGTTCTCTGACAAGCCCAGTGCTCCATCAGACAACAATCTTTTTTCATCAATTGTGCCAAGTGATTTGTGGGCTGCATGCAAAATAGCCATTTATTGGCCAGAAAATGAGCCAGAGAGAGATGCGGTGACACATGGCCCATCAGCTATGGTAATGGAAAAGTATGATGAGGTAATTACGTGGCTGAAAGCTAAGGCCGCCACAGGATATTGATTGGGTTAAGACTGACAGGACGACCCAAGAACCAAAAGAGACAGTTCATTCTATGAAAGATTGCTACAGGCTTTCAAGCAGTATAGCGGAATGGAGACATTGGAACCTAAGGATATGGGACATATTGTGTCCAGGTTTGTGACAGGTTTGAGGTCTGAAATTAGTATGACGATTCAGCAGCATTTGATATGTTGGCAGAACAAGTAAATTGATGACATTTTACATTATGCCAAGTAATGCCATGACGAGATTGAGATGAAACAGAAAAGGCTTAAGGAGAAGCTACTGATTGTCCATATGAAGGCTGCTCAGAGAGGGAATTTGAATCAGCCTTTTACAGGAAATGTGAGCTCTATGGAGCGAGTTTCTCAGCAAGGAGTTCCTATGATACAAGGAGGTGGAGCTTTTCAGTTGCAGGGTAGGGGTCGAGGAGTTCCAATAGACCTGAGTACTGGGATTGACATTGCCACATTGAAAAAGTCACATCCCTGCCACTACTGCAATCGGTTAGGGCAGTGTTTCCCAAACTGTGGTCTGCGGACCCCCAGGGGTCCGTGACACATTCCCAGGATGTCCTCAGGCAGCAGTTTTAAAAGCACTGCAAATTTCCTTGTACAATTAGCAGTTTTCGAGCAACAATAAAAGTGTCAAGATAACGCCAGTGATTAATGTACCTACTGGAGAGAGATGAGAGTTTTGTCCAGTGGTAGCTTTGACTTATCTAATGTAGCACAGAGGGTTATTATGCCTACTGCAAAGAACGTGTACCATGCATTTTAAAAAACAGTATTTATGTGCATAGGTCAGTGGGTTACTGCTTTTGTTCAGAGATTCTTTTGTTACTGTGCAGTTCATAAGTGACAATCGTAATCTAGCACAGTGACCTATAAACTGTCATCAAAGAGCTGCTTGCAAACTGCATGGTACAAGTTAGTAACTTATGTTTTTTCCCAGTCTTTCATTATCCTGATGCTGCTAAAAAGGTTTATTTGGGTGGAAATACATTTTTTCTTGTTGAAGTCAATGCTAACCACTGTGTTATGTTCTGAAACCTGAGTTCGCGCTTCTCCAGACCAAGCTCTCTTTAAAAATGCCTACCAGTATGAATGACATGTGAACCTTACACCTTATAGTCCCCTTTGCCTTATTTTCTATACACTGATTTACACGTAGGATTCATTGTCTCTAT
The DNA here is from genome assembly GCA_963921515.1 of Calotriton arnoldi. NCBI lineage: Eukaryota > Metazoa > Chordata > Amphibia > Caudata > Salamandridae > Calotriton > Calotriton arnoldi. Next base: position 2,384,249 of record CAWUFW010000604.1, on the reverse strand, counting down.
GTGTGTGATGTAAAGTGCTCTGACATCCTACAATGGTATGAGAGATGCTATAACACAAATGAAATACATGTGACCAAGGGGCTATGGAGAGATGAGAGACACTGTTGGAGGGTGATAATAAGGGAATAATTGAAGAACCCCAACAAATATTGTCGTATACTGGTGCATAGTAAGGTCATCATTTACTTTTCTTTAAAAGCTAATCGTTTTTTGAAAATTCTTTCAATATAAAATACTAAAACTCCTTAGTATTTCGAGTATTTATTTTGTGTGCACACGTGTGTTTATTGTTTTCGAATTACTGTTTTAATGTTTGAAATTTAAATCAAACAAATTGCTTGGAGGTCCCCGGCTTCCAGTGGTGACTCAATGGGGGTCCTCAGGAGTCAAAAGTTTCGGAACCATTGGGTTAGGGCATTTGAAGCAGGAATGCCGTCTTAATCCTGCAAATCAGGGACAACATTTAGGGTTTGCTCCATCTCAGAACAATAACCCCGTACAAATGCAAAATGTGCCAATACTGAGATCTCAGAATTTCAGTGCATCCCAAGGTCCAATGAGGCAAGTCCCAGAACCCCGATGCCACAGCAGACTGTCCATAACCCTAGATTTACCTCGAATCAGGTTCCCAACGTTAACCAGAATTCTTTCCAGAATCAGAATATGGCCCAACAGTTTCCCATGTTTGAGAAAGCGGATGTTTATGGTTCTGATCAGTCTTCCTGACGGTGCCTGAGAGGGGAGGAAGATTGTGCACTTGCCACAAACTTAGAGGTAGACCAGAGTGGCCCATATGTAGATGCTGAAGTAGATGGCCACTCAGTGACATTTTTGATCGACACTGGTGCTACCTGCTCTACTGTGAGAACAGTGGTGGTTCCAAACCTACCCTTCTCAGGAAAAACAATGCAAGTTGTAGGAGTGGCAAACAAGCAGATGTTAAGTCCTTTGACAGAGAAGGTACCTGTGAGAATAGGGTCTTTTGTGGAGAATCATCAATTTGTGATGTGTGATTCAAGTCCTGTTTATCTTTTAAAATGTGACTAATTGTGCAAGTTAAATTGCATAATCTATTGCACACCAAGGGGTATAGAACTTTAGACTAATGATGAGGATATTGCATTCAAAATAGCTAATCAGAATTTGGCAGTTGCTATGTTCCCAATGATGACAGTTGAGGAGTTGCCATAGGATCTCAGAAATGTTGTGAGAGTAGAAGTTCAGGAGTTTTCAGTAAAGGACACAGGACTCATCAAAGGAGTTGAGCCCATCCGTATTTAAGTGAAGCCAAAAGTTGAGTACCTGAGAACACCACAATGTAATCTGACCCCTGAAACAACTGCTGGGATCACTCTAGTGATTGAGAACATAATCAACAGGGAATCTTGAAAGAAAATATGGTGAATCCTTGTAACTCACTCATTATGGGCAGAAGCCAAGTGGTAAGTACCACATTGTGCAGGACCTGAAAATGATGAATAGTATTGTAGTTCCTTGTTGTCCCGTGGTACTGAATCCAGCTGTGATTTTATTTCAAATCCTATGTGAAGCTGAATGGTTCACTTTCATTGATCTTTGCCAGGCTTTCTTCTACGTACTGTTGCATGAGGACAGCCAGTTCCTCTTTGCATTTTGGTTTCGCAGTCATGTTTTGGCATGGTGCCGAGTCCCACAAGGGTGCACGGGGAGTCCGTCTATCTTTAACCAGGTCTTGAAAAAGAATTTGGAGCCTTTGATCATGCCCTGCAATACAGTATTGGTTCAATACATTGATGACATACTGATTGCATCAAACACTCGGGAAGCTTGTATGGTTGACACCATTGCTTTGTTGAATCATTTCGCCAAGAATAGGCACACGGTGTCTCCAAATAAACTGCAGTACTGCCTGACAGAAGTCCTGTATCTAGGACATCACATTATGAGAGGTACAAGGAAGGTGTCACAAAAAAGAATTTCGGCGATCATGCAGAATACTCCACCGATGACCCAAAAAGAAGTCAGGATGTTCTTGGGAATAGTTGGCTACTGTCGCCAGTGGATACCCAACTATTCCCAAGTGGCTATGCCTTCACAGAGGCTGACACACAATGATGTGTCTGATCCAGTACCCTGGGATCACGAATGTTTGGTTATGTTCCTGGAGTTGGGAGAAAGTCTCTGTCGCGCCCCGGCACTAGGAGTGCCTGATTACAACAAAGTGTTTTCGCTTTTCTGCAGTGAGAGGGAGGGCTGCGCTCTCTAAGTGCTTACACAGGTGCATGGAGGAGCTCGCCGACCAGTTGCATATTTTTCGGCTTCTTTAGACCCAGTAGCCGCAGCGGTGCCTGGATGTCTTAAATCTGTGGCAGAGGCAGGTGTCAGCATTGAGAGTTGTGAAAGCATTGTGATGGGTCACCCATTGACTGTATATGTTCCCCACTCTGTTGAAATTTTGTTCACCAGAACCCATACACAACACCTCACAAATAAGCGCCTTACTAAATATGAGCAAGTAATTTTGCCGGCTGAGAATGTCACCTTGAAACGCTGTGCTATTTTGAACCCTCCTACTCGTTGCCCCTTCCTGATTGTGACATTGATGATGTGGAAATAAAGCATTACTGTCTCAATGTTAATCAACTATACACCAAGCCAAGACCAGACATACAAGATGAACCACTACCCAAATCGGATTATGCATTGTTTGTGGCTGGCTCGTGTTTAAGGAACTCAGGAGGAAATTTGAAAGCTGCGTATGCAGTCTTTACAGTGTCAGAAGTAGTGGAAGCTGCCTGGCTTCACGGAGTAGTCGCCGCTCAGGTGGCTGAATTAGTTGCTCTTACACAAGTGTGCTGTGTCTCATATCAGTTGAAGGTGACAATCTTCACTGATAGTCAGTATTGCTTAGGTGTCGTTCACGGTTTTGGACAGTTATGGTCTCAAAGGGGGCTCATGACGTTGTCAGGTTCCCCCATCCTCAACGGAAAACCAGTGCGGAAGCTTGTGGAAGCTTTACAATTGCCTGCGCAAATTTTGGCCATGAAATTTTCCACACATTGCAAGGAGATGGTTATGTAACTGTTGGCAATAGGTGTGCCGATGAAGTTGCAAGGAATTGTGCCACAATGCTTGCACCTTTAATGGTGAGTATACAAATGAGGGAGCGTAGGAAACCAATTACAACCATTTGTTGACAATTGCTGATACTTGGGATGAAGTAAGAGATTGCAAGAAGAGGTTACTGAAGCAGAATTGGAGAGTTGGGTCAAGGCAGGTTGTGTGAAGAGAGAGGATGACATTTGGGTGTCCGCAGATGGAAGACCTGTGTTACCTAACAGTTTGTTACCACCGATGGCTTATCATAAAACAGATGCATGTGGGACGAAATGCTATGGTTAGGCTGTTTCGACATACTTGGTTTAATCCCACGTTTTGAATGATGGCTGAAGCATTGTGTCGCAGGTGTGTAGTTTGCCAGCAGATTAATGTAGGGAAAAGAATTGCAGTTATGCTGAGTCACATAGGGAGGTCGGGAGGTCCCTTTAACATGATGCAGTTAGACTTCATTGAAATGCCCATGTGCAATGGACTAAGATGCGTCTTGGTTTTTGTTTGCATTTTTTCACATTGGGTTGAAGCATACCCGGCGGAAATGACAGTCTGACAGTGGCTAAGCTGTTGTTGAGGGAACCTATTCCTAGGTTTTGATATCTGACTTCTTTGGAGTCAGACCAAAGAAGTCATTTTAACAATGAGACCGCGAGACTGTTGTGTGCAGCATTGCAAGTGGAACATAGACTACATTGTAGTTACCGACCTGAGACTTTTGGAATTGTGGAGCAGGTCAATGGCACTTTGAAATCCATATTGGCAAAAATGTGCAGATCATCAGCTTTGAAGTGGCTGGACGCCTTGCCTCTTGTGTTGATGATTCTTCACAGTACCCCTGTTCAGAGAACTGGACTGTCGCCCCATGAAATCATCATGGGGAGAGCTTTGCGGTTGCCAGTTGTGAATGCGAATGTGCTTGTTAATATATCAGATGATCTATTACTTGACTACTGCAAGGGACTGGCTGACGTGAGGCGTTCTGTGTCTCATCAGGTTGAAGCAGCCACAGCCACACCTCATCAGGAGCAGTACCATGACCTTAGTCCTGATGACTGGATCTTGGTGAAGAAACATGTGTGTAAAGGTTGTCTGGAGCCTTGTTGGCGAGGCCCTTATCAGGTTATACTCTTCACCACAACTGCTGTAGAGTGTGGAGGTCTCCCTAACTGGGTGCACGCCACCCATACTCGCAGAGTTCCGTGTCCCCTTGATAAAATAACAGCACCACTCGCAGAAGCACTAGTTGTGGTCGAAGGGCCATGGGAGCAGGTTAGTTAAGCTGTCAGGGATCAGAAAGAACTGCAATCAGCACTTGAGCGGTCTGAGGGGGGTTTAGATGAAGCCATAGGTGGAGCTGATGCAGAAGAGCTCGTTCAGTGGAGGTGAATGATATAGATCTAGACTCTAATGAAGGACCTAGTGCGGTGGAATTGTGAGTAGTGGCTAAAGAATGTTGGCCAAGAAGACAAGAGATCAATCAATCAATCAGGGGTTTGTTAAAGCGCGACTACTCACCCGTAAGGGTCTCAAGGCGCTAGGGGGGGGGTGCAGGTTCCATCCATCAAGGAGGGGGTCTGTCGAAGAGCCAGGTTTTGAGGTTTCTTGCGAAGATGGGGAGCGATGTTGTCTGTCTGAGGTGGAGCGGAAGGGCGTTCCATGCTTTGGCCGCGAGGAAGGAGAAGGAGCGGCCTCCCGATCTGGTCTTTCTGGTGCGGAGGACCACGGCGTAGGAGAGCTGGGCTGATCGTAGGGTCATTTGGGGTGCGTGGAATTTGAGTCGGCTGTTCAGGTATGCTGGTCCGGTGCCGTGGAGGGCCTTGTGTGCGTGGGTGAGCATCTTGAAGGTGATTCTCGCCTCGACAGGGAGCCAGTGGAGTGTGCGCAGGTGCTGGGAGATGTGGCAGTGTTTTGGCAGGTTGAGGACCAGGCTTGCGGCGGCGTTCTGGATGTTCTGTAGCTTGCGGGTGAGGTTTTTGTTTATTCCGGCGTACAGTGCGTTGCCGTAGTCGAGTCTGCTGGTGACCAGGGCGTGAGTGACGGTCTTTCGGTGTTCGAGGGGGATCCATTTGAAGAGAGAGAGGGAAAATGAAGTTGTAAACTGAATGTGAACTTCCAACTATTTTGGAAATGCCTGAAGAATCTGATCTCAGTGGTGATGAGGAGAAAGGCTCTGTTTTGAGGAGGTCAAAGAGATCACAAGTGCCTTGTCTAAGGTACTTTTCTCCTGAGTGGGCGTATTTGGTTGAAAATGACCGAGATGGAGAATTCTGGGAGTTCTGACACAACTGTGAACATCCATCTGAAACTTCCATAACTTGAACTCAAATTCACATCACTTTTGAACTTCCTTTGTTAAGAAGATTAAGGGGCCTATTACGATCTCGGTCGGAAAGCCTCTGACCTCAAGCCGGAGGCTTTCCATTCAAGATCATCGGTTTCCATTCCGACCGCCTAATTACAATATAGGCGGTCGGAATTGAAACCAGCCGGCCATACAGGCTGGAGTCTGACGGGCTCAAGAAGCCCTTCGGCCTGTCGGAGGCCGGCCCGTGATCCCAATAGACGGCATTTCCGCCGTTGGGATTACGATGTTCAGTTTTAGACAGGCTTTCCATGTCGAGCTTTCTGACACGGAAAGCCTGTCGGAAAGCGAGTTTGGGGCCCCTCGCAGGGCCCCCTTTTCTTTCGGCCTCCGGTTGGGGACCGAGCCCTGTTGATCCCTGCACCGTGGGGCAAGCACCCTGATGTGCCTGCCACGCCGGGCAGGGATGAACACAACTTCCCATTTCCCTATGGGAGCTTGTGCTACGGCCGGTTTACAGCCATAGCACCTGCTCCCATAGGGAAATGTGAGTATGCGACCACACCATGTGCGGTCGCATTGTAATTAGGCAGTCGGGACTGCCGACCAGAGGTCGGTCGGTCCCAATTCCGCCATGATGTCGGTCGGAGGCAACTCCAACCGACATCATAATCAGCCCCTAAGTTTCTGGTATGCCCAGACGTGGGTCCTGGGCTCACTGTGCCACTGGAATCAAGCTATCCTGGCTGAAGAGGGGTGAAACCCCGAAACCGGTCCTAGGATGCTTGTTTCCGGTCCAGGGAGGACCTGGCTTGGCAGTTCGGGCTGGACTGTTCCCATGAGGCACAGGGTCAAGACTGATTTGCATATGGCCAGGTCTAAACTGGGGTGGCATGGTGAGCAAAAGAATGATGGATTTAACCCAGATCTCTTGACTGGGGGTGAATGTTTTGATTTGTTCTGCATTCCGTCCATCAATTGTGTGTCTTTTGCTTTCTCGCCCTAAGTGCGCCAGGTATGCCCAGACGTGGGTCCTGGGCTCACTGTGCCACTGGAATCAAGCTATCCTGGCTGAAGAGGGGTGAAACCCCGAAACCGGTCCTAGGATGCTTGTTTCCGGTCCAGGGAGGACCTGGCTTGGCAGTTCGGGCTGGACTGTTCCCATGAGGCACAGGGTCAAGACTGATTTGCATATGGCCAGGTCTAAACTGGGGTGGCATGGTGAGCAAAAGAATGATGGATTTAACCCAGATCTCTTGACTGGGGGTGAATGTTTTGATTTGTTCTGCATTCCGTCCATCAATTGTGTGTCTTTTGCTTTCTTGCCCTAAGTGCGCCAGGTATGCCCAGACGTGGGTCCTGGGCTCACTGTGCCACTGGAATCAAGCTATCCTGGCTGAAGAGGGGTGAAACCCCGAAACCGGTCCTAGGATGCTTGTTTCCGGTCCAGGGAGGACCTGGCTTGGCAGTTCGGGCTGGACTGTTCCCATGAGGCACAGGGTCAAGACTGATTTGCATATGGCCAGGTCTAAACTGGGGTGGCATGGTGAGCAAAAGAATGATGGATTTAACCCAGATTTCTTGACTGGGGGTGAATGTTTTGATTTGTTCTGCATTCCATCCATCAATTGTGTGTCTTTTCCTACGTTTCTTGCGACATCTTATTTTGGATGTAGCTGTAATTCCCCTTCTGGATTCAAGGGAATTTCCTGTGCTAGTTGATGAACTGAAACATTTCATTCTACAGCTTGTTTTTTCTGAGCTTGGGCATTACATTTTGAGAGACATTGGGGGATATTTACAAAGAAGTGGTGGAGTGAGGCATTAGCCATCATGGCTTAACGCCTCACTCCGCCACTTCAGAAACGCAAGGCTGCACCATATTTACAAGGATATGGTGCAGCCTTGCGTTTTCCCCTGCGCTAATGAAGGCACCCTTGCACCATAGTGCAAGAGTGTCTGCGTGCAGGGGAGGATTGTTTATGTGTAAGAAGGTGTCTGTCCCTTCCTGCACATAAACAATCCTGAAATGCCATTTTGTCACTTCTATGTGTGCTGCTTAATGCAGCACACATGGAAGTTACAAAATGTAATTTTATTTACGGATTGTTTATGTGCAGGAAGGAACACCTTCCTACACATAAACAATCCAAGTCGGTTTGCTTTTTCCGTGTGCTGCACAAGGCAGCACACATTGAAAAAGCAAAAACGAGGAGAAATAAAGCATTTCTCCTAGTTTTGCCAAGTTAAGACCAGGTTTTCCCTGGTCTTAATGTTGGCGCTGCCTCCTATTTACGCTGCCCTTGTAAATAGGGGGCAGCGTCAAAATCAATGGGTGTTGCAGTGGAACGCCCACCGCAACACCCACTGCCCACCCCTTCACGCTAAGCATAGTGTGAAAGGGGGCCTTATTTACAAGGCAGCGTTAAGCCACCTTAAGTGGCTTAACGCTGCCTTGTAAATAAGGCAAAGCCCCCATCGCCACGGAAATGTCACAAAAAGTGACGTTCCCGTGGCGATTGGGGCTTGTACATATGCCCCATTGAATGAACTTTGTTATAAGTCATTGAAGAAGATTACCCAGGGCTGAGTGGAAGAAGAATAAAAATAGGGATTACCTTTAGAAGAACATGGAGTAGGGCTAGGGAAGACTCACAAAGATTTGTATATAAAAAGATTTTGCCTACTCTATGAACTTTGGTTTTGCTTTTGCACAAATGGATATCGACTGAGAAGACTCTGCTGCTGCTATTTCTCCACCCATCGTCCTGATTCCAACGAAGTGATGGAAACTAACCTTTTTTCTCGTAGGCGTAGATACATAATAGATGCTTCTTTATTGTTGGTAGTAATAGTAGTATTAATCATTGTGGTGGTAGGACTATATTCTCCAACATCAAGTTCTGTAGAAACAAAATCCATAGTTTCCCATAATCCACCCCGTCCTGTAGGTGCTAAGTCACACATGCTAGATGAGAAAGATTTGCATATAGACACTTCTAGAAGAGACTCAATCAATCAATCAATCAATCATGTCACTTATAAAGCGCACTACATACCCGCGAGGGTCTCAAGGCGCTGGGGGAAGAGGGGGGTGGTGCTGCTACTGATCGAAGAGCCAGGTCTTGAGGAGTCTTCTGAAGGCCAGTAGGTCTTGGGTCTGTCGGAGGTTGGTGGGGAGGGTGTTCCAGGTCTTGGCGGCGAGGTGGGAGAAGGATCTGCCGCCGGCGGTCGTTTTCCGGATGCGGGGGACTGTGGCGAGGGCGAGGCTGGTCGAGCGGAGCTGGCGGGTGGGGGTGTAGAAGCTGAGTCGTATGTTGAGGTAGGCTGGTCCGGAGTTGTGGAGTGCTTTGTGTGCGTGGGTGAGGAGCTTGAAGGTTATCCTCTTGTTGACAGGGAGCCAGTGCAGGTCTCTCAGGTGGGGTGTGATGTGGCTGCGTCGGGGGATGTCAAGGATAAGACGTGCAGAGGCGTTCTGGATGCGTTGCAGCCGTCTCAGGAGCTTAGCCGTCGTTCCTGCGTAGAGGGCGTTTCCGTAGTCCAGCCTGCTGGTGACGAGGGCCTGGGTGACTGTTTTTCTTGTTTCGGTGGGGATCCACTTGAAGATCCTGCGGAGCATTCGGAGGATGTTGAAGCAGGATGAGGAAACGGCGTTGACCTGCTTAGTCATGGAGAGGGTGGGGTCGAGGATGACCCCTAGGTTGCGTACGTGGTCGGTGGGTGGCGGGGCTGTTCCCAGTGATGTTGGCCACCAGGAGTCGTCCCAGGCTGAAGGGTTGGAACCAAGGATGAGGACCTCCGTCTTGTCCGAGTTCAGCTTCAGGCGGCTGGTCCTCATCCATTTGGCGACGGCCTTCATTCCTTCGTGGAGGTGGGCTTTGGCGGTGTGAGGGTCTTTGGTGAGGGAGAGGATCAGCTGGGTGTCGTCGGCGTAGGAGATGATGTTGAGGTTGTGCTGTCGGGCGACGTGGGCGAGGGGTGCCATGTAGATGTTGAACAGCGTTGGGCTGAGGGAGGAGCCTTGGGGTACGCCGCAGATGATCTTGGTGGCCTTGGATCGGAAGGGGGCGAGGCGGAGACTGTACTTCAAATGTTTATTTTAAGCTGTTATATGACTACATCGACATGATGGATGTTAGGGAGTGTTACGTCTGCACATAGTTACCTCCTTCTGCTGCAGAGGGCATTATCTACCACCATCTACCTTTGACATATGGTATCACTTATAGCCTCTTGTATTTTGTATAGTAAGGAACATTTCAAGTATTTTCCCCTATTCAAACACCTCAATCGTCATCCAAACGCCCGAAGATGCTGACAGCAGATTGTTTCTTTAAATCCACTCAGACATTAGATACTGCTTATGCTCATAGATATAATTTTCTTGTCTTTTAAAAAAAATAGAAAATATGTTTTTTAATTTAATTGAGGACGGGAGGAGGGACATGGAGTCTAGATCTGAAACAGATCCAAATACTAGTAAAGAACATAAGTGGGCTAAAGAAGAACTAGAGCATCAGGTAGAGGGAAACCAAGCTGGACTAACATAAGACTGGAAACCTAAAGGGAAATTGTGTATCCTTAGAAGTAGATCTGTAGTACACACTAAATTCATGGGGAAAAGTGAGTGTGAATATACCTTTGAATATGGAGCGAATTGGAAATTGTTCATGGGAGGTCAGAATCCTGTCAGACCTGGAGTTTATTATATTTGCGGGAAACATGCTTATTTCCAATTACCTGTGTGTTATCTAGGTGTAGTTTTCCTGAAAATTTATCATGTGAAACATTTTGAAGATCCTGTGTGGGAGAAGAATTCAAGGCCTAAGAGAGAAGCAAGTGCTGGAGAGGTAGTAGAAGACATTTTTGGCCAATGGTTCCATGAGTGGGAGTGATTTTGAATGATGTCAAGACCAGGAAATTGTCCATCATAGTTGATACGTTAGCTACTAATACAGCAGGAGCTTTATTAGTTGTAAATACTGAAATGTTGGCGATTAGGTCCATGGTTTTGCAGAATAGACTTACTTTAGACATCTTTCTCGCAAAGGAGGGCTGAGTCTGTTGGATATTGAAGGTTCAACAGTGTTGTAATTACATTCTTGATAAGAGTAAGGATTTACAGAAATATATCAAAAATATTACAAACCGTAAGGAAGACTTGAAGAAATTAGAAGCGACAGGAGCATGGGAAGCAATTGGAGATAGGCTTAGTGCAGTAGGAAAGTGGTTTGGAAATCTGGAAAGTAGAATAGTGGGTTCTATCCTGAAACCTCTTGTGATTATTGCCTTATGTGCAGTAGTTGTACTGGTGTCTTTTAAGGTGTATCAGAGAGTAAAGGCAAAGAGGGGAGTGAAAAGAAAGAGAAGAGAAGTAGAGCTAGAATAGAAACAGTGTAATTTCTATAATTACATGAAACATCTGGAAGAGCTTAGACGTAAAGTAATTAAGACTACACGGTTTTGAATGGTTCTTCCAATAAGATCTAGAGATTATTTGTGATGGCTTGATTCACCATCAGAGGGGGGATTGGAGCAGTTTAATTTTGACTCCACCCTTATACGTCACTAGTTACACTAATTAATGTGCAATTGGCACTCTGCTCACTCGTTTGATTTATTAACCAGTAATAAATAATGGAGCTTCAATTATATTCCTGAAATGCTCCATGGTAATACATTAAGAAAGATATAATGTGAGTGTATAGTAAGGTTGAAAGATTTCCATTTAATTATGGTTTCACACATAGCTACCCGAATGTTTTACTATGTAACCCCAATTCACCTATAATATTTCTTCAACCCTGATTTATTCATTTACAATATATCCACATTGCCGTATTAATATTGTGACCACACGTAGACATATATCCAAATGTCGGGTGCACATCGAGTACTTTACTAAGTTAGCAAATCCAAAGGCCTTAAGCTTTTGGGATTTCAATGTTTAGCCTTCAACTTGAAAGTTGCTTGCTTGCATGTTTTCTCTACTCTGCAAGTTCAGATACAAGGCTACATTAGTTAGTGAATAGGCATTGTTTATTTGTAGCGATAGTAAGGTATGGGCGGAAACTTTTGGCAAGGAGAAGACGCGCTAACAAAGTTGGAGACGAGTTCTCATGATGAAGAAAGGATGCCCAAGGTTGATCAAATGTGCCCAAATGAAGGTGTGGGAGAAAAGCTGAAAGTTGGCAATTTGGACCATGGAAGATGGAAATGTACTGGAAGAGGATGACATTGGTTACCTTGAATACTGTGTGTGTTAATAGGTGTTGTATAGTTAGTTAGAGCAGCAGACGCCTTTAAATTTTCCAGAGATACAGACCTCATTGCTACCTCTCGGAAAGTGGATTTATACTATACACTGTTTTTGATTGGAGCACTTGTACTGAAGTCTCCATTATGATGACTTTGCTTCCTTGATCAATTAGGGTTCCCTAATATAGAGTAGTGTAGAATAACTTACATTTTGTGAGTTCACTCATGACTAGACAGGAAGAGCGAAACTTACAATTCAACTTGCACATTTTATTTCTAATCTTTTGCATCGGAGCGACAGAAATTTCTAGTATGTTTCATATTGTTTAGACTAAATTTCCTTAGGAAGTTTGGACATATTTTGGTGATTTTATAATTCTATAATTTACTTCTGAGACTCATTTATGTCAGTTTGTTTCTGAGTCTGTAATAAACCTAATTAGTCTTCTTTAGTGTTCTTGGATTTAGTGTGTAACCAAATGTGTTACACTGTTAAATAATTTCATAAATTTATGGCTAACTCCCTCTTACCTGTCAAGCTTCTACAAGATCGATCGAGCAAAATAAATTGTTGTCTGATGGGTCCAGGACTCCATCACTCTCTCTATCTTTTTTTATTTTTACATCTCTCTACCTCATCTTTCTGTCTACTACTCTCACTGCCTCACAACTCTCTCTCTTTCTCATCATGTCTCTACCTCTATATCAACATCAGCACCCTTTTTACCTGTCCTGTCTCTCTACTTTACCTTTTCTCCCTCTTTTTCTCCCACCTCTCTCTCTCTCGTCCTCACTACTCTAATGTTTCTCACCGGTTACTCCTTGTTGTTACTCACATCTGAACCCTTTTGTAAAGCACTCTGACACTCTGGGTTTTATGCTCTTGATTGTTCTATATCAGGAGCTTAATAAATAAATCACTAGAATGTGATGGGAGTACCGGGACATGATTGTATATGTGCCGTGCGTATGTGTCATGTGTCCTTGTGTAATATTGCTCTGTGAATCCATGCCAGCATGTAAGTGTATACTCAGCTGTCCCTGCAGCCACCTGCCTTTACATTTGTGGATTCAGGTAAAGACACCCCAGTTGACTTTGTCAATGCTCCTTTACATCATGCCTTCTATAAAATGCAATTCTGCAATCTATAAGATTGGCCAAGGGCTCTGGCCTCGCAGTAAAAGGCACGTTTGCCTCTCTTGCACCCACTGGGAGGGGCGAACGAGGAATCAATAATGTCTGGGGTCTCAGACAATAAATAAATCATGCTTTGAAAGCTCGTTCATTGACACATGAACGTGGCGGGCTCAACAATCAGGCCTTGCTTTCTCTATGAAATGTATGCGGAAGGAGGCGCTGTCTCTGTGCTCTGTCTGCCACACCTTGCATTGCACCGATTTTATATGCCAGGTTTATGCAGATCTACAGATATGTGGCATGAATACAATCATGCATGCGAAAGACGGGATTATACGAGGACAGCAGTATTCAGAGCAGCACCACGCATCATCCAATCACATGCCTGAAGTCTTTCTTCTGTGCCATGAATATTTCATTAGCTGCTTGACATGGAAATGTTCTTGAGGCGCGCGCACTTGAGGGATTTCGTGATATACAATTCAGTATCTTCTTGGCTGTTGTTCGCGTGTGAAGGCAAGCACGCCCTGAACGGTAATTCAGAATAAATTGAATGTATGTCGATAACCGCTCGACCCAATCAGAGATATTACAGTCGTTAACATTTCCGACAACTGCCTCCAGGTACAGAATCACAAAGACCCCCGCATGAGCAACTCCATTTGTGCAGCTAGTGACGTCACGTGAGTGTGGTTTCTTGCTTTGCCCACAGTGTTTTCATTTACCGTGCACATTGTGCAGACAAGCTCCAGCTGTTTTCAAATCTTACTTAAATCCAGGACTAGCACATTTTTTTACGCATGATTAAATACTAGATTATGTGTAGATTCAGGGTATATGGAGAGGAAACTAGTGGCCTTCTAACATGTGTCCGCCAATTCTCAGTTTTAGGATGTATATGATTTAGAAAGGCTACATTTCCTGAGGAAGAGAGATTCTTAGGCACCTACAAATGACATTCTTTCTGCATGAATATTTTAGTGATCGAAATGTAATAAAGAAAGTAGCATTCAACACTTTCCTCGAAGTATTTTCCTCTTTAAAAGTAAAAAATAAATATTTTTATTCTGTTGGGCACTTTTTATGTGTCCATGGTCATAGTGCATGTGGGTGAAGCACGCATGTTTGCCTTGAAATAACAGTCCATATGAAACAAAATAGAATTACTAAATATTGTCAGACCTAGACATAAAGTCTTGCTCATTGCTCTCAGAATTCAGTGGGGTAGTGTTTTGTAGGCGTGAGTGAAGTTGCATAACTACTTTCTCAAACTTTATGAAGCTGAATGGGAAATTTCACAATGTTGAGAAACTAGCAAAGCATTTTACTTTGGAACTTCATCTGCAGAGTTTTGCAGCTACAAAAAAATGCATTTATTAAAATGATTCTTCCCAAAACTGTTTCTGAAAATATTAATTTGATCCGTTTTAGTAAAAAAATGTTCGAAAACTTTACTTTTGCAAAGCACATAATCTCCAAAGACCCTCTTCTCAAACTTTGAACCATATATGCATGACCAGCGGAAGTTTATGCATGCAATGTCCCTTCAGAGAGTTGAACCACATCTGACCTCTGTTTCCAGTGGGCCCTCTTTCACTGCAGGTGAGAAGCCCTGGTGCACATGGAATCCTGGCGTTCCATTTCCACACCCTGACCTGACATAATTATGTAGAGTGTAAACAAACACCCAGAGCACTACAACAAGCACTTTCGATGGTCTGCTATGGAGCAGGTCCGATTTTATTGATGAATGTTCTGATCCAGTATTGTTTGTTTTTGCGTTCTTTACATAGGAAAAACAGCCGACACATGTTTCGTCTTAGACAACTTTTTCAAGGCTTAAAAACAGTAACAAAGGCCGTACAGTAAATGGGGAACACGAGAGCCCGGCACAGTCAACGGGAACCTAAAATTGATAGACGGTGCCCAAAATTCGAAGTAATATAATGTTCAACGGACCAAGGTGAGTCCATGATAGGAACAAAGTGCTGAGACGCTGGAAGCAAAACCAGCATTTAAGAGTGGAGGGCCTTGATAAATCAGAGGTTTACGCAAAGTTGAGTAACCAGCCTGACGCGTGTGTCCCGGAGTGTGGGGAGTGTTTTCCACTTTTGTCCCATTTTCGGGAGCCCAGGACTTGCCATGCGATGCCGTGGAGAAATTGTTTCTCTGAGGAGTAGAAGATGGCTGCTTCATCCACAACACGGAGTGGGATATGCCCAGGATGGTGGATTGACGAAGGGATGACTTCCACACTCAAGGAACACAAGGCTTTTTGAGCTAAGAAAACCTGCAGTATGTAGTCTAAGACCACTATGTGGCAAGCTGCTAAACAGAGACGTCACTGGTGGCAACATAGACTGCCTCTCTGTCAAGGTGCTGCCTAACCTCTGCGTGAAACTCAAGGGCAAGGAGTGGCAAGTAACTTAAATTTGAAAGTATGGATCTGTGGTTGAATGATTTTGCAACATCAACCCTTTTGAGTGAAATTTCCAGGTTTGATACAGACCTGTAGCGGAGTTCTACAATCGTGGCTATATGAGATACTGCATCAATAAACATCTTCGGGGGATATTCTCAAGGACTTATCGCCGATTTATCGGCACTTTAGCGCCGCAAAAGTGGCGATAGATTCATCGCCCTATTCCCAAGCTGGTGCAAACTGCCGATATCGCCAGTTTCCCAGCGATAGCTGCCGCAAAAAACATCGCCACGGATGAGAGCGACAACTAACGCTAATGATATGCAGAGTAGGCGTACCCGTGAAAAAACACATGAAAACACCACTTCGCAATATTCTCAACGACCAGCCCGATCTGCGATGCGACCCAAAAACAGGCGATAAGGCGCGTTAGCAGCAGGGACTTAACACCTGCCTTTTACTGGTGTAAAGCCAGGCGACAACCTGCAGCATGAAAGGGAGCCCAGCCCAGAGCCACATCTGAAGACCAACACATGTCATGGAGCTACTGACCATGCAGCTCGGAGACCCAAGAGGGCCACAACACCCACCGCCCCCACTCCCCCACCCCCGGACTACCACCGAGGCAGCGCAGAACAAGACAGCTGCCCATCCAAAAACGGCATGGCCCCTCAGCCACACAATTGCAGAATGTGGGGAGAGGTGTGAACCAAGTATGTGTGAAGGAGGCAAGTCACCCATGAATAAGAATGTACACAATGCCAAGTGTGGCGGTGATGTGCTGGACAGACTACAGTATGCAGAGCACAGACATGTCCATATGGACATATACTGCTGGTGTTTGTAGTGTTGTGGAAAGTGGACGCAACCATGTTACCTCAGGCAGTGGGGAAGACCCCGGTCATGTATCCGTGTCGTCCCCCCCTGTAAGCGTAAGCGGAGTGGGCTGGGCCGGCGTACGCCAGGCCAGCATAGGAGTGTGAATAAATAGGCTGGGGCTCTGGGCGTGATTCACTTCCCGGATGGCCAACGCGTCTGCCAGGGAGGCGCCCCTCACCCTGCCACGAGTCCGCCGCCATTACCGCCAGCCTCCTCAGCCGATCGCTGGCATCCGCGACACAGGCCCCCAGCGCACCCAGCGGCACAGCACCGCGGAGTTATGTGTGGGCTGACTACTGTCTGCGGCCTACACTGTGGTCAGCAGGGCCCGCAAATCAAATCCAATCCTGACCTGCGAGGACACGCCATCCACTCTGGCTGCACACCCGCTGAGCGTTCCAGGTGCCACCAACTCATTGCACTACAAGTCATCATCACGTGGCTGTGGGCCCTTTCTGACCGCTGCCTCCGGCCTACACTGCGGTCAGCAGGGCTCACAAATCAAATCCAATCCTGACCTGCGAGGACACGCCATCATCTCTGGCTGCACACCCGCTGAGCGCTCCAGGTGCCACCAACTCAGTGCACCACAAGTCATCATCACGTGGCTGTGGGCCCTTTCTGACCGCTGCCTCCGGCCTACACTGCAGTCAGCAGGGCCCGCAAATCAAATCCAATCCTGACCTGCGAGGACACGCCATCCACTCTGGCTGCACACCCGCTGAGCGCTCCAGGTGCCACCAACTCAGTGCACCACAAGTCATCATCACGTGGCTGTGGGCCCTTTCTGACCGCTGCCTCCGGCCTACACTGCGGTCAGCAGGGCTCACAATACAAATTCAGTCTTGATTTATTTATGGCGCAGTCCAGTAGGCAACAGACATTGCTTCCAGTGCGGCCCGCCCGGACGACGCATCATCGCTGGCTGCACACCCGCTGAGCGCTCCAGGTGCCACTAACTCAGTGCACCACAAGTCATGGACCCTATGTTTGAATCTTGTGTGTGTGATTCCAGATCTGGTGCCACGAACTCAGTGCACCACAAGTCATCACCACGAGGCTGTGGGCCCTTCCTGACCGCTGCCTCCGGCCTACACTTTGGTCAGCAGGGCTCACAATTCGAATTGAGTCTTGATTTATTTATGGTGCAGACCAGTAGGCAACAGACATTGCTTCCAGTGCGGCCCGACCGGACGACGCATCATCGCAGGCTGCGCACCAGCAGATTTCTTCCGGTGCCACGAACTCAGTGCAGCTCAAGTCATGGACCCTTTATTATTGAATCTGTGTGTGTGATCCGATGATCACTGTTCTAGTTGTTGCCAGCACCAACCACACCCTGAGGGCTGGCTTACACTCACCCCACACCCATCCAGCACAGGCGTCACTGGACATGTGACCCTGGTAATAAAAAGGGGCCGGGCGCACGTGCCCGTAGCCAGTTCCACCATACATCTAAGTGTGTCCGTGTGGTCATTTTGAATGCGTGATGGCCCCTGGCCCTACCACATCACATCGTGCTGTGGACAGCGGACGCAAGCATGTCACCTCAGGCAGTGGGTAAGACCTTGGACTTGTGGCTCTGTCGTCCCCCCTGTAAGCGTAAGCGGAGTGGGCTGGGCCGGCGTACGTCAGTCCAGCGCAAGGGTGTGTAGAATTAGCCCGGGGCTCAGGGCGTGGTCCAGTTCTGACCTGGACAAGGAAGTTACCAATGCGTTTGTCTCTGTTGTAGTGTCGGCGCCACCCGGCCCGCAATTGACAATGTTGCAATGTAGCATGCACCCGGAGGGCGGGCTCGCACAAACGGTGAAATGAAGGAGCGCAAGACCGCTCGGGGTCTTGGCTCATACATGCCAAGTGTTGTGTGTATCTGTGTTGCCGCAGCATGAGCCAAATGCCTAGCCTTAATCGCAGCGCGAGTTCAGCCAGGCATGAACTCTACAACTGTGTCCGCACTATCCTTACCATAGGCCTACACTCACGTGGCCGCCCACCTTCAACGGCCAACATCACAGTGTCGTTGTCAGGCTTTTGGACATGCGCAGACAGGCATGACAATGGTGTGCCGTTGGAGTGCAAGTGATGCAACCGCGCAGCGTACACAAGTGAATAGGCCCGGGGGGAGGGAGGAGCAGCTGTGAGGCAACGTAACACACAGTGATGCCGCTCATTTGCCACATGCAAGTCATGTCAAACATGAATCCCAAAGTCGCACACATCCCACCCCACACCCAACAAGCCACATCACAGTTCCTGAATGCAAGCAGATGACAAACTGACATCAGGGATGAAAGCTCCTTTGTCTGAACTATCAGGCGGAAGCACATCTGCACATCCGACCTCGGAATTGCATGTGCCCGGCACCCCCTGACAGATATGATAGCAGTTGAGGACGACTCCCACACTACACACAGCCCGACGACAGACCAACGTATACACACCCCACACACAGAAGTCCTTGCTCGGAGTTATCTTGCATGGAATGGCCTTCACACTTACTCCCACACCATCCCAGGCGTACAACCATTGCACACTTAAACAACTCATTGATCCGAGCTGTGGCATTTCATCCACAGAACTGGCGTAGGTCAGAACAGTGCCGCTTCAACCAGTGCCACTGACGCAATGGCAGAACATCCCGGACACATGCACAACCCCTGTCACGTGGTACTGTACCGTGCACATATGCTGCATTTACCGGGGGCACTGCCATTGGTAGTGCTGCGGGTCAGTTACCGGCTAAGCTTCCGCCTTGCCAACGTCACCTGCGTTCAGCCTGTGTTGCATTGTCGATCGTGCATATTCGAGTGGTCCATGGATGTCTGCCTATCCAACAGGACGGTAGGCGAACTGGATTATGACATGTGTGTGCCCCCCCTGTTGGCCCACGACCAGGAGTGTCACCGTGATACCCGTCTATGGGATGCCTGGATACTTGGCATACATGCTGGCAGCTGGACCTGGGATATTGCAGAACTCCTCGTGTGCAGTGACCACATTGAGCCGCTCCCCTATTGGGCTGTGGTGCTAATTGGTGACAGGGGGTGGACGCAGCACATCTGTCCGGACCTGCTAATGGATAGCCTCGCCGTCCTGTTCGATGGAGTCGACAACGACCTCATGTTGGAGATGATTGCCTACGAAGCTGCAATCGCTTTCATGGACGTGTAACTACGTACCTGCAGCCACAACAGTTTGTAACCCATTGCACATGTCCCAACGCCTTATTGCATCTTGGGGTTCTGGTCACATATCCCACGACAACAGTGGACATGGCTGCATTCGCCTGGACCCCGAATACGTGGGCGGACAACCACGCGGGGTAACACACACCTGTGAAAGGTGAGTGGACAGCGGCGCTTGGCAACGTTCCTCATTCTGACATGCTGCTGCATTGCTCCGCATGTTGTGGCACTTCTCTTGCCTGTACTGACACGCATATGCTAATAAAGTCTACGCACATTCACTTGTATTCAACTGTGATGTGAGTTGTTTTGAATGACGATGTGTGTCTCGCTGCCTATCTGGGTCACGGCCATACATGCGCATTGATAGCATTACCCAGGGAGTACCATTTATGTGGAATCACTGTCCCTACATTCATCAATACTTTCATGCATAATTGATCAGTGCCATGACACATCAGTGTGAATTTGAGTGTTTTATTCGCATTCAGTGGGGTGTTTCAGCTGGACCAGTACAGGGCCATGCAAACCCCACTTTACATTGTCGCCCCGTGGAGGGCCAGCCAGAGTCCTTTGGGATTGACAGGTTCATCGGAAGAGGAAGACTTCAGTCCGCAGTGTGATTTCTGTGTCATTGGTAACCATTCCAAATATGGCAGTCCATGTCGTGGTCCAAGGTGAGTGTCGCTGAGTGTAACGGGGGACAGTGGAAGATGTTATTCCAGGGCATGATGCAGAGGGCAGAAACAAGCTGAAACAGGCCATGTGGCGGTGATGTATGCTACCACTTCAATCTCACCACCAAGCCAGATTCATCATCATCTTCGTCCTCTGATGTGTCAGGTGCCTCACATGTGGGTGGTGGTGTTTGGTCTGCCGCACTGTGTGGCACTGACACTTCAGGGGCGGAGATGTGGATGGAGTAGTAGCAGCAGCATTCAGCCGCGCCAGGCCGTGTGGCGGCAATGCCATGATGAGGACTGCAGGGCATGGAAGATCCCAGCTACATCTCGCTGGTGTGCAGCAGTGGCAGCCAATCGTTCTGCATGCATCCGCTCCATGTTCTCTATGATCCTCCGCATGTACCCCAACTCCCGGCTGACATCGCTGGAGCCACTCTGACTAGACAGGTGTTCTTGTCTCCGAGTCATGACTCCAGCGATGTCAGCCATGGATTGTTGGAGAGCATGGAGCGGACAGTGGGTGTCCGTTAGGGACTGTAAGTGGACCCTGATGGGACTTAGACACCCACGTATGGCATCTAGTTTGGCTGCCATGAGGTCGAACCCCACCCGCAGCTGATCAGCCATCTTCTCCTGGCACCCTGACACACGGCGTTGGAATGCCATGTGTTGGTCGTGGGGGTCCTGGGAGACAGCCGTGGTGGTGGGTGCTTCCTGCTGTGTGGTCTGTGCAGGGGGTGGGGTCTCCTCGATGCAGCTGGGCTGCCCTGCTCCTGGAGGTGGGGTGCCGAAGCTGTCCATGAGCTGCTGGAGGGCGTCGGTGTCGATGTTGGGGAGGTCCTCTTCGTCATCAGTGCTGAGTTGTTGTGTCTGCTCTGCAGGAGGTGTTGATTCTCCCTCTGCAATGTGAAGGGGAGATGCAGATTGACACTGTGTTCACATGTATGTTCACGCATTGTACAGGTTTACTGACGGACTGCATGTCAATGTACATTGTGACTGTTTGTGAGGAGATGCCTATTTGATGCGGGACAGTTGACATTTCTACACCATCAGGGATGTGAGGTTGTACTTGTCCATTGTCATCTCACAGTTTCCTGCTATGCCAAATGCGAATGGCCATTTTCTACACACAAGCGGCAGCAGTTGTGTCCTCTGTTCTGTTGTGAGGGTGTTGCAGTTTGTACCACATTGTTGTCAATGTTGAGGTGCTCTGATTCTTATGTGTGTGTGCTGCATTGTGGGTGTGTTGCCCCTTCAGCTCTGATTTGGCTGGCCCTTCTCCCTTTCGGGCGGTGTGCCTTTCACTTCTGTGCTTTTACAGTGCTGAGATATTGCAGACTTGGGTAAATTGGGCTCTTGGTCGGAGTTGTGACTCTTGGGCATGGTTTGCCTGCAGATGTGCTCTACTTAATTGTGCATGTGTGCCATTGTGCCCATCTCCCCCGTCCCCCAGTCCCTGGTGGTTACTCACCCTGTTGCTGTTGGCTCGGGTCATGTTGTGCAGTGTCCGGTCCACCAACTCCTGCCACCGTCTCCCCAATGATGACTCGGCTCACCATTTCCTCCATCTCATCCAGCTCCTGGTGTGTCGCTGGGCTCCCACCTCCAGTCTGCATTGCTGCTCTCAGCGATTTTCAGCTTGGTTTTGTGCTTCACATCAGTCCAGCGCTTCTTGCAGTCGTCCACTTCCCTTCTCTTCACTCCGACTGCACTCACCTTGTCCACGATGGACTGCCATGTTCCATTTTTTGTTGCCAATGACACAGTGGAGGTGACGAACAGTTGTTGATGGTGTTCGACCACCTCCGTTATCAGGATCCTGTTTTCCTGCGGACTGAACCGCGTCTTCCTCTTCTTCTTCTCCTTGCCCTTCCCTGACCCCGAGGTCCCAGGCTGGTCCTCCGTGGGGCTTGTGGGGTTCGGGTTGTCCTCTGTACTTGCTCCGGCTGCCTCCATTGTGCTTCACAGTTGTTATGTGTTTTTTTTTTTTTGGCTGCTTTTATGGTGATTTTTCCCGCCTGACGTGTGAATTGCAAGCCTGGCGCTGCTTGTCGCCGATTTTTCTATCGCGGTTGGGCCCATCGCAACTTTTTTCGCGTTCGGGTTTCCTTTTTTATCGCCGTCGCAGTAGTTGTATCGCGGACATTTGAGGCGTTATCGGGAAACTATCGCATGTTACCACCGTGTTGTGAATACGATGTCACGGGGTTATTTCCCCGCGATAGACGGCGATATGAAAAATTGCGTTAGCCTATTTTGGCGATGTTTATCGCACGTTCTTGTGAATATCCCCCTTCATGTATACTTAGTTTAGCCACCTGTTATCCACCTAATATTATTATTGTAAAGGGCGATATGTTTTTATGGTTTTAAAGACCTAATGGTCTAAATAAACGTCATGTTTTTGACCTGGTTATTGGTCTACAGAAAAACATATTTACAAGCCTCACTATGCGCAAGAACAATTCCTACTTTAGTGACTAGTGGCTGTACTCTGACGTTTATTTATACATTACTACTCCTTTGCAGAAGGGCATAAACAGTCAAAACTTTTACAAACTGGCTGTTCAGGAAAGCCAGTAAATGCATATTAAACCCACTCATGTTAAGACATAAATCTTCTGCTTCGCTCTTATATTTAGGCCCTTGTGTTCATGTTCACACCTGAGGCAAATTATGTTTTTTGCTGTCTCACCACAGTCAATTCCTCTTTCTCGGTCAGTGATGAATACTCACAAGTGTCCGAAATCTACTCTCGGTAGGCAGACAGTCAGCAGTAAGATAGTGAAGAAATATACAAGCTTGTGTAAGACCCATATCTCCTAAACACCATAAGTGTCCACTTGGATGTGGGCATTGCCTAGAGCCCTCAACTAGAAAATATGCAGCTGTATGACATGACTATGTTGAGAATAATGCCACCTCTAGGCAATAGGGTGTGGTTCCAATCAGTGAAGTAAAATCACCCAGCGACACAGGTTTAGTAATAGCAGAACCTGATATTAGGATCTGTAGGCCTGTTGTACTAAAACTGGTCACAATTTGCAACCAGTATTTGGCAAGCAGTAAAGAATTTTACAGATAAACCAATGTACTAATAGGCTGGTTTATAAAATTCAGTTCGGGAGTGTTTTGCAAGCCGACCTACTTCATGAATATCCATGAGGTAGGTTGCAAATTGCTCCAGATGGTGGCCATCACAAAGATAGTGGCTTGTTAGGATCAGCAGACCACCATGTCTGTGAGAGCCTTTTAATAAAGTAAACCTTTTGTTTTAAATGCAGCCAGTTTTCCTTAAAGGATATGGTGCTACTTTTAAAAATGATAGATAACTTTTTTTTTTACGTTCACATGGCTTATCACCCCAACTTGCTAGTCGGTAAGTTTCCACTGTTGTGCGACCGGATTTTGGTTGAAAGACACTGACACATCTCATAACGAATTTCTATTTGGAAGGGATGCCTATAACATTCCCCTTCCAAATAGCAATTCAGTGTGTCGTCACAGAACACTTATAGGAGTTAGTAAAAATTTACTGAGTCCTAAAATGCCATTAGTACATGGCAAAAAAGCATTTTGTGGTTGCGAACAGTGATTTGACTGTCACTATAAAAACTTTTAGTCTATCTGGCCCTTAGTTTTCTTTTGGATAGTCACATTTCAGGTATGTCTTGTATATATGATCAGACTGTGCCTGACCATTCCATTGTTGGTAGTGGCAGATCAGTATCGGTTTTCAGGGCTTTGTTGTGTACGGGCTCAGTGCTCCCATAAAGCCACTTAAATCCTATGGAGTCCTAGCTTGATTTACTACACTGATGACTAGTTTAGCCAGCTGGAGCCAACCACAATTTCACTTTCTCAACGTAGCCAAGCTCTGACTCTTGTGTTTTCTTTCAGGACAGTGTGAAGTGGTTGCGTCCTACAGCACTAGTGACTGCCTGCTGAAGACTAAGTTGTATTTTGCCTGACTCCATTTCCTGTCTCTGCAGGCTATCTTTGCCCATTAGCAATTCTGGGTTGATGGTCTGTGTGGTATCTGCACTGCTACGCGAGAGCGCACAACATTTTCTTGAATATTGCTGGCTCTGCAAACTGCTATGTGCCATGAGCCACTAGGCATCGATGTAGCAGTGTGGCGGCCATATTTGATATTCAGCGCTTCCAACAGTTCTGTGAGCCACACAGTTACTGTCCACTTTCATTTTTCATTGGTAAGAGGATAGTGAACATCTTATTTAATCCACAGGAGCCTTTAAGCTAATGGATGCACTGCTGATCTCTGGAGGACTTTCTACTTTGTTTATGCATGACATTGCCCCTGATCTACATACCTAGCATTCAATTATTTAACATTGGCAAGTGCTGCTGCAGTAGTGCATGCCTCATTGCTCGCCATTACTGCAATAAGCATTGCTTCATTATTTGCAAGTTCTTCATACCCGTCCCGGCTCTACAGAGTTAGCTCTGTCATGCAGTGCGATAACTAACCTCCTCCTTTTCTTCAGGAGCCCGGAGAACCTTCTATGAGTTGATCAGATTATTTAACAATTATATGATGGCTTTGATGGTAAATCATTTGTAGGTGCTAGGAAAAAAGCACTATTATTTAATCTATTGCATGATCACCTCCTGGAACTTTTTCCTGTGATCATGATGAATTTATTGAGGCTTTGGATTTATTTAGTGCACATTTCATTCAGGAGCCATACATTGTGATGGTGAGACACACTTTTTATACTAGACATAAACTTATTCAAAAATCCATTTATTCTTATGTAATTTCACTTTGTGCTTTGTCTGGCAGCTGTGAGATTATTGTGGATCAGTATGTCTGATATCAGTTGATGTTATGCTATTCCAACAAGAAAATACACTATCAATTCTTGAGACTTTGTAACTCAGCCTTAGGCAAAACCATTGATATACCTTGACGGTCCATTCAGTCATTCAAATTAATGACGATAGATTGTTTGTTTTGGAAGTGGCCAATGAGGGAAGGTGGATTCAGTTAAGGAAAAACCTGATAAGGGAAAAGATGAGAATACATTACTTTTGTCCCCAAAAGTTATTGTTTGAAATGTGGGTCTAGAAACCACCTATCACCAACTGAAAATGGGCCAGTGTTGGAGAACAGGTATTTAAATTTGGAAAAGAGTGACCACTTTTCATATGTTTGTAACAATACAATTACGAGAGTTAGTATGATTTTGGAGTCTGAAAATTTCAATGACACCTAAGTGCATTTCGTTTTGGGAGCGAAAAAGGTCAGTTTGAGGAAGCTAAATTAATATGTGAAAAGTACTATGCACGAGAAGGTAATAAGTCTAACCAGATATTTTGACTGTGGATAGTAAAGTCAACAAAGTGATGAAGAGCCAATTGAACCACTTACTTGTGAGATTGTAATAGATGTAAGGAAGATAGCCGATTCACTAACACCCTTTGATATTACATTCAATGACTATTTTTATCAGCTATTTTTTTATTTTATCAGATAAAATAAAAAATTGGAGACTGTAAGAAAATTGATTATTATTTGAGGTGGATGACTACCCACCTCAAGGAACACTCACAACCCCTGTCATGGTGAACTCTTAACGCCACTAAATAAAACTGAGCTCAGCTCCCCTATAACTATGGCACAGAGCAGACATGCTTAACTTAGAGGCAATGTGCAAAGTATTTATGCAGTACCGAAACAGTAATAGAGTTAAAATGCAAAACAATAAAAATCTGAAAACAAATTAAAAAATAGAGTAAAATTTAATAAACAAAATGACATCACAATGACAAAAATTCAATGAAGGGAACCGTAGGTATACATTTTTAAACTTAAAAATAGTGCTAAGGAGCACAAAGTTCCAATGATAGCTAGTAGTCCGGGACCTATGTGCAATTTGAAGCTGACCCCAATAGAGCATGGTCCGGATACACCAACCAGGTTTCTCCTGCTCAAATATTGTACATTCTGACTTTAGTGCTTTAAGTCCCAGTCCACTGCAGGAGTACACAGCTAAAGCACCCCAGGATCTGATGGGGAGGCACGTAGAGACACACAGGGTGCCAGACAGAGGCTAAATAGCAGGGTCAAGTCCAGGTCCACTGGTCAGCTGGGAAGGTACAGGCAGAGTCCTGTTTTAGCTTGCTGTTTCCCTGTTGCTGTAACAGAAGGCCACACTTATGACCTTTGGAGTCCACTTCTTTGTTCTGGGTACAAGAGAGGGCAAATGTGGTCCTTTCAGGGATCTTTTCAGGTCGCCGACAACAGGCTCAGTCCTCTTTTGATCTTCCTCAGATCCAGGAGTGTTCTGATATCGGTACATGGAGATGCAACATTTATGCCGGCATAAGCTAGTTAGTGGAACTGACTTCAGGGAAAGCCCTAACCAATGGGGTAAAAGTTCTAGGGGCCAAACCAACCCACTATGGGCATTTTCAAGATGGTGTCAGTCTTCAGTCACATTAAACTTGGGTTTTGAGAACTGAGGGTGTGTCTGGAATGTACTATGGTAATACTAGTGTCTTCCCACATATACCACTAAAATCCTGTTTGGGGCAGTCCCTTTACCACCAATAAACCAAAGGACAGAAGTCTGGTAGAACAAAGCAGAGTATTTCAGCAACCAGACAGGGGAGATACACAAGAATTGTTTTGGAATCCTGTTTCTGTTCATTTCAAGCGCACCCCTAGTGTTATATGTGAAAAGCCAGAGACAAACGTCTGGTAGAACAAAGCAGGATTTTCCTGCAACCAAACAGAAGATACACAAGAATTGTTTTGGTATCCTGTTTTCTGTCTTTTCACGTACACTCCAGTGTTATATGTAAACCCAGCAGACCTATCAAGAAGGATTTGACACCCTAGCAGAATTTGACACTGTATTGTCGAAAGGGATGCTCACAGCCCCAATCTACATATTTTGCCAGGTTCAGAGGGGTCATCTCTGCCCATTCAGGTCAGCGTATTGTTTGCTCCTGGGAGTCCTACATTAGACAGCATATTTTTCACTCATGCAACTAGGAAGGGCTTTAAGTGGGTTGAAAAAAGAGGGGGGGTCTCTACTAGGGTTGTGCCGAAGACGTGTATGTACAAAACCTTTTCAAGGGGCATGGCCTATGTAATTAAAGGTGTGTCTTGAAAATGTAGTGAAAAATTCTGATTATTTTTTTTATTTTTTATTTATAGAGTTTTGTATAGCGTTAACTCAACCCGAATCAGAGCGCTTTACATAGATGGCAAAGTCACAGATAAATGAGTAAAACATGGGGTAAATACAAACATGTAGTAGGCACAATATATAGCCACAATATACACTAGAAGTATAAGATGAACAGTAGCAGTTGCATGAGTTACAAGTGGAATACATGTATAGTCACAATATATACAGGAGGTATACGGTAAACAGTAGCAATAGCGCGAGTTACATATGGAGTAAATGCAGTTATATGGGGTAGGCACAGATACATGGCAACAGAGTGTATAGGACGTATACGGTGGACATTAGGAAAAGTGGTCTGTTAGGTTCAGCGCTAGGGTGTGTCGACTTGGTAAACAGAGTATGCAACATTGTGCATAGGGGTATATGATAAACAGTAGCAGTTGCACAAGTTATATACAGGGTAGGCGTAGAATGTGCAAAAGAGCATATAAGCCTAAATACATAGCCCAATGTATACACAAAGAGTATACGGTAAACAGTAACAGTTGCAAGAGTTGCATAAGGAGTATATGTCGTTACATGGGGTAAGCTCAGATACATGGCAACAGAGTAAGTAAGAGGTATACGATGGACAGTAGGAGATGTGGGCTGTATAGGTTTGAGGTAGTTACGCTAGGGTGTGTCAACTTAGGAAACAGTGAATGCAGCAGTGTACATGGCAACAGAGTACAGATACATGGTAACAGAGTATATAGAATGTATACGGTGGACAGTAGGAAAAGGGGTCTATATGGTTCTGAGATAGGTAAACTAGGGTGTGTCGACTTAGGAAACAGTGTATGCAACATTGTGCATAGGAGGTATACGATAAACAATATCAGTTGAACAAGTTACATATAGAGTAGGCATAGAATGTGCAAAAGAGCATATGGGCACAAATGTATAACCGCAGTATACACAAGGAGTATACGGTAAGCAGTAGCAGTTGCACGAGTTACATAAGAAATATGTCGTTTCATGGGGTAAGCTCAGATACATGGCAACAGAGCAAGTAATAGGTATACGATGGACAGTAGGGAATGTGTGCTGTATAGGTTTGGGGTAGTTAAGGTGGGGTATGGGGTATGACAACCTAGGAAACAGTGAATGCAGCAGTGTACACAAGAGGTATATGATAGACAGTAGCAGTTGCATGAGTTACAAGTGGAGTAGGCGTAGAATGAGCAGAAAAAGCATATAGGCATAAGGTAACATATAGGCATAGAGTAATAGTGTAGCCCAGTGTTAACGTAGGATGAGCAAATGAACACTCATAGGGGGATATTCTCAAGAACGTGCGATAATCATCGCCAAAATCGGTTACCGCAAGTTCTCATATCGCCATCTATCGCGGGAAAATAACTCCGTGTTAACGTGGCATTCTCAACACAGCGGTAACATGCGATAGCACCCCAATAACGCGGTAGATGTCCGCGATAACATTACCGGGACGGCGATAAAAATCTCAACCCGAACGTGAAAAAAGTTGCGATGTGCCCAACCGCGATAAAAAATCCAGCGATAAGCAGCGCCAGGCCTGCAAGTCCCACAAGTCAGGCTGCAAAAAGCACAATAAAAGCGGCAACACAAAACACAAACAAAACACAAACAACTGCAAAGCACCATGGAGGTACTTGGAAGCACAGAGGACAACCAGAACCCCACAAGCCCCACGGAGGACCAGCCTGGGACCTCGGGGTCAGGGAACGGCAAGGAGAAGAAGAAGAGGAAGACGCGGTTCAGTCCGCAGGAAAACAGGATCCTGATCACGGAGGTGACAGAACACCATCAACAACTGTACGTCACCTCCACTGTGTCATCGGCAACAAAAAATGGAATATGGCAGTCCATCGTGGACAAGGTGAATGCAGTCGGAGTGCTGAGGAGGACAATGGAAGAGGTCAAGAGGCGCTGGAATGATGTCAAGCGCAAAACCAAGCTGAAACTCGCCAACACCCACAAAGCAGCAATGCAGACTGGGGGTGGGAGTCCTGCGCCACTGGAGGAGCTGGATGAGATGGAGGAAATGGTGTCCACAGTCATCAGTGTGGAGACGGTGGCTGGAGTTGGGGGACCGGACACTGCTCAACATGACCTGACACAACAGCAACAGGGTGAGTAACGACCAGGGACTGGGGGGATGGGAGGAGATGGGCACAATGTCACACATGCACAAGTAAGTACAACACATCTGCGGACAGGCCATGCCCAAGAGTCACAACTCCCACCAAGAGCCCAATTTACCCAAGTCTGCAACAGCTCAGCACTGTATAAGCACAGAAGTCAAAGGCACACCGCCTGAAAGGGAAAAGGGCCAGCCAAATCAGAGCTGAAGGGGCAAATCAGCCACAATGCAGCACACACACATAACACTCAGAGCACCTCAACATTCACAACAAAGTGGACCAAACTGCAACACTTTCACAACAGAACAGAGGACACAACTGCTGCCGCTTGTGCATAGAAAATGGCCATTTGCATTAGGCATAGCAGGAAACTGTGAGATGACAATGGACGAATACAACCTCACATCCGTGATGGTGGCGAAATGTCAACTGTCCAGCATCAAATAGGCATCTCCACACATACAGTCACAATGTACATTGACATGCAGTCTGTTCGTAAACTTGGCCAATGCGTCAACATACATGTGAACACAATGTCAAAATGCATCTCCCCTACACATTGCAGAGGGAGAATCATCACCTCCTGCAGAGCAGACCGTACTCCTCATCACCGATGATGAAGAGGACCTACACACCATTGACCCCGACGCCCTCCAACAGCTCATGGACACCCTCAGCACCCCACCCCCAAGAGCAGGGCAGCCCAGCTGCATCGAGGAGAACCCACCCCCTGCACAGACCACACAGCAGGAAGCACCCACCACCACGTCCGTCTCCCAGGATCCCTACGAGCAACACATGGCATTCCAACGCCGTGTGTCGCAGGGCCAGAAGGGGATGGCTGAGCAGGTGCGGGTGGGGTTCGACCTCATGGCAGCCAAACTAGATGCCATCCGTGGGTGTCCAAGTCCCATCAGGGACCACATACAGGCCCCAACGGACACCCACAGACCGCTCCATGGTCTTCAACAATCCATGGCTGACATTGCTGGAGTCATGACTCATGGACAAGAACAACTGTCTAGTCAGAGTGGCTCCAGCGATCTCAGCCATGAGTTGGCCAACATGGGGAGGAACATGGAGAACATGGAGCGGATGCAGGCGGGAAGAATGGCTGCCACGGCTGCACACCAGCGAGATGTAGCAGGGATCTACCATGCCCTGCAGATCCTCATCATGGCAGTGCTGCCACAAGGCCTGGCGCAGATGAATGCTGCTGCCACTACTCCCTCCACATCACCGCCCCCTGATGTGTCAGTGCCTCACAGTGCGGCTGACAATCCACCTCTGGCCCCTGATGTGTCACTGCCACACAGTGCCGCAGACAAAACACCACCACCCACATGTGAGGCACATCACACATAGGAGGACGATGATGTGGATGAATCTGCCGTTGGGCTAAGTAGGAAGCGGTAGCATTTATCTCCGCCATATGGCCTTTTCCTGCTTGGTTCTGCCCTCTGCATCATGCCCAGGAATAACACCCTCCACTGTCCCCCTTAACACCCTGCGACACTCACCTTGGCCCCCGACATGGACTGCTACATTTGTTCAGGCAACCAATGACACAGAAATCAGACTGCGGACTGAACTCCCTCTCCTACGATGTACTTTTCCCTCCCCAAAGGACCCTGGCTGGCCCTTCACGGGGCAACATTGTAAAGTAGCGTGTGCACGGCCAGGTACTGGTCCACCTTCACCACTCCACCGAATGTGATTAAGACATTCAAATTCACACAGATGAGTCATGTCCATGATCAAGCAAGTATAAAAGTATGGATGTATGTAGGGGCAGTGATTCCAAACAACGGTGCTCCCTGGGAACTGATTTCAATGCGCGTGTATTTCCGTGACCCAGATAGGCAGTGAGATGACTGGGAATGTGTGAACTAGCTGTGGCATCATTGCTCCAAAACAACAATCTCGCTATTTCCAAACTTAGCCCCACGTCAATGTATGAAATAGGGCTGTGTGTCACAATGGCAAAGTCAAAGTTATGTGGAAGCCACAGCTCGGAGCAATGATTGGTTTGAGTGTGGAGCGCTTGGACTCCTGGGATGGTCGGTGCGTAAGTGTGAAGGTCATACCATGCAAGTGAACTACGAGCAAGGACTCCTGTGTGTGGGGTGTGCATACGTTGGTCTCTGGTTAGCGCTGTGCGTAGTGTGGGAGCCATCAGCAGCTGCTATGGTATCGCTCAGGGGGTGCCGGGCGCATGCATTCTCAAGGTCGGAGGTGCAGATGTGCTACCGCCTTCTAGTTCAGACAGAGGGGCTGTCATCCACAATGTCAGTTTGTTACCTGCTTGCATTCTGGAAATGTGATGGGGATTGGGTGGGGGGATGTCACTGCTTCACCTTCCGGCGCGGTTGAACCCTTACCAGCCATGTACGTCCCCTCACGGTCAGTATTGCATACTCTGATGTAGCAGTGTTGTTTTGCTGCAGTCTGACAGTGATGGGTGCAGGTAGCTGTGAGGAGGCGGTTGACCACTCATCTTGCCCCTATTAGCTGGCACTGATCACTACTCTTGATGGATGACGTCCGTGTACACATGTGACCTGTACATGGCACATTTGACCAGGGGACACCTTGGTGTGTTCCACGCAAGGTGGACCTGCTGGCTTTTAGGCTGGTGTGCATCTCCCAATGTTGCTGAGGTGTCCACTGTGCCCACATCCCCCTTACGGCCATGTTGTTCATGTTGTGGGACTCGACACACAGGGTGTATATTTGCATCAGGCAGGTACATCTCTGACCACAAATGGCATCCTGTTGTCTTTTCCTGGACACCAATGACGGCCTTCATGTCATGTTCATGTACACGTGGGACGCTGATGAGTGGCATGACGTACTACATGTGACACCCTGATATGGCATATCGAATACGTGATGCCCTAAACAGCTAAGATTTCATTTGCACATGATGGTCATGTGGTCATCTTGTACTGTGCCATGATTGCTGTGGACAGTCACAATGTGACGTGCTCATGCGAAGAAATTGTTGATGATTGTGTTCCTTCGGGCTATTCCCGCTGCGGCTGCAGTGGGGTGTGGTCCACCTGCATCATCTTCCTCATCATCGTCTGGTGCTTCTGGGACTTGGATCCATGGGGCATTGGTGCGTACTCATAGGTTGTGCAATACACAACATGCAGTGATCATCTTGCACACTATTTCTGGGCTGTACAAGAGTCTTCCACTGGCGATGTCCAGGCACCTGAAACGTGGTTTCAACACGCCAAATGTGCGTTCAACAATGCCCCTGGTGCGTTTGTGGGCCACATTGTACTGCCTCTGGGCCGGGGTGTTCGGGTCTCGGAGGGGTGTCATCATCCACGGGCAGGTTGCTTATCCTTGATCACCTGTGAGGGGTAAGTGTGAATAGTGTTAACTGGTGGTTCTGCATGCTGTGTTGGCAGACATACAAGTTACGTGGTGTGTGATTTGTGCGACCTTGGGATCCATGTTAGCCATGTATTGCTGCTGGCAAATGTGGTAGGACAATGTGGATTACGTAGCCTCACAGCTGCTCCTCCCTCCCACCGAGTCTATTTACTTGTGTGTGCTGCGCGGTTGCATCACTTGCACTCCTACGGCACACCATTGTCATGCCTGTCTGCGCATGTCCGCAGGACTGACAGCAAGACTGTAATGTTGGCCGTTGAAGGCGGGCGGCCACGTGTGTGTAGGCCTATGGTAAGGATAGGGCGGACACAGATGTGGAGTACTGGCCTGGCTGTACTCGCGCTGATATTGAGGCTAGGCCTTCGGTTCAGCCTGCGGCAATGTAGGTACACACACAACAGTTGGCATGTATGAGCCGAGACCCCGAGCGGTCTCGCGCTCCTTTATTAATCCATTCAGGCGAGGCCACCCTCCTGGTGCATGCTACATTGCAACATTGTCGATTACAGGCCGGATGGAGCAGGCACTACTACGGAGGCACACGCCATAGTCACTTTTGTGGCCAGGCCGGAACTGAACCACGCCCATAGCCCAGAACTGAACCACGCCCAGAGCCCCGGGCCATTTCTCCGCACTCCTCACACGCGTGCGCCTCCGCCGCGGTGCTGGGATGTCGTGCGCTTCGGAGTACGTCTCCAGACGATCTACCCAGGCTTACCGGCGGACTGCCTGGGACGGGGGTGGCCCTGTGAAGTGCTCCAGTGGCGTTACCGAGGACATGCTGTTGGCTATTGGAGGCGGACTTGTGGGGTAGCCCCTCGGGACAATGACTTGCGGTGCACTGAGTTCGGCCCGCCGGAAGAGCTGAGCGGGTGTGCATCATGCTATAATGCTGGCGGCTGGACGATGACTTGTGGTGCACTGAGGTAGGCCCACCAGAAGAGCAGAGCGGGTGTGCATCATGCTATAATGCTGGAGGCTGGACGATGACTTGTGGTGCACTGAGGTAGGCCCACCGGAAGAACAGAGCGGGTGTGCATCATGCTATAATGCTGGAGGACTGGAGGGGTGGACTGGAAAGGATGTGTCTGTTACTTGCTGTACCGCAATGTGGTCAGAAGGCAGCAGTAGCCAACTTGCAACTCCGCGGTGCGGCGCCGCTGGGTGCGCTGGGGGCCTGTTGCGCAGAATCCAGCGATCGGCTGAGGAGGCTGCCAAGCTCGCGGAGCCCGGCCTTGGAGATTGCACCGGCACGTGGTGGGCCCTCTTGGAGAGACGCCGGTGGCGGCAGGTGAGCAGTGAGGCCTGGGTGCGCTGGGGCGGGCATTCACCGCTGGGCGCAGGTCGGGTCTGGGGATCAGCGGGCTGGGGTGCGGCAGGCGCACAGGCACCACCGGTCAGGACGGCGGCTTCGTGGCAGGGTGAGGGACGCCGCCCTGGCAGACATGCCACTGCAGGCGATGACGAGATTTGCGCCGGGTGGCGTGGGACATAGCCTCCTCGTCGCCGGTGTGACTTTGCCCGTTGTAGATGGTCGGCCACGTGTGTGTAGGCCTATGGTCAGCATATGGCGGACACAGAGCCCCACGCAGTAGTTACTTCGATGGCCGTTCCGGAAGTGAACCACTCCCTGAGCCCTGGCCTATTTAGTCACTCCCCTACGCTGGACTGGCGGACGCCGGCCCTGCCCACTACGCTTATGCTTACAGGGGGGGCGACTTGTCCAAGGTGTTCCCCACTGCCTGTGATGACATGGTTGCGTCCACTGTCCACGACACTACAGACTCCAGCAGTATGTGTCCACATGGACATGTCTGTGCTCTGCATACTCAAGACTGTCCAGCACATCACCGCCACACTTGGCATTGTGTACATTGTTATTCATGGGTCCATTGCCTCCTTCGCACAATCGTGGTTCCCACCTCTCCCCACATTCTGCAAATGTGTGGCAGAGGGGCTATGCCTTAGTGTATGGTTTGTCCATATTTCTGGCCCCTCTTACCACGGTTACTTGTGTTGTCGTGTCTGGCAGGTGTGCATGTTGGTTGGCATGTTGAATGTTATTTTGTTACGTGTCCATTCCCACAGTTGTGCGTTGTGTGATTGTGGAGTTGAGGTGTGTGGTGTGTTCCGTTGGTACTTGCCAGCGAGCAGTGCATTTCCATAGGTGCCATCCTGGAAGCGCTGGTTGATGATGGACTGTCGGAAGATGTATGAATCATGCACACAGCCTGGGAAGTTGGCGACGACATTGGTGAAGAGTCCCCGGTGGTCCACTATTGCCTGCACATTGATGGAATGCGTGTGCTTCCTGTTGCGGTAATTGTGTGCAGTGTCTGCAGGGGGCACAAGTAGGACATGTGTGCAGTCGATTGCCCCCAACACGTGCGGGAATCCAGCTATGGCGTAGAAGCCTTGCTTGGTCTCCAGCTGTTCCTGCGCAGTGTGGGGGAAGTGAAGGTGCTGGGGTATGAAACTGATGATGGCATCCAGGACAGGTGTGATGGCCTTTGATAGGGCTGGCTGTGAGACTCCTCCGACTCTGGCAGTTGTTGGTTGGAAGGTACCAGAGGCCAACAGGTGCAGCACAGCCAGCAGCTTTGTCTGCGGAGGGATGTTAGTTGCCGCTGTGTTGGTACCGTCAGCCTGTGGGCAATGTGGGTCATGATCAGGAGGATGGTTGTCCTTTTGAGCCTGTAGTGGTTAATGACATCCTCTGGCGTTAAGTCTGTGTGGCTGATGCGTTTTCGGAAGGTCCGCTGTCTTGTTCTGCGCTGCCTCGGTGGTGGTCCGGGGGGGTGGTCGGGGGGGGGGGGGTGGTCCAGGGGGTGGTTGCGGTGGGTGTTGTGGCCCTCTTGGGTCTCCAAGCTGCATGATTAGTAGCTCCATGGCATCTGCTGGTCTTCAGATGTGGCTCTGGGCTGGGCTCCCTTTCATACTTCAGGTAGTCGTCCTGCTTAACACCAGCAAGAGGCAGGTGTTAAATCCCTGCAGCTAACGTGCCTTATCGCCTGTTCTTGGTTCGCATCACAGATCTGACTGGTCGTTGAGAATGTCGCGAAGTGGTGTTTTTGTGTGTTTTTGCACGGGAACGCCTACTCTGCATGTCATTAGCGTTAGTTGTCGCACTCATCCGTGGCGATGTTTTTTGCAGTTGCTATCGCTGGAAAACTGGCGATGTCGGCAGTTTGCACCAGCTTGTGAATGGGGCGATAAATCTATCGCCACTTTTACGGCGCTAAAGTGCCGATAAATCAGCGATAAGTCACTCACAATTGCACTGAAGATATGAAAAATTCACCCATAAGCAATCTGAAACCTTGGCAGCTATGGATGGGGCCGCACTGGTCCGACCCGCCGTACGCCATCAAGGGATCGAGGGCGGCCGCAAATTGACCCAGACAGCGCCTGTGAGTCTCAGCACCTAGCCCCGGCCCCGCAACTGTCATGCAGGCGAGTCTTGACAGAGAGCAGGCAGAGGTGTCGAGACTGGACTTACTTCTATCAAAGATGTAGTCCAGTGTGTATGTAGGTCGTGGCAGTCAACAGTGTGCCGCTCTACCGCATTGGAGCAGGGAGACTAGGGCATTAGGATTCCCATAGCACCACCTGATTAGTATTTTTGTGCCTTTCTGTGTGCTTTCATCAAAGATATATCACACAGTAAAGGACATGCCCCTAAAAAAAGGCAAACCTATTTCCAAAAACTCCAACTTGTAGCAACGTGACACAAAGCGATGCAAAGCAATGCAGAATTGCATTTGC
Organism: Calotriton arnoldi; assembly: GCA_963921515.1. Classification (NCBI taxonomy): domain Eukaryota; kingdom Metazoa; phylum Chordata; class Amphibia; order Caudata; family Salamandridae; genus Calotriton; species Calotriton arnoldi. The sequence goes on along the minus strand of CAWUFW010000604.1, from coordinate 2,347,785 downwards.
TCTGACAAAAGGGCACCTTTCCAGTGCAAAACACTTTTTTTCTCTGGTTAGTAAAAGTCATGCACTGGTCCTTGGTGTGAAATCCTTTGTTCCATTTCAGAATTCTGAAAACCTTATAATATTTGGCATTGGTCTTTAAAGCATAACAAGTGTTAACACTATAATCCATTTTGGATGTAGAATAGATCATGAAAAACACATGAAAGACTCAGATTTAGACCGAAAAAATGAATTAAGGTAGTTTGAAGGTAGGTGTTTCTCTTTGTACATCTGTTTAACTATGAGCGTGAGTTTTTCTGGGGCAAAGTTGCCATGATTCCTATCTCCCCATTGACAGTCTTGCGCAAGTCACTGCTTCTCACTGTGTTTCAGTTCAGTGGTTTAACTATCCAGGGGCAGCTCCTCCGTTAAGGTGGAGGAGCGTCGCCCTACTAAAAAAATACCCCCAGGGATAGAAAAATAAAATGGTAATTAATTACCATTTTATCTTCAAAACTCCGAGCTGAGCGTCAGGACAGGGGGCGGAGCTTTCTGCTGCTGCCAGTCAGGCAGCAGCAGAAAGCAGTGAAGGGCAGGCAGGGCACTTAGGTTTAAAGTGCGCATGTCTTTTTCGCTGGCCGTCTTGGGCAGGCCAGCCAGACATGCGCAGTTTAAACTTCTGTAACTCAGCTGTCTTAGACAGCTGGGTTAGAGACAGCAAAGGGCTCCAGTGCCCCCAGGAACGGCGAGAGAGGCCGTTCCTTCCAATCCTGGCGCTTCTTTCATGTTGCATAAAAGCAGCGCCAGGATTGGTTACAGCAGCTTCCTGGTCCTTCGTTGGAGCCTTAAGAACAGAAGACCCGAGCGAGGAGGACCAGGATTAAAGGTAAGTGCAATTTTTGGGGGAAATGTATTTATAACTTTGATTTTACCTTTCCCGCCTCACCACCCTCCTTACATGCCAGCTGCCACTGTAACTGTCATCAGTACAGCTAATGCAATGGTACTGGGGCCCTATACTGTGAGGGGCCCAAGGCTGTGAAGCGCCCTCTGCTCCCACATTATGGAAATATGTACCACCCAGCAGGAGAATAACGGGTACATTAATACTTGCATTAGTCAAAGGTAAATTTTTAAAAGAATAAGTGCCAGTGCCCAAACCTCTGCTTAGAAGCTAACTTCCTGCCTATCTGAAAATCATAGACAATGCTTAGTTTTAAGCACCACGTTTCCTCCTTATTCCTACCTTGTATTTGCCGCAGAATTGTTCTGTGATCTACTGTAATCTGGCACTGGGCTTTGCCCTGCACTGGGACCATCACAACTATTGCTACACCACTGCTTCAGTTGTACCGATTGTAATGCACTACTATCTAGAACAAGCATTTGCAATGCAATCGGTTTCGCATTTACAAGCGTTTGAGCTATTGGCATTGTAAATGACAATGCCTTTTATTTATGAGTAGTTTAAAAAAAAGATAAATAAAAGGCATTGTCATTTACAATGCCAATAGCTTAAACTCTCGTAAATGCAAGACCTATTGTATTGCAAATGCATTCAGCACCCGTGCTATAAAGATGTTTAAAATAAAGCATTAGGAGAGAGCATGCCCTGCCTGGAACAGCAGGCAGGAGAAAGGTATTTGAGAAAATAGTGCCCGGAGTACAAATTGCTATTGGTGTGCAGTGGAGAGAGGCCCTGGCTGAGGACTGCTGTGACGCGCATGTCAAGGACAGCCAGCATAGGGCTGTGTATAAATCAGATAGTATGCACCACTAGACAGTAGGGATAGAACTGCCCGTGTCGCACATTTATGCTAGCAGTGTAAGAGCGTGTCTGTATGGGAGTAAGATTATGTTAATGTCAGCACCTGGTTGTTTATGCTGGGAACGAGCACTGCCAGTATTCATTGTAAATTGCATTATTATAGCGTTTACTAGCAACATTTGGCCTTCTTTGCGGATTATGTTATTACTGGGTCTTGGCAGTACACTTCAGCACAGTTCGTATGATAATGCGCAAATGGCATAACATATTAGATGACTCTGCCGTTGGCCCTTGCTTTTGCATGCTGATTGCACATGGACATATGTAGTGAGGAGCAGTTTGTTATGCAGAGACTGTTGATTTTAAGGCGACTGGCACGTAAAATGTGTTTAAGAGTATATACATACACCTGCAGTACTTCCCCTTACACTGCACACTGTGATATTCCGTTCTCTCAATTGCATGGCCCTGCAGCTCAGATTTATTACCTCAACTGGGTGTCACGTTTGCTTCTGTTATATGCAGCATTTTAGCACAAGTGTGTGTAGGTTAATAAATCATACTCTAATAAGGCAAAATACAGCACAACAATAACGTGATGCAGCCAACGCAGTACTGAAAAACAAAGGTATAGAGACATTTGTCAACTCTATATGGAGGCCACGTAAGCAGGTATTCTGTACTTCTTCAAAGAAGCCCCATTTTAACTTAGAACCAAGTATGATTTCTTATCTGCTTTTAACCTTGAATTGTCTGTCTTTACTGTTTTATGTTACTGTTGCCCGCTCGCGCCGCTCACCTGCTGTGCCTGCTGGCTCGTGCTCGGAGCGGCGCCTCTGCCTTTTCACTCCGCAGGGATGTATGACCGCACCCCCTCCCTCCCCCCCGGGAGCTCACCCTGCACGTGGGCTGCACGGATCCTAACGTGGGGCCTGGAACCTACGACCTGCCATCTGAAACCAACAAACATCGTCCAGGTAAGGAGTGCCGCTAGGGACAATTCTACAGCTGTTTCAATTTTGAACAAGCGCCAAGAGAAGGAAGGAGAGAGAGGATATGAAAGCAGGCCCTGTGCTTAAATTGAAAGTGCTGAGCCCGTGCTGATTAAAGTTATGCGCATGGCAGCATGTAAAGCGTCCCCATGCTAATTTTAAAAAAACACTAAAAGCGGATGAAACTTTAAGTGCGTCGCCCTGGGGGAAAGGGCTGCATTGTAAAAACAAATTATGAAAAACCACATCGCCAACACTTTTGGGGCTTGCGTACAATATAAGGCAGCGTAAGAGACCTGTTTGTATTGCGCATGTGATTAGGACAGGCCAGGCAAAATATAGTGCAAAGGCACCAACCAATCACGGGACAAACAAGCATTGAAAATGCAATAGGACTCGGATTTACGAGTCCTATTGCATTTTAAAATGGAAGTGCCGGCATGAACGAAGGCCAGAACGGGAGGGGGTGGGGGGTGGTTGTGGTAAAAAAGTTACAGACTGCGGGAGGGAACGGGGAAAGACAGGGAAACAAAACGGTTTTAATAGTAAAGGGGCTGATAGCCTCGGAAGAGGAAAAATGACGGCATAGCAGTCAGGAGGCGGGACAAAGACGCCAAAAACCAATGCAAATGCAGGATTTTTCATTACAGCCAATAAAATGTATGGCCGGAAAGTGGGCGGAGCTTCCCCCCACTATACTGTATACAGCATCTCTCGCCGAGACAGCGCATGCGCTGCCTAGGCGAAACCTAAAAAAGACATGCAGGAGTAAAATATTATACGGTTATTCATGTGCAACTCATCCCTATCCTGTGCTGCGCCCCTGTTGTGTCCTATTGTGTCTAGAGCACGTCCCTATCGTATCTCGCGCCTGTTGTGTCCTATTGTGTCTAGAAGTCATCCCTATGGTATCTAGAGCTCTGCAAACTAACACACTGCAGCCTATCAAATAGGAAAAAGCGAAATCCGAAAGGGATTCTTAATAGGATAATTCAATGATGGAATTATGAGGGTAGTGAGAGAGTTAGATCCAATTAAGAGTATAAATCGCTTTACAAAGAGCGGATCATCCTAAAAAGTATGGTGCATTTACTTATAGCTCGCAGCTAATCCCGGAGTATAATGTATGTGACACTGATAGACAAGAGGATTTACCGCAGCACCAGACTGCATCTTGTCAGTGATTCTAGAGTAACGTGAACAGCAGACGTCAGACGGCGCACAGACGTTGTCAGTTCTATTGCGCGCCAAGACGTAGCCGAACGCGTTCAGTGTAGACAGTGCGCGTGTACCCACTGCCAGCTGGAATGAAAATATAGCCAATGCTTGTTGTTGTTCTTAGAGGCGCTAGTAGGTGGCTTTGTGAGCAGTCCTGCGGTACATACAGGTTGTTAGTTTACAGATCTCCTAAGAGGGCTCCCTTCTCATTGGCAGTTCTGTAGTATCCCCATCCTCCCAAACCTAGAGCCCACAAGCACCCTGAAAAGAAACGTTCATCGTATATACCATGTTCATCACATATGCATCATTTCACAGCAGTAGAGCTCCTTGAAGGGTTGCGCTTGTTTCTAAAAAAAAAAAAAAGTACACATTCTGTGCTCGCCAGCACAACTCATCTATTCCTGCTCTAAGTGACGAAGGTTTTTTTTCAAGAAAGCTGTTCAGCTCCTTAGAAAAAACGTGTCATTCATTATTTTCTACAAATACTTCAGATAATGCGGGGGAGAGAGTGATCACGGGCCTAGTACCAGGCACTTAAAAAACACACAAATTAAGCAAATGGTTGGAAACATCTTTCGGAGTGAAGCCAGAAACCGCCATCTGGAGAAAGTACAGTAATTTGGACACAGAGCCGTGCAATGATATGCCGGCTCCAATTTACTTGATAATGAACAGAATAGGATTAAACCTCACTCCTGCAGCCTCCATGGATGGAATTAAGAGCCGAAAAGCGTTTTACCTGAAAGGAACCTTTACATTCTTCCACATACTTACAGGTGTATGGCATGTTTATACTATTTTGAACGCAAGGGAGTAGCCAGATAAGTAAAATACCCCCCACTTCGAATCAAAGCTCTTATGCCACCAAACAAACAGAGCAAGTCATCACAACCCTCCTCAGAAGGGCTCTCTTGTCTCTTCCATCCATACATACATCTATCCATTCATGCTTCCATCCACCTTCTGATATCCACTATTTCACCTTTATATTCTGCCATGCATTCAATCTTTCATCCATCGATCATTCTTTCACCATTCCGTCTGTCCACCAATCCATATCCAAACCTATGCATCCATCTCCAAGCCTACCCATCCACCCTTTCGTTCACCCATTGATCCATCCATCCATCCTTTCTGTCATCAATCTATCCATCTACCCTTTCACTACATCCATCCTTGCACTCCATCCATCCTCCCTTTCACTCATTCATCCATCCACCCTTTCACTCAGCCATTCAGTCATCCTTCCTTTCGCTCATCCTTCCACCCAACCACTCATTCATCCATTAATTTAACCTTTCATTCATCCATCCATCCACTCATCCATCCATCTATGCTTTCACTCATCCGTCCATCCATCCACCCTCCCTTTCACTCATCCATCCATTCGTTTACTCACCCATCCATCCACCCTTTAATTATTCCAACCACCCTCCCTTTCACTCATCCATCTACCCTTTAATTCATCCATCTGTTCAGTAATCCATACTTTCACTCATCCATCCTTTTGCTCATTCATCCACCCTTTCACTCCATCCATCCACCCTTTCACACCATCCGTCTGTTCACCCTCCCTTTCACTCATCCCATCCATCAATCCATCGACCCTCTCTTTTACTCAGCCGTCCATCCTTTCACTCACATCCATCCACCCTTTCACTCAGCCATTCATTCATTCATTCATCCATCCACCCTTCCTTTCACTCAACCATTCATCCTTTCACTCATCCATCCATCCTTTCATCCATTCATCCACCCTTTCACTAATGCATCCATTCTTTCACTCATCCATCCTTTAAGTTATTCATCCATCCATCAACCATCCTTTCACTCACCCATCCATCCATCCTTTCACTCACACATCCATCCTTTCACTCACTCACTCCCCTTTGTCTGCCAAGTTGCAGACAGAAGAGGCCTATCAAGAACTCCACCCCGCCTCAGCTTCCAAAGGTGGGGGTTCACGATGCCCCAGGATTCACCCTTTCACACATCCACGCATCTATCCATCCATCCTTCCTTTTGCTCATCCATCTATCCACCCTTACACTGCACCCATCCATCCATCCACCTTTTCACCAATCCATCCATTCACCCTTTCATCCATCCACCCTCCCTTTTATTCATTCATCTATTCTTTTACTTAGCCATCCACACTTTCATCCATCCATTCATCCACCCTCCCTTTCATTCATCCATGCATTCACCCTTTCATCCGTCCATCCACCCCCTTTCATTCATTCATCCAATCTTTCACTTATCCATCCATCAACACTTTTATCCATTCATCCTTCAAACCCCCTTTCACTCACACACCTATACATCAGTCATTTCACTCACTCAACCATCCACCCAACCTCCCTTTCACGTTAATTAGAGCCCTTTTTCTGCCGAACTGCAGGCAAAAAAGGCCCATCATGAACTCCACCCCCTCTCTAGCTGCTAAAGCAGGGAGTTCACGACGCCCCCGATCCATCCACCCTTTCACTCATTCATGCAATCATCCATCCTTTTACTCATCCTTCCACCCAACCACTCATCCATCCATTAATTTACCCTTTAATTCATCCATTCACTCATCCATCCATGCTTTCACTCATCCGTCCATCTTTCCACCCTCCCTTTCACTCATCCATCCATTCTTTCACTCATCAATCCATCCATCCTTTAATTCTCCCATCCATCCTCCCTTTCACTCATCCATTTACCCATTAATCCATCCATACATTCACTCATCCATCCACCCTTTCACTCCACCATCCACCCTTTCACGCCATCCATCTGTCCATCCTCCCTTTCACTCATCCCATCCATCGACTCTCTCTTTTACTCAGCCATCCATCCTTGCACTCACTCATCCATCCTTCCTTTCACTCAGCCATTCATTCATTCATCCATCCATCCTTCCACCCTCCCTTTCACCCATCCATTCTATTCTTTCAGTCATCCATCCACCCTTTCAATAATGCATCCATCCATTCTTTCATCCATCCTTTAAGTCATTCATCCATTCATCTTCCCATCAACCATCCTTTCACTCACCCATCCATCCTTTCACTCACACATCCATCCTTTCACTCACTCAGTCCCCTTTGTCTGCCAAGTTGTAGACAGAAGAGGCCCATCAAGAACTCCACCCCGCTGTAGCTTCCAAAGTTGGGGGTTCATGATGCCCCAAAATGCACCCTTTCACCCATCCATCCATCCTTCCTTTTGCTCAGCGATCTATCCACCCTTTCACCAACCCATCTATCCTTTCTCATCATCCATCCACCCTTTCACTCATCCATCTATTTACCCTTTCATCCATCCATCCACCATCCCTTTCATTCATTCATCCATTCTTTTACTTAGCCATCCACCCTTTCATCCATCCATTCATCCACCCTCCCTTTCATTTATCCATGCCTTCACCGTTTCAACCATCTGCCCACCCTCCTTTTCATTAATTCATCCATTCTTTCACTTATCCATGCATCCACACTTTTCTCCATACACCCTTCTAACCCCCTTTCACTCACAAACCTATACATCAATCATTTCACTCACTCAACCAACCACCCACCCACCCTTTCACGTTAATAAGAGCCTTGACGACGCCCCTGTTTGAACGTAAAATTAAGGATATTAAGTTTCGTTTTACAGTACCAACATGCTACGCCTCTCATTACGAAGTGGTCGGATTTAGGTGGAGGGGGGCAAGGGAATGTGCTTCTGGGATGTGTCAGTGCACCTTAATCCAGCGATAACGTGGTATTGTCCTTTGGAATGGGGAATAACCACACAGGCCCAGGAATAATAGTTCTTTTCCACATCGTTAGCTCCAATTCTGGTGAAAAATCAAGTCAGATTTACCACTTGTTCTGCGTTGTCCTTAAATGTGAGCAAGGGCTGCAGGAGGTAGGGGGGCCAAGGAGTGTGGGGCCAGAAAGGCACCTGGGGACAGGGCAGTCCTTTCTCCTTCATTGTTGAGAATGCAATGTTTTGCATGGAGTTGGTAGGGGCAGACCACAATGGCACCAAGGGCCAGCTGGCTGGCCTCCTGTGTGAACTACAGAGACACAACAACCTCCAGAGACCCTGCAATGTACCTGCCTGCTGCTGCTGGTCCCTGCTGGAGAGATGTCCTAGCCCCCAAGTGGTGCCGCCTCAGGTCCTAAACACTTGATGTGGTGCTAAAGTAGCCTCCTCCTACCTAACCATAAAAGCTGGAACTTAGAAACTTTTTCACCAAAAACTGCTCTGAGAACCGACAGGAGACCGGAACCTATCTGCAAGCCAATCTGGGATTGACTTTGCTGCAGCTCTCGCTTTGTTCTTTCTCAACAGCAGCATTTCCCTTTCAGCTGGACCTCTTGACGAAGGTATCCAGTCTCGTGGAGCCTTCTTCGGCTGCAGCCTAGTCCATCGGAAGGAATCCGAGCTCCAGAAAAACTTCAAAGCCCGAAGGTAGAAATCTTCACAAGGCTTGACAACAGCCAGCACCCCATCAACAGCGATGACCTCCTCGGTCTATAAATCCAGGTTTTCCCACTCTGAGCTTTTCCTGCCATCATCGACGGCTTCATCAAGACTTCGTCCAGCGGCTTTGCATCGCCGATGACCTCCTGTCGGCCTCAGCCTGAGGCTTTGCCCTCTGAGCCTCTACTTTCTCAAGAACTTTTTCTTCTAAGGAGTCACCCCGCCCCCATAACCAATAACCCAGTTTCTTACAATGGGCTACCATAGATCAACCATGCACTCAAGGCCCCTTGTAGCCACAACTTTCTGCATTTTGATGTTGGTTTGAAAATTTCAGCGAGGGTTGATTTTGTTTACTAGTCCGAGTCTGGCCCCTGTCTCGTGATGCCTGCAGTTTAACAGGGTAAAACCATCCAAATGTTCCCACACCCACTAAATGTGGTTGAGGAAACTCTGTGTACTCGTAGTCAGGTGGGACAGTATCAGCCAGGGATACCACAGTTCCAAACTCATTTTGGATGCTAATGAGGACTTGTCTTGCTTTAAAAACATTCTGTCTCATATTCCTCCTCACTTTTAATAGATGCTTTCTCTATTTTGGCAATTGTTACTATGAGATAAACCATCTAATCCACTCATTGTTTCCCTCTATTAAGTGTGGCTAGGGTCACTAAATTAATTTGAAACACATGGTTGCTCTTAGTTCTCCATAGTTCCTAGATTAGGGCCCAGTTTCCTTCCTAAGTAGACGGAACTTAGAAGAACATTAGTATATTATAGGCGTCTGAGTAAGCAAGAGAGGGCTCCCCAGTCTTTAAAGTGTGGACAGTGAATAGTGTGTGTATAACCCGCTACCTCTACCAGGATAGTTTATTTCTTGTGTGACTCAGTGATGAGAGGCAATCACCACATTATGTTAGCGATCTAGCGCTTAGCCAGTGTGAGTGAGCCGTCACTGCTAACAAATATGGCAATCTGCAGGTCACTTGTTCTAATGCCTGAATAGCCGAGTAAGCCACCGATTCTTGTGAGGTCAGTAATTTAGATACCATGAACTCTGTAATTAAAACATATGTTATTAACACACTAAGGCAGAAGCATAGTATGAAGTGCCATGTCAAAAAGCATAAGTTATTATTTATTCACTGCGTGAAACATACAATCCTTTCAATGTAACCACCTGAAGGGGCTCCAATACATCCCTGCCCAGGGCCACGTGACCTGTCACTGCAGCAAGAGTATGCTAACCAGTGTGTATAACTTGTTACTGTGTGGTCTCCCACGCTCCCAAACATACAGATGGTGAGAATACCTTGCAGCTGGAAGTTCAACATTATGATACAAAGTGTGGCTGTCCTACAAGGACCTGTTCATTAGTGGAGAGTGTTAGACCTGGCACCATTGGCGTAGGTCTCCCCTGCATTTTTTGCCTTTGCCTCCTGTGTTTTTGCTGTATGTTGAACTCTGTTTTGCTGGTCTAGATGCTTTGGGCACTTTGCCACTGCTGTTCAGTGCCAAAGTGCAAGTGCTCCCTTTGTAAATTGTTGTTATGGGTTAGTGATTCCATGATGGGCATATTTGATTTACTTGTCAGACCCTAGTATAGTGCACTGTGTGTGCCCAGGGCGCTGCTAGTGGGCTGCAGCACTGATTGTGCCACCCACAGAAGCAGCCTGTAAAATCTAACTCTGGCCTGCCATTGCAGAGCCTGTGTGCAGTTTGGGACTGCCATGTCGACTTTGCAAGTGCACACACTTGCCAGTCCCTAAACCTTCCCTTTTCTACATATTAGTCACCCCTAAGGTAGGCCCACGTTACCCCTGTGGGCAGGGTGCATTGTACGTGAAAGGTAGGACATGCCCTGATGTGTGTGGCATGTCCTAATAGTGAAATACTGCCAATTTCGTTTTTCACTATTGCAAGGCTACCTGTTCCCATAGGACGGAATGGGGAGTTTGTTTATATCATCTTATAAACATAACTGGCCCTGGGAACATGGTAGAAAAATAAAGTTTAGTATGCCTGAACTCAGAATGTTAAAATGCATCTTTTAGTGAGGGTGATTTTTACATTCTGTGTTTGAAAGGATCACTGACAGAATATCGATTACAAGAATATCGACCTACAACAATATCGAAGTAAAAATATAGAATGCCAAAATATCGAATGCCTATCTACAAACAGGTAAGTACAAAAATATCGAATCCAAAATATAGTTGTAAAAAATATAGTTAGTCAAAATATCGAATTTTTAAATATCTTAAAAGTAATGTAAAATTAATGAAATAATATATATAATTAACTAAAACATACTTAAAAATACTTAAATAACTTTAAAATTAATAAATAATTAATGTAAGTAAAAAAAAAAATAAACATACATTTTTATTTTTTAATACATATATATATTAACGTAATATTTATAAAAAATATTCAACATTTTTACCGTAGGATAGCGGGAGGGTAAAATTTACTATTACCACTCCAGTGAGTGCAACAGTAGGGAAAGCATTGGATAGCGGGAGGGTAAAAATTACTATTCCCACTCCAGTGAGTGCAACAGTAGGGAAAGCGTTGGATAGCGGGAGGGTAAAAATTACTATTCCCACTCCAGAGAGTGCAACAGTAGGGAAAACGTTGGATAGCGTAGGGGTAAAAATTACTATTCCCACTGCAGAGAGTGCAACAGTAGGGAAAACGTTGGATAGCGGGAGGGTAAAATTACTATTCCCACTCCAGAGAGTGCAACAGTAGGGAAAGCGTTGGATAGCGGGAGGGTAAAAATTACTATTCCCACTCCAGTGAGTGCAACAGTAGGGAAAGCGTTGGATAGCGGGAGGGTAAAAATTACTATTCCCACTCCAGTGAGTGCAACAGTAGGGAAAGCGTTGGATAGCGGGAGGGTAAAAATTACTATTCCCACTCCAGAGAGTGCAACAGTAGGGAAAGCGTTGGATAGCGTAGGGGTAAAATTACTATTCCCACTCCAGTGAGTGCAACAGTAGGGAAAGCGTTGGATAGCGGGAGGGTAACAATTACTATTCCCACTCCAGAGAGTGCAACAGTAGGGAAAGCGTTGGATAGCGTAGGGGTAAAAATTACTATTCCCACTCCAGAGAGTGGAACAGTAGGAAAGCGTTGGATAGCGTAGGGGTATAAATTACTATTCCCACTCCAGAGAGTGCAACAGTAGGGAAAGAGTTGGATAGCGTAGGGGTAAAAATTACTATTCCCACTCCAGTGAGTGCAACAGTAGGGAAAGCGTTGGATAGCGTAGGGGTAAAAATTACTATTCCCACTCCAAAGAGTGCAACAGTAGGGAAAATAATGATTTAATATTTTAATAAAAATAAAATAATTATCAATACCAATAAAAAATTAATTAAAATGACTTACCAATTACAAAATATTTAATAATTAATTCTAAATACCAATAAATATTATCCCTTAAAAATTAACTACCTATTAATAAAAATTAATTACCAATTATTAAAAATTAATTACCAATTAACAAAAATTAATTACCAATTAATAAAAATTAATTACCAATTATTAAAAATTAATTACCAATTAATAAAAATTAATTACCAATTAATAAAATTTAATTACCAAATAAGAATTAATTAACAATAAATTAATACTTAATACCAATAAATAAAAATAAATAATTACTGATTTACAATTAAATTACTTCCCACCCTATTCCCATATAAACCCACAACCCGCTCTGAATAATAAATTAATACAATTAATATAATTATCAATTAAAAAATTAATAAAAATTAATTACCAATTAATAAAAAGTAATTACCAATTAATAAAAATTAATTACCAATTATTAAAAATTAATTGCCAATTAATAAAAATTAATTACCAATTAATAATTAATTAACAATGAATTATTTATCAATACCAATAAATAAAATTTAATAATGACTTAATTAAATTTAAATTACTTCCCACCCTATTCCCCTATAAACCCACAACCCGCTACAGAACTAAAACGCACAATTAAATTAAATATAATTAATAATTCCTAAAAATTAATATTTAATTTACTATAATTAAATTACTTCCCACCCTATTCCCCTATAAACCCACAACCCGCTACAGAATTAAATTACGCAAAAATTAAATAACATAAAATTCATTACTTTATAAAAATTAAAACATACATTACAAAAATAATACATACTTTTAACACATATACTAAAACTTAAAACACTATAAAAAAATTCGATATTTTTAACAACTATAAGGCCCATTACGATACCGGGCGTAAAAAAATCCGCCACCCATTAAAGCGGCAAAAATCCGCCCGCCTACACCGTCTGAATACCGACCCAGCAATCATGATGCCTCGAACCTAAAACCGCCAGCGGCGGAAAAAACACACAAAATACCGCCCGCCCTTGCCCGAGTCGGAGTCAAACCGCCCGCCACGGACGGAAAGACGCACGACAACACAAAACCGCCCGCCCTCACGGTCGAGACACCGCACGTGAAATTACGATCGCACCGACATGAGCGCGGAAAAACAACAAATACACCGCCCGCCAGCGTAAACAACACTGAAGAAAATGGACACGGCAGAAGCCATGGCGGCCAAGTCCCTGCACAGAAACAGCCGCGGACTCAAACAAACACACACAACATGGCAAACAAGTCCACACAGCAACCCACGCACAAATACACAGACAAAGTACACATCCCGAAAACACACCACCCCTGGACAAACAAATAAACCACAAAGCCCAGAACACCAGCCACAACACACCTGAAAACAACAGACCATCAGGACACACCCAAACAGGTAAGTACAAAAGCAGCCCCTCCACAGACCACAACCCCTTGCAACATTGCAAAGCAGAGAGGAGAGGAGAGGACACAGTGACACAGCAAGGACAGCAGCACACCACAGATACGCACACATCACACCCACCACCACCACCACCAAACACCGGCACCACAAACCCCCTGCACATCACACATCACACACCGCACCAGCACCACAAACACCATGGCATCACACAGAATGCCAAAGTTCACTGCCACTGAGCTGACGGTCATGGTCGACGAGATTGTCAAGGTGCACACACAAATCTATGGCAACCAGGTCCAGCACACACCACTAGCCACCAGAAACAGAATGTGGAACAGAATTGTAGACCAGGTCAATGCAGTCGGGACCGTACCCAGAAACAGAGGAGAGATAAACAAACGGTGGAACGACATCAAAAGCCTGGTCAAGAAGAAGGAGAGCAAAAACAGAGAGCTGGCTGCCACGACTGGCGGAGGGAATCCCGCGCATTACAAGACCTTCAAAGCGTGGGAGGAGAAGGTGCGAGTCATCATCCATCCGGAGATCCTCACCGGATTACCAGGGGGAGTGGAGGCTGGTAAGTACAAACAAATGTATACCAGCACACCGCTATGTACTCACATGCACTACCACCATGCCATAGCTCCGAGGGACAAACACCCCCATGTGCAGTACACAATCCACAACACATCACTCACACATGCAACAGGCACCACCACACACACAGCCCAAACATATCAACTAACAAAACTATGGGGGCATGTGTACACCCAGCCAGCCACGTAACTACCAACAGGTCCCCTAGTACTCCAGAAGCGCCACAACGAGCACCCCCACACCCATGTGGCAGCCGTAGCTGCACCAACCGACAAGTAACAGGTAAGTAGCCACAACACAAAGGCAGTGGGTGGGAGGGGGACAGCTGAAGTACAACACACACCAGGCCCCTAGTCCTACAGCACAGCAAGGCGGAGCACCCCCACACCCATGTGGCAGCCATAGCTGCACCAACCGACAAGTAACAGGTAAGTAGCCGCAACACAAAGCGCAGTGGGTGGGAGGGGGGACAGCTGAAGTACAACACACACCATGCCCCTAGTCCTACAGCACAGCAAGGCGGAGCACCCTCCACACCCATGTGGCAGCCGTAGCTGCACCAACCGACAAGTAACAGGTAAGTAGCCGCAACACAAAGCGCAGTGGGTGGGAGGGGGGACAGCTGAAGTACAACACACACCAGGCCCCTAGTCCCACAGCACAGCAAGGAGGAGCACAGCCCACACCCCACACCCACATAGCAGCCACTGCAGTGCACACCGGCAGCCGACAGGTAGACATCCCGCCCCAGGACAAACGGTGTCAGTGGGTGTCCAGCCATCACCACGACCCATAACACCGCCCCCACCCCCACAGACCTGCAACATGGAGCACCCCCCGCCCATAACCATGTTGCATCCAGTCCAGTGCACGCTCAAAAACAACCTGCAGGTGGGAAACTGGACAGGGCGGGGTGACTGGAGGCATGAGGACTGAATTACGACTAACACATGGGACATGTCAAGTAGCAGAGGAACACGCAGCACTGCTCCCTGCCACAACCATGTGAACAATGTGCACATGGACATGAACCACAGAGTCACACCCCACATGACCCATCACAGACACAGCAACACCCAAGGAGCCACGTCTGCACGCACAAGTCACACTGATTACAGAACCACACGGCAGGCACAGTGCAACCCATCACACACAACTGCAACACCATCGAAGTCCTGTCCATGTAGCCCCTACTGCCTGTCAACCACACATCCCACAACTACGCCCATGTAAGACATACCACACCAGACGCAACAGCGTGGAACAACATAAATGCACACGAACACCACTGGACCCATCAAACACACAGACACACAATGCACATACAACATACCATCCATCTCATCCGTCAGCCCCAGTCACATGAAAGGTATGTCATCCGAACAGCTGGTCCACATACAGTAGTCACGCAAAGAAACATGCCCATGATAAATCATGTGCCAGAAGTGAATGAAGCGCACGTCACACTGTGAGCAACTACACACATAACATGGGCCACACCCCCCGAGCACTGCAGTGATGCACATGGCACAGGGCAGCACGCACACCAAGGAATTGGACCATCTGCAATACGTCGTGTGGCACACAACCATCACTCACTCATAACAATGCGTCCAATTACATGGCCAGAAATCACAACAGACAGCAAATATGCAGGGTATGTCAGACATACACACACCTCAGACCATGCACTGTCATGTTGCCACAACACATGTCACGTTCTGCACCCATGGCACACAGTATGTACCCCAAAAGCATAGTTCATCTCAAATGCGTTTCAGGGGGCTGACCCCCATTATGCCATCTGCGTTTCGAAGCGTTCCATATGAACCCCCAAAGCATAGTTCATCTCAAATGCGTTTCAGGGGGCTGACCCCCATTATGCCATCTGCGTTTCGAAGCGTTCCATATGAACCCCCAAAGCATAGTTCATCTCAAATGCGTTTCAGGGGCTGACCCCCATTTTGCCATCTGCGTTTCGAAGCGTTACATTTGAACCCCAAGAGCATAGTACAAACCAACCTCCACGATGGGTCTGGAGTCCGCATACACCAGAGCCACAAAAAGCAGGAGCACAGCAACACACCCATCGGCATTGCCAATCCGTCCCATGCCACATGTCCACAGCACACAGTCCCATTGGCATGCCCACAAAACAACAAATAGCACAGCCACACACACGGCTCCGGGAAACCTGTGCACGACTGTGCACGAACTGTGGATGTCAGACAACCTATACATACTTTGTCATGTGCAACACAATAACATATCTCATTCCCCCCACAGGTGACGAACTGCTGGATGCTGGAGATGGAGACAGCAGCCAGCACAGCCAGCCTGCAAGCCCCCAACAAGGACTCACGGATGTGGAGGATCTGTCCTCCTCTTCGGACACGGACCACCCAGCAGGCCCATCTGGTGTGGCAGGGCCCAACTGCACCCCAGGCACCCTCCCACCCACCAACCCATCATCCAGGGCTGATGACCACTCACAGCCCCCTGCTGCCACTGTCGTAGCGGCCACTACCACTGTTGTGGCGGCCACCCCCACGGTCGTTGCGGCCACTCCCACTGCCGCAACCACCACCACGTCATCACTGGCCCCAGCGCAAGTGGTGGTCCGGCCGACTGGGTCCACCCTGGGAGCCACAGCGAGGACCGTGGTGAGCAATGTGGCTAGTGGGCAGGTCGGTGGCAGCAGTACTGGTAGGAGGAGCAGGGCCAGGCCAACGCCAACTGTGCCTGGGAGCCAAGCCCTGCCGCCAATCGACAGAGTCCTTGGGGCCTATGAGGAGGAGGCCCAAGGCGAATGGGCCAGGTCGGCAAGCGACACGCGGGAGGTCCTTGCGGTGTTGAGGTCCATGGACGCCCACATGGCCCGAATCACGGACCTCATGGGCCTGCTGGTGGTGGGGGGAGGGCACAAGCAAGGCCAGCAACACCACCTCCGCCACCACCTGCTGTGGCGCAGGTTCGTGCAGCATCGCGTTCCCCTGCGTCCACAGCGAGTGAGCACTCCTCAACCACCACCAGCGGAACATCAACACCCCCCCTCCCAAACGTGGAAGGGGCCGTCCGAAGTGGAAACCGGTGTCCAGAGAGGACTTCGCCTGCACCAAACGCCAGTGAGTCAGCCAGCCACCTTGACCACCTACTGCATTGACTTGGAATACGATCCTAGCCCACACTGCCATGTGAATGGCATGTGTCTGTTGGACTGTGGACATAGAACTCCATGGGTACACCTTGACCATCACGCAGCCATGACCGTCAAGTCATTGTCACAGCATGCACCACATTTGTCATCACCTTGCACACAATCACATGTCACCGCTGTTAATAAATACACCTTGATCACAATCGGCTTAATGTGTCCTGGGTTTATTCCACGATGTGCAATCGCCACCATGAGCAGGATAGCATCTGCTGTGTGGCATGTCGATGGGACAGGTGAGGCTGCAGGGACCTAGGGGTGAAAAACAGAACAAGAGTACATTCAATGAGTGTGTCACACACTCATCACACAGTACTTGTCACCAACTACAAGCAATGCACACACATCTCTGAGAGCAAAAGGGCACAATGCTACAGCCACTGACAGTGGCATACCAACCTGGACATGGACCATTGACACACAGCACTCAGTGAACAAAAGGCCCCAGTAACAGAGCACACATACACCTGCACAACTACAGCCACATCAGCCGTCGTACATGGTCACTCACCGTCAAGTGAAGTAGCGGGCGATGAGCTGCTGACGCACATTCACAGCTTCATCCTCTCCACTGTCCTCTTCACTGGAGCTGTCCTGGTGTGCAGGCTGGGGCCCTGGTTGATCTCCGTCATCCACAATTAGGGGGATCTGCTTTCGAATGGCCAGATTGTGCAGCATGCAGCAAGCCACCACTATCTGGCACACCTTCTGTGGGGAGTACGCCAGCGCCCCCGGTGCGGTCCAGGCATCTGAACCTGGACTTGAGGAGGCCAAAGGTACGCTCGACCACACGTCTGGTCCTCCCATGTGCCTCATTGTAGCGGTCATCTGCTGGGGTCCGAGGATTTCGTAATGGACTGAGCAGCCAGGGCCCATTCGGGTAAGCCGAGTCACCTGGGCGTGGGGGACACAGAGAACTGTTGCAATTCAAACAGGACAGTAGACAGCATCCTTAAGCCAGCACGCTACACAACTCCACATACTCACCGACAATCCAGCCACGGTCCTGTTGCAGATTGGTCATCAGTCGTGGTAATATGCTGTTTCGCATGATGTGCGCGTCATGGGCCGAGCCTGGGAACTTTGCACACACGTGGGAGATGACCATGTCCGCAAGGCACACCACTTGCACATTCAGGGAGTGCGTGTGCTTCCGGTTGCGGAAGAGCTGCTCAGTGGCCTGTGGTGGGACAAGGCCAACATGGGTGCAGTCAATGGCACCAACGACGTGTGGGATCCGTCCAAGGGCATAGAATGCACACTTCACTGCCGCCAACTCACGTGCCCTGGGGAATCGGATGTACCTGTTCCTGTACAGCATCATGGCTGCCAGTACATCCCTCAGCACCATGCTGAACATGGGCTGGGACATCCCACCTCCACTGCCCACTGTGTGCTGGAATGACCCAGTGGCGAAAGAAATGCAGTGCAGCCATCACCTTAGCCGTGGGGGTGAATGCTGTCGGATACACCCTGCGAGGACGGAGGTGGGGTTCCAACATGGCACATAGTCGATGCAGGGTTGGTCGATCCAGACGAAATTTCCGGATGACCTCAGAATCCTCCATGTCCGCCAACAATTGGTAAGGGCGGTAAATGTTTGGTCTCCGCCTAGGAAAGACGGAAGTGGACACATGTCAAAGCAACACGCCACATGGCATTTTCACATACACATAACTGATATGACAGAGCAAGAACATGAGTCACAGAACAGCTGTCATGCAGGGACAGCACAGCCACAATACACTTACACAGGTCTCCCACCAATAGCAATGGGCAGTGACACAAACCATTGCTATGTGCATGCACATGGGGATCCAGGCCTCAATGACCTGTGAGGCGTGCTGATGGGGACTGACTGCATATCCGGCAAGCGGCAACACCACGGCAACATGACTGGCTGCTGTGCATCACACTGCTTCCGAGGCTGGATGAGTATGGCACACACCAACGACGATGTGGGCACAGGCTGAGCGGCCAAGACAAGTGGGACCTGTGGCACGAGGGGATATGAGACAGTCATTGGTGTCACCACTGCACCCTATGTGCAGCACTGTACGGATCACACCTCCAGAAGCATTGTCAGGTGTACACATTGACAGCCCCATGCCAACACGGCTGTGTGCTTGCAAATACACATCACATGTGACACGTAACCTTGCACGTGCCAAGTGGCAGATGTACATAGTGAGAGATGACATGCGTGTGCATATGCGTATACCATGCACCCATGCCAATGTGCAGATGATGACATGCTAACAGACATGTGGGGCCGGCCACTGGCCGTCCCTGCCTATGCACACGGCATGTTGTGGCCCCGTCCATTGTGCACCAGCACCCACACGCACATCATGGCCACACCTGCAGATGCAGTGCGCACATCATACTGTGTGGTGCACATGGCATCAGCGGACTGTCACCAACATGGGCCAGGCCATTACGGCCAACTCCGATGACCCTCGCGGTTGCACCCTGCGTGTTCCACTATGGAGGTAGGCGTCCCGGGCCAGCTGGGTGCAGGCCAACGTCTGCAATTGCCAATGCAGGTCTCAGTGCACTTGTTGCTCGTGTGAATGTCAGGCTGGGCCATGCTGCCCCTCTCAGTCCCAGCAAGCCTGGCCTGCACATTGACTGCAAAATGCCAGTAGGTGACAGCACCGACTGCCTAGTGGGTTGCATGTGTCTCCTTTTCAGGACCCACCAGATGGGCGCTAACTCAGTACTGACTATTGGACACACCATGTCTCGTGATAGGGATGTGTGTGTGGGATGGTGGCACTGAATGTGACCTCCTTTGCGTGGTGGGCCATGCACAGGGCGAGTACGTCGATTATTGCGCAGTGTTGGTCACAGTGGGTGCACCCACACAGATGTGTTGCCCTATGTTCATTTTCTATGTCCGCATGATGATGGACTGTAGGTGTGGGCAGACTACACATTGGTCGATGTGCTGTCAATTTGAATGTGCCTTCACACCAGGCACAGCTGCCCCTGCACATGTGACCCCTGCTGCACTCGCTGCTGGGTCTGTGGAGCTGATGCACCATCTGTGCGTGGGGCGGACAGCTCTCCTCACTTCCGTCATTGCGCAGGTCATCACTTTGCCGCAGGTGACATGGATCATGGAGGGCCCACATGTACGCGTGGGTGGCCTCAACAAGTGTGTCCAATGGTTGTCACCCCCAGTCAGTGCTACGAATGTGAATGATGTTGTGCTGGTGCTATTTTCAATGTGGTGGGTGGGCGGGGCTAGGTGCGGGCTTACATGCAGGACATGGGAGGGTGATCGGATTAGCGACTAGTTGCAATACACACGGGGCACGTCTTTTCCTGTCCACATCAGGGTCATTCCTTGAACTCACTGACAGTAATACAGTCGTCTTTGTCCCTGTCCTCATGGCCTCCCCTCGCTCCCCCAATATGCATTTGCACCTGTGGGGCTAGCGCATGCTGATGCAGCCCCAGGCTCGCCCCGGAGAGGCCAAGGAGTGTATGTGTGGGTCCAGTTGAACGAGTGGTCTGTCTCACGGCATGATGTGTGGCGGGACGCCGTCCACCTGCGTGGTGCCCCGACTCGAGACCCGGGCAACATAGACAATGCATAGCAGTCTCCGCAGTCCGGATACACCACCTGCAACACACAGAGGCTGTAGCTGCCCTAGCGGCCCATGCCGCGTCCATCTGGGGCTGATGGACCCACACATTCACTCTTTTGCCTCACTGGGGCGGGCTCGGAGGTGCTTGCGCACGCGCTGGCTTCTCTGTTGCAACGGCATGTGACGTGTGTGGAGATGTAGGCAATGGGTGGGATGGTGCGAGCCACCTTCCGTGACGTCACTCCTGCTCGTGATGTGTGCGTCCCCCAATACTTCCATATGACTTGAGCCATGCTACACATTGAGGATGTTTTGCCTGCGTGATGTGTCCCGGAGGAGGGCGCCGAGTCCTCTCCCCCACCATGCTCCACTGCCATCCCGTGCCCTGGATTGCCTGTGCAGGTTGACAATGTTGGGGATACACCTGGTCGGCAGGGGCTGTGTGTGCCTTGTCAAGGGCCTGGCGGGCGCACAACAGTATCCAGCTTGTCCACAGAGGGTGGGCTGACGTGTACGCCTGATACCGCATTGTTCGTGTGCCCGGCTGCTGTGCACACACGTGTTCACATCCCCCCCCGACGGGTGGCCTTTGACATTGCCCAGGGAAGCGGTAATGTGCAGTTCCGGACCCCTCCCGACACAGCGTGTTTCAACTTTGCATGTGCGCATCTACCCGTCACACCCACCCACCTGAGCGAAGCGTCACTCCCGCTTCACACGACACATGTGTGTCTTCCACAGTTGTGCTACTCATTTGCGTTGACATCCAATGACAGTGGACTACATAGTCATGTCACGACTGCCGTGTACATCACACACTCTCATCATCTCACATTCGTACTTGTGAAAGGAATCAGCAGAGACAGTTTCTTTCTTCAAACCATGTATTGTGACTTATGTCCTCTGTGATGCAGTATAGTGGACACTACTGGCAGCGGTATGCATGTGGGGGATATACTGAGCATGATTACACATAGCTAAGGGTGTAGGGGTACATGTGATTAGCTGTTGCATGTGGGATGTGGGCTTCAGAGTTACATCTGCTTGGCCGTTGCTGTGCTAATGTTCATTTGCAAATAGCTGCGGTGCTGCGGACTTTGACACAGACGGTATACAGTTAGCCTACCAGACCGCTTGGCATCATGGGCACAGTCCATCTCAGTTCCATGTGACAGGTGTGCTGCTGTTGTTACTCATGCACGCGTGCGTGTGAGTTGACATCAGGGCATGGGCTTACGTGCATGCAACGGCGTCCCACTTGTTGTTGCCATATGGTGGATACTGGACATGTCACAGTCACTGGGGTCGTGTTGTTGTTGTATGCACTTGTCGTCCATGCAAAGGTCCTGTTACGGGATTTCCGGGGAGGGGGAGAAGGGGTGCAGCTCTCACATACTCCAGCCGGGCGATTCCTGTCCACTGTGCGGTGCATATGTCCATGGGCGCAGGATCCATGTCATGGCATAGTTGTACGTGCAGTTCTGTCCATGTGGGTGCGATACACATATCCCATGCCACTGCCTCCCCCGATACATGCAGAGTTCCTGGATGTGATGGGGAACAGAGTGCATGTCCCGGACACATCCGATGTCATGGCAGTGTCGTTGATGGTGTGGTATCAGTTGCAGGTCGTTTGGTATGGCTGTTGTGGTGGTTACTGGCCAGTCCGTGCGGAAGCTAAGCATGGGTACAGTGTCGGACATCATGGCTCAATTGGGGGATTGCGTCGGGGTCCTACGAATTGACAGGTTGACAGGTATGCGATGGCTTCCTGCAGGGCTTCCATTTCATTGGTGGTATACATGTTTGCCAGCCAATGTAGCGGATGGTGGCTGTCACGGTGTTGTTCGTAAGTTGTCCCTTGTAGGAGCATGATGGGACATGCTGGGTGACATTCGATGTAGCTGTGATCCATGATCCGTCGTGTGGAGGCACAGTGGTCCCATTGCAGTGTGGGTCCGATGTTCGCCACATACGCCATGCCCCCATAGGCTGAACAGACCCTGTCGTGTGCGTCCAGAGGGTGGAATAGTGGTAGCAGGTCCGCCCTTGAACATGCCGGGTTGGAGAGGCACAACTCCACAGGATGGCGGAAGGGACACCTCCGACAGTAAAAGACGGGTATGACGCAGCTGAACAATGCGATGCGGTAAGTCAGTCGGTAACTTACGTTCAGCAGGGATAGGGGTTCGCATCCCATTAGCTGTATCAGGTTGTGTTTGTACAACTTGACCTGTTTGGCGTAGTTGGGTAGGTGTGTTGTAGGTGCCATTTTGCTGCGGGGCGATGTGGTGGCGTGCTCCGGCTGTGTGTGCAGTCTGCAGTGTGCAAGCTCCGAGGTTGCTGTGAGGTCTGTGATGGTCGTAGGGGGCAGGACTTGTGTTCTGTTAGCTTGTGCGGAGGACACGGGCCCTCATCCCACGTGCTTCTCTGAATGTTCAAGGTCAGTGGTGTGTGACTCCTTCCAGATAACTTGCATGGGAACGGCATGGGGGAGTTTTATATTTTTTCTTTCCCGTTCGGTATGTTCTTAGGTGATATGCGCTATCTGCCCTGTGGTCGGTTTCCTCTGCATGCCTGTGTTGGTCTTTTTTTGGGACAATGGCTGTATTCTCCGGCTTGTTTAGTCGGGTTGTGGTTTCGGAGTTGGAATGGAAGGTCATTCAGTGCTGTCTGCTCTCCCGTGTGTGGGCGGCAGGCTGTGTTTCCGCTATGCGTTGGGCCTTGTGTGTGGGTGTCATTCTTGGGTCCACCTGTTGTCGGTCCCCGGGCTCTTTGGTGTTCCGTTTTGTATGTCTGGTTCATGGGTGCAGGGTGGTATGGGTGTTTCTGTGTGGTACTGGCGTACCTCTTCCCGACGGGGCCCATGTTCTGCTGGGTGGTGTTGCCGCCGCTGTGTGCTTCACCATGTTTGTCACACAGGGGTGTGTCCTGATGTTGCGTGACTTCACTGACATGTGGGCGTCGGTTGTGTGACGTTGGGTGTTGTCCGTGAATTGGGCGTTGGGGTCATGACTGTGGCAGGCCTGTCACGTGTCATGTGCGTTCTGGGTGTGGCTGGTGTGTGTGGTGCTTGGTTGTGTCCCTGTGTTGTTTGTGTGCGACGCATACATGGCGTTATGGTTGGGCGCTGAGTTGTGCGCATGTGTGGCTGCGTCATCGCCGCTGTGCTGCGGTGCCGTGACGGGTCGTTAGTTCCTGGTCCCAGGTGGTGTGCCCATGATAGTTGCGAGATGTTGCACTTTGCCCTGTGTTACATTTGTGGGTGCAGTGGTGGATGTGTCTTGTCCACGCAGGGGTGTTGGGGGGGTGTCATGTCCTCCTTTTCCGCACTTGCACTGTGTGCGCTGTTTGCGTGCCCTTGTTGTGTGTGTGCCTACCTGCGTCTCCGCGGTACGTTGCCTCCTTGGTGGTGCATCAGGTATAGCATGGGGAGGGCCTGCAGTGCTGGATTCATGCTCGGGGGGTCGCCTCTTCGGTGTCTGTGCTCGGCGTTCGGGTTTCCGCCTCACTTTCACGTGCGGTGTCTCTTAGCCGTAGGAGCTGTTTGTTTGCGGCATCGTAATTTGTACGCCGGGCGGTACGTGATTTCGTCTGGCGGTGTGTCTCCATTGGGCTGCACCGCTACGTGAGCGGGCGCACTTTGATGGCGGACGGCGTCGCTGGCTTGCCGGCGGTGTTTGGCTGCCTTTTCACATCGTAATTTGGCGGGCGTGTGGGCTGCGGCATGCGGGCGGTAACTGGTGGTTTTTGCATCCGCCAGCACGGCGGTGGTGCTTCCGCCCGCCATCCTAATGGGCCCCTATATTATGACTGTCGATATTTTGACAATAGATATTTCTTACCTGAATTTCGATATTCTTAACCACTATATTTTGGCAATTCGATATTCTGTCCATTCTATATTTACAACTCGATATTTTGGCAATTCGATATTTACAATTCGATATTATGTCTGTTTACCGTTTGAAAATACCACTTTTAGAAAGTAGGTATTTTCTTGCCTAACCATCTAGTGTGCCTCTGCTAGGTTTGTGTATTGCATGTCTGGCTTTTGGATGACAGGGGCTAGAGAGGGGCAGTGGCGCCAGAAGTCTGATGAGTCAGGGCTGGGCTGAATAGACCTGGGCTGCATTTAGAGTATGGGGAGGAGATTTCCTTTCACCTGAATTGGCCTGGTCTGCCTTCAACAATGCTGTCTCCACCTCCTGCCAGGAAGCTGCAACAGTGAGGACAGAACTGGTTTTGGCTGGGTACAGACACTCTCTGCCTTCAGAGAACAAATGGTTTTGGTGTATAAAAAGAGGGGCCCAGACCCCAGACTTTTAGATCACTTCTGGGAAATCAAGAGGAACCTTTGCCAAGGAGAAGAGCCGGAGAAGCTGAGGAGGAATACTGCCCCTGTGCTGTTTGCTGTCTGGGGTTGGCCTGCAGTGGCTACTTGCTGCCAAGGAAAGGAGAAAAGGACTTTGCTGTTTGCTTTGTCACCTGCTTGAAAGAAGATCTCCACGGGCTTAAAACTGAGCTTGCCTCCTGTTCTGAAGTCTTAGGGACACAAACACTTCACCACCAGCTCCCCCGAATTTCATTGCTGGAAATTCTAACCTGCAAAGAGGGGCCTGCTGCTGTTCTGGACCGCTAGAGAATGTTTTCCGCTGGGAGCTGGAAGAACCATGCAACGTCGAAGAAGCGAGACGCATCCGCACCTGTTTCCGGCGCATCGCCGAAGAAACCATCGCAGCGCCTGCCGCGGCTCGAGAAATCGCTGCCCGCCGCATCTAGTGCACCGATCTCCAAAGTCCGAGATCATCGCACAGAGTTCGACGCAAGGCCTGCTGTGCGGCTGCATGAGTTCACGCATCGTCCTGGATCGTGGCATCGCATCGAAGCGCCAAGTCTGTCACATCGTTGGGGGACGCAGTAAGAAACCGACGCATCACCACCCCACGCAGTAAGAAACTGGCGCATCACCTCCTCTCCGGTAAGGAACTGAAGGAAGTGACCCGATTAGGGCCACCCGGGTCACTCGCGACCACCTCTCAGCTTTCCATACAAATGAAGAGTCGGGCAGACAGTAGAGAATACAAACCAAGTATATTTATTCAGATACACTCGAGCGGAGCCCAGTCTGCCCAGCCTCTTGGGATTGCTGCAGAGGGACTAACTTCAGCAAACATGGAGATACATTATGTACAGTTCAGAACCAATGAAGACATGCCCAGGCTGGAAATTTCCAGACGGCGGCAGCTACACAAAGGGGAACAGAAGGATAAGTTTAGATTTTGAGGCCCAGCACACACTATCACTGAACCAAGGTCGTTCTGGCCGTGCCCACCGCTGGACTAGTGGGAGCAGGCCTCTATCTAGTGGGAAAGGTATGCGCTAATAAGAACAGTGTATTCATTAGTACAGCAAGGCCCAACCTTGGAGAAACGAAAACTACCACAGCTGCTTTCAGCAGGGAAGGAAAGAAATTAGTTTCGATCATGGCTTAAGATGGCGGCCAAACATAAAATGGTGCCGCTAATGCTAATTTAAGACATACAATACGTAGGCAGCACAGCTAAGACATTTTTATTCTAACAGACCCTCCTTTTAGCATTCGCTAACAAATTTTTATGTTTATTAACAAGAAACGGATAACATGTTGTGAGCATAAGAAACATCACCATGAGTGTGTGCTTACATAATCAGTATTCAAAAATACCCTCGTCGATCTGCATTATGTCATCAATGTGTTTTTGCAACATGATCGCAGCATTAGTATCATGAACTGATATTTTCTGTTTTGGGGTCAGAGCACTTACACAATAGGTGCAACAAGCCGGGAGACAGTGTATACAGAGGGAACATGTAAAGATAATACCGGCAACTACAAATAAAACAAGCATTGGCATAGCCAATAGGTCTCGCTTTTGGGACCTTATAAGTATAAGTAATAGGATTACGCAGGAGTAGGCAGTGTTTAACACTAGCTTAATATAATGCCACAGCACGTGATAACATGTAAGGCCCCTGAACGCGATTACATTACGGCCCTGGTAGAAGCTTTTTGTTGGATTAAAAGCAGTTGAATCTAAAAGTGTGGCGGGAATGAGAACAAAAAAGAAGAAAGGAGAACCGGAAAGATTTTTCGTAAACAACAATTAGAAAGTAATATTGGAAGATGTCGGGTTACGAGTAAATGGTACACGACGGCTTAATGTAAGCGTCCTGTAGACAATAACATTACATCTCAGTTTATACAAGCACAGGGTTTGCATGTAAATTAGCGCGTGTGTTTAGCCCCCTCCAAAAAAACAATTCCCGGACGCAAAAGTGAAAGCGACTGCGTGCCTATCCCAACAGGAACTGTAACCACCCCATCCCTCCTTGCAGGCCATAATATTACGGCCCTGTTTGTAGCTAAATTTAAAAGTTTGGCGTAACGGCCCTGCTTGTAGCCTAATCCAAAAGTGCCCTACACGCGATGATATTATGGCCTTGGTGGATGCTTTGTGTCGTATTAAAAGGAGTTGTAACATAAGGGGGTGGCGGGAATAAGAACAAACAAACAAGAAAGGAGAACTGGAGAGTTTTTGTTTAAAATAAAATGGAGAGTTTAAGGGGAAATAGGTGTTTGAGGGAAGAGAAAAGGTACAGGAGACAGGAGGATGTTATAGAAAGTGCTTTAAGTTGTGTGAAAAGATATGGGCATATTGGAAGGAAGCGTATGAGGAACAAACCACGGACGGGATTAAAAAATGGTAGGAAAAGAGTAGTGGGGGAGATGTGTTGTGGCTGCCTGTTCATATGGCGTCGCTGGTGATCCAGCGCTATCAATAAAATATCTTCTCCTATACGCTTTGGACGTCCAGGTACAAACATCCCTTTCTCCACAACTTATATCTATATGACGGTGGGGCCCATAACACCGCATAAACATTCACTCTCTCATATATTCCCTGGATTTAATCCGTTCTACTTAGGAGAAAACAGTAAATGATTCGCTGGAAGGTGACGGGATACCTTTTTAAAACAACATAATACTTTTCAAACTTTAAGGTATTCCGCTCATTGGTCGATGGACCAACTAGTAGGAATCAGTTGATGGTGATTAAGACCAGCTCAATCACTATAAACCTTTAAACATTTATATTTATCATTGAGCTAAAGAACCACAGACTCATTGTTTAAAGATAATAAAGTTTATCTAATTTTTAGAAGCATGAATAAGTTTCAAATTTATTATTCAGATTATTACATTTAGCATCATTATAAGAATAAATTGAAATTGCAATGCATACCTATTAGATGGAAAAATAAAGTTCGTCACAGCAATGAATTCAGATCACAGCATAGAACTCCCGAAAAACTGTCTATCTGTCCTGAAAAACAGGCCTTCTCGACGGATCACCTATAGGGTGTTTCCCGCCACAATCCCGTTCTTTTTCCCCTTTAGTATTGTAAAAATAAAAAGGTCTAATAGTATAAAAATGGAAAATCTATTAAAAGCAAAAAGTTCTCCAGCAGCAGCGTCTCGTGCTCAATCAAAAATATAAAAAGCAGTAGCGATCCCCCTCCCCAAGAGTAGGTCTTCTTATACCCTAAAACTAGCTTACTAAGTGAAAATGTGACATCTTTGGGGGCAAGATTCTCTATAATTGGTCCATTTGGGTCAGTATACATCTCATTATGAATATCCTTGCTCCAACCGGTTCTTTGTGGAAAGTTCATACTTCTGTCGTTTCTCACGGGTTCATGACATTACCCATCCGCACATTGGACTCAATCTGTATCCTTTTCTGATACTTTAAGTTGAACAGTTCATTGTTTATTCACATATTCACTGCAACTTCTCACGCTTTTCGCAATGTCCTTCTTTGGCACACGTTTGTATAATAAGGTCATCGCAGCCTTGACCAAGCTTCCATCCTAGGCTTTGGGACGGTCACATGATCCTTTTGTTCACAGCCTTTCTCGCTTTCGGAACTCACTTCGCGCGTGCGTACTCTAGCTTGTTTGCCATGGCAGCCATTTTTACATCGCGGCACAACAGGCCTAAGCGAACTATTATAAAGATAAACAGAACATAGTTAATAATAAAGAATATAAGCCTTTTCGTTTCCCTCCCGTCATTCTACGTACCCCAATTAAGTATTACCTAGCAAAAGCGACATATAAAGCCATTTCTTACTTACCAACCGCTTTACTTTGCCACTTCACAGTTTATTTCCAAGCACAAATCATGCATTTATTATTCTAGTTAGTACGCAAGTTATTAGGCTTATGTTATCCACGTTAACAATTGTAAGTAAATTAGTTTGCACGGATATAGCGTGTTACCTATGACCCTTATCATGACACATACATGGTTGGTTATTTACTGAAACGAACTTGAGTGTTAATTATTCAACATAAATATTAGGAGGTTAAAATTTTTTCGTTTACCCTGCTCCATCAACTCCCCCCTTTGGTGATTTTTAATATCACCACAAAAACCCATGTTACACAATTCTTTCAGATAGCATATTTCTTTGTCCAGTTTGTTTTTGTTAGTTTACACAACTGTATCCCTTTCATCTTGTCTCTTCGTTTTCTTATACATGTTTTCTTTTATTTCTTCTAGCTCTATTTCACCCATTTCTCTTTCTCTTTCTTTATTTATCTTATTTTCTTTTTCTATTTTATTCTGTCTTTTCCTTCTCTTTATACATACAATAATTAGCTTCAGTACTAGAACTATTATTATAATTATGGTCGCTACTATTATGATTTTCTCTATTATTAATCTACTCATTCTAGCAAACCAATTTATTACTGAGGAAAAACTCTTACCAAGTTTTCCCAATGCATTTTCAACCTCCAGTGGAACAAGTTCTTTGTGCAAATTTGTAATATTCTTTATATACTTCTGTATATTTTCACTTTTATCTGGAATGTAAGTGCAACAATGTTGGACTTTCAGCATTCCACAGACTCCACCCTCTTTTGCCAAAAGAATATCAAGGGCAAGTCGATTTTGCATCACCATAGCTCTCATGGCAACCATTTCGGTATTTACCATCAAGAACCCTCCAGCAGTATCTGTAGATAAACGATCTACTACTGTGGATAACTTCCGAATTTTAAATGCATTCAAAGATATTCCCACTGCTGGTATCAATGCTACAAAAATATCACCTACTATTTCTGAAAAACTTTCCCTTTTCCTACGTGTAAATGTCTTTATCATTTCGTGTGTTCCCTTTTCTGCTCTATCTACATGAAAAAATTTTGGAAAGACCAGGCCTAAGTAACATGATCCATACCAATGGTCCGGCAACCTGTAATAAGCTCTGTTACCACAAATATAATAGATCCCAGGAAATATTGGATCTTTTCCCCCTTTGAATCCCCATCCTCCTAAAATGTTATAATCGTCATGGCAATCACTGGAACCCACGAAATAATTGTCATATCTTGTTCTATTTCTTCTAATGCACAACCTTCCCTGTTGGGGCCAATCCAGAGTCATAGCTGCATTTATCTTTTTCTTGTCATGATTTTCTTCCTCAAACGCCCATAGAGGTGTTCTTGTCTCTTCTATCACTTTTCTTTGAAATTTCACTCTTCTATCCTCGACCATTTCTAAAAATACCTTTTCTTCATTCCTTAACTCACAGGTAAGGTTGTTTTTAACTATATCATCTAATGTTAGATTTTTATTTTCTATGAAAAATTCACCAAATATTCTTGCCTCTTTCACCTTGTTTAGTTCAGAAACTATAGGAATCTTTGCAAAAATCTTATTTATATCAGTGTAATAATATTCTAATCTTCCTGTCTTGTAAAATAGACTTGCTAAAACACTACATGTTATTCCATACGTCAAAGGAAGTTGATGATAGGTCACACCTTCTGCAACAGACGCAGGCAATTGCATACAAACATAACAATCTCTTACATCCATTGTTTCTACATACTCATATAATAATTTAGTAAAAACGTTTTTGGAAAAATCTGTTATTGATTTGTCTTTATGTAATTCTGCACTACTTTTTAATATAGCTGTTTCTTGCATGTTAGTTCCTTTTTCTTGCTCTGTGTCATTCTTTAATATAGACGTTTCTTCTACAGCTAATCTAATTGGAATGGTGATTGCTAAAATAACCCATACGGTCATTAATAATCCTGTACAAAAGAAGCACATCTTACACCATCTATTTAAGAACTCACATCTACATGTTCTATTTTTATTATCTACCATTTTGTTCTATTCCCTATTTTATAATATGTACAAAAAAATGTGTCACCACACCTCAGAAATGACCTCTTAGCCACCCTACACTCTCACTTTGTCTTGTTTCGGTACTTTCTTTTAGTTCTTTTCAGAACTCTTCCTTTGTCAAATCCAGTGTTTTGTCTAATCCGGTAGAAATTGTTCAAATTTCTTCAAATTTGTTGCACTTCACCTTCACCCATTAGGTTGTAGCTTTGTTCCGGGTTCTCGTGAGTGATCTCTTCTTCCTTGATATCAGTCAACGCAATGTATAACCATTCAGGCGAATTATACTTCAGATTGACTTTCTTTACTCTTTTTGTTTTCTGCAAGCGTTTTCCACCTTGTTTTTCTTGTTCTTTTTGACTTGTTATCTCATTTACTTGTTCTGCACTTTTTCCATCTAACCTTATGATCTTGTATCTCAATCTTCTAACTTCGTGGGGCCAATTGTCTCCCTTTCTTGGCCTTTTTGGTTCACTTTCTTTTTCCTCTCTTTCTGTTCTCCAAGTTCTCTTTCTTGACTCTAGTTTCTGGTTTCTTTCTTCTCCACTTTCTTCTGACTCTGTTTCAGTCCTTTCTTTATTGTCTCTTATCTTAAATTTTAGAATTTCACTTCCTTCATCTGTTTTTGGTTTTTCTGGTGTTTTCCTTTGATCACCTACTTCTGTCCCTCCTCGAGGTTCTTCCGAATTTGTGTCAATCTCTTCATCTGTTTCTGAGTTTCCCTGTTCTTTTGTTCGTCGATCTGTCCCTATTGCTCCTCGGGGGTCTTCCGATTCTTCTACCTTTCTATTTGAAACTATCCCTTCTTCATCTATTAATATAATTTCTGAAGGATCTTCACCATAACTTGTACTTGGTTGCTCACTGTTACTTTCTTTTTGCTCAGTTTCTTCTTTAATGCTATCAAATTTCCAATTTCTTTTCAGATTTTCCTCACAATCCGAATGCTCTGTATCAGATGCTGAACTGGTGTCTGATATTTCCAGATGTCGACTCACATGTCGATCTTCAGATTCTGGAACTTCTGCTATTTCCTCCACTCCTCCTGTCGTTGCACTTGTGACTGGGTCTTCCAGATGTCGACTTACAGGTCGATCTTCAATTTCTGGAACCCTGTTCGTCTCTTCCTCTGCATCAGATGCTGAACTGGTATCCAATACTTCCAGATGTCGACTTACAGGTCGATCTTCAGGTTCTGGAACTCTGATGGTGTGACTGGCATGTACCCAGTGTTTTACTCCTGCGCATTTGACTGCAGTTGTTGTCACCAGGATCACTTGTCGTGGTTGGTCCCAGCGAGGAACCAAGCAGTTTCTTCTTCGGTGGACTTTTATGCGGACCCAATCTCCTGGATTCAAGTCATGTGCTGGTTTTCTTTCAAGAGTGGTCGCATCCGGTCCAACCTGATGAAACACAGAACGTACCACATCAGCCAATCCTTTGCAATAATCCAACACGAGATCATCAGTTATAGTCAGTAGTTTGTTGACAGGTACATGTGCTTGTCTCATTGCTCGTCCCATAATTATTTTGTGGGGACTGAGTCCTGTCTTTCTTTCCGGTATACTTCTGATAGTCATTAAGACCAATGGCAAGGCATCTGGCCATTTGAGTCCTGTGGCTTGACACATTTTCCCTAGCCTGTTCTTAATTGTTCCATTCACTTGCTCTACTATTCCAGAAGCCTCTGGTCTGTATGCACAGTGCAGTTTCTGTTTAATACTAAGTGCTTCACAAATCAGTTGAATCAATTCGTTTTGAAAATGTGTTCCTCTATCTGTTTCAATCGTTACTGGAAAACCATACTTTGGAATGAATTCTCGCAGCATAAGTTTAGCTACTGTAATTCCATCATTCCTTCTGGTCGGGTATGCTTCCACCCAACGGGAAAACAAACAGACGACTACAAGAACGTATCTTAGTCTATTGCTTGGGGGCATTTCTATAAAATCCATTTGCATTCTCGTGAAAGGACCTCCTTCTCGTCCTATTGTTCCTAGACTCACTACTGTTTTTCTTCCTGGATTTAGCTGTTGACAAATAAGACATCTTTGACAAAGACTTTCAGCTATGGCTCTGAATTTTGGATTATACCATGTTTGTCTAAAAAGTCTGATCATTGCATCTCTCCCAATATGTGCTTGTCCATGGTACATCCGTGCCATGTCAGAAATCATGCTATCAGGCATAACTGGTCTTTCATCTCTGTAAACCCAAACATCATTTTCCTCCCGTTTTCTGCATCCTGCTTTTATCCAGCTATCTTTCTCCTCATCATCTGCTGCTTCCTGTAATTGTCTCACCTCATCCCATGTCTCGACAGGGTTAGTAAAAAGCAAAGGACATGAAATATGCTCTCTCTCTCGGTTTCTGTTTAATGAGACTACATTTTTGGCACAGTACTGTGCGATTTCATCAGCAAACTTATTGCCAACAGTTATGTAGTCTTCCCCATTTTTATGTGCATTGCACTTCACTACCGCAATCTGTTTAGGCAGCTGTATCGCCTAAAGCAACTTTTTCACAAATTCACCATTTCTTATTGGGGTTCCTGCAGACGTCAAGAAACCTCTCTGGGACCAGATCTGCCCAAAATCGTGAACCACTCCAAAGCCATATTGGCTATCCGTGATTACTGTGATTCTGACATTTTTTCCCAATTTGCATGCTTGAATTAGAGCAATCAACTCCGCTACTTGGGCAGAACGTATCCCTCTCAAACAAGATGCTTCCATTACAGCAGCTACTGTGCAAACTGCATATGCTGCACTCAGAACTCCATCATTCGTTCTCAAACAAGAGCCATCCACGAACAGAATATAATCTGATTCCTTTAAAGGCTCATCCCGTATATCGGGTCTCTGTTTTGTACAATATTCGAGTACATTCAGACAATCATGATCAACTTCATCCATTTCAATCACACTCTCTTCATCTGGCAATGATGTCGAAGGATTCACATTTATGCACCTGTCAATGGTGACATTGTCTGCACTCAAAATTACTTTTTCATACCTAGTCAGCCGACTATGTGTCATATATTGGGTTTTGGTTCTTGTCAAAAGAATTTCCACAGAATGAGGGACATATACTCTCAGTGGATATCCCATCACAATGCCTTCACTCTGCTCCAGACTTACACAAGTAGCAGCAACTGCTTTCAAACATCCAGGCAACGCTTTCGCTACTGGGTCTAAGACAGCTGAAAAATATGCAATGGGTCTTTTCATGTTTCCGTGTCTCTGCACTAGGACTGAAAACGCACACCCATCTCTTTCACTGCAATACAACTCAAAATCTTTTTCATAGTCAGGCATTCCCAATGCCGGAGCTTCACACAGTTTTGTTTTTAGTTCTCTGAATGCTTTCATTTCCTCATCATTCATTTCAAAAGGATCTTTAACATCTTTCTTTGTCAATCTCTGTAATGGTTTTGCAATTAATGAAAATCCACTTATCCATTGTCGACAATATCCAACCATTCCTACGAACATTCTTACTTCTCTCTGTGTCATTGGAGCTCTCATTCCTTGAATTATTTTTATTCTTTCAGTCGTTACCTTTCGCACTTCCTTTTCAATCTTATGTCCTAAATATTGGACCTCTTGCTGACAAAACTGCAATTTTGATGGGGACACTTTATGTCCTCCTTTTGCTAAATGATTTAGCAAATCAATTGTGTCAGTAACACATGCTTCCTTTGTTTTTGATGCCACCAATAGGTCATCAATGTACTGAACCATCACGGATTTCTCTGGCATTTTTAAATCTTCCAATGATTTCTTTAGAATCTGATTAAAAATCGAGGGGCTTTCTGTATACCCCTGAGGAATTCGGCACCATGCCAAAATACGCTCTCCGAACCTGAACGCAAATAATGGCTGGCTATCTGGATGTAATGGAATAGAGAAAAATGCATGGCATAAATCAATAACTGTGTACCATTCTGCTTTGCGTGGAATCTGGTATAGAATTACAGCAGGGTTTGGTACTATTGGTCTGCAAGGTACAACAATTTTGTTTACCTTTCTCAAATCCTGTACAATTCTATATGTTCCATTCGGCTTTTTCAGTCCCATTATCGGTGAATTGCATGGACTGCTCATTATTTCTCTCAGAATCCCTTGTTCAATCATTTTATTTATTACTGGTGTTATTCCTTCAATTATTTCTGGTGTCAATTTATACTGTGGCGTATTTGGGTAACTCGTTCCTTCTTTAACAGAGATTTTAACAGGGTCTACTCCTTTCATTAACCCTATATCTTCTCCCGTAAAATCCCACACTTCCTGTTTCACTGTTTCTTTTAGTTCAATTGGGATTTTCTCTACGTCAAACACGGGAAATAAATCATTCACTTCTGATTCTAAATTTACCATTGTCATTTTATATAATACATCTTCATCTGGGGTTTGAAATGCAATTCCATCTGGAGTACAATAGATGGTGCAGTTCATCTTGCAAAGCAGATCGCGTCCTAATAGGTTCACAGGACTGCAATCACACACCACAAATCGGTGCATTTCACTGAATGGTCCAATCTTTACCGCCACTAATTTGGTAAGAGGCGCCTTAATTTGCTGATTTGATACACCTACGACTTGGATATGTTCACCTGAGAGAGGAAGGTTTGGAATTTCCACTGATCTAACAGTAGAACGGGTAGCTCCAGTGTCCACAAGGAATGTTACATTTGCATCATTCACTTCTCCATCCACAAATGGACCTGCTTGATCTACCTCTAGAGTTGCGCCAAGCACGCACTCTTCCTCCTCTCCTAGGCACCTTCATAAACTTTCATCCGACTCATTCCCATCCTGTCGTAACCAGTATTGAGAAATGTCAGCTGCACGCTGCAATTGTGTTACCTGCTCTCCTCCGTAGAATCCTGTTTCTGCACTGTATTTCTGTGGATTAACACTCTTGGGAATTGGTGGTTGAGGCACCTGACTTTGTTGGGTAACTACCTCACTCTGCACCTGTGGATTTAATGATTGATTTTCCGCATTAGTTTTTGGAGGGAATTTACACTCGTTTCTCCAATGTCCTAACTTTCCGCAGTTGTGGCATGGCCACTTTTTCTTTGCCTCTTCTATGCTCATTTGACCTTTTCCTTTACCTATATTTGGTCTAGATCTAGTCTGTCCTGCCTCATTAACTTGATTATTCAATTGAGCTTCTTGCTTCTCTGCAACTTTCACTTGTGCCCACATTGCTTTTTCTTTCAATTTACGCTGTCTACTCTCAATGTCATCGCTGCAGTATTTAGCATATCTCAAAACCTCAGCTACCGTGCTATTCTGCCAACAAATCATATGTTGCTTAATCATTTCACTTATCTCTGGTTTCAACCCATAAACAAATCTATATACGAAATGACTCATATCTTTCTCATTTAGTGTCTCATAGCCACTATATTGTTTAAAAACTAACAGTAACCTCTCATAGTACGCGTGTACAGATTCCTTACTCTCCTGTGTGGTTCTGTCAATCTTTACCCAATCCGTTTCTTTGGGTGGGATTTTATTTTTCAAAAAGGTAATAACTTGGTCATATTTCCTCATCACTTCTGGTCCTGGCGCTCCTGTTTTAGCGTCTCTTGGATATTCTACAGTTGGCCAATCAATAGTAATCTTACATTCTGTCCACAAATCAGCTGGTACTACTATATCAAATAATCCATCCAAATCTATCCATAACACCTTCGAAACCTTAACAAACCTCTCCACTTGTCTGTACCATTCTACTGGCTTTTCTCTTAATTTTGGGAAGTCATTTGTAAATGACAGTATATCTTGTCTAGACCATGGGACATGCACATAACTACCTCCTGGAGTTTCTCTCATCGGGTACTCCCTTACAATTAATTCCTTGTCTGTCACCGCAAAAGCCAAAGACGCTTTATCTGTCACTTTCTCATTCCTTTTAGTCCACCTGCTTCTCCATCTATCCACATCACCCTATTTTCTCAGCAAAACAATTAATTCTTTTATTTGGGTCAACCGTCCTGATGTGTTCAAATTTTCTATATCTTTCTCGCAAAAATCTACTCTATATGGTTTCTGCAAACTTCTCACCTTTACAAATTCTACTCCTAGTTCATTTGCTGTTTCTTCTAGTTTGTCATGCAAATTTCTAGCTCTCCATGTAATGCTCTTACATAAGAACATTATCTCGTCATCCTGGTAAGTTTTCAGTTTTTCTGTGCCAATTGTCTCTAAGATCAATTTTTCCATATCTATTTTTAACCTAATTACATCTAATGGTTTTGATTCTGTCTCTTTCGTTTTCAGGGTTTTCATCCATTCATTCAATTCATCCGGAGTTGGACCTACAGGTGTACTATTTAATTCTATCCAATTTTTACTTCTTTCTGGTGTCTCTGATGCAGACTCAGTTCCCATAGGTATCCTCCTAAACTCATTCTCATTTACCGGCAAATTAGTAGGTGGGCTTGGTCTATATGAACTGACCAAATTTCTGGCACCTTCATTGTCTAATTCCATCCCTTCTTTCCTTCTTTGCAAGTTTGAATTCATAGGAATGACCAAAGAATGCTCTTCTATTTTCTGATTCTCAAAAACTGGTATTACTGGACCTATCGTTACTGGTACAGTTACAGCTTCCATATTCACTGTTAATTCTCTTATCTTTTCAGTCAATTCTCTTGTAGTTTTTGCTAATTCAGTTGTATTGTCAACCTTCTCATTTTGTGGGGTTTTCAATTGATCTTGTGACCAATTTATCTCATATCCTCGTTCGGGATTTTTATTCCTCCCAGTTTCCATTGGCGGTGCATTGGGTGTCACCACCGCAGAATTCTGTTGGTATGGAGGTGGGTTTCTGTTTAAAATATCTTCCAGCAATTCATCTTCCGTCTCACTACCACCATACCCATACTTTTCAGTAATCAAATGTTTCTTTTTCTCAGTGCACTTTCTCTTTGCTTCTTCCTCAACTGTAAAAGCTGGAAACAAACCTCCTGTCATATTAGCATATCTCCAACGCTTTATTCTGTCCTCATGATTCACTCCCCATAACCTTCCGGGTACAAACTCATGATTTCTTAATCCTCTGAATCTTTCTCGTTCATACATCTCATCTTCCCATTCACTTAAAGCTTCAAACTGTGTTGGTCTAGGTCTAGGCTCAAGCATCGTCATCTTCTCCCTCAAATTCCGAAGTACAGCTACGCTAAATGAACCATTCTCAGGAAATGCTAATGCTCCATCATGTTGAGTATATTTAGTCCAATTGTCTAACCATATGCAGGTATGATATCCGTACTTCAGCATCATATGCGAAGCTGGTGATTTCGGCGGAGGAATTACTTGTCCCTCTCTAGTTACTACCTTTTTGTCTTTCTTAAAAAAGTTCTTAATTTTCGCCATCCACAACGTTTTCTCTCTTCCATACTCATAATAAGCCATAATCCACAATCTCTTTCCTTTCTCAAAAATCCGCAATTCAACACTGTTCTCTATGCGTTATTCGGACCTATCCCAGCGCGACTCACACCAACGCTCCAATCCTAAGCTTTTACGTCACTGCTTATCCAACCAATCACAGCGCGTCTCACACCAACGCTCCAATCAGAGCGTCTTCTGTATAACTAGTGCACTGTCCAATCCCAGCGCGGCTTTTGTCTACGTCAGTTCTGCTCCTGACCCCTCCTTTACAAAATGTATCAGCAATTTATTTTCCAACAGTTCTTTGTTAGTTACAACATTAAAAACACATTTCCATTGTCTGATTTCGCTAACAAAAGTGACAGTTTTATTCTAGCTCGCAAGAATACAGTTTCGTTCGATAAGTGTAGCACTTCCCTCTACCTTACCCTTCTTTCAAGCAAGGGGTAAACCCGTTTCTCTGGGGATAAAACACATGTGGAGACTACACTGCTCCTGAGAATTAAGGCCAGAGTTTCACAAGAAAACCTGTTGCTATTTCACTCACACACCTTTTATACGGAAAATGTCCCTATCATAACACAACCTGTGTTATCACCAATATGAACTCAGACAATGCACTATTCCATGTGACTTCTCTTGCCACACGTGTCCACTTCCTACTTCCCGGAAGCTTCAAAACCTTTGACTTACATATAACGTGATACCATACAACATGAAGTGTTATACATAAAAATAACCAATAATCAATAATCAATAATCAATAATCACCAAACTAATCTATAGTAACCATAACTCTGCTACCAAGAAATCTGATCCAGCGCTATCAATAAAATATCTTCTCCTATACGCTTTGGACGTCCAGGTACAAACATCCCTTTCTCCACAACTTATATCTATATGACGGTGGGGCCCATAACACCGCATAAACATTCACTCTCTCATATATTCCCTGGATTTAATCCGTTCTACTTAGGAGAAAACAGTAAATGATTCGCTGGAAGGAGACGGGATACCTTTTTAAAACAACATAATACTTTTCAAAATTTAAGGTATTCCGCTCATTGGTCGATGGACCAACTAGTAGGAATCAGTTGATGGTGATTAAGACCAGCTTAATCACTATAAACCTTTAAACATTTATATTTATCATTGAGCTAAAGAACCACAGACTCATTGTTTAAAGATAATAAAGTTTATCTAATTTTTAGAAGCATGAATAAGTTTCAAATTTATTATTCAGATTATTACATTTAGCATCATTATAAGAATAAATTGAAATTGCAATGCATACCTATTAGATGGAAAAATAAAGTTCGTCACAGCAATGAATTCAGATCACAGCATAGAACTCCCGAAAAACTGTCTATCTGTCCTGAAAAACAGGCCTTCTCGACGGATCACCTATAGGGTGTTTCCCGCCACAATCCCGTTCTTTTTCCCCTTTAGTATTGTAAGAATAAAAAGGTCTAATAGTATAAAAATGGAAAATCTATTAAAAGCAAAAAGTTCTCCAGCAGCAGCGTCTCGTGCTCAATCAAAAATATAAAAAGCAGTAGCGATCCCCCTCCCCAAGAGTAGGTCTTCTTATACCCTAAAACTAGCTTACTAAGTGAAAATGTTACATCTTTGGGGGCAAGATTCTCTCTAATTGGTCCATTTGGGTCAGTATACATCTCATTAGGAATATCCTTGCTCCAACCGGTTCTTTGTGGAAAGTTCATACTTCTGTCGTTTCTCACGGGTTCATGACATTACCCATCCGCACATTGGACTCAATCTGTATCCTTTTCTGATACTTTAAGTTGAACAGTTCATTGTTTATTCACATATTCACTGCAACTTCTCACGCTTTTCGCAATGTCCTTCTTTGGCACACGTTTGTATAATAAGGTCATCGCAGCCTTGACCAAGCTTCCATCCTAGGCTTTGGGACGGTCACATGATCCTTTTGTTCACAGCCTTTCTCGCTTTCGGAACTCACTTCGCGCGTGCGTACTCTAGCTTGTTTGCCATGGCAGCCATTTTTACATTGCGGCACAACAGGCCTAAGCGAACTATTATAAAGATAAACAGAACATAGTTAATAATAAAGAATATAAGCCTTTTCGTTTCCCTCCCATCATTCTACGTACCCCAATTAAGTATTACCTAGCAAAAGCGACATATAAAGCCATTTCTTACTTACCAACCGCTTTACTTTGCCACTTCACAGTTTATTTCCAAGCACAAATCATGCATTTATTATTCTAGTTAGTACGCAAGTTATTAGGCTTATGTTATCCACGTTAACAATTGTAAGTAAATTAGTTTGCACGGATATAGCGTGTTACCTATGACCCTTACCATGACACATACATGGTTGGTTATTTACTGAAACGAACTTGAGTGTTAATTATCCAACATAAATATTAGGAGGTTAAAATTTTTTCGTTTACCCTGCTCCATCACTGGTCTGGTTCCTGTGAAGCTTGGTGACAACAACTTGTTAATTTATGTTAGTAGGAGCGCCCCAAGCCGTGATGCCGGCTCTTGAAGAACCTGCCGTATGGGAATAATGGGGGGGGGGGGGGTTGCTGCGCTCTGTGCCCATTCAGTCACTGGCCCCTTTGCTGAGACTGTGGAAATTTAGTCTGTTTTCCAATGGAATTTTTTGTGAAGTGCACCTTGAGTCCCCAGAGCTCCCAACTCTTTGCGTGACCATCATGTTAAAGTGAGAGTTCAAAGGTTACCGCAATACACGCTGGCGATGAGTGTTTATGTGCTTGTCCCAAGACGTCAGGACCTGCACCACTTCAACATGGCTGTTATTTTAATGACGTACCAGCTGCTTCCTTTGGGCGTTTATACAAGCACAGGGTTTGCATGTAATTAGCGCGTGTGTTTAGCCCCCTCCAAAAAAACAATTCCATGCCGTCTCTTGAAGAACCTGCCGTAGCGGAATAAGGGGGGGGGATTGCTGCGCTCTGTGCCCATTCAGTCACTTGCCCCTCTGCTGAGACTGTTCAAATTTAGTCTGTTTTCCAATGGAGCTTTTTGTGAAGTGCACCTCGAGTCCCCAGAGCTCCCAACTCTTTGCGTGACCGTTATGTTAAAGTGAGAGTTCTAAGATTATCACGCAGACCACCGACGATAATTAAATGGGAAACATTAACATTTCTAAAATGTAACAACCACATTACAAGAGGCGGCATCTTTCCTATGAGGAGCAGGCCTGCTTCTGGAGATCTCAACATGAGAGCAGAGGTGGGTGAAGGAAGACTACGTAGTGACGTTTGAAGATGTGTTGAACCGAAGGGGTTAAGAACGCAAAGAACAATGGCACAACGAAAGTGATGGATTTGAAAACAGGAAGAGCATTTAAAAAGACCAGAGACTGAAACACGGAGTGATAGAAGCGAGAAAGCATTAGTAAAGCTGGAGACCCGAGAAAACAGAAATGCGTAGGGTGGAAGGGCATTCCTTGTAGGGTGGGCAGTGGCATAAACTGAAAAACTGAACAACAGCTGCTTGGCGAGCCGCCCCCTGATGTAGAGAACCTGAGACCAACTGCAACCACGGCCTGCAAGAGGTTGGAGAAAGACTGCATGTGAACCAAGCGCACCCATGCTGATTAAAAACAGATGGTTCCTGCGCGCTGCTGCTGGCTCCCGAGAGCAAACCGCTCTGGGAGTAAACCTTTGAAAAGAAGCTAGGACATCCACACGCCTTTGGCCAATTGCGTACTGAAGCCAGACGCAAAGGCCAATAGCGTGTGAGCACAACATGCACGCGCTTTGAAGAAAGCTGAAGTGATTCCAAGAGGTCGATTTCCTATGCAGCGCATGCGCGCTGCTATAGGCTCGACCTAAAAATATGGATCTTCCAACCCCATGTTGTTAGCATATTCCAGAACCACCCTGATAGGGTCCAAGTACCTCTCTCTTGGTGTATGTCAGACGAAAGTCTATGCAATTTTTGTATAGCTGTGTACACACTGGTGACGCGGTCAGGTATGTAAACGCAACAGCTGCTGCCAATGATGCGACAAGCCCCTCCCCGATCTGCAAGGATGACGTCTAACACCATCCTGTTCTGTAAGGGGACTAATCTTGTAGCCTGGAGCTCAGCAGTGATGTTTGTCAGTATCCCAGCAGTTGTATTAATAACCCCTTCCACAACTCTTGTTAGCCGACGAAGTTGAAGACTATTAGCCATGGGACCTCAAAAAGGTAGAAGACCCTTTATAGCATCCCCAAACTGTTGTGCGGTGGTATCTGTCTGATCTATATCCTCTGTGTCAACAACCCTTCTGAATCGGGGTAAGTATGTACTCCTACGCTGCAGCTGATGATCTTTATGATAAGTGGATGGGGCAACATACACGGGGTGGAGGAGGAAAGAGAGGTAACATCTACCTGACCATCCCCTTGGATGCCAGACATGAGCTTGGGATCCACAGACAAAATAGACCTTATGGGGTAGGATCAAGGACGGACTATTAATCGTTCTCAGTCTGTAGGTGAAATTGCATTTACTTTCCCCCACCTTTATCTCCCTGGTCCCCTGGACACAGAAACTAGCTGTTGTGTTGACCACGGACACCGGCATCGGTTGGTCCTTAGTAATATTACGATCTTGGAAGGATTGGAAATATTCAGAGGTGTTGAACCTTTGGAAATCAGCCATTTCCATTCGAAGCCATGTTTCATTCTCCACTTTTTCATATATGCTCATACAGGATTTTGGGGACAATGTACCGGAGGTCCCTTGTCCTGCCTGTCCTATGGGAGTAAATCCGTGATGAAAACTTATATGCTCTACCACAGTGCGAGAATCAGCAGGTGTCATAACCTGAGTAGAGAGCTGGAAATGGTAGTGCACCATAATGAACAATTCAAACCAACCTTCACAACTACCAATATATGACAATGGCATGGACAACAAATTATCGCTCTTATGAGTAACTGAGGGAAGCAATCTACAAACCCAACAATTTGTTGTATTGGACACATCATGGGCTTGATGCAACATTTGTATAAATACATTGTCTGTGTAAGACTTTCCATGCTCTACTTTGTGAGGGGCCAAAGTAACAAAAATTTGCTCAGGAGTAGTGGGCGTGGTACCAACCAAGGAATATACAGGATACTTTTCCTCCAGAAACCAAGATATTCCAAGTACAGTTATTAATGCAATCACAACTATTAATATGAAAACTATTTTACTCTTTGTGGACCAACCACGCGCTACATGC
Source organism: Calotriton arnoldi (assembly GCA_963921515.1). Taxonomy (NCBI): domain Eukaryota; kingdom Metazoa; phylum Chordata; class Amphibia; order Caudata; family Salamandridae; genus Calotriton; species Calotriton arnoldi. The sequence goes on along the minus strand of CAWUFW010000604.1, from coordinate 2,304,244 downwards.
GGTGGTGCAAATGACTGTTTCTCCTCCTCAATAGGTCGACCACCCGGATGCATTATGAAGCAAGAAAGAGAATGCAATAAAACTGATAGCAAAGGCAATTGTTCCCAGTGTCCGACTGAGCCTCACTGGTACAGGCTCCTATTGTTCATCAACGTTGGCGCTCTTGAGCACCGGCGGTAGAGCTTGCTCAGTCCTAGCTCACGATGAATCCCATGTCGCACAGGATAATGTACCCCTCTCCAAGGGAGCACGTTCGATTTATCTTGTCCAATGTCAGAACAGTGCACCAATCTCACAACACCCTGAACTAACACTGTTGGTACTATAACAAAGTACACCCTAACTAATCTGACTTCTCCTTTGGTGCACTATTCCTCAGCCGAGGGCGCAAATTGTACCTGGTGACTCCAGGCACAGAGGGGTCAACAAATAACTGTTCCTTAATGGCTCGAATTTGCGGAGGGACCGCTGCATTTAGGGCGTCATCATTCTCTGCATCCGTTTGGGTCCACATTGATTTTCCTTCACTGAAGGGGATGAACTGTGGCACCTTTTCACACTCCGTATCCCCAACTCCATCAGCGACCCATTGGTCATAGGGTAAAGGTAGGGGCACTCGTTTGCAGTGAGTGCCATGGATCCAGTTCTTTCGGCCGGCGACCTTCACGGCTGATCGGGTGGCCAGAAGGACCTGCTCAGGTCCCTTCCAGCGAGGCTCCAAGCTCTTCTTCTGCTGAAAATTGCACACCAAAACCCAATCACTAGGCTGGATGTTGTGTCCGGGCCCCTCGGGTATATCTGGGAGAGTGACCCAGACCTGTTGGTGAATAGAACGCAAATTTTCAGTTAACTGACACAGGTAGTCTGTCAATAAAGGGTACTCAATTTCAGAAAACCGTCGGGGACGTGGGGCGCCCCAGACATTTGCTGGGCGTCCAAACACGACCTCGTACTGTGACAATCCTGTCCTAGAATGTGCTGTTGTTCTTGTCGACAAAAGAGCTAATGGTAAAGCATCTGGACACTGTAACCCTGTTGTCTCCTGAATCTTTGCCAATTTCAGTTTGAGAGTACCAATGTACTTCTCAACCAAACCTGCCGACTGGGGGTGATTTGCAGCATGAAACTTCTGCTTTATGTGTAAACCATCACAAACTAACTGGATAACCTTGGCATTGAAATGACTTCAGTTATCACTCCAGATCAAATGGGGCAAGCCGAAACGAGGAAAGAACTCCTTTAGGAGTACCTTTGCAGTCGTCATGGCTGTATTGTCTTTAGTAGGGTAGGCCTCAACCCATATACTGAACGCACAACCACCAACACGTACTTCAAATTGTTGACCCTGTCTAATTCGATATAGTCTAGCTGAAGGACCTCAAAAGGGAAAGTAGGTGGTGCAAAATTATCGGGTGGCTTGGGGGGTACCCTTCCCAGGATTGTGCATCATGCACACCATACAGTACTTCACTAAATGTGCAGCTGTCTTTGAAATGTTGTCATTTTGCCATACGGGGTCTAACAACTTGCAAATACCCTTAGCACTGATATGGGCTGGGCCATGGGCCATCGTGACTACAGGAAGAACATATGCATCTGGCAACAGCCATCTTTGCTTCCCTGACTTGTCAATCCAACATCCCTCATCGTTCAATTGTGCTGTACTTTCTTGCCACACTGCTAATTCCTCCACTGTGGCCTCACTCTGAATCTCCTTCACATTCTCAAGTGTATCTTTGAACATTGTGACCTCGGGCACCCACCTAGCGGGACCTGCTACAAACATTCTTTTCATCTTAGTTCGGGCTGTTTCCTTAGCTGTCTGATCTGCAAAAGCGTTCCTTTTACCTACATCATCAGTAACTTTCCCATGGGCGCTACACTTCACTATTGCCAATTTCTTAGGGAGTGTCAAAGCGGACAGAAGCCTATATATAAGAGGCCCGTGCTGAATTTTTGCCCCATGGGAAGTAAGGAACCCTCTCTCTGCCCAGAGCCGCCTGAAATTATGGGTGACTCCAAAGGCGTACTGGCTGTCAGTATAAATATTAACAACCAGCCCCTCACTCAATTCGCAGGCTCATATTAGGGCAACAAGCTCTGCAGCTTGGGCCGACTGATAGGGAGCTTGTGATGTCTCAACTACCGTGCGCAGCGTAGTAATAGCGTATGCGGCAGTTGTAGTGCCATCTGATAATTTAAAGCAAGAGCCATCGACATATAGTTTCCCTTGGGGGTCAGATAAGGGAACATCAGTCAGGTCTACCCGTCCTTTCGTCTCTTCTTCCGTCCGGAAGATACAATCATGTATGTCAATCTCCTCATTCTCAGAAGGGATGGGTAGTAACGTGGCTGGGTTCAGAGTGGCACATCGTTTAATCGTAATATGTTTTGCAAACAGCGTTAGCTCATAACCTGTCAGACGTGCACTGGTGAGGTGCTGTGTCTTTGTCTTATTCAAAAATGTATCTACAGCATGGGGTACCATGACTGTGAGGTCAGTATCAAGTACGAGTCCAGCCGATTGTCTTATCGAGACAGCCACAGCCGCAACCGCTCTTAGACAGCTCGGGAGGGCTCTTGCGACAGGGTCAAGCAAAGCAGAGAAATAAGCACACGGCTGTTGCTTATCCCCGAATTTTTGTGTTAGAACAGAAAGCGCGCAACCATCCATCTCATGGACATACAATACGAAGCATTTGGCATAGTTAGGGGTACCAAGCACTGGAGCCGAGCAAAGCGCAGTTTTTAATTGCTCAAAAGACTGCTGACATTCAGACGTCCAAGGCAGGGGTTCATGCACATCTTTTAATGTTAAGGCAAGCAGGGGCTTAATTATCAGCGAATAGCCAGGTATCCACTGCCTGCAATAGGAAGTGATACCTATGAAAGCACGCACATCTTTCTGAGTTTGCGGAATGGGCATTTTAACAATGGTACTGATGCGCTCAGGGGTTAATCTCCTACCCTCCTTCGACAGTAGGTGACCTAAATAGGTGACCTCCTGTCGACAATACTGAAATTCGGAAAGGGATACTTTATGGCCATGTTGGGCTAAATGTAGCAACAATTTAACCGTACTGTCTCTGCAACCTTGTTCTGTATCCGAGGTGATGAGCAAGTCATCGACATACTGAAGCAATACATTACCTGTAGGGAGCGACAAGGAATCCAGCTTACCTTTCAACGCCTGACTATAGATACTCGGACTCTCTGTATAGCCTTGAGGAGCACAACAGAATCTAAAGCTTCTACCAGCTAGGGTGAACCCAAACAGATACCTGCTGTCAGGATGGATGGAAATACTGAAGAATGCATTTTTCAAGTCAATGACAGAAAAGTATGTAGCAGAGGTAGGAATCTTTGTCAAAAGAGTCGTAATGTCAGGGACCACCGGAAACTGGGAAATCACTATGTTATTAACTTCACACAAATCAATCACAAAGCAATAAACATCTGCATGGTCATCAGAAGAACCAGACAGTGTCCTTTTGAGAATGGGAAGAATAGGGCTATTACAAACATTAGCATTCGTCTCTTCAACCACTCCTTTCTCAATCAAGTCCTGTACAATTTGCAATAAAGCTCGCTCACCTGCCTGCGGTATTTTATACTCAGGGATGCGGGGTAAAACAGCATTGTCTTTAACTTGGATCGAAACTGGCGAAATCTGTAACAGTCCCACATCTGTGTCACCTGTCGCCCAAAGAGTGGGCGGCACATCTTTAAACTCCGCAGGAAGAGGCGCATATTTGGACAGACACTGCGTAGCGCGCACAACATTCAGACCCATTATCATGTGGACACCCTCCGGGGAGCAGTAAATCGTGGCATGCAATTTCTTCAACAAGTCCAAACCCATCAAATTTTCTCCACAATTAGACGTCAACAAGAATGGCGAATCCACAGTGAAGGGACCAATAGTCGACGCAAGGGGTTTTGAAATGGGGCTCACAACCGGTACACCAGAAAAATCTACCGAAACATTATTATGGCCAGACAGAGTCGCCCCAGGGACCAAGCAACGAGAAATAGAACTGTTCATTGCACCTGTATCCACCAAATCTCCTTAGTCGAACCATGCACATCCGCACTAACGTACGGACCACGTTGATCTACAGGTATCGAAACTGGTCCCTCACTCTGTCCCTGGCTGTCCTAGCTGTAAGACATCCCCGTCACCTCATCCATATCATAATCATCATGATAATACTGTTCTCCCCGGGAGTCATCGAAATAATTCTGATCAGAATGACCCAGCGGGGCCGCATCATTCTGAGCCCTGTCTTGGCCACCAGCTCCACGACCCCGTCCACGAGAACCTCGTCCTCTCAGGACTGCCACCTTTTGCAAAAGCACCGGACACTCGCTACGCCAGTGTCCCTCCTCTTTACAATTCGCACACTGATTCGGCCCTAAAAGCGTGGTATTTGCAGGCCTGCTAGTGCGTGAAAGCTGTCAGGCCAAACCACCACGTCCTCTACCATTCCCCCTAGAAGCCTGCTGTAACAACACCTTCGTCTTCAGATCCTTGTGCTTCTTCTCTGACCTCTCCTTATCCTCATTTTCCCTGTGTTCATAATACTGTGCCATATTCAGAATAACAGAAGGGGAAGATGTGGACCAGGTGCTCTCGGAAGCCTGCAATCGGGTCGCAATTTCAGGAAGCAAATTGGAAACAAATCTGTTAACAAACAGTCGCACACCACCTTCGATCGACAAATCCTGTCCACTATAATCTAGAAACACACCTCCAAACCAAGTGAAAAAATCAGACACACTCTCATCTTTCTTCTGACGACATGCCGATAGCTTGTCCCAATCAACTTTTCTCGGAGGGATGAGAAAGCATATACGTAATGATACGGCCGGGCAAAGCAAGTATCTCCGCTCTAGGCTTATCACCTGGCTTCCGTTCCTGATCCCATACTTTAATTTGATCCCAGGTACCACCCAATTCCGCAACGTGATCCTGTGTGTGTACTTGTCTCCAAATATCGACCAGAACTAGTAAACCAAAAAACATTTCAATATCCGCAAGCATCATTACTGTTGAAGAGGCTGCTTCAGTCAAATCTTTATAATAAGCAGTAGGATTTTTCCTAGGATCAGGTAACTGAGTCTTAAGAGACAAAACTTCACTCCTTTTCCACGGAGTATAAACCCATTGTTCTTGGAAACAGACCTCTACACTAACAACATTGTCATGCTGATCCCTTAGCTCTGGTATTTCAGGATGATAGATTGGATGAACCTCCCGCATCGGAAACTGAGGTACCGGGGTGGGGCTCTTCTCAAGCAGTCTACCCTGATAAGCAACCAACATCGCAACATTACCGAAGACATGAGCAGGCGCCATATCAGTAACATACACATGATCCCTAATATCATATATGATCTGCGGTGCTGCACCATTCAAACACTGCTCCCAAAGACCAATCAAAGTAGCCAACATATGCTTAAGGGCATGCTGTTGTACAAAAGGCTCATACTCTTTCATCACACTCCACACATCTTCCTCACTATGAATGGGGTTTCGGGCCCACTGCGCAGCCTAATTAGCCACCACCTTTTTCTCTTTATCTCCCATATCAGATCGAACTAACGTCCGCCCCATACGCTCCTTTAAATTTCATCCAGTCTCTATCCTCAAATCCACGTACTGGTGTCCCACTACTCTGTAATGTCGGGGAATGGAAGAACACAGTGGGAGTGACGACAGAGGCAGTAGGCACTAACGTTGCTGCTGGCTGTGTCGCGGGTGTAAGAGCTGGCGAAAGAGACGCCGAAGCAATAGGTGTTGCAGGAGTACTAACAGTCATTGTTGCCACAGAAGGCGAGGGCAAAGAAAGGACAGGAGGTGCCGTGGCCAAGGCAGTCTGATCAATAGTAACAGAAGCAGAAACAGCAGAAACAGAAGAACCGTGTAGCTGGGCCTGTGAGGGACGAGCAGGATATATCTTCTGCGGAGCATATGGGGGTGGAGGTCGAGTATCTAACAATTGTTCCACAAACGCATCATTTTCTTCTTGGGTCACATAAGATTTATCGATCTGTAATCGAATCCTCCTATCTTCACATTCAGTCCCTATCTCTTGTTTCTCTCTATCGTGTGCTACAGCTTTCTGAGTCAATGTTTGCATTCTCCCCTTCCGGGCCTCTTTCTCTGCCTTCATTTGCCTCTGTTTAGCCTCCTTTTGCCACGTTTGTAGAGAATCAAACATAGACTGCCTACTTCTTTTTGCAAACAATTTCTCCAAACCCAATTTTTTGTTAATCAAAAGTGCCAGTCAACGGCCACTGCAACTCGGCATTGTCCCTCGTATATTTGTGCCATAGCGTACTAAACATAATAGGGCCAAGGCCATGCTTCACATACATATCAAACTTCGGAGTGCCTTCTGGAGGCGTCGGCTGACTTTCTTCCAATCGAGCATCTGCAGAGCAACGACGACAACCAGAAACCTGCTAAACCCAGGCATTTTCAAAAGAAAGCCAAATCCGTTATGTCGCCTGGCAACGTGTTCACACACACTTTGTACCAAAATCGGTCCTCAGACCCTACCAAATACAAACCAAAATTGGTCCTCAGGCTGTACCAAATACGAACCAAAATGGTACCATATCCACAAAGAACCAAAACAAACTCACTGGTGCACACAGGTCAAACAAATTTATTCTCCACTGCCGACTCTTCGGACCAAACGGTCAGATCCAAGGGTTTCGCCGTTCAGGACCCCAGCCGGGATGACCGCTGGGCGAGGCACCGACCGGTCAGACAAACGGGCAGCTGCGAGTTCAGGAACCCTCTTGTGCAGGGATCCCTGGTCCGCCCGTCTGACCCGACGATGGCCCTGACCTCCCCACCCGTCTGCGGGCGGGGATGGGTCACCCGATGGGGTCAATGTTCGGGCGCCAACTGAAGGAAGTGACCCGATTAGGGCCACCCGGGTCACTCGCGACCACCTCTCAGCCTTCCATACAAATGAAGTCGGGCAGACAGTAGAGAATACAAACCAAGTATATTTATTCAGATACACTCGAGCGGAGCCCAGCCTGCCCAGCCTCTTGGGATTGTTGCAGAGGGACTGACTTCAGCAAACATGGAGATACATTATGTACAGTTCAGAACCACTGAAGACACGCCCAGGCTGGAAATTTCCAGACGGAGGCAGCTACACAAAGTGGTACAGAAGGATAAGTTTCGATTCTGAGGCCGGGCACACACTATCACTAAACGAAGGTCGTTCTGGCCATTCCCACCGCTGCACTAGTGGGAGCAGGCCTCTATCTAATGGGAAAGGTATGCGCTAATAAGAACAGTGTATTCATTGGTACAGCAAGGCCCAACCTTGGAGAAACGAAAACCACCACAGCTGTTTTCAGCAGGGACAGAAAGAAATTAGTTTAGATCATGGCTTAAGTTGGCGGCCAAACATAAAATGGTGCCACGAATGTTAACTTAAGACATACAATACGTAAGCAGCACAGCTAAGACATTTTTATTCTAACAGAACCGACGCATCATCTCCCCTGCGCTGCAGTAAGGAACCAACGCATCACCTCCCCCGGAGCAAGGAACCGACGCATCACCTTCCCTGAGTTTAAGGAACCAACGCATCACCTTCCCTGCGGCCCGTTTTTCTTTGTTTGCGTGACGCATCCCAGGTACTTTGTGAGAAAAGTGTTGCATCTGCAATTTGCTTTGAACTGAACTATTTCTACCATCTGAAAGTAATATTTTTATTACTGTGGAATCAAAAATGTGAAACGCAATTACAAAATGGATTTGACTTATGATATATATATCACATTTTTGATTTTTCTGATGTCAACCTCTAACTCATCAGCTAGCCCCAGTAATTTATTGTGTGCTTCATTTGCACATCCCGGCTGTTTCTTTAATCCAATATCTCATTTAGTCAGTCAACAGCCTATTCAAAACAACATTTCCCTGTAGCATTTTGCCAAAATGCCAATATCTCATGATATATATATAAATATATATATATCATGAGTCAAATTCATTTTGTAATTATATAAATATTTATATTTACCTACTGGCAATCGCCAGTAGGTAGTTATAGTTAGGACTTGATTTATATTAAAAAGCTGTTTTTCAGTTAGCTATATCTTTGACGCCAGCTGACGAATCTTCACAAAATGTTCTTAAAAAATTTGACACTCACTTCAGCTTGCGTCTGGAAAGTTTCGGGGTGGCCCGTCAAGCGGGGGCCGAGAAAAAGGGGGGGGTCCCAAAATGTATTTTCCCCATGTTAATTCCCACAGGACCTTCAAACTGCTGGACGGAATTACACTTACTTGGTGTAAATCCGTTCAATAGTTTTAGAGATATTAACCGGAAAACAAATTTGTATATATAGGGATGCGGACCCTCCGTGGATCCTTCTGCGGGGGATCCGCGGAGCCACGGGCCACAGCAAAGTCCTGATTGGTTGGCTGCACCTCACAGAAAAGTTGGGGCCGCCATTTTGTTTGCCGGGGAAACGATCCCCGGGGCAGAATATGTGTTTGCAAATTGAATGAAGGGATCAGGTGAGAGGTTTCCTGACCCCTTGTAGATGTTATAAAAGAGGGCTGAGCATGTGTCCTGTGGCCGAAAATGTGAAAAAAATATTTTTTTGGGCCACTCGAGATCCGTGGATCCCTCAGGGTGCTCAGCGTAGCCCCTGTGTAACTCCGCTACTGACATACCCATGCTGATACTGCCACACCCAGTGACATACCCATACAGACACTCTTACATCCACACTTACACCCATACAGACACTGTCACACCCATTCACAAACCCATACAGAGACCCTCACACCCATTGTGAGAAGTTGGCCTGGTATATGAAGTCCACTAATGTAAGTGCGCACCTTGCACCTGTTCAGTCAACCTTTATGGTGATTTAAGATGTCTTAGACAACCTTAGAAAGCTCTCTAAGTGGTAGCTGTGGAGAGCAGCCTTCAGGCTTAGTCTTGAAGGAGTGTAAAGCAGCATGTTTTACCAGAATGCAATCTTATAGTGTAGATTAAATGAAAGATAACCACACCAAGTATTTATAAAAATATGTATTTATTATATAATACTCTCTAGTACGTTCCAATATCTCCAACACGGAGATAAACACAATGCACACAATACTTTAGCAAAGTAACACAGTAAATAGCACGAAATACACAGTGGGCCCCAGACGGGGACAAACAATATACTAAGAAAGTGGTATAAGAACCACGACTTGAGTCAGGACGATGTTAAGAGGACGTAGAATTGCTGGGGACCCACAGAACCACCCAAGGTAAGTAGATAGGGACCCCACGGAGAGCGTGTGCAGTGTGTGAACACGACCGCGTGCTCCGTACAAGTCTATGTGCAAATGCGGTTGGATTTTTAAAGATTAAGGACCCTTCCCAGTGGACTCTGGAGGAACCCCTTGAAAGACAGAAGGTTGGAGAGCCACCCCATCCGTGGATACCCTAGTACCCGCGTTACCTACACCTGGGAAGCCGGGTGCATTTTGTGAAGTGGTGTCAGAAACCGCCGTTGAACCCAATGGAGGACTTCAGGAAAATGCCGCTGCTGGAAGAGGAAAAAGTGTCCGTGGAAATCCAAACGTGGATTCTTGAAGAGGAGTACCTGAAAGCAGAGGGGATGGAGTCTATGTCACTCAGGGGTGACCAGGAGCCTTGGAAGACGAATGCCCTCCAATGTCGGGTGCTTCAGGGAAGATGACGATGACCTTGACTCTGCAGCTGTGAGGACCAGGCGACGCTGAGGAAGACCAGGGCCCGGACACAAGCTGTCCCACGAAGGATGTCGAGTGCTGAGGGGTCGGTGTCCGGCGGGAGCACCAACAAGCCTTGGCAAATGCAACCCACGCAGGAAGCCGAGAAGGTGCGAAGTTGGGACCAGCAAGGACAAGGGGACTAACCACAAGCAGGGGTGTCAGGGCAGTCCCCGAGCAATCAGGGGAGCCCAAAAGAAATAACGGTGACCCTCAAGTGGACTCACAGGCCGGAGGCACTGGAGTCACGAGAGGACCTCAAGCAGCTCACCAAAAGATGCAGGCCACGATGCTCACGATGCGGTGTGGCTAAAGATTCTGGTCACTGGAGGTGCTCGAGGTTGGGGCTACTTGGAGCCCGAAGATCTTCTTGCAAAGAAGCCAACAAGCCTTTGCAACTGCAAGTTGGACACAGTGCACAGGGGTTCGGTTATTGCCACCCCCACAAGGGATACTAGCCTCAAACTTGGTAAAAGGGCAGGGCAGGCCTCTGGAGCTGTGAAAAACCACCAACTGTGTTGCAGAGCCCACAGAGTCCGGAGAAGCTCAGGATCTGCAGACCGGTCGACTTAGTTGCGGTGCCTGCAAATGCAGGGGAGTTACTCCTTCACTCCAAGGTAGATTACTTCAGGTGTCTTTGATTCTTCATAGGCCTTGGAAGGTTCCTGTATGATGCACAGGCACAGACGATGCAGCAGACTGGAAGGGAGATGAAGTCAGGCCCAAACGAAGTCCAGCGAAGTCCAGAGTGCCCAGACGGTAGAAGTGCAATGGTGTCTGATCTGAATCTCATCCCACGGCGAATCTAGGGACCTACACCCAGGTAAGCCCATAAGTACCCTAGTGAAAGGGTTGGGAAGATTCAGGGGACCCTCCCAGGGGAGGGTCTGGACAGGGGGAAGGTTACTTCCATGTCCTTTGTCCAGTTTCGCACAAGAGCTGGAGCCATTGGCTCCCAGGATTGGTTTGAACTGGACTATGCACAGGGACACCAAATGTGCCCCTCATGCAGACTTTCTGGCACTGGCAAGCGCACCCACCCAGCCCTAATACACTAAATCCTGTCTGGGAGGTGGTAACACCTCCCTGTGACAAGATGCCTATTGTTCTACCTTCCTCTGCTCGAGCTTGGCTCAGCAGCATGAGGGCAGAAATGGGTCTCTGGTCAGCAGCAACCATTTTGTGCTGCCCGGGACTAGAAGGCCGGTACCGGGAACACTGAGAGCCTAATGGAGGGCTCTTCCAGTGCTTAGAATCATACCTCCCATGTGGGGGTATGATTCCAGCATGTTTGATACCAAACAGGATAGGATTCATTGCAGCCGTTTTCGAGATGGTCATCGCGTAATTACACGGTGCCCCTCTGTATAGTGTATGGCTGCTTCACTGACAACCCGGGAGAATGGACTCCGTAGGCTGCAGGGGTGTCCTGCTCATGCAGGGGCACCCTCTCACTTAGAACCAAGCACCCTGCCTTCAGGATTGCAAAGGCCTGCTATAGGGGTGACTTATAGGTTTTAAGGGCAGTGACCCTTAGATATAGTAAACCTATATCTTTAGTAAGTGGTGCAAGCACGAACTTACACAGGCTGCAATGGCAGGTCTGTAGTTCCATTTTGCATGGTCTCCCATGGGTGGCATAATGCATGCTTCAGCCCATGGGAGACCCCTGGGGTACCTATGCCCTGGGTACCTTAGTACCATATACTAGGGACTGATAAGGGTACCCTAGTATCCAATCTGGAGTGTACCTAAGTACTCAACACAACAATTTAGGGAGAAAGCAGATAGACTGGGGTCCTGATTAGCAGGATCCTAGTCAGACTAGTCAAAAACCAGCATAGCACCTGGCAAAAAGTGGGGGTAACCATGCAGAAGGATCCTACCTTACTACACCCATTCACAAACCCATACAAAGACTCTTACATCTACACGCACTGTCAGGAAATGAGCTTGAAGTGCCTACCTCACCACGGGTCAGAACTACATTACCCACGAGTCTTTGCTGAGGAGGGGCTACATTAGTGGACGACGCACGCAGGACGGCGTGCGTAATTCTGGTTTCCGGTTGCTCTCTCTCGGCCGAGCACTGTTCCCTTATTCTTGGAGGAATCGACTGGAGTTTTGTATCCGGGGTAGCGGAACCCAGGAACCCGGTTTGGTCTGTAGAATCACGGAGATACTGAACTGTGAGTATCTTGAACGTGTCGCAGTGAGGATTCCAGCGGTCACGTCCCTCTGTTGGTGCTATTGCCTTTTAGCTCGGCGGAATCGGAGCTAATCAATTTGATTGCCAGAGCGGAATGCAGTGGTGTATTAACCCCGCATTTCCGTGTCTGTGGTGCCCGAAAGGGGTTATTATTTATTTCACGTACTTCTGCCCAGCGGATGCGATGGTATTTACAAGGAAGCCAGAGCGGAATGCAGTGGTGAGTTGACCACGCATTACCGTATCTGTGTGGCCTTAAAGGATCTGTTTCTTTGCTATACTTTGTGTTCTTTGCTGGTATCTTTGAGGTTGATATCCTTAAAGAACATTACCAAATCACTTGTAGGGTACAGCGTGTGTTTGACTTGATCTTCATACCAAATGACTGTAATTATATGAAGATACGTTTCTTCTTTTGGAGCATTGCTATTGACAGTATTCTTGGGAAATATTACTTTTGGAAGGGATCACGTTTTTTCCTTGGTCTCCCTGTGGAATCAGAAGCAATGTATGCACAGAACCTTTTTGTGATCTTTTTCTCTGCAATTACTTTGAAGACTTTTTTTGTTCAGGGTGTGAAAATAACCGACATATACGAGGTATGCCTGAAGAACTATGCTTTGATGGAGTGCTGTTTTCTAAGATGTATTAATCTGTGGAATTCTGCCTTATAGATATTTGTTCAGGACGGGAGAGAGAATTCCCATTTTATAAGGAATGAGCGGAACTGCTGTCCAAAAAGCAAGGTAGAGGAAATTGGTATAGCGAGAATTTATGAGAGTAGGGTTACATGTGTTCAGTGGTTTATGGCATTGTTCTTTGTTTTGCAGGTTCCTTTTTCCCCGCTGTTCCTTTCCTACCCTTCCCTCGCCTGATCGCCCTAATACTCTGTGATAATATTCAGAGTTGGGGATATCGGGAGGTGGACCCCTTATTGCTTCACCTGGATTCTGCTGAGTTTTTATCTCGAAGGAAAGAGAATCCTGACACTCACACCTATATAGTCATTTTTAAAACCACTCACATACCCATACAGACACTGTCACACCCATTCAGATATCATACAGACATTGTTACACCCATTCAGAAACCCATACAGAGACTCTCACAAGCACACTTACATCCATACAGAGACTTTCACACCCACTCACATGCCCATACAGACCCACTCACACCCACTCCTATGAAGACACTGTTACACCCATTCACAAACCCATACAGAGAGACACACACTTACATCTATACAGAGACTTTCACACCAATTTGTAGATCTGATTGTATGTCTACGTTGCAGATACAGAGAAGTGGAAAATAAATTATATTGATGTTTCAATGATGCTGGGCAGATGGATCAAATATAGAAACCGAAATTTCAAACTTTAAAGCAGGACAAATTTCAATTTCTGGAAGAACGTACACAACACTGGCTATCATCTTTCATGAAGGACTTCGTATAACTTCAGGACACCACACTGTGTACTTAGAAACAATAAGTGGATGGGCGGAATGCAACAAATTAAGCTCACTTTTAAACAAAAACTGACTTTCAAACTTCCAAATTCATACGTCTTCTTTCTTCAACCAAAGTTTTACCACGGATTACTGTTAAAAACGTGTTATGCAGTGTTTGTTCTTCATGGATCATTTCTGTTTAAGGTATCATTCGACCTACCAGGGGTGATGTCCTGCAAACGGTGTCCAAAATTCAAATATTATTTATTTGTATTTCGTGTGATGGATTACTTACAAGGTGATAACATTTAATTTTATTCTGTTGTGTTTCTGTAGATAAGTTCAATAGCGTAGTAATGCAAGGGATTCATTAGCTGTAGTGAGTGCAATGCATAGTGTGACTTAAAAGCCAATTACGATATCGGTTGGAAAGGCTCCGAACAGCATTTGGTTCTTCCGAATCCGTGTCGGGACCCATGTTTCTGACCGACTCAGAAACATTTCCGACCGACGGATTACGATACAAGGTAGTCGATCAGTCATTCCGTATCAATTCCTACCGGCATTCGGAGAGTCTGAGTCGGTCGAAGCCGAATCGTAGAGCACTATGGGCCGCGTTTCCGACCGTCCGATTGCGATGTTGGATTCTGACAGCCTTTCCAACTCGGTCTGTCTGACACGAAAAGGCTGTCGGAGACTGACGTTGGGGGCCCGTAGCGAGCCCCCCTTCACCCGGCAGCCTCTAAATGGGCCCCATGGGGTTACCCATGGGACCCCTCTTTACAACCATGCACAGTGTGGCAGGCACCATGGACAGTTTCATGCACATCCACTATTTGTTGCCATCTACCATGTCTTTCATTCAGCCAGAAAACAAAATGCAGATGAAAATCATGAAGTTGGACAAGGTTTTCCAGAACAACCCCTTTTTCAATGGGAGCCAAAAATGTAACGATACAAGGAAAAAAAAAAACTTTTCACAGTTTATGTACCACTAGAGCTTACTATATAACTATTTAACCACCCATTTCCCCCAACCTGCTTTCGTGTTGACCTATGTTATAAGTGAATAACAAAGCACCACCCACAGGCCTCGGTGGCCTCAGAGTCTGAATCCCATAATTGTCATCATCTAATTCCTCCCCAAACCTACACATCTAGAGCATGAGTGCCGAACATGTAGGCACATCACCGGATTCAGACAACACCGGCCGCTCTTGTAATGCAGACAAGATAGACCACAATGCCATAAGATCATCCTCAAGTTTTTCAGCCATACGGACATGATGCATCCGTACCTCTCCGCAACAGATGTTGTAGATTCCAACTGCATATGACAACATAAGCAATGAGTTGCCTTGTGCCCCAAATTTGGAGAGACAGATGCCACTGTTATCATCGCTGATGTTGAAGATGATGACACACTTGTTGAAGAACCAGAGGAACGGGCAGCAGCTTCCTTTTCTCTAAGCATCCTGTCGTAGGATCTTTTATGAAGGGTCTTTAAGTGCTTCCACATGGAAGATGTGCCACAACTGTATTTCTTGCTGGTCCCTCTTGAAAGTTCCTTCCCACAGATATTGCACTTCACCATTTTCATAGTGACTTTTTACTCTCCAGATGGTATGGTGAAGAAACGCCAAACTTCACTTTCTTTCCTCCGTGGTGCTGCTTGTGCATCTTTGTCCTCCTCTTGTAGAAGAAGAGGATCTTCTGCAGGAACAGATGTTGATGCTGTAGCCATTGTGAGAGAGTAGCACTGGTAGTACACACAGAAATGAGCAAACTGTGCTATGTAAGTCCTCCTTTGTGTGTCCTCTATTGGAATTGCAAAGATTTCAGGAGCGGTTCAATTCCAAGGAACATGCTCCGTATGTGCTGAAAAAAGCAGGCGGAGCCGCTGTGCTAGCACATAGCTCCGTGGTGCTCATCGGCAGATTCGCAAGGTAATAAAGACATTACGCATGCGGTATAAAAAGGTTTCATGCACATCCACTATTTGTTGCCATCTACCATGTCTTTCTTTCAGCCAGAAAACAAAATGCAGATGAAAATCATGAAGTTGGATTTTTTTTAAAAGTTACGGCGAATCCGCAGTTCACAAACCTGGGACACATTGCGCACACATGATCAAACTTCGAAACCATAGAGTTCTTGCTGGCTAGCAAAGGGTTGGGTACCGCGGAGACTCCGTGGTTCCTGAAATTGCAAAGTGTACAAAAAAACACAAAGGGGCATATTTACAAGGACTTATCGCCGAGTTATCGCCACCTTAACGCATCAAAAGCGGAGATAGATTTAACGCCCCATTCACAAGCAGGTGCAAACTGCAGACATCGCCAGTATTCCCGTGATAACTGCCCCAAAATTTATCTCCACGGGTGACACCACCAACTAACCCTAATGAGATGCAGAGTAGGCGTTCCCGTGCAAAACCTCACGAAAAAACCACACCACCACTTTCACAACGAACTGCCAGATCTGCGATGCGAACCAAAAACAGGCGATAAGCCGCGGTAGCAGCAGGGAATTAACACCTGCCTTTAGCTGGTGTTAAGCAGGACGACTACCTGCAGCACGAAAGGGAGCCCAGCCCAGAGCCACATCGGAAGACCCACAGATGCCATGGAGCCAATGATCATGCAGCTCGGAGACCCAAGAGGGCCACAACACCCACCGCCACCACTCCCAGGCCCCCCCCCCGGATCCCCCCCCCCGGACAAACACATACCGTGCATGACACAAGAGCCACAAAAAGCGCATGATGTCGCACAATGACAAAAAGAAACACACATGTGTGGTCAGGAGAATGAGAAACAGTCACACATCATTGAAGTAACAACCAAAAACTTTATTGAAATACAACACAAAACACCAATGTGGAAGACTCCTGTCGGGTCCGTCCGGGACAATCTTGATGTCACAGCCTGGAAAATAAAGCACAAAATCAGAACGTGTGTCATGCGCACATCAAAGGAGCGAGACACAGAGAAACAGAGAATGAAAGAAAGGCTGAGAGAGAAGGAAAGGAAGGGAGAGAGAGTGAGAGAGAAGGAAAGGAAGGGAGAGAGAGAGAGAGAGAGTGAGAGAGAAGGAAAGGAAGGGAGAGAGAGAAGGAAAGGAAGGGAGAGAGAGAAGGAAAGGAAGGGAGAGAGAGAGAGGGACACTGCCGCCCCCGCGCACCCAGGCCCCACTGCTCACCTGCTGCCACCGGTGTGTCTCCAACCACGTGCCGGTATACACTGCAAGCCACCAGGTCTGCAATCTGTAATCGAGGCCAGAATCAATCATGGCAGAGTCCATCTCACTGCACACGGCAACAACGCCAGTCGTTCCCTGCGCACACATGCAGCCGCACCCTACCCCCTCCCGCCGGCCAGCGCTGGCTGTCCGCAATTGCACACCCAGGCCCCACTGCTCACCTGCCGCCAACGGTGTGTCCACCAGTGGGCACACGACGTGCCCGTGCAAGCTCCAGGCCCCGGTCGCGCCACCATGGCATGCTCCACATCATGCGGACCCGCACCGCGGCCCAGCAGGTCCCACACATGACGCTGAGTCCTGAGGCATCAATGGCAGAGACCACATCAGTGCACACATCATCATCGCAGGCTGCACACCCGCTCAGCAATTTCGGTGCCATTAACCCTGTGCAACCCCAGTCAGCGCCACGTGGTGGTAGGCCTGTGACGGCCGCATGGCTTCGGGTGCCACTAACCCTGTGCGCAACAACTCATGGGCCCCTTATGATTGAGAATCGTGGAACGTCCGTCATCCAGTCACCACCGGCAGTGGGGAATGTGACGTTGTCGGCCCCTTATATTGGCTGGGTCACATGGCCTGTGACGCCTGTGCCGGATGGGTGTGGTGTGTGTGCAAACCTGCCCTCAGGGAGTGGCCGTGACATGCTGACAACTAGACCAGTGACCTGCAGACCACTAGCGTGTACACCTGCGACATGTAGCTATGTGGGCCCCCCCTCGGAGCGTAAGCGGAGTGGTCTGGCCTGGCGTACGACGGAACAGCGCAGGGCTTGCAACAATGACTCGGGGGCTCTGGGCGTGGTTCATTCCATGTCCGGACAAGGAAGTGACTAATGCGTGTGTCCCTGTTGTAGTGTCTACGGCACCCGGAACGCAATCGGCAATGTAGCACACTGTGACTGGAATCCCACTAGATGAGCATCATTGACGTTAGGGGGAATCACTGTCCCTACATTCATCCACACATTCATACATGAATGATGAAAGACATGACACAGCAGTGCGTTTCTGAATGTTTAATGCACATCCAGTGGAGTTTTGCAGCTGGAGCAGTACAGGGCCATGCCAACCCCACTTCACAATATGGGCCCGTGGAGGGCCAGCCAGAGTCCATCCGGGAATGACAACTACTGCGGAAGAGGAAGGGTACAGTCCGCAGTCTGGTTGCCATGTCATTGGTCACCAAACAGGATATGGCAGTCCATGTCGCGGTCCAAGGTGAGTGCAGCAGAGTGTATCGGGGGTCAGTGGAAGGTCATGGGGCTATGTGCGGCACCAAGCAGCAACAGGTCAGGTGGCGGAAATGAATGCTAGTGCCTCCTTCTGAACTCAATCCCATCCACGTCCTCGTCCTCGGATGTGTGCTCTGCCCCACCTGTGGGTGTTGCAGTTCCGGCTGCGGCACTGTGTGCCACTGACACATCAGGGGCCGGAGGTGGATTGTCGGCCGCACTGTGTGGCAGTGACACATCAGGTGCCGGAGTGGAGACGCCTGCCGCACTGGGAGGCACTGACACACCAGGGGGCGGAGATGTGGATGGTGTGGGAGCAGCAGCATTCATCTGCGCCACGCCTTGTGGCAGCAATGCCATGATGAGGATCCGCAGGGCATGGTAGATCCCAGCTACATTTTGCTGATGTGCAGCGGTGGCTGCCATCCTTTCCGCCTCCATCCGCACCATGTCCTCCATGAGCCTCCGCATGTGTGCCAGCTCACGGCTGGGATCGCTGGAGCCACTCTGAGCGGACAGTTGTTCTTGTCTCCGAGTCATGACTCCAGCGATGTCAGCCAGGGCTCGTTGGAGACCATGGAGCGGCCTGTGGGTGTCCGTTAGGGACTGGAGGTGGTCCCTGATGGGACCTAGACACCCATGGATGGCGTCAAGTTTGGTAGCCATGAGGTCGAACCCCACCCGCACCTGCTCAGCCGTCTCCCTCTGGCCCTCCAGCACACGGCGTTGGAAGGCCATGTGTTGTTCGTGGGGGTCTTGGGAGACAGCCGGGGTTGTGGGTGCCTCCTGCTGGGTGGTTTGTGGAGTGGGTGGGGTCCCCTCGATGCAGCTGGGCTGACCTGATCCTGGAGGTGAGTTGCGGATGATGTCAATGATGTCTTGGAGGGCTTGGGTGTCGATGCTGGGGATGTCCTCCTCGTCATCAGTGAAGAGTGGCTGGGACTGCTCTGCAGGAGGTGTTGACGGTGCCTCTGCAATGTGAAGGGGAGATGCTGTATTACAATGTGTCCACATGTATGTAGCCGCATGGTACATGTTCACATTCAGACAGCATGGCATTGTACATTGTGACAGTCTGTAGATCAGGGCCATGATCCAGAGTCATTGTGGGTGTGCACTGTGCTCTGCTTGATTGTGCATGTGTGCCATTGTGGCCATCTCCCCCCGTCCCCCCAGTACCTGGTGGTTACTCACCCTGTTGCTGTTGTGTGGTGTCATGTCGAGCAGTGTCCGGTCCCCCGACTCCTGCCACAGTCTCCACACTGATGACTGTCGACACCAGCTCCTCCATGTCATCCAGCTCCAGCTGTGGCGCTGGGCTCCCACCTCCAGTCTGCATTGCTGCCTTCTGGTTGCCTGCGAGTTTCTCCTTGGTTTTGCGCTTGATGTCAATCAATCGCCTCTTGACCTCGTCCATTGACCTCTTCATCATCATCATCAGCATTTGTAAAGCGCCTGGTTACACCAACGGTGTGTCCCCGCGCTGAGCAGAATCTCAGAAATGACACGAGATAGGTAGGTGAGCCTTAGCTGTCATGTTTCAAGGTCTATTCTGGTTTATAGGTGGGAAAAAGCCAAGTTTTCAGCCTTTTCCTAAAGGCAGCTTCACATGGCTCTTTCCTCAAATCCATTGGTAGTAAATTCCAATGTTTTGCTGCCAAGTATCTGAAAGAGCAGCCTCCTAGCATGGCCTTCCTAAATCTGGGTACTATTACTAATGACTTTCCTTCCGATCTTAGGCTTCTATTGGGGTTGTAGGGTGTAATCATGCTCACCTCTTGTGCTCTCCGACGGCATTCACCTTGTCCACGATGGGCCGCCATATTCAATTATTGGTGCCCAATGACACGTTGGAGGTGACGAACAGTTCTTGATGGTGTTCCATCACCTCCGTGACCAGGATCCTGTTTTCCTGCGGACTGAACTTCGTCTTCCTCTTCTTCTTGTTCTTGCCCTTCCCTGTCCCCGAGGTCCCAGGCTGGGCGTCAGGGGTGCTTGTGGGGTTCCGCTCGTCCTCTGCGCCTGCTCCGGATGCCTCCATGGTGCTTCGGTGTTGGTTATTTTGTGTTTGTGTGTTTTTTCTACTTTTGTAGTGATTTTCCCACCTGCCGTGTGTGTATTGCAGGCCTGGCGCTGCTTATCGGTGATTTCCTCATCGCGGTTTGGCCCATCGCATGTTATTTTGCATTGGGGTTTGGGTTTTTATCACCGTCGCGGTTGTTGTATCGCGGACATTGTCCGCGTTTTCGGGAGACTATCGCATGGTACCGCCGTGTTGTGAATTCCACGTTAACACAGGGTTATTTTCCTGCAATAGACTGCGATGTGTAAAGTTGCGTTAACATTTTTTGGAAATGTTTAGCGCACGTTCTTGTGAATATACCCCAAAGTGATGTTCTGAAAATACCAAGATATTTTTTTTAAAAGTGGTAACAAATTAAAAAAATAATTTCCACTATAAGCAATTTTTTTTAAAATATTTACAAATGAAGAAAATAAAGATTTCTAAAACTGAACTAAATTATAAATAAATATATAAGAAGTTCAACAAAACGTTTTTCAAAGTAACAACTGTGTAATCAAGTAAAAAAACAGTTATGAAATTAAATAATTAAAAATACAAAAAATAGCAAAAAAATAAAACTGAACAAATGCAAAATAAATCTAGATTTTTTATCAGAAACTGATACTGAAACGTAAATACAATTGTAATATTTGTTCTGAAATAAAAGAAATAAAAAATAACATACACAAACAAACGAAAAAGTGACGTATTAGTCAAAGAGTAAAGTTTAAAGTACCTTAGAAAAATATTAAAATAAGAATGGTACAACCAACATTATAGTTGACAGTAAGATTTTAAATTACATTAGAATGATAATGCAAAAAGTACAAAGGTTATTGGGAAGTTAGAGGTAGCTAATAGGATTTGATAAATATCAGAAATTCCTTGAAAAATAATAAACGTAACATGTACGTTTGTATTTGGAAAAAAACAATTTTCTAAAAAGCGGATACAAATTTGGATAAAGAGTTCCAAAAAACTGTAGAATTGGAGTTTAACAGTCAAACATAACAAGGATGTTATACTTAAAGGAGACATAGTTTGAAAACAGTTATCAAATCAATAAAAAAACAAGCATTTGCAAAGCCAATAGGTCTCAGCACTCCGAGAGCTATAGGCGTTGGAAACGTTAATGCTTTTATGTATGGCTCTGGGGCTGGTTTTCTTGATGTACACAATGCGTTAACATTGCCAATGCCTATAGCTCTTGGATTGGCGAAACGTATTGGATCAGCGATTGGCATACTCCTTCCTGCTGTGAGCTGGAACCTAATTGTATCTTTGTGGGAGGTTTTAATTACCTGTCAGGCTTTTCTCTGACTAAAATGTCCTAGCAGGACTGCCTTGGTCATGTCGTCTGCAATTAACTGAGCTGGAAGCCTCAGTGGAATGTTGATACAGCCAAGCTGCGCAGCTGAGAGGCTTCAGTTTCAGAAGGAAAATGATTACAAGTTTGCCGCTGGGATACGGTGCACTCAGCTTCATCAACCCCATGTGAAATACTCCACTGAAATATTTTTCCTAGTGTTGTGACCTGTAAAGGTGTGGGTACAGGATCTCTAATTATCTACTTTTCCAGTTTGGGGTTTATATAAGGCTACGGTAATTTTAGAAACACAGAAAAAACATCCCCAAGTGCATTCGAAAATGCATTTTCAGGGGCCAAATGCAGTAGCCACCAAGTGGACCTATGTCAGTGGTGGGACAGTTAGTCCTGGGTTTTTAGACCTTGCATTCTGAGACTTATAGTTCCACGTTTAACAATTTTGTGATACGCTCAAAAACCAAAACATGAAAAAGTGATGTTGATTTAAAAGCTAGAACATGCTCACTGTATCACGCCTGACATGGGGCCATCTGACAGTTAGAGTGCATTATTCATGCTGTGGAATGGCTGAGAACTGTGTTAAGAATGAATCAATAAACCTATCATTCTTCCTTGGGTCTCTGGAGATGAACGACAGGTGACGATTATATACATGAATTAACACACACCTAGGGGCATAAATGACAAGGGATTGCGCCACCGAATCGCCACTTTTACCGACATTCCGGTGGCACAATGCCCTGCTCAATATTTACAAAGTGGCATTAAGCCACTTTGGGTGACTTAACGCCGCTTTGTAAATATAGTACCCTTTCACGCATTTATCTGCTTGAAGGGGGTTTGCAATGGGTGTTGCTGTGGGCATTCCACCGCAACACCCATTGCTTTTTGATGCTGCCCCAGATTTACAAGGATAGGTAAATCTGAGGCAGCGCCCAAAACTAACGCCATGATAAAGCAGGCGTTAGATTGGCGTAACGAGGAGAAATACTTTTATTTCTCCTCGTTTTTAGGTCGAGCCTAGCGTTGCAGTGCGCATGCGCTGCTCGCTCTGCGAGGCATGCAGTGGTAGAGTATGGTGTGTAAGCCTCGCCCACTCTCTTCCCATATTTTTCATTGGCTCGTGTCATTGTCCTGGATAAATGCTGGCTTCCGATTCATTATGAGGCTTGTTAGTCCCGCCTTGTTACCGCCCTGTCTCCATTTGGTACCGCCCATAACGACTGGACCTTTTACTTCGCTTGTTACACGGATTGCTTGAGTTAGTCTGTGAGCACTATTTTCTTTAATGAATAATGTGGGACAATGGCGGCGCTTAAATTTGCAATGCGCCCACACAGCATTCGCGGGACAATGGCGGGCGCTACTTGTATGCGGAGCGCGCAATGCGCGCTTTTACTTTAATAGTGGCTAACCCAGGCAGACAGGACACACACACTCCAGACAGTTCTTTCTAAGAAACGGTCACAAGAAAGACATTCGAACTGTTTGCTAAAGAGATAATCCGCTGTAGTGGTGCTGGATTTCCTTGGGTGGTAAACACTGCTTGGGTCTCTGCGCCTCACTACAAGCCGTAGTGTCACAGGAACTCTGCTCTGAGGCAAGGAGGGAAATGACCATGAACTGAATATTTTCATCGGGGTTTCTGGTAACTGTTAAGGAACCTCGCCAAATGCCATGACACTGACAGTAAAAGGGAGCAGTGGGTTAACGCGCCAGCTGTCTTGTACGTGCAAATGACCGGCATGTGACTGACTCTGTGCCAGCTACACCGGCCTTTTTGGATACCAGCCAGCCGAGACTCCCCCCCCCTCTTCTAAAAGCCTCCCAGACTCACCAAGCGCCCCCTTCCTTTTGTATCAATACACGTTTTGTCACACCTGTGTATGACCGCAGCCCTTAAGTGGTTGCTGATGCAACAAGGCTTTGGGGGCGGAGGAAGGGTGGTGGTGGGGGGGCATATCTGCAAGGAAAGAATGCTGGATTGGCGTCAAGGGGAAGCGCTATTCACACTGCTTCACACCTGTGCACTGAAGTACCACGCCCAAATCATTTAGCTCCCAGAGCCTGGCCTTCAAAGCACCGCCTCACAGACTCGTCCACATTTCTGACTTCCTCAGAGTTAATTGACTGTCCGATATGTACTATAAAGCAGGGGGCGGCGCTGATCATGGAGTAACTGACGCACTTTTATTTGTCTGTATGGGTCTCTAATATTTGTATGATTATATGTATTTAATGGCTTTTTTTAACGTCTTTTAATTGCAAACTGCTCGCTGTGCGTTCCTACTGCGGTTTGTATTGATCTGTATGGATGTATTGCTTTTATACTTTTATGGTCTAGCTAGTTGTATTTGACTCTG
The DNA here is from genome assembly GCA_963921515.1 of Calotriton arnoldi. Lineage (NCBI taxonomy): Eukaryota > Metazoa > Chordata > Amphibia > Caudata > Salamandridae > Calotriton > Calotriton arnoldi. The sequence continues at coordinate 2,280,541 of CAWUFW010000604.1, read as the reverse complement.
ACTGACCGATATGTAATCGATTAGCTATTGCTTGCTGACGCATTTCCAAAGCAGTGTACAACGTTTCTCTTCTTATCAACATTAGCAAGGATGAAAGGCTGAGTCAGCCCACACACATCTCTTTAGCCGACTCAATAACCTACTGAGCCAACTTTTCATCCAGGGGTATCCCCCCTCTCCATCCTCTGTGGGAAAACTAACCAATTTATTTATTAAAAAAAAAAGACAAGTGGGCTGGGACTGAAAGGATACGCATTCTGCGCTTTGGGTCCTGTGACTTGTTTCCAACTTTAACAATTTAGGGGCATATTCACAAGAACGTTTGCTAAATATCACCCAAAAATGTTAACGCAACTTTACACATCGCAGCCGATCGCGGGAAAATAACCCCGTGTTAACGTGGAATTCACAACACGGCGGTACCATGCGAAAGTCTCCAGATAGCGATACAACCACCTCGACGGCGATAAAAACACAAACCCCAACACCAAAAAACATGCGGTGAGCCCATTCGCGAGGAGGAAAGCAGCGATAAGCAGCGCAAGTCCCGCAACACATATACGGCATGCGGGAATAAGTACAACAAAAGCAGGAAAAAGAAAGACAAACCAAACAGAAAACAGCGAAGCACAATGGAGGCAGTCGGAGCTAGCACACAACCCCACAAGCACCATTGGCAACAAAACATTAGACATGGCAGGCCATCGTGGACAAGGTGAATGCAGCCCGAGAGCGGAGGAGGACAATGGCAGAAAACCAGAACAGCTGGTATGATGCGAAACGCACAAACAAGCACAAACACGCCAACAACCACAAGGCAGCAATGCACACCGGAGGTGGGAGTCCAGCGCCACACCAGGAGCTGGATGACATGGAGGAAATGGTGTCCACTACATCAGTCTGGAGATGGTGGCAGGAGTCGGGGACCGGAAACTGCTCAAAATCAACAGACGCAACAGCAACAGGGAGAGGAACCACCAGGGACTGGGGGGACGGGGGGAGATGGCCACAATGGCACACATGCACAATTAAGCACAGCACAACTGCAGACAAACCATGCCCAAGAGGAACAACACCAACCAAGAGCACAAGTCACACAACTCGGCAATATCACACCACTGAACAAGCACAGAAGTGAAAACCACACTGCCTGAAAGGGAGAAGGGTGAGCCAAATCAGAGCTGAAGGGACATCTCACACACAATGCAGCACACACACATAGGAAGCAGAGCACCCCAACATCCAACACAATGTGGAACAAACACCAACATCTGCACAACCGAACACAGGAGACAAGTGCACCCGCTTGTGGCCGGTAAATGGCCATACGCATCTGGCAAACCACGAAACAGGGACATGATAATGCACAAGTACCAACCCACGTCCCTGATGGGGTAGCAATGCATGTAAGGCAGTGACCCAGATAGGCCGTGACACACACATTGGCATACAAATAAACACTCAACACAGTTGGAGACAAGTGAACGTGCGGAAACTTTATCAACAATTGCGTGTCAGTACGGCCAAGGGAAGTGCCACGACATGCAGACCAATGCAGCAGCATGTCTGAATGAGGAACGTTGGAAAGCACCCATGTCCACCCCGGGGGAGTCCATCACCAACACAAGTCATTGCCAACCCGCGTATGTTGTCCGCGCATGGATCAGGAGTCCAGGCCAATGCAGCCATGTCCACTGTCTCCCAGGGACATGTGACCAGATCCCCAACATGTAACCAGGCGTCGGGACACGTGCAATGGGTCACATGCAGTCCTGGCTGCAGGTACCTTGTCACTCGTCCATGAGCGCGAGTGCAGCAGCGTAGGCCAACATTTCCAATGCGAGATCGTTGTCCACCACATCTGACATGTCGGCGACGTAACCCATCAGCTGTCCCGGACAGATGTGCTCACTCCAACCCCTGGCCCCAATATGCACGAAAGCCCAATCAGGGAGCGGCTCAATGTGGTCACCGCACACGACGACTCCTGCAATCTCCCAGGTCCAGTTCCCAGCATGCATGCCAAACATCCAGGCATGCCATAAACGGGCATCACGGTGACACTCCTGGTCGTGGTCCAACAGGGGGCGCACACACACGTCGAAATCCAGGTCAGCTACAGTCACGTTGGAGAGGCAGACATCCATGGTCCACTCGAATATGCACGAGCGACAATGCAACACAGGCTGAACGCAGGTGACGTTCGCAAGGCGGAAGCTCAGCCGGTAACTTATCCGCAGCACTGCCAACGGCAGTGCCCCCAGTACATGCAGCAGACGTGCACGGTACAGGTCCATGTGACTGGAGTCGAGCATGTGTCCGGGATGGACTGCCATTGCCTCAGTGGCTCTGCTTGAAGCGGCACTGTGAGGACCTGCGCCAGTCCTGTAGACGAAACACCACAGCTTGGAGCATTGAGCAGTGTCTGTGTGCAACGGGTGCAGGCCTGGGGTGTGGTGGGAGTACGAGTGAAGGCCATTTCACGGACGCAAACTCCGACCAAGGACTTCTGCGTGTGGGATGTGTACACGTTGGCCTCACGTCTGGCAGTGCGTAGTGTGTGAGTCGCCTGGAAATGCTATCCTATCTTTCAGGGGGTGCTGGGCACATGCAAGTCACATCTAGGAGCTGCAGATATGCTACCGCCCGATAGTGCAGACAAAGGACCATTCATCCCTACAGTCACTTCACCATCTGCATGCATTCAGGAGACGTACAGAGGCCTGCCGTGGGTGTGGTGGGATGTCTGCGACCCTGGGAATCATGGACGATATGCCCAGCACGTGGCACATGTGCGGAATCACTGTGTGTTACGTTGCCTCACAGCTGCTCCACCCTCCCACGAGCCCCCACACTTGTGTGCCCTGCGCGGTTGTATCAGGTGCACTCCTATGGCACACCATTGTGATGCCTGTCCGCGCATGTCCAGCGGCATGCCACCAACACCTTGACGCTGGCCATTGAAGGTGTGCGGCCAAGTGAGTGTAGGCCAATGGTCCGGACAGGGCGAACACAAGTGTACAGTCCATGGCTGGCTGTGGTCACGCTGCGAATGAGGCTAGGCAACTGACTCATGCAGCCGCAGGACTGATACACATAACCCTTGGCATGCATGTGCCAAGACCCCGAGCGGTCTTGCGCTCCTACATTACCTCGTCCGTGCGGGCCCGCCCTCCTGGTGCATGCTACATTGCAACATCGTCTACTGTGGCCATGGTGGCGACAACACCCCAGAGACACACTTACCGCACATCCTGCCCAAGGCCAGGTCCGAGCCACGCCCTGCTCCCCCTGCCGATTCAGCACACCCCTGCGCTGAACTGACGTACGCCGGACCAGCACACGCCGCTTGTGCATGCAGGGGGGGCCGGGCGAAGCTACATGTCCAAGGTCACTGCCAACGCTGAGGTGACATGGTATCGTCCGCTGAGGATAGCACGCTGTGATGTTGCAGTGCCGTGCCCATCATGCTGACACAATGACCACACGGACACACTTGCTCAGATGGTGTAAATGGCTACGGGCACGTGCGCCCGGCCACATTTATTAGCAGGCACACATATCGAGTGACACCTGTGTTGGATGTGTGTGGGGTGTGTGCACACCAGCCGGCAAGGGCTGCCTGGTGCAGTCAGAAATCGACAACAGTGTACATCGTAAAGGACACAACCATTCAACCGTAAAGGCCCCATGACTTGTGCTGCACAGAGTTAGTGGCCCCGGATGCACAGCATCCTGCACAGGCCTACCGCCACGGGCCGCTGACTTGCGGGGCACTGGGGCAGGGTCACGATTGCAGAGCAGGTTTCCGTAGATGACAAAGGGGCTTGTCGCGGAGTGTCTCGGTGGACAGTGGAAGATGTGCCCCCAGGGCATGATGCAGAAGGCAGAACCACGCTGAAACAGTCACTATTGTGGAGATGAATGGACCAGACACATGTCGGACACCAAGTCCGGTCCGACCAGATGGAGATGCAGAAAACCACCAGGCCATGGACTCAGACGCCACCAAGGTCCAACCAGATAGTGCCCATGACTCATTGCGCACAGAGTTAGTGGCACCAGTGCTGTCAGGGGATGCCGCCTGCGATGAGGCGTGTCCAATGGTGTGGACTCCTCCTCATCTTACCCAAGACACAGTTCCACGTGTGACCTACTGGACCGCAGTGTAGGCCTGAGGCAGCGGTCAGCACGGGCCATTCACCGAGTGTCGCCGGCTTAGGTTGGATGGTCCCACCGGCCTGCGTAGTTCAGGTTCAGTGGCACCACGGGACGCGGACTTGCGGTGAACAGGGTTGATGGCACCAGGTCAGTTGTTGATAGTGTTCGATCACCTCCGTGACTCTGATCCGGCTTTCCTACGGACTGAGCCGCATCTTCCTCTTACTCCTCTCCGTGCGTTCACTGGTGTGAACTCTGCCATTCATGATTGGCGACTAGGTGCTGGATGTGGGACCTACTGGTCCGCAGGGTAGGCCTGAGCCCTCATCCACGTGTCGCCGGCTGGCGTTGAACAGGGTTAGTGGCACCACGTGTAGCCGGCTGGCATTGAACAGGGTTAGTGGCATCACGTGTAGCCGGCTGGCGTTGAACAGGGTTAGTGGCACCACGTGTCGCCGGCTTGCGATATGGAATTATGCCCCACTGATCGAAGGGAGTCTGGTGCTGTGGCCACTGCCACGGACTTGGGGTCACTGCCATTCAAGACTCAGGACACAGTTCCACATGTTGGACCTACTGGGTCCAGGAGGACGCAGGTGGAGTATGTAAATGTGAAAGGAGTAATGTGGCCCAGCGTCGGGGGGGCCAGCGATGGTCTGCGGAGGCTGCAGAGGTCGCGGGACTGGTAGCTTGCACCGGCACGTGGTGGGCCCTCATCGACACACGCCGGTGTAGGCAGGTGAGCGGAGCCTCGTTGGTGTGCTGTGGCAGGCATGACGGGTCGGGGGACCAGCGGCCCGGGGTGCAGCAGGCGCACAGGGACGCAGGCCCCGCTGTGCTCGGTGCAGGACTCGTGGCGGACCGAGAGCCGCCGCACTGGCAGACGCGTTGTCCATTGCGAATGAGAACCACGCCCAGTGCGAAGGGGTTTTTGTTCACACCCCTACGCAGGCCTGGCGTACGCTGGTCCAACCCACTCCGCCCGCGCATGCAGGGGGAGACGTAACGTGCAACATTTCCGCGTTCTGCCCCACTGCCTGTGGGGACATGGTAGCGTCCACTGGCTACTGCACTCCATGCACCAGCAGTTGATCTCCACATGGCCATTTCCGTGGTTTGCACTCTGTGGTCTGTCCGGCACCTCCACGCCACACCTGGCATTGGGTGGGTTCACATTCCTTGATCACTTGCCGCTCTCGCACATGCCTGCTCCATGCCTCTCCTCGCATCCGGCTATTGTGTGTCTGCGGTGGCATGCCGTGGCTGGGTTGTGTGCATGGCAAGGCCAGCTTCACAATAGAGTCGTGTTGTCGTGTCTGGTCGGTTGGCATGTTGTGTGTCATGTTGAATGTAGTTGTGCTGCGTGTCCATTGCCGGTGTCGTGAGTTGCATGACTGTGGGCTGGAGGTGTGTGGTGTGTTCATTATGGACTTAACAACGGGCACGGCATTTACATGGGTGCCATCCTGGGAGCGCTGGGTGATGCTGGACTGTCCGGAGATGTGTGAATAATGCACTCAGCCTGGGGAGTTGGCCACGACATTGTTGAGGAGACCCGGCCGGTCCACTGTTGCCTGCACATTCATGATATGCGTGTGCTTTCTGTTGTGGTAGTTGTGTGCAGTGTCGGCAGGGGGCACGAGGGGTACATGTGTGCAGTTGATTGGCCCTGGCACGTGAGGGAATCCAGCTATGGCGTAGGGGCCTTGCTTGGTCTCCAGCAGCTCCTGCGCAGTGTGGGTGAGGTGGAGGTGCTGGGGTACCAGGCTGTTGTTGGCATCCAGGACAGGTGTGATGACCTTGTATGGGGCTGGCTGTGTGACTCCTCCGACTCTGGCAGTTGTGGGTTGGATGGTACCAGAGGCCGACATGTGCTGCGCAGCCGGCAGCTTTGTCTGCGGAGGGATGTTGGTAGTCCGCTGGGTTGGTACCGTCAGCAGGTGGGGGATGTGGGTCAGGATGCGGGGCATGGTTGTCCTTTTGGTCCTGTAGTGGGCAATGTCCTCCTCTGGCGTTGGGTCTGGATGGCAGGTGCGTTTCAGGTGGGTCCGCTGTCTTTGTGTACGCTGCCTCTGTGGTGTTCCCGGGGGGGGGAAGCGGGGGAGGTCCTGGGGGTGGTGGCAGGCCTGGGGTGGGTGGGGGTGGGTGTTGTGTCCCTCATGGGTCTCGGAGCTGCATGATGATTGTCTCCATGGCATCTGTGGGTCTTCGGGTGTGGCTCTAGGCTGGGCTCCCTTTGATACTGCAGGTAGTCGTCCTGCTTAACACCAGCAAAAGGCAGGTGTTAAATCCCTGGTGCTACCGCGGCTTATCGCCTGTTTTTGGTTCGCATCGCAGATCTGGCAGTTTGTTGTGAAAGTGGTGTTGTGGTTTTTTCCTGTGTTTTTGCATGGGAACGCCTACTCTGCATCTCATTAGGGTTAGTTGGTGGTGTCCACCGTGGTGTTAAATTTTGGGGCAGTTATCGCGGGAATACTGGCGATGTCTGCGGTTTGCACCCGCTTGTGAATGAGGTGTTAAATCTGTCTCCACTTTTGTTGAGTTAAGGTGGAGATAAATCGGAGATAAGTCCTTGTGAATATGCCCCCTAAAGTTTGCCTGTGACAGGTGCCATCTTTCTCTCTCCTCGCTATTCTCTGACACGTTTCATCTGGAAGAGCGTCACATATTACCTTATGCGCAGCGGGAAGGTGACCTCTCCTTACCTTCTACCGGCTTCTGCTGTCAACTTTACCTCTGTACCCACCTATGATCACGGTTTACACCCTCGCTTACTCTATTTTTCTTCTAATGAGGTCACTCACTTTCCATTTGACTAACATTTTGTGTTGTGCACTTTATGCCTGTAACTACAACACTTTATATAAAAGTGAACTATAGGAAAGGGGTCTTCAGATCCACTTATTCTAATATTGCTGCGTTAGTTAATACTTCGGAAATGTGTAAGTGTCCCCTTGAGAGCATGACGCCCACCCCTGATAAAGAGATTAATCAGTAGTTACTTTAGAATCCAAGGCTGTTTGCACAAAAATGAGGTAGTCAAATTCGTGTCGTCTCATACAATTCTTTTGAAACAAATTGAAAATTCAACGCACCGTCAGTGGTAGTAGGCGCTATATAAATGCAATTTAAGCAATAGAGAGAAGAAAAAGACTATCATTCCATATATGAAAAATAGGTAATGGAGATCTGATAATGATTCATTTATTTATTATTGGTTCCTCACAACTGAGAAACAACCGCAAACACGCGTTTCGCCTCGTCGTGGCAGGCAGGGGCCTTTTCAAGTCTCTGATGCTGCAAGATGGTAAAACAAGCATTTGCAATGCAATAGGTCTCGCATTTGCGCGAGTTTGAGCAATTGGAATTGTAAATGACAATGCCTTTTATTTATGGTTTGATCTTTAAAACATAAATAAAAGGCATTGTCATTTACAATGCAAATAGCTTAAACTCGCAAATGCGAGACCTATTTCATTGCAAATACTTGTTGCTCTTTATATGTGTGCTGCATTCTGCAAAAAGGTGTCCCTGACTGCACATAAACACTCATCGCTGCAACACAGACACCCTTGCACTATGGCGCTGTGTCTGTGTTCGCACTAGGCATCTTGTTTTAGCGCGAGTGATAGGGAAAAACACAGGTACGCCGGATTCTTGTAAATACGTCACATCCCTACATTTTGGAAATGACGCAGTGCGGTGCTGCTAAATTGTGTGCAGCGCCGTGGTGCACCATTTCCTTGTACATATCCCCCTAAAGTTTACAAAAGATGCTAAATAGATGTATATGCTCAGACATTCAGATAGCCTTATTGGCTGCAATCACCATACTAACGACATACAGCTGATGAACGTGTTGAAAATTACAAATACTTTCACCTGGGTAAAAGTTATGCCAGAGTTCACATAGATGTGTACACATGCTGCAGGAATACTGGCCTAAAATGAGAAAGTAAAAGTAATGCATTCATTGTCCTGCCAGAGGCGTCTTCTGCTGGGTAATGTTTACCTTCTACACCCCCACCCCATCCCCGCCCATAAAGTAAAGCCCCTCCGTGCTCTCTGTGCATGTGGTCCAGGACAGACCTGAATGACACTTAGTGCTCGCTCCATGTCCAGGCCCAACTCCTGCAAGTCTTATGTTACATTGTATGATAAGTATTGCAGTGCTGATTGTGACTCATACCTGCAACAACTGTCAACTCCCAATAAATCAAGCAACGTCATTTCTCGTCTGCCTGATAAGTACGTTTGCTGAATCCTACTGTACCTATCTGAAGCTACAAAATCTTAAAATCAAGGGGCTTATTTACAAGCCCCTTGCGCCGCCAGTACGTCACTTCTTCCCATATTAAAAGTGACGCGCAAGGGGCTTGTAAATAAGCCCCAAGATGTTTTATCGGCAAAAAAGCGGAAGGAAGTGTAGTTGTGCACAGGTATAGCTAAGATACCACAATAACAGCTTGTGTCTGCTTCACGCCTTCCGCTACAGCTGATCTTGTGTGCATTTATACAATGTAGTGTTAGCAGCTCAATGAACGAGGAACTTTCTAAAAAGAGTTTTAAATGAGGAATTAAAACATATGCAAAAAAAATACCTGTTTACCTCTAAAACCAACATTTTATAAAAATGTGTGATATAGTGCTTTCAAGGAAACAGCCTTGATGTGAAACATTTCATATGCTATTATATTCACCTAATCGAAATTGGTACACATTTTATCGACCTCTTGATAATGAATGGCTGGGTCACCCATGCGTGGCTTTCACACTACAGCCTGAATATTGCTCCCAGGTTGCAGCAGTGAGTGCTCAACTCGCTAACCAAACAACAATAACATTTTAGAGTCATTAAATATAGAAGCAGTGTTTGCTTCCATGGAAGAGAATCAGATATCAAAAAACATTACTCTGTGTGTGAGGTAATCACATTTGCGTGACTGCTGAAAACATCTCCCAGGTGTGCGAGTTCACCTGTTCCTCCCTGGCCATACCATGCATCACCCTCCTTCCAAACATTCAGGGGACAACAGTTTATGGTGCATAAAGGCCGCAGTTTATTTCAAAACATGAAGCATACATTTTGCAACTTACTTGTAGGTCATTCGAGTTACTGGTGGTTTCCGGTGCTCTGCACTGGCACTTAATTGGCAGCACTGGCACTTATGACAGTCTGCCATATGGTGGGCTGTTTGTCTGATTTAGAATGAGCACAACAACAGTTGTTTACTAGTTCAATATATGTTAAAAGTGACTAAACCTGCCGCCCAAGCTATTCTTCTAGCTTTGGGGGCCTGGAATAGTCTGAATTGTCACACTTGTAAGAGTGTGATGGTTAGTAGCTGGTTTGGTACTGTCATTGGTAGCGCTAGCAGGGGTAATGGATGATTCAGGCTGCAGTGGCCTCCTGATGAGGGCCCTGGCACTTCATTTTTTACAAAGTAAGCACTGCACACAATAAGTTTCCAACTCAGGTGTGAATGCACAACTGGCCTCCATTTAAAACCTCCTAAGGATAAGGGAGGTGGCTGCTGCTTCTTGCTGTGAGGGAGGGAAGGTATAGATATATAGACAGAGCATGGCTTCCAAAGCTCCACTCGTCATACCCACTCCCCTCACCAAGGCCACGCCCCATGCAGAATCCCACTGTCACAATTATTTTAAGGTTGGCAGGTCTGCAAACAGTGTTCTAGAAACATGTTCATTTTAAACTGCACGTCTGTTGCTTCTTAAGCCACGTGAAAATAATAATACATCCTGTCTATGGTGATTCCTGGATCATCTCACCAATACACCCATGGCGATAGACCATCCAGACTCGTCTCATTCAATGTTTGAAACAATACAACCCTATTTTATTTTGTATTTTCACTTTAGATGCCGATCAAGGCCACAGGCAAACCTGCTATATTTTAGTGTACAAACATTTTAAATGAAAATTATAACACGCTCAATTATAGAATGTCGTGCTCTTTCCAGGGGCGTAACAAAGGCCCCCGCAGCCCCCGCTATGTGGGGGTGCCCCGAGCTCCAGGGGCCCCCTCAGCACAGTACCCTGGCATGAGAGCTCCTGAGTGTGGTCCGTGGAGACCCCTCCATGTACTTTGCAGGGGAGCCCCCTCAAGGTTCGTTACACCACTAGTTCTTTCATTCTTGTGTCACCGGTTGCGTTATTTCAGGACGAGAAAAACAGAATTTGATTGGTAAAGGCCTTCCGTTGCCAGTAAGGCCTGCCTGGCACACTAGAAAGTAAACCAGTAGCGGCTGCTACCAGATATGGGTGGTAGGGCGGGGGCAAAAAAGTTTTAAAAAAACACCCGTGCAGGCCGGCCGCAGCCTCTTCTCCGTCCTCTTCTTCCTGACTCTGGTCCCACTGCAGGAAGCACCTGGCTCCCAGCCTCCCGATAGCCAATCACAACGCTTGTTCTGAGCACCATGGATCAGCACTCAGCCAGGGAATGGGGGCCTGGGCGTGTTCTCCATGCATGCTGTAATGCAGCCTGCATGGAGAAGCTGCAAAGTGCGCATTAATGTTTGGCCGGTCCGAGAGGGCCGGCCAAACAGTCATGTGCACTTAGGAGTGAGCAAACCACTCCTCCCCTGCCTGTCTGTCGTTGGAGCAGCCCCACCCCACACACAAAGCTGCAGCAGAAGGAAACATAAAATGATAATAGCGTGAGTTATTATCATTTTATGTTTCCTTTACTTCACTGCTGCAAAGCAGTGGGGCGACGCTCCTCCGCCTTAGCGGAGGAGCAGCCACTGAATTAAGGTGTTCCCCAAGTACAAGCCAATGATTAAAGAGTGTTTTCATGGAGTAGTGTAACACGCCCTCTCTGCATCAGCGCTCAGTTCCAGTAGAAGAGAAGAGGATGATGGAATGTTGGAGAGTATGTGAGCGAGACTGGACTTTCTCCCATGCATTCACTATTTCAATATCCCAGGAGCTGTGGGCTGCTCCAATGTTACTATCTTAGGTTTCGATACAGAAAGTTTAGAAAATAAAATGACAACTGGAACTACAACTACCAGAATGCATAGCATGAACCTAGACAGTACACAAGCTACACTTTGGTGGGATCAGAGACTTTGACACCTCTCCTCAATTAACACACTTCTGATTCACCTTTGGTTACTTGTTTATTAGGATGCTGGATGCCAAACTAAATGTACGTGTTACCTTCCTCACCCCGATGTGTAGAGGAAACAAGGACATGCACACACACCATAATCACTTATAATGGAAAAATGAATTTGTGCTGTACACTCCCCAACGCAGTGCACACTCCTCCGAGCTGTGTCAACACACCAGTGATGTGCACATGCATTCATGGAAAACACTCAATAGTGTTCTGCATTCACCAGTGAGGTAGTGCCCACTCAAACAAGCTGTTCATATTATTCTCGCAGTGTACAGGTGCATGCATACATACTGAAGCTCGTCGGTAATTAAAACACCAACTCTCTAGGACAGGTTACCCATTTAGAAAAACAATGCCCTACAATGTCTTCTACAATGTCTGCTGCGTACATAAACAGTGGTTGGACGGTGCGTTAGAGGGGGGGCTAAACACCAGAAAATGCATGACATGTGCATGCCCTTGACAAATGGAGAGCACGCACAATGGAGCAACGATGGTGCCAGCAAATGGGAAACCTATGGGCGGGCTGAAGCCCACAATGTAGATATAGCATGTCTCAGTTCAAGATAGCGTATGCGCCTTCTAGAGCCGAGACCTAAAAAGGTTAGAGGGATGTAACAGTTAAGAAATAGACATTATAGGTAGGAACTAGAATTTTAAAAAACGTAGAAAGTCACTGAAAAAAACAAAAGTTACAGGGACGTTATAGTTAGGAAATAGAATTAAAAAAACTTAGAAATTCTGTGAAAAAACAACAGTTACAGGGACGTTATAGTTAGGCTCACATTTCACTCGTACTAAACCAGAGAAATACAGCAGTTATAGTTACCTGTGTTAACCATAACTTATGCTCCCACAATGCACTGCTTATGACCTACCATATGACATCACTGATGACATTGTCAGTGACATCACTGATGACATCTCAATTGACATCACTGATGACATCATCCACAGAACCCCTCACACCCCTATACAATCTCTCATACACCCATTCAAGCACCCATAAAACCACTCACACAATACATACTCACATAGCCTGTCACCCATACACCTACCCACACAGCCACTCACCCATACAGTCACTCACACACCCACTCACTCACCAATGCAGCTACTCACACACCCAGTCACCCATACAGCCTCTCCACAGACACACTCACACACCAAAACAACCACGTACCTACCCATTCACACATCCATTGAAACACTCACATGTTTACTCACTCACCCATACAGCCACTCACCAGTCACTCTCCAAAACAGACACTTCACACCCACTCAGTTAACCAAACACCCACTCAAACAGCCACTTACATGCCCATACAGCCACTTACACACCCAGTCACTCACCCATACTGTCACTCACACAGCCACTCAGTCACTGATACAGCTACTCACACACACACTTAACCACCCATACAGCCAGTCATATAGCCACTCACTCACCCATACAGCCACTAAGCACCCACTCACTCACCTATATAGCTACTCACACAGCCTCTCTCTCGTCCATACAAATACTCACACACCCACTTATTCACCCATACACCTACTCACACACCCACGTAAACACCCATAGAGCCACTGACACACCCATCCACTCACCAATACAGCTACTCACACAGCCACTTACTCACTCATACAGCTACTCACGCACCCTCTTATTCACCCATAGAGCTACTCACATACCCACTTATTCGCCAATACAGCCACTCACACACCCATACAGCCACTCTCACACCCACTCACTCATGGATTCACACAGTCACACTGAAATAATCTGCAGTGATTTGGTTTCTAAACAGTGAATGAAGACCGAACAGTCCCTCTATGTTTAAAAAAAAACAGACTAAACTTAGAGGGACTGCTTCTTCTTCCTGCCTCGTTTAGAAACCACTGCATTGCAGTGCAAAGCCTTCGGCACACATACATACTCTGCAGTGATTATTGCAGATATGTAAGGGTGCTAAGGGGTATGCCCTACAGTGATTTCTAAACAGGAAGGGAAGAGGGAGAAGTCCCTCTATGCTTCAAAAACGCTGCAGATTGAAGTTTAATCTGCAGTGTTTTTTAAACATTGAGGGACTGCTCCCTCTTCCCTCTCTGTTTAGAAAGTATGTAGTGGTGCCAAGAGGTGCAGTTTCTGAACATAGAGGGACTGCTCCCTCTTCCCCTTGTGAGCAGTCCCTCTACTGTCAAGGGCCTCTGCCACTCACCCAGAGTGTCTGGACTCTGCAGAAGTGAAGAGTGTTCCCCTTTTCCCCTTGAGGCCAGGTCTCGACCCGCTGCTAAATACAGCTAAGTCCAGAAATAGCCACATGGAAAAAGAGGGGAATTGGAATTTAGAGAGAAAGGGATTTCTCGGGCCAAGATTTCTGTTCAGTTCATGGGGCAGGAGCTTGAACCTTAAGATGGTGAAAGGAGTGGACTGGATCTACATGTGATTCCACATGGGAGGTCTGGGAAGGGTCTTCCAGTGATGCCCCTGAAACACAAATGCTAGAGTTAGCTCTGAAAAGTCCATATCTAAGCCACATACCCATGCCACCCAACTGGCCCTCCCGGATTAGATGTGTATTCTACATGCATGCGGGTTCTGTACCTTTCATCTGGCTGCTCGAGGTGTAAACTTGTTAGGGCTCATTTTGGAAAGTGCACCTTCATGGTGCTACCTTGCAGTTGGCAATTATGTCCACTGCTATTTAAAGGTAGTTACCATTCAATCAATCCACATATGATATCAAATTGTTGCTTCACAATGAATCTGTATGCCAATTCAAATTTTTGCTTCTCATTGAATCCTTATGCCAGTTCAACTTGTTGCTCACAATAATCCTTCTGCCGGTTCAAATTGTTGTATCACAATCTTATCAAAAAAATATTCACAGTCTCGGAATAGGATTAAGCAGCATGAGAGCGCTACTGCATTGCAGAAATGATGCAACAGAAATGACTCTTGCCATTCTCTTTATTTCCTTCTTTTTTAGGTGCTGGGAGCGGTTTTAAATGAGACCGAGTGCAGGAGCGAGCAGAAGTCCTCAGGGAAGAAGTGCAGCATTGTCTTCAGGCAAAAGTGCTCTGTGCGGGCGAGGAGCCCTCTTTCTTGGAGAGTCAGTAAGCCAATGGGCATGGTTTTATGCAGCTGCGCACCCAAAACCGTCGCCGGTCCCAAAATCTCATGAGATTTCAGGAAGGGCATAACTGGAAAGAAAAAAGCGAAAACTGAGGCTTTTACTATCGCTGTGGGAAATGCCCCTTGGCAATAAGAATACAAAAATGAATTACAAACTAAAAAAATGTGTATAGGCCCTCCCCAGTAAATGTCTGGGCAGCTTATGGAGAAATGTATATTGGCCCTGGGGAATGACGTAGTGCTTGAAGGGAACATGGAGTGGTCCTAAGGAATGTTGGGGGGGGGGGGGGGTCATGGGAAAGGCACACAGAAGTACAAACCGGTCATGCGAGGCGGGTCATTGCAGTTGCCCCCCCAGAGACTGACTAATAGGGCAGGGCTTGTCAGGGAAACAAGCATGGAATTGGCGGACCAATCGGGGTGCATGAACATTGGCCGTAGGCTCCCAGGACCTGTTCTCAGAATGGAAGTCCTTCCAGTCCAGCAAATAAAAGAGCCTGCCACGTACCTTTTTGGAATCTAGGACCTTATGTACCTAGTATTACGGGTGTCCATATGTTAAAAATTGGGTTTCTGGTTGGCAGAGGTATGCACCCTGTCCAAGCATGAACCACAGTCCTAGTCAGGGTAAGTCACAAACACATCTTAAATTAACCAGTTTTCACTCCCTAGTAGCTTGGCACAGAGCAGTCAGGCTTAACTTAAGAGGCAACGTGTAAAGTATTTGTGCAACACTTCAAACATTAATACAGTGAAAACACAAAAAGATACCACACCTGGTTAGAAAAATAGAGCTTAATTTAATGAACAAAACAAAACCAAAACGACAAAAATACAATAAGCAGAACCAGATTTATGAATTTGTAAAGAATAAACTGTAATGTAGTGCTTAAAAGCATAAAGCTCCAACCGAGGATATCTGGTCACGCTAGACTGGGTCAAATCCAAAAGCTCACATCGACGGTGATGGAGTGTGGGTTGGATATAGGGCCTTGGCCCGCGGAAAAGTTGAGATGTGGGGTTCAGAGGAGGCGATGTGTCGTCGTCAAAGACAAGATGCGGGGTGCAGATGAGGTGATGCGTCGTCGACAGTCCACTCAGGTAGCCGATGCATCAGTCCTGACCGCGCAATGATGATGATGCATCGAGAATAAGTATATGGGCCGTGCAACAGCGGCGATGTGTCCGCAGTGGAAAAGATGCTCCGGTTCCGAGTCCTTTGCATCACCAGCGATGCATAGATTCTGCAGGAGCAGCACTTTAAACCCACTTCCAAGGGTCCAGGACTGGGTTGGCACCACTTGTCAGGGCAGACTCACAGATGATAGAGTCCACGTGCTGTAGCAGGTGAGTTGGAAGTCTTTTATGTCCCTCAGACTTCAATCAGGAGGCAAGTCAGCATGCCGTTGAAGTTACCCTGGTTCTGGGTTGTAGAGATGCAGGCTGAGTCCTTCTCACTCCCAGGCAAGAGGGTAGCAGACAACAGGTCGGCACAGCAAAGCAGGAGCCCAGCTGACTAGCAGTTCAGCAGAGTTGGAGTCCTTGTAGCAGCATAGTAGTCCTTCTTCCTGGCAGAGTATCCACAGGTCTACAAAAGTCTTGAAGTGGTGGTGTCTGAGGTCCCGTTCTTATTCCCAGTTGAGCCTTTGAAGTGGGGGAGACTTCAAAGAGATGCCTTTGAAGTGCACAGTCACTGCCCTTCCAGCCTGGCTCCATACTCACTACAGGGCAGTGGCGGTGCGTCCATTAGGGCGCTGGGGCGTTGCCCCACAAGCCGGCTTGCGCCCGCAGCTCCCTCGGCGTCTCTGAAGTAAACTCTCAGTTTACTTAAGTTCAGAGACGCCGAGGGAGAACTGACAATCATGTCAGTCAGCATGACGTCGGATCGCCCACCCCCTTCAGTGTCTGAAGGGGGTGGGCGGTCCGGCGTCATGTTGACTGACATGCATTGTCAGAGTGAAGACCAGGGGCAGGCAGCAGCACAAGTGCGCATGACTGGTGAAGGTCGGCGAATTTTTCTGACCAGCCCAGTCATGCGCACTAGTGTCTGCTCAGGCTGGCGGCTGCGCATTAGGAGACCGAGGGTTGATCTAAGGCTCAAACCTCGGTCTCCTAATGGGCAGGCGGTCGGCGAGTATCCCCGCTAAGCCAATCCTGGCGCTGCTGGAGCAGCGCCAGTATTGGCTGAGAGGGGTTGCCAGCAGTGACGTGGCTGTTCCTGTCGGCGCCAACGGGACCCCGGAGCAGAGGCGCCACGGACCCGGTAAGTTTATTTTATTTTATTTTAAAACTGCCCCCGGGCCCCACCCCCGCGCGACCCCCCCGCGAGTATTGCGAGCCGGGACTGGGACTGTTGGACTTCCCTCACGTGTTGATGGAGTTATGGTAATAATGCCCGGTATGGTATGGAGGTACCTTTTTGTTTTACCTGCATTGGAGGCATGTACACTTTGTCTAAGTGAATAATTAGGAACAGGCATTATAATTTGGGGAAACACGACGGGCTTCTTCGGAGTGTAACTTGCAGTGATTGAAACAGAGTTGGTTCACTTTAATGCGTGGTGCTGTTTGTGGGGACCATGCGACCACCCGATATCATATAAGTTGATGCAGGGGGGGGCTTTAATTACATTTACATTACGTTGCTATCCGAGACGTGAGACCATACAGCAGATGGCTGGATGTTTGAGGACACGCGGTGATGTACGGATCCGGACTCCAGGATAAAGTGGGTGGTTTATAATGTTGGTTTTGGATGGGGGAAACCTGACAACTAGGTGTGAGTGTTACCGCATGTGAGATGCTCGGGTTCTATGTAGGTGTGGGTGAATTTCTGACCGCCATATCTTGTAAATATCGGCCTTTGAAATCATGAGGCATTGGGTTCACGCACTTATTAATTGAAATAAATTCAGTTGTATGGAGACTATGCACATACCTTTAGAGTGCCGAGAATTATTTAGTGATTGATGTTTGGTGTTTTTATTTTTTCACATTATATTGGGTTTTTGGAAGCATTGCGGCCGACTGAACGAGAGGATGCACTGCCTTTTATGTTGATACTGAACAAGGGTGAGCTCGATACCACAATCTCGTGCATGGGCGCACGCTCAACAATACACACACAACACTACAGTGAGGGAACGGGGCAGGGGAATGAGTATAGAAAGCAAGAGAAGGAGCCGGCTGCATTATATGGCTGGGAGCAGCAATCAGAAGAGGAAGACACATGCGACCTTGCCTGCTTTATAACTTGACATCATAATGCCTATTGGTGATGTTTGATTGCTGATGGGGGTTACAATTAAAGGGATATTAACATTTAATGACACCTCCCTGTCCTTCACATACAGTGACTTACTTTTCCCAGATGATGGAGAAACTCAAGGCGCTAGCCGCCCACCATATTACCTGAATGCCATAAGTCTCAATCCTGACACAGCTGAATCAATCTTTCTACCTGCTGTATCCTTCACGCGCCAAGAGGTCATTTCGTTTCTGGTGGGAGCTTAATAAATAGACAGTATTATTATAACTTGCACCATTCTTTTTTATGCACCCAGTACATTACGTTATTTAAAAGTAATGAAATCAAAGGACCCCCTTCTTATTTTAGCTTGCATTTACTGTGCATGCATCGCATAGCAGGGACGTCTCCAAAGATCAAAGCCAAAGCTGTCCTTTCAGAGTGAACATGTGCATTAATCAAGGATGCGTCGCCTGCATGGGGAAAGAAGTGGACACACTTAACCTTTAGCACACCCAGAAGCATCGGACCAAACGCACATAGATCCCCACGCGAATCCCACTGCCAAGTGTTAAACCATGACATGGTCCCTGAATGGCGTGTTTCCACATGTATGTCAGATGGCTTTGGAGAGACAGCTGAGCCGCGGAGCGCAGGCCTTTGAACTCGGCCCCTCGGCAGAGAGAAGACGGGCTCTTGCAGGGACGCTTTCAATTCCAAGAGGAAGATGGTCCTTCTGAAATCAAGCAGGTATTTTTTGTACTTTGTTTTGCTTTGAAGTGAACGGGACTCCTTGATAAAATGCATTTTAATATTAACATTTACCAATGCGTTTTTATATCATTTAAAAGTTTCCTGTTGAAAAGAGCCATGTAAAGCTGGCCCCTCACGTTCTTGTATGTTGGATTGGATGAAAACTGAACGCGACTGCGCCTTGCCAGAGAGACGGGAGTGCTGTTTGCCAACTTCAGCGCCGGATGTGCAGACTGAGATGTGTCTGCTTGTTAGTTGTGTATTTGTCTGTCTACTTGGCAATCCCCAGTAGAGAGGTGTGTGTACACCTGTGAGTGAGCATGGGTCTCTGTGGAGCTGGGTGAAGGTACAAGAGCAAAGCTGTGTGAAGTGAGGGGAGGGGAGGTGCAGTGACCGATCTATGTTTATTAGGCCCAGCACTAATTGCTTTATTAACCTTCCTGCTTCCTCAAATTTGCTTAATAATGCACTGTTTGTCCATTCTTTTTTCAAAATTTTCTTGGGGTGAGAACCCCACCAAACCCGCGTAGGTTTGTTCGGGCTCGCTCGCTACGCTCGCTCTCCGCAGTGCAGTACGACAATGTTACGCCTCACCACTTTCAAATGTCACCAGCCGCCACTGCTACAGGGGCATATGCAGCCCTTTGTGTGGGGGGATGGGACACAGCCTATTCAGGTGTAAGTGTGAGACTGTGTCCAGCTCCTCTCTCCCATCCTGCCCAGGATGGCACATCAGGATGCGATGGCCCATCAAGTCACACCTCAGCTCCCTTTGCTTGGCTGTCTAGAGGGAATGCACAAAGCAGAGCTGTCACCCACCACAGACGTGTATTCATAGTCAGGCAGCAGGCACCAAATAGCTAAAGTAAGAAAATGCCAACTTTTTAAAAGTGCAATTTTCAGAATTACAATTTAAAATCCGACTTCACCATAAGTTGTGATTTTAAATTGTGAATCAAGAGACAACTTGAAGGTTCAATCTCTTACCAATTGGAAATTACACTTATAAAATGTGATAAGGTAACCCCAATGTTACCCTAAGGGAGAGAGTGGCCTTGCAGTAGTGAGAACCGAATTGAAGAGTTTTTCACCACTAGGACTTGTAAAACTTAAAGGAGCATGTCCTACTTCTTAAATACACTGCACCCTGCCCTTGGGCTGTCCAGGGCCGACTTTAAAGTTGACTTATAAGTATTAACCCTTTGGGTGCTCATGACGGAATGGTTCCGTCATGAGCACCAGTGCTTCTGTGCTCATGACGGAACCATTCCGTCATAAGTACAGGCTCAGAAAATCCCTCTGAGGGATTTCCCCCTTTTTTTTTTTTGCCTTGGGAGGCCTATTTTTGGTTTTCCTTGCAATGACGATCGCGGGCATGGTGCGCTATCGTCATTGCAATGAAAACGAAACTGAAACTTAGTTTCAGTTTCACAGTTTCGGTGCTTGTGGGGCTATCTCAGCCCCCCGAGCACCGAAACACATGGGAGAGGTATTGTTGGAAAGGGGAGAATCTCCCCTTTCCAATGGTACCCTTCCCTAGTAGATATCTGCTTGGGGAACACCCCAGGAGGGCGATCCCCAAGCAGGGATCCACCCACTAGCGCCAGGGAGGGGGGAGCGGCCCCTTGGGCAAGGGCCTTTGCTCCCCCCATACATTTTTGGCACAAACAGTCTTTCTGTCCCCCCCTGGGGAGCAGATGGGGGCAGTAGCCCCTAATCTGCCCTCCCAGGGGGGCAGATAGCAACCTAGACGCCAGGGATTATTTTTCTATAGGCCAGGGGTGGGGGCTGCCCAGAATGGGCATCCCAATGCCCCCACCCTACCCCCCCCAAAGAAGGCAAAATACTTTCTGCCCCCCCCCCAGGAGGCAGATGGGGGCAATAGCCCCTGATCTACCCCCGGGGGGAGGGGGGCAGAAAGCCCACTAGGCACCAGGGTTTAAAAAAAAAAAAAAAATTATACGTAGGGGTGGGGGCTGCCCAGAATGGGCATGCCAATGCCCCCACCCAAAAAAAAGGGTACAGTCTTTCTGCACCCCCCTGGAAGACAGATGGGGCAATAGCCCCTTATCTGCCCCCCCCCACTAGGCACCAGGGATTTTTTTTTCTCCAAAGTTCAGGGTGGGGTCTGCCCAGAATGGGCATGCCAATGCCCCCACTCCCCCAAAAATGCCACAGTCTTTCTGCCCCTCCCCCAGGAGGCAGATGGGACAGTAGCCCCTGATCTGCCCCCCGGGGGGGCAGAAAGCCCACAAGGCACCAGAGATTTTTCTTTTTAATATACGTAGAGGTGGGGGCTGCCCAGAATGGGTATGCCAATGCCCCCACCCCAAAAAACTGCCACAGTTTTTCTGCCTCCCGGGGGGGCAGAAAGACCAATAGGCATTAGGGAATATATTTTTTTTAATTCAGGGGTGTGGCTGCCCAGAATGGGCATGCCAATGCCCCAAAATTGCCACTGTCTTTCTGCCCCTCCAGGAGACAGATGGGGGCAGTAGCCCCTGATCTGCCCCCCAGGGGGCGTCAAAGAGCCCACTAGGCGTCAGCGATTACGCTGGCTTTTTTATGCGTGGGGGCTGCCCAGAATGGGCATACCAATGCGCCAACCCCCAAACAAATAGCCACAGTCTTTCTGCCCCTCCCCCAGGAGGCAGATGGGACAGTAGCCCCTGATCTGCCCCCCGGGGGGGCAGAAAGCCCACAAGGCACCAGAGATTTTTCTTTTTAATATACGTAGAGGTGGGGGCTGCCCAGAATGGGTATGCCAATGCCCCCACCCCAAAAAAACTGCCACAGTTTTTCTGCCTCCCGGGGGGGGGGGGCAGAAAGACCAATAGGCATTAGGGAATATATTTTTTTTAATTCAGGGGTGTGGCTGCCCAGAATGGGCATGCCAATGCCCCAAAATTGCCACTGTCTTTCTGCCCCTCCAGGAGACAGATGGGGGCAGTAGCCCCTGATCTGCCCCCCAGGGGGCGTCAAAGAGCCCACTAGGCGTCAGCGATTACGCTGGCTTTTTTATGCGTGGGGGCTGCCCAGAATGGGCATACCAATGCGCCAACCCCCAAACAAATAGCCACAGTCTTTCTGCCCCCCTTAGGGGCATATTGGGGCTACCCCCCCCCCCATTAACCCCCAGGGCGGCAGAAAGCCCACTAGGCATGGACTTGTTTTTAGCAATATGCCTACCTGTGGATTTTGGGCCCTAGCGCAGCCGGCCCATAGGGAAACCTAGCAAACCTGTCCATTTTCGAAAACTAGACACCAAGGGGAATCCAGGATGGGGTGACTTGTGTGCCTCTCACCAGGTTCTGTTACCCAGAATCCCTTGCAAACCTTCAAACTTAGTTTAAAAAAAACACATTTTCCTCATTTCTGTTATGGAAAGTTCTGGGATCTGCGTGGATCCACAAAATTCCACCCACTGCGCATTCCCCAAAGGCTTCCGATAAAAATGGTACCTCACTTGTGTGAGTAAGCCTAGTGCCCGCGACAGGAAACGGCCCAAAACGCAACATGGACACACCATATTTTTACAGTGAAAACTGACCTTTTTTTGCAAAGTGCCTAGCTGTAGATTTTGAACCCTAGCTCTGCCGGCACCTAGGGAAACCTAGCAAACCTATACATTTTTGAAAATTAGACACCCAGGGGAATCCAGGATGGGGTGACTTGTCTGGCTCTCACCAGGTTCTGTTACCCAGCATCCCTTGCAAACCTCAAAGTTTGTAAAAAAAAAACACATTTTACTCACATTTCTGTGATGGAACGTTCTGGAATCTGCGTGGATCCACAAATTCCACCCACCCCGCATTCCCCAAAGTCTTCCGATAACAATGGTACATCACTTGTGTGGGTAGGCCTAGTGCCGGCAACAGGAAACGGCCCAAAAAGCAACGTGGACACCACATTTTTACAGTGAAAATGGATGTTTTTTTTGCAAAGTGCCTAGCTGTAGATTTTGAACCCTAGCTCTGCTGGCACCTAGGGAAACCTAGCAAACCTATACATTTTTTAAAACTAGACACCCAGGGGAATCCAGGATGGGCCATGCACAATCCCTAGCACACGCTAAATAATTCCAATACAAATATAATGTTAGTGAATAAACAATCTCTTCGTTTTTCTGTTTATTGTTGTCCTTTATTCTTTAACTTCTATGACAGTGTAGAGTTCTTAGCCAGCCAACACGTGTTTCGTTGCCAGATGGGAAATTGTCCCGCGACTTTTTCAAGGCTAAGTAAACAGATACAAACACAGAGCAATGTAACACCATACACAACACTAGTGTACATCGTAAGATCTTTACAGTTCAATGCGGAAAGTTCACAGTGACTATTTATAGTCATCCAATCACAGATTGGAAAGTCACACCAAAGATTATACCAAAGTGGAAACCCATGTGCTCCATATGTCAGTGATGGACACCGCGCCCATCAATAAATATGAATAACACTCTTCAGTAAGATATGAAAGAGCCACAAAGTATATTCACACCAAACATCACTAGTGTACATATTCCTGGCAGCATCAGTGCGTGTGATCCAATATACATGTTGGAAAACCGTCAAGACAGCACCACAATGATGGTCAAAAGGACCAATTCAACCGATAAAACCAAGTACACCTGTAGAGTGTAAAGCACATATCAAACCATCCATGCACATGCATGAGTGTAAGTATAAAAATGAAAAAATATGTACCTCACTCCTGTTGTAATATTCCTATGGGGTAAGGAAAACGACTAGTAAATAACCAACACCCTCATAGTGTATAGCACCACCCATATCATGAACTATATCTCCAAGACACCTACTTTACATGTGGTGATAATTCCAACCCACACGTTGTAGAATCCATATATTCATAGGTCCCAATACTGTTGTCGGTCCAAGCATCAACTCACGTGTTTTATGAGTAGTCCTACAGTCAAAGTAAAACAGAACAAAACGGGTCTACAGACAATATACACGGGACATAATTGCCTAGTGAACAGTACCTAATCAGTCTGTGACAGTCATCAGGAAGGAAACCTCACCTGCACGAAATACCGCACAGTGTAGGACCCACACAATTCCTTAAAGAATCTTTAACAGTATCCTTGAATGCGAGGTGCTGTCAGTGGATAAAATATCAAAATGCCCGTATCTGAAAAGCAAATGAAATAAAAAGCATCTAAGAAACCCAATCCGGTTTAAAGATCAACACGCTCCAAATAATGGACACATATCATCCCACTATTGCAAGTGAAACTAGCACCCGTGCTTACCGGCGAAAATAGAAGCGGATCACGTCTTCCTGTATCCGGAAGTACGTTGTCAAGTGTGAGACATACCTGACAGCCAAGCCGGCAATAAAGAATCTCCCGCGTTGCCAGAATAGAAAGAAAAAGAGGACTGGTATTCTGAAAGAGACCACAGCAGGCGCCATCTTACAGTGAGAAAATACTCACTCCAGCAATACAGATTAGATCCCGGAGAGCTCCACTGTCCCGCAAACACCAGTAACACTGGTACCTATCTACAGCGACCAAGTAGTTTGTCCTGTCATCACCCTATAGATTCTAGAAAGTAAACTCAAAGTCATATGCCAGTAGGTGTCCAGACATGAATAAAGAAAGGACCCGGCATGTCGAAATCGGAATGCCACATTTCTTCTCATCAGCAGGCAAATCGCCCAAAAACAGCTGTCAGCACACCGCAGTATACACAGCGGCTATTATGTGTTACACTCTCCACGTGAGCCTGTCAGCTCCTTAGTCACACGTGTTTAGAATGATGTCAAGTACATACGAATCCTCACTCCTCAATGTCGTTGGCGATAATGATACTACCCAAAGGGCAAAGCGGACATCAAATCACATATACATAAATATGGTATTGTGAACTTCTAGTCAAAACTTATCACACACCTGCCAGTATGTATATATTCAGAGAAATCGCACACACTGATATCAAGTGACACAGAAAAGGTTAAGAACTCAATCGTAAAAAATTGTAAAACACAGACCGCAGAAATGCAAATATTGCGAGAAACCCCGCATTAGTACATACATGATATAAACTCATACATGAGGACCAATAATACTTAGTACATGTATTGTGCCACAACATTCATGGACGTAAGCACGGAATGTAAGACCCAAAAGAATACGGTCTCACGATAAAGAATTAGTAATCGCAAAAAGTTAATAAATTTCAGTCCAGAAATCCTGGACACAGTTACCACGGAAGCAACATCTTGAGTACTACAGTTCATCTGCCCAGAAAGTAATGTAGTTCCTGGTCTACATTCAGCCCAATTTCAGCACTCCGTAATCTTAGTATCCAAGAAGCCTCTCGTCTGCATAATTCCAGCTCCCTATTACCACCCCTGGGATGCCTCAGTATTTGTTCAATTCCAAAGAACCTAAAGTCCCTGTATCTATCTTGTGTAGGGCAACGAGCTATATGGGCAGCAATGGGGTTTCTCACATCACCTTGCTTGACAGCCCTCATGTGTTCACTTATTCTCTCCCTGAGGGTCCTGATGGTACTCCCCACATATTTCTTGCCGCATTTACATTCTATAATATATACAACAAATTTTGTATTGCAATTCAAATTAGTAGTGATTTTGTAGTTCTTTCTATAAGTGCCTTCAAAATGCATTTTATTGTCCCAAGCCCACTTGCATACACTGCAATGTCCACACTTGTGAAATCCCAGAGTATGCGGAGTCAGCCAGTTATCCACTGCCATCGTCACTGGATAGCTGGGGCTAAGTAGGTTATGAAGACACACTCCCCTCCAGTATGTGATGTCAGGTCTGTCTGGGATCGAGCCGTCAAGAGATCTGTCTGCCTTCAAAATGTGCCAGTGTCTGTTCAGACTCCGAACAAGTACCCCTGAAAGTGTATTGTAGTTGGTAACCATGTGTACTTTCTGATCTTTTTTCATTCTTTTGTTATATTGCTTCAGTGTACCTTGTCTATTGACACGCTGTATCTTCTGTTTTGCATTATCAAGAATCTTCTTGTCATACCCTCTCTTATTGAATCGTGTCAGCATTTCAGTCGCACACTCTGCTTATTCAGGATCAAAGCTACAGTTACGTCTGGCGTGTTTAAGTTCACCAAACGGGATGGCCCTAATCTGGTGTTGGGAATGGGCACTAGTAGCATGTAACACAGCGTTACATGCAGTAGGTTTTCTGAATAGTCTGCTATGTATTTTGTTGTCCCTAATGTACAGCTCCACATCAAGGAATGTGATCCTATCCATTCTATATTCAAGCGTGAATCTAATATTGTATTGGTTATTATTCAGATGTTAAAAAAAAACACACAGTTTATCAGTATCACCTGTCCAAATCATAAGGCAGTCATCTATGTACCTCCCCCAGAACAGAATCGAATCATTCCATCTAGTACCATCCGGGCCCCAAATCACGTCTCCTCGAACCACCCCATGAAAAGGTTGGCGTACGAGGGAGAGAATCTGGAACCCATGGCAACACCTTGCCTCTGCCGATACCAATTTTCCTTAAATAGGAACACATTATTGTCAAGAATGAGTTCAATCATACTAATCAACATCTCAGTGTGGTCCCACATACTCGCTGATCTAGTGTTCAAAATGCGTCTCACTGCCTGTAGACCAACTTCTCTTCGTATACTCGTATACAATGCCGTGCCATCCAATGTCACCAAAATCATATTCTTCTCCCAATTGAAGTCCGTGAGTGTACTAAGGATATGTTTAGTGTCACGTATGTATGATGGTAGGTTAGTCACTAGAGGTTTCAGAAAGATATCTACATACTCCGATATTCTCTCTGTGGGGCCATCATTACCAGATATTATGGGTCTGCCGGGTGGAAAGGGAAGGTTCTTATGAATTTTAGGCAACGTGTATATACAAGGATATCTGGGACGATCCACACGTAAATAGGTATATTCATCCTCATCTAGTAGTCCCTGACCATGCCATTGCTTCAAGTGTTGGTTAATGTGATTAGTCAAAGACCATATGGGATTGGTGGCAAGGGCTTCACAACATTCTGAGTCGCTAAGTTGTGTAAAGATCTCTTGTTCATAGTCAGTGCTGCGCATAATAACTATGTTCCTTCCTTTGTCAGCCTCCCGGATAGTTATAAGAGCATCTTTTCTTAGATTGTTCAGAGCTTGTCGTTCCCCATATGTGAGGTTATCAATTTTATCAATATTGGGTCTTCTATTGTCCAAGAATCTATCCAGGTCTGATTAAATCAATTTGTAAAAAATGTCTATTTTGTTGCCTGTGTGTAGAGTAGGAGTCCATTTTGATCTCTCCTTTAGGACACTCGAGACCGAGGAGTCACTCTCTATGCACAGATCTCTCAAAACCATGTCACATAATATCACATCATCTTCACAATCAGTTAGTGACAGAAGTAATCTTGTGTCCAACACCTCTTGATTTAGCTGAATCCAGGATGGGGTGACTTGTCTGGCTCTCACCAGGTTCTGTTACCCAGAATCCCTTGCAACGTTTCCCTACCCAGAATCCCCTGCAAACCTCAAATTTTGATGAAAAAATCAACTTTTTCTTAAATTTCTGTGTGGGAAAGTTGTAGGATCACCGGGCTGACGCAAATTTCCTACCACCCAGCGTTTTCCCAGGTCTCCCAATAAAAATGGTACCTCACTCTTGTGGGTGGGTCAAGTACCCGTGACGGGCAAGAGCCCACAACGTATTGTGGAGACATCAAAATTACCTATCACAAAACGATCTGCTTTTGCAAAAGGGGCCACATGAGTTTTTGGTCCCGGACTTGGCGGCCATCTAGGGAAACCTACCAAACCCACACATTTCTGAAAACTAGACACCCGGGGGAGTCCAGGGAGGTATGGCTCGTGTGGATCCCCCAACGTTTCCCTACCCAGAATCCCCTGCAAACCTCAAATTTTGATGAAAAAATCAACTTTTTCTCACGTTTCTGTGTGGGAAAGTTGTAGGATCACCGGGCTGACACAAATTTCCTACCACCCAGCGTTTCCCCAGGTCTCCCGATAAAAATGGTACCTCACTCTTGTGGGTGGGTCAAGTACCCGCGACAGGCAAGGGCCCAAAACATATTGAGGAGACATCAAAATTACCTATCACAAAACGATCTGCTTTTGCAAGCGGGTCACATGAGCTTTTGGTCCCGGGCTTGGTGGCCATCTAGGGAAACCTACCAAACCCACACATTTCTGAAAACTAAAGACCCAGGGGAGTCTAGGGAGGTATGGCTTTCGTGGATCCCCCAACGTTTCCCTACCCAGAATCCCCTGCAAACCTCAAATTTTGATGACAAAATCAAATTTTTCTCAAATTTATGCGTGGGAAAGTACTGGAATCTGCATGGATCCACAAATTTTCTGCCAACCAGCATTCCCCTAGGTCTCCCGATACAAATGGTACCTCACTCGCGTGGGTGGGTCAAGTACCCGCGACAGGCAAGGGACCAAAACTTATTGAGGAGATATCAAAATTACCTATCAGAAAACAACCTGGTTTTGCAAGGGGGGTCACCTGGGTTTTTGGCCCCGGGCTCGGTGGCCATCTTGGGAAACCTATCAAACACACACATTTCGGAAAACTAGACACCCGGTGGAGTCTAGCGAGGTACGGCTTGCGTGGACCCCCCAATGTTTTCCTACCCAGAATCCCCTGCAAACCTCAAATTTAGCTGAAAAAATCAATTTTTTCTCAAATTTCTGTGTGGGAAAGTGCTGGAATCTGCATGGATCCACAAATTTCCTACCACCCAGCGTTCCCCCAGGTCTCCCGATAAAAAAGGTACCTAACTCGCTTGGGTGGGTCAAGTACCCGCGACGGGCAAGGGCCCAAAACGTATTGAGGAGACATCAAAATTATCACAAAACAACCTGGTTTTGCAAGGGGGGTCATCTGGGATTTTGGCTCCGGGCTCGGTGGCCATCTTGGGAAACTACCAAACCCACACATTTCTGAAAACTAGACACCCGGGGGAGTCCAACGAGGTATGGCTTGCGTGGATCCCCCAATGTTTTCCTACGCAGAATCCCCTGCAAACCTCAAATTTAGCTGAAAGAAAACACATTTTCCACATATTTATGTGTGGAATCACCATGCCGGCACAAATGTCCTACCCCACAGCGTTCCCCTCAGTCTCCCGAGTAAAATGATACCTCACTTGTGTGGGTGGGGCAAGGGCCTGTGACTGGGAAGAGCCAAAAACATAGGGATTAAGGGTATGGCACCAAGAATTCTAAGCGCTACATTTTTTAAAAAATACGTTTTCAGCCAATTCTGCATTGGACACCAATCAGTTTCCTGTCGCGAAAGTGGCAATAATGTTATCGCCCGTTCTTGATAATATGGCCCCAGATGTGTTGCAAATGGACATGAGGTGTACTGACTGCAGAAATGAGATCTAACTGATGTGGCAGATTCAAGGGTAGGGGTCTGGGATGATAACGCAAATTACAAAAAAAAGGAGAAACTCCTGTGGCTGCATGAGTACATTATTGTAGGTGAACTCTTCTAAACTCAAAGCATGAACCCAATTAGAAGTGTGGGTAGACAGCTGGCACCACAAAAGCTGTTCCAGAGACTGGTTTACCCTTTCTGTCTGTGGGTGATAGGCTGAAGAGAAGCGAAGGTCAATACCTAATGCTAAGCATAAACCCTGCCAAAACTTGCCAAACAATTGAGGGTCTAAGTCAGCAACAATTATGGATGGAATGCCATGCAGCTTCACTTTATTTTGGACCAATACGTCAGCCAGTAGGGAGTTTTTTCAGCGGGATGAAAGGGCTTGTTTTGTTAACAAATCTACCACGACCAACACCGTGGTAAAGCTCTCAACTACTGGCATATCAATAATGAAGTCTATGCTCAAGGTCTGCCAGGGCATGGGAGGGATTGGTAATAGGTGTAGAAGACCTGTTATGTTATGTTATTAAAATGTATTAAGTGCATATATACCCTGAGGTGTCTTGGCGCTGAGGTCAGAGGAACACAACTGGAGGGAGATACTAGTTTTGGAACAGACACGTTTTGAGCTCTTTCCTAAAGGAGATCAGCGAGGGCAAGGATATAATATGCAGGGGAAGGGTATTCCACAATTTACCTGTTCTGTACATCAGACTTCTTCCACCCAAGCTAAGATTTTTGAAATCTGGGTATAACCATTAGTTTGGCCCCAGCAGAAATCTGGTGGGCTGGTACCAATTAAAGAGATGCCTTTATAGGCAATGCACAAGGCCTTACATTTGATGTGATTTCTAACTGAAAGCCAATGCAGTCTCTGGATT
Organism: Calotriton arnoldi; assembly: GCA_963921515.1. Taxonomy (NCBI): domain Eukaryota; kingdom Metazoa; phylum Chordata; class Amphibia; order Caudata; family Salamandridae; genus Calotriton; species Calotriton arnoldi. Next base: position 2,250,797 of record CAWUFW010000604.1, on the reverse strand, counting down.
TCTTTTGAGACAGACTGAAATTTGGGTAGGTCTAACAATGGCAGCTGCATTTTGTACCATCTGAAATTTTTTAGGTGCTGACCTTGGATATTCATATAATGACCATTACAGTAATCTAGTTTAGATAACAATAATTCCATCATAGTGGTCTTCCTAGTGTTAGCTGGCAGAAAAGGAACATTTTTCTTTATTTTCCTAATCGTGAAGAATGAGGAGGAGACCATTGCATTAGTTTGGTTTGCGTAAGTCAACCTGTTGTCAATCAGCACGCCCAAATTCTTAACTTTGGTTACAGGTTTCGGCAGATCACCTAACTCCTCTGGCCACCAAGAGGAGTCCCATGCTGGCGAGAGGCTGCCAAATATTATTACCTCAGTTTTTTCAGAGTTGAGCTTTAAGCAATGCTTGCTCATCCATGAACTTATCTCCTGCATACAGTCATGAAAATGTAGAAAGGTGAATGGTTATTTTTGAACGCTGACACTACAATTTGTGTGTCGTCAGTGTATGAAGTCAAGGTGAAGCCAACATTTTTAATCAATGCCGCTACCTCAGAAACAAAAATATTAAATAAAGTCGGACTGAGGAAGAGTCCTGTGGAACCCCACAGGGCAGAGAATAAGGGGCAGATTGCAATTGTTCCAGAACTACTGATTGTACTCTGTCTGCTAAAAAAGAAGTAAGCAGCGCAAGGGCTGAGTCCTTGACGTCTAGTACTCTCAGATCTTGACTCAGCAGCTTATGATCCACTGTATCAAATGCTGCTGATAAGTCGCCCTTGTACAACACAGCCCTTATCTCCTCGGTAGCTTTAATCAAAGCTGTCTCCGTACTGTGTTCCGAGCAGAAACCAAATTGTGTGGGGTCTAGCAAATGGTTATCTTGAATATATTGGGCCAGCTTTATGTTCATAACCTTCTCCACTATTTTAGCAGGGAGTGGCAGTTGAGATATTGGGCGATAATTATTAGGGTTAGTTGCATCAAGATAAGATTTCTTTAGGAGTGGCAGAATGGAGGTTTTTTTCCACTGAGTGGGAAAGACTCCAGAAATAAACATATCGTTGAAGATGACCGAGACCTTGGTGCCTATCATATTGGGGCTAATCTTTAGAACAGGCGGAAGATAGGGGTCCAAAGGGGAACCCGGCATTGCTGTCGAGATCAGGTTCTCTACCTGTTCAGAGGTGATTGGAGAGAACTTGGCAAAGGAGTAGCATGTCAAATTAGTATAAGAAAGTTCGTCAGTAGTGTCACAGAATGTTGTGGCCTCAAATTTCGCATACATTTTTATTTACTTTGTCCCTGAAGCTATGCGCAATACTGTCACAGAAAATTTGACTACTTTTAGTCATTTTGTTGTTTGATAATGTAGAGAGTTGGGTTACTACCTGGAACAGTTTTTTGGAGGAGTTCTTAGTGGCTTCGATTTGTTTAGTCAAGAAAGCATTTTTTTCTTTAATTGCGGATGAACAATTGAAAGAAGAAGAAGAATTTAGAGGGTCAAATTTGTACCCTAGATTAAGAATGGAGCAAGAGATTGATTTCAATGAGTACAGGTGGAGACAAAGTAGAAAAGGTGTGGTGGGAGAGAGTTTGTGTGTGAAAGAAGATATTAAGTAAATGGTTATACTTTGTTAGGTGGAGAGCCAATTTTGAAATAAATGTATGTGTGTGGAAAGAAAGCTTATTTAAATTTGCCTAGAAATTGCGATGGTACTTGCTGTATGTCTTTAGTATTTCCTAGAATTTATCATGTGGAAGAGATTAATGATGCAATTGGATTGAGAAGAACTAAAAGGAGTTTTGGTTCAGTAGTGTTCATTAGGTGTTGCTATGAATGATGTGAAGATTAGATGTCTTTCAACTTTGGTAGAATAAATTGTAGAAGATACTTCAGGAGGTTTTAGAAAAGTTAATGAAAAGGTGCTTGCAATTAGGGCTATGGTTCTGCAGAGCAGATTAGCATTAGATCTTATTCCGGAGAAGGAAGGAGGACTCTATAAGGGTAATGAAGGCAAAGAATTCCTGCATGTATTTGCCAGATAATATTAGAATTATAGAACCTTATATTGCTAATAATACTAATATTTCTAATGTGGGTAATTTATTTGTAGAACCTGGGTTATGAGAAAGTTTAGGTTATTAGTTTAGTTACCTAGCAAAGGGTTTTGAAAGGGTTAGTGAATGGTTGGGCGACATGATAGATAGCACATTTAAGCTAGTTCTAACCTCGGTCATGATAGTAATGATTCATGCTATAATTCTATTTCTTTTGATTAATTTTATTAAGTGTGTAATGAAAAGAGGTTAAGGTAATAGGTTAAGCACAAGAAAGAATTCTGTGGCATTGGACCTGATTGCTTAAAGGAGAGTGTCTACAACTAGATGGAGATGGCAGAAGAAAATTCCCAAAAGCAGCTGAAGATGATAAGGACTACTAACTTATGGCTGATACTTATTACAATATATATATATATATATATATATATATATATTTTTTTTTTTTTTTTAAAGAACGCCGCACTCTGGAATCAGGTTTTGAAATTTTATTACAGACCCAGTCTGTCACACCGACGCGTTTCGGCCACACGGCCTTTCTCACAGTAGGGGCACTACTGTTCCATCTGTTTTAAGTCACTTCCTGTGACTACAAATTCCCATTAACTTCTGGGACTTGTAGTTCAATTCTAAACATACAGATACCCTTGTGACAGAATTATTTACGATTTGCAATTGATTACACAGCATTCAACCGGTATTGGGATATATGTTCACATTCATGATTGTTTCAAAAACAAGCAGCATAATACAACGTCTATTACAGATCGTACATTTTAACCATCCTATGTATAGTACATATTATGATGTACGCGGTTATATTAGTCTGACAGCTGAGCTTTATAGGTCTAGTACCCTATTATATTTAGATGTTCATGTGTCCTATGAGTTCATCAACTTGCCATCTGGCGCTTGGAGGGTATAGTACCCAACTTTGTGTCTTTCAAGTATGTCGATGGAAAATGGCGCGGGAGCCCATTTTGATATCACCTGGACTTGTTACTGTGCTTGTTGCATGCACGACAATTTAAAGAATCATTCATATAAACCTGAGAATAACATGTTCCTCACAATATGTGGTATATGCCATTCAATGCAACTGTGGCAAGATGTATATAGGAAGCACAATCTGTACATTAAAGAAACAAATTCTAGAACATATTAGGGCGGTAAAAAACAAGGACCAAACATATGCAACTGCCAGACACCTAATCATCTGCCAAAATGGAGATTGGCATAACATGACATTCTTCGGTATAGACATGGTGGAAAAGAATGAGAGGATGGGAGACAGAAAGAAGAAACTGCGACAGCTCGAATTCAAATACATCATTAGATTACGAACTAAGAATCCCAAAGGGATGAACTTTGACGAGGAACTTTATGTTCATCTATAAAGAATGGTTAGCCAATCTTAAATTGTTGTGCATGCAACAAGCACAGTAACAAGTCCAGGTGATATCAAAATGGGCTCCCGTGCCATTTTCCATCGAGATACTTGAAAGACACAAAGTTGGGTACTATACCCTCCAAGCGCCAGATGGCAAATTGATGAACTCATAGGACACATGAACATCTAAATATAATAGGGTACTAGACCTATAAAGCTCAGCTGTCAGACTAATAAAACCGCGTACATCATAATATGTACTATACATAGGATGGTTAAAATGTACGATCTGCAATAGATGTTGTATTATGCTGCTTGTTTTTGAAACAATCATGAATGTGAACATATATCCCAATACCGGTTGAATGCTGTGTAATCAATTGCAAATCGTAAATAATTCTGTCACAAGGGTATCTGTATGTTTAGAATTGAACTACAAGTCCCAGAAGTTAATGGGAATTTGTAGTCACAGGAAGTGACTTAAAAACAGATGGAACAGTAGTGCCCCCAACCCTGAGAAAGGCCGTGTGGCCGAAACGCGTCGGTGTGACAGACTGGGTCTGTAATAAAATTTCAAAACCTGATTCCAGAGTGCGGCGTTCTTTGTGAAAAAATTGAATTTGGCCATTGGTTCTGCCCCACGCCTGCACCCGCTGCTGCGCGCTCCGGCAGGAACCACATTGTAGCACAATATATATATATATATGTGTATATATATATGTATGTGTATATATATTACCAAGTGGTGGTCGCCACTGGGTAGTTATAGATAGGTCAGCTGTTCCATAGGAAAATCGTTGTTTGTGCTGCAATAACTTCACTCCGTTTGACAAATCTCCACGAAACTTTCCGAAAAGGTGCTCATTTTGACTAGTTTGTGCATAGAAAGTTTTGGGGTGAGCCTTCAAGCGGGGGCCAAGAAAAGAGGGAGGTCCCAAAATGCAAAATCAGCGTGCATTTTCCATAAAAAGGGCTACAGCAAAAACTGCTGAAAGGAATTATGCCGAATTTGGCAGAAAGATAGATGTTGGTGCACAGATTGTGCCTTTTGTGATTTGGTGTAAATCGGTGCAGTCGTTTTTGAGAAATTAAGGTTTAAAAATAATTGTATATATGGACCGTTGGGTCCGCGAGAGGCACGAGAGACTCTGATGGGAGTGCTAATTTAAAAATGGGGCATTCTGATTCGCCCAGGGAGCTTTTGTCCCTCAGGCCAATCTGCTCCTGCGGGAGTCAGACTTCCATGGGAGCAAACACTCTGATTAGCTGCCAGCAACATCAGAAAAGGTTTGCTGCCAGCCGTTACAAGACTCAGGAACTTAGTCCTTTGTCCTGAAGTGTTAAATTTAAAAAAATAGAAGGGGGCAGGGTAGGGATACCCTGCACCCCTACGCCCCATGTGAGGACCCAGAGGGACTCCTCCTGGGGCAAACAACAAAACAAAAAACCAGCAATTTTGCCACTATCCCGAGGGATTGGAAACAAATGGCAGCCGGGTCTGCTTTCTTTCATTAAGGGGAGGGGGTGAACCACCCCAGAGCCATTATATGCCGCCAGTGGGCCCACCCCTGGGGCCAAAATTAACAAAAAAGCTGAGGGGATGCAGCCCCCTTCCCCAAGCATCTAAAGGCTCCGGGGGTCCCATCCTACCAGGCCGGTTCACATGCTGTGTCCCGGGGAGCCCACCCCGGTACACAGTGGTTCCCTGTCAGCACCGGCAGGGAAACCTGGGTTTATCCCCACCTGGCAGGAGTATTTTTTAATCTCCCGCCACGCAGGAGCAATTACAAAGCCTGCTACTAGCAGGCGAGAGTTTTGAAAATGCTCCCGCCAGCTTGGAGGAGACTTCTGATCTGTTTCCCTGCCCGCACTGATGCGGGCAGGGAAACAGATCAACAGATTTCTCCCGCTCAAAAGTAGCAGCAAAAATAGCCACCTGGGGCTGCGGGAGCACCCAATGAGTACATGGTGGGAGCCCTGGGTGTGCACCAGGGCACCCACCTTTAATTAATGTGGGCCCCAGGGATGATATCCCCGAGGCCAAAAATGGTTTGAGGAGGGGAACCACGCGATGCCCATCCCCTTTAAGTTAAGTAGTGGCCCTGGGAAATATGTAATGTAATGTAATGTAATGTAAATTGGTATTTGTAAAGCGCTAACTGCCACTCCGAAAGGAGCATCCTGGCGCTGGTTGGATTGAGGTGATAAGGGGGGCCCCAGGGATGTTAAATGAGAGAAAGGCATAATTCGTCTGAGGTGCTAAATACCCAAGTTTTCAGAGCCTTCCTGAAATGTGTTTCTGTTTTTTGCAGTCTTAGGTGGGTTGGTAGAAGGTTCCATGCTTTAGTCCCCAAAGCGGCCACTGTTTTTCCTCCTTTTGTTTTACATCTGAAAATGGGTGGTTTAAGGAGGTTGGCTGATGAGGACCTGAGAGTCCTAGTTGTAATATAAGGAGTGAACCGTGCTGAAAGGTACTTAGGTCCCAATTTAAGTTTGGCTCTATAGGTGATTAGGAGGATTTTAAAAAGAATTCTCTTATGTAGCGGAAGCCAATGAAGGACTTTTAGTGCCGCAGATGCCGAGGATCTTCGTGGAAGTTTTAGAACTAGACGTGCCGCAGCGTGTTGGACCACTTGTAGTTTCTTTAGTGTAGATTTGTTGGCACCTGCCAAAAGGCTGTTGCAATAGTCAAGGCGCGAGAGAATCAAGGCCACTGCCACTGATTTCCTTGCGGCAAGTGGAATCAAATCAAAGAATTTTTTTAACGACTTAATGAGGCTAAAGCAGGTCCCTGCTACAGCTGTTGCGTGCGGGAGAAAGGAAAGAGCAGTATCGAACTGTACTCCTAAATTTTTGGCTACCTTGACCATGTCAGGCGGGGGTGTTGTTCCCTCAGGCCACCATTTACAAGGCTGGAATAAGACATCTTTCCCTATGGGGAGGATTTCAGTTTTTTCGGTGTTGCATCTAAGGTGGTTGTCCCTCATCCACTGGATGACTTCAGATAGGCAGCGTTTAAAGTTAAATTCGGCGTCTGTAGAATTGTTATCCAGAGAAAGGATCATTTGGGTATCGTCTGCGTAGGATGTAACTTCAATCCCAAAGGATCCTATCAAAGAAATGAGCGGGGTCATATAAATGTTGAATAACAGTGGGCTCAATGATGTTATCAATATTGTTATCAGGACCTTTTAAAGGCTTGGGGAGGGAGGCTTGGTGGCCCCTAGGGCCTTAATGGGCTCAGGGAGGTGGGTCCCAAAGGCCCCCCCCACTTAAAAAAAACCCACAGCCCTGGGGGATGGGGTTCCCAAGGCCTAATGAATTTCGATTTTTTTTAATGTAGAGTAATATTTTATTACAATACATAAAGCCAACCCAATGCGCGCATCATGGGGTTCACCATAGGCCCTGCATCCAACCCTCCTGCGAGCAGCCAATCCCCTTTTGCACATAACCTGCGGCTAGAACATTCACCAAACCCCCTGTGATCGCCCTGGCCCCCCACTGCACGAAGCCTTTGGCCGTGTGCAGAGTGGGGTTATGCACAAGGCCTGGACTGCAGCCAGGCCCTTCATCCAACCCCCTACAAGCACACTACCTCTGCAGCACATGGCCTTCTAGCATGCACAGCATTCAGTTGGTCTCGCAGGTCCTGGCCGCACTCAAGCTGATTTACTGACCTCAAGGCCTCATATAGGCTTGCTGAGGGGGACTGCACACCCTCGTCCCTTCTAATAATATATGAGACCCCGGTGAATGGAGTCCCCAAGCCGTAATCGGCTCAGGAAGGGGGTTCCATGCATGCCCTCATCGTCCCCAAATAATTACATATATTGGTCCCCGGGACCTGACCCACCCTGGGGTTCATATTTTTTTTTTAAATGGCAGTCACCCCTTATTTTCTGCTGCAATCTCGTGGGAGTCTCTATGGGACCCCCCACATGGGCTAGGGGGGCAGGGTATCCCTACCCTACCCCTTTATATGTTTTTAGGTCTGGCGTTAGCCATGACCTATTGATTGAACTTAAATTATATGTATAATATACTTAAAGGGGTTTTCAGCCACCTCTCTTAATCCAGGTTTTTGCGGTGACGGTAGCGGATGGAAGCGAAGCAGCAGAGCAGCAGAGCGGAGCAGCGGAGCTCTGAAAAAGCTCCAAAAAAAGTTCAGAAAAGGCAGCGGCGCATCACACGGCAGGCCCCGCGGCCCCCCTATACGGGAGAACCACAAGCGGTAAGGTGGCAGCAGAGCGGCTGAGTTTGGCAGTGGGGAGTAGTGAGCGCGGCCGCCATTAGGCGCGGCCGCTGAGTGTGAGCCCGGTGAGTGCGCGGAAGCGGCCCAACTAGGTTGGGTGCAGCTTGCGGGTTATCAGAGTGCCCTGCTCACCTGCCCCTCTATCTCTCAATGCCGGTTTAGGGGGCAGCAGCAACAGCAGCAACAGGAGGTGGCAGTACTTCCTTTGCTCCCTTCACTTTCTCCGTCTGCCCTCTGCAAACACCTAGTACAGGCTTCAAACACAACTACAGCAAGCGTGCACGGCCAAAGTTCAACCCGGGTCAACAAGGAACCTATCACTTGTTACTCCTTCCGCCAGTTATGGCTGACAATACAAAGGCTAATAACTTCCATTTCTGGTAGTGAAGCTGTAAACGCCCACACCCCTTCAACTTGGCGTGGACTGAGAAGCGGATCGCAGGTTGAGGGGGCGCCCTCACTTGTACAATCGTGGAAAAAGTTGCAAGGTTGGTAGAGTTAGTGAAAGGAGGGATTGGAGGCAAGGAGGAGTAAAGTTCCAACTCAGGAGTCGCAGTATTAGCAGTGGAAGAGGGTGTACGGAGTAAAAAGGTTAGACCCAGACCTCTATTCTATGACACAGGCAAACACCAACGCCAGCAGCGCCTTTAAATCCCTGGATGAGTTGGGAGGTAAGGCAGGGTGGTTAGAAAGTTAATAGCATACATATTATTATCTAAAGGTTTGGTCCCCGACAATCAAATCCCATTTACTCCGCTCAGGGTAGCCATATAGATCAAAAGCTCCCATAAGCTCCCGGAGCTCCCAAAGCTCCCACTCAAAAACGTTCGTGATGCGCTCAAGGAGAACGAGAGGCGCGCCTGTGGAAGCACGGCGGAGACAGAAGCAGCCAAATTGGCCAATTCTAAACAATGTATCCAATGGGGGCACTGAGGAGAAGCCAGGCATAGTGGTACAAGGGGAAGGGTCAGTACTCTTTCCTGTCAGAACCCCAAATTACAAACAAAATAAAGTGCTGAGGAAAACTGATTTTCTGAAAAATCCGGTGGACGCTTTACTTACATATCATAAAGAAACACATTTCAGTGGCCTACAAAGCCTGATACAGCCACAGCTACTGGAGAATTCCAAATTGGACCCAAATGTAGCTTTTAACGAAAAGGAGGAACTAAAAGCATTTGCCCCCCTGGTGGGTCTAAACACAAAGAAGACCCCTTTTAAATGGGAACCCTGGGCTACAAGTAGCAACCAGCCACGAGAGAAGAAGGAAAGTAGCGAGTTAGGGGCCTCGCAAATGGTGATTCCAGTAACACAGGAAGTAGGCCCTAACAGCATTCCTCTACCGACTACGGAAACTTCAAATAGGGATAAGGAGTCAACTAAACCACCTTGCTCAGCCAAAGACATTCAGATTATCGCTGAGGTGCATCACCACACTGGCTATAACATGGCCAGAGACAAGATTAATATGGAAGATCTAGATGGAATAGCCCCCATAAGGGAATCAGATCTGGAAATGGACTCATCGGTCTCTATAGTGGGCCAACCTATTATTTCATCATCCCCGGAGAAAGAAGTACAATTAGATAATGTTTACTGATTACCCCAGGGGGAGGTTAAGGATGAGGAAGTAAACTCGCCGGGTGTACATCCAGTTAGTACCCCCTTAACGGGCTCCCCTGCCATTCGCATACAAGTCGATTCCCCAAGCAGTCAATCTACTGGCGAACAAGGTCTGGAAAGCAATACCTGGGAGATATTGCTCAATTCATTTCAATCGGTTGTTAACGCCCTGACATACCAATCGAGCAAGTTAGACATCCAGGTGGACCTTCTAAATACAATGGCGCAATAAATTACAGCAATTGATACAAAAATTGGAGTACTGAATCTGCTGGTACAAAGGGCGCAGGCTGAGGCACAGTCCACTTTTACCTGTGCCTGTAGCCCAGTCTTGGATAAACTGACCTCACTTCCTGGGATGCTTGATTTGGTCCTTGCAGAGATTAAGGGGCAGTTAAAAACCGCCATGGTAGCGACGACCCCTACAGGACAAATAAATACCAACAGGAGGGGGATAGGAAAAAAAACCTACCCGAGAAAGCCATCTGAAGAAGGGGTGGCCTTGGGGGGAATTTCCAGTTTGGAGAATTCACAGCAGGGGAAGGAAGTTGACTTATCATCACAAAGTATTCTGGACACAAACTCAGTCCCCAGTGCAAGGCACTCATGTGACCAAATAGTGTTTAGACCGCTGGGTAGGAATGGGTCAGTGGGGCAGGTGGTACCAAGAAGAGCCTCACAAGGGGAATCGGTTAAGCTACCAAAGCTTTCGAAGAGACAGTGCAAAAACTTAGAAAAAGTCATAACAAAAAAAATGTGGAGAGCCATACAGGACAACAAGGGAAGGTGTATCCAATTTTTCTACCAAAAACAGATAAGTTAAGTGGCGTTCCCAGAAAGAAAGTATGAAGATTCTATAGTGGAGGAAGGCAACGAAGAAAAGGAGGATAAGCTGACATTAACTCAAGCCAAAGAAAAATCAATGATGAAGGAAAAGGATCGACAAGTGGACCAGACCCAACGGGTGCCAGCCTATGCTAGTTCGTGAAAAAAAGAGACAATATCTCAACGAAAAGTAGTTAAGCCAGCGGTGCACCGGGAAAGAATGCAAAAAGTCCCTGTAGTAGAGAAGGGCACTGAGACAAGAAGGAAAAAGCGCCCTTTACGCGAGCAAAGGAAAAACGAATATGGAAGGAAAAGGACCGACAAGTGGTACGGATCCAACGGCTGTCCGTAGACTACCGTTTGGGAATAAAGGACCCAGATATAACAGGTATCTACCATGATAGCTACTCACTTGGTCAAAAGATATCGGTCGATACAGTGCAACGTAAAACAACAATGGGCAGTGAATTGTGTAACCTATCCTCAAAAGATTCCAAAATACAAACCTCGAAGGTACAGTTACACTCCAACAGGGACGGAAAAGAAAAAAGGCAAAAGCAGAATCCTTAACAAGATATTACAGGACCAGAGCAGGGTAAAAATATACAGCAGGAAATTGTCATAAGGTTTCTGCACATACACAGAGCTATGCACAGGAAAATGGGACCCCGGAATACAGTGGTTTGCCACCATATACCGTAGCACCCAAAAACCCCAACCCAACTAGCTTAGCATCCCATTAGCACCCAAGTACTAATGTTTGGACAACCCAGAACACGGTATCTTTATCTCAGGACTCGCAGAAGCAAGAACACTCTTTCGTCACTCACTCGTACTTGTCCACAAGGTGCGTAGGAAGAGACACTGGATAGGTTAAAATGTTTATTCCAACTTACGTGCTCTAATGTACAGTACACGTGTCAGTACTAATAACATAATGCATATTACTAATATAAGCAGCATGGTTACAATTCCATAGAATACAAACGGGGAAAGCATCTCAGAGCTCAGTGGATAAACGTATAAATAACATTACCACCCTCCCCTTGCAGTAAGATAGTTTATTATAGTAATAGAAGACCTCTGGGCTTTGTCTAGCGAACCCCCATACCTCAGTCTCTAGATGCAGAATTACATCAGCAGGACATCATAGCTCTTCTCACTGAAAGGGATTTCTCCAAGTGTGTTAAGCGCTAGTAAAACACAGTATTAAAAGCATATCAAATCCTTCATGGCAATTGCACATAATGTTATGTCTGGGTGCGCGTGACTGGCCATATCAGGAAGAACCAGAATACATTGTTATGTGACCTTGTACATGTTTGTGCAGACTGAGCCCAAAAAGGTGAACAACAGAAAATGCAGACAGTGCAAAAGAACTTGGCACGAGCAAAGGGCGAGGAAGGCCCGGCTCAGTGTAACGTGCGCAAAGAAAAGCAGCATGGCAGCCAGGCCTAGGCCAACATAACAAGGCAGGTAACAATCCACAAGACACCCTCCCCTGGACAGTCTGGCGGCCAGGACAGAGGCCCATCAGAGGAGAAAATTGACGTCGGAGCACAGGGAGCGCCCAAACGGCGAAGGGCAGGTCAATCCATGAAAGTGAAAGTGCAGAAAAAAGCCATACCCTCCAAGAGTTCATCATTGGAATCGTCAAAAAACATAGATGCCATCCAATCCATGAGTTCAAAGAGCAGGAATGCTCCTCAGCAAAGGGAGCATCCAGAAGCAATGCGGGACAGCTTGCGTGATAATTGAAACAGCTTCGTTGTAGGAGATCCTGGGCAGCCGCCCAGATATCCCATTGCGCCAAAATCCCCAGTGCAGCCGCACGTGCCATACAGCCAGCAACGGAACAGTCCTGCTCATGGGCCTCTAAGGGACCCATCAACTGAACAAAATCCGGAACAGACAATGACGAATTGGAGAGGCAATAATCCAGAGTCCAGGTGAAAGGACAGCGGACACAAGTCATCACAGGTTGCACGCAAGTGAAATACGCAAAGCGAAATGAAAGAGTATATGACACACTCAGTGTCGCCAATGGCAAGACACCAAAACCAGCCAAAAGGCGCTCACGGAGCAGCTGGAGGCGTTCTGGATCGAGCAGGTCCCATCGGGGAGCATCCATTGCGCAGAAAGCAAATTAAGAGCAAGACACCAGCCGCTAAAGCGAGGATCAATGGGAAACCGCCAAAGACACTGGAAAAAATAGAATGTATGAAAGCCGGGATGACACCAAAAATAGTTTGGAAGGAGGACACCAAGCCCGACCCCACGACCTTAAAAAAGTGCACTAGGCCTTCAGTGTTAGATGCGTTAAAAATACGATGTATTAACTCCCCAAAATGTTGGGGGAGATTAGTGTTTAAAAGGGCCTGTATTTCACTGTGGGTACTCGCCACCTGGAGAATGAATGTCTCCCGGGCGGACGTGAGCATAACTTCCTCGTTTAATAATAGTGCCTTTATTCTGCTCAGTCTATTGAAATCTGCTTCCAGGGTAGGGATGGAAGGCCAAATAGAGATATCAACCTTGCCGTGAGGGGGAGGAAACAGCACATTTTTGCAGCAGACAACCCTGTGCGAAACTGTTACAATGTAAGGAATGCCAGCCTGCAGGCCACAACAGTTTTCGTTATTTAAAAGTAAATAACTACCATTGGAAAGGAGAGTGAAAGTAGGTGAAATAACAGGAGCAGGAATACCTTTCAGCACACAAGCAAGATTAGGAGAGGAAACGCTGCATGAGCCATGCAATTTAATGTGTTTACAAATAAGCGAATGACCTATAGTCGAGTCGCAGTACTCCCCGTGAGAAAGACTTCCTTGCCGTCCCGAAGGCATTTATACATGAAAGGCAAGGACCAGAGTTCATGCAGGAAAGCACTGCCCAATGGCCGGTAACGGCCCACAGGATAATGTTTCATGCACGAGTCAAATTCAAACAAGGAAAATGGTAAAGCTATAACCCCATGGACTAGCCATACAGCAGAATCGAGTTCTGCAACAGAGAACGGCAAAGGATCCACCTTTTCGATATGTAATAGAGTGTAAGTTGCATCCTTCATGGACATAAATTGCTGTTTGTCAGTTAAGTTAAAGGTAGAAATAAGGCAGAGGTGTTCAAAAATGCCAAGGCACTTTACCTAACTTAAGTGTTTGTAAAGTCCATGCAAACTGCATAACTGAGCGCAATTGATTCTGACCATGATATAACACAGAAACATCATCTTGTACAATATCAACAACAGAGGACACAATATTCTCTAAAGTGTAAATGCGAGAAGACAGGGTATTAATACTATTGTCAACAACAGCAAGCACCTTTTCCATATTTGCTTGATCTATTTCCGAAGACGGGAAGCAGCTTCCATTTGTGATAGCTTCCAGAGTTCATTATACGTTTCATAAATGAATCTCTTAGGTCGGGGACCACGAGGTCCCAAAACAAAGTCGGACAGATCAATATTGCCTGTAAGGAGGGACAAATGTTGTTTAACAGAATCAAGGGACGAATGTTGCAGCCATTGTTTGCATAATTTACCAACAGAGTATGTAGTGACAGTACGGGCATCAGTAAACCTCGGATCAGGCCTATTCTGTGTGTAGCTAGCACCAGTATCATGAAAACGCATTTGACATGCATTAGATGATATAGGCCATACTAACCAGGGTGACTGAACCAGCTCAGAAACATTAAACGAATTATTTTGTAACATTGCCTGCAGGGACACGAGGGACATATTGAATCGTGAGCTTTCATTTGGAAAACTCGACAGGGATGGTATTGATGGCGTATTCAATTGTTTAGTGGTTGCTAAGCCCCAACATGTAGTCTGATAGATGGAAGCATTTAGGAACATAATTTGGGTAGGGATGAGGCAAGCACGATGCAACGCCTCGGTTCCCTGTACCTGCCATGGCTTGGAGCCCCAAATAGATTTTAAATCCACTGTATTATCCCAGTACTCATAACCACCCACAGCTAGGGCACTCAGAAAGGAACCTGAATAAAGCAATTTGGTGTGTGTCAACATAATTTTCTGAGTTGATGTGTTATTAAGTCTAAAATAATAGGATGCAGGGTTCGACCGATTAAAATCAGTGAAATAATTAAACTTATTTCGAAGAGTTTGAGAGCTACCTGGCAAGGGGTTTGGACAATGTTCCCATTGGGTATAGTTAACAGTACTACGCAGGGCACTGGGCTTATGGAGAAAATGATTACCCCAATGTTGGTAACAATACAAATCGGCGTAATTAGCAGAATTCATATATAAATCTTCAGCATTAAAAGATGCATAATATTTTAAATCGGCAAACAATGCTTCAACGGCATGCACATCCCAATCATCAGAATGAATATTATTTTGTACTACATCACCCATTGAAACACGAAGGACATTAGGTACATTAATAATTTCCGTCGGACCATGGATTTGATAGTTCACTGCATCCCATACGATGCCATCAGCAACTGGGAAGGCTGAAATGTTCACAAATGTGTGGTCACGCTTCATGATGTGAGACGAGGAATGAGGAGCTAAAGTTCCAGAAACATAGTCCACAGCAGAGCGTTCAGGTAAATAGTGACCATTAATTAGTAGAAAAAACACTGTGACAAAGCCAATGGACATGAACAAAAATATCAAGAAAAGTACCAACCAGATGTATGTCCAGGGGGAATCAAAAATTGTCTCTAAACCAGGATATAAAAATACTGAACTTGGATGGAACTTTTGAAGATGTGGAATCCGAATCCAAGGAATAACGAGTCGGTCTTAGTGGCGTTGTTGGTTGATGTGCCACCGATTCAGATGCAGGATAAGTATACTCGTCCTCGTCGATATTGGTGGAAAGTTGGGGATCAATCGTAGTTTCAGGCAAATCAACCATCTCAATTACAGCATCAGCGATCGTTCGTGCAGATGGACTATGAACATATGTCCGATAAATGGCAGGACAAGAGACCGCTGGTGTGACACTATTCAGGATCGGCCAGGCGCTGTAGCTTGACATTTTCAACTGAGATGTATCTGTTCTCTTTGCGACCAGGAAGCGGTGGTAAAATGACTGTACGTGTTCCCTTCAGGCCAAGAACTGGAACCGGTGCACGAAAAGAGGGGCCAAATTCCTTCTTGTTTTCAACCTTCTCTCGAACCAGTTCTCCAATTTTCGGAAGCCAGCCGGCTACCGGAATCTGCAACGCAGGGTCTGTGGCTGAAGGTAAATGTGTAGTTGCAAGTTTGTCTCGGGCTTCTTGTAAGTCCTGTAACATAGCAGAATGGTTATCTACATCAAACTTGGCGGATTGCGCCGCGATGTCTGGACCCTCAAGGTCAGGCACAAACATTCTTATGCCAAAGAGCATTTCGTATGGGGTCCGCCCACCCAGAGGTCTTCTAGGGAGATTATTAAGTGCACGTTGAACGGTATACAAATGGGCCAGCCAGTTCCTGCCAGTACCTATAACCCTAGCTGTTAAGGATTGCTTTAAGTCACGGTTCATTCGTTCAACGATAGAGTTGCCCTCAGGCCTATACGGAGACGAAAATTTCACCCGCACCCCAAGCGAAGCCATTGCATCCTTGTAAGCCCTAGAGGCAAACGCTGGACCTTGGTCCGAATGGAAGGTGCCGCATGCGAAAATTCCCACAAAGACACGCAAATCCCTGATTACATTTCGGGCGTCAGCACTCCGTTGTGGCCAGACCCAGAGAAACCGTGTGCACGAGTCCACTGCCACTAAGATGTATTTATAAGCAGTGTCTGATGAGAATGGACCGCAGTGATCCAAGTAAACACACCCAAAGGGTCTGTTAGCAATGCAGAGCGGTGTTTGTGGTGGACGTGTTACCGTGGAAGGCTTAATCTGTTGACAAACGTCGCAAGAAAGAACAAAAGCACGGGTGTCTTTATATAACCCACGCCACCAATAACGCTGCTGCAAGATGGAAACCGTAGCTGAAACACCTGCATGTGCCGAAGCCATGCCTTCGTGTGCAGCCGATATCAAGGCACTCCTGCGGTCCGCGTTGGGGATCAGCCGATCTCCAACGTCAGGTATAGTTACATAAGGAACCTGATCGGGACTTAATGTGTAAGAATACTTGGAAGGGAAACCTGTAGGGTAATTATTACCTTCCTTGGTTGCAGCAATAGCCGCTAATATAACAGGGTCTATTTTAGACATGGACCTGGTAACCGCTGCTACTGAACACGTGACTACTGCTGAACGGGCAGCTTCATCTGCCAGATCGTTACCAATAGCGTGTGCGCCCACCCGCTGATGGCCTAAGGTGTGAACCACCTGTGTGAGGGGCAGACGTTGTTGCAATTCTGCCACTCGAACCCAAAGCATTTTATGCTTAATTGTGCTCCCTTTGCGTCCTTGTAGTCGTTTTTCGACCAGAAAAACAGATTGTCATTGTAAGATTGTACACAGTAAAAAGAATCACATACAATAAGAGTGGTCTCATCCTGAGAAGCGAACTCAAGCGCAAGCAGCAATGCATGCAGCTCGGCCAATTGTGCGGTACTATCTCCAAGTGTGCGAGTGTGCACTACAGAGGATTTGAACGTTCCATTCACAAAGGAACCCGCAACAATAGCACATGCAGCTGAATAAGCGTGCTTGGACCCAGTGGCCGGTTGCGCCGAACCATCGGTGTAGATCACACATTTGTAATCCTCAAGCGGTAGTAAAAACAAAGGAGGAGGATGTACGAATTCATACTGCAAAAACTCCTGAGTCTGCAGAGAAGAATCAAAAACAAAAGTGACGTCCGAAGACGTCAAGGATGTAGCCCATTGTATCCAACGGGGATGCATTGCTTTTGAGTTCGGTACACTTGCCTTTGTTACTGCCTCTAGGGCAGGACAGGGTGTTACCACTAGAATCCGCTTTCCCTGTGCCAGTGCGCGTTCTTTTAGAATCGCCATTTGCACTGCAGTTAGAACTTTTTCGACAGATGTAAAGCGCAATTCAGCGGAAGTGTACAGATGTGACTTGTATGCGATGGGTACTGTATCACCTTCATTAAAGGTTAAGTATGTGAATCCCACCGCCCCGGAATTATTCTAATCACCAGGTTTGTGTGGTTATCACGAGTCAAAAGATATTTAGACTCCAAAGGTCTGTCTGCAAAGACTGCAGAATTGAGGTGTGCTCAGGCAGCCAGCAAGACCTTGAATAAGTAGGTTGTATCAAAGCATACAAAGGCTTGATACGCTGAGCATATTCGGGAATGTAAGTACGCCCGAAATTCAAGAAACCCAGCAAAGACTGAAGTTTCTTCAGAGTATTTGGGGGGCACAAATGTGCACATTTTTCCAAGAAATGGGGGCTAAGCCCTTACCTTCGTTATTGAGCTCATAGCCCAAGAACAGAACGGTAAATTCAGCAATGTGTGATTTAGCGAAGTTAAATTTGTAACCCTGCTCTGCAAATTCAAGAATAATGCGGTCCACACGGGACAAATGCTGAAATAATTCGTCGTCCGTCAGATAGATGTCATCTACGTACGAACATGCGTCTTGATCAATGTCATTTAACAAAGAAACAACACGGGCGGCGAATATACCCGGACTATTTTTGTAGCCCATGGGTAAACGCCGGAACTGGAATAATTTACCACCGGATGTGAATGCGGTCCATTGACTACTCTCCGGGGCTAGGTTGTGCGTGTAGAAACCGTTTGAAAGGTCAAGTGTCGTTTTGTATTTTTACGAACAAGACTGTCTACAAGCGCAGAACTGTGTGTATTTTGCACCGCAAAGTTCCGACAATGAGTATTTAAATGCCGGTAATCCAAAACTAAGCGGTACGATCCATCGGGTTTAGAAACCACGAAAAGGGGATTGTTCATAGGTGATACGCATGGTTCAATTACTCCCTGATATTCCAACTGTGTCAGAATTTCGGAGACGGGGCCTTTTGCCTGCCGTTTGATGGGATATTGGGGTTGTGGCTGCGGTAGTGACCGCAAAGGTATTGCATGAGGAGGTGATTCTTCATCCCATCCCACATGGTTGCGGTATAACGCTGGTGCCAGGTACACAGCCCACTCAGCTGCAAGTGCTTCAGCTTTGTCTTTTGGGACATGCTTTGAAAAGCTTGGAAGGATTACCTCCTCTCCTTTATGTGCAGCTAAAACGAATGGGGGTGGCCAATCCACCTCTGCTAACAAAATGTCATATGAAGAGGTTAGATTTTCCCAAAAAATCCCTTTTATTTCACGCGGTATGTCACCTTCAATTTGTATGACTATATTATATAGTCTGTCAGGGAGTGCCACTCTCGTGTCAGCTGTCTCTACAGTAACGAATGTTTCAGTTGCTGTCGCCTCCATATGAGGACGTAGCGCCTCCCGCACTATGGTAACTTCCGCGGCGCTGTCTAGGAGGGTCACTGCCCACGTCCAATTCTGGAGTCTCGTTCTCACGGTCTGAGGCATATTTCGCTGTGACAGCGGCAACCTTTTTCTTCTGAAATTGCGGTCGAGGAAGATGAAAATCTTCTGCTTTCCCTCTGACTTGTTGTCGAGGTTGGTCTCGCTCCTGGGGAGCCTCTCGGCCCCTTCCTCTATCTTGCCGTCCTCCTCCACCAGCCTGTGACGATGTCTGGGCCTGTGAAGAACGAGGAGAACGCGTATCAGAGCTCTGAAACCTTTCTGGTGATTTAATCCTTGACCTATCACGTAAATCATAAGTACGTTCAGAAGAAACCGAAACTGGGGAAGCGCCTCTCGACCCCGGCTTCTTTTGTTGCTTACCCTGTTTTTTCTGTCTCCAACTCTTTTTAGTGAAGACTGGTTTATCATCTTTCTCAGATGCACTTTTTGTTTGTATAACTTGTGATTGCGATTGAGTTTGCATTTTTACAAAAGGCTTGTTGCCTAGGCTATTTCTTCCAATTGTTTTATAAGCCCGGGCTATTATTTTCGGTAATTCGCGGGGCCTGTCCAACTCTGGGACCAAAGCCAAAGCATTCGCTACTTGAAAGTTCATAGCATCGCCCTTGACATTTCCAAGGATCAGCTCAGCTACTACATCAAACACTCCCACTAGTCTCATCCCTAATTCCACAGCCGCTTCAGGGCCATGTTCATCCTGTACTTTTTAATTACAGAGGGTAGAACCGTCATGGAAGGAGTTCCAAAACATTTTGAATAAACTGCTGCGAATACCTTACCCCAGTTTTCACATGATGTCAAATCGGGGATTATGTCTTTTGGCAAACTTATCGTAAGGATGCGATGTTTATCCACTGGGGACGTATGTGGAAACACTGCTTCTATCTGATCGAACTTTTCGGCAAGCCAATAAGGATAATCGTCCTTATTTTGTGGACGTTTGCCCATCACAGAATTTACCATGACAGGACTTATAGTCACTCCAGCAGCAATAGCTGGTTGGCCTGCGACTACAGGAGCAGCTCCATGGAGGCTTCCTGTAACGTATGTCACCAAGGCTCGATGCACTCGCACCAATTCGGTATGCATAGTGCGCAGTTCCGCAAGCGGTAATGCCAGATAATTTGGATGCGGGGTATACCCGGCCAATACAGGCCAAGTGGCCCCCTGAATTGATAAGGGGCCTAAACGAACTGCGGTAGTTGGTTGTGGTAGGGCGCCATTGAACCAAACACGGTGCTGCCAAGCCGTGAGAGGCACTTCAAGAGTAGTATAGGGTCGATAGGCAGCAGGAATAGCGGTGGGTTTATATTCATGAAACAGCTTATCACCTGCATCCACCGCTTCAAAAGTGATCCAAGTGTAAAACACTTCAAAGTGATAAGCCGCATCGGCTTGAACCACAAAGACCAACTCGACCCCTGTATCGGGCACTCCATACACAGCTAAGTGGTCTCGGAGTGCTCCTCGACTATGTGCAGCTATCGCCACACCAGCCATGACTAAACGATTATATTCGACAACCTAACAGGGAGCACAAAAATGGGTCTATTAACTAACCTTTTTTAATAATATCAAGCTTGAAAGAACCTATAAAACATTCAATATAGGAGGTATCACCGTCACATACGCCTCCGGAAGCGTACGCGAGGGGTTTGTGGACAAGCACAAGTACTACTCAAGCGTCTCGCAGATAAGCTGCCCCACGGTGGTCGCGCCATGTCATAAGGTTTCTGCACATACACAGAGCTATGCACAGGAAAATGGGACCCCGGAATACAGTGGTTTGCCACCATATACCGTAGCACCCAAAAACCCCAACCCAACTAGCTTAGCATCCCATTAGCACCCAAGTACTAATGTTTGGACAACCCAGAACACGGTATCTTTATCTCAGGACTCGCAGAAGCAAGAACACTCTTTCGTCACTCACTCGTACTTGTCCACAAGGTGCGTAGGAAGAGACACTGGATAGGTTAAAATGTTTATTCCAACTTACGTGCTCTAATGTACAGTACACGTGTCAGTACTAATAACATAATGCATATTACTAATATAAGCAGCATGGTTACAATTCCATAGAATACAAACGGGGAAAGCATCTCAGAGCTCAGTGGATAAACGTATAAATAACATTACCACCCTCCCTTGCAGTAAGATAGTTTATTATAGTAATAGAAGACCTCTGGGCTTTGACTAGCGAACCCCCATACCTCAGTCTCTAGATGCAGAATTACATCAGCAGGACATCATAGCTCTTCTCACTGAAAGGGATTTCTCCAAGTGTGTTAAGCGCTAGTAAAACACAGTATTAAAAGCATATCAAATCCTTCATGGCAATTGCACATAATGTTATGTCTGGGTGCGCGTGACTGGCCATATCAGGAAGAACCAGAATACATTGTTATGTGACCTTGTACATGTTTGTGCAGACTGAGCCCAAAAAGGTGAACAACAGAAAATGCAGACAGTGCAAAAGAACTTGGCACGAGCAAAGGGCGAGGAAGGCCCGGCTCAGTGTAACGTGCGCAAAGAAAAGCAGCATGGCAGCCAGGCCTAGGCCAACATAACAAGGCAGGTAACAATCCACAAGACAAAATAGTTTGTACCATACAGCAAGGTCAAAGAGAATGGTCGATTCGCCCTAGCCCATCTGGTATTCTCTGTAAAGTGACATTTTTTCCGAAATATAAATCCAGGGGGCATTTTGACAGAATAAATAGAGGGACTATGATACGCATGACCAAAGAAATACTGGCGTTAAACCATATTGAGTCTTCGGACATATTTTCAGTCACATTTGTAAACATTCCGACCTGGGGAGGTGAAAAACCGACAATGATCACGTGGGCTACACCAGCTGTAGCTGACCAAGTATGGGCAGAAAAGGAGATATTTGAAAAATGGGGTATTGAAATGACAAGGGAAAAGGAGGAAGCTTATCCACAGTTTCTACACCCGGATGATTTTGGGAATCGCCTTAAGGTGGAAGGAGAGGAGTATGGTATGGGACTCCAAGGAGAGTTAAAAAGATGCCAAAAGCCTATGAAAAGCCCACTAACTAGTAAGAATAAGTGCCAATTGGGATCAACTTCGATTTTAAAGGGGGCAAGGAGTCGTTCAATCTCATCATCAAGGGACACCATAGCCCCCCAGGTAGCAAACCGTTATAAGGACGCCATAGCAAGCCAAGCCCTACACCAAAAAATTGATTGGTCTTGGCTCCCGGGTACTCTGTGGTCTGGTACAGACAAAGACCCAAGTACCTGACAGAAAAAAGCCCTACTTGCTGGCCATAAAGAGAACAAGGTTGACATCTGCTCATGGAACATAGAGGGACTGTCAGCAAAGGTAGATGACCAAGATTTCTTAATCTTCATCAGAAGACACCACATAGTCCTCTTCCAAGAGACATGGGCACAAGAGGAAATTAATCTCCCGTCATATCTATGTTATAACAAACCAGCAATTAAAACAAAATCTATGGGGCATGCTGCAGAAGGACTGGCATTATACGTAACAGTGGATCTTACTATTAAAATCGAAGAAGTCGAAATTGAACACCCAAATATACAAGTGATCAAGGTCAGGCCCCTTCGCCCAGTTAATGTGACCTCCCTGTTGATAATAAACACTTACATTCACCCCCTCGGTAGTAGAAAAAAAGAAACTATTGAAATTATATTGAGTTTCCTAATAACTCAATGTACAATGAATCCAGTTCCACTGATTTTTTTGTCTGGAGACTTGAATATGAACCTCTTTCAGGTGACGCCTAGGGATCAAATATTGGATGTTGTCGATCATATCTGGCATATCCCGGCGACTGAAGCATTTAAACAACGATCTGACAGAATGGGCAAGGATGCGGTGAGTAATCTGGAGCATCATGGCTTGCGAGTATTGAATGGCCAGATGGCTCCGGATATTCCGGCCCAAGCGTCTCACCATTCGGCAAAATCCAAAGCAGTCATAGACTACTCCCTAGTATCATTACCATTATATCAGATGGTACAAGCTACAAGTTGGGCAACAGGCGGGAAAGTGACCACCAGCCACAAAGGATCAGCCTTAACTTAAACATCTCCTTACACGATCAATCGTCCCCAGAAATAGGTCAGCTTACTGGACAAAATTATAAAAAGTTACAATGGTCTGTAGGTAGTATAGAAAAAACCGAACATCAAGCAAGAGAATTGTGGGAAGATTCATATGACACAGACCAAAATCTTTTGAACCACTGGGACAAATTTACAATGCGCCAAGTGGAGAAAAACTTTGTTCAGTCAAGAGTCAGGGTATCAACAGCCACTTCATTTCCTAAGAAAATGTTAGTGCAACTCAAAACAGCCAAAAGGAAACTGAATCACGCCCTGCGGGTCATAAGAAACAATGCATCCATTAGTGTCCGGTGTGAGTCCTTACCTAAACTAAGGTCACTTTATAAAAAAGAGGTGTGGGTTCAAACAAAAGCAGAGTTAGATCAGTACTAGTGTAAAATTCATTATGCAGCTAAACGTAAAGATGCAAGAGAGTTTTGGAGATTGGTAAACCAATCCACCGGTAGGAAATTTCAACAAGCAATGTCAAATATATCTGAAGAGGCTTGGGAAAAGCACATGGGTGCTACGTCAGGTGGCACAAATACTGTAACAAGACTATCTGAAGAAGGAATGGGTGATAATTCAAGGGAAGATTTGCTGATAGAGATCCATCATACAACTGTGGAGAAAATTATTAGTACCAGTGGCCAGGATGGTGCCCCGGGGCCAAACGGCCTCCCCCAAGCACTTTACAACGCAAATTTGCAATATTGGGCAAAGAAACTGACAACATTATTTAATCATATTCTGGTGAGCGAAGAAATTCCAGATAAATGGAGGGGCTCAATTCTGACCCCGATCTATAAAGCTGGTCAAGCCACGGACCTTGCCAATTATAGGCTAATAGCCTTAATGGATTGTGAGGCAAATTTTTTTTGCTAAATTCCTGCTGGCAGAACTAACGTCTTGGGTGGCTTCCAAAAATCTGTTGCCAAGAAATCAGACTGGGTTTATTAAACGCATGGGTACTATTATTAATATTCAAATGTTAGCACTTTCAATTGAATTGGCAAGGCGCCGCTCATTGAATCTTAATTTGTGTTTAATTAAATTTTTGCTCTGGCTTTGACTTGGTGCAAAGGAATGTTCTTTGGGATAAGTTATAGAAATTGGGAATATCACCTAAACTCCTGAGGGCGATCCAACTGCTGTATACGAATACCTGGACAAGAGTAAGGTTGGGCCAGGGAACAACAGTTTCAAAAAAAATATTAACAACGAATGGTTTGAAACAAGGTTGTGTCTTGGCTGCAATTTTGTTCAACCTCTATCTTGCTGAAATCTCTGTAGGTTTGAATAGCATTAACTGACACTCTCCGTTAGTGGTTGGCTTCAAGGTTTCCCACTTATTGTACACTGATGACATTGTGCTGCTGAGCTATACAAAGGTGGGGCTCCAGCGGTTAATTAGTGAACCTGCTCTTTATGCCTCGTCCCACGGGTTAAAGGTCAACTTAAAGAAGACAAAAACCATGTTGGTGTCAAGGGGTATAGCAGCACGCCCAACACTGAGCATAGAAGGGACCGTGTTGGAATCAGTTTTAGAGTGCAAATATTTGGGTGTCATATTAGACGCAACGGGTTCATTTAAGAACCAGTGTGCGGCACTACAGAGAAGGAACAATTCGTTAACTGCAGCATTCGCTATCCTCCGGAACAGCTTAAAAGGGCTTTCCCTCAAGCCACTATTACAAGTTATGTCAGTTAAACATGTTCCATCTCTGACATACGGAGTAGAAATCTTAAGAGGGAAGGCTGGTAACATCATAGATAAGCTTGTGACAGGAACCTACCGTCGCCTGTTCAACCTCCCTCAGCAGGCATCACCATCACAAATTCGATTAGAGTTTGGGCTCAAAAGACAGAATTTAAACAGCCTCGGGGCATACTTGAAATTCTGCCACAAACTTAGAAGGGATAATAATTTCACACTCATGACAGTGGTTTAGGAGGCAATAAGTGACTGTAAACACATGCAGGCCCATGAATACTTTAAATTTGCTTTAGCTACGTTCAAGGCAGAACAACTATGGGCTTTACCCCTCTATCAGGAGGCATTTAATAAAGTCATCAACGGGTGCAGTAAAAAAATGTCTTCTCTAATGGACAGAGTGGCGTTGGCGAAGAGACCCCATGCGTGGACAGTAGTTGCATCATACGGCAAGCTAAAACCACTGTATTATTTAGGGGATCTGAACGGTCTAAGTGCTAAACTGAAGTTTTTGAGATTCCGGCTTGGCAGTTTCCAATTTTGTGGTGATGCACCAGCTTGGAAAAAGCTGAGTAGTGAAAGGACATGCTGTCTTTGCAATTATAAGAGAGAAGACATTTGCCATATAGTTTGTAGCTGTCCAGCTTTAACAGCTGAACGCAGAAGCCTGTTGAGGCAGGAGTTTAACAGTCAAACCATACAAACATGTCGAAAAGCAGTCATAGCCTGCTTGCAGGGAGAATTTTTACAATTTACTGGCAGATTCTTGAAGTTTGTAGATATAGCAGAGAGGAAATTGACTAATAGTGCCCAGTAAAGAGATCTTATCGTTTTTATTCTGATGAATCTTATTTTAATCATGTTGGTTTTTTAAATAATGGTTCAATATTGGTTATGTACGAAATGTATGAAATTTGTATAAAGGTGTTTTATTGTAAGTTTTTATTAACTGAACAATACTTTTTTTTCACTTTTCACCTCTCTTAATCCATTGCTCTGTTGTGTCATTCACATTTTGCTCCTGCCCACTACAGCATACAGCATGGGACAGTGGGTAAGCCTACTTAAATCCCTGGTTGAGCCCGCAGAAATACATGCCACATTTAGCTGTGGAAGCGGACACGGCATATCCAACGCCGCAACCGGCTAGAATGTTATATAAGTGTGAGGGAGGCAGTAGGAGGGAGATCAACCCTGTCAGTTGCACTGTCTGGGTGTGGGGTGCACTTGCCGCTTGTGCCGGGAGAGACCTTATGTACGCACCTGATATGCCAGTTGCTGCTCATCCGGGAATCTCGGTGGCTCAGGAGCGTGGGGCCCTTGAAATACTGCAAGGTGCAGGGATTACTAGGCTAGGGGACATGTACAGGAACGGTTCTTTTTTTTATCTCTGATTGAGTTTCAAGCAGGTCAACCATATAAGGCAATGCACGGTTTCATACATGCCCGGCTGCGCGTGGCGGTGCGCTCCCTTGGCCCGGACTTTCCGCAGGAACTATGTGGGTTGAAAGCATTACAAACGGTGCTAAAAGGGGGTGAAAGCAGAGGGCTGATCACCAGAATATATAGTGCTTCTCAACGAGAGAATGAGTGGTCTGATTCCCCTGCGCTAAACAAATGGAATGCGGTCCTGGCGGTCCCCCTGTCCCGGGAAAACTGGGAGGTCTGCTGCAAATTAACCGGGCGCCTTACCGCTAATTGTAACCTTCGCATAATTCACTTTAAATATTTACATCAGATATATTACACCCCTGTGCAATTGCTGAGATTTGGGTTGAGGGATGATGTGAGATGTCCCAGATGCGGGCAGGATGGAGCGGATTTAATGCTTTTAGCGTGGGGTTGCCCTGCTATAGCGAATTTCTGGCTAAGGCTAGTGAGGGCCCTTACAGATATGCCATTGGAAAACATTGAGTGCTCGCCGGAGGTGTGCCTGTTGGAGCTTCTAAACAGAATCAAACCATGCAACCGGTGTATAGTTGCTATAGCCACTCTATTTGCTAAGCGTGCTGTTGCTATGCATTGGAACACCAAGGCAGTTCCAACCCTAGTTAAGTGGATTAGAGATCTTGTTTTCTGTAGCGAACAACTGAATGCTTATGCCAAGGCGCTACCAGAGGCCTCTAGGCCTAAAGACTTTTGGGCGCCACTTACCACGTACTTGCTAGAGCACCCGGACCTGGTATAAATGAATGTAATTAAGTTAGATGTTGTGATGCAAGGCTGAGATGTGAACTGATGTTGCACTGCTGTACACTGTTGAACATGTATTATTCTGCTACTTTTTCTTACTTGTCCCTCCATGTGGGCTTTGGGTTAAGGGAGGGGGGGGGAAGGGTGGAGTTACATAAAACCAGAACATTGCTGTATAATATGTTGTTTTTGCATATCGCTGCTGCAATATGAGTGTAATATTGTCACCGTTTGCATATTGAGATTCAATCAAAAAAAAGTCCCTGGTTGAGTGTCTACATTTTGCTCTTTCACAAGGAGAACATCCGGACACTATGTAATTTCGTTCAGTGCCAGTTTTTATAGTTTATAATTACTTTAGTGTTGTCTTTATGTTTAGAGCCTAATGAGATAGCAAGATACTTTCAGGGGCGGTTCCTCTATTGGAACGCTGGAGCGTTGCCCCACCTGTATTTTTTTGCCCCCATATTAAATTACATTAAAAAATGTTTCTGTCTGCTTTGCTTTTAAATCGCAGACTTGGCGCCTTTCTGAGGGCGGAGGTGGGGCTTAAATGATTGACATAAGGCATCTAGTCTAGAAGTGCGCATGTCGGGTTGGAGGTGTACCTTCCTGTGTCCAGCCCGACAAGCGCATTTGAGGCCTCTCCTATCTGCACATTGTTAGGAGCCGGGGAATCAGAATCGCAGCCACCCAGTGGCAGTCTCCTAAGGAGCGCTTGGTTTTCCTGCCCAAGCCAATCCTGACGCTGCTGTCACATTGTTCACTAATATGGAGATCAAGGGAGCAGCGTCTGGATTGGCAGTGGCACAGGAAATGCGAGTAGGGAGGTTCTCTAGTTCCGACGTTCGAAACACGGCATTGCGCAGGAGAGAAGTTAATGTCTAAGTGCCACGCTGGCTTCAGCACACGAGCACATCGTTGCCTTGGAGCGGTTCCTGGACTTGCTGGGTTAAACTACTATCAGTAAGTAAATTAAAATCACTAAGTAGCATGCATCATCAGAACACACAGATTGAAGTAAGAACGAATGCCGTGTGCGGTGTGTCTGTATGAAATGATGAAAAAAACATGTACAAAGTTTGAACCCTAGCGATACTCCGGGCCTAAGGTAGAATGAATGAACAAAGGAGAAAGGGACACGAATAAACAACTGAATAAACAAAAATAATACATTTAAAAAGCACACAAATCAATAAAAAGTCCCACAGTAAATAAACACCTTCGGAGGCTAGAGTTCTGAATGCAGGAAGAGTGTGAGCTTGATAAATTATAAGCACCCAGACAGTGCGCAAATGAAGACATAAATAAGTAAAGAGTGCACGAGCACAGACATTATCTACATACTTTAAATGCATTTTCTCTGTAGCGCTCCGACGCACTTCAGGTCTGTCCTGAGCTATGGAAAACGATGTAAATAGAGGTGATGAATCAACACTCAATGGGAGAAATCCTGTACTGCCTGGTGAATTAAAGCATGCACGTGGTTATGTATGAATGAATGAGCAGCCACTTATGCCAATCATAGGCTGTCCAGTGGTCCCTTATCTTGGTTTCCTCTTTCGGGATAGTACACAGTGTGCAGCTCCAGGCAGCCTTTCTGTGACCTAGTAAGATAGCTCACTGGGTTCGCCACATTTTGCGGTGATATGTGAGCATGAGCATTCTGCTGGTATGGCTGCCTCCCACGTTCATTCTCCCCTTGTTGACAAGCTCAGTATCGTCGTAGGGTCGGATTACAGTATCTATTATTCAAACGTCTACGAATGGTGCAGTTTGTATCATGTGCTGCTCGGTGCCTTGTTCATTTCTACCAACTGCACCCCCTGTCTGCTGTAGGTGTTCGCGGGGTCTGTCATCCTCTTGCACCCTTTTCCACGAGGCGCATTCACACATACAGGCCGATTTACTAGAGGAGAAGGACCCTGCTGCGGTACAGGGACATTTTTGAGGAGATTCCTGTGCTCCTGGAGGGTGAGTGGGGTTGGGACTGAGTCTGTGACATATGGTATCCTTTTCTTTTTAGATGGTAGTGAACTTTAGGTCAAGTTTATTCCCGTTTTGGCTTTCACCAGGGCCCAGTGAAGCTTGTATATTTGAGTCCTCAGGACCCAACTGTGGAGGCCGTGCTGCAGTGTGTAACTGAGGGTGGGGTAATGAGTTTGCTGACTGAATAGCCCATTTGTAGTTGGATTGGAGGGGGGGCAACCTAGCCTTCTTCAATGAAAGGGCAGGACTCAGTGACACCTGGTGACCCCATTGTTACCCATCAGGGGCAGTTATATTTTCATCTGGTGAGGGTGCTGACTGCACCCCCTTCGTTTGCCTCTCACCTTCACTCTGTCAGCCCAGCCAGGGGATTGTGCTCCTTTCAGAACCCTACCCATTCCCCCCTGCCCCATTCTCCCCTTATGATCTGAAGCGGAAATGGACTCCCCACCGCAGGCTTGGGAGTCTTGGAAGGCGTTGAAATTCGACTTGTATGAATGCCTGCACTTGGGAAGGCGCCTGGCAGTTAATTTGTACGAACGTTTGTATGTTTTTTAATTGTTAATCGTTTTTAGCAGGAGCAGGTCTGTTTTGAATGACAGGTTTTGCTCTTCTGTGATCTGACAGTCGCATTGCTAATGCTTAATTGCCAAGTTTTCAGATTGCCAGTGTCTGGCATTTCCAAAGTTTCAGTGAACTTATGACATTCTACAGCCAAATATGGCACATATACCATGTATCATCCAATTTAAAAATAATGACTGCCATACTGTATACTGTTTTCCCACTCACAGACTGGGACCTCGCAACACTGTAAATACACAAGTCTCTAGTCCCACTGCGCCCTTTAAGATTACATCCTGTTTCTCTCTGGTTAAACACAGATATCTTCAGTAATTAAACCAACTGAGGATTCTAAACGTAAAGGACTGCATTTCCCACCATTTACTTTAACTTGCATTTGTTTTTCATACAAGGTGTGTGCGCTATTTTATATTCAGTTACCTTTGCATACTACAAAAATATACATATATGTTTTTTGCAAACACTTGCTTTATATTAAACAATACATCTCTTTGCTCATTTTAAGGCAGCCTATCTTATACTGTGTGTAATACAATTTTAAAATAATTGTATGCATATTTACAGTACCTTCTCAGTTGCAGGCTAAGACCTCATAGCAGTATACACACACAAGTGACTATTCTGCAGTGCGCCCACCAAGATTCAATTCTGTTTCTCTCAGTTCTCACCCAGACATCTGCAGTGATTGCATTAACCGAGGCTTCATAACGTAAAAGAGTGCACTTTCCACAGATTCCTTTAACTCGCAGTTGACATTAGTTAAGGTGTGTGTGCTATTTTGTATGCAGCCACCTCAGGGTGAAAGACACACAAAATACGTACAGTTTGTTTTGTCATTTTTAACAAAGTCTTTAGCTCTGAACCCCCCCACTCTCCCCCATCCCACACACACAGTTGAATTCAGGATGAATTCAGTGCTTTGGTGAATTGCTACTGCTAATTATGTAGTGTTTCTTGTCACAATATGCCACATGCTTTTTTCAAACTTTCTCGGGGGTGGAGGAGAGATCCCCTTAATGTTGCTTGGGCTCGCTCGCTTCATGACATAACACTCATCTCCAACTTTTATGGCTCACCACTTTGAAATGTCACCAGCCGCCACTGTGTGACCACAGGGCACATTCCAGGTTTATCAGATCACCTCTGCTGCTAATGCTGTTGTAAATTCCTTTGGACTGGCCTTGTCTATTTATCCAACTGATGCTACTTCACATCAGCTCAAATGAACTCTGAATATAAGCTAATCATTGTGTTCTGTCTATCTTTCCAACCCTGTCTTTCTGTCTACGTTTCTTTCTTTCCTGCCTTCCTTTTTTCTTGCCTTCCGTCTTTCCTGTCTTCTTTGTTTCCTTCCATCTTTTTCCTTCTTTCCTATTTCCCTTCTTTCTTTCCTTTTTACATATTTCTTTCCATGTTTCTTTCTTTCTTTCTTTTTCCTTTTTTCCTCCTTCCTTCCTCCCTTCTTTCTTTCTTTTTTTTCTTCCTTCTTTTTCCTTCTTACTTTCCTTCTTTCTTTCCTTCCATTTTTCTTCCTCCCCTCCTCCTTTCCTTATTTCTTGCTTGTCTTCAGCTCATAAGAATTCTGAATAATAAGTTATTCAGTGTGCTCTATCTTTGCAACCCTGTCTTTCTTGCCTTCATTTTTGATTTCTTTCTTTTTGTTTATTTCTATCTTGCCTTCTTTCTCAAAGGCAAGAGGCTAGCAGGCACTGCCAGACCAATTGGTTTTTTAGGGCTCTGTTAGCCAAGAACTTTTGATTCTACTGAAATTATATGTAGAACATGCATACTTCTAGGAGGTATTCAGTCAGACTTAGTTTGTTTTTGCGTCATTCACATTTTTCTTCCACCCCTCCAGCCTGCATTAAGAGGCAATGCGTCAGCCCATTTTAACCATTGGCTGACTTCACTATGACTTATGGCATGCCTCCCTTTTCACTAGGAGCACATCCACACACAAAGTAGTTCCCTCAAGTGCCATGGAGGGAAAATGGTAATATCTGCTATTTTGAGACTAAGCCTTTTTTTTTGCCTTTAGCCAGTGGTTTGTTGTTTAGATTGAACAGTGCCCGGCAGCTTCTTGAACAATAAAGTTTTACAGAAACCATGACAAAACAAGAATTGCCTGAACGCTGGTGGCCAATGCCAGACCTATTGGCTTTGCCAATGCTTGTTTTAAACTATTTTTTAGGACAGAGGGCCAAGTCCCCAAAGTGCTGTAGTGGCTGCTACATTTTTGTTCAGGTTGCGGCCAGCTAGTCACAATGCTGGCCCCTGCAGGAGCAAGGCAAAGGGAAAAAAGCACCCTAAGCCAATCAAAACGCTCTATTTTTTTAAGTTGAGCTTGCGGGTCTCTCACTAGAGTCCCTCGAACCCAACCGTCCAGATATACAAACATTTTTGTACATTAATTTCTCAAAAACTAACAAACAGATTTACACTAAATCACAAAAAGTACACCAAATCACAAAAAGCACGCTTCCTGGACCAAGATCTAGCTTCCTGCCAAATTTGTGTAGTTCCATTCAGCAGTTTTCGCGATATCGCGCTCCCAAAAAGTCTATGGAAAATGCATGGGGATTTTACATTTTGGGACCCACCCTTTTTCACAACCCCTGCTTGACGAATCACCACAAAACTTTCCATAAAGAAACTCGGCAAAGAAAAGCACTTTTCTGGAAGGTTTGGTAAAGATTTGTCGAACGGTGCCAAAGTTATTAGCAAACCAAAAAAGGCATTTCCTATGGAAACGCAGCAGACCTAACTATAACCACTGGCCACTGGAATTATGTGATTGTGCAGCAGCAGCTTTTTTCACATAATTATAGCTTTGACACATTTGCCACATAATCTATCATCTGCTGCATAATCTGCAAAGACTGGTCAACTTTCTGTTGCTTATTGCTATATTTGGGTACTGAACTGGGGCTAATGAGGTGCAACCAATGCCCAGACAGTGTAAAAATGACAAAATAATGTAGTAACACTGTTACAAAATATGGCCCTTTACACCTCATCATTTTCCTTTTCTTGCTGCCTAATTTACTCAACCGTGCCACATAATTTGGCCCTCGCCTGATGCATAATTTCAGTGGCCCTGTATGTATGTATATATATATATATATATATATATATATATACACATATATATATATATATTCCAAAACACCTATTGCCCTTCGACGAGAAGCACTCGAGCACATTAAAAGCTTCAAGCCTTTATTTGGTACAGATGTAATCCCACACGCAAATGTCTTTCAAAAGCAGCTCCTCTGTCGTGCCTGACGCATTTCGAAGATAGGACTTCTTTATCAAAGGCTTGGCAGGGAAAAAGCGTGCAGTTCCGGTCACTCCCTTTTATGCTAAATAGCACGTCCTGTATGGGCTGTTCAATTGAAACTGTGCTGATGCATTATGGGAGTTAAAGTCCGAAAATTGCTGTCCTTCATTGCATGCACTTGATGACTGCTACTTATATCATAAACCCTGTATGGGCCTTCGCATGGGGATACCGCCTCAATCCATTAATGTAGCTCCGCTGACGAGGCTCGATGAATATCCTGCCTCACGGCCCCCTGAATAACGGGGTGGTGCCTTCTCTACGGCGTGGCTGCCGCATCTAGATTCCAAAACACCTATTGCCCTTCGACGAGAAGCACCCGAGCACATTAAAAGCTTCAAGCCTTTATTTGGTACAGATGTAATCCCACACGCAAATGTCTTTCAAAAGCAGCTCCTCTGTCGTGCCTGACGAGTTTCGAAGATAGGACTTCTTTATCAAAGGCTTGGCAGGGAAAAAGCATGCAGTTCTGGTCACTCCCTTTTATGCTAAAAAGCACATCCTGTATGGGCTGTTCAATTGAAACTGTGCGGATGCATTATGGGAGTTAAAGTCCGAAAATTGCTGTCCTTCATTGTATACACTTGATGACTGCTACTTATATCATAAACCCTGTATGGGCCTTCACATGGGGATACCTCATCAATCCATTAATGTAGCTCCGCTGACGAGGCTCGATGATTATCCTGCCCCACGGCACCTTGAATACCGGGGTGGTGCTTTCTCTACGGCGAGGCTGCCGCATCTAGATTCCAAAACACCTATTGCCCTTCGACGAGAAGCACTCGAGCACATTAAAAGCTTCAAGCCTTTATTTGGTACAGATGTAATCCCACGCGCAAATGTCTTTCAAAAGCAGCTCCTCTGTCATGCCTGACGCATTTCGAAGATAGGACTTCTTTATCAAAGGCTTGGCAGGGAAAAAGTAGTGCAGTTCCGGTCACTCCCTTTTATGCTAAATGGCACGTCCTGTATGGGCTGTTCAATTGAAACTGTGCTGATGCATTATGGGAGTTAAAGTCCGAAAATTGCTGTCCTTCATTGTATGCACTTGATGACTGCTACTTATATCATAAACCCTTTATGGGCCTTTGCATGGGGATACCTCCTCAATACATTAATGTAGCTCCGCTGAGGAGGCTCGATAAATATCCTGCCCCACGGCCCCCTGAATACCGGGGTGGTGCTTTCTTTACGGCGAGGCTGCCGCATCTAGATTCCAAAACACCTATTGCCCATCGACGAGAAGCACTTGAGCACATTAAAAGCTTCAAGCCTTTATTTGGTACAGATGTAATCCCACACGCAAATGTCTTTCAAAAGCAGCTCCTCTGTCGTGCCTGACGCGTTTCGAAGATAGGACTTCTTTATCAAAGGCTTGGCAGGGAAAAAGCGTGCAGTTCTGGTCACTCCCTTTTATGCTAAATAGCACGTCCTGTATGGGCTGTTCAATTGAAACTGCGCTGATGCATTATGGGAGTTAAAGTTCAAAAATTGCTGTCCTTCATTGCATGCACTTGATGACTGCTACTTATATCATAAACCCTGTATGGGCCTTCGCATGGGGATACCTCCTCAATCCATTAATGTAGCTCCGCTGACAGAGGCTCGATGAATATCCTGCCGCACGGCCCCCTGAATACCGGGGTGGTGCTTTCTCTACGGCGTGGCTGCCGCATCTGGGTTCCAAAACACCTATTGCCCTTCGACGAGAAGCACCCGAGCACATTAAAAGCTTCAAGCCTTTATTTGGTACAGATGTAATCCCACACGCAAATGTCTTTCAAAAGCAGCTCCTCTGTCGTGCCTGACGAGTTTCGAAGATAGGACTTCTTTATCAAAGGCTTGGCAGGGAAAAAGCGTGCAGTTCCGGTCACTCCCTTTTATGCTAAAAAGCACGTCCTGTATGGGCTGTTCAATTGAAACTGTGCTGATGCATTATGGGAGTTAAAGTCCGAAAATTGCTGTCCTTCATTGTATGCACTTGATGACTGTTACTTATATCATAAACCCTGTATGGGCCTTTACATGGGGATACCTCCTCAATCCATTAATGTAGCTCCGCTGACGAGGCTCGATGATTATCCTGCCCCACGGCACCCTGAATACCGGGGTGGTGCTTTCTCTACGGCGAGGCTGCCGCATCTAGATTCCAAAACACCTATTGCCCTTCGACGAGAAGCACTCGAGCACATTAAAAGCTTCAAGCCTTTATTTGGTACAGATGTAATCCCACACGCAAATGTCTTTCAAAAGCAGC
Organism: Calotriton arnoldi; assembly: GCA_963921515.1. Lineage (NCBI taxonomy): Eukaryota > Metazoa > Chordata > Amphibia > Caudata > Salamandridae > Calotriton > Calotriton arnoldi. The sequence continues at coordinate 2,216,047 of CAWUFW010000604.1, read as the reverse complement.
TCCTCTGTCATGCCTGACGCATTTCGAAGATAGGACTTCTTTATCAAAGGCTTGGCAGGCAAAAAGCGTGCAGTTCCGGTCACACCCTTTTATGCTAAATAGCACGTCCTGTATGGGCTGTTCAATTGAAACTGTGCTGATGCATTATGGGAGTTAAAGTCCGAAAATTGCTGTCCTTCATTGCATGCACTTGATGACTGCTACTTATATCATAAACCCTGTATGGGCCTTCGCATGGGGATACCTCCTCAGTCCATTAATGTAGCACCGCTGACGAGGCTCGATGAATATCCTGCCCCACGGCCCCCTGAATACCGGGGTGGTGCTTTCTCTACGGCGTGGCTGCCGCATCTAGATTTCAAAACACCTATTGCCCTTCGACGAGAAGCACTCGAGCACATTAAATGCTTCAAGCCTTTATTTGGTACAGATGTAATCCCACACGCAAATGTCTTTGAAAAGCAGCTCCTCTGTCGTGCCTGACGAGTTTCGAAGATAGGACTTCTTTATCAGAGGCTTGGCAGGGAAAAAGCGTGCAGTTCCGGTCACTCCCTTTTATGCTAAATAGCACGTCCTGTATGGGCTGTTCAATTGAAACTAGGCTGATGCATTATGGGAGTTAAAGTCCGAAAATTGCTGTCCTTCATTGTATGCACTTGATGACTGCTACTTATATCATAAACCCTGTATGGGCCTTCACATGGGGATACCTCCTCAATCCATTAATGTAGCTCCGCTGACGAGGCTTGATGATTATCCTGCCCCACGGCACCCTGAATACCGGGGTGGTGCTTTCTCTACGGCGAGGCTGCCGCATCTAGATTCCAAAACACCTATTGCCCTTCGACGAGAAGCACTCGAGCACATTAAAAGCTTCAAGCCTTTATTTGGTACAGATGTAATCCCACACGCAAATGTCTTTCAAAAGCAGCTCCTCTGTCATGCCTGACGCATTTCGAATATAGGACATTTTTATCAAAGGCTTGGCAGGGAAAAAGCATCCAGTTCCGGTCACTCCCTTTTATGCTAAATAGCACGTCCTGTATGGGCTGTTCAATTGAAACTGTGCTGATGCATTATGGGAGTTAAAGTCCGAAAATTGCTGTCCTTCATTGCATGCACTTGATGACTGCTACTTATATCATAAACCCTGTATGGGCCTTCGCATGGGGATACCTCCTCAATCCATTAATGTAGCTCCGCTGACGAGGCTCGATGAATATCCTGCCCCACGGCCCCCTGAATACCGGGGTGGTGCTTTCTCTACGGCGTGGCTGCCGCATCTAGATTCCAAAACACCTATTGCCCTTCGACGAGAAGCACTCGAGCACATTAAAAGCTTCAAGCCTTTATTTGGTACAGATGTAATCCCATACGCAAATGTCTTTCAAAAGCAGCTCCTCTGTCGTGCCTGACGAGTTTCGAAGATAGGACTTCTTTATCAAAGGCTTGGCAGGGAAAAAGCGTGCAGTTCCGGTCACTCCCTTTTATGCTAAATAGCACGTCCTGTATGGGCTGTTCAATTGAAACTGTGCAGATGCATTATGGGAGTTAAAGTCCGAAAATTGCTGTCCTTCATTGTATGCACTTGATGACTGCTACTTATATCATAAACCCTGTATGGGCCTTCACATGGGGATACCTCCTCAATCCATTAATGTAGCTCCGCTGACGAGGCTCGATGATTATCCTGCCCCACGGCCCCCTGAATACCGGGGTGGTGCTTTCTCTACGGCGAGGCTGCCGCATCTAGATTCCAAAACACCTATTGCCCTTCGACGAGCAGCACTCGAGCACATTAAAAGCTTCAAGCCTTTATTTGGTACAGATGTAATCCCACACACAAATGTCTTTCAAAAGCAGCTCCTCTGTCATGCCTGACGCATTTCGAAGATAGGACTTCTTTATCAAAGGCTTGGCAGGGAAAAAGCGTGCACTTCCGTTCACTCCCTTTTATGCTAAATAGCACGTCCTGTATGGGCTGTTCAATTGAAACTGTGCTGATGCATTATGGGAGTTAAAGTCCGAAAATTGCTGTCCTTCATTGTATGCACTTGATGACTGCTACTTATATCTTCGAAACGCGTCAGGCACGACAGCGGAGCTGCTTTTGAAAGACATTTGCGTGTGGGATTACATCTGTACCAAATAAAGGCTTGAAGCTTTTAATGTACTCGAGTGCTTCTCGTCGAAGGGCAATAGGTGTTTTGGAATCTAGATGCGGCAGCCTCGCCGTAGAGAAAGCACCACCCCGGTATTCAGGGGGCCGTGGGGCAGGATATTCATCGAGCCTCGTCAGCGGAGCTACATTAATGGATTGAGGAGGTATCCCCATGCGATGGCCCATACAGGGTTTGCAGAGAGGTGCAAAAAGGGGCGTGGCCTCTGAACACCTCTCTGCAACGCAGCTCTCTGGCGCATACTGGAGGTATCTGGTGGGCTAGTTGGCCCCTAGGGACCCTCGGGATTGAGGAGGAATTAATTCTCCAACTTAAAACGCGCCACAGGACGTGTTTGCAGACATGTCACCTCAGGCCCCACCCCCTTCCTTCACCATTGTGCAAATATTCCTCTAAAATCAGCCGAACTACGAATTCCGATTTACTCACCTGTTATCAGGAGAGAACCCAGTGCTGCATCTTTTAGCCCAGTACTGATCCTGAAAAGTAATTTTAACCGTACTTACCAGTAACTTGAATTTCCTTCCATAGGCTAACATTGACTGGTTTCACTTGGAAATTCTTCTAAGTGTGGAGTTTTGGAACTTTAGAATATTCCTCTAAAATCAGCCGAACTACGAATTCCGATTTACTCACCTGTTATCAGGAGAGAACCCAGTGCTGCATCTTTTAGCCCAGCACTGACCCTGAAAAGTAATTCTAACCGTACTTACCAGTAACTTGTATTTCCTTCCATAGGAATCCATTGTCTGGTTTTCAGCAGAAAAGTTTGTGTCAATTTTCACAAACTACAAATATTCCTTAAAAATCGCCTGTATGACTTAAACGCATCCTTTCAACTGTTTACAGGAGATGCACCAGTGCTGGATCCAGGATCCACCACTGAGTAAGAAAAAGTAACGATAACACTACTTACCTGCTAAGTGAATTTCCTCCCATAGGATAACATTGGTGATTCTATGTGAAAATGTTTCTAAGTGTCAACTTTTAAAATACAATAATATTCCTTAAAAATCAGTACTGTAACCAAAACGCTTTTACTCAACTGTTTACAGGAGATGTCCCAGGACTGAATCTAGGATCCAGTCCTGTGGTTAGAAAAGTAATCCATAAAGTAACTAATTGCATTTAACTAGAAATTCACATTGAGCTCAATGTTGCATTGTGTTTGAAATTGTGTTGCCCATTGCAACAACTGTAACTACTGTACTTAAAAGTCTATTGCCTATTTGCAAAGAATTTAAACTAAAGTAATTCATTCTGAGAAAGTATATTTTGTAATGTAATGTATAATGTAATTACAATGTAATTTAAAAAATAAATAGTTTAAAAAAATGTAGTAAATCAGTATCAAAAAAATAAAGATAACAATTAATACATTTAAAAATTGTCATTTACAAAACCTTGGAAATTCACTGAAAAAAACCATAGGTTTCAGACATGTTATAGTTAGGAATTAGCATTTAAAAAACCTTTGAAATTCACTGAAAAAACCATAGGTTTCAGGCACGTTATAGTTAGAAATTAGCATTTAAAAAACCTTTGAAATTCACTGAAAAAACTATAGGTTTCAGGCACGTTATAGTTAGAAATTAGCATTTAAAAAACCTTTGAAATTCACTGAAAAAACCATAGGTTTCAGACACGTTATAGTTAGAAATTAGCAATTAAAAAACCTTTGAAATTCACTGAAAAAACCATAGGTTTCAGACACGTTATAGTTAGAAATTTGCATTTAAAAAACCTTACAAATTCACTGAAAAAACCATAGGTTTTAGGGACAGTTATAGTTAGTTGGACATTGCACTCGTACAAAACCCGTGAAATTCCCCCGTTATAGTTAGTTCAGCTAACTCATAACTCGCGCCCAGCAATGCACTGCTGATGACGTCACATATTACATCACTCATGACATGGTCAGTGACATCACTGATGACATCTCAAATGACATCACTGATGACATCACTGATGACATCATCCACGTGATAATCTGATGCACCTCCTCACACCCTAATATAACCTTTGATACACCCACTCTAAATTACAGACTGCCATTCGCAAAACCATAGACACTCCAACACCAATAACTACATACCCACTCATTGATTCTTAGGTCTACACACACATCCACTAACTCACCTGTACAGTCACTCATACTTACGGTCACTCAGTACAGGACTATCATATGCACTCATACTCCTATATAGACACTCAAACACCGCCACTCATCCATAGAGGTACTCACACACCTAGTCAGTCATGCAAATAATTAAACACACTGTCATTTACTCACCTATACAGTTATACACACACCAGCTCACTTACTCATACAAATACTAGCACATTCTTACGCTCTTATACAATCACTGATGCAAGCACACACTCATCCATACAGTCACTCTCACAATCACACACTCTCAAACATAGCTATTTATATACTCCAACACACATATATACTGCCTTTCACATATGTAGTTACTCACACATGTACCACTGGGACATACATTCACTCACTAATACACTCTTACACACACTTACCCACCCATACAGTCTATCACAGATGCACTCTTGAAACCATCCACCCAGTGAATCACCCACTCACACATCTATGCACAGAGTCGCACCCACCCCACCCACACAAACACTCAGGCACCCATACAGATACTCAGACAACCAATCAATAACTCATATAGACACTCATGTAGCTATTCACAAACCCATGCAGACACTTACACAGCAACAGACAGACGGATACAGACATTCACCCAGTTTAGTCACTAACCCATGCATTCAGTAAGATACGTTTAATCACTCACTTATAGAGTTAGTCACGCACCTACTAAATCATCCATACAGACACTTATACACCCACTCATTCTTCAATACGCCTTTCCCTATATATATAAAAAATATTTAAACTTTACAGAAACACACAGTCACTGGATGATGTCATCAGTGATGTCATTTGAGATGTCATCAGTGATGTCATCAGTGATGTCACTGACCATGTCATGAGTGATGTAATATGTGACGTCATCAGCAGTGCATTGCGGGGCGCGAGTTATAGTTAGCTGAACTAACTATAACGGGGAATTTCACGGGTTTTGTACGAGTGCAATGTCCAACTAACTATAACTGTCCCTAAAACCTATGGTTTTTTCAGTGAATATATATATATATATATATATATATATATATATATATATATGCCACAAACTCGCCTTACAAATATTCTCCTGAAGAAAAACGAGCGTAGACCCAGGTTTGGTGCAATTGATTTATTTAGACACACCACCAGCCGCCATGACGCATTTCGGCAGATCCCTGCCTTGATCACATGACAACATTGCCTAGTGAATACTCCTTTTAAAGTCACAGTGTAATTGCTTAATAATGGACATAGACAACATACTTAAAGAAATACATGCCTCAATGCATAAACCTTTCGTTATTTCTGAATACAGAGTGCATTGTATAGAAAAAAGAAAAAATATTGATTGCTTATCATTTTGGTTACTAAAAAACACTTTTTGCTGCATAAATGCATTGTTTGTCCATTATCTAAAACGAAAATGCAAAGACCCATATCTTCAATGGACTGTATAAAAGGAGTAAAAAGAGTAAAAGAATATACTGATATGTGAAGTGCAATAAATAGAACAGTGCAAAGTAAGTTTGTGAACCCGTACCTCCGATTATAAAGTGCAAGTGCATAAAAAGAAAACAAAACCTTCTCCTATTCATTGCCTACATAGTAAAAATCCACTCACATTTTCTATTAGTGTTACTATTAGGCGAAAAAACATGTGCAAATAACAGCATGTGCAAAATAAAGCTTTCCTTGGGATTCCATTCCTTAAAGAGTTTTTCTGAGTTATGACAAAATGATTCCCACAATCATAAATATATTCATAAATATGTAAATAAATAATTCCTAAATTAATACATATAAAATCCATAAATATAAATATAATTCATTTGTCGTAAAAACCCTAAATACATTTTCGAATGTTAAAAGGAATATAGTTCCGTTTAAAAAAACTCTATTTGAAGAAAGAGACATTAAAAAGTGAAAAAATAGTGCAAAAATGCTGGGACAAATATCTTATGTCAGATGTTGATGTAATTACCTATCTATGAAAGTTATGGTTTTTAAAAAAAAATCAGTTTTCAAATTTGAATCTCTTAATGTATTGGGAGGCCTAGATGTTCAAAGGTAAGTGTACAGATCCTCGCTCATGTTAAGCCCCCTGGCTGTTTAGTGTCGAGTTCTAGGATGTAATGGGTCTCCAATCTTCTTAGCTTCCCTTCTCTATCCCCACCTCTTCTTTGTACGGGGACAGTGTCAATGACATAATATTTGAGATGTTTTAGGTTACTGCTATGTTGTTCTTTAAAATGCCGGGCTACCGGGTAATTAGGGTCATTGTTAGTAATTGCCCTGATATGCTGTAAAACCCGTTTGTGCACTGGTAATTTGGTGCTCCCAATATAAGCCAGTTTGCAGCTACATTCTAAGACATATACCGCAAATTCGGTCTTACAAGTCAGATGAAATTTGATCTTTTGGGGCTTATCACTGAATGCAGTCAAATATGTTGTTCTATTGTCTCCATGTGCACATGCCTTACAGTTTGAGCATTTAAAGAACCCCTTTCTTGCAGTTAGCCAACCTTCTCCTTCCTTGTGTTCTGGACTGCTCTTAACCAGGACATTGGCCATGGACACTGATTTCCTGAACGTAATTGAGGGGAATCCAGGGAGGGAACTTCCTATAATAGGATCCTCTTTGACTATATGCCAATTGCGCTGAATAATTTTACGCAATAGTTGTTCCTGTCGTGAGAATGTCAAGATCAACCTCACTGGTTCTGTGGAAGCTGTAGGATTTGTATCACTAACTTTATGAGACCTATCCCTGTAAAGCAAGAGGTCTTCTCTGGCCAAGGCCTGTGATTTACGAATGGCTATCTCAATTGCTTTGGTGCTATATCCCCGCTGCAGGAATCGTGTCTTACTTTCAGATTGATGTTTTTCCAAATCTGGGGTATTGCTACAAATCCTGCGTAACCGCAGCATCTCCCCATAGGGGATGCTGTGGATTAAATGAGGGGAATGCGCACTAGACGCATGTAGCAAGGTATTGCCAGCAGTTTCTTTACGGAAGAGGGAAGTGGTTATGATATTGTTGACCACTGTGACCTTTACATCTAAGAATGAAACACTCTCATGACTTATGTGAGATGTAAATGTAAGATTGACATTATTAACATTGATTAAAGCGATAACATTTTTAGCTTCTGTCACAGTTCCATTCCATATAATCATCAAGTCATCAATGTATCGCAGCCAAGATATTACCTTCCCCCTGTAGATTGAATCATAATCCTTCCGTAATACCAGCTCCTCCCACCAGCCCATGAACATACAAGCATAGCTGGGGGAGAAGCTGCCTCCCATGGCCACACCCTGCACCTGTTGGAACATCTGCTTTTTGAATAAAAAGAAATTGTTTTCCAGACAAAAAACCAACATGTCCATTAGCATTCTATTGTGTTGCAGATACTCAAGAGGTCTTCTGGATAAATAGTACTGTACTGCCTTCACGCCGTCACAATTCCGAATACATGTATAAAGAGAAGACACATCCAAGGTTATTAGTTGGTATCCTTCCTGCCATGTCACATTACGAATTTTTCGTATGAAATCACTAGTATCTTGTACGTATGATTCCAGGTTGTGAACGTGCTCTTGCAGGGAAGAAATCTATGTATTTGGATAGATTCTCTAGGGGCCCATCACAGGCTGAAATGATGGGCCTACCTGGTGGCTTCTCAATATTCTTGTGTATTTTCGGAATGAAATAAATAACAGGAATTTTCGGGTAGTCCTTTTTTAAAAATTTAAATTCATCCAAACTCAGAAGACCTAAACTTTTCCATGCCAAAAGTTTGGTATGTAACTGGTCCTGCATAGCTTTGAATTTGAGGGGAGTGGTTTTTCGGTAGCATTCAATGTTGTTTAACTAGCTATAGGCTTCAGTCATGTAGTCAGTTAAAGGCCACAGCACTATATATATATATATACACACATATATATATATAGGCATAGAGTGACGAATAAATTATGCAAAAACAGAAGCAGAGAACTCTGGGTAGTTCTCAAGTTTAGGTGGAAAGCAGCTCCAGTAAGAGCACTCTCAACACCAGCGACACTATAAATTTGCTCACCTCAAATGTCTGCTTTTCTATCAATGTTTTTAAGCATAGGATTAGCGCAGTGCTATCCATGCCGAGATAAAAAGGGACAAAGTCTTTTGCCTGGAGTGGTAAAAGGTTTTGGCCATTTTACAGCTCGGCAGGGATAGCACTGTGCTAATCCTATGCTTAAAGACTTTGCTGTAAAAATGGCAAAAGACTTTGTTTCTTTTTAAACTTGAGAACTACCCAGAGTTCTCTGCTTCTGTTTTTGCATAATTTATTTGTCACTCTATGCCTGTAAGGGTTTTGTTTTGACCTATACTGGGTGCTCCCTTGTGTCTGGACAAAGCTATACCTCTCTGAAGAGCTCTAACGAGAGCGAAACACGTGTCAGGGGTTGCTTTTATTCATTTCAGGTTGGCTTGGATGGTATTTTACTAATCCAAAGCTGTAATACTGTGCCTGGAGTGGTAAAAGGCTTTGGCCATTTTACAGCTCGGCAGGGATAGCACTGTGCTAATCCTATGCTTAAAGACTTTGCTGTAAAAATGGCAAAAGACTTTGTCCCTTTTTATCTCGGCGTGGATAGCACTGCGCTAATCCTATGCTTAAAAACTTTGATAGAAAAGCAGACATTTGAGGTGAGCAAATTTAGAGTGTCGCTGGTGTTGAGAGTGCTCTTACTGGAGCTGCTTTCCACCTAAACTTGAGAACTACCCAGAGTTCTCTGCTTCTGTTTTTGCATAATTTATTCGTCACTCTATGCCTGTAAGGGTTTTGTTTTGACTTATACTGTGTGCTCCCTTGTGTCTGGACAAAGCTATACCTCTCTGAAGAGCTCTAACGAGAGCGAAACACGTGTCAGGGGTTGCTTTTATTGATTTCAGGTTGGCTTGGATGGTATTTTACTAATCCAAAGCTGTAATACTGTGCCTGGAGTGGTAAAAGGCTTTGGCCATTTTACAGCTCGTCAGGGATAGCACTGTGCTAATCCTATGCTTAAAGACTTTGTCCCTTTTTATCTCGGCGTGGATAGCACTGCGCTAATCCTATGCTTAAAAACTTTGATAGAAAAGCAGACATTTGAGGTGAGCAAATTTAGAGTGTCGCTGGTGTTGAGAGTGCTCTTACTGGAGCTGCTTTCCACCTAAACTTGAGAACTACCCAGAGTTCTCTGCTTCTGTTTTGCATAATTTATTCGTCACTCTATGCCTGTAAGGGTTTTGTTTTGACTTATACTGGATGCTCCCTTGTGTCTGGATAAAGCTATACCTCTCTGAAGAGCTCTAACGAGAGCGAAACACGTGTCAGGGGTTGCTTTTATTCATTTCATTTCAGGTTGGCTTGGATGGTATTTTACTAATCCAAAGCTGTAATACTGTGCCTGGAGTGGTAAAAGGCTTTGGCCATTTTACAGCTCGGCAGGGATAGCACTGTGCTAATCCTATGCTTAAAGACTTTGCTGTAATAATGGCAAAAGACTTTGTCCCTTTTTATCTCGGCGTGGATAGCACTGCGCTATTCCTATGCTTAAAAACTTTGATAGAAAAGCAGACATTTGAGGTGAGCAAATTTAGAGTGTCGCTGGTGTTGAGAGTGCTCTTACTGGAGCTGCTTTCCACCTAAACTTAAGAACTACCCAGAGTTCTCTGCTTCTGCTTTTGCATAATTTATTCGTCACTCTATGCCTGTAAGGGTTTTGTTTTGACTTATACTGGGTGCTCCCTTGTGTCTAGACAAAGCTATATCTCTCTGAAGAGCTCTAACGAGAGCGAAACACATGTCAGGGGTTGCTTTTATTCATTTCAGGTTGGCTTGGATGGTATTTTACTAATCCAAAGCTGTAATACTGTGCCTGGAGTGGTAAAAGGCTTTGGCCATTTTACAGCTCAGCAGGGATAGCACTGTGCTAATACTATGCTTAAAGACTTTGCTGTAAAAATGGCAAAAGACTTTGTCCCTTTTTATCTCGGCGTGGATAGCACTGCGCTAATCCTATGCTTAAAAACTTTGATAGAAAAGCAGACATTTGAGGTGAGCAAATTTAGAGTGTCGCTGGTGTTGAGAGTGCTCTTACTGGAGCTACTTTCCACCTAAACTTGAGAACTACCCAGAGTTCTCTGCTTCTGTTTTTGCATAATTTATTCGTCACTCTATGCCTGTAAGGGTTTTGTTTTGACTTATACTGGGTGCTCCCTTGTGTCTGGATAAAGCTATACCTCTCTGAAGAGCTCTAACGAGAGCGAAACACGTGTCAGGGGTTGCTTTTATTCATTTCATTTCAGGTTGGCTTGGATGGTATTTTACTAATCCAAAGCTGTAATACTGTGCCTGGAGTGGTAAAGGCTTTGGCCATTTTACAGCTCGGCAGGGATAGCACTGTGCTAATCCTATGCTTAAAGACTTTGCTGTAATAATGGCAAAAGACTTTGTCCCTTTTATCTCGGCGTGGATAGCACTGCGCTATTCCTATGCTTAAAAACTTTGATAGAAAAGCAGACATTTGAGGTGAGCAAATTTAGAGTGTCGCTGGTGTTGAGAGTGCTCTTACTGGAGCTGCTTTCCACCTAAACTTAAGAACTACCCAGAGTTCTCTGCTTCTGCTTTTGCATAATTTATTCGTCACTCTATGCCTGTAAGGGTTTTGTTTTGACTTATACTGGGTGCTCCCTTGTGTCTAGACAAAGCTATATCTCTCTGAAGAGCTCTAACGAGAGCGAAACACATGTCAGGGGTTGCTTTTATTCATTTCAGGTTGGCTTGGATGGTATTTTACTAATCCAAAGCTGTAATACTGTGCCTGGAGTGGTAAAAGGCTTTGGCCATTTTACAGCTCAGCAGGGATAGCACTGTGCTAATACTATGCTTAAAGACTTTGCTGTAAAAATGGCAAAAGACTTTGTCCCTTTTTATCTCGGCATGGATAGCACTGCGCTAATCCTATGCTTAAAAACTTTGATAGAAAAGCAGACATTTGAGGTGAGCAAATTTAGAGTGTCGCTGGTGTTGAGAGTGCTCTTACTGGAGCTGCTTTCCACCTAAACTTGAGAACTACCCAGAGTTCTCTGCTTCTGTTTTTACATAATTTATTCGTCACTCTATGCCTGTAAGGGTTTTGTTTTGACTTATACTGGGTGCTCCCTTGTGTCTGGACAAAGCTATACTTCTCTGAAGAGCTCTAACGAGAGCGAAACACGTGTCAGGGGTTGCTTTTATTCATTTCAGGTTGGCTTGGATGGTATTTTACTAATCCAAAACTGTAATACTGTGCCTGGAGTGGTAAAAGGCTTTGGCCATTTTACAGCTCGTCAGGGATAGCACTGTGCTAATCCTATGCTTAAAGACTTTGTCCCTTTTTATCTCGGCGTGGATAGCACTGCGCTAATCCTATGCTTAAAAACTTTGATAGAAAAGCAGACATTTGAGGTGAGCAAATTTAGAGTGTCGCTGGTGTTGAGAGTGCTCTTACTGGAGCTGCTTTCCACCTAAACTTGAGAACTACCCAGAGTTCTCTGCTTCTGTTTTTGCATTATTTATTCGTCACTCTATGCCTGTAAGGGTTTTGTTTTGACTTATACTGGGTGCTCCCTTGTGTCTGGACAAAGCTATACCGCTCTGAAGAGCTCTAACGAGAGCGAAACACGTGTCAGGGGTTGCTTTTATTCATTTCAGGTTGGCTTGGATGGTATTTTACTAATCCAAAGCTCTAATACTGTGCTTGGAGTGGTAAAAGGCTTTGGCCATTTTACAGCTCGGCAGGGATAGCACTGTGCTAATCCTATGCTTAAAGACTTTGCTGTAAAAATGGCAAAAGACTTTGTCCCTTTTGATCTCGGCGTGGATAGCACTGCGCTAATCCTATGCTTAAAAACTTTGATAGAAAAGCAGACATTTTAGGTGAGCAAATTTAGAGTGTCGCTGGTGTTGAGAGTGCTCTTACTAGAGCAGCTTTCCACCTAAACTTGAGAACTACCCAGAGTTCTCTGCTTCTGTTTTTGCATAATTTATTCGTCACTCTATGCCTGTAAGGGTTTTGTTTTGACTTATACTGGGTGCTCCCTTGTGTCTGGACAAAGCTATACCTCTCTGAAGAGCTCTAACGAAGCGAAACACGTGTCAGGGGTTGCTTTTATTCATTTCAGGTTGGCTTGGATGGTATTTTACTAATCCAAAGCTGTAATACTGTGCCTGGAGTGGTAAAAGGAGTTGGCCATTTTTCAGCTCGGCAGGGATAGCACTGTGCTAATCCTATGCTTAAAGACTTTGGGGCATATTAGCAAGGAGCCTATCGCCGCTTTAGCGGGACTTTTCCCGCTAAAGCGGCGATTTTTTATCGCCCTATTAGCAAGCTGTCGCTAACAGGTGTTAGCGACAGCTTCCAAGCGATAGCAAGCGGTTTGGGTGCCGCTTTGCATGTCAGCGATATTTATCGCTAATGACATGCAAAGTAGGCGTTCCCAACCTAAAAGCGACTGAAAGCAGTTGCTAAAATCGTTATCGCCTATTAGCAAGAACGGCGAGGCGATAAAAAACGCGCGCTAACCGCGATTAGCGCACGTTTATTACACCTGGTAGAAACCTGACTTAGCAATAATAGTCTATGGGAGGTGGATTCTACAGCTAAGTCCCCACCTGCCTATTAGCGAGATTTCCCTTAGCGATAGGATTTTTATCGCTGGGAATCTCACGTTAAAGATGGGAATCGCCGCTATCGCTGGATTTTTCATCGCCGTGGAGATAATGGTTGCTAATACTGCGTTATCTCCGCGATGAAATCCAGCGATAGAAGGCGATAAAAAATTCACGCTATGCGCGTTTTGCGATAAATATCGCAACTCCTTGCTAATATGCCCCTTTGTCCCTTTTAACTCGGCGTGGATAGCACTGCGCTAATCCTATGCTTAAAAACTTTGATAGAAAAGCAGACATTTGAGGTGAGCAAATTTAGAGTGTCGCTGGTGTTGAGAGTGCTCTTACTGGCGCTGCTTTCCACCTAAACTTGAGAACTACCCAGAGTTCTCTGCGTCTGTTTTTGCATAATTTATTCGTCACTCTATGCCTGTAAGGGTTTTGTTTTGACTTATACTGGGTGCTCCCTTGTGTCTGGACAAAGCTATACCTCTCTGAAGAGCTCTAACGAGAGCGAAACACGTGTCAGGGGTTGCTTTTATTCATTTCAGGTTGGCTTGGATGATATTTTACTAATCCAAAGCTGTAATACTGTGCCTGGAGTGGTAAAAGGCTTTGGCCATTTTACAGCTCGGCAGGGATAGCACTGTGCTAATCCTATGCTTAAAGACTTTGCTGTAAAAATGGCAAAAGACTTTGTCCCTTTTTATCTCGGAGTGGATAGCACTGCGCTAATCCTATGCTTAAAAACTTTGATAGAAAAGCAGACATTTGAGGTGAGCAAATTTAGAGTGTCGCTGGTGTTGAGAGTGCTCTTACTGGAGCTGCTTTCCACCTAAACTTGAGAACTACCCAGAGTTCTCTGCTTCTGTTTTTGCATAATTTATTCGTCACTCTATGCCTGTAAGGGTTTTGTTTTGACTTATACTGGGTGCTCCCTTGTGTCTGGACAAAGCTATACCTCTCTGAAGAGCTCTAACGAAAGCGAAACACGTGTCAGGGGTTGCTTTTATTCATTTCAGGTTGGCTTGGATGGTATTTTACTAATCCAAAGCTGTAATACTGTGCCTGGAGTGGTAAAAGGAGTTGGCCATTTTTCAGCTCGGCAGGGATAGCACTGTGCTAATCCTATGCTTAAAGACTTTGGGGCATATTAGCAAGGAGCCTATCGCCGCTTTAGCGGGACTTTTTCCCGCTAAAGCGGCGATTTTTTTATCGCCCTATTAGCAAGCTGTCGCTAACAGGTGTTAGCGACAGCTTCCAGGCGATAGCAAGCGGTTTGGGTGCCGCTTTGCATGTCAGCGATATTTATCGCTAATGACATGCAAAGTAGGCGTTCCCAACCTAAAAGCGACTGAAAGCAGTTGCTAAAATCGTTATCGCCTATTAGCAAGAACGGCGAGGCGATAAAAAACGCGCGCTAACCGCGATTAGCGCACGTTTATTACACCTGGTAGAAACCTGACTTAGCAATAATAGTCTATGGGAGGTGGATTCTACAGCTAAGTCCCCACCTGCCTATTAGCGAGATTTCCCTTAGCGATAGGATTTTTATCGCTGGGAATCTCACGTTAAAGATGGGAATCGCCGCTATCGCTGGATTTTTCATCGCCGTGGAGATAATGGTTGCTAATACTGCGTTATCTCCGCGATGAAATCCAGCGATAGAAGGCGATAAAAAATTCACGCTATGCGCGTTTTGCGATAAATATCGCAACTCCTTGCTAATATGCCCCTTTGTCCCTTTTAACTCGGCGTGGATAGCACTGCGCTAATCCTATGCTTAAAAACTTTGATAGAAAAGCAGACATTTGAGGTGAGCAAATTTAGAGTGTCGCTGGTGTTGAGAGTGCTCTTACTGGCGCTGCTTTCCACCTAAACTTGAGAACTACCCAGAGTTCTCTGCGTCTGTTTTTGCATAATTTATTCGTCACTCTATGCCTGTAAGGGTTTTGTTTTGACTTATACTGGGTGCTCCCTTGTGTCTGGACAAAGCTATACCTCTCTGAAGAGCTCTAACGAGAGCGAAACACGTGTCAGGGGTTGCTTTTATTCATTTCAGGTTGGCTTGGATGATATTTTACTAATCCAAAGCTGTAATACTGTGCCTGGAGTGGTAAAAGGCTTTGGCCATTTACAGCTCGGCAGGGATAGCACTGTGCTAATCCTATGCTTAAAGACTTTGCTGTAAAAATGGCAAAAGACTTTGTCCCTTTTATCTCGGAGTGGATAGCACTGCGCCAATCCTATGCTTAAAAACTTTGATAGAAAAGCAGACATTTGAGGTGAGCAAATTTAGAGTGTCGCTGGTGTTGAGAGTGCTCTTACTGGAGCTGCTTTCCACCTAAACTTGAGAACTACCCAGAGTTCTCTGCTTCTGTTTATATATATATATATATATATATATATATATATATATATATCTGCAGTCTCTGCTAACTTTCACATCCAATCCCTTTGTTGAAAGCAGACGCGGACCACAGGTATAGTGCTGATAATCCTTGTTTATTTGTCGGCCTTGATCACATGACAACGCTGCCTAACTTTACCACCCCTTTTAAAGTGACATGTGCATATCGTGAAAGGACTTGCTCATAGACATAGAAGAAATTTCTCAAAGAGTTTTGCTTAGGGTAAACATATTAGATATCCATACATTCAATATTGATTTGGTACCCATCATCTGCCATTTTTCATTTTAAAATACTCGCCCTCTACATATATAAACATATTAATATGGTTAATACATACTTGAACAGACCCATATTTTTACACTTCTGATTATATAAATAAATGAATAAATAGATGTTCACCGGATAAAATCTGTAAGAACATTAAATATTGTAAAAACAGTTATCCGTGATTTTGAACATATAGGAGGATTTGGAAAACAATTCGTTGCATAATGCTTTTAGCTACCATATAGTTAAAATCCTCATGTCTGTTCTGGGTTGGTGTATGGTGCTGTTCTACATGATCCCTCTAATTTGTATTAGTTCTTGTCTGTCATTTTCAAGTACAATATAAAGTGCTTGTGCTGAGAAAATCAGGGCTACACAAATCATTCCGTGTGTTGTATAAAGTGCCAATGTGCTAAAATCAATTTTAAAAAGCCACTATTTTTGTGGTTAAGGTCGGTTTGGCAGCCTCATCTTATAACAGTCAAATACTTCTTTATATCAGCTCTCTATTCCGGCTTCAACCCTCCAATCGTGTTGTTAACTGTCGCTGTGCTTTATCTGGGAGGGGGGGGAATCCTTCTGATGTTACTGGAGGCAGGTGAATAAATCCTCCGTTGTGTTGAGACCCCCCGGGGATCTACAATCAAGGTACAAGATGTATCTGGTCTCTAATTTCCTAAGAGTTCCCTCTCTATCTCCTCCCCTTCTGTTGATGGGTACTGCATCTATCAGATAATATGTGAGATGGTTTAAATTATTATCATGCGTCTCTTTAAAGTGTCGTGCCACTGGTTATGTTGGATCCTGGTAGGTGATAGCTCAGTATATGTTGTAATATTCTTTTGTTCGCTGGTAATTTTGTGCTACCTACATATTTTAAATTGCAGGGACATTCCAGCACATATATGGCATGGTCAGTTTTGCAGTGTAAAGGTTTGGTTATTTTTATTTCTTCTTCACTGAACGAAATTTTATATGTTTTTTTATTTGTTCCATATTGACATGCCTTACAGCTTTTACATTTTATAAATCCGCTACGTTGCATCAACCAGCTTTGTTGGTTCGTGGTTTCAGGACTACTCTTGACCAGACTAGTGCTCATTGACGGGGCTCTCCTGTAGGTGATCCCCATGTTGTGTGGTAGTGAGGCCCCTATCACTGGATCACTTTGTACAATTGGCCAGTTCAGTCTCATGATCTTTCTAATGGCTTTTTCTTGTGTGTTGTATGCCATAATGAGTCGTAGCTTCATAGGGTTTTCTTTTAGATTTGAGTCTTTGTCTTTTGTTATTAGCAGATTGCATCTGTCAAGACCCTGAGTTTTAATGATGGCAGTCTCAATAGTCTTTTCTGAATAGCCTCGAGACAAGAACCTCCTTTTACTCGCCTGCTGTGCTATTGCTAAATCTCTGGGGTTGCTGCACACTCTTTTTAGTCTAAGCATTTCTCCATAGGGAATGCTTTCAACTAGGTGTCTAGGGTGGAAGCTAGATGAGTGGAGAAATGAATTGCCTGCCGTGTCCTTCCTGTATATTCTAGTTTCTATTCTGTTATTTTCCAGATATACCTCTACATCCAGGAAATGAATCTTTTTGTCACTAATCACTGATGTGAAGTTCAGGTTAATGTTGTTTCGGTTAATAGCAGTGACAAATTCAGTGGCTTCCTCAGTTGTGCCCTCCCACACAATGAACAAGTCATCAATAAAGCATAACAGCAATTTAACATTCTAGTCCATATAGCTTTTGTGTGTGCCGCCCAGGACCAGCTCCTCCCACTAGCCCATGTGTAAGTATGCGTAGCTGGAGGAGAAGCTGGCCCCCATGGCAACACCACGCATTTGCTGATAGTACGTTTTATCAAACAAAAAGATGTTATTGTTTAGACAAAATTTAACCATGTTTACTAACATCACACTGTGTGGGGTCAATGTCATTCTATTTTTCCCCAAGTAGTGTTCAAGGGCCCGTATTCCATCCTTATGATTTATACTGGTGTATAGAGATACCACGTCTAAAGTCATTAACAAATATTCCTTTTTCCATACAAAATCTTTTAATTTGGATATAAAATCACTGGTGTCTCTTATGTAGGATGGTAGCATTTGTACAGAGTCTTGTAGGAAGTAGTCAATATATTGTGAGACATTTTCCAATAGACTATTTTGTGCCGAAATTATCGGTCTCCCCAGAGGTTTTTGGGCATTTTTATGTATCTTTGGGATAAAATAAATATTGGGGATCGTAGGATTTTCTTTTCTGATGAACTTGTATTCGTCCATAGATATCAGTCCCGCACTTTTCCATGCCACTAGTTTGCTGTAAAACTCTTTATAGATCATTTTTAGTGCCAGCACATTACTTATTCGGTAGCAAGTTCTGTCATTTAATTGAGACAGGGCTTCTTCAACATAGTCCTTTTTTACCCACAAGACTACGTTTCCTCCTTTGTCTGAATTTCTGACGATAATTTGGTCGTTTTTTTGCAACTTGGCCATCAACTGGTTGTATTGTAAATTTTTCTTGTTTATTTTTTGTCTGGCATTGTGTATTTTAAAGTTCAATTTCTTTAATTCGGCTGTTACCTGTTCATTAAAAATGTCGATCGCGTCCCTGGGAGCTATCGGGTTAAAGGTCGACTTCATTTTGAAGGGTGTCTTTTTTCTACCCATATCAGATGCCTCCATCTCATGGCTGTTTTCTGCATGTTGGCCCCCTGTATTAAGCAATTCTGTTTGAGTGTTGGTATTACTATTTTCCTCTTGCAATTCTATGAGGGTTTCCAACAGGCTCATATCTGATGTTGTCAAGTCTCCTTGGGAATCACCTGTATGAGATTGGTTCTCCATTCCTGAGTTTGTTTTTCGTTGTAGTAAAGCATGGTATTTTTGCAGTTTTAACTTTCGGATAAATCGGTAGACATCCATTCTGGTGTTTGCATAGTTGAAGTTAGATTCCGGGCAGTAGGAGAGGCCCAAACCCAGCAGTTGTATTTCCGCTTTGTTTAAATTGATGTCTGTTAAATTGATCACTGTCTTCATAATTTCATCCTCGTCAATTATTTGCGGTTACACCAACCGCTCCCGCGTCTCTTGTTGGTGACTGGCTTTTTCTTCCCGCTTTTCGCCTCTGCCTGCGCCTGTAGTTTCGCCTCTTCCTGCATTGCTCCTTTGAGTTCTCAGGCGGAGTGTCTGCCGCCGCTCCTGACACAAAAAATCCAACTCTTCCACTGGAGATAACCTAGATTGTGCCCCGCTTGCATTCATTTGACGGGTGTCTGGCTCTGCTTCACTTTCGATTGCTGAGCTTAGATCCGAGTTGGAGCTGAAGTGGATGAACTTTATTTTTGGGAAGTTTTGTGAAGATTCGTAAACAAGGCCAAAGTTATTAGCAAACCAACAAAAGCTCTTTCTATGAAAACGCAGAGCTTACTATAACTACCCAGTGGCGACCGCTACTAGGTAATATATTATATATATATATATATATATTACCTACTGGCGGTCGCCAGTAGGTAGTTATAGTTAGGACCTCGTTTCTATTCAAAAAGCGTTTTTTCTTTTCCCAATAACTTTGGCGCCGGTTGACGAATCTTCGCGAACTTTTCAAAAACTAGTGGGGCGCTCCGGTCAGCTCCTGTCTTGAAAGTTTTGGGGTGATTCGTCAAGCGGGGGCCGAGAAAAAGGGGGGTCCCAAAATGCGTTTTCCCCATGTTAATTTCCATAGGAAACTTTAGACAAAGCTACAGCCCGAACTGCTGAACGGAATTACACCAAATTTGGCAAAAAGGTAGGTCTTGGTTCAGAAAGAGCCCTTTTTAGGTCTCGGCCTGACGTAAGCAGCGCATGCGCTGCTCTCGTCATACGAGGCTTCTTGGAATTGATACGATTCCAGAAGCCGTGTCCCAGCTCCGCCTTCAGTTTTGATTCGTGCGCGTCGTTTGGCGTCACGAATTATGCCAAAGGCAGTGCAATGATTGCACCGAAGGCATGTCAATCGCTGCTTGTTGGCACCCTGTCTCCTTTTATCCACGCCCAGCGGAATTGGATCTCTTACTGGCAGCGGGAGAGAGTGTCTCCTAATTAGCCGCTATGCACTTTTTTCTTATCATTCGCCTTTTGCAAAGGCAGCCGCGTGTTTATTTTTGTATCGCGCTTTCACTTAAAGTGAAAGCGCGATGCAATTATAAACAAGCGGCTGCCTTTGCCAAAGCCCAGAGCTTGTTAAACTCGTTGGAGGTGCAAGCAGCTCGAGCGCTGCGTTGTGTTCTTTTAGGAGCACACGCATGGCCGCGGCGTTACTCGCTATTAAATATCAGGTCATTTATTCCTCGGGGCCAGGCTTTCTCTACTAGTGATCTCAGTCAGCCCCTCCGACCCCACACCGAGTGGTCTGAAATGGATCTGTGTCCAGAGAATCGAAGCCCCTCTCTGTGTAGGCACTCACTCTATTTATAACGCTCCACTCCCATGGGAAGAGCTATCAGTAGTGTAGCAGGCACAGTGGCACCGGGACCAATGATCTAAGGGTCTCTGGAGTTTAAGGGGCCTTCTGTACCCATATTGTGACTTTATTTCAGCGCCCAAATGGGGACATTAGGGGTGGGGGTATTTTCAGCTTTCATTGGGGCGCGTGGCAGTCTCCCTACGCCACTGCCCTACCAGTGGCATGGGGCAGGGGACCTCGGAAGAGGGTCCCTGCTTTGGGCTGCATCTGGAAATGGGGTATCAGCAGAGTCCGAGGGTGCGATAGCTCAGTAGGTCCCGCCCCCCAACAGGCGCACACCGACCGGGCACGGGCGGTCTGGTCTCTATGCCACCCTGTCTGCAGATTGGCACTGCTGGCTGTGTCTTACAGATGTAAAATATGCCCTTTTATCACACACTCTCTGAAAGTCATCGGCGCTGAAGCCGTAGCGTAATAACCAAAGCCTGTCTGCTTTCTAGTTACACCGTGCGCAGTCTGTTACCTGCCTCGCCCCTACAGCGCTCAGAAGCCCACTCGTGGCTGGGCGGCACTACCTAAAACTATACAAATAAATAAAAGCCAATGCGTCACACTGGAGAGGGCAGACGAGGTGCCCTCAGGTTTCCTGGGGGGTGGGTCGAGTTATAAAGGGTGGGTGGAGCTGTGAGGGGTGAGGGGTGAGGGGTGGGTCGGTCTTGACGCCGCAGGAATCATTTGGAAAGCATTCCTCGCAGTGTTATGGGATCTTAGGGGTACAACCGCAGGGGCTCGCCGGGGCTCTGACTTCCCGTTCACGAGTGCCCGTGTGGGATAGGGGTTTTATAGTTAGGGATGTGTGGGTGGGAGGGGCCGCCTTCCGTCTGGGCAACAAAGAGTCCTTTGTGTCTGACGGGGACATCTCTGGTTGTGGGGTGGGGGTAGGGGCAGAGCAGCTCCCCAGAATGGATGGGGGTCTCATCTGTGCAAGAACAGCACAAGGCATTTCAATTACTGGAAATGGCTGCCGTTTGAAAGCACAAGGGATTTAATGTGACATTGTGGGGGCGATAAGGGGATTGGTCATTCTTAAATTGGAGGGGAGTGTGTGCAGAAGCTCTGGTTCGTTCCCCGCACTGGGATCATCAAGGTCTGCCCCCCCCCATCCGCCCTTAGCTGTAAATGGGAGCCTACGGGGCAGATTTCCACAAAAGATGCCCTGTAGCACTGCCAGTAAATCACCCTTTTGCTAGTGGAGGGGGGTAGTCTTAGTGACATTCAGTCTTTCAACTAAGGATGATAACATTGAGTGTGTCCCGCATTTAAACTAGGCAGAACGAGGGGGCTCAGGCTTGAGGAGTTAAAGCGTCTGCCCAAGATCACACAGTGTTTTCATAAGCCGAAGACGAAATAAGATCCACTTTGGTTTTGACTCCGGTGGACACAAAACCACATTTTCTCCACAGTTCATTTTTTATTTTAAAGTGTCATAAAGGTGGCGGCAAGTCCTAAATGAAGAATGTGTGTGGTCAGGGCATAGCTGCATGTCATCATGGAGAAAAAGAAATCTGTGCACCAATGCACACTTGCATGACTCTGATTTCTCAGTCTGCGGGAAAACTCCACTTGGGTGTTGGAAAGCAGTGAGTGAGGCCGGAGGAGGGGGAGGAGGCTGGGGCAATGCGTTCCTCTAAGCCACGTAAGGCTCCTTTAATCCTAAGGGGATGCCCCCAAACATTGTATCTCCAGAAATCACTGAGTCACAATGCGCTCTCTATGCGGAGTGCCCTTTCTATATTGCTCAGTGGGCCAAAGTGCCGGCTGCAGTCGTCAGTGTGCAGCAACATGCAGTTCACAGGGTTGAATGGTGTGGGGTCTGCTCATTCTCTCATCTGCCCGAGGCCGATAATAAGTGCATCGCTGAGTAGGGTAACAGCCTGAATGCCACATGAGACTGCACCAGCATTCTTACGGGCCATCGCCATTCACAGAGGACAGTCCGGTCCTGCCAGAGACAGCACAACTTCACATGGATAGAAGTCATAGTGTAGATGGAAGATGAGTTGTTGACCGGTTGCCATATAATAAACAATGTCAATGGAGCAGGGAGATTAAGCCATCTGCCCAGGATCACAGGAGGTTGAGCGTCTCAGCCGAGACTCGAACCCGGTTCCCCTGCTCCAAGGTCGACCGCTCTAGCCGTTAGGCCACATCGTCTCCACATCTCCTGCAGGGATTGCCCATTATTTTGCATTCTGTCACTCGATGCTCCATTGACATTGTTTATTATTATATGGCAACCGGTCAACAACTCATCTTCCATCTACACCATGACCTCCATGTGAAGTTGTATTGTCTCTGGCTGCGGTAACATGCTCTGATGACCATTAAACCCCTTAGGGAAAATGTAAAGAAATAATAAAAACATTTAGCGCACTCCCTGTCCAGGATAGACTCGTGGCACCTTGATGTGGTGTTATTACTACACAGCTTGAAGGCAACAGAGGGCTCGCGGGAACTGGGGGCCAAGAAGTCGCCACCAGTCGGAGTAAAACAATGATAATTTGGCTTCCTTTAGCACCTACGAATCTTGCCCGCAATAGTCAGGGCTACTACAATTATGCTATCGGACTCAGAATTTCAATATTTGAATCAAAAACAGCCTCGTTTACCTACCATTTATACTTTACCCAAAGTTCACAAGAATTTGGAACAACCACCGGGGCGTCCCATTGTGTCTGGATGCGGCTCGATACTCGAGCCTCTCTGCAAATATGTTGATTTTTTCCTTAAACCCTTGGCAGAGAAGACGAAATCTTACCTCCGTGATACCATGCAGATGATAAATCTGGTTGATGGTATGCCCTTTGAACCTGACACTCAAATCCTTGTCACGATGGATATTGTTTCGTTATCTACGAGCATTCCTCAACGTCATGCCCTTCAGGTAGTTAAGGTACACCTAGATAGAAGGACGAGACCAGCACGAGTACCAACAGAGTTTATTGTACAGTTGTTGGAGATAGCCATGACACAAAATTTCTTCTATTTCCAGGGTGACCATTTTATGCAGACTAAAGGAGTGGCCATGGGGGCTAGCTTCGCACCGGACTTGGCCATCCTCTACATGGATGAGTTTGAGCAACAACACATTTACTTTGACTTGAACCCGTTCAGAAACCATGTCACATATTGGAAGCGATATATAGATGACGTCTTCATGGTTTGGACTGGGAGCGACTCTGAACTCCTCTCCTTCTTTGGCTGGTTGAATGGAAGGTCTATGGATATTCAGTTCACCATCCATAGGGATAAGTTGACCATCGATTTCCTTGACATATCGATTAAAGCAGCAAACCATTGTCTATACACTACCCTTTATCGAAAACCTACTGAAAGAAACACCCTCTTACGATATGGCAGCCACCATCCACGGGGACTACGTGATAATTTGCCATTTGGGCAATTCCTTAGAATCAGGAGAAATTGTACACTTAAAGAGGATTTCTTTACTGAATCTGATGATTTGATCAACAGACTGATCGAACGCGGTTACCCAAAGCGGATGGTGAAGCGGGCTAGGAAAAGAGCCTGGCACAATCCAAGGGAACTGCTACTGATACCTAAAGAACAATCTAGTGAAAATATGAACAGATTGATTTGTGTTACAACATTTCATACAAAGAGCAATGAAATCCGGCAAATTGTCAATAAACATTGGCCAATTGTGGCCGATGATCTGCAGCTACCTGACCCTCTCATGCACTCATTTAGGAAAGGCAAAAATGTCCGCGACCATGTGGTCAGATCACTCCTGGAACCACCACTACAACCAACTATTCAATCGATGTGGCAACTTCCAGCACTAGTGGGTCACTATAAGTGCGGGAACTGTAAGGCGTGCAGTCTGACACTTGAAACCAAACAATTCAATCACAACAATTGCATGACAAATCTTAAAACCCATACCAATTGCAATACATCCAATGCCATCTATGCTATCCTTTGCCCATGCGATAAAATCTATGTAGGACAAACAACCCAGAAGGTCAAGGCTAGAATACTGCAACACTGCAGCAGGATACGGTGTGGTACCATTGGGGCCCCCTTAGTTGAACACTTTCTAACTTTCAACCATCCCCCAGAATCCATTAAATGGTTGGTCATTGAAGCAATCACATTGGGGATCAGGGGTGGTGATTTAAGCTTAATTTTGAATATCAGGGAATGCAAATGGATGGACCGTTTCAATTCTGTACATAATGGCCTCAACGAGATGGATGCGACATATACCCAATTGTCTTTAATAAATGGTTAATAGGTGCTAAACCTTAGAAATCATTATGCATATTTTAATTAGACATCATCCCAATCCACATATTAGGGTATGCCAAGTAAAGATTGTGCGCCAGTCTTTTAGAACTGGACAGTATGTTGCCACATGTCAATTCACATATTAGGGTATGCCAAGTAAAGATTGTGCGCCAGTCTTTCAGAACTGGACAGTATGTTGCCACACTCTAAACATAACTTTGAGAACAGAGATGGATGCGATATACACCCAATTATCTTTAATAAATGGTAAATATATGTTGAATCTTAGACATCCAACATCATGCATATTTTAATCAGACATCTTCCTAATCCATATATTAGGGTATGCCAAGTATAGATTGTACGCAAGTCTTTCAGAACTGGACATTATGTTGCCACACCCTAAACATAACTTTGTGAACAGAGATGGATGCGATATACACCCAATTGTCTTTAATCAATGGTAAATAGGTGCTAAATCTTAGACATCCAACATCATGCATATTTTAATTAGACATCATCCTAATCCATATATTAGGGTATGCCAAGTAAAGATTGTGCGCCAGTCTTTCAAAACTGGACAGTATGATGCTACTATTTAAACATAACTTTGTGAACATTTGAGATTCTCTGTTAGGTTCTAACCCACATTTTCAGTAAATAACCCCATGTATTACATCCCACTAGAACACCGTTGTGTCCATAACAGGTTATGGTGACATCATTGTCTACATTTATTTATGTTTAACAACTATAGTAGGACATGACAGTAGTATTGTTGTTATTTATTTCAAAGTACCGCTAGTATTTATAATACAATTCGTATGTAAATATGGCTTTAATGCTACGAACATATCACTAAAATTGATCCAGTTTTGCTTATTTCTAAGTTTTTAGAACTGTTCACACATTTCATTTCAATCATTCTAACTTGTGCGACTCCTAATGAAAGGTTCAGAGTAAGCGCTTTTCTTTGACTTCACCCTTTCGCTAACAGACAATGGCAAGGTCAAAATTAATACATCTTGTACGTGCTCGACGTGCACGTTAACTTGCAGTATTTAAGTTGAGCACGTGACTTGAGCTCGTTGTTAGCTGCCAGTAGCACCGCGTCGCTGCAACCATCAGGTACGTCCTAGTACAGTCAGGATGTTTCTAATGCGTCTGAGTGTGTCAGGTAACGCGCGTTTCAGAGACACCTCGCAGTGGGAAATCACATTCCCACTGTCTTAAGTGTTATGTTTCCACTGTTTTCCAAGCTAGCAGGGGGTCGACAGCTTTGTTATTTATGCTGCTTCGCCTTTGTGCCGGGTTACAGATAGACTTTAGACAATTTCTCTGCGTGTAAACCTCGTCTTTCTAAGCCGGCAGGGGTTTGACAATTTTGTAATTTATGCTGCCTCGCCTCTGTGCCGGGTTACAGATAGTTTTTAGAGCGTAGTGTATATTGTTAAATTTTGGACATTCTCTCTGCGTGTAAACCCCGTCTTTCTAGCTAGCAGGGGGTTGACAGCTTTGTAATTCATGCTGCCTCGGTTTCGTGCCGGGTTATAGATAAGCTTTAGAACGCAGTGTATAATTGTTTAAGTTTGGACATTTTACCCCGTCTTTTTGACAACGCTAACTTAGAACCTCAAGCATGAGAGGTGAGGCACTACCGACAGAATGCTTCCCACACACGTTAGCAGTATGCCACATGTTTCTCTTCAGCATGTTTTTCTTTAGCAATTCAGTCCAACCTTTATGCCGGTATTTCTCCTTTTTCAGCCATGGGTTACTGATCAACCTTTGCGCTCTCAATTACGAATATCTACGTTATAATTGACTATAGGTTACTGATCAACCTTGATCCTTCTACCATGAATACCAGCGTGAACTGTGAGTACTTTTAGGAATAACTTCAGCTGGCTTTCTTTACTCCTCACATTTATTAGTCTAAGTACTGATCCTAGTGGATCTTTTATGTCTCTTTTCTTTTAATTTCCCCCCCATGTAGGAGCCCACAAGGCCCACCTAATTAAATACTCAGCTTCGGAGTCCTCCCGCTGTGACTGGTAATTAATCCTCCTTAACCCTTTTGGTAGATACGTTCTTCACTGACACACCTCTTAACTAACTTCATATTATTGTTTATAGGTGCCCACCTTCCCCCTCCCTTGGTCCTGAGGAAGACCCCACCTTCAAAGCGTGAAATCTGCTTGTTCACATAGGGGTCGAAACGTCGACATTATGTATACAAATGATTTGTTTTGTCAAACTTAGATGACAGAGAATATATATCTGCATCGGTTTCGTATTTGTTATGACTGATCATTCATGCATATGCCAGTCATCTGGCAGGATAGGTCGCTATTATCGATTATTGATGTATATATGCGCACTACCTTTCCTTTTGCACATCACCTGCACTCATCCCTATTATGCACTTGTCACTTCACACTGTGTTCACCTGTTTTTGACTAATGTATAAATGTGAAATACATTGCATTCTATAGATTTGATTCATTTCAATATCTGTGATTTAATTAAATCATAACCATTTATGGAATGAGTTAATTGGTGCTGTCATACTTTATTTATTTGATCATTTATTGTTTCTTTATGCTCTGTGAATGCTCTCCACTGTGACATTATCTTATGTACTACTACAATTATGCGGCAGAGTTGAATAAATTATGTGGCATAACAAGGCACATTTTTGATTCTATTACTTCATTATTTTGTCATTTGTCCACATGGCAATACTGTCTGGGCAAAGACTTGACCTCATTAGTACCAGTTTAACAAACCAAATACATAAATAAGCAACTGAAAGATGACCAGTTAACCTTGGGGATGGTCTTCCAAAGCGCGCCAACACATATCCCCACGTTTTAAGTAACTTTTGATCCGTTTGAGCTAGAAACATTTTATTTGTTAAAATTTGCAGATTATGCAGCAAATAGTGGATTATGTGGCAAATGCGGCAAATCCCTAATTATGCAAACAAAAAAAAAGCCACGGCTGCAGAATCGCATAGTTTGAGTGGTCCTGCCAATAGTTCAGTGTTAGATTTAGTTTTTCTAGAGCGAATAGCAGCTACTTCGAAGCGCTTCTGTGTGAAAAAGTGCAGCACAATAAGGATAGTCGAGCAGGACAGGACTTTTTGTTAAAAATGAATGTGTCGGTCTGTAACGCAACTGGTGCTCATGTAAAGCGCTCTGATACCTTTGGGTCTAGTTTGCGCTATATAAAACTCAAAAACAAGAAGCATTAAAAATGCAATAGGTCTCGCCTTTCATTAAGTTAAAGCCATTTGCTTTGCTATACAGTACCATTAGCAAAGCAAATAGCTTTAACTTAATAAAAGGCGAGACCTATTGCATTTTCAATGCTTGTTGTTAAATGGTGTAAATCCGTTCAGTAGTTCCTGAGAAATTAGAAAAAGAAAAAGTTTCGATATCTGTGGCAGCGGAGGGTTCGCGAACCCTCCCGGGCACGAGCTTCACTCTGATTGGCTGCCAACACTCCAAACCAGGAAGTGTTGGCAGCCATCTTGTGACTCGGTAACCGAGTCACAAGAAAAGAGTTGAAAAAAGGTTGAAAAAGAAGAAAAGGGGGCAGGATAGAAACACCCTGACCCCCTAGGCCTGCTCAGGGGGTCCCACAAGGACCCCCAGGAAACAAAAACATTTTTTTTTTAAAAACGGCGGAATTCGCGTTGGGGTCGCGAATCTCGCCAAACTTTTTTTTTAAAATCGAAGCGCGGGCTCCCGCGCTTCATTTTCTATAAGCCCCCGGGTGGGCCAGGTCCCGGGGTCACTCTCAAATAAATTTGCGGGGGCCCGCAGCCCCGGGGACCACCACCTCCCTGGGGCTTTATTGATTATGTGCGGAGGGCACACAGCCCCCCCGCAGCCCTGGGGACCGCCACCTCCCCGGGGCTAATTTTAATGTATGCGGGGGCACTGCGGCCCCCGCAGCCCCGGGGACCGCCACCTCCCCGGGGCTTGAAAAACAAAATGCGTGGGGGGGGTCCCAATCCCCCCATGCTGCCCCAGGGACCGCCACCTCCCCGGGGCTCTCTATCTCTTTTTAAAAGATTTGTGTGGAGGGCTCGAGCCCCCCCACACGCCCCGGGGACCACCACCTCCCCGGGTCACTAAATATTTAAGTTGGGGGGTCTGATATGGACCCCCAAACCCCGGGGACCACCACCTCCCCGGGGTATAGAAAATGAAGGGAGGGGGGCTGCGCGGCCCCCCTCCTGGAGCTCTCGATGGCCCTGGGGACTGCCACCCCCCAGGGCCGGCTCCTGCAATGTCCCGGGTGCCCACCCCCGGGACATTGCTGTTTGATATGGCAGGGCGGGAGCTGTGCGGCTCCCGCCCTGTCATAGCAAACTCTGCTTTGACTTTTGGAAGCGAGAGCAGGAAACCTGCTCTCGCTTCCAAAAGCCAAAGCAGAACTGCTTTTCCACAAGGGGAGCTGCATGTCAGCAGCTCCCCGTGTGGAAAAGCAATGCCGGCTCCCGCAGGACGCGGCGAGCCAGCAGGGACCGTGGGGGCATTGAGGCTCCCCCCACGGTCCCCAACGTAGCATCCAGGCCCCGGGGATGGGGTCCCCGGGGCCAGAGTGGCCCGGGAGGGGGCCACGTGGCCCCCTCCCCTGTGGATTTTTTTTTTTTTAAAGTAAAGGCCGGCCCGGGGGATGGGGTCCCCGGGGCCATACTTGGCCTGAGGAGGGGGGCCACATGGCCCCCCTCCAAAGAAATAAAAAAAAAATTAAAAAGAAAAAACGACTGGCCATGCCCCGGGGGATGGGGTCCCCGGGCGAAATTGGCCTCGGGAGGGGGCCCCCTTCCCGATTTAAAAAAAAAAAGCGGTCAGGCCCTGGGGGATGGGGTCCCCAGGGCCCAAGAAATGTAAAAGAAAGGGGGGCCACACAGCCCCCCTTGAATACTGAGGGTCCCTGGGGGCCAACTAGCCCACCAGGTACCTCCAGTTTGTGCCACAGAGCTGCGTTGCAGAGAGGTGGTCCGAGGCCACGCCCCTTTTTACACCTCTCTGCAACGCAGCTCTGTGGTGCTTACTGGAGGTACCTGGTGGGCTAGTTGGCTCCCAGGGACCCTCAGGATTGAAGGGGACTTAATCCCCCAACTTACAACGCGCCAGGGGGTGCATTTGCACAGTGGTGCACCGAGGGGGCGGGGCCTGAAACAACAAGTGTGCAAACGCGCCCCCTGGCGCATTGTAAATTGGGGGATTTAGTCCCCTTCAATCCTGAGGGTCCCTGGGGGCCAACTAGCCCACCAAGTACCTCCAGTAAGCGCCACAGAGCTGCTTTGCAGAGTGGTGGTCCGAGGCCATGCCCCTTTTTACACCTCTCTGCAACGCAGCTCTGTGGCGCTTACTGGAGGTACCTGGTGGGCTAGTTGGCCCCCAGGGACCCTCAGGATTGAAGGGGACTTAATCCCCCAACTTACAACGCACCAGGGGGCGCGTTTGCACAGTCGTGCAGCGAGGGGGCGGGACTGAAACAACAAGTGTGCAAACATGCCCCCTGGCGCGTTGTAAGTTGGGGAATTAATTCCCCTTGAATATTGAGGGTCCCTGGGGGCCAGCTATCCCACCAGGTACCTCCAGTTTGTGCCACAGAGCTGCGTTGCAGAGAGGTGGTCCGAGGCCACGCCCCTTTTTACACCTCTCTGCAATGCAGCTCTGTGGTGCTTACTGGAGGTACCTGGTGGGCTAGTTGGCCCCCAGGGACCCTCAGGATTTAAGGGGACTTAATCCCCCAACTTACAATGCACCAGGGGGCGTGTTTGCACAGTGGTGCAGCGAGGGGGCGGGGCCTGAAACAACAAGTGTGCAACTAGCCCACCAAGTACCTCCAGTAAGCGCCACAGAGCTGTGTTGCAGAGAGGTGGTCCGAGGCCACGCCCCTTTTTTTACACCACTCTGCAAACGCGGCTTCTGGTGCACTGCTGGTGGGGCGATGAGGTCCTCTTGTGTCCTGAGGACCTCAGGATACAAGTGGACTCCATCCTACGAGCAGCAGTGCGCCACAAGCCGCGTTTGCAGCGTGGTGTAAAAAGGGGCGTGACCTCGGAACACCTCTCTGCAATGCAGCTCTGTGGCGCTTGCTGGAGGTACCTGGTGGGCTAGTTGGCCTCCATGGACCCTCAGGATTCAAGGGGATTTAATAGGGACGTTATAGCTAGAAATTAGCATTTAAAAAACCTTTGAAATTCACTGAAAAAAACACAGGTTTCAGGGACGTTATAGTTAGAAATTAGCATTTAAAAAACCTTTGAAATTCACAGAAAAAACCATAGGTTTCAGGCATGTTATAGTTAGAAATTAGCATTTAAAAACCCTAGAAATTCACTGAAAAACCCATATGTTACAGGGACGTTATAGTTAGTTGGACATTTCACTCGTACAAAACCAGAGAAATTCCGCCGTTCTAGTTAGTTCAGCTAACTATAACTCACGCCCCCGCAATGCACTGCTGATGACGTCACATATTACATCATTCATGACATGGTCAGTGACATCACTGATGACATCACTGATGACATCTCAAATGATCGTGAACAAGGTCTTATGCCAAGACCGAAACGCGTTGATCTGTAGCTTGCACTAGATAATGAGCTGAATATTTAAGTAAAATAAATTGTTGAAATTGCGTTGTGCGACCCTGTTCCTTCTTCGGAGGAGTTTGGTGAATATGTAACGGTCTGGCTCGACCGTGAGGATCCCGCACTGGTACTGAGCGCCGAGAATCCGACAAAAGGAGCCGTTTGTGGGGAAATATATATATATATATATATATATATATATATATATATATATATATATATATATATATTGCTATAGATATAGATATATATGTGTACATTACATTGCGGTCACCAGTAGGTAGTTATAGTTAGGACCTTGTTTCCATAGGAAAAGCGTTATTTTGACTTGCCTATATCTTTGGTGTCGTTTGATGAAACTTCATGAAATTTTTCACAAAATGTGTGCCAGTGATGCTTGCTGCGCATGGAAAGTTTTGAGGTGATCTGTCAAGCGGGGGCTGAGAAAAAGGGGGATCAAAAAAGTGTGTTTTCCCATGTTAATTCCAATAGTACATGTTAACACGCCTACAGTCCAAACCGCTGAATGGAATTGCACCAAATTTGGCAGAAAGGTAGATTTGGTTACGCATATTCTGCTTTTGCTTATTTGGTGTAAATGTGTTCAGCAGCTATTGAGAAAGTTTAGAGAATACAGTTAGTGATATCTGTGACCGTGGATACTTTGTGACGATTTCACGATTAAGCAAAAAAGCACGCACCAACAGGAATGCTGTGATTGGCTAGCCACAACCAGAGCATAATGTTGCGGCCACCATTTTATGAACCAGTACATGGTCCCGGGGGCTGAAATAAAAAACAAAAATGTTGTATAAGGGTCAGAGTAGAGGTACCCTAACCCTATGTTTGATATATAGGGGTCTTTGAGGGACTTCTGATAGGAAGAAAATATCAAGAAAAGGATTTTCAAAATGGTGCGCGATATTCGCGGATATGTCATGACTAGCAGCGCGGCTCCCGTGTAACGTCGCGACATATTCGCGAATATCAGAGATACATGAAAAAAAAAATATTTCATACATGCACACTCACTCACACACTCATTCACCCACTCACAGACCTACTCAGACAGTCACACACCCACTCACAGGCCCACTCAGACACTGATGCACTCACTGGCAGACTGACTCAGAGACTTAGACGCCCACTCACAGTCCTGCTCAGACACTGATGCACCCATTCACAGACCCACTCAGAGATTTAGACACCCACTCACAGACCCTTCAGAGACTTAGACACCCACTCAGACATTGACGCACCCATTAACAGACCCACTCAGTGACTCAGACACCCACTCACAGGCCCACTCTGATACTTGCGCACCCACTCACTAACCCACTCTGAGAGTGAGACACCCACTCGCAGACTCACTCAGACACTGGTGCACCCACTTACTGACCCACTCAGAGACATGCTCACTCAGACATGCAGCACAAAAAGCTGCAAAAACTAAGATTTCAAAAAAAATTGTATTTGTGCGGCTTTGCTGCCTGATGGATAGCTTCAATGCACTGCTCTCCAGCAGTGACTACCGTGCTGCAGTCCATGCAATACATCGCCATGTGGCTTAATTCAGATGCAATCTCCACACAATGGCTCTCTACTTCTAAGGGGACTTTCTGTCCTGGCACAGATTGTGCAGCCGAGGATGTTGATGTTCACGCAGCTTTTTTTTCCTTCCATGCTCTCTTTAGTTGGTTTGAATGATTAGCATTCAGATGGTACAACATAGATCTTGTACCACAAGAGTATATTTTGTTGGACCCTCTTGACAGGGTCTTGTCGGAGAGAGAGCACGTTAGCAATTTTGTCACCGTCTTTGACTCTCCAGATGGTATGGTAAAAAAGTCCCAGGCAATGTTTGCCTTCCTTTCTGCAGGCCCTTTATCCCAACAATCTACATCTTCCACCTCTTGCACATCTTCCTCTGGCTCCTGTGCCACCTGATCCTGCTGTCTACCTTCTGTTGCCATTTTGCTCTGCCAAAAATACAAAATACCAGCTCTCAACAGAGTACCGCAGTAAACCACAGCTACCTGCTGAGAATAATCCTAGAAGCAATGGAAGATTCAGGAAAAGAGATATGGGTGGTGTCTTCCTATTAAGATAATTAAAAAGTGTCTTGTCCAATCGTATCACTTTCTTTCCACATCACATGATCTTCGCGAACACCGACGTCGTCATCGCAAAAACAGAAAATACAATATAAAAGTGGTTTTCACTAAAATAAATACAGAAAGATGTTGAAACATTATGTTAATAAGCACCTATTGTCAAACATACTATACAATATGTGTAAATATGTGTTTTACACTTGTTTGAAAGCACGTGGTCTTCGCGATTACTGACATCATTGTGACTTCCGGCGTCGCCAGGAAAACAGGAAATTCAATTGTAAAGTAGTTTTCATTAAAATAAATAGAGAAAGACAAGTGTAAACATTATGTTAGTAAACACCTTTTGTCAAACTTTCTGTACAATATATGGATATATGTGTTTTGAACTTTTAAAAAACACGCGGTCGTCGCGATATCCAATGTCATCGCAATTCAATTCAATTTATTTATTATGATTTGGAATTCCGAAGAATTCCACATAAAAATACATTTTAAGAACAACATTACACTCCATAAAAATTGCCAATACTAAATTCATCATAGCATATCATGTAAAAGCACAAATGAACATATCAGTGGCAGCCATTCTATAAATTTTCGAGTGCCAAGAGGAGTGAACCATAAAGAGTCAGATTACCATGGATGAATACTTGCGGACTTATACGAAATTTATAATCTAATACTATCATAAAACTTTCAAAATTAAAACCTTATTATAAAATGCGAGAATTTGACAGTTCGCTATACAGTACTAGATAACGAGCAGAGTAACCATGTAGTAAAAAATGATAATTTGTCTATTCACTAAACAGTACAATATAACCAACAGCATAATAGCAGTGCAAGAGTATTTAAATACTTTAAAGGGCCATTTTCTGCGTGAAACCCATGATAATTAGCAGCAAAACAAGGGTTTAGTAAGGTGCAAGAGATCATACAGGACACGTAACTAGCAGCAAAAAAGTTTGTAAAAGTGCACGTACTCAATTGCGTACATAGTAAATCAGCCTCTTCTGTTCCTTAACCTTAAGACTGAAAAGTCAAAAAAGTGCAAGTGCTCAGAACATACCTATTAAATCGATCAATACTGCTCTAATATATATTTAAAAATTGTTTAAAAAAGCTAAAAATTTGAAAACACATAACTTCAGATGGGGGTGACGACAGACAATTCCGGGCCTCTTCTGCTGTGGCGATATTATACTTTAAAAAACAATTCCTTAGGTATCTGCAACGTATTGATTGTAATGCGGGACAAACGAATAGGACATGATTTAGGTCTTGTATACAGGAATTACATAAATGACAATATCTTTCGTGTCTAGCAATACGCTCCCAAGCTCCTGTTACAATTCTTAGAGGAAGTAAATTCAGTCTAAGCAGCAGAATCACCCTATGTACTCCATGTTTAAGATTCCATAAAACATAAGGTTGCGGTTTTTTGCCAATACTACTCCCCACAATACAGTCATTATTACTATTCTCTGTGCACATTTTAATATCTCTTTCACGAGAAACCCCATAGATTGTTTTCTTAATTCTGATTTTCAAAGCCCTTTTACAGAGGACCGCCGCCCCATCCTTATCTAAGCCGAACATTATTAAAGCTTTTAGATAATTCCTAAAAAGAGCACTCTTTTCTTTCATATTTGCAAAAATGTCTCTGTACAGTGCTACCCGTAGCAGATTCTCTGAGCTATTTAACAATGCATTGCTCCATCTTAAGCACGCAGCCATTGATAGCACATAAGTGGAGAGTAAACCAAATTCAAGCCTAAGCGCTGCAATAGGAGCAGCGCGATTCAAATTACATATTTGGCGCCAGATTTGCCCTTCCACTTTCTCAAATTTGTCCCATTCTTGTGCATCTATTGTTTCACTGGCATAGCTCAGTGTGGGTGGAATCTTTATTTTATAGACTGATATGATATGTGAGAAGTGTCTTTTCCCGCAGTGTGTGTACAAACGGTTAATTGCAAAGGCTTGTGAAATTGCTTTGCCTTTGCAGTGATCCATATGATTGCTAGCTGAACACCTGTTTGTAAATATTTTTCCTAAATATGGATAAAATTTTACTACTTCCAGTTTCTCTTTTCCCAAAAACCACTGCAAGTTTTTTCTGACCTTACATCCTTGATAACTAAAAATCATGACTTTGCTCTTTAAAATATTTATTTTTAAATAGTACTCTTCTGTATACCTGATCAACTCGGCAAGTCGTCTTTGTAGTCCAATTGGGGTTAAATCCATTATTTTGGCGTCATCTGCATATAGCAGACAGCTCAGCTCTAAATTTCCTAATTTAGGGGGATCCCCTTTACTGAGCCCCACTCTTCTTGGCAAATCATTAATATTAATAGAAAAAAGTAAAGGGGCCAAAAGGCACCCCTGCTTCAACCCATTATTAGTTACTATTTTTATCGAGAGGCCTTGTGTTCCCCTAATAAAACCTGAGTCCAAGTGGAGGAGTGAAGAGCAATAACTAATCGTAAAGATTCCCTGGTATCCCCATGGTGACCAATTTCCTCCACAGCTTCCCCGATCTACCCTGTCGAATGCTGTGGAGAAATCTATAAAAGCCGCATATAACGGCATTCCCCGACTTACTGGATATTTTTCGGTTAAGGTTTGTAAGGCGGTGATATTATCCAAAGTGCCACTATTTTTACGAAAACCTGTTTGTTCTAAGGGAATGAAATTATTTCCAAATGCCCAATATTGCAGATGAGTGAGGATGCTCTTTGCAAATAATTTCCCAGTTGCATCCAGGAGAGAAATATGTCTAAAACTGGCAGGGGAATTTTTGGACCCTTTTTGTACAGTGGAACAATTATACTTCCCTTCCAGGATTGTGGGATATCTCCATGGGTATAACAATGGAAAAACAACGGATGCAGAAATTTCGCCCACTCTTCACCATCCTGTTTTATTATGGCTATTGGTACGTCATCTGGGCCCATTGCGCTGGAATATCTTGCCCCTTTAATGTAACCCTCAATCTCTAAGCATGATGGTGCACCATAATCGCTCTCCACGGTCGGGGCAGTGCAAACCTCTTGATTCTGCCCAACTGCGGGATTTAAGGCATAAAGCTGGGAAATATACGTAGACCATTCTGCTTCTGGGATTAAAATAGGTTTTGACTTCTCTCTCCCATCACAAAATGTTGCAATCAGTGCCCAATACTTCCTTGTATCTCCAGAAAGAGCAACCTCTCGCAGTCTAACCCATTTTGAGTCTTCAACTCTTCTACGATCCGATATCATTTTCCTTTTCCGTACTTGTTTCAGTCTATTAATTTCTCTTTGCCTTTGTATCGTGGGCAGCCTAAATTGATCTCTAATTAAAGCGTTAATTTCCCGATTCAATTTTTTAATTTCCCATGATATATTTACTAATGGTGCAAAACTGATGACTTGCTTCTTTCTTCCAAAGGTTCTAATTGCAGCCAAGATTCTCTCAAACCTGTGAACAGGGGTTTCTTGGGTGCAAGTAAAGGCAGTATTTTCAAAGACCCTCTTAAAATTTGGGAGCGAATTATTTGACCAGCAAGTGCGCCCATTATTGCGATTATATAAGACCTTTTCATCCCTCTGATTCCAGAGTTCAGGCTTCTCAATTTCTATATCAACATTAACGGCTAAAATACTGTGGTCACTCATATTTGTGGAAAATACCTTAAATTGTGTACATACATTAAATAGTTGGTAAGATACCGCCATGTAATCAATTAGGGAGTGACCATATGCACCCCGAAAAGTATAAGCAGCAGGGGAGTCCTCTGGAAATCTACCATTTAACGTTACAAGGTCTAAAATTATGCAGAAGTAACAAGCCTCGTTTATCTGATCTTAAATGGTCCGGCAATACAGAATCTGGAATGGACCATACTTCCTCCAATTCAAGGTTTGAAAAAGACATAACTGCACTGTTGGATAATTTGGCATTAAAGTCACCCACCATCATAATCCGTGAGCATTCTTCAATGTTACTTAACTTTTGCACAAAAGTACAGATTGATTCGACCAATGAGTTCGACGCTCTCCCAGGAGGAATATACACATTGACCAGTAAAAGAAAAACTGCTTGCCCCAAGTTATCTTCACCAATCCTCAACTTCACTCCAATACAACATTTTGAGGGATGCTTATAGATCACAGGCCTCCATCTCATGGCACAGCTGAGTAAAATAGCTAAACCACCACTAGCATGCCCTTTTACAGATGTTTTTGCTGTACAACAATACACATAAAAGTTCTCAAACTGAAAATCCTCCCCATCCAGGTTTCCTGGAGGCAAATTATTTTGGGGTCATATTCTAATAATGATTTAAGCTTGCAGCTCCTTTTTCCTACCCCCGCTACATTCCAGGATAGGATTCTTCCCAATTGGCTACCCCCACACTTTGGGCTTTGTAGTGGTTATTTTTGACCCATTCAGGGTACCAGCTACCCAACTCCACTTAGCCACCTCATCCTCCACATTGGGACTACTAAGCCTTCGGACTTCGGGACCTAAAATGTTAATTTCTCTGTTTCCTAGATTTCTCCCTACCGTTATTTCAATGTCTTTAAGGTCTATGGGGATTTTTGCGCCCCTGTTATTAGAGAACCCACACCCTTGCATCTGCTGAACCATTCCTGAGCTTTCAAACGGAACTGGGCAAGGGGGTACACTAGAGAACACATCTATACCTCTTTTCCTAAAGCAATCTACATTAGCTATTACTAACATTGAAACTACCCCTGACTTAAATGTAACTCTAGTACTTGGGGGGTGCTCCTCCAATCTAAGTAGACCATCTCAAGGTCTTTGCTTGTTATCGGACCCAAGTCCTTTATCTCTGTTAACAGCTGTAGAAGGGCACTTCTATTCAGTAACATTGATTCAGTTTCAAACAGAGAAACAAAGAGCAAGATCCTACTCACCTGCCCGACTACTGGCCCTGTATTCCCTATTGGCCTTTTACCAGGCTGCCCTAAGACCGGACCCCTCTCTAACATAACCCTGTTGCTATTACAACCTGTGATCAAGTCCCCCTCCCCGACATTCCCCTGGCCGGAATCAAACCGTACTGGGAAAGTATCCCGTCCATGGGGACGAAGAGGGGCACCTCCAGCAGCTAAGACTTGTTCTATTACAGGCTCATGTGAGTTTTCCAATACGTTTCCAGGTGTGGGGTCTCTACTTATTTCATAATTAACCAAGTTAATGTTCCGGGGAAGATTCTGGTTCTGATTCTCACTGTCGCCTATGTTGACTTTAGGAATCCCATTTTCTTCCTGTCCCTCTTGGCTCTGTGGGTTAGTCAGCACCAAGTTCGAGCAGATCGACTGATTATCATTATCTTGCCCAGTTTTTTGACCCGTATTCAATGTGGAATGCCCCAAAATCCCGGGAACCTTTCTACTTGGAGGTGATTTTGTACTATTTAACTCCTCACTTACGGGAGGGAACCGCAATTTTTTCTGTTTCCGTTTTGGGATGCGTCGAATCCTGTTCTTCTTCTTACCCCTCCGACCAAGTCTGGTATTACTTTCTCTCAATACGGGGACCTCCCCTAAGGGTGCAATAGCTAAAGTATTTGCTGATTCTTATATTAACTGTAAGCATGAGTTGTATGAGATACTTTTTTTAAAAAATTGGGTATACTCGTAATGGGGGCGTAACCGGAGATACTTTTAAGTTTAAGTTTCCCCCTTGGCTAGTATGCTGAGCACTCTCTGGATGTTGCTTAACTGGGGATAAACTTACAATTGGGCTACCTCTGAGCGGTACAACTTTAGAACCCTCATTCGTTTCCTTCGTTTCCCCATCCTCTAATTTAATACCACTTTTTGGCATCCCGTTACATATCTGACATGAGCGACAAGCTACCTCAGGAACCTTTACCAATTTATTTATGGCTTGATTGATCTGATTGAGTTCTTGGACCCCTATTAATATGGGAGAGAGGACTTCCAATATATGATCAGAATCTACCATACTTTTTTCTAACAAAGATAAAATTGAGGAGAGGATTCTCTCCAATGCATAGAAAATCTCCAAGGTTCCCCCACCGTGTATTCTCAATTGAGTTCATGATGTTCTCTGCTCCCTTATCCAGTAATACTGCTGATGTCCCTTCGGCGGAAAATTCTAATGAATGAACATGTGATAAACTAGTGGGGGTACTACTATACAGGGCGGGCATATGTGGTTGACTAGCTAATAAGACTGGAGACACTCCCAAATCCGGATCCCTCTCCATGGCGCTTGTTTTTCTCATATGCGCCATCAGTTCTTCGTTCTTTTCCATTTGTTTAGCAATATCCGGTAGAGTATAGCCCTCCATTTTCGCCAGTTCAGAGCTAGAGCTAAGGTCTGTACAATTTGGTACCTTTAGCGACAGCGCACCCAATTTTAACGGAGAGAGACCTGACTTGAATCCGATCGTACTTCTTGGATTGGCTTGAGGATTGTCGAACAGAGACACCGACCCTGCCAATGGTGATAATGGTGTAATTTCCTTTCTATTCAAGTTCTCTTTCGGGGGGGCCTTCTGCTTTGCCTACCGCCAGATCCATTTCCATCTTACTATCCTCCCCTCCTGTTTGTAAAACAACAATTTCACCGGGTGGCTGTGTAGATGACGACAACTGAATATTTTCACCATTATTATTCTGTTGAATAATTACGATGGGATAAAGGGCTGCTTTAACCTCTGGATTAGTGGACTAAAAGCCCTCTTCATTCTCTGATAGTACATGGGTGTCCATCTCCACATCTTCCTGGGCCTCCTTTTTCTCTTCCTTTGTCCCCTTACCACGCTTGGAGCACCTTACACCTTTTGTAAGCATTGACATCACCGATGGGTAAGTTTTCAAATGTAAAAGGTGATCCCTATTTCTCCTACGCCGGATGGTTTTTTGGAGTTTAAGGGGACTACTGTGGTTCGTATAGCGACTTACTGAGCTAGCTGATGGCCCTGGATGGCCTGTTACTGTTTCTACTGATGGGTTTGAGCGCAAGCACCTGGATGGCATTACAAAATACAAAAAAGAATAAGAAGTCCAGCTCTCTGCTCTTCTGCAATTACTCCACTTTTCTCCACCAACTCCACAAACTCTCTTAAAGGGGGGGGATTCACACCCCCAACTCCCACCACCTCGCCCACAGTCATTAACCGCGCCCTATGTAAGTTATTGCGACTTACCGGGCCGCGTGAGGGAAATGGGAGTGGGGAAATCAGTGCTCTCAGCCCTCAACTGCCCTTAACTGGGGAGTGCTGGAAAGTGCAAAGGGCACAGGTCCACAGGTCCACAAGGCCGTAGGTCCACAGAGATCCACAGAGCCACAGTACCTCGAAGCCACATGCTCAACTCCTGACTCCCACTCTTTTCTTTTCACCCCTCGCTGTAGCTATAGCTGTAGCAAAAGCTGTGGGCAGAGCGCTGAAAGGAAGCGAAGATGTTTACGGGACTTTTGTGTAGGCGAAACAAGGCAATATAAGGGAGCAGGCAAACAGCAAAACCACCAGAGTGCTCCCCTCCTCACTTGCATCCGTTCTCGCTCTCACCCTGGACGCAGTCACTGGCTTCTTCCACTAGCGGATCTTCGGATAGGTCTTGTGGATCGCTTTGCCTCGACCACTTAACTCTCGAGGCTGCTCAAGTTACTGCAAGTCACAACAGTGTTCAATGCTCAGTGCCTGCTCGGTACATGTGCCAGTGTTCATCTGCCAGTGCTCAGTGCCTGCCTGCCTTAAGCTTCAAGGGTGTTTCATTACGCACGCCGCCGCTGCCTTTGACCGCCACTGACCTCAGCCCGTCCGCCGCCTCTGCCTCCTGCTGCGGGCGGGGGCCGTAGGGATGCGGGGTCGCACAGTTGATCCGGCAGCCGCGGTCGTGGACACGGACACAGAGCACAGACAGGACTTGAGCGGCTTGCTCCGGTGCTCCGGTGCCAATACCGACACCGCTTCAACGCCCTGCTCGGTTCGGCCCAATGCACAACGCCGCTCAGCCGCTCACGCCGCTCAGGCACTCCAACTCCAACGCAACGCACCAATGGTCCTCTGAGACGGAAACGGAAACGGAAGCAACTTGCAACATCCGTCATGGCCGCAAAAACTGAAAATACAATTCAAAAGTGATTTTCTTTAAAAAAAAAAAAATACAAAAAGAGAAGTTGATACATTATATTAGTAAACCCATACTGCCAAACATTCTTTAGAATACCTGTAAATATGTGTTATACACTGTTTGGAAAACATGATGTTGCCGTGGCGTCTCCGTGGAAATTGCGAACATGTCATGACAAAAAAATAAAAAAAAGAAACACTCAATTAATAATGCACTAAAACAAATGAGGAGTCACACAGAGAAATCCATAAATTAGTGGTCCATTTTACACCTCTAATGTATAATATCTCATTTTAGAAAACAAACCTTAGAAATAGACTGAAAAACTAAAGGTTACATGGACGTGATAGTTAGGAAAAAAAATGTTTAAAAACATTGAAATTCACTGACAATACCAACAGTTACAGGGATGTTATAGTTAGGAAATACCATGTAAAAAACTTTTGAAATTCACTTAAAAAACCAAAGGGTACAGGGATGTCATATATAAGAAATAAAATTAGAAAAGCCTTAGAAATTCACTGAAAAAAACAAAGGTTACACAAACGTTATAGTTAGGCTCAGATTTCACTTGTGAAAAACCAGTGAAATTCAGCAGTTATTGTTACCTGAGCTAACTATAACTTACACCCCCGCAATGCACTGCTTATGACCTCACATATTACATCGCTCATGACATGGTCAGTGACATCACTGATGACATCTCAAATTACATCACTGATGACATCATCCACAAAACTACTCAGACACCGACTCACACCCCCATAGAACCTCTCATACACCCAATTTCACTGCCCACCAACCCCTCACATACCCATTCACAGACCCATACCAGTACTCACACAACCAATCCCTCATCCATAGAGCCACTCACACATCCACTCACTCATACAGCCACTCACACATGTACTAACTCATCCATACAGCCACTAATGCACCCACTCACTCACTAATAGAGCCACTCATACATCCAGTCATTCAGACATTCAGGCACTTACGCACCCACTCATACACCCTTAAAGCCACTCACACACCCACTCTTTCACCCATACAGAAACTCACACAGCCACTCACTCACCCATACAGGTACTCAAGCACCCACCCATATAGCCACTCACACTGCCACTATTTCACCAATTCAGCTAGTCACACACTTGCTCGCTTACCCATACAGCCACTGACACAGCCACTCACTCACCCATACAATCACTCACACACCTACAGAACCACTTACATACCCATTCACACATCCATAAAACCACTCACTCCCACTCACTCACCCACAGCCACTCACACAGCATTCACTCTCCAATACAGCCACTCACACCCACTCACTTGCCTATACACACACACTCAAACAGCTACTCACTCACCCATATAGCCACTCATACAGCCACTCCTTCACCCTAGTTACGCAGTAGTAGAGGATAACTAATCACTTTATATTGTTAATTTCATGTGAAATGTTTAGAACGAAGTAGCAATGACTGTAACATCAAATAAAATTACATGTTTTTGAAGAGGGTCTAACTGTTACAAAATGGACGCCATGGTAGCTCCGAAATCTGATGGCACTTTGAACTTGTCCTTTTTCTGTGTTTATTGACCTGTTTGTAAATGTGTGTTGTGCAAAAACACCAGTGTGTGAACAAGACTGCCTTGACAGTCGAAACACGTTACTGGCAATAAAATCTGTGGATCAGCAAATTCCCTGAGTGTGTGCCTACTTGGTTTCTTACGTAATATGATAGCCGATGGGCTCTGCCGGCAAAGCGCACCAGCTACCTACGGGCGTGTGGGGGCGGAAGGAGCAAATCGAGCAATCTAATCGTTGTATATATATATATGGTGTCTTGACAACAATTTCTTTGTCTTCAACAATGATGTGTATGTCCAGAAGAGGGGTGTTGCGATGGGGGCCTGCTTCTCTCCCAGCTATGCGTGTTTACACGTAGGCTGGTGGGAGGAGCAGGTCCTCAGACGCATACACTCTACTGATTATAACATCCATGTGCAGCATTGGTTTAGATTCATTGACGATATTTTCATTGTGTGGAAAGGAAATGTCAAAAGTGCTACAGATTTTGTTGATAAGATCAACCAAAATACTGTTAACCTCAAGTTTACCTCCCAGATGAGCAATGAAAGTATTGAATTTTTGGATGTTAAGGTGTTTGTAAAAAATGGACAAATTGCTACCACATTGCACAGAAAAGTCACTGCTGGCTACTCTACACTGCATGCCAGCAGTGCACACCCCAAACACCTTATAGATAACATCCCTTATGGAGAACTATTAAGGCTTAAAAGAATCTGTACCAATCAGAAAGATTTCGAAGTATGTAGTAAAGAGGCTTTGGACAGATTTAGAGAGAGGGGATACAATGAAAAAAGGTTACAGGAAGCGTTGAATAAAGTCAGCAATAGATCTAGGGACTCCCTACTTCCCAAACCCAAAGATGACAAGGAGTTAATCCCAGAAGAAGGAACACCCAGGCTTATCACCACATATAACAGGCAGGAGAGGAAAATCAGTTCGATTGTCAAGCGCAATTGGCCTATAATAATGACAGATGGTGTATTAGCCCCAAGACTTCCTGACCAACCTACTATCACCTTTAGGAAAGGTCCCTCTATGCGTACACAGATTATGAAAAGCAGTCCTGAACTCACAACTTCCAGTACATGGTTAACAACTAGACAAGGGTTTTTTAAATGCACTTCTT
This sequence comes from Calotriton arnoldi, assembly GCA_963921515.1. Classification (NCBI taxonomy): domain Eukaryota; kingdom Metazoa; phylum Chordata; class Amphibia; order Caudata; family Salamandridae; genus Calotriton; species Calotriton arnoldi. Next base: position 2,172,013 of record CAWUFW010000604.1, on the reverse strand, counting down.
GCCGGGCGTGCAAGTTCGGGGTAAATACCACTGAGTATTTTACTCCATTCGGTCCCTCGGCAATTGCAATTAAGGGTAACTTTGGATGTAGGACAGACTTTGCGGTCTATGTTCTGACGTGCACCTGTGGCTTACGATATGTGGGTAGTACCAAGCTACAGGTGCATGTCAGAATACTACAGCATCTACGTGCTATTGTAAATAATGACCCGATGTACCCTGTGGTACGACATTTTAAAGCAGAACACAATAACGATCTTAATTGCCTGCGATATTATGTCATAAAAGTGGAGCCAAAACCACGCCAAGGTGGTGACAGGGAAAAAATGTTACGAAAACTGGAATCTACAACAATTTTGGAATTAGACAGTAAAGTGCCTAATGGCCTTAACAATACTGAGGACCTTCACTATTTCTTATAATAGAGGGCCAATGTGGAAGGAGGAAGCACTGACTTTTACTTTTACTTTGACTGTTACTTCTACTCCCATTATTATGTACTGTACCCCCGAATCCTTGCCCTTTATAAGATTCCTGTTACCCAGGAGCACTACGCTCTCCTCCTCATTGATAGGAGTATCAGAAAATCTCCTCTTGCACTTGCATTAATGCAGATAAAGATAACATCTTCACGCTTCTCAAGCAATTTTATTATTTTATCACACCACGTACACACAGGAGTTTATTGTGTATATATACATTTTTTTAGGTAGCACTTGCACACTTTTTAAGGGTTATATAGATATATATTAGTATTTTTTATATATATGTTTATTGCTGCATTTTTCCATCTTAACAGTTTGGTTATATGTATGATAAAGTATGGTCTCGTTAGGCACTGTCATTCATTTTTTGCAATCATTTGGAACCAACTAATTTTTGTACATAGGCAGTGCTCAACAAATTGCGATTTTGCACATGCAGGTATTTAACTATGTTTTTAACCTATGTTGATCCATGGTTTTATCCTAGGCACAGCAACATCTTTTCATGGATGGCTAATAATAATATTTATGTATTTATTACAGTATTTATATATTTATATATTTATTTTAATATTATCATCCTATGGTATTTTACCGACATATTAATTGTGCTCGCACTATCATCAAGATCATATGTGAAAGACAGACTACAAACTAAAAGAAATGTTGGAATGGTTTATAGTATTTTTTCTATGTTCAGAAATCACGTGGTGTTTCAATGAAATTTAAAAATTGCGAACTACATTCATTCTGTATGTGATCAAGGACTGTTGAAGTCCGAAATGCGTCATTGAGGAATAAAAAGACAACTTAAGCCATACCTTCCAGTGGTCCGTGTCTCTCTAACCGCCGATGGGAAGCTGGAGAGTCGTTTGTTGTTTATATATATATATATATATATATATATATATATATATATATATATATATATATATATATATATATATATTTTCAACACACTGGTTCGCTCACATAGAGACGCACTCGAGCTTCCACGAGGTAACCAGCCTTTATTTCATCAGGTATGGATATGATTCAAAAGCAGGTGGGTAATGCAGCTTTCCTCCTTGCCGACGCGTTTGAGTTTCCTCTTCTTCCAGGGCTTGTGGAAAGTTCGTGCTATGGTGGGTAGGGCTCCCATTATATGTACAAAGTCCCGCCCTCAATAGATGCATAACGGAGACTTGTGGGAGTCGTAGTTCCCTAAAATACACAAAAATAAAACGCACTGATTACTGCTGGTTTAAGTCCTGGGTGGACCCCCGCCCTCTGACATATCCTCATCCTGCATTTCAGCCCCACATTCAAGACGGTGTATCCGTGCTTTGTGGCCCCTTTAAGATCCTTGGGTGGTGCAGTCTCTGGCGGATGAGCCTCCGCCTGGATTATTTTCAACACACTGGTTCGCTCACATAGAGACGCTACTCGAAGCTTCCACGAGGTAACCAGCCTTTATTTCATCAGGTATGGATATGATTCAAAAGCAGGTGGGTAATGCAGCTTTCCTCCTTGCCGACGCGTTTCGAGTTTCCTCTTCTTCCAGGGCTTGTGGAAAGTTCGTGCTATGAGTCGTAGTTCCCTAAAATACACAAAAAATAAAACGCACTGATTACTGCTGGTTTGAATCATATCATATCCAGTGTGTTGAAAATAATCCAGGCGGAGGCTCATCCGCCAGAGACTGCACCACCCAAGGATCTTAAAGGGGCCACAAAGCACGGATACACCGTCTTGAATGTGGGGCTGAAATGCAGGATGAGGATATGTCAGAGGGCGGGGGTCCACCCAGGACTTAAACCAGCAGTAATCAGTGCGTTTTATTTTTTGTGTATTTTAGGGAACTACGACTCCCACAAGTCTCCGTTATGCATCTATTGAGGGCGGGACTTTGTACATATAATGGGAGCCCTACCCACCATAGCACGAACTTTCCACAAGCCCTGGAAGAAGAGGAAACTCGAAACGCGTCGGCAAGGAGGAAAGCTGCATTACCCACCTGCTTTTGAATCATATCCATACCTGATGAAATAAAGGCTGGTTACCTCGTGGAAGCTCGAGTGCGTCTCTATGTGAGCGAACCAGTGTGTTGAAAATAATCCAGGCGGAGGCTCATCCGCCAGAGACTGCACCACCCAAGGATCTTAAAGGGGCCACAAAGCACGGATACACCGTCTTGAATGTGGGGCTGAAATGCAGGATGAGGATATGTCAGAGGGCGGGGGTCCACCCAGGACTTAAACCAGCAGTAATCAGTGCGTTTTATTTTTGTGTATTTTAGGGAACTACGACTCCCACAAGTCTCCGTAATGCATCTATTGAGGGCGGGACTTTGTACATATAATGGGAGCCCTACCCACCATAGCACGAACTTTCCACAAGCCCTGGAAGAAGAGGAAACTCGAAACGCGTCGGCAAGGAGGAAAGCTGCATTACCCACCTGCTTTTGAATCATATCCATACCTGATGAAATAAAGGCTGGTTACCTCGTGGAAGCTCGAGTGCGTCTCTATGTGAGCGAACCAGTGTGTTGAAAATAATCCAGGCGGAGGCTCATCCGCCAGAGACTGCACCACCCAAGGATCTTAAAGGGGCCACAAAGCACGGATACACCGTCTTGAATGTGGGGCTGAAATGCAGGATGAGGATATGTCAGAGGGCGGGGGTCCACCCAGGACTTAAACCAGCAGTAATCAGTGCGTTTTATTTTTTGTGTATTTTAGGGAACTACGACTCCCACAAGTCTCCGTTATGCATCTATTGAGGGCGGGACTTTGTACATATAATGGGAGCCCTACCCACCATAGCACGAACTTTCCACAAGCCCTGGAAGAAGAGGAAACTCGAAACGCGTCGGCAAGGAGGAAAGCTGCATTACCCACCTGCTTTTGAATCATATCCATACCTGATGAAATAAAGGCTGGTTACCTCGTGGAAGCTCGAGTGCGTCTCTATGTGAGCGAACCAGTGTGTTGAAAATAATCCAGGCGGAGGCTCATCCGCCAGAGACTGCACCACCCAAGGATCTTAAAGGGGCCACAAAGCACGGATACACCGTCTTGAATGTGGGGCTGAAATGCAGGATGAGGATATGTCAGAGGGCGGGGGTCCACCCAGGACTTAAACCAGCAGTAATCAGTGCGTTTTATTTTTTGTGTATTTTAGGGAACTACGACTCCCACAAGTCTCCGTTATGCATCTATTGAGGGCGGGACTTTGTACATATAATGGGAGCCCTACCCACCATAGCACGAACTTTCCACAAGCCCTGGAAGAAGAGGAAACTCGAAACGCGTCGGCAAGGAGGAAAGCTGCATTACCCACCTGCTTTTGAATCATATCCATACCTGATGAAATAAAGGCTGGTTACCTCGTGGAAGCTCGAGTGCGTCTCTATGTGAGCGAACCAGTGTGTTGAAAATAATCCAGGCGGAGGCTCATCCGCCAGAGACTGCACCACCCAAGGATCTTAAAGGGGCCACAAAGCACGGATACACCGTCTTGAATGTGGGGCTGAAATGCAGGATGAGGATATGTCAGAGGGCGGGGGTCCACCCAGGACTTAAACCAGCAGTAATCAGTGCGTTTTATTTTTTGTGTATTTTAGGGAACTACGACTCCCACAAGTCTCCGTTATGCATCTATTGAGGGCGGGACTTTGTACATATAATGGGAGCCCTACCCACCATAGCACGAACTTTCCACAAGCCCTGGAAGAAGAGGAAACTCGAAACGCGTCGGCAAGGAGGAAAGCTGCATTACCCACCTGCTTTTGAATCATATCCATACCTGATGAAATAAAGGCTGGTTACCTCGTGGAAGCTCGAGTGCGTCTCTATGTGAGCGAACCAGTGTGTTGAAAATAATCCAGGCGGAGGCTCATCCGCCAGAGACTGCACCACCCAAGGATCTTAAAGGGGCCACAAAGCACGGATACACCGTCTTGAATGTGGGGCTGAAATGCAGGATGAGGATATGTCAGAGGGCGGGGGTCCACCCAGGACTTAAACCAGCAGTAATCAGTGCGTTTTATTTTTTGTTTATTTTAGGGAACTACGACTCCCACAAGTCTCCGTAATGCATCTATTGAGGGCGGGACTTTGTACATATAATGGGAGCCCTACCCACCATAGCACGAACTTTCCACAAGCCCTGGAAGAAGAGGAAACTCGAAACGCGTCGGCAAGGAGGAAAGCTGCATTACCCACCTGCTTTTGAATCATATCCATACCTGATGAAATAAAGGCTGGTTACCTCGTGGAAGCTCGAGTGCGTCTCTATGTGAGCGAACCAGTGTGTTGAAAATATATATATATATATATATATATACATATATTCACATATATATGTATTTATATACATATATCAGTAGCTGCTCCTGGAGGGAGTGCTGCGGGGCGGTGGGTCGTGGCGGGGGAGGGGCAGGGTGGGGGGTAGTAAACTCCGGCTTACGGCCGAACTGAGTTAAGTACATAAATAAATAAATAAAACGAATTACATTGCGCGCGCTGCATCGCCGATTGAGATGCAGCGCGGCAATGTAATTAGTTTTATTTATTTATTTATGTACTTAACTCAGTTCGGCCGTAAGCCGGAGTTTACTACCCCCCACCCTGCCCCTCCCCCGCCCCACCTCACCGCCCCGCAGCACTCCCTCCAGGAGCCGCTACTGGCATATATATATACATAGTATGTGTGTGTATAGAAGTTATGTGAGTAGATAGACAGACAGACAGACAGACAGACAGATAGATAGATAGATAGATAGATAGATAGATAGATTTTTTCATTACTTAATGTACTATCGGTCTGTGCCCATTGAATAATCCTTGTTTACTGTATAAACGCATCATGTAACAGCAATGTTAAACAACACTCCATAGAGTCATTAAGCAGACTAAATGAATTTGCTAATTCTCCTGCAAAATAAGAGAAACCCTTGGCTCAGTTAAGCTACTGATTTAGTGTACGTTTTTCCATTTTACGATTTAGAATATTGGCAAAAATGTAGGTAACCCCGAAACCTCCCCACGTCCTTGAGGCAACCAGTATCAGCACCTGCTTGTAAGGTTTGCAGTTTTGACAATTCATGGGTTAAAGTAATCTCATTTGCCTGAACCCTTACGAGCTCTGCTGCCTGTGCCAGTCTCCCGCCTCAGTCCTGTTGCTAGGCGACCTGATCTGCCTGCTCTGCTCTCCCTGCCCCGGAGAAGCAGTCAAGCATTATTTTCTCAATGGATCACAGCTGTAAGAATGTGGCAGTGGGTTGAGAGAGTGGATAAAATAAGAAATAAAACAGTATTTTGCACCTCAGTTGTTTAAAGATGCAGCAGTGTGAATCACAAAACTGGCAAATCGGAATTAAGCAAATGTACTGTAATAACAATGATGAAGAGCTGTTTAGTAAACAAGTACAACAGTGGCAATTCCTTAATTTGTTGGCTGGATCATTAGCTACACAATAAGCACTAAGCACCTTTATGCTTTAGTTGTTGATGTTTGTTGCTCAGTCTTTAGAGCCAGGGTGAAGCTCTCAACTGGTTGCCAAACCTCTTTGATAGAAAATGAGAATGGTGTATGACATGGGCCCTAGAGAAAATAGGATAAAATAATAGGCTCCAGAGTTTATAGTGAACATCTGGGGTTCACTCTTAGTGATGGCAATGCATGTGCTTCTTGAAGCATTCCAAATTGTGGCTCTTCTGCTCACATCATGGACAGTAAGGCAAAGTCCTATGTTTTTTATGTTTCAACTGCAGGCAGCTTTGTGGACAGTATAGACTCTGGCCCTGATTATGAGTTTCTCGGAATAGGATGGGGTATTTACCATACCTCCTATTCTGAGTTTTTAAACAGAAAATGGGGCAGAAAATGGTGAATAGTTATTTTAACATGAAACACACAAAAGGTGATGGGAGGAATGCTTGCAATTTGTATAACCACTGGCGATCACTTGGGGTAGCATCCCAACCCATCGTTCTTTTGCTCACCATGCCACCTCAGTTTAGACCCAGCCATATGCAAAACAGTCTTGACCCTGCTCCATATGGGGAGCAGTCCAGCCCGAACTGCCAGGCCAGGTCCTCCCTGGACCAGAAACAAGCATCCTAGGACCGGTTTCAGGGTATTACCTTTCATCAGCCAGGCTAGCTTGAATCCAGTGACACAGTGAGAATTTAAACAGAAAATGGGGCAGAACATGCTGAGTAGTTATTATAACGCACCAAATTCCGTATGTTTAGACTTTTTTCTATGCCTCCCCCCCCACCCTCCCCTCCCCGATAAATTTCAGCAAGTTTGACCAGCCGGAATTTATCAGGGGAAAACTGCGAGGATGTGATAATTATCACAAAACTTGTAATTCTGAACCCTGGACAAACAGTTGTATGCACAAGGATCGGAATTTAGCCTTTAACTCTCAATGAGGGCATTAGAGGGGGCTTGACAGACCTTTGCTCACAATATTACAGCTTTCTTGCCTCTCTCTCAGTTATCTGCTCCAGATTAACTGGCTTTCCTTGTGCTTGTCACACCTATGGAACATTTGGCCTCTCCATATTTTGAGTAGATGAGGTTTATCCTTCCACTATTAACGTTAGCACCTTGCATTGATGTGCATGAATAACTTTTTTTCTTTCTGGCTCTGTCTCTCACTGACTCCTTTTTCCAACTGCTCTCTTTATTAGAAAATTAGCACCGCTAGGCATCTACCTGTTGGGACTCTTCCCATGGCGCACAGCCAGGTCCTAGTAAAATAGGTCCTATGGAGATGCTTAAACTGTATCAATTGGAAGCGAGCACAGATTGTGACCTCTCTAGGGTATCTACAAGCCATCCACTAATCGTCATCGCCCAGTATACCCAGATTCCGCTCCTTTTTCTCTCTTAAGATAGTTAGCTGGAGCTGACTATTAGTAAGCAATGTGGCTTAGATGTGGGATATGGAGTGTTTCATCGGGGTGTACCCAGGACCCTGAACCCTCCTCTACCTCTAGTGCCGGGCCTAGAATCTTTAACAATTGCACTCGGAGCTGCAGGTATCTGAGAAACTGACTCCCTGCCATCTGATATTGCTCCTGGAGTCCTGTAAATGTCATTAGACTTCCTTCCAACCATATGTCCCCCAGTTTGGAGATACCCAGCATGTCCCATTGCCTGTGACCATCCATCTACCTCAGTCCCGCCAATGCTTCCGAGTCACATTGTGGTATTTCTAGAGTCAGTTCACCCCTCCTTCCCAGTTAACATGTAGCTGCTCTCCAGGTCTCAATCATCTTGGCCATCTGGGTGAGGAAGGCCACCAACCATCTTCTATTGAATTGATATGGTGTATGTCTGCACAGCTATTAGTCATCAGGGACAGTTCATGCTGGACCGCAAATGTCCAGTTGTTAACTATTAACAGTTGTGCCATTCAGTAATATACGATGCCCCCATCATACAGTTTCCGAGTCAATGTGGACAATGCTATCTACGTCGTCCCCCGATACCACAGTAACAGACGGACGTCTCCTTCTACTTGTTTAAAAAGGGGTTCCAAATCTGAAAAAGGTGGCCGCTGCAGGACATAGAAAAACTTGGCCAGATAAAATATTTTGTAAAGTGCAGCTCTCTCATCAGTGATATTGGCATGCCAGTGTCCCACATCACTTTTAAATTCAGTCATTATCCACCCTAAACTTTTGCCGTGGAACAATTTTGGGTCTGTGGTAACATTTATCCCCAAGTATTTAAAACCACAGTCTTCCCAGATCAGTGGACACCTCCAACTATCTTTGGGCCTCCAGTCTGTGACTGGATACACCATCGATTTTGTCCAGTTTATGGAGATAACCTAAAAAGTACCCGAAAACTACAAACATTTCCAGGGTCCGTGGAAAAGAGTTCTTTGGATCTTCGAGATAAAACAGGGTGTCATCTGCATATAGAGAAATGAAGTTCTCCCAAACAGGGTCCCACCGCAAACCCCGGAGTTAGGCATCAATGAGAAACAAGTTGGCCAGAGGCTCCACTGTTAGAGAAAAAAAGGAGGGTGGTTGCCGGCATCTCTGTCAGGTGCCCCTCCCTAGGTCAAATTCCTTTGAGAGCATCCCATTAACACTGACCCACACCGTCGGTGTCTGGTAAAGTATCTGTATTTAGGACAGAAAGGAGGGCTCAACACCCAGCCGCCTGAGTAGTGCCATGAGGTATAGTCACTTTAGCAAATCAAATTCTTTCTCGGCACATAGCGCCAAAAGTATTGCAGGTTCTAGCAGCTGTTTCCTGCGCTTCAGGCACCCAAAGAAATGATGGAGGTTACGCTTTGTAAATCTAAAGGGCATGAAGCCCGATTAGTCCCGGGCTATCAAATCATCAATCGCTCCCATCAGGCAGTTAGCCAGAACCATAGCCAGCATTTTCATTTCGATATTCCATAATGAGATCAGTCTATAAGACGCACAGTCCTCTGCTGGTTTCCTGGGTTTATGTACAAGGACCATGGTTGCCTGGTGAAGATTTTGTGGTAACCAACACCCTTCAGCTCGCGAGTCATAGAGCAGATCCCGAATCCGCTTCACCAATCGTAGCTTCACATATTTAAAGAATTTGGGAGGCAAACCATTAAGACCTGGGGAATTTCTACTTTTGAACTGAGATAAGGCCTCCGCTGTCTCTCCTTCAAGCAATTCCTCATCTAGACTTTTTCTGGCATCCCATTCCAGCGGTGCGATCAGAATATCGTTTATGAAGTTTTCTTGCTCACTGTGCTTTCGACCTCCCGAACAGGATGGACCTGATTCACAAAGGTGAACTTACACTTTTTTGTAAGTTTATGATTGTTTGCTATTCACAAAGGGATTTACGAGTAGTATCTTTACAAATGCTGAGTCTCCACACATAAAAACAGACCCCGCACTCGTAAAGATACTACTCGTCAATCCTTTTGTTAACACCAAACAATCGTAATCTTATACAAAAGTATAAGTTTACCTTTGTAAATCAGGGCCAATATGTACAGCATCCTCAAGTATTGCGCGAAAACACTTGCAAAATCCCCCCTATCTCCAGCAGTACCCCGGTGCCATCCCTGACTCTATGCACCCATCTCTGACTCTCTTCCTTCTTAGCCAACCAGGCAAGCATTTTACCTGCCTTATCTCCTACTTCGTATAGCCTTCTCTGTAGTGCCCTATAGAGGGACCTGGCCTCCTGAAAATAGGCTGGTCTATGCATGTGGCGAGCCTATAGTTTGGGTCCTCCACATTTTGTGACTCAGAGTCTAGAGTTTCGACTCCAAGTCCGATAGGGTCTTAGCCCTATCCCTCTTTTACCCACCACAGGGGCAATCACGTGTCTTCTGACGACTGTTGTTACATCTCCCAGAGAGTCGCCCCTGAGTTCACTGTACCCTCATTGTATTTAAAGTACTGGTTTGTTACCTCTTGAATGTAATGCCTCGTAGTCCAGTCTGTTAATTCCCATGGGTCCAAGCACCACCCCTGCTTGTTGTGAGGCAATGCTGACTACAGCCATGTAGCTAACGGGAAGTGGTCTGATATGCCCCATGGCAGGTATTGGGTGGAGTGGTTCTATCCACTTTGTGTTATTAGTGCAAGGAAGTAGGCAAATCTAGAGAGGGACTGGGCTGCATTTGAGGCAAAGGGGTATTGATGAGTTCCTGACTGGGTATCCCACCATATATCAACCAACCCCAATGCTTCCATAAAGGACCAGCAAAGTGTGCCTTCTTGCAGCCATCCCCCACCTTTAACAATGCTGTCCTCTTTTTGTGTAGGATGAGATTGAGGTTCCCCTTCCACTATCAAGAGAACATCCAGGAGCTCCGCTATCCAGTTGCCTACGTGCTCCAGTCCCACTGCTTGGAGATCTGGTGGGAAGTAGTACGATGCCACCACCAAGTCTTCTCTGTTCCATGTCCCCCTCTCCACTGCCCAGCAACCTGATGGTCCGCCCATGTTTTGTCACCTGAAAAGGCAAGGATGTATGAACCAGTATTCCTGTTTGCCTTGAAATCGCTGAGGACCCTGCGTGGACCAGTTTTTTGTGTCTGACCCTCACTAGGTACCCACAGTTGCTGCCTCCCAAGTGCGTTCTTGTAGGAGTTTCAAGTCTAGGGAGTGGCATGTCATATACCATGTAACCAACCCATACTTAACCTTATTACCCAGGCCATTTGCATTTCAGGAGAGGAGCCTAATAAATGTATCTCTTATGCTACCATTGGTGTCGCCTTGCATTTTCTTTGGCCACTTCCCAGTTGCTCCAGATCACTCCCTCCCTACCTTGGAAGTGGTATACTATCTTGCTTCAACACCTTTTGTGCCCCTAAACCCTCCACCCTGCTCCTGCGTTTTGCGGGTTTGCAACTACTGCCATCCCAATGCTCGAAGTTCCTGTTGCCCCGTATATAAACGATATATTACTAACTGTTGTAGTGAGCTGTCACTGACAGGGTTGGGTACCATTAGGGTCCGCAGTTGGAAGCTCCTATGCCACATCATTCATCCACCACTGCCCTCCCCTTCCCCAGTTCAATGGGAGCCAGGACCATTTCCCCCAGTTGGAGTCCTCACAAAATGTTTTCCGCTGTCATTGGGGTAACATCTGGCGTGACCGCCTCATCCACATCACTTTTTGATGTTTCAGTGGCTTTGTCTGACTCAAATGTGTCTTTCTCCAATGCACTCCACTGATTCTCTAAGGGACACGGTCATCCTTGTTGCAGCTCCTCCACTACTTTCGCTCTTTCCAGTTCCACCTGATTTTTGGAGGGGGCCATCAAGGAGCGCCGATGCCTCTGTCTTTTAGATGTTTGTGTGTGCCAAACGGTGGAGCCCTCTGCCTCTCTGTCATTTAGCATGGGGTGGCCTCCCCTCTCCAACCATTCCCATACACGCTGTCAGTGTCGTGAAAAAGTGTGAGTCATTCCCAGCAGTGTCTGTAAGCCAGCCCAGGAAGAGCAAGGTGTACCTCATGTTGAGGTGGTGCAGGTGCCTTTTGACTGCAAGGAATCTTTCACACTTCCGCTGCACTGCATTGGCATAGTCAGGATAAATGCTTACTGAACTCCTTTCGAATTGCCATGGACTGTGAGGGCATGCAATCTGCAGGATATTGTCCCTGTCTCAAAGTGAGCAGTCACACTACTATAGGACATGGGTGCGCTCCCAATGTGGGAGTGCACCCAGGGACTCTATTTCCTCATTCCAACTCGTACAAATTTGATGCCTTGCTATCCAGCACCACAGACAATAATCAGTGTTCCACAAATAACTCAGTACTGGGCCCCTCCACCTTCTCAAGCGCCCCCACAAGATGGACATTATTGTGCCTGGAGCGCACCTCTGCGTCATCTAGTTTGATCGTGAGGAAACAGACTTCTTGTTGCAGCTTAAAGATTGCTGCAGAGTGGTCCTGCACCATATGCAAACGTTGACTCTGTGCTGGCCACTCTTTCTGCCAGCTTTTTATGATCCGCTCTCAGCAGCCCAATGTTCTGTGCCACTTGCTCCATTTTATGTTCAAGGGATGCCATAGTATTCCTAATCCCCTCCAGTGTTTCACCTGTATGGGCTTCCAAGGTCATGGCTGTTGTTGTCACCCCTTCCTGGCCACTGCCCTGCCTCTCAGGTCCACCTTGGGTTGAGAGTGCCTGCTCTCTTTTGGCCGCACAATCATATCAGCTCTGAAGGTCCCACTGGGGATCGTTTGTCTCCCAGACCCTTGGTAAGTTCCGCCAAGCCCCCTCCTCCACCACCTGGTGCAGTAGGTCACCACAATCACTTGCCTGGAGATCCCTCACGGGCTGCACAGTCTGGAATCCTCATGGTAGGTGGATTGTAGCACCAAGTCATAACAGTCCTGGGGCCCACACTTGGTGCATGCAGGTCCCAGCTTGTCAGTAGAGGCCCTTAGTGTCGGGGTAGGGACTCCAGAGTGGTACCACTTGTTGGGGGCATCCTACGGTTGCATCCCTCTCCACAACTTCATCCAAGGGTAATGTCTCTTCTCCCAGGGGTGGGGGGAGCGGGCGTTGCACCTGCATGGTCCGTGTGAAACTTCGGGACTCCCTGTTGTGCGTGGGAGTGGGAGGCCTTCTCACCCCCCCTTATCCTTCAGTCCCCCCTTTATCCGGAGCTCCGTCCTGGTTCCTCTCCGTGGTCCGCTGCCACCAGCAAGCACACCGGAGCTACCTTGAGTGGCCTCCGATGCCCGCCGCCACCATCTTGTGCCTCGCTACTGGTCGCAGTCTTGCTCTGGACCCGCCTGGTTTCCGGTCGTGTGAGGTGGTCACCCTGCAAACCTGTGTGGCAGTGGGGTGCCAACGTCTCCTGGCTGCCCCTGAATCTTTGATGGAGCCCGATGCTCACAGGATCTGGACGACCTGTGGGCCTGACAGCCACGGAGCTTGGGATCACACGTCCAACTCCATGGCTGTCTTGGCCACGCCCCTAAAATATTTCTTTTTTTATACAGAAAATGAGTTCCAAATGACCACCATCCATAAGTATGCTTCCACAGTGACCATCATGGATGCATTTTTTGATGCAATAGAAAAAGCATCACAAGATGTCCAGCCATGCATGAACACACTTGAGCTACAGCTGATATATTGGAATGATTTTTCTTAAATAAAAATAAAAATCAGACAAAGATGGGTGCCTTACAGGCAAGCGCAACCGTTGCAGCTATCTTGGACAAAGAGGCATTGGTAAAACCAGTAAGCCTTCATCACACTGTCACAGGCAAGACATTGGTTTTGCCAATGCTTGTTGTTTTGAAATGAATAATTTTCTGATTAGCTTGACTGGCTAGTTAAATGGTGAAAAAAGGCAGGAGGTGGTCGCTGGCCCTATGCATGTGGCTTACACGCAGACCTCTGCTATTGGCATGTGGCAATCTTTAAGGAGCGATACATGCCCTCACTGCCACCTCTCTCAGCAGAGCACATTTAGAATCCCCCCTGCAATCCACACCCACCACCCATCATGGGCCAAGTACGGATATCAACCACAATAGTGCATGAATTACCTGTTCCTCTTGCTCTGCAGTTTTATCTGTGACTGTCCTTGACCCACTCCTCCACTCGAGAGTGGAAAATAAAACCATTCTCGCTAAGGTTAACAATCATTGGCCTAGCCAATAGGTCTCACCTTTGGGACCTTATAAGTGTTTAGCCAGAGCTATTGGCTTTGTCAATTTCTTTAAGCTATGTTGTAGAGCAGTGTGGCTACAGTGCAGCATGTTGAGAAGTTATAATAAAAACGAGGTTATAAGCATTTTTGTTACCTTATATATAACCAAGAAGACATTGGGCCAGATGTACGAAATACTTATTTTGCATTTCCTAAATAGCGACTCCCTTGAAATCGCTATTTAGGTATGTGCAAAAATAGAGATTCCCTAATAGCGATTCCTACATAGTAGGAATCGCTATTTGGAAATTGCTATTTAGGTAATACCAAACCATTCATTCCTATTGGCCTAAGGAACGAATGGTTTTGTATTTCCTAATTTGCGATTTCCTAATAGGAAATCGCAAATTAGGAAATGTTAAAACAAAGGTGACGTTCAGCCTAAGGTCCCCCTTGCTGCACCCTGAAAAAAGTGCTGCACATGCAAAGTGCGCACATGCCGTAGGGGCACGTGTGCTCTTTATTGCACTTAAAAATAAATTGCACATGGTTACCATTGACTTTGAGCCCAAAAGTTGTCAGAACTCCTCTAAACACATTATATTGCTATTACATCAATTAATTCTATTATTTCCCTCTTTAATTTCATTTTTCAAACTGTTGCTATTACTTACCCGCACTATACAACTTGTAACAGCACAATATATTGCCTTTTTGTACATAAACAAGTCATAATACTTTAACAGACTCTCTGTAACTTATATTGTACAACTACTCAGCAAGCTACAACTTACAACAACAAGCATTTGCAATGCAATCGGTCTCGCTTTTGGGACCTTATAAGTATTTACTTATGCTGGATATTATTTCATATTACTGCGTATTCTGTTTCGTGTGCAGCGACCACTGATAAGAGGTTTTAGCTTTCTAGGGGAGTTCACATTGCAGCATCTCACTGTTGGCCAGTTGTTCCTTTGGGAAACTTCCAGATAACTGAAGCAAGACCCGCAGATTGTAGACTGGCTACAGAGTGAATCGCAGCATCGAGGCTGATTGCAGTAGGGACATGGCTGCTTCTTGGCTTTACAGAGCCTTTATGCTGACACCTTGTAACAAGAGCTGCAGTTTTTAAGCCCATTGGCGTAGGAAGTGTGGGGGACGCGGGGGATATATCCCCCCCCCCAGATTTTGTAGTGGGGGGACATGGGGGACAAGGGTGGGGGGGACAAGGGGACAAAATAATTTCCCCTCTCTCTTCTGTCAGTCGCAGGGCCATTGGCATCTCAACGCTCTAGTGCTTTGAGGTGCCAATGGCCCTGTGACTGACAGTTTTTGAGAGGGAAAATTCTTTTGTCAAAGCCATTCACGTGCCAATGGCCCTTCCCTTTTGTTGTGCTGCAAACCTCCAGGAATTTTCTCACCTCGCCCTCCCCGCCATGGCTGCCTGCACTCTGCACTTCCAGGACAAAGGAGGAGAGGCAGTTTGTTGATTGCTGTCTGCATCCTGCACCTCCTCAGGCCCAACCCTACCTTATTTGACTGTTTCACACTGCGCAATTCAGCCGCTCAAAGGCTAATGTTTGGTCAAATGTTTATTTTGAGCAGTTGAACCTCGCCAGGGAACATAAAAACAATTAGTTTCAGACACTGTCTGAGCACACTTCTGTTGTGTGTCAGATGTGTTGGTCTGTCCTAATATTTACACAAATAACAATTTAGATATAACTATTTTGTCTGATTTCTTTTATAGCGCCAATCAACCCAATCAAGGGTGTTGGAGCGCCTTACATCACAAATGCACATTGATAATAAAGCATATGTTTGAAAATCAATTTACTGGATGTGTTACATAAGACAGGGTTACAAGGTTTAGGAGTCACATGTCCTTTCCTTCATCGTTCACTGTGCTATATTAGAAGGATTACAATTTATGAACCGCAAGTAACTAAAGGATCTCTGTGTTAAAAGCAATAACCCACTTACCCATCCATATAAAATAAAAATCCGTCATCTGTGTGTCACATGATGTTCTTTGTGGGAGACACATTAACCCTCCATGCTACTTTGACAAACTGGGACCAGACAAAACACCTGTCTCTCCAGCAAGTGCATTAACCTCCAGAGTTATCTTACCATTATTATTATTCCCTCAGATTTACTGGGTACATAAAGATCTATGCAGCAGGTGCCTTAACGCCTTAAGATATTTTAAAATGCAGACTTTGCAAGCAATTAAGCAGAACAGATATACTGCTACGTTTCTCCTTGTTGCCAGTTTCTTTCTGGCAGAGTTTTAACAAATAAATGTGTAATCTGAGGCCTAGATCTTGCGCTGGGGTTGCAACACTTTTTTGGCACAACTCCGATGCAAGATCTAATTTGTTAAATATTGTAATATGCTCAAATGTACTCATGACAGACATGCTTAACATATATGAGGTCTTAAAATCTGATGTCTTTTTTTGTGATATCACTTCCTGTGAGGTCGTGGGTTGTGATGTCAAGTGCAATGTATCGTGCTGAGATTTCACTTACATACTGCCTAACTTGGTTAGTGCCCCACTTCTTTTTTTAGGACTTGTACCCTGGTGGGAGAAGTACAATGGAGAACTGGTGTTGGTGGTTGTAGGAGGCTGGCTTAGTATATAGTGTACACTCAGGAGTAATGCACCTTGCACTAAACCAGACAACCCTTATGGTGATTTTAGTGGTCTTTGATAACCATAGAAAGCTCTCAAAGTGGTAGCTGTGTAGAGGAGCCTTCAGGCTTATCTTGAAGGAGTGTAAAGATTAGATGAAAAAGAACCACACAGTGTTTATAAAAATAAGTCAATTTATTATGCAACACAATCACTAACACATTGGCATATCTCCTACCCGGAGATATCAATAATACACACAAGAATACTTCAAAATAATCAAGTAAGTAGCATAAATATACACTGGTCTCCAGGGGGAGACCAACCCATATACTAAGAAAGTGGAATGTAAACTGCAAAGGAGAACGGGACTTGGACCAGAAGACTCAGAGGAGCTGGGGACACAAGGAACCACCCAAGGTAAGTACCCAGGAACCCCACAGAGGCTGTGTGCAGAGTGGAAACACAGCCACATGCCCAATGGAAGTCAATGGAGAAGTCACGGTTGCAGTTTTAAAGAAGAAGGACCCTTCACAGAGGACTCCGAAGAAACCCTTTGGAAGATGGGAGGTTGGAGAACCACCCCACCTGTGGATGTCCCAGGATTAGATTACTTGCACTAGGAAAGCCAGGTGCATAGGGTGAAGTGACGTCGGAACCTGCCGTAGACGACAATAGAAGACTTTGAAAAAGATGCCTCTGGAGAAGCCTGTGAAGGAGACCAGTGGAATCCAAGAGTAGACTCTTCAAGAGGAGAACCTGCAAGCAGAGGGGACAGAGTTTTATGCCACTCGGAAGTGACCAGGAGGCACGGAAGCACAATGCCCACCTATGTCTGGAGGTTTAGGAGTGAAGACAGTTACCCTGCAGCTGTGAGGACCAGGCAATGCTGAGGAAGACCAGGAGCCGTGCACGAGCCCGCCCACATCAGGTGTCAGTGTCCAGGTGTCTGGTGTCTGGCTGGAGCAGCAACAAGCCTTGGTAGCCGCAACTGGCGTCAAAAGCGAAAAGATGCAAACGTTGGGACCAGCAAGGTCCAAGGGACTCACCGACAGCAGGAGAATCAGAGCAGGCCCTAAGCAAGCAGAGGAGCCCACTGCATCAAAGGAAGACCCTTGAGAGAACCCACAGGCCGAAGGCACAGGAGTCGCAAGAGGACCTCAGGCAGCTCACCAAAGATGGAGGCCCACGGTGCAGAGGTTGCAATGAGGATGCTGATCTTCAACGGATGAGGTACTGGAGGCTTGAGCTTCTTGTAGCCCGAAGATCTCTGGAATGCAGAGCCAACAAGCATTGGCTATGGCAAGTAGACGCGGTGCACAGGGGTTCAGTCCCAGCGGCTCCGACGAGGGATACTGTACTCAAAATTGCAGAGAAGACAGGTCAGGCCTCTAGGGAGCTGCAGAACCACCACCTGTGTTGCTGGGCCTCGGGAAGCCCGTAGGACGACAGGAGGAGCAGACCAGTCAGCTTTGTTGCAGTGCCTGCAGATGCAAGGGAGTGACTCCTTCACACCAAGGGAGATTACTTCAGATGTCCTTGATGCCCACAGGCCTTCTGGAGAATCTGGATTAAGCACAGACACAGACGACTCAGAAGACTTGAAGAACAGCAAGACCTGGAGCAGCAGGACTCTTCTTTGATGCAGTCTCGGTTCCAGTCGAAGCCCAACGAAGTTCAAGTGTCCAGACGGTCGAAGTGTGTCATCTTGGTTTCAGAGGTGAGTCTTGTTCCACGATGAATCTGAGAACCCACCCACAGGGGAGCCCTTAAGTACCCTATGGAAAGGGTTGGAACGACACCAGGGTCCCTCCCAGAGGAGGGGCTGGACAGAGGGGAGGATACTCCCCTGTCCTTTCTCCAGTTTCTCGCCAGAGCGGGAACCAAACATTCCTGAACTGGCTCAAACTGGAGTATGCAAAGAGGGAATCAAGTGTGCTCTTCATAACAGTCTGGAGGCTTAGAAGGCGACCCCACCCCAGCCCAATACACTAAATCCTGTCGGAGGGGGTCACAACTTCTGTGACAGGAAACCTATTGTTCTACCTTCCCCTGCTTGAGCTCAGCTCAGCAGCAGGAGGGCAGAATCATGTCTGTGGTTGGCAGCAGCACTAGCTTGCTGGCAGACCCTAAAAGGCTGTTACCGGGAGTACATGGGGGTCCCCTAAGGAGCCCCCCAGTACATGGGATCATACTTCTAGCACCGGAATCAGGACATTGCAGATTTGGTGCAGAGCACATGGCTTGCTTCAGGTCATCAAATGCCTTCTGACAGCTAACTGTCCACTGAACTTTCTTAGGCATTCTTTTGGAGGTGAGATCATTAAGGGGTGTCGCTATGGATCCATAGCCCTTAACAAACCTCCTGTCATACTCACTCAGGCCCAAGAAAGCTCTGACCTGAGCCTGAGTAGTGGGAGCAACCCAGTCCATGATGGTCTGAATTTTGCTCTCCAATGTTTGAAGTTGGCCTCCAACTACAAGGTGGCCTGAGTACACAACTTTACTCTGCCCTATCCGGCTATTTGTGATCTTGATAGTGAGGCATGCCTTCTGCAGGGCCTCGAGTACATTTCTGAGGTGGAACAGGTGATCCTCCCAGGTGGAGGAGCTAAAGACAGCTTTATCATCTAGATATGCTGCACTATAGATTTCCAGAGCTGTTAAGACTTTATTCACCAGCCTCTGAAATGTGGCAGGTGCATTTTTCAAACCAAAAGGCATCACAATAAATTGATAATGCCCACTGGGGTTTGAAAATGCTGTTTTTGATTTGGCATCCTCATAGAGTCTGATTTGCAAATAACTAGCAGTGAGGTCCAATATACTGACATATTTGGCAGAGGCCAAAGTATCAATCAGTTCATCTGCCCTGGGAATTGGATGGGCATCAGTCCTAGTGACTGCATTGAGGCCTCTATAGTCAACACAAAACCTAATCTCTCTCTTACCATCCTGGGTATGACGTTTTGGTACAAGGGCTACAGGGCTAGCCTAAGGGCTATATGAAGGCTCAATGACCCCCCCCCCCCCCACCCCCAACTCCAGCATTTTTTGGGCCTCTTTTCTGATGCAATCTCTGACATGGTCAGGCTGTCTGTAAATGTTGCTCTTCAGAGGCAGACTGTCACTTGTGTCCACTTCATGGGTACACCAGGTGGTTTGACTGGGTGTCAGAGAAAGAGACCAGGAAACTGATTGAGAACATTTCTGCAATCAGCTTGCTGTTGATGATAGTCTGCCAAGACTACTCCTTCAACTGATCCATCAACAGGGTCCTGAGAGAGGAGATCAGGGAGAGGGTAACTTTCTTCCTCCTGTCCCTCATCAGAGGCCATGAGCAACCTCATGTCAGCCCTGTCAATAAACGTTTTCAGGCAATTCACATGAAGTACCCTGCGGGGACTTCTTGGAGTACCTAGGTCAACTAAGTAGGTGACCTCACCTTTCTTTTCCAGTATAGTGTGGGGGCCACTCCACTTGTCTTGAAAAGCTGCTGGGGCCACAGGCTCCAACACCTGCACTTTCTGTCCTGACTGGTAAAGTCAGTACAGCCTTTTGGTCATGCCAAGCTTTCTGAAGCTCTTGGCTGGCCTCAAGGTTTTTGCTGGCCTTTTTCATGCACTCAGCCATAAGAGAACGCAGGCCCAGTACATAATCTACTATGTCCTGTTTAGGAGGCTTGGGAGGTTGCTCCCATCCTTCTTTGACTAGACATAATGGACCCCTAACTGGATGTCCAAACAGAAGTCCAAATGGGCTGTAGCCCACCCCCTTCTGAGGAACCTCTCTGTGGGCAAAGAGAAGGCAAGGTAATAAGACATCCCATTTTCGCATCAGCTTTTCTGGGAGTGCCACGATCATACCTTTGAGGATCTTGTTGAACCTTTCAACAAGCCCATTGCCCTGTAGATGGTAGAGTGTGGTAAAATTATAGTTAATACCACACTCTTTCCACATAGCAGTGATGTAGCTAGGCATGACATTTGTACCTCTGTCTGATAAGACCTTCTTAGGGAACCCAACTCTGGAAAAGATTCCAAGGTGGGCCCTGGCCACTACAGGAGCTGTAGTGGTCCTAAGAGAAATAGCCTCTGGATACCTAGTGGCATGGTGCACCACCACTAAGTTAAAACTATGTCCAGATGCTGTTGGAGGGTTTGAGGGACCTACAATGTTTATCCCTACCCTCTCAAAAGGAACCCCAACCACTGGTAGTGGGATTAAGGGGGCCTTTATAGTGCCACCTGACTTACCACTGGCTTGGCAGGTGACACAGGAGCAAAAAAACTCCTTTGTGTCTTCAGACATGTGGGGCTAGTGAAAGTGAGGGACAAGCCTGTCCCAAGTCTTGCTTTGCCCAAGATGTCCTGCCAGGGTCAATAGGAAACCCCTAAACGTCTGAGGTATGACCAAGCGCCTGGTGGCACCAGGCTTGGGGCCTCTACTTTAAGAAAACAGGAGCCCATCGTCCCAATAAGTCTTGTGGGGCCTACTGACATTCCCTGCTTCCTCAGCAGCAGCTTGCAGTCTGAGATGTTCAAGAGAGGGGCAGGCCTTCTGCTCCAGACTCAAGTCTTCCCTGGAAGGTCCCCCTGCCCCCAGGAGCTCTGCCTTGTCAGGCCCAAGCTCGTCTGGGACAGTTCCTTCACGGGTAGTGAGATCATCTCCATAAGGAGGCTGATTCTCACTGGGAGTCTGAGGGAAGGATAAATCTTTACCCTTCCTGCACTTTCTCTTGGGAGCTGGCTGGTCCATTTTTCCATGATCCAGGTCTCCCTCGGTGCCTAACTTCTTGGCAAATAGCACCAAGGTTTCTTGTTAGAGGAGGAAGAAGATTGGGACCCACCCCCAGAGGAAAATGTTTGGGGCCACTCAGAAGACTCTTTCTTTTCTTCAGATTTCTCTCTACCTTTCTCTTGGGCCTTAGAAGAATCTTGCTTCTTCTGGTCACCACCACCATTAGACTTTTTTTCCCCCTGGTGCGGACTGGCTTGTCTGCCTTCTTTCCTAATTCTTGGGGAGAGGTCAGATCCAAGCCCACCCGGTACTGGTGCAGTTGCTTATTTTAACACTTAAGGATGTGCTCCCTCACAAGTAAATTGTGCAGTCCTTCATAATCATGCACATTACTTCCATAACGCTAGCTTTCCAGAGCCTTAATAGCACTATCTACAAAATCTACCCAGTCTTGAGCGTGTCAATCAATCAATCAATCACGGCATTTATAGAGCGCGCTACTCACCCGGGAGGGTCTCAAGACGCTGGGGGAGGGGGTAAGTTACTGCTCGAACAGCCAGGTCTTGAGCTGCTTCCTGAAGGAGAGATGGTCCTGGGTTCGCCGAAGGTGAGTGGGGAGGGAGTTCCAGGTCTTGGCTGCCAGGTAGGAGAAGGATCTTCCTCCGGCGGTGGTTCTGCGGATGCGTGGTACGGTGGCGAGGGCGTGGCTGGTTTATCGTAGCTGGCGTGTGGGCGTGTAGAAGGTCATGCGGTCGTTGAGGTACTTTGGGCCCAGGTCGTGGAGGGCCTTGTGTGCGTGGGTGAGGAGTCTGAACGTGATTCTCTTGCTGACGGGGAGCCAGTGCAGGTCTTTCAGGTGTCCGGTGATGTGGCTGTGTCGGGGGATGTCCAGGATGAGTCGTGCGGAGGCGTTCTGGATGCGCTGGAGTCTTTTTGAAGTTTGGCTGTGGTTCCGGCGTAGAGGGTGTTCCCATAGTCCAGTCGGCTGGTGACGAGTGCCTGGGTGACGGTCTTCCTGGTTTCAGTGGGGATCCATCTGAAGATCTTGCGGAGCATGCGCAGGGTGTTGAAGCATGAAGATGAGACGGCGTTGACTTGTCTGGTCATCGACAGGGAGGAGTCCAGGATGAAGCCCAGGTTGCGTGCGTGGTCCGTTGGCTTGGGCGCGGTGCCCAGGGCCGGGGGCCACCAGGAGTCGTCCCAGGCGGAGGGTGATGAGCCCAGGATGAGGACTTCCGTCTTGTCTGAGTTCAGTTTAAGGCGGCTGTTCCTCATCCAGTCGGCGACGTCTCTCATCCCGTCGTGTAGGTTGGCTCTGGCGGTGGTGGGGTCGTTGGTGAGGGAGAGGATCAGCTGGGTGTCGTCGGCGTAGGAGATGATGTTGAGGTTGTGTCGGCGTGCGATGGCTGCGAGGGGGCTCATGTAGACGTTGAAGAGGGATGGGCTGAGTGAGGATCCTTGTGGAACGCCGCAGATGACTTCGGTGGCTTCGGATCTGAACGGGGGAGGCGGACTCTCTGGGTTCTTCCGGCGAGAACGAGATGATCCATTCCAGTGCTTTCTCTCGGATTCCGATGTTGCTGAGGCGCTTCACTAGGGTGCGGTGGCAGACGGTGTCGAATGCCGCGGAGAGGTCCAAGAGGATGAGGGCAGCTGTTTCCCCGTTGTCGGTTAGGGTTCTGATGTCGTCGGTGGCTGCGATAAGGGCGGTCTCGGTGCTGTGGTTGGCCCGAAATCCGGACTGCGAGGGGTCGAGGATCCATTCGTCTCGAGGAAGGCGGCAAGCTGTCTGTTGACGGTCTTCTCGATGACTTTGGCCGGAAACGGAAGTACGAGATGGGACGGTAGTTCTTGAGGTCGGTGGGGTCCGCCGTTGGTTTCTTCAGGAGGGCGGTAAGCTCGGCGTGCTTCCAGCTCTCCGGGAAGGTGGCGGTGTGGAAGGAGGAGTTGATGATGTCCCGGAGATGGGGTGCGATGGTGGCGTCGGCTTTGTTGAAGACGTGGTGTGGGCAGGGGTCGGTTGGTGATCCGGAGTGGATGGAGTTCATCGTGCGGGTGGTGTCTTCGGTGCTGATCGGGGTCCAGTTGCAGAGGGTGGTGGTGGCGGGCGTTGGTTCGGCGGTAGGGTGCGTTGTTTGTGTGTCGAAGCTGTTATGTATGTCGGTGATCTTGCGGTGGAAGAACGCGGAGAGTGAGTTGCAGAGGTCTTGCGAGGGGGTGATGTCGTTGTTTCCGGGCGCTGGGGTTGGAGAACTCTTTGACGATGCTGAAAAGTTCCTTGCTGTCATGGGCGTTGTTGTCCAGTCGTTCTTTGAGTGCCGACTTCTTGGTGGCACGGATCAGCTGGTGGTGTTTGCGGGTGGCGTGCTTGAGGGCGGTCCTGTTGTCTGTGGTCTGGTCGAGTCGCCAGGTTTTCTCGAGAGTGCGGCAGTTCTTCTTGGATTCCTTGAGTTCGTTGGTGAACCAAGGGGTTTTCTTGCTTCCGGGTCTGCTGGGAGGGTTTTTAGTGGTGCAAGGTCGTCGGCGCAGGCGGTCAGCCACTTGGCGAGGTTGCTGGCTGCTTCGTTTGGGTCCGTTGTGTTGGTGGGTGTGTTCTGGCTGAGGAGGCGGTGAGCTGCTCGGCGGTGATCTTGCTCCAGCTCCGGCGGGGAGCCTGTTGCGGGTGGTGGTGGGTCGCAGTCTTTCTGAAGCTGAAGTGGACGCAGCTGTGGTCGGTCCAGTGGAGTCCGGTGGCGTGGCTGAAGGAGATGTGCTTGCTGGACGAGAAGACGGGGTCAAGCGTGTGGCCGGCGTAGTGGGTGGGCGTGTTCACCAGTTGCTTGAGTCCGAGGTTGGCGAGGTTGTCCAGCAGGGCGGTGGTGTTTCTGTCGTTGTTGTTCTCCAGGTGGAAGTTGAGGTCCCCTAGGAGGATGTAGTCGGCGGAGGGCATGGCGTGCGGGCTGATGAAGTCTGCGATGTCTTCGCTGAATAGTGTGCGTGGTCCCGGGGGTCTGTAGATGAGGGTGCCTCGAAGGGTGGTCTTGGGGTCAGTGTGTATCTGGAAGTGTAGGTGTTCGGCGGCGGTGAAGGTCTCGTCGGAGTTAGTCGAGATGCGGATGGTGTTCTTGTGTACGATGGCGATGCCTCCTCCCGTCTGGTTGACGCGGTCCCTCCGGGTGATCTTGTATCCGTCCGGGATGGCTATGGCGATGTCGGGCGCTGAGGAGGCGTTCATCCAGGTTTCGGTGAGGAAGGCGATGTCCGGTGCTGTTGCGTCGAGCAGGTCCCAGAGTTCCACGGCGTGCCTGTGGACGGAGCGGGTGTTCAGCAGGATGCATTTCAGGTGGTTGCTGCTGGTGCTCGACTTGGCGGAGGTGGTGCACGTCCGGGGCAGGTGAATCGGCAGGTTTGGCAGGTGAAGGGTCCGTGGGTGCGTCTCGGTGAGGCTCGGTAGCAGGCAGGGTTCCGGCCGGCATTGAGTGCGGTGAGTGTGGCGGCGTCGTGAGGTCCCGTCGAGTTGTGTTGCATCGGTGGGATCCAGGGGTTCTGGCGCTGGGCGCGGTCCAGTCGCGGACGGGCGCAGACGGGCTTGCCTTAGGCGCGCCTTCGGCGCGCCAGCGGCGCGCGGCCGCGCAGCGGCCGCCATTTATGGGGAGGTGGGAGGGAGGAGCAGCTGGGGAGGCGGGAGGCAGGGGCAGCGAATGGGCAGTCAGGGGCGGGGCTGCAGGGACGCAGCGGCGGGAATGGCGAGAGGCAGCGGGGGCACAGAAAGGAAATGGGGGGAAAGCAGACAAAATCACGGGCACAACGACAATGGGGCAGCGAGGGGCACAAAAGGAAAAAGGGGAGAGAGCAGACAAAATCACGGGCACAACGACAATGGGGCAGCGAGGGGCACAAAAAGGAAAAAGGGGAGAGAGCAGACAAAATCACGGGCACAACGACAATGGGGCAGCGAGGGGCACAAAAAGGAAAAAGGGGAGAGAGCAGACAAAATCACGGGCACAACGACAATGGGGCAGCGAGGGGCACAAAAAGGAAAAAGGGGAGAGAGCAGACAAAATCACGGGCACAACGACAATGGGGCAGCGAGGGGCACAAAAAGGAAAAGGGGAGACAAGCAGAAAAGCGGGCACCGGGGCCACAAGCGGAGGGCGATCTTACCTGCAGGAGCAGCGGGCAGACAACACAGGCGGAGCTGTGTGGTGGGGGAGCGACCTACCTGGCAAGGTCAAGGGTCTCTCTCCTCACCGCGCAGCGGCCGCCATTTATGGGGAGGTGGGAGGGAGGAGCAGCTGGGAGGCGGGAGGCAGGGGCAGCGAATGGGCAGTCAGGGGCGGGGCCGCAGGGGACGCAGCGGCGGGAATGGCGAGAGGCAGCGGGGGCACAGAAAGGAAATGGGGGAGAGAGCAGACAAAATCACGGGCACAACGACAATGGGGCAGCGAGGGGCACAAAAGGAAAAAGGGGAGAGAGCAGACAAAATCACGGGCACAACGACAATGGGGCAGCGAGGGGCACAAAAAGGAAAAAGGAGAGAGCAGACAAAATCACGGGCACAACGACAATGGGGCAGCGAGGGGCACAAAAAGGAAAAAGGGGAGAGAGCAGACAAAATCACGGGCACAACGACAATGGGGCAGCGAGGGGCACAAAAAGGAAAAAGGGGAGAGAGCAGACAAAATCACGGGCACAACGACAATGGGGCAGCGAGGGGCACAAAAAGGAAAAAGGGGAGAGAGCAGACAAAATCACGGAGCACAACGACAATGGGGCAGCGAGGGGCACAAAAAGGAAAAAGGGAGAGAGCAGACAAAATCACGGGCACAACGACAATGGGACAGCGAGGGCACAAAATGGAAAAAGGGGAGAGAGCAGACAAAATCACGGGCACAACGACAATGGGGCAGCGAGGGGCACAAAAAGGAAAAAGGGGAGAGAGCAGACAAAATCACGGGCACAACGACAATGGGGCAGCGAGGGGCACAAAAAGGAAAAAGGGAGAGAGCAGACAAAATCACGGGCACAACGACAATGGGGCAGCGAGGGGCACAAAAGGAAAAAGGGGAGAGAGCAGACAAAATCACGGGCACAACGACAATGGGGCAGCGAGGGGCACAAAAAGGAAAAAGGGGAGAGAGCAGACAAAATCACGGGCACAACGACAATGGGGCAGCGAGGGGCACAAAAAGGAAAAAGGGAGAGAGCAGACAAAATCACGGGCACAACGACAATGGGGCAGCGAGGGCACAAAAAGGAAAAAGGGGAGAGAGCAGACAAAATCACGGGCACAACGACAATGGGGCAGCGAGGGGCACAAAAAGGAAAAAGGGGAGAGAGCAGACAAAATCACGGGCACAACGACAATGGGGCAGCGAGGGGCACAAAATGGAAAAAGGGAGAGAGCAGACAAAATCACGGGCACAACGACAATGGGGCAGCGAGGGGCACAAAAAGGAAAAAGGGGAGAGAGCAGACAAAATCACGGGCACAACGACAATGGGGCAGCGAGGGCACAAAAAGGAAAAAGGGGAGAGAGCAGACAAAATCACGGGCACAACGACAATGGGGCAGCGAGGGGCACAAAAAGGAAAAAGGGGAGAGAGCAGACAAAATCACGGGCACAACGACAATGGGGCAGCGAGGGGCACAAAAGGAAAAAGGGGAGAGAGCAGACAAAATCACGGGCACAACGACAATGGGGCAGCGAGGGGCACAAAAGGAAAAAGGGAGAGAGCAGACAAAATCACGGGCACTACGACAATGGGGCAGCGAGGGGCACAAAAAGGAAAAAGGGGAGAGAGCAGACAAAATCACGGGCACAACGACAATGGGGCAGCGAGGGGCACAAAAAGGAAAAAGGGGAGAGAGCAGACAAAATCACGGGCACAACGACAATGGGGCAGCGAGGGGCACAAAAAGGAAAAGGGAGACAAGCAGAAAAACGGGCACCGGGGCCACAAGCGGAGGGCGATCTTACCTGCAGGAGCAGCGGGCAGACAACACAGGCGGAGCTGTGTGGTGGGGGAGCGACCTACCTGGCAAGGTCAAGGGTCGCTCTCCTCACCGCGCAGCGGCCGCCATTTATGGGGAGGTGGGAGGGAGGAGCAGCTGGGAGGCGGGAGGCAGGGGCAGCGAATGGGCAGTCAGGGGGCGGGGCCGCAGGGACGCAGCGGCGGGAATGGCGAGAGGCAGCGGGGGCACAGAAAGGAAATGGGGGGAAAGCAGACAAAATCACGGGCACAACGACAATGGGGCAGCGAGGGGCACAAAAAGGAAAAAGGGGAGAGAGCAGACAAAATCACGGGCACAACGACAATGGGGCAGCGAGGGGCACAAAAAGGAAAAAGGGAGAGAGCAGACAAAATCACGGGCACAACGACAATGGGGCAGCGAGGGGCACAAAAGGAAAAAGGGGAGAGAGCAGACAAAATCACGGGCACAACGACAATGGGGCAGCGAGGGGCACAAAAAGGAAAAAGGGGAGAGAGCAGACAAAATCACGGGCACAACGACAATGGGGCAGCGAGGGGCACAAAATGGAAAAAGGGGAGAGAGCAGACAAAATCACGGGCACAACGACAATGGGGCAGCGAGGGGCACAAAAAGGAAAAAGGGGAGAGAGCAGACAAAATCACGGGCACAACGACAATGGGGCAGCGAGGGGCACAAAAAGGAAAAAGGGGAGAGAGCAGACAAAATCACGGGCACAACGACAATGGGGCAGCGAGGGGCACAAAAAGGAAAAAGGGGAGAGAGCAGACAAAATCACGGGCACAACGACAATGGGGCAGCGAGGGCACAAAAGGAAAAAGGGGAGAGAGCAGACAAAATCACGGGCACAACGACAATGGGGCAGCGAGGGGCACAAAAAGGAAAAAGGGGAGAGAGCAGACAAAATCACGGGCACAACGACAATGGGGCAGCGAGGGGCACAAAAAGGAAAAAGGGGAGAGAGCAGACAAAATCACGGGCACAACGACAATGGGGCAGCGAGGGGCACAAAAAGGAAAAAGGGGAGAGAGCAGACAAAATCACGGGCACAACGACAATGGGGCAGCGAGGGGCACAAAAAGGAAAAGGGGAGACAAGCAGAAAAACGGGCACCGGGGCCACAAGCGGAGGGCGATCTTACCTGCAGGAGCAGCGGGCAGACAACACAGGCGGAGCTGTGTGGTGGGGGAGCGACCTACCTGGCAAGGTCAAGGGTGTGCCTTCTGTATGTCCCTAAACCTAACCCTGTATTGCTCAGTGGTTAACCCAAACCCATCTATGAGGGCACTCTTCAAGACTTTGTAATTGTCTGCATCATCTTCCTTTACAGTCAAGAGTTTGTCTCTACCTTTGTTGGCAAAGGAGAGCCACAGGATAGCTGCCCACTGCCCCTGAGGAATCTTCTGAACTTTCCAGGCCCTCTCTAAAGCAGTAATCCACGTATGGATGTCATCACCCTCCTGGTAAGGAGGGACTATCCTGCTCCAGTTCCTAGTGTCAAAGGGATCTTCCCTAACTCTAGGTTCACTGGTTCTGCCACCATGGGATTATAATACCAAATTCTGCCTAGCCCTCTGGACTTTTAGGGTGTCCTTATCTAGGGCTAACTGTTCCTTCTTGATTCTGAGCTTGGCTCTCTAAAGTTTGAGCAGGTGGTATTCCCTTTCTAAAGAATTTTCCCCTTCCTGCTAGAGATGGAGGTCCCTATTGAAGTGGCAGAGGAGGCTGAATTAACTGAGGAGGACCTGGACTTCCCCTGAACCTTTTGTACCCTCCCAGGAGGAATAGCGGGGGTTATACATCTAGGGCCTCCCTCTGTGTCACTAGAACTATTCCCTGGGGGACTAGAGTTCTTCAGTAAGGGGTCTTCAGACTCCTCCTAGATATGCTTGGAAGCAGAGTTTGGCTCATCTTCTCGAGCATCACCATCCATATCCAAGTTATCCTCGCCAGGGAACATAAAAACAATTAGTTTCAGACACTGTCTGAGCACACTTCTGTTGTGTGTCAGATGTGTTGGTCTGTCCTAATATTTACACAAATAACAATTTAGATACCACTATTTTGTCTGATTTCTTTTATAGCGCCACTCAACCCAATCCAGGGTGTCGGAGCGCCTTACATCACAAATGCACATTGACAATAAAGCATATGTTTGAAAATCAATTTACTGGATGTGTTACATAAGACAGGGTTACAAGGTTTAGGAGTCACATGTCCTTTCCTTCATAGTTCACTGTGCTATATTAGAAGGATTACAATTTATGAACTGCAAGTAACTAAAGGATCTCTGTGTTAAAAGCAATAACCCACTTACCCATCCATATAAAATAAAAATCCGTCATCTGTGTGTCACATGATGTTCTTTGTGGGAGACACATTAACCCTTCATGCTACTTTGACAAAACTGGGACTAGACAAAACACCTGTCTCTCCAGCAAGTGCATTAACCTCCAGAGTTATCTTACCATTATTATTATTCCCTCAGATTTACTGGGTACAGAAAGATCGATGCAGCAGGCGCCTTAACGCCATAAGATATTTTAAAATGCAGACTTTGCAAGCAATTAAGCAGAACAGATATACTGCCACGTTTCTCCTTGTTGCCAATTTCTTTCTGGCAGAGTTTTAATAAATAAATGTGTAATCTGAGGCCTAGATCTTGCACTCGGGTTGCAACACCTTTTGGCACAACTCCGACGCAAGATCTAATTTGTTCAATATTGTAATATGCTCAAATGTACTCATGACAGACCTGCTTAACATATATGAGGTCTTAAAATCTGATGTCATTTTTTGTGATATCACTTCCTGTGAGGTCGTGGGTTGTGATGTCACATGCAATGTCACGTGCTGTGATGTCACTTACATACTGCCTAACTTGGTAAGTGCCCCACTTCTTTTTTAGGACTTGTACCCTGGTGGGAGAAGTACAATGGAGAAGTGGTGTTGGTGGTTGTAGGAGGCTGGCTTAGTATATAGTGTACACTCAGGAGTGATGCACCTTGCACTAATCCAGACAACCCTTGTGGTGATTTTAGTGGTCTTTGATAACCATAGAAAGCTCTCAAAGTGGTAGCTGTGTGGAGCAGCCTTCAGGCTTATCTTGAAGGAGTTCAAAGATTAGATGAAAAAGAACCACACAGTGTTAATAAAAATAGGTCTATTTATTATGCAACACAATCACTAACACATTGGCATATCTCCTACCCGAAGATATCAATAATACACACAAGAATACTTCAAAATAATAAAGTAAGTAGCACAAATATACACTGGTCTCCAGGGGGAGACCAACCCATATACTAAGAAAGTGGAATGTAAACTGCAAAGGAGAACGGGACTTGGACCAGAAGACTCAGAGGAGCTGGGGACACAAGGAACCACCCAAGGTAAGTACCCAGGAACCCCACGGAGGCTGTGTGCAGAGTGGAAACACAGCCACGTGCCCAATGGAAGTCAATGGAGAAGTCATGGTTGCAGTTTTAAAGAAGAAGGACCCTTCCCAGGGGACTCCGAAGAAACCCTTTGGAAGATGGGAGGTTGGAGAACCACCCCACCTATGGATGTCCCAGGAATCAGGTTACTAGCACTAGGAAAGCCAGGTGCATAGGGTGAAGTGACGTCGGAACCTGCCGTAGACGACAATAGAAGACTTTGAAAAAGATGCCTCTGGAGAAGCCTGTGAAGGAGTCCGGTGGAATCCAAGAGTAGACTCTTCAAGAGGAGAACCTGCAAGCAGAGGGGACAGAGTCTATGCCACTCGGAAGTGACCAGGAGGCACGGAAGCACAATGCCCACCTATGTCTGGAGGTTTAGGAGTGAAGACAGTTACCTTGTCCCTGCAGCTGTGAGGACCAGGCAATGCTGAGGAAGACCAGGAGCCATGCACAAGCTGGCCCACATCAGGTGTCAGTGTCCAGGTGTCGGGTGTCTGGTGTCTGGCGGGAGCAGCAACTAGCCTTTGTAGCCGCAACTGGCATAGAAAGTGAAAAGATGCAAACGTTGGGACCAGCAAGGTCCAAGGGACTCACCAACAGCAGGAGAATCAGAGCAGGCCCTGAGCAAGCAGGGGAGCCCACTGCAGCAAGGAAGACCCTTGAGAGGACCCACAGGCCGAAGGCACAGGAGTCGCAAGAGGACCTCGGGCAGCTCACCAAAGATGGAGGCCCACGGTGCAGAGGATGCAATGAGGATGCTGATCTTCAACGGATGAGGTACTGGAGGCTTGAGCTTCTTGTGGCCCGAAGATATCTGGAATGCAGAGCCAACAAGCATTGACAAGGGCAAGTAGACCTGGTGCACAGGGGTTCAGTCCCAGCACCTCCGACGAGGGATACTGTCCTCAAAATTTCAGAGAAGACAGATCAGACCTCTAGGGAGCTGCAGAACCACCACCTGTGTTGCTGGGCCTCGGGAAGCCCATAGGATGACAGGAGCAGCAGACCAGTCAGCTTCATTGCAGTGCCTGCAGATACAAGGGAGTGACTCCTTCACACCAAGGGAGATTACTTCAGATGTCCTTGATGCCCACAGGCCTTCTGGAGAACCTGGATGAAGAACAGACACAGACGACTCAGAAGACTTGAAGAACAGCAAGAAAAGGAGCAGCAGGACTCTTCCTTGATGCAGTCTCGGTTCCAGTCGAAGCCCAACGAAGTTCAAGTGTCCAGACGGTCGAAGAGTGTCATCTTGGTTTCAGAGGTGAGTCTTGTTCCACGATGAATCTGAGGACCCACCCACAGGGGAGCCCTTAAGTACCCTATGGAAAGGGTTGGAACGACACCAGGGTCCCTCCCAGAGGAGGGGCTGGACAGAGGGGAGGATACTCCCCTGTCCTTTCTCCAGTTTCTCGCCAGAGCGGGAACCAAGGGTTCCTGAACTGGCTCAAACTGGAGTATGCAAAGAGGGAATCAAGTGTGCCCTTCATAACAGTCTGGAGGCCTGGAAGGCAACCCCACCCCAGCCCAATACACTAAATCCTGTCTGGGAGGGGGTCACAACTCCTGTGACAGGAAACCTATTGTTCTACCTTCCCCTGCTTGAGCTCAGCTCAGCAGCAGGAGGGCAGAATCATGTCTGTGGTTGGCAGCAGCACTAGCTTGCTGGCAGACTCTAAAAGGCTGTTACCGGGAGTACATGGGGGTCCCCTAGGGAGCCCCCCAGTACATGGGATCATACTTCTAGCACTGGAATCAGGACATTGCAGATTTGGAGCAGAGCACATGGCTTGCTTCAGGTCATCAAATGCCTTCTGACAGCTAACTGTCCACTGAACTTTCTTAGGCATTCTTTTGTAGGTGAGATCATTAAGGGGTGTCGCTATGGCTCCAAATCCCTTAACAAACCTCCTGTCGTACTCACTCAGGCCCAAGAAAGCTCTGACCTGAGTTTGAGTAGTGGGAGCAACCCAGTCCATGATGGTCTGAATTTTGCTCTCCAATGTTTGAAGTTGGCCTCCAACTACAAGGTGGCCTGAGTACGCAACTTTACTCTGCCCTATCCAGCACTTTGTGATCTTGATAGGGAGGCCTGCCTTCTGCAGGGCCTCAAGTACATTTCTGAGGTGGACCAGGTGATCCTCCCAGGTGGAGCTAAAGACAGCTATATCATTTAGATATGCTGCACTATAGAAATCCAGACCTGTTAAGACTTTATTCACCAGCCTCTGAAATGTGGCAGGTGCATTTTTCAAACCAAAAGGCATTGCAGTAAATTGATAATGCCCACTGGGGTTTGAAAATGCTGTTTTTGATTTGGCATTCTCATAGAGTCTGATTTGCCAATAACCAGCAGTGAGGTCAAATGTACTGACATATTTGGCAGAGGCCAAAGTATCAATCAGTTCATCTGCCCTGGGAATTGGATGGGCATCAGTCTTAGTGACTGCATTGAGGCCTCTATAGTCAACACAAAACCTAATCTATCTCTTACCATCCTGGGTATGAGGTTTCGGTACAAGGGCTACAGGGCTAGCCTAAGGGCTATATGAAGGCTCAATGACCCCCCCAACTCCAGCATCTTTTGGACCTCTTTTCTGATGCGATCTCTGACATGGTCAGGCTGTCTGTAAATGCTGCTCTTCAGAGGCAGACTGTCACCTGTGTCCACTTCATGGGTACACCAGGTGGTTTGACTGGGTGTCAGAGAAAGAGACCAGGAAACTGATTGAGAACATGTCTGCAATCTGCTTGCTGTTGATCAGTGAGTCTGTCTGCCAAGACTACTCCTTCAACTGATCCATCAACAGGGTCCTGAGAGAGGAGATCAGGGAGAGGGTCACTTTCTTCCTCCTGTCCCTCATCAGAGGCCATGAGCAACCTCATGTCAGCCCTGTCAATAAACGTTTTTAGGCGATTCACATGAAGTACCCTGTGGGGACTTCTCGGAGTACCTAGGTCAACTAAGTAGGTGACCTCACCTTTCTTTTCCAGTATAGTGTGGGGGCCACTCCACTTGTCTTGAAAAGTTGCTGGGGCCACAGGCTTCAACACCTGCACTTTCTGTCCTCACTGGTAAAGTCAGTACAGCCTTTTGGTCATGCCAGGCTTTCTAAAGCTCTTGGCTGGCCTCAAGGTTTTGCTGGCCTTCTTCATGCACTCAGCCATGCGAGAACGCAGGCCCAGTACATAATCTACTATGTCCTGTTTAGGAGGCTTGGGAGGTTGCTCCCATTCTTCTTTGACTAGACATAATGGACCCCTAACTGGATGTCTGAACAGAAGTCCAAATGGGCTGTAGCCCACCCCCTTCTGAGGAACCTCTCTGTGGGCAAAGAGAAGGCGAGGTAGTAAGACATCCCATTTTTGCGTCAGCTTTTCTGGGAGTGCCACGATCATACCTTTGAGGATCTTGTTGAACCTTTCAACAAGCCCATTGCCCTGTAGATGGTAGAGTGTGGTAAACGTATAGTCAATACCAAACTCTTTCCACATAGCACTGATGTAGCTAGGCATGACATTTGTACCTCTGTCTGACAAGACCTTCTTAGGGAACCCAACTCTGGCAAAGATTCCAGGGTGGGCCCTGGCCACTACAGGAGCTGTAGTGGTCCTAAGAGAAATAGCCTCTGGATACCTAGTGGCATGGTCCACCACCACTAAGATAAAACTATGTCCAGATGCTGTTGGAGGGTTTGAGGGACCTACAATGTTTATCCCTACCCTCTCAAAGGGAACCCCAACCACTGGTAGTGGGATTAAGGGGGCCTTTATAGTGCCACCTGACTTACCACTGGATTGGCAGTTGACACAGGAGCAACAAAACTCCTTGGTGTCTTCAGACATGTGGGGCTAGTGAAAGTGAGGGACAAGCCTGTCCCAAGTCTTGCTTTGCCCAAGATGTCCTGCCAGGGTCAATAGGAAACTCCTAAACTTCTGAGGTATGACCAACCTCCTGGTGGCACCAGGCTTGGGGCCTCTACTTTAAGAAAACAGGAGCCCACCTTCCCAATAAGTCCTATGGGGCTGACTGACATTTCCTGCTTCCTCAGCAGCAGCTTGTAGTCTGAGATGTTCAGGAGAGGGGCAGGCCTTCTGCTCCAGACTCAAGTCTTCCCTGGAAGGTCCCCCTGCCCCCAGGAGCTCTGCCTTGTCAGGCCCAAGCTCCTCTGGGACAGTTCCTTCATGGGTACTGAGATCATCTCCATCAGGAGGCTGATTCTCACTGGGAGTCTGAGGGGAGGATACATATTTACCCTTCCTGCACCTTCTCTTGGGAGCTGGCTGGTCCATTTTTCCATGATCCAGGTCTCCCTCGGTGCCTAACTTCTTGGCAAATAGCACCAAGGTTTCTTATCAGAGGAGGAAGAAGATCGGGACCCACCCCCAGAGGAAAATGTTTGGGGCCATTCAGAAGACTCTTTCTTTTCTTTAGATTTCTCCCTACCTTTTTCTTGGGCCTTAGAAGAATCTTGCTTCTTCTGGGCACCACCACCATTAGACTTTTTTTCCCCCCTGGTGCGGACCCGCTTGTCTGCCTTCTTTCCTAATTCTTGGGGAGAGGTCAGATCCGAGCCCACCAGGTACTGGTGCAGTTGCTGATTTTAACACTTAAGGATGTGCTCCCTCACAAGTAAATTGTGCAGTCCTTCATAATCATGCACATTACTTCCATAAATCCAGCTTTTCAGAGCCTTAATAGCACTATCTACAAAATTTACCCAGTCTTGAGTGGGTGCCTTCTGTATGTCCCTAAACTTAACCCTGTATTGCTCAGTGGTTAACCCAAAACTATCTATGAGGGCACTCTTCAAGACTTTGTAATTGTCTGCATCTTCTTCCTTTACAGTCAAGAGTTTGCCTCTACCTTTGTTAGCAAAGGAGAGCCACATAATAGCTGCCTCTGCCCCTGAGGAATCTTCTGAACTTTACAGGCCCTCTCTAAAGCAGTAATCCACTTATGGATGTCATCACCCTCCTGATAAGGAGGGACTATCCTGCTCCAGTTTCTATTGTCAAAGGGATCTTCCCTAACTCTAGGTTCACTAGTCCTGCCACCATGGGATTATAATACCAAATTCTTCTTAGCCCTCTGGACTTCTAGGGTGTCCTTATCTAGGACTAACTGTTCCTTCTTGATTCTGAGCTTGGCTCTCTCAAGTTTGAGCAGGTGGTATTCCCTTTCTAAAGAATTTTCCCCTTCCTGCTAGAGATGGAGGTCCCTATTGAAGTGACAGAGGAGGCTGAATTAACTGAGGAGGACCTGGACTTCCCCAGAACCTTTTGTAACCTCCCAGGAGGAATAGAGGGGGTCATACCTCTAGGGCCTCCCTCTGTGTCACTAGAACTATTCCCTGGGGGACTAGAGTTCTCCAGTAAAGGGTCTTCAGACTCCTCCTGGATATGCTCGGAAGCAGAGTTTGGCTCATCTTCTGGAGCATCACCATCCATATCCAAGTTATCCTGCCCATCTGGCCTTTTTCTTGGTAGCAATAACTGTTCCCCAAAGATTACTTCACTGTTAATATGCAACTCTCCAAATGTCACTTGTAAATAAATCATCATAGTCTTGAGCAAGGCCTCCACGCCTTCAATCATTGTATCAATTAAATGCTCAATATTTTGACCAGAAAAATCCTAGCACAAGGCATATTTGCTAGTTTGAGCATTTTTGTAGTTTTTGTGAGCCTCTCATATAACAGAGTTTTTGTGCTTTAGTGCATCCCACACATTACTCATTTGTGACCTTCCACCCACTGTATTCATTTGTAAGCTTCACACACAAACACTGTTTCTGGTGTTCATCACTAGCACCTCATATCTGAGCTTTGCCACACAACTCATTCTGCATACCTAACTATATCTATCTTTTGTGAGCATCTCATATGTGTCTCTCACAGGAGGCTGTTTTACATCAGTAAGCATCTTTCTTCCACACAAACACTGTAAATCTCATTTTTGTGAGCATCCCACGCAAGGATAATTCTTATTGCAAATTTATCTCATAGGGTGTCTTATATTCTTGTGCAAGAAAATGCGGTTTGAGTGCACTCTACACTTATATCATCCATCTGCAATAGCGCTTCTCATAGATTAGACAACAAAAGTTTTTGTATTGTATACTTTGCAATGCATTGAGGGTTTCTCCACCCTCCAGCCTCAGGAATGCTGGCGATAAACTTACAGTGTTTGAGAAACTATTCTCGCTCTCCTTCTTGTGCCCTGCTAAACCAGGGGCTTCCAAAAGGGATCCGACTGACTTCAATACTGAAACAGACACACAGAATGCTATACCATACTGTTAGACCTGTCAGCCTTAGGACGGACTTCCCCAAACCTTTTTGCCTGCTTACGTCCTCTTTTTGTGATTCTTTATGTTGGCCTTAGGACTCTGAGCACTTTACCACTGCTGACCAGTGCTAAAGTGCATGTGCTTCTCCCTTAAAAATGGTAACATTGGTGTATACACAATTGGCCTTTTTAATTTACTTGTAAATACATTGTACAGTGGTACACCATATACCCAGGGCCTGTAAATTAAATGCTACCAGTGGGTCTGCAGCATTGATTGTGTCACCCACACAAGTAGCCCTTTAAACATGTCTCAGGACTGCCACTGCAGAGCCAGTGTGTGCAGTTTTACTGCCGTGTTGACTTGGTATTAAAATCCCCTTGCCAAGCCTTAAACTTCCTTTTATTACACATACATCACCCCTAAAGTAGGCCCTAGGTAGCCCATGGAGCAGGGTGCTATGTTGCTAAAAGGTAGGACATGTACTTTTATGTTTTGCATGTCCTTGTAGTGAAAAACACCTACGTTCATTTTTCACTAATGTGAGGCCTATTCTTCTCATAGATTGACATTGGGAATTCCTCAATACACTCTTTTAAGGTGTAATTCCTGGTTAGAAAGGAGTAGCTGTGGCATGTTTTATAACTTTGGAATGGCAATGATAAATCCTCTTTACTGGTAAGGTTGGATTGTACATTACTTTTTTAGATATGCCACTTTTAGAAAGTGGACATTTATCTCCTCTTACAGCTCTGTGTGCATGCAGTCTGTCTCCAGTACACTCCAATATTAGTACAATTGCATTTTGAGGTTTAGGAATGTCGCAAAGAGCATTCAGTTTATTTTTCCTTTTTTTCGTCCCACCTTTGTTTGCTTGGTGCATGAAGGTGTAAGATTCAAAAACACATTTTTTCACAGTTGGTCTAATTACTTTGTGAATGTAAATAACAATTAAAGCATATTTGCACACTGTGACTACATGCCTGCCTTTATCAATATTACACTACAAAGCTATGCAATTGTATTCATTTAACAGAGCGTACGGCTCTCAGACAATGGGCAATTTGTATAGGGTCACTGGAAAGTCCAAAAGGTTGTCCCTGTCCCCCCCAGAATTTTAGTGTCTCCTACGCCCCTGTTTAAGCCCCCTCCCCAGCAGCAGGAGCTGCAGCCATTATACTTCTTGCAGCCGTTACGTGAAGCAAGAACTGCAGCGTCTACCCCAAGTGCTGTGTGACCTGCTGCTGCAGACTGTTCTAGACTGGCTGTTACAGGACACTTATATTCGAGCCCAATCACGGCGAGTTTGGAAAACATACCATCATGTATAACGAGGCACTTTTATGCAACTTCTTTACACGTTTCCGGAGAGCAAAGATATACCATAAAAAGTCATTGGGACAAAGTCTTTTTTGCAGTGCTCTTTCTTTGTCAGAGACAATTTTTATATATGAATAAAACAAAACCACAGGACACACGATAAGTAGGCAAAACTTTCTGCACGCCGCCAGCACCCGCAGAGTTATGCCACCGCCACATTCTCTTGCCCCTAATGCCTGTGCCAACCTGGCACGGGTTTCTCTTTTTCCTCTCCCTCGGTGGAACAGATCATTCAAGTGGTGAAGACAACCAAATCAGGAGCCCCGTCTGACCCTTGCCCTCCTAAAGTTTTCCATCTGTTCCCAGAAATACTCAGTGAGCAACTCAGATTAGTGTTCACAGAGATAATACAGTCAGGCCTGTTCCCGGAGGCGTGGAAGACAGCCTCAGTCCTGCCCCTGTTAAAGAAACCCAACCTCGACCCTAAGGAACCTAGCAGCTACCGTCCGATATCGAGGATTCCTTTTCCGTCTAAGGTGTTGGAGAAATTACTCAACATGCAGATTACAACTTTTATTTCACTTCAGAGACCTCTTGGACCATTCACAATATGGGTTTAGAGAGGGCCACGGAACAGAGACTGCTCTGGTCATGGCGGTTGAGGAACTCAGAAGAATACTGGATGCAGGAGGGAAGGCCGCCTTGATCTTGTTAGATTTATTGGCGGCCTTCGATACAGTCAACCATGAAATTTTAATTGGTAGACTAGCCGAGTTGGGAATTCAAGATACCACCCTTACTCTACTGTCATCCTATCTAACGGACAGAACCTTTGAAGTAGAAGTGGATGGATCAACATCCAAATATTTCAAACTGCCATGTGGGGTGCCTCAGGGCTCCTCCTTGAGCCCCACACTTTTTAATATCTATGTGGCTCCTTTGGCATCGATCATCAGGCAATGTGGTTTCTCGGTGGTCTCCTATGCCGATGACACCCAGGTGGTGGTATCAGTCTCAAATAATGTTGAAGAGACAGCCGATCGTTTCAACATCTGCATGTCACAGATAAATACATGGATGCAGACCAATTGCTTGAAATTGAACGGCGAAAAAACAAACGTTTCGCTGCTAGGGTCCAAAACCCCCTTTTGGTCTCCAAGATGGTGGCCGGCTGATCTGGGCGAATGCCCAATTCCAGTCCTTAAGGTTAGGAACCTAGGGGTTGTATTTGATGACAGACTGACATTCGAGTGTCAAATTAACAAGCTTGCCTCCACCTTCTGGGGTATTTTAAAGATGATCAGGAAGATCCGCCCTTATATTCCCCCGGATGCATTAAAAACGCTGGTCACAGCCTTGGTCCTTTCCAGACTGGACTATGGCAATGCCCTATATGTGGGGAAACAGTCCCAGTTTTTATTGAAACTGCAGCGAATGCAGAATGCAGCAGCTAGATTAATACTGGACATCCCCAAATATGAATCAGTCTCCCATAAATTGAGAGACCTCCACTGGCTCCCAGTGGAAAAAAGAATTAAATTTAAATCACAATGCATAGCATATAAGGCTCTTCAGGATAAAGGACCACTGTATCTGAGGACACATCTTAAATGGTATATGCCAGCCAGAAATTTAAGGTCAGCTCATTCAAAACTACTATTAATACCCAGGTACAAGCAGGTTCGCTGGGGGGGCAGAAGCTTACTTTTAGGGACAGCGAAAACCTGGAACCGCTTACCAATCCCGATAAAGAGCAGCACGTCGCTCAGGTCATTTAGAAGACTGCTGAAAACATGGTTATTCGCCAACTGACTTGCTCTTATATTGGATTAGTATCACCTGGTCCTGCCTAACTTCAGTGTTCCTACCAATTCCAGCGCCAAGACGCCCTTGGGCATACGTGTGCTTTACAAATCTATAAATCAAATCAAATCAAACGTGTCGCTACCCCTGCATTTGCCCACCTCCTCTCCAACAGAGTAACCGACAGCACGCGCCCTCTGCCCCCACGCGCCCTCTGCCCCATGTGCCCTGTGCCCCCACGCACCCTCTGCCCCCATGCGCCCTCTGCCCCCACGCACCCTCTGCCCCCACGCGCCCTCTGCCCCCACGCGCCCTCTGTCCCCACGCGCACTCTGCACCAGCAGGAG
Source organism: Calotriton arnoldi (assembly GCA_963921515.1). Taxonomy (NCBI): domain Eukaryota; kingdom Metazoa; phylum Chordata; class Amphibia; order Caudata; family Salamandridae; genus Calotriton; species Calotriton arnoldi. The sequence continues at coordinate 2,131,838 of CAWUFW010000604.1, read as the reverse complement.
TCCTGGAGAGATGCCCCAAGGTGCATGCTTACCCCCTGAAATTAAAAATGTTTCTCTTCTCCGAAACAGCCCCAGCCTCAATGCCCTCCTCCCCCCAAAACAATACAGCAATGCCCCCGCAACACTGGTAAATATGCGGTACCGTACAAAGACTACTCTTAGCTGTGCCGGCAGTCCCCTACCTGCACTCCCCTCCTTCCGGGCACCGCTCGGCCTCAGGTCCTGGCAGGGCAGCGGGGCCAGGGCTCGCTCAGCCGCATCCCCGGCCCGCACCTCACAGCATCCTCACACAGAGCCGAGCCGGGCTTTCCAATCCACAACATCCACACCTGGAGTTCAGGCTGCACGCGGAAGAGCCCCCGGAGCTCGCGGCAGGTAAATCCCAGGTGATGTTTCCAAAGAGACCAAAAAGAAACAAGACGGGTCTTTCCAGAGCAGGTCCACCCTGGTCCAGAGCTCTCCTCTCGGAGACCGGGAGCGGCGCCTCGTGCTTCGGAGGTGCCCTGTCCGATCCTGGCTCCGACCACTTCGTTTTGTCACTTCTTACACTTTGCCAGACTCACTGCTCGCCCTCCTGGGAGAGGGAATTGGACGGAGAGCTTCACCTTCAGGAGTGCAGCTTCCCCGCCCTGTAACGAAACCTTCCAAAGTTGCCGGAGGTGGGGACTGAATGGATGGATGTGTGTGGATGGATGTGGATGAATGGGTTTACGGACGGACGGCTGGGTGGGTTGGAGGATGGATGGACGGATAGATGGATGGATGGGAAGAAGGACATGGGTGGATGGATGGATGGTTGGATGGATGGGAAGAAGGACGTGGGTGGGTGGATGGATGGATGGGCCGATAACTGGGTGACGGATTGATGGCCGTATGGACGACTGAATGGATATATGGATTGATGAATGAATCGATTGGCCGATGATGAATGGAAAGCTGGATGGATGGGTGTGTGGGTGGAGAGACTTGCACCACACAATGGATGGAGTTTTGCCTCCTCTTGTTAAACGTGGTAAGGGACCCGCTGCGCTTTCGGGAAATCCAAACCACAATCTGAAATGATGAAGAGTGTCCTCGCCTCCCCGGTACGTCTCCTGACTCTGATGCCACAGAAGTCCGTCCACCTTCAATTACTACAAGTCCAGGAAACCCAAACAGCCGCCTGAAAGGACATTGTTGCTCCAGTCAACCCTTTCACTTCCCCGAACTCGTCTCCAATATTTCCACAATAAGCTTCCTTGAAACACTATCAAAATTAGAAATTCCTTCTGTGGCCGTACGCGTGCCTCATCTCCAGGCGTCAAAACACTGAAATGATTGTTGGGAAGCTGGACGAGCACTCCCCTCTATTTATTCAACATGCAACTACAAGGGCGAAACTTGCACGTAAATAACATGTACTTCAAATTAAACAAATAAACAGTTAACAACTCCTGCTTTCACCAATACATAATGTAGCACGCAAGACACATGATTGCCGGAGCGCTTTTGAAGATTCTTTTCTTTCTTTGTTTCTTTTTCTGGAACACGAGAGGCCTAGGGAAGGGGATTTGAAGTGAAATATGACCGCTACCCTTTGGCGACTGCTGGGGCTTGTCCTGAACCGGAGGCGTTAAAAAAATTGCATGCTTGTATTGCGCATGTGTTCTGGAAACTGCCATCTTTTGGTCAGGCAAAATAAGCCGTCAGCAGCGTGTGACACCAAAAAAGAGTGCAAATTCACCCAGCCAATCCCACAACAAACAAGCATTTAAAATGCAATAGGACTCGTATTTACACGAGACCTATTGCTTTAAAAACGGGAGTGCGGGCGTTGATGAAGGCACGAATGCGAGTGGGCGGGTGAGGGGGGGCGAAAAGTCACGGACTGCGGGAGGGGGCGAGGGGGGAACACAGGGATGAAAATAGCGTTGGAGTAAAGGGGCCGATAGCCTCGGAAGTATACAAATGACGACATGGCCGTCAGGAGGAGGGACTAACAATCCGAAAACCAATCAGAAGACAGCATTTACGATCTAACCCAATCAAAAAGATGGGCGGAGAGTGGGCGGAGCTTCCACAAAGCTTCCCCGCTATACTATATACTGCATGCCTCGCAAAGCGAGCCGCGCATGCGCGCTGCAACGCTAGGCGAGACCTAAAAAACAGCTTCTTATTAATCACATAGGTGAAACCTAATGCATTTACCAATGCTTGTTTATGAATGTTTGAAAATGACAAACTAGCGAAAAATAAACTGTCACAGAATGTGACAATATTTTGTCTATTCCTGCTGCATAATTTAGGCGTCCATGACAAAAATAATCTGGTCCTCAATTGCCACATAATTCCAGTGGCCCTGGTTTTACAACAGTACACAACATGGCTGGGCTAACTATTGTGAGCAGCAGTACTGAGAGTTTCGGAAGACCCTGGCATTTTCTGTCACTCATTCATCTCTTTCCAGCACCCTGGGTACCCCGTACACCTTGTACTCCTCAAACAAGCAAGCTAACAACTGTTTCCATGGTGCACACATTTTTATGAACAACACGTTAATTAAAGGCCTGATCATGTGGAATTTACTTCATCACTCAGCTGAGATAAATCCTTACTGTGGCTGAATTCATGTCACTTGAAGGGAGGGCAGGATATCGGCTGAGGGAGAGGGCCAAGCTTAATATTTATAAAATAGCAAAATCAAAATCGGTAAGCATATGAAATGTAAACTCAGTTTCAAAGCCGCAAATTTGTCATCAGTCGTACCCGTGTTTCATCATGCCCGAACGTGTGGCTTGTTTAAATCATCAACAGTTGTATTAAAACAATGTTTAAACAAGTGTGGTCCTGCACAGACACAGAGACAGATGCAAGCGTGCACACCGACAGACATGGTGACAAGAAGAAAGCATGTACAGACACTGCGACAGCTGCAAGTGTGCACACCAACACAGGGCGACAACTGCAAGCACACAACTGTACAGATGCAAGTGTGCACACACACAGACACGGCGACAGTCACAAACGTACGCAAAATACACAGCCACACTAATTCAGCACAAAGGAATGAAAAGAGCAGCACACACATGGAGACAAGCACACAACTACAGACAGACAAAATCACAGAGTAAGAAGGTCAAACCAATACGGACAGGCTGACAGTCACAGAGTAACATTTTTAATTATTCATCACACAGACTAGTAAAGCAAAGCACATCTAGACATGCACACATAAATGCCGGAATATATGCATAAAAGGAAGATAGAAACACACAGTCTTGTTTGCGGACAGGCATACACAGGGACATACATGCGCACAGACATGCAGAGGCAAACATGTACGCCTACCTGCAGACTGCCACGAGGATGAGGAGACATGCACATGAAACACAATGGTAATGCAGAGCACACGAGACACACCAACAAATACACGCACATGCAAAGAGGCACACACACATCCGCAGATAAACAACGAGGGGGAGGGGTCAGTATGCAGACACACACAAGCAGGGGGCTGCGTTACACAAAACCTAGACAAAAAGATAGCCAGAGAGGTGCCTAATCAAACACGCATGCACAAGCACAACACAGTTGAGTTTGTATGTCCTGCACTGCTCTGTGGTTTTTGGTCATACTGATGCTACCTTGTTGGTAGCTACAGGCAGAAACACAGAGAAAACCTGCCATGAACAACATGAGGGAGGAGGGTGGTAAAGACATCGGAGGGCAGTGGGGGTGTTGAGTTAAATCACGGGGAGTGGGAGGAAGGCGCGGGGGTGGCGTGGAGGGGTGGTTTTGAAAACGGCAAGCATGAGTTGACACAGGAAAGGGTTACACGCCCGAGGGAGGGGGGCTACACAGAGAGAGGGAGGAGGGCAGGGATGAAGGAGAGGGACTACAAATGCATGCACTGTGTACGCATGCTGTTAAATAAAACAAGCTGTATGTATTTTAAGTACGTACTCACCATTCGGGGTGCCTCAGTAACCACAATGTCTCCAGTCTTACATCTACTAATGAGCTTAATTATGGTTTACTGTCCCGCTAGCTGTCTCTGGATTGCACTGCACTAACTGGCTGGCATTAGCACCAGCTGTGAGGGGCTTAAGGCGAGAGATGAGTACCTCAATGCTTGAGCTGATGTTCAGCTCGGTGATCTTTTTACCCTGGGAGGTAGCGGCCACCATTTTGCAGAAAAAAACTGCTCTTCCAGTGGATGGACATGATGCTCACAGCGTTGCCTTGAATCCCATGTGTGCTGGTGTGCCGGGAGCTCCTTTGTTTAGGAGTGAAGTTGTCCCTGCAGGCTATGCGAGGCACAGCTGAGTAATAGGAAATGCTGGTATGAAATTTCACCCCCCTCCCCTGGCCAAACATCAGTGACAGCGTTCCAGAGCGGGTAAAAAGCGTTCCGCTGTGCCGCATCAGCCCTGAAATAATGTTACAATAGTCCAAACAAGCAGCGACAGGCAGGTGGTGGTGGGTTCCAGTGTGACCAGGACTAGAGTCATGATTCCGGGCAGTGCAGCTGCTTCGTACTAATCAGATTCCAGAAAGAGACCCTGGGCCAGGACGCTCTGCTCGCTGAACAGTTGCGTGCCCCTTTCTGCTCCACTTGGTGCCGAAAAGCCCCTGAGCTGCAATGCAGGGAGTTAAGCATCCTCACACCCCTGCCCATGTTCCCGATTAAAGCCAGGTGCCATCACGGGGCCGGGGCCTGCTGTGCAGCTTCAATGAATGCAGGAGGGCGGGGTGCATTTCTGGGAGACCTTAATGAAAGTCAGCTCTTAGGAGTGAGACAAAAGATATGTTCCACTAACAAGGAAGGGACAAGTGGGTGGGTTTTAATGAGATCAGGGAAAGTTTGGGGGTGAAGGAGAAGGCTCAAAAAATCTCAAGGAAGGGAATGCAAAAGCTTCAGGGGAGATGGGGAGGGGTGGTCTGCAAAGTGAAACACCCATGGACAGCATGATGCAGGTGCTGCAAGACAAACAAAGCAAAAAAAAGAGTGCTCTCAAAGTATCCTAAATAACCTGAAGAGCAAGAGCACATGTAACAGGGGCAGTCCACATGGGAGGATGCAAAAGTCCAAAAGGAGGGACTACAAAGCCTATCCACGAAACAAACGCCGGCATTTACAAAGGAAAGTAAGAGCAACCAATTAAAAAGATGGGCGGTGCTTGAAGCCCATATTGTAGATACAACATGCCTCGAAGAGACAGTACATGCGCTGCCTAGGCAAGACCTAAAACTGACTTATGGCTTACTAGTTTCCAAAGTACGTCCAGACGACATGACGTATTGTCAATATGTCCACATGAAAAATGTACGCAGTTAGGGCCTGATTCACAAAGGTAACAATTTTGAGTAGGTTTACTACCTTTCGGTATTCACAAGCTGCACTTTTATACTAACTTACCCATTTGTAGTAACTTAAAAATTTGTAGTAGGTCTAGCACTACACACGGCCAGCCACTGGTATTGCAACATTGAAAATAATGTAGGTAGGGACTTACTACATAAGTAAAAGTTGGTACAAAAGCTTAAGTTACTACAAAAGTGCAATTTCATGAAATCTGGAAAGTAGAAAACTTCTCAAAAGTGTAAGTTATTACAAAAGTGCAGTTTGTGAATATCACTTTGTTGTAAGTTTTGTAGTACTACTTTAGTACTACAAAACATACTACAACGTACAGCTTGTGAATCAGGCCTAGTGACTATAAATGGAAATCGCTTATGCAGTCATTGGTCATTCTGAACATCTGTATCAACCACAAATATCCTTATTGCTTGAATAGTATCCAGGTTTTTTCTCAATAAACTCCAATGTGGTGCCCAAAATGGGTCTTTTTGTGACCCTCACACACCCTATTGGTCTCCTGCTTCATCTTCGGGGCTCATTCAGGCCCCTATAAACCAGGATAGGCTCAACCATATTCCAGGGAGCACTTCTGATACTTTCACCAAGGGTGGGGCAGCTATTGTGAGATAAAAATACCTAGTGGGCTACCCAGTTTCTCTTTAATGTTGGGTGCCCCTGATAAAAACTAGGTGATATTGGTGTTTAAAAGGGGATATAATGTCCTCACATCCTAATTTGCATCAACAAGTTTCAGCTCACTATAGATGGGCACTGTGACCAGTCCTGTTTAAATTATTTGTCATCAAGAACAATTCTTGTTTCATTACTTACGAGGAGCCCTGCGGGGTCAGCATTTGCCCTCAGTTACTCCATCATAAATGCCCCGTGAAGTGTTTTGAACTGATCTTTCTATAAATTACTTAAAGAATCCCATCCTTCAACATGTGCCAAAGTTTATGTTGTGTTAGTGTTGCTAAACAATGTTGGGGCTGAGAGTACTGAAGATGCTATTTCATCTGAATAACTCAACCCCGTTTGTTCTACCATTATAAGTACTGAAGATAGCGCATGGGTCTGATTCTCCTGGACCTGCTTGAACAGCCAAGATGTAGCTGTAACATCACTTCCTCTGATGTCATTTATTATGATATCATTGTACATTACATATGCTAATTAGTCCCCCATTTTTAACACTTGCTTAATGAGGAGAATCAGTTATGCCCAGGGAGTAACTGGGTTTTTGTGATGACTGACAGTTTATTATGAAAGGATGTGTAAGGTAGACGTGAAGCATTTAGTAAATGGCAGGTGTTCACGTGAAACTCCATGTCTATATTATTTGAACTGTCTGTAAGACCAGTGGCGGCTCCTCCGCTAAGGCAGAGGAGCGTCGCCCCACTGCTCAAAAGAAAAAATAAAATGATAATAAAGTATCATTATTATCATTTTATTTTTCCTATTGAATTCAGTGGCTCTTGGGGTGGGGCGGGGCTGGCCAGAGCAGGGGGAGGAGTGGTTTGCACTCCTTAAGTGCGCATTTATGCTTGGCCGGCCCTCTCGGGCCGTCCAATCAGTCATGCGCACTTTGCATGTTCCCCACCAAGCTGCATTACACAGCCTGGTGAGGAACATGCAAAGCCTCCCAGTCCCCTTCTGAGCGCCAAACCATGCCGCTTTGACCAATCACAATGCTGCATTGCAGAGTTGTGATTGGCTTAGGGGAGCCTGGGAGCCTGGATGCTTCCTGGTGCTGTCAGAGACAGGAAGAAGGAAGAGGAGTGAGGAGAGATGGCGGCCGGCCAGCCGGCCCAGGTGTTTTTTTTTCTTCATTTCCTTCCCACCCCCACCCACCACTCCCATCCAGTAGCAGCCGCTACTGTGTAAGTCCCATGTCCTTTGTTCTGTTTCTTGTGGAAATATACGATTTCGCCAAATGTTTCCCAAAACGTATTGTGGGAGACAATCACAAACAAAATTCATAAGGGACGTGTGGCTTCCCTGTATAGTATTTCATGATTGCCTTTTCAGAACTGCCTATAGAACTAATTTTTGTAAAACATTTTTTGTTAAATCCCAGAAAATTATTCCAAGTGGCAGGGAAAGAGTCTGCACAAGCTGCTTTGAAGTTCACCTCTCCCTGCCAGTGCTAACGGGAAGGGCAATTGTACCCTATGGTGCGTCTAGGGACTGCGTTAGGCTTCCACAAGTGGGAGCACGCAGAGGAGCTGGAGATATGGTTGTAGTGCTGCCTTAAGTGCATTCAGTGCAGTGTGGCTTTCAGCACATGCCGAGTGCTGTATCAGCAAGCAAAGTTGCACAGCGGGGACAGGAGCAGTTGAGTCATTGGGAAATTGCATAATTTGTTCAGGTAGTTGAAGGTGGTGGGCACTGATACTAAGTTTTGGGAATCAGGCAGAAATGGAATAAAGAAGGAGGAAGAGAACGACAGAAAGGTAAAGGAAGAAAGCAGTTTAGAAAGGATCCTGCAAGAGGAAGATAAAGAGACAGCAAGTGTTGAGTGGTTGAAGAAAGAGGCACACAATGGAATCAACACTAGACAGCCTTGGACTCACAAGAACAATTTTGGGATTATTTATTTAGTTATTTTACAAATGAAGCTTTACATTTGGGATGCCAACTAGGGTGGTGGGGATATTTTACTTGTTTATATTAGGGCTCATGGAGGCCAGCTGGTGCAAATGTATACGTGGAGTTTGCAAAGATAATTTTTGTAGTATTTTGGGTAAATACAAGGTTGCGCAATGTGTGTATGATGGGGTTGTATGAAAGTTTCTCAATAAAACCCATCTCATCACAATATTCTTCCATCCTAGATAGTATCACCTCCTTACCTCTATTTTACCCCACTGTGACGTATTTCCTTTCTATTTGTACACCCTTGTTGTCATCAGTTTACATTGTAAACATACCTGTACTGTTCTGTATCCTCTCTTGTTGGCTATGTTTGCACTTAATATATATCTAATGACATAAACATAAAATAACCATTGAGTCCAAGAAAACTTTGGGTACAGGATGAGCCCGGCACTTGATTCCCAGAAAAATGGTCACCCAACCAGTTGGTTATCCAAATGAGAAAATATACTGATTTATCTGGGAAAGAAATCACTGTCCAATATCATTAGATCATTGATCATCAAATTGTAGAGTTTATTCCAATATCAGCACCAAGATGAAAAAAATATTTTCTGTTTACAAACGCAGCCTCAGCACTTGTTTCACGACTCAGTCGCTTCTTCTGGGTTGTTGAAAGATTAAAAACAACTTCTTCTACACATTCAGCAAAACATAACACACATATTAAATTAACATGAGTCGTGAAACGTATTGGCTGTGCTTGTAAACAGATAAGATTTTTTTCATCTTGGTGCTGATATTGGAATAAACTCTACAATTTGATGATCAATGAACTGATGGTGTTGGACATTGATTTTTATCCCTGATAAATGAGTATATTTTTTCAAATAAAATAACCTATGTGTAATATTTGGGGCTATGTTAGTACCTCCTTGTATTTCCACTACAGTTGTTCAATGTTACTGGCCCTAAGTGCTTACAAATGTACAAATTCTTCCACAGACTTTGGAATCCTGGCGAAATTTATCAGATAAAAGCATGTGGTAAATTTGGATACATATGCAACTTGGTACAGAAAACACAAAGTAGTTGCTTAGTTCCCAGAGGAAAATTTGGAATAGGCGCTATTTACCACATCTGGTAAATACAGTACACAGCATTTAATAGGTAGGCATGGTTTTGTAAACCATACGCGGCGCAGGGAGAGATGACTGGTCGAAGACAGCTCACCTTGACGAACGTGTGACTATAGGGAGCTGTTCTCGATCCCCCGCCAATTCAAGCACTGTTCTTAATGAAACTCGGAATCTCACTGGGAGTAAGTTACTCTACCACTAGACCTGAGCATTTACTCAGATTGAGACTACGCTCTACTCCACAAGTAAGGAGGTAGGGTGAGTGTCTAAGGGATCTACTTTTCATAGTCCTGATGAAAGCCGGGGACATTGCATTAGCCGGCTGAAACATGTCGACAGTTTGCAGATTGGAGGGGTAGGGGGTTCATTAAAGCCCACCATACCACCATCCACTGGTCGTTGATTGACCTTTTTATTCTGACCAGGGAGTCCATCATTAAAGGGTTTGCTCGGAGATCCCTCGGTCAGTTTTAATTATTTCCTCTGTACCCTTCTTTTTGATCCCGCACTGTTTCTCTATTTGTTTGTTGTGTCTCCCCCTCCCTATTGCTCCACCTCCAGCGTTGGCCACGGGCCAATAGAAGGAGGGTCCTCACAGCAGGCAGACGAGGTGGTGTGTTTATTTACACTCCTCACCTGCCCTGCTGTTCTGTTCCTGCTCCTGTGCGAGGCTGAGGGGACTGCTGGACTGCTCACCAGGCTGGATCGTGTCGGGCCCAGGTAAGGACTCCTTGCTGCTTGGCTGGGGCCCGCCGCGTGCCCAGTGTGCGGCGGGCCCAGGGGGCATTGTTTTTGGGCCCGCCGCACACGGAGCACGCGGCGGGCCCTGGCTGCCATTTTTTTTTTATTGTTGGGCCCGCCGCGTGCCCAGTGTACGGCGCGCCCTGGGGGCATTGCTTTTGGGGCCTGCCACACACAGGGCCCCGGCTGACATTTGTTTTATTTTTTAAAGTATGTTGGGCCCGCCACGTGCCCAGTGTGCTGCGGGCCCTGCGGGCATTGTTGTGGGGCCCGCCGCACACAGGGCACGCGGCAGGCCCCTCCAGGGCATTATTAATTTTTGGGCAAAATATTGTTGGGCCTGCCGCGTGCCCAGTGTGCGGCGGGCCCTGGGGGCATTGTTTTTGGGGGGCTGTGGTTTTCAAGGAGGCGCAGTGGGGTAAGTGGCAGTGTTGTGGGACAGGTGACATGGAAAGGGCTAGCTGAGCCTGTTCTAACTCTTTTTTCTTCTTTTGTAGAGTCTCGGAGGAAAGAATCTGCTGGTTCAAAAGCCATTGGGCCATCTGGCAACAAATATATGTTTGCTGCTGCACAGCACAGGTACGTTTTGGGCCTGTCGCGTGCCCAGTGTGCGGCGGGCCCTGGGGGCATTGTTTTTGGGCCCGCTGGGCACGCGGGCCCAGGGGGCATATGGGGGGGCTGTGGTTTTTAAGGAGGCATAGTGGGGTAAGTGGCAGCGTTGTGGAACAGGTGACATGGGAAGGGCTAGCCGAGCCTGCTCTAACTCTTTTTTTCTTCTTTTGTAGAGTCTCTGAGGAAAGAATCTGCTGGTTCAAGAGCCATTGGGCCATCTGGCAACTAATATATGCTTGCTGCTGCACAGCACGGGTAAGTTTTGGGTTCTGTACACTTCCGGGGAGATGAATAATACATATGCTAAAGCGCAGAATGTTGAGGTCGCCACCCATATTTGTGAAATCCTACTTGCGATGGGTGGGAGGGCTGTGCATGGTTTGGCGATGGAATTCTGTGTGATCATGTGGGTTTCATAATTGTTTATTTTGTTTTTTTTGGGTTGTTTGGGGCTATTTTGGGATTTTCCCTACACATCCGTTAAGCACTGTTGCCCCCCCGAGTGTAAACGCCTGGCTTATGTGCTCCTACAAAGTTCACTTGTACAAATTTGTTTTGGACAGTTAGGTTTCACTTTCTTTGCAGGTGGCGCATCCTTCCCTTTTTTTTCCTTTTTTCTCCACCCATGCAACCTTTGTCATGTTATTTTTTATTTGCAGGCACTTTGGGGTAGGGTTTTTTTTGGGGGGGGGAAACACTTTTGCCTTATGTTTTTTATGTTTAGCTTCACCCCCACTGCCCTCCAGAGACGACTCAAAGTTGCCTAGCGGGACCACACAAGTGTGCCATTCCACTTCGAAGGACCTCTGCCTACCTGTATGTATTAATGCTCCGTGTATGCAACTTTGCTTCAAAAGGTTTCACGTTCTCCTTTCTTTGCAACTGACCATGCTGTTTTAACACTGTTTGCTCAACTCCGTTTGGGGAGTGCCATTTCCCATTGCGATTCTGTCCCAACAAGTTTTCCATTTTTTTGCCATTTGCAGGTGCTTCAGAGTTACATGCATATTTAATCATTGCTTCCCTACGTTTTCTTAACTTTCCATTCAACAATTGCAATGCCCTTTTCCCCTTTGAAACACATCTAGTAACACCGAATATATTTGTAGGTGAGTTACGTGACTGCGCCACAACCCTGAGATCTTTTGGATTCCAAGGGAGCAACAAGCCACCACAACGAAAGCACGATGGAGAAGTTTCTGCAGCCTGTGAAGGCTGTGAAGCACCGATCACACCTACCTACCCATATAACCGCAGCAGATCGGACCAGAGAGTACAGTGTGATGCATGCTGATGGTGGCGTGCTGTTTTGCAGTGTGTGCAATGTGGCGGTGGACCACATCTGGAAACACACAGTGGATATGCATGTGCGGTCCCAAAAACACTTGAAGCGCTGTGCAGATGATCCAGACCCTCACTCTTCGCCAAAACGTGCCCGTCAGATGACTGGGAACTCACTTTTCACAAAGAGTACAGCTGCCGGTGCCTCAAACCAGGAAATTATAAGTGAGTGGGTCAATGTCTGCACAGCGCTGAACATTCCGCTGAGCAAAACCGACCACCCTGTAATGCGCAAGTTTCTCTACGAGCGAGTACGAAATGGTGGAGCGATACCTGGAAGTCATCAGCTTCAATAACGTTATCTCCCAGAGAGATATATAGGAGCCAAGAACGAGCTGAAAGAACACTTGCAAGATCAGAAGATCAGTGTTATATTTGATGAAACACCTGATGTCGAAGGGCGTTGTGTATTGAATGTGTTATTTGCAGTGGTCTCTGCGCAGGGTGGCCGTCAGATTCACACCCACCTAGCAGACACAGTGTTCCTCTCACAGTGCAACCATGGGACTGTAGCGCAAGCAGTTGTGAAGGTGATCACAGAGTACAGCATAGCCTTTCAGAACATTATTTCCTTTAACACTGACAATGCAGCATACATGCTCAAGGCATAAAACACTGTGTTGAGAAATCTGTATACAAACTCCATACATATCACCTGCTTGGCACACATAATGAACCTTATTGGAGAATCGTTTAGGAAGCCTTTTGTGGAGCTAAATGCTTTCCTTCTGTACTTCTTGCGCATCTTTTACATGGACGGTAGCAGAAAGAGAAGGTACCTGCACCATCTTGCTGAGAACCATGGGATGAAACCATGGATGGCACCTGACCCTTGCAGTACCCGGTGGAATTCTTGGTTTGCTGCTGTTCAGTACCACTGCAAGCACCTTGAGGCCTATGCTGGATTTGTTGAGTCTGAGATGCAACTCAGCAAGTCTCCCCCAGATTCCCTTGAAAATCTGCAAAGGATTTTGAACAGTGACCAAAGAAACTGCATTAAAGTTCAATTGGACATTGCGGCAGAAAAATGCCAAAACATTTTAGATCTGATGGACTTATTCCAGAGTCAGACACCAGTGACAATGAAGGTGTATGATTATTTGGAGGACCTCCACATGAACCTAACAAACAATTCAGTCCTCACTGTGGAGTCACTACAACCATTTCTACAGACCACTGCAGGGGCTGAATTATCTCTGACACAGAAAAAAAGATAACAGCCCAGCTTAATGAAGCTTTTGAAAATTCTCTGGAAAAGGTGGGCAAATACATGGGTGAGGCCCAACCAGGCATTGGATTCTTGAAACAAGTGCGCCTTTTCAATCCTGCACGAATCTGCATCCTGCCTAAGGACAAGAGTGCATATTCAGCCATCCCTGGTTTGAGCGAAGTTCCCGATCAGGAGCTTCGCCTCTACTTTGAACATGTAGGCCCAGAAGCAGTACAGGCATCTGTTTCTGGGGTGATTGACACTGACCTCTTTTGGTGTGGGATGGCTGACCGCATTCCAGTCCTTTCACAGCTTGCAGCTGTGTACAAAGATTGTGTGACCAGTTCTGCAGATGCTGAAAGGAGCAACAGCATCTACAAAATTATTGTGTCAGCCAGACGACGGTCCCTCTCAGAGCAATCCATCCGGGCATTATTGTTTTTGCATTATAATCAGCAGCACAATATTGGGCTAGATTTGGACTGCTCAGAAGAACTGCACATACATGGCCAAGATTAACACGACAAGCATACAGGTTCCGTGGGCATTTATTCATTAACATGTTTATGTCCTATATGTAGCCTTGAAGCAAAACAAATTGTCTAAATTGTAAATAAACCAAATATGCATAGTTTCATGTTGTAAAATAACTCCAAAAACTAAGATATCTGTGTTTGTTGTAGGAAAAATTGCAAAATAAAGTGCCGCAAAAATGCCGCTAACTTTCCAGATCTGTGCCGCTAAATTTCCAGATTTGTGCCGCTAAATTTACTAGTTCATGCCGCAATATCCTGGGGGGTCTGATTAAATCTCATCACAGGGCCAGCATACCTCTTTTTAACCATATCATTGGTACCCAACAATAAAGGGAAATCCTTGGGTCTACCGTTAGGCATTTTTAACATTTATCTGGATCTCTGCAATTAATCTAGCAAGCATTTATATAAGAACTCCCAGCAATGGTTGAGTCCGCCGAGGTGGTATTTACAGAGGTTTGGGGAACGGCCAATGATGAAGCATGCCACAATAAGTTGTGAGTGAGACATCTTCCCCAAAATCTTTTGTATTCCTGTAGGTTTATTAGGTTAGCCTCTCACAAAACCTAGGCATCTTTAGAGAAGGTCTGTTGCAAATACCCCACCCTTACCCGACCAACTAGGAATCCAAGTGTAGAATAACATAACAATATGAACTGTTGGCACCTAATACAATGGGCTTATTTATTTTATGAGCAGTTTTTTTATTGCTAAGAAGAGCAAATTTGGCGAAGTGCTTTGTATAGTAGCGGTTTCATGAGACCAAAACAAAAATAATACATTTTTTGCTTCATTTATTTATTTATTTATTTTGGGGTATTTGTAGAGCGTGGATCCAGTGACATGGGCTGCAGTGGAGTAGTCTGACAATAATGTACTATTTTGCAGAAATACAGTTAATAATAGGGCACTACTGAAGCGAGTACCCTAAACTTCAAATTTAGAAGCGTATCTACAGAGTAGAAGTATAAATAGTAATTTAAATTGGAATGTGTAAAACCCCACTTGATGTACAATGTCTAACAGAGTTTCCCAACTCCCAGTGACATAGAGTGCCCGGCTGCTCCCCAGCTAAGCATGTGTTATATAAACAACAACATATTCCTTCATCAATAAATACGTACATGCATACATGTGTGCAGGCAAAACTGCGAGCATTTGCCACTACATTCCCTAAGCGCTTCTTGAGGGAGAATAGAAAGGGCTGGCTGGGAATGCTGAATATTTCATTAGGTCTTGTAACCAAAGGCAATAGAGAAATATGATTAGAAGTTTACAATTCTCTACTAGATTTCTCAATAATCCCTTGGGAGAGAGACCTCTTTGTCATCAGTAAAGTGGATTTTCAATTCAGTGACTACTAATTAGTTTTGCTACAAAATGCACACTTTCCTAATACACTGACCAGAAATGCACCATTTCACCACCTAACCAGCTAGGTGTTGTTTTTAAATGGTCAATGTTTTGACCAATGAATCTAGTATTTGCGCCTCGGAAACCCATTCATCACTAAATGTCACCGACAACCCTACGCTGAGATACCACCACCCTTCTGAACAACGTAATTGAAAGGCAGGTAAAAGCCATTGTAACTTGACATGTACTGAATTGTTACGTTCCAAAGAGAAAGATATTCGATGTTATTAAAGCTTCTTTTACTTCAATTGCTGATTAACATCAATTGCAAAAATATTCACTGCTGCTAATTAAAACATGGTCTTCAAAATATTGAATTCTAATTTTTGTTTGTAGTCATTGTGCAAACACTTGTATGGAAGCATGTTGTGTACTTACCGATGTATCTCACCATTTCGTTTTAAGCACAGATTTTGTTTACCTCATCCAAAGGCTTGGGACTCCAATGGAGGTTTTAGATCTGTAATCCTCTGGTTTCTGTTGATTGTGCGTCCAGCTTGTAGTTCTTGATTCAACTGGAAAATAAAGCCCCTGAACCAAGAACCCCAGTGAGATAAAGAATGAGATGAATTCCATGAAGTCTGTCCTGAATGGCAAACCCCAAACCACCACTCAAACACCTGGGTCGGTGAAGGGCGGACCAGGGGGCTTGTTGTAAGGGTAGCAGCAAACAATCACCAAACATTGCCATGCATGACAGATGGCTGCCTGAGGTGACTCACCCTAGAGCCTGGGCTCTTCACTGTGAACCAGGAGTAGGGGGTTGCTGGCTACAAAAAGGAATATAAGAGGAGATGTATGCCAGTGAGAGCATGCCAAAATGTTGCCACTTTTCTGCATACATCAGCAAGTGTTGTACACAGGCAAAGACAACTGGAAGGCTCTCCCACTATGTCGGAAGAAAAACAGATAGATGTACACCAGCAAAGCAGTGCTTGGGCATATAATGTATTCTGTTGTGAAGATGTTTGGCTACGGAAAATGTGGTTTGCATGTGCGGGTGAGCAGTTTACAGTAAATCCTTCCTATAAAAATCAGTGTGGGTGGAGCAATGAATTCTGGTCCAATGCAAATGTGTGAACAGTAAGTAGAGACTGCAACAGAGAAACGGTTCGAGGTATAAACTTTGGAACGGAGAAAAAAGCTGACCTACTCTGATAGGCCATAGAGGTGAATAATAAGATCTACCTGTGGCGTAGGGTACAGGAGACATAGCAGTACATGAGACAAGGGAATGTGTACCCTTGTGGAGAATGTAGGGAACTCTGAATGCTAAACGAAGTCAGAAACATCAGGAATATTTTGAAATGACAACACTAGTTTAAGGTATCTGTAGGAACTCTGCCTTTTCTGTGTATTCACCACGGCCTTTTTGCATTTTGCTGGACCCTATATTAGTGCTGGTGTTAGAAGTCAGTGGACTTTAACCCTCCTGACCAGTAATAAATGGTCTGTGCTCCCCCCATAAACATGGTCAATTTGGCATATTCCTAATTGTTATATTAACTTACCTATAAGTCCCTAGTATAAGGTACAAAATGTGTCCAGGGCCTGTAAGTTAAATGTCACTAGTGGACTGTAGCACATTTTGTGCCATTCACCATAGGGGCAGTGTAAACATGGCGTCAGGCCTATCAGTAAAAACTGTAATTTGACCGGTCAAAAAAAACATTTGACAGGTCAAAACCTCCATTTTAAATACAAATGTTTATGTCGCCCAATGTAGCTTGTCACGCACAAGGCAGGGTGCATGTTATTTCAAAATAGCACATGTAGAAATTTAATGTTAACATTTCCTTACAGCTACCAACAAACAAATGCTATTTTTCACTGTGGCAGATCTACCTGTCCTATGCACAAAACCAGAGTACAGGTAAAATATCCTAATACTCTATCTTGGGAAAGGGACTAGCTAGAAAAATAATTAAATAACTATTTTTAATAGTTATTAGAAGTCCAATACAATGGAGAAATCAGATTAATAATGAATGGTATGAACAATTAACTTTTAGAAAGTTACCTTTTCCCTGCCTGATCTTCCTAGAGGCTGAATTCGCATTTGCTCTCCCACTTCTGCCAGCCAGCAATTAGCATTTGAAGAAGTGGAAAACTTCTCTCAGGGGATACAGTGACTGCCCCCAAACTGGACTTTAGAGGTAGATGTAAGACAACACTAGAATTACCATAGTAGACTTCCTACACACTCACCCAGTCCTCAGAGCCCAGGTTCCACCATCTTGAAAATACCCAAAGTGCGTAGGGTTGGCCCACAGAACTTTTACCCCATAGGTTAGGGCATGCCCAGGAGCTATTCCTACCCACCAGCTCATGCCAGGCATACATGTGGCATCCCCATGCACCCACTTGAGAATACTCCTGGACCAGTGGAGGATCAGAAGAAGACTGAACCTGCTGTCTAAGACCTGAGTAGAGTGGTATCTTAGTTCAATTAATGAGGCTGAGACCCTGATGCCATCTGGGTAGGGCAGAGGTGCAATCCATGAGGTGAGTGAAGGTAGTTGAAGTTAGAGTGTAGGAGCTTAGTTGGCAGGTTATGGTTGGGTGGCTAATGGAATGGCTCGGAATCATCAGCAGTCTGTGCCATTGCTGGTGATCTTCTGTTGCTGATAACAGCATCAGCGACAAATTGTGAGATTTTTAAGGACAAACACTTTAATTACAAGTGGCCTGGAAAGGGGTTGGGTGTTTGCCACATCCGGTAAACACCATTACCTTGGGGTGAGATTTTTACTAACTTTAGTAAATACCTCCTATTCTAAGTATCCCTAGAAAAATGCATGAATGAGAATTTGTTAGCACATATGTTTTTCCTGGTAAATCTTAGTAGGTTTGAGAGGCTGACATTTACCATGGAGAAATTTCTGTGGGTGCAATATACCAGAATTCGGCTTTATACTCATCTGGATCAAAATGGTGGCCAGTGGGAGATTCTGATAAGGGACCTTACTGCCTAGAGGCAAAATAAGTGTTCTGGCACAGCGAGACAGAGGGATTTTTTTCTCCTCTGCTCTGTGGAGGTAGGTGACATGTACCAATGTTGTTGATGTCAGAAGTATGCTGAAGGAAGGCTCATATTGTAATCTAATGTAGATGCTCTAAAGCTGCCATTTTGCATGGATCTGTCCTTCTGGGCTGCTACAAACTTTGTGTAATGCTCTAGCACCCAATCTGGTGAGACCTCTCCCGCTTTTAGGGTATCCATGTTTTTTTGGTGGTGAACGGGTTTTACAGGAAGGCTGTGGTTGCTGTGTGGGGAGGGGTTAATATAAGATCTGCTTCTGTCTGGAGGACAGGAAGTGACAGAGGGCTTCTTGAGGGCAGTGTTCCTCAGTGCTACAATTGATGCCCATTTTGAAATGATGCCTTTGGATGCTCATGTAACACCAATCCAGAATACGAACACTGTTAACAAGCTCATATAAACACCATTCAGTGCAACAAGCAACCAGTTATAGAGAGCTGGGCACCACCTTTAGTTAGACAGATGATAAAAAAGGAGATTTCTGCAAAGTGTGCCAAAATCTAAATTCAGACGTGGCATTGAAATTTCTGTGTAATCCATAATTCATTGAAGCACTAAGTGTAAGTAAGATGCCAGTTTGTCTGGTTTTAGCCACTGTATTACACACTGGTTGCTTTGTTGCCCCTCAGCCGGAATTTGTGAGATATTGTACAGAAATCATTCTAATAAACATGGACTGCTGTGGTTAATAGCTCATGAAAATCATTAATCACGAGACAACTGTTTTACCCACACACTAGAAAACCATCAATTTCATATGTCAGCAATACCCCATGGATGGAAGGTGTTAGTTTTACAAAAAACATTTTAATGAGGCTCCGTTAGAGCTGATCAATTTACAATAAGTGACAGTGGTCCTATTTCTCTTTCTAATGAGCTACTGCGTATGGTTCAGTTTGAGAGTTAATTGCCATAAGTCACTTTCCCTCAATGTTTCTTATGTGTCCAATGGCTATCAGTCACTTAGACAACCCCCAGTCTTCATTTACATCTTTAGAAAGCCAGTGGCTCACAAATGACACTGTTTTTAATATTTTGTAGTTGCACAGAAACAGCCATCTTGTGCGGGATATTCATAAACAAATGTGCTCACAGCCACTTCTACAATGAAAGATTACTGTTTCACACACAGGTGTGTAACTTGTTTATTCTTTATATTGGTTTCTGTGGAGATACCAGAGACACAGTAATAACAGGGTTGGAAAAGAACCTTCCGGAAAAGTGAGATTCACTGTGGTGAGGCGGCTCCAGGGTCATGCTGTCTGTTAGACTTGTCCCTCTCTGCAGGGTCATCCCCAATCATTTTGCCTCACCCTCCTGTTTTCTGAATCCGTTTTTGTTGGCTGTTAGGACTCTTTGCACTTTACTTCTGCTAACCAGTGCTAAAGTGCTTGTGCTCTCTCCCTTAGCCATGGTGAAATTGACTTACACCCAATTGGCACATTTTATTTGTTAGTCGCTAGTAAAGTGGTACTACATGTACCCAAGGCCTATATATTAAATGCTACTAGTGAGTCTGCAGGACTTATTGTACCTCCCACTTAAGTAGCCCTTTTAAACATGTCTCAGGCCTCCTATTGCAGCCTGTGTGTACAGTATTAAACTGCCATTTCAACCTGGCAAAATACACCTTTAGCCAGGCCTAAACCTTCCTTTTTAATACATAAAAGTCACCCCTATGGTAGGCCATAACCAGCCCATAGGGCAGGGTGCGGTATATTTAAAAAGTTGGACATATACTTTTAACTTTTACATGTCCTGGTAGTGAAAACTCCTAATTTTTTTTTCACTACTGCAAGGCTTGCCTCTCCCATAGGACAACATTGGGTTACATTATTAAATGTAATAGGTGCAAGTGTTCAATTGGGAACAGGTAGAAAAGCCATGTTTGGTATTGAGGAATTGTAATTTAAAATTCTCTTTAATAGTAAAGTCTGATTTTATGTCACAATTCTGAAAATGCCACTTAAAGGAAGTTGGCATTTTCTTGTCCCAAACTTCCAACTGTTTGGTGCCTGCAGTCTGTTCATAGGTCACATGACTAGGTGTGAGTG
This sequence comes from Calotriton arnoldi, assembly GCA_963921515.1. Taxonomy (NCBI): domain Eukaryota; kingdom Metazoa; phylum Chordata; class Amphibia; order Caudata; family Salamandridae; genus Calotriton; species Calotriton arnoldi. Next base: position 2,111,810 of record CAWUFW010000604.1, on the reverse strand, counting down.
GCAGCTGATCTTTGTGTATTACTCCCAGACAGTGAGACAAATGAGGAATGGGTGTTGGCAGGATGCGCCATCTTTCACATGATAGGGAGTGGAGCTGTCACCTACCACACTTGCACATCACAAACACTCTACCTCAGGACACTCACAAAGAGTTTTACACTTGTCTTTTGTGCCCCCAGACAGACTGGGGCCAGGGCAGGGAGGCAAGAAATTCCAGACACATCTGTAGGGGGAGGAATCTAGAAGGTTCTCCTACTTCAAAGTAGGCACCAGGTAAAAATATTGGACCCTCAGGCCCAACTCTTCAGTACACATCTGGACCTGTAGAAGACTCAGAAGACGGACTGCTATACTGCTGCAAGAGGGACCTCTTACTCTGATGCACTGCTGCCTGAGTGAAAAGGACTGGACCTGCATATTGACCCTGGTCCACCAGAGTGACTCCAATGGCTAGTTGGCTGGCGTCTTGATCAGAGCCTCTGGGAAAGAAAAGGCTCCAACCACCTTAAACTCTGCACCTGGACTCTGCCTGCCCAAGGCGTGCCACCCCAGCCCTGGACCATTGGAAGTGGGCCTGAAATTGTTCTGCCAGCACACCTGTGGTCCTAACAGAACCGATGAAGCACAATGCATCACCTTGCAGCTCCCAATTAGAGCCACCACTGCGCGATACTTCCTCATTGCAGGATCTCAAATCTCAGCTTCTCCAAACCCACTGCACCATGCAGCCTGGATGCAGGTCTTCGCATTGTAGCCCTGCAGCTCTTCAGAATCGCTGCTGCGTGATGCATACTTGACGCAGGACCTTGCATCTCAACCACAGCTCATCAGAACCACCACTGCGTGACACATCCTAAACATGAGATTTCACAACCCTCTGCAGCCAGGATTTAAGGTACTTTGTTCAGCGGGCCTAACTTGGTCCCTGTATCTGGCCCACGCTTCTACGCGGTTGGCCTAAACCTATTACTTTGTCCGGGTCTGGTGCGACCAGATGACCACAGGTGGCGCATTGTGCTTTTAATTGCTATTTTTATCGAAATCTTTAAAGTAACATATTTCTACTAATTGGATTTTTGTCGTTTTGGTGTCAAATAATTTATTGAATTTTACTCTAGTTTTCAAAATTGGTGTGGGATTTTTCCTGTGTTATGTTTTCACTTTATACTGTTTGAAGTGCTGCATAAATACTTGACACATTGCCTCTAGGTTAAGCCTGACTGCTTTGTGCCAAGCAACTAGAGAGTTAAGCACAGGTTAATTTGGTGTTTTTTTGTTTTTTTGTTTTATATAGCGCGAACTAGACCCGAAGATATCAGGTATCAGAGCGCTTTACATGAGCACCAGTTTCGTTACACAAGGACACATTCATTTTTTTTTTTTTGTTAGGCACGGGGAGATTAAGTGATTTGCCCAGAATCACAGGATGTTGAGCGTCGTTGCCGAGACTCGAACCCGGTTCCCCAGCTTCGAGGTTGACCGCTCCAGCCGTAAGGCTACATCCTCTCTTGTGAGGTTGCTGCTTGAGTAGGATTCCCCCCCCCCTTCAACCACTAACCCAATGTCCTACTTTGCCCTACAGCATGGGTGTGACCACAACAATGTGAATTTGTAGGCAAGAATCTGCCTCTCGGACTCTCAGGCTTGGATTCCATTCACCAGAGCACTGAAAGCAGTACCTACCTCTGGAGCAGCTAATCAGGCAGGCTTAGTCACCATGACCACTGGGGTAATCCAGTAGGGAGTCAGACTCAATACTGATGTGGTCCGGGGCATTGGTGGGGAGTAGGTTCTTGTTACACATAATCTTTATCTTATTTCAGTCAAGTATTAATAGGACAGATGACATAAAGAAGCGTGGTGTTGAAGGTCAATCATAGTCTCTAGTTTCCCCTACTGTTTCTCTTTTTAAGTCTAGATGCAACAAACCAACTTCAAGATATTTGGTTGGAAGATTAGTCAAGAGAATAGAAATTCTAACCAACCCATGGAAACATAACAAGCAGGAGCTAACATGTATACAGCATTCTGCTAGAGATGAGAGGAGAAGCTCTACTGTGGCAATGTAGACAAATTCAGAGCCTCATGATTGAATTGCACCTGTACATGAATCCTGAAATAGAAATTTCCAGTACGGCATAGATATTTCTCCTTTCTTATTCTATTTTGTTTACTTATCCACTCATGAATGAGACTTGATGTATTTAGTCCCTGTGTTCTATGAACACATTTAGAATTGAAATATGTGTTTTTAAATTTTGTTGATGTCTGTTGCAAGGCCTGGGAGCTGAGATGTTTTATTCGAGAACCTATGACTTTTACTTAATTAAATCCTGGCTTTTCTTACAGAGTCTTTATCAAGTGATGTCAGAATTGGATGCAATGAATCATCATGCGAAGGAGGAACTACTGAAATCACTGGCTGAAGACAGTCAAAATTAACTCAAGTTTAAGGAAAAGCATCATCATCTGGCATGGGTTTCACTTGCTTTTATTGCACAACCAAAGTCATCATTGCAGGCATTACAATAATAAGCAACAGGTTAAAAACCAGCACAATCTTGGAAGAAATTTTGAACAACCTGTCCTTAGTGGTATATGACCTTATGAGAAATGTGTACATCACTACTTTACTCATGGGTGACAGGCAACTGTATTACTGAGATGTAAATCTGTAAGGTGAGTTGCTTCTCTACATGTCTGGCAATAAAAGCATTGAAAAAATTGGATATGATGAAGAGTTGAGGAGATTTGCTGAAGTCAGTTCTGAGGCAGTAGGCAAAAAGCATATCAAGAACTGCAGTGATTTGTTTATTGCATCCAATATTTAGATGATAAATAGTTGCAAGCCAACAACACCACCATTCCTGAAGTGCTAAATCAAATTGACTTTGTACAATTTATAGAATACATGCTAGAGGGTTTAACTTCACCAACAGCCAACTCTCTAAAAAATTTTAGATATTGCTTCTGCATATCAGAGAGAAGTGGGCAGAACTACATGGAAATCTTGCCAGACAGTAGCCCCTCTTTTGACACAAAGATCCTTTGGAGGAAGAGTTTATATTCACATATTCTTACTAACCTAACCCTCAGATTCAAAGGCAGCTTGACCCCTTCATCTCTGTGCCCTACCTAGGATGTTTACTAGATTTTCAACTATCAATGGAAACTCGTATTGAAGAAACATCTGCCAGCAACACATTCTATAGAAAACAAACCACTGATTCTACAGGGTGACTTCAGAACTGCTGTTATATAACATTGTCACATTTGATGCAACATTTTTGGAGAAAAGGGAAGCTAGCAGGTGTATCTCGCCCCACCCACAGGGAATATGCTTGTATGGGGAAGGGTGGTAGGAGCCAAACAAATCTGTCAGGATGTCTTTCATCTGCAGGTGAAAATGCAGTGTCCCATCCTGAACCTCAAAACCAAAATACATACAAAATATTGGTATTTTCCAACAAACTAATATTTACTATGTACTATCTTCCTACAAATAATGTAATGACTATTGACGTAATTATGAATAACTCCCGTTGGTAACATGAATGACATGGTGGCCCATAAATGTACCCCACCCAATCATATTTCATCAAACATTCATAACCAGTTATTTTAATCCCTGTTACTAGAAGATTTACAGAATTTTGTTTTGTAGAATATCTAAGCCGAGCAGTGGTTAATTTGTAAAACAAATAAGTGCCGGGGCTCTTGTTAGGAGGCAGCTTGCACCAGCCCATTTCTCCCGTTAGTGCCACCTACAACAGAACCAACTACTAATCATGAAAGTGGGGAGATGATGTTGCCTAATGGCCAGAGCTGCCGACTTCGGAGCTGGGGAACCAAGTTCAAGTCTTTGTGTCGGCTCAACATCCTGTAATTCTGGGCAAATCACTTAATCTACCCGTGCCTACCATAAATGAATGTGTCCTTAACTGGCACTCCTGAAAAGCGCCGGTGTTGATGATTAAGTGCTGGTGCTGAAACCACCGGCTCAAATTAAACACTGATGCTGAGTCATGGACTGCCCCCCATACCTTTATGCCATTAGGCATGAAGTCAGAAATTCGACTCTCAGTTTCTCTCTCACTACCGAGCTACCTGCCTGGCCCTGCCCAAGTACGGGTTTCTTTCATACCTTTTTCTTATATGGTAGTCTACGGAGCCAGGAAGGGTCTGTCATGCTTGACTCTTGTTTTTATTAGACTGAAGGTAAACAATGGTTTCCTTCAGACTTCATGCTGAATACTGAAGATGCCTCTATTGTATTTTTTGGTTCCTCTGATAGACAAGAATGGAAGGCCATTCATAGTTGCAGAGTTGTCCCACAACTACCATGAAGGCACCTGTTGTGTAAAGTGAAAACAGCAGTTCTCTGGCTTATTAATTAGAGCAACAGAAATTGAGTGACACTTGAGTACACATAATTCAAAAACTGAAATGTCCATATTAGTTTTCAACAGGCCTATTTCTTAGGCCCTAAACTACGGTTAAGTGCACTCAATCCACAAATAATATTCATATTAACATTCAGTAAGGCCTGTGTTGTATGTAACATCACATAAACATTTCAGTGAAAGCTATTAAACCCATTACAGTAAAGCACTAGTAAAGCACTGAGCCTGATCACTACTCAGAGAGCCAGAAAACACAGTAAATGCACATTTCTTATGCCAACCTTTCCTGTCCCTTTTTGCTACTTCTGGATGGTTGTAAGTAACCTTCGTTAGCATGGGTCCATAAGTGCAATGTGGGTAATTAACAGCACTTACACCCCTCAGCAGGGTCAGGAATGTTAAATTATTGTGGGATCCTTTGGAAATGTGATTGAATATCTTTAGACACAATTTTATTTTGTTTCCTTTATTGTTGGCATTACTTACTCATGGAGGGAAGAACTCCATCCAAGAATGTAATTCAGCGGCTGTGCCATTTTTGTCTTTTAAAAATGGATTCTCCTCACATGCCACATAATCACCATCTGATACATAATAGTAGATTGCAATAAAAAATAGTTCTAGTCAAACGGATCAAAGGTTACTAACAAAATGCTACACGTGGTGCTGCACATTGGTAGGCCATTTGGCCGGGATAACTGGTCATCTCTCCACTGTATTCAGGTGTTAAACTGGGACAATGAGGTGAAACGTTTTCCCAGACCGTAATAATGTGTGTTAAAGTCACACATTAGTGAAATAATGTAGATCGCATTGCCACAGCATTACCGTTTCCTTGCTGCATAATTTATTCATCTCCACCTCTTAATTGCAGTGGCTCTGACTGTAGTGTAGAGCATCTCAAAACAAAAAAATAGTTTTGGATGCACCTTTGATGTGTAAAGTAGGCTCCGCTGACGTCACGTGAGCGGCTGGGATCTTAGTACCTCAGTGAAGGTATACCACATAGTTGTAGTGTGATGCATGCTGCAAAATATGGATACAAGCCATAGTATTCAATAGTAGGAGATCCAGAGACTTCAGGGAACAGACATCGATGAGTCAAAAATGCCGAAGAGAAGCGGCTGTACAGAACCTCTTCATCTGAGGGTTGATCAGAGCTCCTTTGATTAGGAGCTACAAGCAAATATATTTAAAAGGTAAGATGAAATGTGTATGCAGGGCTTCCTCCATAACTAGATTATTTCTCTTTTTTGCCTTTAGAGACTATGAAAGATCCTTACAAATAAATGCATTAGAGTCTTCTGTATCATTTGACGACCTCATGTGCCATTGCTGCTTGGAAGGAACAAAGAGACAATATGGCCTTAGATAAACTCTCACTTACCAACCTATTTAAGAAGTAAAATTTAGATCGCGCTTGCTCGTTCTAAGAATACTTTCATATCAGAATTGCTGCAATATCATATGTTTTCTTTTTTCCTTGGACTAGGACCTTTCTGAATTTTGGAACAGCCACACTTAAAGAGTGTTTTACATGCATTATTCGAATTTATGAAACCATATCATTAAAGGCACCCCAAAGACACCCATTAATGCCTATCATCGACCTCTTAAATGTTCAAAGAAGCAAAGATTAGCAGAAATTGTAGATGACTACCATTTCACAGGGCACAACGAAGCATACAGAAGCAAATGTATTGTCTATACTCTTCTGTGAATCGCCACCATCTCTTCGATGACCATGTGGTGAACACCACAACTGGAATTTCAGCAAGTGTCCCTCTGGAGGCTGAAGACCCATTCTCATTGGCTAATGGAATATGAGGCTGCGGAGGTGAGGAACCATCATGTGACCTGCACAGTTCTTTCACAGGACAAGATTAATTTACAGTTCTCTTGAAACATCCACACTCATAAGAATGGCATCTTTCAAATTTTGTGAGCAAGAAGTGGTTGACTATGTGGAGGCCTTCAAAGTTATTTTAACATACGCAGCATGAGTTACTGCATAGGCACTGGAAGTAGGGGTGCTGGGGGTGCTGCAGCACTCCCAAAATAACTATGCTGGAGTTCACAAGGTGAATGAGTAATTAATATGTCTTAATATTTTGTTTCTATCTTGCCACATGTGTTGTGCGTTCGAAGACAGAGGCCAAATGTCAGGCTATGTCTTCTGACAAATTACATATTATTCTTTTAATGTGGAGAATGGTGTTTACGTTTCTTTCTCTGACTCTAAAGTTAGAGAATTTTCTAAAGTGAACTATCTGAGAATCTTTTTGTGGTACAGGGAGTGTGAAGGGAAAAGTTATAGGATGTCAGTTGTTTTCTAACCCATAGCAAACTGTAAATAACTGTAAAGAAACTGTACAAATATTGAAAAATATATCAGAAGTAAAGAAAGTACAATAAAGCAATTTTTTTGTAATTCTGAAGTGTGATGGCACTTAAGATTTTAATAGGATCAAAACAAATCAAGACACTTTACTTGGTGATGTGCAAATGATAAATATTTGGTGAAACACAATTTCTACACATTAGCGTTTATGCACTATGTGGTTTCATCAGTAAAACTGTGAATTGTGGGCCTCATTTATGAATAGTGTTGCATCGCTGCAGGAAAACAGCGATGCAACACTTTCCATAGCGCCATTCTTGCGACGCCTTGGATGCGCCCTATTTACTGTACCGCGCTCCATGTCGCAAGGATTTACAGATACATCAGTATTCCTGACATATCTGTAGGCGCAAAATTGGCGCATTGCTGGAGTGTGTCTATAAACAGACGCAACTCCAGCAATGTGTCATTTCACATGGGGCAAGCCCTATGTGAAAGGGCCTGCGTCACCCCTTAGGCCTGCATCAGCAGGCGTAAAGATTTGACGCACTGACGACGTTGGAATGTCACAGTGAAATCTCATAGATTTCACTGCGTCACTTCTACTTGACTTTCATGCGACGGAATGCCCACCCTGCATACATTATACCTGTCCAGGTATAATGTAGCTCAGGGGTTTACAAAGTGACGCATCTGCCTCGATGCGTCACTTTGTAAATATGGCGCAATTTTTACACCGCCACACAATTACAAAAAGTGATGCAACTGTGGCGTGAGGGCCTCATAACTAAGGCCCTGTGTTGCTATTTTAAGGAAAATGTGCTGTCTGGAAATGCCAGTCTTATGCTTCAGTAATATATTTGTGACAGTGTGCTCCAAAATGTACCACCGGCTGCACACCCCCACCATTACCACTCTCCTGCTGAATGGACGTGGCTCATTTGCTACACTTGTTCTTTGTGTGACGCTTGAATTTTTTACAATCCCTATGAGGTCAGTGATGTAACATTGATGGCAACACCCCAACTCTAAAAATCGTTCCAGCACCACTGAGTTATTGTACATTTTGAACTGAAGATTTTGAAGATTATCAACACATATCAACTTACAAACACTCTCTTCCACCTGCATCAATGTGCAAAATTGCTAGATTACTATGTATAGAGGCATGTGGTACTTAACAGTAACTCTGTGCCTTGGAACAATTTTGTCCAATAATATTCTTCACCATCACCTAAGTGTGGAGCAATAGCTTGCACAGAGGAATTTCTTGTCAACGTGCAGTGTGCCATTTATGAAAGTACAGTTGATCTTCCAATAAGGGGCTTCTGCAGGAATTCTGGGCCTTATTTACGACAAATTAATGCAGCGCGGTGCCGCGAACCATTTGCTGTGCTGCATTAATTTGGAAGCAAAGGGATGCATCATACATATCTACAATGATCTGACGGATCTCTTTCCTCTCCCCTACACTGGTGCACAATTGGCTGCCATGCGCTGACGCAGGCACCCTTGCACCATGGTGCAAGGGTGTCTACGTTGCAGGGATGATTCTTTTTGTGCAGGAAGAGACACCTTCCTGAACAAAACACCTTCCTGCACAAAAACAATCACAAGAGGTGTTTTTCCCTTTCTATGTGTGCTGCAGAATGCAGCACGCATAGAAAGAGGAAAAAAACGAGGAGGAATGAAAACATTTCTCCTCATTGCACCTCACTACGCCTCTCCTTGGGAGGCGTAGCATCCTGATGCATTACCAGGTTTACGATTTCTTGTAAATCTGGAAATGCTGCAGAATCCATGGGTGTTGCGTGGGAACACCCATGGCAAGCCCCTTTCAAACAAAGTGATGCGTGATAAGGGGTCATATTTACAAGGCTACGAAAAGCCACGCAAGGTGGCTTCACATGGCCTTGTAAATATGAGGCAGCACACTGCGCCGCTGGTGCACCACATAAAAAGTGACACACCAGTGGCGCAAGGGCTTGTAAATATGCCCCTCTGTATGCTAAGGGGTTGCTCATCTAATAATTCTTTTGCACTGCAGCTGAATGTTGTACAAAAGAGCACCGCTAAGACAAAAGAAGGACTCAAGAATGTTTGTGTTTCCGACAAACAGCACTTTCTAGTGCGAGAGCATGCGCACCAGTACAGACATTAAATAGTCAATGCAAATACAGAAAATAAAAAATGCTTTGATGTGGTTTAAATTAATGAAAGTTGAACATTTCTGAAACGCTTTGGTAATTTTTAGGGACAATTGAAGACTGCTGAACCATCTTCTTTAAAATGTAATATTTATTTTTAATTATAAATGTTACCAAAAGTGTATAAAAGCTAATGAGCTGCATATGGTAAATGCGGAAAGATATGGCGGTAATTGACTTGCATCAATCAAGTGAAATGAAGCAAGTAAAAAAATGTTAACTGTGACAAACACCCCCCCACCCCACACACACACACACACACACGTGCCTGTAACAAGAACAACAAATTCGAATGTTTTCCTTCTCGCCTAGTTGAAGTGACTGAGATAAAGAAATGTGAGTATAAAGTTTTCTTTATTTGTGTTTATACCTTCAGGATTTATTGTTACTGGAGATATTGTTTTAATATATTTGTGTGGGATATAGTAAACACTAAGGGCTTATTTACAAGCCCCTTGCGCCACTTTTGCTCATTTTTCACATGGGAAAAGTGACGTACGGGTGGCGCAAGGGGCTTGTAAATAAGCCCCTAAAGGAATTACCAAGATAGGGGAGTGTGAAGTTGCCACGTGTCACTTGTGCAAAAAATGCCCAAATTGCCTGATTTTGGTGTTTATATTTTCTAGCACGCAGTCTTGGAAATCAGTGAATTGGGTGCCACAGTTGTTATGCAACTCTGTGTAGCAAAGGAGGGCAAAAAATTACAAAAAGTCTCATAATGCTACAGATATCGGATCAACCAAGACCATGCGGGCAGGACGCATCATCAAACATTTTAAAGTAAACAGAATAAAAAATTATATTTGCAGTAACAATGTTTACAATATACTTGAACAGTTACAAAATGCTGAATAAATAGCACGTTTTTGCAGAAATATGATCTCACATGCATGAGTATGCACAGTGGCGTAGCGTGGAGGGGTTCACAGGGGCGGTTGCCCCTGGCGCAAAATACTTAGGGGGTACAACATTTTAAAAGAAAGCATTGTGCTCCCTCACCTGTGGACCGTTAGCACTTCCTTAGCTAACGGCCCACGGGTTAGGGCCGGGGGCGCAATGCTTTCTTTAAAAAGTTTGCTCCGGGCGCTGGTAGCCCACGCTACGCCGCGAAATACACATCACTTGCCTGCAGCTCATCTGCACGTGAATTGGACTTTGGTAGGGCCAGGACGCAGTTGTCAAGACTTGCTGAGATGGAGAATTTATATGTGTGGAGATATAGACTGAGAGTAGTCCATCGAATATGTATAAATTGTGCGTTTTATGAAAAACATAAAAATTGACACGTTGTTTATATCCAAATTGTGATTTTAAGTAACCCTGGGCGTAGTTGCGCTACGGGTAGCTACGCGAAGTGTACTTTGCACTACGCACACTACGCGTAGCTACGCGGAGTGCGTAGTGTGGTAGGAAATGCTGTTCGCAATGATTGCACAGTGCCGGATGCTTGTCCGCACTGTGCAATCATTGCGAACGACATCATGCACAGTGCAAGCAATCGTTTTCTGCCGCTCGAGTAGATTTGTACTCGAGCGGCAGCTCTCAACGCGGACTGGTAGTTTCTCATCGCGAGCGGTCGCAAGCATACGCGACCACTCGCAATGAGAAACCTGACCTCCCCGCGTTGAGAATCTCGCCGGGAGGTTTATTTTCCACGCTCGCGATCGGCAACTTGATGTTGCCGATCGCAAACGAGGAAAAAGTCTCGCTGGGATGTTGATTTTGCTCGCTCGCGGTCGCCAACTTGACGTTGAGGACCGCAAGCGAGCAAAAAATGCCCGCTACGTGTTTTTGCACTGTTCTACGTGCGATTTGCGTAGCGCGTAGTTGCGCAAACTACGCACACTCTTCGAGCGTAGCGTAGTTTTCCGCCCAGGCCTAATTTTAAGTGAGGATGTGCGAAGTTTGCATAATTTACTTTCATGTAATTAAACATAATTTGAAAATTATGCAAAATTACGCATAACTACTTGAAATGCAGATCCATCATTTATTTAATTGTTTTAGAGTTTTATATAGAGCTAGTTAGACCTGAAGGAATCAGAGCTCTTTACAACAGTAAATAATAACATCAAAGATAAAGAAGTCTATGTAGAGCATCTGAGTCAGAGCGCTTTACAACAGTAAATGTTCACAACATAGATAACAAATATAGTAGACATTTATTATAGCGCTATAATGAAAGGTTGGTAGTTCTTCAGAGTTTTATGGGCGACAGTAGGTACATTTAGACTGCTATTTCTCCACGAAAGAAAAAGAAAGTTAAATAACAAGACAAACAAGCATTGGCAAAGCCACTTGGTCTCACTAGTGGAATAAATTGATTGGTGTATCCAATCCTTGTTTTTCCCCCTAAATGACCATCATGGATCTGTGCGCATCTGTAGTAGCCATATATGAATTACTTTTCTGAGGATATTAGGATGCTTTTGTCTATGAATGGATTTTTTTACAACGTCTTGAAATGGTTATTAAATCATGTTAAGATGGTTGGCCACCATACAACTGCAGGTGGTGCTCAGATCACGAGGTGGTTGAGGGGTTAAAAGGGCGCTGGAGAGAATGGGGTCGTTTTTAATAAAGAGGGAGATAAGGAAGGTGGAAGAGAAATGCAAATCCATCATTTAGAGTTATATTTTAGCATGGAATGCATCCTCACATCAATTTATGATGCAAGGACACATTTTGCACTTAAACAAAGCACAAGAAACACAGTTGCCACGGACAACTCATGAATTGCTCATGTTCTGATTGTTCACATTTTTCCCACACGATAAATTTACTGCAAAATGCATAGAAGTTATGTGAAGTAGTACAATTGCATAATTTCATGAATTTCACATAACTAGCATAACATGAAATTCCAACAAATATGCAGATTATGCCAGCATAATTTCAATTTTACCCAGACCTAATTTTAAGTATTGTAGGCCCATGTTCCAAGCACAAAGTGGCACCAAATTTGAAAATGGTGGCAAAAATACACCTTTTCACTCATAATTTCTTAATAGATCAACTGATTCCCTTTTTTATTTGTTCAGCAGTCAGTTCTCCTCAATAAAGGAAAGAACAACATTTTTGAAGGCTAAATATTTATCTATTAAATTATTAATAACTGTTAAACCCAATTTCTTACAGTAACTCTGAAAAATAATGCATATTACACATAATAGATCCATTATCTTTCCATGTTACAAAGTGAAATGACAGTAGTAGAGTTTTATTAAAAACTTAATCTAAAATATCAGTGAAATTTCTTATTGTTAATAAGATTTTAAAGTTAATTACATTTTCTAATCATTTAACAAAATGAAACCAAGTTAATTGTGGAAAATTGAGTTTATTTCTATTCCATTTTTTACATTCTGTATCTGGTTAACTTTATTTTTGCATAAAGGAACAACAGTGATTAGGTATAAATTGTTGTTTTCCAATTTCTTTGTTCCTTGTTGTAACTTAAAAGTTTGTTCTCTAAAAAGTTTGAAAAAGTATGCTTATGAAATTAAAAATTATCATGCTTATTGACAAAGAGGGCATTTGGGTAAATTACCCGTTGCTTGTTCGCATGTGTTATTTTCTGGACTGAGGCTTCTGTCTTGACTTTAGTGCTGCCTGATGCTTTCACGACTCTTTCTGTAGCCATGGTGCCTCCTAGATAGTAACAGTAATGCACGGTAAGCAGGTGTCCTTAAAAAACTTCACATGGGAGGAAAAACTCTGAAAGGAAAAAAATTCCAGAAGCAGATGGAAAAGGAATTTTGGAGAAACAAATCAGAAGATGAGAATCAGGACACTTGGGGGCCGATTCTGATGCGGGTTGGAAAAGCTTCCCGACCGAATCGGTTGGGAAATGGTGTCCGACCCACTCGGATCGGGAAAGTCCGACCGGCGGAGTAGGATGCATCCGGATGCTTCCAGATACGATTTGGTTGAACTCCCATTGACTTCAATGGGAACATTTGTTCCTAACCGCATCAGAATTGGGCCCTCGGTCGGGAAGACACGTTCCCGATCCGATTTGGAAGGAGCAAATGCCGTTAGGAGGCCTTCCTAACCGCATCAGAATCAGGCCCTCGGTCGGGAAGCTTTTCCAACCCGCATCAGAATCGGGCCCAATATCTCCTCAGGACTGAATAATGAAGAATTTGTAATCTGGAGACTTGGAGGAGAGAATCCATGGAAAATTCAAAAGGAAAACCAATGGGACACAAATCTCAAGCAAAGGGTGAAGAATGCAAAGGAAAATACTCTTGGCTGCATTTCGGCACATCTTCCGCTGAATTCTGAAACCATTTATATTAAAAAAAATCAAGTGGCATCGCAGCAAATACAGGAGCCATCTTGGATTAGGAAGCAGACATAGGAATCCCTTACGCCCCAAATCTTGTACTGGAAATAATGATCTATTCCAGCTCTGCTTCTTCTTGAAGACCTATGGGAGAGAGAAGACAATGTGGAGCATTCCAGAAGGTAAGCCAATGGCTTCCTGGACTAAGTAAGCTTTCTCAAACACTTTGTCTCCTAAGATGTTTCTTTCACAGATTTAGCCTTTTATGGAGAAAATGATGAGTAGATCGACGTTTCCAAAAACATGTAATGCTATTTGGTGTTCTCAGCATCGATGAGGCACAACACATCCATTTACACTTTCACCTAATTAGCTCACCTGACTTGGCTAATGAAGGTAGTTGAGCAATCTATTGAGGTTATCACAAATAAAATTATCAATCTTGGGTTCAAACTAATCATTTCACTGCCCGCTCCAAATGGAGTGGGCGGTCAACTGGCCAAACCTCTGATGGCCCTTAATCTGCTGAGCCATCAGAAGTGTATGTCAGTGGCAACGACAGAGTAATCTAAATGAGGTGGCGGACCTTCAGTTTGGTGGAAAGTGTTGTGCATATTCTAGAATTAGAACTGAGAGCCGTTTTGCATCGAATGTCAGGTTCAGCTGCCGAAAGTGGGGAGTCATTTGATCGGGTCCAGTGGAGTGTTGTTCATTTGTACTTTTCTACTTTTAATTAAGGTCTTATTATGGTATATTTGTTCATTCAGTATCTTGGATATATTGAATTGATGCTGTATAATCAACTTGTTTAGCATAGGCACCATTTTACAACTGCATTATGATTTTGTTATGACACTGCAACTGCTGTATTGATGCTATTATTGCCAACGCCCTGCACAATTGTTTTGTGTTGTATCAGGGTTAAATGAAACTTGCAAAAATTAAATAGTTAAAAAGGTCAAGTTGTACCGTTGAAACTATATTTGTTGTGCTAATATTTTGGACCTGCTTGCAAATACTACATCTGGTGAAACTGGTAAGCAGGTGGGTTTAATAGCACTTACGGAATATATCTCTTAGCACTTCCTGTCTTTAGGAAGTGTGCACGTTTCTATATCCCTTCTCTTGGCTTCTTGTGACGGTGATGATGACAGAAAGAAAGCTATTTTGATGGATTAGGCAGCAGCTTGACTGATTATGGAGAGAATTTGGTTCATCCTACACAAAAATTCATTTTGCTGTGGACTGATCTCTGAGGATGTAGTCAAAGGGCCCGATTCCAATGTCGGTCGGAAGGCCTCCAAACGGGATTCGTAAAGACCAAATCCGATTCGTAGCCGATCTTTCTGTCCGAATCGTTCCCCGTTCCGAACTACCAAGTACGATGTGAGTTTCCCGTACGCGCCATGCGACTCGTTTACGAACCCTAACCTGTCCGTCCGACATGTTCGTAGCCGAATCGTGTCACGCAATGGAGCCGAATTCCAACCGAGCGAGTACGATGCACGATTCAGACGGCCGCTTCGCCTTGGTCTCACCGAGACAAAACGGCTGACGGATTCGGACTTCGGAGGGCCATAGCAGGCCCCCCTGTACCCAGAGCCCTCAGATTCGGTCACGGCGGGTTGCGCCTGGGTCCCCCGATCCAAGCATGCACAGTGTAGCGGGAAACAAGGGGTGCCCGCCACAGGGTATACGCTTTTCCCAGCCCACCCCTTTTTTGCTATGGGAGCCTGTGTACGCGTCTGTACAGGGCTCCCATAGAGTTCAATGGGAGTCCGAGCGAGCCGAATCCGTAAGCATACGGCGCATCGTACTCGCTCGTTCGGACTCCCGGAGCACGTCTCGCTCGGAATGCCCTCCAGATCCGAGTCGTATGGAGGGCTTTCCGACCGACATCGGAATCGGGCCCAAAGTCTGTTTGTTAAAAATTGGGTTGTTGGTTGAGGAGGGGGTGAGCTCGGCACAAGCAACAGCCATAATCCTTGTCAGGGTGAATGACTAAAGTCACTAAATTAACCTGTGCTCAACCCTTTGGTAGCTTGGCACAAAAGCAGTCAGGCTTACCTTAGATGTGCAAAGTATTTATGCAGCACTTAAACACTAATAAAGTGAAAACACAAGGTAGTAAAATCCCACAACAATTTAGAAAAATAGAATACATTTTAATAAATTATTTGACACAAAAAGACAAAAATCAAATTAGTAGAACTAGAGATATGAAATTTTAAGGGTTTAGGTAAAAAATAGTGCGTAAAAGCATAATGCACCAACTGTGGTTATCTGGTCATGCCAGACCAGAACAAAGTCACAAGTTTAAGGCAGCTGTGATGGAGTGCGGGCTAGATACAGGGACCAGGTTAGGCCCACCGAGCATTGTACCTTTATGTCCTTGATGCAAGGCTCTGAGGCGCACATCAGTGGTTCCGAGGAGCATTGAGGGGTCATGCATAGAGATGCGTTGTGCAGCGTTGGTTCCGATGAGGAGCTGCAAGGGTTACAAATCGAGGTCCGCGTCAATTTGCATTGTGCTGCATCAGTTCTGATAGGGACCTCAACTGTGCTAGCAGAGTACCTTTATCCCCACTTCCTGGCATCTAGGACTGGGGAGGCACTACTTGGCGGGTTAGGACTCACAGCAGGCAGAGTCCAAGTGCAGGGTTCAAGGGTGGTGGACATTGTTGTGTCCTTGTCTCTTCAGAACAGGAGGCCAGCCACCCTAAGAGTCACTCAGGTGGTCCTGAGTGCAAGTTGCAGGTCCAGCCCTTCTTCCTCTGCAGCAGGGCAGCCAAGCAGTCCTTCTTGCAGCAAAGCAGCATGGCAGTAGAGCAGTCCTTCTTCTGAGTCTTTCACAGGTCCAGAAGTGATCTGAAGAGTGGGTCTGAGGGTCCTATATTTATATCTGTGCCCACTTTGAAGTGAGAGAAACTTCTGGAAGTGTCTGGAATTTCCTTTCTCCCTGCCCTGTCCCCAGTCTGTCTGGGGGCACAATAGGTATTGAGACTGGAAAATGAAGGGATGCACAAGCTCAGAGGAGAGGTGGACTTCATCTTCCACAGGACTTTGCTGCAGTGGCTGGAGTGTGTGAGGAGCTGTGCCTGCCACCTTTGTGAGATGTGCTATGAAGTGCTGGGACCCCCTGCGCGGTATGCACAAGATGAGAGGCGAGGGGGACATCATCTCCCACAGGACTTTGCTGCAGGGACTGGAGTTCGTGAGGAGCTGAGCCCCGCCCCCTTTGTGAGACGCGCCATAAAGCACTGGGACCCCACGCGCTGCATGGGATGCGCCCAAGTAAGGCCAGGCCTAAGGGCAGGCTCGCCCCGCAGTTGTCCGTCAGTGACTGAAAGAGACCAGGCTGGGCCACTCCACTTGGCCCCTGAACTCGGGTTTAAGGTACTGTCAGGTTCTGTATACAGTGGTGGCTCCTCCGCTATGGTGGAAGAGCTTCGCCCCACTGCTTTTGAGCAGTGTAAAGTAAAGGAATTATAAAATGATAATAACATTGAGTTATCATTTCATGTTTCCTTTGCGGGTGGGCGGGGCTGCTCTGCTCTCGGAGCAGGGCAGGGGAGGAGTGGTTTGCCCACTCCTAAGTGTGCAATGACCTTGGTCGGCCCTCTCAGGCCGCCCAAACCAGTCATGCGCACTTTCCCTGTTCTACATGCAGGCTGCATTACAGCCATTACTGGCTGTATAAGCAAGCACCTCTACTCACTTGTCTGGTCCTGACTGCATAACATTATTCCAAGAAGGATAACGACCAATGATGTTGTTATCCATCGAAATCGAACAGCATCTTGATATTGTCTTGCCGCACACTTGTGATTCTTACAGTGGTTTTTATAAGGATAGTTAGCAAGGGGAGTTAGCCGAAAATTACGCTTAGTTTCCATCATTGGCTTTTGTATTTGGCAAACATTTGTTTAGTTAAGTACAGCACAGTTTAACTGTATTCGAATGTAGGCACTTTTGTGGCATAATGTGATTGCTCCTCTCTGAGTACTTTGTAGTGATGGTTGAAATCATCACCTGGGTAAGGCAGAGGAAGATCTAGTGTTATCTAGCGTTATTCCACCTGAATTTTAAGTAACACTCGTATTTATGCAAATGCTGTGGTATCAAGGTGTATATTGTACATTATATTTTTTTAACGAGCTGGGTGGATTGGTGGTAAGCAGTGTATTGGTAGTAGTCAATCATAGGGAAACAAAATACCATTACTAATTCTAGCTCCTCTGCCCCACATAATGCGCCAAAAAATCAATTCTTATTTAATCTCAGCCATGGAGGCTCTAGATGACCAAATCAGTAAAGGAGGAGCTAGCACTACATCAAGGGGCGCCAATTATAGATGGGCACACCAGTAGCAGCATTAGTAGCAGTCAGATGCAGCCTGTATGTAATGCACCACTCTGTACCTGAATCTCCCCGGTATGCACGAGATCCACAATTGCACAAGTTTGCGAGTCCCCGAATGACCATCCTCCTAGGTTACCATGCCGATGCAATCTTTTGCTAGAGACCAGGGGGGGTCCGGGGCTTTAACAAGTAAAGAAGTGGTCAAAGCTAAAGGGATAAGCAGCGCTCCAAAGAAAAGAAGCCCCCAAGGAAAACTAAGACCAGTAATCCCATTAATATCACCCCCTCATTGGAAGCCTTTATGGAGCAGATGGTAGCAAAGCTAGAAAATAACATAAAAGCCTGCTTCAAGGCATGTAACGATACGCTGAGAATAATAGAATTGATTTTGACCAAATTGTAAGGGCAACGGGGAGAGGATTTAGCACAATATACCCTACCCAATAAACCCGCCCCAGGATAAAACTCCCGTTATAACGCAGGGTTCTACTGTAAATTCTTGTAGTATAACTATGGATGGCACCCCACACATCACATTTAAGTAGGAACTCTCTAAACGTATCAAGAAAAACCTCTAGGGAGCCGCATGGGAAGGGTTCGGCCATAGGGAACACTGCTTCTATTTCATACTTAGCAGGCTCCAGGGCAATAAATCAACCCACCTGCTCTCCTCAAAGTAACTTGGAAACAACCACTAGTAATGCTGGGCTCAAGGGATAAGCACTATTTGCCAGGGACACTTTGAATTTACCACCTGAGGCAACGCCTTGATATTGGTGTGACCGGGTGGGCTCAGACCTGAAGGGGACTGAACGAGCAAAGAGCCCGGGGAACGAGGAAACCACCCTTTCCCCTCTTCTTTGCCAGGAGCAGGACGAGTGGGGTTACGCAGTCCCACGAAGAACGGGAGATGAGGAAGAAACCATACACCGTCCCTTTAACTGGGAAGGCTGGTCGGCGAGACACGCCCCCTATGATGACGACGAGGAACCCTGGCCAATAAGATCGGGAGGAGAACGGAAGCCGGTGTGTGGCATCACCGGAGGAGTCGAGGAGGAAAACGAAGGCGGGAGGAGAGCAAGATCAACGGAAGAAAACAACAGGAAGGAGACAGCGAGGTCGAGTGAAGACGGAGAGCCAGGAGGCCAACGTCCCCGTGAATCGCCCAGCCACGCTCCTGGAGGAGCGTGGCTCACACAGGTACACGACCGTTTGGCGGGCTGGGTAGGAAAGAGGGAGAGACCGGATACTTGACCTGTGGGATCCCTGTTCCCTGGTGTACCCTCCCTGAGCACTTCCCTCACGCCGATAGATGTGTCGTGCACCGAGTGATCCCATCACCACCCTTCCTTTTTTCAAGTCTAGTGCACCTGTACACCCCACTTACACTTGGTATCCTGTTTGTTTTGTACCCCCACCACCTTGGAGGACGGGACCGCGCTGGAGCGTGTAAGAAGAGGGAGGACCTCCTCGAGGGACCAGGAAGCGAAGGACCAGCCCCCGCTACCGTATTACAGACAGGCCACCAAGAGACGCGTGTTACACCCAATAAAACCCTTCTTACCACAACCCAGTCTCCGACCCCTTTCTGACACCCCGCTACAATTGGTTTTGACTAATGTCCCTGTGCTCTGCCCTGGCACTGAAAAAAATTATTCACAGCTCAAAAACAAGGTTTTCCACTGGTTCAAAACATATGTAAGGTCTCCATTTTCAGTTTTCAGCGAGATTATTAGGGTAAGAAGAGTTAGTTGGGTGGGCTGAGGCCTAAAGACCTTTGAAGAAGATTTCGTTGTTATGAACTTTAGGGTAGAGGGGGTTTTTAGGGGCATATTATCAGCTTCGGCACTTCGTCCCCTGTCAAACACCAGGTTTGGTTTGTACCCTCTTGGTTACTTTTATACCCCAAAACCGGTCACAGGATGCTTGTTTCCGGTCTAGGGAAGACCTGGCTTGGCAGTTCGGGCTGGACTATTCCTGTGAGGAATAGGGTCAAGACTGATTTGCATATGGCTGGGTCTAAACTGGGGTGGCGAAGTGAGCTAAAGAACAATGATGGATTCAACCCAGATCTGTGACTGGGGGTGATTGTATGAAGAGTTTCAGTTCTCCTTCCATCATCTCCTTGTGTTTGCTTCCCCGAAACCGGTCCCAGGATGCTTGTTCCCAGTCCAGGGAAGACCTGGCTTGGCAGTTTCGGCTGGACTATTCCTAAGAGGAAAAGGGTCAAGACTGATTTGCATATGGCTGGGTCTGAACTGGGGTGGCGAAGTGAGCTAAAGAACGAAGATAGATTCAACCCAGATCTGTGACTGGGGGTGAGTGTCTGAAGAGTTTCAGCGCTCCATCCATCATCTCCTTGTGTTTTCTATTATAAACACTTCATGCCTTCCGTTAGTCCCTCCTATACCTCGCAAAGCCACATTAACTCAAATTGAAGGGGTTTGGGGCTTCCTTCTATCCCTAATTACAATCGTTTTACCCCACTGGATAACATGAGTGAAGTGGCCTGACTAACCCCTACCTTTTACATCGCTCCATCTTCCACTGTTTGCAAGAGGTCCATTTCAAAAGCACGCAACTCTAATAGGCCCACTATCAATCTCATTAGTTGGAACATCACTGGCCTAAGACAAAAATCTGGTGATACTTGTTTTAGGGATTTTTTGTGTAATTGCTTTAAAGTAGAGACAATCTGGATAAAAAACTGCAGTTAGGGATGAACTTTTAACTGTCTGCACCATGAGAAATAGTTCTGATTTCTGGAAAGTTATTAACAGTCTTCTTTTGAAACACTCACATAGTGAAGTTCTAGGTTCTTATATTTCACCATAGGTGTGGGTCTCCCATTTTAAGAAGAGCTATAGTAGCGATCCCCTAGTTGACGTCACTCCACCCAATTTAGAGACCCCAGTTCATCATAAACCTGTTTTCAATCCTCATGAGGAACATTTGGCAAATACCCAGTTAACAAAAAATAAGGTGCCTGGGTCTGACAGCATACCTGCCAATCTGCACTAGCACTCCCTGAATTATGGGCTCCCTTACTTGCACAGGTAATGAATGAAGTGTTAGTTGGAAGTATACCCTCAACTTGGTTGACATCGATCATCTTACCTATTTTTTAAAAAGGTGATAAGGCCACTCCTCAATGCTATCGACCTATCTCTTTACTAGACTTGGTGGTGAAGGTCGTGGATAGAACCCTTTTAAACAGACTTACAGCTTGGTTGTAGGCCCAGGTGGGATTTCTAATATGCAGTATGGATTCAGGCCCGGTCTCGGCACAACTTATCAAGGCTTAAATCTCCATCTCTTGGTCAGTAAGTACACCACGGTAGGGACTGGATTGGTCCACCTGACTCTCATGGATCTCACCTCGGCCTTTGACCGAGTACATAGGTCTAAACCTTTGTCTATTTTAACCCAGCTGACTATCAACCCAGAAATAATTTTATTTTTGAGAGCCTTAAATAGTGATATGAAGTCCATTGTCCGTTATTACCTGGACGGAAGCTGCTCAGGAGTTTGCCATACAGAGGGGGTACATCAGGTTTGTATACTGGCTCCCTTTCTGTTTACCCTATATGTCAATCACTTAGAGCAAGCCCTATTAAGGTGTAGATCTGACTGCCCTAGTATTGGTGATCGTGCAATCCCTGCTCTCTTGTATAGGGATGACGTGTTTCTGATTCCCAGGACCGCGTAGAGGCTGCAAAATCTTGTGGACATGTGTGTCCTTCATGGAAGATCTAGACCTCTCAACCAACTTTACTAAGTCTTTTGTGATGGTTGTTGGGTGAATAAAATAAGAGAAGCAGGAGATTCAGGGCTAATGACCATGAGCTTTTAAAGGTTAACTCTTTTACCTTTTTAGTGGTGGTATTTGATAATGTCTTCTGGGACCCTCTGATTGAGTGTAAGAGGAATTGTTTCAGCTGAACAACCACACCAATTTTTAGCTTTGCGAAGAGTTTGGGGAAGTCGCTGGTTGGTACAATCATTAAGCTGTACGACGCCAAGTGTGATTCTGCTGTAGTATATGGTAGGGACATATCAGGTTATGGAGACATGACCGCTCTACAGGTGATCGAAAACCATTTCTGTACGAGGCTCCTGGCTGTATCGCAGAGCACACCTGCTTACATGGCCCACTAAGAATTAGGGCTACCATACTTATCTGATGTCATCGCCTTCCGATCTTTGCTGCAATGGATGATCATCTAGACATGCCCAGAATGTCATCTAAACAGGGTGTTTCTTTAAGCCTATTTGAAAATGGATAACTGTGCAGCTATTGGATGTCTAAAATTAGTTAAGGAGTGTTTTAGATTGTTGGGGAGGGCAGAGCTCTTGGACAACTCTGAATCATTGTTAAAAAAGACATCATTTGTACTAAAATTATTTTTAAATTCTGGAAGAATACACTCAGAAAGGAGGCAGAATTAACAAAACCAGTGGCGGCTGGTGACATTTGAAAGTGGTGAGGCGTAAACGTTGTGCGGGAAAACACCATGGCGAGCGAGCGAGCCTGAACAATTAAAGGGAGGGTTCGGGGGGTTCTCCCCCTGAGAAACTTTTGAAAAAAGAGTGGGTAAATGGTGCATTTTCAAGCAAATGTGAAGCAAGAAGGTTAATAAAGCAATTGTGAAAGTGCAGGTATTACATTAATAAAGGGATGTCATAACAACAACATGGTAGCTGCTTATTCAGTATAACCACAGAGCTTCATAACAGACTTCAAGATACAATGCTGAGAACCTCACAGATTTTTTTATTTAAACTGCAAACAACTAAACAAACAACTAAACAGAAACATTCAAGAAGAAATATTATGATTAACGTATTGTTCACTTTCTGTAGACAAAATCTAGAGAAGTAGTCACTCTGCTCTTCAAAAAGTGTTAATGTTTATATAGCGGGAACGCGACCCGAAAGTATTAGCACGGCTGGTTTACATGAGCGCGCCAGTCAGTACACACGGAGGACACAATCGGTATCAGTCAATGTCCTCCCTCCAGTCCTCATGCACACAAAGTCAAGCACTGACTGGCGCGCTCATTTAAAGCCAGCCGCGCTAATACTTTCGGGTCGCGTTCCTGCTATATAAACATTAACAATTTTTGAAGCACTTCAAAGAGTGTGTTAACAAAAAAGTATGTAGTTCATTTCATCATGGACTTTGCGAACTCACTAACAGTGTTAATAGTGAGTTTGCAAAGTCCACGATGGAACGAACTACACAGGGACTCACTGGAAAGAACTACATACTTTTTTGTTAGGCACGGGGAGATTAATGATTTTTCCCCAATCCCCAGTATCACAGGATGTTGAGCCAACGACGCCACGCCGACCTGCTCGAACCACACATCACCAATATTGAAAAAAAGCGAAGGAAAGTTGTATTTAAAACAATCTGTTCAAGAATCATTTAATGCCATCAGGGCAAGACTCTACAGAACAGAGCTGGTTTTATCAGGGGGCCCCCTGAAAGTCTGGGGCCCTGGGCCAGAGCCCACTTTGCCCATGCCTCAAAAAGTCTCTGGATGGCATCTGACAGTCTTTTTTGGCACGCCCTCCCTCCTCCTTTTCCATGAATTCCCTCACTACCACTCACCAACAATGCACCTCATCTTTCTATAGCACCTTTCTGACAAACATTTCATTTTTTTATAGCGCTACTCATAGTTTACTCACACTCAGTTCTGTGATCTGCATGGTACACGTTCTTTGTAGCAGGCATATAACCCCTATGCGCTTTGTGGGTGGTTGGAGTGCCCATGTGAATGCACGGTGAGTGATGCGACAGTGTGAGAGTAGGGTAAGAGGAGTGACTGCAGGGTGAGTGAGGTGACCATATGAATTTGGGTGCGGCTGTAAGTGCAGAGTGGGACGAAAGAATTGCATGGTTAGTGATGGGCTTGTTTAAGTGAGTTTGCAGATTGAGCAGTGAGTGGGACAGCTGAGTGAAGTGTGACATAAGTGCAGGGCGAGTAGTGTGCTCGTGTGACTGCAGGGTGAGGTACAGGCAGGGTGAACAGCGCAAGTGCATTGTGAGTGCAGAGTGATCACTGTGAGTGCAGGGTGAGTGGGTGAATGGTGGGAGTACATGGTGATCATTGGAATGCCAAGGTGCACTACTGAAATATTACATCAGGCTTCTGCAGGCTCCAGAGAACTCCCTGTAGGCGCAACTCAACGCTGTATTTGAAACAGGTGGCAATCCGGGGCACGACTACTTAGCGCAAGCAACTAAAAACTGAAAGATTGAAGCGTGCAACACTTCTTGCTCTGATATTCCATTCTCAGCCTGGAAAAAGATAGTGAACGCCCAGGTAACAAATGCCTCCTTCGCACTGGAGCAGAGCAGCCTACGAAGCTCCACGGATGCACTCCACGCTTCCATGGCTGGAAAAGTGCACCCTATTTGTACCAAGCGTTAGCTGCCCAAACCTACAGTAAAATTCTACACATGCGCCTCCTTGTCCAACCAACCATGGACTTTAACCCCACTTGGGCAAGGAAAAGAGAAGAAAGACCCCGCAGGCGGTGCAATCTTGGCCTCATCTGCTGTGTTCTGTCCCAAACCTGATCGTGATTCCCGCCCCTGCCGGCTCCATTCTTATTGGCTGAAGGATCGCGCTCCTGCACAGCAGCCGTAGCATGGACGGGTGCTTTCCTCAATTCACCCCCGCGACCCTAGCAAGGTTTGGGAAATGTAATGATGACATCCAGACGGCACTTCATCTTTCACGGCCTGGTTCCAACGACCAAGACTCCAACGGACCTCTGTGCCTCACTCCGAACAGGCCAATGACGTGCACTTTAGTTACATTTGCAAAGATGCTCTTCAGAGTAACTACCGGCACTTTCTCCCGGCGGTCCTTTAACCCAGAGCACCTTTTATCCTCGTAAAGCCATCTTGGATACCCGTAGTCCATCCGGACATCTTATTCGGACACAGCACTCACTGACGTATTATATTAACTATCTTAAACTGCATGCATCTGCACTTTAAAGAGACTCGCGTATTTTACTAAATACACCATTACTGATCTCACAAGAACCCAGCGGCGGCTGGCATGCTCGAAGGAGGGAGGGGGAATAAAACAATAAAAATAAAACGTACCTGAGTGCCGGCCGGGTACCGCACTGCCTCCGCTCCAGGCCGGCCACGCTGTACTGGTGGGTCCGCGTGTTCCTGCTGCAGGAAGCAGCCAGCAGGCAGCTTCCCTCCCCTATGCAAGCCAAGCCAATCACAATGCTGGTAGGCGCAGCAGGCGAGCGCCCCAGCCGGGACATTTTCTCTGCATAGAGAAAAGGGAGAGTGGGCGGTCCTGCTCGAGGGCAGGGGGGAGTGGCTTACCCACTGTTGTGTGTACTGACTGTTTGGTCGGCTCCAGGGCTGACCAAACAGTCAGTACCCACAACAGTGGGCAAGCCACTCCCCCCCTGCCCTCGAGCAGGACCGCCCACCCCCAACCAGGCACAGAGGCACTTCTGCTTTCTCGCAATGCGAGAAGGCAGAAACATAAATGGTAGTTTTTACCGTTTATGTTTCTGCTTTCTTGCACCGCAAGAAAGCAGTGGGGCGACGCCCCCACGCCCCAATGGGGGAGCCGCCACAAAACCAACAGTTAGAAGTTACCTCTCATTGAAATCCTCTCCTCACTGTGATCCATATTTGTTGCCAGTCACAAATAATATCACCGTAGGCTGTTACCACAGTTTCGTTTGGATTTGATAAGCAACCTTTTAGGCTGTGGACTGGAGTTTTGTAATCAGGGTCCCTGCGGTTGTGATAACTAATCTACGCAGGATGACCTATATTTTTAATGTTCTGTAAGTTTTATGAACGACCACAAACGGCTTTTGTTCTTCCACTTTTTAAAGATTTGGGTTTTATTCAGGTTCACCCAGCAATGCAATATTTCAAAATTTTCCACAGTGACTATTTGAAATTTGCAATTGCATGTTTATCAGCTGCTGTGAACAGTCATCGTACTTCCTGCAACAACCCAAGGGCTAGCTAGTTGAAGACTTTTAATGGCCAGCCCTTTTCGAGATAGCACTTAGTACTTTATCCTGGTCTACACTACTCGCTCATAAAGTTATTTATGTATTATACACTGTAAAGCAAAATGAAGTAATCTCTTTTCTCTTACCTGAAAGCATAGCGGACCCATTGAGGTTTTTGTTCTCGGGTTTGAGAACTTTCATTGTTTTTATGAGCTGTAGATGTTTGTTTGTGTTTTTCTTTTTCTTGTATGTACCTGTGTATTTTTTTTAATTGTGATATGTATACATACTGCAACAAAGTGGCGGACTTTTTTTCTAATAAAGTGTCTAAAATATATGATTCCTTCCCAGTGGAAGCACAATTAGGGCTGGTCACAGAAATGAACTGTCTGTCTAATTTTAGAGGGGAACCCCTGGAGGTTTTTAAAATACATATGTTAGAAGAACTGAAAACCACTGCAAGAAGTATTAAATCCGGATCTCCATTGGATCCTGCACACCCAGAGATATTAATGCAGGGCGAGGATCTGATCATGCCACATATCTCGGAACTTATTGAAAGTTCATTTCAAACAGGAGAGGTCCCCCTGAAATGGAAACAGGCAATAGTCAGACCTCTGAAAAAGTAACCGCCAATAGACCAGTCCGTACTGGAAAATTTAAGCCCAATTTCCCTACTCCCGTTTGTAGCAAAGATCGCGGAAAAACTAGTGAACAGACAACTTGTTGATCATATCAACAAAAATGATCTTTTCCACCCCTCTCAATCGGGTTTTAGGGCCAATCACTCGACTGAGTCGGCGTTGCTAATGGCAACGGAAACGCTGAGAAAGTTTGCCGATGAGGGTCAAACAGTCGCGTTGATCATGCTGGACCTAAGTGCAGCATTTAATACTATCTCACACACGATACTACTCCAGAGACTGGAGGAGTGTGGTATCATAGGAAACGCCTGGCGATGGATGTCATCTTTTCTGTCAGCACGGAGTTTCCAAGTGGAACAGCAATCCTTCAGATCTAAGGAGATGCCTCTGCCTCAGGGGGTTCCGCAGGGATCCATTCTGAGTCCTACCTTATTCAATTTATATGTAGGACCCCTTGCTGAACGAGTTGAGAAACACAAGGTGTCTATTGTGTCGTATGCTGACGACACTCAGTTAATTGTTATGCTATCTCAAAAAGAGGAACAGGCGGCAATCCAATTTTCTAGATGCTTAGAAGAAGTATCTAAGTGGATGTTCGAACACTGCCTGAAGCTCAATGGTAACAAAACGGAGGTGATGATCATAAGCAAGACTCCGTCCATCTGGTCACCAGTATGGTGGCCGGTTTCACTGGGAGATTTTCCTCTTCCGAAAATGGAAGTAAAAAACCTTGGAGTATGGTTCGATTCTGAACTGACTTTCGATAACCAAATCCGTAAAGTTGCAGGAAAATGTTATGGAACCATGAAAATCCTAAGAAAGACACTAGACCTGCTGCCTACAAGAACGAGGAAAACCATTGTACATGCAGTGATTACCTCACAGATGGATTATGGGAACGTTCTGTACCTGGGAGCCACAAAGAAGGGGTTAAAAAACTCCAACAGGTACAAAATGCAGCAGCGCGACTGGTTCTCAGCCTGCCAAGAAGATACTCCATAAAGAAAGCACTAGCAGAACTACACTGGTTGCCAGTGGAGAAACGAATAGTGTTCAAGGCTATGTGCTATGGTCATCGTATACTGCAAAAAAAAGGTCCGAGGTACCTGCATTCCATGATAATGCAGTATTGCCCGAGTCGAAATCTAAGATCCAGGGACCACTATTCCCAGAGTTTTCAAAGCCAGAATGGGGGCCCGATCCTTTAGATACCAAGCAGCAAGGATATGGAACTCTCTCCCAATGGATTTAAGAGTCGAGCAATGCGAAATGAAATTTCGCAAACAGCTAAAGACTTGGCTCTTCTCCAATAGCGTAACAATCTAATGGATATTGGGGTGTTTCTACAGTCACTGCCTTTCCTTTTTTTCAGAGTGCCATTATAGCGCGGGGACGCCCCGGTGGTGTAACCAGGCGCTTTATAAATGGCTAAACTAAACTAAACTATGTTATTGTTCTTTTATGGTTTATCTTAAAACCCTATAAAGATCTATGACTGACTGTATGAATCTCAGTTCTGCAGCAGTCTCAAACCTTCAGCTTGATATTTACACTTTCGGTGGTACGAGTGCACATATGAGCCTGGACTTTAACCCCCCAATGGGAAATAAACTCTATGCAGGGAAGAACCTCCAAACAAATATAGGTTTAGATTTAAGATTTATACTATAGATTTGCTTAGTGGGTTATCTTAGGATTTCTTGGTGCATTAGCAAATGAAAACAGATAGCCATAAGGTACATTAAAGATTAGTCAAACAGAAAGCTAGTCAAATAATCCTGAAAGAACTACTTTTTAAGTAATTTGCAAAAATCCAAGTGGTTGGGTGAAATGAAATATGAATGTCAGGCTGTTCCAGAACTGAGGATCCAGCACACACAAAGCTCTCCCAACTTTTTACTTTGTGGGATAGTGAGAAACCTGCAGATAAAGGAGGGGCAGTGGTGATTCTTTCCAAGGAGATGTATAGAAAAGATTGTCTAAGACTTTTAAGTGACAGGAGGAACTATAAGAGATTGCCAAAAGATCCAACGAACGACATTGTGGAGGATATTACATACATGGTCAAACAAGCTGAGGAACAAGAGTGGATCACGAAACAGGAAGCAGACTTCCTAATAAAAAAAAAAAACAATATACCGTATTTTTATGTCCTGCCCAAAATACACAAAGTAAAAACTCCACCACCTGGATGCCCAATTGTGGAAAGCATTGGTTCAGCCCTAGAGCCATTATCTTAGTTTGTTGATCACTTCCTGAGACCTTAGGTTAAAATATGCCATCTTTTGTGCAGGACACCAAAGATATGCTCAAAACCCTCATCCACATTGAGTTCAACCCAGAATGTCAGATACTCACAACGCTAGACATCGAAGCTTTGTACACAAGCATTCCCCAAGAGGAATCATTCAGAGTACTAGATCATCTATTACAACAGGTTGAATGGAACTCCATAACCCTACGAGAATTTGTGATGGATTGCGCACATACAGCCCTGGTAAAGAACTATTTCACATTTGAAGAACAGTTCTATTTACAGACCCATGGGACTTCAATGGGCAGCACTTTTACCCCAAGTGTAGCCTTTTTGTGTACATGCAATTGAGGAGGAGCATATATACCGTGAGGCCAACTCATTCCGTGATCACATAAAAGCTTGGAAGCATTACATAGATTATATTTTCATAATTTGGTCAGGGACAATGGACTTGGCCAACGATTTTTCAACATGGATCAACAGTGCTAACGAGTTCCTGAGATTCACAGTGGCTGTAAGATAGCATTCTTGGACTTGAAGATTACCCCATATTATAATACCTTACACAGTGAGGTATATTGCAAGGCCACTGACAAGAACAATCTACTCCAATACAGCAACCATCCTAAAACCTTATGGGACAACCTGCCAGTAGGACAATTCCTCAGGTTGAGAAGAAATTGCACAGACAAAAAGGATTTCTCAAAACATGCAGATCTCCTCACCAAAAAGTTGAGAGAGAAAAGGTACCCATAACAAATTATAACAAAAGCACGCAAAAGAGCATCAAATACTCCAAGAGATGCCCTCTTGGCTGCCTCCCCAAAAACAGCACCAGAAGGCCTGATCTGCATGACAAAGTTCAGAGTACACTCAACAAGAGTTCAAAAATGTATAAACAAACATTGGAACATCTTAACATCTGGCTCTCTGAAGTACGAAAAAACCTATGTTCTCTTTCAAATAAGGCAAATCTATGAAGGATGAACTAGTTCATACCTGTCCAAAACCGGGTAGTATACAAAGTCATATACCAACACTGTGGAACGCACCAGCCCAAACAGGAAATGCACCCTGTGGACACTGCAGTACATGCAAGCTGACAAAAAGAACCAAGGAGCTGGATCTAGGTCTGAAGAAACAGTGGATTCAAAAGAAATTCACTAACTGTGACTCTAAAAATGTCATTTATATGTTGACCTGTAAATGCAGAGAAAGATACGTGGGTATGACCACAAGAAAAGGAAAAACTCAGATCAATGAACACTGGAGTATGTTTAGGTGCCAGAAGAATCTGACTATACTAATGAGACATTTCATTGAAAAAAGTCATGCAGCAGATCATTTTGTATGGACCATCATGGAGCAAATCAAACAGAATTGTGGCAATAATAACACCCAGTTCAGAGCGGAGCAAGGGTGGATCTATCGTCTGGACACATGAAACAGGGGCCTAAATGATGAAGTGCAATGGTTCGCAGCTGCAAGATAATGAACAATTTCTGCGCCAGGACTGCTAGGCCATTACATTTATACGACATATACTCTTCCCAGCCAACAATAGGGAGGACAATTTATGTAAATACCCCGTATCAGATTCCTTACTTCTAGATCTGTAGTATATATTATGAACCATTGGAAAACTAACATTATCCTAGTTCAATAATCCTGGGACTAACTGTCGTAAAACTAACATTATCCTAAACTCAGTAATCCTGGGTACGGGGAGATGGAGAGAACCAGACACAATACCTTTATTTATAGCCAGCATGCTCATAGCCAGCTAGAATCCAGTAAGATGTTATATGTATTACATTCACTTAACACATGAGAAACGAACCAATGCCCTTACGGGCACCATCATACATAGTGCGGGCCCCGGGCTTACAATATAGGGCTCGATTACGATGTCATTCGGAGTTGCCTCCGACCGACAGTCTCGGTGTCAACTGATCTCCGGTCGGTGGTCCCGACTCCCGACACCGCAATCACAATTCGACCGCACATGGTGCAGTCGCATACTCCCATTTCTCAATGGGAGCTTGTGCTGCGGCCGTAAACCGGCTATAGCACAAGCTCCCATAGAGAAATGGGAAATTCTGTTAATCCCTGCACCGCGTGGCAGGCACCTCAAGGTGCCCCCTTGGCCACCAACCAGAGGCCTGCAGTCGCATATTCCCATTTCTCAGTGGGAGCTTGTGCTGCGGCTGTAAACTGGCTGCAGCACAATCTCCCATAGAGAAATGGCAAATTCTGTTAATCGTTGCACCGCGTGGCAGGAACCTCAAGGTGCCCCCTCGGCCACCAACCAGAGGCCACAGGGAGAAGGGGGCCCTGCTAGGGTCCCCAGACTCACTTTCCGACAGGCCTTCCATTGGGATTATTTGCCCGTCGGAATCCAGCCGGAATGACCGGCCGTTTTCATTTCCGACTGCCTGCATTGTAATGCGGCGGTCAGAAATGAAACCGCGATGAGGCTCAGAAAGACTCCGACCTTTGGTCCGACTTTCCGAGCCTCATCGTAATAAGGCCCTTAGTGTGTTTGGGAGACACTTCCACTAGCTACGGGTCTTGAACTAGAGCTTCCAGGAATCTTGTAGTCCTTATGGTTTAACGCCCGCAAAGAAGTCATCGCGTAGGCGGCAACAAGAGGCCATGGCTTACTCAAGTATTGATCACAGCCGTGGTTCATTTCCCAATATACGGCAGTGGAGGGGGCACAATTAGGTGCAACCACCGCGTCATCCTTCTGACAAAGTAAGTGGGTCTTGTGGGGTCCCTGTATTAATTTAGAGACACTGTCTCATGTAATGGCAATATGCCTGAGAGATAACATCACTATCCTCCCGCAGCCCCATGGTGAATCATCAGTACGAGAAAAATCGCCTTCTCTTTTATAGGAATGTGTCCGTTTCAGTACAGCCCTCTCTAATCTAGCAGCATATATCTTGACGCAGCACTAATATTATTGAAGTATCGTGCATGCTGTTCCATTTTCTGGGTGATTGTGACACTCCTCAGTGATGTCGGCATGCTAAAAATATGTTGCCCAAAAACGATACTCTCACAGACAGTAGACCTGGGATATAAATGTTTGTATGCCCGCCTGTTATACCCGCATTGAAACTGGTGGGTATTTTGACATATATATGGTATCTATAAAAGAATGCTACATCTTTATTGGGAGCTGAAGGCCATTTGGCATTGTATATGAAGGTAACTGTTATTCCATCAGTGTGTGACAACGAAGGTGACGCCCCACATATCTGGCAATGATGCCCGTAGTATATTTTAACTCGGGTACGTGAAGAATGAAACAAATAACTCTTGCATGATGTGTTGCATGGGAAGACAAACGCATGATGATTCACTAAGGAGGTGGGGTTTATGATCCAGACCCCCTCACAGTGATATGAATGATGGTGTATACCTTTAGACAAATCCTTTTAAAAAAAATGCTTCTAGTGATTATTCATATGCTGGAGAATCAAAATATACCAACAGTGGGAGCTCATTGCTCTTGTTTCTCTTAATCCATACCAATAGACTATGCCAGTAATAACAGTATCAGAAAAGAGTAAGGTGCTGAGATTTTAATAGCACTTATTTTAAATACAAACTATAATAGTCATCGTAGTGGTGGGAGGTTAGGTACAAGTTTACCCTACTACTATAGTTAACTTTATTATTCAGATCATCAACAACTAACATTGCCCTTCTTTATTTCATTTTATTTGTTATTTGTATTTTAGGCGGTACAATGAATACAAGGGACTGGTGGGGTTTCAGGAGTTACCCTTCGTTTTCTTTCCAAGTTTCCACATGGTGTGTTAAAAAACCACATTTGTGCTTTAGATTACCCTGAAAAAGACCCAAGACCTTTTTAGGCTATTTTAAGGGTTGAAACATGTTGGTAATTACGGTTCCCAGGGCCGGCTTTCAGGGCAGTGCGACAGGTGCAGCCGCACTGGGTGCTGCCCTGTGGAGGGGGCACTGACCTCAGGGAGGGTGCTGCTTTAAGCAATAACTTATGACTGGAGAGATAAGGGGCACTTTTGCCTGGTGGTAGTGAGAGAATCCGAGCAGGCGGTCATGGGGTGTAAGGGGTGCCAAAAATGATTGTCACCAGCGCTAAAGCCGGCCCTGACGGTTCCTGAAGGTCAAGTGTTTCATTGATTACACATTATGACCTGTACTTGAGTATTTTAATCATACGAGAGGCAATCTGCAATAAACTGACGTTGGAGTATACCCCTAGGTATTTTTAATTGAGTTCCCTTCTTGTCTAAATAACAGGACCTAAGACGTTGCCCTGACAACAGATTTCTAAGAACTCTCAGGGTCACGATTAACTGCCCTCGGTTGAGTCTGCTGTAAGTGTGGGCGGAGTTGGTGGAGTGGCACTACGTGGAATTCTGCGGAGTTGCCTAAAAGCTCTGTGGAATTCCACTACGCTCCGCCCTAGCAGGCCTCAGCTTACCTCTGCCGGCGGCCGATCACCCGTGGCAGTGATCCTGGTGTTCGGTTTCCTTGACACCTTTCCTGACTCTGGGCTGCCTCCTCGGTGCAGGATTCTTCTTCCAGTCCTGGGCTGTGAAACAGAAACCCCTTCCTGCAGGACGCACGAGGACTGCGCATGCACGCGCATCGAGAGTGGAGACCTTAATCCGGTTTCACAGCCCAGGAGTCAGGACTGGAGGAGAAGAAGAATCCTCCTGCACCGAGGAGGCAGCCCGGGCACGGTGAACGCCTCGCCGAGATCCAGGTAAGGAGGACTCGGGCAGGGCTTTTAGGGGTGGGTGGCAGGGGCAAACTCCACGACGTGGCGGAATCTGAGTTTTTTTGCCAACTTCGCACTCCCAGCATGAGAGGATCATGATGTAGCATGCCTTGATAAGTTAAGGGTGAGACGACCTCTCAAAAATCTTTGATGATCCTCTCTTGTAGAAAGTCAGAACTGTGAGATACCAGTTTGGGCCTTTTGACCCTCAAGTAGCTTTGTGTTGTGCAAATAGTGAGAATCTTTTCATAGGTACACTGCTGTACCCTACACGGTTTATACTGCCAAAGATTGTTTGGAATCAAACGAGCGAGTGCCCAAAATGAGGTGCTCAGCAGCATTCTGAATATCTTACAGGTGGTTCCTCAAATACCTATCCAGATACAGAAAGTTACCATGAATCAGTTTAGATTCCACCAGGGCTTTGGTGGCTGGGATGCCACTGGATGGAATAAGACAGGGTAGGTAGAGTGCTTTACCAAAGCTTTACTTGAAAAAATACAAGCAGAAGAGATGGACACAATCTGAGACTCCCATGGGAAATGGGAGGATGGATAAGTGGGTAATGAATAAGTGAGTGCAAGGATTGACGGATGGGTAAGTGAGAGCATGAATAGATGAATGAGTGCATGAATTGATAAATAGGTGTTAGAATGACTGACTTTGTTTTCCCCTGCTGCAGCCCAGGGGTTGCACCCCATTCTGCATCCCTTAGTTCATGTTCGGCCTTGCACCATCACTCATTATTCCTAACTACTAGTGCAGTTTTGCCCCACCACTCATCCTTAATTCAAACCAGATTTACCCCATCCCTCATCATTCCTTGCTGTGTGCTCAGACTCTCAATGACACCTATTAGTTCTAAATGCATGTAGATTTGCACCATGACTCAGAAAGTTTGCGAGTCGGTCAAGATTTGCACATCACCCGAAAAGCTGTATGTGGCCATCATTTGCACCATCACTAAATTCATAGTGAATGTTCAAATTTGCCCCATCACCAAGTAATCCTTAGTGCAGGTTTAAGTTTGCCTCATTATTCAGTAATCCTTAACGCATGTTTAGATTTTCACCATCCCTTACTAATCATGAATGCATGCTCAGATTTGCACAATTATACAGCCATAATCATTGCATGCTGATATTTGCAAAAATCATAAATCTTGAGTGTCTGCCCAGGTTTGCATAGTCATTAATAGTGCTGAGAACAACATATCACTCAGGCATCACTCAAGTGCTCACTCATAATTTTGCCCCACGAAGTGCTGGAACGAAGACAAGAACCAAGTTCCCTTTTTGGATTAAGTATGTCTGGGACCTATGAGGACAGGAGCGTGTTTTGGGAAACCTCTATCCTCACAATTGCAGTGACAGCAGACGATTGGCTTTTGTAAAGTAGAGTCTGTCACTCAGAACCCAGAAACCTTGCTGTAAAGGTGACCGTCTATTCCAGACACAGCAAAGAGCTGGCCTAGGGTCATCTCCACCTCTGACCAGGGCAAACAGAAAAGCAGTGCCCCCAGAACACATAGGGAACCAGGATGGGACACAGCTAGCTGTGATTTTCCCCCTCCTCTTTTTCCCTTCTGCTCCTACAGTGTTTGCAGCACTCCATTGGATAAAAATAAATTATATTTCTCATGCAGGTTTAGCTACCATTTGATGGTTGCAATCACATGACGTCTGATCCAGTGGCGAAGAGGTGCAATGCAGTTTCCTGCAATTAGTCCATTGTGTATGATATTTCCTTGCAGAGAAGAAGGCAGGACATTTGTTGGTGTGATATGCAGGTGGTTGGCCATGCCAAGTCCCACACATATGTCTGCTCCATTCAAGTTTCAGATATGTCATCTATGTTTTTGACTAACTATAAAAGAGTCAGTCAAAACACAGCTGCTGCACGGACATACACCTTGTTCTTCCACAACACAAATAACAGGGCTGAAGATTACGTGTGCAGCAGGTATACTCCCTACGTCATGAATGGCGGTATCAATCAGCCAATTATTGATCACTGTCAGCT
The DNA here is from genome assembly GCA_963921515.1 of Calotriton arnoldi. NCBI lineage: Eukaryota > Metazoa > Chordata > Amphibia > Caudata > Salamandridae > Calotriton > Calotriton arnoldi. The sequence continues at coordinate 2,076,487 of CAWUFW010000604.1, read as the reverse complement.
GATCAATATGTGAATGGCACATACGACCACCAGTGTCTGAAGGGGGAAGATCCTTTCTCTGTATGGAACGTAATGACTTATGACTGGACAACTAAACTGGTCTTTAACCAGACATAAAAATGATTAGTGCAGTGTTTCTTGATCGAGATCTAGGGCCAAATAATTTCCTTCAGACAGTGTTTCTATGCTATAAAAACAAATTTGAGGGCTTTTGTAAATGTGAAACTTTATAGCCATACTGAGAAATAAGGCTACGACTAGTTAGCAGAGAGGTTGACATTTAATATTTTAGTAACTGGAGCACAGTGGCAATCCTGCTGATTCCTATGTCAGATTACAAGTACACTGAAATATCAAATTGTAACAAGAATATTATATGGACATAAAAATAACCTCAATTTCCAATAAAGAACAAGCATTGGCATAGCCAATAGGTCTCGCCTTTGGGATCTTATAAGTGTTTAGCTATATATTTTGAGTTTGCGTAAGTGTTTAAGCTGTTTAAATGCTGGTAAGTTGTATGTACCTGTGTGAATGTTTGCTTGTTATGGTTTTTTTTTTTGTTATGTGGGGGTGCATAAATAATAGGAGGGTGAAGGTTAGTTAGTTAGTGATAGTGAGAGAGTTAGTTAGTTATTGAGAGAGAGTGAGAGTAAGTTAGTTAGTGAGAGAGTTAGTTAGTGAGTGAGAGAGTTAGTTAGTTAGTGAGAGAGAGTGAGAGAGTTAGTTAGTTTGTTAGTTAGTGAGAGAGTTAGTCAGTTAGCGACTGAGTTAGTTAGTTAGTGAGAGAGTTACTGAGTGAGAGAGTTAGTTAGTGAGAGTTAGTTAGTTTGTTAGTTAGTGAGAGGTTAGTCAGTTAGCGACTGAGTTAGTTAGTGAGAGAGTCAGTTAGTCAGTGAGAGTGAGTTAGTGAGAGAGTTAGTTAGTTATTGTGAGAGAGTTTGTTAGTTTTTTAGTTTGTGAGAGTGAGATAGTTATTTACTTAGAGTGAGAGTTAGTTAGTGAGAGTGAGTGAGTTAGTGAGAGTGAGAGAGTTAGTTAGTTATTTAGATTGAGAGCGAGAGAGTTAGTTAGTGATTGTGTGAGAGAGTTAGTTACTTAGTTAAACGGGCATTGAGAATTTACGCATGCAAATTGCTTTTGTCCGCACACCCGGGTTGAAACTGGGTTTGCCAAAATAGTTACCTAATCGGCTCTAAATTACGAGAGACCGCAATAAAAAAAAAGGCACTGTATGCTTCAATTAACATCAGGATGAAGTTAAACAGCATAAAATCATGAGCCTTGCATCTAACACGGATGCAGTCTCGGGGAACGGCAGTGGGGAACGGATTTGGGACGAGGGATGAGTTCCTTAGGCAGAAAGCAGTCTAAGGGTTGGCATTTTGTCAGCCCCTGGGATGGTTAGTCGCTGGAGAGGGCGGTCGCGACGGAAGAAAGTTGGCAGTCTTGAGGGGTCGTGGCCCGTGGGTGGGGCAATCTGACTAACGGGGGGGTTTGGAGTTAAAGCAGACTCACGGGGGCGTTAATGGAAGGAAAGGCAGGCTCACGAGTGGTATAAGGGGGGGAGAGGATTCGCAGGGGCAGATTCACGGGGTTGAGTCGAGGCAGACTCAAGGGCGGTAAGGGAGGAAAGGTGGTGAGGCAGCCTCACGGGGGGAAGGCAGACTCACGGGTGGTGGGGGGGGGAGCAGACTCACGGGTGGTAGGGGGTGAAGCGGACTCACGGGTGGTAGGGGGGAAAGCAGACTCACGGGTGGTAGGGGGGAAGCAGACTCACGGGCGGTGGGGGGAAGCAGACTCACGGGCGGTAGGGGGGAAGCAGACTCACGGGTAGTAGGGGGGAAGCAGACTCACGGGTGGTGAGAGGGGGGGAGGCAGACCCTGGTTGAAAAGGGAAAGCAAGTGCAAGACAAGCACAATATGAAAAATAAATAAATAAATAAGAGCAACGGCAAAGCGACGGCAAGAAAAGCAGTTGAGAAGGGATAGCGAGGGCAACCGGGCAACCAGGCAAATGCAAACAGCTGTTTTCAAGCACTCGTGCTTGTGCTGGCATCCACCTTGCGGGAGCGAGCAGCGGCGCGAGAGCCATCTGTTTTCAATTAGCGCGTGCACCGCTGCTCGCTCCCGCAAGGTGGATGCCAGCACAAGCACGAGTGCTTGAAAAGAGCTGACCAATTTCTAAAGGTCATCTCCTAGAGAAGCGCATGCGCGCTGCCTAGGCGAGACCTAAATATGGAAATAAATAGGGTGTAGCAGCTAATGAAATATGGACCAAGCTTTGCTAATGTTGTTAGACAGATGAACGAGGGAAATTGCTGGCCATGTCAGTACATTAGTGCAACCATCATTACCATTGCACCTTGATCAGCTTGATGTGTTTACAATACATGTTTGCAAATTATTATTTTAGCTCATCTTAAGCTGCCATCCTGCCCTTTTCAGTGCTAAATGCAAAACGGGCTAACATATCCCAGGCCTAAGCTGCCAGGTAATGACCTGGTATGTGTAGTGTCTTCTCTCAACAAAATACAAATGAAAGTCAGACATTCTTCTTCAGCATTTATTTATATTTGAAATTATTTTGGGCAAGCAAATCTCACAAGCACGTCACAATCAGTTGGTTATACATTAGTATCTTTAGTCATTCTCATACTTACAAGAATGAAATAGCACCAAGAGTGGTGTGCCCAACACATTACATAGACAATCTGTGATATGCCACCAAACCTAGGCCACAAAATAACAATTAGATACTTCATATCTGCCGCCAGGATGAACCATGGAGTAAAAAAATGATTGGCTGTAATTTTAAATGTTACGTGGCTTTGGCATGAATAGACATGTGGGAAAACATTGAGTGCTTGCAAATGTAAAAGGTGTAGCATTTCAATAAATAAATAACAATAAAATAAATATAATACATATAAAAATCTTAAATAAGCATTAAAACATTTAACATGACATAAATATTAATTACTTGTAACAAGGTGTAGTTACAGTGTAATACAAAAAATGTTTTTTCTATACCACAGACATGTAAAGAAAAGTAATTTCCTAAGAAATTCTAAAATAGAAAAAGGGTAACCTTTAGTTTATTGTTTGCTGGATAATGTTATACCGTTGGGTAACCCATGCTACTAACTGCTCAGCATTTACATTTTCATACATGTAATTAATGTGCATTTTATAAATATATGTACAATACTTACAGTACATTGCACTTACACAATTTATTGAGTTACAAAAGGGCATGAATGCTCAAAGTACAAATCTGTGTGAGTAGCTGAATTCAACCATTGTGAAACAGAGAATGGCATATTTAATAATTATACCATCACTAGAACAATCACAGTCAATCTGAATGCCTACAGTGTGTCCTCATTTCTATCACATCCAACAAATTAAACAAGCAATTACCAATCAATAAATAAAGCTTGGTATAGAAATTAAAATAGTGCATTTGCTTCTATGTATGTGAAAACTGTTTTCCCCACAGCACAACACATACCCGAGGAGTCCTTTGGAGACCTGACCATCATCAATTTAAGTTATGTGACTAAATATTTGTGCATGATTATATGGGAAACATAATTGAACTTCCATTACCAAATATCCCTTTTGTTTTATGCCTGAAATTGGAATCAGTTGGCAATATATTCAGGTTTTATCAATTTCTCTAATGAATATTGGAGCTGTAGAAGCTGATGGACAACAGGTATATCGTTATGATGATTAATCATTTCACATTAACAGTAATCTTGGATTATTAAAAATCCACTTGAACCTTGTGTTTCACCTGTTTGAGTTACTCTACACCTTCTTCTGTTTAACAGTCCTCTACCTCCGAGTCCGGAAGCTGTTGAACCTATAATCAGTAAATAGAAGAAATGCCCATTTAAAGAGACTCTTGAATATGGAGATAAATAAACAAAAATTTGCAGATCTGGGATCTTCCTAAATATTGAAAATGTATTTTGATTAAATTAATGGTTGACACTGGAATCCTAATTCAGCGGATTGGACAAAAAGTGATATTCAGTTTGTAAAATATGCATGAGTCTCGGGGCATTGATAAAGTAGTTGGGCTTTATCATCAAGTGGCCCATTTAAGTCCTTTTCATTCAATACTAGATCTGTTGGATTCCGAGGTTCATTGTTTGTTCTGGAAAAGAGAGAATAATTATTATATTTACTGCTGAAATACAATGAAATCAAATTTGTGTCCTGATGCGGTATGCAAAGCAGTGTTCCTTTACTGCAGACAGGACACTGCATCTTGGTTTTGACAAATAATTTGTTGGGAAGGGGAATTCAAAATAAAAGTGCATGCAATGAACTGATGCTGTAAGGCAGTGTAGATATTGTGATCAAATGCAATTAATGGATCTTGGCATGCTTTAGGTAGAAATGACCACTGTTGATATTTCAAACAGGTTGTTTCCCAAAAGCATGCATTCCTAGATAAAATATGAAGTGATCCCAAATTTAGTAGAATTGTTGGGTATCTATTAGGAAATAGGCAAGACTAACTGGCATACACTGTACAGAGACATTCCTGCTACTTTGTACTATAGTATACAGCTCTACCACAGACACAGTCCACTCTAAGAAACACACCACTAATCTTACATAATCACATTTTAAAACCTGCCATAATTTCCCAGCTTATAGTATGAAAGCACATTATACAACACCACCATGCTTTGTGTGACTCCCTTAGTCAGGTCTGAATCATTTGCTCAAGGTTTCCTCATCAAAGTGGAAGGATTAGAGAGTATATTGTTATTCTTTCCCTTCAGAAGCCTTATTATTCAGGTAGAAATCCATTCCTTTCAAAGTACTTTACATTTATAAATGATTAACCAATGTAAGAGAGAGCACCTGTGTTACCTAAGATCAGACTTGGAATTTATGACTTATGATGAGGAATCCATTATTAAAGCTACTCAAGTACATCTAATCTCTGCCAACCACAGAACACAAAGTCTCAAAAGTATAGACACCACTTGCTGTTCATCGGATACTACATTCTTGCAGAACAGAAACATATTGTAACTTGCTATTATTTGTCACTGGTTCCATAATTCGCATATATCTTGTTTTTGCTCCTAATATTGATGAAGGACCTCCTGCATTTATGTTGCTTAGATGTGCTTTGCCTCTATTTAAAATAGACTGTGCAGATGCATGGTAAAAAAGAAAGTATGCCTCTTTCTTTGACCTGTTATCGAAATCATCCAGTTAATAATTCCTACTGTGCTAGAACACTCAATCTATCAACTGGCAAGTATTGTGCCCTCTATAGGATCTGCAGGTCAATTTTGGAAAGGATCACATTTTTATCCCATCAACATTGATTCTGCAATTTTCACAAAAACCTGGATTGCAGTAGGCTACATTTTCATCCTGTCAGCAAAAAGAGCTTTTGCTTAAAATGCATTTGTTTGCTGAGCTGAGGGAACTAATAGACGTGCAAACCTCAATTAAATAACAGGAAAAATGTCTACCATTTTGATGTACAAAGGGAATTTACAGATAAAAACTCCTTGCTAATAAAATCACAAATCATTTTCTCTTAGAACACCAATTCATTGCCATTAACAAATCTTTCCTCCAGTTTCTAGAAAATGGAAAGCAACAGGGAAAGTTAGAAAAAGCTGATGGTTTGTAAAGTGTGACAAATCAAATTTAACCCACCCACAAGTGATCTTTTTTAATGCCTTGATTTGATTTCAAGTATTCTTTCTTTACACATGCTCTTAATTCACAAAGAATTGTGCATGCTGCCACGAGACCCTCTCAAGATTCTCTAGGCATTCACTTTCCTCTATCATGGCTATATAGCATGATGCAATCAAATCATTTTACACTATACCTGTCCTCTAAAATGAGGAATCCTATTTCCCCTTTTGGAAAAACAAATCAATACAATCAGAATAACAGCAGGTTTGAAGCTTCTAATAGGTTTTGCGGCCTTTGTTAAAAAACAGAACAAAACCAAAAAAAGTGCAGTGAAATTACTCTTTAGCCTCTGCCAATTTATTGTTCATCTCTTTGCTTTTCTCTTTGTCCTCTGGTTTTGCAGCAGTGGCACCCTCAGCACTCTTTTTCTTGGTAGCACGGCCAGATGGAATCAGCTTTTCTTTGGCCTTTTTCAAAGGTTTATGGCTTGCTGTTGTCTTTTTCAGCTTTGGAGTCTGAACGCTAGGCTTCTCTACCTAGACAGACATGCATAAAAAACCACAAACACAGAGAACACACAAGAAAGGGTGGAAAACAGGAAGCAGCATCAGAATACAAGGTCACCATAAGCAAATTATGACAGTAGTCATAAAGATCTTTATAAGAAGCCTTATATATTGCTTAGTTTAACATAACCACAAAAGAATATTTAGCACACCAGATCACCATAACCCCAAATAGCCCTTTTCCCCAACCCTTCAACCATTTCCTACACATTTCATCATGTCACTTAAATTAGGCCTGAACTCCACAATGTTGTAATACGAAGTCATTGCTCTATTTAACAGCCATCTATGGATGCTGTGCATCCAGAAAATTAAACATCCATCTCCTTTCTCCCCTCCCCCGATGGCCACATTGCTGAGAGAAACAGTCACAGAGGAGCAGTAACACTTCATTGAGGCTTCGAGTTTTCTTGATCTGCCCTAGGTAGGGTTTCTACTATCAAGACTAATAGAATTTGTGCTGCAAGACATACCATTGGGAACTTTCATGATGCTGATACTGCTGTAATATAACATGGGAGTTACTAATCAGAGCATCAATTCCATTATATTGTGATTTTGTATTTATAGGTTGGATCTTCTGCATCGCTAATGACACTGAACTGTATTTCTAAAATGTATTATTGGTACAGCTTTATGTCGCTAGAATGAATATCATACAACACAGGTTTTTCATACATTGTTGGACTCTGCTTTGTTGTGTAACTTTTTTGGACGTTTTAACAAGAGGTTAGACTTTATGAAAGCCCCTAAGCACTGACTTGCATTGCGATGCTTCACCTGGTTCCCCTAGCAGAGACATCTTCATCTTACAATGCACAAACATTTCTTCTATTTTCAGGAATTTTCTGTCAGGTTCTGTCAGCTACAATATGCGCACAGCTTTTACTTCTGCCTAAATTGTTATTTTTCTAAATTCAGACAACCTTAATCCTTTTTTGAGAGTTCAGAGGTTTTTTTGAGCTGAAGTGCAAGCAATGGCTATATTTTATCTAATCTCCTTAGCTGCTGCATCTTTCCTCTGGTCTGCAAATCTCCTGAGCCTATTCCTCTTTGCTCATGGTGATTTTCAATTTAAGGTCCTGCATGGCCTTTCAATTACCCTCTTGTCCTTAATGATCCCAGTGGTTAATATTTGTTACGCTCTCCTTGTAGCTTGGCTTCTCTTTCATTAGCATATATTTTGCGTGACATTCCCTTGGGTCCTTTACCCACAACTCTCCTTTTTCTACCTAATTCTTATTTGTAGGTCCCCACCCAAACTGACCATCATTGATAGCAGCAGTTGCTCAAAAGAAAGTCATTTTTTAAAATTCTTTCACTGTGTTTGCCTACATTTTTCCCCAATTGATGTTGGTCTTTGGGTGACACATCTCGATTAAATATTGACTCATTGAAGTAATAATAGGAGTTCTCACACCATTGTTGGATTTACGGCTTGCTAAATTTGTATTTATGCGATGCATGAACTACAATTGTTGGGCTTGGTCCTCAGTTACTCTTTTCATTGGATGTCTATCCTTTTGGTGTAATTGATATGACCCTATATATAAGTGGAATATGTTTCAATATGTTGTCTCATAATTCTGAATCGTCCAACCCAGAAATGAATGGCAACAAGTTTGACACATGCTATTGCCTTGAGCCACACCCTGTCTGTTACTTGATAATAATGTTAAAACATGGATATATTCCACAAGCGGATTGTTTGAGTTCAGACTATGGGGCTGATTTATATGTTGGTAGTAAAGATCCTCTGTCTCAACGGCAACAGTGTATCCTTACAACCAACATAATGGTCCGCCCGCCCGATTTAGATGTGGGTGGACCACAGGTTTGGGTACGGCGGTGACTACTCCGTCACCACGATAACCAAACCTACCTCTCAGATTGAGCCCAATGGAGAAAGTGCAGTCGGAGAAATGGCTTTATGTCCGCCTACCCAAACAGGAAGGTCAGATATATAGCCATTTTGTTTACTGTCTGTCACTGCCAGGGAACCCTGTGGGAGGTTGTTTTTGAGAAATGTAAAACTCAATAAAAATGTGTTAACCAGCCATCCTGTTTGACAGGGCCGTCTGTCAAACCTTTACAACATTGACAGGAACTGCTATGATGGTGGTTCCTGCCAATGTTAAGAGATGTCCATGGAGCCGGCAGACATCTCCAACTTTGGTGGACGGCATGTAACAGTATGCCAAAACATAAATCAGGCCCCAAAAGGCCATTTGTCGACCAGGGCGGCGGAGTAAAATAATCCATCGCCCTGATGAACATGCCATTCACCAAAGTTAAAGACAGAGTAGGCTCCTTTGTCAACATACTTTCAGTCTGGATGCCTCCAAATGACATTTTGGCTGGGAGGGTGCTTCGTCTGTATTCTGAATCAGACTAACAGTGTGTGTTCCTTTGCCTTTGTTGGGTGAAAATAGTAGGTCAGATGTTAATTGCATTGTCACCCATATGCTACCGGACATTAAAAGCTGGTAACTGCCTTCAGTCTTATTTTTCACAGATGCTCCGCTTAGCCCCATATTTGCTGGGCGGGCAGCTAAATGTTGACACTGCCAAGTGTGTTAGCACCATTAATGACCTGAGCAGAGGTCAGTAATGCAGTAATGCTTAATAACAAATGTGTCACTGAGGCCACCAAAATTGCATTCAATAGTCAGTAAATATTCGAGGATTTGCAATAACATGACCGCATGATGCGTTTTATTGTAAGTACCACAGATGTAGGGCTACCTCTATACCAGCTTTCCCTTGTTGCTGCACTTTTGAAGTCTGTGCATTATGATTTGCAACTGTGGACTTAGTGTTTACTAAACCAGCAACTTTACTCTGTGCTGGCTTTCTGAATTAAAAATTCTTCATTGAATCCGGCCATGGACATTCCCAGAGGTAAAACATGAGAAGCAATATGCACAGTTAGTTGGTTAGAATAGAAATGTGTTTTCTATCATGATGTTAGAAAAGAAGCAATCCAATAGTGGGAGGGGCTTCATGTCTCATGCAGACATGCATACGCGTTTCCTAAAATGGCTGCTCTGCGCCTACACCCTTACCTTGGATGGTTCTTTGTAAGGCTCGCTGTACAGGCTGCGTATTCTCCTGCGCTCAGTCAGCTTGTTATCCCCTGGAGCAGGCTTGATTAACTCTCCCTTGAAGGTGGCCTTGTAACTGGTTTCATGTATCACTTTGTCCTCAGGAGGCTTGTACTGAGGTTGGGCCTTGATAGGTTTCACTGGCTTCACATCCGTCCAGGCTCTGAACTCATTCCTGTAGAGAAAACACAAGACGCAGTAAGTACATTGAAACAATCTTTGCATTGCATGCTCCTTGCATGAGATCAGAATCCATCCATTCTTTATTAATATTAATCATATCACACGTACAAGCCTAAAGTGGTGCAAAGTGCGTTATCCTGTTAAAAGCACAATATCTTACACAGGTCCAAAAAGGCAGGAATTAAAACCTAGTTAGTATAGAGAGAAATGTCACAATATGCTTTATAGCACTGAACTCCCATCAGCTAAAATCAAATATAATGCATTTATAAATACAGTGTTGCATTAGGCGTCCGAGCCAATTTTTTCAGTTGGATTTATGTACCCCTTACCTTTGAAACTAGGCAATAAAATAGATTTTTAGATGGCTGTTTTTTTAAAGGACCCATGTGTTAATAGTAATACATACTTCTTTTGCAACCAGCAAAGCGTATAAACAAATATATTATTCAGATGACAACAGTTGTAGTATATTATTTCCTCAGCTTGTGATCTTTCGTCTCCTTTGACTGTTAACCTTCTCTTCTTTTGTGTGTTTCTCTCTCTTCTCTCTCTCTCTCTCTCACTCATATCTTTGGGGCTCTTACATTTCCATCCGAGTCCACTTTAACTTCTATCACCTGCTTCCCCATATTTCTGCCTCAGTCCCAGATCAAGGTACCCTGGTCATCCCTTATCTTTCAATGTCTATTGCTCCTTGGTCAGTGTCACACTAGTTCTCCAGACCTACCCAACTCAGAGGCACACAGGTAATCCTTGTATCATATTGCCATTGTGCCTGGAAACACAGGACCCAGATACTGCAAGCGCTCTGAAATTCCAGAAGTCTTCTCTTCAGGCTTCGACTTCCAAGGAAAAGAGCCATCGAACACCGAAGGCTTACTCTAAGAGAGTGGTTAAAGTGCAGAACCTCTAGTTCAGACTGCACAAGTATCACTCACAATGAACAGTTTGTCCAAGGAGAGTTATTCTTTAGTAAGTGCTCCAAGCAAAATAGGGTACAGTGGGTGCACCAACACCGCATTTCCAGGGACTATAGTTCTAGAATGACACACACAATGCTGTAAACTCCACAATAACATCTGCATGATTAACATTGTCAGATCAAGAACAGATCTCACATCTTTGCCATCTAAGTGAGAAGATTTGGTGGGATGGGAGGAGAGAAGAGGAGGGAAACAAAACAATGACCCTGCCTTCAATCATAGTTCACTAGGACATTCAAAGATGGCACACCAGCCTTCTATCAGAGAAGTAAGTGCACACCCGGCCCAACATCAACAGATCCTAGATGTAGATTAAAGGGGTATATAGTACCTCATTCAGTCATTCTGATTGTGCACTTACAACTTTTCTGGAGGCTAAGATGGTCCGGGCCAACAACACCATTCCCAAATTTGCTTTCTTTCTCTGTATTTAGTGGTTACGTGGGTAGTCCTCAGTGCAGTTATTTCAGCCAGGTTCAAAAAGAATTGTCAGGGCAAGATTCGTTTCCTGTATTTTTTACGGAAAGAATTCCAATCACACTTTGGTTCGTTTTGTAGAATATTTATAATTGTGTTCTATCCGTGATGGTGAATGAGAAAAGAACAGCCAACACGTGTTTCACCCCATTACACGGCCATCCGGCCTGGGGCTTCCTCAGGGCTGTAATCAATCAATCAATCAATCATGTCACTTATAAAGCGCACTACATACCCGTGAGGGTCTCAAGGCGCTGGGGGAAGAGGGGGGTGGTGCTGCTACTGATCGAAGAGCCAGGTCTTGAGGAGTCTTCTGAAGGCCAGTAGGTCTTGGGTCTGTCGGAGGTTGGTGGGGAGGGTGTTCCAGGTCTTGGCGGCGAGGTGGGAGAAGGATCTGCCGCCGGCGGTCGTTTTCTGGATGCGGGGGACTGTGGCGCGGGCGAGGCGGGTCGCGCGGAGCTGGCGGGTGGGGGTGTAGAAGCTGAGTCGTCTGTTGAGGTAGGCTGGTCCGGAGTTGTGGAGTGCTTTGTGTGCGTGGGTGAGGAGCTTGAAGGTTATCCTCTTGTTGACAGGGAGCCAGTGCAGGTCTCTCAGGTGGGGTGTGATGTGGCTGCGTCGGGGGATGTCGAGGATAAGACGTGCAGAGGCGTTCTGGATGCGTTGCAGCCGTCTCAGGAGCTTAGCCGTCGTTCCTGCGTAGAGGGCGTTTCCGTAGTCCAGCCTGCTGGTGACGAGGGCCTGGGTGACTGTTTTTCTTGTTTCGATGGGGATCCACTTGAAGATCCTGCGGAGCATTCGGAGGATGTTGAAGCAGGATGAGGAAACGGCGTTGACCTGCTTAGTCATGGAGAGGGTGGGGTCGAGGATGACCCCTAGGTTGCGTACGTGGTCGGTGGGTGGCGGGGCTGTTCCCAGTGATGTTGGCCACCAGGAGTCGTCCCAGGCTGAAGGGTTGGAACCAAGGATGAGGACCTCCGTCTTGTCCGAGTTCAGCTTCAGGCGGCTGGTCCTCATCCATTCGGCGACAGCCTTCATTCCTTCGTGGAGGTGGGCTTTGGCGGTGTGAGGGTCTTTGGTGAGGGAGAGGATCAGCTGGGTGTCGTCGGCGTAGGAGATGATGTTGAGGTTGTGCTGTCGGGCGACGTGGGCGAGGGGTGCCATGTAGATGTTGAACAGCGTTGGGCTGAGGGAGGAGCCTTGGGGTACGCCGCAGATGATCTTGTTGGCCTTGGATCGGAAGGGGGCGAGGCGGACGCTTTGTGTTCTGCCGGAAAGGAAGGATGTGGTCCAGTCCAGGGCCTTCTCTTGGATCCCGGCGTCGTGTAGGCGTGTTCGTAGTGTGTGGTGGCAGACTGTGTTGAAGGCGGCTGATAGGTCCAGGAGGATGAGGGCTGCTGTTTCTCCGTTGTCTAGCAGGGTCCTGATGTCATCGGTGGCGGCGATGAGGGCGGTTTCGGTGCTGTGGTTGCTGCGGAAGCCGGACTGGGAAGGGTCCAGGATGTTGTTCTCCTCGAGGTAGCGGGTCAGTTGTTTGTTGACGATTTTATCGGTGACCTTCGCGGGGAACGGGAGCAGAGAGATGGGTCGGAAGTTCTTGAGGTCCTTGGGGTCTGCCTTGGGTTTCTTGAGTAAGGCGGTGATCTCGGCGTGCTTCCAGCTTTCCGGGAAGGTTGCTGTGTCGAAGGAGATGTTGATTATTTTCCGGAGATGGGGCGCGATGGCTGTACTGGCTTTGTTGAAGATGTGGTGGGGGCACGGGTCTAGCGGTGAACCGGAGTGGATGGTGTTCATGATCTCGCTGGTGTCCTCGTTGTTGATGTTGGTCCAGGAGAGCAGGCGGTTGGTGGTTGTGGGGGCAGTGGTCTCGGTGGTTGCCGGGCGGTCGTGGTGTTGAAGCTGTCGTGGATGTCGGCGATTTTGCGGTGGAAGGAGGTGGCCAGTGAGTCGCACAGGTCTTGCGACGGCTGGATGTCGTTGGTGTTGGAGCTGGGGTTGGAGAGTTCCTTCACGATGTTGAAGAGCTCTTTGCTGTTGTGTGCGTTGTTGTCTAGGCGGTCTTTGAGTGAGGCCCTTTTGGCGGATCTGATGAGGTGATGGTGATTGCGGGTGGCGCTCTTGTGGGCGGCGTAGCTGTCCGCTGTCCGTTCGTGGAGCCAGATCTTCTCCAGTTTCCGGCATGTTCGTTTGGAGGCCTGGAGGTCTTCGGTGAACCAGGTGGCTTTCTTGCTGGTGTGGCTGTTGGGCGGATTCTTGAGCGGGGCGAGGGTGTTGGCGCAGTCGTCGATCCACTGTCTGAGGTTGCGGGCGGCGGTGTCGGGGTCGGAGGGTTCGGCGGGTGGGCTCAGGGCGAGGGTTGTGGTTAGCTGGTCTTCCGTGACTCTGCTCCAGCAGCGGCGAGGCATTTGTTCGGTGCGGTGGTGCGTGGTGGGCTTCCTGTAGGTGAAGTGGATGCAGTGGTGGTCAGTCCAGTGGGGTTCGGAGGTGTGGTTGAAGGAGACGTGTGGGCTTGCGGAAAAGATGGAGTCTAGCGTGTGGCCGGCGGCGTGGGTGGGTGTAGTCACGAGCTGTCTGAGTCCGAGGGTGGCGAGGTTGTCGATCAGGGTGGTGGAGTTGGTGTCCTTGTTGTTCTCGAGGTGGAAGTTCAGGTCCCCGAGGAGGATGTAGTCCGTGGAGGCGATGGCGTGTGTGCTGACGAGTCAGCGATGGAATCGCTGAACTGTGGTCGGGGTCCGGGGGTCTGTAGATGAGGGTTCCTCTGAGGGTGGTGTTGGGATCGGTGTGGATCTGGAAGTGCATGTGTTCGGCGGTGCTGAGGGTGTCGTCGGTGTTGGTTGAGACTCTGAGGGTGTTCCTGTGGACGATGGCGATGCCTCCTCCGACTCCGTTAGTGCGGTCCCTGCGGGTGATCTTGTATCCGTCCGGGATGGCAATGGCGATGTCGGGGGCTGAAGCGGGATTCAGCCAGGTCTCCGTCAGGAATGCGACGTCTGGGGAGGTTGAGTCGAGAAGGTCCCAGAGTTCGATGGCGTGTTTGCGGGCGGAGCGGGTGTTGAGGAGGATGCATCTGAGGTAGTTGGGTTCTTTCCTGGGCGGTGGTTTGGCGGGGCGGGTGCTGGCGAAGCTGCAGTTCCGGCAGGTGAAGGGCCCTTGGGTGCGCTTCGGGGTGGCCTGGTAGCAGGCGTGATCTTTTCCGGGGTTGAGTGCGTGGAGGGTGCTGGCGTCGTATCGGCGTCTGTTGATGTGGCGGGCGCGGGGATGCCCGGACCAGGGGTCTGGCACTGGGCGCGGCCACGGCGCGGACGGGCGCAGACGGGCGCAGACGGGCTTGCCTTAGGCGCGCCTTTGGCGCGCCAGCGCGCGGACGCGCAGCGGCCGCCATAAATGGGGAGGTGGGAGGGAGGAGCAGGGAATGGGGCAGCGAATGGGCAGTGAGGGGCGGGGCCGCAGGGCGCAGCGGCGGGAAACAGGCACAGAAAGGAAAAACGATCACAATCAGGGGCAGCAAGGGGGCACAGAAAGGAAAAACGATCACAATCAGGGGCAGCAAGGGGGCACAGAAAGGAAAAACGATCACAATCAGGGGCAGCAAGGGGGCACAGAAAGGAAAAACGATCACAATCAGGGGCAGCAAGGGGGCACAGAAAGGAAAAAACGATCACAATCAGGGGGCAGCAAGGGGGCACAGAAAGGAAAAAACGATCACAATCAGGGGCAGCAAGGGGGCACAGAAAGGAAAAAACGATCACAATCAGGGGCAGCAAGGGGGCACAGAAAGGAAAAAACGATCACAATCAGGGGCAGCAAGGGGGCACAGAAAGGAAAAAACGATCACAATCAGGGGCAGCAAGGGGGCACAGAAAGGAAAAAACGATCACAATCAGGGGCAGCAAGGGGGCACAGAAAGGAAAAACGATCACAATCAGGGGCAGCAAGGGGGCACAGAAAGGAAAAAACGATCACAATCAGGGGCAGCAAGGGGGCACCGAAAGGAAAAAACGATCACAATCAGGGGCAGCAAGGGGGCACCGAAAGGAAAAAACGATCCCAATCAGGGGCAGCAAGGGGGCACAGAAAGGAAAAAACAGAGCACAATCAGGGGCAGCAAGGGGGCACAGAAAGGAAAAAACGAGCACAATCAGGGGCAGCAAGGGGGCACAGAAAGGAAAAAACGAGCACAATCAGGGGCAGCAGCAGGGCACACAGACGGAGCTGTGTGGTGGGGAGCGACCTACCAGTCAAGGTCAGGGGTCGCTCTCTTCACCACGCAGCGGCCGCCATAAATGGGGAGGTGGGAGGGAGGAGCAGGGAATGGGGCAGCGAATGGGCAGTGAGGGGGCGGGGCCGCAGGGGCGTAGCGGCGGGAAACAGGCACAGAAAGGAAAAAACGATCACAATCAGGGGCAGCAAGGGGGCACCGAAAGGAAAAACGATCCCAATCAGGGGCAGCAAGGGGGCACAGAAAGGAAAAAAACGATCCCAATCAGGGGCAGCAAGGGGGCACAGAAAGGAAAAACGAGCACAATCAGGGGCAGCAAGGGGGCACAGAAAGGAAAAAACGAGCACAATCAGGGGCAGCAGCAGGGCACACAGACGGAGCTGTGTGGTGGGGGAGCGACCTACCAGTCAAGGTCAGGGGTCGCTCTCTTCACCACGCAGCGGCCGCCATAAATGGGGAGGTGGGAGGGAGGAGCAGGGAATGGGGCAGCGAATGGGCAGTGAGGGGGCGGGGCCGCAGGGGCGTAGCGGCGGGAAACAGGCACAGAAAGGAAAAAACGATCACAATCAGGGGGCAGCAAGGGGGCACAGAAAGGAAAAACGATCACAATCAGGGGCAGCAAGGGGGCACCGAAAGGAAAAAACGATCCCAATCAGGGGCAGCAAGGGGCACAGAAAGGAAAACGATCACAATCAGGGGCAGCAAGGGGGCACAGAGAGGAAAAACGATCACAATCAGGGGCAGCAAGGGGGCACAGAAAGGAAAAACGATCACAATCAGGGGCAGCAAGGGGGCACAGAAAGGAAAAAACGACCCCAATCAGGGGCAGCAAGGGGGCACAGAAAGGAAAAACGATCCCAATCAGGGGCAGCAAGGGGGCACAGAAAGGAAAAACGATCCCAATCAGGGGCAGCAAGGGGGCACAGAAAGGAAAAAACGAGCACAATCAGGGGCAGCAAGGGGGCACAGAAAGGAAAAAACGAGCACAATCAGGGGCAGCAAGGGGGCACAGAAAGGAAAAAAACGAGCACAATCAGGGGCAGCAGCAGGGCACACAGACGGAGCTGTGTGGTGGGGGAGCGACCTACCAGTCAAGGTCAGGGGTCGCTGTACATACATTCATAAGTTACATAAAGAAAGGGGGGGTATTTATTTGTGTGTATCCCCAAAAGAGAGGAAGGGTTAATATCAAGAATATTAAAAATTGTGAAAGAAAAAGACAATAAAAAATAAAAAATAAATATATTGGTTTAGAAGTGACAGAGAGTGAGATGCGGGACGACATTGGGGAGGAGGTGGGAAAGGAGCACAACGTGAGAGTTTGTTCAGAAAGCACGTGAAGTTATAAAGGGTAATATAAAAGGGGAAAAGGACATAAAAGGTCAAATGGGAACAGGTGAATGTAGAGAAAGAAAGACAATAGAGGCAGAATAGAAAGACACCCGGGAGAAGAGCCGGAGACATGAAGAGTCAAGGGGGAATAAAGATAACAGTGGAAAAAGAAAAAGAAAAGAAAAAGGACCAATAAAAGTAGGTGAAAGAAAAAAAGGGGGGGCAGGAAGCATGTAAATGAAAGAGAAAAGCAAATATAACATGTGGTTACATATCCAAGCAAAACATATGTAAGCCAGTATTAGAAGAAACAGATCGAAAAGATAATTCATATACATTCAAAGACCAAAAATAAAATTATTAAACAAAGAGGCACAGCATATTCAAATGTAAGTTGTGGGAGAAAGCAGCGATCATGACGAGAAAGGTCAGAAGGTTTAGTTATATCAGGGTGAGACGTACATAATAATTTTAGAAAGTAAGGTCCCCGATTTCGGGTTCTGACAGTAGTGGCGGGATATATTGGCAACATTTATTATTATAGCGGACATCATATAAATAGATAAATAAATAAACATAAATTCAGATTTATACGAATAATTTATGGGCATTTTGAATGAAAAAGACACAAAAGAACATGGAAGCAACGGGGAGAAATATCGGGCGTGAAACACGACAGTAGAAAGATGTATTAGGATTTGCATAGAATATCGGACACGAGAGGTTATAATCGGAAACATAAAGGATTTGTAATAATATGGCATGTAGCAGATAATTATGTCAGTACCACAAATATAATAACAGAAATCAAAAAAGATTTAATAAAATCAAACCAGGAGAGCGAAATGTCGCAAAGGCATGACAAAAAACAGAAATGAAAAATCAAAATAGAAAGCGGGCAGTAATATATTTACAAATGTTGTTTTCGTGATGTCGGGTCCGGTCAGAAGCAGGGTATGCACCAAGATAAAATAAGGCAAGATTCATTTAGACAAAGAAAGGCAAGGTGAAGTAAATGTACAGTGGAGAGAAGGCTCCGCTGTGGAGCGTGCATAATTAAAAGTGAATGCACAATGCTAATGTCGCGAGATTAATATGGTAGCATCCGTAATCTATGTAAAGTCATGCGAGGTAACGTAAAAATTCGTATTATAATGCAGTGTTTATGAACAGAAATCTAGAACAGAAATATTGACAAAATTAATTTATGCAGAGGCGCAATCGTGATGATGGTTGATAACACGGTGCTCTATTTAATTAGGTGCACTAATTTTATCGTGTTAGAACAGAGTGTTGTGCACAGGTCGACTCTCGCGGAAACGCAAATGTAATGTTGGATATTTCAATGATAATATCACGATCTCTTTATAATAGTCATGCGGGGAAAAGAAAACAAAATATTGGGGCAGTGTGGTCTTGTGCAGTGCTTAGTAGGGCGTCGGTGCCCAGAGTAAAGATACATGGTTCTCTACTAGTAGTGATCGTGAAAAAAGTGAGATAACTATAACTTGAAGTCCGTGGATATTTCAGGCAGTAATACTAGTGGTTCAGAGTATGGGCGTCTCAAAGCTTACCGGTTTGTAAGAGTACAAAATAATTCAGGTCGGCTAGTTCAGGTGGATCTAAACGGGAAAAGAATATTTATGAGAAGGTGAATGACTGTCTGGGGCTGGGAGGATGTAGGGGTGGGGTTGGGTAGTCCTGTTGGAAGGGAGGGGGAGTCTTCTAGGAGCTTACCTCTAAATTTCGGGCATAATGCCGCTTCAGATAGATGCAGTCAATCGATGTGGAGATCTGTTCTACAGGTTATGGCAGCCATTTTAAGGAGGGAAACTATTGAACTTCCGGGTCATGACCTGGAGGGCTGGGCTTAATGCGATGCTACAATGGGCGCCATATTGGAATGGCCTGATTCTGTATAGCAGACTATATTAAGAAAAAGGGGAGGAAAGGGCGGTCATGAAAAGTATAGTATGGCGCCCCTGGAGCAGGCGCCATATTGAAATGACCAAAAATTTAAATTAAAAATTTTAATTATGTATTGGTAATTTACAGGGAACGGTACGGTGGAAATCCATTCATAAGTGTTGAGCTCGGTAGAGGGATAAAAGAGATGAGAGAGATCATCCAATGTATACTTGGGGATCCTTAGGTATTAAAGTTGGTCTGGTGAAACGCTAATGTGGCGGGTCAGACCTGGATCAAGTTAACATATGGAAATAATTATTGGAGGACAACGAATATTTCATGCTGTAAAAAAGGTATCAGTCTAGGCTTCCGAAAGGCGGACAGGCAAGGGCAAAGAAACTAAGTATGGTGCAGGGGAGAGAGACTGCTGAGATATAGAAGGAGAGCATGATACAATCCCCCCATTATGTTCTGTAATTATCTTTGCGTGGTACATTAGTCTCCTCCCAGCCACACATGCATTTCTGCATCTTTATTAAGTCCCAGGGTCACTGTTTTGAATTTTAAAATGAGTTCACTTTCACGTCTCCTGAGTTTCAGTTCACGGTCTCCCCCTCTTCTTGCTGGGTGGACAATTTCCAGGCCAAAGAAAGTGAAGTCCTTTTTGTGTGGGTGCTTGTCGTGGAAATGTTCTGTAAGTGGATGTCCGGTGTTGTGTTTGTGGATGTTTCGGTAGTGTTCCTGAATCCTGATACGTAGTGGTCGTATCGTGCTCCCAATATATGGAAGGTTACACGGGCAGATAATAGCATAGATGGTGAATTTGCTGTTGCAATCAATCCATTCTTTGATGGTGAAGTCATTCCCTTGTGTCAAAGATACCCGCGTCGTCTTCTGCTCAATTTACAAATATTACAGTTTTTACACGTGTGAAACCCTGGTGGTCTGTCTAAGAATGTAGTAACGAGTTTTCTTTTGTCCTCGAATTCAGATTTGCACAGAAGGTTCTTTAGGTTGGGTGCTCGTCTAAAAGTCATTTCAGGGTACGTTTTAAGATGGTCAATCAGACTGGGTGTTTGTTGTAGAAGATGCCAGTGTCGTTTTAAGCTTTGTCTTATTTGGTGATGTCCATTATGGTAGTCTGTGATGAAGCGGACCCTGGTGTTACTCTCTTGTTGTTGTTTGGGTAGGAACATTTGTTTGCGTTCCATTTGAGCCACAGTGGTGAGGGTATTCTTAAGTGTGTTGTAGTCGTATCCTCGTTGGCTTAATCTTGATACAATTTCTTGTCCCTTTTCTTCGAATACCTCATCTTCGCTACAGTTTCTGCGGGTTCTCAGGAGTTCCCCCTTCGGGATGTTCCTTACATTGTGACGTGGATGACAACTGTCTGCTCTCAGTATAGAGTTGGCCGCTGTTTCTTTTCTGTAGAGTTTGCTGTGTAGGGTATTATCCTTAATATAGAGTGTGACATCTAGGAAATTAATTTCTTTCTGTGAGTATGTATGTGTGGTTTTTATCCCCCACGGATTTCTGTCCAGGCGTTCCAAGAACCTTTTGAGCAGTGTTACGTCTCCTTGCCAAATGCAGAGAATATCATCAATATATCGTCGCCATAGTACTATGTGGGAGGTAAATTCAGCAAAATCCTGATCCCATAGCCAGAATTTTTCCACATGGCTCATAAAGATACACGCGTACGGCGGCGCGAATTTGGCTCCCATGGCGGTTCCGCGTTTCTCCCTGTATATCTTGTCATTAAAGCTGAAAATGTTATTCTCCAGGCAGAATTCCAACATCTCTAGAATCATTTTGTTGGTCTCTAGAAGATTGGCTGATTGTGTCCAGAGTGATAGTTGAGTTGCTGTTATGCCATCGGGATGTTCAATAGAAGTATAGAGACTGATAATGTCGATGCTTGCCAATACAAAGTCTGGTTCCCACGTGATGTTTTGTAGTTTCAGAAGGATATCTTTTGTGTCCTGGATGAAGGACGGGATTTCCTTCATCAGTACCTGTAGTTTCTTGTCTATGTATTCTCCCATCCTTGAGCAGGCTGAGTTGATGCCTGCTATAATTGGTCTCCCGGGAGGCGGGTATGTTCCTTTATGTATTTTAGGGAGGAGGTAAAGGGTCGGCATAGTAGGGTGTGTGATGTATAGGAATGTTTTCTCTGTTTGAGATATGAGGCCCATTGTGTACCACTTCTCGATCTTAGTTTTGATAGATTTTAGAATGTCCTGTGTCGGATCACGTGCTAAGAGTTCATAGCATGTTCGTCTGTAAGTTGTCGATTTGCTTCTAAGATGTAATCATCTATGTGCAGTGCTACAGGGTTTCCTCCCTTGTCTGCTTCTTTAACAACAAGATCCTTCCTATCTTTTAGTTGTTTGATTGCTGTCCTTTCTTCTTGTGTAATATTGTGAGGTAGATATTTAGATCTTCTTTGATATTTATTGTATTCATGTTCTAAATCGTGTATGACTGCCTGGTGGAACGCGTCAATGCTATTACCGGCAGGTAGTTGTGGAGTGAAAGTTGATTTGTTCGCGAGTTCAGTATCTATGGAGATGTTGGTTTCGATTCCTAGTTCCAATGCTGTGGTAGTAAGTGTATCCGAGTTATTTTCCTCCTCACTAAGATTGGTAAGTAAGTCAACATGTACCAAATCTTGGATGGATAGTTCTGAAGTTATTTGCGGTAAGTGTTCTTGTCTCCTTATTTGGTCGGCAAAGAAAGCTTTTAGTTTGAGTTTGCGTGTAAATTTGAACAGATCTATTTGTGTTCTTATAAGGTTCCAGGAGGAAGTGGGACAAAAAGAAAGTCCTTTATTTAGGATGTTCTTTTCTTGGTTTGATAGTTGGATATGTGATAGATTCTTGACCAGATTTCCTTGCATCAGGTTCTTCTTTCCATTTCCTTTTTCCTGGATCTGGTAGTTACGCCTATTGTTGGGGTCTGTTGTCGTCCGTATTGTGGGGAACCTGCCGAAGTTGTAGTATTTGTGGTGTTTGAAATTTTGATACCGAGTCTGTAGCGCAATACCTCCTCTAAAAAATTTACTTTGCATCGTGAGGTTTCGCCTTCCGGCGCTGGTGATTCAATTTCTGAGCTGGAGGATGCCCCTGATTGTTGTCCACTCCCGTCAGTGTTTGAGATGTCCTGTGGTTTGGTGTCGTATCTCTTTGCAAAAGTATAGACTCAGTTATTTCAGCCACCCTGTCTCCCTCATGAACCCCATGACCTTCATTACTTTAAGGAATCATGAAAAGTAACTCAACAGAATTATCTGACTGCATATCTTCAGATACTCGGTCACCCAACTAGACTTTCATGCGTAACAGGGTTGCAGGCACCAACAGTAATACAGTCCACTTGAAAGCAAAGTTCAGCATATCCTTAAAAGTGTTAAAGATTATTACAGAATGCTAACTGATAGTTCTGCTGGGATATTGCAGGCCATGCCTGGGTGACCGTGATATGGGCAGCGGGTGCATAGGTCTTTGAGAGCTGCATTATGGATCACTCGGGAGGGACAGGTAAGGGTGGAGTGGGCAGTGGGCACAAAATTTCACCCAGAGAGCCAGCCCATCTGAGGATGAAGTGGGCAAGTGGTGGCAGCACGGGGAGGAAGTCTGACCTATCATGTTCAACCATTCTAAAAGTATTAACACACCACACGATGGTCAAGGCACATGCGTGATGCACGAGTATTAGTGGCTGAAGAAATGGTGATGTGCATGAAGATATGGGCACACAGGCAACACGTTGTTAGCACTAAATAAATTATGCAGAGATGCAGAGTTCAGGCATATGGGTGGTTTACTATAATAAGGCGCAGAACAGGATGAAGCATATTGGTTTAGAGATTGGTCGGAAGGGAACAAAAATGTTAGCTGAGCAGCATTTCACAACTCCAGCTCTCGGAAGGCTTGGCTTTTCCAACTCCCTCCCAGAAAAATTTTCTACCCAAGCTCTCGATGAGCAGGTTGAGTCTCTCCCTACCGGGAAGTCTACTTCTAGGATCCATCAGCAACAGTAGCAGCACAGATTCTTATCAGCAGCAAGGGTATAGGCATTACTCAAAAAAGAGGGATAGCTGCAGATTCTTCCTCTGGTCCTCATCTTCCTGGTGTGCTAGTTCCTGGGGTGAAAAAGTAAATTGAATATGGTAGAAGTCTATTGAATATGTCCACCGTACAGCTTATATCCTGTACGGTGGACAGATGGCTTTTCCAATGTCCAGTCAAGTTCAAGGTTGCCACCAATGGCTTGTAGTGAAATGCATTATTCTTTTGGTTACCTTCAGCTCCATGGCAACCTTTTGGAAGTAAGACTGATACCTTCCCTCTTGTGCATCCATGTGCACTGTTCTTGCCCATAGCACAAAGCAAAGGATTAAGTGTACCACAGGGGGTCAATCTTTTGATGATGCTTGTGCCCCATGCTAAGTTTACAGAACACAGTCTTTGTTCAATTGTTACTCTCTGGCCTGGTCACACCTTGACCTGCTCAAACTTGTTCAGTTCAGTAACTTGAAGCAAAAGGTCCTTCCGCTAGATGATCATTCACAGTCAGATACTGACTTGTCTTTACAATGAATTCCGACTAGGGAACCTAAAGAACAGTACAAGGGATCATGCAGCCAGAGAGGTAGAGCGGAGAAAGATTCCTCTGGTTACCACCGACCCTATAGCGCATCTTAAAACTTTACGCACTATATACATACAAGTGAGGCCCCAACATGGGTACACACCTTCATGTTACCCAAGCACACACAAACAAGTTTGAGCACACTCCATATGCCATCAGAGGGAATGAAGCAGGCTAACCAAAACATGATCTATGGATTCACCAGGGACAGTCAGATGGCAATCTCTGCATTGTGTTCAGGTAAAAAGGTCTACTAGAATCAGGTGCCACCAACTTTTACAATTGCAATGGACTGGTCCTGGAGACAGTAGTCACCCATGCTAAAAGGAGTGTCTCTCTAGGTGTTCCTCAATATCCCCAACAGAGTCTAGCCCTCTGTTGGTCACCAAAATGATATAATCATAGTTCACACTGGTCAAGGGTCTAGTGTCATGGATCTCTTGCATAAGAAAACATACCAGGTTTGGGAAAACAGAAAACTGAGCACCGGGTTGTCACATAGACGCTGCGCCGAGAGTCTTTAGACCCTAGAGTCTCCCAAATGTGGTTTAGGAGCCATTGTGCCCCCTTTAGAGTTCTTTAGTTCTTTCCATATTTTGGATTACTTTGTATGGATGATCACTAATGACTCTTTGAGAGACTCTCATCCTTTGGGCCCTTCTATCTACTTTCCAGTGTATCAACCTTCTTCAAGCTCAGAGTGGATGCACACAGGACACCTTTTCAGACTGTGCATTTTCCCTATTTGATGCTCTTTGAGTACCCCTCCCTCTTCAGTACCTACCTCTTGTATCATTGTGGTTGGGGTTGAACCCTGGGGTCAAGTCCTATAAATAATAGTAGGAGGGCTAATTAGCATATGCTACGATGTTACATTTAGAGAAGTCACAAAAAGTGACATCATACCCTGTAAACCCCATGTCCCCCTTTACAGTCAAACCTGAGACACTGTTTTGCTATATTTAAGAAGGCAATTATACGTAGGCAAGCAATGTATTCATATCAAAAATAAACATACATGGACTTCAACTTGTTGATTGTGAACGCAAAGCAGTGTATGTTTTAGACAATAAGGGAGGCTACATTTAAAGCATAATCTTTACGTATAAAAATCAAATCATTTGCATAGTATGAAATAATGGACAAATGTATATACTTGATGTACTCATAACAATCTATTAATACTTTTATAAGTCTTTGGTGACCATGCCATTAGCTATACAGAGCATATAAAAGAAATAATGCAATAAAATAAACATAAAAATAAGTCAGCTGAATTATCAAATTATATCTTCCACATTGGACGTTTCTTGCAAATTTAACCATAAATGTGTGAGAATACAAAGTGTGATTCATCCACAGAAAAGATCATTATTAATCACCCCTCTGTATATCAAAACATGTCATATGTGAGATACAAAACTAGAGTTTCAGCACAGCTAGTACAAAGTTTATGATCCTGTAACACTTCTAACTCTTATCACCTATTACACTGACTTAAAGAGCCGCAACACACGCAATGATCTTGTTTTCACTCAATATATTTGTAAAATATTGACTTCTCAAATCTTTCGAACCAAGATTTTCAAAATATGAAATAGCGTTTCATCATCTAATTGTAGGCATTTCTTATTCTGACTATTAGTGCTTCACCAGGAGGTAGTTCTGAGCCTTGAAGCAGCTGGAATGTTAAATTAATGAGCCAAATCTTTTGTTTATCAACAGGCGAATTTTATCTTTGGATAAACTATCTTCATTTATGATTGATTCTATTGTTGCCTTTAAAAGATCTTTTCCCCTTTGCCTCAGATATGTGGGTGAAGACTTTTATTTGCCAATTACATTTCAAAATCATTTAGTTTGTCAAAGCTCTGGCTCGTAATAGCTTTACATATCGAAGACCCCAAGGCGTTACCAGCCCCAATTTTAAATCTGTTATAAAAATTACCTCATCTGTTCTCTTTTGAAATGGAAACAGAAGTATCTAATATTGTGGAGCTGATGTACTCATGCTAAGCAACTTACTTATTCAGACACACTGTCTCTATCTTGCTCTTCATTGGTGTTAAATACAAATACTCACTGTGCCATGTTTATTGTATACATCTAGCATTTGCATCTAAAATTAAATTTCTAAGATTAATCTTTCATAGTGTTTGCAAAACCTGCCGCATTCCCTGGCATTAGTACTCCAGCATAGTTATTAGACTTCTTTTAACCCTATCTTGTTGAGTTTGATCTAAGGTTTTAGATTTGCTATCAGGATCAAAGCACCTTTTACCCCAACCAAGTATTCATAAGTTCCAACTTTGATATGGGTGATCTAGAATGTGTAGTCAACTAGGTTAATTAGCTGCCACGTGTATCTGGAGTGCCTGACTTTTATCATGTGTAAATTGAAATTCATGGCATTCCTTGTTAAGTGAAACACATTTTCTGGTTTGTAAACTCGACCCTCAATAACATGCAAAATCTAATGGTTTTTGATCAAACAAAATTTAAGGTGTACATTTTGCTGGATTATCAGCTTTGTAGATAGTAAAACTTAATTCCTATTTTTAGGAAAGCAGCAGTTTCAATAATTACACATGTTCCTATATGGGATTTACAAAAAGTGATCCTTACTGCATCTTGGTGAGAATTATCCTCATTGCTTCTCAGTGAAAATGTAATAAGATTACAATAACACAAGTTCTGGTAATCTTATTAGATCTTTAAAAGATTTCTCCTATTGAGGTAATCATGCTTCCCAGCTGAGAATAACATTGGTACAAATTTGATGAATTTAAGTATGTCACAAGTATCAAATGACCTAGACATATTACATAGCAAATGTTACTTTGATGCCATTCTTGGCCAGGTGATGGTCCTTGTCTCCAAAACATAGGTTAATGTGTTCATATCATATCATACTCTGCCTTCTGGGCGGAGAACTCCACATGCTAAAGTATAGGGAAAAATAAAAAAGTTTATTTAAACCGAAAATAAATATTAAACATGTTTTGATGTTGAATAATAATGTAAATTAATTGTATGTATTTATTTTAAATGTAGAACAACACACAAATGCTACAGCACTATTAAAACTTTAATAAATGGAAATCTAAACACACAAATGTTACAGCACTATTAAAACTTTAATAAATGGAAACCTATTAACTTAAATTAAAATTATTTTTCTGAAGCTTAAAATAAAAAATAATTTCCACCTAAAGAATAAATATTTTTTATCTTGCATTATTGATCATTAAAAATTATGTATAGGATTAAATAAATGTAATTTTCTTAATGACATTACTGTAAAATGTTATGGCTAAATAATTAATACAGACTATTTTTTTAATATTTTAGCATTACATTTTATTTATTCATATTTTTAACTATTTTAAATTATCTAATTTAACATTATTTTATATGGAGTTATCTTTTAATTCTCTACCTCAATTATTTTCTATGGCAGGGTTTTGCAGTGCCAGTGTTTGTCCATGTGTGGTGCTGAACTGACTATTGTTGTTTTTTTTTTTTGCAGCAACCTACTCTCGGATTTTGTGAAAAACCAAAAAGTAGCAAATTTACTCAAAAATATAAGTTACCTTTGTGAATAAGGCCTGTTGTGAATAGCTAAAAACAGAAAAGTTACTTAAAAGTGTTAAGTTACCTTTGTGAACTAGGCCCTATGTGTTTTGGGTGATTGAGGGAAGTTTCCAAGGCAGAACCACATTCTGTGAGATTGATTGCTTTGTTCTTGTTGCTGCCCATGTTTTACCTTTTCTGTGTGCTAGAGAAGCTTTCATTGGTGCTACTTTATATGTTGTACCTGTTCTGTATTTGTTGGAATCTTGAAAACCTGTTGTCCAAACTTGACCTTTGTTCCCTTTGCCTGAAGGGCAGGATCGGTGCACTGGTGATGCCTATGATGCAGCTGTTTTCTCACGTAGACGGTGTATACACAAATATTTTTTACAATACAACAAACATAACTATTGGCTTTGTCAGTACTTGCTGGAGGTTGGTGATGGAGGTAGTTGATAGTCCTACACTGCTGAATATATTTTGCGTGGCATACATCAGATTTGATGGGGTGAAGATGTGTCTACGTGGGTATCTTTGAGAGTGGGGATCTGATGCTAGTGCATGTTGCAGTAATTTGTTAATGGGGCTCGTACTCTGATTCCTTCTGCCATGATATCGAAGATCTTAAATAAAATGTCACCAGTACAGATTCTTTTTTTATTTGGATAACATGAACGATATATTATCAATCATCAATTAAAAAGGAGAGTAAAGAAAGCATGCTGAATACATTCCAAATAGATAATTTAATAAGACCCTAGAAAGAGTCACTTTTTTTGGCAGAACTTTGCCGCTTGCCCTAACCTGCCAAAGTGTGCATCTGCCCGCTCTCCAGGTGGCAAAGACATAGCTCCCTACACACAAGGAGGGTCATAATTGTGTGTGGGGGAGGTAAGGTCACAGGAGACATCCCCTATAAATACCTCATACACAAAAATCCCTTGACCTGATACCTTCATATAATGTAGAATGAAAAATGAATGAGATGACAGAGAATCCTAGCTATAGGATGGAAACCCCCTACCCACCATGACAGTAGCATGCTTCATCATTAGGCCTCTCCTGCCACTGGTCAAAGAGATCCAAGTGCAAGCTACAACCACAAATAGGGAGCTCTGGAGGATTTTTGAAGCCAGGAAGAGTCAGGGTACCCGTATAATGTGAAGTCTAAATGGTGGTGCTGGGGCTCGTGATGCAGAGGGGTATCAGGAGTGATGGTAAAATTACCTTTTCCGTTGAAAGACGGGGAAGAGGGAGAAGAAGAGGTACCACTCAAGAATTTCACTGGAGGACGCCGCTCTCACCATGCAGGATAAGGAGCCAAATGATGAACGAACGACTTTCAATGAGAAACATCACTTAGGGGCCGATTTGGATGATGGTCGGAAAGTATCCGACCGACATCTGCGGTTTAAATTCCGACTGCCGTATTATGAATACAGCGGTCGGAATTCAAACCAGTCGGTCATTCCGGCTGGTTTACAATGGGCTCAAGGAGCCCGTCGGCCAATCGGAGACCGGCCCGCAATCCCTATGGACGGCATTTCCGCCATAGGGATTTCGATGTCGGTTTCCGACAGGCTTTCCATGTCGGGCTTTCCGACCTTCACCCTGCGGCCTCCAGTTGGCCTCCCTGAGGTGCCTGACATGCGGTACAGGGATGAACAGATCCTCCCATTTCTCTGTGGGAGCTTGTGCTACTACCAGTTTATGGCCGCAGCACAGGCTCCCATAGACAAATGGGAGTATGCGACTGCACCATGTGCGGTCGCATTGTAATTGCGGTGTCGGGACCGCTGACCGGAGGTTGGTCGGTCCCGAGACTGCGGTGGTGTCGGTCGGAGGCAACTCCGACTGACATCGGAATGAGGCCCTTAGTGGTTAATCTCAGCATCTACATCCTCTTGGAACCAGAGAAGAAACTTCTAAATCAGGGCTTGGTTTTATGCCCACACACAAAGTGGACTGGTTTACAGCCAGGGCGGAACTTGCGGGATTCGTTTGCAAGATCCACTTGAAACATTTCTTTGCCACCTATGGACAACAAAGCCCAGAGAAAAGAATACTGGGTTAAGAAAGAAATCCACTTTCAATCCACACTCAAATTGTGTTCCACTGGAAATTCTAGTCTTTGGGCAGAACATCATTAAGCCCATTTAGAATGAGGAGAATGCAGAACAATAGATTTTCCAGAATGTATTTAAAGAAGAAAATACACTAATCAATGAATTGGCAAATAACACTGCATCACCATCAAGCTAGCACACAAAATGGACCCATCATGGTATGAACATTGAAGACAACAGACAGGAGTGCCTTAGACAACTTAATAATGAATCATTCTTCCAGAAGATCCAGATAGACCCCACAAATCGACTAAGAAAGACCTTAGACACAATGACTGGCCAGGCGGTCAACAACCATTGGATAACCAAAGCAGAAGCCGAATTCCTCAATTCATAAATCTCGAAAATACCATATTTTATATACCACAGCAAATACATAAAAATTTACTACCTCCATCTGGATGGCCTATAGTGCTGGGGATTGGCTCTATATAGGAGCTTCTTTTGCAATACACAGATTTTTTTTTACGACTTTTGATAGAAGAAATGCCATCATACACAAAAGACAGCAAAAATAACCTTCGTACTTTAGAAGACCATTCAATCCAGAAGAACAATTCCTTATTGGATTAGATGGGGAGTCACTGTACATCTGCATCCCACAGACAGATGCACGGGTAACAATTGAGTGTCTACTAAACAATACAAATAGAAAATATATGAGCCCAATACAGTTTATAATGCAATGCGCATAAATAGCCCTAACTGAGAATTTCTTCAAATTTGAAGACCAACTCTACAACTCTAGTTACAGACGAACAGGACTTCCATGGGAAGCACATTCATGCAAAGCATGCCAAACTTCTACAGCTACAACTTTGAAACCAAATTCAAGTATGCAAACAATAATCCATTTCATCAGAAGATCTGTTTGTGGAGATGGTACATTGATGACATTATTATTATACGTCAATGGGAGACATATTCCATAGGGGAGTTTGTATTCTGGATAAACAACCTTGACCCCAACTTAAAATTCATCTGTTCCCATAGTATCTCTAAGCTACCATCCTTTGACATCTTGAGTTATGCCACAGCAGGGAAACTATATATAGAGGTCTTTCGAATGCCCACAGATCTGAACTCCCCTTTGATTTACAGTAGTTGGTATTCCATAGCACTCAGCGACAACTCCCTTTAGGTCAAGTCCTAAGATTACAAAGAAACTCTGATTTGTATAGTTTTCAGAAACCTGCAAATCTTACGTAAGAATCTGCAGGAATGTGCCTACACCAAGAGGATAATCACCCAGGCTAGGAAAAGGGCAAAACACAATTGGGTCTACTAGAATCCTATGAGAAGATAGCAGTGGAACAATGTTTCTGTGTAATGACGTTTTCCACACTCACAGACAATATTAAAAAAGCAGTCCTAAAGAATTGATTGGCACATTCTAAACTCGAAAAACGTCAACTTTGAAAGCCCATTGTTTGCCTTTAAAAGAAGTAAAGAATTGAGAGGTTTGTTGGTCCATACCTGTTCGAGACCATCCAAACCATCTATGACAGTGATCCTGTGGAACCTCCCTAGAGCTATAGGACATTTCTCCTGTGGTTCCTGTACTGTTTGCATTCAGACTAGACCTATGACACCGATAGACATCGGATTTAGGACACCCTGGAAACTGCAATCATTTACCAATTGCAGTAATGAAGGTGTGAGATGTATGGTTGCTTGTCCGTGTGGTTTATACTAAAGAATATTAGAATCAGAACTATGGAACATAGGAGCACAATCAAGTGTCTAATGTAATACTACAAAAATGACCAATCACTTTCTTATGAAATGATATCCGGAAGAGATGATACAGTGGACAGTGATTGACAAATGTGTACTTAAAGGATCACAAAGGAGAAATCGGACACACTCCTTCTATGGGAACAACGTTGGATTTTCATACTGAAAAAAGACCAGAATGTTTTGAATGATTACATTACATGGATATCACTGTACCAACTAACCTAGCTGTACAAACTAAACTTGCAGAGGAGAGAAAAGGCCTCTCTGCACCCTACTGACTAGTATTTCCTGATTGAGAATACTGGCACACCTCTGAGTGGTGTGGACAAATAATTTCCTGCAGCAACAATGCCATGACCTGATGGAGATTCTCTACATTGAAATTATCCACGTATGGAAATAGGACTCTTGTCCCCATACAGTAAATGTATGTACCAAACTATGCAACAGCAACAAGATGATGGATGGAATGCTAAAATTAATCTCAGCCACTAGCAATCCCATGGGCTGCACTCCAGTCCTTGGTTTTTAACCCACCATGCCACGTCTGATTGGACCCTGCCATATGCTATTCTGTCTGGACCCTGCTCCAACAGGAACAGTCCAGCCCTGACACGAGCTAAAATATGCCCTTGATCATTTTCCCATTGTCTCCTTGTTGTACTGGAGGGACGCACTTTTGGCGGGAACCATGCAGCATCTCAGGTAAGTTCTGTGTGCTTTATTTCAAGAGGACAGTAGTTTGCATTAATGCGTCACCGTGCTAAACACCACTGTAACTGACCTTTTTACTCCTCGCTCAGCTACATAGCTTTGACAAAGGAGGTCAGACTACTCCTCAAAGGACAATATGCTGCCTATTTCCCATAGTAGTGTGGATCCTACCCTCAGCAAATAGTAGAGGCAGCCTATCCTCAATACGAGGGGTAAGATGCTGTTTACGATATTACACAATGAGTGTGCAGTGCTTGCATGTCCGAAATGAATTCACATATGGGGACAGTATTTTGAGTACCTTGCTTGTGTTTTTGTCCTTTTATAATCATTCCAGTTCGTCAATATTATATGTGAGATTTGTCTGTCTTTGCTTTTCAGAACTAAGACTCCATTACTGACACATGGAAATACAACACAGTCAGACTGCAGCGGTGGGTTGTAATCACTTTCTTTCGTTGATATATAACTATCAATTTCACAGCAGACAGGGACTTTGATGGTCCTGATGAAAGCCCACACACATCTTGAAAGGGTTAAGAAGGGCAAAAACATGTTGAGCAGAAATAACTGGTCAAATTAAACACAGCTCCTTTTAATCCTACCTATCAGGGACCTGAATAAAGCTTACCCCCCACTCCACTAATAAAGAGGTTTTAGCATGACCCCTGACACCCCTCTGTATAACGAGTCTCCGCACCACCATTGGAACTTCACATAATATAGGTACCCTGATTCTTCCTGGCTTCAAAAAATCTCCAGAGCTCCATATTTGAGGTTGTAGCTCGCACTTGGATCTGTTTGACCAGTGCAAGGAGGTGCCCGATGATGAAGTGTGCCAGCATCATGGTGGGCAAAAACATAACTCCTGCATCTACTCAGTGAACTGGCAAGTTTCAATGTGCAAACTGATCCTTTATTCACTAAATCTGAAGAGACATGCATCTAATTTATAAACACACAACAACAACAAACCCAGAATGTTATCAACTATTCCATGCCAATAAATAAAACAGGGACAGTATAATCAAACACAGCTAAGTTACCATGTCCTGTAACATCTACAAAAGAGATGCAAAATCACACTAACAGCTTGTATTCGGTTGTTTTTAAATTATAGATGCCACTTCGATTATTGAACGCATGGAGAACTCGATTCATCCTCATTCCTTGACCCATCCCAATTAGACACTTACCTCCCTACTGGTTACTTTCAGTACTAGCTGAATGAATGATGTACTCATTGAGTTGAATAATACTCATTAGGATTGTAGGACTACAGCCACAATTCTGGTGTCTCCTTTAATCTTCTGTCCTGATGATGACCCTTTTCTGATTTATTTGGCTCTGTGGGCCGAAACGTCGACAATTTTCAAGTGTGGACTGTTTTAAATTTGATTGTAGATTGTGAGACTCTTAAGACGAGTGTCTTTATTGACCCCATACTATCCTTTTCAGTCACAGGTATATAGTATTGTACCAGTGCACTACTTATTCACTTTATCACTTTTCACTGCACCATCTCCAGATAGGAGCACCTTGATTCAGTATTGGATATTACTTGATTTTGAAATAATTATTTGTTGAAATGAAATAAAATGCATTACATGTATGAATAATCCTTACTTGTAAAAAGGGTTTTTTAAGAAACTATTGCAGTGGAAGTTAAGGGCTACACTTTACCTGTTGGAACCATTTCTGTCTTTAATCTCTATTCTACCCAGGTCCCTGGGTTACTGGATGCTTCCTCTTTATTCTAAAAGTCGTAGAATTATTGACACATTTGTCCTCTGCCTGGAGGATGATGGAATAAGCATCCTAAATGACTGATTCGAAACACATTTCCTTGAGCACTACATCTTTCAAAACAACACATCTCCCTCCATAAAGGACCCATATTAAAAATGTAGGGACATGAAACAAAGCTATATGTTTTATGTTTACATTTGAAGAAAAAGGAGTTGCACTCAAACAAATTAGTATGTCAAGTACACTGAACTGGGGGCCTAACAGTGCACTTGCATTAATAAGTCTATTTTCTCTTATCATGGCCAAAGATGTTGATCCACAAAGATTCTATATACATCATTGACAATTAAATTACTTTTGTATTCCAATGCCTCGTGGTGAATGTATTATTAAGAATTATCAGATATTTGCTTTACAGTTGCATGGTTCCTAATGATTTTTTTGTATTTCTTTCCCCTATCACAGAAGTACGATATGTACATTGTGTGCCAAATGCATGCAGTTACAATCAAAAGCTTAGGGGGTAATTTATGGCCAGGCAGCCAGACAGCTAGGTCAGCCTAGACACTGGCTCCCCTTGTGGAAGACCACCCACTGAACTGAGAGATCAGTGAGGTTGTTGGATGACGCATCGGAGGTTTCTTGACAGATGCCTCACATCCGCCTACCTCTAAATAATCCTCTTAGTGTCTTAAGTGCCTGCTAAACCAACAGCATGCTGTGCACGAGGACATTCTCCTCAGTGTTTTCTCACCTGGATCTATTGATTGTTCAGCATAGTTGCAATTATAGAAGATGTGGCCGTACTCAAATAAATCAGCATGCTAAATGTTCACCATATGTGCTAACATCAGTGAGGCAAACCTTACATAGTTTCTATATAGTAATGCAGCCACATTTTCTTAAATTGAAGTTATTTTTGAGTCCGAGTTGACAGAACAGCTGTTGCCATACCTTATGTGATCAACAGAAAAATAGCTTGATGAAGCATTACTCAGAGAGGGACTATGGCCCCGCACAAATGCTCATTCTAGGTGATCAAATTGTGTACTCTAGTACAGAATTTGATTGAGCAGAAGTTGTGTGCTTCCACTAAAAAAGAGTGAGAGTATTGCACTCTTTGCCTTGTGGATTATGCTCAACACAGCAGGACTAAATCGGTTATGGTGACAATCCATTAATCAAGGCCATAGGTCTGATCTGTTTATTGTCACTTGGTTGCTTCAAAACATGTAGGTCTGGCTTATTTATTGTGAAAACCAATAGGCCTGGGTGGATTGTCATTTTTTGTGTTAAAGCATGTAGGCAGGTATTTTGTTACAAAGAATCTCATAGATTGTCACAGAAGGTATGGGTTTCGGTATTAAAATCCCTTATGAGACACATTGGGGTAAAAGATTTGTACTTTAACAATCCATGCTATGCCATTTTAGGAAGGGTTGTACATTGTTTTGACGATTATAACTTTGCACATATTTGTGATTTCAAGACTACACCGATCGTTGCCTTTTTGAAGCATCTTATACAGAATACGGGAGGCCTGTGTGGGTTATTGTGACAAGCCAGTGATTGGTGCATTGGAAACGTTATGTCAGAAGCAAGAGGTCTAGTCTTATTATTATAAAACCTGACAACAAATATTTGTTTGTTGCGAAGATAATAAGTTAAAATCAATGGGCCTTTATGCATGGATTGTTATTACACTGTGTTAAAGCCTGTAGACGGATATTGTGTTTCATGGGTTATCACAGATTAAAGTACTAGCCAATGGTTTTGGTGTTCGTTTCCCTCTCTGGTTCCCCTTCTAACAAACCCTTTGGGTAGAAGATATGCACTTTGACAATCTGTATTATGCTGTTTTACCAGCTATAATTTTGTGTATATTTATAATGTTATGACCATATGCGTGAGGGGTGCCATGTAGAAAAGCTTAAGTAGAATTCAGTAGGCTTGAGTTGGTTAATGTGACAAGCTTATGATAAAGGCTATAGGCCTGATCTGGTATAATTTAAGACTGTGGGAACTTACCTTGTTATATGGATTCTGAGGGATTACCATAGTAGGCCAGGCCAGGAGTTGGTTACACCCTGTGACAAGCAGTTTCAGAATCGTTGTTATGTCGGTTTAGGATTAGGTGTGCCTGGATGGGCGATCTGCTGACAGGATTGGGGGAGCGGAGCTGAGAACTGCCCCACTTAGAAATGAATAGCCTGTGAGCTGCCTTCACACAAAGGGCCTAACAACCCTGCATTGCCACTTCATTCAGCTTGGAGCCAGAGCAGGTGAGGCAGGGAATTCCATGCACATCAAAGTTACTGTCTAGAAGCTCCTCCCACCTTCCAGAACCATGTCACCAGGGTATAAAAGAAGGACCTCGGACGCCAACTCTTCTGTACAGTGTGTACTGTGCCAGGAAGAAGGACTGCTGTGCTGCTACAAGGACTGCCTCTCTGCTGGACTGCTGCTCTGAAGGAATGGCTGCCCTGCTGTGCTGACCTGCTGCCCTCTTGCCTGGGGAAGAAGAACTGGACCTGCAACTCCATCTTGAACCCAGGACCCCAGAGTGACTCAAAGGGATAGTCTGCTGGCCTTCTGATCTGAGCCTCAGGGATATAAAAGGCTCCTCAAACAGCTCCTGGACCCAGCTGCAGTGGGTTCCTGACGACCAAGTGATGCCCTTTCAGGTCCTGAACCCTTGCTGTGGTTCACGGGTCCTTAAATCAAGCTTTTTTGCTCTTCGCGACCAGCCACAGGCCCTTGCGCACTGGAACCACGCCACTCGCACCGAATATTGGTGTGAGCTGCCTCCAGTCCGTCTCTTCACACAGCAAGCATTGATTGCCCTCCGAGGACTGCCAACGTGAAGCTCCCGCCCGCCCGTCCATGACGTAGGCCTGCTCTTCACGCCACGCCAACCACCGCCAGTGACGCACTCCTTGCGGCCCTCTCCCTTGCAAACGGGACTCTTGGCACAAAACCTGAGGAGGTAAACCTTCAGCGGGACTAATCTGGGACTGTATCCGACCTGCACTCCATCGCGGTCGGCCTGAACTTTTGACTTTGACCCGGTCCACTGCGATCAGATAGCCGCAGTTGGCGCTTTATGCCTTTAGGTGCTATATAGCAGTTTATTCTTTAACAATACATAACTTCGGTTCTACTGATTGAATCTATGTTGTTTTGGTCTTGTTTTATTTATTAAATTAAGCTCTATTTTGCTAACCTGGTATGGAATTTGTATGTGGTGTTTCCACTGTTTTACTGTTTGAAGTGTTGCACAAATACTTTACACACTTCCTCTAAATTAAGCCGGTCTCCTCTGGGCCAGCTACCAGGAGGTGAGCACAGGTTACTTTGGGGTTTGCTAGTGCCTTACCCTGACTAGGATTGTGGTTGCTGCTTAACCAGGTCTTGCACCCCAGTCAACCCTTAGCCCAATTTCTAACAACCATCATGGAGTAGAAAATACAGTGATACAATAGCATTCCAAGACAGCTGCTTAGTAAACATCGCACTGCATGGCCATGTTTGAATGTTAAATTGTAAAGTGTCTCACAGTGGTACTGAACCAAGAAGTCAACATAGCACTTCTAAACATGGTGGACATCTTGGAAAGGTAAAATATTGATACACTAGTGACAATGCCATTCCAATATGGATGCCCATTTAAGAAACAATAGTCTCACAGGATGCAGGATCCATAAAGGGCAAAAAATGGAAAACTAAAGGACAGGACAGCAGACCAGACACTGAAGAGCACTGACTTTTAGGATGATAGGCTCATGTGATCATAGAAAATACTGCTACAGGGAGGACACTAGAGCCAAAGGCAGAAATGGGTTAACCCACTGCCTTTTGCGGTATGCTGTCACAGGGAAACTTTGGAACTCCCTCCTCCTGCACATTATGGCACTCCCTGAACTATTGACCTTTAGAAAGGCTCTTAAAACTTGTTTTTTTAACATTTAACGGGCAACCTCTCCTCCTTATCCTTGCAGCACCTAGATGCCTCTCGGTAATTGTTGCGCTATATGAAAATATTTACCATAACATAACATTTGGGCTAGAAACAATTGTTTTTTGTTAAAATCTGCAGATTATGCTGCAGATGATGGATTATGTAGAAATGCAGATTATCCATAATTATGTGGCAAACACCACGGAGTCCAGTAATTCCAGTGGTCTTGCTCATAGGTAAGTTAAATATGCCAATTAGGAGTGTAGCCAGTTTCGACAGGTTTTAGGGGACAAAGCACATGCACTGGGGCCTGGTTAGTAGAGTCCCACTGCAGAGTCCAAAAAACAGCAGCATCAGTCCAAAACAAATTAGGGTGATTATGCCAAAAAGAGACATTTCCTAACCATCACAAAATAGAGAATTATTTCAAGTATTTTGATGATGAGCATTCCAATTATATATTAGCTGAAAACTGTCAACATTTCTATATGCTATAAATCGATATGTATAAAAACCTTCAGTGAGATAAACACAAGATGATCATTAACACGATCTGTCTGAATGTTAAACCACAGCAATGGTCTTATTTCCTGATTCATTAAAATACTCATTTGCATTATAAAATTATTGTATCTGCTTCAGTGTTTGTTTTAATGAACATCAATGATAACTGTGACTTTGTTAAAGCCAATGGAAACGATGATAAACAATTGGTCTGGTTGATGCGTGTATGCTTATTTTTTATGTATATCTTATCTAATTAAATAGTCTCTGAAATCACCAGCCAGATATTTATTGTCACTTTTTATTGAAAAATATTAAGTTCCATTCTAATACTGCAATCAGATACCCTAATTTGGAATGCAGGACATTTTCAGAAAAAACTAACCAAAACTATTTTTTTATAGTACAAATAAATTGCCAAAGGGCATGAGCCCAAAATGTAGTCTCTTCTATATTGATGTTTACAGACAAATTTTCATAAAACAAATATATCTGGTAACCTTTACACTGAAAATCTCTGAAAGGAAAATGTTCCCTAAATTATTAGCATGCTACAGGTGCCATCTGACTCCCCTATTCAGTTGCTACATGAAACAAACAATACAGGCTGGAAGTTCTGAGGTCAGGCAATCCCAATCCACCTTTCTCCTCAGCTTAATCCAAATGTGCTCCCATTTACGAAAAAAGATTACACAAATGATATCCTTCTCAATTGGAGGGCTATAAGTGCCCTGTTTCACTACTCCTTACGCTCTTAGTAGCCCCAAAATGTCCTACAGTAAGGAACACATCTCTTATTCCCGTAGGTATGTCTGACTAGGGGCCTTATTACGATGTCAGTGGGACCGACACCGACGGCACGTGGGTGTCGGTCACACTGACATCTGAAGCAGCGGTCAGACCAGCGGATTACGATGCGGTCGGTCCGACCGCATGGGTGAGGGACCGACCGTTGCGATTCCGACGGGCTCAAAGAGCGACCATTGAAAGCTGTCAGAAACAGACTTTGAAGGTCCCTAGTGGGGCCCCCGTCCCTCCGTGACCTCCGCTATGAGGCTAGGGGGCACTACAGGTGTCCCCACAAACATCCATGCCCCTGTGGTAGGCACCGTGAGGTGCAGGGATGTTTAAAAACATGCCTTTTGGCATTGGGGCTTGTGCTGCGGCCATTTTCCAGGCCGCAGCACAAGCCTTAATGCAAAGAGGCATGTTTCCGACTGCCTCCACGGCGGTCGGACCCTATTTTTACGGTCGGGACTGCCGACTTCCGGCCGGTCGGTCCCTTTAACACAACAATGCTGGTCGGACGCTCGTCCGACCAGCATCGTAATTAGGGCATAGGTCTCTGATACTTTTGGAAAACCCACAGACTGCAATAAACTTTTCTATTCTTATGGGTACCGTTCTCTTGCACTAAATAGAGGATTTTCAAAGGAGTTATTCTATGCATCAATTTCCAACGGAGCAACTCTATGCATCAATGAGCAGAAATAACAGCACTTCGCACATCAGGCTTTAAATCTGAAAGATCTACCTCTCAAAGAGCACTTCAGTGCCATTGATAAAGACCATCCCAGGTCCATCAGCTCTTTTAACAGTTATGGGCTGTGGGCTCTTCCCTATCCTTCCTCCTATCATTGTGCACAAACCCAAATTGGTTCACTTTCTACTCACAGCATAGTTCCTATCACCTCACTCCTGTGTGTAGCAATCTGATCTCAGTAGCCACTTTTCAATCACAGTATTAACAATTTCCTAGTTCTCGCACCTTTAAAGCAAATTCGCCTTTAGTTAATGGCAATACATTGTTTTTCAAAATCTATTATATAGCCAAAACTTGGCCCAAGGGTACTCAAGCGCTTTACAACAGGACTAGACAACATAAGACATTTTTTCAGACATGGGAAGGTCAAGTAATTTGTCCCGTATCACAAGATTTTGAGCCAAGCCTTGGTTTTGAACCTGGAGCCTCATGTGTAAAGCATTTTAACAGTCTATAACATTAAGATTCTGTAAATAAGGGTTTGTGACCACTATGACACTTTTTGCACTGTACTAAATCCAATTAAAGATTCAGAAAATGTTTTCCAAATCGTTAAATGGGTTAAGCAAACAATAAGGAATTGGTATATGGAAGGGGTGAATTTAGACATCCCTTCCAAATACAAATTCCTTATGGTAGATATTAATGCTTTGCAACCGAAATTCAGTCGAAAAACATTCATATTTTAGCAACAACCCTTAGGAGGTGGTAAGTGTAAGAAACTGGATAATCGTTGAGGGGGGTGAAGCCCTACTCAAGCAGGAACCAATATCTTTATAAGCGTGAAACCAGAAGCAACCCCAAATTAACCTGTTCTCAACTCTCTGGTAGTTTGGCACAGATCAGTCAGGCTTAACTTAGAGGCAATGTGTAAAGTATTTATGCAACAGTAATAAAGTGAAAACACAACACAAGAAAAATTCCACACCAATTTAGGTAAATAGAGATGCATCATGCAGCGGCGGTTCAGAGGAGCTGTGAGACTGCAATGCGAGGTGCTGCGTCATCATCGAGGAGGCGGTCGACGAGGAGGCTTGCAATGCAAAGTTCTGCATCAAGGTTGCATTACACATTGGCTAGTTCCGAGGAAGCTGCAGGGCTTGCGATGTGGAGTCCTGCGTCACCAAAGATGCTTGCGATGCGAGAGCCTACGCCAGGGATTCGTCACATAGCGGCGGTTCCGATAGGGCTGTGGGCTGCGATGCAGAGTCCTTGCGTCGGGGAAATTTCACACAGCGGAGGTGATGCGTCAGTTTGCTCAGGGTTGTGCAGCAGAGGAGATGTGTCTCTTCTGCTGGATACACAGATGGGCTGGCAGAGCACCTTCAGGACTACTTCCAAGGGTCCAGGACTGCGGTGGCACAATGTGGCAGGGTAGGACTCACAGATTGCTGAGTTCAGGTGCTGGAGTCAAGGTTGTTGGAGCCTTCTGTCCCTGAGGCTCTGGTCAGGAGGCCAGCCACCAAGCCCTTGGAGTCACTCTCGGGTCCTGGGTTCAACAGATGCAGGTCCAGTACTCCTCACAAAGGCAAGAGGGCGGCAGGCTGCAGGACAGCATGTTACAGTCTTTTATCACTGATGTGTGCTCCAAGCTGCGTAATAAATGGGAGACAGATATGGCGCGACCATGTACGTCCAGGGAGTGGACTATGATATTGGAGAGTCCTAGACAGATCCCCAGAAATGCCAGATTCAGGCTGATCCAATTTTATATAATTCATAGGGCGTACTTATCCCCTGATAAAATTAACAGATACTTTAATAGATCGGATGCCTGCTGCCCTCATTGCAAACAGCTCGACGCTGATCTGCTTCATATGCTATGGGCATGCCCCAAACTACAGTCCTATTGGCACGGGGTAGTTGAAGGCTTGTCTGCCTGTTCAGACAGAGTACTGCCGAAATCGTGGCAGGCCTGCATACTGGGGATATTCCCCAGACGTAAGAAATACAAAGTATCATCTAGATTCCTAGATCTGGGGTTGGTAGTGGCGAAAAGACTTATCACTCGCCGTTGGAAGGCAGGAGATCCCCCATCACTGAAGGCATGGTCCCAATCTATGCTGAACTGGGCCAAGGCTGAGGCAGTGTCACTAATCAGAGAGGATACACTAGGCCTGTGTAAGATTCCCATCTCCCTAGCTTGGAACACAATATTGTGCGAGTTTCAGGTGATGACAAACCTGGATGACCCTCCCGACACTCCCAACACTGATTAACAATAGCCATTAATGGTGCTGAACCATACACTGACAACAGATGGTTTGGAAAATGTGGCATACACTCTACACTTCAGACCAGTAGGTGATAAACGTATGGTGATATAGCATAAGGATGTAAACATGTGTAATCGGTAATCTTATGACTGATATTGTACATTTCCCCCCTCCCCACTTCAGCTCCCCAGCTCCTTTTCCCTGTTT
Source organism: Calotriton arnoldi (assembly GCA_963921515.1). Classification (NCBI taxonomy): domain Eukaryota; kingdom Metazoa; phylum Chordata; class Amphibia; order Caudata; family Salamandridae; genus Calotriton; species Calotriton arnoldi. The sequence goes on along the minus strand of CAWUFW010000604.1, from coordinate 2,035,044 downwards.
CTTCACTGGTTGGTTTTAAATTCAAATGTTCAGTGTAAATGTGTTTGATCGAAGTTTGATTAAAGCGACATAGCTGTGAGGAACCCTGTGAGATCTATGCAGGGGATTCCTATGTATATGTATACTAGGATTGCAATGCGCTCCCGTAAGAAAATTGTAACGAGTTTGGAGTAACACCATTTATCTGCTTTATTATGCCACAGGATGGTATGGGACATGGATATAGATTGCTATATGTTATATGTGCAGTTGCTGCAATACTGTTTGTGACATTGATTTAGGGAACTGCCTACTGTTCCCATTGAAAATGTATCTACCTGTTGAATGTATCATTTAAGCAAAACTTTAATAAACAGATCAAACAAAAGAAATCACTGATGTGTGCTCCAATGCACTTAAAGCCGATTCCCTGTCTCTCATGCACTCCTTGATAAGCAAAAACTACAAACAAACCATACGTTGGCCTGACTCTTCAAATACTCCCTGATGCATAGAGTATTTGTATAGGTATGTAGCTCTACATAAGAGCAACTGAATATAATAAGCATTGACAAACCATATAGTTTTGGCTTGTGTATGTTACATGCAGTTAGAAACATAACATTAAGACCCATATGCACACATAATACACTAATACTGGTGCCCTGCTGAGCACACCTATATTACACATTCACACATACAAACATTTTACACGCTTCCCTAATTTTGCTAATTACCCCAAGGCCATTAATTCCACAAATAGAACAAAGAATGCCACCAACATTGTTAATGTTAGTTAGAAACCTACAATTAAATATTGCTGTGAAACATCTGGGGTTCCTTATCACAGTGAGTAACACAGGATGAAGAGACAGTGATGTTTGTGGAAGGAGAGGTGCAGGGGAGTTATACAGCATGAAAGGTAGATTAAATGAACCACTTCACACGAGGATGTATTCAAAGACAATCTCTGATTCAGCCCATCCAGAGTTCTCTTTTTTTACTAGACCGATAATCTATTTAAGGGGATTTCTAATATTTGAACATTTCTCTAATCTTTGGAGAATGTTTTCTCATTTTTAAAACGTGGTGGTTCGTAAAGCTTTTATTTTGTTATTATATTATCATAATGTATCCATTTCTGTATTCAAATTGCATTTGTTTCTTTTGGCATTTTGTTTAGTGGTTAAATTTGCCAGTGGCCTCCATTGAAGGTAGGTCAATCACATTAAATCATTCCCATTTACTTGGTGCAGGCAGAATCCCTATTAGAGACACTTCATTTTAATCTCACAGCAGTCCAGGTGAAACAGAGTGGTGTAGCCAGGTGCTTTCTTGTGTCTTTCCGGCTACTTGACATACCCAGAGGCATTAGTTATTTATTGCATGGCTTAAATTTTCAATCTGGGAACCTCGTGTGCAAGAGTGCACACATGTGGCTCTGCATACAAACAGGTGTTATTTACACACACTTGTGTACGTTACACTCATGTTTGTTCTAGTACAGTGGATCATTGGCACCCACGCTTGCCTTACTGCACAATTCTGTAGTAGTTTCTATTCACAGATCTGTCGTGTAGTAAACACATGGATTGCAGTGCAAGCCCTGTTACTGCAGACACATAATGTACAACAAAAGTGATGTGAATTCTTCATTCATATTTTCTTTTATTCTAGTAACTCCAAAACGTCTCCAGTACAAGTAGACCACAAATCAGCCCAGTATTCCACTGTCCTTCGCAGAGCTATCAATACCTCAGGCACCGGTAATTCCTAGGACAGAAATTCTTTTGATTGCATGATTTTGGGGAATACAATAATGGAATCTATGTTACTGTACCAATGTATTACCATTTTTCTCCGGAGTTTCATTGTGACACTTCACCTACTTTCACCTGAACGGCAGTGTCAAGTTGAAAACTTTGAACCCACAGCGTCCCCACACATCTTGTAATCCCAGATGGATCATTAACAACCATTAATCCTCCACTGGGATTTATTGGGCAGGTATAATGAGTCACTGGTGTAAACGTAACCTGCACATAGATGCCCCATATTATCTAATCTGTCTGTACAACTAAACTTTCTTTTGATTAAAATGTAATGTGTTGCTGGCTTCATGTAAACTTCAAGTTTTTGTGGCAGTATTGTAGTCGTACCTGTTTTTAAATAAATTACAGGAGTACTCCTCTCATTTAGAGTTTGGTGGGAGACACGTCATCCACAGAGAAGTGAAGGTCATAACCTTTGCAGCCCTGTGGGACTAACCCCCGCCATATTTAGAGATCCCCGCGTGCCTTGTAGAGATCTCTTTCCCTTCAGAGGAACTTCCGCCATGGTGGCTCCGCTGAAACCACTGGATGTTTACTGAGTGGCTCATATGTTCCATGTGCGGCTCAGCAGACTTTTTTGTTTTGACATGACAGTTTGTTTCTGCAAAACAAGAAAAAAAGAATGACCGTGACACATAGGACGTTTTCTGCCAGGGTGTGAGAATCATTTTTCTTTTCTCTTTTTTTCCAAAAGAGGGAAAAGAAGTAAATCCGACCATCTGCTCTAAACAGGGTGGTCGGTTTGGTTTACTTTCTCCCCATTGGCCCCAAGTTCATTAGGCAATCAGTGTAAGGTTTCTGACGGTGGAGCCAGTGGGGGGCTCATAAACATGACGGTCCACCTAACGCTAAATAGAGTGGGCGAACATTCACTTTGGCAGACAGGGTACGCAGCCACACACAGCGTACCCTGTCAACTAAACTCTAATTCAGCCCCTCAATCATTTTGCCATCCTATCTTTTAGAGAACATATGGCTACAAGTGCATAGATGACTTTTTGTAAAAAAAATATCTTGCTTTAAGGTAATTTGTATGGCGCCTAGACAAGACATGGAATTAGAGCTATTGTGTCTGAATAAAAGGAACATGGCTCCTTCTTGTAGTTCTCACATACACATTACTACACCAATATCCTGGATCTTTGCCAGAATGGCCAATGGATTGTAGAGTAATGATACTGCTAAAAAGAGAAGCTGCAACTATTGCATATTCCATTGAAAAATCACCGTTTTAAAGGGTTCTTAATTTAACAAGTTCCTTTTTATGCTAAATTGGGTGATTCTCTTAACTAGACCGAGTTGACCCAAGAGGTGACATCTAAATCCCGAAGATAAAGTTTCCCAGCACCAGACTATTTAATTGCCTATCAGGCATCCCAAAACGTCTAACCTGGCCATCGACATTGGTAGACTCAGAGTTAATCAAACATTTTGGAGACAAAGGGGAAGTCATACAAGGGATGGGTTTTAAGTGATGACCAATATGGTCATTGGTATGGTCATATATTTTTTTGACACAATGCTTGCTACCACAATGTTGCAGTTACATAAAGGTGGCCGTATTAGTTAAGGGTTGTGACCTCTTGTTGGGAATTTTCTGGAGGACTGCACAGAATAAGAAGAGATGAAGACTATATGAATGCTACTGACAGAGGAAGGCAGTCTTGAATGCAGACTAGATTCCTCTTTTGGGACTGAATTGAAGTGAAGTCCCCCATGGCCAGTAGGGGCTCGTCTGAACGGACTGAGAGGCCACGCCCCCCCACCTTTTTCCAGGCAAGAAGAGTGTCTGTCAGGCTGAACAAAGGTCAGCCTGACAGACACCCTTCTGGTTCATAGGGCAGCCAGGAGCTAGACATGTGCTAAGTTTACAGGCTCCCGGCTGCCTAAGCTGAGCTGTGCCAGGCTGAGGATTTCATATGCCTGTGGGTGTGACCTCCACAGCATGGCAACAGTGCCTTGAGGCCATCCGCCTCGTGATGAGGGGGAGCGTCCCTGACTGTTTCAGATCTGGGTTATTCAGTTTAAAACTCTGAAGTGCCCAGTGCCGAGTGTCAATCCGTGGCACCTCGTCACAGAGTGGGGTGGGGTCGGCAGTCTCACTGGCCCCTCCCACTCTGTGACAAGTGAGGGGCTGCTGCCTTCCCTTATTGGCAGCAGTACCAACCCTCCTGGGAACTCTGAGGCTTCCCTGTCGGAGAGCTGCAGTTGAGGTAAGTTTTATGTGTTTTTTATTATGTTTGCTGCATGCGTGCGTGTATGTATGAATGTATGTGTATTTGTTACTGAGGGTTGTGTACGGGTGTGTGTACGGGTGTGTGTACGCGTGTGAATGAATGAGTGCGAGTGAGCTGGGCATGTGTAACCACCCCGCCTCCCTCCCTGGTAAAATTTGAGGCCACCACAGCCCATGGCTGAAGAAAGTCCAAACAGGAGTTGACGGGTGGTCCAACCAAGGGGAAGAAATAAACTGTTTATAAATGCTTGGAAGAGGGCCACAATCAGAGAAAGGGTCGGTTCTGCACAAGACATGGATTACTGTATTATTTACAGCATTATCAGGTAGTGGAATGATTAGAGGTGGGGTCTTCTAATATGGGTTTTACAACACGCCAGCCCCTTTCTCCACAAGACCAAAGGCAGGAAGTTACAACAGCATTGTTTGCCACCGGGAATGGGGCTTGCATGGTCATGGACACTGTAGGGCCTTTATCTGCCTTGTCACGTTCTGCCGTCTCCCACCGCTAAGAGCAACTTGGAGGAGTGCTCACCTTTTAGCAAATAATGCTGAATGCAGAGAAATGTATACATGTGAAATACCTTTAGTGGTTGAAATAAGCAGATCTTGGGCACTGCAAAACATTTCACATATTGTTGTGAAAAAAGGCATCTGCAATATTTTTTAATTATATGAGAACCTTTTTATAAACTCAGAAAGTGTTAAATTAATTCAGCCTAGAGATTGACAACTATGAAAACATGAACTTTCATGTAACAGCATCTGATCTATTAGTGGATAATTAAGACACAATCTTTCAAAGGCAGGAACAATCTAATTAGCACCTACTAATTGAAGCTAATGAGAACAGCAGCAAAGGAACATTTTTAAAGTGGGATTCTACAGCTCAGGTACAATACCTTATGAAAAACAATCATAGAGATGCACTTACTATAGGGGCCAAAGATTTGTAAAATCACTTCTAACCATATTTGTGCTCAGAATGGCGGAAGGCATGATGTCTAATGGCCGCCTCCGCCGCAGGTGACAACCTGTTCCTTTCCTCCTCTTACACCCTGAGAGGCAGCAGCGACTGCTGTAACTCTGGTCATTTAAACACTCATTATTTTCCTTGAAGCGTTGAGTTTTCTGCTCAGATCATAAAATGTTTTTGGGGAAAACCTTACCAGATTTGGCTTCTTGAGTCAATGCTTCATCAAGTCAAATATATCCAAATCCAACAGAAAATGACAAGTTGCTTTATTAGCTCTAATCCTTTCTAGACAGAACTATACAGTTCTCTTCGCACTAAACCTAGGAATTATTCTTTCTGCCCTAAAGTATGAAGGTTATGGAAAATGACTGGATTTATTTTAATAGAAAGTAGATGAGAGAGGCATAACTTTTTCTTTTTGCATCCTGAACAATAAGCAGACTCAACAGCAGAGTAGTTAACAGCTTCCAAGTACATTTGTGGACTTTCTAAAAAGCAGCGCCTAGAAATGACACAAAAGCAATCACCAGCTGTACTGGAAAGTCATAGTTTAGTAATAAGCTGCAACAAGAAGGATTGAAAGATCTTATGGGAAAAGGCTTTCACTTCATTGCAATATGCAGTCTTAGTACAGTGAACTTTAGACTGTAGGGTTTACTGCTCCAGTAGGGTCTTGAGCCATGTCCAGGTGGAAGTGATTCCCCATGCAGGAAGACAGGCAACATTTAACTGGAACATGAGGGGAAAAGTGTCTGGTTCTAAGATGGTTCCTAAACAGGAAACTCACTGTGGCAAGGGCGTATGAGCCAGGGCGAGGGTTTAAGTTGGTTGGATATGCAAACAGAATTAAAGGGTAATTTCCTCTATGTGGAACCACCCTTCCTTCCTGGCTGTGCATATCAAGATCATCATATGAACAGATTGGGAGGAATAATAGAAGCAGTGTTAAATTCATTTATCACCCAGTGCATGTTTCTCCAATCCTTCAAAAACCTTCGAAACAATGTCTACATGTAGGACAAAGAGATTGCAGAACCTCTTCTCTCCATCACAGAGGCTGGGTAGCTTATGCCTCCTCCCCAGACTTGTGGCCCACAGTAAAATGTAGTGTGGTAGAGAGGCACATCAGTCAGCTGAGGCTTGCTTCTTCTATAACTGCATGATTCCCATAATTTTTGGGGCATGAGACATGCCAGAGAGCCCCCAATCACATTATCCTTTAGGGGGTGGAGGTCACGAGGCACTACTCCTAACCAAATCAACAATGAGCTTTGCCAGCTGAATGTGCTTGGACACCACCTCTTTCCCTTGCCACAACTCAGGTTCAGTGGAACATGGCTGTTGCAGTTAGCTGCTGCCGCATTCCACCACCCAATATACAGAATTTCACAGATGAGGCCCCACTAGAGAACCCCGTAAAACAGAGTACTTGGACCACATGGTCACAACCATGCACCTTTCCCCACAACAACATAAGAGCATGCCATTTGCACCAGTACCCACGCATATGACAATGTTGCAGTTCCTGTGTGTGTGGGAAGCTTGCACTCCTGAAAGTCCTGTAACTTTCATATGTATGATGGAGGTATGATTTTACAATGTTGTAGTTTGGTTGGAGAGCTCATGCTTAGTTTATTCAGGGAGACCAATATTCAAACAAAGCAAAGTGTGTGAGCATTCTTCGCTAGGGGGGAAGCCACTTCACACATCGCTATTGCGGGTATTGGAGAAGAACGTTTTCATTGGGGGAAGCAGAGGCACCGGCTATAACCGAGCGGTCTTAGCATGGCATTGGCTATATTGACTGAGGACCTGCTAACCTTAAATCCCTTGACCACTCTAGAGAAGTACAACATTACTTGTAGTTTTTTTTGGTTGCTGGAACCAAAGAGATCCTCTGGAGAAGAAAAATCCCAACACACGATATTTCAAAGGTTTTTAACCTTTATAATTTAATATTCAATTTTTCACTCATTCAAGTAATGATTTATTTGGCTGATTCTTGCAGACAGAGGCATCCGGTAGACTGCTGTAAGTTATCACTATGGTACCACTAAATAATTACATTTAATGCTTATGGAGTTTAACTGGTATCTATCCCCATTAAAGGTAGACCTTGTGACTGCAGTAGGCATATAAAACCAGAGACAACATTTTATAGATTTAGAAACATCTTAAATAAATGAATACTTAAATGAATAAACCAGTCCACAATCTGCACTCAGTAAACAATATGCCATGATGTCTTTATCTTCACTTTAGGTGTTTATCTCTTTTGTTTAGTATATAATGAGGCCTATAGATTGTTTGTCCGGGGTACTTGCAAATGTATGTTGAATTATTTCACTTTTTTTTACTCCAGATCCTCCGTTTCCCTGTCTCCCATGTGACAGGCTGTCACGTCTCATACCGTTTTATGACATTGTATATCCGTGTTTTTCATATACGCTCTTTTGGGTTGGATGGTGCAGTTCCCTGGGGGCTGGATTAAAATTTCTAGCGTACAGCACTGATTGGTGGACCGACTGGAAGGCCGCGTGTGTTATGTCAGCCATTTGGTCCACCGCCTGACAGTCATCTTATGAGGAGCCCTCCACTGACAATGGAAAATCCCCTCTAAGGCATGTGCTCTCATGAAGAACATTCTGCTATTGGAACAGATTCTAATTATAACAATTACAATTTTTATATAGCTCTTTATGCCACACTTCTACTGTTCCTAAGTACCATGGATAAGAGGTATTATTATGATGCAATCAATGGTACTCAATTTGCCAAATTCTGAAAAGGGAAAGCTAAGTGGTACTCATGACCTGCACATCACAACATATATATCAGCAGTATATAAAATTATAGATGGGTATCTGTGAATTACAGGGATGTTTTTCACTGAGGGATTCTGTGTGACATCAAATAAACAAGGAGTGCGAAGCTTGAGTTGTCTATAATGTCACCCAGAACCCGATGTGAAAAATATCCTCGTAAATCTATTTTTATCCATCTATAATTTTATGTTATGTATGGCCCCCAAAATCATCTGCCCCTGTTTTAAGTGCTACGCAGGGGAAGAGAAGTAATTGGGGAGTCACACATAACATGGCCTCCCCTCCTTGTCCCAAATTAAAAAAAGAAATACCCGACCACCTTCTACCCGTCCTCTCCACTCTCTGTGCCTTCCCTTCCCTCTCCTCCAGATGCTGTGCTCACTGGTTTGCAGCTTTGCTCTGATAGGCTCTCACAGCCTGGAATTCCTTCATAACATGGCAACAGTGAGTCATAAGTTCTGGTGCCCACTAATTGCCAGTCATTCAAACTAGTGGCTCTCTACCAGAGCCATACATAACAAAAGTTTTACTTAATGAGCCATCTTGATGGTTGGAAAACAAAACTAGATGAGAATGACTCCTTCTGTAGCCTTTGTGGAAGGGAAGGATCACCCACTTTCAGATGCATTTCTGCAGAAGTCTGCTACTGATGATCAAAAGGTTTTCCCAATTGTAATAGTATTATTTGCAGATTCTAGGTAGCTAGGTCATTGACAGTAAACGTTCTGCAAATTTTCATCTGTGAGGCCATTTATTCAGTTAGAGTTTTTACACAGTGCTGCATGGTTCCCTTTGGTTACTTCAGAGCACTAGGGGAAATACACAAAAACAAAAGAAGAGGTAGTTAGACGCAGTTGGTGAAAGGATGTTCCCATTTCTGTATTCTTCAATCACTGCCTGGAGTTATGACGCTTGATTGATGGCACGCTGGAGATGTTCTGAGTTGATGCCTTTACTGAAAAGAAAAATGTGGTTCTGCACTGAAGCTAGCGTTCAGTGAGTGCCACACTCTGTGACACTGGACTCCCCACTCTGTGACACTGGACTCCCAGAGATCAGCCTCCTTTTTGTTCCATCTGAAGGCTTACTGAAATAAAAGGTCTACCACTGTTAAAGGCAGGTTCCTGGTAGGAAAGAAGTGGGTGGCCAACTTCTGGAGGTATTATGTGAACTTTACTGTTGCCTATACTGAGAGGTGGTGGAGTGCATCTAGTGCAGGTTTTTCATGGTTGTCGCTCCACAAGTTCAGGCATGTTCTGACACCTTGGATCAGGAGGCTTTGCTTTTCAGCCTAATGTAAATGATGTTACAATAGTCTGAATAGAGCATCATAGAGAGGCTTGCATCAACTCAAACTGGTGGGAGGATAAGAGGACTGGAAGGATTCTCCAAAGACGAGAGAGCTGCATATTGATGCCCTTGATCTCTGCATTCAACCTGGAAATGAAGGCGAGATCAGATTTGCATATGCTTCTCTGGTTACTAACGTTTACTGTGGCGGATGGTGATGCTCCTATGTTGGCAGGCCACTCGAAAGTTAGAGGCTGAGATTCGTGCTCTACCATAATCAAAATGTTGCCTTGGATCTGTTCCGGTGAAGGAAACACTCGTACATCCAAAAGAAAACTGATATATAAAAATTGAAACGTGATGTGCTACAAGATAGGAAGAGTCAGAAGGGCCCTGCATGAGTCTTTTGAGAGATACCAGGGTAAAAATAATCTATTACAGCCGTGGCAAAGAGAGTCGTAGTCTGAGTTGCTTATGGGTGGTTGGTCTTAGTTGTCGGCAACATTTCTAGGGATGAATAACATTGGTGGCACGACCTGGTGACTTTGACTGTGTTTTTTCCTTTATGATAAGCAAATTGAGGGACTTCAAAAGCAGTGTTTTTAGGCCACAACACTGTATCTTAAAGATGAGCTGAGTACCTTGGTTTTGCACTCAGTACTAAGCTCTTTATATGGAGATCTGTGTAGATGGTGTTGCAATAGATTAGCCTGCAGATCACCAATCCTAGTTACAATGCTGCAATGTAACTCTGCAGAAGCTCGCACAAAGTTACTATCTCAGGTACCCACAGAAGGTGTTATCATTACACATTTGTCGCCTTTTTGGTGAATTGGGAGAGGGGCAGAAAGGTCACTATTGAAATCATACTGCCTGAATTGCTTTTCTACAGCATATATGAAGTAATTCCTAATACATTGAATTCATGGTGCATTGTAGTTATGCTTTACGTGTAGTATCTTCTTTTTTAAGTCAGCACTCTAAAGCATCTGGTTTATAAGTAAACAAAGATAAGAAATAACATACTGTGCTGTTTGTTCTATTTTTTTGGGCACAGTATTACCATTATTTAGTAAAGAAAAAATTTCCTATAATAAAGGGAAATTCTTTTCTCTAATTTGAAAAACTCAACTGATGATCACATATCAAAGCCAAAAGACATAAGCAACGACATGGAAGCGTTAATGTAACCCTTCAATGCCTTACTAACTTATGTCCACTTCATTAAAGGGTGTGCACAGGACGTCATTATGAAGTTAACCAACATACATATAGGAAAGTGCCCTTCTGCCCACGCTGTCATTTTAAAAAATATTTTTGTTCCCCCCCCCACCCATAGGTAACAACAGACTTCACTGCCAGGGGTAGGGGAAGGAGTTTAGTGGTGCCTGGCTTTTTGGGCATCAACCACTGGGCCTTCACACAAATATGCATTTGCCTTCAATAGTTATGTCACATACATATCAGATGGGCCATTGAGAGATTCCCTAGCTCTCTCCAGGTCCATCCATGGATTGAGCTTGTGGGAGGGTGTACAGGAGGGACTACAGCAGCTATTACTGCCCTCAACTCCTCCCTAGCAATGCCAGCCACCTCAAGCCTCTTTGGGCTGATGGCGGAACAGAGAGTAGGGGGAGCAGCCCAGGGGAGCCCCAGCTTTCCCACCTACCCTCCAACCCTAGCAACAGAACAAATGAACCAGAAGGGGAAGGACGCAGATTATTCCTAGTTTTTATCTTTACAATCCTCACTTTAGCTCCTTCATCTCCAAATGCTTCAATGTCCAAGAAAAGCATTGGGAGAGGAAGGAGCTGTGTGCCTGGATTTCCTTTAACCTAATTAAAAAGATAAACAGTGTCTGAGTCCTTTCTGGGGCACAAACACACTGTTCTATTCCCCATCAAGGAGCCAGGTACTGTTTTTTTATACTAAGAAAATATACACACCATGTCTGCCTCCAAGCTGGGGTGCAGAAATGCACACACATGTCTGTGCCACAGCAAGGAGCCCAGACACTGCTTGGATTGTTTCTGATCCTCAGATAAAAATCGAGACAGTGCCCAGCTCCCTGCTAGGGCACAGACACACACACACGTCTGCACCCCAGTGAGAAGCCTGGATGCTGTTTGGATTTTGTCTTAGCACTAGAAAAAATCCAGTCAGTGTTTAGCTCCTTGCTTGGGTGCCCTCAGACATACACCGGCCTGCGCACCAACAAGGACGCCGGATGCCCTTAGGTTTTTTTTTATCCCCTCAGAAAAATCCAAAAAGTGCCTGGGTCCTCAACACAGCCCCAGCGAGGAGCCTGGATGCTGTTTGGAATTTTTTTATCCTAAAAAAAAAAAAAAAAAAAAAAAAAAAATCGAACCAACAGCGGGCTCCTAGTTTTGGTGCATAAACACACACACACCTCTACACCCCAGCGAACAGCAAGGACAGTGTTTGGATATTTGCTTATCCTCAGAAAAATCCAAACAGTGCCCAGCTCCATGCTAGGGCACAGAAACGGACACCTGGGCCTGGAGGTCATCTGACTCCTAGGGAATCCTACCAACCCCAGACATTTATCGACCCTAGATACTAGGAAGAATTGTGGGAGGTGTGACTTTGACTTGCATGGATATTGCCACTTTGTCTTACTCAGAATGACATTCACAGGTCAAACTGATTAATAAAACAATATTTCCACACATTTCTGTGATAACAAGTTACAGAATATGAGCAGAATAGCAAAATTGCCTCCATACAATATTCTCATGCTTCCACAATACCTCAAGGACTATCTTAATTTACAGGAAAAGTTGAAATTTGTGATATAGTGCTAGTGTGGTCTTCACATGATCAAAATGTTGGCCTAGTCAGAAGTCTTGCCGCGTGATTTAGTCCCTCCCATACGTTTGGGGTACAGTTTTTACCGGGGAGATGTGTGGAAACATTGGATCACATTACTTTTGCCATTTGCCAAGTTGTGAAGTTTTCTGTCTCAGAATAAAGGAAGAATTGTGATTTTTTTTTAATCCATTCTTTGACATTTTCAGGGGACTGTGGCTAATAGTACGTGCTGGCATTCATGCAAGTCACATGACTCTGGATTCCCCTGTGACTCCAGTTTTCTGAAAGTCACTGCACCTAGTTCATTGCCTGTGGGCAGCCTGAACCCATGGAAAACCCATAATATCAGGTCCCCCATGCTCAGGATACCCATAGGAACAAAGTTGTAGGTCAATCCTAGGCAGCAATATGTTTCGGTCGGGGGAGACTGGCAGGAGTTATCATGCTTTGAGAAGGAAATGCTGCAACTCTGACACACGTCATATTCAGCACAATCTTCCAGACAGTAAATCAGGGTGAGGGAGGTCTGGCACCCAGTGTTAGAAACGTTAGAAAGTGTAGGTGTTAAACATATATGGTTGTGGAACGTTTTCATACAGCTTGGTGGTGACATCTTTGACCAAATGACAGGTACCCGATACCAGGATTTCACTTGAAGCTGCTTTCCAAATTTCCAAACTCACTGCACTCAGTTTATTGTCATAAGCACCCCAAGCTCACAGAAAACCCATACATCATTAATAACTCCAAGCTCACATGATCCAGGGGAATGAAGCTGTGTGTCAGTCCTTGCATTAATTTCTGTGCAATGGAGACTGGAGGGAATTGAAATGTTTTGTAAAAAATGTAAAAATCTAAAAATCTTATTACTCCCTGTTTATTGCCTGAAAGCACCCTGAACTCATACATATCTGGTACCCCACTTGCTCAAGGGACCCAGCGGATCAAAGCTGGGTTGCAAGTCTTGGCAAGAAAATGTTCCTGCATGAGACAGACTGGAACAAATTACAATGTTTTGGAAAACAATTGGTAAAAATCTGACATACGTCATGTTGGAAGCATTCTACTGGTCAGCAAGTCAGGGCTTGCACAAATAGATTTATTAGTTCGCACAGAATTAGAAAAAATATACAGTTTTTATACAGTCTATATAGTCCTGAGTTTGGTATTTGTCATCAACTGAACTGTGATCCATAAACAGTGTTTCTTTGACAATTTTGTGATTTAGGCTAAAATTACATAATTTATTTGCAGACTCCATTCCCTAGAAAACCCACGCATATTTGGCATTGCTGGACTCTGGAGATACAAGGCAAAATATTATGGGTTAGCGTGCTGGGATGTATGGTTGATTATTTAAGAAATGCAATTGTTTAAACAATCCAAATATGGGGTGCGGCTTGGGTGCGTCAAGATGGCAGTCGCACTCTGAGAGTGCTCCAGACCCCTTCGTCATCTGCCGCCATCTGACGCTGCACATTGAGGTTTCTTGCACCCCAGCTTCCTCCTGAGGAAATGCTGTCCCTGCGGGAGCTGTCCGTGTGTTTACATGCACTCGTCATGGCCTGCCAACAAACGGAGGGACCACGAGGATTCAGCCCTCAGTAACATGGGGGCACCTGGCTGCTAGTGGCCTCCTGTCCGGAGCCGATCGGCCACGCAGACTAAGCGTGGTGGCAGCCTGGGGTTGAGAGTTGGACCGGTGGGTCATTGGGGTGTCTGACATGCTGTCCCATTCTGCGGCCGAACAAGGTGGGGGTGAGTAAATGGAGTCACCCATATCTAGCTGTTAAAGACGGCGCTGCGGCCTATAAATTTAATTAGTGGCCGCGCTTTTTCTTGACGGGCCGCTCGTGAGCAGCACCCGTGGCTCTACCGAGCGCAGCTCGTCATGCCTGCCATAGGCCTCTCTCCGCTGAGAGACTCTATACCTATTTGTCCTGGCATCGGGGGCCTGTCTTCTGCTAGTGGGCCCGCTTGCACTGCAGGATAACCCACGCGCCCACCACCCCGATGCTCATCCTCGTCTACTGAGAAGGTCCTGGGCACATCATCCCACGTGTGAGGCTATCTGACCCCAAAGCCCATGGAGTACCCGACTTCCTGCCTGATTGTGAGATCTGGTTGGAGGCAGGCTGCTGGGGTCTGTCGCTAGAGGTTGGGTCTCCCCTACTGTGAGGTGTAGGGAGTCTGCTATCAACCATCCCCAGCATTGATCTTCAGAGCTTGCCTGGGAGTTGGGAGCCACGCCTGTCTCCTCATTGACTGGATGCTGACGGACCTGTGTCGTCATATCGCTGCTACCACTGTGAGTCTCCCTCCTGTTACTCGACATCACCATGGAGATCAAAGACTCTTCACTGGAGTCTAGCTGTTCGTGCTGCTGTGCGCCTTGCGGCAAGCATGCTTGGCCCTTATACAACTTCTCCTCCTGTCCCCTCTAACGTAATCATAGAGAAATACAAGACCTCTCGTTCCCATTACTCCCAACCTCAGATCGACCAATATACTATGTGCCCCGGGGCCACTGGGAGGGCCATAATATACAAGGCTTTGCCCAATGAGGGAGACCTGGCTATGATCCGGCAGGCCATCCACAATTCCCAAACCGCAGATGAAACTAAAATTGGAGAAGTCCATGTGGATGAGTTGTCAGATCTGAAGATGAAGATCTCTCGCCTCCTGTCCCAAACAGCTGAACTACACCATCGCACAGAGGACGCTGAAAATTGTTTGAGGCACAACAACCTCAGATTTGTGGGGTTTCTGGAGAGAGCAGAGTCGACGCAACCTGCTGAGTTCCTGGAGCAGCAGATTAAATCCTGGATGCTATCAGACAAGCTCTCTCGCTGGTTCACTGTGGAGCGCGCACATACGGTCCTTATGCCTAAGACGCCCCCTAGGGCCCCACATAGGACTAGGATTGCTCGCATCCTTAATTTTAAGATTAGAGACTCCATCCTGTGGGAGGCTCGGTTCATCTCAGGCCTACGGTGCCAAGAGTCAAGGATCCTAATCTTCCCGGATTATACAAAGGAAATGAAGTTAAAACAGTGCTCCTATGAAGCGATTAAACCAAAGCTCAAGGCCCTCAACTTATCCTACATGCTCCTATTCCCTGCACATCTCAAAGTGATCTACGTCAATAAGGCGCATTTCTTTGAAACCCCTGAGACAATTTGGGACTGGCTTACTGAAGATAAAAAGGCTCCGCCACCCGGGACATTCACCTCATCCCTCTGATGCGGCCTCTGCGGCGGCCGGACAGGGCACTGTCCAGAAACAATGAGGGTCTGAACCGGCTCCCGCCGGGGATGTTAAAACTCAAAGATGGGCTGGCCCGCCCCGAGCACTGACACTTCGGTGCCGTTGACGAGGGACTCGGATCCGCCGCTGGGTAATGCCGCGGTCTCCCAGGTTCTGGCCCTGGAGGACGCGGAATTGCAGGAGGCAACCCCTTTCCCTCACCTGAAGATGAGACTGAGCTGTCCTAAAGTCCTGAGCTGTGACAATGCTTTTGGATGACTCTCACGAGGGTAACCTTTGTAATGTTTGTATTGTTACTGAATGCTGGCTTTCAGAGATCTTGGATTAAGGAGGGGTCCACCACTTCACATTTGAGTCAGTACCCTTTTCTGGTTTTGTTGAAGTTCTATCGGCGAAAGATGCTTCTGGGGCTGAAGTAATGGGGTGGGAGGTTGTTGGGAGAGCAGGTTTTTAGCTCCTTTGGCACGAGAATTTTACTGACTTATATTTTTATTGTACTTAGTTATGTTTTCACATCACGTTAATCCACTTGCAACAGACATTACATCAGCACATCACCACATTATCATGCAGCATTCCACTGCTGGACACCTGTGACTTCCCTGGCAAGGCCTGCTTACTAGGCTCTACTTTATTCATCTGCCCTTCTTCACGGATCTACACATTCTGTCATGGAACGTTAACGGTCTCTTAGATCGTATAAAGCGCTCCACATTATTGCGCTATGCCCACCGTTTCCTCCCTTCAGTCCTAATGCTTCAAGAGACACATTGATGGGCACTCTTGGCCCCTTCCTGCTTTACCAGGGCTACAATAGAGTCTATCATGATGGATATGCCAAGGGATCCCACAGGGTTGCAATCTTCCTACATCGTTCCTTTCCCATGACAGTTAGCCGTGTAGTACTTGATCCGCAAGGCTGATACCTCACCCGTGAGGGTAGCGTGGAATGGCGAGCCTTGAGTCTATGCCTCCCCAGCTGCCCTAGACTCCTTCTTACCTGCAGTCACAGATGTAATACTGACGCTCCATC
Organism: Calotriton arnoldi; assembly: GCA_963921515.1. Classification (NCBI taxonomy): domain Eukaryota; kingdom Metazoa; phylum Chordata; class Amphibia; order Caudata; family Salamandridae; genus Calotriton; species Calotriton arnoldi. Next base: position 2,018,774 of record CAWUFW010000604.1, on the reverse strand, counting down.
GCAGCTTTAAGGTGGTGGGAGAAGACTTTAATGTTGTTCCTGTCCTGGAGATGGACTCTACTGGTGCCCCTTCCATGCTCTGCAGGGTTGATGCGCGACACCTCTCAAACTGGGCGACTGCCCTTGGCTTATGTGACACCTGGAGGCTGTGGAATCCCAGGTAGCAGCAATGTACACACTACTCCCATGCGTGCATTTACCTTATTTTTATGCCTGCCACTGACTGTCTGCTAGTGTCCCAAGCACAGATTCTCCCATGAGGGATCTCTGATCATGACCCTGCACTCCTGCACTTAGGTACTGCGAGTGACGCCCCATGTGGAGGCTTAACACCTGGCATCTTCAGATGAGACATACTCTCAAGTTCTGAAAGAAGAAATATGGGCATATTTCCAGACTAACAGGGGAACGGTGCGCTCCGCTGGCACCCTATGGGCCTCTTGTACTGTCACCATTAGGGGCCATGCCGAGAGTATACTTAGGTAGAAGGAGAAATGTAAACACCAACATATAACTCAGTAAGAAGCCCGTGCCCTCTGGCTGGAGACCCAACTCCCTGCTGCTCCCCAAGGCAAGGCCTCATGACAGCTTGAGCTGATCCGTGCAGAGATTCGCCTTCTGTTGCTTGAAGCAGCGCCACAGATCTGACGTGCCTCAACGGCGAGGGCATATATTGCTGGTTGGACAAGAATTACAAACTGTTATATTGGCTGGCTACGCAGCCTATGACTGCTCAGGTGATACTAGAGATAATGGACGGCAACCGTAGCCCCCAGCGCACTACCCGAGCCATTGCCCAGACATTTGCCGCATACTACCGCTGCCTACATGCTGCAGTTCTGCAGCCGCCAGCTGAATCTGACTCCCCCTTGTTAGATGACGTACCACTTCCTCAGCTGTCACGAGCCGAGAGACAAGCCATTGACCAGCCCCCTACGATTGAGGAGATTGGAACCGCAATCCCGGCATTGGCATAAGGGAAGATGCCAGGCCCCGACAGGTACTCTACCGAATTCCATGCTAAATACAGAGGAGTCCTCGCTCCCTATTTGCTTGACCTCTACAAGGAGGCACCTGAGACTGGTTCTTTCTCGCAGGAAATTGACATGGCCACTATCGTTGTGATACCAGAAATGCATCCCCCGCATACCACCTATGCAGCTTACCGGCTAATCGCCTTAATCAATAGAGAGTTCGTGATTTTTGCAACAATCCTGGCCTCATGCCTAAAAAAAATTCTCCAAACTCTTACACACCCGGACCAATGCGGATTTATGCCTGCCAGAGGTATAAGACACTGTCTCCGGAGACTTCATGTAGCCCTCGCCCATCGCCACTTGCTCACCTGCTGGCCCTAATCCTCATAGACTCTGAGACACCGTGTGACACTATGGACTGGGGCCACATCTCTCGGACCCTGCAGGGAGAGGGGATTGGCCCCACTTCCGTGGCTTTGTTCAGGTGCTTTACTCTAACCGACTGCGTGGGTACAGATTAAAGGGGTGGTTTTTGATGAGTTCACAATATGCAGTGGAGCTCGGCAGGACTGTCCTCTGTCCAGCCTCTTCTTTGCCCTGGTCATTGAGCCCCTCGCATGACTCCTTCATTGTGATGTGCAGGTCTGGAATTGGGATACGGGATACGAGGACCGCATTGTTCTGCATGTGGACGATGTCCTTCTGTTCCTTTCTAACCCTGAGACAAGTGGCCCTCGTCTCCAGCTCTTTGTCAAGGCATCTGGACTGCAAACTAATCCCGCACAGTTGATATTGGTGCCACTGTCACCATTCTGGAACTGTATTGACTGGCAGACTACCATACCTGTACGTTTACTGAGCTTCCACTACCTGGGCATACAGGTGGCGCTGCATCCTGAGTTAACTTGGTCCGTCAACTGTACCCCGCTGACTTGTAGAGTTAAGGCAGATTTGAAAAAGTGGCAATTCCTCCCGCTTAATGTGATGGGCAGGATAGCCCTCTATATAATGATGGTGTTGCCAAGATTTGTATACCTCTTTCAGAATTTTCTGCAAGTCATACCCTGGCATTGGTATCGCGAGATGGATTTGGGGTGACCTCCTTTCTCTGGTATAACTCTAGGGTGCTCTGTTTGATGGCGTCTTAGGTATGGCCAAGCTATATCTTTAGTATCTCGCAACACAGCTTCTGGTGATAAATGACTGGTTCATTGGGGAATGGTCCGACCCAGCATACAGGGTGGAACAGACTTCGCTGGGGTTTAGCCAGGTTATGGCCTAGTTATATGGTGCCAGTGTCTCCATCACTATGCCGGAGGTGACCAGGTCGATCTTTCTTGGATTGGGGACTGCACTTCGTCACACTGGATGGAACTCCAAACCTACCCAACAGACTCCCCTATGGCAGGGTACATGATTAAGTGAAATGGTTGCTCTGGAGGGCTTCGTATGTTGGGATGCCATTGGCATCTCGCAAGTGGGCAACATCTGGTCTGGTGTACAATTGCGCTCCTTTCAGGAACTTCAATTCACATATGCGCTATCCTCGACGCAATTCCACAAATATCTTCAACTGCGATCCACACTGCGTACCCACATTCCGAATGACACGATTATCCCTGAATTCAGCCCCCTGGAGGCAAAATTCCAGATGGATGCATTGAGAAAAGGGTGGTGTTGCACAGATATACCGCAAATTCATTATTAATGCCCCAGCTACACTGCAACATCTTTGAGCTCAGTGGGAGGGATGGGATCGATGGAGGAAGAGGATTGGTGGCATGCAGTGATGGCCCCCCTGGTCATCACAATCTCCTTTAGTGTTCGTTTGGTGTAAAAGTATTACATATATTGTGCTTACCTTACTCCTGACCGATTAGGTAAGGTGGGTCTCCTTTCAAGTCCTGCATGTTTTCGTTGTTCACATACCCCTGCAGACTTCTACTACATGGTTCGGACCTGCCCCGTTTTCGTTGTTCACATACCCCTGCAGACTTCTACCACATGGTTCGGACCTGCCCTGTAGTAACACGGTACTGGACTGCTGTGGTTGCGGAACTGTCAGCTGTACTGGGATGGGAGGTGGAACTTTCACCGCGGGTGCTGCTTTTGGGCATTTTTGAGGGTGCAGGAGGATAGAGGGCTGACCGAGCGCTTTTGGGGACATCTACCATGGTGGCCAAGGGAGATTTAGCTGCTCGTTGGAGAGCTCCTGAGCCCCCAACACTCTCAGTGGCGTCGTGGAGTGTATTGGTGCACCCAGCAGGAGGCCGGTTTATGAGGCCAGGCGATGCCCTTCCAAACATGTTCAAATGTGGGGTAAATATTTGGGAACATATTGGGCTAGGTCCGCCACTGTAATTGCATGACAAACGTTCATTTCCTCTGCTGGTTCCATTGTGGTTTTGCTGCCTTAGCTATACTCCGAATGTCATGTACTGCTGTTGCACTATGAATACCGAAAACGATGCGACTGTTTTGTACTAAAACCAATAAAAATTGTCTATCAAATATATATATATATATATATCCACATTTTTAATTACATCGTCAGGTTGCAAGAGATTGATGGGCGGTTTGCACCAATGCATAGCCCTAAGTATACTGAAAAACATATACTTTGTATGGGTGCACAAAGATACTAAAGAGATACAAGTGCATGAATTACCTACCACGAATGTTTAGACATAGGGTCCGGCACTGAGGCGCACAAACACCCCGGCAGTGGAAGGATTACAAATGACAAAATAGAGAATAACATTAAATAACATCTACTGTGTAAATGCTTCAACTCACAGAAACCAACACTTTTGGTCCTTACTATCTGAAATACTTAACTGCGTACAAACTTTGTTTATTGAAATATACATTTTGTTCCCTTGACGAGTGTGGGATTTGAGGGCAAACTCTGTGCTGACAAATACAATCCATCGAATAAGTAATGGCGCTGGGTCACTGAGTGCAATGCTTCATTGCAGTGCTCTTTCCAATGGCAGCAGCTCTGATTGGCTATTAAGCCAACACATCACAAAGTGAATGAGCACCCGTCCGTGGCTCACCCGAGAAGCCCCCAGGGGAGTCTACTCTGAAAGGCTCATCTCGAGACAAGGGGACCAGGTGCTCCTAAGAATGGCCATTCCTAATTTGGGCCGTAGCAATAAACAACAGACAAGTGATCCATAGAAGGCAATTACCGGCCCTCACTCTGGAGGCCAGTAACGAGCTACTTACGGTTTCCCCCTCAACCAGCCCCCGCGTCAACCTCGCTCGGTAAAAGCCTCATCTCAATTCGCCTCCTAATTGCTGCTCGGACCATTCTATCATAAAGCATAATAAAAGCAGTGATGACACTCGCTGCACCATTACGTTGATAGCTTGTCATAAATTAACGCGTATTCTGTTTCTGCTGCTTTTCGCACGGGTTGTTTACCCTGCTGTGGCCACTGGTCCCTGGCGAGTCGCTCTTCTCCGTTTCTTTGTTTCTGCGTCATTTCAATATTTCTTCTATGTCTAGTACGTTCCAATTTTCTGTTTCATCACTGATTTGTTTCCTTCCGCTCTCTGCTTCCAACACTTCTTACCTGACCTAGTTTATTTACTATTCAGTCAAGCAGCAACTATTATCACATGCGCTTTGTGACTGTCATGCACCGAGTGCGTTAATAGGTTTCTTTTGCGAGCCACCTCTTGCCAGCGCTGTCATATTTTATCCTGAAAAATTACCATCCTGACAGAATCAGGCAGCGGATTCCATTGTCCCGAATTTCATGTTTCTAAATAATGTATCTTTTGAGGAAACCATCACATTTTAAGCCATTTTGGCGAAAGCTTGTGATGGCTCTTCTGCACATGCGTGGGGCAGTGGAGTAACGCAATATGATGGAGCCCCCACTGCAGAATCTCAAGGGGGGGGTCCCTAAGTCTCCCATATCTCACAGATATTCCTAGGCCTTGAGCTGAATAGGGGCCCCCTGAAGGGTTAGAGGGGCCCCTGATGGGTATGCCCCGCCTCCTGCGTCACATGGGCTACAGGGGCCTATGTTACGGCCCTAGTATGGGATAAACCCACACCCCTGCATGCCCCCTTCCTTTTTCTCATCCCTCCACACTTTACTGCCTTTATAGAGAAGGTATCACACTGCCCACCTGCCCCAATCTAGTATTGTTCTACATTTTTAATTGTGCACTTTTAATTTCTCCCTACTATAATAAAATCTACTTTTTCTTAATGAAGAAGGCATCATTCTAGATTTTTTTTAAGTGAAAGCTGCGTCAAGTCCTTCTATGTCTTCACCGTACTACACTTCCATCCTTGTTCTAGACTGAGATTCTCAGGCCCACCAGCTCGCTGTTGCCAAATGATGCTGTGATTCTGTATGGCCACAATATGAGGACATCAGTAGTACTAGTATAGGCAGAGATTCTGTGTAAATCAATGGCTATTGGTCGATGTTAAGACACCTTTTGGCCAAATAAGAAACATTAGAATTCTGACTTGATTTAACACGCTGAAAGGAATATAGAAAAATGTTGCCAGAAAGTCGGCCAGGAAACGTTTTGAAGAAGATCTTAGGGAACTGGAAGCACATGATGCATGACATGAGGTGCTGTCTGGGCAATTTCAATACACAAAATATCTCACACATTCTAACCCTAAGCCTGTTCACTGCAGGTTTAGTACTAAAAGATTTGAACTGTTGAGGAGCAGTTCAATTGTTTTTCATTTGCAGTACTTATTACATTTCTGCTCGGGATAGGACGTGTTTAGATACAGCTATGGGAGAATTAAACAAAATATGGCAATTATGGGTGGTTTAGGTTCTCTTCTGAGGGTATCGTGGTATTTCTACTGTAAAATTGAATTATTGAATACATTTGTATCTGGTTAACACTGATAAACTATAATGATTTGATTTTTAAAGACAAGTCTGCCCTCAGGGAACTTTACCATGATTTACAAAAGAGAACAATCACGTTTAGTAAATAACTTATTTTAATTTTTGTCACACGTACCCACTGTAGCACCATTTAATGAAATAATGAGACAACGTCCATCATAAATATGGCAACAATCCTTTACGATCTATCATTGTGGTGGCACTATCCCACATGGATACATGATCTCAATAAAATATGCTAACCATTCACACGTGCGACAGTACAACACTCACAGTGATCAAAACGTGATAAAAATAAAATTAAAGAACATGATGTGTCAGTGGTGATAAATTAACTTACATTTCAGTATAAGACCCGGTTAAAGGACCCATGTAGCCTGTGGTGAATAATATAATGAGGAAGGGGAAGATCCAAAAATATTTGTACTAAGCCTGATTCATGGTAAATAAGAGTCAATGATTTTTCCATATGATTGGTCATTACTACAAAACAGAACAATTTTTAAATGTCTTACATTATACATAAAGTTATTTATGCTAACACTCCTTCCTTTTTGTCCAAGAAATTCTCCTGGCGTTAAGCTTCTAAGCATCTACGCTCTAATGGGCAGTTAGTTTTGGAAATTCCTAGGACTAGAAGCTCCACTCATGGAGCTCAAGCAATCTCAGTGACCCCAGCCAAGGAGTGTAATGCTTTGCCACTACAGTTGCGTAAAGAACCTTCTCTTTATGTGTTCGGAAAGATATTAAGAACTCATTTATTCAACTAGTTCTGTTGTTGCAGCAGTGCTGGACTATATTTTCTTTAACATTTTAGCACCAAGAAACCTACCTGGTGTAAGTTCAAGCTTACAAGTAAACTAAACAATAACATAAACATAACATCTTCTGAATTTGAGATTCTCCTTTTCAGTCTTAGGTGTAGAACAAAGAAATTCCACAGGGAAGATCCCTTGAAACTGCACATGGAGAATATGACTTATGTATCTCTTATATATAAATGGTTGGGTTGACAAAAGGCACAATTGGTGGCCCTAATGCTTGTGGTAGGTTCGTAAGGGTCAACCTTTATCAAGATAGTTGGTGGACCGACCATCGAGCACCTTGTGTAATAAGTAACATGTCTGAAAGATCATTTTTTATTTATTAGTACCCAATGGAGAGATTTCAGGACCGGCCTGAAGTTGTCATTTCAAATCAAACAGCAGGTGGGCTGCAAAGTTTTGAACCCTCTGAGAGACATAGGCTGGTACAATATTCCAAGCATGACGTCACCCGTGCATGAGCAGTGGCAGATCCCTTTGGAAGCAGATGGAGATGGAAGAATGCTTTTTTTTTTTAAAACACTTTTTATTTCAGCAAAAATAAAAAATAGTACAGCTATGCAAATCAGCAATAACATATTATTGAATGTCACATGTAGGTAGGTTATTCTCAGCATAACGTTACAACATAGATTATCACTCAAGCACCTCTCCCTCACTGTGTAATGGGCCGAGTAGTCTTTCATCGCTGCGTTGTAGTTCCACAGTAGGGGACAAGCATATTTCACCTCTGTATGTATTCCAGGCAGCCCAGTTACGATTCCATTTTTTTGGGCATCCTCTGTGTTTGAACACATCTTTTTCAGCGATCATAGCTCTATCCATATCGGCGACCCAATCCCTGACAGCTGGTGTTTCACCCACATCCCATTTTTGTGCAATGTTTTGTCTTGCCAAGGCCCATCCCAGTGAAACCCACGCTTTCTCAGTCTGGGTGAGGTCTGTAGCCTCCCAAATGTTTAGTAAGCATAGTTTCGAGGTAATCGTCAGTTTTTTCCCCCCAGCGTTCCCCAATCGGCCTGTAATTTTATTCAAGTATGCCTGGGTACTGGGCACTCCCAGATGGTATGAAAAAAGGTTCCCTCCTGACCGCAGTGTCTGAGGCAATAGGGGTCCGGTCTCTTACCCATCTTGGCCAGGACCCCCGCGGCCAAGTAAACTCGATGCAGGACTTTTAGTTGGACTAGCCGCAATCTCATAGGGATAGCAACCTCCCTTGGGGAAACTATGGCGTCTCGCCAGTCCTCCTCCTCTAACTCGCCCAAGTCAACCTCCCAGCACTGCTGCAGGCGCATAAGAAGATCAGGGCGGTTGTTAATCAATTTTTTATACGTTAGGGATATGGCCTTCTTGACCATGGGGTCAAGTATCAGTCTATTTTCCAGCGGGGAAGCATCAGGAAGGGGACCACCCCCAGGTATTGCTGATTTAAGTGCGTGGCTAATTTGCAAATATCTGAATGTTTCGGTTGATGCAAGGTCATACTCTATCTGCAAATCCGCGAATGTGACCAAGCCCCTAGAGTTCCACATGTCCCCACTGTTGAAATCCCGATCAAGTCCCATTTATCAAACTCGGGACTCGTTCTCAGTCGCCCCAACTGCTCGGGTTCCCAGAGAGGAGTTGCCCGTGTGATTTTGTTATTCCAGCTAATGGAGCAAGAACTCACAATGAGACTTGCTCGTAAGCAATCTTCTCACAGTATTAATTTATTAAACTTTGTAATGTCTCTACAAACAAATGCACACATGAACACTATCCTAGAGAAGCTTGCCTATGTGTTTAAACTAATAAGTAACGCTTGTCTAAATCTAAAATGGCCGCTAAGCGCGGGAATTTCATTGCGCATGTGTCAACCATATCACGTGGTATGACGTCTTTCTTTGCTTGGAGGGAAATCTTTGCTTCTGCGCAGAGTGTATTAAAATGGCTGCTTAATGTTTTCACGTGCTAAAGCTTGCGCATATGCTGCAATTAAAACTGTGGTATTCTAATAAATGGGAATAGAGTAGACAAAGTGGGTATACAGTGAAAACATTTATTTTGTGATTTTAATATTTTTTTCTTTGACTTTTTATTAGTTTATAAATGGGACTGGGTTGGTTGAACTGCAGCTCGAGAGACATTGGTTCTGCACATGCGCCCTGCAAGGCTGACCAGAGGAAGCGATGAAGTCAACTTGGAAGCCCTCCAAGGTCGCAAAGCCTGGTTCACAAGTTCATCTGAAATGTACCTGAAGTCGAAACAATTGTATACAAAATGTATTACGGAATCAATGGGAAACGGGTGGGAAATAAAGCAAATGTATTAAAATGTGATGGGCGGTATTCTAAAACAATGGGCTTAAAGAAATTGAACTAAATTGACATGGTGTGAGGATCAACCCCCTGTCCCCGTCCAATCAGAAGTAGTGGGCCCATAATTTGGAAACATTAATGGGAGGTACCTGGGAGTAGAAGGGTATAATAGATATAGAATTAGCTAATTAGTTAGTTCGAGATCAGAGTTTTTTGGTGCTCGACGAGCTGATCGATTGCAGACTGAACCGCTGTCCAGAGAGGTCCTGAGGTGGGGGCGGCGGATTCCTAGAAGACGACTCGAGAGAAGCAAGGAGAAGCGAAGTATCAGAGAGGGGAACGACGCAGGCGTCGTTGATAGAGAGGTCACCTGTCCTGTCCTGAACCTGGTCCGGAGGTCTTTGGTCTTCATCCTTCTTGGGACCTATCTTTCCAACTCCTTGGCCAAGGGGTTTGGTTTCTCGCACCTTTAGGAAAATATAAATGCAACCTTTAGCTGTGCTGGTGTCTCTATCTTCTTCTTTCTGAGGAACCGTCATTGATCGATAATTGATTATTATGCTTCATCCTTGATATACGATTAAGTATCATGTGGTTCTGTATTTTACTCTGCTAAAACTTTAGATAAACATTTTAAACTTCCTGACTCAGTGATTATTTAGAAATTATGAATTGTAATGAATGTCACTCATTTTAAACTTCCCAATTATCAAAGGGTCCATTGGTAAGTCATTACTCTTCAATCAGAAAAGTAATTGGTAGCAGGGATATTGATAAAGAGTACAACTGACCCACCAGCGGAAATTGCTAGCGTAGTATGAATGAATGGGCCCAGGTGAGTATTCGGTGTATGAATGCTTGTTGCTAGTAACCCGCTGGATCAGTTTTCTGGTTATCAGAGGATGGTTGTACTTTGTTAATTGGGTAATGAGAATTTTATTTTTATAAACTAACATCCGTTTGTTCAAAAGTTTTGTTTTATGTTGTCCAGAATTCCCGGGGAAAATTGAATAGCGGATGGTAAGTGGAAGCCATACTGCAGTGAGGTTATCTGTCAGGCAGAAATAGTACTGAAAAGTTAAGCAGGGCTATCAGTACTTGTTAGGGACTCTATGCGTGTGAGTAATAGCAAAGGAATACGCTGGTAAAAATTTGATGTTATATCACCTAGAAAGGGTAACATTGAAGAAGTAGCAGGTATTTCTGAAGCTTACGTGAAGAGTAAACGGAAGGGTTTTACTCGTAGTGTATGTTTAGTAAACGGAAAAGTTTTACTAAAGTATGAGAGAAACTATCCTTTTCAATTTAGCGAAACTGACACGATAGCGAATGTTTTATGTTGTTACTGAATTTTAATAAGAAGTACAAAGAAAATAAAGCTTTGCGTACGATTTTGTAAAGGGAGAGTCAGCTGCCGGAGAGGAAGCTGACGTCACAAAACGCCGCGCTGCGATTGGTTGAAACAGCGGGCGTGGAAAGACTCTTGTAAAGGAGGGGTCAGTAGTCAGGAGTAATACTGACGTCACAGGTGTCGCGCTGGGATTGGTCGAAACATCGAGGGACAGAGAAGTGCAGATTGTAAAGGAGGGGTTGTCAGACAAACGTCACAAAAAGGCCGCGCTAGGATTGGTTCAGAGACAAATGTTAGTTGGAATTTAATTGGTTGTTAGCATAGAAGTCGAAATCCTAGTGGATAGTGGAGAATATATGTGGAAACGTGATCCGACTTTAACAGGAACCCGTCCAGACAAGAGATTCTTAGGTTTTGTAGAATATAATTCGATACATAGATATTTACCCAAAATGTATGGAGAAAAGAGAAAAATGTCATTTCTACAGAAGGTTAAAAATTATTTTAAGAAAGATAAACCCATCAAAACTAGAGAAGGAATTATCATTCCACCAGCAAAAACGCCCGCTTCATTCATGATGATGGAGAAGTGTGGCTCAATGGTTAGAGCGGCAGACCCTGATGCAGAGATCTGGCCCGGGACCAGGGTTCAATCCCTGCCTCAGCGGGTCTTGGGCTCAATTTCCTCGGACCTGATAATTCTCGCCTCGGTGCCTATTCTAATCATGGGTCCCACTCTGCAACTCTGGGCAATAGCTTGCTTAATCTCCACAACGGCCCCAACAGCGCTGGGATGCCTGGCTTCACCCTGGGGGTGCCCAGGAGTGGACATTTCACAGGGAAAAGCCAGGAAGGGTTCCACAGCGGTATGCGTACAGCGCCTGGACACCCCTTTGGGGGTATGGGTGCGCTTTACAAGTACAAATTTCATTTCATTCATTTCATTTCATTCACTTGCGTGTGGTTAGAAAATTGGATAGAATATACCAAAAATGACGGAATATTAGCATTCCCAGAGAATGGTACTTTCAATGGGAGACTTCTTCAAAATTTGAGATTGAGGATGAATGATTTAGAACCCAGACCAAGATTAACGCAATACGAAGCCTTAGAAGAATGGGAAACCGAGGCATTTGAACGTGACCGAGCAAGAAGCAGTAGGGGTTATCGGGGATTTTTTCCTAGATACCAAAATGAGTCAAGAGATGGTCAAATGAAGCAGTGGAGAAGAGCGATGCTTACAGAGGGTTTGTATCCAGTATTTATGACAGAAGAGTCATTAGGAGGTAAATGCACAGAGAAGACAAAACATTTGACAGGGTTTGGAGATTCTGAAGATGAATTTATGGAAGAAATATTAAAGAATCCACCACCATATCAGGAAGGGACAAGTGGATGCACCCCAAGCGCACCACTTTTAAAAACACCATTGGTACCGCAAGTATTGCATAATCCACCAGTTAATAGGGTACTTCAGGATAAAGAAAATGAGGCTATAGACAAAAACAGAGCAGAATTGATACAGAAAATAACACAGCTGAATGTACATCCTGATTCCCCGACCATACCTGTAACAATTGGTCCCGTGGTTCCCTTATACGGGGACAAGGTAAATTATCCGAAACCATTAGTGATGCCTACACCTGTAGAAATCCCTAAACCTGAACCTGTAATAATTGATGATCAAATGAGTGATTGTGAATCTATGATATCCTTAATGGATTTACCAATTCGAGGATCTGTAAATAGTACTCCTAGAAGAATAACACCTGGTTGCTCCAAAGATGTAACTATAGTAACATCATCTGGAACTCAGAGTGCCACAGTAGTAACACCAGAAGACTTAGAAAGATGGGCACAAGGATCAGACAGACAGAGTTCACCCCCAAAGATCATGGACATCTACAAATTAAAAGTCGAGTTAGAAGAAATGATAGCAGGAAATGTGGGAGTAGATCGTTTAAATACTTACGATGAAGAAGAGCTATTGTTTGTATGCAGAAGCATCACTAGAAATGTAAAAATATTTCATGAGAAATTATCAGATTTGGCCTTACAGATGGGAATTGAAATAGGGAAGTCAAAAGTACTACAGAAACCCTATAGAGCAGACTTTTCTGACAAAGATTTAGAAAACATGAATGCCTCTGGCCGAAAATTACAAGTAAAAGATTTAATGTCAGTATTACAGAAATGGGGAGATCTAGATAAATGGAAAACTAGATGGACAAAGAAAAAGGAAGAGGCACGGTACAGTAGAACAACTTCTGAATATTTATTGAAAGAAACAGGGAAAGCAGATCAGATGTACCCGATGCGAGAAGTACCTGGAGGAGGTTATGTACATGTCCCATGGAGTAGACAGGATATTTTATCATTTACGAATGATTTCCCAAAGTTGAGAGAAAAGCCAATTGAATGGTACAAGCAGGTTGAGAGGTTTGTGAAAGTGTCAAAGGTATTGTTAAAGGACTTGGATGGTTTGTTCGACATAGTGGTACCTGCCGATTTGTGGACAGATTGTAAGATTACGGTTGACTGGCCGAGTGAAGAGTATCCTAGAGATCCAAAGACAGGTGCTCCATCAAGTGATGTGATGAAAAAGTATCAGCAGGTGATAACTTACCTGAAAGGGGAAATACCACCGAAAGAAACGGATTGGGTGAAAATAGACAGGACTACCCAAGAAGCAAGTGAATCAGTACATGCCTATTATGAACGCCTATTGCAGGTATTCAAACAGTATAGTGGATTTGAGGACATTGGAGATAAAAACATGAGTCAGTTTGTTTATCGATTTGTTTATGGTTTAAAGCCAGAGATTTGTCAGATGATTAAACAGCACATGTTGTGCTGGCAAGGGAAACCCATTGATGAAATTTTGAAATATGCGAAATATTGTGGAGACGACACTGAGGATAGGCACAAGAAACTACAAGAGAAAGTGATGTGGGCTCAAGTGAAAATGGCTGAGCGACAGGGAATTAATTTGGATAATCCAACTGATAATCAGGGAAAAGATTCTGGAACAAATGGTGACACAGGAAATGGTGGTAAAGTGAGAGGACGAATGAGTAGAGAATAGGCTAAAAAGAAATTTCCTTGTCATGGATGCGGAAAGTTGGGGCATTGGAAGGATGAATGTAAAAAGATTCGAAATAATAATGGCCCAAATCATAATTTAAATCCACAGACGCAGAATGATTCACAGCAGGGTGTAAATCCTCAGAGTCAGTTGCCACCTTGAAGCATTCCTGGTAAATGAATCCAAGACTCAGGGATGCCATATCCAAGATGTTTAATCCAAGAGAGAAGATCTCATCCAACAGCAAGCAGTATTCATTAACAACTGACTAGTTACAGAACCTTCTAATGCCTGGAATATAATGTCATGTCTAGGATTCCAAATTGACATAGCATTAGACATTCATGACATAACACTCTGTGATAACTATAGAAATGGGATTCCAAATAAGTGAAATACCACACATCTCCCTTCCTTACATTTAACATAAAGTAACTATCAGTGACACAAAACTTTAAATTGATTAAACAAAATCAGCGAGATATCCAGGTCTCCTAATCACCCTGGATGAACTTCTAGCTTTTTTAGACGCTTCATCCACAATTAGCTTGGGACACATGGAAGTATGATCCTCATTTGATGAATCCACATTTTTATCACCATCAACATTACCTTTAACAACCACCACTCTGTTTAGATTCCAAATGCGATGATCTTGAGTTTGTAAAGCATTATTAAAGATCTTAATGACTTTGATAGGTTTCATAAATTTAGTTGCAGAACCTCCTACTATACCAGGACGCTTAATCATAACCCAATCACCTATTTTTACTTCAGTTTTCTTTACAGCATTCTTGACATCAAAGTATTCTTTCCTCTTTCTGGCTTTTTCTTCTTCCATTCTCTGTACTAGAGATTTATCACAGACACTCTCTTTACCCTTTCCCAATTCATACTTGTTAACCCAATGTGGTTCTACACATGTATTTGGCACTCTACCACGAAATAATAAGAAGGGAGTTTTTCCCGTCGTAGTATGGGGAGATAATCTATACTCTTCTATTTTCACCATGACCTCTTTTTTCCAATCTAAAGACATAGGGGCCGATTCCGATCTCGGTCGGAGGCGGACCCAATACCATTCGGTCGGGAAAAAAGCCATGCGAAAGCCTGTTTCCCGACCGAACCGTACGCGGGTCCGGCCGAGCGAGTACGATGCGAATTCGCCGACCGACTCGTCCGGGCGTCCCGACAACTCCGACCGACTCGCTCGGACTCGAACCGCTCCGACCGACTCGGTCGGACCCGATTCGCACCGCGCAATGGAGACGCTTTCCGGCCGGGTAAGTACGATGCGCACCTCGACCGCTCCGACCGACTCGCGCCGTCCGACTCGAACTCGCTGTCGGAGCCGTACTTTGGGGGTCCGTGTCGGACCCCCTGTACGCGTACCCGTGCGAGGCGCACACAGGGGGACCCAAGGGTCCCCCTACCTGTGCGTGTACGCCGCGATGCGCTTCGCGGCGTACTCGCTGTAGGGGCGCCCTTGTCCGCCTCGCACCCATTGGAGGCAATGGGAGCCCGCGTACGCGTTGTACGACCGGCTCCCATTGACTTCAATGGGAGTCCGACCGACTCGTGTCCGATAACATACGGACGCATCGTACTCGTACGGTCGGACTGCACGGGTCCGATTCGGTCGGAAATCTCTCCGGGTCCGGCTCGGTCGGAGAGATTTCCGGCCCGAATCGGAATCGACCCCATAGACTTGGCCAAAACTATGGTTTCTTTAATGACCTTGTTGAATCTCTCAACCATACCATTTGCCTCGGGATGATAAAGAGAACACGTTTTATGTCCAATACCCCTAGAAAATAGAAAATCCTCCACCTCTTTAGAAATTAATTGTACACCATTGTCTGTCAAAATGGATACAGGTAGGCCTTCTCTGGCAAATAGACTTTTCAAACACTGGATAACATTGTTGGAATCAACAACAGATAAGAAAATCTCACGCCACCTCGAATACATATCAATCACAACTAATAAATATGTTTGCGTCTCCTTACCATGAATTGGGCCAACAATATCCAAGGCAACATCTTGCCAAGGTCCATTAGGACGCCTTCTTAAAATCATGGGCTGTATATGTGTACGCTTAGATTTATCACTCAGAGTACATGGTACGCAATTTCTTATAACACGTTCTACCATCTTACCATTCCAGGCCACCAATATGACATCCGTAATCTCTCCTTGCTTTTAGATAGACCGGAATGAGCGACATGTACTAAATCAAACAATTCCTTTCTAAGACTGTTAGGTGGAATTAACTTCGTGCCACGAAACAACAATCCATTTTCCACAGATAGCTCATTGCGTATGACCCAAAAAGGTCTAGTAAATTCTGAAAACTAAGAAGGGTACGCTGTTCCCCAAAGGAGATGGAAAAACAGGAGGGGGACCACAGGAGGGGAGTCCTCCTAGACGGAACTAGAGTCCTCACACACCCAGCAAGCTAGGTGTCATGCTTCATCATATGGACTCGCTCCTCGTCAGGTCGGTGGTGCAATACCCGACGGGCACCCATAAAGGGGCTCTTTGGCGGAGATCTTCTGTTCCTGCCGTATGGTGCTGTGGGTGTGAGGGCCCTAGAGGTGAGTGTAGATGCGAATAAGTGGTTAAAAAAGGTTGGATAATCCAAAAAATGAATTTAATGGGATGGTTATCCACCTTATTAAAAATACAGAAGAGCGGCTGCTCGCTGGCTAAATAAACCAGAGGAGCAAAGCTCGGCTCTAAAAAATGGTCGACATGTTTCACGCAATATGATCAAACTATGATGCTATGCATTTCTTCAGGACCTATAGGAAACTATCTACACGAGGTGGTAAGGTGGAGGAGTTCCTACCTACCACTGTTCCTATTTGCGGCCACGCAGTCCCGCCAAATCTAGTTGTGACCTAGACAGGGATGACAAAAGCAATGACAATTAAAATTGGTACTCTGTGGGAGACAGAGTATGGTCATCCTTAAATCCCCGCAGCGAGTAATCCATCAGGTTAGTGCAAAAATAATAAAGCTAAACCATTTTTAGTGAAAACAATGGAAAAGTATTTTTTAAAAACTAATATACAAATATACAGCATGACTGGAGGAAAACGTAATAAAAGAGGAAATCAAACAAGTACAGTATGCGGTGCCTCACCTAACTAGGTGATGGCGCTTGCTCCTGTGGTACCCTCAGTCCTTGACACCTTAATGGTTGGTGTCCTATATAAGGGGAAATGGAGCAATCATCGTGATGAAAACACAGTAAAGGAGCCCATCAAGGCAAACTAAACAGCAAGTAGATCCCCACTCCTGAGACAGACGGGCCAGCAGCCTCGCTTCCACCAAGGTTCTAACAGCGCTAGTCCATAAATGTCCATAAATGTCAACAGATCAACACAAGGTCGTGAATGCAACAGACGGTGAGGGCTGGCACGGCGAACGGAACTCACAACCCAAGGGTAGTGTAAGTGTCCGTTCTCCCAAAACCCACCCAAACCGCCCGCACCCCACAGTTAACAGCTGTCCCAAGCCCGTGATGCTAGGGGGGATGCCAAGCGCAAAAATGTGGATACACACAATCGAAGCCCGCTGAGGTGTACAGGGCCAACACGGTCAAGCGAACCACTCACCTGTCCTCTTGAGGACGCCAGCTGGAAAACTACCCCCTGCGCCGGGCTGAGGAACCAGAGCGGTGCGTGACAGCTGTGCGGGAGTTTTAAAGAGTACCGCTAAACTGATTAGAAAGCCAGGTCAGCTGGTAAGATTCTGCGTAACATAGCGTCAAGTCACGTGGTGAACCTGACGTGGGACCGAAGTACTCAAAGCTGCAGCCCTAAAATCGTGGCGGCCATCTTATAGGGGGCATTAATAACAGCTTAGAGCCAAAATGTGAGGACATTTTACATGTAGAGGGCAGACAAGCCAATTTAGGTGGAGGCATAGTAAGGGGAGTACACACAGAGGTAGTCCGTACCTTGTGGACCTGCGGACTTGTGCACACTTCACCAGATGCATTTCAATCCCAAAACAAAGGGAGACACCAATCCAATTCAGAGCGAGACGAAAAGGGGGGGCAACAAACAAGATGATGTAAATACAGACAATGAGGCAATTCAATCCTATTATGGCCCAGTAACTCACCCCACAACGTGCGGAAGACTAGTAAGAATAATGGTAAGCTGAAAGGGTATTCACTAGGCAATATGGACACAGAGGGGATGGAAAAAGGAAAAAGTGAGGATATAATGGTATTGTCTAACAGTGTTCCTAATGTAGCCCGCTATCTATTTTTCAGGGCCACCCAGGGTATATTGTCATTAAGGCCGCATGTGTCAGTAGATAACCGGTAAACCCATCTCTGTTCGAGCCTGAATAATGCTTGGTGAGTGATCTTAGGGTGTGATTCAAGTACCATCCATTTGAGGGTGTCTACCTTATGGTTAAGGTCCCTAAAATGTGTGTACAGTTTTGTAGTTGTCTTCATGCACCTCACATTGCTCTTGTGTTCGGTAATGCGTATCTTAACTTGCCTCATCGTCATACCAATGTATTTTCTGTCACAAGGACATGTGATAAGGTAAATACATCTTGATGTATTGCAGTTAGTGTGTCTTTTAAGTTTCCATAAGAAATTATCAGACAGTTTGATCTCCTTATGAGCAGCTGTCTGATCACAGACTGAGCACGTCCCGCAAGGATAGTGACCTGTAACTGGTGGTAGATCCCACAGGGTCCGCTGGACACTTAATTCCTTAGTCTTGGGCCGGGTATGTACAAGAATGTCCTTAAGGTTGAGAGTGCGTTTAAAGGCAAATCTCGGTGGAGGGAGACTCAAATCACCCGTGTTAACTATACCCCAGTGTTTCTTAATTGTTTTTTTGATTAAAGGGGAATTATGAGTGAATAAGGTGACGCAGGTAAGTATCTCTGTAGGTTCTTTGGTCGAGACCTGGAGCAGTGCCTCTCGCGGGTTGTTCATTGCTCTTTTGTAGGAGTTCCTAACCTGTTGAGCTGGATAACCCCTCTCTCCCAATTTGTGTTGTAACAATTTTGCCTCTGTTTTGTAGTCAACCAGGGTGCTACAGTTTCTCCTGGCACGGAGAAACTGTCCAAAAGGGAGATTATTCCTAAGTGCTCTTGGGTGATGACTATCATAGAGGAGCAGGCTGTTCCTGTCTGTCGCTTTCCTATACAAGGTTGTGCTTAGACCAGTATTGGTGAGTAATATCCTCAAGTCCAAAAAGGGGATATTAGAGCTGGATATAGTGTGTGAGAACTTCAAAAAGGCATTCTTTGTATTGATCCAATTACAAAATGCCTCACAGGTTGTCATATCCCCTTTCCATAGAATGAGGATATCGTCAATATACCTCTTCCAAAATGTCAAATTGTCTCTGTAAGGGTTGTTGGAGTTCATAATGACATTCTCTTCAAAAGTGGCCATATAAAGACAGGCCACACTAGGGGCAAAGGTACTCCCCATGGAAGTACCTTGGGTCTGATGGAACAATAGTGTCTCGTACTCAAAAAAGTTTTCAGTCAAGGCTAAGGTGGCACAGTCCATGATGAAAGGGATGGGGGTGGGGGAAGACCAGACCTCTTTGAGTAAACTTGACTCCACTGCCTCCAAAGTAGCGCGTTGTGGAATATTTGTATACAATGCCTCCACATCCAGAGTGACCAGTAAGTCCACCCCAGCTCTACCTTCAATATTGTCAATGATGCGGAGGACATCAGTGGTGTCCTGCACGAAGGAGGGTATCTTCTTGACCAAGGGCTGGAGAAAGTAATCACAGAATCTGGAAAGCGGCTCTAGCAAGGACCCTATACCTGACACTATTGGTCTCCCCGGGACTGGTATGGTATTCTTGTGGATCTTCGGGAGGGTGTAAAAGTAAGGTGTCTTAGGGTCCTTGGTCATGAGGAACTCGGCTTCCTTCTTAGTTATCCATCCACTGCTCTCAGCCTCAAAAACCAAGGTGGCAATCTCAGCTGCCAGTCTGGGTGTGGGGTCCACTGTTAGAGGGGTGTAGTGGTTGGTATTATCCAATTGACGTCTACATTCTCTATCATAATCCATAAGAGATTGGATCACAATGGCCCCACCCTTATCAGCCTGTTTAATGATGATATTGGGGTCATCTGCTAGTCTCTTGGCTGCCTCTTTTTCGACATTTGATAGATTATGGAAGAAAGGAGTTCTAGGAATGTCAGTCAACTCCTTGAGAACTGCACCTTCAAATGCTAAAATCTCAGGGGGGATCATACTATTGTTGGGGGTGAACCTAGAAGGATTACGCAAACCAGTGTCATCTTGTTCCAGAGTGACTTTGTCGTGAAAGAAGGCCTTAAGTCGTACCTTCCTGAAAAATCCTGTAGTTCACACATCTCAGTAAATTTGTCAGGTGATGGTGTGGGGACAAATCCCAAACCCTTTTCTAGGACTGCCTTTTCGGTGATAGTAAGGGGTCTAGTTGAGAAATTAACTACTAGACCCTCCTCCCCCTGCTCATGCTCCTTGTCTCTACTGCAGGTGGGGTCTGGTCCTGCCATTGCACTCCCTTCTGTGCTCCTCTTCTTTGCCCTCTTCCTTTGCCCCAGCCTCTGCCTAAAAAAGGGGGGTTATTCATTAGAAAGTATTGTGGAGGGCCTGGAGGGTACATTGGATATTGCCAAGGTGGAGGAACAGGACCATGAAAAATGGGCCCATTGTCATAATTGGGGTACGGTTGGAAGTTGGGACGGCATTGGTTGTGGTTGCCCAAACTCCCAGTGCTCCCAGTGCTGGAATCACTGTTGGATGATCCCCTTCTACTGCCATTGTCAGAACTATCATCGGAGAAGTAGCTATTCTTAGATGTAGTATAGTCATCCTTAAGGTAAGGGTAGACCTTTTCCTTATCAAACTTGGCTACATCTTTTTGCAATTTCGCAACCTTTTGTTTTAACAGGTACTCTCTGTTCTCTGTGATTTCATTATTAATCTTCGTTAGTTTAGATAAAAAGGCAGTTTTGGGAGTGGATGATTTCAAGGCAGCTTCCGCCGTTTGTATTCTTACAAGGAGGGCATCAGCCAATCTTTTAGCGGTGTTAATAATTAAGACCAGTAGATCTTTAGTACACTTCCATGATACTTGGCACCAATCCTTTTTAAAAGGCCCATCCTCTAGAAAAATTCTAGGTAAGCTGTTAACTATGAGGCCATGGGGTGCGATGTTCGCCCGTAAATATTCGGTCATTAGGGCTCCATGTAAGGTAATCTTGAGCCATTCCTTTTTCAAAAGCGTAATCGCTGTCCAGTCATCTGCTAGTGACCCTGAGGCCACGAACCCTCCAGAGCCTAAAATGGAGGGTGCTGTTCTCAAAATGTCAGCGATAGCTTCCTCATCGAAACTAAGGCCAGGGGTATCCTCCATTGTAAATAGGGAACCCAACTATCCACCCTTGAATTAAGGACGTGGTATAGTGCACAAATTAATGGGCCAACCGGTATAGGAATACAATGGTTGGTAACCTAATCAAAAGTCCCACGGGGGTCACCCGTGCAGCAACGTATCAAACAAGGAGAGGGACTAAGAGGGCTGTTTAACGGGGTCCAGCGTACATGCCCAGATACTGTAAACTAAGAAGGGTACGCTGTTCCCCAAAGGAGATGGAAAAACAGGAGGGGGACCACAGGAGGGGAGTCCTCCTAGACGGAACTAGAGTCCTCACACACCCAGCAAGCAAGGTGTCATGCTTCATCATATGGACTCGCTCACCAAGCATTATTCAGGCTCGAACAGAGATGGGTTTACCGGTTATCTACTGACACATGCGGTCTTAATGACAATATACCCTGGGTTGCCCTGAAAAATAGATAGCGGGCTACATTAGGAACACTGTTAGACAATACCATTATATCCTCACTTTTTCCTTTTTCCATCCCCTCTGTGTCCATATTGCCTAGTGAATACCCTTTCAGCTTACCATTATTCTTACTAGTCTTCCGCACGTTGTGGGGTGAGTTACTGGGCCTTAATAGGATTGAATTGCCTCATTGTCTGTATTTACATCATCTTGTTTGTTGCCCCCCCTTTTCGTCTCGCTCTGAATTGGATTGGTGTCTCCCTTTGTTTTGGGATTGAAATGCATCTGGTGAAGGGCGCACAAGTCCGCAGGTCCACAAGGTACGGACTACCTCTGTGTGTACTCCCCTTACTATGCCTCCACCTAAATTGGCTTGTCTGCCCTCTACATGTGAAATGTCCTCACATATTGGCTCTAAGCTGTTATTAATGCCCCCTATAAGATGGCCGCCACGATTTTAGGGCTGCAGCTTTGAGTACTTCGGTCCCACGTCAGGTTCACCACGTGACTTGACGCTACGTTACGCAGAATCTTACCAGCTGACCTGGCTTTCTAATCAGTTTAGCGGTACTCTTTAAAACTCCCACACAGCTGTCACGCACCGCTCTGGTTCCTCAGCCCGGCGCAGGGGGTAGTTTTCCAGCTGGCGTCCTCAAGAGGACAGGTGAGTGGTTCGCTTGACCGTGTTGGCCCTGTACACCTCAGCGGGCTTCGATTGTGTGTATCCACATTTTTTAAGGGATTTTTAAGGGACTTTTGCGCTTGGCATCCCCCCTAGCATCACAGGCTTGGGACAGTGGGTCCGAGCTGTTAACTGTGGGGTGCGGGCGGTTTGGGTGGGTTTCGGCAGAACGGACACTTACACTACCCTTGGGTTGTGAGTTCCGTTCGCCGTGCCAGCCCTCACCGTCTGTTGCATTCACGACCTTGTGTTGATCTGTTGACATTTATGGACTAGCGCTGTTAGAACCTTGGTGGAAGCGAGGCTGCTAGCCCGTCTGTCTCAGGAGTGGGGATCTACTTGCTGTTTAGTTTGCCTTGATGGGCTCCTTTACTGTGTTTTCATCATGATGATTGCTCCATTTCCCTTATATAGGACACCAACCATTAAGGTGTCAAGGACTGAGGGTACCATAGGAGCAAGCGCCATCACCTAGTTAGGTGAGGCACCGCATACTGTACTTGTTTGATTTCCTCTTTTATTACGTTTTCCTCCAGTCATGCTGTATATTTGTATATTAGTTTTTTAAAAATACTTTTCCATTGTTTTCACTAAAAATGGTTTGGCATTATTATTTTTGCACTAACCTGATGGATTACTCGATGCGGGGATTTAAGGATGACCATACTCTGTCTCCCACAGAGTACCAATTTTAATTGTCATTGCTTTTGTCATCCCTGTCTAGGTCACAACTAGATTTGGCGGGACTGCGTGCCCGCAAATAGGAACAGTGGTAGGTAGGAACTCCTCCACCTTACCACCTCGTGTAGATAGTTTCCTATAGGTCCTGAAGAAATGCATAGCATCATAGTTTGATCATATTGCGTGAAACATGTCGACCATTTTTTAGAGCCGAGCTTTGCTCCTCTGGTTTATTTAGCCAGCGAGCAGCCGCTCTTCTGTATTTTTAATAAGGTGGATGACCATCCCATTAAATTCATTTTTTGGATTATCCAACCTTTTTAACCACTTATTCGCATCTACACTCACCTCTAGGGCCCTCACACCCACAGCACCATACGGCAGGAACAGAAGATCTCCGCCAAAGAGCCCCTTTATGGGTGCCCGTCGGGTATTGCACCGCCGACCTGACGAGGAGCGAGTCCATATGATGAAGCATGACACCTAGCTTGCTGGGTGTGTGAGGACTCTAGTTCCGTCTAGGAGGACTCCCCTCCTGTGGTCCCCCTCCTGTTTTTCCATCTCCTTTGGGGAACAGCGTACCCTTCTTAGTTTACAGTATATGGGCATGTACGCTGGACCCCGTTAAACAGCCCTCTTAGTCCCTCTCCTTGTTTGATACTAGTAAATTCTGAACCATCCTTAATACTAGTCCATCCATTTTTTATTAGAGACATTACTTCACACAGAGTTGCATCAAGATCCAATTCCTCACACCACCTCTTCTCCGAAATGATATCATGGTCCACCACGCACACCCATTCATCTTCATCATCCAACGCAACATCTTGTGTATGATCTTTGGTAACTAGACGTGACAACACATCAGCTACTCCATTATCAATTCCTGGAATGTATTTGATCGTAAAACTATATTCTTGTAAACCAATAATCCATTTAGTTATCCTACTAGAAATTAAGTCCAAACCCTTCTTACTAAAAATTCCTACCAAAGGTTTGTGGTCAGTGTGTACTTCAAAGTCTAAACCCCAAAGGAATTTTTAACGTTTTTTTATTGCCCAAAACACTGCCAGTGATTCCCTTTCAACAACAGAGTAACGAGTTTCAGGATCCCTCAAACTCCTTGATAAGAACATTATAGTTTGCATTCCACTTGGACCACGTTGTTGCAACACTGCACCTAAGCCTTTCTCACTGGCATCAGTAATTAAAATGGATTTACTCGTGGGATTAAAACTTCTAAGGGAAGGTGCCTGATCAAGCTTTCCTTTGATAGCAATAAATTCTTTCTCACAGAGATCGGACCACACAAAATCTACCCCTTTGCGCAACAAATGCCTCATATTGACAGTAGCATCAGCAAAACCCATCACAAATTTAGCATAGTACTCAATCATGCCTAAGAATTTCATCAACTCCGTCTTGTTTGAGGGTGAACACATATTTGTAATGGTGTTGATTAAGTCAGCTTTAGGTTTAACTCCTTCACCAGTTATATTATGTCCCAAATAATTAATTGAGTTGGATCTAAATTTGCACTTTTCAGCTTTGACAGTAAGATTGTGTTTGCACAGACTCTTTAATACAGATTTAAGCCTTAAATCATGCTCAGACTCATGCTTAGCATAAATTAGAATATCATCCTGGTATATACACACACCAGGAAGATCCTTAAGTACTTTTTCCATTACTCGCTGAAACACGGATGAAGCAGACTCCAATCCAAATGGCATCCTCATAAACCTAAAGGTACCGAAAGGTGTAATGAAAGATGTGTAGTCTCTGCATGATTCCTCTAACTCTATCTGATGGTAAGCAGATGTAACATCAATGGTGCTGAAAACCTTTGCACCATCAAGTAGCACTAATAATTCAGTAATATTCGGCAAGGGGTATCGATCTACTACAACACATTTGTTGAGTTGCCTCAAATCAATGCAGAGACGTAAATCCCCATTGGGTTTTCGTGCGGCGACAACCGGAGCCAACCATTCTGACCCCTCAACTTCTTCTATAATTCCCCAATCTTTCAGTTTTTTAATCTCCATTTTCATATCTTCTCTAACAGAGAGAGGCACATTCCTAACTTTACAACACACAGGTATGGCATCTCTTTTTAACTGAATCTTATGCTTATAACCCTTTAAACAGCCTAGATTTTCTTTAAAGACATCAGGAAATTCAGCCCTTAGATTATGCACAAATTCATCATTACTGTTTCTAGCCACTGAATGAACTATATCTCTAAGTTGTATGGGTGGATCAGCATTAGGATCCAGAAACACTCCCAGATCACCTTGATGTATCCAGCTAATTATACTGTCTCCTTTCTTTGACACGTAAATCTTCCCAGACACCAATCTTTCCTTATACTCTATGTGTCCCACGAAATATCCATGCAGCTTAATAGGCTCGCCCCCATATGCTAAAGGGATGATGTCCGCTTTCATTAAAGTAATTTTTCCCTTCAACATGTTGTTATAAAATTCATTAGAGATAATAGTGATTTTTGCACCAGAGTCGAATAACACTCTAGTCCTTTCCCCTTCAACTAAGATTTCATCAAAAGGAAAAGATTTATTAGTGCAATTATTTGTGACTTGGACTACTATCTGCCCACATTCAAAATCTTCAGAGCTAGATCCACCCATAGCACCTTCGTAAATTTCAACCTCCTTAACTTTAGGCTTGAATCTAGTTTTACATAACGCAGTAAGGTGTCCCTTTAATTTACACTTGGAACAAGTTTGGTTGAGTGCAGTGCACCTTTTATCATTGGCAAGATGCCCGGCTTTGCCACACCTATAACATTTTCTCTCCGTCCACATTTTGACATCTTCTTTCCTATCCTTAAAAGACTTCACTATACGTGTGTCTTTAACTATATGGACCTTAATATCTTTTTCAGAATCTTTTTTTATAACAGCTACACATTTAAGGGAATGCTCAATCCGCTTAGCAACTGTTAAAATTTCTTCAAGAGTAGGATCATCTCTGAGCCATAATTCCTCTCTGACCTTCTCAATACTACACCCAAACATAAATTGATCTCGGATGCGCTCATCAGTGCGATCCTCAAATTTACATGACGAAGCAAGCTTTCGTAAATGAGTCACATAACCTTCAATCGACTCCTCAGTTCCCTGCATGCGCTTCGCAAATTGATACCTTTCAAGTATCGTACTTACTTTCGGAAGGTAATGTTTATCTAGTTTTTTAATACAGATTTCATAGTCATTTAAGTCTCTAGCTTCTGCTGTCGGAAGATCAGGCAAGTGGTCAAAAACATCCTGACCTTCAGATCCTAAGCAATGAAGGAGCAAAGATGACTTCCTTTCAGCACTTAGTGAGGGTCCACAGACCCTAGCATACCTTTCAAAAATGACTTTCCACTTTTTCCACTGTATGGATGGAGTTCCAGGACTAGATAGAAAGAAAGGTGCCGCTGTAACGTTTTGCATATTACAAACTGTAATGGAAACTACAAATGTAAAATAACGTGAGTGACACTGAAGTTCTATTAATAATGCACACTGAGTTCCCAGAAAAAATGTGCGTGTCACTGAAGCTTTATTAGCAATGCACGCTGAGTTATCAGGCAAAAGTGTGCGTGTCACTGAAGTTTTATCATCAATGCACGCTGACTCACCAAGGAAAAGTGTGCGTGTCACTGAAGCTTCCTTATCAATGCACGCTGAGCTATTAAAGAAAAGTGTGCGTGTCACTGAAGTTTTATTAACAACCCACGCTGACTCACCAAGGAAAAGTGTGCGTGTCACTGAAGTTTTATCATCAATGCACGCTGACTCACCAAGGAAAAGTGTGCGTGTCACTGAAGCTTCCTTATCAATACACGCTGAGCTATTAAAGAAAAGTGTGCGTGTCACTGAAGCTCTATTACCAATGCACAAAGAGTTATCAAACACAAGTGTGCGTGTCACTGATTTAATCAACCATGCACGCAGTATAATCAACGTGTGCCGCTTCCCAGGGTAATGTGTTGAGATATCAGGCAAAAATGAGCGTAACACCGATTTTATTACTAATGCACGCAGTATAAGTAACGTGTGCGCCGCTTCTCAGAGTGGACGCTGTCACTATAATCCACCAAGGCAATATGGCCGCCACGCACACGCAGCTTGCGTGATGACGAGGACCACAATGAAAACAAAAGAGGGAGGAATTCTCTGTGCAGCTACTATCGTCGTAGCATAGCAACAAAGGGGATGACGAAAGCCGCAACAGCAAGAACAAAGATCACCAGAATGTCGACAAGGTAATAAAGTTTTCTTTCAAATACAGATGTCGTTGCAGCTCGAGCCGCGCAGCGATTAGAAATTTCCGTTGCAGCTCGAGCGGCGATAAGATTGCTGACTTCCTCCAGTTTAAAAAAAAATGACAATGGCAATCAAAGCAAAACAAGACATCCATAAAAGTAATTGCCTAATTCCAACACAGGATTTAAAAGAGCCAATGTCACGGACAATTATAGAACCGATCACGGAAGTGAAACAGTTTAAAGAGTCCAGGGTTCAGGTCAAGGCAATGTACACGCCAGTAGCGCAAAAGTCATAGGGATATCACTTAAGGAAACCTCTCAAGTGTAGCCAGATTTCAGCGCATTAAAGATTAAATCAAGTTAAGCAGATAATCGCTTAAACATGAGTTCCATCAGTTCTGAAAGCCTCAGGAAGTTGTCTTTAAGCAGCTTGCCAGTTAAATGAGACGATTTAATAATGAGTTGGTTCCTAGCACCAAGGAACATCCAAATGGAAAATATCTCTCACCAATCCTTCGTATTGAGATCTTCTCAGTACATCCTGCCGACTACGCCAGGGAAGCATTCCTGGTAAATGAATCCAAGACTCAGGGATGCCATATCCAAGATGTTTAATCCAAGAGAGAAGATCTCATCCAACAGCAAGCAGTATTCATTAACAACTGACTAGTTACAGAACCTTCTAATGCCTGGAATATAATGACATGTCTAGGATTCCAAATTGACATAGCATTAGACATTCATGACATAACACTCTGTGATAACTATAGAAATGGGATTCCAAATAAGTGAAATACCACACACCTGCTCCTATACAGGGTAATGTAAGCAGAGCAAAGCACGGTACAGACGTCGGATATCAAAGAGGAAGTGGTAAGAATGATTATGTAACTTCACAGTTTCTTTTACAGGATGATTTTTGTCAATATGACCAATGACGGTGCCTAAGAGAGGGGGAGAAGGAGTGTGTGCTTGGCGCATCCTTGCCGGTAGACCAGTCAGGTCCATATGTTGAAGGGAAGGTAAGAGGTAATGATATCACTTTCCTTTTGGACACTGGTGCTACTCGTTCTACTGTGAGAACAGCAGACATCCCAGACCTTCCTCTCTCTGGAGAAGCTATCCAAGTTGTAGGTGTAGCTAATCGTAAAATTAAAACACCTCTTACCGAACCAATGGAAGTAAAAATTGGAAATTTTAGAGAAATGCATCAGTATGTAGTGTGTGATTCCAGTCCAGTAAACTTACTGGGCCGAGATTTGTTGTGCAAAATGAATTGCACAATTTTCTGCACACCGGATGGTGTTGCAGTTCAGACCCCGGATGAAGATCATGTATATAAAATTATGATTGCAAAACAAGGTACAGAAGTAGATGAGATGTTTTCTTTGATAACAGAAGACGAGTTACCTGAAGAATTAAGAACTACAGTAAATTCCATGGTATGGGATTTCACTGGGAAAGAAGTAGGACTTATGGCCAAAATAGACCCAGTAAAAATCACTGTAAAGGAAGGTGCAATTTTCCCAAATACCAGACAGTACAAAATGAGCGCAGAAGTAAAAGCAGGAGTTGTTGAGGAAATTAACAGAATGGTAAAACAAGGCATATTAAAAGAAGTTATGAGTAGCCCTTGTAATTCACCAATCATTGGTTTGAAGATGCCTAGTGGAAAGTATAGGATTGTTCAGGATTTACGCAAAATTAATAAGATTGTGGTACCGTGTTGTCCTATAGTGCCAAATCCTGCAGTAATCCTATACCAGATCCCCTGGAGTGCAGAATGGTTTACTGTGATTGATTTATGCCAAGCATTCTTTTCAATACCATTGCACCCAGATAGGCAGTATCTCTTTTCATTTAAATTCGAGAACAAAGTCTATGTGTGGAATCGTGTTCCTCAAGGATACACGGAAAGTCCCTCCATTTTCAATCAAATACTGAAGGGGTGTTTGGAGAAGTTAGTGCTACCCAGAAGTTCCGTCTTGGTACAGTATATAGACGACTTACTGGTAGCATCCAGCACTCATGATGATTGTGTTGAAGATTCAATTGCCTTACTTAACCATTTGGCTGAGGAAGGACATAAAGTATCTCCTGAAAAACTGCAGTTTTGTACAACAGCAGTTAAGTATTTAGGACACCAAATTGAGAGGGGAAAAAGAAGGATAACCTCTGAAAGAGTAAAATTAATCAAGAGAATGCAAATGCCTGTAACTCAAAGAGAAGTGAGAATGTTCCTTGGAATAGTGGGATATTGTCGACAGTGGATAGTAGGGTTTTCTCTGCTAGCAAAGCCATTGATTCAAATGACGAAAAAGAAGGCAAAGGACCCAGTTGAGTGGGATGATGAGAGCGTAGGAGCTTTTGAAAAATTGAGAAGTGCTTTGTGTGAAGCACCTGCCCTAGGTATGCCTGATTATACAAGAGGGTTCGCGTTATTCTGTCATGAGAGAGAAAATTGTGCACTTTCAGTCCTAACTCAGAGACATGGTTTGGACAGACGTCCTATAGAATATTTTTCTGCTACATTGGACCCAGTGGCAGCAGCGTTGCCAGGCTGTTTAAAAGCAGTAGCTGCTACATGTTTGAGCATTGAACAAAGTGAATCAATTGTAATGGGACATCCTGTAAAAGTGTTTGTCCCACACTCAGTTGTGATTCTGTTGACAAGAGCCAGAACTCAGCATCTTACTCTTAGTCGGCTGACTAAATATGAGAGAATAATCTTAGGTGCTGAAAATGTGACTATCGTCAGGTGCACAATTGTAAACCCTGCTCCATTACTACCAGATCCGTATCATGAGGAAGTCAAAGATGATGAAGAGGAACATGATTGTTTACAAGTCACAGAATTGTGCACCAAACCGCGTCCTGATATACAGGAACTGCCTCTCAGGAAACCAGACAGGGAGCTGTTTAGGATGGTTCATGCCAAAGGCATGAAGATGGCAAATTAAGTGCAGCATATGCTGTATGTGAATTAACTGGAATAGTCGAAGCATCCTATTTACCAGGAGTCAAGTCTGCACAAGTAGCTGAATTAATTGCTTTGATTAAAGCTTGCAAAATTGGGAAGAATCAGAAAGTAACCATATTTACGGACAGTCAATATGGGTACGGGGTTGTGCATGACTTCGTCCAACTGTGGATGCAGAGGGATTTCATGACTTCTTCAGGATCCCCAATCAAAAATGGACAGTTTGTACAATCACCAAAAGAATTGGCGGTGGTGAAATGTGCCGCACACCAGTCAGGAGATGACTGGGTGGTAGTCGGTAACAGATATGCAGATCTGGTGGCTCAACACTGTGCCAAAAACAGGTTGTCAGTAAATAAAAAGGTTGAAAGAATGGGAATCAGCTGCCAACTTATGTTACGTGCACCACCTGTGTTTGCCAATGTGCAGCATTCCGTCCATCATCTTGTGTGTTTTGCATTTCGCCCTAAGTGGGAAGGGTATGCCCACACGTGGGTCCCGTGCTCACTACGCCACTGGAGTCAAGCTATCCTGGCTGATGAAGGCTGATAGCCTGAAACCGGTCCTAGGATGCTTGATTCTGGTCCAGGGAAGACATGGCTTGGCAGTTCGGTCTGGACTGTTCCCATGAGGCACAGGGTCAAGACTGATTTGCATATGGCTATGTCTGAACTGGGGTGGTGTGGTGAAGCAAAATAACGATGGATTAAACCCAGATCTGTGACTGGGGGTGAATGTTTGCCAATGTGCAGCATTCCGTCCATCATCTTGTGTGTTTTGCATTTCGCCCTAAGTGGGAAGGGTATGCCCAGACGTGGGTCCCGTGCTCACTACGCCACTGGAGTCAAGCTATCCTGGCTGATGAAGGCTGATAGCCTGAAGCCGGTCCTAGGATGCTTGATTCCGGTCCAGGGAAGACATGGCTTGGCAGTTCGGTCTGGACTGTTCCCATGAGGCACAGGGTCAAGACTGATTTGCATATGGCTATGTCTGAACTGGGGTGGCGTGGTGAAGCAAAATAACGATGGATTAAACCCAGATCTGTGACTGGGGGTGAATGTTTGCCAATGTGCAGCATTCCGTCCATCATCTTGTGTGTTTTGCATTTCGCCCTAAGTGGGAAGGGTATGCCCAGACGTAGGTCCCGTGCTCACTACGCCACTGGAGTCAAGCTATCCTGGCTGATGAAGGCTGATAGCCTGAAACCAGTCCTAGGATGCTTGATTCCGGTCCAGGGAAGACATGGCTTGGCAGTTCGGTCTGGACTGTTCCCATGAGGCACAGGGTCAAGACTGATTTGCATATGGCTATGTCTGAACTGGGGTGGCGTGGTGAAGCAAAATAACGATGGATTAAACCCAGATCTGTGACTGGGGGTGAATGTTTGCCAATGTGCAGCATTCCGTCCATCATCTTGTGTGTTTTGCATGTGCACCACCTGAAACATGGAATGATGTGAAGAGATTGCAAGACGATGCTGACGAGAGTGAAAGAGATGTTTGGATAAAAATAGGATGTGCCCGTAGAGCAGTTGACGATGTATGTGTATACGCATACGGCAGAGCAGTCATGCCCGACTGTCTGATTTCACAAATGGCCAGAATGTATTTGGAGACACACATGTAGGGAGAGATGCCATGATTAGACTCTTCAGGCAAAGTTGGTATAATCCAAAGTTTAGGGCGGCAGCAGCGAGTCTATGCCAAAGGTGTTTAACTTGTCAAATGAATAATCCAGGAAGAAAAACAGTAATTGGTTTGGGAAAAATTGGAAAGGCTGAGGGTCCCTTTGTGAGATTACAGCTTGATTTCATACAGTTACCACCATGTAGAGGACTGAAATATGTACTTGTCATAGTATGTCTGTTTTCAAGGTGGGTGGACGCTTACCCTACCAGAAGGAATGACAGTATTACAGTCGCAAAGCTGTTGCTACGAGAACTCATTCCTAGGTTCGGTTTTCCAGTAACTTTGGAATCAGATATAGGAAGTCACTTCAACAACGATGTGATCAGAATAATCTGTGAAGCATTCCAAATTGAGCAGAAATTGCACTGTGCGTATCGCCCAGAGGCTTCTGGAATTGTTGAACAAATGAATGGCACAATAAAATCAAGACTGGCAAAAATGTGTGCATCAACATCGTTAGATTGGCCAGATGCATTGCCACTTGTTTTAATGGGACTCAGAAGCATTCCTGATAGAAATACCGGATTGAGTCCACACGAAATAATCATGGGAAGAGCAATGAGACAAGCACATGTACCTACAAGTAAACTGCTGAACATAACTGATGATATGGTTCTGGATTATTGCAAAGGATTGGCTGACCTAGTGCGTTCTGTCTCTCACCAGGTTGGAGAAGACGCAGTTTTCAGACAGCCTGAGCAAGAGCATGATCTGAACCCCGGAGATTGGGTGGTTGTGAAGCATCACACCAGAGAAACGTGTTTATCACCCAGGTGGGGCGAACCTTGTCAGGTTATACTAGTTACGAACACAGCAGTGAAATGTGCAGAGCCTGAAGGACAAGATCCTCAGACAGCATCAATAACTGAGGAAGCTGAAGGTTGGGCAGCTGAAGAATCCCAGGTGAGAGATTCGAGAGAAGCTGAAGAAGAACAACCGAGCACAAGTCAGGACTGGATACCAGTGGTTGACATACCAGAAGTTTACAACAGAACAAGAAGCTGATCAAAATTAGAAGGAATTAGGGAAGATCAGATAGGTGAAGAAGAAGCAGCTCAGGATGAGGAAAATGAAACAATAAGAGAACCTGAGCAGGACCAGATAGGGAGAGGAAATTGGGCTCAAATCGACAACGAAACAACAAAATTTGAGCAGGGACAGACAGGTTTAGAAGAACGCGGTCAGGCTGCAGAAGTACAAAGTGCAATAAGCCCTGATCAGAACAAGTTAGATTTAGGAAAATACGTTCAAGAAGAAGAAGATCACGAGAACCTCAAACATGAAGACGTAAATCCTGAACAAGGTCAATTGCTAGAAACTCACATTGGAGCAATTGAAGAAAAACCAATTCGACCTGAAAAAGAACAAATAGAAGAAGAAACTGAGAACGAAGAAAAACAAACTGTGCCACAACTTGAAATCAAAAGAACTTCTGAAGAAGAAATAAGAAGTGAAGAGACCGTGCAAACAAAGAAGGTCAGAAAAGGTGATCATTGGCCTAGTGTCATTAAAAGAGTGAAATATCATATAGAAACCAGAAGTGAAGATCCAGAACAAGTAAATGAAGTAACAAGCCTAACTGGACAAACAAGTGGAACTGAAAAACGAAAAAGCAAAAGACTGAAACTTGTGAACAATAAATTTAAAGGTCCTGATTGGACTTATATAATCCTTGAAGACTACGAGAGTTCAGAGTCAAGTGAAAGTGGTGACGAAGGAACAAGTGCGGAACTGACTTATGAAAAAGAAATAAAACCACCTTGATAACGTTAAGTCTTGAAAAGAAAAGATAAGAAGAGAAATCTTCCTTGTCAAAATGCCTGACGACAGAGTTTCTGGGAGACCGAAACGGAAATGTTGTAAAAGATGCTGTGCTATATGCATATGTAGTCTGGTAGTGGTGCTTATAGTATGGATAGGTGTGATCGTAGCAATTCCTTACCTTCTGATAATGGATAAAAAGATTAACAACGAAACGAAGGGAAGGATAGATAACCTGAAAGGTAATATAGTAGAATTAAAGGCAGAAGATGAACCAGAGTTTCATCATGAGGTAACAGATAACGACACTAGTTTGAATGTTTTCACAAAATTATTGTCTCAATATGTAGATACCATGGAAGTTAGTAATTGTTATGTCTGTATGAAGTTACCCGAATCAGTAGCTGAAGGATTAACATATCATCACTTACCATTAACTTATGGCATATCATGTAGTGTATTGACTAGTTTATTTTATAGAACAGGGAGACTTCAGTATTATTATTCAGATATAGATGTGATATTTTCTGAGGTTCCGATTCGAAAGAAAATGAATCCAGTGCTTAGTAGTCAAGATGCACAGTTTATGGGAGAATTTTTCTTAACAATAAAATCGATAGATATAACACATGCACAAAGAAGCAATCTAACATGTTCATTACATGAAGAAGAGAAGATATTTTTGAATTTAGTAGAAAATAGAAGACAAGCATAAGGCTCATCTGCCACCTTGGGCTGAGAAAGAGGGTAGTTACACACCTGGCAAGGCTCAAGCTGCTATGGCTCTGGATTTTGTAAAGACAGGGAAAATTTGTCTACATAGGTTAAAAACTGAGTATAACAATATTTTCATCGGTACCAGTGAATGTGAACATAATTTCTTAATTCTTGGAGGTTGGGGACTAAAAGGAGGAACAGATTCAGTTTTTCCTGGAATCTATTATGTGTGTGGGAATAAGGCTTACTTTAGGCTTCCTGCACGGTGGTATGGAAGTTCTTATTTTGGAATAGTGGGGATTGATGGAGCAAGAACTCACAATGAGACTTGCTCGTAAGCAATCTTCTCACAGTATTAATTTATTAAACTTTGTAATGTCTCTACTAACAAATGCACACATGAACACTATCCTAGAGAAGCTTGCCTATGTGTTTAAACTAATAAGTAACGCTTGTCTAAATCTAAAATGGCCGCTAAGCGCGGGAATTTCATTGCGCATGTGTCAACCATATCACGTGGTATGACGTCTTTCTTTGCTTGGAGGGAAATCTTTGCTTCTGCGCAGAGTGTATTAAAATGGCTGCTTAATGTTTTCACGTGCTAAAGCTTGCGCATATGCTGCAATTAAAACTGTAGTATTCTAATGCTATTAATGCGGGATAGATTTATAAATAAATGGGAATAGAGTAGACAAAGTGGGTATACAGTGAAAACATTTATTTTGTGATTTTAATATTTTCTTCTTTGACTTTTATTAGTTTATAAATGGGACTGGGTTGGTTGAACTGCAGCTCGAGAGACATTGGTTCTGCACATGCGCCCTGCAAGGCTGACCAGAGGAAGCGATGAAGTCAACTTGGAAGCCCTCCAAGGTCGCAAAGCCTGGTTCACAAGTTCATCTGAAATGTACCTGAAGTCGAAACAATTGTATACAAAATGTATTACGGAATCAATGGGAAACGGGTGGGAAATAAAGCAAATGTATTAATTGTGATGGGCGGTATTCTAAAACAATGGGCTTAAAGAAATTGAACTAAATTGACATGGTGTGAGGATCAACCCCCTGTCCCCGTCCAATCAGAAGTAGTGGGCCCATAATTTAGAAACATTAATGGGAGGTACCTGGGAGTAGAAGGGTATAATAGATATAGAATTAGCTAATTAGTTAATTCGAGATCAGGGTTTTTTGGTGCTCGACGAGCTGATCGATTGCAGACTGAACCGCTGTCCAGAGAGGTCCTGAGGTGGGGGCGGCGTATTCCTAGAAGACGACTCGAGAGAAGCAAGGAGAAGCGAAGTATCAGAGAGGGGAACGACGCAGGCGTCGTTGATAGAGAGGTCACCTGTCCTGTCCTGAACCTGGTCCGGAGGTCTTTGGTCTTCATCCTTCTTGGGACCTATCTTTCCAACTCCTTGGCCAAGGGGTTTGGTTTCTCGCACCTTTAGGTAAATATAAATGCAACCTTTAGCTGTGCTGCTGTCTCTATCTTCTTCTTTCTGAGGAACCGTCATTGATCGATAATTGATTATTATGCTTCATCCTTGTGTGGAAATAAAATCTATAATTATGCCCCTTCGCTGCCCTCTGCGCGATCTAATTATGCCCCTTTGCGCGATCCCCTTTGCGCGATTAATAATTGCCCACATTAAAAGCCGACACCATTTTGTTTTTAATTCACCCTTTGGTGTCCCAAGACCCCGAGCACGAGCACGACACCCCTGCACCTGGTTTTCCTCATTTTCACCATCTGTCTCTGTGGTTTCTGCCAAGTCCGGGAAACCAGTACATGAGTTCCTGCTCCCCCGCAGAGATGGTTCATGTTTCTGACATGAAGCACGAGCACAAACCCCCAAATGAGGAAGCCTTCCCCTTCCAACTGTCAGACTATTTCACATCGCAAGTCCCCTCACGAAGCCTAAGACACGCCCCCATTTCTTCACACTCTGCTCCTCTTGCTGAATCTTTGTTCCTCTATCTGCCACGACCTGTTTGTTCCTCTATTTTGCCTCGTGACCAAGACTGTATAAATATTCTGCTGTTGAAAATAAAGCCCCCCCACTTAAAGAGAGGGACTTGAGAGATTGCTCCTGTGCCCGCTTGGTGCTGGAAGCGCTCCCTTTAACTCGAGTTATTGGTCTTCTCCTCCTTCATTTGAGCACCACGGACTCCTCGCTTTGCATTGACAAGAAATTATGATTTATTAAGCATAGAAATTCAGAAATGAGGTAATAAGTAAATTTAATTTACCACAGTAATTGGCGCCCGAACAGGGACCTTCCCTTTCCCCCACGCGCCGGCGATATTGGACCCGGTACTGTCCCCTCCTGACCGTTGACGGACTTCAAAAGTGCACAACGCGGGGAATTCCCGCTAACTCCCTCGAGGCGAAGAGGGGGACCGACTGCGGCCCAGCATCCACACGAGGCGGTGAGGAAATAGCGGAACGTCCTGAACCAAAGCCCAACCTGCGAAGCAGACGAGTCCGAGGTTCTACAAATCCCACCTTGAAACTGCGCGCCGCGTTTTCCCAAAATCTTCAAGAGGCCTTCCAGTTACTTTTCGGTGAGTACTGCTGAAAAGTATAAAAACGAACCCACAGCTTTTGTGGGGGCGGTAAAGATACGCGTTTTTTTGGTTTCTCACCTATCTTTGGTGAGGACTACTAAAACTAGTATAAAAGACGGACTCACTACCTTGTGGGCACGGTAAAGATACATGTTTTTTGTGGGTTTCTCACTTATTTTGTGAGGACTACTAAACTAGTATAAAAGACGGACTCACCTCTTTCGTGGGTACGGTAAAGATATTTGTTCTGTTTATGTTTTTCTCACTTCTAAAATCTTTGAAAGTCTTGCCATCATGCCTATTTTCTCGAAAATACGTAAGATGGCAACCAAAAGGAGTATTCTTGAGAAGGAAATTCCCCTTCCTCCTCGGGATACTCCAGGACACTTCATGTATGCAAAACATGGTGTCGGTGCACTTATTTATTGTGATCTATGGGTAGAATATACTAAAGACCTAGAACTCAGATATAGATGGCCTGAAAATGGTAGTTTTGATACGGAGTGTATTATGAAATTAGAGGAACAGTTATGGAAGAAAAAGAGAGTCCGCCAGTCACAGAGTGACTCAGTAGAATTATGGAGAAAAGAAGCCCATAGGAGGCAACAGAAGGAATTGCATAAAGTTGAAAAGGGTAAGAGAATGTCAGAGCAGGCCAAGAAAGAACAGTTACAAGAAATAGGGAAAGAAGTAGTTAGTGAAAGGAATAAAAGGGAACAATCAGCCATTTCTACTGGTTTTTATCCTGTATTGCCATCTGCACCTGAAAACCTTAACATTGCATCAGCACAGCCTACAGCCTCACCACCAGAGGATACTTTTACTAATTTTCTCTTAGATACTCCACCACCCTATGAAGTTCCAGTCATTCAACACCCTCTGCCTCCGCCACCCCTTTCACAACATAAAGCACCACCTCTCACTCCAGAAGGGGGTGCCGTAGGTCCAGACCCAGGTAAAACAATTCCCGACTGCCCCTATGACCCGACTCCGAGCAACACAGGGGAGGCGGGCCGAATAAGTAAAATACTTCATGACTCCTGGGAAGAAATAAGACATCTACCAGCAATTGACACGTTTCTTCAAGCGGCCTCTGAGTTTCTTCGTACTGGAGAGAACTCACGAGCCATTAACGCTATGACTACAAGAAGATCACACCCTGTAAAAATGCACATGTATAGGTTCCTCCTTTGCTGTTTCATAAAACACATACAAGCAGAGGAAAGAAATGTACCAGTTTCACTTTTTGACTTATTAGATTCCGCATCCGACCACACTAGTCTAGAACTTATAAATGATGCACTAGACAGGTTCACCCGTAATGTGACCCGTATTCTGCAAAACTTGCAAACAAATGAAGAGAATAAGAAACTTGAGGAGGAAATTACTGAACCTACTGAAAAAGTCCTACCCGTTCGTTCTTCCGCCCCTAATTCACGAACACCCCGCCTACATTCCTCCAAGGTCACTCTGAACGGTCATCTCCAGATGAGTTATTTGAAAATACATCCAATGCATTAGACTACTGGTTAGACCAGGAACCTCCGCTTACACCGGAGGAGGAGGAAATAGCCAGAACTGCGACCCTATGGGTCTCTCAATATAAGATATATGACAATGATCTCATAGCCCAGCTTTTTCTAGCATTACCACGCTCACATCAAAGATTAGCAAGTCTCTACATGGTACAACATCTCATCACACTCAATGACACTCATTTTAAACATGATCCAAGACTCGAAGATTTTCTGTCTGACTGCGCTGATAACATGTTCCTCCACAATAGTTCAGTTTTTCTTAACACATTTATAGATTTTAGACAGAAATACCAGAAAGTGACTGGATATAGATCTCCCCATAATACGTGTGGATCAACTAATAGACTTCCTCAAACACGCCAGTTCCCCATGAGAGAGGTCCACCCCAGAGCTGACACGAATGGCGCGCTACAACGCGTCTTCATTTATGTACCCTTGACAAAACTTGAGTTACTAAGGATG
The DNA here is from genome assembly GCA_963921515.1 of Calotriton arnoldi. Lineage (NCBI taxonomy): Eukaryota > Metazoa > Chordata > Amphibia > Caudata > Salamandridae > Calotriton > Calotriton arnoldi. Next base: position 1,980,145 of record CAWUFW010000604.1, on the reverse strand, counting down.
AAAGAGATGGTTCCCTCCCACTCAAAGGATCCTGCTGGATTCTTTAAGGAATTAGGAGATGTATTAATGATGGGAACATATACTCTTTCTGATATCACAGCAATTCTGAAATTATTGTTGCCATCAGGTATATATGACAAACTAAGAGAAAAAGATTGGGAAGTAGCAGGTGAACACATTAAATGGACTGAACTTCAGAATGACGAAAATACTAGAGTAGCAGGTCAAGGTATAGGAGACAAAATAAAAGCACTTCCTGGCACTATTTTAAAGGTGCTACCACAGTTACTAACAGTGAAAAAGGAGGACTGGGATGCCATTTCCTCCTGCAAACAGAAACATGGTGAAGACATAGGAGATTATTACACTATACTTGAAAAGTGTTTTGCGGTAAATAGCGGCCTTACGCCAACAAGTGAAGCTTACCCGCATCTGTTTGTTTCCAAATTAGTAGATAACGCCTTGCCAGCCATTAAGGACAGAGTACTAAAAGTAGAAAGTACCTGGCAAGCACATACACCTCCACAGGTGTTACAAATGCTACAATATCACCAGAATCGCATTAGGGATGAAGAAGAAAATGATAAGAAACGCATGAAAGACACAAAGATGAAAGCATTAGTAGCCCAAACTGCACCCCAGCGTCAACAGACACCAAGTAGCCAGACAAATATAAAAAGCACTTGTAATTATTGCAAAAAGATGGAACACTTCGTTAAAGATTGCCCTGTCTTAAAGCACAATTTGGCTACTGGTAAGACCCAGCCACGCCCATATCAGCCAAAACAGAATGGTTCCCTAGACAGTTCAACACCTTCAGTTCCACTGACAACACAAATGGCCCAAATGAATATTATAGACAGCGCCTACACTGAATATTACCCAGATTTCTCATGATGTTGCCCAGAGAGAGAAGATGACAAACTGCCCCTAATCCCCATTCCAGTAGATCAGACAGGTCCATTTATAGAGGTCCGACTTCTTGGGGAGGATAGGAAGTTTCTACTAGACACTGGGGCCAGTAAAACAACAATAAGCCATCAAGAGGTCCCAGAGGCTCCTCTCTCGGGTTCAAAAAGTATTTCTCTGGGTTTCTCGGGACAACCTGTGACAAACGTCACGTCAAAGCCACTGCCCTTGCAGGTTGGTCCCCTCATGACAACTACAGATCTTATATTGACAAAATCATGTCCAGAAAACTTGCTTGGTATAAAAACATTGAAAGAATTAGGAGCTGTCATTGTTTGCTCACCTACAGATGTCAGACTATTTCTGCGAGATTTCAAGGGCCACTACACAAGTAGAGAATTAGATGAGCGTTTGAAAGATTTGCCACACACCCTGTGGGCCACTGATTCCACCACAGTAGGATGTATGGAAATAACACCTCACAAGGTTACACTGAAAGAGGGAGCCCAACTACCACGCATAAGGCAATACAAAATTCCACCTCAGGCTGAACAAGCATTAATGTTAATTATTCAGGACCTAATACAGTCAGGTGTGATTAAGGAAACAACTTCTAACATTTGCAATTCCCCTGTTTTACCAGTTCATAAAAAAGTGGAACCAGGAACACCACCTGTCTACAGACTAGTGGTGGATTTGAGAGAGCTCAATAAATGTGTCGTTCCACAACACCCTGTGGTTCCAGACATCTCCACCCTACTCACAGCCATAGATGCGGAAGCAACGCATTTTTCAGTCATTGACTTGAAAAACGCATTCTTTAGCATACCTATTCACCCAGACAGTCAATACCTTTTTGGCTTCTCCTTACAAGGACGAAGTTTCCAATTCACAAGAGCTCCTCAAGGTTTCACAGAGAGTCCAAGCGTATATAGCCAAGCATTAAAAAGACAACTAGATACTGTTCAAATGCCCACGGATACAGCCATACTACAATATGTTGATGATATCCTCATTACGGCCAGATCTGACGCAGCATGTGCTGAAGCATCACTACTAGTACTAGAATTCCTAGCTGCAAATGGCCATAAAGTTTCCCTGGTAAGCTCCAATTTTGTTTACAGCAAGTGGCATACTTAGGGCACTTACTGTCAAAGGAGGGTAGGCAGCTTACACAGGAACGCATCCAACTCATACAACAAATACCACAACCAACAACACAGAAACAAGTTCGAGCCTTTGTTGGTCTCACCTCATATTGTAGACAGTGGATCCCACAATTTGCACTCATTTCCAAACCGTTAGTGCAGCTGACAACACTCGAAGCTGGCGCTACTCCACAATTACCCTGGACAGATGAACACACGCAAGCCTTTCAGTCTCTTAAAAGCTATGTGTCAAGCCCCAGTGCTGGCAACACCTAATTACACCAAAGATTTTACATTATTTGTAACAGAAAACTCAGGTACAGCACTATCAGTTCTGACCCAACTTCAAGCAGACAAACATAAACCATGTGGTTATTTTTCAAGCACATTAGATCCAGTAGCACAAGCATTGCCTGCATGTCTAAAATCAGTAGCAGCTACTGCACAAGCTATTAGACAAAGCGATTCTATTGTATTGGGACATCATCTGATAGTTCAGGTCCCACACGCTGTAGAACTTCTGTTAAACAGAACACAAACACAGCATCTGACAATAGCCAGACTCACCGGATATGAGATGACACTTTTTCAGCCACACATTGAGATTAGACGCTGCAACATTTTAAACCCAGCAACACTGTTGCCACTGACCTCTCCTACTGAAGAAATTCACGATTGTATTGACATAATTGATTTAGTGACCAAACCAAGACCAGATTTACAAGATACTCCCCTTGCTAAGGCAGAAATGACACTCTTTGTTGATGGTTCATGTATGAGACTCCCACAGGAGAATTAGCAGCAGCCTATGCCGTCACAAATGGTACAGACACTTTAGAAGCACACAAGATAGAGATACTGTCGGCACAGGCAGCAGAACTCATAGCCCTAACACGAGCATGTCACTTAGCAAAAGGAAAGTCAGTTAACATCTACACTGATTCACAATATGCCTTTGGAGTTGTACACAACTTCGGTACATTATGGAAAGAGAGAGGATTTCTCACATCACATGGGTTCAGAATACAGCATGCTACACTCATCACTGCCCTCTTAGAGGCCAGTCAGTTACCAGAGAAAATCGCAGTGCTAAAATGTAAAGCGCACACAAAAGGAACAGATGAAATATCAAAAGGAAATGATTCTGCAGACAGTGCAGCCAAGTTAGCAGCAAACACAGAATTAAGTATACCACACCGCCAATATACAATACGAGACCCCTTTTCTGACATCCAGGATGTCCAAAGTCACGCCACACCACAGGAACTGCTAGAATGGAAGGAAAAAGGAGGGGTCCTTACAGATCAAGGCTGGATGACACCTGAAAGAGCAGTATGGTTTCTACCGGATGCCATGGTACAAGTTATGGTAAACACCATACATGGACCAGCACATCTGGGAGAAAAAGCAATGTTAGACAGCATACAGAATATATGGCACAACAAACATTTGAGAGCTGCAGCCAAACAAAAAGTTAAAACGTGCATGATTTGTAATCAGTTCAACCCAGGAAAAGGCACAAAGGTGGAACAGGGAGGATTCCAACCCCCTGACCATCCATTTGAAGTTCTCCAGATGGACTATATCCAGATGGAGAGATGTAGAGGTCACAAGTATGTGCTAGTTGTAGTGTGTGCTCTGACCAGATGGACAGAAGCCTATCCCGTCCCAGATTACACTGCAACGACAACTGCTAAACAATTAGTTAGAGAGTTTTTCCGAGGTATGGGTTGCCCCGTGTCATCTACTCAGATAACGGCCAACCTTTTTCCTCTGAACTCATGAAGCAAGTGTCTCTTCTGTTAGGGTACACTTGGAAGTTTCACTGTGTAAGACATCCTCATGCAGCAGGTCTAGTAGAAAGGCACAACCAAACTTTGAAGACAAAATTGGCCAAGATATGCACTGACAAAGGCGTGGACTGGATGGTAGCCTTACCGGTTGCCCTCTTCTACATGCGTATGGTAGCCCATTCCAGAACTGGCTTATCTCCATATGAAGTGGTCTTTGGCAGACCACCAAATATGTGGGGTACGCCAAGGCCTAAAAGAATAACTGATGTTGACAGTACTATGCTGACTGACTACCTGGCTTCCTTGATGTCTGCACTCCAATCTTGTCGTTCTCAGGTTGCTGCCACCTTCCCTGACAAAACCAACCCGGAAGAACACGCCATCCGACCCGGGGACTGGGTCCTCGTGAGGAACTTCGACCGGACCAGTCCCCTCCAGCCCAGGTGGAAGAAGCCAAGACTCGTACTACTAACAACACGGACAGCAGTGAAGGTCGAGGGCAGGAAGGGCTGGCTCCACGCAAGCCACTGCCGGAAACATTTTGGACAAAAAGACACTGTTGCTGATGGCCCTGCCAATCCCACTGACATTGTGACTGAACAATCTTTATTGCCTTTGGAACTAACCCCACAACAGGATTACAAATCAAAGTTAAGGTCTGCCATTCGGACTCTGGCTAATTAAGTCCATTGGGCGTCGGTCCAGTGGTGAAGCGGTTGGAGCATGGGAATGGATTTTAACACCTTGACTATGTGGGAGAAAAAATAAAAAATGAACTCTAGAAAAAGACATAATGGTCCTATTATATGTTTGACAGTATTATTTTTCCTCATGGCAGTTATGACGTGTCTTGGTTGGATTCTCCACACTGTTTTTCCCCCAACACAACACACCTCTCATACACCCAACAGCACTCAGGAACACACCTATCACGACCTACCCCCTCATGAACAAGCCCATAGACTAGCCTTGCGAAACAATACCTTCATACAGATGCTACACCACACTCAGCAAGCCAGTAATTGCACCAATTGATGGATTTGTGGCCGCTTCCACCTCATCAGAAAAAGGGAGGGATGCCTCTTTTTCTTTCCCATTCTCTTATAATGGAACTTGTGAAGCCTGGTTCGCCCTAATAACAGCTGACGCTACTACCCCCACCTCCTGCCCTGACGGAAATAATTCATGCAAGAATGGGTGGCCATGGGGGATTTAAACAAGGTACTCAATACTGCCTGTTACCCTAATAAGGAGGGAGATCCTCAGGCGACCGGTACAGTCCTAGAAAGTGAAGAATACAAGCAAGGGAACATGACCATGTCCTACAAGATATTAAATACCAAACCTAAAAAGAATGCTGGTTCCCCTTCCATCTCGGTCTCACCAGTAAAAGGACACCTGTGCATCCAGAAAAATGGCTCTGTTCCATTAGGACACAGTGACTGTCATACCACTATAAGTTTTGAAGACAGAAGAAAGTCCTCATTTCTAGCATCTCGCCATACTTATTTCATCTGTGGCCAAACGGCCTATGTGCAGCTGCCCTTGAACTGGGTGGGAACTTGCTATATAGCATTCCTGTTACCCCCTGTCTTTGTGGCCCCATCCACTTACCACAGAGACCTCCTAGTGCCCCATGTCAGACATAAAAGAACGATCGATACCTCCTTGGTTGACCAAACGGAAACCTCATGGGAACAGTATACAGATTTTAACAAAGGGTTCTTCTTCTTTGTTTGCCCTGTACAGAACAGCAAGCTTATACGCAGGTTGACAAGGACCTTAGAGGCTGTAGTAAACCAGACGGCGTCTGCCCTGGGGAGCTTAACCCAGGAGCAGTCTGCCATACGATTGGTTACTCTCCAAAATCGCCTTGTCCTTGACATCATCTTGGCTGACAGAGGCGGAGCCTGTAAAATTATAGGCTCTAGCTGCTGTATATTTATTCCTGATAATTCCCCATCTGTATACACGGCCATAACAAAATTACACAAGATAGCCGTAAGTTTACATCAAGAACCTGGCACTTGGACGTGGTCTGACTGGTTCTGGAAGATAATATCGTCCTGGGGATGGCAACTGCTGTCAGCAGCAGGCATAATATTCCTGATAATAACTGGATGCTGCCTTTGCATCCAATGTGGTCCTGCCCTATGCGGTCTATGCGCTGCAAAATGCATTCCTAAGCCACTTGTCCAGCAGAGAGAAAGGGAAAGAATCATGTTACAAGAATGTATAAATGATCTCATGCAAATTGAGATATAATGTAGGTACACTCTGGGGCAAGGAGGGAATGTGGAAATAAAATCTATAATTATGCCCCTTCGCTGCCCTCTGCGCGATCTAATTATGCCCCTTTGCGCGATCCCCTTTGCGCGATTAATAATTGCCCACATTAAAAGCCGACACCATTTTGTTTTTAATTCACCCTTTGGTGTCCCAAGACCCCGAGCACGAGCACGACACCCCTGCACCTGGTTTTCCTCATTTTCACCATCTGTCTCTGTGGTTTCTGCCAAGTCCGGGAAACCAGTACATGAGTTCCTGCTCCCCCGCAGAGATGGTTCATGTTTCTGACATGAAGCACGAGCACAAACCCCCAAATGAGGAAGCCTTCCCCTTCCAACTGTCAGACTATTTCACATCGCAAGTCCCCTCACGAAGCCTAAGACACGCCCCCATTTCTTCACACTCTGCTCCTCTTGCTGAATCTTTGTTCCTCTATCTGCCACGACCTGTTTGTTCCTCTATTTTGCCTCGTGACCAAGACTGTATAAATATTCTGCTGTTGAAAATAAAGCCCCCCCACTTAAAGAGAGGGACTTGAGAGATTGCTCCTGTGCCCGCTTGGTGCTGGAAGCGCTCCCTTTAACTCGAGTTATTGGTCTTCTCCTCCTTCATTTGAGCACCACGGACTCCTCGCTTTGCATTGACAAGAAATTATGATTTATTAAGCATAGAAATTCAGAAATGAGGTAATAAGTAAATTTAATTTACCACACTTGATATACGATTAAGTATCATGTGGTTCTGTATTTTACTCTGCTAAAACTTTAGATAAACATTTTAAACTTCCTGACTCAGTGATTATTTAGAAATTATGAATTGTAATGAATGTCACTCATTTTAAACTTCCCAATTATCAAAGGGTCCATTGGTAAGTCATTACTCTTCAATCAGAAAAGTAATTGGTAGCAGGGATATTGATAAAAAGTACAACTGACCCACCAGCGGAAATTGCTAGCGTAGTATGAATGAATGGGCCCAGGTGAGTATTCGGTGTATGAATGCTTGTTGCTAGTAACCCGCTGGATCACAGCCCAATTTTTTATTAACCACATGCCAGGTTTCGATTGTTCGTGCCGTTGGGCCTGTAAGGCCCAGTTTCTTGGGGTTCGTGTATAACGCCCTCTGATACCCACCTTGTCCCATAAGCCACCAATCTGTGCGGAAATTCGGGTCTCCCGGGTCTCCATGCGCCCAGCGATTAATCGCCATGAGTTGGGACGCCGAATAATAGGACCTGAGGTCTGGCAACGCAATTCCCTCGTCATACCAACCCGCCGTTAGTTTCTGCAGGGCTATACGCGGTGCCCGTCCGTCCCACAACAGGGTACGCACTGCGCTGTCAATACTAGAGAAGTAGGCATTGGGGATTCTGTATGGAGTATTTTGTAGCGCATAGAGGAAACGAGGTAAAGCCAACATCTTAAAAAGGGCCGCCCTTCCCAGGAGTGTCAAAGGGAGGGAATGCCAATGTGTAACATCTGCTCTAAAGCGCCTCAAGGGTCCGAGTAAATTTGCCTCATAAAAACGATTAGGGTCCAGCGTAATATAGATGCCTAAATAACGAAAGCACTCGGAGGCCACTGGGATGTCATAGTCCCTAGGTATACGAGGTTGCGGGCCCCACAATAAGTATAATTGCGACTTAGACCAATTTATTGTATACCCTGAATGGTCGCCAAAAATACGGAAAATATAAAGGACACGATGGAGAGTAGTTGTTGGCGAGGCCATATATATAACAGTATGTTGTCCGCGTATAGCGAAATTCTGTCTTCATGGTCCTCAGTCCATTTGAGTCCCCGTATAAGAGGATCCCCCTGGTTCCAGCACAAGGGCAAATATTAAGGACGACAGGGGGCATCCCTGTCGTGTTCCCCTTCCCAACTGAAACTGTCTAGATGTGTGTTTATTGACTACCACTTGAGCAATTGGGCTAGAGTAGAGTAATTTGATCCATCTTATGAAACTGGGTCCGAAACCCATTCTCTCTAGGACCGCAAACATATAATCCCACTCAATGGTGTTAAAGGCCATTTTGGCATCCAGGGACAGTAGTGCCGCCTCTTCACCGATCGTGTGTTGTCTACCCAGTACCCCATGTAGGCGTCTCAGATTCAGGGTGGTGTTACGGCCAGGCATGAAGCCAGATTAGTCTGGGTGTATCAACCCTGTAATCAGTGGAATGAGTCTATTGGCGAGTAGCTTAGCTAGTATCTTAGCTTCCGCCGCGAGAAGAGAGATGGGCCTATACCCCTTGCAATCGTTAGCAGGTTTACCCGGCTTGTGTATAACTACAATCGTAGCTAACCGGATCTCCGAAGGTAGCGTCCCTTTCTCATAACTTTCTGTATACATCTGGTGAAGATAAGGGCCAGTCTAAAATCCATTGACTTTAAAAGCTCAATGTAATGTAATGTAATGTAATGTAAATAAAACTTGTAGAGCGCAACTAATGCCCGAGAGCGTCTTGGCGCTATAGAAAGCTGAGACAGGTGTAGCAGGGGTGGAGATTACTGCTATAGACGAGAGCTGTGAAAAGCTTCTTATCCGGCTTGTATAAATAACCAGGTTTTTAGGCCCTTTCTGAAACTGAGCAGTGAAGGTGCTGTTTTTAGGGCAAATGGCAATTGGGAGCCCGTTGGGTCCCATAGCTTTACCCGACGCTATGTCACGTATGGAGTGTGGGGTTTTCGTCATCTGTGAGGTCCTCCTCAAGGGAGTCTCTTTGTTCTGTCGATAAGCAGTTAACTTTGATAGTGGAGAGGTGTTCCCGCGCGGCATGCGGTGGGACCGTCACCGACGAGGTATATACCGAATCAAAGTAAGAAGCAAACATTTCTGCAATTTCGCAAGGTTTAGTATTTTCCTCTCCTGTGGGTCCCTGCAATTGGTGCAACCACCTCGATGCCTGTTCTTGCCTTTCCAGCCAGGCCAATAGCTTACCCGTTCTCTCCCCATGTTTGTAGATCCTAAGGTAGATTGCCTTTTGTTTTGCCCTAGCCGCTTCCGTCAAGAGTTGTCTATAGTCTAAGGTTTTAACCGCCAGTAATTGCTGTGCCATAAGGTCAGGGGACTGGGCCAAGGCTTTCTCCCCATTCAGGATTTCTATTTCAAGTTGGCCGATGCGTTTCGTTAATTCCTTCTTGTGGCCTACCATCAGGGCCAGAGCCCTACCCTTGATGACTGCTCCAAATGCGCCCCACAGGATTTGGGCTGAGGAAACAGAGCCGTCGTTTTCTTTAAAGTATAATTCGGTGTCTTTTATGAGTTTTGCCTTAATATGGGGTATTTTAAGCGCCCATTGGTTAATAGTTAGGGTCTTACATCTAGGTTGAGGACCTACCAACATCTTCGTCAGGATAGGGGAATGGTCCGAGATCCCCCGGGCCAAGCAGAGGGCCTCACTGAATTCCGATAGGTCCTCAGCGAATGTGAGCATGTAATCAATTCTTGATTGGCTGTTGTGCGCCCCCGAGTGAAAAGTGAAGTGTGTGGTGGTGGGATTAAGGTATCGCCAAATGTCTGCCAGTCCAAGAGCCGCGAGAAACCCAGCCAGTTTAGACCCGGAGCCAGGGTCTCTTCGTGGGGGCAATCGGTCAAGCATGCTATCCGCCGTGAGATTAAAGTCACCCCCCAGTGCTAATTAACCTTGGGCGGAGTATGCGTAGTGGAGCTCCGCGTAGCTCCACGTAGTAAGAAAAAAACCTCCGTGGATTTACGCGGGGCTCCGCTCCGCTCCGGGACCATCAGCAATATAATAAAAAAAAATTAAAACACCACTTACCTTATCTTCTGCCTTTCCTGATCCTCGCTGCGGTGTCTCCCTTCTTCCCGGGTCCTCCTCCTCGCGTCCCTGTAGGTATTATGTCTTCCGTGAACTGCGCATGCGCAGTTCACGCATGATGTAATACCTACAGGGCGGCGAGGAGGAGGACGCCGGAAGAAGGGAGACACCGCGGCGAGGAGGAGGGAAGGGTAGAAGACAAGGTAAGTGGTGTTTTTTTTTATTTTTGTAATATGGGGCTAGCCTCGTACTCCGCTCCGCCACGGAGGCGGAGATTTGCCCAACTTCGCGTTCCCAGCGGAGCGCGGAGTTGGTAAATCTCCGCAAACTCCGCTGGCGGAGCGGAGTACGACGCCCGGGTTAGTGCTAATGTGCCAATTGGGAGGTCGAGAATGAATTTGCTGAGGTCTTGTAAAGTGGAATGCAGCAACGCGGGGGGACATAAACAGAGAGCACATTAAGTGTTTTCCCTTCCCAAGAGCCAGATATCGCTACAAACCTGCCCTGTTCGTCAGTCCAAGTTTTCTTAACCATATAGGGGCAGTTTCTACGTAGAAGAACACCTACCCCCCGGGAGCCAGACGTAAACCCGGCATGTTCTATCAACCAGTATCCCCACCTGTTCAGGGCCTTGCACTTATTGCCAATCAAGTGGGTTTCTTCCAGAAGGACAATGTCGGGGGCATGTCTCTTTAGGTATTGGAGGACCATTCCCAAAGTCCATTTACATTCCATAAGTTCCGCACGTGCTCCCATTGATAACGGTGTAGACCTGGGCACTGTGTATCAGTAACGTTGCACCCATCACGAGGGCGCCCCATTGACAAGTGTTTTTATACGCACTCGCGATGTGTGCTGGCCGCTGGGGTGAATACATGTTATAGAATGAGAGCCGATAAGGGAGGTGAGTTCCATGCTCGCTTATGTGGTCGTAGATTGCCCAAATGTGAAAATCTAACATCAGGTTTCGATCAAGTATAGGTGTTGCCTTGCTGTGCTGAACTAAGGATACTAAACAAACGACTAATCCACCCACCCCAAACTCCCTCCACCCCCCTCCCTGCTAAACGGCAGACCCGCTTCCCCAACAGTGCAGAGGGGAAACAACCTTTACATCGTGATCATTACACCGCGATGCCATTACAACGCGGTCGTTACATCGACTGCGTTGTTACCACGCAATGCCATTACTACACAAGTCATTACATCGACTTGCAGTAAATGGCGCGCTAACATTAGGAATAGTATAGTTTACTATTCCAACACCTTCCCTACTGTTGCGTAGGCTGGAGTTGGAATAGTAAATTATACATTTCTAATGTCCGCGCGCCATCTACTGCAAGTCGATGTAATGACTTGCGTAGTAATGGCATTGCGTGGTAATAATGCGGTCGTTGTAACGACTGCGTTGTAATGCCACGCGATGTAATGACTCGCGTAGTAACGAGTCATATTCGTGCAGAGTGCCCGTCGCCCACCATCCCTGAATTAGGGGGAAACATGGCTCTACCCGCCCCTCCCCCCCACCTGTGAAAACATCAAATAAGCCACAGGAGTAGACGTAGACAATGAAATATACTCATCACAGTCCGGGCACAACTGGCGCATTCTCTGGAGGAGCCCTGTTCCGCTTCACCCATCAGCCAGTCCCTAGAATTCACTGTTGCGGTGAATGATCACTGTCAATCACGGTCCATCTTGTCCCCCCAGAAGCAAGGTCAACATGACCGGTCACCAGAGCAACAAGCCAGGATCTGGGTTGAACTGCCAGGGTGATCTCAGGAGCCACCTGGCTTGCGATGGTCTTCTGGTTCAAGGACGGAATCCTGTCGACGCTGCGACCACGTCCCTCGTCGATCTATCCGCTCCGGTCGTCCCTTCTCTCCCACTTTCTGCCAGCCGTCGAGCCAGTCCAACACATCTGCAGGCTCTGTGAAGAACCAGCTTTTGCCATCGTTTTCCACACGTAATTTCGCAGGAAACAACATAGCGTACTTGATTGCCCTGTCTCTCAACACCTTTTTGACCTCCAGAAAGGAACGTCTCTGTTTTTGAACTTTGGCGGTGAAATCCGGAAAAAACGTGATCGTGCAATTTTCGTATTTGAGAGGGGGGGCACAACGAGCCGTCTGAAGGATATATTCACAATCTCGAAAGTTTAACACTCTTGCCAGGATAGGCCCGGGGGGCGCCCCTGGCTTAGGTCTGCCCCCAGGGATGCGATGGGCTCTCTCGACAGAGAAGCAGTTGGAGAGGTGTTTAGGTTGTAGGTGCTTGGTCACGAGATCTTCCACGAAGAGGTCCACCGCTGGCCCCTCCGCCCTTTCCGGCACCCCAAGGATGCGAATATTATTACGCCGCGATCTCCCTTTGTGATCGTCAAGTTGTGTCTCAAGGCGCTCAGTACGGTGTTGTAGTTCAGAGATTTGTTTTTTCCAGATAGAAGCGTCTGCGACCAATTCTTGTGTGACATTCTCCACTTCCTTTACACGAGAATCCATGTTGCCCAGGTCTGCTCTAAGCAGAGATATGTCTGTAGCGACCGAGTCTATACGACCCTCCAATGACGTGCGCACTTCGTTAATGGCTACGAGAACATCCTGGAGCGTGGGTAGCTCCTGAACACTAGCCTTCTGTTGGGTGTCTTGGTCCGAGGCCACACCAGGCTGTCCACCATCTGGTGCCTTCTGCAATGCAAATTTGTCAATCTTTTGTTGGTGCGCCCCTCGGCTTCCCTTGGTCGTCGCCATTGCAAACTTCTGCCTGTAGGCTCCACAGCAAGGGGTACTCCCTGCCGCCTACCGTGGCGCAAACCACGTGGCCTGTCGGTTTCCCCCCTCACTACTGAGCCCAGGCTCTTATCAGAGGATCTTTTAGGCCTAGGCGTCAAAGTAAAGCGTTCCAGGGCCCAGCCCTGATGCCTAGTGAGGGATCGCTTCCAAAAGGTATTCTGCAGCAGACATGGCATTTAATGGTGGCCTTTAATGTTCACGGGCCTCTCGCTTGGCCCCTTCCCTCCCCTCGAGACTCCGTACACAATCGTAGGGGCGCACCCCCGTCAGGGCAAAAGAGAAGTTCAATTGGCGGCTCGGCTCTAGTCGGAGGCTCAATAAACAGTGTCCCGGGTCAGGCCCCCCACATATGCTGATACACTGTCCTCTCCACCGCTTTTCTCAGCCTACGGGGAGTCCACCTTAATCCCTGACTTCCTCTCGGCGGCCGGTGGTTTCTTGCGCTAGGCCCCAGACTAAGGAAGCACTCCAAATCCACTCTACTGGAGGAGCGTGTTATGTTGGAGCCTGGCCACGCATACCTTTAATTGCAGCTCTCGTGGCACAGAATGGATCGATTTGTGCCCCCCCTAAACTCTGTTTTGGTGAGCAGGGGGCCAATCTAGCCCCAAACGGTTGGCGTCTGCCTCACTCACTGCTGGGGGGGGAGGGGAAGCCGTCGCGCTGCCCGAGCCGACAGCCGATTGTGCCTCAACGCTTTCCTGGGCTCTCCAGTCCTCTCCACGCATGCAGCCAGCCGATTGGGGTCCCCACCGTCACCGGAGCGGAACAGGTCCAGATTGCGCTTCCGGGCACACCCTCTTGCCTCCGGGCGCCCGAATACTGGAGTCCGCAGTCATCCCGCCTCCACAGGCCGCAACGTCGGCGCAAGCCGTGCCCGTCCACAGATCTCGGTCGGGACCGCGGGAATCACTCCTCGCCGCTTCAGTGTCCTCCCGTGTGGGGAAATCTCGTCCTGTGGCTGGATATGTAACAGGATATTTAGGGCAAAAGAGAAGCTGGGGCCGGAGTTGCGCTACGGAGCGACCATTTCCTCCGGCAGTTGGCCACGCCCCGGAATGCTATTTTTGAAGACTGCAATTATTTGGTTGTAAATTATAAGTTATTATCAAGGAGCATGACCAAGTTGCATGCTTTTCCCACTTGGATTGGGGGAGTGCACAATTGTACTGGCCAAGGTAAAGTGAAAGAGACTGGATTGACTGGGCCCAGCATCAATATATCAATTTTTTCCATTACAGCCAATCATTCTGTATTCACAGATGAGATAGACCTGTTAAGTCGCCATTCTTGTCTTAGAGCTTGATATACAACTATGTATTGTAGGCATACATGTACTATTCAGTCATAAAAGAGTTTAAAATAGCACCCAAGGAGGAGCATTTAAGCTTTGAAAAGCATTTATAACAAGATAAAGGCCAGAGGTACATAATATTTAATGGAGACCCTTATGGAAGGAATGGGCCCAATTTGACTTGATAAGTGCAGGAAGGAAGTGAACCCTAACAACTCTGTTCCACTGATGCCGTCCAATATAGACAGTGTTTCGAATATTACCTGATGGTGAATGGTGTCAAAGGTGGTAATATTGCTACTATTGACAGAATCCTGAGCATGAAAAGTTGGTGTAAACCAGTCGATTGTGAGCTACTAGTAGCTTGCAGACACCTTCAGAGTAGCTCGCAGTCTTGAGTTAATTCTTAAATAAGCACAGGGGCACATCTTCCTTTTAAAGCTAGGGGAAGGCTGTGTTTATTTCACAATATTACCATCAGGCTGCAGATAGCAGGGCCTGATAATGAGCAGTCCTCAGTCAAATTTATGACCCAAACTGGGGCACAAAGGTGAAGTACTTAAGCACTGAGGTATTTAACTCTTAAGCAAAAGTCATTGTCAACTCCATACTGGAGCGTGAGAACAAAATGATGCTTCTGAATGCTTGTAAATGGGAGAAAATTAAAATGAAAAGTTACCTTAATGATTAAGTTAACTCTTCATTTTAATTATCTCCTATTTCAGAATGTCACATTTACAAACAGCAGGCCTCTTGCTCCCAGTGGCCAGTAGACACTATTCCGTATTCATAACTGAAAAATACAGTCATTTTTTAAATGGGAGAAATTTAAAGTGATTTCTATGAAACGTTTAAATCTTAATGTCTTTTTCTACTTTTAACTGAGCCAAATATGTCTTAATGTTTTATTAAGCATGTTTCTTCACTTTAAATTACTCCCATTTAAACAAATGGTTGTATTTTTCTGTTATAAATATGTCACCATGTCTACAGGTCACTGGGAGTAAGATGCCTGGTGTTTGCAAATGTGGAATTTGGAAATGGGAGAATATTTTAAATGAGGAATTTTATGGAATCCATATAAAAATAAAGTCAACTATTCAGTTTAATTTTATCCAATTTAAAATTAGCGCCCTTACACACAGCAGGCATCTTGCTCCCAGAGGCTAGTAGACATTGGTGCCATATTTATAACTGAAAAATACAGCCAGTATTTTGAGAACGAGAAATTTAAAGTGGAGAAATAAATTCCTTATTATTAACATTTTTGCAAAACATTTTTCTGCACTTTAAATTTCTCCCATTTAGAAAAATGGTTATATGTTTGTGTTACACATGTAAGGGTGCCACATATGGTGAAAGTTATGTCCTGGCCCACAAGTACATACAACACAGGCTCTCAGTCACCCATATACATATATCCCATTCATATGCACACATGTTCATACATTCCCAAAGACCACGCTCTCACTGACACCCATTGCAGCCCTGTCATAGTGCCCTTAATAAAAGTATTTTGTTCAAACCATAGTATCTGGCTCTATGGACATTAGGCTTAAAGTTAATGAAGCTAGGTGTCGGGTAATAATGCATGAGTTTCTCAGCCTTCAGTAGCTCACAATGCTTTTCACTGATCAGAAGTAGCTCTCACTACAGAAAAGGTTGGAGACCCCGGATGTAAACTGTCTGCCCTATGATCGTATATGCTTTATGTAACATATAAGCAGGATTGCTCTAGAAGCCAGTATGACTTGTCTTGCTCTGTTGTCTATGGCCAGCAATTGTGAAATTTGTATAACTTGATTTTTCCACTCTGCATTTTGCTTGTAGAATTTTTGTCATAAATTATGTCTGAGATTGAATCTATTTGATAAATGCAGGTTGGAAAATGAAATGAAAAACATAATGTGATTCTTTGGTTGTATGACAGAACCCTGCTTGCATTTAACCCACATGTCTTTACAACGCAGTAACTACCCCGACTGCTACATTACCACGCGTTACTTTACCATGCAAGTCGTTACAACGACTTGCCTTAGGGGGGTGCTGGACTTTGGAACAGTATAAATTACTATTCCAACTCCAGTCTAAGCAACAGTAGGATAGGTGTAGGACTTAAAATCCAACACCAGTCCAACAACGCACCCCCTAAAGCAAGTCGTTATAACGACTTGCTGGTTAAAGGAATGCGTGGTAACGTCGCACTCAGGGTAGTGACTGCGTTGCAAAGGCAGGTTGTTGTTCTGACTACGGGGTAAAGGATGTTTCTCAGATTTTTTTAATGTGTTTGCAAAGTTTGAGTTAGCCAATCTTTGTGGAAAAATGGACTGGAAAATCCATGGTTTTGCTATGGTTTTGTCAAGTTTTTCTTGGAGAGATGTCACTCAGCGCCAGTGCTTAATTTGAGCCGGTGGTTTCCAGTGCTCAGCATCGGCACTTAATCAACACCAGTTAAGGACACATTCATTTATGGGGAGATTGAGTGATTTGCCCAGAATCACAGGATGTTGAGCCGACGCTGAGACTCGAACCTTGTTCTCTGGCTCTGAAGTCGTCGGCTCTGGCCATTACGCCACATCCTCTCCCAACTTTCATGGTTAGTAGTTGGTTCTGTTTAGGCCGGCGGTAACAGGAGAAATGGGCTGGTGTAAGCTGTCTCCTGACGAGAGCCTCGGCACTTATGTTTTTTAAAATTAACCACTGCTCAGCGCCCATGAGGAGAGTAAGGCTTGCCTGGCACACCACAAATGCATTGCAATGTTTCATTAGTGTTCCTTCAGATCTTCTACATTTTAGCCGATTTATGTGAACATTGAGTTTTAAAATGCAGAAGTTTGCCCAGCTTTAAAAAAAAAAATTCTTGGGATGAAAATCCCATCGAAACTTACTATTGGAATACGGGATTGCTTGCTTCCTTTGCTCCCTGCGGGTAATTTCAATACTGTATTTATGCACTATTGTCTTCAAAGTTTAGCAGCCCCAATTATTGCTGCCCCTTTAAAGGTCAGGGCTGCAATAATAGCATTTTGTGAATGCTGAGATGAAGGTCTGCTGTCCCTTCTCTGCATCTGCAGCCATTGGCGAGGTTTCACGGATGAAATCCTGTGCTATGGATATTACTGAGTCAGGATTTTCGTGCATCTTGTGAATACCCTCTTTGAGCTATGTCGGATGTCTCGTTGCACACAACTGTGCTAGTTGCACGCAAACTCTGCAAACACAACCCCTAGAACATGTGGGCCAATACATTTAAATGTTTGAAATAGGGGTAATCAAAATATGCCGATGCTCAGGACACCACAAATCCTTAACATCCCTCTGAACAGGTTCAAGCTGTAGAAAGGAACTGTGCTGCTTCGACACAAAAAAGTGCATTTCGAATTACAGAACAGGTAACAGGAACACCCATATGCGGTTGTAAGCACAGGCACACCGAGGTTCATGCACACATGCAAACCTTTTACATGGATAACCATACATCCAACTCATGGGCGTAGCTTCCATGGGGTGTTTGGGGTCTTACACCTCCCCTAATAACTGTATTTCCTGGTAAATAGTCGGGTACAGGTGCTTTCGGTCGGGTATGGTGAGGTGTCTGTCGGATTTCACCAGGAATTTTTACACACAGAGAGAAAAACGCACACACTGTCTCCCGCTATGTTTAAAAGTCGTCATAATTGTAGGCTATTTTACAAAATATTGTTTCTCTCACTTAGTACCCCTAACAATCCTTTGTCTCCCTTTCCACTGCCCCCGCTTTACCCCCTCTCCCGCACCTTGCTTGTCGTATTATGTAATGTAACGTTATATGACAGCCTGATTATTGGACAATCTGAAGCCCTCCCCCCTTCCTACCGGCCAAACTACGCCCCTGATCCAACTATCTCCATGGATTACAGAGCAGCCCTCAGAGATGTATTAATCCTGAGGAAGAAAGATCATGTGAGGACAGAGTGAATCAGATCCAGCGAAGGATTAATAATGTAACAGCGATTACGGAATCACCAAGTGGGGCAACTGAGGGGAAAACAGGCCAAGGGCAGAACTGCACTGAAAGCCACATGGTTACCGGCAAACATAACGAGAACACCCTTGCGCAAGCAAGCGAGCTCTGCTAAAAGGGGAAAAGAAAAGAAACACGTCTGGAGAAACACCTAAACAATATACACAAACTGTGGGGACAGCCAAATGTGAAGCAAGATTAAAAGCATGATTACCAACCCGTGCACCTAAAGCCAAACACTTAAAAACGATTTACAACCACAATTGACAAGTCTACACGGCTGTGAAAACCGAATGCACGGGTGTAATGCAAATAAAAACAGAAAAAACAAAAATATGAATTGAGTGAAATATATTAATAATTAAACAGAATTACAAAGGACACAGGTGCAGCGTCAAGCACACCTGATGCACACGTGGACACCTACAACTGCAAAGACACTGCAAGACCCTAATTCATAGTTCCCCCTGAAATCTTGAAAATATTTGTAATTTTTAGGTCGAGCATTCGAGACCTCTTGTATATTCTTTAGTATATACTCATATGTGTATGTACTTTGTGGGCTCTGGAGATCAGCCCTAGAACTTGTCTGCTTCCGCTTAGGGACTTTTTTTTCTGTTCAACTGCCTCTATTTAACTGTCTTGATAGAAAACGACCAGTAGAGGTCAGTAAAATACCAAAATTGCTTTCTGCTTGTTCAACTGCCTCTATTTAACTATCTTGATAGAAAACGACCAGTAGAGGTCAGTAAAATACCAGAATTGCTTTCTGCTGAGGGACTTTCTTTTTTATTTTTCTGGCAACTGCCTCTATTTAACTTTATTGATAGAAAACGACCAGCAGAGGTCAGTAAAATACCAGAATCACTTTAGCATTCTCTAGATTCCAGTCCATAGAAATTGTCTTCCACGAGCACCGGTAGACAATAATATTTTTTTCAAATCTTGCATTTTCAGTGATATGACCACCGAAGGTCCTGATTTTATATTAAAAACAGAGCTTTGGACTATACTATTTCCCGCTGAAGGACAATATTTCTTTCCATGTGTTCCCATACCTGGCGTGTCACGCAGTTTGGTGCTTACTTTCCCCCCATGTTAAAGAACAGTAG
Source organism: Calotriton arnoldi (assembly GCA_963921515.1). Classification (NCBI taxonomy): domain Eukaryota; kingdom Metazoa; phylum Chordata; class Amphibia; order Caudata; family Salamandridae; genus Calotriton; species Calotriton arnoldi. The sequence goes on along the minus strand of CAWUFW010000604.1, from coordinate 1,961,021 downwards.
ATGCTTCAGCACCCAGGCTAATGTGCTGCATAGCTAAATACATATAAGGTCCCAAAGGCGAGACCGATTGCATTGCAAATGCTTGTTAGTATAGTATTTAGCTGTGTGTACATTAAAGTGCTTTTCCATTTCAAGGAAATAGCATTGGTTGGGTAGTTGTGAATTAAGATCTCAGAGTTAATGGGTTTTCTTCCTCCTTGCCTTGTTTAGTGGGTGAGTTAAATAAAGACACGTTAGCAGTCAATTATTTGCTGCAGACAGCGGTCAGTTAGTTCGCCCCACTGAAAACTGGTGGAACATAAAAAAGTCTCTTCTGCCCATTGTTTCTCTTCATCTCTTGCAGAGGAGAAACAGCACTGTAAAAAACTGCAAAGGATTTGGCAAAGAAACTATTTACCTATGGATAAAATCAATCATAAGGACACCTTAATAAATAACACATAGCCACAATGTTAGCTTAGAGTAGGTATTTTACTAAGAAAGCTTCTGAGGCGGCTAATATGTCAAGGGAATTTTTTTAAATTGCCACCAATTTCCTCCAACCCAAAGCCTTTGATTTCCCCGATTAAAGAGTGCACTGAACTGTGTTCTAAATTAGCGGACTTTTTTTGGAGGATAAAATTTCAAAAAATCAAATTCATCTCCCATCTTTGCCAGCATTAGTGGCAGGGGTGGACACTTCTATAGGGGAATCTTTGTCATCAGACTGTGAACTATCTCAGTTGAAGCTGTCCAACCATGAAGATTTTTAGAAAAGACCCCGGTCTACCTTTTATTATAGCGCAGGTAGTGGATATTATCAATCATATCTATTTTGAACTTTTTAATATTTCTCTCCAGACAGGCCAGGTTCCCTCTATTTGGAAACCAGCAAAAGTGATCCCTCTTTTAAAAAGGCCATCAGCCATTAAGCCTTTCTGGGCTAATTTCAGACAAGGTTCTTTGCTGCCTGAGGCCTCAAAATACTGGAAAAAATCATTAACACCCAGCTTTCTGAATATGTGGAGATGCACACACTGCTACACTTTCTCAGTTGGACGTCTGCCCCGGCATAGCACAGAAACTGCTCTGCTGGAAATCTTTGATTCCATTTAATCAAACCTCGATCAGGGACATAACACCGGCCTGATATTATTGGTCTTTTTGGCATCATTCGATACTGTCTCTTATCCCATTCTCTTACAATGCCTGTTGAATATAGGGGTGAGAAGACTGGCATGGGAGTGGACCCATTCTTTTCTGGATTATAGAGTACATACAGTCTGTTTGGATGGCGTACCTCAGGCCTCATCTTTGAGCCCAGTGCTGTGCAACATTTATATGTCCCCTCCTGTTGCATTAGTGGAATTTTTAGGTATGAGGACAATTTCTTATGCAGATGACACTCAGCTTCTCCTTTCACTGGACAACAGCTCTTCAGCTGCACAAGAAGCCTTCTCTGCAACCTGAGGGCAGTTATGGTTTGGATGAAGGCTAATAATTTGCAATGCAATCCAGACAAAATAGAAGTTCTCCTGTTTGGTCCAGCCCGTGCCCATCTATGGGATGGTTGCTGGCCAGACAAGTTACCCTAACCACCGCTGCCAGCCGTAGTGGCCAAGAATCGGGAACTCGAATGATCTTCAACTCTCATTTCACTTTCAGATATCTTTAGTAGTTGGACCTTGGCATTAAAAAAATTCTACATCTACTCCCACTAGAATCCTAGAGAATGGTAGTTCATGCCATAATTGCACCTCGACTGGATTACGTTTAATCGCTTTATATCGGCCTGCCTGACTCCCTCAGTAAGCATTTGCAAGTGGTCCAGAGTACAGCTGCACTTCTTTTACTTAAGATGCCTCGATCTCTGCCTCTTTTTCGACGCTACATTGGCTTCCGATTAGGAAGAGAATTCCGTTTAAGTCAATAGTATTGGCTCATCGGGCTTTCTATGGGACAGGACCCCGTTACCTCTCTGAGAGGCTCTAGCCCTATCGCCTGACAAGAGCACCTCACTCCACTAACGCTCTTTTTAAAAAAAAAAATCAATAGGATCAAGTTTAACAATTTTCCCATTGCAAACCTTCCTATACCCCCGTTTATGGGGTTTCCTCTGATCCCGTCACCCTCCCGATCCAGCTCTTTCTCTCTCTCTCCATACCCAGCAGACCTCCCAGTCGTATGGTCAGTTCTGTCTTAGAGTTCCCAGTCATCGGGCATCGTGAATATGTAATGCGCCTTCCATAACCAAGGCCATAGTGATCTCTCCAGGCATCAAATTCTATCAATCTTTTTGAGGCAAGGGATCCCCAGGAGGAGGTACTGAGGTGTGGCAGGAATGGTCACTTCCAGGCTACTTTCCAGTTCCCGGACTATAGCTGTCCAGTAATTAGCCACTCCAAGGCATTACCAAAGGGTGTGCTAAAAGGATCCTTTACCCACCCTGCATCTCAAGGAATGTAGGTCCGATTCCCTGCCCATTTTGTACAATCTGGTTCTGTTACAATGAACTCTGCGGAGGGTTTTTAGTTGGACTAGTTTCAGGTTAGATTTTATGGCAACTTCTCAGGGGTGCATTTGTGCAGCCTCCCAGTCCACGTCTTCCATGGGGCCCAAATCCCTTTCCCAAGCAGCCCTGAGGTTCCCCAGAGTTTCAGGCTTGTTGTTCATTATGGTGCGGTATATGTAGGACACCACCCTATTTCCTATTTCTTCACTAAGGACCCTCCTTTCCACTGAGTTGGTCTCAGGGACTGAGGCCCAGTCTATTTGTTAGCTTGTAAGGTGTGTCATAGTTGCATGTATTTATAGTATTGGGTGGGGCCTAATTTGTGTTCGTTCTGCAGGACATCAAAGGATTTCCACCCCCCTGTGTCTAGTATATCACAAACTGTAGAGATAAAAAATAATGTCTCATCTATGGAACCAGGATAATTTTCTCACTTCTTTTAGCATACAGACCTTCCATAGCAGTGTCAGCATGGTCACTCGACTGTACCAACCCAATCCTCTAGTGTCCTTATCCCATACCTCCAGGGTGATCTGAGTGGAATGCAATAGTCGCTGTCTGTTCTTTTTACTAGGAAAACCAAAGGGGATGATGGACGGAGTGTTGAACATTACAAACACTCACCCCCAGTCAACTGATCTGGGTTTAATCCATCATCATTCTTTAGCTCACTCCGCCACCCCAGTTCAGACATGGCCATATGCAAATCAGTCTGACCCTGTGCCTCATGGGAACAGTCCAGCCCGAACTGCCAAGCCATGTCTTCCCTGGACCGGAAACAAGCATCCTGGGACCGGTTTCTGGCTTACAGCCGTCATCAGCCAGGCTATCTTTTATCCAGTGGCAAAGTGAGCAAGGGACCCACGTCTGGGCATACCCTGCCAACTTAGGGCGAACATAGCAAAACCAAAGGGGATGATGGACGGAGTGTTGAACATTGCAAACACTCACCCCCAGTCAACTGATCTGGGTTTAATCCATCATCATTCTTTAGCTCACTCCGCCACCCCAGTTCAGACATGGCCATATGCAAATCAGTCTGACCCTGTGCCTCATGGGAACAGTCCAGCCCGAACTGCCAAGCCATGTCTTCCCTGGACCGGAAACAAGCATCCTGGGACCGGTTTCTGGCTAACAGCCGTCATCAGCCAGGCTATCTTGAATCCAGTGGCAAAGTGAGCAAGGGACCCACGTCTGGGCATACCCTGCCAACTTAGGGGCGAACATAGCAAAACCAAAGGGGATGATGGACGGAGTGTTGAACATTGCAAACACTCACCCCCAGTCAACTGATCTGGGTTTAATCCATCATCATTCTTTAGCTCACTCCGCCACCCCAGTTCAGACATGGCCATATGCAAATCAGTCTGACCCTGTGCCTCATGGGAACAGTCCAGCCCGAACTGCTAAGCCATGTCTTCCCTGGACCGGAAACAAGCATCCTGGGACCGGTTTCTGGCTTACAGCCATCATCAGCCAGGCTATCTTGAATCCAGTGGCAAAGTGAGCAAGGGACCCACGTCTGGGCATACCCTGCCAACTTAGGGCGAACATATCAAAACCAAAGGGGATGATGGACGGAGTGTTGAACATTGCAAGCACTCACCCCAGTCAACTGATCTGGGTTTAATCCATCATCATTCTTTAGCTCACTCCGCCTCCCCAGTTCAGACATGGCCATATGCAAATCAGTCTGACCCTGTGCCTCATGGGAACAGTCCAGCCCGAACTGCCAAGCCATGTCTTCCTGGACCGGAAACAAGCATCCTGGGACCGGTTTCTGGCTAACAGCCGTCATCAGCCAGGCTAGCTTGAATCCAGTGGCAAAGTGAGCAAGGGACCCACGTCTGGGCATACCCTGCCAACTTAGGGCGAACAAAGCAAAACCAAAGGGATGATGGACGGAGTGTTGAACATTGCAAGCACTCACCCCCAGTCAACTGATCTGGGTTTAGTCCATCATCATTCTTTAGCTCACTCCGCCACCCAGTTCAGACATGGCCATATGCAAATCAGTCTGACTCCTGTGCCTCATGGGAACAGTCCAGCCCGAACTGCCAAGCCATGTCTTCCTGGACCGGAAACAAGCATCCTGGGACCGGTTTCTGGCTATTCAGCAGTCATCAGCCAGGCTAGCTTGAATCCAGTGGCAAAGTGAGCAAGGGACCCACGTCTGGGCATACCCTGCCAACTTAGGGCGAACTCCGTCCATCATCCCCTTTGGTTTTGCTATGTTCGCCCTAAGTTGGCAGGGTATGCCAGACGTGGGTCCCTTGCTCACTTTGCCACTGGATTCAAGATAGCCTGGCTGATGACGGCTGTAAGCCAGAAACCGGTCCCAGGATGCTTGTTTCCGGTCCAGGAAGACATGGCTTGGCAGTTCGGGCTGGACTGTTCCCATGAGGCACAGGGTCAGACTGATTTGCATATGGCCATGTCTGAACTGGAGTGGCGGAGTGAGCTAAAGAATGATGATGGATTAAACCCAGATCAGTTGACTGGGGGTGAGTGCTTGCAATGTTCAACACTCCGTCCATCATCCCCTTTGGTTTTGCTATGTTCACCCTAAGTTGGCAGGGTATGCCCAGACGTGAGTCCCTTGCTCACTTTGCCACTGGATTCAAGATAGCCTGGCTGATGACGGCTGTAAGCCAGAAACCGGTCCCAGGATGCTTGTTTCCGGTCCAGGGAAGACATGGCTTGGCAGTTTGGGCTGGACTGGTCCCATGAGGCACAGGGTCAGACTGATTTGCATATGGCCATGTCTGAACTGGGGTGGCGGAGTGAGCTAAAGAATGATGATGGATTAAACCCTGATCAGTTGACTGGGGGTGAGTGCTTGCAATGTTCAACACTCCGTCCATCATCCCCTTTGGTTTTACTATGTTCTTTTTACTATACAGATAATGGAGTTGACTCTCTCTTGATGGTAATCACTTGATTAGGCGATGTAGGAAAGGTGGTTCCTCCTTTGCCTATTTCACCACGCAAGCTTAGAAAGGTCTTGCATTCAAGCTCCAGACATCCAAAATGAATCCCAGTTTCGAAAAGCTCTGAAAACATTTTGTTTACTCTACACAAACTATTTCGGTTTGTTGTCTTTTTACTCGGTCTATTATTGGACACATGTCTTCTTTGGCTACACTTCAAGCTGAAAGTGAATAAAAATGTGTGTGCTGTATATAATTATTAGCACTACCATGTGCTAACCACAGAAAATTATATTGTGGACGCAGGTTTTGAAACCATGGATGGCTTAATGGATAACAGATTTATTATTGTAGATATGCATTGAGTTAAATTAAAATACGTAATTGTAAGCACTTGAACCTATGGAAATGCTTTGTAACATATACATATAAATAAAGTCTTGAAAAAACTTAGTATTTCAGGATGGCTGTGTTGTATTTAAAGCCATCAATCAAACCTGAAGGAACTGAGTAACATTTTAGAATATAGGAAGTCTCAGGCAATGGATTTTTATTAATAAAACAAACAATAAATCAGAGAATTAAACCTGGAATTGCAGAATAATGCACAGACATCTTAAGTACGTACACACACGCACAAGTACATTTTCATACAAACCCATTGTACACTAATTAATGTACATGATATTGATATGCATTCAATCAACAACTAGTTCTTTAGAAATGCTTTGGTTAATTTTCCATGATTCCCTACTCACCATGATTCTGGATTTCGAGCAAGATCGTAAAATATAATCAACTGACATAAAATGCACTTAACTTAAGATAACAAGTACTAGTACCTGACTATCTATGGATCTTGAAATAAACTTAGTTTGGATACAATTGTCCATTTTCATTTGTCCAATTGTCATCACACCGTACTCATGGACACGGAATAGAATTGATGACTCCTGGCTGCTGATATTAAATGTATGTATTCTTCTATGTCGTAAGGTTTGGTACCACGCCCTGCAGTAGAGGGCAAGTTACAGTCTTCAGAATTACCTTAAGGCTCTCCTTCTCTTTCAGTTAACAATGCAGTCAATAAAAATTAACATCCACAACTCAAATTATATTATTTTAATAAAGCACACACAATTGTATTAGAACTGAGTCGGCTGCAATACTAGCCATAAAATTCAAACTGCTGGAAAGTATCTCAGAGAACACTCCTGAGGATAAGAGGCTCTTTTTCACACCTATCTGCACACCGCTTAGCTTTCCTATGTTTAGCCTTCTGTGGCCACGTTTGAGCATTCAGTCATTCGGATGATCTAAAAACTCTCGGAAAATGTTTTTGCTGTCAGTAGGAGACCAAAAAAATCAATGAAGTTGATTAGGTTGGCAACAGAAGGTTAGCATTTAGAAATGCAGAGATGACAGCAACAGGTGCACACAAAAGCAAAGAGAAACAGGTAAGACATTCAGTAGGGCAAGCATACACATAGAAAACAATACTGTTAAATTTAGAAATCAATGAAATAAAAAAAAAATTGCATGTCAGTGATGGGAGCAAATATATTTCTTTTTTTATGAGGCTGAAAGGAGAAAGGCCAAACACGCTGAACACAAATAGGAGACTTCTGAATTATTCAAAAATACTATTCTGCTCAGTTTATAACAGACGCATCTAAAAAGGGTTCTTAAACAAGCTTCAGAAAAGCCATGAAAGGGAGGAGAAGAGTATAGTTTACAATGGAGACTCCTACTGAGACCAGGTTTAATCAGTGGTTGTAGCAATGGGTCCAGGTATGGAACAAACTAGAAAATTAAAAGATTTCAGGAAGGTGGTGGCACTAAACACACTTGATAAATGATATACTGGAGACAGAAGATGCTGCCTAACACTGGAAAAGAGCAACTGCTCTAGGTCAGTCAACCGATCATCAGTAAATCAGGTTGAAAATAAACATTAGTCCAAAACCAGTGATAGAGCGCTATGTTCTCATAAAAATTGTAGGGGTGCATCATAATCACCGCTAGTCTGCACCCGCATATATCCAGAGATATATCAGTGAATGGCTAGTAAAATGTAGTTTTGCTTGTATTATTAGAGTGAATCAAAGAGTAATTGTGCTATTAGAATCCTGCAATTGTAATGATTACTGAAATGTGTTCAAAATGATGCATTAATGTGTTAGGCCATGTGTAATCGAGATGTAGTAGCTAAAACGTGTATCATATTAAGTTGCACGTGTAGTTCACTTTTCGCATATGAAGTGTAATGAATTAATGCTTATAGAAGTGATTAAGAATTGTGTGTTTAAACTGTGTAAAGGCCTGACTGCATATATGTCAAGGAAAGGCCTGTTGATTCTTATGTTAGCTTATTTTGTAGGCAGAGAAGGTTCTCTTGGAAAGGCTCTCTGGGCACCGATGGTAGAATTAATTAGCACAGTGGAAGGTTTCTGTTGAACGTATCTTCTGTTGCAGGTGCAAGGACACATGCCTCGTTAGTAAAAGACTGGCTCTTTGTTTCATGAGTTGGGGTGGTGGGAGGCATAGAGACGGGAGTACACTGGAATGCAGGGATGATACTTTCAGCGGAGAAGGTGCCTGGGACCCAAGGTCATCACAACCGTCCAGGATGAAGTAAGAGTTTCGATGGAAAAATACAAGAAGGAAGACCTGGCCGAAGAGGCGTGACAAAAGGCGTGTTTAATTGGTTTTGGGTTTTGTATTAGGGATAGCGCCCCGAGGGTGGAAAGCAGAGAAGAGGTAGGGGAGAGCAGAAAAGAGGACAGAGTGAAGGAGCATCTTAGAATCGAGCTCAAGGGGCTATGTGAGTGCACTTCTTAGGAAGTCCTCACAGCTGACACCTTTTCGTTGACTCTTGCCTAGAAAATTCGTTAAGTAGGTATGCCACTTTAGTAGTAGAGTAGGGACAGCAAATGTGTTTATGCTTGTTTAGATAAATGAGGAATAACGTAGAGATTGGAGCGGTCATTGCTTGTCTAATTCTTTTGGAGCTAACGATTCTCCTTATCCTGAGTCGGATGAGACTCCTGCGTAGGATGCTATTTGTATTAGTGCCCATCTATTTCGTTAACCTCGTGTTGAGGTGCTTGCATGTGCAGTTATTCTTGGCTGTAATAAAACCCCAAAATTGAATTCGGAGTCAGTGGTCTTTTAAGGTAAACTGGATTCAAAACTTAGTAGCATTACTGAAAAGGATTTCTTCCCTTTACACTATTCAGCAGGTAAAAAGATCCTGGCCACCTGAAGATTCTTAAAAAGATAAGATAAGAATCAGCGTTATCACCAGGATGCACAATTTTTTATTCATACCAACCATCAATCGGAAGAGGAGTTGCTGAAGGCATACAGTTCATGTCATCATCTTTAGAAACCTCCAGTGGTGGCTGCCACAAACAAAGGGTGGTTGGGCTGGTGGAGGGAGTGCGGCGGGAAGGGGAGCGCGGGGGCGTGTGTTAATAATAATAATTTTAAAAAAGAACATACCTTAAGCTGCGGCCACCTCCACATCGCGTCACGCCTCCTGTGCTCTTCCTACTCCCAGCAGACACTGGGACAGACTCCCTGTGCAATCCCCGTGCTGCTTTCATGCTATGAGAGCAACGCAGGGATTGGCCTGAGCGGGCCGAAAAGACACTCTGCTCAGGACAGTGAGTCTGTGCAGTTTCTCCAGCCCAGCTGTACAATACAGCCAGGTTGGATAAACCTAAGTGCACATGTGTGTTTGGCCGGCCTGAGACGGCCGGCCAAACACACATGCCCACTTAGAAGTGCACATAGCACTGCTCCTCCCTCCCTCCCATGCCCCCACCCACCCCTTCCTGCATACGCTGGCTCAGAGAGAGCAAATGAAAAATAAAACGATGATAGACATTTTATTTTTCACCTGCTGGCTTTGAGCCAATGGGGCGACGCTCCTCCACCATAGCGGAGAAGCCGCCCCTGGAAACCTCTGCCAATATCTGATGTGTTGGTTTTCCTAATATGTGCCTCATCTTGTTTGCCTCCTCTCTCAATACTTGATTCCAATGCTGAATTAGCTCTTATTGATCCAAATGAAAAGCTACTGAAGTACAGTTAGCGCCATCACTTTACAAATAACTCACCATTTTTTAATAGTACTTCTTGTTTCCTAGTGCCATTTTTGGGCTATCAAATCATAGAAATAAACACACGTATCTATCTTTTATTTCTTAGTTTTAGATCCATTTACTTTTACAGTTGTTAAATATGCGTGTTATGTAGCACAGGTTTTTACATAGACATCTCTCCGAAATATATTCAAACTGTCTGAGAGAGTTAAGTAAAAATCATGTCACTGTAATGTGCCTAGTACAAGTTCCTTTAAATGTAATTACTTAACTTTATGTGGTGAAGCAGACTAGTGCTTGTTCTGTTTAAGATGGAGGCTGATTCTAACTTTTCTCCAATTATCTGTGGTTGCCGTGCGGTTACCATCAGTATGAGGGCAAACAAGCCGGAGCGATAGTTTATTTCTGTCCATGGGTGCCGTATTTGTGTTGTTGCATTAACACTTTGCCACAGCTAAACTATCTTCGCAGCTGCTAAACTAGAGAGGCATCTTTTGTCTAGAGAAATTGTAATATGTGGTAGTGGTGATGACTATTACAGTACAAGGAGTTGTTCCAAGGAATCTGCCAAATCAAACTGAAGTGGTCTGGCATAAAGGTGGAGCAATGGCTTCCCACAGAAACCCTTAATCTCTGGCTGGTAGGAGACTAATGGGCTCATTTATAGGTGGGCTGTAATGGGACCAAAATCAGGGGATATCTAGTAAGTCCACATTTTGGCCCTCCCACCTCAATTAAAAGTGGAAGAAGTACTGATGTCATCAAAGTCAATGGTGGAAATCCTTGACCACCTGCACATTGCATATGGAAATTTAGGGTCGGTCTTTGATGCCATGGCCTCAATGTTTTTTGCCTACTCAAGACTGAAATCCATGATGTTCACAGGAAGGAAACACCAATGTTTTCAACAAAAAGGAAGAAACTTCCAGCATGTCAGTGACATTGTCTTTAAAAAAGCAATCTTCCACAAATTTATCCAATTTAGTAATTTTGTGCGGAGTGAGATACAGCAATGAATGGACCTGTTGAAACTGTCTCTAAAACGAATTTTTACAAATGTATGGGTAAAACCAGGGCCAATTGCAAGGGCGGATCGAGTTTAGATCATTCCTGAGGTGAAATAAGTGAAAGGGCTTCTAGAGGGGAAATATCTGCCCTTATCTTAAGAGCATTGTGGGGCCTGGAATAGCCTCCTTCACTGGTTCATAGTGTCTGGATTCACAGCATCGGACCTCGCTGGGCTCATTCACTTCTTGCTGTGAAATGTTCTATCTTCACCTGCCCGGAGAACAACTAAGTTTGGAAGCTAAGTGATGTGTCTTGATTTTTACAATCCTTTACTATATAATATTTACAGTTGCAGAGAAGTGAAAAAAAAAATTTCACTTCTATTTTGCAAGTTCATAACTTAGCTGGAGAACCTTTTGACAATGTATTTGTGGTTTTGGAGGATCCTGACTTATCTAACCAACTTGTAATAAAGAACAAAATGGTTTCAAAGAAACCTAGTGGTAGGTAGTGCAATCATCATTTCAACTTTCACGAGAGCTTGCCAGATTGTCCATGATGGTCCCAGAATAAAGCACATGCACACAAGCCCTTTAAAATGTAATCCGAGGGCTTAACTTGAAAGAGGTCTACAATCATCCTGTTGAGGTTCTAGAATCCGTCACGAGTCATGCACGGATTGGAAAATGCGTGTATTACCAATTATTGCACTAGAGAGTATCCCTTAATACATTTATTTTCTTTTTGCAGAGTTAAGCGGGAAATGGCAGATTTAATGTAAAGCTAAATGCACCAGTTAGGAACTCTCTTTTCCTCAAGTCAAGAAACTTGGTAAAGAACAAATGGGAATAGATTAAAGAGGCTCCAAATTTGGTCTAGTTATGCTCTCATCCCACCAATGAGTAAGGAAAGTCAGAGTCCCAAACCATAAAGTCCACATGGACTAAGGAGCATAGATCCTAGAACAATAGGAAAATACCTAGGACATTATGGTAACAGTTCTCTCTGCTATCTCTGGAAACTGGCTATTCTGTGAGGCCGCCAAAAGGGCTCTGGGACACAAAATGGAGACCCAACTAAAAGGTAATATGGAGTTACCAATACCGCCCCTCCAAACCACTTTATCAGCTCCAAATAATCGGTGGCCCGAGTGATAAATATGTAGAAGACATCCTCACAATGTGACTATTTTGTGGCATGCAAACACCTCAGTCCACTAATGTTAATGTTAATGTTAAAGGGTTTTATAAAGTGCTCGTACACCGATTGGTTTCATGGCGCTGTCTAGGGACCGAACTCGGAGGAGAAGTTAATAAGCCTGAGTGAACAGCCAAGTTTTAAGAGACTTTCTGAAACTCAATAAATTGGGACTAGACCTGATTTCCAAGGGGATGGAGTTCCACAGTTTAGGGGCTAGAATGGCGAACCTGCAACCCCCTTGGCGCTTGAGTTTAAAAGAGGGGACAACCAGAAGTTGAAGATGAGCTGACCGCAGGTTGCGTGAAAGAGTATAGCGGGAGATGAGGCTGTCAATGAATTTAGGGGCCCGACCGTGCAGCGATTTGAACAGCAAGCAGCCGACTTTGAAGGCGCAACGTTGAGGGATGGGAAGCCAGTGCAGCTTCTTTAAAAGGGGGGAAGCACGTTGCCACCTGGGTTGTTCGCAAATCAGTCTGGCGGCCTGATTTTGTACCAATTGAAGTTTTTTTGAGAGGTAGAGTGGTATGCCGAGGTAAATAGCATTGGCGAAGTCAAGGCGAGATAGTACCAGGGATATCACCACCTGGGTCAAAGCTGCTTGGGTGAGTAGTCTTCTTATTTTCCTGATCTTTCGCAGCTGATAGAAGCATGCGGAGATCACGGAATTTACATGAGTTTTTAAGGAAAGGTCGTTGTTGATGATAACACCCAGACTTTTAACTGATAGGGCAGGAGTCGGGGGGGACCTAGTTCATTTGGCCAATAGTGAGGGCCCCACTGGTTAAGACCACCGCCGGTCAGGACTAGTTCAGTTTTGCCAGGATTCAATTTCAGATGGTTGCAGTCCATCCAGTGGCTGATGAATTGCATGGTGGATTGGAAGTCAGAGATCGACTGCAGAGAGTTGTCTACAGTGAACATTAGTTGTAGGTCGTCTGCATAATTGAAGGCGACCACATTCCTTTCTTTCAGAGACTTTATTAGTGGGAGCAAATAGAGATTAAAAAGGAGCGGAGAAAGTGAGGATCCCTGAGGGACCCCGCAAGTGGTTTCTAATTTAGGAGCTGTAAAATGGCCGATGCGGACAGCCTGTGAGCGGTCTTTCAGGAAGGAGACTAGCCAGGAAAGCGCTGTACCCCGAAGACCTGCCTCTCTGACACGGTCCACCAATATATCGTGGTCGACCGTGTCAAAAGCGGCCGAGAGGTCCAGCAGCACCAAAGCTTGGGATACGGCTCTGTCAGCTTTTTCCCGTAGAGAATCAAGAACTGCTAGAATTACTGTTTCTGTAGAATGGGCTGGCCGGAAGCCAGCTTGATGGGAGTTGAGGAATCCAGATTCCTCCAGAAAGGTGGATAAGCAGTTCGCTACGTAAGCTTCTATTACCTTTGCTAAGTACGGAAGCAGGGAAATCGGGCAGTAATTTGACAAGGTCTGGGGGTCGGCTCCAGGTTTCTTTAAAAGAGGGACCACTATGGCCTCTTTAAAAGCATTTGGGACCTTGCCTTGAGAAAGGGAGTTATTCAAAAGGTCCAGTACAGGGTCCGGGAGGGCCACAAAGGCATTTTTTAGAACATGAGGAGGGCAGTGATCTGTTGGAGATCCTGATTTAATTTTTAACAGCAGTTCACAGAGGGTCTGTGTGTCCACAGGTGGGAAGGAGTCAAAGGAGTGAGGGTTTCCTACAGAAGAGGGAGAGTTTACCGGCCGGGGGTGAGTGGGAATGCTGGCTTTGATGGATACTATCTTATCAATGAAAAAAATTTTAAGGATTCGCAGAGAGCCTGAGACGGAGTGGCTTGACTCTGTCAAGATTAGACAATTCGTCAACGATAGTGAAGATTTCTTTAGTTTTGTTGTTGGAATTTAAAATTCTGGAGGAGAAGTGTGTAGCTTTGGCCTTCAAAATTGATATTTTGTATTCCCTCATTGCTAGTTGATAGGTAGCTTTGTCTATTTGTAAGTAGTTCCGCCTCCATTTCCTTTCCAGTTGGCGGAGAGAGAGTTTTAGTAATTTTAATTCCTGGCTGAACCATCTCTGTGCCTCAAGCCGACGAGATTGCCTGATTGCTTTAGGGGCTGAAAAACACCAAAGGGTCTGGACTCCAATCAGTAAGGCTGAGCCCCAATTCACCAATAAACAACAAAATGCCAGTACTGATAACCAATTCACCACTTAATATTAGCACATTGAAATTAAACAATGTAACCACAGGACCTCTGTTCCCATATGTTTTAATCAAAATTTATTTTTCAAACAATCACTTCTATGATTCCATGAATTTAATTTAGAAAGCATAAAACACATTCTATTTCCCCACTCACACTAATTCTTCTTTAAAACATACCTACATCCACTACCAATTCACTTTCATGCCCATTCTATCTAGTCATTACCAACATACATAAAAATCATCCATTAATCACACTCAAAACATATACAAGCAGCCTACCCCCCAACCCTCTTCATACCACTAAAACACAAAACCCTGTTGATGGCCAGTAGCGTGTATATAAGATGTTCATATTAAGAACTTTGTGTTCATGTTTAAATTGATTCGTCTTTGGCCTATATTGTAATTGTATTTTCAAATTGGGTTTTGTGTTTTAGTGGTATGAAGAGGGTTGGGGGGTAGGCTGCTTGTATATGTTTTGAGTGTGATTAATGGATGATTTTTATGTATGTTGGTAATGACTAGATAGAATGGGCATGAAAGTGAATTGGTAGTGGATGTAGGTATGTTTTAAAGAAGAATTAGTGTGAGTGGGGAAATAGAATGTGTTTTATGCTTTCTAAATTAAATTCATGGAATCATAGAAGTGATTATGTTTAAAAAATAAATTTTGATTAAAACATATGGGAACAGAGGTCCTGTGGTTACATTGTTTAATTTCAATGTGCTAATGATTGCTTTAGGGGGGCATGTTTGTCGCTGGCTTCCAAGAGCCAGGTACAGATCAAACTCTCATGGCTATTTATGTCAGATTCAGGATTGGGGGCTGTGTTGGTTAGAGTGGCGAGGAATTCCTTATTGTCAATATGATTCCATTTCCTCGCCACCCTCCCAATGTTGGTGGGGGGCTTGCTTATGGTGGGATTTTCTAATTTGAATTTAATTAGATAATGATCGGACCAGATGCATGGAGTGATTGATAAATTGGATACTGCTAAGTTAATAGTCCACATTTGATCTAGGGTCGGCCTTTGTTGTGCGTGGCCGTGGATATGTGCTGAGAGAAGTTTAGGTTGCTGACTAGATCAGTTAGTTCAGCTGACTGTGGCCCCCCTAGAACGTCATTTGCCCAGTAGTTAAAGTCACCTATTAGAATGACTCTGGTATGGTTAGTTGCCAGGTTGGCGATTTGTTCTCCTAAGGAGAAAGGGAAGAGAGGCATGTGTTGAGGGGGTCTGTAGACTAATACACAGATAATTGGTGCCGAGTCGGTTTCTATTTTTATCACTGCATTTTCTGCATTGGGGAGCAGAAGTGGGGTGAGGCTAGTAACTTTAAGATCGTGGTGGATGATAGCTGCTACTCCGCCTCCTGTTTTACCAGGCGGGCGGTTGGTTTGAATAATGTAATATTCATTGGGTAGAGCCGCCAAGATGTCTGGTGAGGAGTCAATGGTAAGCCAAGTTTCGGTGAGCAGCAGAATGTCAGGCTTTCCTGACTCTAAGAGGGTGAAAATTTCCAGTTGATGTTTTACTAGGGAGCGTGTATTGAGATAGTAGATTGATAGAGTAGTTCTTCTATCTTTTTTCCGCTCCCGGCAAATTAGTGTGGCTGGCTGGGTCGTTTCCGGAAGATATTGTTGGGGCTGATAGATAGAGTTCAGGTGTAGCTTGGCAGTAGTATTCGGGCTTGGCCTATGAGAGGTGGAGTTGAGTGAGTGAAGGTCTAGGGAGGAATATTTAAGTATTTGGGCATGGTAACTGGGCCCTGGGCACGGCTGGGCGCGGACGGGCGCAGATCGGCTTGTCTTTGGCGCGCCTTTGCCGCGTCGCCGGCGCACCCGCTGCGCGCGTCCGCTGCGCTCCCGCACTACCGCCGGCATTAATGCCGATTCAGTACCACGCTCCAACCCCCAACAAGCCTAATTGGTCCAGGGGACCAGGAAGTAAGCGAGGGCACAGAGGTAGCCCGGTAGCTGGCGCGGTGAGTGATACAAGGCAATTTCAAATTCAAAAGACAGTTTCCTTAAAGTTAAAAGTAGTTTAAAAAACGTTGCAGTAAATACTGTTTAAAAGAGCTCACGAGTAGCGGCCTCTGCCTAGAGTGCCCGCTCCCGCGCTGCCGCCGGGATTTATGCCGATTCAGTACCACGCTCCGCCCCCCAACAAGCCTAATTGGTCCAGGGGACCAGGAAGTAAGCGAGGGGACAGTGGCAGCCCGGTAGCTGACGCGGTGAGTGATACAAGGCAATTTCAAATTCAAAAGACAGTTTCCTTAAAGTTAAAAGTAGTTTAAAAAACGTTGCAGTAAATACTGTTTAAAAGAGCTCACGAGTAGCGGCCTCTGCCTAGAGTGCCAGCTCCCGCGCTGCCGCCGGCATTTATGCCGATTCAGTACCACGCTCCGCCCCCCAACAAGCCTAATTGGTCCAGGGGACCAGGAAGTAAGCGAGGGCACAGAGGGAGCCCGGTAGCTGGCGCGGTGAGTGATACAAGGCAATTTCAAATTCAAAAGACAGTTTCCTTAAAGTTAAAAGTAGTTTAAAAAACGTTGCAGTAAATACTGTTTAAAAGAGCTCACGAGTAGCTAAGTGTTCCCTCAAGCGAACAGCTCATGGCAATGGATATGATAGAGGCGGAAAGGACAAGACTGAGGGATTGGCCATTGTTTGTTCATCCACCTCACTCTCATTAATGAGAACTTGTGAAAAAGTCATGTTTGTACACAAAAATAAAAGTCTGGGCGTACCCTGGGCCTCATTATGATATTGTTTGTTTCTGATGGGGCCAGTAAAACCAACCTCATAGGAATTGAGATCTGTTGGAATACCGCAGGTTTGTTTTATTTCATGCAGAATCTTTGCTTCCAGCCAAAAACTCCAGGTGAAACTCTGAGGCTAAATGAGAAATTACTGGGGAAAGTGGACCCGGAATTACAGATTCCTCCAATAATTCTTCATGGTCCCACTAGCAATCGACTGATAACTCAACCTCCCCTCGGAGTTACCGGTATCCCCTGAATCGGTAATACCACAGTGCGGAGTTCCAGATGAGATACCAGGCATCTCAGAGTGAAGCCCTCTGTGGTGATTCATGACAGGTAAAACAAAATATGCTGGAAAATAAAAAAAAATACAAGAAGATGCACTTAGCATACGTAAACGCCACACCAGTAGTAGTGTGTTCCAATGGGAAAGTCACTTGATGCAAATTTAATTATATTTTTCACGGTGTCAACCACACAAATAGAACAATATAAAAGGTTGGATGTGATCGCCTTACACTTCTTCAATAAAGCTTTGAAGAGTAACAATTGTAAACAGGTTCTTGTAAACAATTTAAACAATCCTGAAGTGTTAGTCAGGACGGTGACCTGGGTTAACAAATATCTGAGGGCTACGTGACGGCGACATCTAGCAAATAGGGTTCATTCTGAGGAGTTTATTCTGAGCGAAGTGGTGCAGGGATGGGGTTGAGGACTAGTGCTTTTCAAAGGATTCATAGGTAAAAAGGAATGAAACAAATATGACATGATAAAGAAAAGCTGGAGATCTAGGAGGTGGAAGCCAACGATCAAATGCAAAGAGATGAACTCCTTCACCTGTACACCTGTCTACGAAACGTGAGAAGCAAACAGATTATGAATGTAGATATGTGTGGATGATCATCACATTCACTTGTTTGTGAAATCATTTTTGGCGCATCATTCACAGGATCTCATGTGCTGGACCAGAGAGGGAAGAATGAAAACAGTCATGCGGATTAGATCACAGTCAGAAGGGGAGTCATCCATGCGGTGCGAGGATGGGGCCAGCCAGGTTAATACTAGGATAAAGTCTAAGGGATCAACCAGGCAATTGATGGGATAGAGTGAATGTTGAAAGGACAGTGGGCAGGAAGAAATTAGAAAAAGAGAGTACCTTGTTGCTATTTTTGTAGATTCCAATTGAGGGTGTTTGCAATCGTGAGAGGGTAATTTAGAGGCTGTGAGTCCTGTGAGTCCATAAATAGATCTTCAAAGAAGAATGTAGTGTTTATAGGGGACTGCGAAGTACAGCAATAACAGCAATATATAGCCTACTATGCTTGAAGATTGGGATAGCAATGTGTTCCAGGAAAGAAGGGGAAGGGTCAAAGGAGTTGGAATGGGATGGAGGTGATGTATGTTAACGTGGAGGTCCACTCTGTGACTTCTGAAATACAAATGAAGCGAGTAGTTGAAGTTAGCATGGTCTGCATCATGGGAAGCAGATATTAGATTATTGTTGGACCTGGCCATCTCTGTTGGGTCATACCCAAACGTTTATGCCTTCACTCTTTCTATTTTTGCTGAATTTGTTTTTGTTGTCCTTAGGACTTTGTGCACTATCCACTGCTAACCAATGCTAAAGTGCTTGTGTTCTCTCCTCTAAACATGGTAACATTGGTTTGTACCCAATTGGCATATGTGATTTACTTATGAGTCCCTAGTAAAGTGGCACTACATGTGCCCAGGGCCTGTACATTAAATGCTACTAGTGGGTCTGTAACACTGATTTTGCCACCCAGTTAAGCAGCCCTTTAAACATGTCTCAGGTCTGCCACTCCAGAGCCTGTGTGCAGTTTTAAACTTCCATTTCAACCTGGCAAACTACGTTTGCCAGGCCCAAGCCTTCCTTTTTAATACATATAAGACCCCCCTAGGGTAGGCACTGGACAGCCCATATGGAGGCGTGCAATGTATTTGAAAAAATGGACATGTAATTTTCATTTTACATTTCCTGGAAGTGAAAAACTCTCAAATTCATAATTCAAGGCCTATCTCTTCCATTTGAATTCCATATTACATTTTATGAGTGTCATTTTCAAATGGGAAGAGATGACCAGTTTATTATTGGTGTCTCTGGAATCCTAATTTAAAATCCTAACTTATTGTTAAATCAGATTTTAAATTACAATTCTTGAAAATGTCACTTTTAGAAAGTTAGCATTTTCTTGCCTTAGTCATTTGGTGCCTGCAGCCTGCCTCTGGTCACATGACTTGATGTAGTTGACAGTTGGGCTCTGTGTATTCCTCCTAGACAGCCACACACAGAATGGGAGCTTAGGTGTTTCTGGATGGGCCATCACTAACAGTATGGGAAGGAGGAGCTTGGTCCACTATTACTTACACCTGATTAGTCTGTGTCCTGTCTCCACGCAAAGGGCTGCATATGCCCTGCAGTTAGTGTGGAGCCAGGGCCAAGAAGGCAGGCATCTGTGCCATTTAAAGGCATGCCTCTAAAAGCTTCTCCCCAATTCAAAGGCCCAACTGTGTATAAAAGAAGGACCTCAGACACTACCACTTCAGTACACTTCTGGACCTGTGGATACTCTGCCAGGAAGAAGGACTACTGTGCTGCAACAAGGACTGCCAATCTGCTGGACTGCTGCTCTCAAGGACCTGCTGTGCTAACCTGCTGCCTGCTGCCCTCTTGCCTGGGGAAGAAGATCTGGACTTGCAACTTCATCTTGAACCCAGAACCCCAGAGTGACTTAAAGGGTTAGTCTGCTGGCCTCCTGATCTGAGCCTCAGGGACATAAAAGGCTCCCCAACAGGTCCTCAGCAAGTTCCTGAGCCCCAAGTGGTGCCTCTCAGGTCCTGGACCCGTGGTGTGGCTCTCGAGCTGTTGAAATCAATCATGACCGCGAACGAGCCCGTTTGCACATGAACCGCATTGCTCATTCCGAAAATCAGCGTGAGCCGTCGTCAGCCCGTCTCTTTACACAGCAGCATTGAAAGTCTGCGAGGGTCCACCAACGCGAAGCTCCAGTCCGCCCGTCCACCACGCTCAGCCTGCTCTTTGCACCACACCAACTTCTCCTTTGGTGCTCGTCTTGCTCTCTCTAACATGAACGGGACTCTTTGCTCAAAACTTGAGACTGTAAAACATCAGCGTGACCAATCTGAGACTGTATCCAACCCGCACTCCATTGCGGTCAGTCTGAACTTTTGACTTTGACATTGTCCAGCGCTACCAGATAGCCGCGGTTGGAGCTTTATGCTTTTAGGCGCTGTATTGCAGTTAATTCTTTAAAAATTCATAACTCTGGTTCTACTGATTGGATTTTTGTTGTTTGGTTCTAACCTGGTGCAGGATCAACTTGTGTGGTGTTTTCACAGTTTTACTGTTTGACGTGTTGCACAAAGACTTTACACATTGCGCCTAAGTTAAGCCTGACTGCTCTGTGCGAAGCTACCAGGGGGTTGAGGACAGGTTAAATTGGGGTTTGCTTGTGCCTTACCCTGACTAGGATTGTGGTTGCTGCTTGACAAAGGCTGACATCCCAGTCAGCCAGTAACCCAATTTCAACAATTATCTTATGGGCCAATCCAAAATTTAGAGACAGCAGTAAAGTGAAGCGTAAGGAATGAGAGTCAAAGTGGCCTGTGATGAATGTAGTCTTACACACTGGTCTTTCCACATACAGAATAATACTGTTACATTGGAGAGTTAACGATCTGGTCATCGTCAATTGATTAACTGTCTACAACCCAGCTACCGCTTATATTGACTTTATACTTGTCTTTGACCCTGTACAGTGCTTCTCTGTCTTTGCCTAGGTTTGCACTACAGAAATACCATATACATACATACATATGGGGTTTATTCAAGGATTGGTTGAGCTGAAGAAGGGTCTGCTGGGCTGCCTGTGGAGAGCTAGAAATGAATTCTAGCCTTGATCAGGAAACCATGGTCATCCACAAGATTAATGCATTTCTCCATCCTGCAGCAACTCTTAATCTTGCATTTTATATCACTGAGGTCACACCAAATACAATCCTGGCACAGCTGAATGGAGAACAATATGGTAGTCTAACCTTACACTAACCTAGGCAACCACTAATCTCTCTTTTTAAGCAGAAGGAATGGATAAAGGCTTTCAGGAAGCAATGGCAGAAATATTTTTGGTTGTGTGGGGAATTTGCAGGCAAATGGATACATCCACAATTTTTTTTAAAGTATGCATCCACCAGATGTTCAAACACTGCAAACTGTATTGGTTATAATACGTGCCTATTCATAGGAAATTTCCACTCTTTCAGGCTGGTTTAACTCTCACATGTATCAAGTGTTTGGACCCAGTTCAAATCCATACAGCTCTGGCTATTCATGGCCTGAAACAATCAGATTACATGGCTTCTGTCCTTGAAAGGTCGTCCTTTGCTTCCTTTGAAGCATAGATGAGATTTATAGTTACTGGGGCCTATTCACAAAGACATTTTGGAGTAAGTACTCCTGTGGTACTCTTGTACGTATTATTCTTGCGTACCTCTGTGAATTTGCCCAAAAACATCTAAAATGGGAATATTCATATACAATTAGTAAAAACAGAAAGGACTGTGTCGTCTTTGCCCTTTTATTAATCGGGAGTTTGGCGTTTTGATGCTGATATACAAAGGTGTTTATGAATATGTAAAAGAATACTTCTGTAGGACTGCATCCCATACTCCTAAAAGCTTTTGTGAATCAGCTCCATTATATTCAGTGTATAAATCATTCTGTGTCTTGCTCATAAATGCATATCACCACATCAGAATCCTTAGGTCACATTAAGAGAAACACTCCTCATATTATCAAATGTCAGATTATCAGGCTTCAAAGAAAAAATTGTTGTCAAGGAACCTTCTCTATACTTGGAAACATTTAATGAATTATATCCTAGTTTAAGAAAGGAAAGACAGCTCTCTCTGAACTCTGGAACTGGAAGCTCCTTTTGCTCTTTGAGGTGAAGTGTGTGAAGCAAGGCACAACACATAAATGAAAAGCAGAATAGGCTCTCGAGGGCTCAGAGTGTGACGGCTTGAAATACTGTGGCAATATTTCATCACTCGCACGCCCGCTTGAAACAGAGCTGAGTACCATCCTTGCCATAGGTGCCTAACTGCAGTTAGTCATGAGACACAATAAAAACTTAAAGGAAGGGCCCATGTCGAATATAAGCTTCAGGATTGCATCCTCTGCCTCTACAGAAAGCTATCCAGTGAGAGGAAAGAAGGGGATGGTGTATGGAGGGGTTTGGAAGGAAAGACGATTGCGTCACTCCTGTGGCATAACGCAATAGGATAGAGTCCCCCTGGAGAATGCAATGAGGGGCCCCTGAGTCTCCCATATCTCATAGACATTCATTGGCCTTGGGCTGAATGGCGCCTCCCCGAAGAGTTGGGCGTCTTCTGAAGATTTGGGAGCCCCCCTGCACCACAGGGTCTGTAGGAACCTTTGTTACACCCCTGCGTCACTCTAGAGCCTAATTAGCAATCAGAGCTAGTCGGTTATTTAACAGTAAGCATTTAACTTAGGGTCTCATGTACACATCTTTTTTAGACATTGCAAAATCGGGCCGTTTGTGACCGCAAAAAAAGCATTTTGAAATGAACAAACTCCAAATTGTGATTTGGTAACTTGTTACCATATCGCAGTTTGGGTTTGCGATTCGGTATTTGGAAGGAGTGTGATTAGGTGACCCTTCCAAAAACGGAATCACAGCGGGAGGTATTAATGTTTTAAAACTGAATTACTTTCACAAAACATAATTTTTTACGGACTACTGAAAGATAGTGATAACCATTCGCAAATGGGAAGGGGTCCCGAGTGGACCCCTTCCTTCCCCTTTGAGAATGTTTAGCAAAACATTGTTTTAGAACAGGCAGTGGTCTCGTGGACTACTGCCTACTCTTAATAAATGAAACTTAAAAGTTATATTTTTTGTTTTTGAAACACATACTGTTTTCCTTGAAGGAAAATGGGCTGCATTTAAAAAGAAATAGCTTTATTTAAAAACAATCACAGACATTGTGGTCTGCTGACCCCAGCAGGCCACCATCACTGTGATGGCTATCATTCCAAATGGGTCGCAAACTGCAACCTACCTCATTAATATCCATGAGATAGGTCGATTTGCGACCCACTAGGAATCAGTAAATTAAAAGTTCTAGGGTGTCTTACATTCGGAATTTTGATTTCCTAATTGTGATTCAGTAAGAATCGCGCAATTTGTAAATCGCAATTCCTAATTTTTGGATATCTGGCCCTTATTTACTTGGGCGGAAGTGCTGTGGGCCTGAAAATTAGTAGTAATTGCTGACAATCGAGTGACCGAGAAGTTATGATTACATTTATACACACATTAGTTGGTCGGGGACTAGGATTCGATTGTACTCTGTGTGCTATAACTGCTTCCTAGTCCCTGTGTGAGGTTTTTTTATTGATTGACAGCAAGCACAAAGGCTGCCAAGACAAGCCAAGTATCATCTTGATAAAGGAACCCAGGATGTAGGCCCCATCCCCTTATCTAAAATATTAAGCAGAACCCACTTACAAGTAAAGATACTACCTGAGAACGTCTCTGTGCAGGCGGCCACACGGAATCGAGCACGCCGCAGATATGGCGGTTTGTGACGGTCCCACTTTGCGGTCGCTGGGGGTGGGGCGGGCGTCGCACGCTGAGTGACGCGGTCGGTGCCTGCCCCGCCTCTCGCCTTGATTGGGCACAATCAGAGTTAACCAGGACGCACTCAAGTGCTTCCAGGTGACGAAGGCCGGGGCAAGTCAGGAAGCCAGATTCAGCCGGCTTCCCGTCCTCAGAGGAGTTAAAAGGGGCTGTGGAGCGGCGGGACAGCCTCTTGCGTCGCCGCTCCACAACCAGAGCCCAGATCAGGACCGGTCTCCAGGACGGAGAGTGCATTGTGTTTTTCTCTTTTTGTTTCCTGCCTTCTTTTCCCTTACAGGTCGGCACAAGCAACAGGAGCGACCGGAGCCAGGCCTGCTCAGCTGTTCGGTGCACCCTCTGCAGACTGAGAGCCACGCTGGCTGAGTGAATATTCGCCGGCCCCGCACGATTGGTGTTGCGGTGGTGGCTCCAGCTGCTTTATTGAGGGCGCACTGAGCAGGGCAGGCACCATCATTTTCAGGATTGTAAAGAGAGAAAGGTGAAGGGAAAGGGGGGGTGTAGTGCTGGCTGCATGAGGCAAAGTAAAATCGTTTTATGAGCTGTTTTTTTAGGGTGCTGAGAGCAGTGCAGTGAGGTGTTTTTCTGGAGTTTGTTGTGGCAGTACATTATTTTAAAAGTTACCACACGGCAGAAAAAATAGTTTTGGGGCTGCAGCCTATGGTTTTTCTTGAGAGGTGATTTTCAAGGGGGCAATAGCGACATCATTTGGCTTGGGGCAGCCAGGGTTCCATGGTGAATTAGTTTGGCGCCCTCCTTTCTTTTGAGTCAGGGACTGTGGCAAGCTGGTGGGCGACCAGGGCTTTTTGCAGGTAGCTGTGGGGGCATTATTGTAAGGGCATTATTGTAAGTGAAGGACCAGTGGTTTGTGGTGGTTTAACTAATTGGCAAGCAGGGCTAAGAGGCGATTGCATTGAGTGTCGGTGGGGCACACGGGGGCATTATGGCGCCAAAGGCACGAAAGGGCGAGAAGCGCTCGCGTATGGAGGAATTCATGGAGACCATGATGCAAAAAATGGAGGATATGGGCAAGTCTTTAGCAGATTTGAAGACCCGACTGGACGGGCAGGAAGGGGCAGAGGAGAGGCCCAGAAGGGCGGGGGTTGCCCCTAGGGTGGCAATCCCTCTGGTGCCAAAGAGATCAAGAGCAAAACGAGTGGGGGGCAGTACCCCGTCGCCCCAGAGGGCAGTAGCGACGGAGGGGGCAGGACCCTCGTCGCCTGTAGTGGAGGTACCAGTGACTGGGGGAGGTGGGCCGGTGACATCGGTTGTTGCTCCAGGAGCCACCGGGGGTGGTCAGCCAATTTCAGTGGTACCAGGGACCAATACAGGGGCACCGATTCCAGTAATACCGTTGGTAGGGGAGGGTCCTCCTGGTAGTGCGCCTGGGCAGTCAGACTTGGTGGCCAGTTTGGTGGCGGAACTTCCCTGGTTAGCGTAGGCAGGAACCTGGGGCCCGATTCACAAAAGTAATCAGAGACAAAATCCTAACTTTACGACTTTCGGTATTCACAGAAGGCATTTAGGAGTACTAAAGTTAGGATTTGTCTCAGTCAATCTTAAATTTTGGTCTTAAGTTAAACTTAAGACAAACTTAAGTTTAACTGAGACAAAACCCTAACTTTACGACTAGGATGTTGTCTCAGTTAAACTTAAGTTTGTCTTAAGTTTAACTTAAGACCAAAACTTAATTTTAACTGAGACAAAATCCTAACTTTAGTACTCCTAAATGCCTTCTGTGAATACCGAAAGTCGTAAAGTTAGGATTTTGTCTCAGATTACTTTTGTGAATCGGGCCCCTGGACCCCGGCAGTGGGCTGTGGGGCTTTGTTGGCTGAGGGTAGTGCGCTAGAGAAGACCAAGCAGTTGGTGGCACAGTTTGAAGGGTTCAAACCAGGGGGGGACAGAATGTGCCAGTGGGGGCTGCTACAGCGAGTAGTACAGCACCTAATGCGACCGGACAAGATCTGCCCAAAACAAGTCTACCACCGGAGGAGGACAAAGTCAAGAAACAGGAGGCGGCAACAACAGGTATGGCGCAGGCGTTACCAAGCCTAGGTATGGGCGAATTGCGCTCCTCCAGGGAACGATTGGGTAGGCATATCTCACAAGAGGTGAGAGAGAAGATTTGGAAAGGGGAGTATGTAAATGTTTGCCTTGTTAGTAGATAACGCGGATAAGGAAGAAGCAAAAAAGAAAAAGGAGTAGGTGCATCCCAGGGAATGGGCTAGTTGTTCCCACAAGAAAAGGATTGAGGAAAATCTGGTTAACTGTTTCAAAGGTTTCTCCAATTATCACGCAATATTGGCGGAACGTTTCCCGGGTTTAGGTGCACAGATGGCATGTTACCAAAATAGGATAGCTTGTGCGCATGACGAGTATGGGGGTGTGGGGTGGAAGGAGTACGACAAAGAGTTCAGGAGGGCAAAAGCAACTGACCCTGGACTCATATGGGACCAAATAAACGTCATCATGTGGCTGCGACACATGAAGTCCATGCCTCACGACAACACGCGGGGGCAGTCCTTTCGGACAAGCCCCCCAGTTACCATGGTGGGGGAGAAGGGTGTGTGTTTGAATTTTAACAAAAGAACCTGCACTAGAGCATCAGGCACATGCAAATTTAAGCATGCATGTTCCTTTTGTGGTCACGCCTCACATCCAGAGTCCAAATGTTTTAAAAAATCAAAGGACAAGGGAGTTAAGAAGCAGGACTGGGGGGTAACCCTCACCAAGGCCCACTCCCCAATCTTAACAAGTGCCCTAATCCCATCGTTAAATAAGTACAACTGCCCCAATTCAGCGCAGATCCTATTAGAAGGTTGCAGGGACGGCTTTAGAATTCCTGCACCTGGATATTTGGGGGTCTCACATTGCCGCAACCAACTGTCTGTACGATCCAACAATGGGATTGCGGCAGCGAAAATAGCAAAATAATTGAGGCTGGGGAGAGTGGCTGGCCCATTTGATGAAATACCGGTGGAGGGATTTGTCTGCTCTCCGTTGGGGGTAGTGCCCAAGAAGGACCCAGGGGAGTTCTGTTTAATCCATAACTTGTCGGCTCCCAGGGGTCAGTCATTGAACGACGCCATCGATGGGGACCTATGCACGGTCAGATATGCGTCTTTTGATCAGGCAATTGAAATGCTAAGGCGGCTGGGACCGGGCGCATTACTAGCGAAGTCTGACATTGAATCAGTTTTCCGCCTATTGCCAGTGCACCCACAGGATTTCCGCTTGCTGGGTTTCCAGCTGCAAGGGAAATATTACATGGAAAAATGCATGCCCATGGGGTGCTCTGTCTCTTGCTCTTACTTTGAGAAATTCAGCTCCTTTCTTGAGTGGGTTTCTAGGCAGGTGACGGGGCACCAATCAGTGTTACATTACCTGGACGATTTCCTTTTCTTGAGAGCGCTGGGCTCTCAGGAATGTGGCAGGGCATTGCAGGGGTTTTGCGCACTCAATGCCGAATTCGGTGTCCCTTTGGCAAGAGACAAGACAGTAGGGCCGGCCACTGAGATTGAATTCCTAGGCATAGAACTGGATTCAGTGAGCGGTGTGTCACGACTCCCCTGGGAAAAAATCGTGGCCTCCACCTTAGCATTGCAGGAATGTTTGAAAAAAGAGAAGGTCACGGGCTGCCTGATACAGGTTAGCGGGCTAGTTTTCTTCAGCCGCAACCTACTAATTACACGCTGATGCGACCGCGCAGCGTTGCCTCTTGGTCAGAGCCGTGTTGAGTGCCTGCCAGGACGGTCGGTGATTTGTAAAATTGCTCACTTTGCACCGTTTTAAAATGAAGTCTGTTTTTTAAACTGTATTCGCTCTGTGTTTGTTAAGCGCTATTTGCACATTTCTGGGGGCTATATTGAGGCTCTGGGCACTGCTCGATCCTTGGGAATCGGAAGCAGGTCACGGGCTGCCTGATACAGGTTAGCGGGCTAGTTTTCTTCAGCCGCAACCTACTAATTACACGCTGATGCGACCGCGCAGCGTTGCCTCTTGGTCAGAGCCGTGTTGAGTGCCTGCCAGGACGGTCGGTGATTTGTAAAATTGCTCACTTTGCACCGTTTTAAAATGAAGTCTGTTTTTTAAACTGTATTCGCTCTGTGTTTGTTAAGCGCTATTTGCACATTTCTGGGGGCTATATTGAGGCTCTGGGCACTGCTCAATCCTTGGGAATCGGAAGCAGGTCACGGGCTGCCTGATACAGGTTAGCGGGCTAGTTTTCTTCAGCCGCAACCTACTAATTACACGCTGATGCAACCGCGCAGCGGACGCGCGCAGCGGGCGCGCCGAAGGCAAGCCCGTGATGGAGCAGGGAAAATAAAAAAATTTAACCCCTAACAAATTTTATAAATAATTAATAAAATGTTCGTTTAAATGTATTAATCAACACTGTATGTGTGGGAAAGGTAACATGCCAATGTGTGTGCTAAATAATCTATTAATGGATGTCCGTGTGTCTAATTATAACGTAAAAATAAATGCGTACTAATTTAAAATAAATGCATGTTTTTGTGCTTCATAGAAATAAAACGTGTCGGTGCAAAAACAATAGTGATGGTAAGTAAGGAACAGCTTAAATGTTGCTTTCTGCTAGGTAATAACTAATTGGGGTACGTAGATGACGGGAGGGAAACGAAAAGGCTATTTTTCTCTATTTTAATTATGTTTTGTTTACTTCAAATTAGTGCTTCTAAAGTATAACCGAGTGGCGATATAAAATGGCCGCCAGTGGGAAGATGTGCGCAGGCGCAAGGGGACATGTGACACGGGATGAAGTCGGAGAAAAACTAACCTTGTGATGTTGCTGAGAGGCTAGGATGCGAGAAATGGTCAAGGCTGATGTGACCTAATTGAACTGATAGTGTGCCGTGGTGATCAGCAGAAGACCCGTGGGAAACCAGTTTAAGAGAAAGGACAATGACTGCGGAGTTCTCGAATGTATCGAAAGAAGTTACAAATGTACTGATCGAAGCGGATGGAAACATGACTTGAACGTGTGGGAAGGAAATGATCCAAGGACCATTGGATCCAAGAGAACTTGATTAAAAGAATGAATAAGATGACATGCATGGACCAATGAAAGAAAAGCGTGTTATTAATGTTGCAACAATTAGTTAGCAAAGTTAGAATTAGGGTATAAGAGGGCCTACTCTTAGTGGGAGGGGGTCAGTCGCAGTCACAGTCAGGAGCGGAGTTGGAGAGTCGTGTTGGTGTTGGTGGCTTCCAGTGCTGGGTGGTCCTGATCGATCCCTTACTGAGCGGGAGATGCTGAAAGACTGTTAGATGAGACGGGTTGCAGGTAGCTGATGCTGACGAGCTGAAGTTGCTGTTGCTGTCTTAATTTTCCAGTTGAGTATGAGAATCAGGTTATTTCTAATTCTTAAACTTAGGTTAGAAATCATTAGGCTAAATTAGGAAGGTAGGCAGGTAATTGGGGTTTTGGCTTCATGACAAAAATTTCCTTTCTGCAATAAATTGATTATGCTTAATAAATATTTGAATTTATGAATGAATAATTGAATAAAGTTTAAATTCTTTCTCATGCTTTTAAAATTATATAAAATTTAAGATTCTTTAAACCAAAATGACTCAGTGGTTATTTTCCTAAATGATTGTGACATCAGTAATTGGTTATTGTGATTCAGCTGGTCTTAATCACTATGAACTAATTTCTTACATGAATGATTCATCGACAAAACAATGAGCAGGAATATCTTAAGAAATAACTAAAAGAAAGCGATAAGTTAAGGTAATAAGATATCCCGGCTCCTTCCAGCGGTACATAAATGGTGTTTTCCATTTAGTTCTCATGACTTCTCCTAGGAATACAGAATTTCGTAAAGGTGTAAAGGAAATCCAGGTGTGTGCGTGTATGTTAGGCGATGTTTATGTGCCCCATCGTCATGTGGATGTGAGAAAATATAGTTTGCCCCTGGATGACCTATAAGTGACCTAGGAGGAGAATAGTTTTTATTGTACGCGCTGCATCACCCGTCTGCGCCCGTCCGCGCTCGGACTGGGCTCGGGGCCCGTCTCCCTGGTCCCCGCAACTCGGATGTCCTTATTTACTCGAGAGCAACGCTCCTGAAGTTAGACCCGAACGGCGGGAACATGTGCTGCCCGAGGCTTTTCCCTGAGGAGCTTAGAAACGGACCCTCAGGTACCTGCCCTAAATGTCATATGATGATGCCCTACCAAATGGGACTGAGTACCAGATCAAAGTCCTGGCCAAAGCTAGATCCCCTCGGTACAGGACACCTCGCACCTGTTAAAATTATGCTTCTGAATGCTAGATCTCTAATAAAACACAGTGAGGAATGTGCTATGTTGATAGAGGAACACAATGTTATGTTGGCTTTTATTACGGAATCCTGGTCCAATGATTCCTCTGGCCCCGACCTTGTCAAAGCCCTACCGCCGGGATATCTTTGTCATACTCAAGATAGACCCATCAGGAAAGGGGGTGGGCTGGCTGTAATTTATCATAACTCCCTAGAGCCCTCCTTCCTCCCAGCCTCTAACCAGACTTGTGAAGCTTTGTCAGTTAACGTCCGCATCTCTCCTCATGACACCTTCAAAGCCATTCTCCTTTATCGCCCCCCCGAGCCTAGAGGGGCTTTTTTAGAGTCGGTTGGTATGCTACTTGAGGAGGGACTCTGTGCTAAATCTTTCACGGTTCTAGGAGATTTTAATTTTTATCTTGAGGACCTTACTGACTCAGGTAACATAAAACTACAACAAACGCTAAGTGGGGGGGACCTTACGCAATTAGTGCTGGATCCCACCCACACTGCAGGTCACACGCTAGATGGTATTTTTTCCAACCATCCTAATATTCATTATCGAGGAGTTTTACCAGTTCCCTGGTCGGATCATTCGGCCGTTTTCTTTGAAATCTTACCTACTAGGCCTCGCAAACCTAAACTGGAACTCATACCAAAGGTTGAAGTAAGGGTCTGGAAAAATATTAACAGCGCGGAGCTAGAAAATCGCTTACAAGCAACGTTGTGCGATTGGTCTTCCTCTGCAGAAGAGGCCTCGGCTAAATATACTGATTGGCTGGACTCTGCCTGCAGAACACTAGCTCCTGTTAAATTATGGGTTCCCAAGAGGGTTTCACCCTCTGCCCCTTGGTACTCGGACAGCCTAAAAATATTAAAAGTTGAATGCAAACGCTTGGAACGCGCTTGGAGAAGAGGCTACACCAATATTACTAAAGAGGCCTACAAAGAAAGTCTTGCTCGCTATAAAAGAATGCTTTTGGACACAAAAAAGAAATACTTTGGTGAACAGATCAGTAAGGCCAAATCCTCCACAAAGGAACTTTTTAAAACTATTTCTAAACTCACAACTCCCACCAGTGCTAAACCACGGAATGGCCCTGAAATCTGTGAAACCTTAGCATCTTTCCTCAGGGAAAAAGTGGATATCATTTTTTCATCTTTCAGGATTTCACAAAAGGAGGGCTCCAAGATGGAAGCATGGGGCCCGGCAAAGGACGTCAAGAGAATCCCGATTCTAGATAGCTTCGTCACAGTGGAGGCCCAGGATGTCATAAAGCTCCTGTTGGGAATCCAATCTGGCTCTCCTCTAGATCCCTGCCCAGCCTCAGTGGCTAAACTTGTTCCAAACACCATTGGGGCGGCCCTTGCCCCGGTTTTTAATATCATCTTTAAGTCAGGTCGATTTCCCAAGGCGTGGAAAAAAGCCTCAATTCTCCCTCTCCTGAAGAAAGCTAACTTGGACTCGAATGAGCCAAGTAATTACAGACCCATCTCTCGTCTCCCCCTGCCGGCCAAGTTGATTGAAAAGGAAATGAATTTCCAACTAAGTTCCTTTCTCAAAACTAATGGCCTGCTAGATCCAACACAATTCGGCTTTCGTGCTGATCACAGCACCGAGCTGGCTCTGATTAAATCAACTGAAGAAATCAGAGAGGCATTAGATCAGGGAGGAGCTGCAATTCTGATTATGTTGGATCTGTCCGCGGCCTTCGATACGGTCCACCACGAAGTGTTGTTGGACCGGTTAGCCGAAAGGGGGGTTTCCGGCAATGCCCATACCCTTTTAAAATCTTTTCTTACTGATAGAATCCAAACAGTGGACTTGGGAAAGGATCGATCGAAACCTTTCTCTCTGCCCTGTGGGGTCCCACAAGGATCGGCACTTAGCCCTACACTATTTAACGTGTATGTATCCCCGCTGGCAGTCCTTATTCGATCATTTGGGCTCCAGCTGACCTCCTATGCCGATGACACACAAATTGTGTTGTCAATCCAGAAGGGCAAAGAGGCTAAGACAGGGCGTGATTGCCACAACTGTATGCAGGCCATCGCAAGCTGGATGACAGCAAACTGTCTTAAGTTGAACGCTGGGAAAACTGAGGTGATCATCTTCGGTAATTCCTCGAACCTTTGGTCACCCGATTGGTGGCCTGTAATCTTGGGTCCACAACCAGTTCCCTCCGCCAAGGTGAAGAACTTGGGGGTGATCATTGACGTCAAACTATCCTTCGGGGATCAGATCAGCCGAGTTGTTTCCTCCTGCTTCCATCTTCTGAGGATACTGAGGAAAATCAAGTTCCTATTGCCCGAAGACAGCCTCAGGACAGTAATCACTGCTCTTATTTTTTCTCGCCTGGATTATTGCAACGGCCTTTATCTTAACATCCAAAAAAGACATCTTAGCCGATTGCAGGTCGTGCAGAATGCAGCAGCCAGGCTTCTCTTGGGCATCCCAAGGTTTGTCTCGGTCAAGAAGGGACTTGGGAAGCTTCACTGGCTCCCGGTGAAACAACGGGTGGATTTTAAGGCCCTTTGCAAGGTCTTTAAAGCCCTTACAGGTTCTGGCCCAGCCTATATGAGACAACATCTTCAATGGTACGTTCCCGGCAGAGCATTGCACTCTGCCGAGGCAAAACTTATAAAAATTCCCCGGGCAAAGACAGCCAGTTGGGGGGGTAGGAGTTTTTTCTGCGGTGCTGCAAAAGCATGGAACAGCCTTCCCCTCCACCTCAGAAGTGCCACCGAGCTCCTTTCCTTTAGAAGGGGGCTGAAAACCTGGCTTTTCCCCTGAATCCATCCCTCATCCAGCAACCAAGTTGGCAACTCCTAGCGCCAGGACACCTTAGGGTAGCAGTGCGCTTTACAAGCCTTATTAACATTAACATTATTAACATTAACATAACAAGGTTACCCTACACCAGCTGCAAAAGATGGTGGGACAATTGAATTTTGCATTAAAAATCATTCCCATGGCACGCCCATTCTCACGCACCATCGCGTAGTCAATGTCAGGTCTCAAGGAGAAGCATCACCACACCAGGTTGTCCGGCGAGGTCAGGCAGGATATGCGAATTTGGATGGCATTCCTGCGTGATTTCAATGGCAATGTAGTGTGGCCCAGCCCAGAGATGGGCCTAATGACTGATGCGGCAGGTAGCGAGGGTTTTGATGCCATTCTAGGCCCGGCATGGTCTGAGCAGAGTTGGCCAGCATGGCGGGTGGAGTCCGGGCTGACAGGTAACATTGGGTTCTTGGAATTGTTCCCCATCCTGGTGGCATTATCCATTTGGCTTGAACAGCTGCGGAACCAATCTGTGTTTTTTTGGTCTGATAACATGTCAGTGGTGGAGTGCATTAACCATCAATCGGCTAAGTGTAAAATGATGCTGCGGCTGTTAAAAGAAATAATACTCATATGCATGAAGTTGAATGTACTGTTTAAGGCAAAGCATGTCCTAGGTGTGTTGAATCATGCTGCTGATGCGCTGTCTCGCTTTAAGATGCAGGTGTTCAGGTCTCACCACCCCGGAGCAGCAGAGAACCCAACGCCTTTCCCAGACCAGCTTTGGCAACTTGGTGCCTCCAGCTATCAGACCTCGTGGCAGCTAGTTTAGCATCCAGGACCAGGCGGGCCTATGAGGGGGCCTTTGGTGCCTATTGTAATTTCTTAGGGGAAGAATGAGAGGGGGCATGGCATGAGTCATCGGCTGTGGTTTCATTTCTGAGGGCAATGAGGGATGGGGAGGCGCACCGTGGCATGCGCAAGGCGCCACATGGCAGCAATTTCCTTATTTGCAAAAATGCGGGGTAAGCGTGATCCCACCAGCACATTCATAGTGCAAAGAGCACTATGGGGGTGGCAGCGCTTGCAAGGTCCCCAACCAGACGGCAGGCGCCCAATTGGCATTGACATTTTATCAGCAGTACTCGGGGCATTAGAGCAGGTTTGTAAATCTTCGGGGGAAGTGTTTCATTTTAGAGCAGCCTTTACTTTGGCTTTCTACGGCGCTTTCAGGGTGGGTGAACTGGTAGCAAGGAATAAGCAAGACTGTCACGGGGCTGCAATTCGATCATGTGAGGGTGCATGGAGGATCACTGTTTGTGTCCATCCCTAGGTCTAAGACCGATCAAGACGGTAAAGGGTACCAAATCATACTGCACAAAGCACAGGGGACTGTTTGCTGTCCCATTAGCAATCTTGAATCGTTCCTCGCATACAGGCCACGGGGTGTGGAGGGTCCTCTATTAATCCATGGCGATGGGACCCCGCTCACTAAATTTCAGTTTAGTAAAGTCATGAGCCTGGCTCTCAAGGCGGCCGGTTTGGACCCAGCAAGGTTTGGTACACACTCTTTTAGGATAGGGGCCGCCACTGAGGCCACGGCCAGGGGCCTGTCGGGGCGTGCGGTCCAGAGGATCGGTAAGTGGTCCTCAGACTGTTACAAGCGCTATGTGCGTCTGCACTTCCTGTAAAAAAGGTTTCTATTCGTTACTGACAGTGTCTTTGTTACCTTTGGTTTGGTTTTGCAGTTTCCATGTCTTGTCCCCAGGGAGGAAGTTCGCAGCGGTTTGCGGTTCGTAGGAGCATGTCGCAGCCCAGGCACCCACCTGGGGGCGAGGAGAAGTAGAGGTATGGATCGTCGGTCACTCATATGTGAGCAGATTGAAACAATTTTTCTATACAGGAAATTATGCACACCGGGCACGTTGAGCCGGTTTCAATGTTTCGTTGCATGGCAGTGGGGGCTTGCGTCTTGGACAACTAAGGGATATGTTGAAGAGTTTATTTGATAAGACTCCCATGCCCCCCGCAGCAGTAATTTTGCAACTGGGGGGCAATGATCTGGTTCACCTAGGAAGGAAGGGCGTGGTGGAGGCGCTGATCACTGAGGTGGGTTGGCTATCAAGGAAATGCCCGCAAGCAGTACTGGCGTGGTCACACATCGTCCCCAGATTCCAATGGAGGGGGGGTGAATCGGTATGGGCCCTGAACCACTCAGTGAAGAGAATCAACAAGCGAATTGATTAATTGTTTTGATCCCCAAAATTGCAGACTATTGCGCATGGGTGCATCAAGGGAGAAAAGTTTTTTCTACAGGATGGGGTCCATCTCTCAAAAAATTGGCAATGAGCTTTATCTGGAAAACTTACTAGCCTGGTTAGAGGGGGCACGGAGTAGGGCATGACCTTGGGGTGCAAGGGGGGGCCAGATAGTTGGTCAACTATGCTGGCCTGTGGCGGTAAGGTCATGATTGATAGGCATCTTTTACCATCCTTAGTAGGCATCACCATTGTCAAATGCCTGGGGGGGGGACAGTTGGTCTCTCATGGAACTCCAGGGGGCAGTTACAGCCGGTAGGCACGAAGGGTGCGGGGGCAGGGGAAGTTCCGCTTCCGGTAGGCTTTTGGGCCAACCCCCGCACATTGGCGCAAAAACTTGGCATAACAGCACAGCCGCTTGGAGATAATATTGAGGGTGTAGGGGGTACCCGGGGGAGATAACCTTCTGGGGAACTGGGCCTCCTGCACAAGGTCACTCCAGTAGGAGGGTGGGACTTAGCACGATCTTGGACCAGTCATTGACCTTGCCGTAGGCTCATGTAGGGATACGCAGAAAAGAAATAATGTTGAACAATTAGTTTATGACAGGAATGGCTATGTATTAGAAACATGTTAAGGTTAGCCAACTGGAACAGACCAGACTTTTCTGTGTATTGTAAATATGAAAAATTTAATGTTTTTGTTATGTTATTAATAAAATACAGCCGGGGTTTTTACGACTGTTAACCCAAGCCACTGTGTGTTGTTCTATGTTATGCCTTGGGGGAAAGTGGAAAGGTTTTGTGATTCCTTAGGGCAACAGGTGTTTGGAAATAGGGAATCCTTTTGGGGAGGGGGACTCGGCAATACCTGGCCCGATTGGTGTTTTCAAGTGCGGGTTGGCCAAGGGAAAAGCGCCTAGCTCACAATGATACTGTTTCACAGCACATGTAATAATATCGAGCGCTGTCAAAAGAGATTTCAGCTTCAAGCATGCCAAACAGACGCGGGCTCGCTCCAGTAGACAGTAAGCGGGTCACGCCTGAGCCGTCAGCGTCAATGAGGGGGTGGGGCCAATTTCATGGGTGAGGGGACATTCACACACACACGACTAATGATCCGCCGACGGGATTGTGGGATCACCTTCCACAAGGCCATTTCTATCCAAACAAATCACCAGGCGTAGTCCAGTGACAGCCTGGAAGGTTCACGTGCAAACCAGACTGCTGTAGACGCTATTTATGAGACATTCCATGCCCTGGAGAGGCCTGTCAGCTGCATGAGACGCCTGTGAAATCACCAACAAATACAATAAATAAATAAATATTTGCACCAAACTATAGTTGTGCAATCTTTTATCGTTAAAGATAAGGGATGTAACAGGAAAGTCTGACCCTGAAGTCACCTCTAACCTTTCTTCCACTCTCTGTGCGGCATATTCAGCCTGTGTTATGTGTGGAACATGAAAACTGCATTTGTGTGTTCTTTGTTGCAAGATGCTTGAAAGGAATCCAAAAAATTGGCATAACAACACACATTACCAAGCACAAAACTCAAAGAATTAACTGGCATGTCATATGACTTGACAGTTTTGACAACCAGAGCTGAATGTCAGGGAAAAGATTTATTAAAAGAGCCTCCTCACAGAAAATATGTAAATGTATTCACTGGAGGCGTACACATATAAACTAAAAGATTTACACATTTGCTGGATTTCAAAGAATCTACCTACTACCTAAATATACATAAATCGTGGATTTTCAGGCGTACTTATGGCCAGATAAGTATACTTAAGTGGATTGCACACTTGGCAGAAAAATCACTGGAGTGCATATGGTATAAAGGTATAAAAGCATATTATATAATTTTTTTCCTCACAAAGGGGAAACATTTTCTTAGTGATGAAGCCTCTTCCTGTGCACTTCAATGAAATATATGGAAACCAACCCATTCTATTTCCATACTGGACAGGGACTAACTTTCACGAATGGGAAAGACCCTGCAAAATGCTAGTGAACACTCACTTTTATTAATTTGAGGATTTTCACAATATTTCTATTGGACAACAGCCTGAAAACACCCTATTCCTCACGCCCTGTAGACTCTTTCCAATGGCAAACCACAAAATTTTCAGTACGTTTACTGGTACAAATCCGATCTGCCATCTACTAAACTTGCTGGACTTGATTCTGTGAATCAGGATCAGGGAATTTCTGACTGCAGATCATTTTTTTAATATTTGTAAGTATGTTTGCATGTATAGATGGTATTGATAAAGGGAGCACCAAAGTGGGGAGCAATGGAACATTGTATATTATGGAGGCAGTGTGTTGGAAGGTGATTCAAGATCCTGTATCTACACCAACTGGGGTTTAGTGGTGGGCACATTTTTTATTATGCTGGCCTTATTGCCCGTTTTTGCAGTAATTTTGCACTACTCTTGTTATGTGAAATTAGAGAAATTACGCTATTATGCCTGCTTGTAAAATGTAGCCACTGTTGGCGGAAAAAGTCTAACGAGGGAACCCATGAACAACATTAGTGCAAAGTTAGAGCGCTACTGTTTGTGTTCTGTTGCATCCGCCCATTTTGGATGCAAAAGTGCACTTTGTGCTCAGCTCTAAATGTCAGATATGCCTCTTGTATAATCAGGCGTAATTTCCTGTCATTTTGTAGTAATTTCATGTCATTTCCAAAAGTAAATTGCACAAATTTAACACAGCCCTAGTAGGGATCTACATTTTTGAATTACACAATTACATTACATGTCAAATATTAACAATTGCATTTCACATATTTAAATGTTAGTACCACTTCAGGGGCTGGTTCGCCAAAGCATTTATGAGTATGTGAAACTTCACTATACGAGTACTACTGCTTATAACATAAATTCCTTTGTGAATTGGCCTCTCTGTGAGTTAGTCCTAAATACCTTTTTGCTCTCTTAGAATTCTCAAGCTGGGAATTAAAAAAATAAATTCCACAAAAACATTACACAAATGGCTCGATTTAGAAACAAAATGAATTGAAATATTGTATTTGACATGCAAATCAGTTGATAATAAACCCATATTGATCAATATGCCCTATTTTCTCCAAAGGAAGGGTAGTAGATCTGCATATGCACAATAACATGCAGCTAGTACTCATGGGACTCCTGCACTTCCTCTGCTGTCACTAGAAAAGAAATTACCGAACAAAATTACTGCTCCACAAATTCATTTCTGTTTTTATTTCACATAGGCACAGGCCAGTAAAAAATAAAAAAGGACATATATTTTAGGAAATTCTCTATTACCAAAAAAAGTTACAATATTTTATGAAAAAAGTTCAAACCATTATGTTAATCCTATGACACCTCAAAGCAGAGGTATGGAGGAAGTCATCCGAAAGCATTGTTGCACAGTGAAAGGGCCCCTTGCTCTCCTGCAGAATCTAGAAGTGACACTTCTGACTAGGTGGGGCCCTGGCGAGCTGTGTGGTCCCAAGAGCAAGAAACCACACAAGTAGATGACTCGAGACTGTGCCTGTTTTGGTTTTGAGAATTATTCTCAGGTTGCATTTATTATATTAAATCAAAGTGATCAAATTAAACTAATCATTAACCTTTTTTTGAGCAATTCAAAAATATATGTTGCCAGAAAATATACACTGATAGAACAACATGAAGTACAAAGCAAGCTAGCTGTGGAATTCCTCTCACATAACCAGATCCTACCTAGTAGTCTCATGAATGACCTTCGAACCGGTCCCACCTGCATCACATAATGGGGCACAGTGCCCAAGCCAAGGGGCGCTGACAAATTTGTTAACGAAAGCCTTCCGTTCCCAAAACCAGAGAACAAGACCAGCTCAGATACCGGATACCATGCAGATGCGTCCCTGCTGGGACTGCCTGCCATCCTTCTGGGACATGTGGGTAAGCAACTAGGCCATAACATGGTCCCCTGGTGCAAGCCCCCCTCTGCCCCGTTCCCAGGGCATTAATATGGAGGATCCACTAAGTGTTATGAACAGTAGCGTATCCCCCCCCCCCCCCCACACACACACCACTTTCTGTTACCTTTAGTGGTCCAAAGCCCGCGCTTGGCGTAAAACAAAAATGTTTAAGAATTGTACTAACTTTCTGATGCAGGATGCCAAGGGCTCTACTTGTCTTGATGCCAACCACGAGGCTACCCTGATCACACAAAACTGATACAACATGACAAAACTATCCACCATTCACCAAAGCACTTACATGACTATACCCCCACCGCCAATGCAAAGAAGATAACCCAGCACGATTTAGAGTTTAATGCGTGGGACAAATGAACACTCATGGACGCTCAGTGAGCCAGTGGAGGTCCAGGCGAACAAAGAAGTCACTTGACCTTCAGCTGGTGCATTTGTACTTTTTGCAGGACATGTCACCAGCCACCCAAGACCAACCAAAGCCTCCTCCCACCACATGCGGAAGAACACCATGTTGGTGGGCCTCGACCTCAACCCATCCCTCGATATGCCCCAACATGGCCATTACCACTGGACCTCTACCCCCCGCTTGCAGGCCTGTTACTAAGGCATTGTATTGCACTTTATTGTATTTTATTGTTCAATTAATTAAAATCATTACAATATACTATCATTACAGAATGCTATAAAAGGAAAAGGCAAACACTCCACACAGAGGGTGTCCATAGCGATAATATTCATAGCTGCCATGCGGCAACCTTTGAAGCGCGACAGCTCTAGCCAAATTAAGCTTTTATCCAACAGCACTTGGATACTATGACTTTTGAGCCTATACTTACAATGTTAAAAGCACAACTACATGTCCCAGAATGGAACATGCTACTGGCATAAAAAGCCAGGAATGATTACAGTGTTACCCTTGCTCAGGAGCCGTTTGGCAGTTAAGAAATTTCCATTTGGAACGATAATAACTGTAGTGCATATTTAAGAAATGAAGAAACACTTACTGAAATATGTACGGACAAAATAAAGACAAATGAAATACTCTTACAGTAAGAATGTGCCTATTTACTAGCAAACCTTTTTTTAACAAGCAACACCTCAATGTATGGTTCTAAAAAGACAATTTTTTCAAATTTCTTTGCACTCACACACATATATTCATAAACAAGGCAAAAGAGAGACTTCTGGTAAATATCATTTTTCCTGTATGTGAGGCCTCTATTACATGCAGCTGCGGTCCGTGCAGGTAACAGCGGTGGGGCGGTGTGGCTGCGTGGGGTGGGATTTCGAGGGACCATGCCGAGGGTAAATTAGTTATTTATTTAATTTTCCCTCAGCATTGTCCCTCGAAATCCCCCCCACGCGGCCCCACCGCCCCACTGCCGTTACCGCGGCTGATTACATGGCCTACACAACATGTAAGAAAGCAGATATTTTTAAGGCTAATAAACTATCTGCACTTCCACTGTCTTTAATCTGAAAACACAACCAGCATAGGCAGCATTATGTTATATTATGTTGGCTTCTAATATATATGGCTGCCTCGAAACACTGAGGATGGGACCAAGTAAGATGGAAATGAAAGACCAGGAAAACAGAATGAAGAGAAAGCTTGTGAAGGGAATGATCTTCTTCAAACCGGACAACAGGGTACATTGAGGGTAGTCAACCATAGTTATCTGGCAGGCGCGGCTCCTCCATTAGGGCGGAGGAGCATCGCCCCACTGCTTTCTCGCAGTGCGAGAAGCAGAAACATAAAATGGTAAAACTACCATTTTATGTTTCTGCTCTCGCACTGCGAAAGCAGAAGGGTTTGGTTGGGGCGGGCAGGTGGGCGGGTCTCCTCTAGGGCAAGGGAGGAGTGACTTGCCCACTGCTGAGGAAGCTGACTGTTTGGTCGACCCTCTGGGGCCGACCAAACCAGGCAAGCGCACTCTGCCTTTTTCCATGTAGGCTGCATGCAGCCTACATGGAGACAATTGCCTCCCCTTAGGCGCCTGGATGGTCGGCGTCCCGACCAATCACAATGCTACCATTGCAGCGTTGTGATTGGCTTAGGGGAGGAGAGGGAGGTTGCTAGCTTCCTGTTCCTGCCGGAGGCAGGAGAGTAGGAAAATGCGGGACCCGGCCGGCGGACAGGTACGTTTTTTATTTATTAACCCCCAATCCCCGCGCAACCCCCGCGTGACCCTCCCTCCCACCCCCGACCCGCGATTAATGCCAGCCGCGACTGGTATCTGGTTGCCTGCTTGGAAAGGAGGGAGCCAGTGCTTTATTTATTCAGGTGGTGGCAGGTGGTGGCGCCGAGAACATTTTTGGGGATAGGACTTACTTTGAATTTCAGACTTCAGAGTGACAAAGAAGAAAGCAGGGTTGAAAAAGAAAACACAAGATATAGAGAAGAAAGTGGAGAAAGAAAGAAAGAAAGAAAGAGAGAAAGGAAGGAAGAAAGGAAGAAAGAAAGGAAGAAAGAAAGGAAGAAAGAGGAATAAGGTGAAATCAAGAGCAGGGAGACTTGTCAGCAACCACGTCATTCGAAAGTGTGGGCGTGAGGCTCATAAGGAAAAACTTGGGGTCCCTACACTTATTTGATTAGGCACTGGATGGAGCAGGCGAGGTACTGATGAAATAGGAGAGAAACAGAGAGAGAGTTGGAATCAGGAGACCGACTACTATCATACAATGCCTGCGATTAGATCGTTCCCACTACCTCTTCCTCACTGAGATGTTCAGCTGCAGAATCACTGCTGTAGAGACTTAGGCCCAGATTTAAAAAAGACTTTGTGTTGGTTTTGTGTTCTTTTTTTAACGCAAACGTGATGCAAAGAGTAGCTATTTAAAATTTAACTTAAATTGCGAATTTTAACTAAAAGTAACAGAAGTCTCCAGAATGCACTGCCTTGTTTTACTTTGCATCAAGGGGGTGTTCCATAGGGGTGGCACGTGCGTTCCCATGTAACTATAAATTGTAGACAGAGATTTGCACCAAAATCCTGTGCCTCCTTGAGGAAGGCGTAACATGAAGAAATGTTTTCATTTCTCCTCTTTTTTCCCCTCTTTGCAAGTGTGCTACATTCTACAGCAAACATACAAGGTGAGAAAAGTAATAAAGCATAGTTTTTGTACTGGTTGGGACCCCTTTCAGTACAAAAACTATGCTTACCACAATATAGACACCCTTACACTATGGAGCAAGGGTGTCTGCGTTGGCACACGGCAGCCAAAACCGCGCCAGCATAGGGAGAAAGCAGAACAGTGCCACATATTAGCAGATATGTCTCTGTTCTGCTCTCCCATTCATGCAACGCAGTGCAGCAACTTTACTTGCTGTGCAGTGTCGTATGACTTTTTAGTAAATCTGGTCATTAGAGAGGAGGGGAGAGTTGGGCGCTACTAGGCACATTCCCCATCAGATGCCTACGTGCCAAGGCGTCTGAGAGACCAGTGCCATCAGTGCTCGAGCCGAGATTGTGCACAGTTTTCTGAAGACACGCCCCTGGATTTGCAAGGAGCTTTGCTTCTCTAGCTGCAGTCTTTTCACATTGTCCTCCCAGCGCCCACCTTTTGTTTCTATGTTTTATAGATGCTGCAGCATGGCAGCCAGCAGGAACCTCGATGAAACATGGCGGGCCACACATCAGATCATGTGTCACTTGACAATTAAATATGCACAACGCTACACATTTCAGAATGCATTTTATAATTAAGAGCAAATCCTAGCTAGATCATGAGATCCCTGCTTACACACTTGCTTATTGGGAGTTCATTTATGGCTCAACATGCTGCATTTCGATACTTGGATTGTCGTGCACAAGCTGTGCAGTTGCCCTGATGCTGGGAAGGTTGAAGGGTGCTGAAAAGATCCTTCCCTCTGACTGAAAATGTATACTATAAAGAGAGAAAGCAGCCATCTGCAGGCAAGAGCTAACCCAAAGCATATAGAGCTCAGAAGTATCCTTCCTCACACCTACAAAATGAGAGGATGGACCTATGAACAGAAAGAACATTTC
This sequence comes from Calotriton arnoldi, assembly GCA_963921515.1. Classification (NCBI taxonomy): domain Eukaryota; kingdom Metazoa; phylum Chordata; class Amphibia; order Caudata; family Salamandridae; genus Calotriton; species Calotriton arnoldi. The sequence goes on along the minus strand of CAWUFW010000604.1, from coordinate 1,918,342 downwards.
CTTTAAGGAAACACTGTGTTTGGAAAAGATGCATGCAACCCTGGAGAAATCACATTGCTTTCTCTATGGAGGGGCAGATGAAGCTAGATGTGCATCAAGCTTAGGGCAACTAGTTCCCATAATGTGTCTCGGGTCTTCCTTATCCAGAAAACCCTTTAATTAAAGGGGGATCCTGCGTGAGATGCAGGCAGTCAAGAAATGTAGCATGTATTAACGTAGGACTGTCCAGGAAGGAGAATACCAACCATATAGTGCAAAACGGTCCAATGAAGATCCAGGAAGGCCGGATCATGCCAGATTTTCACTATAACCACATACAAAAGTTACATTCAATAAAACTAAGTGGTACACTGCTATATCGTGATTATTGGCAAAACCGGCCATGGATCCAGCCCTGCTGGACCTACATTGGACACCCTTGATTTAATGACCCTTCTAACCAATCCCTGCTAAAACGTTGGGACTGTAGCAAATGATAAAGTTGTTCAATTGGCTTTTAAATAAGACGCTTACAAAACAAATCAGTGTACTTACACACTCAAAGTAATGACAATTTTATTGCATTGGAAATTTGACAGGACCATTTATATTTTATCCCAATTTACGCTTCAGTGTGGCCTAATTTATTAGGAAGTTAGATGTCCCCCTCAAAAGACCTCGCTGTTGCCTGTGAGGCTCAACTGCTTAAGGTCCAGATCAAAATTGAAACATCCTGGTAAATGTATTTTCTAAGCAATTTATGGAACGGGTGGATCCAAAGTGAATGATCATTTGAAACGGAATAGTCTTTGCAACCAAGTGTAAAGCAAAATACATAGAAAAGACAAAAAACGCATTTTACCTGTAAGATGTGCCGGGGCCACATTCCTCTTTAATCTGCCTATTGAGGGCATCAACGACAGCTCGGCCCCTTCTCTCAAGGGAGCCGGTTGTTCTCTCCACCACGGCTGGGTTCTTCTCAGTTGACTCTCCTCCAGGTGTGGCAGTGCCACCCTTGCCCCTTGTTGGTATTAAAGGTTCCTTATCACTTGACACTGTCCTCTCTCCTGCTGCTGCCTTGTTCTGACCCTTGCTTTCAATGGGTCCACCTTTGCCTTTGGTTGGGATCTGTGGTTCCTTCTCATCCACAGTGGACCGCTCGCCAGCTGGAGCCCTTTCTAAACTCCTGCGTTCTTGCGGAGCTGGAGCCCTTTCTAAACTCCCGCGTTCTTGCGGAGCTGGAGCCCTTTCTAAACTCCCGCGTTCTTGCGGATGACCCTTCCCCTTCGATGACATCTGAGGATCCTTGTCCCCAGCAGGGCCTCTCTCTCCGGCCGCAGCCCTTTCCTGCCCTTGGCTCTCCTCCGGTCCTCCTTTACCCTTGGTGGCTATCTGAGGTTCCGGACCATCTAAAGCCACGGCTCTCTCTTGCCCTTTGGAGTCAGCTGGTCCACCCTTCCCCTTGTGAGCTAGATGAAGCTCCTTGTCGCCCACTGTGATCCTTTCCCCAGCTGCCACCTTTTCTTGGCCTTTGATCTCAGCTGGGCCACCTTTGCCCTTTGTGGGCATCTGAGGGTCTCTGTCTTCTGTCTTAGCCCGCTCCCCCTTCTCACCTGCCGCTTGCCTCTCAAGCCCTTTGCCCTCCTCAACGGCCTTCCTCTCCAGAGCCACACCTTTCTTCTTGGCCTCAGGGGTGCCACGTTCCCCCGCAGTGGACGGCGTTGGAGATGGTTTGGGTATCCATGGGTGGTCTCCGCGGCGGGGGATGGGCCAGGCTTTAAAATCCTTCTGGTACTGGGTCTCCTTCTCAAAGGGTGTTTCTGAGGGCAGGTATTCGCTCTTGGGTTTGCAGCTGGGCTCTGGTCTCACCCTCCAGGGTTTGTAGTCCTGGCGCATCACCGAGCCAGGGGTGGCAGGAGCATGGCCGGTGCCAGCCCCTCCTCCTGCTCGTACTGCCCCCTGGCTGCTGCAGAACTCAGTGGGGAGCCCTGCAGCTGCAACGTCGGCATCGCCTCCTCCTACCACTGCCAAGGATGGCTGCGTCTCTATGGCGCGTGAGGAGAAGGCGGCAGCACGTGGCCCCTGCTGGACAGGCAGCTGGTGGTGATGGGCCGGCGGCTGCGCATCGGTGGCCTCGGAGTACCTGGTGAAGACCAGGGGCACCGCAATGTCTGCCTTATCCAGCTGGTTCCAGAAGCGGGCAATGCAGCAGGCCCTGGTGATACAGGGCCATGCCATGCTCTCCAGGGTGAGGGTGGAGTTTCAGGCAGCCACGCTATGAAACTGATCGGGGAGCAGGCTACAACATACAGAAATCACAGTCAACCCCCGGGCTTCCTTCTGCACAAGACAAAAAAAAATGGAAAACAAAATCAGATGATGGAATAGGTTGCGCTCCTACTGTCCTTGAAAATGCTCCAGTTCAATAAAGCCGGAGGGCGAGCAGATGCTTCCGTTTTCCCCGTTGGAAGAAGGAGAATATTGGTTTAAGCCATGGTGGGGCTTCAGAGGCTGCCGCTCCTTTCTCCTCGCTGAACGGGATCAGGCGCTGTGAGACTGGCTGAACCAGCTGAGCGGATGAGATCCGAGCATCACCGTCGCCGTCGCTGCAGGAAGGGACCCCACCCACTCTGCTGCTACAGCAGCAGCATCAGCATCCCAGGAGCAGGGAGGGGGAGGATGCTGAGGAGCGGTACCCAGCACCTGCCTGCGTCACCGCGCCCTGACGTGCCCGAGAGGCGGGGCAGAGGAAGGGGCGGTAGTGGAATGAAAACTGTGTCCTTCTTCTGTCTCTATGGTCGACTAGGGTGTGTGCCGTAGAGTGATGTCCTTACACCTGGCTGCGTCGACCTGCGCGCGGGTGCCAGATATCAGTGCTTTGGGCGCGCCTTTCTGATGACAAGGAACCTAAGATGGATTCGCTCATGATAGCCTGCTAGAGGTAGAAGAAGGGCTTCGTGCCTCCTTCCATACCCGCAAACATAAGGATAGCGGTGCCGACATGCCACCCCAACCCCTCCCTGCGCTAAATTGCATGGGGGAGGGGCACGGAGCAACAGTTCAATTTTATTAGTATTATTGAAATGAGATACGGTTGGAAAAGGCAGCAAGAGGGATTGTAACTGTAATCATAATCATTGGAATGGATCGTATCAGTCACTGATTACCTGATAGGGGAAAACAGCTATCAGATAAAACGCTCCGAGTGGGCGTGCGCCGGAGCGGAACGTGGTGTGATGTTTCATTGATTGCTTGTCCACGTAATCCCACGACGTGTGGCCAATGGCAGATGGCAGCTTTGAGAGCGCCTGGCGCAGTTGGACGCCTTACGACGCCTTTCATCCAGGGTGTGTCTAACAGACCAACGGGGGTGACCGTTCTGCCTCAAAGCGTAGGCTGTGGATGTCTCGTGTGACATCTTTCACTAGCACAAGCGATGGCGAGCTCACCCCTTGGAACAAATCTACCGGGAGGCAGAGGGAGGTAACACTGAGGGATGAGTGACTGGCAGCTTCTCCGTAGAGGAGGGCGAGCCAACAAATGTAACAGGGAGAGCCGAGCCAAGCGTCGGCTCTGGCTCTAAGAAGCTGTGCGCGAGCCGAGACTTAAACCCGTTTGGCATGTAAATCATGCAACAAAGATCACGTTACAGTATGATAAGGTGTCTTCAATATTTTAAAAAAAAGTGATATTTCTTCACGTAGAAGTGTTTCAACCATAACATATAGATTATACCAGTGCTTTAAAACTGAGAATTTATAAACGAACTGAGAAACTCTTAACAATGGGATTAGTGAAGTAAGAAACAAGTCAGGGGTCATGTGTAACCTATATGTGGGCTCAATTCTTATTATAGATGGAGCAACATTATATATGGGATAAGGTATCCCCATCTGTACATTACAGTGATATTGCAAGTCACTGAGGAGTTCTGTGACCAAAGTGACTCGCAATACCCCAGCAGTGTATGTCAGTGACTACCTTATTCCTTCTAATACATGGCCACGCCATTAATTACTCATCCCACAAAACACTTAAATGCTTGGTGTGTTGTTCGTTCATGTGAAAGAGACAGCATGTTTGAAAACATGAAGAATACAATTTGAATTAGTGCAAACTGAAACACATCAAAAAGCTGTTAGATATTTGTTGCAAAAGACATTTGAATCACTGTAATACAAGTCAGAGCTCAGAATGTGTAGAAACATGCACAGAGATTTTATTTTTTCTCATAATTACCTGAAGTGTGTACAGATAAATATACTGCTATAAATATCTCATATCTGGTTATCACTGTTCATCTAGAAAAAGAGGGCAGAAGAAAGAAAAGCCACATTCTGTGTTTGTTTTTGATACTGCTGTTTTCATTACGCTCTTTGACCTGCCTTTCACTCTGCTGCTGGCTCCGACAGCTGGCATTGTGATGTCAGAATGCCACTGTAATAAGTTATTACAGTATAAAAGGCCATGTTATTTCTTTATTTCCGGTGACTAGTTGTGTCACAATTTGCCTGTAATAAGGAAAGTAGTAATAGGCTTTTATACAAGGATTGCAGGCTCACATGTATTGTAGTCTGCTGAATCTTACACAAGAGGGATTTTTGTACAGCACATCCTGGAATCACATATTTCAAGGTGTTCTCATGATAAGGAATTGAAAGGAGGCTCGCTGAAATAAATTGGCTACGTGCACATAATTTAGTCATTGCAGGGAAGCCGAGATTGATGCCAGATTTTCCAGTTTAACATGGTGCACTTCAACCACTGGAGTGGTATTACATTGCTATTAGCAAGGCTAAGGGTCTCTATTACGCGGACCGGATAGAGTCTGCTAATAACAACTCTAGGGAAATTTTCTCTATTGTACAGAGCTTTATGGTACCGAGGGCTGAGACAACAAGGCTCCCTGCCTCTAATACATGGTGTGATAAACTCTCTATGTTCTTTATTGATAAGATTTATTCAATACAGAGAACATTTAGAGATCAAAGTCCACCTCAGGCAGGGGGGGTGCCCCCGGCTGCTCCCTCTGAGCCACCTTTTATGCTGGAGGATTTTACACCTATTGACCTGTCGGACTCACTCAAAATTTTGAAAGCTATGAAATCTGGCTCTCCATCGGATCCTTGTAAGGCGAGACTCCTGGCCTCCGTGGCAGAAACAGTTAATACAGAAGTGAATACGCTTATTAGACTCTCCTTTCAGGAGGCGCTGGTTCCAACAGCGTGGAAGCAAGCAAAATCCTGCCCCTTCTAAAGAAACCTTCACTAAACCCTCAGGACCCAGGGAGTTATCGCCCATCTCCCCTTCTTCCCACTGTTTCTAAAATCTGTGAGAAGGCAGTTAATAAACAGCTCACTGATTTTATTGAAGGGTCAGGTCTTCTACATCCAGCTCAATCAGGTTTTAGAGCTGCATATAGTACTGAGTCGGCCCTGGTTGAAGTATCAGAAGCTATCCGAGGTTGTTTGGATGCCGGTAGGAAGTGCTGCCTTGATATTGTTGGATTTATCGGCAGCATTCGATACTGTTCCCCACTCGTTGCTTCTGTCTCGCTTGATGGAAATAGGTGTCACGGGATCAGCCTGGAGGTGGCTAAAATCTTTTCTTGAAGGGCGTACGCAACAGATTTGGATCCCCCATTTTCTTCCACGCCTCAAGGTGTTACCACAGGAGTGCCGCAAGGGTCCTCTTTGAGTCCCCTTCTTTTCAACATCTACGTCACTCCTCTGGTACAATTAGCGGAGGAGCTAGGAGCCAAAATCGTTGCATACGCCGATGATACTCAACTACTGTTTACCTGGGGTAAATTGGAGTGTGATACCGTGAAGGTTAAGAAATGTCTGACAGCTGTCTTTCAGTGGCTCTCAGCGGCACAGCTTAAATGCAACGAAGAAAAATCGGAGATTCTTCTCTACGGCAACTTCCCCACACGGTTCAGAGAGACTCTCTGGCCGGCTGGCTTTCCGCTACCATCCTCTTCTGGCCAACCTGTTAAGAATCTGGGCGTGTGGTTTGATGAAAATTTGTCTTTTTCGTATCACATCAAAAAATTGGCCGGGAGCTGTTTTGGGATACTGAAGTCACTCAGGAAATGTCTTCCCTTGCTCCCTAGGGATGCAAGGAAACAGTGACCAGGGCGTTGATTTTGTCTCGCCTTGATTACGCCAATGCCCTGTATATTGGTTTACCAGATTATTCTTTTAATAAACTGCAGGTCGTCCAGAATGCAGCGGCCAGGCTCTTATTCAATGTTCCTATCAGAAGCAGCGTTAGACAACATCTGCGCACCTTGCATTGGCTGCCGGTCATTAAGCGTGTTAAGTTTAAAGCCCTTGTGGTTGCCCATCGTGCTCTCCACGGATTGGGGCCAGCTTACCTAAGGAAGCGCTTTGAGTTCTATACCCCTACTAGAGATCTGAGGTCAGCATCTCAGTATCTTGCCCGGTTACCTCGTGTCCGTCGTCAAAGAATGGGGGCAGATCTCTTGCATTTCGGGCAGCCACCGCCTGGAATTTGTTGCCCTTCTCGCTGCGTAACACCCATGATCTTGGACTTTTAAAAAACAGCTCAAAACACTTCTGTTTTAACCTGCAATTCTCTTACTAGCTGCACCTCAAGGCTCGCGCCGGGACACTCCTGGGAGTATCTGTGCGCGTTATAAAACTTCATTAACATAACATAACATCTCTTTCTGACATAAAATGATAATGCTTTGTCCATAATTTTCGGAGAGTAAGATTAGAGCTTGTGTGTGTAAAGCAGAATCCACATTTTAGTTTTGGCAATTCTACTTAGCTCAAGCCTTGCCCAAGAGCACAAGAGTGTTTCACAACAGTGACACAGACTATGTTACGCTTTCTATTTTGGCTAAGGGATTCACAGGATGCTGAGCCAAGTATGTGACTTGAGGCTGGCTCTAGCTTTCAGTGGCTCACCCACTTCTACTTCTCCAACAACCACCACACAAGATAATATTGCCCTTTGCAACTGTTATGGAGGGCACAGGCAGTGACGTGTTTAATTACCAGCCACAATTAAAATCTGATTCAGCATCACCTACACGCAGCTTCACTGTGTCTGGGGGCCAGGCCTCATCAATGCGTGACTGGGAAAGCATGGCACACCTGTGGGCCAGATAGGAGATGTTATAAATAGTGTTTATAGCTGTAATCAGATGTCAGCGACAGTCCTTTGGGGTGTATTATTGGGTGAGAATCTGTAGGGAGATTGCCTGTGTGACTTAGTGAGCATGCAGAAGTGTTTTCAGGCAGTTCTATGAAGAGTTGGTAGAGAGTGAACCCATGGTGCCAGGCTTTGGCTGTGTGACCACTGAGGTGGGTGGAAGTGAAGGTGACATGCTCCGCCAGGAAGTGGCTGTGTTACCCACAGGGGCCTAATGGCTAGGCAAGTCAGCAGTAGGCTGGTCCTGTCACTGGATGGCAGATTAATGACAAATTTCCCAAGTTCCTCATGGGCTCAGTCCCTCTCCGCAGTGCAGGACGGAGCTGGAGAGGAAGAGACACATGTTTGTGTAATACAAGAGCGTAAACAAGCATTGGCAGTGCCAGTAGGTCTGGTCTTGTAACCCTGCAATTTATTTTTAATTTACATTTCTTTGCATTCATACACTGTAGACATTACAAGTTGAAAAGTAGCAAAAAGTAAATATACCACCATATGTTTAAAAAGAAGTTAAAAAAAAGTGACCTGTCACCAAAATAAATAAAACAAAACATAATGAAAGCATAGATTGGCCCACCAGCCTTGGCACTGAAGTTCCACACCCTTTGAGCCGATGTTCGCAAGCAAAATGTCATCACTCAAACTGAAGACATCCAATGGCCAAAGTGGGGTGACCCCAATGCTCCAAGCTGAATGCTGTGGTGGGAGAAAGTAAAATGTGAATGAAATGAGGCCTATGGATGAATTGTGTTGATTGAAAGCCCCTCTAAGAATGTATGTATTTTTATAGTGATTTTATTTTTTTGGATTACATGAGGCTGTCCTTCTGCCTTTTCCAAATGTTTCGAGTGGGGATACTAAAAAACACACAGAAAGCTCCAGTGCCTGAAGCAGAGTGTAATATACACCAGGTCCCTGGTGAGCCCTCTGAGGCATATACCTGCTGCTCAGTGCACCCAGTCCTGGCCCTTTTCTCTCCACATAAACAGTGTTTATTGTTTCAAAAAACAATGAGGCCTAATACTATAGGGCAGGTCACTATATTTAGAGAGAATCAATGAGTAGCATTGACTAGCCTAATAGTTTCGTCATTACTTTTGATATTTGTTATCAGCAACCAGTTCAAAGACTGGAAACACATAAGAAAAAACAAATGAAAGATACAAAATAGTTGGGGTTCTTCTGCTAAGCACCCACAGCATATGAGCTGGATAGGAACTGCCAGACATCCTACTAAATGCCTGCCAACTGCAGGCGCATATGTTTCATGGCTGCTCGCTGCATGTCAAGATCTTTGTAACAGCCTTTCTGCAAGCCAATCAATAGGAAAATAAAAAACCTCCTGACGCTCGTTTTAGAAACATCCACTGATCTTGTTCTTTTATGCCACAGACCCTGCCTTTTCGCGAGCTCTGACTTTAAACTCATCTTGTTTCATATCTGTCTCATGAGCCCTTCTTTCCTACATGCTTGGTCCACGGTCTCTTTTAGTCTGACTCTCTTTGTGCAATCCTGCTCTTTGTGGTTAATATAAACATAATGTGTATTTGTAAAGTGCATGTTCACCCTTGGACCCCTGGTGCTGAAACAAGAGATGTTTATTGTTATCCATCTCAATGGTACTCCTTTTATCAACCGCAGAAGGATAAAAGGCTAATGGGACCGGACAGGGTTCATACTGGTGACTATAAGGTCAAGCAGAGAGATCTAGAGAGGGTGCATTAGTCCACAGAGCCATAAAACCTGGCTACAGTAAAAGTGTGTATGCCCAAATGCACCCCAACATATAGTTTTCATTTAGGAACTTAAAAATGTAAACAGTACAACTAGTGGAAGGGGTTCTGGAGAGACCACCAGGCTTCCATATATGTCACAATCGCAACCTGGGTATAAGCAAACTCCAACACCTCACCCTACATACTGGCAAGACAATCAGAATCAGGACCTGGATTGATTGCAATAGTAAATTCACCATCTACATTATACTGTGCCCTTGTAACTCACCATGTATTGGCAGCACAATACGACCTATCATAACCAGGATTCAAGAGCATTACAGGAATATACACAAATTCGAAACGACATCCTCTCACTGACCACTTTCACAATGTGAATCCACACAACAAAACCTTCTCAGGCCTAGAAGTCGTCACCAAACCACAGAGAGGTAGTGACCAGGAACAAAGGCTCCACAGGAGAAAAGTGAGCTTATTCTCAGATACCAAAATGTGAAAAAGGACTAAACAAAGATGAAGAGTTGCATTACTGGTTAGCTGTAGACTAATGAGTTTATACGTCTGAATCCTTGGCCACTTACTGAATACACCACCAACCACAGTGCCGTCCTCACCACTAGAATAGTTGCATACAATACTCAGTCTTTCTGTTTTTTAAGACTCCATGTGAGAGGCTCTCCTCCAGTTGATTCCCTCTTTGCTCTGGGCTTATTTTTCCCTTTGTACAAACATTTCTCTAGCATGCCAGACCATATGGGCAGAGTCACTGCAGTACCTTTACTGCAGTGATTCCCTCGACCTTATCGTTCAAATGTGCACTCTAATTGATTATACTATACAATATAAGAACTACATGTTCTCTAGTGACATTTCCGGTAGTTTGAATCCATCAACTATATATGTCTTTTATCACCATTCTTCTTTGTTCTCACCTCCCACTTTAGATCTCCTATCCATATTTCTTACTATTGTTTGGCTTACTGCAGCATATTAATACCCTCACTCACGTCTAATAGGAGGGTAGTTATTCTTTTATGTCAAACTTTGTTTATTGGTTTTATAAATGTACAGACATTTTCATGGCACTGTCGATATGACTGCAGGCCAACAGCAATTTAACAGTAATTGGAAGCTAATGACAGTTGAAGTGTAGTAAAAATCATTGGCTGACAGAATGCAAAGTATACATGTAAAGTAGAGGCAATATAACAATCATCCAGTGTTGCTACCTTAAGCTAATAAAGGTACCTTTCCTGTGAAATAAAAAACACCCAGGCTTGGAAAACACGTAAAAAGAGGTTACAAATACAAAGATATCAACCAACATAACTTGCATGGAGGGTGTAGTGGAAGCATAAGGACCCAGGAGTGGGTTCTATAGTATGGGTAGGGATTAACCTCATGTGTCAGTGTATAATTTATCATTTTGAAGGGATGAGTTGATGTTATTATGTTTGGAAAAGATGAACCGCCTGTATTCGGGTGTGGCAGGAGAAGAGCAGGAGTTCCTGTGAGAGAAAGCGTACTAAGGGTTCCCATATATAATCAAAACCTATCCGAGTGTCAGCTAGAATATCGGTCATTTGCTCCATTGTAAGGGTCTGCCAGAGTCGAGCGTGCCATTGGGAAATGGATGGTGCTTCTGTTTTCTTCCACGCTGCAGCCAAGGCCATCTTAGCCACCCTCAAACAAAGCCATAGAATAGAGTGGCCCCCTAAAGTTTGGCATTTAGGAGAAGGGTCTTGGAGGCCTAAAAGTACAATCTCCGGCCTGACTTGAATCAGGTAGCCCAATATCTATTTTACCTGTGCTAGTTTCATTCCAATTTGGCTGAATAGTCGGGCAATCCCTCCAGACATGCTGAAAGTCTCCCAGCATCCTGCAGCCCCTCCAACAACTATCCAACGTATTTGGGAAACTTTTCTCAAGTTTCTCTGGATAAAGGTACCAATCATAAAGGAGTTTGTAATGTGCCTCTCGTAGCCCCATAGAGCGATTACATTTAGAAATATCTCTGTAAAGTGTGTGCCATTGCTTGGGCTTGATGTTGATCTCTAGTGTTTGTTCTGAGAAGGATACATGGCGTGGAGCAGGGTTACACTTGTGGACAGCAAGAGTGCATATAGAAAGTAAGTGTGTCCCCGGCAGTCCGGGCGAAAGGCTCTATGGAGAGTGGCAGTAGCAGCAAGTCGTACATGTGGCTGTAGCACCCAATGTGTCTGTTGAGTATAGTGAAAAATTTCCGATGGAGGTAGGTTGAAGTAGCATCAGCAGTTCTCAAATGTAAAAATGTCGGAGATCTGTCTGAAGAGCCGGGAGCGACGAACGGGGAGAAGTAACAGCCAGCAGGACATCATCTGCAAATAGAGATATCTTGTGTTCTACAGTGTCAAAATGACGCCCCTGAATAGCGGGATTAGCTTGTTACTTTGCAGCTAGGGGTTCAATGCAGAGGCCAGAAGGTAAGGGTGAAGGGGGACACCCCTGTCTTACCCCCCTAGTTAGTTCAAAGAACTCAGAGGCTGTGCCGTTTATTAAGACTCGAGCTCGAGGATGAGAATAATGAGCCCATATCATAGTAATTAAACCCTCTCCAAACCCAAAGCGACGTAGAGTATTAACAAGGAATGACCAATCCACTCGGTCAAAGGCCTTCTCGGCGTCAAGTGCCACCAAGACTGCCGGGATGTGTTTCTTAGTTGCTTTGTCCACCAAGTGTATTACCTGCCGCAAGTTGTCATGGGTCTGTCTGCCTTTGATAAATACTGACTGATCGGGATCAATCAACTCAGGCATAATCTCCTCTAATCTGTTGGCCAAAACCTCTGTATATAATTTGGCGTCAAGATTAGGTAGGGCAATAGGCCTATAAGATGCACATTGTTGAGTGCTTTTCCACGGCTTAGGAATGACTGTAATTAGGGCTTCTCCTATTGATGGAGACACCACTTGTGAATCAGGCATGTGATTAAAGAGATCAGTTAAATATGGGGTAAGGTCTGAACTAAAGGTCTTGTAGAAATGAGCATTAAATCCATGAGGACCAGGTGTTATATGGAGCTTGTGAGAATCAATTGCAAACTGTACTTCCTCTCTTGTAATGGGACTGACCAAGCTGTCCTTCAAGTCCGGGAGGATTTATGGTAAGTCAACTAAATTTAGGAAGGTTGATTGTTCCCCTGAGTCTAAGGAGTCAGAAATATAGAGGTGTTTATAAAAATCTCGAAAACGTTGTGCTTTTCCTTCTTCAGATTGCTGAACAGTCCCTCTCTCATCCTGTATCAGACCAATATAGTCCTTTTCCTGCTTAATTCTTAACTACCTCACCGGTAGGGAGCCTATTTTATTACTGTATTCTTAAGTAGTCTTTCTCAAGCGTAGGAAGGTGATCTCGGATCTATTGGCATATATAGATTGAATCTTCCCCCTCAGGGCCGTCACTTTCCTCTGAAGGCTAAGAGTTGGAGCGGCCTTATGGGACTTCTCTGGTAAAAGAAGTTCCTCTTCTAATGCCTGTCTTTCTTTTGTTTTTTTGTTGGTGTAGTGTGGACATTAGAGAAATGCACTTGCCACGTAAAACCGCTTTGAACGCATCGCATCCCAGGTTGTGGAGTATGAGGTATCTCTGGGATCATTTGTCTGAAAAAATTCTCATATTGTTTTCTGAAGTTCGTCCTGGAAGAGACAATCACGCATGAGTACATTAGGGAAGTACCACCTACAATACCCAGTTCTCGACGTGGGCCATACAAAAATAGCCTCCAGTGGGACGTGGTCTGAAATAGTAATTGGATGTATCACTGTTGATTTGGCAGTATGGTGTAGCTGTTGACTGAGAAAAATATGATCAATCCTATAGTATGTTCTATGGGAGTGTGAGAAAAAGATGTGATCAAATCTGGTAGGATTGAGCTCCCTCCATACATCTAATAAGCCCAATTGGTGTATTGCTGATTTTGCTTCTTTAGTAAAAACACCGGTCTGAGATAATTGGGGGTCGGTGGTATCTAATTTAGGACCCCAAATCAAATTAAAATCTCCCAGCACTATTATGTCCCCTTCAGCAAATCCGCCCAACAAAGAGAGGAAGGAGAAGAGAAAATCAGATTAACCAGCGTTAGGGGCATAGATTGTAGCTATAGAACATAAGCGCCCCCCTAGTTATTCTTTTAATATGAGAATACCAAAGTCACATACTAACATCACTAATAATTTTTCAACATGAGCTATCACAGGTCTTCTATTATTATGTATTGTATTTTTGAAAGGGAACACACATATGATGCCCCCACATCTCGATCTTTTCTTATTTCAGCTCTCATATGGCAGCATCTTTGACATTTACTTTTGGCCTGATTCTCCACTCCAATATGGCACCCACACCTGACATACATAGGTGAGCCTTTTTGCACAAGTCGACTTCCGGGTCGAACGACTACTCGTTACACACACCATGCTTTTTGAGTGCTCCCCCGCAGGAGCGTCTTAGAGACGACTTCACAATACTAGATTGCTGAGACTCAAGGTATGGCTATTTGCTCTAAGCCTTTGAGCTGGTTTAAATTTCCTTTACCTATCGCCTGTTATTTTCCGCTCTCCATTTTTAATGTACAGCATCATATACATGCCTTTGCCTTCTTACAGCTTTCCAGGACTGAACCCGCACATTTCTCCTAAGGGCAATTACCTATTTGCACCCACAGTAAGTACTATCTGACCTCTTGACCCTCGTACTAATGCCACTGGGGTCGGTGAGTCGCCATACCAATGTCCATTGCACCTATTTCAGGGCATTTACACTGTAAACTCCACATTTGTTCCTCAGAACGGAACCTCACCTCTATGGTGCTTCCTTATATTTATTAGATTCATGCATATGGTGTCCCTGGGGTTATATTTTGATATTCTTAGATGCATGCTGAACTAGGGCACGTTAGCGCTTCTATATAATCATGAAGCTTACGGGCTCACGCCAAGTTCCCTAATATAATCATGAAGTTCACAGGCTCTTTATTTGACTACTCTTTCTGACACTCGTCTGACTGCATAGGACTTCCAGGAGCACGCCAGGCCTTAACATAAACAGTCATGGGCTCTAGGTACAGGATGCACCAGCCATATGGACTCCAACCGAAACACTATACAATATACGCAGTTTGCATTAAGACCAAACAAAAATTCGATTTCTTTTGCAATTTTTCTCACCTATTACCTCCAATTCTCTTCTACCTGACCTATCTACATATTCTATCTATGGGAAACCTGACACTCAATTGGACTTTGGATTGGATCACCTGTATGCAATCTGATTTGTATGTACGACATATGCTTACTTACTACATCTATTTGATATATTGTGGGAACATCTATGATACTCTATGGCTGCTCACCAATGATCTCTTACAGAATGTTTGTTTTACACACGTGTGCCTTCATGCTTGCAACCAATTAGTTGATTGATGTGCCGTAATTGCAAATGTTTATCTATGATGCTGCCCTGTAATTGACCTATGTTTGCATTTAGATTCTTTAATTTCGCCCTTAAATTTTAATGTCATATGGATGGGACTCTGTTGGCATCTGTCAATGATAATGTCTCTCAATTTTATGGTATTTATTTTTTTAACATTTCCGTCCGTCTGTATTTATCCATATTTATTTTTTGTTACTTTTATCTGCATTTATCCATACTTATTTTGGGTTTTGTGACAAAATGAAGCTGAAATTAGCATATTTTCACATTTATTTAACTGATAAATATGCACACATGCTTGAATGCCTGCAAAGTTTCAATGCTATGAACATCCGCAGAAGATAAATCAATGCACTTATATGAAAATATGCAAATTTCAGTATCAACCTTGTGCATATCTACTGCTGTTTAAGCCTCTTTAGTAACAATATTTTCTTTGTTTTTTAACCCCCATACCTATCAATCCACACAGCTATTGGCCTGGTAGTTATGGCAGACAGTATTTGGAATCACTCAAAAAGCAACCCAATTTCTGTTTGTATCCACATTTAAAAATAAATACAGACAAGAAAATAAATGTTTTTCTGTCTGTATTTGTCTTTATAAATCAGTAAAAACAGAAAAAAAGGAGCCTTAATGATAATGGTATTGGGCTCTTCTGCCCACCCATTGACCATTATTGTTAAGTATAGGCGAACCCCTATGTTGCTTCTTTGATGGCATCTGGCTATGCAAATTGAATTTTATATGGGTTCCTTTGTCTACCTACTGAATCTTGAATTTAGTTACATGGATTGTTTTTGTTACGTACCACTTTTCCTTCTTTTCTTTCACACTTTTCTCTTGTTTTTCCCCCTTGTTTTACAGTAAATGCATGAATGTTCAGCCTTAAAAAAAAACCAGGCCTATGGGCCACATGTGGGCGAAACACGTGTTGGCTGTCTCGCCTTTGTTCTTCACTCTGGCTTACCAGAAAAACTTGGAGCAAAAATAAAGTAGTCTGGAAAAGCAACTCTTTCATCCAGTGGCATAGCTAGAGCTTCTGGCGCCCAGGGCTACCCCTCAGATTGCCACTCATGGCCGGTGGGGGGGAGGGAGGGGTGCTGGGGAAAAAGGATGACGAGCACCGGGGGTTTAAGTTACAACGCTACTCTCTACTCCACTGCAGGTGAAAGCAAAGGTTGGAGCGGAGGTGCTGCATGCCCAACACTAACCTCTCCCAGCGGAGAACACGCGCTACCAAGGCACACGTACTCAACTGAGTAACGACCCGGTGAGTGGGTAAAACTGCCCTGGGACAGAGGGGTCAGTTGGCCTCATAACCATGGACAGTGAGTGAACTGGAGCAGCCATGGGCTACACACGGTAACCACTGCCAGGACTCTGAAGTACATGTATGAAAGAGGTCCGAGAGACACGTGGTATCGCCGCTAGCGAGCATGCTAATAGTTACCTCGATCATGCAAGTTACATGCACATGACACGGTCCAAGGCTACACAGTTGAATACACCGGCAGTACAAAGGAGAACACATAGATTGCATGATCTATCTGGGAACTCAGAAAAACCTCATGTGACATCCATCAGAGAGCGTGAACGATTACCTGGTCACCCCCTCAGCACAATGCAAACATGCACATACATGACACTATTCGGGGATCTACAGCTGACATTAAGTGACCAAACATGGTCCCCCCATTAAAGCAGTGTGGACATGCACAAACGTGATGTGCTCTGGGGACCCAAAACCAACTTACAGCGTTTAAGCCTGTGATTCTTTCTCTTTCAAAACAGCAATTAATTATTCACAGGGAATGACTCACTGTGTGCCCTTAGAACTAAACTCAGCACAAAGGGGTCAGTCAGCTCCACAACCTTGCCAACACAGCCTAGATACAAAGCCCGCTCTGGTGCCCAAAGGCAACAACCAGGGGTCGCGCCCTGTCATTACTTCTAAGCAGCAGCAGCAGCAGCAACCAACTCCCTGGGAATGAAAAGACGTGTGCTCTTGGGACCCAAAGCCAGCTTGTAATAGTCATCTCTCCTTCAGAGCAGCCTCAGCACACACACGGTGCACAGCCTGCCCAGGGGGCCCAAAGCTAACATACAGGGAGGGGCGACACATGATCATCACAATCCTTAAACACAGCTGTAGGGGCCATGGGAACATGTTCAACCCTATCCAAGGCCCGGGACAAACTGAGCCGGTACCACGGCACTCCGCGAATAATCAGAAGAAACAAGAAACATTACATTTTGCTGCGATTTTGTTTTCAATGAGTGTCACATTACTTTCATGGTAACCAACAGTGTTAAAAGTCAGCGAAAACAGTAAAATCATAATAATGCGTATAGTACGGAACTGCAAGGCTCTCGCACTGCTGGGTGGGGTTCACCTTCAGCCCCTGGTGTGTGAGGGGAGGTGGGCGGGGGGAGGGGAGCGGAGGGGCCATCGACCGTTTAACTGTGGAGGATTAGGACAGTCAATCGGATCTTTATCGATAACCTGTCGTTCGGTGCCAAAGACAGCTCTGGCCTCTTCCCAGATGAGAGGCTTGGGGCCCCGCATGCCCACCTCGGAATCTGTCCCCCAACCAGGGCGGGAGGGCCCCCTGCACAAGAACGGTGAGGGGGGAGGGAGACAGACATGAATTCATTATAGTAAATTCACAGAAAAAACAAAGGTTAATATGACATTATTGTTAGGTCTTGTAATAATATAAAAACTATTGTTTTAGTTTGCCACCCCTCTTAATACACACCAAAATACTACAAAAAGACAAAATGATGTATAGGAAAGTAAATGAAAACACTATGTTTATTTTTGAAGTCAAACTTTAATTCCAACATTCTAAAATGTTATTCCAAAAGACGTATAGGGAAGTAAATTAAAACACTATTTTTATTTTTGAAGTAAAACTTTAATTCCAACATTCTAAAATGTTATTCAAAATGACATATATGGAAGTAAATTAAAACACTGTTTATTTTTAAGTAAAACTTTAATTCCAACATTCTAAAATGTTATTCAAAATGACATATATGGAAGTAAATTAAAACACTGTTTATTTTTAAGTAAAACTTTAATTCCAACATTCTAAAATGTTATTTTTCGTGCTTTTCTATTAGAGAAATCCTCGATGACATAGTCGAAGTCTACTTCATCACTCAGTTGCTGTTCTATAGACAGTATGGCAAGATTTCTTAAACGCAAGGCACTCATTGTAGATCTTAGGCAATGTCTAATCAATTTTAATTTAGAAAAACTCCTCTCAGAACAAGCAACACTTACAGCAATTGTGAGGAAAATTCGCAGTAGTATTGCAATATTTGGAACTGAGTTCTTGAGACTGTATTTTTGAATAAACTGCAAAAGTCCAAGGGGACTGTCCTTCCACGTCTCTGTTTTGTGTTGCATAGCAGCAACAGAAATAAAACTCTGAAGTCTTTTTCTCTCAACGAGGAACTCCTCCTTATTAATGTCATCATGATCATGATTTAGTTGACATTCATATTTATCATTCAAAAGATTTGATGGAGTAAGAAAGGCATATTTTTCAGCAAGAACATGAAGTTGTTGAAATTTCATGGTGATTTCTTGGATCACTCTGTCCAGTGAAAAAAACATGTCTCTCCTCAACTCAGTTTCGTATGACAGTTCAGCATCTCATGATTCTTTACCTGCCATCAGTTTCTTCTTTCTACACCGACAATCCATGACCATCCCAAGATCATCACAAATTTCTGAATTGTTAACTAATTCACACCTATTTTCAGTTAAAAATGCTTTTAAAGCATTGAGTTTTATGTCACATTGTTGTATATTCAATCCTTTGATTTGGAGGTAGACCTGTGTGTCGTTAATTTCTAGAAGGACAGATTCCCACAGGCCAAGAAAGCACAGGAAGGAAAAAGATTGTAACGCAACAAGCAGCACCCCAGCATCTGACCTGGTAACTCTATTTTCTTCTTCACCAGTTAAATGTTCTACAGCACTTAAGATTTTTGAATAATTCTTTTTTACAACACTCACAGCATCTCCCCGTGCACTCCACCGAGTTTCTACTACAAGCTTGACACTTTGACCAGTGACTGAAGTCAGAATATCCCAGCAATGGGTTGAGGAAGAAAAAAACGTGAACAAACGCTCCACAGTTCTAAAAAAGGTAACATAATTCAAAGCAACAGAAGCTGCATGTACGCTAGCCAAATTCAGTGAGTGATTTGTACATGCGACAAATTCTGCTTTTCCATTAATTTCCTTGATGCGTCTCTGAACGCCAGTATGTTGATCAGCCATCACATCAGCATTATCATATGCTTGTCCTCTACAATTTTGAATATCAATTTCGTTGTTTTCTAAATTCTGCAAAATCATAGTTGAAATATTCTCAGCGGTTTTACATTTTGTTTCAATGAAATCGACAAATGATTCCACAACCGTCACTTTATTTCCATAGATCATAACGTAGCATAAAACTTGGCTCGTCTGATCCTTATGAGAAATATCAGGGGTGCTGTCGAATATCATAGAAAAATACTTTGCTTCTTTCACTTGCTCGATAACTTTGCTTCTTACTTTTTCTCCCAAAATTTCTATAAACTCATTTTGAATAGTAGGCGACATATAGGATTTAGCAAACTTTTTCCCCAGCTTAATTCTTACAATATGCTCACGTAGCACTGGATCGTATTTTGCCAACAAATGAACTAATTCTAAAAAATGTCCTCTATTTCCCATTGATTCAGGTTCATCATCAGTCTTGTAATGAATTCCTTCTCGGTGACCCCGTAAAGCCAAATTTTGTTTAGCTAGGAATCTAATGATATCCAACAATCTTGAAAGTATCTCCCTCCAATTCTTTACTTCATTTTCAACTTGTTCTTGTGCCTTTTATTGTTGCTCCACATGGGATTCTAATTTCCAACTCCTTCCATTGTGTGAAACATCGAACATGGGCCACACTAGATTCATGGTGGAAAAGTTTAGGATTGAGTTTCCACCACGTGTTGAATCCATCTGCAGAATCAAAATTTGAATGACTTCTGTCTGCAAATAGTCTGCAACAAAAGCAGTAAAGAGCTTTCATGGAAGGAGAGTACACCAACCACGACCTCAACATTTTTTCATTATTTGGCAGAGATTGTAAAAACCACTCGCGTGTAAGTTTTCTGTTTCGTCCTTTGATTGAAACACCCTCATGAATCACTTCACCAAAATTAGAATCTAGATGTTGAACCACAGTCGCACCTTGTCATACCAGTAAGATACGTGTGTGATCCTTAATCTTACTTGGCCAAAGACCAACATCTTTTAAGTCAACAGCTGGAATTTTTTGTTCGTTACACTCCTTATCACTTGTTGAAGTTGAAGAATCACTTGACTTTGATGATGGTTTGAATTCGGAATCGGAAATTGCTTCAGTAACAGTAGTTGTACTAGTGGTTTGGCGACTGAGGTATTTCAGTAGTGCACCTTCATACTTTTTAAATTCGTCCTCTCTAGCCTTTTTCTTTTTTCTAAAGGCTGCACCACTTTCTTTTATTCGCTTCATCTTAACTAAGACTGAAAGAATAATAAGAAAAAGAAAGATATTCATAATAAAAAGAATAACGGGGATAAATACATCCCTTTTAAAATGTTAGCTTTGTAGTCTGCACGCCTAAAAAACTGTGATACTCTAACTCACCTGCCACCTCAGAAAAACAAAGAAGAACGACGATGTAAAATCACAAAGATGTTACATGCACTTAGTCACACCAGGGACAAGCCTGTTTACTAGAGGCCGATGTCGGACATCCTTGCACATCAGGGAAACTAACAGGGCCTAGAGACCAGGTGCGTATGTCAGACCGGCATGCACATGTGCACACCAAAGTAAGTAGTCAGATGCCCGTATTCTATATCTGAATGGCCTGCCGCACTCACCACTCTTGATCTCGCTCCCCGCGCCAGCAGGGGTGCGGGCTGTGTTGATGTAGTGTGTGAGCTTTGAGGCTGTGCTGACGCCATCACCTGCAGTGGGAGGGGCAGGAATGTGTGGGGATAAATGAGTAGATGGGACAGCAGTCCCTAGAACATTGATAGTCAAAGTACGGCCCAGAGGCCGCAGGCAGCCCTACTGACATTTACATGTGCTTTACGTGTGCTGTGGCCCTCTGGCCCACTAAAGCACTGGGCTGCTGTGAACTCGACTCCGCACCAAACCTTAACAACATGTTAAATAATGAGGCAAGTATTTATTTACATGTTAATTGATGTTAAAGAAACAAGTAACTAGGGAGTCCTTCACCGCTTAACTTTAGCAACAC
Source organism: Calotriton arnoldi (assembly GCA_963921515.1). NCBI lineage: Eukaryota > Metazoa > Chordata > Amphibia > Caudata > Salamandridae > Calotriton > Calotriton arnoldi. The sequence continues at coordinate 1,897,657 of CAWUFW010000604.1, read as the reverse complement.
CTTTAAGAGATCTTGCAGCAAAAGGGTAAAAATATGACAGTCTCTTCCAGTATAATTGTATTTTATTAACATACAGAACCGTTTCACTTTAGTACAGCAGATTATAACAGTGCATTGAGATTTTTTTTTTAAATGGTAGTTTTTAAACATGAATTTATAAACATTAATTCCCCACCCCCACCCTGTCAATAGTGCTAATAGGGAAATAAGAGGCAAGTCAGTTGTTATGTGCACTCGTTGGGTGGCCTGGGTTATTACTATACATGAACAACATTATACTTTATTTAATCAAATACACACAGTAAAAGGCTTTGTACAGTAACAGCACACATCCTTAAGTCATGTATTTCGAGGTGCTGTTACATATGATCACAAAGAAAAAGGAGGGAAAGTGAAATAAAACAATTGCCCTGGGTCACACAATTTGGTAAAGTGGGGAAGCCGGGATTAATCCCGGGTTTTATCGTTTCTCATCGTGCAATTCAGCCACTAGATGCATATGCTCCACTTCCCCTACACTCACCTTACCTCCAAATTACTCCCCCACCGCCACTGCAATCAGTGCGGCTCTCAGTCACAACACAGACCAAACTTTTTGGCCCCGGGGAAAATGTTGGTGAGTACCCATGCTGGATAAATTAATTACTGGGTGCTATTAGAGTCACCCCCCACTCCCAGGTCTCACCTCCTCTGATCTGGAACTTTCCACTTCACTCCAGTTAGGCTGTATCCTTGATCCTTCCCTCAGGTGATGATCTCTTCTAATGTCCACTCCCGTCTCTATGCTCTGTGCTGCGCATGCCCAGAAATTGAATATTGACCTGGCCTGCTGCCTACACTGAAGAATGCACGGGCTGGGATCACGATTTAAGCTGCTCTCCTGCTTGACGTCACACCGGTGAGACGGAGGTGACGTCGGGTCAGCAGGAGGAGCAGCTTCTGGCTGAATCGTCTGTTGCTCTGAATGCATGCAATGCAGTGCTGGCTGAATCAATTGCACTGCACTGCTGCTGCCTGCTGCACACACAGTGCACACACACACAGCCTGCCCACCCCTGAGCGAGAGAGCGAGCTGCAAGCCTGAGACACTGATGGGCGGGTCGGCTGACAGTAGCACAGCTCAGCTGTTAGGGATGCCTGCCCTCCTCCTTCTCTCCTCCGGGTCCTCGGACACAGGCGCAGCCAGGGCTGCTCTGCTGGGCTGGATCGGGATCCCGAACTGCTTCTCCACCGCGGGCGTGCCCGGCGCTGCCTCCGAGTCCCCGGCCACGGGCCATGGCCACTGCAGCGGCAGCGCCGAAGTTCTCTGCAGACAGTCAGTCTCACTGAGGTTCTCTTAACAGTGACGACTGACTGTCCCCAAATAAATCCCGGCCACGGGCCACCAGTGCCGCTCAGCCGCCGACCCCAAAATAGTGCCGCCTGGGGCGACCGCCCCCCTCAACCCCCCTAGCTACGCCACTGCTTTCATCTGTCCTCACTCTAGATCACCAGCCTAACTTGGATTAATATTAAAAGACTGACACATTGTGGCAAAGAATTTTCCAACCATTTATTTTGCCAGCTCTGTCCTTTACCACTTCAAAAATGTAAACAGCACTATATTGCTTTCAGTGAGACTTATCTTTAAAAAGTCCCATAAACTCCAGGAAACAAGTTGTTTTGCACTTTATTTACATTTTTTAATGACTTTTTCCCTCATTTACAGATGCCTAGTACGAAAATCAGTTGATACAATACATGACGTTTACAGCACATACATGCACTATGTCATTTACATCATGTTACTTTACAACGCATTATACGTTTCTAACAACTAATAGTTATACATATGTATATATATATGTACATAAGCATATTTATGTAAGGTTTGTACATATATATATATTCAATATTACGTATGTGTGTGGAATGACACACACATACACACACACACACACACATATATACACACACACAAGCACACATACAGATGTGTATATAACCCCTTATTTTTTGAAATATTATATCTCTTTACTTCTTTTGCCCGACCCTTAAAACCCCCTACCCTCTTTAGCTCTGCCCACCCCTGAACCCTAAAAAACCCTTACCTCCCTTTGCCTCTACTCACCCCTGAACCCCAAAGCCCCCTTGCCTACCTTTGCCTCTACTCACCCCTGAACCCTAAAAACCCTTACCACATTTACCTCTACCTACCCCAAACCCTGAAAACCTTCCTTTATCTCCTCCAAATTCGTAACCCTAAAAAACCCTTACCTCTCTTTACCTCCGCTTACCCCTGAATCCTAAAAGCCCCTAAGTTCAATTTACATCTACCCTTCCCTGGACCCTGAAATCCCTTTCCCTCCTTTACCTCTACCCACCCTGAGCCCTTAATACCCCATTCCTTAAACCCTTCCTTTTCTAAGTGACATAAAAACGATGTCATTAAAACAAATATATATATACTTATCTGTGTTTTAAAGGCCTGTGTTGTAAAATGCGTAAAAAGGCCCTTGTTTTACTGAACTGCTTTGTAAGGGTCATGCTGTAACATACATCATGGTAAACACCACTTTGTGAATGTTACACACATAGTAACAGAATGGCCTCTGGTTCTATTCATCCAACCTGATTTGGCCTACCTTACTGCTTCCTTGTTGATCACTTGTCAGTCATTTCCAGGTAATCAGTCAGGCAGCAGGATACGTTGAGTCTCCTTTATGTCTCTCTCTCTGCTTTCCATATTCTAGCCTGCTCCGTGCTTTTAATTTTTCTTTTTAACATATATATGTTCAGCTGCCTTGTAGCCTTATAGCTGACTAGTTCTTTCCCTTTGTGGCTGTAGGATTTCTAGTGTCTGAGTCTCTTATTGTTGCCTGGCTGACAAAGGTGGCAATCCATTGCCAAGGAAGTCTATGGTTGGTGGTATGATTTTGGGGTCTTACAGAGAGAGTCTGCTGGACAGTTTTAAAAAACAGACCTGCGTCTCATACTTACGTGTCATGTATTTAGTGTTAATGGCCTCATTCTGGAAATGAATGTCTGTAGCCAGGTCACATGCTAACGTCTGCTGCTTAAATTACGTTCTATTTTCTTAGTTTTGATATTAGCTTTGATTAAAAGAAGACAAAACATATAATTAATTGGCATTAATATGTGTCAGTAAAGGACTGTCACATCCTAAAGTTTCATAAAGCCAGAAACCGTTAAAAAAGAATAAATAATAAAATATTGGCAAATTATTTTGTAAATAAATTAGACCCAGTGCCGCAGATTTACAATGAGGCTTTATGCAGAGATAAACGTTTTGCATCAATTTTAGTGCAGCACAGATTAAAATCACTTACTTAATATCCTGAATCCCTTCACCACACGAACTACATTTCTAGTTGTGGTCTTTTCTGTCAGAGTTTTGCCAGCTGTTCCACTGTCACTGTAGCGGGCACAAACATCTGTATCCCACAATCTGTGCATGGCATTGGTCATCAGCATATCACTGCAGTACCTTCTATCTGGGGCACTGTGACAGCTATGCGAAGTAGCTAAGCGGCTTATGGGAAAGCACAAATCTGTACTTAATTCTACACCTCAGCATTCACTAGAGGCCAGAATATTGTCAGCTCACATGCATTACTTGATGGCGTATGAGGAGGACAAACATGTCTTTAACTCACTTTATGTGACCGGTTGGATTGGAAAGATTATCAAAAGCCTACTCAACTGTATTTTGTAGTATGTTTAATAGACATACCTACATGCAGCGATCAACGCCTCCCCTATCTTTTATGTGCGGAGGTTTTTGATGTTGTTTTTTTGGGGGGGGGAGTTTTTCAATTCAATTACTTTATTCGGATAAAAACATATCCATAAAAGAACAGTTCACACTACAATACACAAGTTCATATTGATCATAAAACCATTGTATAAAACCAATACAATAAAAATATTATTTATACAGTGCACATCATGTTACGGGTGCGAACAGCAGTTTTCAAGAAAGCACCCACACAAAATACTAATTCATCATCTTTCAAGTTCAAGATAGTCCTATATGCGGCTCCAAAGTGAACAAGTGAGTGTTGTTTTAAAAAAGGTATTAAAAACAATTTAGTGTACTGTATATAGAACTTGCAGAAGAATAAAAATGTAGTGTAGTTTGCCCAGTCTGGCTGTCACACGGGCATGGCAAAGACTCAAGGTTAGCATGAAAGCCAAGGAGAAGCATAATACATTTTTTACTGTGCCAGCCTTTAGACGAAAGAGGAGTCCCCGCTCCCACGGCCCATAGGTTTACTGAGATAGCTGAACAACTGATAATGAATGTTCTTAATAGACAAAAAAGTGGCTACAGTTGGTTTCCTGGACTCCCTATCAAGTCTATCCTTTCTATAATACGTATAAAGTGCCGACCGAAGATCTTTTTTACTTACAGTGTCTGTCTCATGTCGGTTTTCAAAAATGTGTTCATAATCAACCCTGCTTAAACTCGATCTCATCTCAGCTAGCCATGGAATGTCCATGCCCTTTTCACACTTAAGGCAATCTCTTATAATTTCTCTTGTGAGGGATGCGGCTGGATTTTTCCAAATGGCTAGCCAAAATACAGCAGGGCGAGCCTTTATATAATCTTCAATATAGTGTAGGTTTAGTTCGCTATGACAAACATATTGAGACGTAGAGATAGGGGCTCTCAAGAGCGGTAGTCAATCCTCGGTATCTAAATCAGACAGTACTGTGAAATTATTCTGAACGGGTAGGAAGGCAGAGTCATTAGAAAGACATCTGGGTGTTGGCTTGTAAAAATAGCCCAGTGGTAGTGACCAAATTTTAGATGGGCTAGGGGTGAGGATCTCCTGTTTTCTCAGGAGTGTCCTTACCATTGACGGTCTACGAAAATTAATGACAATACAATCCCCTTCTATGTTTTTAGGTGAGTCACCTAATCAATCAATCAATCACAGAATTTGTAAAGCGCACTACTTACCCGCGAGGGTCTCAAGGCGCTAGGGAAAAAGGGGGGGGGGTGCTGCTACTGGTCGAACAACCAGGTCTTGAGTAGCCTCCTGAAGGTCAGCAGGTCTTGGGTCTGTCGTAGGCTTAGTGGAAGGGTGTTCCAGGTCTTGGCGGCGAGGTGGGAGAAGGATCTGCCGCCGGTGGTAGTTCTTCGAATGCGAGGACGGTGGCGAGGGAGAGGTCGGCGGAGCGGAGTTGGTGGTTGGGGACGTAGAAGAGGAGTCGTCTGTTGAGGTAGGCTGGGCCAGTCTTGTGGAGTGCCTTGTGTGCGTGGATGAGGAGTTTGAAGGAGATTCTCCTGTCGACGGGGAGCCAGTGCAGGTTCCTCAGGTGGGGGTGATGTGGCTGTGGCGTGGTACATCGAGGATCAGGCGTGCGGAGGCGTTTTGATGCGTTGCAGTCGCTTGATGAGCTTGGCCGGGGCTCCCGCGTAGAGGGCGTTCCCATAGTCAAGTCTGCTACTGACGAGGGCCTGGGTGACTGTTCTTCTTGTGTCTGTCGGGATCCACCTGTAGATCTTGCGAAGCATGCGGAGGGTGTTGAAGCAGGAGGATGAGACTGCGTTGACTTGCTTGGCCATGCAGAGCGTTGAGTCGAGGATGACTCCCAGGTTGCGTGCGTGGTCGGTGGGTGTCGGGGCTGCTCCCAGCGTCGTTGGCCACCAGGAGTCGTCCCAGGCTGAGGGGTTGGAGCCGAGGATGAGGACCTCTGTCTTCTCCGTGTTCAGTTTTAGTCGGCTGATCTTCATCCAATCGGCGACGGCCTTCATTCCTTCATGGAGGTTGGATTTGGCGGCGAGGGGGTCCTTGGTGAGGGAGAGGATCAGTTGAGTGTCGTCGGCGTAGGAGATTATGTTGAGGTCGTGCTGTCTGGCGATGCGTGCGAGCGGGGCCATGTAGATGTTGAACAGTGTTGGGCTGAGGGACGATCCCTGGGGTACGCCGCAGATGATCTCGGAGGCTTCGGATCGGAATGGTGGGAGGCGGACTCTCTGGGTTCTGCCGGCGAGGAAGGAGGTGGCCCATTCCAGGGCCTTGTCTCGGATCCCTGCGTCGTGGAGGCGTGCGCGTAGAGTGCGGTGGCAGACAGTGTCGAAGGCGGCGGAGAGGTCCAGCAGGATGAGGGCTGCGGTCTCACCGTTGTCCAGCAGGATCCTGATGTCGTCGGTGGCGGCGATGAGGGCAGTCTCAGTGCTGTGGTTGCTGCGGAACCCCGATTGGGATGGGTCCAGGATGCTGTTTTCTTCGAGGTATCGGGTTAGCTGTTTGTTGACGATCTTGACCTTGGCTGGGAACGGAAGCAGGGAGATGGGCCGGAAGTTCTTGAGGTCTCTCGGGTCCGCCTTGGGTTTTTTGAGTAGGGCGTTGATCTCTGCGTGTTTCCAGCTCTCTGGGAAGGTCGCGGTCTCGAAGGAGAGATTGATGACGTTGCACAGGTGGGGTGCGATGGAGCTGCTGGCTTTGTTGAAGATGTGGTGCGGGAAAGGGTCTGACGGGGAGCCGGAGTGTATTGTGCTCATGGTCTTGATGGTGTCCTCGATGTTCACGCTGGCCCAGGCTGGCAGGGGGTCGTGGTCGATGGTGTGCGGCGGGTCTGGTGCATCGATCTTAGTTGGGGCTGTCTGGGTGTTGAAGCTGTCGTGGATGTCGGCGATCTTGCGGTGGAAGAAGGTGGCGAGGGAATCGCACAGGGGTTGCGACGGCGGGATGTTGTTGGTGTTGGAGCTGGGGTTGGAGAGTTCCTTCACGATGTTGAAAAGCTCCTTGCTGTTGTGTGCGTTGTTGTCGGGCGGTCTTTGAAGGAGATTCTCTTGGCGGACTTGATGAGGTGGTGGTGGTTACGGATGGCGTCTTTGTGGGCTGCGTGGCTGTCCGGTGTCTTATCACTGTGCCATTTCTTCTCTAGTTTCCGGCAGGTACGCTTGGAAGCTAGGAGTTCCGGGGTGAACCAGCTGGCTCTTTTGGTGGTGTCACTGTAGGTGAGTTTTTTCAGCGGGGCGAGGGTGTTGGCACAGTCGTCCATCCATCGTCTGAGGTTGCAGGCAGCGTCGTCGGTGTTGGATGGGTCGGAGGGAGGGCTGAGAGCGAGGGTTGCCCGAGTTGGTCTTCGGTGACTTTGCTCCAGCAGCGGCGTGGGATCTGTTGGGTGCGGTGGTGTGTGGTGGGTTTCTGGAAGGTGAAATGGATGCAGCGGTGGTCGGTCCAGAGGAGTTCCGTGGTGTGGCTGAAGGAGACGTGGGAGCTTGAGGAGAAGATGGGGTCAAGCGTGTGGCCGGCGGAATGGGTCGGTGTTGTGACGAGCTGGCTCAGACCGAGGTTGGCGAGGTTGTCGATCAGGGTGGTGGAGTTGCTGTCGTTGTAGTTTTCCAGGTGAAAGTTCAGGTCTCCGAGGAGGATGTAGTCGGTAGAGGTCAGGGCGTGCGTGCTGATGAAGTCGGCGATGGAGTCGCTGAACTGGGGTCGGGGCCCAGGGGGTCTGTAGACAAGGGTGCCTCTAAGGGTGGTGTTGGGGTCCGTGTGGATCTGGAAGTGCATGTGTTCGGCGGTGCTGAGAGTGTCGTCGGTGCTGGTCGAGACCCTGATGGTGTTCTTGTGGACGATGGCGATTCCTCCTCCTACTGCGTTGACGCGGTCTCTGCGGGTGATCTTATAGCCGTCTGGGATGGCTATGGCGATGTCGGGGGCGGAGGAGTCGTTCATCCAGGTCTCTGTTAGGAAGGCGACGTCTGGTGATGATGTGTCGAGCAGGTCCCAGAGCTCGACGGCGTGTTTGCGTGCGGAGCGGGTGTTCAGTAGGATGCATCGGAGGTGGTTGAGGTCCTTCTTGGCGGGCGCCTCGGTGGCTCTGAGGCTGGTGTAGCTGCAGTTCCGGCAGGTGAAGGGACCATGGGTGCGTTTCGGGGCGGCCTTGAAGCAGTTGTGCGTCCGTCCGGGGTTGAGAGCGTGGAGTGTGGTGGCATCGTATCGGCGTCGGTCCTCGAGGCTGGAGCGGGGCGCACGGCCCAGGGGTTCTGGCGCTGGGCGCGGTCCAGGCGCGGACGGGCGCAGACGGGCTTGCCTTAGGCGCGCCGGCGGCGCCAGCGGCGCGACCGCACAGCGGCCGCCATATATGGGGAGGTGGGAGGGAGGAGCAGCTGGGAGGCGGGAGGCAGGGGCAGCGAATGGGCAGTCAGGGGGGCGGGGCCGCAGCGGCAGGAGTGGAGAGAGGCAGCGAGGGGTACAGAAGGCAAAATGGACACAAGGGAAATGGGGGCAGCGAGGGAAACAGAGGAAAAAATGGACACAAGGGAAATGGGGGCAGCGAGGGAAACAGAGGAAAAAATGGGCACAGTTCAATGGGGGCAGCGAGGGAAACAGAAGGCAAAATGGACACAAGGGAAATGGGGGCAGCGAGGGAAACAGAGGAAAAAACGGGCACAGTTCAATGGGGGCAGTGAGGGAAACAGAAGGCAAAATGGACACAAGGGAAATGGGGGCAGCGAGGGAAACAGAGGAAAAAATGGACACAAGGGAAATGGGGGCAGCGAGGGAAACAGAAGAAAAAATGGACACAAGGGAAATGGGGGCAGTGAGGGAAACAGAGGAAAAAAACGGGCACAGTTCAATGGGGGCAGCGAGGGAAACAGAAGGCAAAATGGACACAAGGGAAATGGGGGCAGCGAGGGAAACAGAAGGAAAACGGGCACCAAGGCCACAAGCAGAGGGGCGAGCTTACCAGCAGCAGCAGCCGGCAGGACACCACAGGCGGAGCTGTGTGGCGGGGGAGCGACCTACCTGGCAAGGTCAAGGGTCGCCTACCCACCCGACCCTTCATAAAATGATTATCTCCTTCGCATTTAAAACGTTAAACTGCTTATTCTTAGACAACCAATCCACACATTTGTTAAGTAGTTGATCCCAGGTTTCCCTCTGCTCCTTTTTAAGGGTAGGTACCCCTGCCAACACCAAAACGTAGGGGCAGGCTGCCGGTGGCAGTCCCAACACATCTGTATTTGGCCTGAAATGAATCCCACTCGATAGGTCAGGTGCAATGCTACTAAATTGACCCAAATTCGGTGGGTCACCATTAGATTTAAGAATGGGTGTAAGTGTAAGAACAGGGGTAACAAGTGAATCAACCTCAGCCGAGGTTTGCGGGCCGTTATTAGGTAGGGAAGGCTATGGCGCTATATTGACCTTGGGAAGGAGACACTCCCTTAGTTGGATGCATGTTTTACAGGAAGATACAACTAAAGGGCCATCAGGTGGACACATGGCAGTATGGGATGAGCTATCTATGATTAAAACATTAGATGAAGAATTACACGCCCCCACAGGGATGTCAATGTTAGAATGGACTGTCTCTTCCCGATGGTTGAGTCTGTTCATTAGGGTGTCCAAGTAATCCAAACGTTTCCTTAAGGGTGGTAGTTTCGTGTCTATCAGGTCGCTTATCCGAGAGCATAGTGTTAATGAAGGCTTCTCCAAGATCTGGTGCGATGGGTGTGGCTTCTGTCTGGGTATAAGAAGGGTGATTAGCCTTACCACTCAAGGGTGGTAGCGGAGGACTGGCGCTAGACGATGACTGCATCCAGGAGGAGACGATACTACGGGATGTGCTGGTGCGTGGAGGCTGTTTCCTTTTAGTACAAACAGACTTCCCTGCCATCCTTTTGCGTTTGGTGGCCAAGGGTGGTGCGGTTCTTGGGGCATCTATAATTGGCTCTATCTCGGGCAGGTCATGCCCTGGAACACCAAGAGCACTCCCACTAAGGATTGGCTCATTGTTAGAGCCGACCGCCAGATGCAAGAGGTCACGAGGTGCGGTGGTAGGGGCGGGATTGACTGATACCTCTCCAGTTGCAGAGCCAGTCTGTACTACCTCACTTCCCATTGACAGGCTACGCTCTGTTAACTCAATCTCATTGGACACGATGTTAACCACCCTCTCCATCATGCTGTCAAGAGTAACAGAGGGGCGCGCAGGTGGTGGGCCAGTACATTTCCCCATGGCTGATTACTTGGCCGGACTGTTGCTTAACTAGTTCAGTTCAGTCATTGCAGGTGAGCACTTACCTCGGACCATGGCCGGAACTGCTGTGCCACTGGAAAGAGAGTGGGCCTAGCCTCTGCCGGCTGCTGGCGGGTGCAGACGGGCCCGCTCTTGGCCCGGGCACGCGCCCAGGTACGCCCTACGCTGCGGGAGCCCAGGCAATTTTTGTATGTGCCTCCGGGCACGGGAAAAGTGGCGTCAGCAGCGGCTGCTGTGAGAAACGCTCTGGGCTGTGGTCCGCTCCTCCTCCACTGCAAGAAGAGGCTCCCGCGCTGCGGGAGACCAGGCAATCTTTGTAAATGGCTCCGGGTGCGGGAAACGTGGCGCGGCTGCCGCGAGAAACGCTGGGGGCTGTGGTTCGCTCCTCCTCCACTGCAAGAACAGGCTCTGGGGGAGTTTTATATAGCGCAAACTCGACCCGAACGTATCGGAGCGCTTTACATGAGCACCAGTTGCGTTACAGATTGACGCATTCCTTTTTGTTAGGCACGGGTAGATTAAGTGATTTGCCCAGAATCACAGGATGTTGAGCGTCCCGGCCGAGACTCGAACCCGGTTCACCAGCTTCGAGGTTAACCGCTCTAGCTGTTAGGCCACATCCTCTCTCCACCCGACTGAAAAAGTCACCACACACACAGATATAAATTTTAGTAATAAAGGTGGGAAAGACGGGGACGCGGCTGGAAAATAGGGATTAATCACTATTAAAGGGGATGGTTTAAGGAAGGAGTAAAAAGGGGTTAAGGGAAGGCTTTTGAGTGTGTTAGGGAGGGCATGCGCCCACCCACAAAAGAGTAATAAGCCCTATTCACAAACTGCAGTTCCATAGTTACTACAGCCAGAAAGGACCCAAAACAGTAGTAAATGTGCTCCAGCTCAAACCTTGAGTAAGTCCACCACCATATATGCCCAACCAATGGTACTGCAACACCCTCCCATAAAAAATAATGGAGACAAAGACTTAAAATAAAATCCCATCAGAAATAAAAATAACTTATTTGTACTTTTTGTAAAAAAACATAAACAAATTAAGTTAATGTTAAAGAAATACAAATAAATACAGGATTTGTTTAATATAAAATATTTTAATAGTAAACCTATTTAAATATAAACATTAATGTAACTTTCTTTTTAAAAACATATTAAATTGATTTAAGTAAATTCTAAACATAGCTTTAAATAACTTTTACTACATAATAATTAAATATGCATTTTTTACTTTAGATCTTTTTTTTAAATTGTAGGAGAAATAATTGTAATTTAATATATTCAAAATACAATCTTTAATTCAACATTAAGTTAATAATGCTATAGCATATCTGTATTTTGTTCTACATTTAAATTAAATATTTTAAATTAATTTACATTAGTTTAACATTAAAATCATTTTAATGTTTTTTAACTTCCCATCTATTTCCATAACAGAATTATTGGCGGCCATCAAGTGCCTTGAATCAGGGTCCCCATCTGACCCATGGCCTCCCAGTATACTCATTAAAGCGGCTCATGTTATTAACCCCATTGCAAATAGAGTTTTGAGTACAGCACTGTTTTTGGGAATGGTTCCGGTTCAATGGAAACGTGCCAAAATTCTGCCTTTACTCAAAAAATCTATGACTGATCCTAAAGTCCAAGCAAATTATAGGCGTATCTCTCTTCTCCCTGCTTTTTCAAAAGTTGTAGAAAAACTTGTAAACTCCCAAATCTCGGGATACCTGGAGAGTAATAATCTCCAGCACCCGAGTCAGTCAGGATTCAGAACTAACTGCAGTACGGAGGCAGCCCTGCTAGAGGTAGTTGAGCAAACTGAGGGCACTCTAGATAAAGTGGGAAAGGCCGTCTTGATTTTGTTGGATTTATCAGCGGCCTTTGATACTGTTCCCCACGAGAGACTGCTGGTTCGTCTACAATCCATTGGGAAGTGGCTGATTTCCTTCTTGAATGATAGAAGTCAAGAAGTTTGGACCCCTACGTTTTTCTCTCCAATTTGTGAGTCTGCAGTTGGAGTGCCTCAAGGTTCGGCAATTAGCCTTACCTATTCAATGCTTATCTCACACCCCTTGCTGTGTTAGCTGAGACTTTTGGGGCGAAGGTTATATCATATGCCGACGACACCCAGCTGCATTTCACATGTGAGGAAGGTGAGCAGCTCAATGGGGGAGCTAAAAAAACTTGTCTCTCTAATGTGTTCAACTGGCTGTCCACCAACCAATTAAAATGTAATCCTGACAAAACTGAGATTGTGGTCTTTGGCCCCACTTCCCCGGATTTTTGAAGGACCTTTTGACCTAAGGGCACCCCCCCCTCTCTGGCCCTCAACAGTAAAGAATTTAGGAATCAAAATTGACAGTGCCCTTACTTTCCAACCACAAATTCATTCACTGGCTGGCTCCTGTTTCGGGCTGTTACGCTCCTTGAATTTGTTTACCTCTTCTGTCTGTTGAAGTTAAGAAAACTGTGATTCAAGCACTGTTAACTTCCAGACTTGATTATGGAAACACACCATGCCTTGGGTATACCTTCTTAAAAGACTTTAAGTGGTGCAGAATGCGGCGGCTCGAATTCTTCATAACCTTTCACCAAGAACCCATATGACTCCGCATCTGAAGCGCTTCACTGGCTTCCTATCAAAAAGAGGATTCTTTTAAAAACCCTGGTCCTGGTTCATAAGACAGTACATGGTGCGGTGTACTTGAGGAGGATTTGTGCCTATACCTCCCCCCCAGGAATTTACGGTTCAGCTTATGGTCATTTAGCCAGATTCACAAAAATCTGCCAGGCCAGGACTGGAGGCAGATCTTTCTCTACCTTGGGCCAGTTGCCTGGAATAATCTTCCCCTGGAACCTTGTACCACAACTGAGCTATCCATCTTCAAGAACAAAATTAAAAACCTGGCTCTTTCAACAAGCTTAATATGATGAACAGTGATTCTGCGAGCAGTGTTGCAATCAGCGCCGGGACACTCTTTGGAGTATGCATGCACTTTATTAATCTCTCTCATCATCATCATCAACTTAAATAAATGTTTAAACTTTTCTCTAGACTCATAAATTAGGCTTCACTCCTTAAATTTACGGAGTGGGGACATGTAAGTATACACTTTTGATTAACTTTACATTCCTAATTGGTGACTAACCAAAAGTAGTAAAGTTACTCAAAAGTGTAAGAGTATATGTACATATGTAGATTTACTCGGGAAACATTGGTTACATCGCGGTCTTCACACCGCAATACCTTTACAACGTGGGCATTACAACGCAAGTCATTACAATGACTTGCGCTGGATGGCGCTCTAAGCTAAGGAATAGTATGATTTACTATTCCAACACCTTCCCTACTGTAACGTAGGCTGGAGTTGGAATAGTAAATCATACTATTCCTAAGTCCAGCGCCCTCCAGCGCAAGTCGTTGTAACGACTTGCATTGTAATGCCTGCGTTGTAAAGGTATCGCGGTGTGAAGACCGCGATGTAACATCACTTATTCGATTTACTCACATACGTTTACCTTTGTGAATAGCCCCAAAAGTTTTTTGCCCTATGAGAAAGTCTCACCCTCCCATGCTTATTACTGGTTCATTCAGTAAATTTCCCTCCAGTAACTGGATCTTTCTGGCTCATATGCATCCCAGAGCAGAAGAGAGTGGGGCTGGCACCAGCAGATGTAATGGACCATGGATAGGAGGCGGTTAAGGCGGTAAACATGAGAATGAACCTTTCTGTAAGAAATTGGGTTACTGGATGAGGGGGTGAAACCCTATTCCAGCAGGAACCACGATCCTTGTCACTGTGAAGACATAAGCAAACCCTAAATTAAGCTATGCTCAACCCTCGAGTAGCTTGGCACAGAGCAATCAGGATTAACTCAGAGGCAATGTGTAAAGTATTTTTGCAACACTTCAAACAGTAATAAAGTGAAAACACCACACAAAAGGATCCCACACTAGTGTAGAAGAATAGAGTCATTAATAAATAAACAAAACCAAATCAACAAAACTCCAATCGGTAGAATTGAAGTTATGCAGATTTAAAGATTTCAGTAAAAATAGCGGCAAAAAAAACATAAAGCACCAACTGTGGATATCTGGTCCCGCCGGACTAGGAAAAGGTCACAAGGCTGACCGTGATGGAGCATGGGTCGGCTTCAGAGACCAAGTTTGCCCCCAGTGAACAAGAGTACCTTGGATCCTGGTTTGCGGAGCGTTGCGAGGGTCCATGTCGAAGGTGTGTCGCACAGTCAAAGCAATGCATTGGTTCTTAGATACAGCGAGACTGTGGTGCGAGATCCAGCGTCATCGTAGAGGATTCCGTTGATGAGGGCTCGTGATGCAAAGTCTGTCGTCCAGGATGTGTAGCTCAGTCGGGGCAATGCATCGATTCTGAGGAGCTTTGGGGCTGTGATACGGAGTCCGGTATCGTCTAGACTGCCATCGACAAGGGATGCGAGGGCCTGTCGCGCATTGGGTGTTACGATGAGGTGGCAGGCTGCAATGCAGGTCTTTGCAACGGGACTGATCAACGAAGCAGGTGCGATGCATTGGTTCTTTTCTGGGTTCTGCTGCGTAGCAGAGGAGATGCATCGGTTCCGCTGGATCCACAGTGGCAGGCATGGCACCTTAGGCCCACTTCCAAAGGTCCAGGAATGGGGTAGCGCCACTTGGCAGGGTAGACTCACAAATGCAGAGTCCAGGTGCTAGGATCAAGGTTGTTGTAGCCTTATGTCCCTGAGGCTCTAGTGAGGAGGCCAGCCAAGTAGCCCATGGAGTTACTTTGGGTCCTGGGTTCACCAGATCCAGGTCCAGTCCTTCTCACTCAGGCAGGAGGGCAGCAGGGAGCAGGTCAGCATAGCAGGGCAACAGTCCTTCAGAGCAGCAGTCCAGCAGAGTGGCAGTTTTGTTGAGCAGCACAGAAGTCCTTCTTCCTGGCAGAGTATCCACAGGTTCAGAAGTGTACTGAAGAGATGGTGTCTGAGGTCCAATATTTATACCCAGTTCTGCCTTTGAAGTGAGAGAAGCTTTTATAGGTGTTCTTTTGAAGTCCCCAGGCATCCTGCATTTTCTGTCCTGACTCCAGACTAACTACAGAGGGAATGCCGCCCTTTATGTGGATACATAAGGACTCAGCCTATTCATGTGTAAGTAGGGCTGTGCCCAGCCCTGCCTTCCCATCCTGCCAGTGGTGGCCCATCCAGTCACACCAACGCGCTCTATTGTGTATGGCTGTCTAGGAGGAATACACAAAACCCAACTGTCAGCTACAACTTCCTAAAAGTGGCTTTTTCAAAATTGTAATTTAAAATCCGACTTTACCATATGAGAGGATTTCTCATTACGATTAGGCCTGGGCGGTGAACTTCGCTCCGTTCGTGGAGTTTGCTGAGTTTTCTGCACTCCGCACAGCTCGCAGAGTGCAGAAAACTCCGCTTCGCGATGTGCAGCGGAGTTTTTTCCCCGCTCGCGATCGCGAACGGTAAGTTCGCGAGCTGCCGCTCGGGTAGAATTTCTACCTGAGCGGCAGGAATACCAGCACAAACTGCAGTTCGCACTGCACTCCGCCACTCGCGGAACTTCGCTGAGTTTTTTTGTAACTTCACGGAGTTTCGCATAGCAAAACTCCGCGAACTACGCCCAGGCCTAATTACGATTCCAAAGCTTATTAAATGTAATAAGATAACTCCAATTTTATCATACAGGAGAGGTAGGCCTTGCAGCAGTGAAAAACAAATGTAAGAGTTTTTCACTACCAGGACACATAAAACTTAAAATTACATGTCCTACTTTTTAAATACACTGCACGCTGCCCTCTGGGCTGTCCAGGCCCTATCCTAGGGGTGAAGTATAGGTTTGGGCCCGGCAAAAGATTTATTTTGCCAGGCTGAAATGTCAGTTTACAACTGCACACACAGGCTGCAATGGCAGGCCTTAGACATGTTTAAAGTGCTACTTAAGTGTGTGACACAGTCAGTGCTGTAGGCCCACGAGTATCATTTCATTTACAGGCCCTGGGTACATATAGTACCACTTTATTTGGGGCTTACAAGTAAATTAAATATGGCAATTGGGTATGAGCCAAATCTGCCAAGTTTTAGGGAGAGAGCACAAGCACTTTAGCACTAACTAGCAGTGGTAAAGTGAGCAGAGTCCTAAGGCCAACAAAAACGAATTCAGCAAAAAGTGGAGGGAAAAGGCAAAATGTTTGGGGGCGAACCTGCAGAGAGGGCCAGGTCCAACACTTACTGTACCTTTCCCTTTATTACATCTCTAAAGTGGGTCTGACTGGAATTGCAAAGGTGGTGCACGTCTCATTTTATCTCAGCTGTCGGAAATTATTTCATGTTTGTGTTCGAAGCCCAGTCACATCCACAGCCGCCATCTTTTGTCTTTAAAGAACTACTTTAAGTCCCATCACTTAAGCCCTTATGAAATGTCTATGGCACAATCCGGGCAGGAGTAACTATGAGGAGGAACTCCTGGATTACGAGTATAGGGCATTACATTTGTCTACGGTCTTATACAATGAAGGGTTGTGTAACTTGACTGAATGTAGTAATGGTGATTCTTCTTCAAGGAGTGATGACTTTGAAACCAATCTCGGGTATAAAGTAGAGGGTACTAGTAGTAGCAAGTTGGTTGGAGCTCCCAGTATATGTGGCTCTTGTAGACCTACTGGAGGCCCACCTAATCAGATAAAATATTGTCCTGAATGTAGCGGGGATTAGTAAAATGCTGCCAGAATCAGACTGGGAACAGTTCATAGATGCTCATATTTGCCTATCCCAGGAGGCTTTGTGCTCTGCTCCTATATTTAGGAATGGGTTTACATCTTTCTGTGTAAATGCGGTTCAGCCAGGTGGGGGAAGACTTTTGGGTTAAGATTTTGCTCCAATGCTCAATCAGCCCTATCCCTATTGACTCTCCAGATATATTAGCGATTAGTTTGGTGCTTCCAAACATATGAAAATTTCCAATGTATATAATCGTAGAGTCTATGGTAATAAATGTGCTAGAGAGCACCCTCTCTCAGCTATCTGGAAAAAGCTATTTAATAGTAGCTAGGGATTTCAACTCAACCACTGAACCCATGGTAGTAACCCCCCCTGATTTCACATCGGAACAAGGTAGCCAGTGGAAGATCCCACAGATAGAGCTTCCTTCTGTGAAATAGTCACTTAGAGCAGCGCAAGTGTCTGCATTGACACTCAATTTTGTTTTACGAGCAGCCAATGGAAGGACACCCTCAAATAAGGAAGGCAAGATTACTTTTAATAGACCAGGTTTTTCGAGTAGAATTGACTATTTTCTGATTGACTTTAGCCTGTGTTTGTTATTCCCCCCACCCCGTTTTCTTTGTATATTAATGGGGTGGTGGACTATCGGAACAAAGATGGGTGTGACTCATCAAAAGTGGGTGGCCATAGGGTGCCCGCTTTACTTTTTGTGGACGATACCATATAGCTTTCTAAATCGCCCCAGGGGTTGCAACAGCTGTTAAATAATTTTAATGCTTTTTGTTTTGAGCAGGGGCTAGAGCGGAATAGCTTGAAGACCAAATTTATGCTATTTAGCCCTGCAAAGCAAAAAAATCACGAGAAGAATATGTATGTGGGCAATAACTCGGGTGTTAAACTTTGATTACCTAGGAGTAAGATTAACACCAAATCTAAACTGGGCTTTCCAACTTCAAAAAACGCACCTACTACTAACGCATCATACAGCGAGTATAGCAAAGATCTAAAGAAGGACAGTATCTAAGAGGGTTGCACCGGCCTTAGAGACAGAGGTGGCTCCTCCGCAATGGCGGAGGAGCGTCACCCCACTGGCTCAGAGCCAGCAGCTGAAAAATAAAACAATATTTTATTATCATTTTAGTTTTCAGCTGCTGGCCGAGCCAGCATGTGTAGGGCGGGGTGGGGCTAGGGTCACAGTGAGGAGTGGTTGGTGCACTTCTAAGTGCGAATGTCTGTTTGGCTGGCCGTCTTAGGCCATACAAACAGACATGCGCAGTTAGGTTTCTCTAACCCGTCTGTTTTCTACAGCCAGGTAGAGAAACGGCATAGACTCCCTGTGCCTGAGCAGAGCGTCAAACCAGCCCACACAGGTCAATCCCGGTCCTGCTGTCATAGTATGAGAGCAGTGTCTGGATTGGTTGGGGAGTCTGTTCCAGGGACTGTCGGGAGCAGCAGGGGAATGGAGGAGCACCGAAGCGCGAGGCTGCCACAGGATCAGGTAAGTTTTAAAAAATGTGTTTTTTAATTCAACCCTTCCCCCCCTGGCTGCCGCTGATGCTGCTGCTGCCCTGCAGGCCCCCCTCCCCCCACTGCATATTGGCAGCAGCCACGGCTGCTTAGAGATATATAATGTAAAAGCCATAAGGGCAGGTCTCTATGGCTCAGAAATTTGGGGGGGTGAACACTAAACATTCTGTTAACTGTTGGAAACAAGTTTATTAGATCTCTCTTGGGACTCCCTTTGAGTACTCCAATGACTCCGGTGTGTTTGGACCTGGCAAAAAGAGGAATATCCCAGAAAATAGAGTGTAGACTTTTTATTTGCTATTGTGAACTTCGACTGACCTAAAATCATACCGAATGGGTTTAAGAGATCGCATGTCTCCTGCATGTGTCCTCAAAATCCCGTGGCTGAACTATGTAAAAGCACTACTGGGGAAAATGGGTCTGGAGACATTTTGGTTATCCCCAGAAGAAATGTGTTCAGTATCTAAAGCAGGTTTAAAAGAAGTATACTGGTTATTTGTGGCTGTTCAAACTGTTACTAATTGCAGAAGAGCATTGACTATGCAGTTTGGAATTTATGGATGTCAATCCATGCCATGGTATGAGCCTACAATAGATGAAATTACACCCCCTCTCACACGTAAATTGTAAATACTGTTCAGATACAAGACTCTTCCAACAAAAAGGTTCTGTAGTAAATGGACTGAAGCTGGTCTTGGCGGTAATTTTTGCTGCCTGCGTAGGGGAGCCGGATTCACTAACTCATATCCTATTCTTTTGCTTGGCCTATCGCAATCAAAGAGCAAAGTGGATAGCTCCTCTATGTAGGATATTGGGTACTAATTGGCAAGTGGAGGCTTTTAGGATCCTCAGTACAGACACCAGTAGATTGGGGGTGTATTCTATTGCTGAATTCCTGATGTTAGCCTGGATTTGGAGCAGTAAGTGCATACAATTTAGTGAGTAGTTGCCGTACTTTTGTATGTTATGAAGGTGGTCCGTGTACTTAATATTTTGTACCCTCTTACGGGCTAGAATGAACTGAGATCCTTGTTGTATGTATTCTTTTTATATTGCGTTTTTGCACACTGTCTGGCATATGTTGAAATAATTGTGACCACTCTAATTTAAGGTATCAGGCTGGGCATATGTTACATATAACTTTCGCTATTTATTGCTTTTTTGCACAAACCAAACCAGGGAACCGTTATCTTGGAATTTATAAGCTATTTTATTAGAAATATATCAAGCTAGCCTGATATTGCTAGTGCTGCTGAAATTGTTTCTAATCAGAAGTTCAGACCATACCTTAATGGCTAACTTTGATTGTGGCTTGTATGCTGCTATTTCTGCACTTTGTCGTCATGCCCCAAAGATGAATGATCTTTTAACGTGCTTGCACTTTTAACTGTGGTTATCGTATATCCTTGCTCTTACTGCCAAAATTAATGTTACCCAGTTTTATAGGGAAAGGCAAACTGTGTACACTCAAGTGTTAACCTGCACAAATCATGTTGAATAGTTGTAAAGTTGATTTGTGTCTTGGCTTGTAAAAGGGGGTGAGTGGCTGAAAGGTTTCAGCGCTCCGTCCATCATCTCCTTATGTTTGCTTTGTTTGCCCTAGGTTGGCAGGGTATGCCCAGACGTGGGTCCCTTGCTCACTTTGCCACTGGAATCAAGCTAGCCTGGCTGATGAGGGGTGTTACCCCGAAACCGGTCCCAGGATGCTTGTTTCCGGTTCAGGGAAGACCTGGCTTGGCAGTTCAGGCTGGACTGTTCCCATGAGGCACAAGGTCAAGACTTATTTGCATATAGCTGGGTCTGAACTGGGGTGGCGAAGTGAGCTAAAGAATGATGATGGATTCAACCCAGATCTGTGAGTGGGGGTGAGTGTCTGAAAAGTTTCAGTGCTCCGTCCATCATCTCCTTGTGTTTGCTTTGGCTTGTAAAAGGCCTGTTTTTATAAGTGTTTTAAACCTCGGCGTCTTTAACTTATGTTTTTATTCAATGAAATGGAGTACTTACCTGTGTAGGATATATGAAATACATGTACTGCTGCTTTCTGAATCATGGTTTTTGGAGCAGACTCAATGCAAACTATGAAGCTACTGCATGGGAGCACTTTGATCTCACTGTATGATGGTTTTATTCTGTTTTATTTTGTTGCTTTCTATGCATATGGTTGTGATGATTTTATGCTTGGCTTGTACTTTTATGATCCTGGTGATCGAAATAAAGTTATTATGATGATAGTCACAATGTAAACATCCAGAAAATGCCATGAGCTTGAATGATACCCGATCCAATCAATGACAATACATGGAAAATACAGGAAAGCCTAGAACCGAAGGAGTGTGATCGAAAGCCTACACTCTCTCAATACTTCATACTTGTACTTTTTTAGACAATTGATGACATAAGGTTTGCCAAGAAATTAAAACTGTCTGTAGCCAGACCTAACAATGGGGAAACTCTCACCTTGTCTCTTACTTCTGTTGAAATGCAGAAATGAGACTCTCCTATTGATATTTCAGCGCAATGGTTGCACAAATGAGCAAAGCATATTTGAACACATTTATAGGAGGGTATAAAAACAGTTACAATTGTATAAAGAACATAATAACTAACTTTCCATAAAGCAGTCTTTTGGTGCCTAATTCACAAAGGGCTTCGGCACTCGTGGCAGAGGCCCCGCAGTCGGGGCAGAGGGTCCGCACTCGTGGCGGGACCTCCGCATTGCAGTTTCTCATTGGGGAGGTCCCGCCATGACAGCGGGCCTCCGCCACAAGAGCGGAGGCCCTTTGTGAATCGGGCCCTTAGTGTCCTGTAAATAATAAAAAGAAAGGGCATGTGTCTAACCCTTCAAAGGGGTCAACATGTTCCTGTAATCTAAAGGGCCCCTTAGGATCCTCTGTTTTCTTCAGAACTAGAATCCCTTAAATACCAAAACTCCATCTGGTATATTTTGGATTGAGTCAAACAGTCACATGATTAACTTGGATGAGCCAATGTCACAGGACACTGGTTTCCTCCGCTTCCTTTGTGTGGGTTCCAGCACTATGCTTGACCAGTACACATTTTATTGTTGGTGCCCTTTCAACGCTAGGAGGTGTGTGTGCACCCTGGCAGTTTTCTAAGTATCTCAATGCAATGGCAGATGCACTGACAAGTCCACCCTGCTGCTTGGTGTTAGGTGGGAACCAATGTAGTTGTTGAGCAATCTTGCCACTGCCCATCCACTCTGTTATAATTGTTTGAGGTGTAAAACTAGAACGACAAGTTTTCTTTGTCTTGTCGTGATATAGGGTGATTTGACCCTATGCTTGAAATTTAGTATTTACTATTAGAGCATGCAACCTCTTCCTATAAATGTGATTCTGACCATGTGGACCTTGTAATGAAAGAAACAGGACTACAAGCGCCAAAATGCAAATTCAAAAGCCTTGAGAGGATGAGCAGCACATGCCAGGATTTGGGAAACTTGCTAGTATTGTTTACTGTACAGACAGCAGCAGTGCAAGGTCTCTCCCTCTCCCACGCAGCTTCATATTCTGTTGCTCCAAGGCTTCACCTTCCATGCCAGCCATGTTGCAGACTAGATTGCCTCTATCTCTTGAGTCTGAACCCACCTGCAATGTGAGTGACCTGTGTGTAGTGCAGGCAGGAAACGGCATTTACAACGCGGGTTGAACCACGCGTTCCATTACCCTGCAGGCGTTACTGCGCTTGCCTTTACCATGCATATGTCTTAACCACGCATATGCCTTAAGCACGCATATGCGTGGTTAAGGCAGTCAGCGCTCTAGATTCAGAGCGGATGGGCGGGGAGATTGCGTGGAGGAGCAGGAAGGATCAGTACAGGAAGGATTGGGACGCAGCTTGATAAGAGGGGCTGGGGCCTGGTTTTAGGGCTTAGGACGGGGGAGTCGGAGTAGTTTTTAGGGCTCACAGTGGGGGTGATGGAGCAAGGACTCGTAAATGAGACTTGCTCAGAAGCAATCCTTTCGTTTTAACTCATTAACGGATTACTAACAACGTGTTTGTAATTAATATTTCGCATTTAGAAAAAGACACGCGGGACAGTGAAGCTTGCCTATGTGTTTACTAATCATAACAACATGAACAAAGGACTAAAACGCACTTTAACAGTGGATCTTTACTGCGCATGCGTCTACTGCATCTATGTAGTATGACGTACTAATGCTTGAAGGGAAATTCTTGCGCCTGCGCAAAGTTATTAAAAATGGCCGCTTGAAAGCTCACGTGCATGGCACCTGCTTGGCTGAAATAGAAAATAAGTTTTATACTAACGCAAATGCAGAAAGGGTAATAATAATTAGAGTGGGTTAGAGTAGAGGTTGGTGGTGTACAGTGAAACCATTTATTTTTGAGAATAACATTTCTTCTTTTGACTTTATTATTAGTGCGCATTTGGGCCTTCCCCACTTGTCTGATTTGAGCTGACTGACTTGACCCCACGCATGCGCACCAGAGAGAGAATAAGGAAAGATGAGTAAGGACTTGTCACGCGTCCAAGGCTAGCGAAGATGTGCCTTGGGAACATGAGGGTGAAGAGTTCATATGAAGAATCTTTATTCATGACATTGCAACATTTTGTATTCATAAAGTTTGGAGATGTATGGGAAAGGAAATGATTTAATAAAGTTTGAGGGGAGGGATTTGAAAACAATGGTTTAATGAAATGAGTGAAATGTAAGCATGGTGTGATGATCATCCCCCCTCGCCTGTCCAATCAGAGTTAGTATTTTGTGAAATTGAAACATTGATGTGTGGTACATGGTTATGGAAAGGTATAATTGAGGTAGTTTTTGTTAGTTAGAGAGAGCCGATGATGAGCAGAGCTGACACGGAGCTTAACGGGAGCACAGAAGCAGAGCTCGGGATGCTGTCGGTGCTGGGGGGGGTGGTACTGATGCTGTGAGACGCTGATGAAGAAATCGAATGCAGAACCATCTATTAACTTAATTGGGTTAGAAAGAAGATCGCGGAAGAACCACGAGGAGGAAGAGAGTGTCAGAGAGGGGTGCGATGCAGTCGTCGGTATTTAGAGAGGTGAAGTATCCTGTCCTGATTCCTGTCCTGAAGTCTTTGTCTCCTGATCTATCCCGGGGGACCCTTACCAGCCCGTTGGCCAGGGGGTTGGTCTTCACGCCATCCTTGGTAATTATAAATTCATCGAATTGATAGATGCTCTTCTCTCTCTGTCCTCTTCTTTCTGAGCATAGTTATTGTGTGGATCTGAATTGCTATTGCTATTTGAGAATTGATTGAATTGACACTCTTGCGAATGAGGGTGTTTGTACTGAAACTTTGAGATGGTTCATGCTCAATTAATTTAGATAAAGATTTTAAAACTTCCAGAGTCTGTGATTATTTCATTTAATCGAGAAATGTTTAATAAGTTATGTTAATTATCACCATCAACTAGTTCCAACTAATGGTCCATTGACCAGAGGAAAGAACTAATTGATCAGTGAAAGGTTTAGTTAGGGAAAAGAAATAACTAGATATTGAAGTATGAAAATCATAAATCAAGTTCCAGCGGTCTACTTGCTATTTAGTGGAAGTAGTTATATGGGCCCAGGTGAGTATATGGTAGTGGAGTATCTGCTGTTAGTACACCGCTGGATCAGTTTTCTGGTAGCAGAGTTATGGTTATTATTGACTAGTTTGGTGATAAGTATAGATTATTGATTATTGATTTATGTTTTAACAAAAGAGTTAGCGTCCTTGTTTTATGTTGTCTGGAAAATTCCCGTGGAATGAATAGCAGGTGGCGATAGAAACCACACTGCAGTGAGGTTACTCGTCTGTTGGAATAACACTGAGAAGCTAGGTAGGGCTGGCAGTGTTAAAGTAGGGACTATTTTCTGTGTAA
This sequence comes from Calotriton arnoldi, assembly GCA_963921515.1. NCBI lineage: Eukaryota > Metazoa > Chordata > Amphibia > Caudata > Salamandridae > Calotriton > Calotriton arnoldi. The sequence goes on along the minus strand of CAWUFW010000604.1, from coordinate 1,873,500 downwards.
AAGTGAGAAGTGATTGATAGCAAAGAGTTCGCTAGTGAAACTTTAGGCGTTATATCACCTAGAAAGGGTAACCCTGAAGGAGTAGCAGGTTCTTCCTAGCTAGATTGACAGCAAAAGGAGTTCGCTGGTGAAAATTTTGGTCTTGATTTTTCCCAAAAACGGGTGAGACGGGGGGCGTGGCCAAGATGGCGATCGTGTTGGACGTTCCTACCCGTCGCTCCGGCCCGAGATCCAGGCTCGAGACCCCTAGCATTCCCGGCGTCGCTGGAAACACACACCTGACACCTCCAGCCTTGCCTCTGACTGACCGGAGTCCTCTGGTGCCCGCGATCGCCTCGCCGGGTGCCGAAGACAGCCAGCTTGAGCCACGACGCTCCATCTTGAGCGGTGAGACTTGCGACCTGCACCCTGGTGCAGAGAGTGGAGGAGCTGTGGCCCGCCGCGCGCCGAGCAGGGGCCGGACCTGCGAGCGGCGCCAGTCCCAGCGTGAGAGCAGAGAAGATCGGAGGTGAGAGCAGCAGCCGGTAGGGGGGAGGTTCGGCCCGCCTGCGAGGCGCTACCAGCGAGGACTCCCACCTGCTGTGGACACGGGAACCGGTGCGGCCGGGATCCCCTGCGGGCCCTGGCGACCGTCACCCGCCCCCCAAGTACCTCGGGCAGCGAGCGGTGAGCAACCAGAGAAGTAAAGCCGAGCCTCAGAGACAGAACTGCAGGCCGTGGATATTGCTGGGACCAGGTGGTGAGGCCCTGCCACGCCACCTGCGACCGGCGGAGGACCCTGACGGCCAACACAGAGACGGCCCACTAGCTGAGGGCGCTGGGGCACCTTGAAGCCGTTATAGCAGGGGAGGCCCTCCCCATCTTTACGTGCTCCAAGCTGAAGAGACCCTGAGACGTGGGGGAGCCATCTGCCCCGCGTCCACCCCGGCACCTGACGAGCAGACGCTGGGTGGGAGCCCACCATAGAAAGGAGACGCCCGGGCCAGACGCGGAGGCCCCACCGATGGCGGGGCGAGGGGTGCGACGGCGAGGCGCTGGTGGACCCAGTCATGACAAGAGGGAGCCAGATTGCGGGCACGCACGAGATCGTCCCCCTGCGGCAAGATGGCGGCCGCCGCCAAGCAACGGAAGGAGAGGTCAGTGAAGGAGCTCCTTCTCAAACCTGGGACAGGGGGGTCTGAATCACCTAAAGCGAAGGGAGGCTCCCCGACGACCCAGGAACAGAGCGAAGCGGACTGCCCAGTCACGCGGGGCATCCTCGAATCCCTGTTCGCCACCCTAACCGGGGAATTCCACGCCATGAAGAAAGAATTGGTGGCTGAGCTCCGAGACCTGCGCAGAGACATTGACTCAGTGGGAGAACGCGTGGATGAACTGGAGACGCAAACAACAGCCGGGGATGACGAGGTGACTCATCTTCAACAAGAGGTACTACGACTTCAAGAACAGCATATAGACATCCAGGCCCATGCGGCGGACCTGGAGAACCACTCCCGGCGGAACAATATTAGAATTCGAGCGGTTCCGCAAGGCCTGGAGGGAGAGGTTATCGAGGGCTTCGTCGAGGACCTGTTCCGGTACATCCTGGGGGCCCCTCCGGAGAAACGCATCAAGCTAGATCGGACACATCGCGTCGGACCTAAACGACCGGCGACGGCCCCCCCTCCTGACATTATTGCTTCAGTGGGTTACGATTTGGCTTTCCCTTTCTTCCTGTGGGTCCGAATGAGCAGTGGGTGGGCTTGGTGGTCTTTCTATGGTTCCTCTGGGGATGGCCGATATTAGAATACTATCCCTGAATGTTAAGGGACTCAACAACCCCACTAAACGAAGGGCTATTCTGTCCTACTTGGAGAACTCAGAGGCTCACATTTGTCTCCTTCAGGAGACGCACCTCTTACCCACGGATACACACTGGTTGCGCTCTAGGGCCTTCCCTCACCAGCTATTCTCCTACAGGACCAACAAGACGGCAGGCGTAGCTATTCTGGTATCTAATAAATTCCCAGGCCGACTGGGTGACAAACAGGCTGAGATAAAAGGCCGACTATTGGCATACTCCTTTGCACTGGGCACATCCCACTTCACTGTCGCTACTGTTTATGTCCCTAACGAGGGTCAAGAGGGATTTCTGAGGGAGGCGGTGCACGAGTTAACCTCTGTACCGGACAGATCGATTCGACTAGGGGGGGATTTTAATTTGGCCTTTGATGACACAGTTGACAGATCGGTGCAGAGATGGGGTCAGGCGGGAGCATTGTCCACCTCAGGGAAACGTTTACTGAGTGAGGCGGGCCTCACGGATGTTTGGAGACTTCATAATCCACGCTCCAGAGAATACACGTTCTATTCCCATCCCCACAAATCCTACGCACGGCTTGATTACATCCTCACATCAGACACACTGACCCAACAAATACAAACAGCCGAAATACTCCCGTGCCCATTGTCCGACTACTCCGCAGTGCAAATCACACTGGCTTTCTCCAATGATCGGCCCACACGTAGGTTCTGGCGCCTGCTTCAACGCCCCTCTGTAGTCCAGCAGGTCGACTCCTGTATTGCCACTTATCTCGCCCTTAACGATACCCCTGCAACACAGATGACTACCCCATGGGAGGCCTTGAAAGCAGTTGTCCGAGGGGAACTACTGGGTATTGCAGCCGGGGACAATAAAGCTAGATGAGAGAAGAGGGAGCGACTTATGGGAGAGGTGACAGAATTGGAACGTATCCACCAACGGACAGGGGCGCCTAGGGTTTGGAGACAGCTCAAGGCAGCTCGGGCACAGTTGGCGGGTCTTGACGGGGACAGGGCTGAGTTTGCCGCCCTCCGCCTGAAGCACGCCTTTTATGTGGGGGGAGATAGGTGCGGGAGGCTCCTCGCCAATAAGCTGCGGGCGCAAAGGCAACTGTCCCGCGTTACCGGAATCTTGGACAATGACTATGCAATAGCAGACGCATTACGTTCCTTTTTCGAGGACCTATACTCAGCGCAGTCGCTACCCGCTGACGGCCCCGCACAGTATTTAGAGGGGGCCCTGACGGCAAAACTCGGACAAGGTCAAGCGGCAGAACTTGCTGCTCCTATTAGAATTGAAGAGGTTATTGCAGCCATTTCCTGCTTAAAACTCCACAAGTCCCCAGGACCTGACGGCTTCTCTTCCGTTTTTTATAAGAAATTTTGCCCGGTCCTAGCCCCACTACTGGTGCGTCTTTTTAACTCTATAGGCACGGGCCCGGAGGCGACACTACCCTCCACTATGTTGGAGGCCTTGTTATGTTGTTATGTTATGTTATGTTATGTTAAAGGTAATTTGTAGAGCGCACGTTCACCAGACGGTTTTTTGGCGCTGTGATTACGGTTATACCCAAGCCCGGCAAGGATCGACGCCTATGTGCCTCCTTCCGCCCTATCTCACTCCTCAACGTGGACTTAAAAATCTTCACTGGGATTTTAGCGCAGAGGCTCTCTTCTCATCTCCCTGGACTGATAGACCCTGATCAGTTCGGGTTTGTCCCCGGCCGCCAGTGCCCGGATAATACCAAGCGACTACTCCATCTAGTAGACCGATCGGAACGCTTTCCGGCGGAACGCATGATCTTCTCTGTCGACGCAGAAAAGGCGTTTGACAGGGTCCACTGGCCCTATCTCCGGGCAACACTCTCACATTTCGGTCTCCCAGACCGATTTATACAGTGGGTGTTCTGTAGCTACGCGAATCCCGCCGCCACGTTGCGGGTGAACCGGACTGCCTCGCAAACCTTCCCTATCCGCAGGGGGACGCGGCAGGGCTGCCCTCTGTCGCCACTCCTATTTGCTCTGTATATGGAGCCTATGGCTCAAAGAGTCCGGGCCGACCCAGTCATCAGAGGGGCACGGTTCGGGGAGACGGAGCACAAGCTTAGTCATTATGCGGACGATGTGGTGGCCACACTGGAGCAGCCCCAGGAGTCTTTTCCGGCCCTTTTGGCGGAGTTAGACAGATTTGCCTCAGTATCTGGGTTCAAAATTAATGTGCACAAATCTCGGGCACTTGCTATCTCATTATCTCCTGACACGTTGCGGCTGCTACAGCGCTCTTACCCTGTCCAATGGGCCCGGGAGTCCCTTCCGTATTTGGGGGTGCAAATGCCTGCTGCTATAGATTCCACTAAGACGCTAAACTACACGGCATTGCTCCGACAGGTTCGGGAGTGTCTTCGGAAATGGAAGCCACACGCGCTGTCCTGGCTGGGCCGCATAGCGGCCGTAAAGATGGTAATCCTACCTAAAATCCTTTACATATTTCACACTCTACCGCTGGTCCCCCCAGCCGGGGTTATTCATTCCCTACAGCGAGCCATGGTGCGTTTCATCTGGCATGACCAGCGGGCTCGCATGAGTAAAGAGCTCGCATATCGCAGCCCGGATGAGGGGGGGTTGGGGATCCCGGACCTGGTGGCTTACTGGGGAGCGGGCAAATTGAGGGCACTTGTGGAGTGGTCGTGCCCGGAGTCAAAAAAGCACTGGCTTTTTATGGACCGCTCCCTAGCCGGCCAGTCCCTGTGGGGAGTTCCTTTCCTTGCCCGTGCGGGGAGACCTCGCAATCTGTACCTTTCGGAGGTGACCCGACCCACACCCTTGGCCTGGGACAAGGTGGCCACCAACAGAGGACTAACCACCTTCCCCTCCCCGATCACACCCATAGTGCACAATCCTGATTTCACACCGGGACTGGATGAGACGGCACACTGGTGGGGAGAGTCATTCCGCTCAATTGGTCACTTCTTCGACCTTGAGGGCCCCCGCTCCTTCGCGGACATGCGTAGGGACCAGGGTATACCGGAAACTGAACGGTATAGATATCTACAGATTCGACACTGGGTTCTCCAGGGTGAAACCTGCGCGGGCGCAGAGAGATACCTTACCCCCTTTGAAAAGTCGCTCCTCACCCGCCACTCAGACGCTCGCCTGACCTCGGATTTATACAAATTCGTACGCCCTGTTTCTAAATACGGGAAGACTCCGGGACAGCTACGATGGGAAAAGGAGCTAGGCAGGGAACTGACGCGGAGGGAATGGACGGCGATTTACTATAGGGCTCGACACATGGCCCACAACGTGGCCTCAATTGAGACGGCCACTAAAGTGGCTACCTATTGGTATTTGACTCCTGTACGTCTACATCACGGCAACCCTTCCCGTAGCCCACTTTGCTGGAGGGCCTGCGGCTCCCCAGGCACACTCACTCATATCCTCTGGGATTGTCCACTACTAGGGGATTATTGGCAACAGACACTGGACGATATCGACTCTCACTTCGATACTCAACTCCCACGCTTCCCTGCGTATGTACTTTTAGGCCTCCCGAATGCTCTCACAGTCCCCCTTAAATCCCGAAGGGGTAAACAGATGGCCCTAGCACTAGGGGCCGCAGTACAGAACATCCTAACACACTGGGGTACTAAGACAACACCTACACGCCTCGGATGGCTTCACAGAATGTGGGGGATCTTGGGGATGGAGAAAATCTCACTCAACCTGGCCCATCCTGAAGCTTCTTTCCACGACCTATGGAAGCCGTTTCTCACATTGCTCACCTCTGAGTTCACAGAACTTACCTGCCCTAAATATCTTAGACTCCTACGCCTGGCAGATCCACCGCGCGCATCAGACTCGCACACCACCACCACTTAACGGCCCACACTAGCGCAACCCCACACCGACACACGCTTATGACCTACCACACCTGGATGAAGAGCACTGAGGGGAGAAAGGGGGAGGGGGTTCCCTTTTTCTGCATTGTATTTCCAAGCCAGCCATGTGAAATTTGATGCCGGATTGCAATCCGATGAATGTGAGGCACCTACTGGCCTGTTTTCTTTGATTTTGAAATTCAATAAAAGAAATTTAAACAAAAAAAATGGGTGAGACCGGAGGAGTAGCAGGTTCTCTGGAGCTTGAATGAAGGGTAAGCGGAAGGGTTTTACTCACAGTGGAAAGAAATAAACTATCCTTTGATTTAGCGGAACAGACAGAGTAGCAAATGTTTTTATGTCGTTAATAACAAAGAATTTGTAAGGAAAATATTGAGAAATAAAGTTTTCGTATTACCTTGTGAAGGGAGGGTCAGTTGCCAGAGTGGTACTGACGTCACAGTGAGCCGCGCTGGGATTGGTAGAAACAGCGGGCGTGTGACAGGAGCAGCCTTGTAAAGGAGGGGTCAGTAGTAAGGAGCAGAACTGACGTCAGGAAAAGGCCACGTTGGCATTGGTCAGATCACGAGCGTGAGCCTGATTTGATTGGATAGCTAATTAGAAGCCGCGCTAGGATTGGTGGAGAGAGAGATTGTATGCGGAATTTTGATTTGACTGTTACTGCAAGACGTACAGGTAGAAGATTTCAAGGGTTTGCAGAATACAATTTTCTACATCATTCCTCAAGGATGTATGGAGAGAAATGAAAGATGTCATTTTTAAAGAAAATTAAGAATTTCTTTGTAAAGGATAAGCCTGTGTTGACTAGAGAGGGAATTCCTATTCTGTCACCGAAGACACCAGCATCATTTATGATGATGGAAAGAGGATATCATACTTGCGTGTGGTTGGAAAACTGGATAGAATATACTAAGGATGATGGAGTGTTAGCATTTCCTAAAGGATGGTACATTTAATGGGAGGATTCTTCAGAATTTGAGATTGAAAATGAATGATTTGGAACCTAGACCTAGGTTAACTCAATATGAGGCTTTGGAAGAATTGGAGACTGAGTCATATGAATGAGAGAAATGCAGAGGTGGAAGATATAGAGGATTCTTTCCCAGACACTGCATGAGTCACACGAAGGGCAGATGAAACAATGGAGGAGAGCTATGGTATCAGAAGGTTTATATCCAGTGTTAATGGCTGAGGAACAGTCTGGAGGAAAGTGTAAGGAGAAAACGAAACACATGAACACAGCAGGATATGGTGAATCAGATGACAAATTGTTAGAGGATATTTTAATTAAAAATCCACCACCGTATCAGGAAGCAGCTAGTAAGGTTGTCCCAAGTGCACCAGTAATGGGAATGCCATTAACTCCACAGATTTTACATGAGATGTCATACAACAGAGTGTTGCAGGATAATGAAAGAGATGCTTTGAATAAAACTAGAGAAGAACTAGTTCAAAAGATAAGTCAATTAAATTTGAATACTGAAGCCTTGACAGTACCAGTGACCATTGGTCCGGTAATCCCATTGTATGGAGATAATAAGATTTGCCAGAAACCACAATCTGTGACAATTCCATTAAATAGTCCTAGAAAAGAAATAATAATTACAGATGATCAGGTTAGCGAAAGTGAGTCAATTATTTCATTAATGGATCTCCCTAATGTTGAACCTTTAACGGAAACTCCAAAGAGAGTTACGCCCATGAATTTGAGAGAAAGAAGACATTTGGTTCATGCTGGAACTGGAGGCACAGCAGTAGTCACCTCTGAAGAAATAGAAAGATGGGCACAGGAAAGAGATAATCAGAACCCAACACCAAGGATTTTAGACATCAGCAGATTGAAAGTGGAATTGGAAGAGATGATGACAGGATGTGTGAGTACAGAAAGATTGAACGCTTACAATGATGAGGAATTATTATTTTTATGTAAGAGTATAACCAGGAGAGCAAGAATATTTCATGAGAGATTGACTGAAGTTGCTTCAGAGATTGGAATAGACATAGGGAAATCAAAGTTATTACAGAAACCATATCGAGTGGACTTACTGATAAAGATTTAGAAAGTGTAAATGCTTCTGGAAAGAGACTACAGATAAAGGAATTAATGAACATTTTGCGAAAATGGGGAGACATTGATAAATAGAGAATTAGATGGATAAAAAAGAAAGAGGAAGTACAAGCGAGAGAAGCAGCAGCTGCATTTCCAGTAAGAGAATCAAGCAAAGTGGAAACATTGTGTCCAATGAGAGAGGTTCCTGGAGGTGGATATGTTCATGTTGCTTGGAGTAGACAAGATATATTGTCATTTACAAATGATTTCTCAAAGCTGAGAGAAAAACCAGTTGAATGGTACAAACAGGTAGAGAGATTTGTGAAGGTTTCAAAGGTTCTATTGAAGGACTTGGATGGTCTATTTGATATAGTGGTACCTGCTGATTTATGGACTGAATGCAAAATTACAATTGATTGGCCTAATGAGGAGTATGCTAGAGATTCAAAGACAGGAGCACCCTCGGAGCGAGGTGATGAAAAAATATCACCAAGTGATTACGTATTTGAAAGGGAAAATTCCTCCTAAAGAAACAGATTGGGTAAAAATAGATAGAACAACACAAGAACCAAATGAATCTGTACATGCATATTATGAGAGGTTATTACAGGTATTTAAGCAGTATAGTGGTTTTTAGAATTTCGGTGACAAGGATATGGGACATTTTGTGTACCGGTTCGTGTATGGTTTGAAACCAGAAATTAGTCAGATGATACAGCAGCACATGTTGTGTTGGCAAAGCAAGCCAGTGGATGAGATTTTAAAGTATGCGAAATATTGCGGAGATGACATTGAACCCAGGCGTAGGAAGCTAAAAGAGAAAATGATGTGGGCATAAGTTAAATTGGCAGAACAGCAAGAAGAGAAAATAAATGACCAAAATAATAATCAAGTGAAAGACCAGAGTCAGAATAATCAAGGAGCGAATGGTAATAAATATAGAGGACGAATGGACAGAGAAGAAGCGAAAAGAAGTTTCCTTCTCATGCGTGCGGAAACCTTGGACATTGGAAGAACGAGTGTAAGAGTACTCAGAATAATAAGAGTAATAATGGGCCAAATCAAAATTTGATCCCACAGATGCAGAATGAAGTACTTATGAATCAGCAGCAGCAGCGGTAGTTACACCACAATATCAGGTGCCACCAGCTCCTATGCCAAATTTTGTAAATCATCAAAGTTTCAGTGCAAACACCGGATTTCAAGGAGAAAGTGGTAAGAATAATAGAACAATTACACAATATTTTTTGCAGAATGATGAGGAGAATTCAGATGCCTACCCAATGACGGTGCCTGAGGGGGAGGAAGAAGAGTGCGTGCTTGGCGCATCCTTGCCGGTAGATCAGTCAGGTCCATTTGTTGATGGGAAAGTAGAAGGTAAAGACATTACTTTCCTATTGGATACTGGTGCTACCAGGTCTACTGTGAGAACAGCAGACATCCCAAACCTACCCCTCTCGGGAGAATCAATCCAAGTTGTAGGCGTGTCAAACCAACAGATTAGAACCCCAATTACCAAACCAATGGAGGTGCACATTGGAAATTTTAAAGAAATGCATTGGTTCGTAGTTTGCGATTCCAGTCCTGTAAATCTGTTGGGAAGAGATCTTTTGTGCAAGATGAATTGCACAATCTATTGTACACCGGATGGTGTCGCTTTCCAAACCCCAGATGAAGACGTTGTATACAAGATGATGTTAGCCAAACAGGGAACAGAAGTAGATGAAATGTTTTCACTAATGACTGAAAATGAATTACCAGAAGAGTTGAGAACCACAGTTAATCCAGAAGTGTGGGATTTTACAGGAAAAGACATTGGGCTAATGACAAATATAGACTCAGTTAAAGTGACAGTGAAAGAAGGTGCAGTGTATCCAAACACCCGACAGTACAAGATGAGTCCAGAAGTAAAAGCAGGAATTATTCCAGAAATTGAACGAATGGTTAAAACAAGGTATTTTAAAAGAAGTGATGGGTAGTCCTTGTAATTCACCAATAATGGGACTGAAAAAGCCTAGCGGAAAGTACAGAATAGTACAGGATTTATGGAAAATATATAAAATTGTAATTCCATGTTGTCCAATAGTGCCAAATCCAGCAGTGATCCTTTATCAGATACCTTGGAATGCAGGATGGTTTACAGTAATTGATTTATGCCAAGCATTCTTTTCTATTCCTTTGCACCCAGACAGCCAATATCTTTTTACGTTTAAGTTTGAGGATCATATTTACGGATGGTGTCGAGTTCCTCAAGGGTACACAGACAGTCCTTCAATTTTTAATCAGATTTTGAAAAAGTGGCTAGAGTCATTGGTTATGCCTGGAAAATCTGTTTTGGTTACAGTACATTGATGACCTACTGGTGGCATCAAAAACACGAGAAGATTGTGTCACAGACACAATTGCATTGCTGAACCATTTGGCTGAAGGAGGACACAAGGTGTCTCCAGAAAAATTACAGTTCTGTCAACAAGAAGTTAGATATTTAGGGCATAAAATAGAAAGAGGAGTTAGAAAAGTGACACCGGAAAGAATACAAATAATCAAGGAAATGGAACTGCCACAGACTCAGAGAGAAATGAGAATGTTTCTAGGAGTGGTTGGATACTGTAGGTAATGGATTAATGGCTTTTCGATGTTAGCAAAACCATTAATACAGATGATCCGGAAAAGAGCAAAAGATCCGATTGATTGGAATGATGACTGACATAGAGGCATTTGTGAAATTGCGAAATTGTTTGTGTGAGGCTCCTGCCTTGGGCATGCCTGATTATTCAAAAGACTTTGCTTTGTTTTGCTGTGAGAGAGAGAATTGTGCTCTGTCAGTTTTAACACAGAGACATGGACTGAGTCGATGTCCAGTGGCATATTTTTCAGCTACATTGGACCCAGTGGCTTCAGCATGGCCTGGTTGCTTAAAAGCAGTAGCTGCTACTTGTATGAGTCTGGAGCAAAGTGAGTCGATAGTGATGGGACATCCGGTAAATGTTTTCGTTCCACACTCAGTTGAGATCCTTTTGACAAGAACAAGAACACAGCATCTCACCCCTAGTCGATTGACTAAGTATGAAAGAGTGATTTTGGGAGCTGAGAACGTGACTGTGATAAGGTGTACGATCATGAACCCAGCTACCCTATTGCCAGACCCCTGCGATGAAGAAGTGAGAGATGAGAGTGATCATGATTGTTTGGACGTGACTGAGTTATGCACGAAGCCCCGGCCTGACATAAAAGAGACACCTTTGAATGAGGCTGACCATGAGCTATTTGTAGATGGTTCTTGCCTCAGAACACAAGAAGGAGGATTAAGCGCTGCATATGCTGTTTGTAAAATATCTGGGGTAATTGAAGCATCCTGTTTACCTGGGGTCAAGTCTGCACAAGTAGCTGAATTGGTTGCCTTAACAATGGCATGCAAAAGGGGAAAAATTGGAGAGTAACCATATTACGGACAGTCAATATGGGTTCGGGGTTGTGCATGACTTCGGCCAGCTCTGGATGCAGAGGGGATTTCTGACTTCTTCAGGATCTCCTATCAGAAACAGCAAAAATGTGAAGGATTTGTTGGAAGCATTACAATTGCCAAAAGAGATAGCAGTTGTAAAATGCGCTGCAATTGAAATGACTATGTTAATCACAACTAGGAGCCAAGGGGGAGAAAACCAATACTACCAATCAGGTCCTGACCAAGTCAAACCACAGCAGGCCCCCAGGGGTGGGCGACGTCAGGGCAGGAGAACACCGAATAATTGGACATTTGAAAACACGAGCAGTGAGGAAGACGAGTATTCTAGGCCACAGACTACCAGTAACCCACGGGTGAGATTTAATCCTCAAGAAAGAACTGACCAAGATTTAGGAGCTCTATTCCGGGCTTTTTTAGGACAGCACCCCACAGATCAAAGAGGGGCCAATCACAGAGGCAGGGGCTGGGGAAGAGCACGGCAAAATTTGAACACAACATGGCAAATGTTCTCTCCAAGAATCACTCGCAGTCGGGGCAGAACCCCCCTGTAGCAGATAAAAACATAGTGGTCAATCTGTCGGAGCATATACTCACTGAGGATGAGAACAGGGTCCTGAATAAGGGCCTTGGCTATGTTCCAACACCCAAACATGATAGTTTCAAACTCAGAGGAGAGTTTAATGGCTTGATGAGAAAAATCAAGCTGCAAAAATTCTTCGAGGGAAAAGAACAAGAACCACCATCGATATACGCGTCTAATCTGCGACGTCCATCGCAGTTTTGTCCACTGAATAATCAAGTAGGCCCGGAGGTCCAGGTCTTTGAACAAAAGGTTATAAAAGACATCATTGACCTTGAATCTAACTTGAAAAATACAGCTCACAGCAATATGAGCAGTAAAGATTGGCAAGCTGTGAAATCACTACAGAGTAATATGTCCATCACCATCAAACCGGCCGATAAGGGCGGGGCGGTGGTGGTGATGAACACGTGTGATTATGAAGCTGAGGTGACCAGATTATTGGGAGTTCGGCAGCATTACAAACCCTTGATGAGGGATCCGACTAAAGAACTACAGAGTGTAATATCCAAGGTGGTGTCTGAAGCTAGGGAGAAGAAATGGCTAACTACTAAGGAGGCCGATTTCTTGATCAATACCAAACCCAGGATCCCTGCTTTTTACATCGTGCCTAAAATTCATAAGCCCCAGCGTCCACCTCCTGGGCGTCCGATTGTATCGGGCATTCAATCTTTGCTTGAACCGTTATCCCAGTTTGCGGATTTCTTCTTGAGAGAGTGTGTTATCACGCAACCATCCTACATACAAGATACCACTGATATCTTGAGATATTTAGATAATGTGGTGTATGATCCTGACCATCAGTTTCTGGTAACCATCGACATTGAGTCATTGTACACCAACATCCCCCAGGAAGCGACGCTGGTGGCGGCAGCTCGCGCCTTGGGGGAATGTGAATGGTTTTATGATACACCTCAGACATGTGTGCTACAATGCATTGAGATAGCACTAACACGCAATTTTTTTGCATATAAAGATCAATTATATCTCCAGACGTCCGGGACTTCAATGGGGGCTACTTTTGCCCTCAGTCTGGCCTGCATTTATGTAGGCCAGTTTGAATCCAACTACATCAATCATTCCATCAATCCCTTCCAGAGGAACATTGTCCTCTGGAAGAGATTTATTGATGATGTTTTGTGTATCTGGGCTGGGACGGAAGAGGAGTTACAGCAGTTCCTTAACTGGCTCAACACTCTGGACGAATGTCTTAAATTCACTTGGACAGTGAATAAAAACACAGCCACATATCTGGATTTAGATATACAGGCGAATGATAACAAACTTCAGACCTGTGTACATCAAAAGCCCACTGATAAGAACTCACTCCTTCATTATAGATCTTATCATCCGAGGGCTCTGCGAGACAATCTGCCGGTGGGGCAATTTCTGCGTTATCGCAGAAATTGTACGTCCACTCAGAGCTATCTAGAACAAACTGAAGAACTGTCTAACAGACTGGAGGATCGTGCATACCCTAAAAAGTCATAAAACAGGCCAGGAAGAGGGCGTTAAATACACCTAGAGATGCCCTCCTGGAAAGGACAAACAAGGTCAACAGTGAATGTATCCCAGTGGTCACTACGTTTGGGCCCTGTTCGACCAAGATCAGACAGATCATAAGAAGACACTGGCATTTACTCAGCACTGCCTCTATGAAAATGCCTCCACCCAGATTTGCATTTAAACGGTCCTCTAACCTGCGTGACCGCCTTGTTCATACACGTCCTGTGCAGGAATCTAGGGAACCTGCAGTATCTCCGGGACATTACCCTTGTGGGGGTTGCTCGGTCTGTGAATTGACAACAGCTACCAAGAGTGTCACACGCGCACATGGAAAATCATGGCATTTGAATAGGTTCAGTAATTGTAACACGGCTAATGTTATATACAGAATCACATGTCCATCTGACCTACACTATATTGGCCTCACGACCCGTAAGGTCAAAGTTAGAATTCAGGAGCATGTGAGTACGCTAAAAGCGGGCAAACTCACGACGAAATTGGTTCAACATTATGTCACCCTGAAACATAAACATAGGGACATACGATGGGTGGTACTAGAAAAGGTTCTAGGTGATCAGCAGAATATGGAGAGCAGATTGGTTTCCAAAGAAGCCCGTTGGATATATCAAGAGGGGTAGATCGTAATGGGCTTAACGATTTCATTGAATGGAATAAAGTGGTACCCTTCTAAATGGAGGTAGCCTGAGAATATACATTGTACTGTTGATGGCAGAATGAATGTATTTGAAATATAACACATTAGGGCTGAGGGTGTGTATTATTTGAGCAGACACCCCAGTAATTCCTCAATGGCCTCACTAGAGTTGAAGAGTGCAGTTTTTTACTCAGGGGGGAGGTAATACAGATTTGAGTGGTTGTATCAAATTTTTTGGAAAATATTTTTTTATAGATATTTTAAAAAAAAGTTTTTTGAAAATTTATGTCCGACAAAAGGACTGTGGAATATACCATGGTAATTTACAGCTACCCATGAGTTATATACACATTTTGAAATGCGTGAACCACCCAGATCAGAATTTATTGGGTTCATAGCAGGCGGCGAGAAACATTCTAAAATGACTGCCGCGTTGGACTGACAAAAGCAGGAGTTATCTGCAAGGACCGAAAGCAGGGCGGGTCCAATCAGCCTGAGGCAGCGCGCGCTGCTCTAGAAATACACTGCAGCGAGAGGAACACGATGAGGTGCTGAGCGGTGGCCGGTAACCCGAGGAGTCTCGGTAAGCTGCGAAAATTCTATTGATGGAGGAGTTTTCCTCCCTAGGAGTATCAAGCCCCGGGAGTGTGGCAGCCTCAATGGTGAAGAACCGCCACTTAGTAGGAGGGGTACCGACTTTTTAGCATATCTACGTACTTAAATGCATCAAGGGTGATAGCAAGTAGAGTGGTTTGCTGGGATTGAGGAAAGCGGTCTTAGCATGTAGAGCAGGCAGCAGGGAGTCAGATTCATGTGTCCCGTTTGCTACAGAGGGGAGAGTTTTTCCATCGCCATTTGAGCTCAATATGGGTGTTTAAAGGACCCGGGAGAATACTTGAAACATTTTATCTTTTCTCCCACACAGACTGACTGAGAGCAGTGACTGAGCCGGATGCTGTGTCTGTGGACTAGTACACACACACAGGGTTAGAAGCATTTTCATGAGGTTGCAGGTATGCCGAAGATCGGCAACCCATTGGTAAATATATCAGATGGTTTGTCGACATTCCCCACTAGTAGCACCAAAAATACACGTTTTGGTTTGTAGTGTGCTACATGTGTTGCAGGAGTCTCTCTCTTGTTTTTAGTTCGATGCCTGTGCTGATATATGTGTTGTTGAAATGTGTTGTACGTTCTCTGTTCTCTGTAGGTTTGACAAACAGAGGAAAGTGGTGCAGTGAGGACGCTGACCCTACCCTGATGAAGTTGCCGCAAATTTCTATGGGCAATGAAACATGTTGGTTTTAATGGAGCAGACACATAGCAAAGAAATAAAGTAGTTCAGCTAGTGGTTGTCTAGCTCGGTTTTAGACTTAGGTATACCGGTTGTTCTAATGCTAGACCCCGGTTTCCTATATAGGGTTCACGCATTGTGCACGAACATACACAGTTTTTGCACTTTTTCTTTTCTCCTCACTCTTTATTTTGTTGTAAAAGTTGGCAGTTGCTAATGATGAGAACCTGAGGATACAGGCGAGTATCAGTCTGTAAACTCCCATGGTGTTACTCCCGTGAGGCACTGCCTTCTTTGTTCCCACTTTTTCACTCCCCTTCCTGGTGATGTTTGTGGGGGGTTACATTTGTAGATACAGTACAGCACATGTGGATTAAAAATAGTGATTCTAGACACTTGACGGCAGATGGGAGACATTGATCCACTGCTGCGGCACACAATATTTTGTGCCTGAGAAAATATATGTGGACGTCTATAGGAGTCCAGACAACTAACAGAGCAGGTCTTTGATTGTATTGAAGTCTATGAAATGACTATGTGACTGCTGGAAATAATTATGCTGATCAAGTGGCCAAATACTGTGCCAAAAATACAGTGGCCATAAACAGAAAAATTGAAACGGGTGAAACCAGATGCCAACTTATGTTTTTCTCAGTACCAGAAACATGGGACGAGATTAGACAATTGCAGGAAGAAGTTGAGGAAAAGGAAATTTGGATAAAGGCAGCTTGTACAAAGAGACCACATGATGAGGTATGGGTGTATTTAGAGGGAAGACCAGTCATGCCAGATTGTTTGCTTTCAAAAATGGCAAGAGTGTATCATGGAGCAACACACATAGGGAGAGACTCAATGATCAGGCTATTCAGACAGAGTTGGTACAATCCGAAATTCAGGGTAGGCGCAGAGAGCCTTTGCCAAAGATGCTTAACCTGTCAGCAGCAAAATCCAGGTAGAAAGACAGTGGTAAGCTGGGGAAAGATTGGAAAGGCAGAAGGACCCTTGCAATGCAATGCAATAGACTGAAATATATACTTGTCATAGTATGCCTTTTCTCAAGATGGGTGGAAGCCTATCCCACTCGAAGAAATGACAGTCTTACAGTTGCAAAATTGTTGTTGAGGGAGTTAGTTCCACGATTTGGTTTTCTAGTCACTTTGGAATCAGATAGAGGCCCTCATTTTAATAATGAAATAATTCGATTAATCTGTGCTGCATTTAACATTGAACAAAAACTGCACTGTGCTTATCGTCCAGAGGCTTCTGGAATTGTTGAGCAAATGAATGGCACAATCAAGTCAAGATTGGGGAAGGTGTGTGCATCCACAAAGCTGAAATGGCCAGATGCATTACCTCTTGTATTGATGGGTCTCAGAAGTATTCCAGACAGAAAAACAGGAATGAGCCCACATGAGGTTCTCATGGGAAGAGCCATGAGACAGGCATTTATTCCTGGAAATAAACTAATGAGTATAACTGATGATCTGGTATTGGACTATTGCAAAGTATTGGCTGAAATGATGCGTTCTGTCTCTCACCAGGTTGGAGAAGACAGTTGAAAGACAGCCAGACCAAGCGCATGATTTGAATCCTGGAGATTGGGTGCTAGTGAAGAAACACGCAAGAAAGTCGTGCCTAGCACCAAGGTGGGACAATCCGCGGCAAGTCATACTAGTCACTACCACAGCAGTGAAGTGTGCAGGTTTGCCCAATTGGAGTCATGCCAGCCATACCAGAAGAGTTCCGAGCCCATCAGAACAACAAGAGCAACCACTGACTGAACAGGCTGAAGCGTCAGGAGTTGTAAGCTGTGAGATTGAAGAATCTAGAGTAATAGATTCTGAAAGACAACCATATGACGAACAGCCAAGTACAAGTCAGGAAGAGTGGATACCAGTGATTGAAGTAATTGATGATGTTATTGAAACAAGAAGAAGAACAGAACTGAAAAGACAGGAAAGTAGTCAGGAAGAGACAGGGGAAGAAGAACACACTCGGGTGGAAAATAAAAAGACTTTCATGAACCTGAGGAGGGAAAAATAGAAGAACACGTTCAGGTGGAAGAAGAAAAGTTTGAATTAAGACCTGAACAGGATCAGATAGAGTTAGAAGAACAGGTTCAGGCAGAAGAAGAAAAGTTTGAAGTAAGACCTGAACAGGGTCAGATAGAATTAGAAGAACAAGCTCAGGAACAAGAAGAACAAAATACGGTAAGACCTGAGCAGGTGGAAGCAAAAGAAGGTACAAGCACAGAAAACAGAGAATCAGAACAGATTGTGCCTAGAATAAATGAAATTAAAAGAACTTTACAAGGAGATAAAGAAGGTGAAAACGCAGTGCAAATCAAAAGAATCAGAAAGGGAGACAATTGCCCAACTGGAGTAAAGAAACTAAAATATCACTTGAGAAAATCTGAAAAGAGACCAGAACAAGTAAATGAAGTCACAAGTCAAACACAATCTAAACAAACCTTGGCAAAAATAACTCGAAGAAGTCCAAGATTGAGAAGTCTAAACAGGAGATACAAGGCTCCTGAATGGACTTATGTCATACTCTAAGAATTTGAATCCCTAGATCTGACTGATGAAACAGAAGAAATTCATATTGTTCAGATTGATGAAAGCAAATTGAGGCTCCTTAAAAACGAAAAGGAAAGTCAAACTGACAAAGAAAAGATAAGAGAAAAGAAATTTTCTCAGGAGTAAAATGGCAGAAATTGAAGTTACCGGGAAACCAAAATGTGGATTAAAAAGAAAGTGTTTTAGATTTTGTTTTTGTAGTATTTTATTAGTAGCATTAGTATGGTTATTCCTAACAGTAGGAGTACCTTTGTTAATGAAAACAAGTGACAAGAATAATACAGATACTAATGTTAAGGTGGATAGAATAAAAGAAACTGGAATAGAAATAGGGGTGGAAGATGAAGCAAACTGTCATAATGAATCAGACTATAATACGTCCTCTAATGTGTTTATTAAATTGTTATTTCAATATGTTAGTACTATGGAGATTAATAATTGCTACGTGTGTATGAAGTTACCCTCATCAGTATCAGAAGGGATGACGTATCACCATATACCTTTGACGTATGGTGTGTCATGTAGTATTTTAACAAGTTTATTTTATGCTACAGGGAGACTTCAATATTTTTATTCAGACATAGATGTAGTATTTTCAGAATTACCTATTAGAAAGAATATGAATCCAGTAGCTAGTAGTAAAAATGCACAGTCTATGGGTGAATTTTTCTTAACAATGAGTTCAATAGATTTAGTTCAGGCACATAAAGATAATCTAACATGTACGTTAAGAAAAGAAGAAAAAGATTTTTGGATTTAGTAGAAGAAAGGAGACAGGATTTAATAAAGAAGGCAACTGAACAGAAAACCCATGTACCTCCATGGGTTGGGAAGGAGGGAATCTATGCAAGTGGCAAGGCTCATGCTGCGATGTCCCTTGATTTTGTGAAAAGGGGAAAATTCTGCCTCCATAGATTAAAGACAGATTATAACAATAATTACATTGGTTCCAGTGAATGTGAACACAACTTCCTAATTCTAGGAGGGTTTGGACTAAAAGGGGGAACTGATCCTGTATTTCCAGGAGTGTATTATGTTTGTGGGAGCAACGCCTATTATAGGTTACCTGCAAGATGGTACAGGAGCTGCTACTTTGGAATAGTTTTTCCAAAAATCTATCATGTAGATAAAATCAGTGGAACCAATGGAAATTCTAATGGACTAACACGTAGAAGAAGAGCTAGTATTTCTGAAATTGTAGGAGACATTTTTAGTGCACTGATACCCTCAGTTGGAGTCATTCTAAATTCACAGAAAATTTGTAAGTTATCAACCATAGTTGATCGTCTTTCTACAGACACTGCAGGAGGATTCTTAATGATTAACACAGAAATGGTTGCAATCAGGTCTATGGTTTTTCAGAACCGTCTTGCTCTTGACATATTATTAGCAAAGGAAGGTGGAGCTTGTGGCATGTTGAAACCTCAACATTGCTGCACTTATATTCCGGACAAGAGCAGAGAAATTAAAGGATATATTGAAAACATTACAAGAATGCATAAAGACGTGACCCAACTGGAGGTTGACAGTGTGTGGGGAAGACTAACAAAAGGTATAACATCAATAGGGAAATGGTTTGTTAATTTTGGGAAAAGTTTTCTAGGTCAAATAATAATACCATTAGCTATGATAATAACAGTAGTGATGATAATAATGATTACATATAAGTGTTGTAGAAGAGGAAGGAAAGGGAAAATACATTTTGAAAGAAAAGGAAAGGGACAGAAACGAAAAAGAAAATATGATGAAATACAGCTGGAAGAAATGAAAGGCAAATTATACAAGAAAATGAAGGATTTAGAAGGAAACAAGTTGATTGATGGAAAATTGAGAGGAGAAATAGAGAAAACTGAGAGGTGCTAAAGTTGGTATCTGGGATGGGATGGGTAATTTTGCGATGGCTTAAGATGCCATCAGAGAGGGGATTGATGGAGCAAGGACTTATAAAAGAGACTTGCTCAGAAGCAATGCTTTCGTTTTAACTCATTAACGGATTACTAACAACGTGTTTGTAATTAATATTTCGCATTTAGAAAAAGACACGCGGGACAGTGAAGCTTGCCTATGTGTTTACTAATCATAACAACATGAACAAAGGACTAAAACGCACTTTAACAGGGGATCTTTACTGCGCATGCGTCTACTACATCTACGTAGTATGACGTACTAATGCTTGGAGGGAAATTCTTGCGCCTGCGCAAAGTTATTAAAAATGGCCGCTTGAAAGCTCAAGTGCATGGCACCTGCTTGGCTGAAATAGAAAATAAGTTTTATACTAACGCAAATGCTGAAAGGGTAATAATAATTAGAGTGGGTTAGAGTAGAGGTTGGTGGTGTACAGTGAAACCATTTATTTTTGAGAATAGCATTTCTTCTTTTGACTTTATTATTAGTGCGCAGTTGGGCCTTCCACACTTGTCTGAATTGAGCTGACTGACTTGACCCCACGCATGCGCACCAGAGAGAGAATAAGGAAAGATGAGTAAGGACTTGTCACGCGTCCAAGGCCAGCGAAGATGTGCCCTGGGAACATGAGGGTGAAGAGTTCATATGAAGAAGCTTTATTCATGACATTGCAACATTTTGTATTAATCAAGTTTGGAGATGTATGGGAAAGGAAATGATTTAATAAAGTTTGAGGGGAGGGATTTGAAAACAATGGTTTAATGAAATAAGTGAAATTAAGCATGGTGTGATGATCATCCCCCTCGCCTGTCCAATCAGAGTTAGTATTTTGTGAAATTGAAACATTGATGGGTGGTACATGGTTATGGAAAGGTATAATTGAGGTAGTTTTTGTTAGTTAGAGAGAGCCGATGATGAGCAGAGCTGACACGGAGCTTAACGGGAGCACACAAGCAGAGCTCGGGATGCTGTCGGTGCTTTGGGGGGGGTGGTGTGAGACGCTGATGAAGAAATCGAATGCAGAACCATCTATTAACTTAATTGGGTTAGAAAGAAGATCGCGGAAGAACCACGAGGAGGAAGAGAGTGTCAGAGAGGGGTGCGACGCAGTCGTCGGTATTAGGAGAGGTGAAGTATCCTGTCCTGAAGTCCTTGTCTCCTGATCTATCCCGGGGGACCCTTACCAGCCCTTTGGCCAGGGGGTTGGTCTTCACGCCATCCTTGGTAATTATAAATTCATCGAATTGATAGATGCTCTTCTCTCTCTGTCCTCTTCTTTCTGAGCATAGTTATTGTGTGGATCTGAATTGCTATTGCTATTTGAGAATTGATTGAATTGACACTCTTGCGAATGAGGGTGTTTGAACTGAAACTTTGAGATGGTTCACGCTCAATTAATTTAGATAAAGATTTTAAAACTTCCTGAGTCTGTGATTATTTCATTTAATCGAGAAATGTTTAATAAGTTATGTTAATTATCACCATCAACTAGTTCCAACTAATGGTCCATTGACCAGAGGAAAGAACTAATTGATCAGTGAAAGGTTTCGTTAGGGATAAGAAATAACTAGATTTTGAAGTATGAAAATCATAAACTAAGTTCCAGCGGTCTACTTGCTATTTAGTGGAAGTAGTTATATGGGCCCAGGTGAGTATATGGTAGTGGAGTATCTGCTGTTAGTACACCGCTGGATCAGGGGTCTGGGATCTGGTCGTTTTTAGGGCTGGTGGCCGGGGTTTAGGGCTCAGGCCGGGGTGGAAGGGGCAGCTTTTAGGGCTGGGGGCTGGTTTTAGGTCTCAGGGCGGGGGGTTGGGGTGGTTTTTGGGGCTGGGGACCGGGTTTTAGGGTTCAGGGCGGGGGGGTTGTGATCTTTACCAGGCATATGCCTTTACCATTCATGCCTTTACAACGAAATTTGTTGTAAAGGCATGCTTGGTAAAGGCATGCGTGGTAAAAAGACGGTCGTGGTAAAGACTGGGTTGTTAAAGCATGCGATAAAATCGCGTGCGTGGTTCCGTCATACAACCAGTGCAGGAGGTTTGACTTATTGGTTCCTGCATCTGAGGCTCTTAGAGGTGAAAGGTCTGCTTTTATGGTACCAAAGCAGTAGGATTACAATGTGTACGTCATGTGCAACCCATCCCTGACTGGGTGCCGGGATAGAGAGGAGCAAGCAGCTGCCTTGGGAAGTCAGTTCCCAAAGAACGCGTGCTCAGCTGCGCAGTTTCACATCTCATACTGGGATAACTTGTGCATTGTCAACTGGTACCAGAAAATCATTGTCAGACTAGCGTCTCACTTAAATACTGTGTCTAAAATATCATCTAAACAAATATCGACCCGCTGGAGAAATATAAACCATAGAATGACTGGGTCCCTCCCATTTCTGGGCCTGTGGGTCACTGCACGGCTGAAGCATTGATTGCAATGTCCTTGACAAGCCACTTGGAGTGCAGATCTATTGGAGTTCTGTGAGGCAGTGAGTGTGCCTCTCAGCAGATCCCCACTTTAACAGTGTCAGCTAGATGGTTGAGGATGGAGCAGGTGGGATTCTGGTTCTTCCACGGATGGGTAGTGCCTCAGACCTTACAAGAGCTATGTTGTTAAGTCACAAAGAGCCAGCGAGTTTATCCTTGTCCGATGGACAGGAAACAGGGAGGGTTAGTCCCTCCCACTGTCTCACACATCTGTCATTTTCCCCACCCCTTATTATCCTGACCACAAGGCAACTTCATCACTGAGGCAAACCTGTTTGGGGGGTGAAGGTGCCCAAGTTCTAAGTGGGAAATAGAAGACATCGGAGTGTTTATACCTAAATCCGGTTTACCACTAGTGCAGAAAATTGTGCACTTTTGTCCCCTCAGAAATTTCAGCAGGTAAACATGATGAACCCCTGGTGAAATCTGCGCAGGGAAACACCACAATATCCTGGGGTTTGTGGCTCGAAATGTGGCAAAAACATAGTATTACCACTTTATTCCCCATAAAAAATGGTGGTACTCGTACAAAATAGTAAAACTACAACAAAAAGCAAACCCAGCAGTTTGGTAATATCTTGAGCAGGACTGTCGTGTTGTCTTAATGTGGCTTTTGTAATGAGAAGGAAAAAAGCAGGGTATGCATATCACTGGTCTTGTATAATGACCTGTAACACTTATGTCCTCATATTTTTAGCTTAGTCTACCCATTTGGCTTCATTCCTCAACAATTACTTTTAATACTTTTAATCTTCTCTATGAACCTTATTTTCACTGTGCAGCTGCTCCTGTTCACTACAATTGCACTAATGCTTATGATTGGGAAATCATGAAAATTCTCTCCACTCCTATATTACCATTCAATTGAGGAATATTGCTTTCACATTCGTCCACATTCTACATTATTATCCTGCAAATCTCATTTGATTCTCCCTCAAACTCTCAGCCAGATTCAAGGCACATGATTGATTGCACAAACCTCGATTCTCCCTGGGCGATTTGCGGGACCCAATCCTTTCACTCAAATAGATATCAGTCTGTATGCGTTTGTAGCTGTCTGTGAGTGTGAAGGAAAACAAATGTGCGCAACCGTATGGCTGCAAAATTCAACGAACGTGTGCAAATGTGTGGCAATATGTGCGCATGATTTTCTCCAACAAAAGTGTGCAAATAATTACAGTGGTGTGTGTAAAAGTGTGTTTTTGTGCAAATGTGTTATCAAATCTGTGCATGCGGATGTGCATAAATCTGTGTAAATGTGTATGAGCACGAGCTTGTATGTGTGCAAATACATGTGTGCAAATATTTTCAAATTCGTGTCACTTTTGTGCAAATGCATATGTGCAAATGTGTGCAGATATTTATGTACTCTTCTGTGCAAGTGTGTGGGAAGGTGTATTTGCAAACGTGCAGTCATATGTGCTTGCATGCAAGTGATTGTACAAACATAAGTAATGTGTGTCTGTGTAGGTATGCAAGTGTGGTTGGTTTCTCGTGGTTAAGGTTTGAGTAACTGTATGGGGAACCATCCAGTAAAGATTGTTAATACTGAAAGGCCCTTCTCTCTGTATATCTTAGCATTCGCGAAACCATCTTGCAATCTGGACGCCATTTTGCATTATAATCGAAACTGCTGCCTGGATATTTTCATGAAATGGTCTTTTGTAAGTTTCGTTTCCCAAGGTTGAGCTTTTCTTTCTGCAATTGCAAGTGTCCTCGTTAGTGCATCCCTTTCCCGTTAGATAGAGTCTTCCGCCCACCTGTCTCGTGGGGAGGATAGGCCAGAGGACCTTGGGCAGTAGATAGCCTGTGCCCGGCTGCAGAATCGAAACTTATGTTCTGTACCCCCATTGTATTACGACACCTACTAGTGTTTTTCCATGGTAGGTGGGCCTTTGTGGACTCCGCAATGTACATAATGTAATTTTATGCTTACAGGGTCCAGTCCCTCGTTAGCCATCTCAGGAGGCTGGTCAGACTGGGCTCCGCTGCAGTGTAATATCAATAAATAATCTGGTTTGTATTCTCTACTGTCTGACCGACTCTTCATTTGTAGGAAGGCAGATAAGGTGGTCGTGAGTGACCCGAGTGGCCCTTTTCGGGTCACTAACTTCAGTTTGGCGCCCGAACAGGGACTCCATCGGGTGACCTCATCCTCACCTGCGGACGGGTGAGGAGGACGGGGCCGTGTTGGGTCGGATAGGCGGATCGGGGGACCCCTTCACGATAGAGTTTTGCACTCGCAGCTGCCCCGCCTGTCTGATCGGGCGGTGCCCTGCCCAGTGGTCATCCCGACTGGGGTCCTGTATGGCGAAACCCTTGGATCTGACCGTTTGGTCCGAATAGTCGGCAGTGGAGAATAAATTAGTTTGACCTGTGTGCAGCAGGTGAGCTTGTTTGGTTCCCTGTCGTCACGATGTTTGTTTGGTGGGTACTTTGGTTGGTCTAGGAGTCAGTTTTAGACAAGCGCTTGCATTTGATTTTGAATATCTTTTTAATATGGTACCATTTTGTTAATTTGTGATTGATGCAATCCGCGAAAGCGGCTTTTGGGAAAGGCACAAGTGCATTTTAGTGTAACTGTGTGGTGAATGTGTTTCTTCGTGTGAACAGAATGCCTTGTTGGAGTAAGTTGTGTTCTGTGAGGTGTCGTTGTTGTTCTGCTGATGCTCGATTGGAGGAAAGGCAGCCTGCACTTGCGGAGGGTACTCCGAATTATGATATGTATGTCAAATACGGCCTTGGCCCTATTATATTTAGTACATTATGGCACAAATATACGAGGGACAATGCTGAATTGCAGTGGCCGTTAACAGGCACCTTTGATGAGCAGAAATGTAATTATTTGGAGGAAAAATTGTTTGCTAAACGTAGCAGGCAGTCGATGTTTGATTATCTTCAGGTATGGCAAAAGGAAGCTAAACAGAGACGGATGAGGGCGGAAAGGGAGGCACGGAGGGAGAAAACGCAGACATTGATTCAGAAAGCAGTGGCGCATGATAAAGAGAAAGTGGAGAAGGGTATAGAATGTGCCGATAGGAGGTTTTGATTGCAATGTGATAAGTCCTAAGCTGCTAGGGAGGAGGCAGACACTTTTGTAGAAGAATTATTGGAAGACAGACCACCTCCCCCTTATGCCCCACATAGAATATATCCTGTCCTCCCACATCCCTTGCCATCTGCCTCTGCCCCCCCCTGTTCCTGCTGTTTCTGGTATTGATCAAAGTGCTTTGGTTCCGGCATCACCAGCTTCTTCTTTGGCTCCATCCCCCACAGTCGCCGTAGCTGCTAGTCTTTCTGCCACTCCTGTTGTTATGGCGCCACTCTCTCCTTCACAGACACTTACTACTCAGCCGATGTTGACCTTGATGCCTCCCCCTTCGATTACTGTGTTGTTCTCTCTTCTGCCCCATTGTTAGGTGCTGAGACACCGGTGCGTGGAAAGGACGACCGGAATGGGGCAGTTGCAAAGGAGCGATTGTGACGGGTGTTGATTCGATCTGATGTGGGAGATATGGAGAAAACGATGGGGGCCAATCAAGCTGCCCAGTGGGCCCGTAATCCTATTTATGGTGTTGAAGATGTATGGAGTGTGTTAAAGGACTATGAGCCGTTTGTCCAGCAGCATGCCCTTAAGCACATGTCGGCTACTTTGATTGGACATATGGTAAAAACAGTGTTTTAAAGGTGTTGCACCTCAGGCTGTTTATGATATTAGGGACCAAGTGTATGCCACGGGCATGGCTCCAAATGAGGTTTCGCTAGTGTTACCACATTGATTGGATATCGAGGTAGATTGCATCAGAAATCTCCGACGATGATATCTCAGTTCCCGATGAGGGAAGTTCACCCCATTTTCCGCCCGGAGATACCGGAGCTACGTGATCAGCACGATCAGGTGACTAGGCAACGATTAGAGGCCCGTTGTCAAGAACATTGGGTTTATACTCCATGGAAGAGGAGTGAAGTCCTCGCAATTAAGGCTCAGTTACCCGACCCCAGAAAAAATCCTACTGCGTACTATAAAGAATTGACAGAGGCTGCTGCATCGACGGTAATGACGTTGGCAGATATTGAAATGTTTTTTGGCTTATTGGTGCTAGTGGATATCTGGCGACAGGTGCATACTCAGGACCATGTTCTAGAATTGGGTGGTACTTGGGACGAGATTAGGACGTGGGATAAGGAGAGGAAGCCTGGTGAAAAGCCCAAGGCTGAGATCTCGGCTTTGCCAGACCGCATTATTACCTATATGCACTCTCTTATCCCACCTCGGAAGGTGGACTGGGATATGCTGGCCGGATGTCGTCAGAAGAAAGATGAAAGTGTGTCTGATTTCTTTACCCGGTTCGAAGGTGTGTTCTTGGATTTTAGTGGCCAGGATTTGTCTTTGGAAGGGGGGTATCCGATTGTTTGTCAACAGGTTTGTCACAAATTTGCTCCCAGAGATTGCAACACAGTTGCAGGCTGCTGAGAGCACGTGGACTACTTCTACCCCTTCGGTGATATTGAGTATGGCTCAGTATTATGAGCATAGAGAGAACGAGGAGAAAGAGAAGGTAGAAAAGAAGCTGAAGACGAAGGTACTGATGCAGCAGGCGTCCAGGGGGCAGGGACGGGGTCGAGGTATTGGACCGGCCAGGCAGCTTCCTCGTACGAGCCGAAATGCTGTGCCTGTGGGTCCAAATCAATGTGCGTATTGCAAGGAGGAAGGGCACTGGTGCAGCGAGTGCCCAGTTTTGCTGCAAAAGGTTGCGGCTCCTAGAGGACGGGGGTGAGAGGGCGAGGCCGGGGAGCATGTGATCAGGTTGGAGATCAGGCTACTGGGACATCACTGGGCCGTTCCGATCAAAATTACTTTGATGACGTTCGGGGACGACAATATTATCATGATGATTATGATTTGGATGAGGTGACGGGGATGTCTTACAGCTGGGACAGCCAGGGACAGGGTAAGGGACCAGTTCCGATACCTGTAGATCATCATGGACCTTATATTAGTGTGGATTTGCAGGGCTCGGAAAATAAATTTTTGGTGGATACAGGAGCAATGAATAGTTCTGTTTCAAGGTCACTGGTCCCTGGGGCAGCCCTGTCTGGCCATAACAATGTTTTGGTTGGTTTTTCTGGTGTGCCGGTAGTAAGCCCCATCTCCAAACCCCTTGCTTTGACTATAGGCCCCTTCACCGTTGATTCGCCATTTTTATTAACATCAGATTGTGGAGAGAATCTGTTGCGATTAGATCTGTTGAAGAAGTTACATGCTACTATTTACTGTTCCCTGGATGGTGTCCATATGACAATGGGTCCAAGTGTGGTTAGTACTACGCAATGTTTGTCCAAAGATGCTCCCCTTCCAGTTGAGTTTAAGGATGTTCCATCTACGTTGTGGGCCACAAGCGAAACGGATGTAGGACTTTTGCAGATACCTCCAGTTTCTATTCAGGTTAAAGAAAATGCCATATTGCCTCGTATCCCTCAGTATAAAATTTTGCACGCAGGAGAACAGGCGTTGTTGCGCATAATACAAGATTTGATTCAGTCAGGAGTTGTAGAGGAAACAGCGGCAAATGTGTGTAATAGTCCCATCCTTCCTGTTCTCAAGAGGCCACCTCCGGGTTCCTCTGATGATGTTGCTGATATTTATCATTTTCTGATTGATCTGCGCAAAGTTAATAAAATTGTGGGTTCTCAGTTTCCTGTGGTTCCTGACATTACTGCTCTTTTGACTATGATTCCTTCTTCTTCTAAATTCTTTTCTGTTATTGATTTGAAGAATGCCTTCTTTAGCATCCCTGTTCATCCAAATAGCAGGCACCTTTTCGGATTTTCCTTGGCAGGTCGTAGTTTTAGATTTTGTCGAGTTCCTCAGGGCTATACTGAGAGTACTAGCATATATTACCAGGCTTTGAAGGGTCAATTGGACTCCCTCACCGTTCCCCCAGGTAATGTATTGTTACAGTATGTGGACGACCTTTTGATTGCGTCCGATACTGAGGCAGGATGTAAAGCAGCTACAGTAAAATTGTTGCTGCATTTGGCTCAATATGGACACAAAGTGTCCCTTTCCAAATTTCAATATTGTCGACAGGAGGTCACCTATTTAGGTCACCTACGGTCGAAGGAGGGACGGAAACTAACTCCTGAGCGTATTAATGCTGTAGTTAACATGCCTGTTCCAAGGACCCAAAGGGATGAATGAGCCTTCATTGGTATTACTTCATATTGTCGTCATTGGATACCGAATTTTGCTTTACTAACAAAGTCATTGCTATATTTAACAACTAAAGATGTGCATGAACCTTTGCCTTGGACGCCTGAATGTCAACAAGCTTTTGAGCAATTGAAGGTTGCGCTTTGCTCGGCTCCTGTGCTTGGCACACCCGATTACAACAAGCCGTTTGTGTTATATGTACACGAGTCGGCCGGTTGTGCGCTTTCTGTTTTAACACAGGCCTTTGGAGGTAAGCAGAGGCCGTGTGCGTATTTTTCTGCTGTGCTTGATCCAGTCGCGAAAGCCCTCTCGAGCTGTTTAAGAGCGACCGCGGCTGTGGCCGTCTCTAATCGACAATCGGCAGGGCTTGTTCTTGATACTGATCTCACAGTTATGGTACCTCATGCTGTGGATGCGCTTTTGAACAGAACAAAGACACAGCACCTTACCAGTGCACGTCTGACTGGCTATGAGCTAACCCTCTTTGCACCACACATTACAATTAAAAGATGTGCCACTCTGAACCCTGCCACGTTACTACCCCTCCCTTCGGAGAGTGAGGATATAGACATACATGATTGTATGTTTCGAACGGAAGAGGAGACGAAGTGACGGGTAGACTTGACTGATGTTCCCTTATCTGACCCCTAAGGGGAACTATATGTCGATGGCTCTTGTTTTAAATTACCGGATGGCACCACAATTGCTGCTAATGCAATCACAACACTGCACACGATAGTTGAGACATCACGAGTTCCCTATCAGTCGGCCCAAGCTGCAGAGCTGGTAGCTCTAATTTGAGCCTGCGAGTTGAGTCAGGGATTGGCGGTCAATATTTATACTGATAGCCAGTATGCCTTCGGAGTCGCTCATAATTTTGGGCGGCTCTGGGCCGAGAGAGGATTTCTCACTTCCCATGGTTCAAAAATTCAACATGGCCCTTTGATAAATAGGCTTCTGTCGGCTTTAACCCTGCCCAAGAAACTGGCAATAGTGAAGTGTAGCGCTCACAAAGCAATTACTGATGATGTGGGATGGGGAAATGCTTTTGCAGATCAAACAGCTAAGGAGACGGCCCGATCTAAGATGAAAAAGATGTTTGTAGCAGGTCCTGCTACATGAGTGCCAGAAGTTACGATGTTTGAGGACACACTAGATAATGTGAAAGAAATACAGAGCGAGGTGACGGTTGAGGAATTAGCAATATGGCAGAAAAGCACAGCGCAATTGGATGATGATGGGCGCTGGATAGATAAGTCGGGGAAGCAGAGATGGATGCTGCCAGATGCATATGTTCTTCCTGTAGTCACTGTGGCTCATGGACCAGCTCACATTAGTGCTAGGGGTATCTGCAAGTTGCTCGAGCCTGTATGGCAGAATGATAATATCCCAAAGACGGCTGCCCATTTAGTAAAACATTGCACGGTGTGCATGATGTACAATCCTGGAAAGGGTACTCCCACACCTCCCGGTAATTTTGCACCCCCTTCTCTCCCTTTTGAAGTCCTTCAAATGGACTTCATTGAGATGGAACGGGTGAATAATCTGAAGTATGTGTTAGTGGTGGTCTGTGCATTCAGTAAGTGGGTTGAGGCTTATCCTACCAAGGAGAATACAGCTTTGGCGACGGCGAAGGCTCTTTTAAAGGAGTTCTTCCCTCGCTTTGGTTTGCCCCGTTTGATTTGGAGTGATAACGGCAGCCACTTTAATTCGAAAGTCATCCAGTTGGTGTGCAATGGCCTGCACATTAAGCAAAAGTTTCATGCTGCGAATCACCCTCAGTCAGCAGGGTTAGTTGAGAAGTACAATGGTACACTCAAACTAAAGATGGCCAAAATTCAGGAGAGTACAGGATTGAAGTGGCCAGATGCTTTACCATTGGCTTTGCTGTCGACAAGAGTTACAGCCCATACTAGAACAGGGTTGTCCCATTATGAGGTTGTTTTTGGTAGGCCCGCTAATGTCTGGGGCGTTCTGAGACCCCGCCACTTTTCCGAGATAGATCACCCTTTGTTGATAGATTATTTATGTGAGTTGACTAAAAATTTGCGTTCTATTCATCAGCATATTCAAGAGGCCTTGCCATCCGCTCCAGAGGGACCAGGCCACGACCTCCGGCCTGGGGATTTCGCGTTGGTTCGCCACTTTCAGCGCAAAAGCAGTCTGAAGCCCCGGTGGAAGGGGCTTTTCCAGATCCTCCTTGCTACCCGTACAGTGGTGAAGGTGGACGGTCGGAAAAATTGGATTCATTCAACGCACTGCAAGAGGGTGCCACTTCCTCTGTCCTATGACCAATGGAGGCTCGACGGCACTGGGGATTCCGTGACAGAGAAGGTTCCTCGGTTCATTCCTTTCTCCGATGCCAGAGTAACATGGGCACCTTCTGAGGAGGAGAGCGATGTAGTTTTGAATGAGGCAGTGCCACCTGAGATTATGGCTAGCCAAGAGCTTCAGTCGGCTGGCCCGTCGGTGTCTGAGTCAGTCGATCCCGCTGAAAGTGAGCCTTTGTTTCTTGATCCCTCTGTTCCTGGAGTTGGTAGGTACAATATGCGTTCCCGACGGAGGGGCAGTGCACCAAAGGAAAAGTCAGATTAGTGGGGATGGACTTCATGGATGAAGCATAGGGACGATAGAGTAGGGACAGGGAGATTGGTGCATTGTCTGAAACACTGGACAGGATAAGTTGGGGGTGTCCTCCCAGGAGGGAGGGGTACCCTATCCTGGGAGAAGTGGATTTTCCTCACGAAGGGCTGCAATCGCGCAGCTCCAACGAGAAGTGCTCAATAGCACCACCATGGATGACCAATAGGAGCTTGCCAGCGAGGCTCAAAGGAGAAGAAAAACGGACGCTGGAAAGAAGATTGTTTATTTGGTTTCATTGAGGTTATATTAACAGTACCTTTTCGTTCTACTATCATGCATCCTTTTGGCAGGCCAATGATTGATGGAGAACAGCCATTGGGTCTCGCTGTTTGGTCCTGATCATCATGGATCAAACAGTGGAAAGTAATATTTCCCTTTCTTCCTATTCTGCTGATGATTATATTTTGTGGGGTTCTCTGGGCATTAGAGTATGTAACTCTCCTACTCCTGACAATGATATTCTTTTCACACCAAGACGAAAGAGAATGCTTTCTAATAATGTTTTTTTGAACACTCATAAGAAATATTTTGGTAATGGTGTCGCTTGTTATCCTACTGAATCTGTGTCTAGCCAGGGGCCTGCTTATCCTTTGTCTTTGATAAATTACACGTATTCTAAGCCGACAAATTTTGTTGAGGTAAAAGGGGAGTTTGGATTTGGCTACCCAGGGCCATGCTTGTATCATCGTAAGCCCACAGGAACAGGTTACCCCGGCTGTGACAATAATACATATTGTAATAACATCTATTTGGAAGAGCAAAATATTACGTTGGTGGGTTGGCATTATAAAGAAGTGACGGTTCCTCGAAAAGCTGGCTATTACCCTGCCTGTTGCCCCATCATAAATAGTACTGATACCATATTGTATATCGATTGCTCAGGGGTGATCATATCCAAAGAGACATTCCCCTTGAAAGGTTCGAGAGGTTCTAGCACCATTACAGGTAATTCTTGCTATTCAGCTGTAACCATAACAGACCGATATATGCCCATCCCGGGTTCTTCTTTTTAACTAATGGAACCTACTCAAATGTTCATAATGGCACCAATGATGTAGCTCTTGGTATGGTGCTGCCCCTGGGGGTCCCTTGTACATATGCCCACAGACAGGTAAAATGGGTGAAGAGAACACTTACAAAGGAATTTTGCGAAGGAGTAATAGATATTGAGATCAACAGTTACAGTAATGGTATTACTTTTGGTTATATCCTGTCTCCTATCTTTACGTTGGGGGGAATGGCTATGAGTTGGACTGAAAAGGCCCGGGAATACTTAGGCTGTAAATTGCAGATATTGTCCAATACCACAGTAGCAGCATTACGTGACATCACCATTCAATTAGAGAGTATGAGGATCTATTCTGAACAAACTAGATATGCAGTTGATTTTATTTTAGCAAAAAATGGTGGTGCATGCGCAGTTATTGGCGATCAGTGCGTAGTGGGAATAACCAATATGGAAAAGAATATTACTAAGCATATCTTGGACATTATTGAGAATGTCAAAGGCATGGAACCAGGTAATTGGAGTTGGTCCCTTTTTGGAACATGGGGTTGGCTAATAGAAAAAGCAATCTATCTCGTTGCTAAATTAATATTTTGCTGTGTCCTTATTCAATGTCTTCCAATGTGCTGCACATATTGTATCTCTGTATTGACTCCAAAGGGGAAGATAACGATTCATGGTACCAATGCTGCAATAATGTTAAAGAAAGAAATAGACAAAATGATGATCATAGACGAGGGTATCTTTGAAACATCTTCTCTTCTCATAGAGGACATTCTCACTGTTGACGATATGAAATGTGTATAAAATAGCGATGTGCTTTTATTGTTCATTTATGTTTTGCTTTGGTGTCCAATTGTAGATGGTTAGCTCATGCTAGCAGGAGGGTTTGTTAATACTGAAAGGCCCTTCTCTCTGTATATCTTAGCATTCGCGAAACCATCTTGCAATCTGGACGCCATTTTGCATTATAATCGAAACTGCTGCTTGGTTATTTTCATGAAATAGTCTTTTGTAAATTTCGTTTCCCAAGGTTGAGCTTTTCTTTCTGCAATTGCAAGTGATGGAGCAGAGAAAATAAAAAATGTTAACCCCTAACAAATTTTATAAATAATTAATAAAAATGTTCGTTTAAACGTATTAATCAACACTGTATGTGGGGGAAGGGTAATACGCAAGTATATGTGCTGAATAATCTATTAATGAATGTCTGTGTGTCTAATTATAACATAAAAATAATTGCGTACTGATTTTATAATAAATGCATGATTTGTGCTTCATAAAATATAAACGTGTCGTTGCAAAAACAATAGTGATGGTAAGTAAGGAACAGCTTAAATGTTGCTTTCTGCTAGGTAATAACTAATTGGGGTACGTAGATGACGGGAGGGAAACGAAAAGGCTATGTTTCTCTATTTTAATTATGTTTTGTTTATTTCAAAATAGTGCTTCTAAGTATAAACGAGTGGCGATATAAAATGGCTGCCGGTTAATGAAGTGCGCAAGTGCAGGGAAACACGTGACAAAGGAGAAAGTTGGAGAAAAGCTAACCTCGTGATGTTGCTGAGAGGCTAAGATGCGAGAATGGTCAAGGCTGATGTGACCTAATTGAACTGATAGTGTGCCGTGGTGATCAGCAAGAAACCGTGGGAAACCATTTTGAGAGAGAAGACAATGTCTGCAGAGTTCTCGAATGTATCGAAAGAAGTTACAAATGTACTGATCGAAGCGGATGGAAACATGTCTTGAACTGTGAGAAAGGAAATGATCATATACATTCCAAGGACCAGTTGGATCCAAGAGAACTTGATTAAAGAATGAATAGATGAAATGAATGGACCAATGAACGAAAAGCGTGTTATTAATGTTGCAACAATTAGTTAGCAAAGTTAGAATTAGGGTATAAGAGGGCCTACTCTTAGTGGGAGGGGGTCAGTCGCAGTCACAGTTACGGTCGGAGTTGGAGAGTCGCAGTCAGAGTTGTGTTGGTGGCTTCCAGTGCTTGGAGGTCCTGATCTATCCATTTACTGAGCGGGAGATGCTGAAAGACTGTTAGATGAGACGGGTTGCAGGTAGCTGATGCTGACGAGCTGAAGTTTCTGTTGCAGTCTTATTTTTCAGTTGAGTATGAGAATCAAGTTATTTTCAATTCTTAAACTTAGGTTAGAAATCATTAGGCTAAATTAGGAAGGTAGGCAGGTAATTAGGATTTTGCTTCATGACAAAAAATTTCCTTTCTGCAATAAAACTGATTATGCTTAATAAATATTTGAATTAATAATGAATGAATAATTGAATAAAAAGTCTAAATTCTTTCTCATGCATTTAAAATTATATAAATTTTAAGATTCTTTAAATCAAACGACTCAGTGGTTATTTTACTAAATGATTGTGACACCAGTAATTGGTTATTGTGATTTAGCTGGTCTTAATCACTATGAACTAATTTCTTACATGAATGATTCATCGACAAAACAATGAGCAGGAATATCTTGAGAAATAACTAAAAGAAAGCAATAGGTTAAGGTAATAAGATATCCCGGCTCCTTCCAGCGGTACATAAATGGTGTTTTCCATTTAGTTCTCATGCTTCTCCTAGGAGTACAGAATTTCATAAAGGTGTAAAGGAAATCCAGGTGTGTGCGTGTGCGATAAGCGATGTTTATGGGCCCCATCGTCATGTGGATGTGAGAAAATATAAGTCGCCCCTGGATGACCAATAAGTGACCTAGGAGGAGAATAGTTTTTATTGTACGCGCTGTATCAGATTTCTTGGTAGCAGAGTTATGGTTTTCTATAGATTAGTTTAGTGATTATTGGTTATTGATTATTGATTATTTTTTTATTTATGACTAATACTATATGTTGAGTCGTGTTATGTTATATGTGAGTTTTCACGCTTCTGGGATGTAGGAAGTGGAACACGTGTGGCAAGAGAAGTCACATGGAATTTGGTACATGGTCTGAATTCATTTTGGTAATAACACAGGTTGTGTTATGTTAGGGATTTTCTGTACAAAAGGTGTATAACTGAGATAGCAAATCACGTTTTCTTGTGAAACTTTGGCCTTAATTCTCAGGAGCCTAGTCTCCACATGTGTCTTATCCCCAGAGAAACGAGTTAATTGTTTGCTTGAAAGAAGGGTAAGGTAGAGGGAAGTGCTACTTTATCGGCGAGAGATAATAATTCTGTGGTAGGGTAGAGGTAAGCGCTGCCTACTGGAAATACAGGATTC
Source organism: Calotriton arnoldi (assembly GCA_963921515.1). Classification (NCBI taxonomy): domain Eukaryota; kingdom Metazoa; phylum Chordata; class Amphibia; order Caudata; family Salamandridae; genus Calotriton; species Calotriton arnoldi. The sequence continues at coordinate 1,838,189 of CAWUFW010000604.1, read as the reverse complement.
TTGTGTAAAAGGACAAAGCTGTCACTTTGTTTAGCGAATCAGACTATGGAATTGTTTTAATTGTTGTAACTAACGAAGAAAACAGTGAAAAGAAAATTGCCGATAAAATTTTGTAAAGGAGGGGTAAAAGAGCAGGAGTGACATTGACAGTGCCGCGCTAGGATTGGATAGTGCGCTAGTCACGTGAACACAGAGTCAGGAGTGATGTAGAAAAGTGCTGCGCTAGGATTGGTTGGTCCGTGGACGAAGGGAATTGTTCTGATTGGTGCGTTAGTGTAAGTCGCGCTGTAATTGGTTGAAGTTCCGTACACGGAACAGTGTTGGTTTGAAGGGAAAAACCAATCGAAAACATGCCGTATTACGAGTATGAAAGGGAGAGAACGTCATGGACGACAAAAATAAAGAATTTCTTTAAGAAAGACAAAAAGGTTGTGACTAGAGAGGGACAAGTAATTCCTCCGCCGAAATCAGCAGCTTCACATATGATGCTGAAATATGGATATCATACATGCATATGGTTGGAAAATTGGGCAAAGTATACGAAGAATGATGGCGCATTAGCTTTCCCTGAGAATGGTTCATTTAGTGTAGCGGTTTTGCGAAATTTGCGAGAAAAAATGACAAATCTAGAACCTAGACCGACACAATTTGAAGCGTTGACAGAATGGGAGGATGAGATGTATGAGCGAGAGAGATTCAGAGGTTTAAGAGATCATGAGTTTATGCCTGGAAGAATGTGGGGAATAAATCATGAGGATAGAATAAAACGATGGAGATGTGCTAACATGACAGGAGGTTTGTTTCCGGCTCTTACAGTTGAGGAAGAGACTAAGAGAAAACGTACTGAGAAAAAGAAACATATGGAGAGGGAGAAATATATGCATGAGAGCGAAACGGATGATGAATTGCTGGAAGATATTTTAAATAGAAATCCACCTCCGTATCAGCAGAGTTCTACAGTGGTGACACCAAATGCGCCGCTAATAGAGACTATGCGAAATAGAAGTCCGGTAAAAAGAATTGAAATAAATAGGTCACAAGATCAAATGAGAAATTCACAAAATGAAGGAATAGAAAGCGACAATGCAAGCGAATTAGCAAGGACAACAAAGGAACTAACTGAGAAGATTAGAGAATTAACGAAAAATATGGAAGCAGTGACTGTTCCTGTAACAATAGGTCCAGTAATACCAGTTTTTGAGAATCAGAAAATTGATGAACGATCTTTAGTGATTCCCATGAGTTCACAATTTCAGAGAGAAAAAGAAAGGATGGAACCAAGTGCAAGTACAAGTAATTTGGTTAGTACTTACAGACCAAGTCCACCTACAAATTTGACTGTGAATGAGTGCAATGGTAGGAAAATGCATATGGTAACAGAATCTGCAACAGAGACTCCTGAAAAGAGTGGTAATTGGATAGAACTAAATAATACACCCATAGGTCCGACTCCTGATGAGTTAAATGAGTGGATGAAGGCATTTAAAATAAAAGAACCAGAAGAAAAACCATTAGATGTAATTAGGTTAAAAATTGACATGGAAGAATTAATTCTAGGAACGATTGGTACAGAAAAGATAAAGAATTACCAGGATGATGAAATAATGTTTCTGTGCAAAAGTATTACATGGAGAGCAAAGAATTTACATGACAAACTAGAAGAGGTAGCCAGTGAAATTGGAATAGACTTTGCGAAAGTGAAAACATTGCAGAAACCCTATAGAGTAGATTTTTGTGAAAAAGATATTGAAAATTTGAACACGGCAGGAAGGCTGACACAGATAAAAGAGTTAATTGTGTTACTGAGAAAATGGGGTGATGTGGACAGATGGAAGGTTAGATTGACAAAGAAGAATGAGAAAGCTACAGACAAGGCTTCTTTGGCTTTTATGATAACTGAAAAAGAACCTGTTGCCAGAGAATACCCTATGAGAGAAACTCCAGGTGGTAGTTATGTGCATGTTCCCTGGACTAGGCAGGATATATTGTCATTCACTAATGACTTTCCGAAGCTAAGAGAGAAACCAGTTGAATGGTACCGACAAGTAGAGAGGTTTGTAAAGGTTTCAAAAGTGTTGTGGATAGATTTAGATGGATTATTTGACATAGTGGTACCAACTGATTTATGGTCAGAGTGTAAAATTACAGTTGACTGGCCAACTACAGAATATCCAAGAGATCCTAAGACAGGAGCTCCAGGTCCTGAGGTGATGAAGAAGTATGATAAGGTGATTACCTTTTTGAAAAATAAGATTCCTCCTAAAGAAACAGATTGGGTAAAAATCGATAGAACTACACAGGAAAGTAAGGAGTCTGTACACGCCTATTATGAGAGGTTGTTGTTGGTTTTCAAGCAGTATAGTGGTTATGAGGAATTAAGTGAAAAGGATATGAGTCATTTTGTCTACAGATTTGTGTTTGGGTTGAAACCAGAGATTAGTGAAATGATTAAACAGCATATGATTAATTGGCAGAATGGCACAGTAGACGAAGTACTGAGGTATGCTAAGTATTGCAGTGATGATATTGAGAGTAGACAGCGTAAATTGAAAGAGAAGGCAATGTGGGCACAGGTGAAAGTGGCAGAAAAACAAGAAGCTCAATTGGATAATAATAGTGGGAATGAAACAGGACAGAATAAAACGCGACCTAACATAGGTAAAGGGAAAGGTCAAGTGAGTCTAGAGGAGGCAAAGAAGAAATGGCCCTGTCATAATTGCGGAAAATTAGGGCATTGGAGAAACGTGTGTAAATTCCCACCTAAACCTAATCCGGAAAATCAATCATTAACTCCACAGGTGTAGAATGAGGTAGTTGTTCAACAAAGTCAGGTGCCGCAACCACCACTTCCCAACACTGTTAACCAGCAAAGATACAGTACAGAAACAGGATTCTACGGAGGAGAGCAGGTAACACAGTTGCCGCGAGCAGCCAACATTTCTCAGTATTGGTTGCAACAGAGTGAGGATGAGACATGGGATGAAAGTTTATGACGGTGCCCAGGAGAGGGAAAAGAGTGCGTACTTGGCGCAACTCTAGAGGTAGATCAGTCTGGTCCCTTTGTGGATGGAGAAGTGAATGGTGCAAATGTAACATTCCTTGTCGATACTGGAGCTACCCGTTCTACTGTTAGATCAGTGGAAATTCCAAACCTTCCTCTCTCAGGTGAATACATCCAAGTGGTAGGAGTAGCAAATCAGCAGATTAAAACACCACTTACAGAATTAGTGGAAGTAAAAATTGGTTCTTTTAGTAAAATGCATAGATTTGTAGTGTGCGATTGTAGTCCTGTAAATCTTTTAGGTCGTGACCTCTTGTGCAAGATGAATTGCACAATTTATTGTACACCAGATGGAATTGGATTTCAGACCTCAGACGAAGATGTATTGTATAAAGTAACTTTGATGAATCAAGAACCTGAAATGAATGGTTTGTTTCCTGCATTTGATGCAGGAAAACTTCCAGAAGAACTAAAAATTGCAGTAAAAGAAAATGTGTGGGATTTTACAAGAGAAGATATTGGATTAATGAAAGAAGTTGATCCAGTAAAAGTAACAGTAAAAGAAGGAACAACTTACCCGAATACGCCACAGTACAAGTTAACTCCAGAAATAATTGAAGGAATAACTCCTGTAATAAATAAAATGATCGAACAGGGAATTCTAAAAGAAATAATGAGCAGTCCATGTAATTCACCTATAATGGGACTGAAAAAGCCAAACGGCACATATAGAATAGTACAGGATTTGAGAAAGATCAACAAAATAGTTGTGCCTTGTTGTCCAATAGTGCCAAACCCTGCAGTAATTCTATATCAAATTCCACACGAAGCTGAGTGGTACACAGTGATAGATTTGTGTCATACATTTTTCTCTATTCCTTTGCATCCAGATAGCCAGCCATTATTTGCGTTCCGGTTCGGAGAGCGTATTTTGGCATGGTGCCGAATTCCTCAGGGGTATACAGAAAGCCCCTCAATCTTTAATCAGATTTTAAAGAAATCTCTGGAAGATTTGAAAATGCCAGAAAAGTCTGTGATGGTGCAGTATATCGATGACCTGTTGGTGGCATCGAAAACAAAAGAAGCATGTGTAAGTGATACAATTGCTTTACTGAACCATCTAGAGAAAAGAGGACATAAAGTGTCCCCTTCAAAGTTGTAATTTTGCCAAAAAGAAGTTCAATATTTAGGGCATAAAATAGAGAAAGGAGTGCGAAAGATAGCGACAGAAAGAGTAAGAATGATTCAAGGAATGAGAGCACCAATGACGCAAAGAGAGGTAAGAATGTTTCTGGGAATGGTTGGATATTGCCGACAATGGATAAGTGGTTTCTCCTTGATTGCAAAACCATTACAAAAGTTGACCAAGAAAGATGTAAGAGACCCTTTTGAGTTAAATAACGAAGAAATGAAATCTTTCAAAGAGTTGAAAAAGAAATTGTGTGAGGCCCCTGCTTTAGGCATGCCTGATTATGAGAAGGATTTTGAATTATACTCCAGTGAAAGAGATGGATGTGCGTTTTCAGTACTGGTACAAAAACATGGAACAATGAAGAGACCAATTGCTTATTTTTCAGCTGTTTTAGATCCTATAGCAAAAGCGTTGCCCGGATGTCTGAAAGCAGTTGCTGCTACTTGTGTAAGTCTGGAACAAAGTGAAGGTATAGTGATGGGGTATCCACTGAGAGTATATGTTCCCCATTCAGTAGAAATTCTTTTGACAAGAACAAAAACACAGTACATGACACATAGTCGGCTGACTAAGTACGAAAAAGTAATCTTGAGTGCTGAAAATGTGACCATAGATAGATGCATGAATGTGAATCCTTCAACATCATTGCCAGATGAAGAGAGTATAATTGAACAAGACGAAGTAGATCATGATTGTCTGAATGTGCTGGAATATTGCACAAAACCAAGAGCTGACATAAAAGATGAACCTTTAAAGGAATCAGATTATGTCATGTTTGTGGATGGCTCATGTTTAAGAACGAAAGAAGGAGTTTTAAGCGCAGCTTACGCAGTGTGCACAGTGGCAACTGTAATGGAAGCGTCTTGTCTGAAAGGAATAAGGTCTGCACAAGTTGCGGAACTGATTGCTTTGATTCAAGCATGTAAATTGGGAAGAAATGTGCGAGTTACGATTGTGACCGATAGCCAGTATGGTTTCGGTATCGTGCATGACTTCGGTCAGATTTGGTCACAAAGAGGTTTCTTGACGTCTGCAGGAACACCTATCAGAAATGGAGATTTTGTTAAGAAACTGCTTGAGGCGATACAGCTGCCTAAGCAGATAGCTGTAGTGAAATGCAAGGCACATAAGAAAAACGAAGATTACATAGCTGTTGGTAATAACTATGCGGATGAGATAGCCAGATATTGAAACATGGTATCCCTAAACAAGAATAGAGAAAGGGAGCATATCTCTTCTCCTTTGCTTTTTACTAACACTGTCGAGACATTGGATGAGGTGAGACAGTTACAGGAAGCTGCAAATGATGAGGAAAAAGATTACTGGATAAAAGCAGGATGTAGAAGACAGGAAAATAATGGTGTGTGGGTATACAGAGATGAAAGACCAGTTATGCCTGATAGCATGATTGCAGACATGGCACGGATGTACCATGGACAAGCTCATATTGGGAGAGATGCAATGATCAGACTTTTCAGACAAACCTGGTATAATCCAAAATTCAGAGTGATAGCTGAAAGTCTTTGTCAAAGATGTCTTATTTGTCAGCAGTTTAATCCAGGAAGAAAGACAATAGTGAGTCTAGGAACAATAGGACGAGAAGGAGGTCCGTTCACTAGAATGCAATTGGACTTTATCGAAATGCCCCCTTGTAACAGACTAAAATATGTTCTAGTGGTCGTCTGTTTGTTTTCTCGTTGGGTGGAGGCATACCCCACTAGAAGGAATGATGGAACAACAGTAGCAAAACTCATGCTGCGAGAGTTCATTCCAAGGTATGGTTTTCCAGTCACGGTTGAGACAGATAGAGGAACACATTTTCAAAATGAGTTGATCCAATTGATTTGTGAAGCATTGAGTATTAAACAAAAACTACATTGTGCATACAGACCAGAGGCTTCTGGGGTAGTAGAGCAAATTAATGGAACAATTAAGAACAGATTAGGAAAAATGTGTCAAGCTACAGGACTCAAATGGCCAGATGCACTGCCCCTTGTTCTGATGACCATCAGAAGCATCCCTGAAAAGAAAACTGGACTTAGTCCTCATGAGATGATCATGGGACGAGCAATGAGACAAGCACAAGTACCTGTCAACAAGTTATTGACTATAACTGATGATCTAGTACTGGATTATTGCAAAGGACTGGCTGATGTGGTGCGTTCTGTGTTTCATCAGGTTGGACCGGATGTGATCACTCTTGAAAGAAAACCAGCCCACGACTTGAATCCAGGAGACTGGGTCCGCATAAAAATCCACAGGAGAAGAAACTGTCTAGTTCCTCGCTGGGACGAGCCACGACAGGTAATCCTAGTGACAACGACTGCAGTCAAGTGTGCAGGAGTAAAGAACTGGGTCCATGCCAGCCACACAATCAGAGTTCAAGAACCTACTGATCAACATGTGAGTCGACGTCTGGAAGTGTGGGATAAAAGTTTAACGACTGGAATAACAGGAATAAGAGAAAGGGTGCCAGAACTTGAAGATCAACCTGAAAGTCGACATCTGGAAACCCCAACTGCGAGCACCTCAAGAGAAGAAGAGGAGGAAGAAGAAGAAGGAAGAAATTCAGAAATTCCAGAACCTGAAGATCGACCTGTAAGTCGACATCTGGAAATATCTGACACAAGTTCAGGATCTGATGATTCAGTTGCAAACTGTGAAGAATTTCGAAGGAGAACTTGGGGTTATAAACCAATTAGAGAAGAAAATGAACAAGAAAATGATCTAGATGAGCAACCAAGTACAAGTTATGGTGGAAATCCTTCAGAAATAATATTAATAGACGAAGTAGGGAAAGAAGTACACAAAAAGTTAGAGAATCGAGAAGAACCCCGAGGAGCAATAGGGACAGATAGAGAAACAAAAGAACAGGGAAATTTAGAAGTAGAGAGTGAGGAAAACACCAAATCGGAAGAACACCGAGGAGGGACAGTAATAAGGGAACACAAGAAGGAGAAAACAGATCCACTAGTAAGAGACGACGAGATCATAAGCTTCAAAATAAGAGACAATAGTGAAAAAGTTGAAACCGAATCTGAAGAGAGCGGAGAAGAGGAGAAAACAAAAACTGAATCAAGAAAAAGAAATTGGAAATCAGAAAGAGAAGAAAAAGAAGGTGAAGCCAAAAGGCCAAGAAAAGGAGATAATTGGCCCAACAACTATATAAGAAAATTGAGATATAGAATAATAAGAACAGGAGAAAAAAGTGCTGAACAAGTGAATGAAATAACAAGTCAAAAGGGACAAGAAAAGCCAAGTGGAAAACGACTGCAAAAGTCTAAAAGAACGAAGAAAGTGAATGCAAAGTACAAGTCACCTGAGTGGCTATATATTGCACTGACGGATTACAAAGAAGAAGGGAACACTCACGAGAACCCGAGACTAAGAAATCGAATGGGTAAAGGTGAGATGCAACAAACCTGAAGTAAAGACTTATAGTGCTTCTGCCGGACATGACAATTTTACTGGATATGACAAATCACCGGTTGTGACAACGAAAGAATTCTGGAGAGAATTAAAAGAAAGTACCAAGCAAAGACTTTTGAAAGCAGAGTGGCATCTAAGTCATTTCTGAGGTGTAGTGACACAATTTTCTGAAATTTAACAAAAAGATAAAAGCAAAATGGAAAATACTAGGGATAGAAGAGATAAATGTGAGTTTGTAAAAAGATGGTGTAAAATGTGCTGCTTTTGTACAGGATTATTAATGACAGTATGGATAGTTTTAGCAATCACAATTCCTATTAGTATAGCTGTAATAGAAGCAAAGAATGATACTAAATCAGAAAAAGAAACTAATAATAAAGAACCAGTTATTTTAAGAAGTAGTGCAGAATTACATAAGGATAAGTCAGTGACAGACTTTTCTAAAAATGTTTTTACAAAATTGTTGTACGAATATGTAGAGACAATGGATGTGAGAGATTGTTATGTTTGTATGCAGTTGCCTGCATCAGTGTCAGAAGGTGTGACTTATCATCACCTACCTCTAACTTATGGCATAACCTGTAGTGTAATAGCGAGTTTATTTTATAAAACAGGTAGATTAGAGTCTTATTATACTGATATAGATAAGATTTTTGCAAACGTTCCGGTAGTACCAGAACTTAAAGTAAAACAAGCAAAAGTTTTAGGAGAATTCTTTCTAGAACATAGAAAATTAACCTTAGAAGAAATAGCTAAGAACAACCTTACCTGTGAATTAAAGAAGAAAAGGTATTTTTAGAAATGGTTGAAGAAAGAAGAATGAAATTTCAAAAAGAAGCAATAAAAGAGGAAGGAACACATCTATGGACGTTTGAGGAAGGAAATCATGAAGGGAAAAAGATAAATGCAGCAATGACATTAGATTGGCCGCAAACAGGAAAGTTGTGTATTAGGAGAAATAAGACAGTCTATGACAATTACTTTGTAGGTTCCAGTATCTGCCATGACAATTATCAAATTTTGGGAGGTTGGGGATTCAAAGGTGGAAAAGATCCAATATTTCCAGGTATCTATTATATTTGTGGGAATAGAGCTTATTACAGGTTACCGGACCATTGGTATGGAACTTGCTATGTAGGCCTGGTCTTTCCAAAAATCTTTCATATGGACAGAGAAGAAAAAGGAACATACAAGATGATTAATAGTTTTACACGTAGAAAGAGGGAAAGTTTTTCAGAAATTGTAGGTGATATTTTTGGAGCATTAATACCAGCAGTGGGAATAGCTTTGAATGCATTTAAAATTCGGAAGTTATCCACAGTAGTAGATCGTTTGTCTACAGATACTGCGGGAGGGTTCTTGATGGTAAATACCGAAATGGTTGCCATGAGAGCTATGGTAATGCAAAATCGGCTTGCCCTTGATATTCTTTTGGCAAAAGAGGGTGGAGTCTGTGGAATGCTGAAAGTCCAACATTGTTGCACTTACATTCCTGATAAAAGTGAAAATATACAAAAGTATATTACAAATATTACAAATTTGCACAAAGAACTAGTTCCACTGGAGGTTGAAAGTGTCTTGGGAAAACTTGGTAGAGAGTTTTCTTCCGTAGCAAATTGGTTAACCAGAATGAGTAGACTAATGATAGGGAAAGTTATAATAATAGCAACTGTAGGAATATTGTTAGCCATAGTGTTGAAAATTGTAATAACGTGTATAAAAAGAAAAATAAGACAAAATAAGATAAAAAGAAATAACAGAATAATGAAAGAGAGAGAGAGAGAAATGGGTGAAATTGAGTTAGAAAAAATGAAAGAAAGCATGTATAAAGAGACAAGAAGACAAGATGAAAGGGAAACAGATGTGTAACTAACAAAAAGCAAAAGGATGAAAGACATATGCTGCCTGAAAAAGAAGTATGACTTGGGTTTTATGTGGTGATTTAAAAATCACCAAAGGGGGAGTTGATGGAGCAGAGAAAATAAAAATTTTTAACCCCTAACAAATTTTATAAATAATTAATAAAAATGTTCGTTTAAATGTATTAATTAACACTGTATGTGGGGGAAGGGTAATACGCAAGTATATGTGCTGAATAATCTATTAATGAATGTCTGTGTGTCTAATTATAACATAAAAATAATTGCGTACTGATTTTATAATAAATGCATGATTTGTGCTTCATAAAATATAAACGTGTCGTTGCAAAAACAATAGTGATGGTAAGTAAGGAACAGCTTAAATGTTGCTTTCTGCTAGGTAATAACTAATTGGGGTACGTAGATGACGGGAGGGAAACGGAAAAGGCTATGTTTCTCTATTTTAATTATGTTTTGTTTATTTCAAAATAGTGCTTCTAAGTATAAACGAATGGCGATATAAAATGGCTGCCGGTTAATGAAGTGCGCAAGTGCGGGGAAACACGTGACAAGGGAGAAAGTTGGAGAAAAGCTAACCTCGTGATGTTGCTGAGAGGCAGTTGGATCCAAGAGAACTTGATTAAAGAATGAATAGATGAAATGAATGGACCAATGAACGAAAAGCGTGTTATTAATGTTGCAACAATTAGTTAGCAAAGTTAGAGTTAGGGTATAAGAGGGCCTACTCTTAGTGGGAGGGGGTCAGTCGCAGTCACAGTTACGGTCGGAGTTGGAGAGTCGCAGTCAGAGTCGTGTTGGTGGCTTCCAGTGCTTGGTGGTCCTGATCGATCCATTTACTGAGCGGGAGATGCTGAAAGACTGTTAGATGAGACGGGTTGCAGGTAGCTGATGCTGACGAGCTGAAGTTTCTGTTGCAGTCTTATTTTTCAGTTGAGTATGAGAATCAAGTTATTTTCAATTCTTAAACTTAGGTTAGAAATCATTAGGCTAAATTAGGAAGGTAGGCAGGTAATTAGGATTTTGCTTCATGACAAAAAATTTCCTTTCTGCAATAAAACTGATTATGCTTAATAAATATTTGAATTAATAATGAAAGAATAATTGAATAAAAAGTCTAAATTCTTTCTCATGCATTTAAAATTATATAAATTTTAAGATTCTTTAAATCAAACGACTCAGTGGTTATTTTACTAAATGATTGTGACACCAGTAATTGGTTATTGTGATTTAGCTGGTCTTAATCACTATGAACTAATTTCTTACATGAATGATTCATCAACAAAACAATGAGCAGGAATATCTTGAGAAATAACTAAAAGAAAGCAATAGGTTAAGGTAATAAGATATCCCGGCTCCTTCCAGCGGTACATAAATGGTGTTTTCCATTTAGTTCTCATGCTTCTCCTAGGAGTACAGAATTTCATAAAGGTGTAAAGGAAATCCAGGTGTGTGCGTGTGTGATAGGCGATGTTTATGGGCCCCATCGTCATGTGGATGTGAGAAAATATAAGTCGCCCCTGGATGACCAATAAGTGACCTAGGAGGAGAATAGTTTTTATTGTACGCGTTGTACCACAAGTGTCCTCGTTAGTGCATGCCTTTCCCGTTAGATAGAGTCTTTCTCCCACGTGTCTTGTGGGGAGGATAGGCCAGATGACCTTGGCAGTAGATAGCCTGTGCCCGGCTGCAGAATCGAAACTTATGTTCTGTACCCCCATGGTAGGTGGGCCTTTGTGTACTCCGCTACGTACATAATGTAATTTTATGCTTACAGGGTCCAGTCCCTCGACAGCCATCTCAGGATGCTGGTCAGACTGGGCTCCGCTGCAGTGTAATATCAATAAATAATCTGGTTTGTATTCTCTACTGTCTGACCGACTCGGAAGGCAGAGAAGGTGGTCGTGAGTGACCCGAGTGGCCAATTTCGGGTCACTTCCTTCAAGATTTCACAATTTTTTGTCTGAAATTAATATCAATCATGTAAACGTACAAACAGAAGGGAGCCATTTTTAGGCAGCTGTCTGGCTGTGAAATATATATTGTGAGCTTACCAAGAAAACACAGGGGCTTCGAGCCTCCGTGTCCCAGCTTGTCAATCTTGAGTTTGTCCCTACCATGGAGCATAGTTAATCTCTACCAGCTCTTTTGATTGTCTGGCTTTTATGATTCCACTACTTGCTTTTCAAGCACTGCTTTTTAGGTCTTGCCTGAGACAGCACATATTTTGTATACTTAGAGGGGGCTTAGAGCCTGCCCATTGCTTAGCATTGTTTGTTTCATCATCACTCTCATGTCCTTGCTTCTCTTTGGTCAGCGCATGCCTGATTCAATTCCTCTTCACGAGTTTGTCCCTCCCCGGGAGCATGGCCCAAGTGCCTCTTCCTTTCCCAGTGGCCTTCGACTGGTCCCCTTTCGGAGCTCCATTTTTCTTTTAGTGCCAGCACTCCATAAGAGTGCATGTGTTTGCAGGCCATCTCTCTCCCACCCTAACCCTGTCATTAGATGCTGCTGGCACCCACCCATCTCCCACTGTCTATCGTCCTGCTTCCCCCTTCTACCAATAATGGCTGAGCCATAGCACTTTTTTCCAAAACATTATTTATTTATTTATTTAATTAATTAATTATTGACCTCAGTGGCGGAGCCCAGCCACGTTGGTGCTTTTCCAATTCCACCCGTCCATCATTTTTGCTCCCACTAACACTCCCGCTCCATCTGATGTTGCTTGCCCTCCTGTCCTGCCACAAAAAAAAATTAACAAAGCCAAATAGCTCTCACGTTTGCAAGAGCTATTTGGCTTTGTCAATTTGTTTTTTAGCCATGTTGTACAGCAGCACGGCTGCTGTGCATTATGGTTGAAAGTAAAAAAAAGTGCTATAACACAGCCAGCATCGGCTGTGCAATATCTCTTCTTTTCAACCTTCAAACATGCTGCTGTATAACATTTCTAAGAAAAACTTGACAAATCCAATAGAGCTCATAACAGCGCAACATATTGCTTTGGCAATGCTTGTTTCTTTTTGATTAAGCACTCCATGAGAGTGTATGTGCTTTACATCTCCCTCGTGTACTTCTCTCACCCTTCACTACATGTTGTTCTTTTTCACCCATATTCTTCATCCTGCCTGCTCCATGTTGCGCTTGCTTTCTTTGCCACCTGCTCCACGTTGCTCTCGTACCCGTTGCTTCTCCTTCCCGCCCTGCCATCCATGTTGCTTCCATACACCCATACATGTTCCATCCCCGACTTGTGCCCTCCTTCTCTGTAACCCATTGCTTCTGCTACCCACTGACGTCCCCCGTGTTGCTTTTGTCCCTACGCCCTCCATTTTACTTCCCCATTCGCTACCTCCATATATGTCACCCATTGCTACTCCTCCCTAGCCCCAAATTCCTACACCCCCACCCGCACTCTCCATGTTGCTCTTCCCTTCCAGTTCTTCGAATGAACACTTTTGCATATTATTTTTTATTTACCTATCTGACTCAGATCAACATATAAAAAAATGTAAACAGCCACATCATAGGCATTTATTTTTTGTATTAAGCGATGATTCACTGCATCAGGGATCTTGTACAGTATGGCTAAAAACAATTGGCAAAGCAAATAGGTCTCAAAAGCAATACTTATTGACTTAGCCAATGCTTGTCCGTGACTGGTGCACTTAGTGTGACTATTTATAAAGTCCTTGCCACTACTTTTTCTTTTCTCAAGTGGAAGATTCGACAATTGCAAAGTGTTTTGAGATCAGTTGCACTTGATGTATCTCATCAAGTGAACCAAACTGTCACTAGAACTCCTTGTCAAACAATTAAGAATGCTAAGATGCACAATACACATAACTCACTCAAATGTTGATATCATGTGCAAACGTCGCACAGATGAGTAGTGATATATTTTGAATATTGCATCACAGACCTCAGTTAACCCATCTTGTTTGACACAAATAGTATAAACATTTTTATAGCCCGATATCTTATGTATAATACAGCAGGTAAATATACTAGAGAATGAATAAAATACTGCTAAACATACATCAATCAAATATATAAACCCAAGCCACTGTTAGGGTAAAGGGCCAGGTGGTTCTGCTACCGCAAGGTCTGGTAAGAGACAGCTTCAATACATCCACCAATGCTGATCATCTCACATTTCCTGGATATCCTAAAAGGCCAGACATGTACTAGCTATCTGGTTCACCTTGTGGGAATTTAAGTACAGAGTAACTAAGGTGTGTGCGAGAACATAGTTGTGGGAAGCAATTATTGGTCTATCTTAAACCTCAGTCTTTGAAACTATTTGATACTACATAATCTTCTGCCTCTGAACTCAGCAGGCACAGACCTAGACTTCTATAGCTGTGCTTCAAACAGAGGTCAAATGTCAGGCCTTGTCTTCGACTAATTGCAGATCATTCTTTTAACATGGGGATTGGTGTTTACTTTTCTTTCTCTGACTGCAAAGTGAGGGGAGTTTTTAAAGTGAACTTAGTGGCAAGCATGCTGGGTACATGGCGTGTGAAGGGACCAGCTTTAGAATGTCATTTTTTGTAACAAACAACAAAATGCAAATACCTATAAATGAACTGTACATATATTTTAGAATATATCAGCAGTTAGGAAAGCAAAAAATGAAGCCCATTTTTTTTTGTAATTCTGAAGTGTGATGGAAACAAAGATTTAAATAGGATCAACATAGTCAAGACACTTTACTTGATGATGCGCAAATGATAAAATATTCACTAAAACCTGATTTCTACATGTTATCATCTGTGTGCTAGGTAGGTTTATCAGTAAACTCCTGCATGTCTGTGCAAATGTAATGTCCATTTCAATAGAAATGTGCTGTCTTTAAATGCCAGTACACTACCACATGATGCTTTAGTAATATATGTGAAACTGTGTGTTTCAAAATGCACCACCAGCTACACACGTATCACTCTTGTGTTGAATAGATTTGGTATCAGTGTTTGTGAAGCTAAGATTTTTCAGAATCCCCATGACTTCAGTTATGTAACGTTGATGTTAGCACAACCACTATGAAAATTGTTCCTGCACCACTGGTGGAAAGATGCTGAACTATGACCCTAAGTTCACTTTTAAAAGAAACCATTGCAAGTATTCCCAAGCAAGACTCCACGTGAGCCTTTCAGTATTTTTTGCTGCAATGGTTTTCACTTCAGAAAGCCACTTTGACAGAGAATGTGCTAACTAGACATAATCATGCACAAACATCCCACTTGTGCATGACTTCCACACATAAATTGAGAAATATGGATGTGGCCTAATGCCCAGAGCTGCTGACTTTGAATTTGGGGAAACAGGTTCGAGTCCCGGCTTTGGCTCTGGCCAAATCACTAAGGACCTGATTTAGAGTTTGGCGGACATGTTACTCCGTCACAAATGTTGTGGATATCCCACCTGTTGAATTACAAGTGCACTATATCCTATGGCACTTGTAATTCGGTAGATGGGATATTCGTCATGTTTGTGATGGAGCAACCTATCTGCCGAACTCTAAATCAGGCCCTTAATCTACTGTGTTTAAAATAAAATGAATCTGGCCTTCTGTAATAAAATCTGGTGCTCATGTAAAGCGTCGCAATGCCCTCGGAACATGTGTCCTTCTGCTAAACACAACTCCTACTTCCCGTAGTACTGCTAAACCATTATCTACTGATGCAAATATAAAACCTCTATCCAATAGTCTATAGGCACAAGCTTGGAGACACATTTACATGATACACTCTCCACCAACCATACTCTGAATCAAATCACTCTATGCTATTATACTCTATGCCACTGTACTCTACACTACTCTATTCTGCTCTGCGTCACTGAACTCTACACCACTCTATTCTACTCTGCACCACTGTACTCTACGCCACTGAACTCTATACCACTGAACTCAAAGCCACTGAAATCGAACTCACTGAACTTTACGCCACTGCATTCTATGCCAAACTCTCTAAGCCACTCTAATCTACTCTGCATCACTGCACCCTACGACGCACTACTCTATACCACTGCACTCTACGCCACTTCACTCTACTCTGAAACAATCTACTCGACCACTGCAGTCTACACCACTCTATTGCACTCTGCGCCACTCCACACCACACCACGCCACTGCACTCTACGCTACTCTACACCACTGCACTCTATGTCACTTTACTCTGTACCACTGTATGCCACTGCACTCTACACCAGTGCACTCTACGCCACTCAACTCTACACCACTGCACTCAGCGACACTCTACCCTGCAGCACCGCACTCTCTGCCACTGTACTCTATGCCACTACTCTGTGCCACTATACTCTGCACCACTTTACTCTATGCTGCTTTACTCTACTCTGCACCACTCTACACCACACTTCTACACTCTATGCCAATGCACTGGATGTCACTCTAATCTACTGTGCACCACTGCACTCTGACACTGAACTCTATGCCACTTCACTCTACACCTCTCTGCTCTACTCTGCATCACTCTACTCTATGCCAGTTCACTCTACCTCACTCTACTATGCAACACTGCACTCTTCGCCACTTCACTCTACACCACTCCACACCACTCTACTATGCAACACTGCACTCTACGCTAATGTACTCTACAACACTACTCTATACCATTCCACTCTACCCACTTCACTCTACTATGAAACATTCTTCTCTACACCACTGCACTCTATGCCACTGCCCTTTACACCACTCTACTCCACTCTATTCTATGCCACTGCACTCTACACCACCAGCCTATGCCACTGCACTCTACCCTGCACCACTATACTCTACGCTGCACCACTAAACTCCATGTCACTCTACTTTGAAACAGTCTACTGTACGCCACTGCACTCCATACCACTGCATTCTCCGCCACTGAACTCTAACCCACTGAACTCTATGCCCCTGCACTCTACGCCAATCCACTCTAAGTCACTCTAATCTACTCTGCATCACTGCACTCTACGACATTCTATTTTATACCACTGCACTTTACGCCACTTCACTCTACTCTGAAACAATCTACTCTGCCACTGCAGTCTACACCACTCTATTGCACTGTGCGCCACTCCACACCAAGCCACTGCACTCTATGCCAATCTACTCTGTACCATTGCACTGTATGCCACTATGCTCTACTCAATGCCACTGCACTGTATGCCACCTTACTCTACACTGTTGCACTCTATGTCACTTTACTCTGCACCATTGTACGCCACTGCACTCTACACCACTCTACTCTACACCTCTGCACTCTACGATACTCTACTCTGCAGCACTGCTCTCTCTGCCACTGAACTCTATGTCACTCCACTCTGTGCCACTCCACTCTGTGCCACTCCACTCTGTGCCACTCCACTCTGTGCCACTCTACTCTGCGCCACTCTACTCTATGCCACTTTACTCTATGCCACTGCACTCTAGTCTGCACCATTCTACGCCACTCTTCTGCACTCTAAGCCAATGCACTCTGTCACTCTAATCTACTGTGCACCACTGCATTCTGACACTGCACTTTATGCCACTTCACTCTGTGCCTCTCTACTCTACTCTGCATCACACTATGCCATGCCAGTGCATTCTACCCCACTCTACTATTCACCACTGCACTCTTCACCACTGCGCTTCACACTACTTGACGCCACTACACTATGCAATCCTGCACTCTATGCCAATGCACTCTACGCCACTACTCTATACCACTCCACTCAACCCTGCATCACTCCACTCTATGCCACTTCACTCTACTATGAAACAATCTACTGTACGCCTCTGCACTTTACGCTACTCTACCACACTCTGTGCCACTCCACTCTACGCCACTGCAATCAACGAAGCACCACTCCACCCAACACCACTCTATTCTATGACGCTGTGCTCTACCCTGCACCAATATACTCTACTCTGCACCACTCCACTCTATGCCACTTCACTCTGTCACTCTACTCTGCACCACTGCTCTCCCTGCCACTGAACTCTACACCACTGTACTCTACATCGCAACATTCTACGCCGCTGTACTCTATGCCAATCCACTCTAACCATATCTGCACCACTGCACTCTACTCTATACACTGCACTCTATGCCACTTCTCTCTACTCTGAAACAATATACTCTATGCCACTGCAGTATACGCCACTCTATTCCACTCTACGCCAATCCACTCTCCGCCACTCCACACTGGGCCACTCAATGTTATGATGATGCACTCTATGCCATTGCACTCTACACCAAAGCACTCTACATCACTTTACTCAAAACCAATACACTATACGGCTCTATACCAATCTACTCTGCACCGCTGCCCTGTATACCACTATACTCTACAACACTGCATTCTATGTCACTCTACACCACTGCACTCTGTCACTTTACTCTGCACCACTCCATGCCATTGCACTCTACACCAATGCACTCTATGCCACTCTACTGTACACCACTGCACTCTACAACACTCAGCTCTGCAGGACTGTACTTTCTGCCACTGAACTCTATGCCACTCTACTCTATGCCACTCTACTCTGTGCTACTTAACTCTATGCCACTGCACTCTACTCTGTCCACTCTACGCCACTCTACTGCACTCTATGCCAATGTACTCCACACTACTCTAATTTACTGTGCACCACTGCACTCTGTGACACTACACTCTACACCACTCCAGTCTAGGCCACTTCACTCTGCACCACTCCACACCACTCTGCAACATTGCACTCTATGTCAATGCACTCTACGCCACTACTCTACTCCACTCTACCCTGCACCACTTCACTCTACACCACTTCACTCAACTCTGAGACAATCTACTCTATGCCACTGCACTCTGTCACTCTGCTCCACTCTGCACCACTCCAGTCTATGCCACTGCAATCAATGTTGTGCCACTCTACTCTATACCACTACTCTATGCGACTGTGCTCTACCCTGCACCACTATACTCTATCCTGCACCATTCTACTCTACTCTGAAACAATCTACTCTACACAACTGCACTCTATGCCACTGCACTCTAGCTACTCTACTCAACTCTACACCACTGCACTCTACACCAGTGCACTTTACTCAAAACCAAGCACCCTATGCCAAGGCACCAACACCAACTACTTTGCACCACGGCACTTTATGCCACTATACTCTACAACATTCTACTCTATGCCACTGCACTCTACGTCACTGCATGCTTTGTCACTCTACACCACTGCACTTTACGCCACTCTATTCTACTCTGCACCACTCTACTCAACGTCACTGCTCTCTGCACCACTCTACCCTGCACCACTGTATTCTGCAACACTCTAGGACCCTGCACTCTATGACCATGGACTCTGACACTCTTCTCTGCATGACTGCACTCTATGCCACTGCTCTCTATGCCACTGCACTCTACTCTGCACCACCCAGCTCCTCTCCACTCTACTGTACTCTACATCACTGAACACTCTACACCACTGCACACTACGCCACTGCCCTTTACACCACTCTAAGCTGTTGCTCCCAAGCAGGGTTTCCAGGGAGACAGACGACCTACTCCATGCGTGGCCTCTTCTGCTAGGGATTGTCACCCTATGACGCCATGCAGCGTTGTGGCTCTCAGAGTTATTAAGTGCAGGTTCAGCCAATGAAAGAGTGGTTCTCCGATTGGATATTCAGGGCCCCCACTCCACTACGACCAGGAGCACCAGTGCTCACTGCATACCAGGTGCCAGGGAGGCGCACAAACATCTTCATTGCCACAGAATCCAGGCCTCTAGGGTCTTGTGTGCATGGCTCCTAGAACTCACTGGCCCGCCCTCATGGGCTCCACAACACCCAGCATCGTTTGTGGCCTCCACGTTGGTGCAATTATTCCTGGGCTACCACAGACCTCCCCCATCACCCTTTCACGCACGGGTCGCGTGTTGGGTTCTCAGCTTGGGTACTCAGCTTATCAGCACAGGCCTCTGTTGGCACTCCTGAGGTAGGCCTTGTGCATCCCCATCATCTACTCAAGCAAGATAGGCCACTCAGCCCCGGAGGAGGACTCCTCAGCTTAAAGGCCTCACTCCTCTGAGACCTCGGGTGGCACGGGCCCGCCAGATCACTTCCTCTCACCTCCTTTCTCCCCAAGGGTCGGGCCTCACAGATTTGTAGTGTCCGCTCTGACGGGAGGTGGTGCCGCGCTACCACGGGTGGGTCACCCCTATCTGTCTCACCTACGGCCATGCAGGTGAGCCACACTGCACAGCCATCAGCTTGAACTGGGCGAGCCTTCAGTCTGTCTGGTCCCCGCAGGCTCACTGGGTGAGGTCCGCAGCCGCTCCTGGGGCTGGTCTCCCTCGTAATCCCCGGTGCTGAAACACCTAGTATGCAGGGGAGGGCCCCGATTCGACCACTGGTCGCGGAGGTCCCAACCGAGGGGCGCCTCTGCCCCAGTCTCATGGGCTTAGACCTCACCGCAACCGTGTCATGCAGCTGAAAATCTCGCCCGGACATTCGGTCGAGCTGGGCCTACTATGGTATCTGGCTTTCTGGGGGGGGGGGTATGCACACCCCGCGATGGGCAAAAGGGGGAGTTATAACGCCTGATAAATAGGATATCAAGGTATTCCCAAGCAAAATGTATGGTTATAAATGAGACCAAGACAAAAATAATGGAGGTTAATAAACACCCAGGGACAAAGTATAAGCACAAATGGTACCTCCAAAACTTGCAATTAGAGCAAGTAAGATCATATAAATATCTGAGTACTTTTCGACGATAAAGGATCATTCCATCCACACAAGGTTGATATGCACAGGAGAACTAACACCTTATTGACAGCATTCAGAACCTTGCAGAAGTCCCTAGGGGGACCGAGTTACCTACCGGTTCTAAAAGTAATATCGGCAAAATTATTACCAACGCTAACGTATGGTAGTGAAGCTCTGTGCGGTAAAGACTCTATAACCATTTATAATGCCGTGACAAAAAACTTCAAATCACTTTTTCACCTACCACATCGCCTGCCCAAATTAGATTTGAATTTGGGCTAACTAACCAGCTAATTGCAAGGAAATGCCAATTCATAAAAGTCTGGAAAAGAATTAAAATGGATAATTTAAATCAAATGTCCAATTTAAAATGGCAGGAAATACAAACAAATCAGAAATCTCAATTTTGGAAATATTTACAAGCTGCCTTAGATGAATATTCAGCGCATACGATTTGGGACATGCTTATAACTACAGAAACATTTAAAAAATCTATTAATAAAATAAAAAAACATCTATTGCTGTATAAAGATAAAGACTTTCTTGAAAAAAAGAATGCATGCATGGTCACTAATGAACGGGTATGCATCAGTGAAAGTTCAATCATATTTAGAAACCCCTGGGTCTTCAAAGCTAAAAAACATATTTTTTAAAGTACGTTTTGGCCTTTTCCCAGGATCATGTCATGCAATGCCATGGCTTCGAACAACAGAACCGATGCCTTGCCGTTTATGTAAAATCGGAGAAGAGAACATTATTCATTTGCTTTGTATATGCCCAAATTTGAAGGAAGAAAGAAGAACTATACTTAAGTGGCATTTTAACACCCGCGGAATACGGACATGTAGACAAGCACTTATAAGATGTCTACAATCAGACGACATAGCTTTGAACTCAGCTTTTGTAAAATTTATATTAATGATATGAAAGAGATTAGATTCGTAAAACTAATCTGCGAGATAACACAAGACGTATGTAATACCTAATTTGTATTATGAGGTATGCGTTATTGAGTGTCGCTATATTTTATATGATGGATGATTTTGATCAACTTATTAATGTATGTTTTTTATCCTGAAGTCATATTTTTATCACTAAATATATTTGATACAATATGAACTATTGTTTTTTATATATTGTAAGATTTTAGATAATCAAACAAATAAAAATTGATGATGAAAAGGGGGGTATTGCACTACGGATGATGCAGGATACAGGCTGGGCCAAGGCCGGAGCACTTGTTCACATATCTGCTCCTGTCGCCATGTTGGCCACGCCCTATACAAAATTTTATTATAAAGAGAAAATCTTTAAGTACAACATAAATGTAAATAAAAATATTAAAATATTTTTTAATTAAATGAGCCATCTTTATTATCATCATATAATGGTACAAGAAATTTGAAGAACAGAGATAGTTTAAATGTTTTAAAGAATAAACATTTTACTTATAAATGTTTTGAACACGTAGTTTTCATTTTTTATAGTAAAAAATAAAGTTAAAGTTTGTTGTTATAGCACAGTTTTCAAAAATATTTGTGAACTTTAAATAGCACAATAAAAGTAACTTTTATACGTTTAAAATGGTTTTATATATTTATAATATGTTGCCAGGATAAATCAAAATGAATATATTTTTTTCCTCCATTGAATTGAATGTAATAAAAATCTTTTTTTATTTCCAGTTTTCCACCATTTTGTTTACCATTAAGTTCATTGGATAATGTTTTTTTTATTCTTTAATTTGAAGCAGTCATCAAGGATAGCAATTGTGGGCATCTGGTTTTTCATTTCAGGCAAGGACACCTATTATTTTACTACTTTGATCTATTGGTGTGCTATATGGCTATTTTAAAGTGCTGGGCTTGGATTCAATGTCTATGTTAGTTAGGGTTAGTAGATTATTGGTTAGCGTTTCGGACTTGTGTAGGCTTGAATGCTTATTTTGTTTTCTGCTAGGATTTTATACATATGTTACAGTATTAATAGCGTGTAGGTGGTTTATATGTTGTGATTTTGGCTCTTTGAAGTGTTTTATGCGTGGGAATGTTTGATTTTGTGTTTCAGATATACTCAATCATCTTACAAAGTAGATCTTTCTATGATGTTTGGCTTTCTTTTTATTTAATGAAAATGGTAAACATTTCTTCAAATTTATTTTACTATTTCCTTTCTGGTGTCTGAAGCATTTAAAAAAAACATTTTCAGGCTTTGAGTATTCAGGTTTTGATATGGAGTTTTTCTATGGAATACTACCCTTTTGAGAGAGGATTCTATTTTTGCTGGAATGTTTCATGAACTTTTAACTGTTTAGTGGATATTTTCCCTTGGTTTTCTTCAGCTACGAAGCTCAAAGAATGTGTATATTATTATTCAAATTTTATTGATATATTTTTGTTGATGATATTGTTCGTTGGGTATTGTTTTAAATTAACAATGTATAAATTGACCATTTTTAGATACATCTTTAGCTATAAAGTGTGATGTTTTTAATATGATATGTATTTTTTTTGATATTCCTAAAAACCTTTTTGGTTGAAATGGCGTACTGCTATATTATTTTGTGATAGTGTTTTTACTATAGATTAGAAATGTGTTTTGTTCTTGGTAATGTTTTATTTGGTGTAGATGATATTGCCTTTTAAAAAAAATTAAATAAGTTTAACATTTTGTACATACTTTCATTTATTTGATTTCATTCTGGTATATGTATTTTATTTGCCTAAAAGTGATAAAAATATCACAAAATGGAATAAAATAAATTGATATAATTTTGAAATTATTATTGAAAACACATTTTTATTTTTGAATGGTAAAGTTTATTTTTGTAGGTTTGTGGTGTTGTTCGCAGTGTAGGATATATTAAATTGTATGCAATGGTTTCTAAGTCAACTTCACAGTTGTTTTCAAATGACTGTACTTTTTGGGATTGCATTTCATATAACTGTGTACTTTGCTTTAAATGTTTGGGTGTAGTTTAAATTTTGGTAGGTATATTCTTTTTTAAGTATCTTGATACATTGAAACAGAGTAGGGTGATTCCTTCCAAGTATGCCTTTGAAGGAGTTGTGCCACCCTTCCACTGCATTGTTTATTTTTGCTTCCTGGTTTAGTATGCTGTCATAGACCTTCCACCATGGAATGTGGAAATGGGGCTTGCACTGATTCCCTGAATGGTATATAGATCCAACCAAGGTGTCCTCAAAATTGCCCAGAAACAGACTTAAAAACATTTTTTGATTTTGGTGAGTGACACGTATCAGTCAGAGTGACGGAGGACTTTACATCCGCCACTTCAAAGAACTAATGCCCGCTAAATTTAGAGATCACCGATGCCCCAAGAGGGATCTCTGTACCTTCAGAGGAGCCACTGTCACTGTACAAAATGTTTGGTGAACAGCTGCTCTTGGTTTTGATGGCCATCCACCAAACCTTTTGTTTTTCGAAAACAAACTGCCAAAGTGGAAGTTTGTTTTTGAAAAGCAAATAACTAATGATGCTAATGCCATAGATGTTTTTCCCCTGGGAGTGGGGATACTTTCCTTTGGTCCATGACTACCAGGGTTTTCCTGGTGGTGAAGGACAGAAAGAAAACTACCAAACTATCCTCTATAAATGCGGTGGGAGGTCTGATGGCTCTACCAATAGCAACTGGAGTATACGTTTTCTGATATCATGGACAGTGAGTGTACCGCAGTTGGTAAATTGACAGTACATCCGTCTTAGAATTCATCAGGCAAACGAAGGGTTTGGTGTCAGAGTACCCACCAACCTCTACTTCTGGCCTTTGTTTGTCTTTATTGTTTCTAAAATTGTGAGTCAAGCAATAAATCATAGTGCTTAGCTACCTCATTAGGAGGTACAACGTCTAAGGCTGTGAATTTTCAATTCAAAAAACAAATTCACTATTTGGTGCGTAGTCTGTAATGAGAGTGGATTTTTGGAGGTATCTCCAAAGAGTACTATTAAAAAGAAAATAGCATTCTTGAAATTGTGTTCCTGTGTATATCTTTTAAAATTCTTTGGGTCATTAGTTATTAAAATTAATTACAGTTTTTTTAGGAATATACTTTTGGTTGTATTATTGAGAGGTAGTTGTGATCGGTGTTACTTTGTTTTCAAGGGGTGCATAAAGTAACAGTATTGTAGTGTGTTGAGACTGTTGTTGATGGATGGTATATATCTGGCTAATTGGTAGTGGGTAGTATTTAAATGACCACCCATTAACCAGATGTTACATATTTTTAGGCTTAGTATATTGTTAGATGTGCTGAAACTGTATTATTTTCTCAATGTTTAAATTGTCATACACAATGACATCCTTGTTTGTCTGTGTTTTTCTAAGGTGGGCTGGGTTGCTGATATCTGCAACTCTTTTAGGTGCAGGCGTAGCCTGTCTTTCTGCTCTTGGTATTTGGCCTATTACCCTCTTTAAATTAGATGTAGAAGGAATCTCTCCTATAACTTGTATGTAAATTTTTGGTATATAAGTTTAAAATATTGTCCCTGTTGGTGAAGAGGGACTTTTGGATGATTCCTTTAAATCTTGGACAATTTCATTTGGTCTCTATTTTAGCCACCTTTAGTAGATAACTGTGTTCTTTTATATTTCTACATTGTCATTTGCTGTTGTAGCAGAACCACAATTTATTTGAGTAATATTTTGTACATTTCAAATTGATACTCTCATTGGTTGAGCTTTCTTTAGTATAGGTGTGACCCATGTATGATACTATTGGTTTGTATTTGTGAGATGTTGTGTAGGTTGCTTGATTAGACATTATACAATTTGTGAATGATATAAATATGAAAAAGATACTTTTAAATTTACATGTTTAAAACAGTGTGTTTTTACTCTACAGTTCTTTTACATTTTTATATAATAATAATTTTCTTTGTCTTTTTCCCATGTGATATGCTCTATTTTCTCTGCTCTGTTTTTCTCTGCTTTTTGATGTTGTAGGTGTTTTATTTTGTTGAAGTTTGTATTGGTAGTATAATATTTAAAAGTAATTAATTTGAAAATATACTTAAATGTATTATTTAGGTGATTTAAAATAAATACCTCAATTCCAAAGCTCCTGTTGGGCCCTCAATCCCACGAGGTGTAGCTCTCGGGTGGAAGAGCACACCAGCCACAAGAATAAATCCCAGAAACAGTCACATACAGAGCTCACTCAGGGCAGTACAGAATGTAGCAAATGTAAATGAAAGTTTTAATTCTATTAAGGACATGGAGGTGAGATTTATGCTTAAACTTTCTTTACTGCCACTCACAGCAGCCAATAAACATGAGCTACAATACCCATTAGGCATGTAAAACAAAACTACAGAAAACATGTGACCCATACCGTCCAACCACGTCTCTATAAACTGCATACATGCTCCTGTCACAGACCTACTTCCTCTTTCGTTGCTTAAGAATGCAGTGATGACTGGTGGCAAGATAATCATTCCTTGTGAAATTATCCATCTGTCCTTTAGTTACTGCTTTTGTCCTCTGGAGCTTTAAAGCAAACAAAAGGATCAGAAGGTGTCTGTCCATAGAAAGGTATTAACACTTGTAATGCAGACTACAGTTTATAACTGAAACAACATGTTTTAATGTCATCTTAAAACACACTTCAATACTAGAAATTGGCCCATAATGCAAGATGTACTCATTACAATTGTAATCAAAACCATTCCTTGCATAGCACAATCTTCATGAAGGGAGAGAAGAAAATTCAGCAGCAGCTCCTCCACTATGGCGGAGGAGCGTCACCTCCCCCCCTTTCCAGCAGCGTAAAGAAAAGAAAACGATAATAAACCGTGGTTTATTATCATTTTATTTTGTATCCCGGAGTCTTGGGGGCGGTGCCAGTGGGATAACAGGCACCCACGGGGAGTGGTATGCACTGTTACCAGTGCGCATGACAGTTTAGCCAGCCGTTTCAGGCTGGCCAAACCATCATGCACACTTTTCATGTTCTCCATATGGCTGCATACAGCCTGGGTGGAGAACATGCCCAGGCTCCCAGTCCCTGGTTGAGCACCAAACCACAGGGCTCAGACCAATCACAACGCTGCACTGCAGCGTTGTGATTGGCTCAGAGGAGTTTGGGTGCTTCCTGCTTCCGGCCGGAGCAGAGCAATGACGAGAAGAGACACAGCAGCTAAGGCAAGGAGGTAAGTTTACATTTTTTTTACTACCCCTCTGATGCTCCCTCTCCCACACACCCCCTCTCCGTGCCAGCCGCCATTAGAAAAATTACCCATTTTCAGGTGGGATAATCCTTGCTTCCATGTTCGTAATAGAATTGAAACTTTCATATAGCTTTGCTAGGAAATGTTTCCTTCTTTGACAGGACCCGGAGGCTCAAATTATGCTAGTTTAAAGCTTACTCAGCACCATTATGGCCATTCCTCAAATCGGTTTGAAGTAAAACTTCCTGAAAGTGGAATCCGATGACCAATTGACTGCCCTAAAGATATCTTCTACTCTGGTCCCTAGGAATAGGGCTTTGGAGGACATTGCACTCCTGGTGGAATGGTCGCCAAATGAGGAGGTGTCGATCCTGTTGCCTGATTCACTAATTTTACCCAATTAACTAGGGTTTGAGAGGATGCTGCCTTATGCAGTTTAGTAAAAGAAATGAGAAGTTGATTGTTCCCCCTCAATCAATCAATCAATCAATCAATCAGGGCTCTGGACATAGTCTCTTATTCCCTCAGATACCTAGCTATGCAGAGTTGAGGGTTATCCGGGAAGGCATGTTAGGTCACTGTGCATGTGTTGACTTTTGTGCACCTGGCAATGGTAAAAGAAACACCATTTGGGGAAAAGGATCAACCTGAGAGGTCCAAGGCCCTCATACCTGATACCCTTTTACACAAAACCAGACACAATAACATAGTACGTTTTGCAAACAGCTGTTTACATGAAGATCAGAATTATCAGGCCAGTTGCTGAGAAGTTGCAACACTTGGTTGACATCCCAAGTCCTGGAGTATCTAGGAATAGGTGGAAGCGATGACCTGATGCCTCTCAACAGTCTACATAGTAGGGCATGAGAGCCGACTGGGTTGCTCGCTAATGGGGCTTGCCCCGCTGAGATCGCTAACTAGGCTAGGAAATTCCCCACCAGGGCAAAGTCTGCCCCCATGAGATCTATTTGTCTCTGTAGCCCATGTGGAGCAGTATTGCTTGTAAGTGCCCTATGGCCAGGATTGCTGGATGAAAAGAGAAATCTTCTATGAAAAGCCTTGCAAACCCCAGCATTTCCTGAAAGGTGCCACGCCATCAGGCAAAGGAGGTAGTCCATGATCATAGGGTGGAGGTTTCTCCTGAGCCCCCTAAGGATCTATGGGTGTGTCTGAATCTGCACCGGTAGGTCGGAAGCCAGTTCCAGAAGTAACAGGAACCACAGTTGTGATTTCCAGATTGGAGTGACCAGACTCTTCTCCGCCTGATGATTCCTTACATGGTCCTTACATGGTTCACTACTCTCGCTATCATTGTAAAAGGGGGAAAGGCATATTTGAGAACTTCTCTCCAATCCTGAAGAAAGGCGTCCACTTGTGCTGCTGTTAGGTTCTGCCTCCAGTTGAAGAATAGTGGTACTTGTGCATTCAGTCAGGATGCAAACAAATCCCTGACCGAGACTCTCCATTTAAGACACAAATGTCAAAAAACCTGGGGGTTCACCACAGTGTTGGAATGGCCCAAAAGGTGGATGGCAGTCTCTTGTATCTCCTGCTGCCGGCAGTAGTACAGAAATCCCTGGCAATCTCCATCAACAACCTTAATCTGGTGCCCCTCAGTTTGTTGACGTACTGGACTGCTGACATGTTGTCTAGCCTCAGTAGCATTGAGCATCTGACTTTACCCCTTGCCCCTTGAGTTTTCTTGATAGCAAGCAAACCTACTAAGAGTTCCAAGCCATCGATTGCATGGACAGCTCTTCTTGTGACCTCTTACTTCCTGTGGAAGTACTTCCGGAACACACTCCCCAACCCCAGAGGTTGGCATCCGACTCTATGACCACGTCCGTGGCTGAACCGAAGATGGCACGGTCATTCCACGCTTCCATGTGGTCCAGCCATGATGGCATCTCCTTTCTGTCCTCCTGGGTGCGAAAGACCTACTCTGCGTAGGAGATCCCTTTCTGAAGGTTTTAGTACAAAAAATAGAGAGGCAACTGCAACACATATTGAAGAACACATTTAACAATAGACATTGAACATTGGATAAATGTTGTTGGGTCTTGATTGTTGATACAATTGTTTCACTTTATTATGCATTTCCAAAAGAGCGCAGCCAACACGTTTCACCTTACAAAGGCTTTATCAGGGCTGCAAACATGAAAAGACATGTGTACATCAACATCACATCAAACACATTTAAAAGCTATTAACAAAAGACTGGTGAAAATACACACATTTGTTAATTACATTCAGGACAGTTATATGACAAGTTCCTCAACCCACAGTACTGTGAACTAATGCAACAGCCGCTTGCAGCCACACAGACGCCACCAGCAGCAGCCTTGGGGGGGACTCAAAGCCTCACAACTCTTTGCGCCAGGAGGCGCCTTGCGACGCATTTCCCGTGCCCGGAGGCGCTTAAAGTCTCTTCGCGGCTCCCGCAGCACGGGACGTGTGCGGGCGTGCTTGGGCTGTGCCCGGGCAAAGCCCGGGCCGATCTGTGCCCGGAGGAGGCTGGGCTGGGCCACTTCTCTTGGTTTTCATGATTTGAACTTGGGGACCCCTGGTCTAAGGCATAGTTCCGTGAAGCTACGTGAAGGTAAAATATTTTATCTATTGTTCTTAGTTGCTATTTTTTATTAAGTCTATCTGTACTATGGGGAAACCGAAGCCTACCCTCACACCAAAGTCAATGGACACAACACTGGATGGCTATCTACAAAAAGCGGTTGGGGCGCTA
Source organism: Calotriton arnoldi (assembly GCA_963921515.1). NCBI lineage: Eukaryota > Metazoa > Chordata > Amphibia > Caudata > Salamandridae > Calotriton > Calotriton arnoldi. The sequence continues at coordinate 1,809,025 of CAWUFW010000604.1, read as the reverse complement.
ACTAAGGAGATAGAAATTGCTGAACGTAGACTTTCTTTAGCTCCTTGTTTAACCACATCTGTCCCAACTGACTGTCAAATAACCAAATTGGAATCAGTTGCTGAACAGAGGCCGCAACCTCCTTTATCCCCTACTGTAATCATTTCGAGCCAGGGTGTTTTACATATCCCCAATGAAGGAATTGACTCTCTCACTTGTCCAGTGGAGAAACCTACTGTACCGCAAGTCGCAACTGGAGGAAAACGAAAATGAATGGACCTTACAGAGGTTGACTGTAAATTAAAAGGCCATTCTCCAAGAGTCAAACGAACTAAGCAAACTCATCTAACTGGGAGTATCCCGAGGACCCGGCTGGGAGGTGGGAGAGTTAGTGTATCAAAAGAATTGGATAGCAATGGTGATAGTAATGTTGATAAATTGAGTAGAATTGTACACGAGGCTCTGACACCCATCCTAGCTAGATTAGCCAGCATCGAAGAGCAGCTTGCTCGAGTCCTGACGGGCCTAGATAATATTTCGGTTCCTGAAAAACAGATTGATAACGCCACCTGCCTAAGACGTTCTAACCTAATTAATATTACTCCTAGTGCCCCGCTGAGTCGATTGACTGTCCCTAGCACAATACCTGCTGTAAACAGCCAGGTTCCTTGCACAGAGCCTCTTTCAAATAACGTCAGTAACAACCCTGCGGTTTTAGTAGGTCAAGACCCCATCATGGCTAGGAACCCTGCTAGGATCAACACAAGGCCTGGTCAGGGGGTCATAAATCAACCAAGTTCAGTTATGACAGATAGGGGTGGAATATCACAAGGAAACGCAAATACAAATGGCACAGCTTACGACCAAAAGAGGGTCCCCTGTTTGGCCTTTGGTCAGCAAGAAACATGTCAAAGCCTTGTTAACAAATCGGCTCACTGGTGTTTTAAGAAAATCTTGCCGAAGATAAATTGGTTGGAAAAAATTATTATGGCTAGGCGAGTGAGCTGGTTGGGTCACACAACTAAACGTGGGTGTGGGGATTGTGTTGTCCTTAACTTTAACAATGCATGGTGTGTACGTCTTGCCCTAACGCACCTTAAAGACTCATATGGTGAGTCGATTGAGGCTCACCCCTTGGTTTTTTTTTATCCTCCACACTTTAAACACATGGGGAGAAAACAGTCTTTGTGGCCGGATTTAAGTGCACATCTGCTTACTCAGCCTCCTCTATTTAGCCACCCAAACCGTTTTGATGTCCTTTCTGGGCTCTCAGAAATAGACTGACTAACTGGGTATCTCAGTCAACCAGATGCCATGGCGAGAATAGAACTGCCACATAGTGCTCAAGGGAGAGGGCCCAATATGGATGAACTGACTAATAGGGATTGTGGAGACCCTTTTGAAATTTCCTCCCCTAAAATAAATATTAATAGAAAGAGTCAAGATAAATTCGAAAATTGTCCCCCCTGCCACAACCTAATTTTAGATGACACCCCAGCTAGGGAGAATTCGGACCTTCCTACTACTATAACTGAACAAGTCATAAATAATGAAATTACGGGGTTGGGTAAACAGGGTCACAATAAGCCTCTACTTAAACTCATTTCATGGAATATAGCAGGTATTCGCCCCAAACTGACCGATGAGGTATGGCTAAAATATATCAGAGGTTTTGACTTAATCTGTCTCCAGGAGACGTGGTATAAAAAAGACATCATGTTGAATGGTAATTGCTCCTACACAGTCCACGCATTACCCTCGCCAGCAGGGAGGGCAAAAGGAGGGTTGGTTTTGTTAATTTCGGTCAAACACGAGGCCATAAAAATTACTGTTGTTGGCACATCTCCCTGGTTCCAATTAATTCTGATTTCTAACATCTTACAGGTTAAGTTACTAGTGGTGAACTTGTATTATAATATTTTTAACCATAATAATTGTCAGGTTATTGAGGCTTTACAGGCAGAAATTAATAACATTTCTGGGAAATGGCAACCATTATGTATTCCTTGGGTGGGTGATTTTAATTGTTCTATTTGCCCCCATAGCATTGGTCACGCCTGCGGGATGTTAAGTGTAGAGGGACAGCCTCTGTCGCATTTCATTCACTCCTCTCAGGGTGAGGCCCTAAATTCTATTATTCTGGAGAATGATCTGGGCCTCATTAATGACTTAGCTAGTAATTCCTCAATACAGTGCCCAACTTACGTTGGTGGAGGTAGGGAAAGTTTTATTGATTTTATGTTTATTTCACGGAAGTTCTTGCCACTTATCAGAGACTTTGAGGTGGAGCCAAACAGCGCGAGTGATCACAATCCCCTCATAGCGTCCCTTAGTATAATAGCCCAGACAGGGAATGTAGATGGATATCAAGTCCATTTTAATTCCAACAAAGGGGTAAGACTCAACTGGAATAAAGTAAACCCCTCTGAATTTGAGGCAAAAACCGTTATAACTAACTATGACTTGATTATGAGGTGTTTATCCCATGAGTTGCCCCCAGCCGAGATTATTCGGGAATTTGAACTGATTTGCTCCGATGTAGCCAAAAATGTGACTAAATCAATTAAGTTTAAGGACCTCCCGGAGAAAAGGTGGTTTAATGTGGAATGTTCAAGAGCCCATAAAATTCTAAAGCTGGCATTGCACGCAAGTCCTCGAGATAGGGCTCAAATTAAACATGCTCGGAAGGCTTATAAAAGTATAGTCAAGCAGAGGAAAGAAGAACTGAGGTGCCTAGCCTGGGAAGACTTGGAGAGAGCTAGTTCCCTCAAGGACTCAAGGACTCGAAAAGCCACTGTTTAGTGAAGAGGTGGGCAAAATGGATTCCCTGATTTTGGAAGACGCCTGGGAAGCTCACTATGCGGCTATATTTAACCCTAATGGCCGGCAGCTCGAGGTACCCAGTGAGGATCTGCCCCTATTTCTTACCTCGGCCTTTTATCTAACCGCGTCAATTTCAGTAGCTGAGGTTGAGGAAGCTATGGCAAAAGGAATTAGCATGAAAGCTCCCGGTCCGGATGAAGTGCCATTAGACCTTTTTAAAAGTAATCCTAAGCTGTGGGCCCCATTATTTTATTTTTTTAATAAATATTTTTATTTGCATTTTAAACCACCAAAAAACAATAAGCATGTCACATTTGGTTACAGTCGTGCAGAGACATTTATGTACAATCCACATCATAAAAAACTCCACCTCCTCCCTCTTTCGGGTTGTGTAAATCTGCAGTCCCCCAGCAATTATTGATTCTTGCAAAGGCCTCTCCCACACCGTGCGTCTTCCCCGAGGGTCTGAAAAACAGGCCCACTGGCCACCTCGGCAGAGATACAGCATGGCCCCAATCAATGGCTGGCTAGTCGGCTCCCAGCCCTCCATCCATTCCATAATATGTTCTCCATCTACCCCATACCCTACAGAACTTTCGCGGGCACCCTCTCGCTATGTACGTGACCCTTTCTGCCGCCATGTACATATCCATCCCCATCTTCCACTCTCGAAGCTGGGGAGGTAACGTCGCCCCCCAAGTGCGGGCCACGTCTCGTTTTGCTACCACTAGCGCCAACATTGCAAAAATAAGCTGTGGGTGGCCCAAATCTACATCTCCGGGTATGCCCAATAGTATGAATTTGGGGTCTAGGGGTAGTGTTTCGCCAAGAACTTTGCCCAGTTCTCCCAATACTAGTTCCCCAGTATGTCTGGATGATGGGGCAGTCCCAGATAGTATGATAGAAGTCCCCCTGCGGCTGTCTGCATCTCATACAATTCGGGTCGCTGGCTCGGCCCATGCGATGGAGTCGGGCCCTGTCATAGTATACTTTGTGTAATATTTTATATTGGATAAGTCGGAGGCGGGATTTAATGGCCACTTCCCTGTGATGCATCAGAGCCGCTTCCCAGTCAATGTTTTCTAACGTACCCAGGTTCTGTTCCCACGATTCCCTCAGCTTCCCCAGTCTGTCTGGCATGTTGTTATTCAGGGTCCGGTATGTTAGAGAGACTGCCTTGTTGAATACCTGTTCCTGCAATAGGCGTCCCTCCAGCGGTGCATATTCCGGCAGTGGAGAGGAGAGCGAGCTTTCGGCTGACCAAGCATGTCTTAGCTGCGCATATTTAAAAAATTGGGAAGTGTGTAGTCCTAATTCTGTCACTAATGCCCTGAAACTTTTGAGTTCTCCCTTGGCCACTACGTCCCCTATGGTGGAGATGCCTATGGCATCCCATCCCCCAAAGCCCCTAAGTTTGTGGAGCTCCTTCAACCAGAAGCAGTGCCAGATTGGCGTCTGCTTCGTTGGTTTGCGTGCCCAGCCCAGTATCTTAGTCGCTCTGTCCCAGACTTCTAGTGTGACTTGTGTGGCCGGGAGTAGGCGACCTTTACCTCGCCCCCCATATATGAAATATAGGCATGTACGCTGTGTCATGGTATCTCTCTCTAGTCTATAAGTGGGGTGGTCTGCCGAAGCATGTATCCATTCTTTCACCGGTGTCAGATGTTCCGCCCAATAGTAAGCCTCAATATCTGGCAGGGATATCCCCCCATTATATTGGTTCCGCTGTAGCGTGGTCAGCGCGACCCTCGGTTGCTTCCCGAGCCACAGCAGGGAGCGCAATTCCGTGTCTATCACCCGGAATGTCTGCCTGGAGAGGGGGAAATACTCATTTTGGAGGGCATATAGGAAGCGGGGCAAGGTGATCATTTTAAACATCGCCGCCCGACCAAGGATCATAAGTGGGAGTGCTTTCCACCTCAACGCGTCGGCAGCAAAATTAGTTATGACCCGCTGTATATTATTCTGATACGAGAGTTTTCTGTCCGCGGTGAGATAAATCCCCAAATACGTGAACCCCATCTGTGCTACCTGAAGGGCCCCAGGGAGAGAGAGCCAGGCCTCTAAGACTCTTGGACTATATATGACCGATTTGTGCCAGTTTATGGCATATCCCGAGAAGGATCCATATCTGCCCATGAGCCCAAACAGGGCGGGGATTGTGTCTTTCGGTCGGGTAACATATAATAAGATGTCATCTGCATAGAGTGAGATCTTTTCTTCCCCCACGTCAGTCGGGGTGATTTGGAACCCTCGTATCTCCGCTCGCTGCCGAATCTCGCATGCCACTATTTCTATTGTGAGGGCGAAAAGTAGGGGGGACAGCGGGCAGCCCTGCCGGGTCCCCCGTCTGATGGGGAAATCTTCGGACAGTTGTCCATTAACCTTAACCCGAGCATGAGGATCCGCGTACAGGAGGCCTATCCAGTGTCGAAATTTGGGGCCAATACCAAACTTAACCAGAGTAACCTCTAGAAAAGGCCAGTGCCAAACGCTTTTTCAGCATCTAAGGAGAGGAACATATGTGGGTCTTCACGATCCTGCACCTCCATGAGCAAATTGTGGGTCCTGCGCAAGTTCAGTCTAGTCGCCTGACCCGGGAGGAAACCCGTCTGGTCCCGATGCACCAGGGTAGTGATGACCTGGTGGAGACGGAGAGCCAGGATAGTCGCCAGGAGTTTGACCTCTATGTTGAGGAGGGAAATTGGGCGGTAGGAAGCGCAATCTTCGGGGGGTTTCCCCGGTTTGTAGATGGGGATAATCGTGGCCATTCGGCGATCCAGAGGTAGGACACCTTCCTGTGCCGGATCTCGGAACACCTCCAAGAGGTGCACTGCCAAGAGGTCCGCCCCCTTCTTAAAGAATTCCGCAGGGAATCCGTTCGGGCCCGGGGACTTCCCAGGACGCAATTTAGCTATCGCGTCCTTAAGTTCGTCGACCGTTATGTCCGATTCCAGTCCTTCCCTCCCATCGTCACCCAAAGACGGGGTCCGGATAGTCTCCAGATATGCTAAAATCTCCGACGGGGCTCCCAGCTCCCGGGCCTCATAGAAGTTCTGGTAGTAGGAGGCGAACGTCTGAACTATCTGTGCGTCCCCCGTCTGCATCCTACCCTGGGGATCTACTACTTTCGCCACCCACCAGGCTTCCACTTCCTTACGACTAAGCCAAGCCAATAGTTTTCCAGATTTATCCCCCACATCATACAGCCTATGGAGGGTCGCCTGTGCCTGTACTTTAGCCTCCTCTGTCGCTAAGGCCCTGTAGTGCTGTTGTGTGTCTGACAGTTGTCGGAGAACCTGTGGGTCTTTGCATGTAAGGTAGCGCTGTTCCAGGTCAAGAATTTGAGTCTCCAATGTGGCTAGCTCCTCTTGTGCCTTCCGCTTCTCCCAGGCTATTCGATTTTGGGCCCTATCACGAAGCACCACCTTGTATGCCTCTCACAGTATGACGCCCGACTGTACCGATCCCAGATTTTCGGCGAAATAGACTTTCGTGTCAGCCCGGAGTCCCTGTAACACCTCTTTGTTCTGCAAATCCCAGGCCGATAGCCTCCAACTCCCGCGTCCTGCCCGGGACTTCCCCCCCACCTTAACAAACAGGGGTGAGTGGTCAGAAAGTCCACGGCCCAAATATTCTTCCTCGTAGATATTCTCAAAAGCATCCCGAGGAAGCAAGACATAGTCTAGTCGTGAGTGAACCCTGTGCGCCCCAGAATAATACGAATACTGTCGTTCGTCTGGATGTAGATGTCGCCACACGTCCACCAAACCCAAAGTGCCTGTCAGTCGAGCCAATTGTGTAGTCGGGGGGGGTGGGTCGGCGTGATCCCCGGAGCGGTCCTTGGGGATGGACATTACATCGTTAAAATCGCCCCCAATAATATGCATGGTGCCCGGTGTCCCCAAGAGGATGTCAGTCACCCCATGTAGAGTCCTTGCCTGTAGCTTTGGAGGGGCATAAACTGATATAATAGTGACCTTCCGTCTCCCCCATGTGCCTGTCACTCCCACGTACGTTCCCTGGGGGTCCGTCCACGTGCGTGTCACCTTATAAGGAGGGGACTTTTTAATCAGAATGGCTACACCCCGAGAACCAGAGGTGTACCCCGCATGCGCTAGGACCGTGTAGGCTCCCCTCGCAAGAAACCCACATTTCGTGCCCCTAAGGTGGGTCTCCTGTAGGAGGACCACGTCGGGGCGAACCCGTTTTACATATGAGGACACCAGCTCTCTTTTAATTTTATCCCCCAGGCCATTCACGTTCCAAGTGAGCACAGTGAAGGGGCTAGTCCCTGACTCAATCACGGGGTGCCTGTGAGCAATTACTGGACACATAAGCATGGGTGGCTATGTTATGCCCCGAGTGGGGGAAGTGGATGATTGTGCACGCTTTTGTAAATTTGTGACTGCTGTGCAACAAAACATAACAAAATAAAACAAACCATGTAATGAGAAATGTTGAATACCCCCCCTTCTCAACCCCCCACCCCACCTCCCTCCTCCCCGATGTCGCATCCCCTGCCAGGCGCTCGAGGATAAGCATTAGGGTGGCGGAGGTCTATCGCCCTCCCCAGACCCAACTTACGCCCAGAAGTTCCCAGAAAAAGAGTCTCCCCCAAACAGTGGAGGTCCAAAGAAAAAGGATCACTGCGTTAAGAAAGGAGAAAGATAAACAGATAAAGAAAAAGGCTCAGAAGAGCGAAGAAGAAATAGAAGAGAAGGGCTGCAAGGAGCCCAAGTCCGTGACTGCTCCAGGCCTCTCGCCCGCAGTACGATGTAGGACTTCAACCACTCCGCAGGTTTCAGCAGGTGGAGCAGCAAGGGGGGAGTGAGTGTCCAACAGGCATACTCCGGAGTCTCAGTCTGTTTCCACGGTCAACCTCACAAGCCCATGTACACGAGTGCGAGTCCGGTGGTTCCCCTTGTGAAGCCAGGGCGTCTGTTGCTGTGTCTTGCTCCATTGCCACTATTTCGGCCGCCAATGGGTGCAGAGAGGGCCCATCGTCCCCCTCCTCTCCGGAGGTAGTGTTTCTGGTTTCAGCCTCTGTATCCGGATCAGGATGGTCAGAGAGACGGAGAGTGCGCGAGCCCACCGAGAGGTGAGAGTCTAGCGAGAGGCCACTGCGTCTTCGGGATCTGCCAATATCCCTGGGTGCATAAGGGGTTGCCTCCTGAAGTCGGTCTTTGCGGGCTTGTCGGGGTCTCAACGATCTTTGAGGGCCAGGGGACCGCCGGGCATTTCCCGATGATGACTGATTACGGCGTGGTGGAATTTCCGGCCGTTCCAGCGCAGGTCGTTCCTCCAGCCACTGCCATGCCTCCTCCGGTGTCTGGAAGAAATGAGATCTCCCTAGGAATATCACTTTCAGTTTTGCAGGGAAGAGTAGCATGTATTGGATCTTGTGTTCTCGCAGCTTTGCCTTCACCGAGTCAAAAGTGCGTCTCTGTTTCTGCACCTCTCTGCTGTAATCTGGAAAGATCATTATACGTGCATTTTCATGTCGGATCTCCCCGAGCTTCCTAGCTTCTCTAAGGATCATGTCTCTGTCGAGAAAGTTTAAGAAGCAGGCTATGACGGGCCGTGGCTGTGCCCCTACAGGGGGTCGGGCCATCAACGCCCTATGGGCTCTTTCTATGACAAAGCAGGTGGAGAATTTGTCCTTCGGAAATATGCGCTGGAGCCAAGAATGAAGAAAGTCCGACATGTTTGATACCTCGATTCCTTCTCTAAAGCCCACAAATCGGAGATTATTGCGACGTGCCTTGTTTTTTGCATCATCTACACGCAACTGTAAATCTTTATGTGATGATTGCAAGTCTGTCATACCCTTACGTAGATCTTGTAGGGTATCTTCCGCCTCACCCAGTCTAGTCTCCGACTCTGTGACCCTGGCTGCCAGATTCAGCAAATCCTGGCGCAGGAGCATCACCTCCGTGCCCACTGCACCGATTTTCCCCTCAAGTGCCGTCCTGGAGGAGTGGATCGCCTGGAGAAGAGTGTCTGTGTCGGTACGGGCGGGCGGTCGCTCCTCCGGGGGGGGGGGGTTGATGACCTTGGTATAGCGGTCCATTTTCCCCTGTCGCGGTGGTTTCGGGTCACTGTCCTTGCCCATGTTTAGTATAGCTGGACGAGAGCATGTAGGAGCGCCCTGTAGTAGTAGAGGGGGAGTGGGTCCGAACAGCAGGGGGATCGGGGGCCAAGACCTCACCTCTCCGTCTTCAGTGTCCCCTTCACACTAATTCTCGCAACAGGGTGCTCAGACTGAATGTCCAGATGAAACTGGCCCCCCCAGGACACCGTCAAGGCCCTCCTCGGGCACCCTAGTGAGTTAATTCCTACAGCTAGTGTGGCAAGCTAGGGCGCTCTTGTGTCGAGACCCCCCCGGCCGGGTCTGGTCCAGGTCAGTAGGAGTTGCACTTTGGGCCCAGGTACGTCACCATCCAGAAGTTGGGGGGGGGGAGGAGGAGGCACTCCGCATCTGACACCAGCCCCCCTCTGGTCTCCCAGGCTCCCCACCGTATAAGAGTCAATGTCGCGGGCACACCTCAATCTCAAGGCCTCCGTCGGGCTATCCAGCGCCCCAGAAAGGCTTCTTTGCAAGTCGGGGGGGCGCTACAGTAGCGGCAACACCACAGCCTGGCCGATCCTAATGCTGGGGTCCGCCCGCAGATACCCAAGGGCCACGCTCCCACTATTTAAACGCGGCTCCGCACTCCACCAGCGCCGGGCGGGACAGCGCCTCCCCACGTCCCCGCTCACCTGAGGTCGCTGAACCCGCCACGTCACTCACAGTCCGGTGCAGTTATATAGCGCTCTGGGCCTCCGGCAGTCTCTGGAAGTGCAAGGGGGGGAGGGTCAGAGCCTCCGTCGCTGTTACGGCGTTTCAGGGCCAGGAGGGCCGCATGGATCTGCTCTCTTTCGTCCCCCGTGGCACACCGGCATCTGTTGCAGGAGGAGGACGGAGGTCGATATACCTCCCGAGGCCTGTTCCCGGGCCGCTTCGAATCCCAGTCGTTTCAGATACGCCACGGCGCCCGCAGACACCCAAGGGCCACGTCTCCACCGCGCGGACGCAGAGCCATATTCCACCAGTGCCCGGGACTCCCTTTCTCCCAGGCCTCACCGCCGGGCGGGACAGCGCCTCCCCACTTCCTGGGTCACCTGGGGTCGCTGGTCCCGCCTCTGCCTTCCACTGTCCGGCGCAGTTGCACAGCGTCCCGGGCCTCCGGCAATCCTCGGGCGCACTCCCCACGGGGGGGGGGTCCAGGCCCTCGCTGCTATTTAGGGCCGCACGGATCCACTCGCATGCACCTCACACGGCACACCGGCAGCTGGCTCAGGAGAGGAACGGAGGTCGATATACCTCCAGAGGCTGGTCCCAGGGTGCCCGCGGCCCGCTCCGAGTCTGAAGGCGCTCCGGGCCGCTTCAGCTCCACCCCGGCGCCATTTGAGTGCGCTCGCTCGATCACCGGCTCGTACTTCGATCCGCCAAATAGCCGTCCGTAGGGACTTTCAAGTCAGTCACAGACGACACCGGGGTACTCCTCGGCTTCAGAGGAACAAAAGCAGATATTCTCCGGGCCTGTGGGTCGCCGGATTAGATGTCGGATGGTGCTTTCTGCCGGAGCTCGGCGAAAGCACGTCTTACTCGGCCATGCTGCTGGTCACGCCCCCCTGTGGGCCCCATTATTGACCAACGTGTTTAAAGCAGTGGTGACCGGCCCTATCCCAACAACCTGGAAGGAGGCCATCGTGGTCCCTGTGTTCAAAAAAGGTAACAGAAACAACCCTGCCTGTTATAGGCCGATCTCCCTTATTGACGCCACAGCGAAGCTATTGGGAAGGGTCGTTCTCGCCCGACTTGAAACCTGGGCGTTAGACACAGGGGCGATAGCAAGAACACAGTATGGCTTTAGGAGGGGAATGGGCACCCCTGAACAGTGCCTCAACTTGTCCCTGATTATGGGCAAGTACATGAAGGCCAGGAAGGGTTCTATCCATCTGGCCTTCATGGACTTCTCCAGTGCCTTTGACACCGTAAATCGGGACAAGCTGTGGGCACTCATGGGGAAAATGGGAGTTGAAGAAGCCCTAATTTCTCTTCTCCGTAGGCTCCACGCTTCCACATCTGTTACTATAAGATACGGTCTACATGGGGAAAAAACTAGGCCTATTGCCTCCACAGAAGGTGTCCGGCAGGGATGTATTTTAGCTCCTTTCCTTTTTTTAATTTACACCAATGGGCTAGATGCTTTTTTGTCTGACAAAGAAATTGATTGTCCTCGTATTGGGGGCACCCGGGTCCCGTTACTTTCTTATGCGGATGATACCGTATTAATGGCCCTGACAGCAAATGGCCTCCTAAACTTACTTTATGCATTTGTGGATTTTATGCTGGCACTTGATCTAAAAGTTAATTTTATTAAGTCATATGTGATGGTGTGTGGGCCTAAAACGACGAAAACTAGGAAGTACGTTGTGGGGGCTAAGTGAATTGAAAAAATGAACAATTTTAATTATCTAGGGAACCTTTTTAATAATATGCTAAATTGGGATTCGCTTGTCACTGCAAGGGTGCAACATGCGGGCAGGGTTGTTGAGGGGCTTTTTTGTTTTGCCTGTAAACTGGGCCACAAACCAGTAACCGAACTAGTTACACTTTATAAAGCCAAATGTGTGCCTGTGGCAACATACGGAGCTGGAGTATGGGGTTATCATAACAGCCGCCAGTTACAAGTCATGGAAAATACATTTACAAAAAGGCTATTAATGACTTCAAATAGTGCCCCTACAATCTTTTGCCATCATGAGTTGGGGCTTGGCTTTGTAGAGGATTGTATAGATATTGCCCCCCTGCTTTTGTGGGTTAAAATCTGGTTATCGGAAGAGTTGGAGTTCTCCAGAGAGATTATAAAAGATTGTCTTAATCTTGATGGAGCACTAACCATTCCTTGGCTCCGATTTGTCAGGGATGGCCTTGACAGGCTAGGCTTGGGTCAATATTTTGAGTGCCCAACCGACATTCATGTGAATGTGAAAAATATCATAAAAGAGGCACACTCCGTAAGGGCAAACATACGCCGCTCTCAACACGAAGTAGCAGGCCCCCCTGTTTATTCCCCGCCCAGCTGCAATTTTACTTAACATTCACTATAAACACACAGACACGATTTTACTTAACAAGATTTAGTTTACTTACTCTGCATTTTTTAGTGGCATTTCCAAAACAAACTGGGTGGGCAGACAATCTGGTGCCCTGCCCCTGTAACAATCTGTCAGCCCAGAGCACACTGCACTTTATGCTTTTTTGCACTCTTTATAAAGAGCCAAGAGGAAATATTTTAATCGTGATTTTAAAAGAAATTAGGCCATGTTCTTATATTGAGGGTTTTAATTACTTGCACTCTTTGGCCACACATGATATATGCATTAAGGTCTCTAACTACATTAAAGTTGCAATGGCTATTAGGAAACGGTATTAGTAACTGTAGTTGAATTTGAACCGTTCGATCTTTCATCATATAGTCTAAGCTTCTATGTATTTTTATGGGCAAGGGACGTGCTTTGACATGGTACTAAGTGCCTCGCAAGGCAAATGGTTTTATTTTATTTTAATATTTGAACTGTATGAATTACCCTTCACGCTGCTTTGTAAATAGGTCAACGGAATTATAATCTGTAATGTCGTTTTTATGCACTTTTATGGTTCTCTTCTTGAAACCGAATGAAGTTATTTTGATGATGATGATGACTAGTGAAAATACACACATTTGTTAATTACATAGAAGACAGTTATATGACATGCTCATCAATCCACAGTGCTGTGAACTAATGCAACAGCCAAAAGACAACAGGTGTGTATACCAATACAACCAAAACCGCGTCTTAGGAGGAGTTGGAAAATAAGTCATTCCTATACCATTTTCAAAATATTTATATATGAAAAGATAAGACAATTAAATAATATATGAATATGTACAAATTCCGATAACTGGGCCCACAAGAAGACATATTTAGATCAAAAAAGTAGATCAAAAAGAGTGAACCATTTCAAACTCACAAGTACGGTGCACACCCAGTTTCCTCTCTATGGTCTACAAGGGCCCTTGAGAGTCAAGTTTAGACAAGAAGAAAACTAAAGATAAAAGTGAACTCACAGCAAATTATAAGATAGTTGGTGAAGATGTGAACACCACCCGAGCAAGAACCTGTGCCTTTATTATGCACCTTACGTGGTATTAAGTGAATAGAAATGAAAAGATTTTTTAAAAGGTGGCAGTCTCTTAGTAAGAGATCTGAGCAACTGCAACACACGAGATTCTTCTTGGCATAAAATGGAAGATAATGTGGTCTGAAAATGTCCAAGATTAATGTATATCAATAAATCATATATTGTTACTAATTTGAACTCTAAAAAAAACTCCAAAAATAAACCAACTCCCACCAAGGTCCAGACTTATGTACCATTTACTATTGTGTTATATATTTGCAACGTTTGTCCAAGTAGATTAGTCCTACTATGATCCCGTAATTCCTATATACAATTCACATCTACACGAAAAAGAAGAAAAAAAGGGGACAGACAATTAGCCAGAAAAAACGCTAATAACTCAGCCCGCCTCTAAGCAATGTTTTGTAGCACAACTTATTATTTATTTTCTGACTAGAGGATCTGTGATGATATTTTGGGGTCACTTCGAGGGAGATAGTCTCCAATTAACTAATGTGACGCAATTTATTTTTGATGACATTTTGTCAACAAGTGCACATTGTGCAGCATCATACATAGTGGGAAGAGCTCTTTGATTGATTGTGTCTAGCATTAAGTTTGAGCATTACTTCTAGAATGGTCCGGCAATTGTCAGACCCCTTTTTTTTCTTCTTTTTCGTGTAGAAGTGACTTGTATGTAGGAACCACGGGATCGTGGTAGGACTAATCTACTTGGACGAACGTTGCAAATATTTACCACAATAGTAAATGGCACGTAAGTCTGCACCTTGGTGGGAGTTGCATTATTTTTAGAGTTATTTTTAGAGTTCAGATCAGTAACAATATATGATTTATTGATATACATTGATCTTGGACATTTTCAGACCACATTATCTTCCATTTTATGCCAAGAAGAATCTTGCGTGTCACAGTGGCTCAGATCTCTTTGTAAGAGACCACCACCTTTTTTAAAATCTTTTTCGTTTCTATTTGCTTAATACCACGTAAGGTGCAGAATAAAGGCAGAGGTTCTTTCTCGGGTGGTGTTCACATCTTCACCAACTATCTTATAATTTGCTGTGTGTTCACTTTTTTCTTTAGTTTTCTACTTCTTCTCTAAACTTGACTCTCAAGGGCCCTTGTAGACCACAGAGAGGAAACTGGGTGTGCACTGTACTCCTGTGTTTGAAATACTCACTCCTTTTGATCTACTTTTTTAATCTAAATATGTCTTCTGGTGTTCCTTGTTATCGGAATTTGTATATATATATATATGTATATATGAATTCATATATTTTTTAGTTGTCTTATCTTTTCATATATAAATATTTTGAAAATGGTATAGGAATGACTTATTTTCCAACTCATCCTAAGACATGGTTTTGGTTGTATTGGTATATACACCTGTTGTCTTTTGGCTGTTGCATTAGTTCACTGTACTGTGGGTTGATGAACTTGTCATATAACTGTCCTTTATGTAATTAACAAATGTGTGTATTTTCACTAGTCTTTTGTTAATAGCTTTTATATGTGTTTAATGTGATGTTGATGTACTTATGTCTTTTCATGCTTGCAACCCTGATGAAGCCTTTGTAAGCTGAAACGTGTTGGCTGCGCTCTTTTGGAAATGCATAATAAAGTGAAACAATTGCATCAACAATCAAGACCCATGAACATTTATCCAGTGTTCAATGTCTATTGTTAAATGTGTTCTTCAATAAGTGTTTTCCATTGCCTCTATTTTTGTACTAAAACGTGTCTTATGCATGGTCAATGTGCATCTGACCAGTGAGGTGGGCAACGGGTCTCTCTATCTATTGTTGTGACTACATCAGGTGGTGCAGCTTTAAATTCCCTGGCTGCTTTCCTTATTGTTCAAGACCCTTTCTGAAGGTATATGATCTTGAGGTGTTGTAATACCCTGTAGTGCATTGGTCCCAGAAAGATTGCCTGTATTGATGAAGAAAGTAGGCCCACCATCCTGGCGATTGCTCGTAGGGATACAGTCTGTTCCGATAAAGGTTTGCATAACTCCCTATTAATGTCAGAAAGCTTCCTGATTGGAAGTTCCAAAGTGGCATTGATAGTGTCTATTGTAAATTCCAGGAACTCCCATTGTTGTTTGGGTATTAGGTCTGTTTTCTCTGTGTTTATGAGAAATGGCAGTTCTTTCAGAAGAGAAACTGACATTTGAGCTTGATGAAGGAGTACCTGAGGGATCTCTGACATCGTGATGTTGTCATCTAGGTAAATTATTAGTCAACGGTCTTGGGAGCGCAGCCAGGCCATCACCAGTTACAGCATCTTGGAAAAACACCATGGTGCTGAGGACAGGCCAAAAGGAATGACCTTGAACACCCATACCTGCTCTTTCCCTATGAACTGAAGGAAATGACAATGTGGTGGAAATTTTTGGATAGACAGGTAGGCGTCGTTCAGATCAAAATGGATCATCCAGTCGCCTTTCCTGAGAATATCTCTCAAAAGACGGATACCTTCCATTTTGAAGTGTCTGTAGACCAGCCATGAGTTGAATTCTCGTAGTTATATTACTGGTCTCACACCCTTATCTTTTTTGTTGACTATGGACTGGTTGCTGAGGAAACATCCTGGTATAGAAAAGATTCCTTTATGGCCATTTGTCCTCCAAGCTCTCAATTTCCTGATCTATTAGGGAGAGCATCTCTTGAGAAATGGATATTGGATTCAGTCTCATGGATTGAGAGGGGGAACCACACAATTCTTTATGGAACCCCTGTGCCGTCTGGAGAACCCATGTGTCTGAGGAAATCTCCCGCCATTTTGAGAGACATATTGCTGTCCTGCCCCCTACATTTTTGAGAGAAAAAAATCAAACTCTCACCTTGCACACTTGTCCTCTACCAGCACCTCTGCCTGCACGTCAATTCAGGTACTTGTTCTGGGAGGGGATGAACAAGGTATAGGCTCTCTGTTCTGACCAGTCTGTTTTTCTGTTGCCCTGTGCTGGCTCTCCGGACTCTTTGGCCATCTAAGCTATCTCCATGATCTTGGTTAGGGGTCCGGCTAGGTCTAAGAGCTTACTCTGACAAGCCCCCCAGGAACGATCAATCCCTCACTTAAGGTCCTTGATCATTGTCCCAAGGAAAGTGACCATGGTTGCTTCAATCTCAGGGGTTGAGGCCACCTTTGCCATAATCGTTGGCCTGGGACATTTCACTCTTAAGCGGTTATGCACCTCTTTCTCCAGTGGCTGCCTATAGCATTGCTAGAGGTAGCATGCTACCTTGGGAGAAGGTTCCCACTCCAAGGAGCGAGGATTCCTAATGTCCTCTGGTTCAAGTAGGTCTTTATGTTGACCCCGGTCTTCGGAGGGTTTGTCCTGATCTTTTTTAGGTCCTTTGCGATACCTCCTAAGGGATGCCAATCCCTCAAACTCTTGGACTCACAGTCAGAATCATCAGTATGCAGAAGTTGATGTCTTCCCGGTCATCTGTCCTGTTACCTTCAGGAAAAGGGAACAGTGGAGGATGGGAATTAGAAGTCCCACTAGGGTCCGGCAGGTCCTCAGAATTTGTATCCCATTGAGACATTTGAACGAGGCACCGTAACTTGGCAAAGGACTCATCTTGTGAGTATGCTCTTCCAGCCCAAGGTCCTCAAGGGGGCATTACCTGCGTCTGAAGAGCACATTAAAACTGGGCCATTCTGCAAACCCTGTAGGGACGAGGCGGTAGTGTCCAGAATCCGTTTAAGTGCCCTGTCAGAGGCTGATTCAAAAGAGTGGGAGACCGCTTGATCTATCATATGGACCAGTTCGGGGTCCATGTCATAAGACTTGAGGTCCATATCTTGGCAGACATAGCCATGATTCTCAGGGAATTATTGCAGATAATGTCAATAGCCTGTCTTACTATCTGCACCCCTGGTGATAAAAGAGTGTGTGAAAACTACCTCACTAACTTCCAAGAGCCTAAAGCCAAGATATAATAATCCCCAAAATAATGAGTAAAAAACACTAAAAAACACAGCAGTTCGCTTGAATCTCCTGTCTGAGGACGATCCCTGATTGGAAAGCACAATGTCAAAAAGCAGAGAAAATGGCCGCCGCGTCCCCCAGAGGATCGAGGCAGAGAGAGGACTGCACAGAGAAAAGGAAGGGTGTAACGCTGCTCGCGCCACCCAGAGGGGAGCAGTAATATGTGGCAGCTCGCACAGGCCTTTGAATGTTGACAGAGAGTTGCGTGCGCTCCCGCCCGATGAAACACTGCTGTCAGGGAAGCAGTACGCAGGCGGAGTCTCTACATCAGCACCATGGGCGTCCAAGACATCCAGAGCAAACTAGTCAGACTGAAATGAGCGTAGAAACAAATTAAATGAATGGCAATTATTGAATCAGAATACAAAATACGTCTACTGTGTAAAACAAGAAGAAAAATGGCACTTATCTCTAGCTGCTGTGAGCAGCAAAGAAAGAGGAAGACGGACTGTGACAGGAGCATTTATGCGGTTTATAAAGACATGATTGGACATAATGGGTCCCATGTTTTCTGTAGTTTTGTTTCTCATGCTTACTGGGTTTTGTAGTTCATATTTATTGTTTGTTGTGAGTGACAGTAAAGAAAGTTAAAGCATAATTCAAAATTTGCGAACATACGTGACAAGAATTTTCAATTCTATTAAGGACACGGAGGCGAGGATTATGCTTCTCATTTTCTTTACTGAAAATTTCTCAGCAGCCAATAAGATCACATAAAAACAAAAAACTACAATACCCATGATCACACAAGGTATCACATGATAAACCATAGAGTAACCCATATATAAGCTGCAGATGAGAATACCATATCCTCTTTCTTTGACAAAATAAATAAACAGTTAAGTCCATGAACAAAAGTCTGACATCTGAGAACCATCTGGAAACGAGAAGAAACTGTTCTGGCAGAAAAACAGCAGCCCAACGGGGCTCCAAACGCTACACCCGGTTTCTGAACCAACGTGACACCTTGACTGGCGTGAGGACGCGAAGAACCTCCATGAACGAAGACCAACGTGCCTTATTTGAGATCAGATCCTGAAATGAAAAAGATAGGGTCGTAATACCTTACTCCCTCATATAGTTCATAAATACATCAGAAAGGGAAGGAAAGAACATAGGAACAAATATGCGGTATGAAATATAATCCAATTCAGACAATGCAAATTACAGTATGCAATATAAAAATTCTGGGTGGGATAATCCTCGCCTCCGTGTCCTTAATAGAATTGAAAATTCTTGTCACGTATGTTCGCAAATTTTGAATTCTATGTCAGGACCGGAGGCTCCGATTATGCTTGTTTAAAGCTGAGCCACCACTACAGATGCCACATCCACAATAGGCTTATAATAAAAAGACTTAAACGTTGTGTCAGATGACCAATCAGCTGCGTTCATAATATCCATTAAGCTGACCCCCATAGAGAAAGCCTTAGAAGCCATAGCTCCATGAGCTGAATGTGCACCAAATTTTGAAACATCTATTCCTGCTTCGCCCATGAGCCAGCACACCCATCTGGACAAGGTAGCTGGGATCACTGGGCGAAAAGGTTTCTGTAAAGCAATTAACAATTGACCTCTCATATCTTGACGAAATTCTGCTGTACTTACCTCATAATCTTTGACACATTGTACCACACATAGTTTAGGATTATTAGGAAAAGCCGGGTAAGCAATAGTAGCGGTATTACACTTAGTACGTCTGGTAATTACAAAAGTAACAACTTCTGGTGAAATCCTACGACCCGCTAGATCTAGCGCGCGGATATCTGAAACCCGTTTGCAAGACACTAGACAGAGCAGCATAGTCAGTTTTGCAGAAAGCTGCTTTCGTGACAGATACTTATTGGAGGGCCAGGCCTCCAAGAAACGCAAAACAGATGACACATCCCATAACTCTGAATATTTGGGACAAGGGGGTTTTACCAACCGGATACCTCTGAGCAGTTTGCATATTAAAGGATGTTCACCAGCCGGTTTGCCATCTACTGACACGTGACCTGCTGAGATGGCAGACCGAAAATTATTCACCGTTGTTAGAAATGGGGGTCTCTAGTTGGCAATGGCTGGCGCCACTGTCCAAATAGGGACCCTTCTTCCTAAGTCAGGGCAAGTGGGCTACCCCCTTTGATAACCCCTGCTCAACCCTGTGGTAATGTAGCACGAGCAGCTAGGCCTATCTCAGAGGCAGTGTGTGAAGCATTTATGACCATGCACAATAAGGCAGTAACGACACCACAAAAGGACACAACTCAAGTAGGTATAGAAAAAAATAGCATCTTTATCTAAGGTTTAGTACGAGACTCTCAAAAGCGTTTTAACCAGTCACCATGCATGTAAATCAGTAGGGACTTAAAAAGGGCAATACGTATTCACCAGAACGTGGCACTGACGAGTTCAAGGCCTGGGTCTACGCGACCCGTTGCGCACCAGATACCTGCCGTTGGCCGGGGACACGGTACGTAGCTTCTCGAAGAAGCAGAGACGGTGACAGGCGGACTCCCAGCGACCACAGTTCTCGATGGCAGTGGTCCGCAAAGTGCACTCGCAATGATTTGGGCACTCCGGGACAGGCGGGCCCTCAGCGGCAGTAGCACGCGGCTGCCCGGGCTGGTGGTGGCGATGACTCTCGTCGTGCAGCTCCGTGGTGGGCACTCAGCGGCAGCAGCTCTCTCTTAGCTGCGGCGGCCCACAGGACAAATCCCAATGATGCAAAGTTAGCAAAGGTGTGAGCCCTCCGCGGCAGCAGCTCTCTCTTAGCTGCGGCGGCTCACAGGACAAATCACGGTGATGCAAAGTTAGCAACGGTGCGAGCACTCAGCGGCGGCAGCCCTCTCTTGGCTGCGGCGGCTCACAGGACAAATCACGGTGATGCAAAGTTAGCAACGGTGCAAGCACTCAGCGGCGGCAGCCCTCTCTTGGCTGCGGCGGCTCACAGGACAAATCTCGGTGATGCAAAGTTAGCAACGGTGTGAGCACTCAGCGGCGGCAGCCCTCTCTTGGCTGCGGCTGCTCACAGGACAAACCTTGGTGATACAAAATCAGCAAGGGTGCGAGCACTCAGCGGCGGCAGCTCTCTCTTAGCTGCGGCGGCTCAAAGGACAATCCACGATGTTGCACAATTAACACAAGTGCGGGCATCCGGCGGCGGCAGCTCTCTTAGCTGTGGCGGCCCACAGGACAACTTTCGGTGATGCAAGGTTAGGAAGGGTGCGAGCACTCAGCGGCGGCAGCTCTCTTAGCTGCGGCGGCTCAAAAGGACAATCCACGATGTTGCACAATTAACACAAGTGCGGGCATCCAGCGGCGGCAGCTCTCTTAGCTGCGGCGGCCCACAGGACAAATTTCGGTGATGCAAGGTTGCGAGCACTCAGCGGCGGCAGCTCTCTCTTAGCTGCGGCGGCTCAAAGGGACAATCCACGACATTGCACAATTAACACAAGTGCGGGCATCCAGCGGCGGCAGCTCTCTTAGCTGCGGCGGCCCACAGGGTTTCAGCGAAGGTTCTGAGGATTCAAAAATAAGGCGGGCACTCAGCGGCGGCAGCTCTCTCTTAGCTGCGGCGGCCCACACAGTTTCAGCGAAGGTTCTGAGAATTCAAAATAAGGCGGGCACTCAGCGGCGGCAGCTCTCTCTTAGCTGCGGCGGCCCACACAGTTTCAGCGAAGGTTCTGACGATTCAAATTACGGCGGGCACTCAGCGGCGTCAGCTCTCTCTTAGCTGCGGCGGCCCACACACACAGAGTTCACAAGGATTACCAGTCCGCGTTCCTCACAGTAGGACTAGAGGTTCCGGATTACTCGACGGAGGCCTCACCTGCAAGTAGAATTCCTAGCAAGGGAATTCGGGCGGCTGACGGGGTGAAGTCTAATGTCCCTGAGACTTCAGCAGGAGGCGCTCTCAATTCAGGCCCTTGGGTAGTTTCTTCAGCAAGCTTGGTGAAAGTTTCAAAGTCCTTTCCTCTGTCCGCTCGGACAGAGTTTCGTCTTGACATCCAGAAGGAACACACTTGAAACAGGTTTCAGCGCAGCGTTTTATACCTAAAAAGTCTTTGTTCTCTGCAGCCACAAATCACTTCATCCAGCCAGAACCAGTTCGGTGGGGTCGGGGAGCACTTGGTTTATGAGGCGACATCCTGCCCTTTAAGAATCTGGGGGTCTGCTATCAGACGCCCAGTGGGAGATGGAGCCATCATTCACCTTGCCAGGCACGGCCCTGCTCGGATCAAAGAGTCACCCCTCCCCATACTCTAAATGCCGATCTCTCTCTCCGGCCAGGTCTGACCCAGCTGGCCCTGCCGCTCCAAAACCAGACGGCTAATACACACGCTAGCAAACGCCTACAGGAAAGCTTCAGGCCAGAAAATACCTTGTTTCTAGTAGAGGCATTTTCGAACACGGGCTACGCTAATAATCCTTACTACAAGATGCATCTCAATGTTCTGAGCTTTACCATATCAAATTCGACGTTCCTATCAGGTTCCTGGGGGCAGGTAGGATTAAGGCATGTAATACTCGGCCTGCACATTCAGGCCTATGAGAACGGGTGGCCTCGCAATAGTAAACAGTGAAATGGAAGGTAACTCGCTATTAGAACATGCTACACAGACATACTTTAAAAGCTGCTTCGGTGGGTAGCGCAAATCAGCGCTGCCGGCCCACCAGCAGTATTTGGTCTACCAGCCCTGGGGACACACAGTGCACTGATACTAGGGACTGACAGGTAAACCAAACGAGCCAATTATGATTATCCCAATTCATACAGTTATCTTTATACATGGAGCATTCGCGCTGTGTCACTGATTGGCAGTGGCACAGCGCCCAGAGCATCTAAATCCAGCCAACATAAAAGGTCAGAAGCGAAAAGAGGAAGGGAGACCCGCGCCAATGATGCCAGGTCTAACAACCGTTCTATAGGCAAGGCCTGAAGATGCGATGGAAGCCAGAAAGTTCACAATAAAGTAGACATCTGCTGTAGCGGGATCCACTTCCCATTGAGAGCACCAACTACACCATCGTTTCCAGGCTGAAGAATAACGCTTGTGTGTGTTGGATGACCAAGCCTCGCTGATAAATCTGGCAGCGTCTCGCAAAAAGGCCTGGGATCTTCCATCTATCCCTGAAACCCACCAAGCTACCAGAAGGAGGTGCCCTGATTCAATCAAAGGATGCGGAAATTTCAGAGGGTCCAGCAACAGATTCCACTTCTGGGGAAGGAGGAGCGGCACTGCACAAAGCATCTCCAGAAGTACTGGGAACCATGCCTGAGCTTTCCATAGTGGAGTGATTAGAATCAATTCTGACTGATAACATTTGGTTCGTGCCAGAACCCTGGGAATCATCACAAACGGTGGAAAGGCATAACAAAGAGCCGATGGCCAATCCTGAAGAAACGCATCCGTGACCAGAGCCTCCGGATCCGGACGCCAGCTGGAAAACACTGGAATCTGCCTGTTGAGACGTGAAGCGAACAGGTCTATCTGGCAGGGACCCCAAAGGCGATTCAACGAGTGGAAGACCCATGGATGGAGTCTCCAGTCGCTGAAATCCCTTAGGTGACGAGAGTGCCAGTCGGCAATCTCGTTGTTGCATCCCGGAAGATGCTCTGCTACCACTGATATCTTGTTCTGAAGGCAAAAGTGCCAAAAATCCTTGGCAATTTCCGCTAGAATCCGGGACTTTGTCCCCCCCAACTTGTTCACATAACGTACTGCGGACACATTGTCCATGGGAAGCAGAATGCAACAGTTTGACTTGCGGGGGGAGAGACAGCGAATCGCAAAGGAACCCGCCAGAAGTTCCAGGCAATTGATGTGTAAATTCAATTCCTCCTGTGACCAACGGCCGCCTGTGGAAATCTGACCGCAACGGGCTCCCCAACCCCACCGACTGGCATCGGATTCTATCACTACTTCCGGAGTAGATCCGAAGAGGGCTCGACCATTCCAAGACTCCATGTGATCCAGCCACCATAACATTTCCAACCTCGCCTCCTCCGAAAGAGGAATCTGATCTGAGTAACCGAGGCCTTTCTGGAGATGACAAATCTTGAGCCGCTGAAGCGCTCGGTAGTAAAGGGGACCCTGGAAAATCGCTTGGATGGAGGAAGCTAACAGTCCTACGATCCGGGCTACAGATCTCAGTGATACAATCTGCTTGAGCAAAATCGACCTCAACTCTCTCTTGATAGACCTGATCTTCTGGTTGGGCAAAAGGAGCTGACAACTTTAGGAGTTGATCAGAAAACCCAGAAACTCAATCGATTGAGATGGAACTAAGACCGATTTCTGTGGATTCACAAGAAATCCGAGACACTGCAAAAGATCTATGGTCCATTCCAGATGGGTCATCACAAGAAGAGGACAATGAGCCATGATGAGAATGTCGTCCAAGTAAATAATCAGACGAACACCCCGTGCTCTCAATGATTCTACTACGGGCCTCAGAAGTTTCGTGAAGCACCAAGGTGCTGACGAGAGGCCGAAGGGAAGGACTTTGTACTTGTACCAAACTCCCTGCCATTGGAACTGGAGAAAGCGCCGATGAGGTTCGTAAATGGGCACAGACAGATACGCATCTTTCAGGCCCAGACGGACCATCCAGTCTCCTTCCTGAAGAAGGTCGCGTGGAAGATGAATCCCCTCCATCTTGAAGTGTCGATATACTACCCATCCATTGAAATCCTTTAGATTTAAAACTAGCCTGGATCCACCCCCCTTCTTCTGAACTAGGAAGATGCTGCTGATGAAGCCTCGGGGGTGACAAGTCGAGAGCACAATGGCCCCCTTTTGAAGGAGAGATTCTATCTCTTTGGAAATGAAGATCTGATCTTGATGGGAAAAATACATTGGATGTGGTAACAAAACCTGATTGGGAGAATTGTAAAGCTCTATCTTGTACCCCTGCACTGTGTCCAAGATCCATGCATCTTGCGAGAACTTTTGCCAATTGTGGAGAAAAGACTGTATCCTGCCCCCCAACCTCACTTCCGAGTGCGTAATCAACCTCACCTGAAGCTGCGGCATCTTGTTGTCCTCCCTGGTTACCACCATATCTGCCTTTCCTGAACCTGTTCTTGGCTCGACGGGTGGGATAGAAGGAGGAGGAATTGGTATAATTGGACTCCTGGTATCCTCCACGCTGCGATTGGTAATGGCCACACGGGGCGCCTTGATGGAAACCATGGCCGAACGACCGCCCATGATATCGTCCGGCCCTGCCAAAAACCAGTCGGAAAGCTCGCTTAAGAGACCCTTGCGCTTTGTCTAGGCCACTAAAGGTGGCGACAAACTTCGTCAGCTCTTTAAGAAAAGGCTGACCAAAGAGGAGACCTTGAGCCAAATGACCGAACTCAGAAGAAGAAAACTCTGCCAACTTAGGGTCGAGCTTCAGAAGAATGTAGCAACGGCGCTCTTTAGACAAAGCGCAATTTGCGTTCCCCAACTGACAGATGGCCTGTTGCGCCTAGCCAATGAGTTCCTCCGGGTCAATCGCCATCGAAGATTCTTTTGCACGAAAACCCAGCTCCAAAATCTTTGTGAGGGGACCCGTTAAATCTAAAAGCTTGTCCTGACAGGACCTCCATGCTTGATCAATACCTTTTTTAGGGTCTTTAGAATATTTCTTAAGATAGGTGAGCATGGAGGGATCCACCTCTGGTGTGTCTGTCACCTTATCCGCCAAGTCTTGGCGAGGACATTCTGAACGAAGCCTCGCTCTAACATCCTTATCAAATGCGTGCCTAACATGGGAGTGAACATAGTCAGCAAACTCAGGAGGCGGAAGCCAAGCGGAGGAATAAGGGTGAACTATTTCTGTTGGTTCAAAAGTGAGTAATTTAGGATGAGATGGTGCGTCTACATAACGCTCTTTTCTCAATTTTTTAGCAGGTTTAGGGGACTCTTCCTGCTCAGAATCCTGATCTGTAGAAATATCGTCATCATCACCATGAGGGGACTCTGAAATAGTTGCCTTGTTTGAAGATGTACCATAGTCATGGTCTTTAGCCATGGCGGCGGCCAGCCTGGCAAAATCCGCCACATGGGGATTCTTAGAGCCCTTGCTAGTGCCGGCAGGACGACTGCCAGAACCGGGAAGTCAACCCTGCTGCAGGGCGTAAGTACAGAGGTGACGCTTCAGGGGCTCAATGGCCCTGACCAAAGCCTTATTAACAGAGTGTTGCACTCCAGCGTCTAGAGCCTCAACAAGCTCCTGCTCCATGGACCCAGAGGGTTCTTCATCCAAGTAATCCTCCTCAAAATAGAAATCTGACATAATGTCACAATAAAGTGACACACCTTCCCACAGGAGGATAGCCCGTAATAGAATACAAGGGCCAAGTTATGCAGAGTATAACTGCAAATAATAGCCAAATAAGCTAATAAGGGGGAGTGGATAAATAACCCCAGGCAAGCCAATGCACAAACGAGAAAAAACAAATAAAGTCTTTGTGCATAAACAAATATGAACGTGGAGGGAGGGCTTGCCAACTACCACTCCAGGCAAAGCCTATGCAACAATTATCCAGCCCCACTCTAAAATATAAGCAGGGCGTTGCTGGGAGCCAAGACGAGCAAATGGGAAGAGAGCAAGTTTAGCGCTGCCCCCGTTCAAACCCGTGTATTAGTGAAATGCGTGAAAAACGGGTAGAAAAATGGCCGCCGCGCATGCGCAAAGCAGGCCGCTCGTCAAACTAGAAAGAGGACTACGCGTCAATAAGACGCGCGTCCCTGCTCCTGCTCCACAGTAATGACTCGGGTACAACCGGGACCCGGTCGGGGAGGAATAAACGCTCCCAATAATCCTTATGGTGAAACGAATCAGCCGGAGAAACTAAACGCGGTATCAGTGAAGCACAGTATGCTTCTAAATGCCGGAAAATGAATTAAACGGAATTGAACGGACAAAAGAAAAACCACTACTATGCGGAAAGGTGCAGATTAACAAATTCACGCAGTGCGACAAACAATAGGGCAATAACACAATGAAACAGCAAGTACTGAACTTGAAAGCAAAGCGCGGTCTGCAAAGCAGCAACAGCAAGAATCGTAAGTACCAAGACGCGGTACGCATCAACAAAACACTGTAAGCATGCAAATAGGAATAAAAGATAAAGTAACTGCAAAGCACTTAACTGGCTGCGGAGCAGCAAAGAAAGAGGATATGGTATTCTCATCTGCAGATTATATATGGGTTACTCTATGGTTTATCATGTGATACCCTGTGTGATCATGGGTATTGAAGTTTTTTGTTTTTCTGTGATCTTATTGGCTGCTGAGAAATTTTCAGTAAAGAAAATGAGAAGCATAATCGGAGCCTCCGGTCCTGACATAGAATCTGAGCCTCTGGTCCTCTCATAGAATTCCAGTTTTATTCGGTGCTACCAATGCATGACGCATTTCGGCCACAGAATGGCCTGATCACATGAGATTCAAACCGTGATTCCACCTCTAAAGATGTCGAGTGCACAACATAAACAAAGGACTCACATGCATACATAGGCGCCACCTTAAAGTATTGTAGTTATATACAATATACACCAAAAATAAAATATATACCAAAATGCAACTGTAACAATGTGCTTTACTCTTTTGTATATAGTCCTCCTGTGTTCACCATGCATCAGCATGTTGTCCTTTGACTAGCACCATAGTGATAGAATCCTGCTGAGTGTTGAGGAGTCAGTTGCACCTGGCTCTAGCTGCTTGATGGATGGGATCTTACTCTCTCTGGAATAAACTTACTTCACACCTCTCCTGCAACTGGCTGTGTCTCATTATCTTGATTTTACACTGGCGACGAGTGAAAGAAACCTACCCAGCGTTTCCAGAAGAGATATAAAAAGAAAAAAGAATAAAAAGATCCCAACATCTAAAACTACAATTAATCAACGCTTTGCCTACCTACGTTCCACGTGAGTTGCTTTAAAATTATTGTGAGACATAGAGTTTTCGCCACATTCCTCACCCTTTGGTTATTTAATACCTGGGTTGGGAGGTCTCGATGTGGGCTCTTTGAGGATTACCCCATGTCCGTCTTGTTGGGAGCAACTGCCGCCTTTCTCAAGTAGTACACTGTTGTGTACCATTGAAATAATTGAGAACTTTGAGGCAAGCTCACAGGGCAGGGGCTGGCCTGTCTCTCATATATATATATATATTTTTTTTAAAGGGCGTTTCTTCTGCTTAAAAACTGCACTTGCAACTTGGGCAGCTTCACGTTGGATTGTTAAGCTCTTGGGCTGCTTCACGTTGGATTGTTAAGTTTTGGTCCTGCCTACACTGGATTTCTGCTAGCCGTAAAACAAATTCCCCAAGTCACAAGATTATTTCACCTATTGAGGAATCTTTTACTCGAGTGTCTGTTGGAAGAGTGGGGAGGTTGGCATTGCTGCAGGTACATGCTTTGATTTGAAATTTTCATGCTCAGACTTGCTACTATTGAAACTTTGCCTACGTGCGGTTACATGTTTGGATTTGAAACCGCATCTTCGTTTTCTTAACCACGCGTACTTGTTTGACTTTGAAACTTACCCTGAGTTCTGGAGTCGCTGTGCCCGCACCTGCTGCTTGGATCTTCGTCGTCACAGAATCCCTGAGAGTTCTTCACCCACGATCTCCTTCATTGTTCATCGCCGGCCTCCTCTTTGCTGCTCATTGTTTTCCTTCCTTCTAGTGACGTCGTCGCGTCACGTTATGCTACGCTCTACGTGCGTAACGTGGCGGCCATTTTTCTTTGGTTTGTTTGCATTCTCAGTCGGAAGAAAAGGATTTCAGATCGGAACGGCTTTGGAATCTCCTTAAAGGTTTTTAACATACTTCTAACGTATTTTAATTTGTTTGCACGCGTAATTTTTTTTACAGGATTCAAAGAACTTTTGACACTTCCTAATTTATTTACAAGCATACTTTCTTACAGGTTGTTCTCCTTTCGAGCTTCTCATTTGTATTTGGGTAATTTATTGATCTTTGTGGCACATTCGTACTGACCTCATGTGGTGAAATAGGTCATTCACTTTTATAATTCATCTTGTCATTTCTATTTGCCACTTACTTAATGTGCAGGGGCACTGAGGTTTCAGGTTCCACTTGAATTTTATTCATTTTGAGTGCAATTTTATTATACACGACAATGCAAAATGTAGCTACTCCTCCTTTTTTTTTGTCAGCCCCTGGAGATCCACCTATCAGGTGGCAAAAATGGAAAAAAAAATTCGAGAGATATGCCAAGGTGTGTGGGACAAACCTTAGTGCAGAGAGGAGAACTGCTCTTCTTTTATATTGCCTTGGCTCAGAGGGCCAAGAAGTATTTGACCATTTGCCTTAGATTGATGATCCCAATTTGAATGAATATGAAAGTTGTATTTTGAAATTAGATAGACACTACCTACCTAAGGTAAGCACCATTCTTGAACGTTATCATTTTGGTCGCAGGAACCAAAATGAAGGTGAGACAGTTGAAAATTATATCACGGCTCTAAGGAAGTTGGGGTCGTCTTGTAAATTTGGGGCTCTGTTGGAAGAAAGAATAAGGGATCAGTTTATGTTGGGCTGTAACGTGCAAAAAGTTAGGGATGACATCTGGCAGAAGGATGATCCATCATTGGAAGAAGTTATAACTATTGCTAAACAGATTGAACATTCGCAGAAATGTGTTGAAATCATCTCTAAGCGTGAAACAAAGAGTGAGGATGTACATGAAATAAAGATGTACTCAAAAGAGAATTTGTCCTCGAAGGGAAAAAATTTAAGAAAAGACCTCAAAGCTAGTACGGAAAAGAACTCTTCTCGTTCTTTTCAAAATCCCAACTCTCAGTTCAAATGTTATAGATGTGGAAATCCTAACCATTTTGCAAATGATAAGAAATGTCCTGCATTGAAAACAAAATGTGGTATTTGTAAAAAAATTGGTCACTTCACTACGTCTTGCAGGGCAAAAAGAAGTAAAGCAAAAGTGAATTTGGTGTGTCGGAATGAAGAGAGTGATAGTGAGTCATATACTGATATTGACTGTGGACAAATAGTTTCACAGGTCTCCAATAGCAACAAGAGAGGTCCTGTGGATGAAGTGATGGTTGAACATTGTGCTACTCATGTATTGTTTGATTCAGGTGCGAAGATAACCATTGTATCTAGACAACTTTACTCGCACAATTTGAAGAACAACATTAAATTGTGGAAAGCTGACATCAAACCTTTCGCTTATGGTGGGGAACCCATAAAGCTTCTAGGGTACTTTAATGGCTTGATTGAATACAAAGGAAGGTACATCTCTGGGAAGGTTTGTGTGTCTCATAAGGGTGACAGCATTCTTAGTTGGCTGCACCAGAGGGATTTGGGTGTTATGTTAGACCCCAATAGTGATCCCCCCATTTTGTTAAAGGAACATTTTCAGGTGAGCGTGGTTGATTCCAAAACTGCAGTGATGCCTATACCTCAAGTTTGAAAGGTGCATTCCCCAAAGTGTTCAAAAGTGAATTGGGGTGCTCGCGTGATTATGTGCATAAGATCAAGTTGGTGTCTGGTGCCCTGCCTGTTGCCAGCAAGGCTCGTGGTGTCCCTTTGTCTGTCAGGGATGAAATGAAAGAGCAATTGGAGAAACTTAAGTCAGAAGGGATAATTGAAGAAGTTGAGGGGACACAATGGTTGGCTCCAGTCGTTGCTGCACGCAAATCTGATGGCAGTCTTCGGCTCTGCATCGACTTAAGAGAGCTTAACAAACAGGTTATCGTAGATAGGTATCCTCTCCCCAAAATATCGGATATGCTCATGCTGCTGAAAGGTGCCGAAGTGTTTTCCACAGTAGATCTGAAATCGGCGTATCATCAAATAAAATTGGATGATGACTCTAGAGATTACACTTCTTTTATCACCCCATTTGGAACCTTCAGATTTATTAGACTACCGTTTGGGCTGGTGTCAGCAGCTTCCGTTTTTCAGAGGGCCTTAGAAAAAGTTTTAAAGGGACAACTTGGTGTTAAAATCTATCAGGATGACGTCTTAATTTATGGTAAAGATGAAAAGGAACATGATTTAAGGGT
The DNA here is from genome assembly GCA_963921515.1 of Calotriton arnoldi. Taxonomy (NCBI): domain Eukaryota; kingdom Metazoa; phylum Chordata; class Amphibia; order Caudata; family Salamandridae; genus Calotriton; species Calotriton arnoldi. The sequence goes on along the minus strand of CAWUFW010000604.1, from coordinate 1,778,956 downwards.
CAGACAGGTTTTGGAAAGGTTTACGCAACACAATCTCACTGTCAGGATAGATAAATGTAAGTTCAAGAGATCCTCCATAGACTATCTTGGGCATACCATCTCAGGGAAGGGTGTAGAACCCAAACACGAGCTTATTGAGACCATACAAAGCTTGGCGTCGCCCACTAATAAAGAAGAACTTATGAAGTTTCTTGGGATGGCTGAATACTACAGCAAGTTTGTCAAAGGTTTTGCTGAAAGGTGTGTTAACATGCGGACATTGCTGTGTAAGGGAGTTGATTTCATCTGGTCAGAACAGTGTGAGGCTGAATTTGTTAAGGTGAAAGCGTTACTCATGGAAACCCCCAAATTAAGGAGTTTTGATCCCTCTGTAAAGTCGGTCCTTATTACCGATGCCAGTATGAAGGGCCTAGGGGCCGTTTTGCAGCAAGAGAGTGGTGACACCATCAATGTAATTCTTTTCCTCTCTAGGAGTCTCAAAGGAGCTGAGTTTCGTTATTCTGTAATAGAAAGGGAAGCCCTTGCTGTACACTGGGCAACCAAGAAGCTCAAGAATCTCCTCTGGGGTACGAAGTTTACTGTGCGTACCGACCACTAGCCCCTCTGTGAGGTCTTTAATAAAAAAGGCATAGATGCCATCTCAAGCAGAATTTCCAGGTGGGTTGTAGGACTTCAAGGGTATGAGTTTAATGTAGAATACCTACCTGGAGCGCGTAACTGCATTGCCGATACCCTATCCAGGCTTGTGGCCTACAATGATGACAATGTCGATCAGGAGGAACAAGATATGACGGAATGGGTATGTACCATTGAGAGTGATGGAATAAAAGAAAATAAGTGGCGTGAGGAGTGTGAATCTGACAAGGAACTTTTGGAACTTTCCTCCCTGAGGAGAAAAGGGTGGAATAAAAGGGGCCAAGGTAATTCAGAAAAATATTGGAATGTTAGGCATGAAGTATCAGAGTCTGGGGGGTTGATCTTCCGAGGGACAAGATTAATTCCTCCCATGATATTCCGCAATGAGTTGGTTGAGTTGGCTAATCAAGGGCATCAAGGAGTATCCAAGACCAAAGAAAGAGTGAGACTCAACTACTGGTGGCCAGGGATGGACTTACAAGTAGAACGCTTGGTTAGAGAATGCATTCCCTGTACTCTTGAGTGAAAAATGTCTCAAACCCAGGGTACAACCCATGACCATCAGAGAACGCCCGGGAGGTCCTTGGGAAGAGTTGGCTCTTGACATTTTAGGTCCTGTGCAAAGCAAAGATGGTGACGGCTATCTCTTTGTTCTCATTGACATGTACTCCAGGTGGCCTGAGATCAAATTCACCAAGTGCATTGATACTAAGCATGTCATCAACTTCCTTAAGGAGGTTTTCACACGAGAGGGTCTGCCTGGGTATCTGTTAACAGATAATGGGGTGCAGTTTGTGTCTAATGAGATGGAGGAATTCTTGGAAAAATGTTCCATTAAGCACAAACGCTGCTCACTTTATCATCCAGAAACTAATGGTATGGTAGAACGCTTCATTCGAGTTCTCAAGGAAACCATTTCCATGTCCAAACAGAGTAATTTGGACTGGAGGGAAGAAGTTAATAGGAAAGTAGAAATGTATAGAATCTCTCCTCATGCGACCACTGGTTGCACGCCGTTTGAGTTACTCAAGAGGAGACATCCCAATACTCTGATAACACCTTTTTGGGTGAATGATGTTGAATCAAAAAAAGAAGGGTAAGTCCTCACCAGCTCCATGGATGGCTAGAGAAGCTGATAAGATTGATGGACGCAAACTAAGATTTGACCTTAGGAAAGCTGTCAAGACCACTCAGGTCAATGTAGGTGATTTGGTCATGATTAGAGCTCCATTTGGGCGTAAAGCTTCAGGTATATTTCAAAAGCCTCACAGAGTTGTGAAACTTTTAACCAATGCTATAAAAACTGAGGACTCTCGCATCTGGAATCTCAATAGAGTGGTGGTAATCAAGAACTCTTTATTGAACAGTGGGCATGCAGAACCCATGACAAATTCCACCTCTTGTCCCGCTGCGTGTCTTTCTGGTCCTCTAAAGAATAGAAGTGAAAGAGTAAAGAAACCACCTTCTAGGTTCCATGACTATGTAATGAAATGAAATCACCTTCTAGGTTCTATGACCATGTAATGAAATGTTGGTAACACGTGCTAAAGATTTTTGTTCTAGAATCGTTGTTCATCTAGTGTTTTTTATGTAGAGGGAAGGTGTGTAACAATGTGCTTTACTCTTTTGTATATAGTCCTCCTGTGTTCACCATGCATCAGCATGTTGTCCTTTGACTAGCACCATAGTGATAGAATCCTGATGAGTGTTGAGGAGTCAGTTGCACCTGGCTCTAGCTGCTTGATGGATGGGATCTTACTCTCTCTGGAATAAACTTACTTCACACCTCTCCTGCAACTGGCTGTGTCTCATTATCTTGATTTTACAGCAACCTACTATCACTTGACATAATATGGGGTAACATGAACGATCCATGTATTACACTTGTATTTACACTGTCATTTTTTAAAGAATGCTGTGAGTGCAAGACTTTATTAAAAGGTCTCTTGGCAAAAATGGATGTGTTCCTGAAGTGGTCCTATTGCATACGTCCTTATTTACATTTTTGTTGATGACATTTTGAATATTTAATTTATTTCACCTTTACTTTATATTTTTGATTCTTATGTTTTTATAGTAATAGTAGTAAAGCAATAGTTTTGTTGTCTATATTTTTGTTGTTTATACGGTATGTTAAAAGGTTGATATGTATGTTATTGAGGATCTGCCAGCAATAGTTTCTCACTACAATGTGTTTGTGGTCAGTATTAAGACATTGACCCAATCCTACTATGTTTGCCACACTGGTATTTAGGTTCATGGCATCTGAGATATAGGGAAAATGTTTGGCAATGCGCTTGCTGCGCGGGGAATTTGGCTTTTAGACACATAGAGATGGGAGCACACACATAGTCTTTACTGCTACACAAAGACCTAATTAAATAAGAACACGCATCCATGCTAAAAACAAAAATATTCCGTACTTAGGGCCATTTGAATCTGCCAACTCATTTTGCCATTGTGTCTGGTCAACACGAGAATGCAGGGTCAGCAAAAGTTCTGATTATCTCACATGTCTGCAATTGTTTTGTTCCAATTTGGGTTCTTTTCACTTGGCTGCCGTGCAGCAAGCTTTCTTTAGTTATTGTGTTTTAGGACAGAGCCGTGAATTGCTAACATCTCAGTTGAACAGGAAACATTCTATGTAGCTCGTGTGATGGGGCAAAGGCTTCTCCATATGGTACCACTCTTTCTCTATAACCCCATTGCAGCTAATAGGAGTATGGTTTTTAAGACATGCATTCCACATTTTGGCAGTGCCCGATTACATCTGCTTGAATATAATCATCTGCTTGTGTTTCTTTCCTTTTTGTTCAGTATCTTAGCAGCTAACATTGTACCGGGGAGTCCCACGTGATAACAAGTTAATCGTTTCTTGTGCTGCCTGAGATGTGATCCTTTGGTACTGTTTCTTTTTAGTTTGCACAGAGCTCACTGTGTCTGTTTTCTTTCTGTATTTTCCTGAGAATACAACTCCTCATCTGCTATAAAAATATCCCGCTCAGAAACTGTGTGACTGTCCCTAAAAGCTGCATTTCTGAATCATCATTGTTCCCTATGTAATCAGTACCATTTGGAGACAGCCCCTGAAGAGTACATGTACATTCAGACCCAAAGTTTGATACTTTCAGTTGTTCATTTTCAGCATTCGTTTTAAAGACACAGAACAAATATTGTTTTCATATTTAACACACAAATTCCATGTGAAACACGTGCGGCTGAATGAAACGCTTTTGATAGATACATGCATTAAGACGCATAACACATTTAAAGAACAAGCGCTGGGTGCAGTCCAAGTAACCTAGCTTTTCTGTGTGATAATATAATACCAACATCCCTGCGCAACTGTTTTTTTAAATCTGGTCCGTAGGCAGCTTTTGATGCCTGCAGCCTCTTGTAACCACGAAAATAATAATACAAATAATTATGCATATACAGAAGGTCATTGGTTCTGTCCTCTTCCGCCTTCGCGGTCATGTTTTGCGTCAGCCCACAGTTAGCATAGAGAGAGTGAGGGAACGTGTCAGCTCCATTCAGCCACTGGACTGTACTACCAGTGTCAATCACTTTTGGATCAGCCCAGAGGGCAGACTATCAGTGTTTGGAGTATCACGCGTGAGTGACTGCATGAAAGCGGGCGTGAGACATTTTGATAGCTCTATTTGTTTTCATTTATGCACATGGAGGTCGTCAACCCATGTGCAGAGCAGTGCTTTGCCTTGGAAAATCAGAGCGACGCACATGCACGTCACATATTCACAGCAGTGCGCTCTGCGTGCGTGATAAGACTACAAGTCTCGTTACGACGCTTCCCATTTGTAAATCTCTAATCCTGCTCCCAAACAGCCTTCCTGCCCCTGGCTGCAGTGCCAGCAAACCCCCATGAACAGGCCGGAGAAAGAGCAGGCGGCGTTCAGTTCCCTTGCCTGTGTCCACTTCCTGCTTGATTGCGAGCAAGCGCTGGAGGCAGTCATGGAAGAGGATTCAGACAGGGACTTTGGCCCAGAAATGACACACTGCATCATGGTGTGTCAGCGCAGGTGTGTCAGCTCGGGCAGAAGATCATGTCGCTCTAGCGGGGCACCGAGAGTAGCCTTTAGACGCCCCTGCTGCAGCTGCCCAGTGGAGCCATAGTAGGCCCATAGCTGCCAAGGTTTCAGATTGCTATGTGTGACGCTTTCATAATTTCAGTGTAATTATGAGTGACATTTAACGACTATAAGTGATACTTTCTTGCGAGCAAAATCAAGCAATGAAAACAAGGGAAGCATATAAATATCACAAATTACACCCATTTGAGCAACAAGAATTTCTGAGAAGATCTTAAAAATGCTGTGAAGCACCAGAAATGGAAGGGCACTAGGATGTGAGAAAGGCCCCAGTGCAGAGCCTGAAACAGCCTCACTGCTGAACTCAACTTTGTGCAGACTGCAGACAGTGGCTGCAATGCAGAGCTCAGCTCAGGCACTGTAACACCCGACGCGTGGTACTTGGCAGGGATGGTTTTACTCAGACCATGCGATTCTGAAATTAAACTGTAAAACATTGGTAGTCAGTGGAATCAAAGTTACCAGGAGTCTCTCTAGAGACATTTCTGCTCTTTGAGGATTAGGAATCACGGACTTCCATCACTCTGCAGTGTGTGTGGCTGCGAGAGACTGAGACGCTGCATTAAACCACCAATGAATTTTATTCAAATCATCTAGCAGTGACCAGAGGTTACTGGTGCACTTTTGTGTCAGAATAGCTGTGACTGAAAGTAGGACAGCAGGGGTGAACGCTAGTGCCAGAGCAGAGGTCAGTGCTTCTGTGAGAGAGATTAATGATGCTCGTCTAAGTGTGAGTGCATATGAGAGTTAAAGTGCCAGTACAGGTGCTGGTACAAGTGACAGTAAAGGTGTGAGTGAGGTGAGTGTGAGCTTACTGGTAGAAGTTCCAGTTGCGTGAGTGAGGTGCAAATGAGAATACTTGGCAACTTCCATTGCAGGTGCAAGGAAGGTTACTTGTGCATGTGGCAGTGACGTGTGAATGAGGTTGCTGGCGTAAGTATACTAGTGGTTTTAGGAGTGCAGGTGCGAGTGAGTTAAATACACTTGCTTATCTTCCCATGCACTCACTAACTTATATAGTCATCCATTCTCTCATCTACTTGCTCACTCATTTGTCCATCCATGCACTCTCGTTATCTTATTCACCCATTGAACTGCTCATGCATAGTTATCACTCCATGCATTCTTCTATCCATCCACTAATCTATCCAAGTAGCACTTATTTATATTCACTCACATATCCAAGCACTCAGCCACCCTTTCATTCATTTATGCACCCACACATTCATACCTTATCTACTCTTGCATTCAACTATCCATTCAACCATCCACGAATGCCGTGCTCATATATACACACATCTATGCAGATGCACAAATATTCACACTTACCCCCAGAGACACTCACATGTTCCGAACCGGCAGGCAGTTTGGCCCGGGAGCGGTGCCTTTATTTGTCTGGCCTCGGGTTTGTATCCTGCTGCGCAGTGTTGGCCCATTACGTCTTGAGCAGTTTTATAGATAGCGCAAACTCGACCGGAAGGTGTTGTTGCAGCACTACTTTGTGATGATGTAAGGCACCTGTAATGTGTGCTCACTGACAGTTCCATTGCATCTTATTTAAATGTTTGAGCAGCTTTGCTAGACTGATAACAAAGAAGCCGCTCCTGTTCCCCAGCTTCATATCGTAAGCAGGAGCCCTGGTAGCATTCTTCAGTCTGTCACACTGCTCTCCTTTCCGTGCCCTCGAAGCCAGTAAGCAGTTTGGTACATAATTACTGAGAGGAGTGGTACATATTTTGCTTGCTCACCACCTTCCAAAACAGGACGTGCTAGATGGAGCAACACATCTTCCACTGAACAATAAACACTTCGAAACAAGCCTTAAGAAGGAGGATAGAGCTGATTTACAAAATGACAATTAAAATAATGCAGGCACTAGCAAAGGCCATAGGTCTCCTTTTTTAATCAACACTGTTTTCATTGATTGGCGAGTTTAACCATGTGAGTGTCTCTGGGGGTAAGTGTGAATGTTTGTGCATCTGCAGAGATGTGTGTATATATGAGCACCCCATTCATGGATGGTTGAATGGATAGTTGAATGCAAGAGTAGATAAGGTATGAATGTGTGGGTGCATAAATGAATGAAAGGGTGGCTGAGTGCTTGGATAAGTGAGTGAATATAAATAAGTGCTACTTGGATAGATTAGTGGATGAATAGAAGAATGCATGGAGTGATAACTATGCATGAGCAGTTCAATGGAGAATAAGATAACGAGAGTGCATGGATGGACAAATGAGTGAGCAAGTAGATAAGAGAATGGATGACTCTATATAAGTTAGTGAGTGCATGAGAAGATAAGCAAGTGTATTTAACTCACTCGCACCTGCACTCCTAAAACCACTAGTATACTTACGCCAGCAACCTCATTCACACGTCACTGCCACATGCACAAGTAACCTTCCTCGCACCTGCAATGGAAGTTGCCAAGTATTCTCATTTGCACCTCACTCACGCAACTGGAACTTCTACCAGTAAGCTCACACTCACCTCACTCACACCTTTACCGTCACTTGTACCAGCACCTGTACTGGCACTTTAACTCTCATATGCACTCACACTTAGACGAGCATCATTAATCTCTCTCACAGAAGCACTGACCTCTGCTCTGGCACTAGCGTTCACCCCTGCTGTCCTACTTTCAGTCACAGCTATTCTGACACGTGCACCAGTAACCTCTGGTCACTGCTAGATGATTTGAATAAAATTCATTGGTGGTTTAATGCAGCGTTTCAGTCTCTCGCAGCCACACACACTGCAGAGTGATGGAAGACTGTGATTCCTAATCCTCAAAGAGCAGAAATGTCTCTAGAGAGACTCCTGGTAACTTTGATTCCACTGACTACCAATGTTTTACAGTTTAATTTCAGAATCGCATGGTCTGAGTAAAACCAACCCTGCCAAGTACCACGTGATGCAGCGCGTACAATAAAAACTATTCTTCTCCTAAATTACTTATAGGTCATCCAGGGGCAAAACTATATTTTCTCACATCCACATGATGATGGGGCCCATAAACATCGCCTAATACACACACACACACACCTGGATTTCCTTTACACCTTGATGAAATTCTGTACTCCTAGGAGAAGCATGAGAACTAAATGGAGAACACCATTTTATGTACCGCTGGAAGAGCCGGGATATCTTATTACTTTAGTTTGTCGCTTTCTCTTAGTTATTTCTTAAGATATAACTGCTCATTGTTTTGTCGATGAATCATTCAGGTAAAAAATTAGTTCATAGTGATTAAGACCAGCTGAATCACAATAACCAATTTCTGATGTCACAATTACTTAGGAAAATAACCACTGAGTCATTTTTGGTTTAAAGAATCTTAAATTTTATATAATTTTTAAAAGCATGAAAAAGAATTTAAGCTTTATTCAATCAAATCATTCATTATTAATTCAAAATTTTATTAAACATAATCAATTTATTGCGGAAAGGAAATTTTTGTCATGAAGCCAAAACCCTAATTACCTGCCAAACTTCCTAATTTAGCCTAATGATTTCTAACCTAAGTTAAGAATTAGAAATAGCCTGATTCTCATACTCAACTGGAAAATTAAGACAGCAACAGCAACTTCAGCTCGTCAGCATCAGCAACCTGCAACCCGTCTCATCTAACAGTCTTTCAGCATCTCCCGCTCAGTAAGGGATCGATCAGGACCACTCAGCACTGGAAGCCACCAACACGACTCTCTGCGACTCTGGAATGGACTGGAACTGACCCCTCCCACTAAGAGTAGGCCCTCTTATACCCTAATTCTAACTTTGCTAACTAATTGTTGCACATTAATATCACGCTTTTCTTCCATTGGTCCATGCATGTCATCATATTCATTCTTTTAATGAAGTTCTCTTGGATTCAAAGGTCCTTGGATCATTTCCTTTCCCATACGCTCAAACATGTTTTTGTCCATTTCGATCAGTTCATTTGTAACTTCTTTCGATACATTCGAGAACTCCGCAGTCATTGTCCTTTCTCTTAAACTGGTTTCCCACGGGACTCTTGCTGATCATCACGGCACGCTATCAGTTCAATTAGGTCACATCAGCCTTGACCATTTCTTGCATCCTAGCCTCTCTGTTACACCACGAGGTTGAGCTTTCTCCAATTTCATCCCGTGTCATGTGTTCCCTTGCGCCTGTGCACATCTTCCCACTGGCGGCCATTTTATCTCGCCACTCGGTTATACTTTAGAAGCACTAATTTTGAGGCAAACAAAACATAATTAAAATAGAGAAAAATAGCCCTTTCGTTTCCCTCCCGTCGTCTACGTACCCCAATTAGTTATTACCTAGCAGAAAGCAACATTTAAGCTGTTCCTTACTTACCATCACTATTGTTTTTGCAACGACACGTTTTATTTCTATGAAGCACAATAACATGCATTTATTTTTTATTAGTACGCATTTATTTTACGTTATAATTAGACACACGGACATTCATTAATAGATTATTTAGCACACACATTGGCATATTACCATTCCCACACATACAGTGTTGATTAATACATTTAAACGAACATTTTATTAATAATTTATAAAATTTGTTAGGGGTTACATTTTTTTATTTTCCCTGCTCCATCACACGCGTCGGGTGTTACAGTGCCTGAGCTCTGCATTGCAGCCACTGTCTGCAGTCTGCACAAAGTTGAGTTCAGCAGTGAGGCTGTTTCAGGCTCTGCACTGGGGCCTTTCTCACATCCTAGTGCCCTTCCATTTCTGGTGCTTCACAGCATTTTTAAGATCTTCTCAGAAATTCTTGTTGCTCAAATGGGTGTAATTTTTGATAATTATATGCTTCCCTTGTCTTCATTGCTTGATTTTGCTCGCAAGAAAGTATCACTCATAGTCGTTAAATGTCACTCATAATTACACTGAAATTATGAAAGTGTCACACATAGCAATCTGAAACCTTGGCAGCTATGTTGCACTGGCACAGTGCCTGGTAGTGCCGCGAACGCAGTCCAGACCATCAGACACTCCGATGGCCGACTCACCTGGTATTGGCTGTACTGGACTGCAGGGCTGCTGCTGAGGCAGTCATGCACCACCACCACCCTCCGGCCACGGCCAAATCATTACGCCGGCTGGGCCGCGTTTTGCAAGCTGCAGCAGCAGGCTACAAGTGCGCAGGCTGCCAAAGAACTGAAACTATGCCGCGCAGTCACGCCCGCCCACGGCGCCTATGATGATTGGGGAAATTAAATCATGGGACAGACTCGTGACCTGAGGTTAGTGATTGCAGCGTTTTGGTGCCATTGTATCCTGCCATGAGCTGAGCCAGCCCCCAAGCTAAGAACTTTGGCAGTCAGTGGAGCTGCTAAATAGCAGCGCTCCTACGGACAGCTGAGGCACTATAAATGTGTGACAATGCATTTCAGTGCGGTGATGCGGATCACCACACTGAAATGCGTTAGTCTAGCGCCTGATGCGTTGTACTTGGCAGGGCTGTAGGCCAAGCCGGTGCTGGGGTCCAGGCTGTGGTGCCTTCCTTAGTTATTTCCTTGCCAGTCCCACTGCAGTGCATTCAGAGCATGTCACAGCAACAGCTGGAGGGGCCACCCAACACGGAGTAGGCGGCTCCCCACTAACTCTCCAGTATCAGAGTGAGGAGTCCCAACAGAAAGCAGATGTGAGCTGCTGGCCTTGCGCACGACCTACTGCAAGATCCCAAAGGAGTTTCAGAGTGGGGTGCAGTGACAAGGAGCAGCTGGAGAACCTGCTGTTGGAGCTGGCAAGCACAATTACCTCCCCCACTCTTGTCACCTCCATAGTGTCCACAACCACCATCGACCAACCACAGTGTGTCAATACTTCGCCATCTCATCCACCTGCATCTCCATTTCATCTTCCCACCTGCAAACCCCAAGCGCCTGTTATGGAACTTCTGTGACTTTACATTTACATTATTTTGTAATGTGGTACGAGTGTGAATTGATAGTATTAACTTTTTAACTTACAGTCCAATGTGAATGCAAGCCAGTGGGGCTGTTCATATGTACCTTGGCCTAATTAATACCAGTAGTATCCAACTTTAAACAGCATACCCAGTTTATAAGTCGTCTGCAAAGTTCAGACACACACACACTGCACAGGAACAGTATAGGTAACCGCAGTGCCTGGGTCCTTAATAAACCACAGGCACATGAGGAAAGCAAAACATGTGGTTCAAGTCTCAGCATCCTGTGATTCTGGGCAAATCACTTAATCTCCCCGTGCCTACAAAAAGTGAATGTGTCCTTGTGTAATGTAACTGGTGCTCATGTAAAGCGCTCCAACACCGTCAGTTCAAATGTGTGCTATATAAGATGCAACAAAAAAAAGGTCCAGTGCAGGATACAATGTACATCAGGCTCGGTTTGACATGCAGCAGCGGCTCGGCAATAGGGGTGTCAGGGCTAGTGCTTTAAATGGACAGACATATCTAATGAGAGAATACCGGGGCCTTCCTATTAGAAATATCTGCTCATTGAAACCACTGGTCAGGGCAGGCCTCTGCATCCTGAGACCGAGCATGTGATGTCCTTGGCCTCTTTACATATTTGGTGTGCATTTATTTAGCAGTGTTCATGAAAACACATGTAGGTCAGCCTTTTCAGTCTCTCCAAGCTCTGCAGCTAATAACAGGAGAAGGAGGGGGCCTGGGGAGGCTGAACCACGATTCTTCTAGAGAGTGCTGTTTGTGAGAACTTGGCACTCAGGAGGTGGACTTCTGGATTGTGCATGTGTGATGGTATACTTCAGCTGTGTCCCCTCACACAGGTACAGTCCATGCTATGTAGCACATCTCTTGCTCATGCCTCAGGCTACAATGGGGGTTTCAGAGCTTTAAGCAGCCCAATCCTGTGCCCAATTAGGGTCTACACACAGCTTCTGATAAGGTAGGTCTTCCTCTCACTCATCCTGCTTTTGCTTCTCTGTCTGCCTTCTTATTTGCAGTGCGGTATTCATACCTTGTCACTGCAACAGAAGAATTGTCAACAGAGGAAGCAAGATGAATAAAAAAAATCCACTGTAGCTCTGTGGATGCATGAGTGAGAGTGAATTAGAATGAGAGCATGTGAGAATGAGGTAAAGTGAGTGCGATTGATAGTGAATGCAAATGACTGAGAGTGAGCTGCAGTAAGTGGAGTGACCATAAGTGATTTAGAATGAGTGAGAGTGAGCACGAGTATTATGTGAGTGAGTGATTATGTGAGTAAAATGATTGACAGAGCGAGTGGGATTGTATGACAATGTGTGAATGTGAGACAGTATGTGAAGATGCACGACTGAGTGAGCATGTGTGACTAAGAGCGAATGTGAGTAAGTTAAAAAGAAGGTGAGAGAGAATTAGTGAAAGAGAGAGTGACTACGTGAGTGTGAGTGAAAGAATTAGATTGAGTGAGTGGATGAGTCAGTGAGTGATTGTGATTTGTTATAAGTGAAAGTGTGTGAGTGGTAGTGAGTGACTGAGCGTGAAAGTATGACGGTGTGAATGAATGATTGAGTGTGATTGTGTGAGCGAGTGAAAGTTAGTGAGTGAGTAGGAGTGTGATGGAGTAGGTGTGAGGAACTTTGAGTCTGAGAGAGAATAAGTGTGAGGGAAAAGATGAAGGAGAATGAGTGAGAGAGAACCAGTGTGAGAGTGAGTGAGTGGGGTTGAGTGAGTGGCAGTGAGTGAAATGAGTGAGAATGAGTATGTGAACAAGTTTTATGCTTGGAAATCTGCCACTGGCCCTTGCCTACTGGAGTTAATGCTTGGCTTATGCAGGCAGACATGGCAGCATGCGGATACTGGTGCATTGAAAGTATTTCTTGACAAATAGAGGGCTCTTATGGCAAAAAGCACGCTTGGACATACTGGAAATAATTCTTGGTATGTGAGGGAACTCATGGCAAAATACCAGCACTGGCACACTGGGGGCAATTTATGGCATAATGGAGGGAAATATTGGCATATGAGAGGGTGGCTGGCAATAATGACAAAATTAGATCTGGGGAAATTTAAAATACGCTGGTATGATTAGCGTAATTTTGGGAATATCACATTACCCTTGTTACTTAAAATTGCTGAAATTACACCATCTTGCGTAATTACTTTGATGTTTGCAGCGAAATAATAGCACTGTAGCATGGGAACAATGCGAACAACCAGAACATGTGCAGCTGTTGTTAAGAGCAATTGTGTTTTCGACACTATTTATTTAGTGCAAAATGCGTCCTTTTTTTTTTTTTTTTACGGAGATTTATATAGCGCGAACTTGACCCGAAGGTATGGGGTATCAGAGCGCTTTACATAGCACCAGTTGCGTTACATGAGGACACTTTCATTTTTTGTTAGGCACGGGGAGATTAAGTGATTTGCCCAGAATCACAGGATATTCAGCGTCATTGCCGAGACTCGAACTCGGTTCCCCAGATTCGAGGTCGACCGCCCTAGCCGTTAGACCAACTCCTCTCCCAACATCAAAAATGTTGTCCTTTCATCAAAAATCGACTCAAGGATATATTTCATGCTAAGATATCAGTGCTAACGGATGGATTTGCATTTGATGTAATTTAGACACATTTTCCCAAAATTTCACGTAATTACGTAAAGGCAAATTATGCAAATTTCACACGCCCTTAGACAAAATGAAAATGCTAATCCTAACTAATTACTTGAGGTAATTTTTGATATGGGGCATCCATAGTACATGCACAGCATCTATTATGGCACCGTTATATTGTAGGTACGTCTTGGCATGAGGTGGTACACATGACAAAATACTGGCCTTGGCACAAAGTAAGTCATTCTTGATGTATAGGAGACACTCATGGCAAATCATGAAAAATAATGTGAATTTCTGGGGAGTGTTAAGCTTCATTAGCACAACATGAAATTACTTGAATTTTCATTAGGGCTCTTTCAGAGCCTATGGCTTTTTAGTATATGTATGGGAAAACTGTGCTTTAAAATGCACTATATGACCCCCGTCGTTTTTCAAAATGTTCTTGGGGAAGACCCTCTAATCCACCGTAAAGAAATCTGGCTTGTTCTCATCATTCGCTTAAATTTGTGGGCAAATATTACACCCTACCACTTTAAAAAATCATCAGCCGCCATTGATGACATGGGTATCAGCAGAATGTGCTTCTTGCACAGAAAGTCTACGCCATGGGCAGTTGCCCACTTTCAGAACAAACACAAGTTGGGCAACAGCAGTGCAAACCTCTTCCCATTTACCAAGTCAGTAGGGCTTTTTCTATATTCTTATATGGGACTAATTTAACTGGGGAAATACCATGCTTTATGACAATGCACAGCCATGGTTTAATGCTTGAATTTGCAAAATATTGGTACTTTTTGCTGTTATTCATCACTACTGCTGTTGTAGGCTTCAGTATCCAAGATTGCTGAAGTCTGTGAATCCATTCATATACCTATTCAGCCATTCATTCAAAAGGACAAGAGGAACCCCTTATCCTTTCACTGTCATGCTTTCGACATTCTCCCAGGGTGTGGGGTCTGTCCCTCCCCGCCAGATTTGTTCTGGAGGTGATGGAGAAAAAAAAACATAACAACATCCACTCTAAAAAGGGCAATGTAGGTGTAATGTCCTTCCTCAGAAGGTCCATGCTCTATTGGGCCTTCGAAGGAAGCCTTCCATCGATGGAGCCAATGGAGGCTGAGTCAATAGTAAACTTAAGGTCCACCCTTCTCTCAGTGAGGTGATCAGACTAAGGGTTTGGTGGACAGGGTACTCTGTTGCATCTGCCAAACTTTGAATGAGGCGCATAATGCCTAAATCTCACTAAAATGACATAATGCAGTTTTCCTAGTGATGACTCAGCAGGAATAAGATTAATTTTCACTAATCACATAAAATATAAAAATATTCACACAAATGCATGTGTGTGATGTGCTTAATTGTTTTCAGAGAATTTCATAAAATTCTCTGAAAATTGCACAATATTAGGTGCAATGTTGTGAAATACTCTACTGGAACCTCATGTCAAAAATGGATCAGACAATGCACTTTGGGGCTTATTTACAAGCCCCTTGCCCCGAGGGTGCGTCATTTTTATTGTCGCACCGGCAGCGCAATGGACTTCCCCATATTTACAAGGCCACGTAAAGTCACCCAGCGTGACTTTTCATGGTCTTGTAAATATGTTTCCCTTTCAAGCATAACTCTGCGTGAAAGGGGCGTTCCATGGGTGTTGCTGTGGGTGTTCCCACACAACATCCATGGAACCTGACGCAGTCCCAGATTTGCAACATTTTGTAAACTTGCGAATGCGTCAGAATCCTACGCCTCCCTACAGGGCCGGACTGGGAACCGAAACCAGCCCTGGCAAACAGCTCGGCCGGCCCCCCTGGGGGGCAGGGGGCGCGGCCCAGCTGTTTGCTAGGGCCAGTTTCGGACGATTTTGTTACAGGGGGCCGATACTGCCGGCCCCCGGTAACAAAAACAGCCCTCAGGGGCCCAAAACCGGCCCCCACCCTGGCGGCCCACCGGGGAAATGCCCAGTGTCCGTTACGGCCAGTCCGGCCCTGCCTCCCTAGGGAAGGCGTAGGAATGGTGCAACAAGGAGAACTACTTCTATTTCTCCTTGTTTTTTCCTCTTTCTATGCGTGCTGTATTATGCAGCACGCATAGAAAGACAAAAATGCCTTTAATTATTGTTTTTGTGCAGGAAGGTGTCCATTCCTGCACAAAAACAATCATCCCCTCAGCGCAGGCACCCTTGCAAAATGACGCAAGGGTGTCCATCCGGTGGCGCATGGTTGCTGTTTGTGCGCAGGCACAGGGGAGGACAGGAATGCACCATACCTTGTAGATACGGCGCATTCCTGCCCTTTTATTTTGACGCACTGCAGCACAACAGGAAGGCTTGCTGCAATGCCGTGCGTCAAAATATTGTAAAGGATGCCCTTTATGTGCAAGAAACCTTACTAGATCGGCGTATTACATGACAAGTATAAATCAACAATTTTGGGAGTAGGGTGTGGCACTGAGTTTCAGGGGCGGCTCCTCCACTAGGGCGGAGGAGCGTCACCCACAATGCGAGAAGCAGAAACATAAAATGGTAATAACTACCATTTTATGTTTCTGCTTCTCGCACTGTGAGAAAGCAGAAGGGTGTGGTTGCGGGTGGGCGGGGCTGCTGTGCGAGCAGGGCTGGGCAGGGGAGGAGTGGTGTACCCACTCCTGAGTGCGCAAGACTGGTTTGGATGGCCCTCTGGGGCTGACAAAACCAGTCATGCACAATCTGCCCTTCTCCATGAACGCTACAATGCAGCCTACATGGAGAACATGGCCGGGCCATTAGCCCCTGGCTGGGCGGCGTCCCGACCAATCACAACGCTGCTTGCAGCGTTGTGATTGGCTTAGGGGTGGGAGTGGGAGCCTGGCTGCCTGCTTCCTGTTCCTGCCGGAGGCAGGAGAGAAGCAGAGACGACGAGGGACCCGTCCGGCGGGAAGTTAAGTTTAATTTTTTTTATTATTAAATTAAACCCACCACCCCTACCCCCGCATGACCCCCCAACCCGCGCAACCCTGCGAGTCCCCCACCCGCGAGTCATGCCGGCCGCGACTGCTAAGCCTACCATTACCTAGCCTTACCATTCCAGCACCAGGATGTCCTGTGGAAAGGAAAGGAAGTGGCTGCATCGGTGACTCTACTTTTATGCCCTCCTCTTATATCCATTTAGTGTTTCTTACAACACATCTGCCCCATTAAGCAGGAGCGACTGGTGCTCATGGGCAAAAGGGGAGTTGCTCTGCGGCCCTTGGGGAAGAGGCAAGAACAGGGAAAATAAACACAGAGCAGCTGAAAAGAAATTACTGCTCTTAGGCAGTGTGCTCAATCTCTTGGGTGAACTCTATTGAACGTTGCAGATGTCCTACTACGCAAGCGCCAGCCGGGCGAGGTTTTCTTTGACCTGCAGGCACAAGCTACAGCAGTGACATCACATGAGAGGGAGTGCTGAATTACAATGGAGGACAGATTGCTCGATGATTATATGGAAAAAAAGGCAATATCCCTCATATGCCACAAAATCCTTAATAACTCCCCGGAACTTTTGTCCACACTTCGGGAACACTGGGAGAGGGACCTGGAACACTTGGAGGACGAGCAATGGCAGGGAGCACTGGCCTCCCCTAGAGATGTGGCCATTAGACCCTGCTTTAAATTAATACAGCTCAAAATTCTCCACAGAACATACTTCGCCTGCACCACATTAGTCAAAATGGGGAGGTCTGCCCTAGGGGATGCGGGCAAGAGGGTACCTCTTTCCACATGCTATGGGGTTGCCCGGCGCTTCAGAAATGCTGGGAAAAGGAAATGTCCTGTATTTGGAATGTGTGCAATATTACTGTGTCCAAGTCGCCAAAATGATGTCTCTTGAATATATGGGAAGAGACAGATCTTAATAGTAAAGAACGCCTCTGGGTGATGTTAGGATTTATGGTTGCCAAAGAAACATAGCCAAACTGTGGATGGCCGCATCGACCCCCACACTGAATGAGTGGAAAGCGGATATGGACTGGTGCATGTTAGCGGAGAGGGCATTCTACGAAAACCGAGGCTGTCCTGATAAGTGGACCAAAGCGTGGGGGGAGTGGAATGCATACCAAGTGATGATCTGAACGCCGGTGGCACATGAGGGGCCTATGGGACGCTTTCGGGGGTCCAACTGGAGGAAGAAGACCTATAGGAGGACGGGGGAGGCTAAGACATATTGTGAATGTAATTATTATCTTGATTTGCCCAACATCGGACTATGGATCCAATGTTATGTCATGTGATGAATTGTCATTACAGTGCTATATTTACTTTCTGCAATAAAAAGAGTTATTAAAAAAAACAACATTATTTATGATAAAAAAAAGGGGTATTGTATAAAAAAATTGTGCAGCTGCATTCTTTCATTGTCCTTCTTAGGAGCAGGACTGATCCATAGAGCATATGTGCTGTGGGGGAAACAACCTTTTCATCGCGGTCATTAGACCGCGATGCCTTTATAACGTGGTTGTTACAACGACATGCCATTACTAGGCAAGTCATAACATCGACTTGCAGTAGATGGCGCTCTAAGATAAGGAATAGTATAATTTACTATTCCAACACCTTCCCTACTGTTGCATAGGCTGGAGTTGGAATAGTAAATTATACATTCCTAATGTTACAGCGCCATCTACTGCAAGTCGATGTAATGACTTGCGTAGTAATGGAATCGCGTTGTAACAACGCGGTCATTGTAACGACCGCGTTGTTACGGACGCAATGTATTTGCATGCGTTGTAGCATGCTATATTCGTGCTGTGGTGTTGTCTTTAAAAAAGACCTGTTACATGAGAAAATGAAAGGACTCTATTTGAGAGGTAAGGTAAACGGGGCCTGAGAGGTTTCTGAAGGGCCAAAGGATGATAGACTGAGAAACATTCTTTAGCGTATGTACTGTTACCTAAAGTAACACACTCAGACATGTAGCAACAAGTACCCTGAGTTTCTCTCAGGAAATGGTAGCATACATTGCAGACGCCGTTGTTCACTGCAAATCCTGTGGCTGAGCTGAAGGTTGAATTAGTTTTCTTTGTTTATTTGTCACCAGGCCAAAATGAACGTGTCCTTGATTTGTTTGTGCCTGCACTCTAGCACACTATTGGGTTTGTGTATTTACATCTCTTGGCACACTGAATATAATAAAAATGTGTACTGTTGAGTTGACAGAGTCTTTTTTAGAGCAGGCATTGCGTTGCTAGTGTGTCACACACAGTTCTTCATATGCAGTGGTTTTCTGCAAAGGTACAATCATCACACCAATGATGCCCGAGTAATCATTTTCCACTGGGCTGTATGTCAGAATATCAAGTGAAAAAATATAATGATCCAAAAATATGAATATTAAGGTCTAAATATCGAGGACCAAATCTATCTATCTATCTATCTATCTATCTATCTATTTATCTATCTATCTCATCAAGGTACAAAGATGTGGAGTTAAGTAAAAGAAAGCAATACTTACAAATATATACTTACCTTCACAATATTTTTGTACCCAATATATAGTCCACAATATTTTTGTAACACAATGTTGTGCCCTCAGTATCCAGGTAGAAAGCCTTTCCAATGTTGTGTCTTCTGGAACCTCATAATTATTTGGAATTATGTGCTTGTTCATTTTGATCATTGTCATTTTGAGGGGACAGATCAATCCTGACTGTAACTAATGCTCCAGCTGCACTGAAATTGTGTTCAGGGGATAGACAGGACATGACTTATTTCCAGCCTGCTGAGTTCTGGTCACATTTCCATTTTCCCATGTTGATAAATTAATAGCTCTTGAGCTACTGGGAATCTTGTTTGGTCATAGAAATTGTCCTTTATCCTTTTCTCTATTGTCATAGTTGACAATTGTTACTCTTAAGTTTTCTTCATCTAGGAACTTGATGTAAGTCCTCAAACATCTAAAAACCAACACAGTGCAGAGAATGTTTATAGTGATGCTTCTGATGTCTTTATGAGCAGAAAGTGTGACTTGGAATGGCGAGTTTTTTTAACCAATTACGGGTGCTGCTATTGCAGCGTGCCACTGAAGTCACCACCATGCTTTGCTGTGTTTGTTGAAGAATGCGCTTGTTTCTTTACCCTATATGTTAGTCTTTCATCTTCATAATTTAATTCACAAACAAATGTAAAATAAAATCAAAATGTTAATTTGAATGGGAAAGATGGAGCTTTTCGAATTTCAATTGAGGGCACTCATCACCCTTACTATATTCTGTTTGAGGCACTGCGCCAGAGGATCAATCTGAGGATACTAATTTAATTTTTAGCCTCCAATTTGAAATTCCTTCACATTTACAAAAAGGTTTCAATTTTTCAATTTTATATTTTGCTTCTTTATTTATGTACGCTTTATTATTCTGGTAATATTATTTACTTTTCTAAGCAGTCGTGGACCCCCTGAGTAGACTTTGCAGACCTCCATGGGTCCCCTTACCAAAGATTAAGAACCACTGCTTTAGAGGACACAATCTGTTACTGCAGCCAGTTATTTGTCTCCAGATGAATGGGTATGCAGTTGGCCAAACCATCAGTTTCATCATTAACATTTTTAAATGTTTCTTCCACCTTACCCAAATGGCTTGTGGTATAATTTTACTGGTTTACTTCTTGTGTCAAAATCTTCTCAAAGAGTGTAAGCATTTTGATCGATCACTCTATTAGCCACCATTTGTCATCTTTTATTGACATGGCTTTGGCAATTGCATCCCTCTCCATTGGAGGTCTTACTCATTTATAGATTTCTTATGCTTAAACAGGCATTGCAGCATGTAGAAGGTGGAGTTGCAACAGATATAAAGTCTCATGTATGAGGGCCTTTATAAGGTTGCTGAATGACGATCAAGCTTTTCTGGGCTGTAAAGTATTTGCTAAAATGGGTGCAAATCCTGCAACAGATAAATATAAGTATCCACCATCTGCCAAGGCTAGATAATGTCACTGCCATTCATAGACTGTGTGTTGGACTTGGCCCTTTTTGGCTAAAGTTCCCTAAACTTTTTGCTTTCCCCCTAGACCTTTTTTCTGACATGGTGTTGCCAACTTAGATGCTTTGGACACTTTGCCACTGCTAAACAGTGTCAAAGTGCAAGTGCTCCCTGTATAAAGTGTAATGGTAATTGGTTGTCCATTTTTGGTATGTTTGCCTTACTAGTAAAGTCCCTAGTAAAGTGCACTATGTGTGCCAGAGCTGGTAATGCAAATGCTACTAGTGGGCCTGCAGCACGAATTGTGCCACCCACACAAGTAGCCTTAAAGAGGGAACTCAGGCCTGCCACTGCAGTGCCTGCGCACAGTTTGTTAAACTGCCATGTTGTTCTGACAAGTGCACCCACTTGCCAGACCTTACCCTTCCCTTTCTATGCACATCAGACACCACTATGGTAGGTCCAAGGTACCCCCTGGGCAGGGTGCAGTGCATGTGAAAGGTAGGACATGTACTAAGGTGTGTACCATGTCCTGACAGTGAAATAATCTCCATTTCGTTTTTCACTGTGGAAAGGCCATCTTGCCCATAGGATAAAATGGGGAGGCTGTGTAATATGTTTTCGAGCCTATCTTCCCAAAGGCTTAAGATGGAGAGGTGAAGTTTAGTGTGCCTGAACTCACAATGTAATAACACATCTTTTTATGAAGGTGGTTTTTGCATTGTGTGTTTAGAAGCCACTCTTTTAGAAGTGGCTGGGTTTTTGTGCTCTAACATTTCTGTGTGTCTCTGCCTGGTTGTGGATTGACTGTCTGGATTTGAAAGTGATAGGATCTGGGGAATGTCTTGACCCAGGGGAGGAGGTGAGACAGCAACAGGCTGATCTGCATCTGGAGTGTAGGGGGGAGGAGTAGCCCCTAGAGATGAAGAGGCCTGGGCTGCAGCCATAAACCAATGGCTCCGTCCCCTGCTGAGTGATTGAGGATCCAGACCCCCACTATCAAAGGAATAAGGTGTCACTGGCAGGGAGGCACCCAGAACTGGTTTGAACAGGGGTCAGTGCCCCCCTGAACACAAAGACTTCAAAGACATTTAGGGGTATAACTATGAGAGCTGAAGCCCCTGAACTTTGGAGAAATGGATTGATCAAGATTGAACAAGACTGAAGCTACTTCATGGTCAAGAGGAACCTTTGCCAAGGAAGAAACAGCTGAAGAGACTGAAGGAAAGGACTGACCCTTGCTGTGTGTTCTGGGGCTGGCCTGCGGTTTGGTGGTTTAACCAAGGAGAGGCTAAAGGGACTTTGCTGTGTGCTGTGTCCCCCTGCTTGAAAGGACTTTGCTGTGTACTGTGTCCGGAAGTAACTTATCCCCAAGGGCCCGAGGTGAGTTGGCTCCCTGTTGCGGAAACTCAGGAACACAAAAGTTTCCAGGAGAGTCTCAGCGACGCTGTGTGCGTGTGCTTTTTGCAGCCTGAGACCCTCGTAAGAATTGCCCTGTGATCATGGGCATCTGGAGTCCAAGCGACGCTGTGTGCGTGTGCTTTTTGCAGCCTGAGACCTTCGTGAGGATTGCCCTGTTATCGTGCACACCCGGAGTCCAAGTGAGTCTCAGCGACGCTGTGTGCGTGTGCTTTGTGCAGCCCGAGACCTTCGTGAGGATTGCCTTGTTATCGTGCACCCGGAGTTCAAGTGAGTCTCAGCGACGCTGTGTGCGTGTGCTTCGTGCAGCCTGAGACCTTCGTGAGCAGTGCCCTGTGATCGTGCACCCGAAGCTCAAGTGAGTCTCAGCGACGCTGTGTGCGTGTGCCCTGTTGCAGCCTGAGATCTTCGTAGCATCAGCGGCCCGGACCGGCAGCCCCGGAGGAGCCGAGCCGCCGGCCTGAGCCCGCCGTTGCCAGAGCGGGACCTCGAACCAACCTCGTCGAGGGAGGGCCCGAGTCCCACTGCCCGGAATTCACAAAGATTGCATCGGAGGCCCAAGTCGCGGGAAGAGGAGAGCGACATCGCACCCCCCAGGTAACGTGTGTTGACGCCTGGGGCGGGGTGCGGGCTCGGAGGGAGACGCTCTCGGCCTCTCCCATTCCTGCAGTGCGAGCCTCTGCTTCGGCTCGTATCGCGGCCGTACTTGCCAACGGAGTGGCAGTACCGGGGCCGGAGTGCGGAGCTGCACTTTTTGTTTACACCATACCCGTGTGGGGGCAACTGTTGACAGAGGCTGACTGCGAGTCAGTACGAGTGGCGGAGAGACCGCCTGAGGCACCGTGATCGGTGCTGGAGTGTATTACGCATTGCATTGTTTCTGCATAACGAACTACCTGATTAGTGCATTACGCATTGCATTGTTTCTGCATAACGAACTACCTGATTAGTGTATTACGCATTGCATTGTTTCTGCATAACGAACTACCTGATTAGTGTATTACGCATTGCATTGTTTCTGCATAACGAACTACCTGATTGTCGTATTACGCATTGCATTATTTCTGCATAACGAACTACCTGATTGTCGTATTACGCATTGCATTATTTCTGCATAACGAAATACCTGATTGTTGCGTTACGCATTGCATTATTGTCACATTGCAAAGTGCCTGATGCTAGCATTACGAACTACATTATTTCTACATTGCAAAGTGCCTGATTCGAGCATTACGAACTGCATTATTTCTACATTGCAAAGTGCCTGATTCTAGCATTACGAACTGCATAGCATTGCATTAGGACTGCAGTGGAACGTTTAGAAGTGCTCATTAATATCGCCAGAGCTTACAAGGGCTGGCTGGCCTAACAATCGGCCAGGAAGGATATTACAAATACGCATATGTTGGATTTATATTGTGTGGTCTTATCGTATATCTTTTTATATAAATTTACACTCGTTTTTATGAAACTCGTGTGGAGTCCATTTGTGGTGTCATCATTGGTTTGCTGTGAGCGTGGTTGCAAATACTTTACACATTTGCCTTGAAGATAAGCCTGGCTGCTCGTGCCAAGCTACCAAGGGGGTGAGCGGGGGCTATCTGAGAAGGTGCCCTTCCTTTCCCTGACGTGAGAGCGAGGGTCCCTATTTGGCCTAAGGTACCTACCTCAGCCAACCAGGGATCCCGGGTCTAACACTGTGACATTAAATTATTCCAGGGTATTGGCAACTGTTTGCAATTCCTTCGTGCGATACAGTAAAACAGTTGCATGCTGATGAACCCTTGAAAAGCACCTAAAATGGTGTTGACCATTGATAGCTTTGTCTTGACCCCCTCTGAAGGTGACCCAGTGTACAATGATGAACATATAGTCTTTAGGTTGTCTACTGATCCACATGTCTGTAGTGACACTTTTCTTTAGTGAGTGAGCACCCAATATAGAACGTGACTGTGCAGCGGTGGTACAGCAACAGTTGAGAAGTTGAATTGACATGGAAATTCACAGAGCTTACCCAAATTCCCTCTCCTTCCACCCAAGTAAATAGAAGATGGTCAAGCACCAACATTTGTGTCAATTACCCATTGTACAAACGGAATAGATGATGGGTTTTGGGGTACTGTGCAACCACGCTGAACATTGCCTTGATAGTTGTTTAGGTTTCTTTTATTGCCCCCCTTCAATTGACTTACATGCAGACAGGCAGCTTGAGTGCTTTGGACAGTCGGTAGTATTCCCTTTTCCTCGTACTAAGCAGAGGTTGCTGCTGGCAGTGAATACATACTACGAGTGACAAACTGCTTATCCTGAAGACAACATCTTCTTCATCAATATTGACTCCGTGTGTCAGTTTGGGTTCTTCTCTCTCAGAAACACCTTCTATCTTAGGTGCTGTTCTTATATGACTGCATGTTTGTCTTTCTTATTGGCAAATGGCCCAAGGTACCAAGATATCCCACTGGCTTCCCATAACACACTGCTTTGCACCAAATTGAGCAGCATGCGCTGTGTTCCTAATTCAGCCTAACTGTGAGGAAGTCCCAAACCAGAGTGGTGACAAACCCAGGCCTTGTAGTGGATCTATGCTGAATTTGCTTTTATTTAGGTTGGGGTGGAATAAAATTGGTGTTTGTTACTCCTTATATTTGAAATTTCAATAAGATGGTGATAGGTGGCCATAAAGGTGCAGGCTGAATAGAGGTGATTTGCACATTTTCATTGCCACTCTCAATAGAAATAATGACTGGTTCATCTTTCTCACTTGCAACGGTGCTTTCCAGAGCCTTTCATTTGCCTTGTCTTCATCTGATAGAGGCTGGAGAAGATGAAGAATGTAAGCCCTTTTTTATTTGAGAAAGAGATGGTGATGACCATGCATATAATTAAAAAACAGTCACATCATCCTGCAGTGCAGCAAGCAAAAGATTCTGCTGGGCAGCAGCCCGACTTCCTGCTCTGCTTCAACCTCAGCAGAGTCCGGTATAACAGACTTCTGTTCCTGTTCGGTTTACTGGAAAATTTTGTTTGGTGGGACAATTCTAATCTAGCCATATAGCCTGCCGTAGTGGACTATACCGCCATTAAAGGCCCGCTCCACCGTTAAAAGCCAGAGCCAAAGGCGAGGGCCTCTCACAAGGGAGCGGGACTTTAATGCCGGTATAGTCCAGCTATGAAGGGCTATAAGGCTATTAAAACATTCTGCCACTAGAGGGAAGAATGTTCTAACAAAACAAAGGCCTCACGGAGCCCGAGGGATTGAAATCCCCTCAGGCTCCGTGAGGCCTTTGTTCACAGCAACAGCTACTGGCCATTAGAAGCCCGGAGCACTCCATTGTTTTCAATGGAGCTCCCAACATTCCAATGTTCTAATTCTGATCCATTGGTTTCGCCACAACAGCAGTCACTGTAGCATTGTAGCTTAATGGGTGATCCCATTGCCTTCCTGTGCAGAAGAGAGTGCAGCAAGTACATCGTGATGGGCATCTTTGTGGAAAACGGAAGGGGGTTTTAATGCCAATACCGTTTTCAGGGAAGACAGATTTCCACTCACTGGCCACTTTCTAGGCAGGAACCAGTATATTTTGTGCAATCTTCCTGACCTCTCATTAGCACTTAAGGGAGAGGTCTCTAGGCTACGGTCTCAGCAAATTCATAGAATTCGCTCAGTCTCCTCAACTTACAGGGAATAAAAAATTAGAAGGAAGAATGACAGATTTGAACATTTTAGTGAATGATATACATATAAGACATATCAGTATGACCATGAGTAAACTAATTTGTATATTGGGCTATAAGGCAGACAAAACTACCTCTTGAAAAGCATTATATTAATATTTTAAAAAAAATTAATACTTAAAACTGACTTCATACCTACAGTTGATAAATGGGTCTGCACAAATGTCTCCAGATTACACACAGATGGCCATGTGGAAAGAGGCAATTCAATTAAATTAAATAAAAACAATAACCATGGCCCACCATGCCCTAACACCATCGCATATTAGTTTTTTTTTTTTATAATCTATGAAATGAGCAAAAATACCTGGTTTCCCTCCATGGCCCATGTTAGGAGGCTGGCAAAAAAATTATTAAATTCATTAAAAGTAATACTCTTGCCCTTCAGACTACAACCAACGACAAACACAAGTATATAACATTTTAAGAAAAAGAACAAACAGAAAAATCAACAGAAATATCTGTGGGATCCAAAAAGGCTCTAAAATACAATGCTCACAGGAATGAATGAATGAATAAATGAATGAAAGGATTTTATAAAGCGCACGATTACCCTAAGGTGTCTTAGCGCTATAGACTGAACATCAGAACCCAGTCCGATACTGAGATGCACTAGATTGTGGTTTCGAAATTAATCAACTGCTTCGGTGAATAGCCAAGTCTTCAGCTGCTTCCTAAATTGTATCAGAGCAGGTTGACAACTCAACTTAAAGGGTAGTGCGTTCCAACATTTTCCTGCCCCTTTGGAAAAAGCCCTGCCTCCCCATCTTGCTTTATTTGATCTGGGAATGATGACATATCGTGAGGAGCTAGATCTAAGATTCCTGCATAGCCTGTACCAGGAGAACAGATCCTGAAAGTACTTAGGGCCAGTCTTATGTAGGGCCTTATAGACTATACACATAGCCGTAAAAATGATTCTTTTTTTCCACAGGAAGCCAATGAAGATCCTGCAGTGATTGTGCTATGGAGTTAAACTTAGGGATTTTGAGTAACAATCTCGCTGCCGCATTTTGTAATACCTACAATTTCTTTACCATACATTTATTAGCACCCAAATACAGAGGAATATATGATGTTACCACGCATACCATCACAACGCATTTGTAGCAACGCAAGTGCTGTTACAACGCGTTTCTATCACAACGCACACTTTTACATCGCATATGCCTTTACCACGCATACCATTACAACGCAAAGGCATGCGTGGTAAAGGCATATACTTTGTAAAAGTGGTTAAAGTAAGTATATATATATATATATATATATATATATAACAAACAAACGAAGTCTCCGCACTTCCGCAGAACATGTGGCAAACAGAGACAACACGAATCCTCCAGGTTTGGGCACTGTTGTTATTTTATTTAGAGCTTCAAATCTGACGCGTTTCGGACAGGAACGTCCTTGCTCACAGATAGCCTGGTAAAGCTCGCCAAGTTTTTTAAATATGTAATGTGCTAACCATGTGATCAAAATAACATAGAAGAAATACTATACATAATTTCATGTGTACACTCAGGTCAGTCTGTTTTCTAACAATGAATATATCTTGATCTTATATCCTTTGTTGTTGTAATACACTAAACATAGTCAAAAATAATTTAACAATAAATAAATATTTTGTGTAACTAACTGCCTCAGGCTAACACCATCCGTGAGGAAATAAAAAAGTTATAATATAATAAAATCAGTTTGTGGCTCAATTCATTATTTGTACACATTGATTTATGTATCTTACTATTTGCTGACCAAGCTATGGTCTGACCAATAAAATGTTCTATACAAGTTGCGCCTCCACATTTAGAGTAAACATAGTACGATCCTGAACATTTATCTCCTCTTATTACTGCTTGAATGCTGTTATTGGTCGTGTGCAAATGTCGCAAAATATTCTGTAAACATAGATTACAGTACAACGATAAAGCATCTCTATACATTTTCCTATGCGGGGCAAAACTAATATAAAAAATCATTCCCCGATTATTTTACTGCATAAATGCTAGTAATTGATATGTGCAAATACCGCAACTTTATGTAAGCGTTGACTCTTGTGTAAACATTGCAATTGAATTCAAAATGCTAGTAATAAATAAGTGCAAATACCGCAACAATATGTAAACATTAACTCTTGTGTAAACATTGCAATTAACTTCAAGAGATAGAACAATAGATATATGACTATCTGGGTCCAATAACTCCCTAAAATCAAATATCTCATAAAAATGAATTACCAGCCACTCAAACATCAATGTTTTCTATATATTTGCTGTCTTTTTACCATATAGTGTACCCTTCATATACCCTGCTGCAGTTGATAAAATAATGTGTTGTTGACTTGACCAGAGTCAGATGTTACACCAAAAAAGTATTAGTATATAAAGTGCAAGTGCTGAACTTAATGATACAAAATCATCGTGGAAAAAGTGAAAATAAAATATTTTAAAATTTACAAACTACAAGGAGGCCTAAACTGACCCTAAATGGAATACCAATCACACCTCAATAAATGTCCTGTACCAAAGTGAAAGAATCAGTGTGGTACTAATATTAATCATAGGAAGTGATATAAATCTTCCGTATTATTCAAACCATTAGGGAATTTACTATATATATATATTTTTATATATATATAATTTTTTTTTAAATACCCACTAAAACCCAAAAATTACCCTTTGATTCCCAATAACTATACACCCCCAAAATTCTAAAATTACCCTTACCACCCCAATACCCATACCCCCTAAACCCTAAAATTACCATGGGCAACCCCAAACCCACCCTGAACCCTAAAAATACCCCTGCACCCCAAAACCCAAACACCCTGAACCCTAAAATACCCCTACACCCTAAAACCCAAACCCACCGTTATCCCTAAAATTACCCTGGGCACCCCAAAACCCAAACAAACCGTGAACCCTAAAATTACCCTGGGCACCCCAAAACCTAAACCCACCCTGAACCCTAAAAATACCCTTGCACCCCGAAACCACCCCAAACACTAAAATTACCCTGGGCACCCCAAAACCCAAACAAACCCTGAACCCTAAAATTACCCTGGGCACCCCAAAACCCAAACCTAGCCTGAACCCTAAAAATACCCCTGCACCCCAAAACCACCCCAAACACTAAAATTACCCTGGGCACCCCAAAACCCAAACTCACCCTGAACCCTAAAAATACCCCTAAATGCCAAAACCCAAACAAACCCTGAACCCTAAACTTACTCTGGGCACCCCAAAACCCAAACAAACCCTGAACCCTAAAATTACCCTGGGCACCCCAAAACCACCCTGAACCCTAAAAATACCCCTGCACCCCAAACCCACCCTGAACCCTAAAATTACCCTGGGCACCCCAAACCCACCCTAAACCCTAAAATTACCCTGGGCACCCAAAACCCAACCCCAACACTGAACCCTAAAAATACCCCTGCACTCTAAACCCAAACCCACCCTTATCCCTAAAAATACCCCTGCACCCCAAAACCCAAACACACCCTGAACCCTTAAAATACCCCTGCACTCTAAACCCAAACCCACCCTTATCCCTAAAATTACCCTGGGCACCCCAAAACCCATACAAACTGGGCACCCCAAACCCACCCTGAACCCTAAAAATACCCCTGCACCCCAAAGCCACCCTAAACACTAAAATTACCCTGGGCACCCCAAAACGCAAACTCACCCTGAACCCTAAAAATACCCCCACACCCCAAAACCCAAACAAACCCTGAACCCTAAAATTAGCCTGGGCACTCCAAAACCCAAACCCACCCTCAACCCTAAAAATACTCCTGCACCCCAAAACGACCCTGAACCCTAAAATTGCCCTTGGCACCCCCAAAACCTATACCCCTACACCCCAAAAGCCAAACCCACCCTAAACCCTATACTTACCTTACACCCTCAACCCAAAAAATACCCCTGCACCCCAAAACCACCCTGAACCCTAAAATTACCCTTGGCACCCCAAAACCTATACCACTACACCCCAAAAGCCAAACCCACCCTAAACCCTATACTTACCTTATACTTACATGTAAAATACATATGCCTTTACCATTCATTCCTCTACAACGAAATTCGTTGTAAAAGAATGCGTGGTAAATGCATATGCATTATAATGCCATGCGTTGTAATGGCATTGCGGAGTAATGGTAGTTGCGTTGTGTTGGAATGCGGGTAATGGTATTCGTGGTAAAATATTCGTTGTAATGGCTGTTTACCAATACAGAGCATTGCAATAATCCAGTTTTGAAAACACAAGTGCTGTTATCACTGTTTTTTGCAGATCAGCGGGAATAAACGGAAAGATTTGTTTCAGGACCTTCAGCATAAAGAAACCTTGGGAGGTGATTGAATTTGTTTGCTCTGAAAAGGTTAATTTTGAGTCAAAAATAACTCCTAGATTTCTTACTTTCTGGACCAGAACAGGTAACCTGCCTAGGCTCATCGGCCAGCTGGCAGGAAGAACAAAGAGGAACTAGCTACCTAAAACACACACAAAATGGCGTATAAGCACATGGCTTGGCAGGGAGCAGGGAGGCATGAAGAGCAAAAGGAAAATGTCTGTCTAAAACGCACACATTTGACAAAAAGGTCAGACAAGCAACAGCAAGGAAAGAGAAGGCATTGAGAACAAAGAGAAAATGACTGTCTGCCCTGAATTCCCTCCCGCCAGACCACCAACAAACGCATGCAGCATCACTGGGCAAGGATTGCTAAGTATATGCTCAAAATGTGGATAGACCATCCACAGGCCCTTGCACCACAGCAATAGTAAGAATATAAAAAATCAATTCAACGCAAAAGTGATAAAAAATAACTGTGGACCATACAATAGGCCCCCAAATCCTCCTGGACAGCACAGGGACATGGAATCTGACATACAATGAATTAAAATTAACCATGTCTCTAGCACTAGCAGCTCTAGGCAATGCCCACAGCCAAAGATGTTTAAAGTTTGCAGAAAATACTCATTAATCAACCATCTCACACATAGCCACACATTTTTGACAAAATGGTAGATGAGCAAACAGCAAGGGAGAAGAGAGTTGAGATCAGAGGAAAATAGCTGCCTGCCTAGAACTACACCCCACCACAACCTCCAACAGGCATATGCAGACAAAACATGACCAAATTTGTCACACAGTCAAGGCCACCCACAGTCCCCTAAAACGTGTGGCACAGCAACAGCGAGAATGGGAAAAAATAATTTCATTTATAGTGAAAAACATAAATCGCCAACAGCAGAAACAGTGTTTGGCCAAACATAAACAAAGAAATGAGGAAATATATTCCCAGGGATCTACCACCCCAAAATAACTATTTTCTGCCTTACTCCAACCATACACCTGTTCTACACTCCCTAGTCCAGACACCATGCCTTTCGGCAGCAAACAAACATAATTGAATAAATGCGAAATGAGGAAAAATTATAGTGGCTGCTCTCCCTCAAATATCAGCTCATAATAAAACAAAGAAATATTTTTCCAAGAACTGAACAGAACGAAGAACTGAACTGAGCTTACTTGATTTTCCTGCAAAATCCAAGGTTGGATGATGCAGTAGACATTGGAGACCAAAGATGAAGGATTCTTTCTCTCCAGTGCCCAATCCAAAATGACCAAGAAATCTATCTGAATGGAGTCCTGCATCAAGCAACGTGTTGTAACGGAGTAACATCATTTGGTGACACAACTATAATTGTAAATGCCTGATGTTATGTAAGATTACACCTGTGCAATAACAATTTTACTCAGGCTTAATGCTGATGTGTATAGATGAGCGATGATCCTTCTTTTTATTGTCAAAAATCATGAATGTAGCAGAACATCTTAGCTACTTTATGAGCTTATAGACAGGCTGGTGTATTAATAAATCAGTATGTAACCCAAAAAACAGTTCCTGCCAGTGGATGTCTTACCTGGTGGTTTACATCTGAATTGAAGAAAGAATAGCTGATGCAAGGGTCTCGGTGGAGAGGCATGCTCTATATAGGATCATCTACCTATCTCCTCCTTGAGTTATAGGAAACTAATGGCAGTACAACAGGAAGGAAACTTTCTCTTCCTAAACATTGTTTAGGTGGGTTAAGGCTAAAAGAATTTAAAGGGTTCAGGCTAAAAGAATTAAAGAATCAATTGCTATTAGAGATGTATTGATGTATTTACAGTAATGGAATGGTACACATTTTATTTGAGGAAACAAAGATGAGACCATTGAGGATCATGTGGCAGCATTAAACATAAATTAGATGGGTGGAACAATCTGAGGGTTTTGCCCTAAAGATAAGTGCTGATTCCAGGTTCTCAGTTAATGTTGTAAATAAGAGAGACAAAATCAGAGAAATTCAAGAAAGGTAGGGAAAAAGAATGTGATAAAAGGAAACACATGCTACAGATGTGGCAGTCAAACCCATGTAGGAAATTTTAAAGGTTGTCCTATTATTAATAAGGAGTGTATAAGATGTAAGAATAATTATATTGGAGTCATTTAGAAGGGTTTGTAAAAATTTTAAGAAGATCCAAATGTAGTAATGTAGGAAAGTAGGATCTGCATGTATGGTTACCCCCACTTTTTTGCCTGATACTAAGCTGTATTTGACTAGTCTGACTGAGATTCTGCTAATCAGGACCCCAGTCTATCTGCTTTCTCCCTAAATGGTTATGTTCAGTACTTAGGTACATCCCAGATTGGATACTGGCGTACCCTTATCAGTCCCTAGTATATGGTACTAAAGGTACCCAGGGCATAGGTATCCTAGAGGTCTCCCATGGGCTAAAGCATGTATTATGCCACCCATGAGAAACCATTCAAAATGGAACTACAGGCCTGCCATTGCAGCATGTGTAAGTTGGTGCTTGCACCACTTACTAAAGATATAGGTTTCCTATATCCAGGGTCACTGTACTTAAAACCTATTAGTCACCCCTCTAGCAGGCCTTTGCAATCCTGAAGGCAGGGTGCTTGGTTCTAAGTGAGAGGGTGCCCCTGTATGAGCAGGACACCCCTACAGCCTACAGAGTCCATTCTCCCGGGTTGTTAGTGAAGCAGCCATATACTATATGGAGGGGCACCCCGTAATTACGCGATGAACATCTCGAAACTGGCTGCAACAAATCCTATCATGTTTGGTATCAAACATGTTGGAATCATACCCCCACAAACATGTTGGAATCATACCCCCACACCGTAAACGGTCTGGGAGGTATGATTCCAAGCACTGGAGGAGCCATCCGTTAGGCTCTCAGTGTTCCCGGTGCCAACCTTCTAGACCCGGACAGCACAAAATGGTTGCTGCCGACCAGAGACACATTTCTGCCCTCCTGCTGCTGAGCCAAGCTCGAGCAGGGGAAGGCAGAACAATAGGCATTCTGTCACAGGGAGGTGTGACCAACCCCCAGACAGGATTTCGTGTATTGGGACCGGGTGGGTGCGCTTGCCAGCACCGCTAAGTCTGCATGTGGGGCACATTTGGTGTCCTCGTGCGTAGTCCAGTTCAAACCAGTCCTGGGAGCAATTGGCTCCCGCTCTGGCGTGAAACTGGACAAAGCACATGGGAGTAACCTCCCCCCTGTCCAGACTCTCCCCTGGGAGGGTCCCCTGAATCTTCCCAACCCTTTCCCTAGGGTACTTAAGGGCTTACCTGGGTGTAGGTCCCTAGATTCGTCGTGGGATAAGATTCAGATCAGACACCACTTCTTCTTCTACCGTCTGGGCACTCTGGACTTCATTTGGGCCTGACTTCATCTCCCTTCCAGTCTGCTGCATCGTCTGTGCCTCATACAGGAACCTTCCCAGAAGCATCAAAGACACTTGAAGGAATCTCACTTGGAGTGAAGGAGTCACTCCCCTGCATTCGCAGGCACTGCAACTAAGTCAACTGGTCTGCTGATCCTGAGCTCCTCCGGACTCCGTAAGGTTCTGCAACACAGGTGGTGGTTTTCCACAGCTCCCGAGGCCTGCCCTACCCTCTCACTAAGTTTGAGGCCAGTATCCCTCGTGGGGGTTGCAATAAACGAACCCCTGTGCACCTCATCAACTTGCAGTTGCAAAGGCTTGTTGGCTTCCTTCCAAGAAGATCTTCGGGATCCAAGTAGTCCCAACCTCGAGCACCTCCAGTGACCAAAGTCTTTGTCAAAAATCACATCGTGTGCACCGTGGCCTGCATCTTTTGGTGAGCTGCTTGAGGTCCTCTCGCGACTCCAGTGCCTCCAGCCTATGGGTCCATTTGAGGGTCACACTTGTTACTTTTGGGCTACCCTGATTGCTCAGGGCCTGCCCTGACTCCCCTGCTTGTGGTGAGTCCCCTGGACCTTGCTGGTCCCGAAGTTGCTCCTTCTTCACTTCCTGCATTGGTCGCATTTGCCAAGGCTTGTTGGTGCTCCCGCCGGACACCGACCCCTGAGACTCGACATCCTTCATGGAACAGCTCGTGCATTGCTCCTGGTCCTCCTCAGCGTCGCCTGGTCCTCACAGCTGCAGAGTCAAGGTCATCGTCATCCATCCTGCCCCACCCGACATCAGAGGGCATTCGTCTTCCAAGTATCCTGGTCACTCCTGAGTGACATAGACTCTGTCCCCTCTGCTTGCAGGTACCTCTCATCTAGAATCCACCTTCAGATTCCACCGGATACTTTCTCCTTCTGCAACAGTGGCACTTTCCTGAAGTCCTCCATTGGGTTTGATGGCAGTTTCCGACACCACTTCACACGTTTGCACCTGGCTTCCCTGGTGTAGATAACGTGGGTACTAGGGTATCCACAGGTGGGGTGGCTCTCCAACCTTCTGTCTTTCACTGGATTTCTTCAGGGTCCATTGGGAAGGGTCCTTAATCTTTAAAAATCCGACCGCAACTTTCACGTAGTGTTGTACGGAGCACGCGGTCGTGTTCCCACACTGCACACGCTCTCCGTGGTATCCCTATCTACTTACCTTGGGTGGTTCTGTGGGTCCCCAGCACTTCTACGTCCTCTCAACATTGTCTTGACTCAAGTCGTGGTTCTTATACCACTTTCTTAGTATATGGTTTGGTCCCCCATGGGGTCCACTGTGTATTCTGTGCTATTTACTGTGTTCTTTCTGATGTATTGTCTGCATTGTGTTTATTTCCATGTAGGAGATATTTGAATGTACTAGAGAGTATGATATAATAAATACATATTTTTATAAATACTTGGTGTGGTTCTTGTTCACTTAATCTATACTATAAGATTGCATTCTGGTAAAACAAGCTGCTTTACACTCCTTCTGGACTAAGCTTGAAGGCTGCTCTCCACAGCTACCACTTAGAGTGCTTTCTAAGGTTGTCTAAGACCTCTTAAATCACCATAAGGGTTGTCTGGACTTGTGCAAGGTGCCCACTTACATTAGTGGACATCATATACCAGGCCAGCTTCTCACAAGTATTAAATGTAAAAGGCAATGTCAAAATTAATGGCAAAAATGTATTGCTCATGATTGCTTCATGTCTATGGTACGCTATTCTGTGTAAATCGTTAGTTAATTAATTGTGGAAGAATAGGAAATCGCACAACACAGATTTAACATAAATGGAGGTTACTATGGACGCAAAAATAACCTATTAGGATATTTTGGGCATAAATGATTTTTCATGTAGGCATGTGGGTGGTAAAGTCTATGATGAAGATAAATGAAAAGTTACTGTGGGATAGCTACATCAGGAGAAGAGTGGGATAAAATTAGACCCTAGGGCTCATCCTCCAATTTATATTGTCAACAAATTTAGAGGTACCTTAAAAATGACAAATATTGGAAGGGAGGAATGTAAAGGCAGGATGTTAGATGAGAACTCATCTGAAGAATGTGCTAAAAAGCTCATGAGCTAGAGCCTGGCTTGATGAGTCAACATGGTGGAAAGATCCTACAGATCTGGCTGATCTGTCCCGCAACATCCTGTTTTTATGTGACTCCCCAATGGTTACAATACCCTGTTCTTATTCCCCATAAGACACAGATTATAACAAGCTCAACATGGGTATACCCCAACTCCAGACTTAAAGATTAGATTGGTGAGTGGGAGGAGCCATGAGCATTACCCGATGCAGTGGCATACCCTAATGGGTTATAGTGCGCTTTAGAAATGCATGTAACATAACATGACCTTCATGGGTTGCAGACTGGGGCACAGACCTTAATGTGACAGATGAGATCCAGGGCTGAGATGAGGTCATCTGCAATGTGAACCCCACTTATTTCTGTTCTGGAGGTGGAGGAGAGCTGGAAGTGCGGCCCAGATCCAAGATTCTGTTTGTGAGGGGGAAGGCACTGCTGGCCTTTGGTGATTCTGCACCATCTCCTGAACCGAAAGAGCACTGGTGAAGGAAAAGTGGCGGTGAGACCTTCAATGACTGACTCTGCCAGAGCAACGACTTCTCCATGACAGGTCCACTCACCAGACATAAACTGAAGGACCAAATGAGCAAATTTTACCCTATATCCGCAAGTGAGTGAAAAAAAGTGAGAAAAGGGGGGAAAAGGAGCCTAAACACATGCCTGCTTGTAGAAAATAGCGATGTATGCAGTTCACCTGGATGACAGCCTCATGCTCTGCAGTGGTAGAGAGGGTACAACTAGTGCAGGACGGTCTGGGTTAGCTGCGCTGAAGGCCAGGACTGCCTGAGGACCCGTAATAGACAGCAGTGTATGGATCCACACCTGCCTGCCCCCGGGTCCCTGGCGATATACATTGCCCTGTGTGGGATATAGAGGGAGGAGATAAAGAATTGCATGAGAGTAAACAGGAGAATGCCCATCTCCCCCCGAGCCCGACTAGCTTAGAAGGCTCTGGATGACAATAAGTGTCCCTACACAGGCCTCCATAAGCACCTGATTCCCCAACTATGGAATTAAGGGAAGTAGACCGGTTGATTGCCAAAAAGGATCCTTTCTCTATTTACCTAAAGTGAGAGGCACTGTGTGCTTGAAAGGAACTATAACCCGCTACGGCGCTGTACCATTGAGCTGCATTGTGGCTGTTCTGAACTAATATCATGATCATGCTCAGTATTGCATAGGAAGCTCCTTCAATTGTGTGGCCTGCTGACAGTGGATTTTGGTTGACCCTGATGGAGCAGGGTTTTTGCCAAATAAAACCTGCTTGAATTGAACCTCAGTAACATATTCTAACCGTGTGCGGTGAAAAAAAACTAATGTGGAAAAGAGCCTAACATGAGGGAAAATGCTACTGTGCAAGCGTGTACTACAGCACTGGAGTAGGCCGCAAATGCTTTTTGACAAACGAAAAATAGAAAGGACTAATGCTGCTTTTGTGCACATTATTAACGTTTGCTAGAAAAATAATTTTAACACGGGTTGCACATGGATAGATGCAGCATTGGGTGGATGCGTAATGAAAAGCATTACAAGTGATTAATAATGCCTGTGTTTGTTTTCCTTAGAAGCATGGTTTTCTGTTTTGTGGTAAACCACGGGGGTTAATGAAAATGAAATAAAATTCTGAAAAATAGAGTTGAACAAGATGGTGAAAGTAGAAGACAAGTGTCGTTCGCAAATCCTGTGTGCCTGCCAAGAGACAGCTGAAAGAAAACATTTTCTTCCTCGAGTGAAATAACATTTCCTCGTTATGCGGCACGAGCGGATAAATGTGACACAGAATTTGCTACATGACTGGGCTGGAGGAAATGAATGCTATGATAGTGGCTCGAATTTGTATTTCTTGGGGTGGAAATAGATATGCAGAATAAATAAACAATAAGACATTGAGTTAGATGGACATGACGAGTGTGGTGTGACAGTACACACCCTTCCTTAACCAATCATGTGTAGAGAAATCCTCTGTTCTGACACAAATGTGAGTTGGACATTTGGGTTTTAGGGTATAATTGAGGTTCCTGGTGGGAGGGGTTAGGTTAGTTGGTGGTTTGCTTTCCTACCTGCGTGAGGAGAGGCCTTCTTTGCTGTCTCCTATTCTTGAGCTGGCTGTTCCCATCTGCTGATTCCTGACTTAGTCTTTGCCTCTTCAAATCTTCTTGAGGGGCCTTACTGCTCTGATGGCCAGGGAGTAGATTTCCCATTTCAATTGGGTTAGTATAGACAGAAAACTGAATTTGCATAATCATTTGCAAATGTAATTTGTCTCTGAACCTTTTGTCTCTTCGCCTTTCCACTCCTTTATGCGCTGTCGAATTGAGAAGTATTTTTATTTCTCTGATATTGTTGCTCTGTGATGATCTATGATTTGTACTGTATTTTGGTATTGATGAGCATTTATTTCACATTATTTAGATAAACATTATAAATATACAAATGTGTCTGTCTTTAATAGAGGTGTTTTTCTAGTTTATGACTATTCTAGAAACAAGTATTGGTTTGCCAAACCCTGTCAACTATATAAAGATCGCATCGCACAATTGGTATGATAGAAATGAAGATACAAATTTGATTTTGGTAATTTTGGTAATTTGTTTAGTAATTCACTAACCCAGCGTGAAGGGACTTGTTAGGTGATGAAATTGGGCCTAGTCTGTAGAAAATTATTAGTCCCAGATTGCTGGATCAGTTTTGGTTGCAGCCTGATGGTTTATAGTGATTATTTTGGCAAATTGATGGTTGAATTATTGATTTTGGTTACTAATATGAAAAGTTAGCATCTTTGTTTTATGTAGTCTGGAAGTACGGGTACGGAGTTGCCTAAGATCCCGGGATGTTGATTTAGCCTCAGGGGCAGAGGAAGAGTGTGGAAAAGTATCACACTGCATAAGTACTTTGTCTGTTGTTGTAATATCGAAAAGTGAAAGGCTGTTGATATTATTCTAAGGGACCTACTCTAAAGTATGCAAGTAAGTTGGATGTTATAGTGAAGTCCTCTTCCGAAACTTTAGAAAGTACACCTAAAGTAGTACCAAGACCTAACTTTGCTTGATTGTAATTGTGAAAGTCCTCTTCCGAAACTTTAGGAAACCCACCTAAAGGAGTACCAAGACCTCCTTTCACTTGATTGAGAGTAGAGTGACGCTGGTTGTTATTCTGCTGGTTGTAAAAGGTTCTCTTGAATGACTGAACTATCTTTCATTTAGTGGAGCAGACAAAGTAGCAGCGTTTTGTGTTGTTTCTAATAAGAATTTATTTAGAAAGACTTTGTAGTACAGTGCCGTATTATTTTGTAAAGGGAGGGTCAGTCGCAGGAGTTATACTGACATCACAAAAAGCCGCGCTGGCATTGGTCAGATAGCGGGCGTGTATTGTGCTGTGATTGGTTGGTTGGTGTGAGTCGCGCTGGTATTGGACCAGTGCAAGCGAATAGAGTGAGCGGAATTACGGAAGGATTTTCTTGATTTTCTAAAGTATTTTGCGGAAAAGAGAGTTGAAAATGAAGTTGATAAAAATGATACAAGATTTGTTTAAAAAAGACAAGCCAATAGTTACTAGAGAGGGAATTCCTGTACCTCCTCCAATATCGCCTGCTTCTTTTATGATGCTAGAGCGTGGATATCATACGTGTACATGGTTAGAGAATTGGGTGAGTTATACGGAGGATGATGGCGTTTTAGCTTTCCCAGAGCATGGTACTTTCAATGTAAAGGTTTTAGAAAACTTGAGAAGACGAATGAATTCCTTAAAACCAAATCCTAGACCTATGCAGTATGAGGCGCTTGAGGAATGGGAACATGAGGCGTACAGAAGGGAGAGAGATAGGAATGGTATGAAATATAGGAATACAATGAGATGGTATTCAGAAGCAAAATGGGATGCGCAGATGAAAAGGTGGAGGAGAGATGTAATCATAGATGGATTATATCCAGTAATGGTTGCTGAGGGACAAGCTCGTGGAAAGTGCAAGGAGAAAAATAATAATGTAGAGACTTCAGAACTAGATACAGATCCGAATGAAATTGATGATGAGTTATTAGATGAGATGCTATTGAAGAGACCTCCAACATATCAGGAGAGTCCAGATGGGATTACTCCAAGTGCACCATTAATTGAAATAGAAGCTCCACAAGATCCACAGGTACCACAAGCTTCACAAGTTCCATTAGTTTTACAGTCTTCATCAGCTACTCGAGTCTCACAGGAGAGAGATATCGAAATGCTCAATAGAGCAAATGAAGAATTGACTCAGAAAATTAGTCAGATGAGTTTAAATGCAGAAGCG
Organism: Calotriton arnoldi; assembly: GCA_963921515.1. Taxonomy (NCBI): domain Eukaryota; kingdom Metazoa; phylum Chordata; class Amphibia; order Caudata; family Salamandridae; genus Calotriton; species Calotriton arnoldi. The sequence continues at coordinate 1,739,438 of CAWUFW010000604.1, read as the reverse complement.
TTATCAGTTCCGGTAACAATTGGTCCTATAGTTCCATTGTATAGTGAGGGTCAAAATATTTCAAGAGTGCATGCATTGACAGTTCCAGTGAATAGTGCTAAGGATGTTAGTGGACCAGAATCAAATAAGATGAGTACGTCACTGATTGATATTCCAGTAAATGGAAATGTGACTGAAACGCCAAAAAGCAGTGTACAAATCGATCCTAGAAAATTAATGCCAAATGTGAGGGAAACGACTTCAGTATCAGGGAGTTCAGTGGGACCTTCGCCAGAAGAGTTGGATGATTGGATTAGAGGAATGGCACCTAGTAAGTCCAAATCGAGTATAGATATAAGTAGGTTAAGAGTAGATCTGGAAGAAATGATTATTGGTACAATAAGTCCGGAGAGATTGAGTACATATCAGGATGATGAGTTGTTATTCTTGTGTAAGAATATTACATTGAAAGCGAGAAATTTACATGAGAAGTTGGCAGAAGCAGCACAGGAATATGGAGTGGATATTGAGAAATCGAAAGCTTTACAAAAGACATATAGGTTGGTTTTTAGTGATAAGGATCTAAAGAGTTTGAATGCATCTGGCAAACAATTGCAAATAAAGGAGTTGATTAATACCCTTAAAATATGGGGTAAATTGGAACGATGAAAGGTAGATCGGCGAGAAAGAAAGAAGAAGCGCTTGCAAGTAAAGGTGTGACAGCATCTTCTTTGCTTCCGTTAAAAGAGACAGAACCTGCTGAAATGATATATCCAATGAGAGAAGTTCCGGGTGGTGGATATGTTCATATTCCTTGGTGAAGACAGGACATATGGTCTTTTACGAATGACTTCCCAAAGTTGAGGGAAAAGCCTGTCAAGTGGTATAAAAAGGTAGAGAGGTTTGTAAAGGTCTCAAAGGTCTTGTTGAAAGATTTGGATGGTTTGTTTGATATTGTAGTTCCAGCTGATTTATGGACTGAGTGTAAGATTGGAATTGATTGGCCGAAAGAGGAATATCCTAGAGATGTTAAAAGTGGAGCGCCTTCAGAAGAGGTTATGAAGAAATATAATCAAGTGATTACTTATTTGAAGAGTAAGATTTCCCCAAAGGAAACAGATTGGGTTAAGATTGATAGGACGACACAGGAGTCAAAAGAAACAGTACATGCCTACTACGAGAAACCTTTACAGGTGTTTAAACAGTATAGTGGTTTTGAAAGCATAACTGACAAAGGTATGGGACATTTTGTGTATAAGTTTGTGTTTCGATTGAAACCTGAAATTAGTAATATGATTCAGCAGCAATTGATTTGTTGGCAGAACAAAACAGTGGATGAAATACTGAGGTATGCAAAGTATTGTAGTGATGATTTTGAATCTAGGCATAAGAAATTGAAAGAGAAAATGATGTGGGCGCAAGGGAAAGCGGCAAAGCAGAAAAATGGGAATTTTGTTGATTTTTCTCAAACAGGTTTTCAAATGAAAGGGCAGAATCAGAATTTTCAAAATGGTCAGGTATCTGGTATGAATGTTGTACCGAATGGTGGTGTTCAAGTGCAATTACCGGTAAAGGGAGAAATAATAAGCAAGAGATGAAGAGGAAATTTCCTTGTCATGCGTGCGGAAGGTTAGGACATTGGAAAAATGAGTGTAAGTTCATGTTAGAAAATAATGGAATGGTTCAAAATTGTAATCCACAGATGCAGAATGAGGTGGTTGTGAATCAACAACAGCTGCAACAGGTAGTTACACCAAAGGTACAACAGGTACAAGTGCCTCAAGCTGCTATGCCAAATAATGTGAATGCTCAGGTACAGAGATACAGTGCGAATGCTGGATTTGACGCGAGTGAACAAATTGGTAAGAAAGAAAATGTACAGATGGTTTCGCAATAGTCCTGAGAGTGATTCAGATTCATCTCAATGACGGTGCCTGAGGGGGGAGGAAGAGTGCGTGCTTGGCGCATCTCTAGAGGTAGATCAATCAGGTCCTTTTGTGGATGGGAAAGTGGAAGGTAATGATATTACATTCCTTGTGGACACTGGTGCTACCCGTTCTACTGTGAGAGCAGCAGAAATTCCAAACCTACCCCTCTCGGGAGAAACAATCCAAGTTGTAGGAGTTTCAAATAAGTATATTAGAACTCCAGTGACCAAACAAATGGAGGTTCATATTGTAGAATTTAGAGATTTGCCTCGGTTTGTGGTGTGCGATACGAGTTCGGTGAACCTTTTAGGTAGGGACTTGTTGTATAAGATGAACTACACCATCTATTGTACACCAGATGGTATTGCTTTTCAAACACCAGATGTGGATGTTGCTTTCAAAGTGATGTTAGCAAGGCAAGGGACAGAAGTGAATGATTTGTATCCTTTATTTACAGCGAAGGATTTGCCTGTTGAATTGAGAGATACTGTGACGACTGATGTGTTGGATTTTACAGGGAAAGACATCGGATTGATGAAGGGTGTTGATCCAATTCAAATTTTGGTCAAACAAGGTGCAGAATTTCCGAAAACACCACAGTATAAAATGAGTCCTGAGACTATTGAAGGAGTTACTCCTGTAATTGAGCAAATAATTCCACAAGGTATTCTTAGAGAGATACTAGGGAGTCCTTGTAATTCACCTATTATGAGAATTATAAAACCGAGTGGCAAGTATAGAATTGTGCAAGATTTGAGGAAAATTAATAAGATTGTAGTACCTTGATGTCCGATAGTGCCAAACCCAGCAGTAATTCTTTACCAAATTCCCTGTGACGCAGAGTGGTTCAGAGTGATTGATTTGTGCCAAGCAATTTTGCTCGATACCCTTGCATCAGGATAGCCAATATCTTTTTGCTTTCCGGTTCGGAGACCGTGTCTTGGCATGGTGCCGAGCTCCTCAAGGGTATACAGAGAGTCCTTCAATTTTCAATCAGATTCTGAAAAAGTGTCTGGAGTCATTGGTTATGCCAGAAGACTCAGTATTGGTGCAATACATCGATGACCTATTGGTGGCATCAAAGACACGAGAAGCATGTGTGACAGATACAATTGCTCTACTGAACCATTTGGAAGTAGGTGGGCATAAAGTGTCACCAGCAAAATTGCAGTTTTGCCAGAAAGAGGTGCAATATTTGGGACACAAAATTGAGAAAGGAGTCAGGAAAGTATCACAAGATCAAATTGCTGTGATCTTGCAAATGGGTCCTCCCAGAACACAGAAAGAGGTTTGAATGTTTCTGGGCATGGTTGGATACTGCAGACAGTGGACAGTGGTTTTTCACTGATAGCCAAGCCATTACAGAGATTGACTCACAAAGATGTAGTCAATCCGATCGAACTGGATGAAGAAAGCATGAAGGCTTTTGTTGAGTTGCGAGACAGTCTTTGTCGAGCACCTGCATTGGGAATGCCAGATTATTCGAAAGATTTTGCATTGTTCTGTTGTGAAAAGGATGGATGTGCACTTTCAGTTTTGACGCAGACACATGGAATGGTGCGTCGTCCAGTGGCATATTTCTCTGCTACTTTGGACTCAGTGGCTGCAACATTGCCAGGTTGTCTGAAAGCAGTGGCTGCTACATGTGTGAGTCTGGAGCACAGTGAATCAGTTGTGATGGGACATCCATTGAGAGTGTATGGGCCACATTCTGTTGAGATTTTGCTGACAAGGACGAGAACACAACACATGACAAGTAGTCGTTTGACTAGATATGTGAGAGTGATCTTGGGTGCTGAGAATGTGACAGTAACAAGATGCACAACACTGAACCCAGCGACTTTGTTGCCGAGTTTGAGTTGTGAAAAAGTAAAAGATGAAGCAGATCATGATTGTCTGGATGTGACAGTTGTGTACGAAACCAAGGCCTGACATAAAAGATACATCATTGCCAGAATCAGATTGTGTGATGTTTGTAGATGGTTCATGGCCTAGAGATGAAAAGGGTGTATTGCGTGCTTCATATGCAGTATGTACAGTGGCTATGGTTCTTGAAGCATCTTGTCTAAGAGAGATAAATTCAGCTCAAATTTCTGAATTGGTCGCTTTGAACAGGGCTTGTATAATTGGCAAAAATTTGAGGATAACCATATTTACGGATAGTCAATATGGTTTCGGGGTGGTGCACGATTTTGGTCAATTGTGAATGCAACATGGTTTTCTGACATCTTCAGGATCCCCGATCAGAAATAGCAAAGATGTAAAATATTTGCTGAATGCATTACAATTGCCTAAAGAGATTGCAGTGGTCAAATGCCAGGCACATTAATCAGGAAATGATTATGTGACCAGTGGCAACAAATACGCAGACCAAGTTGCTTGTTTCTGTGCACAGAATTCGGTTTCAATTAATAAAGGAGCAGAAAAAAAGAATACAAATTGTCACTTGATGTTCTCTTCTGTAAAAAACATGGGATGAAGTTAGACAATTGCAAGAAGAAGCTAGTGAGGAAGAGAAAGAAATTTGGATTAAATCAGGATGTACAAAGAGATCTGAAGATGGAATATGGGTGTATGTGGATGATAGACCAGTAATGCCAGACTGTTTACTTTCTCAATTTGAAAGGATGTACCATGGAGTAACACATGTGGGAAGAGATGCTATGATTAGACTTTTCAAACAGTCATGGTACAATCCTAAGTTCAGGGTTATTGCAGAGAGTCTTTGCCAGAAATGTGTAGTGTGCCAGCAGCAAAATCCAGGTAGAAAGACTGTTGTCAGTTGGTGGCGGATCGGAAAAGCAGCAGGACCTTTTACTAGATTACAGGCTGATTTTATTGAGCTACCTCCTTGTAATATGGACTGAAATATGTGTTGGTTGTTGTTTGTCTGTTTTCTCATTGGGTAGAAGCATATCCAACAAGAAGAAATGATAGTTTAACAGTTGCTAAATTGCTTTTGAGAGAGATCATTCCTAGATTTGGATTTCCAGTCTCTTTAGAAATGGATAGAGGTACACATTTTAATAATGAAATAATTCGGATGATTTGCGCAGCATTACAAATTGAGCAAAAGCTGCATTGTGCCCATCGACCTGAAGCCTCAGGTGTGGTCGAGCAAATTAATGGCAGTATTAAATCAAGACTGTCAAAAGTGTGTGCATCCACAGCTCTGAAATGGCCAGACGCTTTACCCTTGGTATTAATGAGTCTGAGAAGCATTCCTGATAAAAAGACTGGATTATCCCCTCATGAAGTTATAATGGGGAGAGCAATGAGACAGCCGATTGTACCAGCAAATCAACTAATGAATATAACTGATGATTTGGTGCTTGATTATTGCAAAGGATTGGCTGATGTGGTGTGTTCTGTGTCTCATCAGGTTGGAGAAAGTGCAACCACAACACAGCAAGAGCAAGCACGTGATTTAAGTCCAGGGGAGTGGATCCTGGTGAAGAAGCATGTGAGAAAGTCGTGTTTGGAACCTAGATGGCATGGCCCCTACCAGGTAATACTGGTGACAACGACAGCAGTGAAGTGTGGAGGCTTGCCAAATTGGATACACGCAAGTCACACAAGGAGAGTCCCAAGTCCACTTGAAAGACAAGAAAAAGAAGAGCAGAGACTGGCAGAGAGCTGAGAAGAGCCAGAAGCTTTAGAGTGTGAAACCATAGAGTCTGAAGCTACAGATTCTGAAGGTATTGAACACGTTATTGATCGGGAACAAAGTCGAATAAAGTGGGCACCAGCTACTGGGTCTCGTAAGACTGCTGTTGAAAGTGATGATGGAGAAGTGTTAAATGAGAATCAAGAGCAAGTGCAACAGAGAAAAGAACTTGCGAACTTGACACTGAAGCAGAAGGAACTGTGCAAGTAAAGAGAGCAAGAAAAGGTGATGTGTGGCCAAAAGGAGTGAAAAGACAGAAATACACTTTGAAAAAGAAAATACCAGACACGATAGTTGAAGTACCAAACAAAACAGAACAAAGTGAGTCAGGAGAAGAACTAGTTTGGAAAACTAAGAGAGTAAGAGTTCCAAACAAGAAATACACAGCTCCAGAATGGACATATGTGGTATTGGAAGAAAATGAGCATACAGATCAGATCAAAGAAGACACTTGTACAAAACAGAGTGAAGCAAATGGTTTTAACCACCTTAAAAGAACTGTGTAAACTAAAGAGTGCAGAAAATTAAAGAATTTATTCGGAGAAGAAAAGAGAACTAAAGAAGAAATTGAACAAAAGGCTGTGAAGAAATAAAAAAAAAAAAGAAAAAGAGGGGGTGAAGGAAGAAGAAGAAGGCTTGAAGTGTTTGGATACATTACTTAGATCGTTTTTCTAGTTTTTCTTTTTCTTTTTGAATTGATATACATTTTTTCCTTAATAAATTGCAAAAATAGCAGAGACTGGACATCAAAATCATAGGTTTAAACGTAGATGTATTAATGCTTGCTTATTTAGTATTTTATTACTAATGTTGGTGTGGCTAACACTAATTGTTATTGGGCCTGTCTTAATGGTAACTAATCATAAAAATAATACTAATGGTGTGACGAGTGAAAAAGTAGATTTTAAAAAAAGTCTTAAAGAAATCTCACATGCTAATATAGAAAAGATGGAAAGTGACAGCATTTATCATCAAGATAAATCAATTAATGACTTTTCGTTAAATGTTTTTACTAAGTTGTTGTATGAGTATGTTGATACGTAGGATGCAAGAGATTGTTATGTGTGCATGCAGTTACCATCGTCTGTCTCAGAGGGGGAGACTTACCATCACCTACCTTTAACATATGGAGTGTCTTGTAGTCTTCTAACGAGTCTCTTTTACGAGAAAGGTAGCTTACAATATTATTATTTAGTGCTTTCAGAAATTCCTATTAGAAAGAACAGGAATAGAGTAAGTAGTGCTGAAAATGCAAAATATATGGGGGAATTTTTTCATCCAACAAAAACAATAGATATAGTAAACACACAGACATAACTTAACATGTAGATTGCGGTTTGAAGAAATAGAATTTATTAACATGGTAGAGGATACAAGGCAGGATTTCAAGAGAAAAGCCGCTGAGCAAAAGTCTCATGTACCTCCATGGGCTTTCAGAGAAGGAGATTATAAAAAGGGTGAGACATACGCTGCCATGACCCTGGACTGGCATCATAGAGGGAAGCTTTGCTTGCTTAGATTAAAAACTGATTATAACAATTATTTCATTGGTTCTAGTGAGTGTGATCATACTTTCCTAATTACGGGAGGATGGAGAATAAAAGGAGGATCTGATCCTGTCTTTCTGGGAATTTATTATGTGTGTGCTTACTATAGGTTACCTGCACATTGGTATGGATGTTGCTATATTGGGGTAGTATTTCCTAAGGTGAATCACTTGGATAAAAGTGATAGAATCAATGAAGTAATGAATGGATTAATACGTAATAAGAGAGGAGCGAGTTTTTCAGAAATAGTGGGAGATATTTTTGGAGCATTGATACCTTCAGTTGGAGTCATATTAAACTCCCATAAAATTAGAAAATTGTCCACAGTGGTTGATCGTTTATCAACAGATACTGCTGGTGGTTTCTTGATGATTGATACTGAGATGGTTGTAATTAGGTCTATGGTTTTACAAAATCGACTTGCCCTTGATGTATTATTGGCCAAGGAGGGTGGAGTCTGTAATATGTTGAAAATTCAACAATGTTGTACTTATATCCCTGATAAGAGTAAGAGTTTGGAGGGGTATATTAAGAACATTACAAATCTTCGAGAAGATTTGGCTGAACTAAAGGTTGACGGTGCTTGGGAGAAACTTAGTAAGAGTTTTCCCTCCATGGGTAATTGGTTTGCTACTTTTGGGAATAGTGTATTAGGAAGAATACTAACGCCTATCATTGCAGTAGCTACAGCAATACTAATGATTTTTCTGATTTATAAATGCTGTAAATGCAAAAAGGAGACATCTGATGTGAAGCGAAGAGCAAGAAAGAGAAAGAGAGAAGAGATAGAATTAGAGGACAAGAAAGGAAATTATCATGAAATAATGAAGGATTTAGATGGAATAATGGTAAAGCGAGAGAGAACAACTGCTTTCTGAAAATGATAATTTGTATTGGTGGGTATTTTGGTGATGGCTCAAAACGCCATCAAAGGGGGCTTGATGGAGCAGGGTTTTCGCGAAATAAAACCTGCTCGAATTGAACCCTCAGTAACATATACTAACCGTGTGCGGTGAAAAAAAACTAATGTGGAAAAGAGCCTAACATAAGGGAAAATGCTACTGCGCAAGCGCGTACTAAAGCACTGGAGTAGGCCGCAAATGCTTCTTGACAAACGAAAAATAAAAAGGACTAATGCTGCTTTTGTGCACATTATTAACGTTTGCTAGAAAAAAATATATTAACACGGGTTGCGCATGAATAGATGCAGCATTGGGTGGATGCGTAATGAAAAGCATTACAAGTGATTAATAATGCCTGTGTTTGTTTTCCATAGAAGCATGGTTTTCTGTTCTGCGGGAAAACACAGGGTTAATGAAAATGAAATAAAATTCTGAAAAATAGAATTGAACAAGATGGTGAAAGTAGAAGACAAGTGTCCTTCGTAAATCCTGTGTGCCTGCCAAGAGACAGCTGAAAGAAAAAAAATTCTTCCTCGAGTGAAAGAACATTTCCTCTTTATGCGGCACGAGCGGATAAATGTGACACAGAATTTGCTACATGACTGGGATGGAGGAAACGAATGCTATGACAGTGGCTCGAATTTGTATTTCTTGGGGTGGAAATAGATATGCAGAATAAATAAACAATAAGAGTGAGATGGACATGACGAGTGTGGTGTGACAGTACACCCCCTTCCTTAACCAATCATGTGTAGAGAAATCCTCTGTTCTTACACAAATGTGGGTTGGACATTTGGGTTTTAGGGTATAATTGAGGTCCCTGGTTAGGTTAGTTGGTGGTTTGCTTTCCTACCTGCGTGAGAAGAGGCCTTCTTTGCTGTCTCCTGTTCTTGAGCTGGCTGTTCCTGTCTACTGATTCCTGACTTAATCTTTGCCTCTTCAACTCTTCTTGAGGGGCCTTACTGCTCTCATGGCCAGGGAGTAGATTTCCCATTTCAATTGAGTTAGTATAGACAGAAAACTGAATTTGCATAATCATTTGCAAATGTAATTTGTCTCTGAACCTTTTGTCTCTTCGCCTTTCCACTCCTTTATGCCCTGTCGAATTGAGAAGTATTTTTATTTCTCTGATATTGTTGCTCTGTGATGATCTATGATTTGTACTGTATTTTGGTATTGATGAGCATTTATTTCACATTATTTAGATAAACATTATAAATATACAAATGTGTCTGTCTTTAATAGAGGTGTTTTTCTAGTTTATGACTATTCTAGAAACAAGTATTAGTTTGCCAAACCCTGTCAACTATATAAAGATCACATCGCCACAATTGGTATGATAGAAATGAAGATACAATTTTGGTAATTTGTTTAGTAATTCACTAACCCAGCGTGAAGGGACTTGTTGGGTGATGAAATTGGGCGTAGTCTGTAGAAAATGATTAGTCCCAGATCGCTGGATCAACCCTACAGCTGTTCTGATTTGAAGGAGCTATAGACAAAAACCTTGGTAGCAGATACCTCCTACACCAATATTGTCAGAATAATTGAGTTCATAAATTATTGCCTAGACTCACAATGCCCAAAGACAAAAATTGCAAATCAGCAGGGACAAACAACAATGCATCATTATGCCAAGGAACCACTGGGACAGCCAAGGAGACACTCACACAGATGGAGCAAAAGGAATTGCCATCCGAGATACCTGCATCTGCTGAGGTGATATTGCAGGCCATTCAGGTTATAATAAAAATTGGTGGGTGCCTCAGACATCACTCTTCTGCACCAGAAACTATACAATTTAGTAAATGCCCAATTGCAGAGGGATGCATCTTGGAGAAGGAGGATATCCAACACTCCCTCAAGGAAAATGTCAAACATTTGCTGGACACAACTTGTCAAACAGAAAAAAATGGCCAAAAAAGGGAAAGGACTGTTATCCCTCAATAATCTCTGGATTGTGGAAATCCATGGTGGAGTGGAAGGGTCAAAGCCCGAACAGTTCATCTGCCAGTTGGTCCAATTCTGGGTGCCAACAGGCACCATTTTTATATGCTTTATTGGTGAGGGACTGCATTGACCACTATCATCTCAGCCAACCCCAGGTGCTCACCCTCATCCTTTTATTGTGAAACGTCTCAATTACACTGACAGAGACAGCATAGTGAAGGCCGTCAGAGAGAAAAGATGTGTACTGTGGCTCTCCAAGAGTGATGATCTTCCCAGATTACACTAAGATAGTCCAGCAGGTGCGGAAAACTTTCTTGGGTCTGAAGCAGAAACCTTGAGGTCTAAATCTACAAACTCTTTTCCCAACAAAATTGAAAGATCTCCTATAAGGGAAAACGTATTTCTTTGAAAGCCCTGAGTAAGCATGGGAAAGGGCTGACTAACAGAGAGACCTACATGGTAGACATGCTGCAACTGCTCTGGAATCCCAGCAGCAGACACAACAACCTACTCTACTCAGCCAATAGACAGCACAAGAGAGGGATGAGACAATGATTACCTGATCATATGAAAAAATCTGGCAAACATTGAACAATCATCAAGAGAAGAAGAAACAGACCTCCTCAGGCATATAGACTTGTGAGATGCACACATAGAAGGAAGGTAGTGAGTCATATTACATAAACAGTTTCCTCACCATGTGGCCAGTATTAGTGGGAAGTCAAGTTCCTTTTATTTTGGAATATATTCACCAATATATAATAAATAATCTATTTTGCCATTGGAGGGGCAGAGCTCCACACACCTTCATGGATTGGGGGAGGGTTCGCTGTTGCATGTATTGTAACGGCAGGAAATGGAATTGGACAACAGAAGCATCTTGGTTGGACATATAGAGAGGGAAGGATGTGAGGCTGTAGATGGTTTATAGAAAGTAGTTTTGTGTTAATGGGAGCCTACAACATACATCTATAAAGACAATAAAGCTTTGGGATGCCAGCCAGAAATAACTTAGTGCAATCAAAACATAAAATATCCTGGAATGTCAACGGATTGACAGATAAGATAAAAAGATAGAGAGTGCTGCAATATCTTAGGAGACACTTGTTGATGGTAGAATTACTTGAGGAGACTCACCTACTCAGTGATGATATTTCTTTTCTAAGCAGATATGGCTATTGACATAGCATAGCATAGAATAGTATAGTATAGTATAGCATAGTTTAGTATAGTATTCCATTAGGGAAGAACTAAAGGATGCCGGGTGGGGGTTTGCTATACCCCTTCACAAATCCTCCCCCCTTAAGCTACTCACACATAAAGCAAGTACATTTATATCCTTTGCCCAATCTACATGAGATGGGATCAACTCCAGCTGGGGCACAATTTTTTTCAACTTTTGATCTGGTCAGTGAATACAACCAGGTGGTGCTAACTGAGGAATTGAAACATCTAATTGTGTTTTTACCCAAGAAGGAATGTACCAGTACAGGTTGTTTGGCCAGTGCAGTCTGTGTTTCAACACCTAAAGAATGATACTCTAGAGCATGCGTACTCACAAACATTTTCCCAGGGGCCACAAAATATGGTCTTTGGTGTGCCCCGAGGTCCGCATTGATGCCAGCGGGTTGGGAGTAGTGGTTGCGGGGCCTGGGCAGTAAAGTGGGCGTTGGGAAAGTGAAGCATGTACATGGTGTGGTCAGTGATTCATGGAGTTATTTTGAAGGTTTCATTCCATACTGCTTTTTACATAAACCCCTAGTCTCTAGAAGATTCTTTGATTTGACAATACTGTGTTATGCAGTATCTGAATCTCTATCCCTCTACCACACTTTGGGGTAAACCTTGTGCACTTGCTATCACTACCTTGGGAGAGCCAAGTGTGAAAAAAAGAAGAAGTAACTTCATGACTGAATTGGAATGAATAGAAATAGAATTGCAGAATGTAAAACCGAAAAACCTAGAATCAGTCCCAGCTTCCTCAGTTGACCAAATTGTGTGATCCTAAGCAATTGTTTTATTTCACTTTGACTGTCCTTTCTTCATGATCGCATGTAAGAGCAACTTGGAATATATGTGTTCGGGATATGCACTATACAAAACCTTCTTTTGTGTTTGATTTAATAAACTCTAAGGTTGCCCAGGTATAATAACAATCCAGGCCACACAGAGTGATCTACACGAAAACTGGCTTGCTTCTCAGCTCACCATTACCATTGTTGTCAGGGTGGAAGGAGGCATAAATGTTTCTATGTTCATTTTTTTGAAAACTATCACTTTTAAAATGGACTTCTCAATGCACTGATACAATGTGATGTACTAAGGTGAAACACTTGTGCATGTCAATGAAAAAGTTTTTTAATTTTGAAGAGACTCATTTTTAAACACGTTTGTTGAAAGAGGTCTTAAAAAATGAACGTGTTGCGAAAGTTAAGTGATACTAGACACCTTCTTTGCTTCATCATTCAGTTATCTTACAAACAAACGCTTGCCCCCTTATTCAACATCTTTCTGAAAGTTAGTGCTCTCTTAACTAAACAGCAGCCCAGTGCGGTTCTTCATCAGATGGTTGCATGTGAAGATGAGGAAGGTCGCAAGTGGCCCCTGGGCTATACTTTCAGTATCTCTGCTCTAGAGGAAGGATCTGGCACTGTGGCACTCCATGATGAAAGTTTAGTCTAAGACAAGGATTAAGAGGAACATGATTCTGATTTGGAGAAAATGTTGGTAAGAAAAGTTTGACTCTCAAAAGGTCAAGTGCAAATTTAGCAGAGAGGAAGTGGAGCTTCTGGATGTGATAATTGATTTCCTTTTCTGACATATTTTGTTGTGAAAGGATCCCTGAAGAATTAGTATCCAATAATGGTCCACAATATGTCAGTGGGTAGACCTTGCCAAGTGTGTGTTGTAGCACAAGCGGATTTCAGTGTTCCATCCTGAGCCTACTGTGGAGGCAGGGGAAATGATTATGGTGTGTCAGGATTGGAGTGCGAAAGTTTGTGATTGTGTTCTGCCCTTTTCTGAGGTGAATGGTTCTCAGACTGTTGGATGAGCCAACCTGTGTAGTCTTATACCAAATGAGGTTGTGGTTGGTGGAGAGAGTTTTCTGAGTAAAGAAGTTGTGCATAGTAAGCGTTTGCCCTTCAGGTGGTGTGAATATGTGTTGAGATAGATTTAGTGTCATGTTTTGCGTAATATTCGTCCTTTGTGGTTGCTTAGTTGTGTTTTTGTAATTGGTTTCTTTCTTCAGTTGGTTTCTTGTTTCTTTGAGTTGTTTTGCTATTGTGTTGTTGTTTAAGGGGGAAGGTGCGTGGTAGCGCAGTTGGTGCTAAGCATGGACTAGAATGTGTATGGATCACAGAGGTGGTTAATAGGATGTTATGAATAAAGAGCGGGTGCAGTTGGAAAGAAACTCGTGAAGGCAGCTGGTTGTTCTCTGCAGGCTCCTATTATGAATTTACAACTTTTTAATACATTCATTCAAGCTATTTCCAGCGCTTGTCTCTTCTTCCGATACCACAGATGGCATTGTGACATCAGAAGTCAACTTAAGTACACCCTGCCCAGGTGTAATGTAATGATGATCAAAGCTCTTTGTAATTAATCACAAAGATATTTTGTACACTTCTTTATACTTCTAGTCATACAACAGTTGCATCGTGTTAGAAACTACTCTACTTCACACCACTCATTTAGGAAGTAGAGTGAGCAATGAGGGTTCTGCTGACAGGGAACAAGAGCCTTTATAGATTCACAGTAGCTATAAGTAAATCATGTTTTCAATAGATCTTACTATTATCCCCTAAGGGTAGTTTAGAAGTCTGCCATCAGATATCCTATAGTCCATTGAATGGATCTTTCAGTGCTCCAATTTATATTAAGAAACAGTTCATTGTTTTGCCTGCTTTCAGAGGGTTAGTGTTAATCACAGCTTTGGCATAGTTCTTTTTCTGTCCTACTTCTGTAAGTGTAATTAGGGGTAAGTGAAGCAGTGCTTATTCATGAAGACTAATGTAGTGTGAAGTGAAGTGAATGACACTGTTTTCCTCGAAAGCCTAACAAGCTTCTTTTTCAGCAGAGTGCAATGCTTAATTTGCACCAGTGGTTGCAGATGGTGGGCACCAGCGCTCTCTTTTTTGGCACTGGGGCTTATTTTTCACCATCAGTCTTTCAACAAGAGCAAGAGAAGGCTAGGAAGTGGAAGAGAAAGACGGGAAAACAATGACAATAGGAGATGCAGGGGTGAAAAAGAACCTACAAGGATGCAAAACACAGCAAATGTAGGAAGGGGGAGGAAAAAGACTTGAGGAATCAAGGTAGCTTGGTGTTTGGCATCTTGACATTTGGTAGGCTTCTAAGAAAAACTTTGGACCCCTGCACTCATTTGGTTTTTAAAGTAAGCACTGGTGTGCTCCCTATCTCCAGGACCTCAGAATTCCTCAAACATTTAAATAATGATAGAGTTTGAGAAGTGAGAGCTTTTGAAACCCAGAGGGTTCACAAATGTGATTTTCCAACACAGAGTATTGGTATTAAGTATGAGTTTCTAACACAGAATTTCACAGAGCATGGGGTTCCAACAATATGAATTATTCTCAAGTTCAATGTTTTAAATGTGAGACTTGTTTACCTTATTAATATTTTTCTCCTTTTCCTACCATTGTAGTATGTGCGCTGCTGAGATTATGGTTTCATAAAATGTCCAAGAGTGGTTTCTTTCACGTGCCTCTGCGGTTTTCTAGTATTGGACATGAGGTGACTCAGCTTTATAACTGCTGTTCTCTGCAAGTAGATATCACATTTGATGATATATCCATCATGGGGAATACGGGGTCTTTCATTTCCTATACTGTTGATTTATAGGTATATTTAAGGGCCCCTTACCCTACTCCAAACAACGTCTGTCTGCTCTATTTCATTTATGGATTTGCCTCCATCTTTTCTGTAATTATTTTCACAGGTCACCCTTTAAGTGACATGACTATTTCGTGGACATGAACCACTAAAATAAGCAGATCTCCTTGTGCATGACCATAAGCCTTGTTGCTTCCTTTTTAAAAACAAGCATTTGCAATGCAATAGGTCTCGCATTACTAAAAGTTTGAGCTATTGGCGTTTCAAATAATAATGCACCACCAATAGCTCAAATTTTTATTAATGCAAGAGCTATTGCATTGTAAATGGTTAGAGTAGACAGATAAATAGTAAGCAAGGGACGGAGCAAGATGATGGGAGAGATTGAAAGAGCAATGTAGGGAGAGAGATAGAGGATGAGATGTGGGATAGGAAAAGTGAAAGTGAGGAAAAGACCAAAGTAAACAGAGCACCCCTATTAAACAGAATGCGCAGATAGACAAAACCTCGGGTAGATGCTCACATGCCACGTTATCTTGAGAAAATATGATGTCTGCAGTATTATGAAAAACGAAAACTGCGAAGATCGCTCATCGTGATGAAAAGAGATGGTTTATGTGCCCCGGGGAGAGATTGTTCATGTTTGGAAGGGGAGAAGAGATCAGCCTGGAGTGTGATAAGAAATACTGCGGGGTGGGGTCTCCAAGGCTTATAAAGCGTCAACCACACAAAATAAGCAAGCGGCACCGCAGAGGAGCCAACCATACAAGGAAAAATGTGGTTCAAAAGTACAGCATATTTATAGAAGTGCTCACTGAAGGGACGTGCATTGGTCTCCCTGCCATGGACATAGACGTAAACACTGGAAAACGATGGCCCAGGAAAGCTGCCTACCCTACCCGGTAAACAAGTGCGGATGATGGTGAGGGTGAGGAGAGGGGTGTCAGCAGCACAGAGATGTGGTGAGTGGGAGGTGAAATAAGGAACACAGACAACAAACAACAAACAAAAAAGTTCCTGAAACAGCGTGATCAGAGGATAGACACAAATGTTAGCTCAATTAATCTGTGCTTGGTCCAGGTGCTGGAGATGAAACAGGAAGTGACTCCTTGCCTGCGCTATCCAATTAGGAAGTAGTAAAGAACAAGCGGGCGCTGTGCTAAAACAAAGCGCGCGCCATGTAAATAAAAGTTATGTGCGTGGCGGCCCATGAAGTGGTAAAAAAAAAAAGCAAAGTGGCTGCCCCGGAAGTCGTGGTGTACTGCGTTAGCTGGGCCTGAAAGTGCTTCTAATGAATAGAGGCGGACGTGTGCCCATGGTAATAAAAAAAGCTAAGTGGCTGCACCCGAAGTGGTGGCGCTCTGCGTTAGCAGGGTGTGCAAAAGTTTTGATGAATAGAAGTTGGACATATGCTCTTGCACTTTCTAGGTCAGGGGCGGTGTCTTGCTGAGCGCAGCCTCTAGCTACGTAAATAGTATGTAAAATAAAAGTGGGTGCCATGCTAAAACAAAGCGGGCGCCAGTGTAAATAAAACGCATGTGCTTGGTGATCCATGAAGTGGGCGCCATAGTAATTAAAAAGAAAAACATAAAAGTAGGCGCTGTGCTACATATGAAGCAAGGCGCCTGTATACCTTTTGTGGAAGTGCAAAGAAAGATGAAAGTGGCTCCATGCTAAAACATCATGCGCAGCGCACGTTACGTAGTAAAAGCACTCATTTTAAACAAGTAGTCCCCAAAGGAACACATAAACAACTACAGCATTAGGAAACTGTAGTTGGCTGGTGCTCCTGAAATAAAAAACAGAAGTGAAGCATTGGGAGCAGCACCAATTAGGAGCCAGGAAATATGAGCAACAGAGGAGTGAACCAATTGAAGCAGAAGGCGGGAATACACTCCGTGTAGAGCGATTACAGCAGGTCTTGCAGACAGCTCATGCGTGCTGCCTAGGCTCGACCTAATGATGGAGTTTGTGTTAGCAAATAGTATCTATGAATACATCTTGCACTCCATCCAATTTCTTTGTGGTTTGCTAATAACTTTGGCTCAATTTGATAAAATTACATGAAATTGAGAAGCCACTTAGCACAGCTGTCTAAATTTTACAATGTCGAGTTTCATGTCGATCCTTAAAGGATTGGAAAATTTAAAGAGGGGCTTGAAAAATAAATATTTTCATTTTATTTGCCACAGTAAATTTTACCCCGCACTACAACAAAAACTGCTGAACAGGATTGCACCAAACCTTGCATGAAACTAGACCTTTTCTCAGACTAGACCATATTGTGGTTTGGTGTAGATCCTTTCAGTGGTTTTTGAGATTTTTGCACTGCAAAAAGCTGTCTGGCTGACTTTGAAGGGTTAAATTATAGAGCAAACTTGTCTGTTCCATGGATCCATATCCATGGAGGATTTACAGTTCCAAATTAGAAAAATAAACTAATCTGATTGGGCAAAGTAACATTTTTCCCTTCGTCCATTCTGGAATCTATGGATCCTTGGAGGAGATACAAATCCAAATGATCTGTCTGACTGGTACCAACTGAAAATGTTTGTTGTGGCAAACATTACAGGATGATAAGAGATGAAGCCTGCCTCCTAAAACTAAGTACTAAAGGGAATATAAGTAGGTCTGGGTGAAACACCGGTGTAATTTGTGCAATTTGAGGAATTTCACATTAGGTTTGAAACATGAAATTTTCAAAATTACACCATTACGCCACTTTATTTGATTTTGCGCCATTTGCACTACAAATTTACAACAAACAAGCCATTCTTATTAAACGTTTACTGCAAACACACAGGGAGAACAGAATGTAACTGATTGTTGTTCACTGTGCGTTTATTTTTTGCACAAATGTGAAATGCGTTCTTGCGTCTAAAATTGATGCCTGTTTTGTACTAAAATATAGTGCTAAATGACGGATTCGCATTTTGTGTAATTTCGAATAACTATGAATGAATGTGCCAAAATGTTGTGTAATTATGTAAAAGCCAATTAATTTAAGCACACCCATGAATATAAGAGCGTATGGGCAGTGGCGGCTACAGTAAATAAAAAATGATGTGGCACTAAGGCACGCGACTCACCATAAATTCGGGAGCATGACCGCTGCAGCACTTCTCTTAGCTTTTAATGAGCAGGAAAAGGAAGGACTTCCTTCCTGCTTGTGGAATATATCTCCAACCAACATTGGAGCTGCTCTCATGCTGTGAAAGCAGCTCCAGAATTGGTGGGAGCAGGGTCACCCAATGCTCATTTTGAGGCTGGGGGCCTGTGCCAGCACAGCCTTTGGATTTCTGGGTCTACATTGTGCATATCGGGTTGGCCGTCGCAAGACGGCCGTCCAATTCGACATTCGCACTGTAGACCACTGCTGCCATCCTGCATTTGCAGGATTCAGCCCCGCCCCCACTCTTGCGCTGTACACAGCACAAGCCAGTGCGGTGACAGCAAATAAATAAAATGGCATTGACATGCCATTTCTTTTATTTGTGTTTACCTGCTGCACTCGCAGCAGGGGTGGGGGGCGACGCTCCTCCGCTCCGAGGAGGAGCAGCCCCTGTGTATGGGGAGCATCCTCACACTGCAAGTAGGATATGGAGAGGGCCACAAAGGGGCAGAAACTTGAGAAACCCCAATGAGATTCTTCCCCAGACGTCAGTGTGGGCAGGGAGAATATTTTTGGCACGACTATGGCAAGATGGGTCATGTACGAAATTCGAAACCACATTAGCAAAATGGGATGTAAGGAGTTGGCAGCACCAGTGCAGCTGGTAGGTGCCCCACGCTCTTTATAATAAAAATGCTCCCAGTACCCTTCTCGCTCCTGTAGAAGGCAGGGATGTTGGGAGGTGTGGGTACATCATTTACCCTCCCTGACCTTGCTAAATGCAAGCCCTGGGACAAGACGGGGGACTTTATATTTTTGAAAGGGATTGGCAGAGGATTCCTCCATGGCTGGTCGTCAAGGCTGGGTATGGTTTAGTGTTTTTGGACCCAGTGTGCACTTTATTTGTAACTCCCCACTCCTGCCATTTTGCTTTTTTTTCCATTTCGTGATCATTGGAATGGTGGGAGTGACGAGTGTGTAGTGTGAATTTTTTTCCATTGTCCATGAAGAATTATCTATGTTATCATGGCAAGCTTCTACATGGAAAGTATGTCTTCTAGGCGTTTACCCCAGGGACAAGAAACAACGAGTCACATCCCTCTTCCTTGTCCTAGGGTTCCTGACAACTAAACAACTCATCACCTGTTGTTGGAAATCACATGAACCCCCAGCTCTTGCAGCCTGGACGCAATCCTTCATATCATGGGCCAGGCACATAGTGTCGCCTTACATTGGGAAGACAGTCTAGGGCTACACAAATATCCATTAGCAACCAATTAGGACACTATCCTGGTTGATCTGCAAACTGCCACTCAACAAGCCCCTGATGCCCACATCGGCTTGCGAACAGACAGGGTGGGGGAAACAGATACCTAAAGAACTACTTTATTACAAGACACACATGGGGAGCACACCTCTCTCTGCACACTATGTTCCAGGATCCTGACATGCTGTTTCATATAGGCGCAAAATGTTTTCTCCTGCTTAAGCGCAATATATGTAGATACTGGGGGGAAGGCTAGGGTTACTGTGAGATTTGTTATAGTTTTGTTATATGTTTGAATAACCTGTTCATTTCTCAATGGAAATGTGGCCCCTCTTAAAGAGCTGCTATGTCTGTACCACATCTTCTCTTCTGAGCAGGTAACTGCATTCTGATAAACTCTCACAGACTCTTGCATGGTCATTTCCCCTCGACATGGTATGTACCTGTTGTGCAAAACGTGTACACCATGACACTGCGCTCCCAGAGCACTGTAATGACAAAATTAACTGAATTGCATTTTATCGTTTGTAAGTCTTGCTCATAATCTGCAGAAAAAACCCACCAATAAACAGATTCAAACAAAACAAGCATTTGCAATGCCATAGGTCTTGCATTTACATGAGTTTCGTAAATGCGACACCTAATGCATTACAAATGCTAGTTTGTAAAAACGCTCAGGCGGCGCTTTAACTTTAATTTAGACGAGCCGTGTGTAATGAAAGGGGCGTGGCCATTAAAGTGAAAGCGCGATATGGTGGCTTTTACAAAAAAAAAGCATTTGTTTGTTAAGTTGACAAACAGATGCTTTTTTTTCTAAAAGCGCCCCATGCTGCGCTTTCACTTTAATGGCTGCCACGCCCCTCTATCCTTAGACGTGGCTCGTCTAAGGAAAGGGACGGGCCGACATTAAAGTGTAAGTGCGGCAAGGGGCAATTAAAAAAAAATGTAATTAAGTAGTTTTTTAAAAAAACATGAGGCCGCATTTGGCGCGGCAAGTAAAGCAAAGGCACGGCCGCCACTATCAGCTTAAAAAAAAAAAAAACTGTGTGCGAGAGAGTGTGTCCTGCCTGCAACAGCAGGCATGTATGCGAAAACCATTAAACAAAATAGTGCTCTGAGGCTGTAATTAAAGCCTACCGAGCAACAACACATGTAAAAAGGGGTGTCCTCATGGGAGGTTACAAATGAAGACAAGGTGGTACTAAGGAGGGACTAACAAGCCTATTTACAAATCAGAAGCCAGCATTTACGAAGGACAATGACACAAGCCAATGACAAATATGGGCAGAGAGTGTGCGGGGCTTCAAGTGCATACTCCAATACAGCATGCCTTGCAGAGCAGCACATGCGCTGCCCAGGCTCGACCTAAAAGATCATGGTAAGCTGCTGAACTGGATCACATGAAGGACTTCATGTTTGATGTGTCCGATGCCTCGCCCCGGTTGTAGCAAACAGTCAGTACAGCTTTTATGAGGCAGAGAAAGATAGGAGGATGTTGTGAGACGGGTATATACTAAACAGGCCTTCCTTCTTTCTCTGGGTCATCTGTCATTAAGTCCAGAATCAGACAGCGCAAATGCCTGGCTTCACAACCACTGATGCTCTCTGGCAGCGCAGGCAGATGACAACAAATCATTAAGGCTTTTGTGAGGGATCGATGCAGGTTTATTCGCTAATAAAGAGACAGAGGCCTGTTTTTATGCCCCATCTGTGCTCTGCTGCCTTCCCCCTCTTTGTCTTGCACAAGACAATTCATTACATTCGCCCCAGTGCATATCCAAAGACAACCTGAGCTCCTGGACATGTCTTCGGCCTGATAACCTGCCTGTCCTCTGATGGAAGGGCAGGCTACCACTGAAACCTGTAATGAAAATCAGGGTATCTCAAAGAGTGACCATCGCAATACACCTAATTTAAATGTTTGCTTTTGCAGAATAGCCACTGAAAAAATAAACCAATCATACTGTGAACAAATGGCGAGGGATTGTAAAATTATTCAAAGGACAGCTGTTCACAAAAGGGTCCTCACGTGAAAATTAACCTGCTGGATAAACTGAAATGCACCATGTCTGGACGAAGAACTGGTTGCATTGGGACAGCGTGGGCAGGGTAGGGCTCGCCTTTTGGGTAGATGGGAAAATGGGACACACTTAACAGTTAGGAATATCCATCTACAGAAGAAAAGTCAAAACAATCATATCACAAGCAGGCTGGCATCTAGTGCTAGGAAGGGGTGAGGTACCACTTTCATAGAGACTCCCCTTCGAAACCTTGGTTCTCTGAGGAGCTTAAGACTCAGAAGAGGGTGTGTAAAAAATTAGAGCGAAGCTGGCGTCAAACCTATTGCCCCTTGGCTAAAGGCCTACTGAGGAAAGCTCAAAAACGGTATTATGATGCCATTCTGCAGGCTAAAAGCATGTATTATGCTGAGAGAATTGCTCTCTCAAAAAATAATGCCAAGGAAATGTTCTCAATTGTACAGAGTTACCAGGCACCCACGGCTGAAAGCACTACTCTTCCTACGTCGGCGGCTTGGTGTGAGAAACTGTCGAGTTTTTTTATCAATAAGATTCTGGCAATTAAAGAAAATTTCAAGATATCTTCTATATTTATATGACCCCCCTGATTTATCTGGCTGAAGAGCTGGGGGCCAAGGTCATCGCTTATGCTGATGACACCCAGCTCCTCTTCACTTGGAATAAAGTTGAATCTTCTCCGGCTCAGGCCAGAACCTGCATGTCGGCTGTTTTTAAATGGCTTCGTGCTGCAGAGCTTAAGTGCAATGAGGATAAGTCCGAAATCCTCTTGTACGGTTCCTTTCCTCCGCATTTCAAGGAATCAATCTGGCCGGCCGAATATTCTATTCCCAATTCGGTGGGTCAACCTGTAAAAAATCTGGGAGTCTGGTTCAATGAGGATCTCAGGTTTACCACTCAGATAAAAAAATTAGCCGGACAATGTTTTGGTATCCTAAGTTCTCTTAGGAAATTTCTGCCACTCCTACCACAGCCGGCTAAAGAGATGGTCATTCGTGCCCTAATACTATCACGCATTGACTATGCGAATGCTCTTTATGTGGGCGTTCCTGGTTACCAGTTGAAAAAACTCCAGTCTATCCAGAATGCTGCAGCCAGGGTTTTATTGAATATTCCTCGAAGGTCATGCATACGACAACATCTGCGTGATCTCCACTGGCTGCCGGTTGCGGAAAGAGTGAGATTTAAAGCCCTTACCACAGCGCATGCAGCCCTGTATCAGTCTGGCCCTGGCTACCTTAGGAAGCGTTTTAAATTCTACGTGCCCCCAAGAAACCTACGTTCTATGGCACAGCTTCTTGCGGTGATTCCACGTTTCCGCCTGATGAGAATGGGGGGTAGCTCTCTGGCTTATAGGGCCGCTGTGGCTTGGAACGCACTTCCTTCGGAACTGCGTTGCATCCAAGATGCCAAGCTGTTTAGGAAACGGTTGAAAACACTGCTCTTTGTATAGAACTCTGTTGACAGACTCCCATTTGCCCGAAAGGTACCGCGCCGGGACACTCCTGAGTAACCGCGCGCGATATAAATGCATATAACATAACATAACATAACATTCGCGATCCCCTGATAAGTGAAAGGTGTGCACTGGTCTTTCCTGTCGCATTGTCAGTCACTACCAGCCACTTACTCACCATTCAAACTACCCCTTGATGAAGGAGTTGCCTGTAGCATGTAAAAACGGAATTTCCTAAAAAGCTTGAAGCCTCATTTCCGAGCTGCATTTAACTTAATGCCCCCAGGTTCCTGGGAAGATCGACCAGCTGTGGACGCTTCCCCTGGAGGAAAATAAACTGCCAGGGAATTTGATTGCCCCGTGTAAAAGTTTTTATTGGTTAGCAGTAGATCAAAGTGACACACCACACCAGCATTGACCACCGCCCTCCCAATCAACCAGCTCATCATAAACCATCTGTCATCCCTCACTTCACCCGGCGCAGTATTTGTGACGTCAGACCTGCGACACGACAGCTTCAGACATGCTTAAGGACTGCAGAACGATTCAATGGGCACAGCAAATGCACTTACGGACCAACAGTGTGTTGTGTAACAGATTCCAATGTCCACACAACGTAGGTATAAATCTTCTTTTAATGAAGTATCCATGCACAGGAAACAGGTGTGCCAGGTCCAGCAGCAGCAACAGTACTGAGCTGGAACCTTGCTCAAGAACATCAGTAAACAAAGCTAGAACCTGTGTGTGTCACTGCACTCTATAAGAGAATGCAGACACAACACATCCCCTCTTTATAACAAATAGAAGTGAACACCTACACCCACCCCCTTACATAACGAAGCAACAGAGAGAGAAAAAGAGAAAAACCCACAACAAAGTCTTTCAACCAAGTAGGTAAATTCCTTTTCCTTCCACACTTACCAGCGTCTGTCCTCCCATCCACCACACCGGCACATCCTCCCACCGGATTACAACCATCATCAGGTACTCCAGTGTCTTGACTAATTGGCCCACTAATGTCAGAAGACCAAAGTGGATCAATCCTTCTATCCAACTCTACATGACCTTTATTACATAACGCAACCCTTTTTAAATTCCATACTTTCCCATTCTCTAAACGGATAGCATTTTTAAAAACTTCAGTCACTTTTTCTGGCTCAGAGAATTTGCTTACACCTTTTGCTACTTTTACTGTTTTTTTAATTCTCACCCAATCACCAACTTCCACCCGAACTTCCTTGACCTTGTTACGTAAATCATAGTATTCCTTACTCTTTTCTTGATTTTCCATCAACCTTCCCTTCACAATCTCAGGCAACCATTCCAAAACAGTACTGTCACCTAACCAACTGCGAGAAGTTGGCCTGGCATATGATGTCCACTAATTAAAGTGGGCACCTTGCACCAGTCCAAACAAACCTTATGGTGATTTAAGAGGTCAAAGATAACCTTAGAAAGCTATCCAAGTGGTAGCTGTGGAGAGCAGCCTTCAAGCTTAGTCTTGAAGGAATGTTAAGCAGCTTGTTTTACCAGAATGCAACCTTATTGTATTGGTTGAATGAAAGGAGAACCACACAGTAGTTATAAGAATATATATTTATTATTATAACACCTTAAATACCTCACAGTATCTGCTACACGCAGAAAAACACAAAGTACAGAATACTGTAGCACAGAAACAATCGTAAGTAGCACTAATACACAGTGGGCTCCCGGGGGAGACCAAACCATATACTAAAATAGTGGTATAAGAACCATGACTCGAGTCAAGACAGTGTCTAGAGGATGTAGAATCACTGGGACCCCAAGGAGCCACCCAAGGTGAGTGAGTAGGGACCCCATGGAGGACGGGTGCAGTGTGAGAACACAACCTCGTGCTACGTACAATTCAATGGGAGAGTCGCGGTTGCAATTTTTAAGTTAAAGGACCCTTCCCAGTGGATTACAGGGAAACCCTTTGGAACATAGAAGGTTGGAGAGCCACCCCACTCGTGGAAACTGAAGTACCCGAGTTACCTATCCCAGGGAAGCCAGGTGCATAGGTCTGAAGTGGTGTCGGAAACCGCCGTCGTTCTCAATGGGAGTCTTCAAAGAAATGCTACTGCTGGAAAGAAAAAAAGTGTCCGGTGGAATCCGCAGGTGGATTCTTGATGGAAGAAACCTGAAAGCAGAGGGGACAGAGTCTGGGTCACTCAGGAGTGACCAGGGGCTCGGTAGACGAATGCCCACCGATGTCGGGTGCTTCAGGTGCGAAGAAGGAGACCTTGACTCTACAGCTGCAGGGACCAGGAGACGTCGAGGACAACCAGGAGCTGGATATGAGCTGTCCCATGAAGGATGTCGAGTGCTGAGGGGCACCAACAAGCCTTGGCAGCAGCAACCCACGAAGAAGGTCAAAGAAAGTTACGGTCTGGCCCAGCAAGGCCCAGAGGACTCACCACAGCAAGGGGAGTCAGGGCAGGCCTGGAGCAATCAGGGGAGCCCAAGAAAAGCAGTGTTGTCCCTCAAATGGACCCACAGGCCGAAGGCACAGGAGTCGCGAGGGGACCTCTAGCAGTTTCACAAAGTAACAGCTTGCAGGGCACAGAGTGCGAGGAGGCCAAAGTTCTTTGTAGGAAATATGCATAGAGGTGGGAGCTATCGACAGCCCAATGCACGAAGTTGGGGAACACCAACAAGTATATGCAATTTCAAAAGTCCGCGGTGCACAGGGGTTCGGGTTATGCGGTCCCCACGAGGGATACTGGCCTCAGACTTGGTGAGAGAGCAGCTCGACCTCAAGGAACGTAGGAACCCACCTCCTGTGTTGCTGGAGCCTTCGGAGTCCGCAGGAGCTCAGGATCAGCAGACCGGTCAGTTGCATTACGGTGCCTTCAAACGCAGGGGAGTGACTCCTTCACTCCAAGGGAGATACTTCAGTTGTCCTTGATGCTCCACAGGTCCTGTGGTGCACGGGCACAGACGATGCTTTGGACGGAGAGGGAGACGAAGTCGGGCCCAGTCAAAGTCCAGCGAAGTCCAGAGTGTCCAGATGGTCGAAGGTCAGTGGTTTCTTGCTCAGAATCTTGTCCACGTCGAATCTAAGGTCCTACAGCCAGGTAAGCCCTTTTGTACCCACGGGAGAGGGTTGGACAGATTCAGGGGACCCTCCCATGGGAGGGTCAGGACAGGGGGGTGGTTACACCCATGTCCTTTGTCCAGTTTCGCGCCAGAGCAGGAGCCAACGGCTCCCAGAACTGGTTTGAGCTGGACTATGCACAGGGACACCAAATGTGCCCCTCGTGCAGACTTTCAGGCACTTTGGAAGTGCACCCACCCAGTTCCAATACACTAAATCCTGCTGGGAGGTGGTCACACCTCCCTGTGACAGGATGCCTATTGTGCTGCCTTCCTCTGCTCGAGCTTGGCTCAGCAGCAGGAGGGCAGAATTGTGTCTCTGGTCGGCAGCATCCATTTTGTGCTGTCCGGGTCGAGAAGGCTGGTACCGGGAAGACCAGGGACCCACGAAGCTTGCTTCTGAGGGGTGGAATCATACGTCCCACACCGGTTACCGGTGTGGAGGTATGATTCCAAGGTGTTTGATACCAAACACTACATGTATTGTTTCAGCCGTTTTCGAGATAGCATTTACCGCAAGGTTATAATGCACCTCTACCTATATGTCTGGCTGTGTCACAGACAACCCGGGAGAATGGTCTCTGAAGGCTGCAGAGGGGCTCTGCTCATGCAGGGGTACCCTCTCACGTAAAACCCAGCACCCTGCCTTCAGGATTGTTAAGGCCTGCTATAGGGGTGACTTATAGGTTTTAAGTGTAGTGACTTATAGATATAGTAAACCTATATCTATCGTAAGTGGTGCATGCACCATCTTACACAGGCTGCAATGGCAGGCCTGAAGTTCCATTTTACATGGCCTCTCATGGGTGGCATAATGCATGCTTCAGCCCATGGGAGGCCTCTGGGGTAACTATGCCTTGGGTACATGGGTACCATATACTAGGGACTTATAAGGGTACCCCAGTATCCAATCTGGAGTGTACCAAAGTACATGCATAACATTTTAAGGAGAAAGCAGATAGACTGGGGTCCTGATTAGCAGGATCCCAGTCAGACTAGTCAAAAACAGTGTAACATCAAGCAAAAAGTGGGGGTAACAATAAGAAGCAGATCCTACTTTCTTACACCAACCAAGATTAAACTTGCACCTAGGAGACCTACCTCTCATCATCATAAATGGTGACAAACCTGCCACATCATTTTAAGTGATTCTGTATGCCCATACAGCTTTCCTAATGGCTAATCTCCAATCCATTCCTTTAGTAACAGCTCCTAGTATTATACCTTTCATCACGTGGTTGAACCTTTCAACTGTGCCATTTCTGCTAGGATTGTAAAGTGCTGTAGTCTTGTGTTTCACTCCCACTCTTGTAAAATATGTTTTGGCTGCCACAGAAGTAAACTGCACACCGTTATCACTTAAAAGAGTAACAGGAATACCTTCTGACCAGAAAGCTTTATCCAAAAATTCTAATACCGTGACAGTGTCAGCTTTTTCCACAATATCCACAACAGGCCACTTAGTAAATAGGTCAATCAATACAATTACATACTTCTGTAGTTCACCCACAGGACCCATCAAATCAATGGCAACATTCTCCCATGGTTGATTGGGAATATCCACATCCGACATGGGAGGTCTCAGTGTGCTAAACGTTTTATCCGAAGCGGAACAAACACCACAATTACCAACAAAGTTTTCCACCGCTTTGTCAATACAAGCCCACCAGAAAGATTCCTTAACTACATTCTTCGTCCTTAGGACACCAAAATGTCCTTCATGACATAATTCCAAAATCCAATTCCTTAAACCTACTGGAGGAATTACTCTGCAACCTCTAAATATTATATCCTTTTCCATAGATAGTTCTGATCTAATTTCCCAGAAGGCTCTACATTCCTCAGATAGCAATTCCTTCTTGGGCCACCCCTCAGTCATGTACTTTACAACTTCCAGTAGGACTTTATCCTCCAAATGTTTATCCACCCAAGTTTTGCGCTCAATGGCAGGTGAACCAGAATCATGTATTAAAGCTACTTTAAAATCGTTCCATGGGTCATACTCACACACTTCTAATGGATTAGGCAACCTAGATAACAGTCAGCCATTACATTTTCTTTACCTGGAACATAAACCATACTGTAGATATAATCATTCATCCTCATAGACATTCTAGCTAATCTCGCTGAAGCAGATGGGGTACCTTCTGTAGTAAGCAATTTTTTGAATGGTTTGTGATCACTGCGAATGACCACAGGCCTTCCCCAGACAAAAGCTCTGAAGTGATCAAGCGCCCATGCACATGCTAATGCCTCGCTCTCAATAATTGGATACTTTTCCTCTGAAGGAGATATAGATCTGGACGCAAACAGGATGATGTTTTCCTTTCCTTGCTCATTGCTTTGAGAAAGAACCACCCCCAGACCTTTATTACTAGCATCTACAGTGATATAATTATCCAAATTAGGGTCGAAACTCGCCAAATGTGGTACTTTCTCCAAGAATTCCTTAATGTACTGGAACTCTTCCTCACAAATGGGATCCCAACAAATTTAGCATGTTTCTTGAGAAGTTGTCTGATATTAAATACTTTCTCAGAAAAATTTGGGATACATTTGGCACAATATTCTGCCATTCCCAGGAAGGACCTTACCTCATCCTTACTCGTGGGAGACGCTGCACTTGTTATAGCATTAATAAAAGCCGGTTTAGGCTTAACACCCTCTTCACTAATCACGTGACCCAAATAAGACACACTTCTTTCTGCAAATTTACACTTGCTCAACTCAATTATTAGTCCCTTGCTTTCCAAAATTCCTAGTACTTTATGCAATCTCTCATCATGCTTGATTTTATCCTCCCCAAAGATTGAAATGTCATCTTGGAAGAATAATACACCTTTTTCCTTCCCAAACAAATTATGCATAAGTCTCTGGAATACGGCCGCAGCCGAAGCCAGGTCAAATGGCATTCGTTTGAACTGGAAACATCCGAACGGTGTGATGAAAGCTGTGATCTTTCTAGATTTTTCTGACAATAAAATCTGGTGATACGCACTTGAAAGAACAATGGTTGAAAACCACGCTGCATCTTTAAGACAAGACACCATTTCAGTAATTTTTGGTAAGGGAAAACGGTCAATAAGGATGTTGTTATTAACGTGGCATAAGTCCACACATAAACTGATTTTTCCGTTGCTGCGGCGAGCAACAACCACCGGAGAAATCCAGTCAGAGCAATCCACAGGTTCAATGACATCCATGTCTTTTAGTCTTTCAAGCTCCTTAGAAACTTCCTCACGTATCATTATGGGTACCATTCTCAACTTATATACTTTAGGAACTGCATCAGTTTTAAGAATAATTTCATGTTCAAACCCATCCAGCATGCTCAAATGTTCCTTAAACACCTTCGGGTACTTCTTCTCCATTTCCTTCCGATAGAGATACCTTCATCCACTACTAGGACTTTATCAATACTATTGGGATCTAAAATGATATGAAGATTTCCTTGATCTTGCCAGCCTAGTTCAGATGGACCCCTCTTTGCCACATACAACTTCCCTCTTGCACGTCTGCCCTTAAATGCAAAAGACAACCACCTGTAGCCAATAATGTCTATTCTTTCACCAGTAAAACTCTCTGATTTGATGTGGGATGGGGATAAGTACTTGCCAACTTTTCCAATAAACTTATCTCTCCATACATCTTCATTCACAATCGTGAAAGGTGAACCAGAATCAGCATAAATCTTTATTCTAACGCCACCAATAGACATATTACATTCTGGTTTTCCTTTAGTGTTCCTCTCCTCAATATTGAGCACAAATTTCTCTTGTAAATTCCAAACACTGTCATGTTTTTTAGCGTTTTCCTCCTCACTTTCACTGCAGCTTGAACTTTTAGCGTCATGTACACATTTCACTTTAAACTTCTTTTGGCGGCAAACTTTGGCATAATGTCCTACAATGCCACAATTACTACATTTTTGTTTAATTGCAGGGCATGACTTACTATACGCCAAATGTTCTTGTAGTAGGTAAAAGAAGTCCAGAACTTAGCCAGGTAGTAGTTACAAGAAGATGGTTTATTAAATCCAGTTCCAGTTGATGTAGATGGTAAGTATGATGTAAGGTAACCCCACCAGGAGCAGCCTCCCTGCTGCTCAGCCTGCATTCATCAACTGACACTCAATACAAAGCAGGCACCCCAGCATTCCATGACATCACCACACATTCCAAAACTCATCCTGGCTGAGCAGTAGGTAAGAAGTGCACAAGAGAAAGGAGAGGCGACAATCAAGTCACAACATATCCCCTTTCTTTACACCAACAAATAACAAGAATAAAGCATGAACGAAGATAAAGCTTATAACCGAGATAAAACAAAAGCAAAGAACATAACATGAAGAAATGTAACAATGCGAAGATGTAAATTCAACAAGTTGAAAATACAGTAAAGTTTAAAGATAGCAAAAATTACTAAAATATTAGCATCATCAGATAGCAAAAATTACTAAAATATTAGCATCATAAAATAATAGACATAACATTAAATATGTCCTAAATGCAATAAAACATTAAATGAATAGGTAGAACAATCCTGAAATCATGAAAGCATTAAATCAAGAAAATAATTACTTTGAACACACTATCACCCATCCCTTTTCTCACAAAGGAAAGGAAGCAAGCACACTGCACACAATGTTGTACGTATGCCATGAAATACCACTGCAGGCAACACACATACGCACTCCTGTAAACCTAAGAAGGAATAAAGTTTCAAGTAAAACGCACTACCCAGAAAACTGTAAGGTGGGCAAACCTATAACATATTCACTGTACTGTAAATCAAACTTACGC
Organism: Calotriton arnoldi; assembly: GCA_963921515.1. Lineage (NCBI taxonomy): Eukaryota > Metazoa > Chordata > Amphibia > Caudata > Salamandridae > Calotriton > Calotriton arnoldi. The sequence goes on along the minus strand of CAWUFW010000604.1, from coordinate 1,708,821 downwards.
AACACACGCATACTATGCACCTGAAGTGACCTCCCGTCTCAGGCAATGCAACTACAACATCATGGACAGTAAAGTAATCAACCCTATAGCGCAACAAGAATTTTCGCTGTACACCTGACAAGGCAAAATGTCTAGGCAAAACAACAGGGAAAATAACAGTACGTAAAGCAATCAACCATATATCGCAAAGACTGCGCTGTACACCTGACAAGACAAGGAAAGTCTCAGGCAAAACACACTAGCAATAAACACTTTGGCAAATAACCCTATAACTGTACTGGGGTACTCACCACCCCACAACCCTGTAATGGGTACACACCACCCAAGAAAAAAGAAAAAAAAACTGTACTGGGGTACTCACCACCCCCACACACTGTAATGGGAACACACCACCCACAAAGAACACTGTAATGGGTACTCATAATAGAATAAAGAAACAACCACACTACATGCAGCACACAAGTAAAACAATCAATAGCAAACATAAAGTATTTTACTCCGGTGAGCGATCTCTCACCCGAAGTCCTCACAGAGATGATAGGTAAAGACCTTAGTGGGAGTCCAGCATCTGCATACATTAGGAGTTAGAATAAATGTCGATGGCTAAACATAGCAATCCACAGCGTTGAACAAACGTCAAGAGTAGGGTCGTAGATGGTGGCAAACTGGTGCTGTACGCACTTACAAAGTACTCCCGTTACTCGCCTTAAATACCGACATAGTCTGTAAGTAGTTTTAGTAGAAATAAAGAGCAAGAAACAGCACACTCGAACATAGCAGAAAGAGGAAAACGGCAACTCTGGTACAATAATCATGGTGAAGATATTCCACAAAAATTTAGCAGCTCTAACTCGCAGCAGCATGAAGAACCGTAACTGGCACAGACCGGCACTCGCAACGTCAGGTCTAAAGATGGCGGCACGCAGTGCTGGAGAGCATCGGGTGGCTCACGGCAGGTACGTGCTCCCACAACCTTGCGGGACAGCGCGGCATCACAAGAATGCTCGTTAATAACGATGGCAGGCAAAAACAGCAAAGAAGCTTCACTCGACACCAGAATGAGGTAGGTGTGCACGCTCTGGCTATGTTCTCGCAGGCTGCAGCTGATTCAAATGCCGCGCAGAACAACAGCAAACGGCTCGCACCTCCCAGATAGCTCCCAAAGGAAAACACTCACCAATGCAAAACGGGGTCCACAACAGTTTCAATGCGAAAAATAAAGTTTGTGGTGTCGCAGGATGCCGTCACTGACTCCGACAAAGCACTTTCCAGGTAGAGATGCACGAAGTGCTCGCTTTACAGAAAAGACAACCTCTTTTGTAGTGCATGTAAGAAGACACTGCCAGCCTCTGTAGATGGAGCAGTATAAATACACTGTCAGTCTCTGTTGATGACAAATTGACACCGTGGCAGTGGGTAGTTCAATGGTTTGTCAGTCATTGTGGTCTGTGTTAATGCCGAGTTCACACCATGATAGACAGGTGTTTGAAGATTTGCTAGCCTTCAAAGCAAACTGGTAAGCAATCAATTGAAGTTCTTATCCAGAGATGTGAGGAAAGGTGAAAACGCCCTAGGCAGGCTGTCCAGGTAGTGAAGGACACGGGTGGGGTTAGCGAGGGCGTTCTTTTCCTCCAAGTTTCAAACTTCTTTAGCACAAATCTCTTTAGTAGTTTCCAGAAGTAAAGTTCACCATCAGTTTCCTTAGTAGAAAGATCCAGGTTTCCACAGTAGTTTCAGAAATACATTGTATTCCAACACACGCAGGTTCGTAATTCAAATCGTCGCCAAAATGTGGTAGGTAAAAGAAGTCCAGAACTTAGCCAGGTAGTAGTTACAAGAAGATGGTTTATTAAATCCAGTTCCAATTGATGTAGATGGTAAGTATGATGTAAGGTAACCCCACCAGGAGCAGCCTCCCTGCTGCTCAGCCTGCATTCATCAACTGACACTCAATACAAAGTAGGCACCCCAGCATTCCATGACATCACCACACATTCCAACACTCATCCTGGCTGAACAGTAGGTAAGAAGTGCACAAGAGAAAGGAGAGGCGACAATCAAGTCACAACAGTTCTTTGCTGCCACAACGATAGCACTTTCTGTCTGCGGTTGGCGCATTACTTTTTGGATCATATTTCCTACTGTGCTCTCCTTTACGAGGGGTAACTTTGCATACACATGACAAATCCTTGTCTGGTTGCTGTAATTCTGTAGCGCATCTCCCAGACATTTCTGCCTTACGCACAATGGTAATTACTTCTTCCAATGGAAAGTCTCCATTAATCCATAAACGTTCCGGGATAGTTGCGTTATTGGCAGGCATTACCAACTGATCTCTTATTAAGTCATTGTGAATGGTTCCAAATTTGCAATCAATGGCCAGCCTTTTAAGTTCAGCAACATAGTTATCCACATCTTCACCCTTGTGCTGTTTGTGTTGGAAGAATTTAAATCTAGTGAATCTCATGCAAACCTTCGGCACAAAATATTTGTCTAAATATTGTAAAGCTGCTAGAAATACATTTGTATCACCCCAACAATTCCTTTAGGCATTCGATTATAAGTTTTCAATCCCACTGGACCTAAGGAGTGTAAAAGAATTCTTTTTTCTGATCCGCTGACATTTTTTTATTTTCATCAATTGCTGCAATATAGTTTTCAAAATACTCCTTCCATTTTACCCACTTCATGGAAGGTTCTGAACCAGAGACCCAAAAGCTGTGGGGAGGGTTAATTGTAAAAATGTTGTTGAGCCATTCTAATGTTAGGCTTTATTATAAAATGGCTAGAACATGTTGTAGGGTCTAATCAGTACATATATTTGAACAGAACTGCCAATGACCAAAGTCACGAATACCACAGTATCGCTTTTCCTCTTAAATATTAATGCAGCCAGGAAATGTTATAAATAGCAGGCAGAAAAAAAACAAAAATGGTACTCCCACCTGTTTCCTGCGTTATAACTTGTGAGTATCTGAAAATCCTACCGGCAGGATTAGCCGGTTCTGTAGTGTGTCAGACGCGTTGGATAAACAGCTGGTATCCGGCGTTAAGGTCTGATGAAAACTTTATTTCGATGGACAAAAAAAATAAATGGCTTCCACTCGGGTCACGCTGCGTGACCTCAACGTGCGCCTCCAACTTGATGACACAAGCACGTACAGCTCTCCCAAGCGCGTATAGCGCTCCAATGCTCAGCGCACAACCTCAGCATACGTCACGTGATTCTTCCTTGAATCCTTCAGTTCGGAACAGCTCTCCGCGGTCACTCGAGCAACACTTGAATGACGCCGCATTCAACAGTCCTCCAACGGCCGCTCAGGTCAATTGAAAACAGCGGTGAGTACAACGGATTGGTAGATCCCACGTTGTACACAAAAATGAATTCCACAACAAGATTGTTCCACCAGTGATGCGTCTCCGCTGTAGTAACCCAGCAAGGTTCTTTTCTAAAAAAAAAAAATACACTATCGAGGTCTAGTTGAAATCTCCTTTAAAAAAATTGTAATCCAGTATGTGCCAAGTTGTAGCTCGTCCTCAGCTCGTAGCCAAAATTGTTGTGTAACAGATTCCAATGTCCACACAACATAGGTATAAATCTTCCTTTAATGAAGTATCCATGCACAGGAAACAGGTGTGCCAGGTCCAGCAGCAGCAACAGTACTGAGCTGGAACCTTGCTCAAGAACATCAGTAAACAAAGCTAGAACCTGTGTGTGTCACTGCACTCTATAAGAGAACGCAGACACAACACAGTGTTCTCAATTGCATAAAGGGAAATTGTTTAAGCACATTAAACAGCACTAGAGGGATAAATATCAAGAATTTGAAGGTGACCTGTTATTTATAGACATTTAAGCCCTGAGGTGCATGGTACTGGTGGGGTGAAAATTCCCACTTGTAATTATCGTTACTGTGTGGTAACACCCTGCCAGTACTGGCAATTACGAGTTAAACTCCTTGGAATGAGGAATAACTGGGCAGGAACGGAGTTACCATGCTGCGGTATCCCATAATGTAGTCCCTTTTATGAGCGGGTTAACACTCACATTTATCATAAGCTGTGAGTATGTGGTAAATGCGAGGGGCAGAAGAGGAAGAAGAAGGTGGGAAAGGGAAGAGGAAGATTAGTTATGGCAGAGGAATATTGAATGCTCCTCTCTTGCCAGAAGCAAAAGTCAGGAGCAATGCATTACTGCTGTTACAGCCAAATCCTTGTTGCGATTTTACTGGCTAAAATTACCGGTCAATAAAATAGGATCTGGGTTCCCACATACACATGGCGCCGTCTGAGTTCTGCGTCCCAGAAGAATCGAGCAGAACATGTGTATATTACAATTTAAACGTCATTGTTGACACGCCGGGACGACGAATTCAGACAGCGGCATTTGTATATGTCAATTTAAGTGTCATTGTTGAAACGCCAATTTGTGACGGTAAAACTTTACAACAACTTCTGTTTGTCCATGGAATATTGCGTGCAAATTTTTTTGGGATGAATTTATTATCTATTTGGACTAATTATTCTATTTTTATCTGGAAGATTGTCAATCTCTGTCACTTATGTATATGTGAATATTGTTTTGTACCCTTTAAATTAAACTATTTGATTATAAATTTCTACAAAAAAAAGTATACACCCGTTGTTGATTGATTTATTCACTTTTGATTTCATTAATTGATTTATAAAATTCATATTATGGAGGTCATTAGTTTTGACATTCAAAAATGATATTGATAAAGTGTGTTTAAATATTTTGAAACAAAATCCCTTGTAGACACTTTTACCTGATAATATTTTGTTAACCAAGCCCTCAAGGGTATATTGGGTTGCCCAATTAATATAATAACTTTCCTCAAAGTGGCATTTTCAAAATTGTAATTTAAAATCCGACTACACCATAACTTAGGATTTTAAATTCCAGTTCTAGAGATACCAAAAATGAACTGGGTACCGATTACCATTTGTAAATTACACTTACGAAATGTAATAAGGAACTCCAATATTATCCTATAGGAGAGGTAGGCCTTGTGGGAGTGATGAACTAATTTAAAAGTGTAGCACTACAGGGACATGTAAAACTTAAAAGTACATGAACTACTTTTTAAACACTGTGCATCCTGCCATGCGGGCTGCCCAGGGCTTACCCTAGGGGTGACTTATATGTATTAAAATGGACGTTTTGGGCCTGGCAAAAGGTTTACTTTGCCAGCTCAAAATGGCAGTTTAAAACTGCACACACGCAGGCTGCAATGGCCGGCTTGAGACATGTTTAAATTGCTACAGTGGCACAGTCCGTGCTTCAAGCCCACTAGTAGCATTTAATTTACATGCCCTGGGCACAGGTAGTTCCACTTTACCAGGGACCTACAAGTAAATTAAATATGCCAATAGGGTATAAGCAAATCTAACATGTTTTGAGGAGAGAGCATAAGCACTTTAGCACTGGTTAAGTGTGCAGAGTCCTAAAGCCAACAAAAACAAATTCAGCAAAAAAGTGGGGGCAGAGGCAAAAAGTTTGGGGGTGACCCTGCAGAAAGTCCAACACCAGCCAGTTATGATCAGGCCCATAGTCAGGGTCACTGGAATTATGCCATTGTGGGCGATTTTCGCATAATTGTAGATTTGCTGCATTTGTCACAAAATCTATCATTTGCAGCATAATCTGCAGATTTTAACAAAACAAAAATGTGTTTCTAGCTCAAACGGTTCAAAAGTTCGTAAAAATGCAGCGACACGTGTTGCTGCACAGTGGAAAGCCCTTTGCAAATGTTGACTGATCACCTTTCTGTAATTTATTGCTATATTTGGGTGCTAAACTGTTACCATTGAGGTACAACTAATCCCCAGACAGTGTTAAAAAGCTTAAAAATGACAAAATAATGAAGTAATATCACAAAATGTGCCGCATGATGCTGAATAATTACCCTTTTCTTGCAGCATAATTTACTCAACCCTGCCGCATACTCTGCTGTGGCATAACTCCAGTGGCCCTGCCCCTGGTTGGAATACAGTATGACTCTATTAAACCTTTTATGTAGTGAAAATGTATATCCTACATCAAATAGTCTCCCTGTTGATTCCCAGGAGAGTCAAACTCTTCAAAACTAAGAGTATGAATATTACCTGTTAGTAAACTGGCCCACTACCCTGTAGCCCATCTTCCACGACCCACTCCATACATAAATAATAAATAAAAAGCCTGAGAAAAACAATGTGCACAGAGAAGATAAGATGTAGGATAGAATGCCAATAGACTTTAATTAATCAATTGAAATATTTATCAAGAGAATCGTTCTGGTCGATACTTGCTGTCAGAGATTTCTCACATTTATGAATAGTTTCCAGTTGCCATATTGCAAGTGGTACCTTTTCCCCACACAATAGCACTCCAGGTGGTGCCAGGCAATCTCAGCCATGACTCTTCCAGCACAGGATGTGACCATAAAAGAGTATACAAATTGCAAACTTGCTCACTGGTGTCACTTCCTTATTTCTTGCAGCCCATCGATGCCGGTCCGGAGCTCTTCACTGTGTTTCATCAACAAAATCACTCAGCTTTTGACTAGATCAGTTTTCTCCTACTAAGATTTCAAGGCTCAAACCCTGTAGTAAAAGCTGCAAGATGTCCTTGTGGAACACATACAACCTGTGAATGTGGTATCTGGGCTTTGAACATGACCCTCCTGTCTGGTACTTTGATTCGTTGATGCACCCAAAGGTCATCAGAGAGTGAAATCCCAAGCTGTCTTTGCCCAGGGCCTGCAGGGATACGCCAACGCGTTCTCCTGATAGGGAAAAATGTTCCAAAGGATCGTCTCACAAAAAACACAAAGAGCGTAATTGGAATTTGAAATCCTCTTCTTCCCTGATACAACGATTCAGCTCCTGGGACTATTCAGAGCCCCAAAGCCCTTCCCCCGATGCTGGAGCCTACCTCATTGTCAGAGCTCACTATGATGTTGAAAAAGATTAACCTAAATTCCCGACTCCATTGGCCAATCCTGCACAGGCTGAGGGTGTAGGAATCAACCATCTTTTGCCTGATGTCCCCCCAGATTTTTGTCCTATCTGTTTTGCTGGCTTTAGAATTCTGTGCACTTTATCACTGCTAACCAGTAGTAAAGTGCCTGCATCTCTGTGCATTTTACCCCTGCTAACCAGTAGTAAAGTGCTTGTGCTCCTCCTTTGAAACATGGTCGAATTGGCATATTCCTAATTCCTATAAACCTGTAAGACCTAGTATACTGTGCAAGGTGTACACAGGGCATGGAAGTTAAATGAAGTGGATTGCAGCATCTATTGTGCCATCCACTACAGTGGCAATGCAAACATGGCTTCAGGTCTTCCATTGTAGCCTAACTGCTTCCGTTTTAAACCTGCAGTCCGACCAGTCAAAATGGGCCTTTTTGACAGGAGAAAACCACCATATTAATGTCTCATCTTTCTAGACCTTAGAGCCTACAAGGTAGGGTGCATGGTATTTAAAAGGGGAACATGTAGGAAATTAATATTACCATGTCCCTATAGTGACAAAGCCCAAAAAGCTACTTTCACTGTGGCAGGCATAGCTGGTCTATGTAGAAAACAGATACAGGTACGGATTAAAATACTAATACTGTATCTCTGGAATGGGACCAGCTAGAAAACAAATGTTACCCCATTGGTTTGGGAGGGACCAGTAGCCACCCCCACCCACTAGTTAGTCCTAGGCATACATGTGGCGGCTCCAGGTGCCATCTTCAGTATACTTTTTGGACCTGCAGAAGGTCAGAAGAGGACTGGATCTTCTGTCTGTTACCTGAGAGGAGCCCTGAAAGAACTCCAGGCATCCTCTTCAGAACACTTTTTGGGCCCGTGGAAGATCAGAAGAGGACTGGACCTGCTGTCTGTGACCTGAGAGGAGCCCCGAAGGATCCCTTTTTAACCCAGGGCAAAGATGTGGAGTGGAAGGGTCAGTTGTCTGACCTCTTGTATGGCTACAGGGAGGCACAGGCTGCAAGAGACCTTTTCCTGGAAGTACCCAACTGACCAGTGGCAACTGGACCTGGGCTAGACCCTGCTGTTGGCCTTTGCCTGACACCATGTGAGTCACTAAGTGCCTCCCCTGAAGTCCTGTGGGTGGCCCTTAGAAGTGCACTCCTGTGATTGGTTGAGATTTGAAAAAGTTAGTCAGAAGTTAAAATCTCTGGCCAAGATGAACCTAGTTGGTGTTTCAACCCGCGCTCCGGCGGTCAGCTTTAAATTGACTGTCACTGGCTAACACTGCCGTTTTGTGCTTTTTGTTGCTATTGTTTCTTAAAGATTTTAACATTTATTACTCAGGTTCGTTCCTCTTATTAGATTTTTGTTATTTTGGTACTATTTGGTTTGCCAAATTCTACACTATTTTTCTTATTGGGTTTTGGATATTTATTGTTTTGCATTTTGACTTTATTGCGGTTTTGGTACTGCTTAAATACTTTACACATTGCCCTTAGTCAAGCCTGTCTACTCTGTTCCACAGCTACGATGGGGTTGAGCGCAGGTTAATTTAGTGCCTTTGAGGGTTCATTCTTTCAAGGGTTGTGATTATTCTTTGAAGTGGGCAGTCACCCACCCCAAATATTAATCCACTTTCTTACATGGGGCTTCTGGTAGTCCATGCTGTATCTTCAGTAACTTAGTGGACACTCCACAAGGTTGAGCCCACTCCTGTAGGTTTGGCGATTCTGGCTGCTCTTAACCTGATGCCTCCCAACACCATGCACCTACTGGCTCTGGTCTTGAAGTTGCTTCCACTGAAGATCCTGGCCCCACAGAAGATGATTCGTAGACAGATAACCTTCTCCCCTCGTATGACTCAGACGCTGATGCTGTGGAACCTGGAACACTGTCTATTGTCAGTTTACTTAACTGTAAAAGCCTTTCTCTGATCTGGTCAAAGACGGTTTGGATGCTATCAAACAGATCATGGAGTGAGGACTGGACTCTAGGGACATAATTTATGGACACAGCTCTCACTCTATGTCACCATGCTTGGATGCATTCCACTTGCTTTTCAGGATATGCTGAAATGTCTCTGATGGACATGCCCATTGATGGCAAATGGCTGCTTAGCGAGAAAGTCGACTACTCTTTGAAACTCTTCCAAAATAACCAGGCTATTTCATGCTTCATGGGCCCAGTCTCCATGGTGAAGCAAATCCACTTGAATTAATGAAACGTCAGGATTACTCCAGGGAACAGCAGTTCCATCAGCATCAACCCTCATAGCCAGTCCAGACATCCCAACAAATGTATTACTACGTTTGGTGTAGGAGATGACATTCAAGACACCATCAGTAGCAACAGCAGTTGCTCAACTCTTCCCCATCTGCCACTGGCTCTGTTGCCTCAAAACCTCTATGATTTCCCTCCTCTACACCCCCGACTTCTGGTTGGAGGGGAGCATCTAATTTTTTTCCACCAATTGGGAGATAATCACAATGGGTCATCCAACTAATCCGCAAGGGCTATGTCCTATCTTTCCCACCATCTTCTATGAACTGCCTTACTCCAAACAAGACGTGTTCTTCAGCACAAGCTTGATTTTGGAGGCGGAAGTTTTTGCCATGCTGAATAAAAGAGACAGAGAGATGAGATGGTGCCTATGGAGGTAAGGGGCGTAAGATTTTACTTCTTTTTTTTGCTCTCCAAGAAGGATGGAACACTCTGGTTATTTTCCTTATAAACCTTTTCATAAAGCAGGATGAGTTCAAGATGCACTCTCTAAGCCAAGTCTTGCTGCCCTCAATGAGAGAAATTGGCCGGTGTCCCCTGACCTCCAGAATGCCTACTTTCATCTTCTGATCCTAACAACTCACATGGGTTACCTGAGTTTTACTGTGGGGTCTCAACACTCCCCATTTTCAGTTCTGCCATTTGGACTGAAGACTGCTCCTTAAATATTCACTTAGGAGATTGCCTTAGTAGTGGCTACCCTGGAGGGGTCAGGAATCCATGTATTTCTGTACTTGAATGACTGACTGGTGAACGCAGGGTCTCCTACACTGGTTATGCAACATCTTGACTCTTCTTCACAACTTGGGCCTCGCGATCAACAACCAGAAGAATCTCTCGCACCAAAGCAGAGGATGACAATCATAGGAGCAGTGATAGGCACAACTCTTATCAAGGCTTTACCTCCTCAGAAGATTGATGGCATTCAGGATGTGATACTAAAGTTTCTGGCTTAGACACAAATCTAGGTTCTGCCAGCCTTTTGCCCGTTAGACCTCATGGCCTCATGCATTCTGTTGATGCCATTCGCCAGATGAGGAATTAGCGCAATGGCTCAGGCACAATGGGAGCCTCTCAGCTTCATTCATCCCAAATCTGCATTAATGGATGTACCCCTTCAATTTGTCACCAGGTCAACCTTTCAGCCCTCCACAGTTGCAAGCTAGCATAGTGATGGAGGCCTCCTGGCTGGCCTGGTCCACTCATTTGGATGAAATGGTATTCAGACAGAATATAGAGTTGGAAATGTCGACTTACACAAATATCGAGTTTTAAATATCGTGTCATAGAAATATCGACAGCAAGAATATCGTGGTCAAGAATATCGAATTTTAGGTAAGAAATATTGTTTTAAAAAATATAGAAGTCATTAATATCATTTGTAAAAATATAGTTATACTTGTTTAAAATATTGATTTTTTAATTAGTGTTCTGTATTTTAGTATTTTTTTTGTATAACTATTGGTTATGTTTTTTAATATATGTGTTACATTTTTAGTAATTATTAATTTTATTCAATTACATTTTGTGTTTTTTAGTTCCGTAGGGGGTTGTGGGTTTATAGGGGAATAGGGTGGGAAGTAATTTAACTATAATAAATTAATGATTATTTTTTATTTATTAATATTTATTTAATTGAGATTTTATAGTATTAATTGTATTTTAAATTTTTTTGTAAAAGTTATGTGTGGGTTGTGGGGTTTATAGGGGTATAAAGTGGGAAGTAATTTATTTTTAATTAATTATTAATTGGTTGTTAATTAATATTAATTAATTAATTAGTAATTAATAATGGTAATTGTGTAATTTGTTTTTAGGTGCAGGTTGTGGGGTTTATAGGGGTAAAGGGTGGGAAATAATTTATTTTTAATTAAGTAATAATTAGTTGATAATTAATAATACATAATTGATCATTAATTTTGTTAATTGTTTAATTATATTTTTTGGGGTGTGGGTTTTGGGTTTATAATGGTAAAATGTGGGAAGTTATTTATTTATATTTAATTAATAATTAGTTGCTAATTAATATCAATTAATTGACTAATTAAATATGGAAATTGTTTAATTAATTTTAGGTGCTGGTTGTGGGGTTTATAGGTGTAAAGTAATTATTTTTAATTAATTGATAATTAGTTGATAATTAATATTAATTAAATAATTGATAATTAATTAGGGTAATTGTTAATTTTTTTCGTGTGTGGGTTTTGTGTTTATAGGGATAAAGGGTGGGAAGTAAATTAATTTTACTTACTTTATAATTAGTTGTTAAATACTATTAGTTATTTAATTGAAAATAAAATTTAATTGTGTAATTAATTTTTATTACAGTTTAATTTTAGGTGTGGGTTGTGGGGATTATAGGGGTAAAGGGTGGGAAGTTAATTAATTTTTATGTGTTTTAATTTGTTTTTTAATGAATAATATTTGTTTAATTGATAATTATGTTAATAATGCAAGTACATTTTTTTATTTTAGATGTGGGTTGTGAATTGTGTGGTAATATAGGATAGGAAGTAAAGAAACAAAATGTATGTAATAATTAATGTTTTTGTTAATAAATAATTTCTAATTAAAAATATTTGTTTGAAAAGTAATTTTTTATTTTATTTAATACAATATTTGTTGGTATTTGTGATATGTATTTAACCTTATCTTATGTTTTTATTTTTCTTCGTTTTTAATAATAAATATATTTATTTTTTTAATTTTTAACATATTTACATATTATTTTATTTATTTTGTTTTTTAAATATTTTTATTTTGTTGGTGATATTTTGTTTGTTTTTAATTTTGAACTGACTGGAGTGGGACTGGTAAATTTAACCCCTCAGCTATCCAAAACGTTCCCTACTGTTGCACTCATTGGAGTGGAAATAGTAATTTATACCCCTCAGCAATCCAACACTTTCCCTACTGTTGCACTCATTGGAGTGGGAATAGTAATTTTTACCCCTCCACTATCCATCACTTTCCCTACTGTTGCACTGCCTGGAGTGGGAATAGTAAAGTTTATTCCTCCACTATCCAACACTTTCCCTACTGTTGCACTCATTGGAGTGGGAATAGTAATTTTTACCCTTCCGCAATCAAACACTTTCCCTACTGTTGCACTCACTGAAGTGGGAATAGTAATTTTTACCCCTCCACTGTCCAACACTTTCCCTACTGTTGCACTCATTGGAGTGGGAATAGTAAATTTTACCCCTCCGCTATCCAACACTTTCCCTACTGAAAAACATGGCTTTTCAACCTGGCCTAATCTTTTGTGTCCTGATCGCTGCTTGCCGCGCGCGTGTTACTTGTCACTTTAGCGCCGGGACACCTCCTTGGAGGTAGCTGTTCGCGCTCAACAAATGTCGGTATTATTATTATTATTATTACTGATGCACTCATTGGAGTGGGAATAGTAATTTATATCCCTCCGCTATCCAACACTTTCCCTACTCTTTCACACATTGGAGTGGGGATAGTAATTTTTACCCCTCCGCTATCCAACACTTACCCTACTGTTGCACTCATTGGAGTGGGAATAGTAATTTTTACCCCTCCGCAATTCAACACTTTCGCTACTGTTGCACTGACTGGAGTGGGAATATTAAATTTTACCCCTCTACTCTTTAATAGTTTCCTTGGTGTTGTATTGGCTGGAATGGGTGCTGTAAATATTATCTATGTGTAATTTGTCACTTTTACTACTGTTGCATTTATTGGAGGGAGATTTGTAAATTTTATTTTTATCCAGTGTTAATATTTATGTGTTGTACTAAATGGGAGTAGTGAATTGTTTATATATTTATTTTAATAGTTTGTGTAGTTTTGTTTAAATTGTAGTGGGAATAGTATGCGTATTAAATGTTATAATTAATTTTGTATTGTTATAATTTAAATTATTATGGTTGGTTTATTTGAAATTATAATATTTTTAATGATTAATATTTATTAATTGGAAGATTATTTTTACTAAATTTAAAGATTTTTCAATAGTTTAATGTTTTAATTTAATTAGAATGTTTTTTATTTATTTTATGTTATTGGTATATGTATATATATATTTATTTGCTATATATTTTTATAATTTTAAAATTATAATATACATTAAAATTATTAGTTTAATTGTTTTAAAGTATATATATTAATTATTATATGTGTGCTTAACTTTTTTAAATTAAGTTTATTTGTTAAATTTGTTAAAATGTATATTAAATCTAATTTATTTTAAAAAATAATGTTATTTAATATATTTAATATTTATAATTTTATTTTATATATATATGTAAAACGATATTTTGTACAACTATATTAATTATATCGATATTTTTTTCTCTCAATATTTTTGTACTTACCTTTATAAATATAGGATGTCGATATTTTTTACATCGATATTTATAACTCAATATTGTGGTATGGGGATATTTTGGGTGTCGATATTCTGTCAGTGAACCTGATGAAATTACAGTGCAAGGCCTCTGGCCTGCTTTGGTGCAGTGCCTACACATAAGTGTGTTGGAGCTGCAGGTGGATCGTCTTGCTATGAAGGCCTTCCTGCATTCCATATCAGGAACAGACAGGACAGTGTGGGGTCATAGACCCTCTATTGGTAGATGATTTGACTGTGGGGGTGGGCCACGAATAGGGGCATTATCTCAGAAGTGGCAGACCTCAAAGACACCCTAAATGTGAGAACAGATGATCTGAGCCTCCTGTCCTTGGAGAACCATGTATGTGAACTTCATCACCAAGTGACAGAGATGATCTTTTCCAAATTAGGATGTCCATGCGTAGATCTCTTTGCCACAGTCCAGAACAAGAAATGTGTAATTTTGTGTCATACACTTCCCTTTGTAAGGTTCTCTGGAGGATATCTTCAAGTTCAATTTGTGAAGTGTCTTGCTTTATGCATTCCCGTCAATCCCACTTCTAACAAGTGTGCTTCTGAAGGCACATGAGTATTGTGTACAGCTGATCCAGGTCGACCCAGAATGGGTGAGGAAGAATTGGTACACCGATCTATTACAACTCAGCCTCCTCTTCTTCTTCTGTCGAGGGTGAAGTTGCTCCCACAGCATGGTGGACAGTGTCTTCATCCCCATCCACAAGCTGTGCAGCTGCAGATGTGGAGATTGAGTGGTGACTGAGCTGCCTTTTACTTGCTGCCTGAAGGTGTGGACATCATCTTGGCTACCAGGAAACGATCCATTAAATCCATTTATGCTGTCTGTGGGCACAAGTTGTGTTCAGTTTTACTAGTAAAAAGGTCTGAAGCCATATCTGTAATGCCATTCCCATTTTCTATGGTTCACACTGTATCTTCTGCAGCAGTGCTTAGCTGTTTTCATGTGTTTCTTACCCCACTTTTCTTTTATTTAAGTCGTGACTGCCAGTGAATAATTTTCTGAAAGGTTTATTCCACTTGTTTCCTCCCACTAGTTATTGTTTATGTTTACATACTTTATGGCATCCCTATTTAGCCATTGCACAATTTCTCGGTTCGACTTCTGACTGAGACCCATTTTCTGAGTGACATTAACTTTGATTTTAAGAGACAGTGAACTTTTGGCCTTCTCAATCAGGCCACCAATCATAGGGGGTGATTATGATGGCGGACGGACTTAAGTCCGTCCGCCATCATCCCGGGAATCGGGACCGCCGCCATATGGGCACATGCAATTATAATGCGACCGCCACTGTGGCGGTCGCATCGTGCATGTTTACCATTGCGGCGGGTGCTGCTGGCTGAAGCATCTGCTGCAATGGCAAAAATGCATCTTGTGCATTTCCCTGCACTACATGGCAGGCACCACACGGTGCCTTCCACCTGGTGCAGGGAACTGTAGGGGCACCATAGGTGCCCCCCAAGTGCACAATTCCCATGCCCCTGCACAAGGGGGGCCTACAACGGGCCCCCAAAGTACATCTCCACCAGGCTTTACATGGCGGTTGAACCGCCATTGAAAGGCTGGCTTGATGCAGCATCCTAATGTGGCGGACGGTGCCTGCTAGGCACCGCCACCATTCTAGGTATGCTGGCCGGGTCCCACAGGCAATCGTTACGACCTGTGGCAGTCGGACTTTCCGTCCGCCAGCACACCGCCCGCCATCCTAATCTGGCGGGCGGAGAATGGCCACACGATGGCGGTGAACCTGCCACCGGCAGGCTGCCGGCGGCGGGTTCACCGCCATCATAATAACCCCAATAGTTTTCCATCTGGTTAAACTGGTTGTTCACACTTGTCCATCCTTCTTACTAAAAGTGGTATCTGCCTTTCACATGGGAAAGCTCATCAGTCTTACATCTACCTTCCCTTCTTCTCATCCCACTAAGGAGGAGGAGCAGCTGCATATAATGAACCCCGCAAGTGCAGTGTCTTACTACAAGGGTCACATACAACAGTACAGAATGAATCATCAACTCTTTCTGGGCTTCACCATAGCCAAGAAGGGCAAATCAATGACCAAATAAATTTCCTTTGTAATAAAATATCAGTTTCAAAAAAAGGAAGGGGAGCCTAGGAGCTTGTTATGGTCCAGTACCCGTGCTCCATGTAGTAATCTCACGCCAAATGGTGGGTAACTGTTCCAGAGTGGGCACAATAGTTGTCCACAGGAAAAGAAAAGTAGAGAAGGGAACAGGAAAAAACTAGGTCTAGACCCCACAGAGTAGAGGCAAGCACAAGTCTTGTCTCTTGATGCCCTCACACATCCCGAGGGATGTCATGCTTCATCATCGGGCATTGCTCCTCCTCGGGCCGGCGCTGCAATGCCCTTCGGGGCCCACGAAGGATCGCTTTAGCGTAGATCTTTTGATAACGCTGTATGATGAGTGAGGGTGTGAGATTGAGGGTTCGTAAGGGAAGGTGAGTGAGTGAGTGAATGATAAAACTGGCTAGGGGATACCAAAAAGAAGTAGATTTAATGTGTGGGTTCCCCTGACAGGTTAAAAAACCCGTAGGTTCTGTGTTACTGACTAAGCAATAATGTGCCTCAGCAACTCTTCAGTCGACATGTTTCGTGCCCTAAAAATGGTCATAACAATCCCTGGTGCTTCCTCAGGACCAATAAAGTGAGAAGAAACCGTACATGGGTATAGAACCCTACTAAAGAAAAATAGACGGTCCTCCTTGTGGCAAACTACAAGGTGGCTTCAGCTCAATTAGTGACCGCTCTTGTTGCGACCTATTAGTAAGTGGCGAGTCGCTCCATAGGCTAGAACGTGTTCGCCCACACCATAACAGGGGTTGCCGTCGGGTGCACTGCCTTCCAACACCTACCCCTTACACGCGTGCCTGCATATACATATTCAATATGCAGGCACGCGTGTAAGGGTAGGTGTTGGAAGGCAGTAGTTTGCTACAAGGGGGACCGGCTATTTTTTATTGCTTAGTCAGTAACACACAACCTGTCAGGGGAACCCACACATTAAATCTACTTCTTTTTGGTATCCCCTAGCCAGTTTTATCATTCACTCACTCACTCACCTTCCCTTACGAACCCTCAATCTCACACCCTCACTCATCATACGGCGTTATCAAAAGATCTACGCTAAAGCGACCCTTCGGGGGACCCGTAGGGCATTGCAGCACCGGCCCGACGAGGAGCAACGCCCGATGATGAAGCATGACATACCTCGTGATGTGTGAGGGCATCAAGAGACAAGACTTGCGCTTGCCTCTACTCTGTGGGGTCTAGACCTAGTTTTTTCCTGTTCCCTTCCCTACTTTTCTTTTCCTGTGGACAACTATTGTGCCCACTCTGGAACAGTTACCCACCGTTTGGCGTGAGATAAAATCTCAGTTTACTTTGTATATTTACTATGCACCCTGCGAGGATCGTGACAGAAGAAACAAGACTATAAACTGAACTGACATGAAAGAAGACTATAAACTGAACTGACATGATTATTCAGACTAGGCAACACCCTTTGCTGTTGTTTTCTCATATTCTTGCTTTCATTATTCATTAATGAAAACTTGCTTTGGACGGCCTTAGCCCTGTTATCTATACTTTTAATAATGATAACAAGGGCCAGATGTACGTACAAAGCAACTCACAAATTGGTTGCAAAGTGATTTGTGGATTTGGTATGTACGAAACCCATTCGCAATCGTTTTTTTTGCGATGCAAATGGATTGCGAATACCAATGTTTTGCAAACAGTTTTTGCGAATCGCTATTTGGAAATACCAATTTGCGATTCGCAAATGGTATATTCAAGGCAGTTGCAATTGGCAAATAGAAGAGTCGCAAAATAGCACATGCAAATTACCATCAATTCAGAACAGGTGATAACTGACTGCAACCTATAACAAGCATTTGCAATGCAATAGGTCTCGCATTTGCGAGAGTTTAAGCTATTGGCATTGTAAATGATAATGCCTTTTATTTATGTGTTTTGATAATTAACACGTGAATAAAAGGCATTGTCATTTTCAATGCCAATAGCTCAAACTCTTGTAAATGCGAGACCTCTGCTGCCATTGTCCCGGGCTGCTTGGAAGGTCAAAGCGCACATGGCGCGCTGAATGTTGCAGGAAAGATTGTTGTGCCTGCAGTAGGAGAAACACATTAAAGAAAATAGTGCTGACAGACTAAATAAGACATACCGTCTAACAACCGAAGTAAAAGGGCCAGTCCTCATGGGAGGTTACAAATGAAGACAAGGCGTTACTAAAGAGGGACTAACAAGCCTAATAACGAATCAGAAGCCAGCATTTACGAAGGACAATGGCACAAGCCAATGAAAAATATGGGCGGAGAGTGGGTTGGGCTTCAAGTCTATACTTGAATACAGTATGCCTCGAAGAGTAGCGCATTCGCTACCCAGGCTCGACCTAAAAAGAGCTATCAGACTCTTCAGAATAAAGACCCCCCATTCAGACACGGGCCAGAGTGAGGGCATCAATCAGTTAACACATGCCAAACTATTTGGGGTGCCAAACGGCAGGGCCAGCTGGAAAATACAAGCATTCACAATGACAATAGATCTAGCTTTAAAAGAATGATGTATGGTAATGTTACATGGTGACAGCATGGGAATGGATATGGATTTGTGTGAAAGCAAAGAACTGCAGAATAACATTGGTGTAGGTTAAAAGGGCAGGTGACAGTTGCACTATCAAGCCAGACCTAAAAATCCATGTAGGTTAATGACTGCCCTCCTCCCATCTATACTGTTGCCAGAGAAAACCACCATAAAATATCTAATTATCCAAGACACTTTAATAGTGTTACAATGTCACTGTATGCGTGTGCCATTGAAAGTTCAACCTCAGAGAGTTGGTTAAATAAACAAAATGATCACAGTTGTGTGGAGGGCTAGCACTTTCTTGTGGAAGCACACAACCGTGGTCCAATTAAAACATGTATTACTGGTTCCCAACATATCGGTGGGGCCCAAGACCCTTTCCTGGTGATTCTCACATAATTGCCTGGTGACAGGATGGATTACCTCCTGAAGCAGACATGGCACTCACAGCCCAAGTCTGTCTGGAGTCCATCGAACAGGAACAAGCTGATGGCTAGCGAGTCGAGTTCTGGCAGCTCTCCATTATAGACAGGATATTTTGTTATCGTGGTTTGGTGAACCTTTCTAACACCATGATGTAATATGTCACTAACCCCAGCAGTCATGCCACTTTTGGCTAAGAAACTCAATTTAGCAACCAACATAATCGATGAAACACATTGTGGGGGTAAATTGATGCTATTTTTTTTGTTGGCACAGGGAGATTAAGTGATTTGCCCACAATCACAGAATGTCGTGCTGACAAGAGCCTGGAACCTGGTTCCCTAGCTTCCAAGTCAACAGCTCTGGCAGTTAGACCCCGACTAGGGAGAAAGTTAATTCTCAAAAGTGTAGCAGATGAGGTGGCACTGGGCCCAGGGCACTGCACCCGAATTACAACTGCTTTTAGTATCAAACCAGGGGGCTACGGTGTCATTTTTTCTGGCTTGCACTAGCATCCAAGGCACTCTGGCTACACCACTGTCTGGACCCATGCGAGTTTTCATCCTCCTGTTTAAGTCACTACACTGGACAGTAGGCATGAGAATGACTCTTTCTCAAACCTACCAACTTAGACGTCTATGACCCCTGAGCCTGTGCTTCAAATGGGCCGGTACTGTCCAGTACTGAGTACCGGCAATTTTTTAATTTTGAGAGGAGAGTAGCTGCACTTCTCAAGAGAGACGTAATAGCTTTGATTGATGAGTACCGGCACTTCTGTGAAACAAACAGGTACTCTGGTACAGGGTACCTGCACTTCTATTTTTCCATTTCAAGGACTGCCCCGGGCCTCTACAAGGACTGGATGCGCTCGTGCTGATATCACACTGACCACTGCTGTTGCACTCGCGTCACACACCGAGAAACCCCCACAAACATTAGGTGTTGGTGTCGCCCCTGTGAATGGCATTCAGACTATCGATCTAGCAGGCTTGAATGTTGGGTTACATAACTCCAGGCTGCACGTATGAATTACCAACAGATCTATTTCTGCAGCAGGCTCTCAGCACATTCAGCTGTGCAATTATCTGGGTCGCTGGGGCCAGGCTACATTGATTCAATTTCACATCGACATTTTTACCAAACAGGCCAATTGTGAGGGTGAGCAATATCTGTGCCTGCAACTCCCATCATGCTATTGCCTCCACCCCCCTTCCCAGCATGCCCATCCTTCCTTCCTTTTGACTCTGCTTCCCTGTGGGGGGGCTGCCTGTGCTGAATGGATGGCTGGGAGTGTTGTCCTGGCAGTTGTTTGGCTAAAAGTCCCAGGAGTGTCCCTGTGATTCACACAGCATAACCCAGAGTGGTGGTTCTTTGTGGGATCTTCAGTTAGGATGTGAGGCATTGCATTCTCCCAGGTGGGTTATGTGGAGTTTGTGTTGAGGGGGTGTGTGAGGGGAGGTGCTTGTGACTATGGTCAGTGCTGTGAGTCCTCCTTCCCACCCAGCCAGATATCCCACCATGGAACGTGCTTCCATTGCAGGGAGTGCAAGTTGTCTTTCAGGATGTCAGTCAGTGGTGTCCTGCTGTTGGTTGTTGCACAGTTGCCAGCAGGGCCTTGTGCTCCCCACAGCAGTAGCCAGTGTCAGCCATCTTGTGAGTCCTTTTACACTCCCTGTGATGTGCGCATGGTTCATGGTGGTGTTGATGGGACAGTTGTGGGGGTGACCAATATCTGTGCCTACAACTCCCATGATGCTATTGGCTACACTGACTTGCCCAGCATACACATATTTCCTTTCTTTCAGTGGGCTTCACTGTGTGGTGGTGTTGTAGCGGTGGCTACTTGTCTGGATGTGTTTGTCAGTTATATTTGTGCCACTGCCTAGCTGTAGTTGTAGTTGTGTTTGTACATGTGATGACACAGTTAAATGTCACTTTGAGATGGCATGTGTTGTGTTTCTCTGAGTGACATACACATTTTGGGATGATTCTGTTCTGGTTGCTGTGTATTTGCTAAGAGTGCATGGTTTGACTCTCCCCTTGACAGTGATGTGTGTGTGTAGTCGCAGAATATTGTGTACATTTGTTGTGTACTCACCAGGCTCTGGGATGTTTTCTAGTCCATAGACGCTCACTGGTGGTAGGATGGCCCGCACCTTCTCCTCCCAGGGCCTGAGGTATACTGGCTTGGCAGGAGGGCCACTGCCGGTGTGTTGGCTCAAGAGGTAGTCCTTCTTCAACAGCTCCTTGACCCTCCTGCGCACGTCATACCACCTGTTCTGGATGTCTGTCTTTGTGCGCAAACATGGTGATTGTGCGTTCACCCTGTCGACGATCCTCTCCCACATCTTTGTTTTCTGTGACATGGGTGTCTGTTGGACCAGTGTACCAAAGAGCTGTGGCTCTACCCTGAGGATCTCATCTACCAGGACTTCCAATTCACTATCTAGGAACTTATGATTCTTCTTTGGGGGCATGGTGATGGGTGGTGATGGTGAGTGATGTGTGTGTTGGTGTGCAGGTGAAGGTGTGTGAGTGTGTGTTTTGCTGGGTGTATGTGAGGTTGCTATTTGTTGGGGTGCTGATGGTGTGGGGCTTGTGTGATGGATGAGCTGTGGGTGTGTGGTTGCTGTCTGTTGAGTGCTGGCAGGTAATTTGAATTTGCAAAGGATCATGGTAGGGATTTGTGTCCTTTATATAGGTGGAGTTGTGGGTGTGTCTTTGTTCCCTGCCCTCGCCCCCAGTATTTATTGGCTTTGTAATTGCTTGTTTGGCCTTTTTTGTGTATTTTCCCTTTGTACTTTTCGTGCATGTAGGAGACGTTCTTGTGACCGAGTCGGACCCTGCAGTTGTCTCGTACGGGCTTATCCGTTTCGTTCACGCTGTGTTTGTGCTGTTTTCTATGCTGCGTATGCGTCGGTCGCGGTGTTTTGGGTTGCTTCGCCTCGCAGTTTTGTATGCGTGTCGGTCGTACGGCTTGTCCTCCGTGCGACTCGGTCGTGTTTTCCACGCCTTGCATCGTACTTGGCGGGTGGGAGTCCGCGGGTACGTCTCGTTCGGTATTGTTCCGGGGGCGAGTCGGTCGGTTCGAATCGCGTGTTTTTCCGGCCGGATTGCTGTTTTTCGCGCGGCTCGGTCGTTCAGCTTGTGTTCCGTATGAGTCGGTCGGGTTTTGCTCGCTCTTCATCGTACTTGGCGGGTCGGGCTGCACCGGTACGTGTCGGTCGGAATTAATTCCGGCTCCGAGTCGGTCGGTACGTTTTCCGGCCGGAATCGGAATTGGCCCCTTAATGTCTATTGACAATGTGTGAATGAAAATGTAACAGTAGTTTTTTTATTAAGCAAGCAGTTATTAATTTCCTACTCATTGGACAAAATTGTTAGCAAATGCTAAAAGGAGGGTCTGTTGGACTGAAATGCGTCTGGCTGACTTCTTCTAGCATTGTGCGAGTTAAGTTAGCATTTGCGGCACCATTTTGTATTCAGCCGCCATTTTGTACCATGATCGAAATGAAGCTTCTGTCTCATACTGTCTGCCTCAGCAGAAAGCAGCCTCAATTGTTTTTCTTTATCATTCAAGGTTGAGCTTCGCTGCTCTAATGAATAGATCATCCTGTAACTGCATGCCTTTCCCCGTAAGTAGGTCTGCTCCCACTCTCAGAGAGACAAGCACAGGCAGAGTAACCTTGAAACTAAGATAGCGTGTACCCAGTCTCAGGATGGTAGCCCGTCTTTCTGTACCTCCTTTGTTCATCAGCACCCAGGCTGGAAAATTCCAGTCTGGGCGGGTCTTAGGGGTGTTGGAAATGTATATCTGACTTTACCATGTGGACGGGGGTCAGTCCCTCGGCAGCTATCTAAAGAGGCTGGTCAGACCGGACTCCGCTCGAGCGCATACTAATAAATAACTTTGGTTTGTATTCTCTACTGTCTGACCGACTCTTCATTTGTATGGATGACTGAGAGGTGGTCGCGAGTGACCCGGGTGGCCCTAATCGGGTCACTTCCTTCACAGTACAGCAGCGAGCCGAAGAAAGGAGAACAGTGGAGGGACGAGGGCAAAAGGACCACATTGCCAACTATTTTGGAAGGTAAATCAACAGTTATAATGTTTTTGAGCATGTGGATTAAACATAAAACCGTGCTGATGCCTGAAGGCAAATTCCCTGTAATGTCAGGTATGTATTAATAATGTTTACTATACTAACAAGGAATCAGCAACTTGTGCTATTCTGGTTAATTCAACAGATACGAGTATTAGAAAAAACCATAAACACCAAAATAAAACATCAATACTTTCAGCCCCTGTTGCCTGATGGGCATACTTTCATGATGTGTGGCTGCTGCTGTGTCTCTGGGGCCTGGCATCTGTAGTGGGGACGTTACTAATGCTCGATCGGTCATCACTCTCCTGACCTTCACCAGCTGTACCACCTGCAATGCGGTCAGTTTGCATTGCCTCAACTGCTGTTGTGATCTGTTGCTACCCCCTTGATACGTCACAACTAAAGTGGCCCATTTCAACTTGTAGGTTTACTGTTCTTCTACACATGGCTGCTGTTGCATGTGCCAAATCTACTTGAATGAACACCTTAAAGTGTCCATTCTTGTTGCTCTGTGCCTCTACCTGCATTTTTGGCTAGTTTAAGTGTCTGCTAGTTGGACATACAACTTTTCAATAGCAGCTGTCATACTGTTCTTCTTACCGTCCATTTGTTTTTGATTTTCGGCCAATTGTCTGGTCACATTTCCAAATCCAAATGATATGGTTTGTTGCATGGTCTGTAATTTCCTATTTCCATTTTAAGTTGTTTTTGTTGCAGGCATTGAACCTGCAACATGAGGTTCTCAAGCTTTCTAAACACCTGTATGCCTTCAACTGTTTGTGCATGGGATGACATTGTTTGTGGCACAGATCTTGGCCTACGTCTTGGTCGACCATGTCCCAGAATTATTATTTTTATGCTTATAAAGCGCGCAGCTACCCCCAACGGAGGTGTCCCGGCGCTAGCGGATACAGATGAAGGTGAGAGGAAGCTAAAGATGTCGAATCACTGTGTGCTAAGGGAGGCTGAAGAGCCAAGTCTTCAAACCCTTCCGAAAGATAAGTTCCGACTTAGCTTTCCTGATGTGGTCCGGCATGGAGTTCCACAAGGTTGCGGTTTTAACGGAAAAAGACCGTCCTCCAATTCCCAGAAGACGCTACTGGCGTGGTCCCACTACAGGAGATAAATCTAGACTTCCTTGTGGTTGGTCTTCAACCTGGTATCCTGATGCAGGCTGCTGTGAAAAAACAGCACTACTGTTGTGCCCATGTGATGTTGCAGTTCCACTGTAGGTCTCATTATGATCTTCCTCCACATCCATGTGAGTTGCATCACCTCCCTCTGACTCTGCCCCTTCTGTGTGCTGTGCAGCATCCTCTGCAGTGTTGCAATTTCTTTTTTTGTGTGTGAATTGAACACATCTAACATACCTTTGTTATTTACTCAAAATAAAATGTACCACTATCAAACACTATGTTTAATGTACTACATGTCCCATAATGCACTTGTATGACAATAGTCAATGCTAACTAAGCATGTGTCTTAATGAATGCTACATCTGTTTTCAGTACAATGGGCATGCTGCACTTACTAGGGTTAGGTTCTGATGTTGAGGTGTCTATGTCCTTGAATCCTACAACTGCCTATGACTCAAGGGTGCCTTCCACTAGTCTTTCAATGGCTGTGGGTGGAGGTACTCAGGAAGGTCTGCCTCCTGTGGCACATCTCTGCCAGGCGAGTGGCCACCTTTTCTTTGGTCCTTGACCTGGTCATACCAACGTTTGCGGATTTTATCCACCGAGTGCTGAGTCACATTAACTGTGTTTATTCTGGCCTGCATGTCCAGCTAGATGATCTTTTTTTGCGCCTCAGACAGTCATGGAGGCCTTTCCAAACAGCAGATCATGGTCATTGCAGAATTCTTCAGTTATGGATTTCTATCTCCTTCTCATAGAATTTCAGTTTTTGTTTTCTGACCCCAGCCTCTTTATCACCATCCTGGCTTGCCATTTTTTTGTTTTGAGTTGTATTCTCCACCAAACACACAAATTGCACCTGCAGTTTGAAGCACCTCCTCTCTCTATGCTTCACTGGCTGGCAATGAGGAGCATTTGCTGGTTTGAGGGTCATTCACCTGAACCTGGAAGTGCTTTTCTGTGTTTGCAAACGCGTTCACTAATTGTGACTTAGTTCGCAGTTTAGAAAATCGCAAATTGTGAACTGCGATTCGCATTATTTGCAAGTCAATAATAGACAAGAAACCATACGTACATTCCATTTGGCAATTACCTAATTTCGAGTCACAAAAATCGCAAATAGGTAATCTCATAACAGACCATTCGTACATCTGCCCCTAAATCCCTGCTTAACATCTGATTTAATTCCAATCAGATTCTGCTCAATTTCCACCACTGTTGGCAATTGCCTTTGCTGTACTGTCAGCATTGAATGTTTCGTCATTATTGAACTTGTCTAGAGTTGGAATTCCATTGGCAGGTTCAGGCATCACACAGGCCCTTTGATGTGGTATGGTTACTGACTGAAACTTTGGACCTATGTGACATAGACATCTTCTTAATATAGAGCGTCTATGTAGATGTATATCCCTAGCAGATGTTTTTAGAGGTCTAATTGATGGTGTGGGTCCTGCAGGTACACCAGTTGATCTAGTTGGTGTGCTAGAGCTAGGAGATGATTTTTCTAAACTCTCTGGCTCAGAATTGACTTCCTTCTGAACATCTTCCTCTTCCCAGTCGTTACAACCTTTGTCAAGGCTGAGGATGTGGGAATGTACATGTTGTCACTACAATGTTATGCTCTATTTAAAAATAATATTTTGTCAAGACATGATATTAACATGCCTGAAATGTGCGTATTTAAATAATAAAATACAATTTACGTCAAAATATTTTGCATAAAACTGATTCATAACCAAACTGCATTTCCCACAATGCATTGTATAGGTAACATGGAGCACAGGACATGGCATATAATAACAAAATCCTACGTTTTGGAGCATGATGACAATGCTGTAGTAAAGTGGGGTGAAGGTATTACATAAGGAAAAACACCTGACAGCGGTAGTATGGAGGTGTCTACATCACTGACTTCTGCAACTGCCTCTGGTACTAGTTCTATTGGTTGGTGCTGGTGGTGGCTGAAGGGATGGTCCACTACCAGTCCCACCTGCCTCCTGCTCACAGGCCGAGATTGTGTGTCGTACCACCATTGGCGACTATTTCCAATTCACAACTTCTGATGAATACTAAGAAATCGCTGATAGCGATTTCTAGCTTTGGACACGGTACATAACTTTCTGCGATGTCCTGTTAGCAAATCGCTATCATTCACAATACAGTAATCACAAAATATTTTTTTAGTACATCTGGCCCTTGCTGCTAAAAATCTGCGTTCTGCATGAACCACATATTTACAAGGCACAATTCACTAACTGGTTCTGCACTATGTAATCTTCATACATTCCTGTAAATTTCCCCAGTACTCTTTTTAGCCACAAACACACAGCTTGAGTTGAAAGTTTGAGTGCAACCAGATTCATCAGCGGCAAGGCCCTGGTCGTGAGGCTCGGCTCGGGACAGGGGTTTGTGGAGCCAATGAAAAATAAATTGGTAATAATGTCTATTACCATTTTATTTTTCATCTGTGGACATTTAAACTAGTGGGGCGAGACTCCTCCGCCTTAACCGAGGAGCCGCCCCAGAATTATTTCATAGATAATTCAGGCATTTGTTTCTGCTCGTTCTCCTCTCATTGGTTGCAGTTTTACCATTCAGCTGGTTAGCAGTTCCACATTTTGAAGTCCATTATCACAAAGGGTGTCAGTGATGGCTTGCCAGCAGCCATCACTGACACCCCTTGTGATACTGAGCGCAGTGAAATCTTCACATTTGATCCTCACAAGGTCTGCTGCACTTCCCTTCTACGAGCACCTTTCTTCTCCTGCTATTTATCAACAGCACTTCTCTTTACTGCTTTTATAGCGGCTCCCCTGGGTGCTGAATCTACTCCTCTTGCAACATTTAAGTCAAAGCAGATGTCCTGTTATGTCAGAACTTCTCGACCAGATGACACGTGTTCGCTGTCAGCTGTACCCAGTTTATTAAAGCGCTGCTTTCTAGCTGCTCGATGGAATGGCCCTGATGGGTCCTTGCCTTTATGCAGCAGGGCTGTCACAATTTCTTCATCTCCGTGTCTATTTTTATCTCCTGTTTCTCTTCTGTCTAACTTTCCTTTGTACTTCTCACTTGAATTACTTGCTCCAGTTGATCTCCAATTCCCTCGTCGCCATTGTTGTAATTCAAGTTTTCAGGAGGCGCAGCAATCATGCAGAGTCGGATGTAGGTTATAAATGTTACATTATGTATAGGTTGCAGGCGGACGCTCCACCAGGAGGTAGATCTTTCTTGCTCAGGCTCCAGGTCTACAATTCTAGACTCACAGTCCATGTACCCCCATGTTTGTAGCTCAGGTCCTTCTAAAAAACTTTTGTAAACTTTGGAAACTGCCCTTTTATTAGATCTGTCCATGATCTTTAGCATTCTCTGAAACCCTGTTATCCAGGGCCGGACTGGGAACCCAAAGCAGCCCTAGCAAATTTTGTCAGACAAGCCCCCATACGGGGCATAGCGAGTGAGCGCAGCGAGTGAGCCTGACCATTACAAGGGGGTTTGTGAGGTTCTCCCCCAAGAAAATATGGCAAAAAATGGCAAACACAGAGCATTCAACAAAACATTTTTCATTATATATTCAACTGAATTAGGCTTTGAAACATAGTAAATGATGGCCTTCCAGTGCACCAGGATATGGCAATCATTCTTGGGGTTCTTCAATGATTCCTTCGCTCTCAACCTTCAACAGTGTCTCTCATCTCTCCATTGCCCCTCTCTCATATGCATCTATTTTGTTTTATAGCGCCTCTGATACCAGTATAGGGTGTCGGAGCATTTTACATCACACACACATATGGAAACAATGAATCATACGTCTATAAATCAGTTTATAGAATTTTAAAGATGACAAAGGTGACTACAAGGTGTAGGATTCACATGTCATCCATACTGGTAGGCATTTTTTAAGCGTGCTTGGTCTGGGGAAGCACAAACTCAGGATTCAGAACGCAACACTGTAGTTAGGGTGGACTTTACTAATAAGAATTTATTTCTGCCCAAAAAAAACCTTTTTAGCAAATTTAGGATAAACGAAGACTGGGAAAAAGCATAAATTTTTAATCTAGATTACAATGGTAATTTATGAAATGAACAGTAAGAAAAGGATCTCTGTGACAAAAGCAGCAACCCACTGAGCTGTGCACATGAAATACTGCTCTCTGATCTACATAGTACAAGCTCTTTGCAGCAGCAATATTAGCCGTCTGCACTACCTTAGATGAGTAAGAACTACCACTACGCTAAACTCTGATTTCTCTCCAGCAGCTACATTAACCACCAGAGTTATCTTGGCATTTTTATTGTTGCCTGAAAATTGTTGGCTATGCAAGGAACTCTGCAGTGCTTTTAGAACTGCGGCACTTCTACAAAACCGGCCCCCAGTAACAAAAGCAGACCCCCACCTTTCCAGCCTCCCAGGGAAACGCCTGATGCCCAGTACGGCCAGTCCGGCCTTGCTGTTATCTCCCTAGTGTCTATCAGCATATTAGGTTGGTGGGTTATCCAGTTCTCAATTGTTGGTACCCAAACCTCTCAAACTCTCCTATCCCAAATGCTGTATTGCAATCTTCACAAGTTGTTGTCTTGCCATTAACATATAAACACCTCTTTTCTCCACTCATGGCAGAGAGAAGTATCCGTTGTTGAGAATGAGTGTAAATGGTGATGGAAAGATTGTCAACTACTGCGTCAATGCTATGGAGTCCCAAATCCCCAGCACTGTTCCTACAATCTGACTGCTGTATAACCTCAGTGGGCTCAGTAAGCTGAAGAACCACAGCACATCCCAAGGGGGTCTCCCTATCATTGCCCTATCCATATGCACCCAATGTCTGCTGAAAAACCACAATCACTATTCCTCGCTACCTAAAGTTGCAGTGCCCTATAGTATCCTCTGACAATCAATAAACCCAGCTCCCCCTTCTGAACCAGCTGTTCTGTGGCTTTTCTTGAGATCGGTGCAGATTTCCTTTGCGAGGTGAATTGTAGAGGTGCTTTTTTGAAGTTCATCAAGAGTGGCTAGATCCACTTTTATTGCCAGTTCCGAAAAACATATCAGAGCTTAGGTATCACCACTATTTTGTTTGTGCTAATTCTGCCTAAACAAGAAATATATTTTTCTCTTGATAGTGTTTGTTAGAGGAGTCCTGTTAGGTTTGTAAAGTCCCTCAGCTCTTCTTGTATTGTGTATCCCAATGCATTTTAGGGAGTGCGATTTTACATTGAACCGTGTAGCTACTTTCAGTCCTACCTCCATGTCCCTACTCACTTGGATAAGTTGCGGTTCAAACTTGTTGGTATTCATCGAGTCGCAGCACTGTAACTCTTCAACAGGTCTGTAATTAGAAAAAAGGAATTTAACTGGTCCATCAAAGAAAAGAGTATGTCATTAGTAAATAGCAAGATTTTATGTGTTATTTCTCCAAATTCTAACCCTCTTAATTCCTTGTGTTTACATATCGAAGCTAGTAATGTTTTGATCGCCACTGCAAACATTGATTGGGTAATTAGGTACCCCTACCTAGTGTCCCTTGAGATTCCCAGCACTTCTGAGTAGATATCAATCAGCTTAAGTTTACCTATTGGTACCGTGGAGGGGGCCATCAATAGTTGTACCTAGTCCTCCCCAATCCAAACCTCAGAATGCCCTTTCGCAAGAACTCCCAACTGACCCTGTCAAATGCCTTCTTGGCATCTAAAGATAACAAGGCCAATGGCCTCCTCCTCTTGTTTTCCTACTCAATAAGCTGGGCTGTTCATCTTATATTACCAATTGTCTAGTGTCCCGACAAACCCAGACTAATCTTCTTGGATGATGTTCGGGAAGATTATCAAAAGCTTAGTCAGCAAAATCTTCATTTCTAATTTATGATCAATATTAACCAGGGCTATGGGTCAGCAGGACGAACAGAGGGCCATGCCTCCCCCTTGTTTCGTGATAGCATCAGCTGTGCATCGTTTATGTAACTAGGCATCCTCCTCTTGCTTGATACTGCTTGGAACAACTGTGTCAAAATTGAGGACAGGTGGTTAATGAAGTTTTTGAAAAATTCCCCTGTAAAGTATCGTGACCCGTAGCCTTACATGACTACGGTTCTTTTATGGTCTTCTTGACTTCGTCTTCTTCGATGAGTGCTATCAAACCCTCTTTGCTCCTGAGTTATCTTAAGGAGATCTAGACCCAATAAAAATGTTTGTGTGTGTCATTTTGGTTTCTGCTTGTATAGTTTTGAGTAGAATACTATAAAAAACATCTTATCCTCTGTTGTCAAAGGTCAGTTGTGTTTCTCTATCCTGTTTACTGTTTAACGCCCTTACAAACAGTGTATGAGCTTTGTTTCCAATTTCATACATCCTCCGTTGCAATGCCAAGAAAGTCTCTAGGACCTTTTTGTTAGGAGCATATTCTGTTTCACCCTTATCTTTGTGATTTCCTGCAGATTTGCCCTGTTTCATGTCTGCTTATGCTTATTTTTTCCCGTCTTAAGGTCAGCTTCCAGCGTAGTGTGAGTGAGAGCCCTAATTCTTTTATATGCTAAGGCCAATGCTAAATCTTGCCTCTCATCACCAGTTGCAGCGCTTTCCATAATGTGTCCCATGAACTTTACAGTGTATCATTAACACTCAGATAATCAGTAATGACCTGTGCTATCTCAGCTGTTTTGGTGTGTCCCACAAAATGTGGCACCCTCGCTCCAATCTCCTATCTCTGTGTATCTTGACTAGCCTGGCTATATCGTATGTCACGGTTCCGTGGTCTGATATTGCCATGACTCCTATGTTGGACTGTGTCACCTTCCCCATAATGCCCTGTCAACCATGATCAATTCTATCCTTGAATGATAAATGTGAGAGTAGTAGGTATAAATCCTGTCCTCAGGATGCAGTTCTCTCCAAACGTCTGTCAGTCTGATATCTCCAAACTACTCTAACATGTCTTGGCATGTTTGAGTAGTCTGTCCGCATTTTCTTCTAGAGCAGGCCTTTTAAGCATTGGACCCCTAGTTAAAGCTTCCTTCTAAGATAATTTCTTCAGCTGCTGCAGCTTCCTCAGCATTACCTTATTATCTTGATTCTGATGAGTTGCATATAGTGTGGCCTTCATGCATATCTGTGTTTCCAGCCTGCACTTCCAAAAGACATACCTGCCTGCAGTCCACAGCATGTCCCAGCAGAGTATCTCAACTGCCCTATTTTCTTCTGCATCAAGGATTGGACCTCCTCTCCATGGTGTTTTGACTTAAATATTTTTTTCCCCTGTTTTGAAACGGGCCTCCTACAGGAGTAACACGTCAGTCGACGCTTCTTCCAGTCTAATATAAACTCTAGGGGCCAGATTCACAAAGGTAAACTTACACGTTTGTGTAAGTTTACTACTTTTAGGTATTCACAAAGGTAAACTTAGACCAAAAGTCTAAGTTTACGACTTTCAGTATTCACAAAAGGCATTTTCGAGTAGTATCTTTACGTCCGCTCTCGGGGCGGAACCTCTGCACAAGGGGTGGAATCTCCACCCCGAGTGCGGAGATTCCACTCCGGGTGTGGAGAGCACACTCCTCACCCGGGTGTACTCTCCGCACCCGGAGTGGAATCTCCGCTCCGAATGCAGATGTAAAGATACTACTCGTAAATGCCTTTGTGCATACCGAAAGTCAAAAACTTCGACTTTTGGTCTAAGTTTACCTATGTGAATACCTAAAATTGGTAAAGATACGCAAAATTGTAGGTTTACATTTGTGATTCAGGCCCTAAATGTTTTGGTGGGTGAGTTCAGTTCTCTAAGCATTAAATGTAAATATCTTAATACCCATTATCATTCAGCATTTAAGTGCTGGCTACATGCAGTGCCCCCAGCAGTGACTCTGTTTACTTCGTAACCACAGGCCCTTCACTTTCCTTCCTCCTTACCCCCTCTGCTTCAACTTGAACAATCAGTAATGGACTGACTGTCTCCACTGACCAGCTCAATTAGCATCTTCCTTCCTCTTGTTATTTCTGGCATCTCACAGGACTAATCTGTGTCACCTCTTCAGCCCTTCCTCCTCAGCCCCACA
The DNA here is from genome assembly GCA_963921515.1 of Calotriton arnoldi. Classification (NCBI taxonomy): domain Eukaryota; kingdom Metazoa; phylum Chordata; class Amphibia; order Caudata; family Salamandridae; genus Calotriton; species Calotriton arnoldi. The sequence goes on along the minus strand of CAWUFW010000604.1, from coordinate 1,676,829 downwards.
ACATATTATATTCTAACTTCTAAGTGAGTTTGATATATTTCAAAGTTAACTGACTTGAACCCAGATCTGTGAGTCTAAGTCCAATCACATCCTTAAATTTGCCTTGCTATGAAATCTTCCAAATTCAGGAATAGGTCAGAGTTTCCTGCAACCTTACAAATTGTATTGTGATCTCTCAATCAATTTATCTTTGCTGACTTATTTCCTTGTGTCTGCCATTATTTCTTCTGTGCTGGTGCATGAGTTTCTGCTTTTGCAAACTCATCTCTATATGTCCCCATTTCAAAGATGTTCCAGCCTTTTGCTTCTGTTCTGTTTTAATGTCTCTCCTCATCCAACTGAAATTGAATAACGCAGGAAAATGCCCATTGGAAGAGGAGCTACGTCTTGGCAAGCTCATTGTCAATGGGACATAATTGTTTCCTTTAAGAGAGTGTCCAAGGAGCAAAAATCATGTGCACATAACCCATAACATATGTGCTTCCTGTCTCGTCTGATACATTTTTGATTCTTTTGCTATCCATACAGACCCGGTTTTCCAAATCTTCACACTTCTCTTGCAGAATCAGTATGCTGGTCTCCAATTCACCAATTTGACAATTCACAGTCTGAGAGAAGTGAGTGAAGTGATTATTTCCTTTGACATTTTACACATATCCCCCAATTCCTGCTCCCAGTCTTCTTTACATTTCTCAAGTAGACTCAGCAAGATGGTGGCAAAATCTTTAGTAAGTTGACCGGAATCCTTCTTGGCTGGATGGCTGAAGTGGGCTGTGTATCTACGGGGTGCCCACCAGGTCCTTACGAGTGTTAGTACAGTAGTCTAAGAGTCCTTTTTGACCTTTCAGTTTCTTGGCATGCAGTAGCCAAGAGTCAATGGAGGGCCTTACTTAGGCTGCTCTGTTTGGGGTGTGCATTTCCGTAGTTTGAGCACAAGCAATAACCTGCCCTCTCACTTCACAGGCTGTAGTGCTTGTTGACTGCTTTCAGCAGCTATTTGATGGTAAGGCCAGCCTTTAAGTCTTCATTTTCTATCTTTCTTTAAATTTCTCCCACTTAAAATAATGGCTATATTTTTCAGTTATAAATATGGCACTGTGTCTACCAGCCTATGGGAGCAGGATTCCTACTGTGTGTAAAGGCGACACTCTGAAATGGGAGAAAATTAAACTGAAGAGTTAACTTTATGTTAATGTGGATTCCATAAAACTCATCATTCAAATTTAAACTCATTTCTAAGTGTCACATTTACAAACACTGGGCATCTTGCTTTCAGTGGCTTGTAGACAAGGTGATGTATTTTTAACAAAGAAATACAGCCATTTGTTTAAATGGGAGGAATTTAAAGTGAAGAAACATGCTTCATAAAATATTAAGATGTAATTGGCATAATTGAAAGTGGAGAAAAACTTTAAGAGCCTGATTTAGATCTTGGCGGATGGGTTACTCCGTCACAAGAGTGACAGATATCCCATCCGCCGAAATATAAATCCCTAAGGATATAATGGGATTTGAATTTCGGCGGACGGGATATCTGTCACCGTTGTGACAAGAGTAACCCGTCCACCAAGATCTAAATCAGGCTCTAAGACTTAATATTTCTCTTCCGGCAGGGTCGTCTTGTGTACTGTTGTGAATGAATTCTCCGCTATTATTGCTTGTATTGTTGGATGGTGATGCTACATAAATGAAATAAAGTTGGTTATAAAAAAGAAGACTTAATGTTTCATATAAATATTTTTCTTCACTTTAAATTTCTCACGTTTAAAAAAGAGGATTGTATTTTTCAGTTATAAATATGGCACAGTGTGTACTGGCTACTGGGAGCAAGAGGCCTACTGTTTGTAAATGTGACACTTTGAAAAGGGAGAGAATTAAAATGAAGAGTTAACTTAATATTATTAAGGTAGCTTTTTATTTTAATTTTCTACCATTTAAAAGCTTTCAGAAACATCATTTTGTTCTCATAATCTAATGTTGAGATGACAAGGACTCATTCAATAGTTAAATACCTTAGTGCTTCAGTTCTTCACCTCTGTGCCCTGGGTAAATCTGACAGAGCACTGCTCATTATCAGGCCCTGATATCTGCAGCCTGAAGAAAATAATGTAAAATAAACACAGCCTCCCTTTATCTTCAAAAGGAAAATGGGACCCAGTGTTTTTAAAAAAAATGAACTTAAGAATGTGAAATACTCTACAGGTGACAACAACAATGGCGGCTGGTGACATTTGAAAGTGGTAGGCGTAAAAGTTTGGTATGACTTATGTACTGAGCGATGCAGGCAAGTTTAATGGACAAACGTGGCATCCAGGCTGGATCCTCCTCCAGATAAAAAAAGATTGGCAAATGGTGCATTTTAAAGCAAATTAATTTACTGATAAAGCAAGGCTTATAAAGCAGTGGGAATGTATAGTTTTGAAATAATAAACACATGAAAAACTGCCCTATATCTTACTGCATTAATATGTTCAACAGTTACTGTAATGTGCAAATTGTACAACGTGACAACTTCAGCCTTTTAAGTGTGTGCCTGCCCAGTGTCTTGCACTGCATGCGGCATCAACTTTGGAAGAAAATGCTCTAACTAGGCTTTGGGAGGGACCCAGAGCTCCTGTTTGCAGTCAGTCATATAGAAATATGTGAAGACAGGTCTTTAAGTGGGATGAAAAATGTGGGGACTCCCTAAAAGGGAACAAGTAAAAATATTTTGTGATTCCCATAGTGTGCTGCTACATGACCAGTACTTTTGGTTCTCTGTGAGATGTAATTGAATCCAGATGTATAACACAACAACTGACCTACACCTAAAATGACGACTGGCTTTGTCAATGGTTGTTAGCTGTTTAACATAAATGAGTAGCAACAAGGATTTGTTATAAATAATTAACCTTCAAAATGTTTCAATTCTGAAACTTCAATAGTATTGAGGCCTGTGGAAGGAGTTTTGGCCTTTAGTTATGTGCGCTTTATGTTAGATGTTTATGTCCTTATTGCTGCACGTCTTGTCCATCTGCACATCTTCAACCACCTCTCTTTCCTCTTCAGCACCCTCTTTTCACTCTTCCCCGAATGCACTTCCTTGCATTTCCCTCACTTCACCACTTCCAAACATACACTGCACTCACTTACATTTAAGCAATTTATTTACTTTTGCTTTTGCCCTATAAATATTGTGTCATCTATGTACCCCCTTCACACATATTTTCACAAAATTGCAATTGCACCTGGAATACATGACCATTGTCCTGTGTGCTCTACAGTGAGGCCAACCCACTGATAGGCACTTTGCTTTGGCTTCAGCGTCAGAGCTCTCATTCAAAGCCCCTCAGAAACATCTGGCATGGCTCAAAGTATGCACAGGAAAAAAATACAGAAAGAAACACATGATTAAATAGCTAACTCTTGAGGAAGGCAAGATTAAGTAAAACTTGAAAATAAAGAGGAACTAAATCGCTGACATGCACTGCCTTAATGTTTTTTAACATATTGTTCGTAAATCAATCCATGTTTTTGACATTAATGTTATTAAGGGCATGAAGATCGGGCTAGTTTTAATTTCATACAGCAGATAACCGTCTACTGTAAGCAAATATCCCTCGCTTTGCAATTGACTCGGATATTTGGATCAACTTCACAAGGGAACAAGAACCCTCTTTGTTGCCAACTAACTGATTAGGCCAGTCAGTAAATGATCAGTCTTTTCTGACTACAGGAGCAACTGCAGACCATTGATACATTTTCTTCGATGTTTGAAGAAAAAGAGGAAACCCATTTGCTGCCCCTTTCCTTGCAGCTCAAACAAAATCATAATGTTGAAACTGTGTGTTGCAATGTAATGCACCACTGGCGATGCTGCTTTTGAACCCTGCGTTTTGGTTTTTCATTCCTTCAAAGCCTGGAGCTTTGGGCAAAGCAGGATTTGTGAGGGTGAAAAACTGAAAACATTGTCAATACATTGGGCCCTTTGTAAGCTATATGCATGCACTCGAGAAGGGGCTGCGCAGTGTAGAGAAAAAAAGCACAGTGCTATTTACCAGCCTAGTATGGGTAGTAATCACCAGCAATAGTCACTACAGAGTTTTGCTCTGGGGTTTTGAAATGTATGGAGACATCATTCTCTGGGAGGCCCCTTTAAACATAGGTCCCTTCTGCCACATGAGTAAAACATTATTTGGAACCAGACAGACAATTTCTGCTGTGTTTGCACCGCTCATATGATTTGAACGAGTGATTCTCTAGGCTAGACGCTTTCAGGCAGGGGACAGAAAAGGAGATTTGCAGCTCTGTGTCAAGCTGCAGATCTGTAATGTTTGCTGAACTCAGACTGGCCTGCTCGTCTTTTGGATCCATTTCGAGGTGGAACAAATGCTGCAGCTCCACTTTTAACAGGGCCAGCGAAGTGCGACCAGGGCTTGGGGGGTCGGGGGTCACAGTGGGGGAGGTTAGGGTGGCGAGGGGTCTCAGAATAATATACATAACTGAAGATTAGAATTCTAACACGTACCATTACTGAGGACAAGGCAGCAAAACACACGTGCTTCACGCTGCTTGCATCCACTCCTACGTGTGTGAGGCATGGGAAAGGGTGGGATCTATGCCTGTGAATGACAGATGGCTGCTCTCATGCAGGGAGGGAGAGTCCAACGCCCCTAACGCTAACAGCGTCACTGGCCTATACTGGTGGATACTGCCATAGACTACAATGGCAACGATTCATTATGAAGGGCTTTAGAACAGTAAGACCTGCGTCCTGTGTCACAGCTCAGAAAGTTGATTTACTGCCTAGCTTCTGTCTCCTGCTTCAGAGCAAGGCGGGTCAGGCAGCCTGGGACAGACAGCCCAGACTTAAATACATCAATTTGTTTAGAGATACAATCGTATTTCTAAATAAATTGATCTATTTTAAAATTGTACAGGAATGGAATGTGAAGGAATTTCAGGGGGGCACAGCCCCAGAGCCCTAATGGAGAATCCACCCCTGGACAACGAGCTACTGGTACCTCGCAATCGAATGGTTGGAGACACTTGATTTAAGGGTAACAAGGAAAGGGCACTATTGATTTCCGACCTTTATGTTTTTTGCGTGTGTCTTTCCTGTCTCGCCCAGGGCCCCTTGATTTTCTCAATCATTATTTCTTAACAAAATGACAGGGTCAATGTTTACAAATCCACCTCTGATCTACATTGGATCATCTCTGAATTAAGAAGGTGGCCCTTTGTGTACGGTTATTCTTGCAGAAGAGTGGTATTGTCTTCTACAGGTGAGACTAGTATGCTCAAATTAAATTAGAAATGTCTCTGATTTAGTACAATATGAATCAATCAGCCTCCTTACTAGCCATTGATTCCATGGGATCAGTCTTCTGCGATCACTTCTCGACAGTGCCTTTGCGAGACCCTTCCTCCTAAGGACTGATAGCGGGTGCTAAATATTTAGATGTGCTAGTCTTTGGGGAAGACTAAGGTGGGGTACGATACATTCTACCTCCATCGTAAATATACAGTGCTGATGTCAATACATGGATAAGAGCAATCTCTGAATTTGGCTATTAATGAATAGATTATCAGAGTGTGCATCCCAAAATTTAAAACACTAAGGGGCCGATTCCGATCTCGGTCGGAGGCGCACCCAATACCATTCGGTCGGGAAAAAAGCCATGCGAATGCCTGTTTCCCGACCGATCCGTACAGCATACCGAACGAGTAAGTACGATGCGCACAACAGCACAGAATGCGGCCGAGTCGTACTCACCCAATCCAGGTCCTGTCCTCCGACCGAGGCGAATCCGGAAACGCAGAATCGAGTCGCACGGAAGGGAAAATGCAGCTCCGTCCGGCCGAACAAGTACGATGCGCTTTCCGTACGCGCCGAACCCGTCGCTACGCACGGCACGTCAAAGCATCCGGGAGAGGCGCACATAAGCTCCGATTCGCGCCACAACACGATCCACGGCTACGAGGCGAACACGCCAGCGACGAGGACGACGCGAAGCGACGAGGACGACGCGAAGCAACGAGAAAGACGAACGACACGAACCAACCATGAATCCCTTCGTCCCGATCATACCAATATTCTACATTTACTACCGGAACAGGCACGGACGCGTACGGCGCAGAAGGTAAGTCAGACACCAACCACAAAACACATACAACACGTACACGACACATCACACACACACAGAGGGATGCAGAATTTACTTACACCAGCAACAGCAGCACCATAGGGTCGGGATGCCCATCACCAATGCCACATATGCACACAGGGGCCTGAATGCGCACCACCACCCCTACCCAGGGGGGCCGGATGCCAACCACCACTACCACCCTTAGCCAGGGGGTGCCAGATGCCCACCACCACTACCACCCTTACCCAGGGGGTTGGATGCCTACCACTACTACCACCCTTAGCCAGGGGGTGCCAGATGCCTACCACTACTACCACCCTAAGCCAGGGGGCTGGATGCCAACCACCACTACCACCCTTAGCCAGGGGGTGCCAGATGCCCACCACCACTACCACCCTTACCCAGGGGGCTGGATGCCTACCACTACTACCACCCTTAGCCAGGGGTTGCCAGATGCCTACCACTACTACCACCCTAAGCCAGGGGGCTGGATGCCTACCACTACTACCACCCTTAGCCATGGGGGTGCCAGATGCCTACCACTACTACCACCCTTAGCCAGGGGGCTGGATGCCTACCACTACTACCACCCTTAGCCAGGGGGCTGGATGCCTACCACTACTACCACCCGTAGCCAGGGGGTGCCAGATGCCTACCACTACTACCACCCTTACCCAGGGGGCTGGATGCCTACCACTACTACCACCCTTAGCCATGGGGGTGCCAGATGCCCACCACCACTACCACCCTTACCCAGGGGGCTGGATGCCTACCACTACTACCACCCTTAGCCATGGGGGTGCCAGATGCCTACCACTACTACCACCCTTACCCAGGGGGCTGGATGCCTACCACTACTACCACCCTTACCCAGGGGGGCTGGATGCCTACCACTACTACCACCCTTACCCAGGGGGTGCCAGATGCCTACCACTACTACCACCCTTACCCAGGGGCCTGGATGCCTACCACTACTACCACCCTTAGCCAGGGGGTGCCAGATGCCTACCACCACTACCACCCTTACCCAGGGGGATGGATGCCTACCACTACTACCACCCTTACCCAGGGGTGCCAGATGCCTACCACCACTACCACCCTTACCCAGGGGGCTGGATGCCTATCACTACTACCACCCTTAGCCAGGGGGTGCCAGATGCCTACCACCTCTACCACCCTTACCCAGGGGGCTGGATGCCTACCACTACTACCACCCTTACCCAGGGGTGCCAGATGCCTACCACCACTACCACCCTTACCCAGGGGGCTGGATGCCTACCACTACTACCACCCTTAGCCAGGGGGTGCCAGATGCCTACCACCACTACCACCCTTACCCAGGGGGCTGGATGCCTACCACTACTACCACCCTTACCCAGGGGTGCCAGATGCCTACCACCACTACCACCCTTACCCAGGGGGCTGGATGCCTACCACTACTACCACCCTTAGCCAGGGGGTGCCAGATGCCTACCACCACTACCACCCTTACCCAGGGGGCTGGATGCCTACCACTACTACCACCCTTAGCCAGGGGGTGCCAGATGCCTACCACTACTACCACCCTAAGCCAGGGGGCTGGATGCCTACCACCACTACCACCCTTACCCAGGGGGGGCTGGATGCCTACCACTACTACCACCCTTAGCCAGGGGGTGCCAGATGCCTACCACTACTGCCACCCTAAGCCAGGAGGGCTGGATGCCTACCACTACTACCACCCTTAGCCAGGGGGGTGCCAGATGCCTACCACTACTACCACCCTAAGCCAGGGGGCTGGATGCCTACCACTACTACCACCCTTAGCCAGGGGGTGCCAGATGCCTACCACAACTACCACCCTTACCCAGGGGGCTGGATGCCTACCACCACTACCACCCTTACCCAGGGGGCTGGATGCCTACCACTACTACCACCCTTAGCCAGGGGGTGCCAGATGCCTACCACTACTACCACCCTAAGCCAGGGGGCTGGATGCCTACCACTACTACCACCCTTAGCCAGGGGGGCTGGATGCCTACCACTACTACCACCCTTAGCCATGGGGTGCCAGATGCCTACCACTACTACCACCCTTACCCAGGGGGGGCTGGATGCCTGTCACTACTACCACCTCTACCCATGGGGGGCTGGATGCCTACCACCAACACCACCCCCACTCATAGGATGGACAATGCATGACACAACCAGCACACCACAACCTAGGGAATGCAAGAAAAAGACATCCCCCAACACCATGACAAGCGTGTGTAGACTGTGTCAAATGCCTACAACACTGAACATGACTTTGAACATACAATGTGACCCCCTATCACATGTGCCACACATATATGTGTGTGGCCCCCACAATGCAAGCAGGCCATGACCATTGTGGCAATGGGCTCCAAACCCCCATCATCACAGTGACCAAAATGCAAGTGTGGGGTCCATAGCTGAAGCACATTTTGAACAGTGTGGCAATGGGGTCCAAACCCCATCATCACAGTGACCAAAATGTAAGGGTGGGGTCCATAGCTGAAGCACATTTTGAACATTGTGGCAATGGGGTCCAAACCCCCATCATCACAGTGACCAAAATGTAAGTGTGGGGTCCATAGCTGAAGCACATTTTGAACATTGTGGCAATGGGGTCCAAACCCCCATCATCACAGTGACCAAAATGTAAGTGTGGGGTCCATAGCTGAAGCACATTTTGAACAGTGTGGCAATGGGGTCCAAATCCCCATCATCACAGTGACCAAAATGTAAGGGTGGGGTCCATAGCTGAAGCACATTTTGAACATTGTGGCAATGGGGTCCAAACCCCCATCATCACAGTGACCAAAATGTAAGTGTGGGGTCCATAGCTGAAGCACATTTTGAACATTGTGGCAATGGGGTCCAAACCCCCATCATCACAGTGACCAAAATGTAAGTGTGGGGTCCATAGCTGAAGCACATTTTGAACAGTGTGGCAATGGGGTCCAAACCCCCATCATCACAGTGACCAAAATGTAAGTGTGGGTCCATAGCTGAAGCACATTTTGAACATTGTGGCAATGGGGTCCAAACCCCCATCATCACAGTGACCAAAATGTAAGTGTTGACAAAGAAAGAGCTGCAACTGCCAAACTGCATGGATGATTCCTGGTCACAGAACATAAAACACATCAGTGGCAAAGTAGTGCATGTGTCCCATTGCAACATAAATTGGGGGAGGCAAATACTGCAGTGCAAATAAGACATACCTTTGGCCATGTGCAGACAAACAACACCCATGGGGGCTGACACTGTCAACATTCATCAATGACACAATGACAGAAGTGACCATCAGAATGCAGACCCACATATTTGCACCAATAGGCACACAAATGCAGATACCCTGTGGAGACTGTAGATGTGAGGTGAACAGATACCATACCATGGCAGCAATGGGACACACAAACCATGATCATTGTGCTGACCGATGACCTAGGAGTCCCAGGGACAGCAGGGGAAACCCACCAAACTACATACAGCCAATGGCACACCCAAGATATGCCAATGCAGTGGTGCAGATGCACAAACACAAACAGGCAGACCCACACTGCACATCATACACAACAGGTGAGGGGGGGTGCCAGTGTCCCCAGGCAACCACACAACACATGAGGAGACCTGAATACCAATCATACAGATGTGCATACAGTGCCACACAAAGGTAACTCATGGATCCAAATCCCCTATGTGGGCAAGCAGGCATTGTCAGATGAGAGGGAGCACAAATCACACATGTCACACAGGCACGTAGGAACAGCAACTGACACAGCAAGACACAGACACACCACAGCACTACCCCCAGGGCCCCCACAATGTGGTGACCCTGGACTGCATCACAATCCCACTGTGATGACAAAGCTAAATGTCGTTCACACTGTGAACCACAGTCATGTGTCCTGAGCAACAAACTACCATCACACCTACACAAGCACAAATCAATCAGCACGGCCAGTAAGCCAAGGCCAACTTGGAGGCAGGGGCCTAGCCGGGCAACAACTCTCATCTGCACACACTCAACACCACACCCCTCGACCTCCAACAATGTGCAGCAGTGAAGCACACATGCACTGGTGACATTGCACATGCACCCATGACTATTCCAGGGTGGTGGGTGGGAACCAAGGTGCAGAAACACATCACACATGGCCACTCAACAATACTCCTGAATGTCTGACACACTGCACACTACGCTGTACATGGACATGACGGCAATACCACACCAACCAATGGGATCCCAGCCACAGTCACACACCAATGAAGAAGCCAAGGTCACCCACAAAGAACACACATAGACAACAACCAACATTGCAGCCCGGACCCTGAGGAGTGCCAGCAGTCACACACACAACGTGTCACAATCACTGAAAGATAACACAAACTGGAAATCACATGACAGGGGCAAACAACAAGTGCCAAGGGGAAACCTGACTGTGACCCATCTGTGTCTGCACACAAACTCAGCCCTGACAGCAAACACACCTATGGGTGACACCCTGATGACCAGTAATGTGCCATGCACCCACATCACAGAGAACCCAGGGAGAAGACTTTGGGGGAACATAGGTCAACTCAGCAAGCATCACAAACAGGTACAACACTAGGGATCACAGCATGCACAGCTAAATGGAAGTGAACACACAGACATGCTCATACAACACACACCTTGGGCGAAGGCAATGTCACAGGAGTACACACTGCCATGAGGGGACTCCACTCCTGTGTGAGGAAAGCTGTGCCATATGTTGCCTCAGTAGGGCCCCATCATGTCAGCTGAGCACTTGGTCACACAATCAACAATTAGCACCAAATGAAGGCTCCCGTCACATCAGCCTGGTCATGGAAGTGCCAACGAAATCATCAGCACAGATCCAACACACTTGTATAGCAATGTTGCACTGACAACACAGATGAGTCCTTCCCCATTGATGCCCAAACCTGCATGTCCAGTGGAGATGGCCACACGGTCAGGGAAGTAGACGAATTGAACAATGGCAGGCACAACAGATGTGCAGGGGTGGAAGCCACAGATGTGAAATTGCTAATGTAAGTAGGAAATCCCATTGCCAAATACTGAACACATGACACCCTCAGATGCTGCTATGGATGACATGGATACACCACAGGATAGGACACATTCCCCCTGGACCACATGGGTTCCTGCACAGTAACACTTCATTATCATGAGACCAAATATCACCATCACTGCAGCAAGGGCATGGTTAGCATCATCAACAACATGTACATCAGAAGCATAAGCACTAGAGAACAGAAAGTTGCTTTATTCAGCATATGTGTGTAATGAAAACTGAAAGTCCAGAAAAAACACAAAGGCCAATGGCCAGTCCATTGTCAAAGTCCAAACAGGGTGACAGTGGCAGATGTCACCCTACGCATGCCTGCACAAAACCAGGGACAATCCACTAGGAGGGGCAACCGGGGGGCAGGCCAGGCACCGCAGGGACAGGATCAGGGCTCACCAGGAGGAAGCAGGGAAGGGGTGGTGGGTGCTGGAGAGCCACTGACAACTGCAGTGGAGGTGTCTGACATGGTGTGTGCCGGCACAACTGGGGGCATGACTCAGATGTTGTGGGTGCCGGCACGACTGCAGTGGACCCTGCAGATGGAGTGGACAGGTCCGCCACTGCAGTGCCCAAGTCAGACAGGGTGGTAGTGGACTCCACTGCAGTGCCTACCACCAGGGGAGGAGAATGGGGAACAGGCAAGGTGGGCTGGACAGAGGGGGAGGACACCCTCACCACATCAGTGGCACAGACAAGCGCAGCGGGGGTGTGGTGCCGGGAGAGCAAGTGGCAGGGGAGAAGGCCGGATCCTCTTGGGGATGGTATATCTGTGGGTGGGGGAACCTGGGGCAGGGTGTGGTGGGGGCACCTGTGGAGTGGGGGCCTGAGGGATGGAGGAAGGAGACCTGGTGCCTGAGCTGCAGGGCGGCGGCGGGGTCTTGCTCTTACGACTCCGGGGGACTTGCGGATGGGGGCCTCAGTCTGTCTGCGCCTGGGGAGGGTGTCCGGGGGCGAGGGACACTCTGCTCCGTGTGGGTGGGCTTCCTCTTCCCCCTGAATGCTGTATCAGCTGGATCGGAGGGGAAGAGGCCGAGGTCACTGAGGAAGAGCCGCTGGGTCTTTGGGGTTGCAGGTGAGGCAAGGGAGGGTGCTTTGGAGGGAGAGGCAACTGAGGACTGCGCAGTGCTCGTGGATGCGTGTGTGTGTTCCAGGGCCCCATCCCCTGTGAGTCTGGTTTCAGTCCCCTGACTGTGCGTGCGTGTGCATTTTGTTTGTGGCGTGTGTGTCTTTGTGCTGGATGTGTGTGTGCTGGTGTGTGCCTGTGCCGGTGTGTGTGTGCTTGGGACGGGTAAGGTGCTGGGGAGTGTGGATGGAGCAGAGGCAGGAGGGGTGAGGGACTGTCTGAGGAGGGACACTGCTGCCGTCAGGGAGGAGTCCATGGACCTATTGCCCCTCTGTAGGTCAGACATGCCCGATGAGATGCCCTCCATGAATGACACCAGCTGAGTCAACAGAGCGGTGTGCGCATGGAGGACACTCAGCATGGCTGTCTGCCCTACATGGAGCTGGCGAAGGAGGTACACAGACTCCTCACTCAGGGCAGCAGGAGACACAGGGGCATGGGGTGCGGTGCCTGGCCCAAAGGAGACACGCTCCTGAACATGGGAGCCTCCAAGGACCTGGGGAATGGGAGCCGATGGGAGGGCGGTGGTGGTGCTGGTGGTGGCGGGGACAGCAACACTAGCTGGGGTGTGGTGGCTGCTGACACCCGCCTCCATAAGGGAGTCATCCTCCGAGTTGCTCTGGTCCTCAGCTGGGGTGGACTCCTCGGTGTGGCTCCCCTCGCCCTCCGTGCCACTGGGTCCCTCCGACCACTCCTCGGCTGCTGACCCAGTCTGGCTCTCCGGCTCCTCCTGGTCCGTGGAGCTGTCCCCTTCCGTGGCCGTGGATGTATCTGCAAACAATGGGGAAACAGACAGACATCAGTCACCTGCACCAAACGCACACACCACTGTGAGCACAGCACATTACAGAGCAAGCCCTGGCATCATTAGTTGTACATTGCTAAAAGTGCCCTAACTGAACAGGAGAAGCCAATTGTCAGTCTGATGCCAACCATGGCACTCACATCCCACATGGCCTTGCACCCATCTGTCTGGTGTCTGTTGGATAGCAACACCCCAGTGTGGACACATGCACCAACTACACAGTAGTTGGACAGTGCAGAGGACACGGTGTAGCATGTGGACATGCACACATCACAACTCTTGCCACTGAGTCAGTACAGGTTTCCGGATGAAAGGGATGCCCAGAGTCAAATAGGAAATGCATGTGATGCATACCAGCGACAGACACCATGATGCACCCATGTCCTGATAGCCATCGCCACAATGGTGTGCATGTAGCACATGTCACTCCCCTGCAGGATCACCAATAAGTAGACACATGCCATGGCGGAGGCATGACTGCTAAGTCATACATCACTGTCTCAGTGATGTATGACTTGGCAGCCAGACAACAACACTCTGCACTGTGTCACAATAGTAGGTCATGGGGAATGCAAGTCCTGGAGCTGCACAAGTGCACATGTACATCCCCCACACAACAGATCATCTTAACCCTCATCTGTCCAGGTCATACCGATTGGACATATGGGAGACCTGTGACACTACCCTCTGAACCTGAGCCCCTCACAATCTGCTGAGAAAGGGAAACAGCTGCCTGAACTCCACATTCGCATACCCCAGTCTGCACGGGCAGCTGATCAAACACCTATGTGACACACAAGTAACGTCTCCTATGGTCACATCTCCAGTGGCATGCTGAGCCCCTACCGAGAAACACCCCAGCAGTCCTGGCAACAAATCCACTGCACACTGACACAGAGGCAGACACCTGAGGGGTCAAATCACTGCGCACAATGTGTCAGCTGATACACGGGAGTGGGAGTACAGAGTGCATTGCATGGCCTGGAGTAGGCATGACTGTCCTGCCCCACATGAATGAGGGATGAGCCCTGGACAGTGGATAGCTGGCTATGTATGTGTGACACACGTAATCTGCACACTCCTGGGGCCCAAACATTGTTCCCACCCGCTGCATGGGCGTGTGCCACATACCCCAGGCACATGTGGTGGCTCAGCTCAGCAAGTGGACCGCATATCAAAGCAACACGCAGATTACATGTCCGAACACAGGCGTTGTGTGAACAATGGACCCACCCATGATGCCCACAACAGAGTTAGGGAAACAGATGCTGTCCCCCACCTTGAGTGAAGCAAACTGCAAGGACACAGTCCCAAGTGACACAATTCCCTGAATGTAAGGGCCACACCTGGGTATCAGATGAGGAGTGGGCAGTGCACAATAGAGGGACATGGCTCCTGGACAACATGACTGCTGTACTGTGGCAGTTGAACCAGGCCAGAGGAGGGCACATAGCATGTAATACAGAGTTCACAGTGCAGTCTTTGACTCACCCCTCCTTGCTGCTGTCTGGCCTTCAGCTGCCCATCCAGGTCTGGAAACACCACCGCCAGGATCTGGAGCATGTGGGGGTCAGGGTCCGTGTTCCGCCCCTCCTGCGAGGAGGCGACAGCTTCAGCTGGACCCGTGCAATCCTCCGGGTCCAGCCCCGAAGGTCCTGCCACCTCTTCTGGCAGTTGCGGATCCGGCGCTTGTAGACCCCCACGGACCGGACAGCCCGGACGATGTCCTTCCAGATCTCCTGCTTCCGATGGGCATTAACCTGTCAGGATGACAAAGTGAAAAGGCCATTACTACACATGCAACATATCCGTGCATGACACAGTTGTATATACATGTCTCAATCACAGGGGCACATGATGTACACAGGCAGTGCAACGCTGCCCATGGACAGTTTGCCAGAAGTCACTACATGGTATCATTGCATGGGAAGTAAAACCTTGTTCAAATGCACTGTCACTGCACCATACCTGTCCAGTGCATGTCACTACACACTATGGGGGTGACAACTACTCAGTGAGCCTGCTAGCCAGTGGCGTGCAGACTTTCAGCCTTGCTAGTCAGACAAAATGCACATTCAGAAAGGCAGTGCACAGAACACTCACCTGCTCCCCTGGTGTCCCATAAAGCTTGCTGTACTGTGGAAGTAGGCTGTCCAGCAGGGCCTGGTTCTCCTCAAGGCTGAAGGCTGGGGCTCTCTCCACAGTATGTGCCATTGCAGGGTCCAGAGGGGGCAGAGACAGCAGCAGTGCAGTGGCAGATGTCGTCCTGGAGCATGTAGTGCAGGCAAGTGAGCTCTCAGGGGAACAGCCAGCAATATATATGTGCTGGAGAGGCAGATACTGTCCCATGTGTCCAAAGTGATAGGTCCAAGTCGTTTGCATCTTCTGAATCTGGCCAATCCATGGAATAGCAGCACCAATACACGCCCACAGCATCCTTCAAATCTTCAACTTCATGACATACATGATTTTGCAACATTGTTGTGGGTGACCAACTGAATTTCCAGCAACCGACTCGTTCGAATTTCGAAAACGCGGTCCATTGCTGATCAACGCGTACAGGGGTACAACGCGTACCGCACACATTGAATGCAATGGGCCGGCCGGGGCACCGATCGGTCCATTGCGGTATCAACGCGTACAGGGGTACAACGCGTACCCGCACACATTGAATGCAATGGGCCGGCCGGGGGCACCGATCGGTCCATTGCGGTACAACGCGTACAGGGGTACAACGCGTACCCGCACACATTGAATGCAATGGGCCGGCCGGGGGCACCGATCGGTCCATTGCGGTACAACGCGTACAGGGGTACAACGCGTACCCGCACACATTGAATGCAATGGGCTGGCCGGGGGCACCGATCGGTCCATTGCGGTACAACGCGTACAGGGGTACAACGCGTACCTGCACACATTGAATACAATGGGCCGGCCGGGGGCACCTATCGGTCCATTGCGGTACAACGCGTACAGGGGTACAACGCGTACCCGCACACATTGAATGCAATGGGCCGGCCGGGGGCACCGATCGGTCCATTGCGGTACAACGCGTACAGAGGTACAACGCGTACCCGCACACATTGAATGCAATGGGCCGGCCGGGGGCACCGATCGGTCCATTGCGGTGCAACGCGTACAGGGGTACAACGCGTACCCGCACACATTGAATGCAATGGGCCGGCCGGGGCACCGATCGGTCCATTGCTGATCAACGCGTACAGGGGTACAACGCGTACCTGCACACATTGAATGCAATGGGCCGGCCGGGGCACCGATCGGTCCATTGCTGTTCAACGCATCCCTGTACAAGTGACTGGCATATGTCACCATGCCTGTCTCAGATGAACATATGCCAGCCACAGATAGCTCCCAGGGAGTGAGGGGCACACCTACAACACGACAGCCTGTCCAAACTGTATCATAAGGCATGTAAGGCTGCATTTCCTATTGTGTGTATGTTGGTGTACATGTTGTCCTGTGGGTGTCACCTGGGGGCAGCCACCCCCAGGCTGTGCACGTGTTCATGGGGACAGGATCCTGGGTGTTACGTGTACATGACCACTGTGATGTGCAACTGTTCATATCTGTGCATGTGCCATGGTCACATTTCACGGTGGTGTATGTGTATGTCATGTCACATACCCCGTGAGTCCCATGTGGGACGGTATGTTTGAGCCAGGGTGTCCCAGTGTCACAATAGTGATGGTCCTCCACAGTCTGTGTGCATGTAGTGTTTACAATGTCTCTGATTTCATGTGCACAATGGGAGGCAGTCTCCACATCCACGTTGTGTGTGCATGGACTTTGATGTTGTGCGTGTGTGTGTCACAGACGTCCATGTCTGTCCTGCAGTGGCAAGTGGGACCACTACCTGTGGGGGTCATGGTTGTTTTGCTGTGGTGTATACCTGATACTCCATGTAATGCCAGTGTCCATGTGGCAATACAGGGTCCCTGGGAATGTACCTGTCGTTGAGCTGTGATGCCTGGGGCACATCTGTCCTCACATGTCACTGTGGGGGTGATTGTGACACGGCAGCAGGAGATGGGAACTGTGACATGGCCTCATGATATCCAATGGGCCAACCTGGGACTTATTGATGCCACTTGTTGAACCGTGATGACAGATGTTGGCCATGTATGTACCATACATGTCCTTACGGAACTGCACACTTCATGTAGTTGTGCCTCATGATGATGTATGTTGTGATATTGAGTGTGTTCAATGCCGCATATGTGGGGTGACTGACAATCTTGCTTTCTTCTCCTCTGCACTGCAGGGCTCCTGCTGTCCATCGACCATTCCCAGACCTGGCAACGATGGTGGAACGGGACAGCATCCGACGGTACCGCTTCACCAGGCAGCTGATTGAGGATTTGGCAGTGCAGTTGGCCCCACATTTGCAGCCTGGCCGGCCGTATCCTACAGCACTGACACCCAAGGTGAAGGTGATGGCAGCCCTACACTTCTTTGCCACCGGTACCTTCCAACATACTGTGGCGACTGCTGGTGGGATGTCACAGACCATGTTGAGCCGTGTGCTCCGCGATGTTTTGGAGGCAATGTTGCTATTCCTGAACCGGTACATCTATTTCCCTAGACTGCAACGACTCACTGACGTGAAGAGTGACTTCTATGCCCTGGGGAGGATGCCGCATGTCATTGGCTCCATTGATGGGACACATGTGGCTTTGGTACCACCACAGGCCCAGGAGCAGGCCTACCGTAACCGCAAGCACTACCACTCGGTCAATGCACTGGTGGTGTGTCTTGCGGATATGACCATCACACACGTGTGTGCCCGTTTCCCTGGTTCAGCACACGATGCCTTTGTGATGAGGAGTAGTCGCATCCCCAGGATGATGGCACAGATGCAGAACCAGCGTGCCTGGCTTGTCGGTGTGTACTGACTTTGTGCCAGTGTGTGTGATCTGATCTGTAGTATTCCGCCCACTTTTCCAAGTCAGCTAATGTGCACTTGTCTGTCCGTAGGTGACTCGGGATACCCCAACATGCCGTGGTTGCTGACACCCCTCAGGAACACTGTGACACCAGCCCAGATGTGCTACAATGAGGCACATGGTCGGACCAGGAGAGTGATTGAGCGGACATTTGGTCTCCTGAAGAGCCGCTTCCGCTGCCTCGACAAGACAGGAGGGTCCCTCCCATATGCCCCAGCGAAAGTGTGCAAGATTATCATCGTCTGCTGCATGCTCCACAACCTGGCAGTGCGGAAGGAGTTGCCTCTCATCCAGGATGACAATGACCAACATCCGCCACCTGTGGAGGATCCTGGCCTGGACCACGATGCCAGTGATGATGATGATGATGAGGGTGATGTCCGCACACAGCTCATCACCAACTTCTTTAGCTGAATGTGAGTATCCTGAGGTGTCATGTCAATGATGTGAGTTGGCATGATATGTGTAGGTGGTGCTCTGGTGCTGTTGGAGTGTGTCCATGGGCTACTTGACTGGATGTGTGTAGCGATGTGTGCTTACAGGTGGTCTGTACTCCCCAACAGTGTTGACATGCTAACTTGGTTCTGGGTGGGTATCTTGTAACATGTATTGTGCATGAGTTTTGCTGTTCTGTCCTGTTCTCCATTGCTTTTGACTGTGTCTCATTTCTGTCCTTCACAGGGTACTTTCAGATTCGTTTGGTCAACTGTGTCCACCGACGACGTGATTGTACTTCCAGGGTGGTAGCTGTTGTGTCCCTACAGGTGATGTGCGCAACACCCATGGACTTCCTTCCTTCTACAGTTGTTGACTGTGTGCCCACTGCCAGGTGGGATTACCTTGCATCTGTAGTGGTTACGACATGTTGCAA
This sequence comes from Calotriton arnoldi, assembly GCA_963921515.1. Taxonomy (NCBI): domain Eukaryota; kingdom Metazoa; phylum Chordata; class Amphibia; order Caudata; family Salamandridae; genus Calotriton; species Calotriton arnoldi. The sequence goes on along the minus strand of CAWUFW010000604.1, from coordinate 1,657,839 downwards.
CTGTGTAATAAACCTGTGCTTCACTTTGTGATGTGCGTTGTCTGTGGTCACACATTTGACTGCCATTTGCTTACTGCACCTGTGGGCTACTTGACTACAACTGGGAGTAGGTGTGGTGTCTGTGCATTGCACCGTCTTCCCTGGCAACATCAGTGTAGGCAATGAGTCAGATGGCCTAGGTGTGTATGTGTTGTGTAGCCCTGGTGGTGTGTCTCCCTCATATGTGTCACGTTGCCTTTACTCACATGCCTGTGTTGTACTTGCTGTTGCAGTTCGCATACACAGTGTAATTTTGCAGTTCATCATCCCCATGACAGCACCCACGTTGGAATCACAACAGAGGCAAGTATGGTGTATTAGTGTGTTTATTGTGATACATTTGTGTGAATAGTGCATAGGATGGTTAGTGCTGTACATATATCTTGCAATCAGAAGTTCCTAGGTGAATTGAAAGTCCTGGTAGACAAAATCCCCAGTATCGGGGCCACAGTTGTCTGAGACATTGGTCCAACTTGTACTCCCCATGTAATGTGTGGGAGTTGTGTTGCCGTCAACAGGGTGAACAGTTTGTGCACAAAGGTGAACATCCAGAACAGGTTCAGGCTTCCTGGGAGTTGCACTTGGCCATCGGCCTCTCACTTGCCCCTCCTCGGACGACCCCTCTTCTTTGGGGGGGCCCTCAAGTACAGGCTGCTGCGGTGCAGGGGACTCTCCGCCAGAGTCATCCTCCCTCCCTGTGGCAGTTGCAGTTTGTTCAGCACCAGATGTTGTTGGCACACAGGGACGTGTAGACTGGTTGTTGTTCATCTGGCGGAGGCATTGTAAAATGTCCCTGTGCACCGCCGTCATCTCTTGCAGTGCGTCCCACTTGGACTCCACGCGGGACATGTGTGAGTCCAAGCGGGCATGATGGGCAGCCTGCTGCTGTTTCATGTCTCTGAGGAGCCCCACTACCTGGCTGAGATCTCCGGTGCTGGACTGGTACGCATCGGCTATGCGTACCAGTTGTGGGTCATCATGCACACCAGCAACCTCTGCAAGCAGCGACCTCTGTCTCCCACCCCTCCCACCACCCCTGCCGACATGTGCAGTGCGTGCAGTGGCACGCACAGATGACCCTGGTCCCCCTTGGGGGTTGGTGGTGGTGGTGGTGTCCATGGCCCCACGTTGGTCCAGGGTCCCTGTGCTGGTGTTGCTCCTTGTTCTGTCCATGTCGGCAGGGATGGTATTTGTGGTGACAGTCGTTGGAGGGGTGGGTGCAGGGGGTGCAGCTGGTGGTCCTGCTGGTGCTGCAGCTGGTGGTCCTGCTGGTGCTGCATGTTGACATGCACCGGATGTGCCAGGTTGGTCTTCTTCGTCCGAGGAGGGCAGAGGCTGTACGACACCAGTGAGCTCCGCATCCTCTTGAGCCCGGGACTGGGACTCCTCAGCGTCTGCTGCTGTGTCCCCATCATCACCTGTTTTTGGGAGACACACACAATGTATGTTAAGTTTCTGCAGGCATCAATGGTTGACACACCTGACAGTTGTGACTGTGCCTCTGGGTGCGGGCCTGTACATTGCATTGTCCTAAGTCGTCACAGTCAGGGGTTGATATTGGTGTAGCACATTGTCCTGCATTATTTGGGCATTTCTATGTATTTGTTGGGGTGTGAACATGGTCTGCATTGGTTGTATTTGGTTGACAGCCGGCCCTCCTTCCCACCCAGCCAGTCAGTTATCCCACCATGGACTGTGCTTGGATTGCAGGGAGTGGAAGTTGTCTCTCAGGATGTCAGTCAGTGGTGTCCTGCTGTTGGTTGTTGCACAGTTGCCAGCAGGGCCTTGTGCTCCCCACAGCAGTAGCCAGTGTCAGCCATCTTGTCAGTCCTTATCCACTCCCTGTGATGTGAGCATGGTTCAGGGTGGTGTTGATGGGACAGTTGTGGGGGTGAGCTATGTCTGTGACTATGACTCCCATCATGCTATTGCCTCCACCCCACTTCCCAGCATTCCCATACTTACTTGCTTTTGTGGGGAGTTCAGTGTGTGTGGGTGTGAGAGCAATGGCAAGATGGCTGACAGTGGTGTCCTGCTGTTGGTTGGTGTGCAGTTCCCAGCATGCCCTTGTGCTCCCCACGACACAGCAACAGTGTCAGACATCTTTGATGGGCCTTTCCACTCTCTGTGGGATGTGCATGCGTGAGTGTGAGCTTGCTGGGCCATGTGGTGGGGGATGTAGAGCTGTGCCTACGACTCCCATCATGCTATTGCCTCCACCCCCCTTCCCAGCATGCCCATGCTTCCTTCCTTTTGACTCCTGTGCTGACAGGATGGCTGGGAGTGTTGTCCTGGCAGTTGTTTGGCTAAAAGTCCCAAGAGTGTCCCTGTGCTTCACACTACATTACCCAGGGTGGAGGTTCTTTGTGGGATCTCGAGTTAGGATGTGAGGCATTGCATTCTCCCAGGTGGGTTCTGTGGAGTTTGTGTTGAGGGGGTGTGAGGGGAGGTGCTTGTGACTATGGTCAGTGCTGCGAGTCCTCCTTCCCACCCAGCCAGATATCCCACCATGGAACGTGCTTCCATTGCAGGGAGTGGAAGTTGTCTCTCAGGATGTCAGGCAGTGGTGTTGTGCTGTTTGTTGGTGCACAGTTCCCAGCAGGGCCTTGTGCTCCCCACAGCAGTAGCCAGTGTCAGCCATCTTGTGAGTCCTTATCCACTCCCTGTGATGTGAGCATGGTTCAGGGTGGTGTTGATGGGCCAGTTGTGAGGCTGAGCGATATCTGTGCCTACTACTCCCATCATGCTATTGCCTCCACCCCCTTCCCAGCATGCCCATGCTTCCTTCCTTTTGACTCTGCTTCCCTGTGGGGTGGGCTGCCTGTGCTGACAGGATGGCTGGGAGTGTTGTCCTGGCAGTTGTTTGGCTAAAAGTCCCAAGAGTGTCCCTGTGCTTCACACTACATTACCCAGGGTGGAGGTTCTTTGTGGGATCTTGAGTTAGGATGTGAGGCATTGCATTTTCCCAGGTGGGTTCTGTGGAGTTTGTGTTGAGGGGGGTGTGAGGGGAGGTGCTTGTGACTATGGTCAGTGCTGCGAGTCCTCCTTCCCACCCAGCCAGATATCCCACCATGGAACGTGCTTCCATTGCAGGGAGTGGAAGTTGTCTCTCAGGATGTCAGGCAGTGGTGTTGTGCTGTTTGTTGGTGCACAGTTCCCAGCAGGGCCTTGTGCTCCCCACAGCAGTAGCCAGTGTCAGCCATCTTGTGAGTCCTTATCCACTCCCTGTGATGTGAGCATGGTTCAGGGTGGTGTTGATGGGCCAGTTGTGAGGCTGAGCGATATCTGTGCCTACTACTCCCATCATGCTATTGCCTCCACCCCCTTCCCAGCATGCTCATGCTTCCTTCCTTTTGACTCTGCTTCCCTGTGGGGTGGGCTGCCTGTGCTGACAGGATGGCTGGGAGTGTTGTCCTGGCAGTTGTTTGGCTAAAAGTCCCAAGAGTGTCCTTGTGCTTCACACTACATTACCCAGGGTGGAGGTTCTTTGTGGGATCTTGAGTTAGGATGTGAGGCATTGCATTCTCCCAGGTGGGTTCTGTGGAGTTTGTGTTGAGGGGGGGTGTGAGGGGAGGTGCTTATGACTATGGTTAGTGTTGCGAGTCCTCCTTCCCACCCAGCCAGATATCCCACCATGGAACGTGCTTCCATTGCAGGGAGTGGAAGTTGTCTCTCAGGATGTCAGGCAGTGGTGTTGTGCTGTTTGTTGGTGCACAGTTCCCAGCAGGGCCTTGTGCTCCCCACAGCAGTGGCCAGTGTCAGCCATCTTGTCAGTCCTTATCCACTCCCTGTGATGTGAGCATGGTTCAGGGTGGTGTTGATGGGACAGTTGTGGGGGTGAGCAATATGTGTGACTACGACTCCCATGATGCTATTGGCTACACTGACTTGCCCAGCATACACAGAATTCCTTCCTTTGAGTGGTCTTCACTGTGTGTTGGTGTTGTAGTGGTGGCTACATGTCTGGATGTGTTTGTTAGTTCTATTTGTGCCACTGCCTAGCTGTAGTTGTAGTTGTGTTTGTACATGTGATGACACGGTTAAATGTAACTTTGAGATGGCATGTGTTGTGTTTATCTGACTGACATACACATTTTGGGATGATTCTGTTCTGGTTGCTGTGTAATTGCTATGAGTGCATGGTTTGACTCTCCCTTGACAGTGATGTGTGTGTGTATTGTGGCAGAATATTGTGTACATTTGTTGTGTACTCACCAGGCTCTGGGATGTTCTCTAGTCCATAGACGCTCACTGGCGGAAGGATGGCCCGCACCTTCTCCTCCCAGGGCCTGAGGTATACTGGCTTGGCAGGAGGGCCACTGCCGGTGTATTGGCTGAGGAGGTAGTCCTTCTTGAGCAGCTCCCGTACCCTCCCGCGCATGTCATACCACCTGTTCTGGATGTCAGTCTTTGTGCGCAGACATGGTGTTTGTGCGTTCACCCTGTTGATGATCCTCTCCCACATCTTGGTTTTCTGGGAGATGGGGGTCTGTTGGACCAGTGTGCCAAACAGCTGTGGCTCTACCCTGAGGATCTCGTCTACCAGGACTTCCAATTCACAATCTAGGAACTTGTGATTCTTCTTGGGGGGCATGGTGATGGGTGGTGATGGTGAGTGATGTGTGTGTTGGTGTGCAGGTGAGGGTGTGTGGGTGTGTGTTTTGCTGGGTGTATGTGAGGTAGCTATTTGTTGGTGTGCTGATGGTGTGTGGCTTGTGTGAGGGATGAGCTGTGGGTGTGTGGTTGCTGTCTGTTGAGTGCTGGCAGTAGAATGGCATTTGCAAAGGATCATGGTTGGGATTTGTGTCTTTTATATGGGTGGAGTTGTGGGTGTGTCTTTGTTCTCTGTCCCCACCCCCCCAGTATTTATTGGGTTTGTAATTGCTTGTTTGGCCTTTTTTTGTGTATTTTTCCTTAGTACTTTTTGTGCATGTTGGAAACGTTCTTGTGACCGAGTCGGACCCTGCATTTGTCTCGTACGGTCTTCTCCGTTTCGTTCACGCTGTGTTTGTGCAGTTTTCTATGCTGTGTACGCGTCGGTCGCGGTGTTTAGTGTTACTTCGGCTCGGTTTGGTATGCGTGTCGGTCGTACGGCTTGTCCTCCGTTCGACTCGGTCGTGGTTTTCGCGTCTTGCATCGTACTTAGCGGTTTGGAGTTCGCGTGTACGTTTCGGTTGGATTTGTTCCAAGTGCGTGTCGGTCGGTTCGATTCGCGTGTTTTTCCGGCCGGATTGCTGTTTTCCGTGCGGCTCGGTCGTTCGGCTTGGGTTCGGTACGTGTCGGTCGGATTTTGCACCCCTTGCATCGTACTTGGCGTGTCGGGCGCCACAGGTACGTGTCGGTCGGAATAAATTCCGGCTCCGAGTCGGTCGGTGCTTTTTCCGGCCCGAATCGGAATCGACCCCTAAGTTTAGGAGCCCTATATAAGCCGCCCTCGAGACACTAAAACACAACTGTCTCTAGATTCCGGTTATTGAACTACGGTTCCCTAATCCTCTTTGTGCCTATCACTGCCAGAGAGGATGGTGAAGAAGGGTCTTACTGCATTAATTTCATCCCAGTGAGGACCCAACCATCTGCCACATATGTACTAGGTCCAGGTGAAATTTCATTTACGCCTGTGTAATTTCGTATAATTATTGCCATTTTGCTGTACAATTGTTATGTGAAATGCCTGAGATTAGGATGTATGACAGAACCACGCATGCCTTTACCACACACGCCTTAACAACGCAGTCTGAACAAAGACTGCGTCTTTACCACCCGTTCCTTTAGTACATAAGTCGTTACCACGACTTTCTTTAAGGAAATCGCTGGACTTCGAATAGTATAATTTACTATTGCAACTCCAGTCTATGCAACGGTAGGGAAGGTGTTGGACTTTAAATCCAACACCAGTCCAACAACGCGTTCCCTAAAGCAAGTCGGTGTAAAGACTTGCATGGTAAAGGAATGCGTGGTAAAGACGCAGTCATTGTTCAGACTGCGTTGTAAAGGCACTACGTGATTTAGACTCCGCAGTAAAGGTTGTTTTCCCTGAAATTATGCCATTACTCTGTGCTGTTTAATTGAGACTTCATTTGCATAAAAAGCTGATCGCAGGAGCATGGCAAGAACGCAAACAAACTGAACATTTGTGGCTTTTTTAGTGCATAACACATCCCGGTGCCATGGGCACAAGAACGCATTTCATGCTAAAAAATAGAGCAAAATGTCAGACCGGCATTACAAGATGTACCCTCTTAAAGAGGAACATATTATAAATTGATCAACAAGCAAGGAAAATGCACACCTGGTTTGGTAATAAAAAGCAGCAATAAGTGTGGAGCAGTGAGCCCCAGGGCCCTGGTGACACTGCACCTGTTGCACTACTGATTGCTATGGCCCAATTGACATTTTATAGTTGCTCTACGCTGGTGACACTTAAAAGTCAATTAAGTGTAAAAGACAGTAATGAAATGGTAAATAATTAATCTGAAACTTAGGTGAATGACAGAGCAGGATCCCAAGCAGCGGAAAATATTCATACAAGCTGTAAAAGAACGCTATTAATAACATTCTGAATACCAAAGTAAGCAAGTGGTTGGCATGTACTAAATTGCAGTAGCAGGTAAGGTCGAATATTACTTAGATTTATTCTGCCTTTCTTTGATTCTTCCATACTCCTCCATAACTTAATAGAAGGATTACCTGTTAATTTTCCACTGATTAACCATGCATTGCATTCCTGAGTTTAACGTTACGAAATCCATAAGCCTATTGGCATGGTTCTGGGCAAACAAAGAAAGCAAAGTATCCCTGTGATGTTTGCAGACTGTACCTCTGCAGATATGTGCCTGGATTGTAAAGATAGCAGGTTTGCCAGCAGCGGTTACCATGGTAACAGCTCATCACCTTCTAAGGTCTGTGCTATAAACATGTCATAATAAAACCTGAGTTATGCGGTGCCCCAAAATTCTGGTATTGCATGCCTGGAGGAATGAGGCTCAGAACCGAGATCTTCTCATTTGGAAAAGGTGCTAAACATCAGTTCCAGGCCCAGCAGCAGCACACATATCGCGATAGCATGCTTAAAAGAACGCCTGAGGACTGTTTGACCTTATCACAAAGTCCTTTCCTACTAAGGCACCTGTGATTATTTGATAGCTAAAGTGCTAGTTAAATGAAAGAGAAAGTAACCAATCGTTGCTAGATTTCAGGATAAAGCTGATTATATGCAGGGCCACTGGATTTATACGATTCTGCGGCTGTGTTTTTTGTGCATAATTATGGATTTGCTGCATTTGCCACATAATTCATCATCTGCAGCATAATCTGCAGATATTAACAAAAAAAAAATGTATCTAGCTCAAATGGATCAAACGTTACTAAAACATGGCAACATGTGTTTGTGCACATTGGAAGGCCCCTAGCAAAGGATAACTGATTTTTTATTTACTTATTTCTACATTTAGTTGTTAAACAGACACTAATGAGGTGAAATCTCTGCCCAGACAGTATTACCATGTGTAAACATAACAAAATAATGAATGAGTACTAGCAAAGAATGTGCTGCATTAGGCCTCATAATTTGCCTTTTCTTGCTGCATAATTTAGTCAACTCTGCTGCATTATTTGGTGCTCCCCTGCCAAATTATTCCAGTGGCCCTGATTATATAAAAATTATAAAAGAAGAGATCAGTTCCTTATTTATACAACGCATTAATCCCACAATACATCTCTGCAGGTGCTACAACCACTCGAACAAAATATAATGACTTCCTCTAATCGCCTGTATCTACTTCACTGTCAGGCATTTTGCACTAGTCTGATTGGTAGTAAAGTATAACCAAGTAGAGTGTAGATTTTGTACTATTAACTCAAACTGGCAATATTTTAGTAAATGATGTTTAGGACATAATATTTTTATCAGATTACAGTTTGGTTAAAATATTCAGGTAACATAACCTCCGGTGAAAATATTGAGGTATATCATGTTTTCTTATCAATATTTCATATTTTTATTGACAGTTGTCGACTTTTTTTAGGAGATTCAGATGGATAAAGAGGTTCCCCCTTCAATGTCTGTTAAAGTTATTTACCCCATTCCCCTATTTCTGTGAGAGCCCCAAAAAGGTTAAACACCACTGAAGGTTACCAATGAGATAAACACCATAATGTGAATGTGGCCGCCTGATGTTTTATTCATTATTTTCCTCACATCGATAGCCCAGCACCCAGTTAAGAATGAAAAACCTGCTGCATACAGTGACAAACTCACGCCACCACGTTTGTCTCATAGCACACACTGTGATTATATTCCTTCTTTACTGTTCTCACCAAATATAGGCAGTTGTTGCGTGGTCTCCAAAGCTAGCACCAAAAAAATATATGTGGGCTTATTAAAAATAATCCCCATAGTTATAAGCCTTTGCGTTGTCCTTGCGTCACACAAGGTGATGCGGGGACAACGCAGAGGCTTCAGCAATATTTACAAAGCAACACAAGCCCTGATTTGTGTGGCCTTGCGTGGATTTGGAAAGAAATGTAATGCAAGGCAGCTACTTCCGCTGCGTTACGGTAAATTTCAACTTGGGAGGCCTTCCATGGGTAGAGCATAGGCATTTTTATGCATCCACCCATGGATTTTGACACATTTCCAGAGTTACAAAGACATGCAAACCTGGGAATGTGTCAAAATGCTACGCCTGCCCAAGTGAGGACCAACAAGGAAAAACATTTTTATTTCTCCTCATTATTTTCTCCTTCCACGTGTGCTAGAAAAAGGAAAATGCCTCGAAGAATTGTTTTTGTGCAAGAAGGTTGTCCAAACACAATCCTGCCCATAGCACAGGTACCCTTGCAGCATAGTTCAAGGTTGCCTGCATTGGCGCTAGGCAGCACACAGTGCACATTTCTTCTGTTTCCTTTTTACACAACGCAGAGCATCAACTCTGCTTGTTGCCCCAGAGACTTAGAATATCTCTTTGCTGATGTGAGCAGGACGTTTTCATGGCATCCTTTTAATTTCACTAAAGCTGCAGTTGGGATAGCTGGTGGCATGGCTCAGTGAGTATAACGCTGACACGTGTGGAGCCACTATTCCGAATCCTGGCAATATTGACCTATTCTTGGGAGGTCAATAAAGTTATACTTTTATATGGTGTGATTATATTTCCTGTTATTTACAGAGGTTTAAATAAAAGAAGTGTGGTGTGATCCTATAAACAGTAACTTTTTATTGCTGAGCAAAGTGCCCTCCATTGTGCATCATGGGCTGATGAATGTCTAGGACTTCCTATTTCCATGCATCTCCTGTGTTCCTTGCATTGTCTGCCAGTCTCATATCTTTGTTCTCTGATTTTTAAGTTCTGGTTTCCTCATCTTTGTCTTCATTCTGGGTTTGCTGGTGTTTGGTGAACATGGAAAGCAATGGAACATAAATACCATCTCTGAATTGCTTAAAGCAAGTGAAATACACAAACCAGACCTTCCCCAAGATTCGGGGGGAGGTTCTCCCCCATGTCAAAAGATTGAAAACAGTCATCCAAGTTGTACGTCCTGCAGCACAATTTTCACTTCATTTGGTTAAAATCCAATAGTTTCTATACCATCACTAAATAAAAAAAGTGTAATGCTTTTGGGGTATTGTAGGAAAGTAGAATCCTTCTGCATGTGTACCACCACTTTTTGCCTGGAGCTAAGCTGGTTTTTGACTAGTCTGACTGGGATCCTGCTAATCAGGACCCAAGTCTATCAGCTTTCTCCCTAAATTGTTGTGTTCAGTACCTAGGTACATCCCAGATTGGATACTGAGGAACCCTTGTCAGACCCCAGTATATGGTACCCATGTACCCAGGGCATAGGTACCCCATGAGGTCTCCCATGGGCTGCAGCATGTATTATGCCACCCATGAGAGTCCATTCAAAATGGAACTACAGGCCTGCCATTGCAGCCTGTGTAAGTTGGTGCATGCACCTCTTACAAAAGAAATAGGTTTACTATATCTAAGGGTCACTGCACTTAAAACCTATAAGTCACCCCTCTAGCAGGCCTTTACAATCCTGAGGGCAGGGTGCTTGGGTCTAAGTGAGAGGGTGCCCCTACATGAGCAGGGCACCCCTGCAGCCTACGGAGTCCATTCTCCTGGGTTGTCAGTGAAGCAGCCATTTACTAATATAGAGGGGCATTACGTGACCGCGCGATGACTATCTCGAAAACGGCTGCAACGAACCCTATCATGTTTGGTGTCAAACATGTTAGAATCATACCCCCACACCGTTACCTCTGTGGGAGGTATGATTCCACCCACCGGGAGAGCCCTCCGTTAGGCTCTCGTTGTTCCCGGTACCAGCCTTCTAGTCCCGGACAGCACAAAATGGTTGCTGCCGACCAGAGACACATTTCTGCCCTCCTGCTGCTGAGCCAAGCTCGAGCAGGGGAAGGCAGGACAATGGGCATCCTGTCACAGGGAGGTGTGACCACCTCCCAGACAGGATTTAGTGTATTAGGGCTGGGTGGGTGAGCTTGCCAGCGCCTGAAAGTCTGCATGAGGGGCACATTTGGTGTCCCTGTGCATAGTCCAGTTCAAACCAGTCCTGGGAGCCGTTGGCTCCCGCTCTGGCGCGAAACTGGACAAAGGACATGGGAGTAACCTCACCCCTGTCCAGACCCTTCCCTGGGAGGATCTGTTATGTCCCGTATAGAGGTCCTAATGTAGACCCGTTCGAACATGCCCTAAAATGGACGTATTCATATTTGCCCATATATGGTCATATTCGTACTTGCCCTATTATGGTCATAGCCGCATATGCCCAATTATGGTCATAACTGTACATGTCCTATTATAGTCATGATTCCTTATATAGGCATGATCTTTCACCTACATTGGTCCTTGCTAGTACACAACGTGCTCTGAGGGCTGAACGTTATCTATCCTGTGGTTTTGAATACAGTAGGGTTTTTCCCAAACACAGGCCCACACTGTACTCATCAATTATGTATGGCCCTCTAGGAATACACCACCTGCATAATATGTATGTACAAAGTTCACCCCTGACGTCTTCCTCCTGTCTAACCACAGACCAATACAATGCATACTGAGGACCGAGACTCTTTAGGGTATAAATACACCACATCTTGCCCCGGTAAGACAGAGGGAACCGAGACTTCCATGCTGACACACTGACCAGAGACGCTAAGAATCCTGCATGCAGTCGCTCCAGCTGACAGCGGTCTGACAGCCCTGACGGGGTATCCAACTCGAGACCAGGACGGTGTCCCACACTCTCTCTATTCAGGTATGGGGGTTCGACTAAATCCTAGAAGGATTCTTGGCTCTTAGGCTTTTAGACCTACACATATGCTAGGTACACTCAGGTACATCTAGTTAGGCATCGTAGGAGTACGCGCACTTGCATAATGCTTTTATATTCATGTATGTAGTCATGATTATCGCAATATGGTAGAACTGTTCTATCCCTTTGCTTTTATCGTACTGCTGATAATATATCTCTGCTATTGTCTGCTGGTTGCCGCAGCACATATATTTTACACTAGAATAACAACTGTTCAATAAATACTTATTGAAACGCCTGACTGTTTATTCTGTGTAACTCTCTGAGACAAACCGAATAAGTAAGCACGAGTGACTGAGCGAAAGGTAGTACATTGTTTCCACGATTCTGAGGAATTTGGGTTGTCATGGTCTAAGGTTGCCAGAAACTAATCTCTCCCCGATAAGAGGAGATTCTAGTGGCACTGTGAGCTAGCTAATGCAAACCAGGCTAACATATACGGTGGGGGTGCTCAGAGTCAGTCTACCACCAAGCCCACAGTATATGTTATCCAAACGCGCAGGTCCTGCAGGGGTACTATAGGAACTACACGACATGGCGCCCAACGTTGGTTTGGTACTTATTTAACAGTAGAATCTGAGTAGTTCAGTCGTGCTATTCTCAGAGAACCTACTCACAAAACCCCAGAGACGTCTGGAGTGGGTGGGCACAAACTCCGCCACAGCTGAGTAGTACGAAAATACTATTTATTGGGTGTTGGTTAATCAAGCTTGAAGGACATTTAGTTCCTAAATTGTGCATAACACCATATCTTAGTTCCTTTTGAACACTTTTTCCTCTAAAAATGTCCGACACCGAAACAGGGGACCAGAGAGTTGACCTGAATTTCTTGACAGGAGGAGAAGATCCTGAGGATGCAATACATGTTGCACCAAAATTCAGAAGGACAGTCACCATAAGGCTATTAGAAAATGGTTTAACAGCTACGGGTGGCATGGTAGTTTTCGTGATTGAGGCACACGAATCAAACAAAACAGAGGTGTTCTATTCATGGGTTACATTCCCAGCAGCAAATGCAATAACAAAAACATTTCACTACTACATAGCAGGAAATGCACCAAGTGAATATGCCCCGTTTGAGGACATAGAAATTCCACTCACTTACCAGGAAAATTTTTACTGGTTTAATGGCGCCCTACCCCACGTACGAGGAAGAGTAAGATTAGGCCCGCTCGGAGGAGACGGGGCCACATGGCCAATACTAGCGGCTTACACACCGCACTCTGACATTGGAACAATGCCACAGCCAGACTTACTCATACAACACAGAGATTTAATTAAAATCTACAGAAACCTGACACAATTCGTCATGAGCACTTTAACAATCCAACCTGCACCAGCTGCAGCAAATAGTACTCCAGTCCAGGGTACAGGAAATAAAATTACTCCACAAACATTACACGCGGTAATGGGCAAAATGCCAGCAAAACGCGAACAAATCCCATTCTGGATAGCTCAGAAAATAACTCAGCTTGAGGTGGTATTTCCGAATACTACCACCTATGATAAACACAGAATTCTAACAATCTGCTTGCCCATGGGGATCACACCACAAGTAGAGGACTGCACCTCTTGGGGTTCAGTCTTCGCTGCCATATATACCAGAACACATGGTATCCCGTCCTTAGCAGTAATACCTGATGTATAGAGACAGATACAAAATGAGTACGGAGCAGAACCTGCCCTTAACTTAGGGATGAAGTTACTAAATAACTTTGACCAGGTATCAGCCATAATACTAGCTAACATTAAGGGGGAAGCAGCTTCAGTGGCGATCCGCCAACGCCTAAGGGAGTTCAGTCCAGAGGATCATCAACACGAACTACCGAAAATAATTGAAACTGCATATGCAGAATTAGGCAGAGACAGTCTAGGTGGGAAAGCATTAAAACCACAACTAGTGGGCAGTCCTGAAAAGGACACTACAAAGCAGACACCTACTTCTTCTAAAAAGAAGTGGGAAAATAAAAAACAACAAAAGTCTAAAGACAGCAGATCTCAATCCAGATGTAGGTCTCCTCAACAGGAGCCCTCTGAAAGGAGGTATAACCTTAGGAATAGGGATAATATTAAAAAACCTGACAGGTAACTCCGTATTTGTAAAGCGCGAACTACTCACCCTTACGGGTCTCAAGGCGCTGGGGGCCGTCGTGGAAATTAAGTGAGCTATTGCCCAGAGTCACATGGTGCTGAGCTGAGCTGCCGCCGGAGCCGGGGCCGTGAACCGTGAGCCCTGTGCTCCGAAGTCAGCTGCCCTGGCCGCTGCACCACACCTCTCCACTGATACTGATACACGTTCCTCTCGTTCCTTTCAGGGTTCGTCAAGAAACTCCGAGAGGGAAGGACGATCAGAACACAGACAAGAGGAGCGTACAAAGTCCAGAGACACGCAACGCGCTGCGGACTACGCACCTAAAAAAGAAGATAAACAAAAACAGAAACCTCAGTTCAAAAAGAAGAAAGTAGCAGGTCTCAAGATCAGACATGCCCAGAATTCTGAGGACACAACTTCTGAACGGGGAATGGGCTCTGACGATGCTAGACAGCGCGGCAGAAGTAACGATAGCTCGTCAGAACCTGAAGGAATTTCTGGTGACAGCGGAGTTGAGTGAGTATATCACGGTGGAAACACCTGATACTCGGGTAAGCGTCCCACATAAGTTACATGAGATAACACTCCGGCTGGAGGGGGACAAGCCCAGAAAAATTAAAGGTCTCTTTTGGGAAAATCTGTCATCTGGGTATGACATCCTATTACAGAGCAAGACTGGCCACCAGCATTCGTCATGGAGTGCCCTAGGGGAGAAACTGTAATTTTTCCAGCCTTTTCCGACCTCGTTCCCATACATCTTAAACATGCATATGCGCAGGAGTGGGCGGTTGCCCAAGCTCCGGCATTGTATAAAAATCATGTTGGTTGGGATGAGGATTCAACCCACCACGTGATCCCGTTAAAAGTTTCCCCAAATGCTCAAAGGCAATACCCTATAAAGCAGGAAGCTAAAAAACAAGTCAGGGAGATCCTAGATCAACTTGAATACCAGGGGGTGATAGAAAATTGCACCTCACCAATGAACAATCCTTTGTTTCCCGTATCAAAACCTGATAACACATATCGTTTAGTTTTAGATTACCGACATTTAAACACTTGCATAAAGACATTTGCAGTTCAAAATGCACACAGTGCCACATTAATGAATAACATTGTGCGCAAAAAATACAAAACAACACTTGATATCTCAAATGGATTTTTCTGCCAAAATATAGTGCCTGAAAGCAGGTATCTGACCGCATTCAGTGCGTTAGGGTCCCAGCGACAATTTTGTCGACTAGCCCAAGGGTATAAAAATAGCCCCGGGGTATTTTCAGCAAGGGTAACGGAGTTACTCCAAAATTTGGATGAAGAAGCATTGTCCTATGTAGATTATATTTATCTGACGGACGATGACTTACCGAGGCACTTGACCAGGGTGAGCACCATTATTATGGGATTCGCCTCTGAGGGCTACAAATTTAACTTTAAAAAATCAAAGATTGCCCACCTCAGAGTCCTGTTTTTAGGATACGAGCTGTCAAGTGAGGGAAAAAGCCTGGCAGCTAACTTTTTAGAAAAGCGTGCGCTGCTCCAACCTCCAAAATCATTAAAGAATTTACAATCAATTCTGGGATTCCTAAATTTTGGTCGAACATACATTTTGGATTACGCAGAAAGAGTAAAACCTTTCTACGACTTAATAAAACCTGATTTTTCAATCAGACAATGGACACAGGAACATACAAATATCCTGCGTTCCCTACAGGAAGACATGATAGCTTCTAAACATTTACAGACACGCGTAAATGTACGCAACTTAGTGATCCGAGTAATAGCGGGTCAATGGGGGTACACTTATTTAACTTTTAATGAAGGTGAAACAGTACCAATCGCATACAAATCACACCTGTACACAAACGCAGAAATGCGTTTCACTTCAATAGAAAAAATCCTGACAGCAGTGCAGACCGCTGTAGCAAGAGAAAGAGCTCTGGCTCAGGGTAAACGCATAATTGTCGTGACCCCAGTACCAGCCTTAGAAGCTGTTACAAAAGCTAGCATTCCAAATGCGAAAGCCTTACATCCCAGATGGATACAATGGGCTAATTCTCTTACTGCAACGGATGTTGAATACAGATTTGATCCAAGTTTAAAAACACAGGCATTCCTGCAATACAAACAAGAATATCCTCTACCAAATGAAATTTTGCCTTTAGATCAGTATGACTACATTATTTACACTGACTGTTCTGCTCAACCGGCCATAGGGAGTAAGCAAGCTTACAGCGCAGCGTGTGCAATCGTTAAGGGTCGCATGTGTGATGGCAAGTTCCATCCAAGTTGTACTAAAACGCAATCTTTAGGAGATTGCACGGCTCAGTTGGCAGAACTAAAAGCACTTATACTGGCACTTATAAATACGGATCACGAATTCCCCACACTTATTGTGTGTGATTCCTTTTACTGTGTACAGTCGTACAATGAATATCTACATCATTGGGAACAAAACGGGTTCAAAGATGCAAAAGGTGGCACAATTAAGCATAAAATGAATGGGAACAGGTAGTGGAGTTGAGAAACGGACTACCAAGGGCGCACGTGATACATACACTGAGTCATCAGCGTGATGGCATTCACGTTGAAGGGAATTCATTGGCTGATGAAGCCGCAAAGGGGGCTGTACGCACAGCGTCCGTAGCTGTAATCACTCGTTCAAGAACGAGAATAGACGGCGAGATAATGGTAGCTGTCAATGCTTCGCGCAAAGGCAGCACAGCAGTACCTAAAAAATTTCCCCTACAAGTTAGATGCACAAAACATTCCATATGCTCAGATTCCTGGAGTGGGGGATAGAGAAATACCAAATATGGATCGTAGGTTAGGCTTAATTCTAATGGCACACGAGGGTTTGGGTTCTGCGCATACAGGCGTTACAGCGACTATTTCTCTACTGAAACAGCACTACTGGTGGCCAGGGTTAACAAAGCAGACTAAAGACTATGTCTTGAAATGCGACATCTGCCAGGAGATGAAAGGTTCCACCGTAACACGCCCGGCGCAGACACCATTACTGAAATCGGACAAACCTCTCGCATGTGTGTATTTGGACCACTGCGGACCCCTACAATCTGATGGGTCCAAGAAATACATTATGGTTGCAGTGGATTCCTGCTCTAGATTCCTATGGGTTTGGCCTCAGCGCTCGGCTGACGCTCGGACTGTTATAAAAGATTTGCGAGTCTTTATCGGCACATACGCAGTTGGCACGTTACATTCTGACCGTGGTCCGGCGTTTAGCTCTCGGGCTTACAAAGAGGCCATGGAAGGAATGGGCGTAGCATTGCGGTACTCCTCTCCGTACCATCCCAAGGGAAATTCTGTTGTGGAGAGGAAAAACCGAGACTTAAAGCAATCTTTAACAGCTAGGGTATTAGGCAAGGGCGGTAGATGGGTCGATCACCTTTATGGGACACAGCGCGCGATCAATAATCAGCCAAGAAGCTCTCTAGGGGGTGTCACTCCTTACCAGGTCCTATTTGGGACAAGAATGTGGGTACCTGATCTTGATTGTGAAGGCACAGTGGCGGATGAAAAACCATTTGATATCCATGATCGTTTGGCTGTTTTACAGGATCTAAATGAATCCAGAACACAACAAAGTAACGTGCTCCAGAAACAGGCCGCCACTGAGGAAGTCAAGGCAGTAACGGCAAGACCTGTCTGGATCCCAAAAGTCGGGGATCTGGTCAGAGAGAAGATTGCTGACAAGAAAGAATTTGGGCCATCCTACAGAAAGCCTGTACCGGTCCTAGCAATCCAAGGCACAAGAACTGTACTTCTGCCACCTCTTGCCGGAAAAAAGGAGAAAAGATTCATCTCAATTGACTTAATCAAACCACACTATGTGGCCGATACTAAACAGTAGGTCTCGTGGACTCCACAGTAGCAGACGCCCTCCTCTCGCTACAATCCAAGAAGTTCAAACAGAAAGACTCATCACGTTTGAAGAGCCACCTGTACGGAATGAAGGACTAAGCAACAATGCTATGGAACTCGTTCCACTTCAACAAGAAATTCATCTTCAAAATGAAAATCAACTTAGTAACCAAGTTGCAATCAGACCGACTACAGACATCTACGTCAACATGCCTCGTCAAGAGCAAAATCCAATTTCAACAAATCCCGATGCAATTCCAACAATTGATCGAACTGCTTCTGGCTATTTCATGAACTTTGATACGTTTTTCCTGGATCCAAGCGAACCGGAAACGACGCCAGCCAAAAAGCACTCCAACAGAAACTCAATGACTTTTTGAACTTTTTTAGAAAGACTTACCTGGTGTCACCTTGGATAGAACTATGGTATATCACTGGGATTTTATTTTTCATTTTCTGGCTAGGTTTAATAATAACTTTTAGTATGCTTATTAATGGACAATACCTCCAGCAAAGCTCTACAGCCCAAAGAGTCAATTTGATTTTAAAACCACACCAGTCTTCACATCGTGAACCAAGAGACTTGTCTTCAGTGAACATCACAGCAGTTCCTATACCGGACGGTATAGTATGGGACAAGATTGATTATGATGTATTTGGTCCGACTGAACTTTTAAAGCTTAAACATGTATTTAAAATTTCTTTAAGTGATATCATTATCTCCAGTACATTTTCTGATGATTGGGACACTGATACTGTGAACAATTTAATGTCTGATTTAGAAAAAACTTCCGCATTTACGAATAATGAAATGTTAGAAGGTACTTCAGATTATGATACATTGTACTGTTATCAGCAATATGGTCATCATTTCTTACACAAGTCTATAACACCTAGAAATGTATTTGAGTACCACCAGTGGGAACACTGCCCAACACCTCCAAAAGGTAGTTCGCAAGCATTTGCACAGAAATTCACATACTTCTCAGGGTTTAACACATCTGACCCAAAGTCATTTTATTATAAAGTAGCAAAAATTTCAGCTCAGAAAATTATGTTAACAAACACCAAACATATTTACTCTGCATCCTTTTTGAACCAGTTGTCAAAACAGGGTTTCGATCTATGGAAGGACACAATAGATTCAAAATCGATCTGGGGTTCTAGGGACTGGCAAATCCAGGGAATACAAGCACTTTTTAGAGCATGCCTCATTCCACAGCAGATAATATTTCTGAATGAAACTGTGCAACAGACATCCTGTCTTGGACTAGCCAAAAATAAGGAGCTGAACGCACCCGGGTTTCCAACACCATCACAGATGGGTGGCGGGCAGAATTCAACTACACAGGGGGTAGGATTAGATGACATTCTCCAGTACAACAGATCAGATCCTGATTGGACGAAATGGCTGATTTGGCCCATCTGAAAAAAGTCTGAAGCACACCTTAGTTTGCCAAAGATCTAATTTATAATCCATTTGTCATGTTTGGCGTGCATTCACTCTATTATGCGCTCCGTTCCAAATGCGCAATGGGTAAGAATTCATCACAAAGTTGAGACACGCGAAATTCGTGTCCCAAAAGAGTTGCACAGCTGGATACACATTTGTGAAACAATTTTACACGTACTCCATAGTGTTGCCAAAGTTCATCCAATTTTATTTCCATTTTTTAACCATTTAATCCGTCACGTCAAAGAGAGGAAGTTCAAATTTTTCACGCATTTAAATTACACAGGAATTGCCCATCCAGGCCTATTCACAGGCACGTAAGTGAACTCCATCCTCCAATACATATTAATTCACCCAATGATTTTCGGTCAAATTTCGACCTTCTTCAGGGGTATCTACAATGATTAAAAAATATGCATCAATCACACACAATTTGAATGCAATTAAAATTAATAATAACCCCATATCCTATGTGCATAACATTTCAAAAATAAACATACATATCCTAAACCATAGTGCTTGCTGTTTAACTTTTCCTCCAATCAATCCCCACTTTGTGCACCCAAAATCAACTTCCCCAAACAGATAAACGAAATTAAAAAACAAAACTAAATGACCGTGAAACCACTCTTACTCTACTCCGAGCCACTGGTGATTAACCCCTCAGTTATGTCATCCATCTAAGATCTCTCCCCATTGTCCCTGTTTATTCTCGTGGTCATTCAGCACTTAGTACAGCTGCTATTCAGTTCAAACATCATTGTAAAACCACCCTTGTGAACTCGTGTCTGTTGTTTTTAAACCAAATGAGTCCCCTCCGTTGTGCTGTTTATCTAAGTCTCTCCCCATCGCCCCAGTTTGTACTTTTAATTGTTCAGCAGTTGTTTACAACCGGAAAAATAATTAGCTCAAACAATGTTGTAAAACACGCAATCTACCTCGTAACTGTTTATAAACCATGCGTCCATCTGAATCTCTCCCGAAACCCCAGTATGTACCTTTAATCTTTTAACGATTCTTTGCCATCAGAAAACCACTCTGCTCAAATCACTCGGCTCAACCTCCGTTATGCAACCACCCCAGCTGACTCGTATCGGATTTTTAAACCCCACGTGTCTCCGCCTATTTTCACTGCTATGACGTTGTTCCCTATGCCCACCCACCACAAGTTTTTTGTATGATACCACTACTCCCCTTAATTAAGTCCTAAATACTAATACCTACGTGAAGATGTCTTGATCATAATGCTAAATAAAGTGCAATATAAACTAAGCCTTCCACCACATAAATTTATACAGTCCCCAAGAAAAAAACATTTGTGATGGTATGATTTAACAATCCCCAAGATAAACATATGTGATGGTGTGATTTAACACTGCTAGTTCCAATAACATTTTTTTATCATCAGTAATGCTTATATTTTTGAGAGTCTTTGAACGTGACATTGACCATCCTTCATTTAAATCATGTTTTGTGCTTTAGGGTGCTTTCAGGGTCGGAACGGCTTTAATACGATACATCTGAAAAAAGTCTGAAGCACACCTTGGTTTGCCAAAGATCTAATTTATAATCCATTTGTCATGTTTGGCGTGCATTCACTCTATTATGCGCTCCGTTCCAAATGCGCAATGGGTAAGAATTCATCACAAAGTTGAGACACGCGAAATTCGTGTCCCAAAAGAGTTGCACAGCTGGATACACATTTGTGAAACAATTTTACACGTACTCCATAGTGTTGCCAAAGTTCATCCAATTTTATTTCCATTTTTTAACCATTTAATCCGTCACGTCAAAGAGAGGAAGTTCAAATTTTTCACGCATTTAAATTACACAGGAATTGCCCATTCAGGCCTATTCACAGGCACGTAAGTGAACTCCATCCTCCAATACATATTAATTCACCCAATGCATTTCGGTCAAATTTCGACCTTCTTCATGGGTATCTACAATGATTAAAAAATATGCATCAATCACACACAATTTGAATGCAATTAAAATTAATAATAACCCCGTATCCTATGTGTATAACATTTCAAAAATAAACATACATATCCTAAACCATAGTGCTTGCTGTTTAACTTTTCCTCCAATCAATCCCCACTTTGTGCACCCAAAATCAACTTCCCCAAACAGACAAACGAAATTAAAAAACGAAACTAAATGACCGTGAAACCACTCTTACTCTACTCCGAGCCACTGGTGATTAACCCCTCAGTTATGTCATCCATCTAAGATCTCTCCCCATTGTCCCTGTTTATTCTCGTGGTCATTCAGCACTTAGTACAGCCGCTATTCAGTTCAAACATCATTGTAAAACCACCCTCGTGAACTCGTGTCTGTTGTTTTTAAACCAAATGAGTCCCCTTGGTTGTGCCGTTTATCTAAGTCTCTCCACATCGCCCCAGTTTGTACTTTTAATTGTTCAGGAGTTGTTTACAACCGGAAAAATAATTAGCTCAAACAATGTTGTAAAACACGCAATCTACCTCGTAACTGTTTATAAACCATGCGTCCATCTGAATCTCTCCCGAAACCCCAGTTTGTACCTTTAATCTTTTAACGATTCTTTGCCATCAGAAAACCACTCTGCTTAACTCACTCGGCTCAACCTCCGTTATGCAACCACCCCAGCTGACTCGTATCGGATTTTTAAACCCCACGTGTCTCCGCCTATTTTCACTGCTATGACGTTGTTCCCTAGGCCCACCCACCACAAGTTTTTTGTATGATACCACTACTCCCCTTAATTAAGTCCTAAATACTAATACCTACGTGAAGATGTCTTGATCATAATGCTAAATAAAGTGCAATATAAACTAAGCCTTACACCACATAAATTTATACAGTCCCCAAGAAAAAAACATTTGTGATGGTATGATTTAACAATCCCCAAGATAAACATATGTGATGGTGTGATTTAACACTGCTAGTTCCAATAACATTTTTTTATCATCAGTAATGCTTATATTTTTGAGAGTCTTTGAACGTGACATTGACCATCCTTCATTTAAATCATGTTTTGTGCTTTAGGGTGCTTTCAGGGTCGGAACGGCTTTAATACGATACATCTGAAAAAAGTCTGAAGCACACCTTGGTTTGCCAAACCTCTAATTTATAATCCATTTGTCATGTTTGGCGTGCATTCACTCTATTATGCGCTCCGTTCCAAATGCGCAATGGGTAAGAATTCATCACAAAGTTGAGACACGCGAAATTCGTGTCCCAAAAGAGTTGCACAGCTGGATACACATTTGTGAAACAATTTTACACGTACTCCATAGTGTTGCCAAAGTTCATCCAATTTTATTTCCATTTTTTAACCATTTAATCCGTCACGTCAAAGAGAGGAAGTTCAAATTTTTCACGCATTTAAATTACACAGGAATTGCCCATCCAGGCCTATTCACAGGCACGTAAGTGAACTCCATCCTCCAATACATATTAATTCACCCAATGCATTTTGGTCAAATTTCGACCTTCTTCATGGGTATCTACAATGATTAAAAATATGCATCAATCACACACAATTTGAATGCAATTAAAATTAATAATAACCCCGTATCCTATGTGTATAACATTTCAAAAATAAACATACATATCCTAAACCATAGTGCTTGCTGTTTAACTTTTCCTCCAATCAATCCCCACTTTGTGCACCCAAAATCAACTTCCCCAAACAGACAAACAAAATTAAAAAACGAAACTAAATAACCGTGAAACCACTCTTACTCTACTCCGAGCCACTGGTGATTAACCCCTCAGTTATGTCATCCATCTAAGATCTCTCCCCATTGTCCCTGTTTATTCTCGTGGTCATTCAGCACTTAGTACAGCCGCTATTCAGTTCAAACATCATTGTAAAACCACCCTCGTGAACTCGTGTCTGTTGTTTTTAAACCAAATGAGTCCCCTCGGTTGTGCCGTTTATCTAAGTCTCTCCCCATCGCCCCAGTTTGTACTTTTAATTGTTCAGGAGTTGTTTACAACCGGAAAAATAATTAGCTCAAACAATGTTGTAAAACACGCAATCTACCTCGTAACTGTTTATAAACCATGCGTCCATCTGAATCTCTCCCGAAACCCCAGTTTGTACCTTTAATCTTTTAACGATTCTTTGCCATCAGAAAACCACTCTGCTCAACTCACTCGGCTCAACCTCCGTTATGCAACCACTCCAGCTGACTCGTATCGGATTTTTAAACCCCACGTGTCTCCGCCTATTTTCACTGCTATGACGTTGTTCCCTAGGCCCACCCACCACAAGTTTTTTGTATGATACCACTACTCCCCTTAATTAAGTCCTAAATACTAATACCTACGTGAAGATGTCTTGATCATAATGCTAAATAAAGTGCAATATAAACTAAGCCTTCCACCACGTAAATTTATACAGTCCCCAAGAAAAAAACATTTGTGATGGTATGATTTAACAATCCCCAAGATAAACATATGTGATGGTGTGATTTAACACTGCTAGTTCCAATAACATTTTTTATCATCAGTAATGCTTATATTTTTGAGAGTCTTTGAACGTGACATTGACCATCCTTCATTTAAATCATGTTTTGTGCTTTAGGGTGCTTTCAGGGTCGGAACGGCTTTAATACGATACATCTGAAAAAAGTCTGAAGCACACCTTGGTTTGCCAAAGATCTAATTTATAATCCATTTGTCATGTTTGGCGTGCATTCACTCTATTATGCGCTCCGTTCCAAATGCGCAATGGGTAAGAATTCATCACAAAGTTGAGACACGCGAAATTCGTGTCCCAAAAGAGTTGCACAGCTGGATACACATTTGTGAAACAGTTTTACACGTACTCCATAGTGTTGCCAAAGTTCATTGTAGATACCCCTGAAGAAGGTCGAAATTTGACCAAAATGCATTGGGTGAATTAATATGTATTGGAGGATGGAGTTCACTTACGTGCCTGTGAATAGGCCTGGAAGGGCAATTCCTGTGTAATTTAAATGCGTGAAAAATTTGAACTTCCTCTCTTTGACGTGACGGATTAAATGGTTAAAAAATGGAAATAAAATTGGATGAACTTTGGCAACACTATGGAGTACGTGTAAAATTGTTTCACAAATGTGTATCCAGCTGTGCAACTCTTTTGGGACACGAATTTCGCGTGTCTCAACTTTGTGATGATTTGGCCCATCGACACGAACACATGTCAACAGAGATTTATGAATACAACCGAAGGGTTTAGTATCCATAGGCCAGACCCACGCTATGTACAGAGACATCACCCGGGGGTAGTGACATCCTATAGTGTTGGGAAGTTGTGCCTTGATTGGCTAGAGACCTCAACACTCACAGAAGTAAAACATCACTTGACCTTACTCACACCTGATGTGGATGTTAGGGGCTTCTTATTAGGCCCAAGGAAAACACGTCAGAAACGTTTCATATATGTAGGCCTTTATGCCTATTATAATGAAAACTGGAAAATATCCCAACAAGAGGCCGCAGAAAGTATACGGGAGATAGACCGTATTAACTTAGAAAAGGCATTAGCTGTAGTGGATAATGGGTTAACTACTTTGACCTCCAGGATTTACTTCTTAGGCAACATTGTGTCTTCGGCAATCGACATATTAGAACACGATCTGGCTTTGTTACAACACGGGCAATCTCAGCTACGTTCTATTATGATGTTAAGCTGGACGCTGCAATCTTTGCGTGCAGGCTATGTGCCCTGGCGTTTTATAAACACCACGTCTCTGTTTTCCGAATACAATCTAACTGATAAACAGACAGAAATGGCACAAAGGGGAGCCAAATATACAATGTTGCGTATTGAGAAACTGGAAAGGCTACCTTTCACTGTAGCCGAATCACCATCAACAGAATGGCTAATTCATGGCCAAATCACTCTGCCGGTCACTACGTTCCAGTTTCATTATTGCCTTGAGCAGAGGCAGGCAGGCAAATATGAGAAAATGGGTAAGGGATACATCAAGGAAACTTGGGAGTTACCATATAGATACCGATGCCGGAATGGGGATCGAGAAGTGTATCTGAGTGGTACAAACTGCAAGAACGCTTTAAGCGGTTCTCTCATGTGTCAGGATGTTTCTCTGCACGGAGCCTGTAGCGGTTCAGTAGCGAACTTATCTTGTCACATGTCAGGGACCCCAGCGGCCTTGATCACGCCGGTTTTCCGGCTGCTCTCGAATGGGAGTTACTTAATGTTATATGATCAAGGTTGCTGTGGGATGCTTCCGGGCGTCGCCTATCTGGTCACTGTTAACTCCAGGGTTACTTGCTGTATGCAAGTATTGTTTCCACCACTGAACACAGTCAGGAAGGCGCCGCTATGGCCTTCACTGAATGTTTCTTTCATACAATTTGATACTCTGAGCAGATTGAAAGCCATGCTTTTACAGCAACCCGTGCCCTTAACCTCCGCTCGAGAAACCTATGAACTTCAAGTTGCAAGGACCTCGACTGAGATACAAGCGCTTATACGTACAAACTGCCCCTTTCATTTCGTAGAAATGGTGGGACGTATCTTCAATATGTCTGATACGAGCGGTATTGTACACCTATTTAAGACCATAGGGTCAGGACTGTTAAGCACCTTTCAGACAGTCCTCGGAGTAATCCCAAATTTTATACACTCCGTATTGGGAAGCGTATTTGGAGGATTCCCGCTTATCCTATTGCTGGTTGCAGGGGTCCTATTCATAATACTACTGCTACGCAATGGACGGCCCAATTCCCGAGGGAATGGCGAACACGCTCCTGGAGCGGACATACCGTGAACGCATGGTACAACTTCTGGGCATTCCTTGCCTGCGAGAACTCAATGCCTCCTGGTTTCTATCGTTTAGACCAGTCTGGGTAGACTGCATCTTACCTGTTCTTCGATGCCTGATCTGCGGAGAAGAATGCATGTTGGATCTTTGTCTAACTTTTCCATCAGATGCGCCTCCGGACACGGATGCAATGCTGGACCCCATAAAGGCCCACGCTCTGCGTTGTCTTCAGCGGCTTCCGATTCTGATGAATGCATTCCTGGAGAATCCACAGGTGCCGTTTGCTCCTGCTGGGTTAGGTGACTCCTCCACAGGTACCCAGGTTACAACTGCCGAACAAGCTGCCGCAGCACCGACTGTTGGCAGTACTACATTCCATCTATGTGCGATTGACGTTCTCTGTGAGGCGTTGGATTTGTCGTCTGCAGCAGCTAACATCGATAATATTGTGCTTCCCAGCCAGGACGCTTAATCTTGAATTGGCTCATCGTGTCCTGGGAAAGAATTCGGCTTCTTCACTTGTTTCAAAACAAACTAGCAAAATTGGAACATTTCCTAAATTGACACTTTCGCTTGAGAAAAGCATGGCCTTCCTCCGCTTTGAGTGAGGCAACTTATATGGAGAAATAAAATGGACATTCTTTTAGTGCCAATTAGAAATAGCTGAATTATTAACAATTTAGGCAGAAGATTTTGACAATTTTAAAACCATGTTTTACTTGCTTTTAAAAAAAGTTTTAAATTGTCCAGATTTTAAGTACGGTCATTGTTATCCAGTTCGGAAGAGGAGTGGGTGTTATGTCCCGTATAGAGGCCCTAATGTAGACCCGTTCGTACATGCCCTAAAATGGACGTATTCATATTTGCCCATATATGGTCATATTCGTACTTGCCCTATTATGGTCATAGCCGCATATGCCCAATTATGGTCATAACTGTACATGTCCTATTATAGTCATGATTCCTTAAATAGGCATGATCTTTCACCTACATTGGTCCTTGCTAGTACACAACATGCTCTGAGGGCTGAACGTTATCTATCCTGTGGTTTTGAATACAGCAGGGTTTTTCCCAAACACAGGCCCACACTGTACTCATCAATTATGCATGGCCCTCTAGGAGTACACCACCTGCATAATATGTATGTACAAAGTTCACCCCTGACGTATTCCTCATGTCTAACGACAGACCAATACAATCCATACTGAGGACCGAGACTCTTTAGGGTATAAATACACCACATCTTGCCCCGGTAAGACAGAGGGAACCGAGACTTCCATGCTGACACACTGACCAGAGACGCTGAGGCTCCTGCATGCAGTCGCTCCAGCTGACAGCGGTCTGACACAGCCTTGACGGGGTGTCCAACTCGAGACCAGGACGGTGTCCCACACTCTCTCTATTAAGGTATGGGGGTTCGACTAAATCCTAGAAGGATTATTGGCTCTTAGGCTTTTAGACCTACACATATGCTAGGTACACTCAGGTACATCTAGTTAGGCATCGTAGGAGTACGCGCACTTGCATAATGCTTTTATATTCATGTATGTATTCATGATTATTGCAATATGGTAGAACTGTTCTATCCCTTTGCTTTTATCGTACTGCTGATAATATATCTCTGCTAATGTCTGCTGGTTGCCGCAGCACATATATTTTACACTAGAATAACAACTGTTCAATAAATACTTATTGAAACACCCGACTGTTTATTCTGTGTAACTCTCTGAGACAAACCGAATAAGTAAGCACGAGTGACTGAGTGAAAGGTAGTACATTGTTTCCACGATTCTGAGGAATTTGGGTTGTCATGGTCTAAGGTTGCTAGAAACTAATCTCTCCCCGATAAGAGGAGATTCTAGTTGCACTGTGAGCTAGCTAATGCAAACCAGGCTAACATATACGGTGGGGGTGCTCATAGTCAGTCTACCACCAAGCCCACAGTATATGTTATCCAAACGCGCAGGTCCTGCAGGGGTACTATAGGAACTACACGACAGATCCCCTGAATCTTCCCAACCCTTTCCTTAGGGTACTTAAGGGCTTACCTGGGTGTAGGTCCCTAGATTCGTAGTGGACAAGATTCAGAACTGAAACCACTGCACTTCGACCGTCTGGGCACTCTGGACTTCGCTGGACTTTGTTTGGGCCTGACTTCGTCTGCCTCTCAGTCTGCTGCCTCGTCTGTGCCTGTGCACCATACAGGATCCACGTAGGGCCTGTGGAGCATCCAAGACACCTGAAGATAATCTCCCTTGGAGTGAAGGAGTCACTCCCCTGCATTTGCAGGCACCGCAACACTGCTGACCGGTCTGATGATACCGAGCTCCTATGCACTCCGAAGGGTTCAACAACACAGGAGGTGGGTTTCTATGTCCCTCGAGGCCCTGAGCTGCCCTCTCACCCAGTTTGAGGTCAGAATCCCTTGTGGGGGCTGCAATACCCAAAACCCTGTGCACCGCGTACTTTTGCAAGTGCAAATGCTTGTTGGCAATTCTGCAGCAAGTACATTGCGTTCGAAGTAGCCCCAACCTCTGGCAACTTCTCCTGCAAAGATCTTCAACCACATCGCACCGTGTGCTCTGTGGCCTGTTGTTTTGTAAAGCTGCCCGAGGTCCTCCTGCGACTCCAGTGTCTTCGACCTGTGGGTCCTGTGGAGGGTCAACTACATCTTCTTTGGGCTCCCCTGATTGCTCTGGGCTTGCCCTGACTCCCCTGCTTGTGGTGAGTCTCCTGGACCTTGCTGGTTCTCTTCCTGGAACTTCTTGAATTCCTGCGTGGGTTGCTTTTGCCAAGGCTTGTTGGTGCTCCCGCCGGACACTGACCCCTCAGCACTCGATATCCTTCGTGGGACAGCTCGTAATCTCATCCTGGTCACCCTCAGGGTCGCCTGGTCCCCACAGCTGCAGAGTCAAGGTCATCGACAACTATCCTGAAGCACCCGACATCGGTGGGCATTCGTCTACCGAGCCCCTGGTCACTCTCAAGTGACCCAGACTCTGTCCCTTTGCTTTCAGGTACTCTTCATCAAGAATCCACATTTGGATTCCCACTGACACTTTCTCCTCTTCCAGCAGCGGCACTTTCCTGAAGTCCTCCATTGGGTTCGACTGTGGTTTTCCGACGCCACTTCACACCTATGCACCCGGCTTCCCTGGGATAGATAACTTGGGTACCACGGTATCCACAGGTGGGGTGGCTCTCCAACCTTCTGTCTTCCGCTGGGTTTCTTCAGGGTCCACTGGGAAGGGTCCTGAATCTTTAGAAATCCAACCGCGACTTGCAGATAGACTTGTATGGAGCACGCGGTCGTGTACTCAGACTGCACACGCTCTCCGTGGGGTCCCTATCTACTCACCTTTGGTGGTTCCTTGGTGTCCCAGCAATTCTATGTCCTCTCGACATTGTTCTGATTCGAGTTGTCGTTCTTATACCACTTTTTTAGTATATGGTTCGGTCCCCCCTGGGGCCCGCTGTGTATTAGTGCAATTTACTGTGATTTCTTTGCTATAGTATTGTGTGCTTTGTGTATATCTCTGTGTGGGAGATACTGGAACACACTAGAGAGTATTATATAACAAATACATATTTTTATAAATACCTTGTGTGGTTCTCTTTCATTTAATCTATACTATAAGATTGCATTCTGGTAAAACAAGCTGCTTTACACTCCTTCAAGACTAAGCCTGAAGGCTGCTCTCCAGAGCTATTACTTGGATAGCTTTCTAAGGTTGTCTGAGACCTCTTAAATCACCATAAGGGTTGTCTGGACTGGTGCAAGGTACCCACTTACATTAGTGGACATCATATACCAGGCCAGCTTCTCACAGGTATCCTTAGTAAACCTGACATAATGGGTTCGCCCTTTCAAAGAAAATATTGAAATAATGTAGAAAAAATGGTGCCCTTCTCAGCACATTCTACCTAAAAAGTTCACTTAAAAAGCGAGAGAATCTACTTGCAAGGAGCAAGATAGGAAAATGTAATGGTTCAAAGGCATAACCATCTCAAGCAGTAGACAGCAGAGCTAGTCCAATGTTATAGGCTCAAGTTACAGAGATCTTACAGGTTCAAGAGACAAACAGATAACTCCATGTTACAGGCTAAGGCCTCAATCATCGGTAATGATAATGTCATAAAAGGATTTTATCATCATAAAACCATTTACACCCACCAGGAATCCCTGTGTGGATTTCTAGTAGGCATAAAATGGTCATTTACTTTAGAAAACTTGTGCCCAAGACTGTCATTTTATTGAAAAAACATCTTTTTTCAGGAATAAAACATTTATATTATAGAAAATAAATATTTGATTCTCAAACATAAGCGTATCTTTTTTATCATATACTCACATGAACTCCCACTTCAATTGATAATATTGTGCCTTACCTCTCCACATGCCTATGTATTACCATCACATGCCACAAATGATAGGGATTTCTACCATTATACCAGAGATGGCCACAATTAAGTAAGATATGTCCCCAATATACTGAGGATGGGCACAACTAAATAAAGGTCACCTGTAAGAAATCGGGTTATTTGTTGAGGGGGTGGAAGCCCCACTCAGGCAACACCCAAAATCTTTGTCAGGGTGAACTACAAAAATCACTAAATTAACCCGCGTTTAACCCTTTAGTAGCTCGGCACAGAGCACTGAAGCTTAACTTGGAGGCAAAGTGTAAAGTATTTATGGAACAGATAAACAGCAACAAAGTGAAAATAAATCACACAAGAAAAATCCCAAACTAATTTAGAAGAAAAGAGCTCATTTTAATGAATAAAAGGATACCAGAACAACAAAAATCCAATTAGTAGAACCGGAGATATTCAATTTTAACGTTTTAAGTAGATATAGCACCTAAAATACACAGAGCGCCACTCGTGGTCATCTGGTCATGCTGGACAGGGGAAAGTCACAAGTTCAGGCCAACGTGATGGAGCGCAGGAAGATACAAGGGCTAGGTTAGGTGGTCCTGCTGAAAAGGTTACCTACTCAAATTTCGGCCCAAAGAGTTCAGTTTGCGGTGGCGGAGACTGTAAGGAGCAGGTAGAGCATTGCGGGGGTCGTCGCTGTAGTGTGAAAAACAGGCTAGCCGTCATGGCGAAGATCCAAACGGGCGTCGTGGATGGTCGTTGCTGGGGCTTTGTGTTGGAAGTCACTGCAGGCTATCGTTGCTGTAGCGCGAAGTGGTGATCTTGCGTTGCCGGTCGTCGCTCGAGGTTGCTGTAGCAAGAAGAAGCGAGTTCCCTGGAGTTTCACAGAGTGCACTCTGATGTCAGCCAAGGGTCCAGGACCTTGGGGGGGGGGCACCACTTGGGGATCAGAGACTCACTCTAACAGAGGCCAGCAGAGTTCAGGCAGGTCCAGTAGCAGGTCCAAACAGTCCAGTTCAGCTGGTCAGCTGGGCAGTTGCAGGGAGGCCTCTGGAGCTTGTGATGTCCCTGTAGCTCAGAACAGATCAGCCTCCTGACACTTGGAGTCACTCTGCCTGGGATGAAAGGAGCAGGTCCAGTCTTCCTTATCAGTGAGAATGTCAGGCCTCAAGCAGCAGGGCAGTCCTTCTACTGTAGTATCCAGAGGTCCAAGAGTGTACTGATGAATGGGTCTGAGGGTCTTATGTTATACCTAGTGCTAGCTTTGAAGTGAAAGAAACTTTTGGACTTTTTCCCTCACAGATAGTTCCGAAATTTCCTTCCTCCCTGCCCAGGTCCTAGGATGTCTGAGGTGACAAAAGCGTAGTGTGAAGTCCTTTGTGAGTGTGCTGAGGCAGCTCTTTTGAAATGTAAGTTGGGCAGGGAACTGCTCTACCCCTCTCCTTCTGGATGGATAGCCCATCCTGCCAACACCTACCCTCCCCTGTCTCACTGTCTGGGAGGAATACACAAAGGCCAACTGCCACTCTAATCACAGTCATGTGACCCAGGACACAAGATACAGGCACTGAATATTTAGGACAAGAGAATGCCAACTTTCTAAAAGTGGCATTTTCAGAACTGTGACTCAAAATTTGACTTTACTATTAAAGACGATTTGGGCTGTCTAGGGCCTATCTTAGGAGTGGCATTTGTATTAAAAAGTGAGTTTTAGGCCTGGGAAAAGGTTTATTTTCCTTGGTCCAATTGGCAATTTGAAACTGCACACAGGCTGCAATGGCAGGCCTGAGACATGTTTTAAAAGGACTACTTAAGTGGGTGGCACAATAAGTGATGCGGGCCCACTAGTAGCATTTAATTTGAAGGTCCTGGGTATATGGTATACCACTTTACTAGGGACTTATAAGTAAATTAGGGGAAAGGATGTAGCCTTACGGCTAGAGCGGTCGACCTCAAAGCTGGGGAACTGGGTTTGAGTCTCGGCAGGGACGCTCAACATCCTGTGATTCTGGGCAAATCACTAAATCTCCCCACGCCTAACAAAAAAATGAATGTGTCCATCTGTAACGAAACTGGTGCTCATGTAAAGCACTCTGATACTCGATATCTTCGGGTCGAGTTCACGCTATATAAAACTCTAAAAAAGAACAACAAATTAAATATGCCAATCAGGTGTAAGTCCATTTACCATGTCTTAGGGAGAGAGCACAAGCACTTTAGCACTGGTAGCAGTGGTAAAGTGTACAGAGTCCTAATGCCAACAAACATAAAACTCAGAAAACAAATGAGGTGAAGACAAATGTTTTGGGGGTGACCCTGCAGAGAGGGCCAAATTCGTCAGCCACATTGTGTCTTCCTGCAAGAAGTGGGATTTTGTTACTTATGTATCTAGGTTAAAACAGGAAATGCTGGTGTGTTTGAACACGCTTAACCAGGAATGGAGAATGTTGTTCTACTCACCATGCCTACTCTTTACCTGAGATGGGGATAGGTCCCTCTGCTTTGTGCCCTCAATGAAGACATTGCAGCAAATGATAAAGTTAGCTGTTAAGGCAGCTTTTAGACCCAGAGAGACCCTCCTCTTCACCGCCTAAAGTGCCCAGGCTGGTCAGTGATGATAATGCTGGGACCCTGATGAGGAGGATATCAAGGGTGCTTTATCCAAGTTGCAGTATAAAGATCTCTTCCTGGATAGTAATGCCCTTTCTTTTTGTAGGTGGAACGCTGCTCGAGGTTTGGACCTTCCGTGCCTCTGTTTGTAACAATTTTGAAGAAAGTGAGTGCGTCCTCCTGTGTAATTTAAATTATTTTCTTAGTCCATGTGCAATTGTTGTTATTCTAGAAAGAAAGTGAGTGCCGCTTCTTCTGTATTGTATCTTATTTTATTCTTTATAACAGGTCTCCATCATGTCTAACATTCATATTGAATTTCACAGGTTGGCAATTGGAAGGAACTATCTGCAGGTAAGGAAGCTCTCCTTCATTTTCCCCTTCTTATAACATCTCAGGCAGTTTGGATTCAGACAGACAACCAGGTTGTCAGGTCTTATATAAATAGTTGGGGTGGGGGGGACTACTCTGACCTAGCTCTCCTTTCCTTGAAAATCTACCTCTGGGCAGAAAAGATCTCCTGTCACTATCGGCAGTGTATCTTGCAGGGAAGGAGAATGGGCCTGTGGACTTACTGAGTCACCAGTTCTTGCACCCAGTTTCTCTTTGCATGTGCCAAAATCTGCTCCTTCAGATTTTCAAAAGATTCGGCCATCCATGGCTCAACCTCTGTACTATGGAATAGATTGCTCTTCTTCCTTGCTTCTGCTCTCTAGTTCCATCTAGGAGGGGGTGGGCGATAGATGTACTTTCAATCCTGGGGCCAGGGAGTCTTCTTCATTGGTTTCCTCCTTTCCAGTTATTTTTAGGAATAGTA
This sequence comes from Calotriton arnoldi, assembly GCA_963921515.1. Taxonomy (NCBI): domain Eukaryota; kingdom Metazoa; phylum Chordata; class Amphibia; order Caudata; family Salamandridae; genus Calotriton; species Calotriton arnoldi. The sequence continues at coordinate 1,624,471 of CAWUFW010000604.1, read as the reverse complement.
AAAAGGAGCCCATTCTTCATTTTTCAGTGCCAACAGTCTCATCACCGCGAGCAGCAGGGGACTCCAACCCCCATACTCCAACGCAGCAGGAGCCGCCTACGAGCCGCCCACAAACAATCAGAAGCGCCAGGAGGCGCTTAAAAGCGGGAGAGGGCTCCCGCAGTGCGGGACGCGCGGGCGTGCCCGGGCCAAGGGCGGGCCCATCTGCGCCCGTCCGAGACCGGAGGAGGCCGGGCTGGGCCCTCCCTCTTGGCTGCTGTGGATTATAAGATATCCTGCACTGGGTGAGTGCTCTCCGAGGAGAGGTTTCCCACAATTACTATATTTGATCATTTTGATTTCATATACCCTCACCCGGGAGGTTTGTTCATTTGACTGTCCCTGGTTATTTTTAAAAAGTAAGGCCTTTTGGGGGACAATAAATTTTGCCGCAAAAACAACATACTTCGCCCCGTTTTAAATTACCGAATGACTTGTATTGGAGGGGCCCTGCATTTTGGATACCTTCCCCATACAGTTAAAGTGATTATTGCTTTTTGAGACTCTGGGAAACGGATCCAATTTCGTATTGGTGCATAAAGACATTATTTATTGAATTGGAGTCGCTGTATAAAGTTACTTGTACTTTTACTGTGACCTCCTTTTTGACTCTCTTATCCGGATCAAGGACACAAAGTGTTTTATTGCTTATATAGATTTTTGCCTAAGGACAACAGTGAGAATTGTTGGGTGACCTTTTTGGTGATAACTAGTAGTTGGGCAGCGGCACCTCTATTGGAAATGGGTAAAAGAAAGCAAATGGAAGTACCCCAGGGGAAATCACGACCAAAAACAACTAATGCTATTACTAAATATTTAACAAATGCGGTGGGCCTGATCGATAGTGAAAAAAGTAACGTAGAGGAAAGGCTTGCAGCCACCAAACAGATTGTAAGTAGAGCATCCCATAAAGAGAAAACATATGTGGAGGAGGCAATCTGTTCCGAGGCTCTTGGAAAAGGGAACACCGGGGAAAATTCCCCTCAACGCTCGAAACAACCCTGTGTATCTACTAAATCTTTAGAGATAGATGAATTATCTACCTCACAAGATATAAGCCCCCCCCCACCACCCCCACTAAGAAAAGTAAACAACCTGGGGCCACAAGCATGGTATCTCCAACAAACCACAAGACAGGTTATGGCGCCAGGGGGAGAACAACCTCCAAGAAAAAAAAAGCGGCAAAAGAAATAAATGATAATGGAAACCTAGAGGGTTTCCTAAATAAGCTGTATGCCAAATTGGAGGGGGGAGATAATAACCAATGTACAACACTTGGAAAAACCGCGCCCTAAGGAAACATTATATACAGTTTAAGCTGTCCCCCGGCACCTCCAGTGCAAAGAACAGAGCCAACATTACATAGGGAGGGTATGCATAGGTACCAAAGCCCAAAACCACTAAGAGTAAGGAATCACACTACAGGGACTTTACACCTTCCCCCTGAGGTTACACCATATATTGTTATCTTGAAAGGAGCCCCTCAATTATCCCCTCAAACTAAAGAATCCTGGACCGAATTAAGAAATAAAGTGGTGCATTGGATGGCGATTATAACCTGAATATTAGCCTCCTCTGCAAGGAAATTTTAATGGTGAGACGTGTGAATTGGGTGGGACCTACAGAAAAGAAGTGTATTGGAGATTGTATTGTTATTAATTTTCGACACCCTGAGACGGCAAGCTTTACACTTAAGAAGATTCAATTTAAACAACAGTATATGACCGACTGGGAAGATCGCGTGGCTGCTGTCGCTTTAGGATTTTTCTACAAGCCCCCCTTTCTATTTGCTGACCCACCCAATCACATAAGAGCAAACCCGATACATACATGTAGTCCGGGATCCATAGTATCCTGTTTTAATCGCTATGCCCCACTTTCCAGCTTAGCCGATCAGGATTGACACAGTGATCAAGGGGAGATAAAAGTAAATCCCAGGGTAAAAAGTCCCCAGGAGTATATTGTTGATGAACAATTAATAAAGCCCACCAAAGAAATCACCCAAATAAAGTTTAGATCATGGAATATAGCTGGGATCAAAAAGAAGCTAAATGATAAAGAATGGTTAGATAGCATAAAACTACTTCAATTAATGTGTCTCCAGGAGACCTGATTTACCCAGGAGCCGTATATTGACGATTTCGTCTCTGTCTCGACCCCAGCTATACCATCAGTTTCTGGGCGAGCAAAGGGAGGTCTGGCAACTTTTATTTCCACTACAGCACCAATAAAACTTAGAAAGGTGTATAATGGTTCCCCTTATTTTCAATTGGTCCACTTGGTAATGGGGAAAAATCAACCCTTTATTGTAGTGAATTTTTATAATAACATCTTTAATGCTACTCGTTTCAAGGTTGTGAATGAGCTGGATAGAGTACTGGCTAACTTTATAAAGGGGTGGATCCCGCATATACATGTATCTGGGTTGGAGATTTTAATATCAGCAAATGTATTTTCTGAGGAACGAATGCTTGTGGCTTTACTGATATAACAGGGACTAATCTACAATATTTCCCACATGACAGCTATGGGGAAAAGTTAAATGAACTCCTATGCGAATATAGCCTAGAAGTTTTAGTACCAAGAGGAAAAGAGGGAGAAACAACAAATTTAACCTTCCAAGGTAGTGGAAAGTCAACATGTATTGATCACATTAGAGTGTCCACTACTGGCCTTAAACATTGCGGCCTACCAAATTGCAAATTCACCAGATTTAGTGACCATGCCTCACTGACTCTTTCAATAAATGTTAAAACAAATGGGTCGGAGGAAAAACTATTGTTGCCTAATATAGTGGCAGCTGGAAAGAATACAATTAGAATAAAATGGACAGGTAATAATGAAGATATCATGTTGCATAAGGTTGTTAAAGATAATAAGGAAAGCTTCTCCATATGTACTGATATTGACTCTCCCCCTGATACGATTAGGACTGCCTACGAGAAAATCACCACAGCAATATCCATTAACTTAAGAAAAGAAAGCACTACTAAAAGGAGACACGAAAAAGGCTGGTTCAATAAGGATTGTACGCGGGCAAAACAAGAGTTAAATAAGGCCCTACACATAATACCTAGAGATAGGATCAAAATTAAACGACTTAGACTATTATATAAACAGGCCATAAAAAGTAGGAAGAGTGAGGTACAAGAGAGGCCTGGTTGAAATTGAATCAAGCTGCAGACACCAGGGATACCACTCTTTTTTGGAAAGTGATTAATTCACCAATGTGGAAAGATGAAGAAAATCCCATTATCGAAACAGTCATTGCCCCAAGTTATTGGCTTACCCATTTCAGTGGAATTTTTAATACACCTACCAATAATATAAAACAGTCACCCCCTATAGCTGTGATCCCTCTTCAACAAATAAGGTTGGAGGAGGTAACCACAGCAATAAATAAGATGAAACAGGGTAAGGCACCGGGACCGGATGGGGTTCCAGCCGATGCATATAAAAAATACATACAGTTATGGGCACCAATCTTAACACAGGTTTTAATGCAGCTGCTAAAGACTGTGTCCTAAAACATGGACAAATAGCATAATCGTCCCCATTTTTATAAAGGGAAGCCGGGGAGATGCGAGATGCTATCGCCCCATATCCCTCATATACTCATCTGTTAAGATCATGGGGCAAATAGTTCTTGGAAGACTGGAGAATTGGGTTAATGAAAGAAATATCTTGATTGAAACCCAATATGGCTTTAGGGGGGAGATGGGGACAGTGGAGCAATGTATAAACCTGCATCTAATTATCGATAAATATACGCTGGCTAAGGAAGAAAATATCCATCTATGCTTTGCGGACTTAAGTTTGGCTTTTGACTGCGTAAACCATGTTAAATTGTGGGAAGTGATGACTGATATGGGGGCCCCTGCTGACATCGTCTCATTTTTATCACAATTATATGCGAGACTGACATCTAGAGTAAGGTATGGGAGGGAAGGAGAGTGCACCCCAAATTTTAAGGTGTCCAGGGGAATAAGACAGGGTTGTGTCATGGCACCTCTTCTTTTTTCATTATATATTAATGGGGTCGGCACTACTCTTCAGAAACTAAATACCGATGCCCCAAAAATTGGTGCACGACCGACCCCGCTGCTCCTGTATGCAGACGATGCGGTTCTCATCTCTAGAACTGCAAATGGATTAAGGTATTGATTGAAGTCTTCGTCTCATACATGGAGCAGAGAGACTTAAAAGTAAACCTCACCAAAACGTTTGTGATGGTCTGTGGCCGAGGTAGGGCTAAGGAAAAAAAGCATAATTTCGTAAGGGACTATAAGTTAACAGAAGTCCAAATCTTCTCCTACCTTTGTATTTTATTTTCTTCTAATAGTAATTGGGCTCCTCATCTAGACCGGTCCAGACTTAAATTTATTAGAACTATAGAGGCGATTTTTAGATTTTGTAACAAAATAGGTAGCAAACCTATCCGTGACATGCTTAAAATATATGGCAGTAAATGCCTTTCAGTAGCAACCTATGGCTCTATAGTGTGGGGTAATGCCAACCTTAATATATTGCAATCTTGCGAAAATTATTTGTTCTGCCGTATGCTGGCCGTACCAAGATCTACCTCTACATATCTCTTGCACAAAGAGCTGGATGCACCATATGTGGCCGGCCTAATTCAAGTAAGAGCTTTGAGTGCGTGGCACAACATCTGGTGCAAAGAGGGACCAAAGCTCAAGATGGGTATAATCAGGGATTGCTTAACTTTGGAACACACTAACAAAATCCTATGGCTAGCATACACGGGCAAATTGCTAAAGAATATTGATAAAGGTTTATCGGTAAAAACTCCCACAGATATTTTGCAATTTGGTAAAAGAGAAATTAAAAAATTGTATATGGAGAAACTAAGCCAGGAAAGGGCTATGAGGGATGAGGAAAAACAAGCGTGCCAAGATACATGGCCTACACTGAGTCGGCTGGCCTACCAAATTATTTGGTCAAAATTACAAACACTCAGGATAGATTTTATATGAGAAGATTATGTTTAGGTACAGTCCATGAACTGGTGGCTTTCCCAAAACGTGAAAAATGGCAGAAAATCGTTCATAAATGCCCATGTGATGGGAAAGCAAATCAGTCCTCTATGTACTTTATGCTGTTTTGTAAATTTTATCGAGACATTAGAAAAAATAATTTACGGCCAATTTTTATTGTACAGAATTTTTTTTTATATAAGGACGCCTTGAAATTTATCTGTACCCTTGAAAATGATTTTGCCTGTTGTGCTGTTGCTGGTTATATCAGTAGGGCTGTATATAGAAGGAAATCTCTTGCATATCTAGATCATCTAGTTTATGAAGCTGATTGAAGAATGCCCCTGACTGAAAAGTAAAACTAATAAATGGGACAACAAGGTGATTTGTACATATGAAATTTTAACAGTCATATTATGTATTACACAAAATTAATTGATAGCAATGTATTAATTGTATTTACTTTTATGGATCAAAACAAGATTCGAATAAAGTTTTTAAGATGATGGAGTATTAAAGAAGATCAATCAGGATTTGTACAGTGCTGCTGCTTCACCCATGAGGGTCTTGAGGCGCTGTGGGGTCCTGCTGCGGGATTCCACTGCCAGTTCCTATTGGTTGAACATTGAGGTCTTCAGGTGCTTCCTGAAATGTTGAAGTGACAGAGCTGCTCTGAGGTGTAGTGGGGAAGGTGTTCCAGGTCTTAGATCTGGGAAGATAATGCAGAACTTCTCCTACTAGCCCCGGGTTGGTTCAGGAGGCCCTGGTTCTCAATCCTACTTCAGTTATTGGTATCTCCTCACTGGCAGTTTCCCCTTTCTCCATCGTCCTTGAGGCTCCCTCTCCTGTTACTAGTGTCCATGAAGCATCTCATTCTGGGGGTCTAGCATTTGGGAGGCTCAGACTGATTTCCTAGAGTTGTTCAGATGAGGTTGCTCAATCAGTCAAAAAGTCTAGTCGTCCTTCAACCCTTAAGTCCTATACAAGACACTGGAGAAACTATGAGTACTGGTGCTCCTCCAAAAATCTTTCTCCTTACTGTTGTGATACAAATAAGATTCTCAAAATTGTAAGAAATGGATTTTTGTTGGGTTTAGCTGTTTCCAAAATAAGTAGTCAATGGGCAACCATTAAAGCATTCCATGATTTCAAGGCTCTAACGATCTCCACTTTGGCTTCTCAACATTTAAGAAGATTTTTTTTAAGTGCTCAGTTATACATTCCCCAGTACCCTCTTGGGATTTACCACTGATTCTTAAGAGTTTGCACAGTCCTTCTTTTGAACTGCTCTTATAAGAAATTGGGTTACTGGTTGACTGGGGTGTGAGCCCTGGTCAAGCAGCAACCACAGTCCTTGTCTGAGTAAGGCACAAGTAAACCCCAAATTAACCAGTGCTCACCCTCTGGTAGCTTGGCACAGAGCAGTCCGTCTCAGAGGCAATGTGTAAAGTATTTGTGCAACACTTCAAACAGTAAAACAGTGAAACACCACACAAATAGATCCCATACCAGGTTAGAAAAATAGATCTGTATTTAATAAATAAAACAAGACCAAAATGACAAAAAGCCAATTGGTAGACCAGGGGTTATAATTTTTTAAAGAATAAACTGTAAAATAGCACCTAAAAGCATTTTCCAACCACAGCTACCTGGTCATGCAGTTCAAAGGTAAAAGTTCAGGCCGACCACAATAGAGCGCGGGTTGGGTACAGTCCCAGATTAGTCCCACTGAGGTTTTACCTTCTCAAGTTTTGTGCCAAGAGGCCTGTTCATGTTGCAAAAGGTCGTGGAGAGCAATAAAGCATTGCAGGCGGATGTCAGCATGGTGCGAAGAGCAGGCCGAGCGTCGTGGACAGGCGGGCTGGAGCTTCGAGTTGGCAGTCCCCTGCAGGCTGTTGATACTGCTATGTGAAGAGATAGGCTGGCTTTGGCTCACACTGGATTTTGTTGAAAGCAGCACGGTCTCAGCGCAAACGGGCTCGTTCACGGTCTCAAAGAGACCAAAAGCTTGGTTTAAGAGCCCGTGAGCCACACCAAGCTTCCAGGATGTGAGAGGCATCACTTGGGGGTCAGAATGCGCTGCAGCTGGATCCAGGAGCTGGTTGGGGACCCCTCTCATGTCCCTGAGGCTCAGATCAAGAAGCCAGCGGACTAGCCTTTGGAGTCACTCTGGGGTCCTGTGTTCAAGATGATGTTGCATATCCAGTTCTTCTTCCCCAGGCAAGAGAGCAGCAGGCAACAGGTCAGCACAGCGGGGCTGCAGTTCCTTTAGAGCAGCAGTCCAGCAGTGTGGCTGTCCTTGTAGCAGCACAGCAGTCCTTCTTCCTGGCAGAGTATCCACAGGTCCAGAAGTGCACTGAAGTGGTGGTGTTGGAGGTCCAGAATTTATACATAGTTGTGTCTTCGAAGTAGGGAGCAGCTTCTAGAGGTAGGCTTTTCAAGTTCACAGATGCCCTGTCTTCCTGGCCCTGGCTCCAAACCAACTACAGGGGGTATGTAGCCCTTGGTGTGGAGTCAGGACACAGTCTATTCAAGTGTAAGTGGGGCTGTGCCCAGCTTTTCCCTCCCTCCCATCCTGCCAGTGATGGCCCATCCCGTCAAACCTAAGCTCTCCATTGCGTGTGGCTGTCTAGTAGGAATACACAAATCCCAAGTGTCAGTCATGTGACCCTGAGACAGACTACAGGCACCAAATGGCTAAGGCAATAAAATGCCATTTTTTTAAAAGTGTATTTTTCAGAATTGCAACTTAAAATCCAACTTTACCATAAGTTAGGATTTTAAATTGAGATTCCACAGAAACCAAACATGAAATGGTTATCTATTGCCATTTGGAAATTACTCTTATAAAATGTAATAAGGCAACTCCAATGTTATCCTATGAGAGACATAGACCTTGCAGTAGCGAAAAACAAATGTAAGAGTTTTTCACTACCAGGACATGTAGAAATGTCCGGGGCCTACCCTAGGGGTGACTTGTATGTATTAAAAGGAGGGGTCTGTACCCTGAGCCTGAACATTTACCTGATGAGCCAGGATTCCACAGGGAAACTACCACCCCCTTCAAAGGTGACACACTTTATCTGTGTCATTCAGGAGTCTGCCTGGTGCAAGTCTCCAGCCCTCCATCTCTGCAACAGAGCAGGAAGCACCCTCAAGTCAGAAGTGGCCTCACCAGGGTCAGTTTTGGGGAGCTCTGTTTGCAGAGCTGGCAACCCCTGACCCACTGGTCCTCCCATGTGACTGTTTCCACCTCATGCCCCTCCATCTGGGCCTCTGTACCCTCTGCTGTGGAGTGGCACTCACAGAAAACAGAACTGGTAGGGTACCTTGGGTGGCCTCCCCACCCGGCTCCCCTGACACAGTGGAGCTCCCACCAGTGTATGATCTCTTGGTACATACCAGATCCCCTTGTTTGTGCCCCCACTGGGAGCAACCAAAGCACTGGGACTGGAAATGGGTGGCCCTGGGCCTTCCCTGGGCCTTCTCCCACCACAACTTCCCCTCCTAAGCTTAGAAGGGGCATGGGAACCCTTTCCTCCCACACCATACTGTGACATGTCTGGATCACTGTGTACTCCCCCTGCCCAACCTCTGTTGGGTAGAACTTGAACCACCCTTCTTAGGATCACTTCCAAATGCCTCTCCGGACAGTCGGGTACTAACCCAGAGGTCTGCCTTCCTTGCAAGCTCCCTGAGTTCAGTGAACTTGTTATCAACCAGATGTCATAGCTCTGGATAACATTGTCTGAACATGTGCTCTCCTGCAACTAAATTGTACAGCCCTTCAAAGATGTTTATCACACTACCCTTCGCCCAACCATCCAGAGCCTTACACAAGTAGTCCTCAAACTCCCCCCACCCCCTCAGGTCGGGTGAGACAGTTTCTGACAGTCCCTGAACCTCAACCTGTACTCTTCTGGGGTGAATCCATTTCTCTTGACAAGGGTCTCCTTCACGGTGGGATACCTCATCTTGAACCCCTTCTCTAGGGCAAGTAGGGCCATCTGCTCTGGGAGGAGGATTTCAGAGTTAGGAGCCTTACTATCTACTCCTCCTTTTATCAGACTTTTTCCAGAGAAAGTAGTCCTAAGGCCAATTCCATCTTTCTTACCTAAAATCCCAACTACTTTTAATTGTATGGAAGATGTAGTTCTTCCTGTTTTTTCCCAAATCCCTCCTTAAAGGGCAAGTGAATCTCCATTATTTGAATGTTCATGAAGCACTGTCAATCTACCTAGCCAGGAGGTCCTCTTTTTGAAAGGCTGGTTCATTCTTTGTCACTTTTGACTTGTCTGGGTGGGGTCTTTTCGCCTTGCTCTTTCACTCTTTCCTGGTGGGATAAACTACTTATATTCAAATCCTATTAATTGGCAGGGCAGAAGCTATCCCCAGTAGTCCATAGAAGATTTAGTATGGGCGTATCCACTCTTTGGTCATTTTGTAAAGGAGCAACTCTAAAGGACATATATTGTGCAGCCATGTGGTCGACTCCACATATTTTCATGTCACATAATCAGCTTCAGGTGGGAGGTTCTTCATCTATGGAATTAGGTTCATGCGTTTTGTCCACTGTGCGTGATGGCTATAATGCGATTTTTTTCTTTTAATTTCTTTACTAAAGCTGATGGTGCAGCATTAAATTGGCTGTGGATATTCTTCTTCTTTGAATCAAACCCAAAATGCTGTGCTTTGTTATTAACTCATGGAGGAAGACGGACGAAGAGGTAATCGCGTGGTTACTTACTGGTAATCCTCATTACTTTGAGTTCAGGTCTTCCTTGTCACAGTCCTGAATCCTCACCCTCCAAACTCCCAATTTATATTTGTATTTGATTCCAGGTTTATTTAAGCTTGGTTATTTTAGGAAGTGGTCATGGGGTGGGATTCCTGTTTTATGGCATGCTGGGATATGGGTGCCATATTGAGTGTATAATTTTAGCTGAGCTAGGTATTATCTGTAAGGTTAGAAGACATCTCATGGTGTGAGGACCAAGATGAGGAAGGCCTAGACTCATATTAATACAGACTACCGGTAAGTAACCGGGTCATCACCATATGTGTTCCAAAACCCTGGAAGTGTACATGCCATGCTGTGGCTTCCCCGGACCTTTTGTCAGTGCAGTGCTGTGGCTCTTGGGAGTTCTCCTCAATGTTTTGCTGTTGCTTCCAGTGACCTCTTCAGTGCAGCGCTGTGGCTGTACAGCACCCCCCTTGGAACAGTGATTGGACCATCTAGGGCAGTGCTGTGGCCATCCAGGGCCCTACTCGGCGCAGTGCTGTAGCTTCCCAGAGTTCTTTTCTGCTGTGGCCATCCAGCGCTCTCAGCATTACGCCAGTGCAGTGCTTTGGCCACGCGTCAGAGCCATACTCCTTGCAGCACTATAGCCGCCTAGTGCTCTTCACAATGCAGTGCTGTAACCACTACTCACCGAAAAGCGCTTTGGTGCCAGGGGTAGTAAGCGCTATATAAATACAATTACAGAGCAGTTCTCTTCTGTGGTTATCCAAAGCTATCCTCAGCACAGTGCTGTGGCCGCGAGAAGCCCTTCTTAGTTCAGTGCTGTAGCTGCCCAGAGCCCTCCCCAGCATAGTGGTTTCCTCCTCAGAGATCTCTCCACCATAGTGCTTGGGCCTCACATTAGAGCGCTACACAGTGCAGCACTATGGCCGCCCAGTGCTCTCCTCGCCGTAGTGCTGTGGCCACTAGGAGCCCTCCTCAGTGCAGCAAGGTGTTGTGGTTACCATCAGCTCCCCTCATATCAGTGTTTAATTTGAGCCGGTGGTTTCCGGTGCTCGGCATCAGCACTTAATTGGTTTCCGGTGCTCGGCACCAGCACTTAATTGTCAACACCGCACTTATGACACTGCCACATGGTGGAGCTGCTCTTCTAATTTAGAGATGAGCAGAACGATGGTTGTTTATGAATTCTATATACATTAAAAACCATTAATACCTGCCTTCCCAGTCATTCCTACAGCTTTGAGGACCTGGGATAATCTGAACTGTCGCATTTGCAGGCGAGAAAGATGGTTAGTAGTTGTTTTGCTACCGCCATTGGCAGCGAAGACAGGGGCAATGGGTGGTGCAAACTGCCGTGGCCTCCTGGTCAGGGCCCTGGCACTTATTATTTTATAAATTAAGCACTGCCTCATATAATGCTGTGAATGCTCAGATCCCTCCTCAGCTCCGTGCTGTTCCTGTCCAGAGTTCACCTCAGCCCAGTGCTGTGCCAGTGCTGTGTCCGACTTGTGCAATACTCAACAGAGTGCCGTCGCCACCCACTGACCGCCACAATACTGTGCTGTGGCTACCCAATGCCCTGCTAGAGCAGTGCCATGGCCACCCACTGTCCTGCCAACGCATTGCTTTGACCAACAGCGCAGTGCTGTGGCCACCTAGATAGATGCCTCTCAAATCTGAACCGAGTGCTGTGGCGATCCATCCAGAGCTCTCCCATCCTCGGTGCAGCGTAGGCAGCTCACTGCAATCGAGGCAACTACAATCTACTCCCAAGGTTGAGACGTGATCACTTCACGCCGCACCGAACTTCACACACTATTGAAGGTGCGTCATTTACGGCACACGGGCGCCCGACGACCTCAGTGCCCCAGATCCCCCACCACCACCACCGCCCTGCCGCATCTCTCCCAAGGCCTCTGGTTACTGCCCAGGGCTGGGATGGGTCTGGCCGTCTTTCATCCTCTGCCAGCCCCACACTCGAAGTTCCACATTGCGACACCACAGTCCTGAGTAAGAAGATATCAGGTCGACTTTGGACCCTTCCTTCCTCCTTCTCCACGGTGAAGCGTTCCCATTCTTGCCTTCCACGAGCATCCAAGATGTCGATCGAGTTCGCGCCCCTCTCTACCCCCTTGGAGCGGAGGCTGCAGACCGCCGCCGTGATCCAGTGGGTGTACTCCTTCCTGGCTCTCGGTAAGCACCTGTCGGTGGCCGCTTCAGACCTCTGCGTGACGTGGGGTCTGTGGCATCCGTGCAGCGCGTGGCAGCGCGAGGGCTGCTGGGCCCGCTTGCCTTGTCTCTCTACTTTCCTAGCACAGTAGACCTTTTTAAAAGGAAGTAATATAATACAAAAGTAGAGTTGTTGCTATAGTTTCGTAATAAAGATGCATCCTACTGTAAACAGACGCAGGTCTATTTCATGATGTTTGCTGGCAGGGTATTTTTTAATGAGGATTTACTAAGCCACGCTAATTAATACCGATTGTGTGGCTTAGCAAAAAAAAAAAAAAAACACAAGGTAGCGCATACCTCTGCCTTGCATTATCTGGCGTCCTGTAGGCGTTGCATTAGTGGTACATGGGCGTACGCCGCGTACCATGTATTTTGGTGCAAACCCATGTTTATGTTTCGTGGTCATTCTGTTGCACAGCAATGTCTAAAAAAGTGCATTTATGTATGTTTCCTGAAGTAGGCCAGAAGTGTCCACAATGTAAAAAACATAAGCGTCCGTCTTCTAAGGTGAGATACAATAGGCCTGATGTACTATCCCTATTTGCAAGTCAGGGATGTGCAATTTGCACACTGCTTGGTTTGCGAATTGGAAAACAAATTGTGATCTGGCCTAAGTATTATAAGGTTGCATCGCAAAGTGTCCATTTGCAGCTGGTCTAATGAATGTAAATAAGACAGGTCATAATTTGCTTTGTGGGGAAGGCAGGGAGAGAGGCCCACAAGAGGCGGCAGACCTCCAGCCCTACGTTTGCATTCCCAAGCTGGCAACTTTGTTTTTAGGTCGGAGCCTACCAGACACTATAGACATATTGAGGACATTTGGAAAGCTTTCCTGAGAATGCATTCCGCGCATCGCTTACCATTAGCTTTGTGGTTTGTAACTCACATTTGCATGCTTTCTATCTGTTCTAGGCTGTCTAGCTTGAGTTCGTCCCTTCTCTTGTCAGAAACCTATTTATTGTATTCTTTCACCAGTACTGGATTTCTGTAAACAGGCCTTTAAATTTTGTTCTTATCTTGTCACATTCGCTGTACATTCAAAGACAGGGGTCAGATGTCAGGCTGTGTCTTCCAGGGAGCTTGGTGTCTACTTTTCTTTCTTTGACTTCGAAGTGAGAGAATTTATGTGACAATCACATCATGCTGGCTACTTGGTGGTGGAAACATATTTTAATCACGAATAAAACAAATCAATACATTAGGTGATGACATTTCCACACATTACCGTTTGTGCGCTGTACACGTTTATCAGTACAACTGTATGTCTGTGCAAATGTAATGCTCATTTCAATTGAATACGTGTTGTCTGTAATGGCAGTGTCTACCACAGCATGCATACTCCACTTTACCACACTGCACTCTACTCTGCACCACTCCACACTTTGCCACTCCATACTTCATCACTGCACTCTACTCTGCACCACTACACTCTATGCTACTTCACTCAATGCTGCTCTACTCTACACAACTCCAGTCTTTGCCAATGCACTCTACTCCACAATACTCTACTATGCATCACTGCACTTTTAGGCACTGCACTCTACGCCACTCTGCACCACTTGCACTCTGTGACTCTAATCTGAAACAATCTGCTCTACGTCACTGCACTCTATGCCACTCTACTCAACTTTCTGCCATTCCACTCTACGCCACTCCTCTTTATGCCACTCCTCTCTACGCCACTCCACTCTACACCACTGCAATTCCAAACCCAGCGCCCCTTCAATCATCCCCATTACACTCTACGCCACTCTATTCTATGCTGCTGCACTCTATGCCAATGTACTCTACACCACTTCACTCAAAACCAATACATTCTACACCACTGCACTCTACGCCAATCTATTCTCCACCACTGCACTGTACCCCACTATAGTCTACTCTGCAGTGCTCGACAGCTCTGCACTTTATGCCACTTTATTCTGCACCACTCTACGCCACTGCACTCTACCCTAATGCACTCTAGGACACTCTACTCCACACCACTTTACTCTACACCTCTCTACTCTGCACCACTTTACTCTATGCCAGTGCACTCTAGCCCACTCTACTATGCACCATTGCACTCCACTCCACTGCACTCTACTCTGCACAACTCCACTCTATGCCAGTGCACTCTATGCCACTATGCTCTACACCACTCTACTCTGCATCACTCTGTGCATCTCTGATCTATTCTGTACCTCTGCACTCTACGACACTGCACTTACGACACTGCACTCTGCGACACTCTACTCTGCAAGACTGCATTCTCCGCCACTGACCTTAACAACACTCTACTCTGCATCACTGTACTCTACACCAGTGCACTCTGCGCCAGTGCACTCTTTGCCACTACACTTTATGGCATTCTACTCTGCATCACTCCACGCCATTGTAATCTATTCTGCACCACTGCACTCTACACCACTCTGCACTCTACTGTACACCTCTACAATCTACCTTGCACCACTCCACTCTACCCTGCACCACTCCACGCCACTTCACTCTACTCTGAAACAATCTAATCTACTCCACTGCACTCTATGCCAGTCTACTCCATTCTGCACCACTCCACTCTACGCCATTATTCTTTATACCACTGCAATCTACCCTGGACAACTCTATGTCACTGCACTCTACACCAATGGACTCTACACCACTGTACTCAAAACCAATGCTCTGTACGTCAATCTACCCTGCACCACTGTACTTTATGCCACTTCACTCTAATCCACTCTACTCCACTGTATGACACTACACTTTATGACACTCCACTACACAATACTCCATTCTAATGCTCTACTCCATTAAACTCTTCTCCACTCTATGCCACTCCACTCTACAATACTCTATTCCACTGTATGACACTACTCCACTCTACGACGCTCTACGCAACTCCTTCTATGCCACTCCATGCCACTTTGCTCCCTCTTTATTCTACCACACACTTCTCCACTTTAGTGCTCCACTCTACGCCACTCCACACCATTCCACTCTACTCTATGCCTCTTGACTCTACAACACTCTGCTCCCCTCTATGCCTTTCCACTGTCCTACACTGCTCCACTCTATGCCACTCCACTCTACAACAATCTACTCTGCTCTAATTTAAAACACTCTTCTCCACTCTACGTAACACCCTCTACGCCACTCCACTCTGCTCTACACCACTCCATGACACTCTATGCCACTCCACTCAACTCTACTCCACTTTACACCCTTCCACTCTACAGCACTCTACCCCCTCCACAACACTCAACAACACCCTACATCACTCTACTCTATGCCACTCCACTTCACTCCACTCCACACCATGCCACTCAACTCTACTCCACACCACTCTACCCCACTCTGCTGCAGAACATCAGCCATGCTGGTGTACAACATGGCTAAAACATATTGGCATAGCCGACAGCTCTTGCATGGGCGAGACCTATTGGCTTGGCCAGTGCTTGTTTTCTTAGTCTTTGTCGATTAAAGGGACATGTGAATGAAAGAAAATAGTTTCCTTTTTGGGAAGACAATGGGGGAAGCAGACAGTCGCCCTCTGAACAACTGTCATCTCCCCATAGACCACTAACATGATTCTGAAAGATGCACTTGGCCCCCCGGTATAGCTTCCCCTTTGCAAATCGGACACCATCCTTTTTGAAATGTTGGTATCAGATCAGTGGTTTGCAGCTGCGGTCATGGTCCAATAATACATCCCTTTCTGAACTGACAATAAGATGGGGCTTCCATATTCAGGCCCCCACCTAGTTGTGATACGGAAAGGGTCACAACACCCCTTTTATTAGTTGGAAAGATAATTCTGATTCAAGAAAGGGCTTTTATAAATAGCAAAGAGGTGTTTTGTTGTCACAAACACTTGTTTTTTAGGTCTTGCCTTGGCAGCGCATGTACTGTCTCTTCGAGACATGGTATTCAGTCCATGGGCTTTAAACACGCCCAGCACTTTCCATTGGTTCTTTCGTCTGCCTTTACAAATTCCTTTGTTTTAGTTGGTCAATAGCATACATTTGTCCCACCTTTGAGCTGTTTTGTTCCGCCCTGGAGCCTGCCCCTGCTATATGGATCCTTTTACTATGGGCCTTATGTTTTGCTTCAGTGCACTACTTTATCTTTTGCTCTCACCTCGCCTGCCATAGATGCTTCTTTTGAGAGCGCAGTAAACATAAGTAAAACAGTTCATTGCTAAGTTTATTATGCTAATGTCTGCAATGCTACTATCTCTGCAGCTACCATTGGGAGGTAAGAACAACTTGAGAATTGTCATTTAATTCTATTGATTTAAAGCAGAAAATGGTTCTGAGGCCGGACAGGGTCCTATAGCGTGACTATAGCGTGACTGCTTCTAAGTAACCCCTAAACGGCTGCCTAGTCAGCGACTGCTGGATTATTCAATGTTATCCCCCCTGCCTATTTCTCCTTTGGCATTGACGGGGTTGTTGTTCCATAGCCCCACCCAAAATGGTGCTGTTTTAAATAAAGCTGACAACCAAAAATATAAGTTGGCGTAGGGAGCATTTATGCCGTGAAAAATAACACATTTTTATTTTTTATTTAAATCCAAATTGTACTTTTCGTCTGTCTGACACGTTTTTACTCCTACTTTATTCAGCTCTGGAGCAGACCCAGGCATAAGACACGCTCGTTATATTGATGAGTTCATCTTGTTCTTTGTAAGATGGAAGTACGAGGGATTTAAAAAACAAGACAGCCAAACGCCCACATGAATACAACGCGATGCAGCGGCAGGGTTTTTCTTAAATGAGGGACCAAAAACACACCGTCTGCAGTTAGATTTCCAAAGGATAAATGTGGTTTTTAAATAAGCTGCATTTAAACTTACAACAATTTTATAAGTTTTTAAGCAGGCACTTTGCGTGTCACGGGAGCAGATCACACAGTGCAATAATGGCCTGACCTTTCTATGGCGAGTGCAAGGCTGGCAGTGCCCTGTTTCTTGAAAACACTAACCTGCATTTTATCTACCCCATCCCCCAGACTGCCATTTTGTTGGATGGCACTGGAGCCCTGCAGAAGGGGAAAAATATATTGTGCTTGTGTGACCATGCATATTTGGTATCCCTGATAATGAGTTGTTTGTGTTGTGGTTTAAACCCCAAAATGTCACGGAAACAGCAAGTAAAAGCTGCATACTACACATTACCAGGACACATTTAATGAGAACTGTACAGATAGTACACCACTTTATTGTGTATTATTTTTTACAATGGCTAATTCTAGGGAAATTATGGGTTTATAGCTGGTATTTTTCACACAGCCCCTGAGCAGCAGCCTTCACCAGGTGCTCTGTGCAGTAGGGGTGCACTGAACAACTACATATCAAAAACTGCGATCATTAGAGGTGATGTGATACCACCCTTCTACTTCAGTGTCCATTTCATGGAAGTTGTAGAATGCCTGGATGGCCACCAGTGCATCAGATTATGCTTGTTTAGGTTTTTAACTTCATCCAGAAAACAAAGTCTTTGCTGAAAAGTAATAATGACAACTGGACAAACGAACAATGGGGAAGACGAAAGATCTGGCTTTAGAGTGCTCATGCGTGCACGCTCAATGCACAACTGATATTTGTGTGTGTTAGCAGATTAAAGCCAAACCTATTGGTAAGAATACATGTGGACTGGGTCCGTTTGCTGTTCCTGGGTGCAGGACTCACCTGCACAACTTTCTACAAAAGTGTGAAATTGGCTTAAAAATGTGTGGGGCATGATGCTATGCACAGAGTCACAGAATTCTGGCATTAAATCCAAATCCTGTATCTCCATAGAACTTTACAATTTCTTCTGGTGTGATGGAGCAGAACTTACTTCCTGGTGACTCATTGGACCTATCTAGGGTTGGAAGCTCAGGGAATGTACTGGGGCACATTGGCCATACCTTTTATAATGGATGCAAAACCTAATTTAGAGTTTACTTGCTGAATATCTGTCTGCCTGAGCGCCTGACGATCATCCTCCACTAATCCAGTAGTGACATTGCCACTGCATATG
Organism: Calotriton arnoldi; assembly: GCA_963921515.1. Lineage (NCBI taxonomy): Eukaryota > Metazoa > Chordata > Amphibia > Caudata > Salamandridae > Calotriton > Calotriton arnoldi. The sequence goes on along the minus strand of CAWUFW010000604.1, from coordinate 1,606,460 downwards.
GATATCATGTGATGGAGTTTCTTTGTGAAAACATGCTACTCAATACCACATAAATACACCCCACATAAATCCACTCTATGCCACATAACAACAATCCACTTAAATACACTCCACACCATGCCACATAATTCCACTCAACATAATTTCACTTAACACCACACTGTTCCGTGCCACACTATTCAACTCCACACAAATACATGTCACACCACATAATTCAATGCAAACCACATGATTCCACTCCACAACACAATTCCACTGCACACCACATATATCAAATTCACAACACTTTATTCAACATCATATCACAAAATTCAACCGCGCACCTCATAATTAAACTCCACTATATAACACTCCACAACACAAATTACCATTCCACATAATTACTCTCCAAAACAAACAATCCCACTTCACATAATTCTAATACACTCAGAAACACATACTTACTATCCACATAATACAACTGCACACCATGCATTCCACTACACAAATCCACTCCACACCACACAGTTCCACAACTAACAATTCCAATTCAGCCCACATAATTCCACTACACACCACATACATCCACTCTAATCCATAACACATAGGTAAGAGATATGTACATGTACAATGCCAATAGCTCTAGCTCTCTTTCTTTTTTAACACCCAAACACACACATCTGGAGCTTAGCTCTAACATATTTGTTCTTTTTCGTCACCAAAAAAGGAAAAGCTATCCATACAGTTCCATGCCACACAATTCAACACCACACACTTCCAATCCACGCCACAAAATTCAATACCAAACCACATAATTCAACTGAACTACACAATTACACAACACACCACAAACATAAAGTACACACCACACAATTCCATATCATGACACAAAATTCAACAGCACACCACATAATTAAACGCCACTACTTACTACTCCACAACACAAAATATCATTCCACATAATTACACTACACAACACACAATCGTGCGCCACATAATTCCAGTACACTCAAACCCACATAATTACTATCCACTTAATAGCACAGGACACCATGCCACATAATTCCACTACACAAATCCACTCCATACCACACTATTCCATGCCACACAGTTACACAACTAACTAATCCAATCCAACCCACATAATTCCACTACACACCACATACATACACCCCATAACACATAGGTAAAAAACATTGTCATTTACAATGCCAATAGCTCTAGTTCAAGCAAATGCGAGACTGATTGCATTGCCTATGTTTTTTTTTTTTTTGCCTAGCCTATGGTGTGCTACTGGAAACTGTCTCTGTACATCAGCTCGCAAGCTCTGCATTAATACAGGCCTTTTTTTCTTTAAATATAATGAATACACAAGTAGCATTGTTGTGAATTGTCTGATGTAAATATGTAAAAGACAGCTGCACAGTGTGCTCTCTTGTTCAGTCGCAATTACTTGTTGCTACAACTACAAATCACTTCCTGACTTGTTAAGCCTGTCTAACCTCAGAGACGCAGCGCACTAGGCTGCCCTCTCTTTTGCTTCTCATGTTTGCGATCGTCCTCCCTACAATAAAAAGTGAGGTGTGTATAACTTCCCGATTTCTGCCATCCCACGTAACTTTATAGACCCCTCTCACTAGGCCGTTGTCTGGTCTGTGCCTCATGTTTGAGGTGATCCTTCTACAATAAAAATGTTCTCTCTGTAGTGCTTCATCTATTCTTTGAGGTAAGTCAGCTCTATATCAAGTTCCAAATATAAACGAAAAAAACCTTTAAAAACGACAGACTGGTCACTTTTAATCTCTGATTTTTCTCTCTTCATCTTAAAAATTCATGATTTTATTAAACACTTTAGCAACCGAAGCAGCAAAGTCTTTTCTCTTCCATTCTTAATTGTAAACAAGAAAATGGATGAAAATGGATACAGGCACAAGCGGGGGGGGTTATTTGGAATCTTTATTTAAACGTGCCCCCCACACAAAGAAGGCAACATATCAAAGAAGATGACATCATATGAAATGGGTTATTCGTGGCAAAAATAATCTATTAATCCCAATTGTAATAATGGTTCGGTTTTAGTGTGAGGTGTGTTACACACAGCTCCTGGTTCGATTTAGCTGACCCCTCTCTGGTGAACACACCAGTTCTTCGTCTTTGCAAACAGCTTTAGCTACAAAGGATGACTCGCTGCTACCAGGGACACTTTGTTTTATTCTAGTGGATCCTTCCCCAAAACCATTTTAATCTCTAACTTTAGTACAATCAGTTCATTGACTACAAATACCAGGATGCATTAGGTTTCTGTCTGAAATCCCAGGACTGGATTGTGGTGGCATTGATGATGACTCGGAGATATCTGGTAACCTACTGTATTTGCTTTTTGTTGCTGGCCTTCTTCAGCTGTCTGGTTTTCCTCTTACTGATACTCACAAGGCCACAGGTGTCCAAAGCCAGTCTAGTGACCTCCATTGTGGGACCTGAACTCTGGATGTCCATGCCTATTCACCTCTGTCTCTAGAGTGCAGAGAACATTCAGAAAAGCTGTCTTTTATGTAGTTAAAACAGTTCCCTGTAGCTGATACCTTAGGTCAAGGAGTTAATGTGCCCAACATAAGATTGGTGGGTTTTAGTTTCACGTGCCTGCAAGGATGACTCAGCTTTTTACCCTTCAGTGTGTCAGCGAAAAATATATGGTTGCAAACGCTATATTTTCTCAGGTGGGATTGATGCCCACAGGAAATGCGCACAGTGCCTTACTAATAGCAGATTGAGCTCCAATACACGTGCTAATTAACAATAAAAATGCAAAAATAAATTAAAAATGTAATTTACTAAAGAGTTTTTTTTTAAATAAAATGTATAAATCTGCAAGAATAGATGATCAGGTCAAGAACACTTGCACCTGTACTGTACAGACAACTGTGTCATCTTTCCCTTTCTTTTGACTTAGTCTCTGACCCTGAGTTTTCCCCCAGTGGGTTCCACATCTGTATGCCCTCAGGAAGTGGTCTATATGTTCTATGTTAGTCACATGCAGAGGAAAAGGCTGACGAGCAACACAACTGAGAATGCATCTGATTGTGGATGTATCTCAAGTGTACACCCACTTTGAGTGTTGGGGGGCTGTGTCATGAGTGAGGGTGGCTACTACCCCATCACCAGATAATAGGGAGGCTGATGGTCGGTGGGTCCTCAGTTTCTAGTAATAACCAGGCCTTTTTAACAGTACTTATGGAAGAAGTGTCCACGCCTCTTCAACAAGTAACCTTTGGGGGGTAGGGCCGGACTGGCCGTACCGGGCATCAGGCGTTTTCCCAGGAGGCTGGAAGGGTGGGAGCTGGTTTTGCAGCAGTGGGGGACGTTTTTTTGTTACTGGGGGCCGGTTTTGCAGCGGTGCGGCAATAGCAGCCCCCAATAACAAAGGCAGCAGTGCTTCACACTTGCACCCCACTCCCCCGGGGGGGCTGGTACTACAAAATTGCCAGGGCTGCTTTGGGTTCCCAGTCTGGCCCTATTGGTGGGTTTCCGATAACTGCGGTCGTTGTTCATTAGTGCTGTGTGTATGCGATTACGTGTCGTATGGGTTTATACATGGGCCCAGGTTTACTAAGATTTTGCATCACTTTTTTGGTGCAGCCTGACACAAAACCTATTTTAGGATTTACAAAGCCACGCAAATACCGATTGTGTGGCTTTGTAAAAAAAAAAAAAAAAACACAAGATAGTGCATAACTCTGCCTTGCATTACCTTCCACCCTGTAGGCGTTACATGGGGTTGTACGATGGTACAACGCACGTAATTACTTCGCATTCCTTTGCTAGCATTTTTTAGGTCGCATGTTTTTACCGCGAATATGCATTTATAACGCATGCCAATACCACGCATTCTTTTTAGATTTAAAAACAATGTATTTGTGGGGGGAGACACCCCCCACCTCTCAACTTACCTTAAATGCATGGTATTGGCATGCGTTGTAAATACTTATTCGCGGTAAAAATATGCGTGCTAAAAAATGCATGGTAAAGGCAAAATGAAGTAAAAACCTTGTTGTAAAGGCTGTTTCCCGTTACATGGGTGGTACATGGGCGTTCCTGTGCATGCTCCCATACATTTTGACGCAAACCCATCTTTACAATGACTTGTAAACATGGGTTTGCAACAAAATGATGCACCTACCCGAGTCTGGCATCACAAAGAAAAATATTATTTCTCCTCATAGTTTCCTCTTTGCATGTGTGGTGCATTCTGCAGCACACGTACAAAGAGGAAATAGCCTCAAAGGATAGTTTTTGTGGAGGAAGGTATGCACAAAAACTAATCTGATCCCAACATAGGGACCTATGCACTATGACGCAAGGGTGACTGCATTGGTGCTAGGCAGCCACAAGCTCACCAGCACTAGAATAGAGCAAAAATGCACCACATCTTTGAAAATATGACACAGTTTAGCGCCCTCCCTTTCACGCAAGCCAACGACATCACTTGCTGTGCTGCGTTGCATGAAATGTTAGTAAATATGCCCCAGAGTCACTGGCGTAGCAAGGGGGGGGCGGAGGGGGCGGTACGAGATTTGGGGGCGGCAGCACCCCCCCCCCCTGCTCTTAGGCGCTCGGCGGCGGCAAAAGGCAGGGACCGCCACGGGCGGCAGAGTGCCTAGCTACGCCACTGCCCAGAGTGCAGTGTAAAAGGTGTTGTAAGTAGTGCAAGATGGGTATCTGTGCAGGGAGAGTCGTTTCAGCTTTCCTGCAATTCGACCATTCTTGAGGCAGCACCTCAGAATTCCCCATAGCAGGGGGTGGGTGGGTCACAATATTGAGCTTCTAATATTGACTCGCACAATATCAAATCCACAGTATTCATTTGCACTGTATCATCAAGTAGATATGGGGTGACCATACTAAATCTATACTCTATGCAGGTCAATATTTTTGTCCTCACTATTGTTACTCACTACCCCATAGCAGTTCCATACGTGCCTGGTATCTGGATGCAGTATAATTCAATTGGTGCTCAACCTGAATGCAAAAGGCTGACTAAAGTAGATTCTGCTGCCTGGTTAACATTCTTTGCGGATCTTCCTGGAGTGAAGGCGACCTCCGATGACTATGTCTGACTTTTGAAGCTTAATGTGTCCCAGTCCTCATCCATAGGCCATCTATGGCATTCTCCCTCTGTCCTGCCAAGGACTCTCTTGAACTCCCACTTTTTTTTTAATCTCAAATGAGACATACATTTTTTGTTTTTCACTGTAGGTCTTAGTGTAGTGTCCCTCTGAGGGTGGACAACAAACACACAAAATGTGATGGGACGATGCTTGCAATAAGTCTAACCACTAGGAATCCCTCAGGGTAACATTCCAAGCTATCAGTCTTTTGCTCGTCTTGCCACCTCATATTAGACCCAGCTAAATTCTCCAAAGAACAGGGTCGGAGTGGCCAATAGGGCAATCAGGTAGCGCCCTAAGGTTCAGTGTGTGGGTCGGTTGTTTGTCTGTGTGGGGACCTCATTTATGATCTGCTTGGCTGCTTTTTACTATTAATTTCCATAATAATAAAACAAACATTATCAGCATCAAGATCAAATCCATGCAGTCTTCCATACCTTGCAAAACACTTACACAACATGTCTTTACAATTTAAAAACTGCCCCCATTTGCAGACATGGGCCACTTTTTCAGCTATCTGATTCACTAATAGGGCCCCTTTCACATTGGTGCCCTGGCCTATTTTCTCTCCCAGACTGACCCTGCTGCAGAATGTCATGAACGTCCCCTGAGTTTTCCCTATCTCATGGATCTTCGTTATTAGCTTTAGGGTGAGTGGAGGCCACCTGGAGTGTTGGAGGGCCCATGAAAGGTTGGGGCCCCATTATGCCGCAGGGGCTGCAGGTGCCCATCTTACAAACCTGGATGCATTTGTTCCAAGAAAGAATTGATAGAACAATGAGAACATCCACACCTGAACCGTAATTTTCTCACATTCCATGAACTGAAATATAGGGAATGTTATGTTATGCAGGTTTATAGAGTGCAGAAGCACCCGGAAGGGTATCCTGGTACTGAGCAGGCGTGAGTCTAGCCAAACCTATGGTCTAGTGGGGCTACTCGAAAAGCAAGGTTAGGTGTGAGTCTAGCCAAACCTATGGCCTAGTGGGGCTACTCAAAAAGCAAGGTCTTCAGCTTCTTGCAGAATTCAAGAAGCGAGGAGGAGGCTCTTATGTGTAGCAGCAGGTTGTTCCATGCTTTAGGAGCGATGTAGGAGAAGGCTCAACCATTGGATCTGGTTTTCTGAATGCGTAAAATGTGTGCAAGTAGCAGCTCTTGCTACCAGAGGTGTCGGCAAGGTTTATGAAAGCAGATGTGATTATAGAGGTATGCTGGGCCAGTGCTATGTAGTGCCTTGAAAGTGCGGGTGAGGAGTCTGAATTGTGCTTGTTGCGTATGGAGTGGTGTGATGTGAGTGTGGTGTGGGTGTGGGTTGCAGTTCTCTGGCGTAGGCGTTGTGGGGCAGATGTCAATGGGGCCCCTCATTGACTGGACTGCATGGTGACGGTGGTTTCTTCTGGGGTGATGATAGGCCCTGTGGTCAGCACTTGTTCTTTGGATAAGATCAAGAGGCATTTGGCAAGGTCTGTCGGGTCCGGTTGTGGGTTAAAGTAGCTGTAGAATTGAGAGAGATTGTCACAGAGGTCCTGCGAGGGGGTGATCGAGTTGGAGGCATCCACTGGTGAGGTGAAATCCTTCACAATGGCACAGATTTCTATGCTTCTGTTGGTGCTGGCATCGATGCGGTCTGGCAGAGCGGCATGTTTAGTGGTCCCAATCATTTGGTGGTAGCCTTTCAAGGTGGATTTGAAAGTGCTCCTGTGTGCATTGTCCTGGCTTAAAGCCCTCTCCATTCAAACACTGACCTGCAGAGGTTTGTCCACTAAGAAATTTAGAATATGTGTTTGTAATGTTACTTCATATCTCGATAACATCCACGTCACTATATGGCAGAGAGCAAACAAATGAATGCACAGAGGAACTGAGCCAGGCTGCCCTTTTGCATAGCACTTTGCCCATGTTTAGAATACGACCAACTTACAGTGCCGGACTGGCCGTAGCGAGTAGCGGGCATCGGGCATTTCCCCGGGGGGCTGGAAGGGTGGGGGCTGATTTTGCAGTGGTGGAGGCCGTATATGTATCTGGGGGCCAGTAGCGGCTCGTGGTGGGAGTGCTGCGGGGTGGTGGGGTGGGGTGGGGGCGGGGGAGGAGCAGGGTGGGGGTAGTAAACTACGGCATACAGCCGAACAGAGGTAAGTAAACAAATAAATAAATAAAACGAATTTCGTTGCGCGCGCTGCATCGCATTTGGCAATGCAGCACGCGCAATGAAATTCGTTTTATTTATTTATTTGTTTACTTACCTCTGTTCGGCCGTATGCCGTAGTTTACTACCCCCCACCCTGCTCCTCCCCCGCCCCACCGCCTGCAGCACTCCCACCACGAGCCGCTACTGCTGGGGGCCGGTTTTGCAGCGGTGCTGCTATATTGGCCCCCAGTAACAAAAGCAGCAGGGGGCTGGTCCGTCGATATTGCCAGGGCTCCTTTGGGTTCCCAGTCCGGCCCTGCCGATTTAAAAGAGTCTGTGCATTGGAACTGTCCTCAGAAACAGTGTTACAGATAACAGAAAATAATTAGGGCTCTGAACACTCCAAGTTTGAAAATTGGGGGTAATATCTAAGCCAAAAGGCAGGAACAGCAATTTGTCTCACTTATTTTATTCTTTGAAACAAACACTATACTTAATTACGAAATCTTAAAATGTACTGAAGAAATGCTCCTTACACATATAGACAGCAGGTCACTCAGCATGTTAAACACTCACTACAGTCATCTATCTGTGACCTCAGGACAAAACTGTCAATTACTAGAAGGACCACTCAGCTGTTCATTCTTCAGAGGCTGATAAAGATACCTTAACATTCTGTTATAGTAACACCTTTTATTTTAGAGTGCTACTAAAAGGCAAAACTGCAGCAACGAGTGCTTCATGTTATGAAAAAGAATATGATTCACAATAATTGAGTGGTTATTAACTTGGTAATAATAATATCGATTATTATTAAAACTGTTATTGTGATAATAATAATAATAAAAACAGTAGTGCACATTATTATTAGTATTATAATTAGCAATGACAATGATATTTCTACTTATAAAAGTGCGTGGTATTTTCACAATAATAATGATTATTAAACCGATGCTTGTACTACTAATATTAGTAATATTACCCCTAATAATAGCATAATTATAAGTATTAATCGTAGTAGCGGTACTGTAATTATGTTTAAACTTCTGGTACAAATATATCATGCACTCCTGGCCGCCTGTTTTCTAATGCGACAAGGCGCCGAGGGTCAGAAACAGCTCCTTTATTCCAGATGTGATTTGCAGCGGTGGCCGAACCCATCAATCACTGAAGCATCGCGAGATCGAATGGAGCTGGCTCGCGGCGACGGTCACAATGCTGCTGTCGCGCGATGATTAAACGATAGTCAATGGGTGCCCATATGGCCCAGTCACGTCCGATAGATAACCTTTGCAGATATGCTTCCAGGCTAGGCTGGCTCGGTGAGGCTGGCTCCTCTGCTGGCGTGGAGCTGTCAGAACCATTACCGTCCGCGCTCGGCTGAACGGCCTTGTCAGGGCCCTCGGTGTGCACGGCCTTCCATGCAGCTGCTGCGCACTCTCTTTCACGCTGCCCTCGCAAGCGCTGCTCTTTTGTCCACACAGTTTCAATGTGGCAGCCACAGGGTGTGAAATGTGCACCCGTGACACTTTAAAGACTGCCTTCTCTTTTGGTTTGTACAGCAAATAGAATGTGAAAGACATACACACAAAAGGCTTTCAAAGTAATTCGAAAATTAGATTAAAGAGGCTTAAAATAGAAGTAATATGGCGGCTTTGTTTGGGACTAGCCCCAGCATATACGCTTAAATGCGCCATCACCCACAGATAGCTGGGCTGAAATGGGAGTAATAAACATACTTGGGTAACTCAACCTATTATTTTTCAAACTACAATTTTGTATTTTGTTTATAGAGTAGGAAATTAAATTAACATAAGTTAAATATTTCTTAAAAACACTAAAATTAGTCCACAGACCATCAATATTTAACAAGTAGTGGCAGAAGCAGTATGTTTGGCCTACATGTGATTAAGCATGCAACACAGAGTCGCGCAAATTCTTTGAAGGTGATAATGGTGATGTTGGTAGTGGTGGTGGTAATGGTGGCATTGGTAATGATGGTAGTAACTGTAGTGGTTCTGGTGGTGATGGTGGGGGTGGTGATGGGTAGGGTGTTTTTTGTAATTGAGATGGTTGTTTAGGTGCAGGTCCGCTTGCTATTGGTCAGCTGGAACTTCAGGAACAAGGACCTCTGAGGCCTGCTGTGTCCCTGTAGACACACAGGTTTGACAACCAACCCTTAGTTCTGGGTACAAGAGTGAGCTGGTCTAGCCCTATAGGACTCCAAGCAGGTTTCAAACAGCAAGTCCAATCTTCTTCTGTTCTTCCCCTGGTCCAGAGTGTGTTCTGATAAGCTTTGGGTGAGGTGCCATTTTTGTAGGATTCATTAGCCAGTGGGTAGGGATGACTCCTGGATACTTCCTAACCAATGAAGAAAAAGGTCTCAGGAACGAAACTCTCCACTTATGCAGAACATCTGGTTTGCCTTACTGCAAATATCCCACACTGCACTATTCTAAGTAAACTTCAAGATAACACAGCCTTTCTGCCCTTGGAGGTGTCTTGTGTGGCTGCCAGCATTGTGTTTACAGAAATGAGCAGTTCCCTCCTTCTGGGCTATAAGACCAGCTTCCCCTTACCATTCTCGCCCGTGGTGAAGAGGAAACAAAAGGCTTCCAGTCCTGGGGCCTTCAATTACACTTAATTATGAATGGAAAAGCCTCACCCTGGTCCCCTTCGAGTTAATGAAGTTACCGAACAAACCCCAGCTGCCCCTACTGATATGTGTCACATACCTCACACCCAGGTTTTCCTCCCACAAAGTTCTAAGCCATTGTTTCTGCTCTGGATGCAGCTTTCACACATCACTAAGGGGAAGCACCGATAGGCCAGCTGCTGGCAGGCTAATGCTAATGACCCCACAGGCGGTTCAAGAAGACTAACTGTAACATTTTAAACATCACTTTACCAAAATATTGATTAAAATCAGGCTTCACCACTAAATTGGATTTTTAATAAAAATTAAAAATAATATTCAAATTATTGCCGCAGCCTGTCCGAAAACCAAAGATAGCAGAGTTATGATTTTATTCTGATCTTTAGTTTTTCTCACAGAACAGCTACAGCCCTTGACAGTGAAAATAGCTTTTGGGGGTTAGTCACTCAAAGTACACGTCAACACTAAATTCTTAAATGTACCACTTTTAAATACTAGAAACCCTACCTTATGGGCTACAAGGCCTACGTAGGGGTGGCTTATTTAATATTTAATAGTAGGATTCTTTTTTGTTGCAAATGGATATTTTGACGTGCGCCTGCCGGTTTAAAAAACTGCAGTAATCAAGTTACACAGCTAGGCCTAAAGCCATGCTTTCATTGTCACTCTAAAGGATGGCACAATAAGGGGTAACATTTAACTTAACATGCATTGGTGTCTTTTCCTGTAAGGTAACAGTACAGTGCTAAATTGGACAATGGTCAATGGTGGAATTTTGGTCGCTTGGCCAGAACCAACTCTGTTCATGATCCAGTTGTAAATATTGGTCAGAGTTTTCCTGTTGTCAGAAGGAGTTCAAGATTTAGCAGGACTCCTAGTAAATATATTCAGAGAGCATTTTACTTATTGTTTTCCTTTTGTGTTGCTTCTTATTTTTATCAAAAGGAGGGAGATATGTGGTGTCTGTGCTTCACTTGCTAGTGCACTTACTTTATATAATATATGTTGGAATGTGGCTTTGTGCTTGCTGTTGTATTATATGTATTACTTGCCATAGAATGTTTGGGCCAGGCATTTGAATGGCTCTACAGGCAGTTGGAGCTACCACCTTGAGCCCTCTACACTTTGTATCCTGTTGACTGCAATAAATCCACATAAAGAAAGAAGACTCCTGTTCTATGTGAGTTGCTGTACAACTTTATTGAAGAGCGCATACTTCATGTACTGTGGCCTTACTGTAAAGATAAAGATGTCAATTGGGAATTAGCCAGCCATACCATGTTTTATGGGTCAGAACACATACTCTGGGGCCTGGACAGCTGTGCCCCAGTCTGCAGAGTATGTATCTCCTTTCATATTTGAGATGAATGAGACAGATTGCAGTTATGCACTGACATGGTGCATGGAAATGCTGCTTAGACTGTGGAGCGGCCTGGCAGCAAATGGAAGGTGCAGGGCTCTCCAAAAAAATATGAAAATGAAATCATTTGCTGTACTACAAGGAGTAGGGGAGCAATAGAAGGGTGGGTGAAGTGCAAGCAACAGAGAGAGGGGGCTGGTTTTAGAAGGGGGAAATTGTATATGAGAGAGTACAACAAAACACATGCATCATAGAGTGCTTAAGGATTTTTTGTACTTACTTGCCAGTGCAACAAGCATCAGTAAAGCTGTTGCTGAGTTTGAATTTTCTTGAAAAGACAGAAAATGAGATGCGTTTGGCAAAACAGAAACAGTTTGTATAATTAAACAGTTCGGCCGGGAGGAAATTTACAGGCCCAAAAGTCTGAGGACTGTCTCAATTGATATTGGGTTTGTGCTCATCTTGTATACAAAAGTTTCACAAGCAATAAAAGGTTCTGGCAAACCATATATGGTGAGGAATGTTGGTTGCTACCTTAGAGTCATAAATTAATGGTCAAATGGTTACTACAGGTGAGTCTCAACCTTGCGTGGACACAATGTGGTCAGTGGTGAACGTGTCCAGATGTCCGGCATGGGGAGCGCATGATCACTACATGTGCAAGGTCCTGATTCTCTATGTGTTCTTAACTCATGTGGCATTTGACTTAATGGTGTTTTTAGGAGCACACCTACCCCCTCCAGCCATGTGTGCCTTATTGGGGCAATCTCCCCTGACCACTGTAATGTCGCTGCACCTATCTGTGGGATTGATCAAGAGTTTCCTGCCCGAGTGTTTGCCTGCCAGCTATGCACTCTGCCACCTGTCACCTATCAATCAGTAATCCAAGGCCTAGGTCACGGGGCCTGCCTGACTACATATTTGTGTGTCGCGGTAGATGTGGAGTACAGAACGTGCGCTTCTGTTAATAAGGACAATAGTACATTTTTATTGATAAACGCATCAATATCCACCTTAACAAAGCCAATAGATCTCACCTTCTTTACCAATTGGCTTTGCCGGTGCTTTTTGCCCATCAAAATAAATAAATATATAAAAAGCATGATGATGTGACCACTGGTGGCAAGTCATTCTGCTGGCAAGTGCATGAGTGAGGACATATGCACGCATGAGTCATTATGCATGCGCATGCCAATAAAATGATGTGGATGCCAGTTGGATCAGTAAATTAAAAAAAAAAATGTTTTTTTTGCCACTGACTTGCTTTTTGGTGGTGGAGCAATGGAGGAGTGGGTCGGGTAACGGTTAAGCAATGGAGGAGCGTATGAGGGGAAGCAACAAGTAGCAGGAAAGGGAAGCAACAGTGAGTGGCCAGGGTTGAGGGAGGAACAGAGGCACATGGGAATGTTTTTTAGACTGTGGAGTAGCCTGGCAGCAAATGAAAGATGCAGGGCTTTCCAAAAAAATGAAAATGAAATAATTTGATGTCCTGCGAGAAGGAGGTGAGCACTGGATGGTCGGGTGAAGGGAACGCAACAGAGTGAGGGCACAGGTATATAAAAGGGGATAATAGTATATAGTTCCCAAAATGAGAGTAGTGGAAGGATACAAGTCACGCAATCAAAAGGATGTTATAGAGGCAGTGCTCCTGGGGAGGGTTAAACACAAGAAGAGAAAGGCAAGCCATCAAATAGGAAGCAAGAAAATGAGAGTGACAATAAAGCCAGTCAATGGTAAGCAATGTTTCGGCTGCAAGAGCAGGCTACTTTTTTGGTGTGGTCCACAATAGCCTTTCACCTACAGACAGTTAAAAGCTGTCTGGTAGGCGAGGCCTATACACTGACTGAAATTACTTTCTGCCCCTTTAAGTCTTTTCTAATGTTGATGCAAATTTAGTGGAAAAATTGCACAATCCCTGGTGCACTTTATGCAGTTCGACCCCAGATGTCCTTATCTGCAAAATTACCATCCAACAACATTCCTCCACTTATCAAGCGATCAACATAGATTATGACAGCACTCAGACAACGCAGCACAGACATATAATATATCTGTGTGACTTTCATAAGGCTGCCCTCAGTAATGCCGTGTTGCATTGAGGTAGATGTAGTCCTTGCAATTTTCATTTCCCTTTTTCAACCTTTCAGTGATCTATATAGCAAAATACTGATCATATTTCAATGAGGTAATCTCCTTAATCTCTTTCCTTTTAAACAGCAAGTTCCATTTCTCTGGGGTAACTTCCGGGTGTCATGAGGTTTTGCTTTTATTAAAGCACTGCAGAGGAGCTCACCTTTGTTTGATGGTTCTGACTAGACTTGAAGGCTGCAGAACAAATCAAAGACTCAAGTACCTTTAAATGCTGTGCTGCTTTGTGTGAGTATTGCCCCAGTTTCTGCCTATTCCTCCCTAGCTACCCTAGTAGCAGCTGACAGCTTTCCATCTCTTTGAAAAAGAGAGAGCTTATCTTGGGCTCACAATAAAGAGCTCTCGTTCAGAATACACATGAATGTCTTTGTCTGGATTTATGTGCAGCTTCACCCAGGCTCGGTTACAGCCGATTGCTCCAGTGTGCAACCTACAATAATTCTGTCTGGTTCGGGGTAATGAGATAATAACCATTTTCCTTACTCAAGTGTCTTGTTCATTTTTAGCAAAACAATCATCAGCAAAGGACAACAAACACCATTCAGCCACATGCAAATGAGCCAAGGAGAAAAAGCCTGTATTTCTTAGCTGATAAATGCTCCACTGCCTTCTTTTTAAATGCAGCAGAGCTGCAGCAGGGTCAGTAGACATGGCATTCTGCCTTGTGTTGGGGTGGTGATTAATGCCAGTTTTGCAGCAGAGCTGCAGCAGCAGGGCCATCAGACATGACATTTTGCCTTGTGTTGGGGTGATGTTAGTGTCAGTTCTGCACCGGCTGCAGTGCTCCAGTAGGGTCATCAGGCATGACATTCTGCCTTGTTTTGGGGTGGTGGTACAGTGTCAGTTGTGCACCGGCTGCTGCAGCAGGGTCATCAGACATGACATTCTGCCTTGTGTTGGGGGGATGGTTGCAGTGCCAGTTCTGCACCGGCAGTGATGCTGCAGCAGGGTCAGCAGATATGGCATTCTGCCTTGTGTCAGAGGGATGGTTGCAGTGCCTGTTCTGCACCGGCAGCAGTGCTGCAGCACGGTCATCAGACATGACATTCTGCCTTGTGTTGGGGGGATGGTTGCAGTGCCTGTTCTGCACCGGCAGCAGAGCTGCAGCACGGTCATCAGACATGACATTCTGCCTTGTGTTGGGGGGATGGTTGCAGTGCCTGTTCTGCACCAGCAGCAGTGCTGCAGCACGGTCATCAGACATGACATTCTGCTTTGTGTTGGGGGGATGGTTGCAGTGCCTGTTCTGCACCGGCAGCAGTGCTGCAGAAGGGTCTGTAGACATGACATTCTGCCTTGTGTTGGGGTGATGTTAGTGTCAGTTCTGCACCGGCTGCAGTGCTGCAGCAGGGTCAGCAGACATGACAGTCTGCCTTGTGTTAGGGTGATGGTTGCAGTGCCAGTGCCGCTCCTTCAGCACAGCTGCAGCAGGGTCAACAGACTTGACATTCTGTCTTGTGTTGAGGTGGTGTTACAGTGTCAGTTCTGCACTGCCTGCAGTGCTACAGCAGGGTCAACGGACATGCAATTCTGCCTTGTTCTGGGTGGTGTTACAGTGCCTGTTCTGCACCGGCTGCAGTGCTCCAGCAGGGTCATCAGGCATGACATTCTGCCTTGTGTTGGGGGGTGGTTGCAGTGCCTGTTCTGCACCGGCTGCAGTGCTCCAGCAGGGTCATCAGGCATGACATTCTGCCTTGTGTTAGAGGGATGGTTGCAGTGCCTGTTCTGCACCGGCAGCAGAGCTGCAGCATGGTCATCAGACATGACATTCTGCCTTGTGTTGGGGGGATGGTTGCAGTGCCTGTTCTGCACCGGCAGCAGTGCTGCAGAAGGGTCTGTAGACATGACATTCTGCCTTGTGTTGGGGTGATGTTAGTGTCAGTTCTGCACCGGCTGCAGTGCTGCAGCAGGGTCAGCAGACATGACAGTCTGCCTTGTGTTAGGGTGATGGTTGCAGTGCCAGTTCCGCTCCTTCTGCACAGCTGCAGCAGGGTCAACAGACTTGACATTCTGCCTTGTGTTGGGGTGGTGTTACAGTGTCAGTTCTGCACTGCCTGCAGTGCTACAGCAGGGTCAACGGATATGTAATTCTGCCTTGTTCTGGGTGGTGTTACAGTGCCTGTTCTGCACCGGCTGCAGTGCTCCAGCAAGGTCATCAGGCATGACATTCTGCCTTGTATTAGGGGGATGGCTGCAGTGCCAGTTCTGCATCGGCTGGGCTGCAGCAGGGTCAACAGACTTGACATTCTGCCTTGTGTTAGAGGGATGGCTGCAGTGCTGCATCAGGGGCATCAGACATGGCATTCTGCATTGTGTTAGAGGGATGGTTGCAGTACCTGTTCTGCACCGACCGCAGTGCTGCGTCAGGGGCATCAGGCATGGCATTCTGCCTTCTGTTGGGGGGATGGGTGCAGTGCCTGTTCTGCATTGGCAGTGATGCTGCAGGGCCATCAGACATGGCATTCTGCCTTGCGTTGGGGGGATGGGTGCAGTGCCAGTTCTGCACCTTCAGCAGTGCTGCAGCAGGGTCAGCAGACGTGACATTCTGCCTTGTTCTGGGTGGTGTTACAGTGTCCGTTCTGCACTGGCAGCAGTGCTGCAGCAGGGCCATCAGACATGAGATTCTGCCTTGTGTTAGAGGGATGGTTGCAGTGCCTGTTCTGCTAGCAGTAATGCTGCAGGGCCATCAGACATGACATTCTGGCTTGTGTTGGGTGATGGTTGCAGTGCCTGTTCCGCATCGGCAGTGATGCAGCAGGGTCATCAGGCATGACATTCTGCCTTGTGTTGGGGCGATGGTTGCAGTGCCTGTCCTGCTAGCAGTAATGCTGCAGGGCCATCAGACATGGCATTCTGCCTTGTTCTGGGTGGTGTTACAGTGTCCGTTCTGCACTGGCAGCAGTGCTGCAGCAGGGTCATCAGGCATGACATTCTGCCTTGTGTTAGAGGGATGGTTGCAGTGCCTGTTCTGCACCGGCTGCAGTGCTGCTGCAGGGTCAACAGACTTGACATTCTGCCTTGTGTTGGGGCGATGGTTGAAGTCCCTGTTTTACATCGGCAGTGATGCAGCAGGGTCATCAGGCATGACATTCTGCCTTGTGTTGGGGGATGGTTGCAGTGCCTGTTCTGCATCGGCAGTGATGCAGCAGGGTCATCAGGCATAACATTCTGCCTTGTTCTGGGTGGTGTTACAGAGTCCGTTCTGCACTGGCTGCAGTGCTGCAGCAGGGTCATCAGGCATGACATTCTGCTTTGTGTTGGGGCGATGGTTGCAGTGCCCGTTCTGCATCGGCCGTGATGCAGCAGGGTCATCAGGCATGACATTCTGCCTTGTGTTGGGGCGATGGTTGCAGTGCCTGTTCTGCATCGGCAGTGATGCAGCAGGGTCATCATGCATGACATTCTGCCTTGTTCTGGGTGGTGTTACAGCTTCCGTTCTGCACTGGCTGCAGTGCTGCAGCAGGGTCATCAGGCATGACATTCTGCCTTGTGTTGGGGTGATGGTTGCAGTGCCTGTTCTGCATCAGTAGTGATGCAGCAGGGTCATCAGGCATGACATTCTGCCTTGTGTTGGGCGATGGTTGCAGTGGCTGTTCCGCATCGGCAGTGATGCAGCAGGGTCATCAGGCATGACATTCTGCCTTGTGTTGGGGCGATGGTTGCAATGCCTGTTCCGCATCTGCAGTGATGCAGCAGGGTCATCAGGCATGACATTCTGCTTTGTGTTGGGCCGATGGTTGCAGTGCCAGTTCTGCTAGCAGTAATGGTGCAGGGTCATCAGGCATGACATCCTGCCTTGCGTTGGGCGATGGTTGCAGTGCCTATTCCCCATCGGCAGTGATGCAGCAGGGTCATCAGGCATGACATTCTGTCTTGTGTTGGGCGATGGTTGCAGTGCCTGTTCTGCATCGGCAGTGATGCAGCAGGGTCATCAGACATGGCATTCTGCCTTGTGTTGGGGCGATGGTTGCAGTGCCTGTTCCGCATCGGCAGTGATGCAGCAGGATCATCAGGCATGACATTCTGCCTTGTGTTGGGGCGATGGTTGCAGTGCCTGTTCTGCTAGCAGTGATGCAGCAGGGTCATCAGGCATGACATTCTGCTTTGTGTTGGGCCGATGGTTGCAGTGCCTGTTCTGCTAGCAGTAATGCTGCAGGGTCATCAGGCATGACATTCTGCCTTGCGTTGGGCGATGGTTGCAGTGCCTGTTCCCCATCGGCAGTGATGCAGCAGGGTCATCAGGCATGACATTCTGCTTTGTGTTGGGGCGATGGTTGCAGTGCCCGTTCTGCATCGGCCGTGATGCAGCAGGGTCATCAGGCATGACATTCTGCCTTGTGTTGGGGCGATGGTTGCAGTGCCTGTTCTGCATCGGCAGTGATGCAGCAGGGTCATCATGCATGACATTCTGCCTTGTTCTGGGTGGTGTTACAGTTTCCGTTCTGCACTGGCTGCAGTGCTGCAGCAGGGTCATCAGGCATGACATTCTGCCTTGTGTTGGGGTGATGGTTGCAGTGCCTGTTCTGCATCAGTAGTGATGCAGCAGGGTCATCAGGCATGACATTCTGCCTTGTGTTGGGCGATGGTTGCAGTGGCTGTTCCGCATCGGCAGTGATGCAGCAGGGTCATCAGGCATGACATTCTGCCTTGTGTTGGGGCGATGGTTGCAATGCCTGTTCCGCATCTGCAGTGATGCAGCAGGGTCATCAGGCATGACATTCTGCTTTGTGTTGGGCCGATGGTTGCAGTGCCAGTTCTGCTAGCAGTAATGGTGCAGGGTCATCAGGCATGACATCCTGCCTTGCGTTGGGCGATGGTTGCAGTGCCTATTCCCCATCGGCAGTGATGCAGCAGGGTCATCAGGCATGACATTCTGTCTTGTATTGGGCGATGGTTGCAGTGCCTGTTCTGCATCGGCAGTGATGCAGCAGGGTCATCAGACATGGCATTCTGCCTTGTGTTGGGGCGATGGTTGCAGTGCCTGTTCCGCAGTCGGCAGTGATGCAGCAGGATCATCAGGCATGACATTCTGCCTTGTGTTGGGGCGATGGTTGCAGTGCCTGTTCTGCTAGCAGTGATGCAGCAGGGTCATCAGGCATGACATTCTGCTTTGTGTT
The DNA here is from genome assembly GCA_963921515.1 of Calotriton arnoldi. Taxonomy (NCBI): domain Eukaryota; kingdom Metazoa; phylum Chordata; class Amphibia; order Caudata; family Salamandridae; genus Calotriton; species Calotriton arnoldi. Next base: position 1,587,907 of record CAWUFW010000604.1, on the reverse strand, counting down.
GGGCCGATGGTTGCAGTGCCTGTTCTGCTAGCAGTAATGCTGCAGGGTCATCAGGCATGACATTCTGCCTTGCGTTGGGCGATGGTTGCAGTGCCTGTTCCCCATCGGCAGTGATGCAGCAGGGTCATCAGGCATGACATTCTGCCTTGTGTTGGGGCGATGGTTGAAGTGCCTGTTTTGCTTCGGCAGTGATGCAGCAGGGTCATCAGACATGGCATTCTGCCTTGTGTTGGGGCGATGGTTGCAGTGCCTGTTCCGCATCGGCAGTGATGCAGCAGGGTCATCAGGCATGACATTCTGCCTTGTGTTGGGGCGATGGTTGCAGTGCCTGTCCTGCTAGCAGTAATGCTGCAGGGCCATCAGACATGGCATTCTGCCTTGTGTTGGGTGGTGTTACAGTGTCCGTTCTGCACTGGCAGCAGTGCTGCAGCAGGGCCATCAGACATGGCATTCTGCCTTGTGTTGGGTGGTGTTACAGTGTCCGTTCTGCACTGGCAGCAGTGCTGCAGCAGGGCCATCAGACATGGCATTATGCCTTGTTCTGGGTGATGTTATAGTGTGAGTTCTGCACCTTCAGCAGTGCAGCTGCAGGGCCATCAGACATGGCATTCTGCCTTGTGTTGGGCGATGGTTGCAGTGCCTGTTCTGCACCGGCAGTGATGCAGCAGGGTCATCAGGCATGGCATTCTGCCTTGTGTTGGGTTGATGATACAGTTACAGTTCTGCACCGGCAGCAGTCACATCCTGCAAGAGCAGGCGGAGGGGGAGGGACAGACAGATCAATGAGCAGATAGACAGCTCTCTGTGACCTGCACACTTGAACTTGCAGGATAAATTGTATAGATCTGTGAGGCTGTGTTCAAGCGGTGGGTGTTCGGCTGCTGTCTGGACTGGCACTGCCTTCTACGCCACAAGGCAAGAACAAAACATTTCTAAATAAATAACCAAAGCTGTAAATCAGGCGAGCTGTCAAATCAAAACCTCTGCCTGCCTCCTGCCCCCTTCAGACCTGCTGTCTTAGTGTGATGTTATGTATGTAAACAGTGTGCCATACTTTGGAAAAATGCCATGTTATTTCCCTCATGCGTGTGCTCACTACGCCACGCCTGTCCACTGCCGTGTTTTCATTGTAAAAGGTACCAATTTCTGAAGAAAGAGAAATGGATCAATGCAGTGAACACATTATGATTTTAAATCAGTCTCTATTCCACATCACTTAATTATCCATATTTTAGATCAAGGGTGTAAGAATGAAGCACCTTCGTGCACAGGTCTAATGTGCACAATTGTATCACATGCCACATGCATTGCTGCCTCATTTCTTGTGCAAATCCTGGATCATGTGACAGGGTGCAGATAAGTAGAGATATACAAAACCTCTGTCCTTTGCAGCCAGTGGCGTTATGTGCATGATGTTTGCCCTAAGGGCAGTTGCACAGCCCGAATCCCACCTTCCACAGTTCTTCGTTTGCTGTTTTGTAGCCATCTCACCTGACAATTGTACTCCAGAGAGGCCAGCACACATGGCAGGGGTGGACCCCCTGCTTGATTGCATTGTCCTTGCCTAAGTTTTGGAAAGCCTGCTTAGTTCACCGTGCTGCTTGACCTGCAGCCCGATACCTGCCCGCATAAGGAGGTGAGCTGAGTGACCTGCTCTTCAGAAAGACAGCACATGGCCCAGCTAACTGGAAGGTCCATCGCGGGGGTAGGCCGAGAAATTGAGGTTGCCCAGGAGAGTGGTGAGACTCCACAGTCCATGATGTGCCCTGCAGGCCATCACTACCCACCTCTAGCTCAGTTCTGGAGGGCCTAACAAACATTCTGACTTAGCACCCTAGGAGGAGGTCAAGTTTTAGAAGATGGCAGGAGGCTGTCCTGAGTTTTAAGCCCATTGACTCATTAGTCCAACGCTTGTCGTTCTGGACACAATGCTGGTTAAAAGGACACTTACTCTTTCCTCTGTTAAGGCGGGTAATTGTTCCCAGAGAAGAACAGATTTCGATAAATATTTGAAAATAGGGAAACATGATTTAATCACCGTCCCTCAGTAGTAATTTTCATGTACATTACTTACATGTAATTACAATTATACGTGTTGCTAGTTCAGAATCTACTTGTTTAGTCATTTAATTTCATAATGCACTTAACTCAAATAATGACAATGTTGCAGTAGGGCGTGGTAGCCTCTTAATATGAATTGTATCCATCTCAAGTGTGCACTTTTCCTCAGAAGGAGTTTCTTTAGGGATGGACCATTCAAAAGAAGCTTTGATCTTTTTTCCTCTAAATGAGACAACAATGTATGTCTATATATTCTATTTTTGTTGGTTGTGATTGGTAAGAATTTCTTTTACTTGGATTATGTCCTCATTGATTGATAAATGATGTCTAAGTTAGCTCTTGTGCACGTGAGCATTGGATGTTATTTCGATTTGAAATAACCAGCGAAATCATATTAATATCCCGTAATGTGTGTATTCGTTTGTCGCTATTAGTAGTTATTGACCATCTCCACCACTGATCATGTGGGTAACACTCAAAGAAGCCGCTGGTATTCTCCCTTTGCTTAAACAGATGCTAGATTCTCTTGCACCTTTGTATGCCAGAGCCATCTTGTAACGAGAATAATGTTTGCTGCATCAGTGAGCCATATAGTAGCAGCAATATTAGGGTACAAACCAATTACCCACGATTAGGGTTCCTCCTCGTCCCAGTCCTAATAATATGAGGTGTTCTTTGCCTCCCACACAGCTGTAACATGCTAAAAATGGCCACTTCTTTTCACACAAATACGCTCTGTGTGTATTTTGCGCCTCCTCCTGTTGTATTACCATGTTCAAAAATTGGAGCTGCTAGAAAAGGAAGGGGGCCAAGGAAGGGACTGGGATGAGGAGGACTCCTAATCGGGGGGGTAATGAAGATCACTGGTAAGTAATTGGCTCACTAGTCCCTCTTGGTGTCCCCCTCCCAGTCCTAATGATGTAAGGATTTCTCAAGCTTAATAAAAATTGCACCTACAGACAAACATGCAGAATATTGTTTTTGTCTTACAACAGTGCTATATTGCTGAAGAAATAACTTTAGAGCCATAATGTTCATTCATGGAGTCAGATACATTGAGTCTGTAGTGCTTAAGAAAGGTCTGATGTGAAGACCAGGTTGCTGCCCTGCATATTTCTAGCAAGGAAACAGTTCCTGCTTCCGCCCAAGAAGTTGACACCACTCTTGTGAAGTAACCTTGAATGTCAACAGATAGAGACTCACCTACAGATCTGTAAGCTTGGGAAATAGCTTGACAAACCCATCTACTCAAAGTTGTTGTAGATACCTTTCTCATCTTAGCTACTGACCCATGTGCATAAAGAGTGAATTTGAGGTTCTGAACCACTTAATACACTCCTGATAAATGAATAGGGTTTGTTTGGCATCTAAAGAAGATGAAATGGAATCACTAGGGATATCTTGAAACACTGTTATTGAAACAGTGAAACGGATAGCTAAAAAAGTCACCCACATTTGAAAATTGGGGCAGGTTTGACATGTAAAGACCTGTAAAGCCACATTCTATATCTTTTTTCTTTGGCCGGGGAGACCTCTTGCATTTATGATTTAGCATAAAACAGGCCCATGAACAGACAGATAAACGGCCCACGCAATAACCTGTCATACCAGCATTTATGGCACTGCCAGATGGCCGTATAGGGCAATCTAACCCTGGCTGCACAATATTGTGAAACTGGAATTTACTTTCAGACACCTCCATGCAGGCACATTCAGGATAAGCCACCAATTGTATTGTATTGTAATTGCATTTATATAGCGCTTACTACCCCTGAGGAAGCGTCAAAGTGCTTTTCAGCGAGTAGCACACTACTCCGGAGCCCACAAAGGATTAGTGGTGAATTAGTACAGTGAAATATGAAATTAATTTGAGTGGTGGATATGTTAGTCTGTTATTTGGATTGAAATGGAGAGTGGAGGGTTAGAAGAGGGAAGGGTTTGCATTTATATAGCGCTTGCTCCCCTGATGAGGTCTTGTAGCACTTTTCAGCGAGTAGCAGGCTACTCTGGAACCCTAACAGGATTAGTAGTGAATTCGTGTAAGGAAATACGTGTTGTGTTTGATCTCTCGAGGAGCATTTGCTTTCAGCTGAGAGATCCTTGATTATGGCGACGGAAGAGATCCGCAAGGTGATGGATGGAGGTGGTAGGGCCGCCCTCATACTGCTTGACCTAACCGCAGCTTTCGATACCGTAAACCATGTGGTATTAGTGCGAAGGCTGAAGGCTGCTGGCATCAGGGACAAGGCTCTAGCCTTACTAACATCATTCCTGGCATCCAGGGAACAACTAATTCACTGGGATGGACTTCAGTCAGGAAAGTTCATTCTCCCAGGTGGAGTTCCCCAGGGTTCGGCCTTGTCCCCGACTATATTTAACATATAAGCCGCCCCATTAGCCAGACTAATAAAAAACCACGGTCTTAGGCTTGTGTCGTACGCGGATGACACCCAGTTAGTGGTGTCAGTTACGCAAAGCGTGGATATGACGGCAGAACGGTTCCGCAATTGCCTTACATCACTGATGGCATGGATGAACACTAACTTTCTGAAACTTAATACGGAAAAAACCGAGGTTGTAGAGTTCGGTCAGAAACCTTTGGTTTGGAGCCATCTATGGTGGCCCCCTGAAGCCGGAACATGCCCTGTTCCTGTGTCTAAGGCCAGGAATCTAGGCTTCCTGATCGATAAAGACCTAACGCTCGCCCCACAAATAAATCAAGTGTCTTCGGCTTGCTTCTTTACGCTGAAAGTCTTGCATAAGATTCTTCCTTTCATTCCTTTTTCATTAAGGAAAACTGTAGTCGGAGCTCTAGTTCTGTCGAGAGTAGACTATTGCAACGCTCTATACCTGGGAGCAGGCGCAAGGCAGTTTTCCAAACTCCAGTCACTCCAAAATGCGGCCGCGCGGGTATTGCTTGATTTACCTAAACACCATCCTACGTCCGCCAGTATAAAGCAGCTCCACTGGCTTTCAGTTCGACGGCGAGTGGATTTTAAGGCCCTCTGTCTAGTGCATAAAGCCCTATATGGAGGAGGTGCGGTGGATTTACAACCATTATTTCCCCGTTATGTGCCATTACGCTGCCTAAGTTCCACTAATACTGGACTGGTACATCTCCCCAAGATAAGAAGAGTCAGGTGGGGAGGAAAGGGTTTCTCATTCCAAGCGGCTAAACTGTGGAACTCTCTCCCCATACAGATACGACTACAGTCTAGCAGGACTCTTTTCAGAAGAATGATAAAAACATGACTCTTCACCAAGCTTTAAATCTATCAGCTTTTCCTGGATTGCACACATCTCAGCGCCGAGACGCCTCGGCAATAGTGCGCTTTATAAATATTCAGTCAGTCAGTCAGATACCTAAGCAGCAGTGTTTATCAGTGTGTCATAGGCCCTAGTGCAAGGAAGAAATCCCCTCCCCGGACCGCTGTTTGTATTGTTCGGTTAGCCCCTCAAGCCTCTGGGTCCGGTGCCACTGAACCTGCTGCACCAATAGAAGCAGCGCCCCGGTGCTCAATCTGTTAAAGGGCTCGGTATAGCATGATGGTTTTTACGTGCGTTTTTTTTTCAACTAACGTACAGCAATCGGTTAAGTGTGGTACTGCGCCTCCAAAGGTAAGGGACAGGGCATGACATGAAAGTGTGTATGGGTCTCTGTAGATGGCTGATATCTTGACTCTAGACGGAAGAAGGGGAAGCAGGCAATAATACGTTCACTGGTCTTACTCCCACATTACACTTGGTGCGAGACAGAACAGAGGACTCACTCATCGACAGAAACACTTTCCGAGCAACTAAAGTGCTATTTTATTTTGGAATCAGCAGAAGACCCTGCCCCTTGCAGCTTCATTATGTAGAATAATCCCTCCTCTAAATAGAACAGTCCACCGTCAGCAGAATTAAAGAAAGCTATTAAAAGTGACTAAAGAACCTGGTGCCACCTCCAGTGATATATCTGAAGGGCGAGTAAAGACCCCCAAGGTGACTGGCAGTAGATATTAGCTGCATTTAATGGAAGCTGCATCTTTATGTGAAGCCTGATCCTGGCTTTCAGATTTTCTTTGTATTACAAGACCTGGTCTCCCTCTCCCCATGTCAGGTGATCAATTGAGCAGCCCTGCTGAAAAAACATAATGTCTGCCCCAAAATGTATCAAGCAAACAAACAAGCCTCACCGTCTAGGTCTTAACACCCACACCCTGAGAAAATGTTTTTGTTAGACATGGCATCAAACAATGCATTTTTTCAACATCATTTTTCAACACGAAATCAACACATACCCCAGTCAGTTCTCAAGAATGCCTAAAGAAATATTCCAACACTTGAGGGTCTGTCATAGTACCAAGGAGCAACATTTTGGTGTGGCATCTAATGAAATATATATTAAGGATCCCTCCCATATTGTGCACATACACCTTTGCTTATTGAGGCCCGAGGCCTTATAAATAATTATTCATTTGCAATAGCTGATGAATTAATGTTCATTATCATGCATCAATGTGCATTACATTTATTGTGTCTTTTGATAGCATGCCTTTACTTCATATATTCATGTATTCATTGAGTAGCGGGTGCTTAGGAAATGTCATAAGAGTTCTTGGTTTTATATTGAGAGTGCAAGAGACTTCTCATGTTTTTTCTTACCTGACATCCTAATCACAGGGTTTATTTTTCTCACAATAAATGCTATGGATAGTATAAATTAGGTATTCACAGCCTTTTCCAGGACAAAGAAAATATGACTTCAAAGTCGTTCCAGACAGTATTGCAGCGTGGCTATAATCAACGACACAAAATTATGTTTGAGAAAGTATTCCTTCCACAGAGGCATTCATTAGCCTCGTCTCGCAGAGAGGCCATGGACTGGAAAAATATAAATGACGTTCAGGTATGACTGAGGGTTGACAATATAATACTAAACCCTATTATAGCAAAATCTATGACGCTTAAAGATTACACTTGTATAAATCCTTAAAATGCACCGTCATGATATGTTGTCTTCTTTCATAAGATTTGCATTCTGGGCCTGAATTAGAAAGGGCCTCCACACTGGTAGCGGAGGCCCTACAGTCGTGGGGGAGTCTCCACACTCAGGGACTCGCGGACGCCCAGAGCACGAAGACTCCCCCATGAGTGTCGGCGGGGAGTCTCCACACTCAGGGACTCGCGGACGCCCAGAGCACGAAGACTCCCCCATGAGTGTCGGCGGGGAGTCTCCACACTCAGGGACTCGCGGACGCCCAGAGCACGAAGACTCCCCCATGAGTGTCGGCGGGGAGTCTCCACACTCAGGGACTCGCGGACGCCCAGAGCACGAAGACTCCCCCATGAGTGTCGGCGGGGAGTCTCCACACTCAGGGACTCGCGGACACCCTGAGCATGGAGACTCCCCCACGAGTGTCATGGTGGAGTCTCCACACTCAGGGACTCGCGGACGCCCTGAGCATGGAGACTCCCCCAAGAGTGTCGTGGGGGAGTCTCCACACTCAGGGACTCGCGGACGCCCTGAGCATGGAGACTCCCCCACGAGTGTCGTGGGGGAGTCTCCACACTCAGGGACTCGCGGACAACCTGAGCATGGAGACTCCCCCACGAGTGTCGTGGAGGAGTCTCCACACTCAGAGATTAGCGGACGCCCTGAGCACGGAGACTCCCCCGCGAGTGTCGTGGGGGAGTCTCCACACTTAGAGATTTGTGGACGCCCTGAGCACGGAGACTCCCCCACGAGTGTGAGGCCTCCGTCTTGAGTGCGGAGGCCCATTGTGAATCAGGCCTTCTGTGTTTTTGTGCTCTCTACAGTGTTATTGATTTCTGCAATTATCCTCTTTCATTTATCCAGCACTAAAATTGGCTTAAAATAAAGCGTACATTTCTTTTGTGTGGGCTCACTGTGAGCGGCTGCCAGAACTCTCAACCATCAATCAAATATGCCTGACAATCACTGGCATGTTGGTACATGCCAATTATGCATTGTCTCCAGGTAAGTTGATGAGATGCTTGGGTTATAACTTGTCCATTTCTTTGGCTCAAGCTTATAATTTGGCCCAGACCTGCAGTTGCCAAAGGCCCAATAAGAATCTTCTGGTTCATCTTCACAGAACACAGAAACATGTTCACACTCCAAACCCCAAGATAATAGGGACATTACATTAAGTGGGAAATCCAACATCAGAAGCTCACTGTGCCGCAACTTGGCTTCTTCTATAGGCAGCATTGTAGTCATTTTAGCTCTGAAAAGGGCATCTTCTCTTAGACAGTGAGGCCCATCATTTATGAGTGAAAGTCACCTCCCCACTTGCAGGTCTAAGCCTCCTTTAAGAATGCCATGCACTTTTATGTTCAAGACAAATAGATGTGTGGGGGGTCTTGGGTGGTGGGCTGGAAGAAAATGCCCATATTGTAATGTAAATTGCATTTATAAACAGCTTCATATCCCTTATAAAGGGCTGAAGTGCTTTAACGTGTGGGTAGCACAGTACACTGCAAGGGAATTCTTGGTTGAATTCTTGAATTGCACTATGGCCTAGGTGGGCTGCATTTTACTGAGTGCGAGTGACCAGAATGATACTTATATCTTCTCTCAGTCACTGTGCCTATGCGTGTAATAGAGGAAGTGTAATGATATATAGAAAAATGCACTTTACGTTAGTTTCTTCCATGTCATAAAGTCGTCGACTCTCTTCCCAGCTGTATGGCCAATAATCGTCATATCTTCCACCAAAGACATCCCTTTAAGTTTTCAAACACTGGCTGCTCACTGTGTGTCTCTTGTTGCTATTTCATGTGCTTTGTAATTCCCCTTTTCCTACTACTAGATTATTATTATTAAGTTTTATATAGCGCTAGCTAGACCTGAAGGTATCAGAGCGCTTTACATAAAAAGAAACAGCATAACGTACTATTACAAAGCCTAAATTAGAGGAGTGACTGACTTATTAAGCAGCTGAAACCAACTGTCACACGTGGTTGGGTCTTGGTGAGAGTGAGCTATTGGAGCATAGTTCGGTTGGCGTGAGTGGTAAGGTATTTTTTGAAGAGTTGGAGTTTCAGGTCTCTTTTGAAGCAGGAGAAGGAGGGGTTTCAACGGAGTTCACTAGGGAGAGCGTTTCATATCCTGGGTGCATTTCCAGAGAAGGAGCGAGCCTGGGTGGTTTTCCTTTTCAGTTTCGGAGGAACAAGAAGGAGTGAGTTGGCGCTTCTCAGAGTTCTGGTTCTTCCAGCTGTCGTACGTTTTTTGTCTAGATAGTTCGGGGAATGTGTGTCGAGGGCTTTCTGTGTGATGTAGGCAGTTTTGTAAATACATCTTCCTTCAATGGGCAGCCAGTTAAGGGACTTGAGGGCTGGAGTGATGTGTTTAAATCGTTTAACACCTGTTATGAGATTGTACTACTGTCTTGAAGTCATCGGGGGAAATGAAAGGTTTAATTTTCTTGAGGTGTTTCAGTGAGAATAGTGCTCTTTTGGCTGAGCTTTTGATGTTATCCTTCATTGTCAAGTTCTTGTCAAGGGTGATGGCTAAGGACTTTATTGAGTTGGACAGGGAAAGGGAGCAATTTAGGGCATTCAAGTCCTCAAGCCACTCTTGGATTGGTTGGTGGTTACTCTTTTTTTTTTAAACTGTTTTTATTTGATTTTATCATTTATAAAACACAACAAACCATATATCTCTGTTCGAACTGTACAGGTACATACATGCGATGGATTAAAAGCGTAATTGTCATTTCATCTACACAAAATAATTACATCCCAATTGACTATTATTTCCTATTCCACTGTTACAGGAAGGATTTGAGGCAGGAAATGTGCAGGTTGTGATTGACCCTCGCGGAGGTCTGCCGTCCCAAAGGTATTGTGTTTATTATACTTGCACGATTGTGTTATCTCCATCCTCTGTCTCATTATATGTGCGGAGATATATTTTCAAAGGGTCCCAAATGTCCCTAGGGCGGGATGCTCTTGGTAGTAGATCTGCATAGTTGGTGAGTTGTTCTTGACAGTATACTAAAGAAGATACCCAATCCTTAAATTTCGGCGCTCTCCCTCTACCCCAACGACATGCTATTAGGCGTTTTGCCATGAGTAGGGCTATGGCTATATATTTGCGGTGTGGTTTGGCCACATGTTTTATGTATCCAAGTATGGCGGTCAGGGGACTGCGCTCCAATGTCTGCAATGTCATCTGTTCAAGGGCGTCGATTACTTTTTCCCAAAACGCATAGACTGCGGGACACTCCCAAGCTAAGTGTAAAAAATCTGCAGCAGGGGCTCTACATCTTCTACATTGGTCTGAGTCTGATAGGTTATATTTATGTAACTTCGCCGGTGTATAGTATAACCGATGTAGAAATTTGTAATGCGTGATTCGCAGCCTATGGCTAGCTGCGATTTGTTTACGTATGTTCACAACAGTATATCCATTGTTCATCCGTCAGTGTGCATCCCAATTCGCCCTCCCATTTTTGTCGTGCAGGGCATGTAGACCTCTCTTGTGTCGTGTGGATCATGTGGTATAATGTAGACACCATGTGCCTCGGGGACGGGGCTTGCAACACCCGCTGCAGTGGGGGACACGTAGGGGGCTCACATGGAAATTCTGGTGTTAGGGCACGCAAGCCCTGCCGTAGCCGTATGTAAAGGAAGCTATCCAAGGGAGTTGGCTGGGTCTCCCTGAATATATGGGTAAGTGAACGGAGCTCTCCATTACAGTAAAGATCGCCCCATGTGACAATGCCGGTCCGGCCCAGGAGCAGTTGGAATCCCTTCTCCTGGAGGAGTTGCATTTGGGGATGATATGTCAGGGGAGCAGTGGGGAGTAGAGCATGGGACACTTCAGCAGTTTCATTATGCGATGCCATGCCTTGATCGTGCAAGTTACCGAGGTGGGTGTCGCATCTCGCTGGGTCAGGGGCCGGAGCATCACCCCGTCCAGTGGCACCGGGTCCGCCAGCCAGTGCTCCACCGCCACATGCGGCATATATCGGGGTGGGTGAAACCAATAATACGCGTAGTGTGCCTGCGCGCAGGTGTAGTACAGTTCAAAGTCGGGGATGTCTAACCCTCCCTGGTCATAGGGCCTGGTGAGCACCTCCCATTGCAATCGGGGTTGTTTACCCCCATACTAATCTAATCATTTCTGTTCGCAACATTTTAAAGAAGGGCGTCCAGGAAAATACGGTATGTTTAGGAATAAGTACAGTATCTGAGGGAGGACCACCATCTTGATCAACGAGGCCCGTCCACGTAATCGATAGGGGCAAGGAGATCCAGTGTGAGACACTGTCTGTAATACGATCTAGAGTTTTACCGTAGTTTAATCGCATTAGCTCGTCTCTGTCTGTAGTGATGCGTATTCCTAGGTAGCGCATATCTGAGTGACACCACTCAAGAGGATAGTCCAGGGAGAACTGGGCTGTAGCTGGGGTAAGGGGCAAGATTTGCGATTTTCCCCAATTAATATTAATCCCCGACATTTTCCCGAATACTATAAATTCCCGAAGAAGCGGGTTGAGATTGGCCTGCGGGTCCCGTACATACAAAGTAATATCGTCGGCATAAAGTGATACCAATATTTGGCGCACATAACAGCGCAACGCTTTCTCCTGGTGTTGCTGGCGGAGTTTAGCTGCCAAAGGTTCCACCGCGATAGCGAACAACAGAGGGACAGCGGGCACCCCTGTCTCGTGCCTCTGGTTATGCGGAAGGCGGGCGATGTGTGTCCATTCACGCATACCCTTGCTATCGGTAGGTTATACAGTAACTGAATCCAAGACAGAAAAACTGGGGGAAGCCCATACGCTGTAAGATTCCTAGTAAGTAATCCCACTCTATGGAATCGAACGCTTTAGTAGCGTCTAGAAACACTGCCGCCAATGGCAGGTCTGGGTCCACACTGTGGAGAATTGCGAAGAAGGTTCTGAGGTTGTGGGTGGTCGCTCTCCCTGGGATGAAGCCGGCCTGGTCCGGGGAGTACAAGCTTTTCCATGATTAAATTTAGTCTGTTTGCTATGATCTTTGCTAAAATTTTAGTGTCACAGTTGATAAGTGACAATGGTCTGTATGAGTCACATTGTTGACTGGGTTTTCCTGGTTTCAGCAGAGAAATAATGTGCGCCTCTCTCATGGATTGAGGGAGTCTGCCGTTATCTAGTGCGTCCTCAAACACTTCCTGGAGGATGGGGGCTAGCAAGTCAATATATGTTTTATAAAATTCTATGGGGAATCCATCTGATCCCGGTGTTTTTCCTGATTTCATATGCATTATGGCGTCTTTTATTTCGTCCAGTTCAAAGGGGGTGCTAAGGAATTCCCGTTGGTTGTCTCCCAGCCATCCTAGCGCCACCTCCTCTAAGTAAGCATTAAGATCTAATTCGTCATGTCTTTGTGAGGTGTATAGTGCTTCATAATGTGCTGTGAAGGTGCTAAGTATGTCTTTCGTATTCCTGTATGTGTTCTCCCCGGGCCCGCAATCTCCAAAACCGTGTTGGTGTACCGTGGCTTGCGAATTGTGTCTGCTAAAATTTTCCCAGGTCGTTCTCCCTCTCCGTATCTCCGCGCCACCCAGTGTCTTCCCCTATATTTCGCTTCTCTGTCCGCTGTGGCCATGTATTCAGTAAGTTTGTCCCTAATTTCTCGCTGCACTTGTTGATGTGCGCTGGTTCCAAGCCGCAGCTCCAATTGTTTGATCTCTCCTTCTAATTTATTCAGGGATCTTCGTATGTCCCGCAGTACGCCCGAGCTTTTGGATATGCAGTATCCCCTAAGCGTGACCTTAAAGGCCTCCCACACTGTCTCCACGCTGTCCACCGATCCCTTATTTCTCAGTAAGAAATCTTGTATTTCTTGCCCTAGTTCTGCATGGTAGACCGGGTCTAGCAGTGTTAGTGGCTGAAGTCGCCAAGTTCTTTGTGGGGCATCCCATCCTGGGGGTTAAATGACAGACTTACCGGCGCATGGTCCGAGTAAGTTCTGGCTAAGTGTTTGGTCTCGACAATCTGTGGACCTATGCCACGGGTAACCAGCATGTAGTCCAGTCGGGCCCAAGATGCGTGTTGAGTAGCGTAGTGTGTGCCTTCCGCCATGTGTGGATGGAGATGCCGCCATGCGTCTATCACTCCATTAGCTTCCATTATGCTCTGTAACACCTTGCAAGAAGCGTTAAAGTGATGTGGGCCGGGATTAGACCTGTCCATTATGGGGTTGAGCGCTATATTAAAATCCCCCCAAACAAGGTGGGTAGAGCCAACCTCCAAGATTTTCCCCCACAGTTGCGCGAAGAACTCGGGAGAGTCTACATTGGGGCCATAGCAACATACTAATGTGACGGATTCGAGCCTAGTCTACCCCAGGCCATACAATACCGGCCCTGTTGATCTCCTGTCGTTCCTATTGGGACGAGAGGGAATCCCTTTTAATGATTATGGCCGTCCCTCTTGAATAAGTGGAGTATGAGGAGAAAATTCTGTGTTCCGCCCATTTACTAGCAAAGGTAGTGTTTTGTCTCGGGTCCATGTGCGTTTCCTGCAGCATGGCAATGTGCGTCTGGTGTCTGTCCAAGTACGCCAGTACTTGGCGCCGTTTTCTAGGGTCTCCCAAACCTCTTACATTCCAGGTTAGCGTCCTCACTGCTGGGTGTCCAGGTGTGTCAATCATGGGGGCCAACGTGGCGGCTTAAATGTCAGGATAGGCCTTTTTCGTGTGTGCGCTATGGTTTGACAAAAACAGTGCTCTTGGACATCATATGTACCGTACAAATACCAGTGTACCTGAATAAACAACTTTTACCCTCCCCTCCCACTGAAGCATCCCAATTATGCCAGAATTATACGTCCCTCCCTCCTCCCTTTTCCCCTACTACCCCAAAAACTAATACTGGCATATTCCCAGCATGAACCATGTGGGGAGCGCCCTCGGGGGAACTCCTAGGGGATAGCACTTACTCCCCCGCCTCCAGAGAGCATCAGCGTTGGAAAGGCCTAGCCCCCAGTGGGCAGGGGTGCCCAGAGTAAGTTGTGTCCCTTGATCCCAATTGTCACTTATCTGGTGGCGATCTCCCGGCGGGCTCGTGTGTACAGTCCGTTGATTCCATCAGCCCTTCGTAATTCTATCCAGTGTTCTTGCCATGGTTGCATGTTTGACTTCGCTCACCGGGGCTACGCCGTAAATTTACAAAGTTCTTCACTCGAGTTCTGGTGAGTCAGCTCCTGTAGATGAGTTAGTCAGGTCTGTGGGCCCGTTACGTTGTCGGAGGTGTTTTAAAAAGTCTTCCACTTGCTGTGGTTTGACGAAAAACGATTGTTGTCCCTGATGCGTAACTCCGCAGTCGCGCCGGGTAGAGGAGAGCGTAATCGATTTGAGCTACTCGCAATTTCTTTTTGACTGGTATGAATTTTCGTCTTTCCTCTTGTACATTCGCCGTGAAGTCTGGGTAAAGGGAAATTTGGTAGCCTTCAAAATGCAATTGCTGCTTGTCGCGGGCTGTTTTGAGAGCGATGTCCCGGTCTCGGTAATTTAGCAGCCTAGCTATAATGGGACGGGCGCACTGCCTGGAGGGGTCTAGGCCCCAGTGATCGGTGTGCTCTTTCTACCAGAAATTGCGTTGAGAGGGACTCAGAGCCTACCGAAGATCTTAGCAGCCGCTCCACGAATTCCTCCATTTTCCCGGTGTTGGCGCTTTCCGGTACACCGATCACGCGTATGTTGTTCCTGCGACTTCGTGCTTCCAAATCTTCATTTTTGCTGCAATAACTTTCAGTAATTTGTCCATGGCAGTCATTTTAGTCTGGAGGTGAGAAGTTGTGTCTTCATTTTCCGAGATGCGACGCTCTGTTTCTTTTATACGGTCTTCATGTCCATCCAATTTGTGCACGATTGCGTCCATGCGGTTGGACATGGAGTCCATTTATCAGAAATTGTGGCCAGGCCCTGTCTTACTTCCATCAATAGCGCTTTCATGTCCGCATCCGGCGGCGGAGCCGGTCCTGGGACTCCATGTCTTCCACGGTTCCTTCTTGCTGCACTAGTCCCCCCTTTCCGGTCGCAAATACGAGTTTAGGTTGCCTCAGGTCTGTCTTGCCCATGGTCGCGGATCGCGATTTCCTGAGGTTCCGTTCCTGCTCCAGTTTGTGAGATCTGTTGGGGCTGTGTGCTCTTCGTATATCTTCTTCCACCCCTCTCACCTGTGTTCCGGGCTCGGTTATGTCTGGGCTGTCTGCGTGGGATGTGCTCTAGGGGCCACAGCGGGTGTATGCTGCAAGGCCTTCAGCAACGCATAGGCATCGCACGCCCACTCGGTCTGGGCAGCCCGCTTCGCACAAGCTCCGCGGCGCTGCTTAAGTTTCCTATCCGCTGGTCTTAGTGGACACTTTAGTGTCGCCAGGGCACGGCAGCAAGGCCCGTCAGTTATCTCTCTTCGCTCGTGCCTCCTCTCTGCCAGGCACGGTTATCTCTGTTATGGGCCTCAGCGCTCACCTCTCTCCACGACCTCGGCCCAGTGTTTTCCGTTGCTTCTATGCGGCCCTCTGCATTCTCTGGTGTGTCTGCTGATCCTCCGGCGACAGTATCATGCGCTGCAGCCTGCCGTTATAGCTGTATGGGGGTCCCCCCTCCGCCGTCCCGTATGGTGATCGTAGTTTGCTCCGTACGCGGGGCCCAATTGTCTCGTGGGCTCGGCGGGCTCGCGTGAGTGCGCGCAGCCGAGGGCGCGCTCCGGGAGTTTCCTGCTTCGGCGCCGGCACCACCCAGCCTCCTCTGTATCTTTACCCCTGGGACTTTCACCGGTCTCAGTCTCGCACGGGGTGTGCTGTGTTGGTTTGCGGTCCTGTCGCCACTGTTTCCGCGCTTAAGGGATCGTCCGGGCAGGATCTATGGTCGGATTATTCCTCCGGGCTGCAGGAGCTACACTACAGTGCGGCCATACTGCTAGTGCGCCACCTAGCGCCCCCCCTGGTTGGTGGTTACTCTTCGGGGCGAACAGAATTAATTCCGTTTTGTTCGGATTCAGCTTTAAGTGGTCCGAATTAAACCAAGTTTGAATTCTAGTTAGTGTGGCATTGAGGTGTAGGATGTCACTAGGTGATTTATTTATTTTTTTATTTTTTTGAGAGTTCATAGATATTGCAAACATACAATTATATCATATATAAATACATATTCCAAAATGTTGAGGAGAGAAAAAAATGACTTGAATCTAAAGTGCAAAATATTAAAGATTATAAATACTCATTTCAAAGTGTTTAACAGTGCAATCATGATATTCCTGTAATATAGAAAAGATCATATTAGGTTAAAGTGCAAAGTGCTAAATCATGATGAATACTTACATATGTGTTCTATCTTTTAATACCAAGTACTACAAAAGTACAGAAAAAGATCACATTAAGGTAAAGTGCAAAGTGCTATAACAGGATAAATACACACATATCTGTTCCATCCTATTATACCAACTACAACATGTTATCCTATATTTCGAACACACTCCAATATTTCTCATACTTTCTTATTGCTCCTGATCTTATTGCGTATTTCCTTTCTAATTCTTGTATTTTAGACAATTTTGCTCTCCATGCATTGAAGGTAGGTACTTTCTCTGTTCTCCAGAGTTGCAGGATTAAAGATCTTGCTATTAATGCTGCAATAAACAGACATTCCTCGTGCGCAGAGATAGCAGAAGAGCAGCCCAAAACTGAGATGGATTCATCGAGTGAGATGAGGGGATCTATTGTAAATCTGAGATATTTCTCGATCTCCTCCCACAAATTCTGAATTTTTGCGCACTTCCAAATGATATGCGTCCAAGTGCCTTTCTCTGCGCAACGGAAGCATTTATCTTCTATATGCCGGTATATATTATGAAGAAAGGAGGGTGTTCTGTATATCAACCATTTCGAATAATATTGCATGCGTTTAAAATTCGCCCCTCTGAATATAACTGTATTAAACTTATTAAGCCTATTCCAAGTTGGTTTAAGAATCTGTATATCTTCCCTTTTCTTCCATCTATCTCTAATTTTTCATATAATGAGAGAGATTTGTTCTCATCAAAGATTTTAATCCAGTTACTAATCTTCCGATGTATGGGGCAGTTAAGGGCTTCGCTGATACTAATTTTATAGCGCAGATTTTCCATATCTAACTTTTCCAATATAGGTTTTAATCTAATAAATGACCACTTTAAGATTGCGTTGGAATGTTGAAGCCCCATTTCAATCTCCGCCCAGGTTTTCCAACAGTTCCCCTGATAAAATCCTGGATCTGGACATACCCATTTTCTTCCCACAACCTTAGTATATTATTCTCTAAAATACCTATTTCCCCGTATATATATTCGAAAGCCTGGTAGAATTATTAATTCTTAAGATATCATAGTGTGCTAAAAGCTGAGTTTTTTGTTTAAATAGCCATTGTAGGATCTTATACCGTACTTTCTTAGGGTACTTAGTAACTCTTGTAGGATCGATAATATTATATTCCCTTAGGATCTTTTTCATAAAAAAATTGTCTGCCTCTTGAGAATCTAAAAAGAAAAATCTGAAACTGTGATGTGCAAATGTCGCATAATAATAATTTCTAATATTCGGAAGAGATAATCCTCCTTCTGTGACAGGATAGGTTAAAGTGCTGAGTGCCAATCTTGGTACCTTATTTGCCCATAGGAAAGAGGAGAACATACCGTCTATCTCTTTAAAAAAAAGAGGTCTGTATTGCGCAGGGAGCTGCACTAAAAAGAAAATTAAACAGTGGAAGGATGGACATTCGAATTAACGCAACTTGTCCTATTATTGATAACGGGAGCTGGTTCCATCGTGATAACTGAGAGTTCACCTTTTTCAACAGTGGAATATAATTTAAGTAAAAAGGTCTTCTACTTTCTCCGTTACATAAATCCCTAAATATCTCTTGGGGCGGGTGTTGTATATCTGTCTAAATTCAGGTAATAAAGAATTCACACCACAATTGCATAATATAATTTCTGTTTTGGTCTTATTGATTTTATAACCTCCTATTTCTTGGAAGTCTGCAAAAGCTCTCATAACTTCCACCTGGGTGTCTATCTTTGAGTCCAGAAAAAGAACAATATCATCAGCGTAGAGTTTTATGTTCGTCATTCCTTGAACCGGGACTGTATGGGCTCTTTTTCCCTGATTGCAATTGCTAATGGCTCTATAAATAGAGCAAATAAGATCGGGGAGAGGGGACAGCCTTGTCTGGTGCCTCTATTTATTTGGCATGTCCCTATATTGACAGAGTTGATTAAAATTTGCGCCTGGGAATTCATATAAAGTTGTTTTAATAAGAATATAAACTCATTTGGGAAGCCTAACTTTTCTAAAATCGTAAAAAGACAATTCCAAGAAACAAGATCAAATGCTTTTTCGGCATCTAAAAACCAGATCTGTGCCTCAACCTTATTAATATTAAAAAATCGAGTGCCTCTAGTAAAAAATTTGTGTTAGTATAGAGCTGTCTCCCGCTACAAATCCGCACTGATCCGTCCCAATAAGTGATCCCACCATCTTATTTAGCCTATTGGTTAAAAGCTTAGTGAAAATTTTATAGTCGGTATTTAAAAGGCTTATTGGCCTATAAGAGTTCACATTTTCGCTATCTTTATCTTTTTTAAAATACTAACCACTACTGCAGTACGGAAAGATGCTGGCGGATCCCCCATGTAGTAGATAGTTTGCAAGTCTTAAAAATTCGGGCAAAGTATTGTAGAAAATGTTTTAAAAATTCCGCGGGAATGCCATCTTCCCGGTAGCTTTACAGTTTGGCAAGGAGCTAATAACCACATCTAGTTCTTCCTTCGTGAATTCGGCAAGCAACAGCTCTTTAAAATTATTTCCCAAAATGGGGATTGGCAATTCCTGTAAGAATTCATTAATTGTTTCTAAGGAGACCTGGTGAAATGTCTGATAGATGTCTTTGTAATGTTTAAGAAAAACCTCGCCTATTAGTGGCGTAGTCTTTACACAGGTTTTAGTTACTTTATCCTGAATACATTCGACTCTATTTCGAACTTGCTTCTCCTTTGCTTGCCAGGCTAACAATCTTCCCGTATACTGGCTATCTTCATAGCTTGTCTGAAGGTATAATCTACTTGCCATATCCCCTAATTCATAGTAAAATTCCCTCATTCTCATTTTTGCATTCAGTACTTCTTGTCTAGTATCTGGGGTCCTATTTCTAAAATATGCTTGATTCGCATGGGCCAGGCTGTTTTCTATCGCCATTCTCTCCTCCTTTTTAGCCTTCTGTTTTGGTATCTCTTTTGAGGTGACTATGCCTCTCAATGTAGCCTTAAATGCATCCCATATTACGTTAATTGGGGCAGAGTCCTTATTTATGTTAAAAAGAAGCTAATCTCCATCTCTATTTCTGCACACCATTGTTTCTCTGCTAAATTAAGTCTGTTAAAATACCACCTTCTTGATGCTTCTTCATCTGACTTTTCTAGAAGGATTTCGATCTTAATGAGGGCATGATCTGAGAAGGCATTTACTATATGTTCATGTTTACTAACTTCAAGATTATGAGAAGTTAGAAAGAAGTCTAGCCTTGATGCTGAGTCGTATTTTGCCGAATAACAGGAGAACTCCCGTTTAACCGGGTTGTTGAGACGCCAGTTATCCAGAATATCTAGATCTGACTTACAACTCAACAAAGCGATGGCAACTTGTGGTTTATTTTGTCTTCGGTCTTTTTTGGTTGAATCAACCGCGGGATTTTGCAAAAAATTAAAATCACCTACCCATATGATCTGACCCGGTATACCTGATAATGCTTGCTTTAACTGTAAAATAGGGAGCGGGTCATCCATGACTGGTGCATAAATTGTAGGTGATTTGATTTTGTAGTAGAGTTGCCTGTCATCAGCATATAGGTGGTACTTGACCACTTCTTGCTTCAGGATGGTTGTAAGGTATTCCATGAAGAGATTGAAGAGAGAAGGGGAGAGTATTGAGCCTTGGGAACACCAAGGCTAACATGTGTGGTTTTGGAGAGGCAGGAGTTGATTTTAATTTGTTGTGAACGGTGTTGAAGGAAAAATGTGTACCATTTAAGTACAGTGCCATTAATACCAGAGCGGATCTTGAGTGTCTCAAGTAGAGCTGAGTGATTGACAGTGTCAGAAGCCGCTGATGGAACACCAAATAAGCAAGAAATAACCTGCCCCGTCTGATCAACACATAGCCCTATACAAGGATCCCAACGTGCATTCTCTATCCCTGGAGCAAAACAAGGAAAAAATGAATAATAATATCAGTTTATACAAAAAAACTGTAGAAATTTTATTAAATCCATAATCATTTCGACAGTTGATAAATACACATCACAGTAATAACAATGATTGATAATTAATAAGACACAGTTCAAAAAAAGCATATATATATACACCGTCCCACACACCTACTTAAAACAAAGCATTCATATCATCATACATTCCCAAACTTTTGATGAAGTTTGGGAATGTATGATGATATGAATGCTTTGTTTTAAGTAGGTGTGTGAGACGGTGTATATATATATGCTTTTGAACTGTGTCTTATTAATTATCAATCATTGTTATTACTGTGATGTGTATTTATCAACTGTCGAAATGATTATGGATTTAATACAATTTCTACTGTTTTTTTGTATAAACTGATATTATTATTCATTTTTTCCATGTTTTGCTCCAGGGATAGAGTATGCACGTTGGGATCCTTGTATAGGGCCATGTGTTGATCAGACGGGGCAGGTTATTTCTTGCTTATTTGGTGTTCCTTATTTCCCCTGCGTACCTGTCCCCATCGAGTCAGGGGTCCCCCTTCTTATTAGAAGCCGCTGATGGGTCAAGCAGGATGAGTAAGCATGTTTCACCTTCGTCCAAGGTTCTAAGGATGTCATCAGAGATATTGAGCATGGCCGTTTCTGTGCTACAGCCTTGTCTGAATCCTGATTGGAAAGTAACATGGAGGTTGTAATCTTCTATATGTTGGTTATGTTGTTGTAGAACTCACTTCTCTATGGTTTTGGCTAGGAACGGGAGGTTGGAGATAGGTCTGAGGTTATTGAGATCATTAGGGTCAGCCCCTGTTTTTTTCAGTATGAGAGTGATTTGTCCTAGTTGGAGTCAATCAGGTACGGAGCCTGAGGTGAGGAATGAGTTGAGGATTTTTGTCCAGAACAGGGCAATGGCGTGGTTGAGGTTTTGTACTATTGTGAACGGAAGGAGATCAGTAGTGTGGAAAGTAGGCTACAAGTTTGCAGTAATATTGAAGACTTCTTTTTCTGTCATGAGTTTGAAGTCAGACCAATTGGCATCGTTTTTCAGTTGGGTGAGATCATGGTTGACCCTAGTATAATTTGGGTCAATTTGGTCATTAGTAAGCCTATTGAGGCATGATAGGAGTGAAGGCGTATATGTGACTTGGGTGAAGTATTGATCGATTTTTGCGACTTTATCGGTGAAGAAGCTGGCAATTTCTTCGCAACGTTCATTGGTAGCTGTTGTTTCATGTGGGGTTGTGAGGGAGGTTTGACTTTTAACAATTTTGAAGAGTCCCCTAGGTCTATTATCAGCATGGTCAAGTTGGTTGCGAAAAAAAGAGGCTTTTTCTCTAAAAAATGTGCTTCTTGTTTGACAGCCGTGCAGTTCTAAGGAGAGCTAGGTACATTGTTGAGGGGTTCTGTCTCCATGCCCTTTCCGCAAGTCTGAGTTGTCGTCTCTCGTTGTTAAGATCAGCGTTGAACCAAGATTTTTATTTGATAGACCTCGATCGTTTTAGTTTGAGGGAAGCCACTTGATCAAGAACCACTGTCATAGCTGTGCTAAAGTGGGTTGTGAGGTCATCGACAGTGTGGTTGGGAGGGCAACGCTGTAGTTGGGCACTGATTCTGGTTTCTGGTTCGGTTAATGGGACTCCTTTGATGTTCCTGGTCCAGTGCTTGGTTTATCAGTTACTAGAGTAATGTTGAGAAACCATTGCATGGCCAGTGGCTGATGTGGGGAAAGGTCTAGGTAGAAAATACTATGAAGAGAGTACATGGGTGGAAATATGCAGTCTGGTAGAGCATGAGAATGATACACCCATGTTTAACATGTCTGAGCTTTATCATTTCAGTCCTGGCCCTCTCTTGCCTACCCTCAGCTGTCTCATCTCATCCCATCCCATGCATTGTTGTGTGTATGCACCAACTGAGCTGCATGATTTGGGGTCTGGTAGTTGTTGCCCTGGATAGCGCTGGGGGCTGGGATAAGCTGAGTCTGAAAGTGCTTTTTGTTGTAATTTCCTGCAGAGTAACAATGGGCGTGGTGATCTTTGTCCCGGATCTCATGATGCATCAAGAAGGAGCAGTGACTAAACATGATCTCTATTAATTTCTCACTATGGTTTGTCTGGATATTCCTGTGTTAGAAGACTTCTGTGGTTGGGGTGAGCAGTACGGGTACGTGTGTGTACGTTGTGCTGTTTTTACATATCAAAGTATACATAAAAGTGATGGATGGAATGCTTGAATTAATCTCAGTTACTAGTAATTACTCTGTAATTACTCGGGCCCAGCACCAACAGGAACATCTCACTTAGGACGACACACTAAAGTATACAAAAAGGGATGGATGGAATACTTGAATTAATCTCAGTTACTAGTAATTACTCTGTAATTACTCGGGCCCAGCTCCAACAGGAACATCTCACTTAGGACGACACACTAAAGTATACAAAAAGGGATGGATGGAATACTTGAATTAATCTCAGTTACTAGTAATTACTCTGTAATTACTCGGGCCCAGCACCAACAGGAACATCTCACTTAGGACGACACACTAAAGTATACAAAAGGGATGGATGGAATACTTGAATTAATCTCAGCCACTGGTAATTACTCGCTCATCTCTGTTTCAGGAGCAATTTTTCTGCCTCTATTCATTAGCTCCTAGTGAAGCAAACCAGAAAGACATTTTCATCTTAATCACTCCTGGCCATTTTTGTAGAAAGATTTTAGTACAAGTGTAGAATTGGAGAAAATACATTGTGGACTGGTTGTTAAGTATGTATAGCACATTGACTGAAAAGAATTGTACCCGTTAAATAAAGATTTTAACAGAGAAATCCTCGAACATGTACAAGGTAAAAAAATATAGCAAACACATTTTGCACATTTTTGCTACTTACGTATCAGATATAATACAAACTGACACAGTTTATAACTTCATTCCATCTATCACATTAGAAAAGTTGAGAAAGTGTATAAATATAATGTCAAAATGAAAATGTAAAAATGTCTGAAAAAGAAAATCAGCATCTGTATTCTGGAACTAAACTTCACTGTGAAGCCATTGGTATTTGCTCCAGTCCCTATCCTATTAGGAGCAAAAATTGTGCAGATTAAATTAATATGTTTGTACCTATGCATTTATCCTGTGAGGCACTTGCTCCTTTGTGAATATGTGAGTAGAGACAAAACATAAGAAACGCGTGAAGGATTCAGCTCAAAAATGTAATCATGGAAATTACTTGCATGTTTATTGGACATTCAGAAACCCTGATTAGGATATACTGATAGAATGTGGAGAAATACCCCGCTCCGGTACAAGACTTTTCGTACTCGCAGCTAAAATAACGTTTTACCATTCACGCACTCCTTTTCGCCTAGCACCAAGGCCTGTTTTTAGGTCGTTTATTGCAATGTGGCGCTCTCGTGTGGACATTTGTGGAGGCGCGGGAGTGGAAATGGTCTTGAATAACACATGCTATGACTTGTTTCTGCCTCCTATGTAACTTACGTACAGTGGAAGGAAACAAGAGGTTATCAACGAAACACCAAGGAACGCGTTGCAAGCTCTGATCAACACAACCTTTTCTGAGATCCAAGCTTGTTCTGTCTAATATTGAAATTCAAAAGGTGTCCCCTTTCCCTCATGTTCGCGTCTAAAATCCTAATGTAATTGAAGTCTGCCTGCTCAACACCAAGGGGATCAGAGAAGCCATTTTCCTTCAAATATTATATCATTTCCGGTCTGATGTGAATTTACCGCCTGCGGGGATGCAGCAGGCAGCCGCGCTGGTGCCTGGTTAGTGAAGGCAGCAGGAGGCTATCTATTGCCCATATTTTTATTCTTGCCGACGTAGCACAAATGAGATCTGAGAATCCAAGCAACCGGCTCTCGCTGCCTCAAATATCTTTTATTCTGAGGCGCAGGACGTTCTGAAGCCAGCTAGTTTTTTCACTGATCTTTTATATTCGAAAAATGCTAATTAGTTCCCTGGTTATGGCTCTAATTATCAGACTTGACTCACTGGGCCTTTTTCACAAACATGTGCAGTTATAAGCTGCATTTACAGTGAGTCGCCTGCCTTTTCTGCACAGAAGGTGACATTTCAGAATTGTATTTTATTTCTTCGTTGTTTTTTTAATGGCAAGGCCGATTGCATATGAACATAGAGAAAGCGAGAACACAGGACGTTCATGTATACGCATTAGGCAAAATGTACATTCCTTGAAAACATGCCAGACACTAAATACAACAAGCATTGGCATAGCCAATAGGTCTCGCCTTTGGGACCTTATAAGTGTTTAGTTATCCAGCACAATATCCGTGGTGCAACAACATCAACTGTTGCATGGCTAAACACTTATAAGGTCCCAAAGGCGAGACCTATTGGCTATGCCAATGCTTGTTCTACTTTATCCCTGTCTTGGTAAACCCAATAGGCCTGGCTTTAATGTTCCAAATATAAGTTCTTGTAATGCGTGAAAAGCGCAATTTTGAATTCTTGTATTTGCATACATTAGCACATTAACGCCAGACTGCCATTGCCAATGCTTATTTTTATATCTCACAAAACTGTATGTTGGGATTTTAGAACACGTACTCGAAATATTGAAAAATAAACTACAACTCCAGGAGCACAACATGCAATTGTCTAAAACTCCAGGACTGGTCAAGTTGTCACGGTGCCACTCTGCAGCACAGCACGCAGGCTCGCCACACAAAAAACGTTGTTCCTATGCAAAGCACAAGCTGTTTCCTCACACAAGCCATAAACTCATCTACACATCAAACAGACTCACACCTCTGGTTGACCCTCCTGCAGCGCACAGTCCCTCGCACGCGATTGCCACAGACACATTGCTCCCAGAGAGACAGCACATGGTGCCGCCCCCGCCCCCTTCACACACAGAGCACACGCATTCTATGTCTCTCGCATGAAAATACACACAGCTCACAGATGGCCGGCCCATTGACGTGTGAGATACCTCCAAGTGCTGATGTTATAATCCACTTTACAAGCTAACGCTCCTATTATGTTCGTTCGTCCTAAAGATAAAACTGCAAGTCCCGGCATGCAACCCACCGTTAGCTGCAAAGCCTAGAAAGGAAAGATGGCACACGTGACAAGAGGTCACATGGCGGGTATGCACACAAAAACAATGTCCCTCAAAACTCTCCTTCCCAATCCCCCGCCCCCACACACAAAGGACGCAACTACCTGGCATACAGTAGACAACGCCCAATATACACATTACACACAGCCATACCCTCTCCCCTCCAACCCCGCACACGGGACACTCACCCAGAAGATGATGTTGAAGGCGAAGAGGGAGTACTTGATGCAGCAGCTCACTTCTGGCCCCCTGTATGGCTGCTGCTTGCTTGACATAGTGCAGGATGAGATGTGGGGGACAGGGGGAGGTGAGCGGACACGGGGCAATCAGAGGGCACATACAATGACCAATGAATAGATCGGCGGCACACGATAATGTGGGCAGCAGCAACGCTTGACGGAGACTGCAGGGCCCTGGGTAGAGTGTCGGGCTCTGCGAAGGAGGGAAATAGCTTGGCTACAGGAGGAATGAGTGTGTTGGCGCTATGAGTGTGTCCGGTCCCGAGAGACAGTGTCAAGTTATACCCGAAGGTGTCAGGGTTCAACTAAGAGTGTCGAGTATAGTAGGCAAGAGGCTCGGGCACTCTAGGCCCTGTGACAAGACAGTACTAGACAGTGTAAAAGAGCAGCTACCAAGTTCTAGGGAGCGTGTGTTACAGATTCATACTCTGAGTGTGTGTTAAACTATAGAAACTGAGTGTGTAAACTGCAGGAGGGGAGATTGCCGGGCTATATAGGAGGAGTGTGCCAGGCATAGAATTTTAGACTGCGAGAGACGGGAGCGTCAGGCTTAAGGGGTGGGTGTCATTTTCTAGTTGGGATGTGAGGCTTGAGGCGAAAGTGTCGGCCTCTAGAATAGAGCGTTACTCCAAGCGGTGAACACATCAGGGAGTGAGAGAACCCTTGGCTGTAGCAGAGTGTTCCAGGCTTTCAGAGAAGAGATGTAAAACTCAAGAGGAATCGGAGTGGGGAGAACTAATGCTAAAAGAGTGCATCAGATTTGAGGGAGAGTGTTTTGGGGTCGAGGAGTATGGCATGTCAGTCTCTGTGAGCACCTTGTAACTGACTATAAAGGCAGGGGTTGATAGTCCTTAAATAAAAGAGCATTGTCGTCCCTCTGATGCGCCACATGCTCAGTCTCGTGTAAGGGGCAGGTTTAGGTTGCGTTTTTTGTATGGAGATAGCACTGGCCTCAGCAGTCACAGATTTTCAGGAGAGCAACATAAGCACGTGTGAGCTTGGGCAAGTGCAAAATACAGGTTGTGGTGGTGAGAGGGCTCCACAGGCAGCAAGCAGTTTCTGGGAGTGAGGGTCCCGCAGGCGTGTGAAGGCTTCTCAGGCTCGCAGGCAGCAGGATAGGCACGGCTGGCGTTATCGATTCACACTCTACTGCCCTCCAGTGGCGGAACTGCGTATCCCTTTGTAAAACAGTTTAAAAACAAGCAACGAAAGCTGTAAAGTAGAGGGTGCATGGCATTAGAGTGTGGGTGGCATTCAGAAGCTGATCTCACCGTGTGAAAGCAATATTTATTCTCGCTGCTGATTCAGCGGTAGCCCTCCTCAGCTCCCTCGGCGGCGGGAGCCTCGCGCCATCTGTCAGCGCGCGGGCAGTGATAGCCGGACGCACGAGGTGTGGAGTTAGTTCTCCACAGAAGTCATCCCTCCGCGTGACGACTGCTGCCCCGGGCTTAAACCTGCAATATTGGCACGTGATCCAGCGCTAACAATAAAAATAATTCTCCTATTATGCTTTGGTCATCCAGGTGCAATTATTTCTCTAACACACACACTATATCCATATGACGGTGGGGCCCATGACACCATATACATTCACTTACTCATTTGTTCCCTGGATTTCCTCCGTTATGAACCTAGGAGAAAAACGATTCGCTGGAAGGAGACGGGATACCTCTTTATAATGACATAATAATTCTCATCTGCTTTTAAGGTATTCCGCTCATTGGTCGATGGACCAACTAGTAGGAATTAGTTGATGGTGATTAAGACCAGCTCAATCACAATGAACTCTTTTACCATTTCATTATTAATCATTAAGCTAAAGAAAATCACTGAGACATTTGCTTAAAGAATAATAAAGTTTATATAAAGTTTTGAATGCAGGAAATTGAGATTAAGTTTATTATTCAGATCATTGCATTTATCATCAATATAAAAATAGTTTGAAATTGCAAGGCACTTTTATTAGACGGAAAAATGAGGTTATCATAGTAAGAACTCTATAGATCAACCTATCTATCTCTCTGGGGAAAGCCTAATAATTCTAATAAAATCTATCAATAAAAAGTTCTCCTAAAGCAGCATCTTTATACTCAACTGGAAAAAAGGAAATAACAGCAGCAGCATCAGCTCGTCATAAACAGCAACCGCAACTTCTCCCATCTACAGCATCTAACTTCTCCAGCATCTCCCGCAGCATCCCGCAGCATTCTAACCCCTCCCACCAAGAGTAGGTCTTCTTATACCCTAATTCTAGCTTACAGCATAAAATGTTTCTTCTTACATGGCGTGATTCATTCTCATTGGTCAAAACTCAGGTCCATATACATTTTAATCAAACTTCCTGGTCTTAACCAGTTCCGTGTGGAATGTCCATGCAAGCATCGTTTCCCACAGTTCATGCACTTGCTCATCCGTTTCGATCAGTCCAAATTGTATCTTTTTCTGTTACATTTTGTGTAATACAGTTCCGTCTATTGATTCAGTCAGGCTTCTCACGCTTCTTGCTGATCATCTTGGCACACATCTGTTCAGAAGGGTCACAGCAGCCTTGACCATACTTTCATCTTAGCCTCTCGGCATCAGCACGTGATCATCCCTTTTCCACAGCCTCTCTCCTCTATCACATGGTCTCATCCGCTCATGCGCATTCTAGTAACTCGCGGCCATTTTATATTGCTGCTCGGCAGGCCTAAGCGCACTATTTTCAAAGATAAACAAAATGTTATTAAAACAAAGAAATATAAACCCTTTCGTTTCCCTCCCGTCTTTCTACGTACCCCAATTGGTATTACCTAGCTGGACTGTTCCCATGAGGCACAGGGTCAGACTGATTTGCATATGGCCATGTCTGAACTGGGGTGGTGGAGTGAGCTAAAGAATGATGATGGATTAAACCCAGATCAGTTGACTGGGGGTGAGTGTTTGATTGGCTCAAACGTTCCGTCCATCATCCCTTTTGTATCGCTTTGGTCGCCCTAAGTTGGCGGGGGTATGCCCAGACGTGGGTCCCTTGCTCACTTTGCCACTGGATTCAAGCAAGCCTGGCTGATGACGGCTGAAATGCCAGAAACCGGTCCTAGGATGCTTGTTTCCGGTCCAGGGAAGACATGGCTTGGCAGTTCGGGCTGGACTGTTCCCATGAGGCACAGGGTCAGACTGATTTGCATATGGCCATGTCTGAACTGGTGTGGTGGAGTGAGCTAAAGAATGATGATGGATTAAACCCAGATCAGTTGACTGGGGGTGAGTGTTTGATTGGCTCAAACGTTCCGTCCATCATCCCCTGTTGTATCGCTTTGGTCGCCCTAAGTTGGCGGGGGTATGCCCAGACGTGGGTCCCTTGCTCACTTTGCCACTGGATTCAAGCAAGCCTGGCTGATGACGGCTGAAATGCCAGAAACCGGTCCTAGGATGCTTGTTTCCGGTCCAGGGAAGACATGGCTTGGCAGTTCGGGCTGGACTGTTCCCATGAGGCACAGGGTCAGACTGATTTGCATATGGCCATGTCTGAACTGGGGTGGTGGAGTGAGCTAAAGAATGATGATGGATTAAACCCAGATCAGTTGACTGGGGGTGAGTGTTTGATTGGCTCAAACGTTCCGTCCATCATCCCCTTTTGTATCGCTCGGCAGGCCTAAGCGCACTATTTTCAAAGATAAACAAAATGTTATTAAAACAAAGAAATATAAACCCTTTCGTTTCCCTCCCGTCTTTCTACGTACCCCAATTAGGTATTACCTAGCAGAAGCAACATATAAAGCTGTCCCTTACTTACCATCGCTTTATTTTGCAACCACACGTTTTATTTGAAAGCACAAATCATGCATTTATTATATAATTATTACGCAAAATATTATGTTATGTTAGACACGTAAACAATTATAAGTCAATTAATTTGCACACTGAATTACGTGTTACCATTAACCCTTAACTTACATTGTTGGTTATTTACTTAAACGAACATGTTTATTAATATTTTACGAAAATATTTGGAGGTTAACATTTTTACATTTACCCTGCTCCATCAACTCCCCCCTTTGGTGATTTTTAATATCACCACAAAAACCCAAGTTATACAATTTTCTCAGACAGCATATATCTTTTATCCGTTTGCTTTTGTTAGTTTACACAACTGTATCCCTTTCAACTTGTTTCTTCGTTTTCTTGTACATGTTCTCTTTTATTTCTTCTAACTCTATTTCACCCATTTCTCTCTCTCTTTCCTTGTTTATCATGTTTTCTTTTTCTATCTTATTCTGCCTTCTTCTTCTCTTTATACATGTTATTGCAAGCTTCAGTACTAATATTATTATTATTATCATGGTTGCTATTATTATAACTTTCCCTATTATTAATCCACTCATTTTTGTTAACCAATTTGTTACAGAAGAAAACCCTTTACCAAGTTTTCCCCAAACACTTTCAACCTCCAGTGGAACAAGTTCTTTGTGCAAATTTGTAATATTTGTTATATACTTCTGTATATTTTCGCTCTTATCTGGAATGTAAGTGCAACAATGTTGAACTTTCAGCATTCCACAGACTCCGCCCTCTTTTGCCAAAAGAATGTCAAGGGCAAGACGATTTTGCATCACCATAGCTCTCATGGCAACCATCTCGGTATTTACCATTAAGAACCCTCCAGCAGTATCTGTAGACAAACGATCTACCACTGTTGATAATTTCCGAATTCTAAATGCATTCAAAGATATTCCCACTGCTGGTATCAATGCACCAAAAATATCACCTACTATTTCTGAAAAACTTTCCCTTTTCCTACGTGTAAAGGTATTTATCATTTTGTGTGTTCCTTTTTCTTTTCTATCCACATGAAAAATCTTTGGAAAGACCAGGCCTAAGTAACATGACCCATACCAATGGTTCGGCAACCTATAATAAGCCCTGTTTCCATAAATATAATAAATCCCTGGAAATATTGGATCTTTTCCCCTTTGAATCCCCATCCACCTAAAATTTGGTAATTGTCATGGCAATTGCTGGAACCCACAAAATAATTGTCATATCTTGTCTTATTTCTTCTAATGCACAACCTTCCCTGTTGGGGCCAATCCAGAGTCATAGCTGCATTTGTCTTTTTCTTGTCATGATTGTCTTCCTCAAACGCCCAAAGAGGTGTTTTTGTCTCTTCTATCACTTTTCTTTGAAATTTCACTCTTCTCTCTTCAACCATCTCTAAAAATACATTTTCTTCCTTCTTTAACTCACAGGTAAGGTTGTACCTAATTATATTATCTAATGTTAAAACCTTATTTTCTAAAAAATATTCACCAAACGTCTTTCCCTCTTTTATTTTGTTAAGTTCGGGAACTACAGAAACTTTTGCAAAAATCTTATTTATGTCAGTGTAATAATATTCTAATCTACCTGTTTTATAAAATAAACTTGCTAAAACACTACATGTTATTCCATATGTCAAAGGGAGGTGATGATAAGTCACACCCTCTGCTACAGATGCAGGCAACTGCATACAAACATAGCAATCTCTTACATCCATTGTTTCTACATACTCATACAGTAATTTAGTAAAAACATTCTTTGAAAAATCTGTTATTGATTTGTCCTTATGTAATTCTGCACTACTCTTTAAAATAACTGGCTCCTGAGTGTTAGCTCCTTTTTCTTTCTCAGTGTTATTAGATATTTCTACTACAGCTAAACTAATTGGAATAGTGATTGCTAGAACCACCCATACGGTTATTAATAATCCTGTACAAAAACAGCACATCTTGAACCATCTATTTAAAAATTCACATTTACATTTTCTATCTCTAGTATTCTCCATTTTGTTTTATAACCTTATTTATTTGTTTTCTAGAAAATTGTGTCACTACACCTCAGAAATGACTTGCTTGCCACTCTGTACTTCCAATGTTTTATCTTTGCTTGGTACTTTCTTTTAATTCAATTTCAGAATTCTTTCTTTGTCACATCCGGTAAATTCGTCAGTTCAGTGTTTTGTCAAATCCGGTAAAACTATCTAAAATTTCTTCAGGTTTGTTGCTTCAGGTTTGTTGCACTTCACTTTCTCCCATCAGGTTTCTTTGTTCTGGGTTATCGTGAGTGTTCAATTCTTCCTTGTGACTAGTCAAAGCACGATACAACCATTCAGGCGATCTATACTTTTGATTTACTTTCTTTATTCTTTTCGTTTTCTGCAAGTGTTTTCCACCTTGTTTTTCTTGCTCTTTTTGACTTGTTATTTCATTCACTTGTTCAGCACTTTTCCCATCCAACCTTATGATTCTGTATCTTAATTTTCTTACTTCGTTGGGCCAATTGTCTCCTTTTCTTGGCCTTTTTGCTTCACTTCCTTTTTCCTCTCTTTCTGTTTTCCAATTTCTTTTCCTTGTCTCTAGTTTTTCATTTCTTTCTTCTCCGCTTTCTTCAGACTCTGTTTCAATTCTTTCATTATTTCCTCTTATTTTAAAACTTATAATTTCATTTTCTTCAACTTGTTGTTCTTTTCTTATCTTCCTTCGTTCACCTATTTCTGTCCCTCCTCGAGGTTCTTCCGAATTTGTGTCAGTCTCTCTATCTGCTTCTAAATTTCCCTGTTCTTGTGTTTGACTATCTGTCCCTATTGCTCCTCGGGGTTTTTCCGATTTTTCTAGCTTTTGGTTTGAAACTCTCCCTTCTTCATCTATTAGTATTATCTTCGAAGGAATTATACCACAACTTGTACTTGGTTGCTCACTGTCACTATCTTCTGGCTCAGTTTCTTCTCTTATGCTTTCAAAATTCCACTTTCTTTTTAGAATTTCATCACAATCCGAATGTTCTGTATCAGATTCTGAACTGGTATCAGATATTTCCAGATGTCGACTTACAGGTCGATCTTCAAATTCTGGAACTTCAGCTATTTCTTCTATTTCTTCTTCTTCTTCTATCGTTGCACTTGTAGTTGGGTCTTCCAGATGTCGACTTACAGGTCGATCTTCAGGTTCTGGCACCCTGTTTGTTTCTTCTTCTCTTTCTGATGCTGAACTGTTATCAGATATTTCCAGATGCCGACTCACATGTCGATCTTTAGGTTCTGGAACTCTGATAGTGTGGCTGGCATGTACCCAGTGTTTCACTCCTGCACACTTGACTGCAGTGGTCGTCACCAGGATCACTTGTCGTGGTTCGTCCCAGCGAGGAACCAAACAGTTTCTTCTCCGGTGGACTTTTATTCGAACCCAATCTCCTGGATTCAAGTCGTGAGCTGGTTTTCTTTCAAGAGTGGTCGCATCCGGTCCAACCTGATGAAATACAGAACGCACCACATCAGCCAATCCTTTGCAATAATCCAGCACTAGATCATCAGTATTAGTCAGTAGCTTGTTGACAGGTACTTGTGCTTGTCTCATTGCTCGTCCCATGATTATTTCATGTGGACTGAGTCCAGTTTTCCTTTCCGGAATACTTCTGATTGTCATCAGAACTAATGGCAAAGCATCTGGCCATTTGAGTCCTGTAGCTTGACACATTTTTCCTAACCTGTTCTTGATCGTTCCATTCACTTGCTCTACTATTCCAGAAGCCTCTGGTCTGTATGCACAATGCAGTTTCTGTTTAATACTAAGTGCTTCACAAATCAGTTTAACTAATTCATTTTGGAAATGTGTTCCTCTATCGGTCTCAATCGTGACTGGAAAACCATACCTCGGAATGAATTCTCGCAGCAAATGTTTTGCTACCGTAATACTATCATTCCTTCTTGTTGGATATGCCTCCACCCAACGGGAAAACAGACAGACGACCATTAGGACATACCTCAATCTGCTGCAAGGTGGCATTTCAATAAAATCCATTTGCATTCTAGTGAAAGGACCCCCTTCTCGTCCTATTCTTCCTAGACTCACTAATGTCTTCCTTCCTGGATTTAACTGTTGACAAATAAGACATCTCTGACAAAGACTCTCAGCTATGGCTCTGAATTTTGGATTATACCATGTTTGTCTAAACAGTCTGATCATTGAATCTCTCCCAATATGGGCTTGTCCATGGTACATCCGTGCCATGTCAGAAATCATGCTATCAGGCATAACTGGTCTCTCATCCCTGTAAACCCAAACATCAGTTTCTTCATGTTTTCTACATCCTGCTTTTATCCAGGTATCTTTTTCTTCATCCTCTGCAGCTTCTTGTAACTGTCTCACCTCATCCCATGTTTCAATTGAGTTAGTAAAAAGCAAAGGACAAGAAATATGCTCTCTTTCGCGACATTTATTCAAAGAAACCACATTCTTTGCACAGTACTGTGCCATCTCGTCAGCATATTTGTTTCCAACAGTAATGTAGTCTTCCCCATTTTTATGTGCATTGCACTTCACTACAGCGATTTGTTTAGGCAGCTGTATCGCCTCAAGCAGCTTTTTCACAAAATCTCCATTTCTGATGGGCGTCCCTGCAGACGTCAAGAAACCCCTTTGTGACCAAATCTGACCAAAATCATGCACGACCCCAAAGCCGTACTGGCTATCAGTCATAATCGTAACCCGTACATTTCTTCCCAACTTACATGCTTGAATCAGAGCTACTAATTCTGCAACTTGGGCAGACCGTATACCTTTCAGACAAGATGCTTCCAATACAGTTGCTACTGTGCAAACTGCATATGCTGCACTTAAAACTCCATCACTTGTTCTCAAACATGAGCCATCCACAAACAGAATATAATCCGATTCTTTCAAAGGCTCATCTCGTATATCAGCTCTTGGTTTTGTACAGTATTCGAGCACATTCAGACAATCGTGATCTACTTCATCCATTTCAATCACATTCTATTCATCTGGCAATGATGTTGAAGGATTCACATTCATACATCTGTCAATAGTCACATTATCTGCACTCAATATTACCTTTTCATACCTAGTCAGCCGACTATGTGTCATGTATTGGGTTTTTGTTCTTGTCAAAAGAATTTCTACAGAATGGGGAACATACACTCTCAATGGATACCCCATCACTATGCCTTCACTCTGTTCCAGACTCACACAAGTAGCAGCAACTGCTTTCAAACATCCAGGCAACGCTTTCGCTACAGGGTCTAATACAGCTGAAAAATATGCAATAGGTCTTTTCATAGTCCCATGTCTCTGCACCAAAACTGAAAATGCACATCCATCTCTTTCACTACAATACAGCTCAAAATCTTTCTCATAGTCAGGCATTCCCAATGCTGGAGCCTCACACAATTTCTTTTTCAACTCTCTGAATGCTTTCATTTCTTCATCATTCATTTCAAAAGAATCTTTAACATCCTTCTTTGTCAATTTCTGCAATGGTTTAGCAATCAGTGAAAAACCGCTTATCCATTGTCGACAATATCCAACCATTCCCAAAAACATTCTTACCTCTCTCTGTGTCATTGGAGCTCTCATTCCTTGAATCATTTTTATTCTTTCAGTCGTTACCTTTCGCACTCCTTTCTCAATTTTATGCCCTAAATACTGGACTTCTTGTTGACAAAACTGCAATTTTGAAGGGGACACTTTATGTCCTCTTTTTGCTAAATGATTCAGCAAAGCAATGGTATCATTGACACATGCTTCTTTCGTTTTTGATGCCACCAGTAGGTCATCAATATACTGAACCATTACTGACTTTTCTGGCATTCTTAAATCTTCCAATGATTTCTTTAGGATCTGATTAAAGATTGATGGACTTTCTGTGTACCCTTGAGGAATTCGGCACCATGCCAAAATACGCTCTCCAAACCTAAACGCAAATATTGGCTGGCTATCTGGATGCAATGGAATAGAGAAAAATGCATGACATAAATCAATTACTGTGTACCATTCTGCTTCACGTGGAATCTGGTATAGAATCACAGCAGGGTTCGGTACTATTGGGCAACAAGGCACAACAATTTTGTTTACCTTCCTTAAATCTTGTACGATTTTATATGTTCCGTTTGGCTTTTTCAGTCCCATTATTGGCGAATTACATGGACTGCTCATGATTTCTTTTAGAATCCCTTGTTCAATCATTTTATTTATTACTGGCGTTATTCCTTCAATTATTTCTGGAGTCAATTTATACTGGGGCGTATTTGGGTAACTCGTTCCTTCTTTCACTGTTATTTTTACAGGATCTACTCCTTTCATTAATCCTACATCTTCTCCTGTAAAGTCCCACACTTCTTCTTTCACTGTCCTTTTCAACTCAATTGGGATTTTCTCTGCATCAAATACAGGAAACAAACCATTTACTTCTGGTTCTAAGTTTACCATTGTCATTTTATACAGCACATCCTCATCTGGAGTCTGAAATGCAATTCCATCTGGAGTACAATAAATTGTGCAGTTCATTTTGCACATTAAATCGCGTCCTAAAAGGTTCACGGGACTACAATCACACACCACAAATCGGTGCATTTCACTAAATGGACCAATTCTTACCTTTACTAATCTAGTAAGAGGCGTTTTAATTTGCTGATTGGAAACTCCAACCACTTGGATATGTTCACCTGAGAGAGGAAGATTTGGACATTCCACTGACCTAACAGTAGAACGGGTAGCTCCAGTGTCAACAAGGAATGTTACATTTGCACCATTCACTTCTCCATCCACAAATGGACCAGACTGATCTACCTCTAGAGTTGCGCCAAGCACGCACTCTTCCCTCTCTCTTAGGCACCGTCAGGAACTTTCATCCGTGTCATCCTCATCCTGTCGTAACAAATATTGAGAAATTGCAGCTGCACGCGACAACTGTTTTACCTGTTCTCCTCCGTAGAATCCTGTTTCTGCACTGTATTTCTGTTGGTTAACACTCTTGGGAAGTGGTGGTTGTGGCACATGACCTTGTTGAGTAACTACCTCACTCTGCACCTGTGAATTTAATGATTGATTTTCCACATTAGGTTTTGGAGGAAATTTACACTCGTTTCTCCAATGTCCTAGATTTCCGCAGTTGTGGCATGGCCACTTTTTCTTTGCCTCATCTATGCTCATTTGTCCTTTTCCTTTACCTATATTAGGTCGGGATTTAAACTGTCCTGTTTCACTACTAGTATTACTCAATTGAGCTTCTTGCTTCTCTGCAACTTTCACCTGTGCCCACATGGCCTTTTCTTTCAATTTACGCTGTTTACTCTCAATTTCATCACTGCAATACTTAGCATATCTCAAAACTTCATCCACTGTGCTATTCTGCCATCCTATCAAGTGCTGCTTAATCCTTTCACTTATCTCTGGTGTTAATCCATACACAAACCTATATACAAAATGACTCATGTCCTTCTCACTTAGTGTCTCATAACCACTATACTGTTTGAAAACCAACAACAATCTCTCATAGTACGCGTGCACTGACTCTTTGCTTTCCTGTGTTGTTCTGTCTATTTTTACCCAATCTGTTTCTTTTGGTGGAATTTTATTTTTTAAAAAGGTAACTACTTGGTCGTACTTCCTCATCACTTCTGGACCTGGCGCTCCTGTTTTAGCATCCCTTGGATATTCCACAGTTGGCCAATCAATGCTAATCTTACATTCTGTCCACAAATCAGCTGGCACTACTATATCAAACAATCCATCTAGATCTATCCACAGCACTTTTGACACCTTAACAAATCTCTCCACTTGTCTGTACCATTCTACTGGTTTCTCTCTCAATTTGGGAAAGTCATTGGTAAATGACAGTATATCCTGTCTGGTCCACGGAACATGCACATAACTACCACCTGGTGTTTCTCTCATCGGGTATTCCCTAGCAACTGGTTCCCTATCTGTCACTGCAAAAGCCAAAGAAGCTTTATCTGTTGTTTTCTCATTCCTCTTTGTCCATCTATTTCTCCATCTATCCACATCACCCCATTTTCTCAATAGTACAATTAGCTCTTTTATTTGGGTCAGTCTTCCTGATGTGTTCAAATTCTCTGTCTTTTTCACAAAAATCTACTCAGTACGGTTTCTGCAACGTCCTTACTTTCACAAATTCTACTCCTAGTTCACTTGCGATCTCTTCCAATTTGTCATGTAAATTTCTAGCTCTCCACGTAAGACTTTTGCACAAAAACATAATCTCATGATCCTGATAATTTTTTAGTTTTTCTGTTCCAATTGTTCCCAAAATCAACTCTTCCATGTCTATTTTTAACCTAATTACATCTAATGGTTTTTCTTCTGGTTCTTTTGCTTTTAGCGCTTTCATCCATTCGTTTAACTCTTCTGGAGTCGGACCTACAGGCGTACTATTTAATTCTATCCAATCACTGCTTCTTTCTGGTGTTCCTGATGCAGACTCTGTCACCATAGGCATTCTCCTAATCTCATTCTCATTTATCGTCAAATTTGTAGGTGGGCTTGGTCTACACGTACTAGCCAAATTGTGTGCCCCTTCCTTATTCAGTTCCATCTCTTCTCTTTTTCTTTGAAAATGTGAATTCATGGGAATCACTAAGGAATGTTCATTAATTTTCTGATTCTCAAAAATTGGCATTACTGGACCTATTGTTACTGGTACAGTTACCGCTTCCATATTCTTTGTCAATTCTCTTATTTTCTCAGTCAATTCTTTTGTCGTTTTTGCTAATTCAATTGCATTGTCACTTTCTGTCTCTTCATTTTGTGAAGTTTTAAATGTTTCTTGTGACCTATTTATTTCATTTCTTCGTTCGGGTTTTTTATTCCTCCCAGTTTCCATTGGCGGTGCATTAGGTGTCACCACCGCAGAAGTCTGTTGATATGGAGGTGGGTTTCTGTTTAAAATATCTTCCAGCAATTCGTCATCTGTTTCACTACCACCATACACATATTTTTCTACCACTACATGTTTCTTTTTCTCGGTACACTTTCTGTTTGCTTCTTCCTCAACCGTAAAAGCCGGAAACAAACCTCCTGCCATGTTAGCGTATCTCCAACGCTTTACTCTGTCCTCATGATTTATTCCCCACAACCTTCCGGGTATAAACTCATGATTCTTTAATCCTCTCGATCTCTCTCGCTCATACATCTCATCTTCCCATTCCGTTAAAGCTTCAAACTGTGTCGGTCTAGGTCTAGGTTCTAACATTACCATCTTTTCTCTCAAGTTCCGTAGTACAGCTACATTAAATGAACCATTCTCAGGGAAAGCCAATGCTCCATCGTTCTTGGTATATTTTGTCCAATTTTCTAACCATATACATGTATGATATCCATATTTCAGCATCATATGTGAAGCTGGTGATTTCGGCGGAGGAATTATTTGTCCCTCTCTAGTCACTACCTTTTTGTCTTTCTTAAAGAAATTCTTAACTTTCGACATCCAAGACGTTTTCTCTTTTCCATACTCATAGTACGACATGATTCACAACCTTTTTTTTTTCTTAAACAATCCGCAATTCAACACTGTTCCCTATGCGTTATTTCCAACCAATACTAGCGCGACTCACACCAACACTCCAATCACAGCGATTTCTGTCTACGGCGCACTGTCCAATCCCAGCGCTGCTTTTGTCTACGTCAGTCCTGCTCCTGTTCCCATGTGACTAGCCCACTGTCCAATCCCAGCGCGACTCTTGTCTACGTCACTTTTACTCTTGACCCCTCCTTTACAAAATTTATCGGCAATTTCTTTTTCAACAATTCCTGTTAGTTACAACATTTTATCCACATTTCCATTGTCTGATCCGCTAACCCGAAAAGATAGCTTTGACCATTCACACAAGAATTCTGTATTTTCCAGTAGGCAGCGCTTACCTCTACCTTACCACAGAATTTTCAGTTTCGCCGATAAAGTAGCACTTCCCTCTACCTTACCCTTCTTTCAAGCAATCAGTAAACCCGTTTCTCTGGGGATAAAACACATGTGGAGACTATACTGCTCCTGAGAATTAAGGCCAGAGTTTTACAAGAAAACCGATCACTATTTCACTTACACACCTTTTATACACAAAATGTCCCTAATATAACACAACCTGTGTTATTACCAAAAATGAACTCAGACAGTGTAAAATTCCATGTGACTTCTCTTGCCACACGTGTTCCACTTCCTACTTCCCGGAAGCGTGAAAACTTACATATAACATAACGCGACTCAACAAAAAGTGTTAGACATGAACTTATCACTATTCAATAATCAATAATCACCAAACCAATCTATAGTAACCATAACTCTGCTACCAAGAAATCTGATCCAGCGCTAACAATAAAAATAATTCTCCTATTATGCTTTGGTCATCCAGGTGCAATTATTTCTCTAACACACACACTATATCCATATGACGGTGGGGCCCATAACACCATATACATTCACTTACTCATTTGTTCCCTGGATTTCCTCCGTTATGAACCTAGGAGAAAAACGATTCGCTGGAAGGAGACGGGATACCTCTTTATAATGACATAATAATTCTCATCTGCTTTTAAGGTATTCCGCTCATTGGTCGATGGACCAACTAGTAGGAATCAGTTGATGGTGATTAAGACCAGCTCAATCACAATGAACTCTTTTACCATTTCATTATTAATCATTAAGCTAAAGAAAATCACTGAGACATTTGCTTAAAGAATAATAAAGTTTATATAAAGTTTTGAATGCAGGAAATTGAGATTAAGTTTATTATTCAGATCATTGCATTTATCATCAATATAAAAATAGTTTGAAATTGCAAGGCACTTTTATTAGACGGAAAAATGAGGTTATAATAGTAAGAACTCTATAGATCAACCTATCTATCTCTCTGGGGAAAGCCTAATAATTCTAATAAAATCTATCAATAAAAAGTTCTCCTAAAGCAGCATCTTTATACTCAACTGGAAAAAGGAAATAACAGCAGCAGCATCAGCTCGTCAGCATCAGCAACCGCAACTTCTCCCATCTACAGCATCTAACTT
The DNA here is from genome assembly GCA_963921515.1 of Calotriton arnoldi. Lineage (NCBI taxonomy): Eukaryota > Metazoa > Chordata > Amphibia > Caudata > Salamandridae > Calotriton > Calotriton arnoldi. Next base: position 1,547,409 of record CAWUFW010000604.1, on the reverse strand, counting down.
CTCCAGCATCTCCCGCAGCATCCCGCAGCATTCTAACCCCTCCCACCAAGAGTAGGTACTCTTATACGCTAATTCTAGCTTACAGCATAAAATGTTTCTTCTTACATGGCGTGATTCATTCTCATTGGTCAAAACTCAGGTCCATATACATTTTAATCAAACTTCCTGGTCTTAACCAGTTCCATGTGGAATGTCCATGCAAGCATCGTTTCCCACAGTTCATGCACTTGCTCATCCGTTTCGATCAGTCCAAATTGTATCTTTTTCTGTTACATTTTGTGTAATACAGTTCCGTCTATTGATTCAGTCAGGCTTCTCACGCTTCTTGCTGATCATCTTGGCACACATATGTTCAGAAGGGTCACAGCAGCCTTGACCATACTTTCATCTTAGCCTCTCGGCATCAGCACGTGATCATCCCTTTTCCACAGCCTCTCTCCTCTATCACATGGTCTCATCCGCTCATGTGCACTCTAGTAACTCGCGGCCATTTTATATTGCTGCTCGGCAGGCCTAAGCGCACTATTTTCAAAGATAAACAAAATGTTATTAAAACAAAGAAATATAAACCCTTTCGTTTCCCTCCCGTCTTTCTACGTACCCCAATTAGGTATTACCTAGCAGAAGCAACATATAAAGCTGTCCCTTACTTACCATCGCTTTATTTTGCAACCACACGTTTTATTTGAAAGCACAAATCATGCATTTATTATTTAATTATTACGCAAAATATTATGTTATGTTAGACACGTAAACAATTATAAGTCAATTAATTTGCACACTGAATTGCGTGTTACCATTAACCCTTAACATACATTGTTGGTTATTTACTTAAACGAACATGTTTATTAATATTTTACGAAAATATTTGGAGGTTAAAATTTTTACATTTACCCTGCTCCATCACACGCGCTAATGATCGTAATGTGTGGCGCTTATTTAAACATACTTTGAGTTTCACGAGGCTCTACGCTCAGAGTAGCCGCAGACTCAGTGGGAAAGAAGATCCCTTGGATCGAGAGAAGCCACCAGCAAGACCAACGGACAGCCGTAAACCGCTACCGAGAAAGTTACTGTTGCCTCCTTACATAGGTATTAGGCAGAAGTGTCACTGAACTCCCTGTGCGCCACTGAGATAAGGAACACAGAGTAAAATACATTAGCACATGTTCTGACACAGGCAGTGACGTGTACGGAAGCGCTATCCCAGCAGCTGTGTTTTATTTGCAAGGACCGCAGTAGTCACCACTATTAAAATAAAATAAACGCGCTGAAAGTAAAAAAAAACCACAAGTTTGACGGAGAGAGGAGGAGGCAGCAGGGGGAGGGGAGAGAGGAGGGGGCCTGCGCCTGTTTCCCTTGCGGGAGCGAGCAGGAACCATCTGTTAATTACAAACAGATGGTTTCAAAGCTCGCTCCCGCAAGGGAATCGCCAAACGTGCACGCGTTGCCATTGAAAGCAATGCAAAGCGTGCACGTTTTTGGCAGCAAAAGGGAATCGATTGCTAAAGGTCTCCTAAGCAGCGCATGCGAGACCTAAAAAAGGAATAACATCTGACTACTAACAGGATTAATCAATCAATCAATCAAAATATCTTTATTCGATTCAAAGAATCATCAAAGCATGTCATAAAATCTTTTAAAACATTCATAAAATCTCAACAGATACAAACGTTAGGAGCTGTCCCCACCGAGGAGTAAAATGGAATGTAATTCTACCAACTTATGATTTCCAATTTATCGCAGTACTCACAATTATCAGATAGCATAAGGATGTACTCAGATGGTATACATAAAGTGCAGGTGCATGTACAATTGACCCAGAGTGGGACTACATTATTGTTATAATTAAGCTAAAATCATTCTTTGAAAATCAATAAAATACGTTCTTACTAAAATGACTATACTCAGACTACATTAGATCAAACAATTCATAATCTATAATATAGATTAAAAAAATTAGATCTAAGTCTAAAAATCGAGAATTAAAATCTTAGCCTTCTCTTTTTCCTTATATAGCTGGCTGCCAATAAAAATCTGCTAATGCCAAATACGAGTTGTGAACTGTCTGTTTTTAAAATTCTCAACATCTCATTGTATTTCCTGATGTTCAGACTTCTGCCCAGCGGCTTTATCCATTTTCTTCTGGGCAGTACATATGCAGGGCAAAAAAAGAGCACATGAGCGATATTTTCCTTTACACTCGATTGGCATAAATTGCACTTAGAGTCCCCATCCTTAGCTTGGGACATAGCCCACTTGGCTGTAAAGGCATTTATCCGAAGTATTTCATATCTAAATTTCAGGTATAATGTCTTTGCTAGTTGAGGTTCAATTTCATTCAAAAATGGCTCAAAGCTTGGGCTAATTTTAAACGATAAAAATTGTGCAGTAAGCCTCCCTGAAGTACTGCTTAAAGTGACTTTGTGTGAAATAAAGTTCCAATAAATGTGTTTAATCTCGCACTTCGATTCAGGCATCAACATACTAGGGTTTGACCAAAATCTGCTCAAACCTAAATCGAAGAGCCATTTTCGAATGTGGGCCAACCAGGGGAAGGTGACATGGACGTCCAATTCTAATAGCTCGGTCAAAGTTTGTCTATAGGTTTCTAACTCCGGAGCTATCCAAATTCTGACCCAATATGACAAAGTTCTCCATACAGCTAGATGTTCCAGTCTTTTTATGCCAATGTCATATGTTAGTGGGATCACTGGGGTATGTTGGGGGAGAGACGCAAACATTCTCATGATTTTATTTTCCCCAGTGTTTAATGGATGGAGGATTTCACCGCCCCATAACTCTGAGTCATAGAGGGTGGCAGTTTGAGCTCTAAATTTAATAAACGTCCAGGGCAGGGGTGATAGACTTTGAGACGGTCGAGAATTGTTTCTTTGCAATGGGGATGGAGTTTTACATTAGAATAGCCCTAGATTTGTTTATTTGTGGCTTCCATGAGAGTTTTGAATCAAGGGTGACCCCCAAGTATACAAAGTTGGGAACACGCTCCAAGGTCACCCCATTCAAAGTTATTTTATTTTTAAAGCTTTTATGCGGTCTTATGGTAATTTATTTGGTCTTAGTGGGATTTATCTCTAGACCTTTGTGTTTGCCGTAATTGTTAAGGCTATCGAGTAAATTTTGCAAGCCCCTTGGTGTTTGGGACAGAAGAATTGTATCATCCGCAAATGTTAATGCGCAGATATGGATCCCTCCAAGCTTAGGTGAGTCATGCCGGGATTTTTGCAGGTAGTGAACCAGATCAATCACATATAATAAAAACAAAGTTGGCGCCAGGACGCATCCCTGGCGCACACCCCTCCTAACTGGTATTTCATCTGTGAGCTCCCCTCCTGTGCCCCAGCGTACCCTGGCTAAGTTGCCCTCATGTAGCCTTATAATTTGAAGTAAGATCTCCTCTGGCACTCCCTGATCATATAAGGTTTTCCATTGAAGGTCTCTTGGAATTGAGTCAAAAGCTGCTTTTAGATCGATAAAAGCAACGTATAAATGTCCAGATTTTAACTTTGTATACTTCCAGGCTAGGGTTACAAGTCTGAAAACTTGATCAATTGTACTTATACTGGCAAGGTGAAAGTATATCATTCTCTCCTATCCAGTCATTTAACCTAGCCAAAATTTGCTCAGCATAGACTTTTTGCAAAATGTCTATCAGGCTTATAGGCCTGTAATTTGCAGGGTCGTCCCTGCTACCCTTTTTATGAATGGGAACTATTTCTGCACCCTTCCAGGATTCTGGGATGGGCTGACCCTCTGCTACTGCATTGCATAATAAATTTACATATGGGACCCACACTTCCGGGGCATGTTTTAATAAATCCCCTGGTATCTTATCCGGTCCAGGCGCCTTTGAGGATTTAATAGTGGTTATAGCTAGGGTGGTATCTTCAATACTAAATTGAAGTGGTGGAGTTTGTGTTAGTTGCAGGATTAATCAAAGATCTTGTTAAATACAGTATTTTGTCTAACAGTATTAGTCATAAAATGTGTATGCATACAGAAGTAAGAAACATGGGGGCATATTTTAAAGCCCCTATCGCCACAGGAACGTCACTTTTTGCGGCGTTCCTGTGGCAAAAGAGGCTTTGCGTTATTTACAAGGCGGCGTTAAGCCACTTAATGTGGTTTAACGCTGCCTTGCAAATAAGGTCCCCTTTCACGCTAGACTTAGCGTAAAAGGAGTGGGCAATAGGTGTTGCAGTGGGAGTTCTACCGCAACACCCATTGATTTTGATGCTGCCCCCTATTTACAAGGGTGGTGTAAACAGGAGGCAGCACCAATATTAAGACCAGGGAAAACCTGGTCTTAACATGGCAAAACGAGGAGAAATGCTTTATGTCTCGTTTTTGCTGTTTCTATGTGTGCTGCATTGTGCAGCACACATGGAAACAGTAAATTGCCATGATTGATTGTTTATGTGCAGGAAGGTGTCCCTTCCTGCACATTAACAATAATTTAAAAAAATGACGATTTGCAACTTCTATGTGGGCTGCACAATGCAGCACACATAGGAGTTGCAAATTGCCATTTTGGATTGTTTATGTGCAGGAAGGGACACCTTCCTGTACATAAACAATCATTCCCTCAAAGCAGGCACCCTTGCACTAGGGTGCAAGGGTGCCTTCATTGGCGCTAGGCAGCTGAATTTAGCACCAGCACAGGGAGAAACGCAGGGAAGTGCCGTATTATTGTAAATACGGCGCATCCCTGCGTTTCTAAAGTGACGGACAACGGCGTTAGCAATTTTGGAGCTAACCTGCGCTCCGCCACTTTCTTGTAAATATGTCCCATGGTGTTCTATCTGTGTCGTATTTCTATGTTACTGTTCGGAGTGTAAAGCGTGGTGATGCGTGATTGGAATATCAAGTGTGGAATGTTGGCTGTGTGAGCCAGTTGGGTTCTGCAGGTAAAGCTGAGAAGTCCTTGCTCCTGATGGGGTGTCCTACTGACCATGTTACAGCTTATATACTTTTTCCCCTTGGAGGGTATATGTCACTATGAAATACAGAAATATCCTACATGAGCTGGTGGGGTCTGCCTCTTAACTGAAAAGGTACTTGATTTATAACACTGGTGGCAATTTTGAAAAGATGGGGGAAACACCTCATCTAATGAAAAGGAAGACTGAAACTGAAGGCATTGGAACTTCATCCAACCAATGCATTTTTACACCAGACAGTGTCAGCTTAAGTACAAGGCTTATGGAGGTGTTTGTAGACCCTAAGCATTGAGATGACACCTGTGAAGCAGTCTCCAGTAGCAAGGAAGAAAAAAACAGAGGCAAAACATGGAGAGAAAGTACTAAAGAATACACTGGTTAAAGAGATTCTTCTTTGGTGGAAGTGGTGCAGGAGAGGAGAGAAGTAGCATTGTTCAGCTGTTGCCGAAACTGGCATTAGCGACTGTATGTGAAGGTGTCAGAATCTGTCATGTACCTGTCTGAAGTCGTGTGCAGACCTGAAGAGTAAAGTTGTCCATTCATCTCCAGCTCAATTGGCTCCCGATACACAAACACACTCAAGTCAAACTCCTCACACACACATTCCAGGCAATATACAATTAAGGCCGCACCTATCTGAGCAGTTGCATCTCCTTTTACAAACCACCCAGACACCACTGCTCCACAGGACTACTACTCACACGCATCCCACCCATACACAGAACCAGATCAGGAGGATGGGCGTGCTCTTACATCGCTACTGAAACGTAGAACTAGCCTCCCACTCCACATCAGAGCCTCCACCTCTCTTCTTGAATCCCGCAAGAAGCTGAAGACATGGCTTTTAATTAACCTACATACAATAGGTAGGGCTAGGCACTGTTGTTAGACATTACGAAGTGTCAGCTGCCACTATGTAGTTATAGTTAAGTCTGCTTTTCCATAGAAAGATCCTTTTTTGGTTTTCTAATAAATCTGGCCCCATTTGACGAATCTTCACAAAACTTTTTTTAAAAAGTGTGTCCGCCGTAGCTCCTTCCTGGAAAGTTTTGGGGTGATCTGTCAAGCAGACGCAGGGAAAAAAGGGGGTCCCAAAATGAAAAATCCCTATGCATTTTCCATAGACTTCTCTAGACAAGACTACGGCAAAAACTGCTGAACGGAATAACTCCAAATTGGGCAGGATGCTAGGTCTTGGTCCTTAGGTTTTGCTTGTTATGATTTGGTGTAAATTCGTTTAGTAGTTTTTGAGAAATTTAGGGTAAAAAATAATTATATATTTAGGCAGTTGGGTCCGCGAGAGTCTTGAGAGACTCTTGCGGGAGTTCCAAATTAAAAATAGAGCAATCTGATTGGCCCAGAGAGCTTTATTTCCCTTGGGCCATCTCGCTTCTGTGGGAGTTAGACTCCTGCGAGTGCCGCTCTGACAGGCTGCCAGCACCAGGATAAAAATGTTGCTGGCAGCTATTACAGGACTCGGTGTCCCCTGTCCTGAAGTTAAAAAAATAATAATATAACCCAGAGGGACCCCCACCCCCTGGCCAAGAAAAAAAATGGCACAAAATGCAGCAATCCCACCAGTCTTGCAGGATCTCCTGCCCAAAAATGGCGCCCGGGATGCATTTATTTACCATAGCTCACTCCCGGGGCTGTATTCATAAAGAGAAGGGGGGCTGCGTGTACCCCCTCCCCGAGCCTCCAGAGCCCCCAGGAAGCCCACCCCCAGGGCTGAAAACAATGTTTATGGGGAGAGGGAATGCGCAGTCCCCCTCCCCGAGCCATCAAAGGCCCCGGAAAGTCCAACTCATGGACTGAACATATTATACATGCTGAGGGGGACATGTGGCCCCACTCCCCAAGCTATTCGAGGCTCTCAGGAGCCCACCCTGGGGCCTACATTCTGTCAAATGGGGAGGGAACCTAGCGGCCCCGGTCCCTGAGTCTCTAAAGGCACTGGGGAGACGACCCCCACACCCCCACCCCCTCCGGGAGCGGAAATCTTCAAAAGGGGGATGGGTGTGCGACCCACTCCCTGAGCCTCTAAAGACCCCGGGGAGCCCACCTACCAGGGCTAGCTCACAACCAATGTCCCGGGGAGCCCACCCCAGGGACATAGCAGTTGTCTCTGCCCAAAGCGGTAGTGGCAAGGAAACCTGTGTTTGCTCCCGCTTGGCGGGCGCATTTTCAAAACTCATGCCAAGCGGGATCAAACACCAAGTCTGCTTTCAGCAGGTGGGAGCTTCAAAAATGCTCCTGCTGGCTGGGAGCTGACTTTTGATCTGTTTCCTTGCCGGAAGTGATGCGTGAAGGGAAACTCATCAAAATAGTTCTCCCGCTGTACGTGGGCAGCCGACTGGGGCTATTGGAGCCCTGGGGCTCACTCCCAACAAGACTCACGGGGTGCCCTAGGTGGGGACCAGGGTACCCACCTTTAACTTTGAGGGTCCCAGGAGATGGGGTCCCAGGGCAGAAATCAGGCTGAGGAGGGTGCCACGTGCCCCCCTCCAACTGCAAAATATCGCCAGGCCCTGGGGGATGGGCTCCTCGGGCCGAAATCAACCAAGGGAGGGAAGCTGCGTGCCCTCACTCCCCTACAAAATGTCACTGGGCCCCAGGGGATGGGGTCCCCGGGGCCTAAATCAGCACAAGGAGGGGGGCCTCAGGCTCCCCACCCCCTGCAAATGTTGCCGGGCCCCGGGAAATGGTGTCTCCAGGGCTGAAATCGACCCAAGTAGAGGGGCCATGTGCCCCTCTCCCCCTAAAATGTATGCCAGGCCCCAGGTGATGGGGTCCCCGGGGCCAAAATCGACCCCAGTGGGGGCACATGCTCCCCTTCTCCTAAGAATGATGCTGGGTCCCCGGGATGGGGTCCCCAGAGCCAAAGCCAGCCAGGGAGGGGGGCCGCGTCCCCCTCCCCATGAAAATTGTGCCAGGCCCCTGGGGAAGGGGTTCCTGGGGCCAAAATCAGCCTGGGGAGGGAACCCATATATCCCCTACTCCTGAAAATGATTCCGAGCCCCAGGATTTGGGTCCTTGGGCCGATTTCAGCCCGGGAAAGGGGCCACGTGCCTCCCTCCCTCTAACAATGATGGCGGGCCCTGGGAGATGGAGTCCCTGGGGCTGAAATCGAGCCAAGGAGTGGGGCCGTGTGCTGCCCTCCCCCTGATAATAACACAGGACCCTGGGGGAAGGGGTCCCCAGTGCCAAAATCGGCAGGACGGGGGGGCTATGTGCCCCTCGCCCCTAAAAAGCAGGCCAGACACCAGGAAATTGGGTCTCTGGGATTGCTTGTCCCCCTGTCCTTAATAATCACATTAGGACCTGGGGCGTGGGGTCTCAGGGGAAAAAAATGGCCCTGGGAAAGGGGCGAGTGTCCCCCTCCACTGATAATTACACTGGGCCCCGGGAGATGGCGTACCTAGTGCCAGAATCGGACTGAAGAGGGGGAGCCATATGTGCCCCCTGCCCTTTAGTAAAAAAACAGCCCTGGGGGATGAGGTCCACAGGGCCTACGGAGGCTCAGGGCCAGAAAAGGCCATGGGGGATTGGATCCCCAGGGTCAGGCCCTGTGGTCAGTCCCTTCAATGCACTGCTTATGACCTTACATATATTCTCAAAACAATATGGTTCACTTGGGATAATCTCAGCCAGCAATGAGGCTATAGATATTAATGAAAAAACAAGGGGCCCGATTCACAGAGGTAAACTTAGAGGTTTGGTCTAAACATAGACCAAACCTGTAAGTTTACGACTTTGGGAATTCACAAAGGGCATTTACGAGTACTATCTTTATGTCCGCACTCGGACAAAAACTGGCATTGCTCCCGCCCGCAGGGAGCAGCTAAAAATGCTGCTGTCTGCGGGCGGAAGCAATCTTTTCATATATTTCCCTGCCCGAAACAGATGAAAAGTTCGCTCTCTGTGGGCGGGAGCATTTATCAAGCCCCCGCCTGCTGGGAGTGGACTTGCTGTATGCTCCCACTTAGTGGGAGATTTGAAATTGCTCCTGCAAAATGAGAGCAAACACAGGTTTCTCTGTCCGCGCCAGTTCAGGCAGAAAATGTGATATGTCCAGGGACGAGCTCCACGGAACATAGCTTGAGCCGGCTCTGGTGGATGGGGTCCCCAGGGCCATGAATGGCTCAGGGAGAGGTACCGCACGGCCCCTCTCCCCTTTACATTTATGGTCAGGCCCCGTGGGATGGCGTCCCCAGGGCCAAAATCGGCCTGTGGAGGGGGGCTATGCCCCATCCCCCTCTACATATTCGGCCAGGCTCCAGGGTATGAGATCTCAGGGGTTGAAATCGGCCCCAAAAGGGGGCGGTGCATTCCCCGCCCCCTTCTGAAAAATGTGCCCCCCTTCCACTTAAGAACGCGACCGGGCCCTGGGGGATGCGCTCCTCAGGGCTAAAATCAGCCTGGGGAGGAGGGCCACGTGCGCCACCCTCTCCCAAAATATAAACATTTGTTCCCTCCCCCCCAGGACCTGACCCACCGAGGGCTTTTTTAAAACGAGCGCAGGGGACTGTGCTTTGTTTTTAAAAAAAAGTTCGCTGCGGATTCGTAAATCTGTCATAAATTCGTGGCAAAATTGAAATAAAAATCGTTTTTGTCCCCCCTCTGGGACCACACCAACAGGCCTAGGGGCTCAGGGTATTCCTACCCTGCCACCTTCTGTCTTTTTTTTTGGGACTCGGGACCGAGACCAAATCTTCACAACATTTTCAAAACTAGTTTGCCACTCACATTAGCTGCTGTCTTGAATGTTTCAGGGGAATTCGTCCAGCCGGGGCCGAGAAAAAGGGAGGGTCCCAAAATGCTTTTTTCACCATGCAATTTTCTATATGAATTTTGTACACAGCTACAGCCCGAACAGCTGGTCCCGAAAGCAAGCATTTTGTTGTTTGGTGTAAATTGGTTCAGTGGTTTTTGAAATATTAAAAGAAAACCACATTTGTATATCTAGAGGTGCTAACCCTTGACAATCTCGTGCAGAGATCTGATTTGCTGCAACACTTTAACCAGGAAGAGTTTGCAGCCATTTTGGGACTCTGCCTTAGCCGAGTCCCATAAAATAATGTAAAAATAAAGAAAAAGGGACAGGATAGGCCTCGTGCTCGGGTGCCCCAGGGACCCCACTAGGGCAAAAAAAGCATTTTTTATAAAAAAAAATAATTGCTGCGAAAATGAGAGTATTTGTGAATTTGCAGCAAAACATTAGCCCCTTGGGTTGGCCATGTCCCGGGGGCTTCTTTATATGTATAAAATGGGGAGGGGGCGCACGCGTACCCCTCCCCATGGCCAATCTAAGCTCCATGACCGCCCCCAACCAGGGGCAGGCCGATGTTATTTTAACTGGAGGGGGGAAGTGTGGCCCCCCTCCTGAGTCTTTTGAGCCTCGGGGACCACCACCTCCCTGAAGCTTTATAAAAAAATTGGAGAGGGGCCATCTAGCTCCCCCTCCATTGCCATTAAGGGCCCCGGGAACCACCACCTCCCCGGGGCCATGAATTAAATTTATAGGGGTAGGGCCATTTACGGCCCTGGGGACCACCACCTCCGCGGAACTTTCTTAAATGTTTACAAGGAGGGGGGCCGTGCGGCCTCTGCTGGGCCATGAACCCCTGGGGAAGGGGTTCATGGGGCCAAAATATGCCTGGGGAGGGGACCCATAAACCCTCTACTTCTGTAAATGATTCCGGGCCCCAGGAATTGGTTCCTCTGGCCTAATTCAGCCCTGGGAAGGGGGCCACATGCCTCCCTCCCTCTAACAATGATGCCGGGCCCCAGGAGATGGGATCGACCCAAGGAATGGGGCTGTGTGCTGCCCTCCCCCACGATAATAACACAGAGCCCTGGGGGATGGGGTCCCCAGGGCCAAAATCGGCAGGTGGAGGGGTGCTATGTGCCCCTCACCCCTAAAAAGCATGGCAGGCACCAGGGGATTGGATCTCCTGGGTTGCGTGTCCCCCTGCCCTTAATAATCACTTTAGGATCTGGGGCGTGGGGTCTCCGGGGAAAAAAAAGGCCCTTCGGAAAGGGGCGCGTGCCACCCTCCACTGATAATCACAACGAGCCCCAGGAGATGGGGTACCTAGTGCCAGAATCAGTCTGGGGAGGGGGGTCATATGCGCCCCCTGCCCTTAAGTAAAAAACAACAGCCCTGGGGGCTGACGTCCATGGAGGCTTGGGGAGGGGGGGCCACGCGGCCCCTCTCCTCTCTATTAGAAAAGGCCCTGGAAAATCTCATCGGCGATCGCAGGCACCCGGTAAGTCGCTACGGCATGCGGGAAAATGCATTTTGGGCGCGCCAACACAAAAAAACTCCACTCCTTTGTGGAGTACAGAATGTTTTGGCAACTGCGTGTTCTACATGGAACGCGGAGATGCCAAAACTCGAGTGGAGCGGAGTTTTACGCCCAGGGTTAGTTTTCACTTGAGTTTCGTCTTGGGATTCTCCCTTTGACTCTTCTAACCAACTAGGTTACTATGGTTACAATGTTGTGTCTACACTACTGAAAAAGGCAACCCCAACAGCATCTATCCTAAGACTCTGCAGAGCATACAAGAAGCTCAAAATTAAGGGCATGCCTAGTTTACAGCATACAATCACATCACCTAACAATGGAGGGACCACAATGGTCCCTGATTAACCAATGCGCAGGCTTTGGTGTCCTTTGCTTCGCTCATAACCTGGAGTATGGTTCAATGATGACATACCTTACATTTTTTAAATCTCTGTTTATTACATTTTCAACTGTTCATATCTGTGCTTAAAATCAAATCAAAGACACAGCATCAACATTCATGTGTACGTACGTCATTGAAAGATAATACGGATCAAAGGCTTAGGTCTATTTGAGCCTCAACTAAAGAAACTGCAAAATTGCTCGAGGGCTGACCCCCACTAAAATCACCCAACGGATCCAAACCTGTCTCCCAGTATGACATGCCTTACTTGACTGATGCAGCCCTGTCACCCTCACAAAAGCCTGTCTCTTAGACCCAAATCAGTCTTTACACATATGGAAAAAGCAACTCTCTGGAGGAAGACCCCCCACATGCATTGTTATAAGTTGTGGAACTTTCTCCCACAGCACCTACGTATCAAACTTGGCTTTAAAGAATACCACAAAGTGCTCTGATAATCCTACTGTTTTCTTTGTACTTGGATAATAGAAAAGGAATTGAGGCATCTCACCCAAAATATTTTTTGTTCCTTTGCCCCCAATAACCTATAATTTAGAGGCACTCTAGCATTTTTTTTTTTTGCTAGTAGAATTTAGTTTTTTTTTTTTTTACTTTTGCCCTTTCTAGAGGCTGTGATGATGCCCTGTTTATCTTCACCTTCAGCTGTGCAAAGATTTTTTCCATATTAAGAATTTTTTTTCACTGCTTTTACCACTAGTTGTGCGGGACAGAATTCCTGCATGGAATTCTGGTCTGCATAAATATAAGTGGGGTGATGTTTCTGCACCCAGATTTTTGGGTGCAGGAACCACTGCTGGTAAAATTGCTTTGTGAAAAAGACTGCAATTCAGCCCTCGCCTGGTCTCGAGCCCCCACCCAATTATTTGCCAGGGCCTGGTTGGACATGCAGTTCTCTAAGTCAGCCAGGCAACATCCTCCCCTGTCCTGGATAAAAGAAAAGAGGTTAAAAAAGTAAAGGAAATAAAAAATATAGCTGCTGTCCTTAAACACAGAGCCATGTTGTACTGCCTCTGAAAAAGTCCTGGCAAGATAAGCTGTCCTTCCGCAGTGTATTTTAGCCCTCCGGCTGTAACACTTAACAGATTCCATCTCAAATGAGGGACAGTGGCATCTAGGATCACACGGTTTGCATGGTGCAGAGCCAGAACAGCTTGTGCACTGCGGGCAGCAGTCTCTGTTCCAGTCTGGAGCTGTGCCTGGGGCTCTCTGCTGCCCTCTGCAGGCACTGAACATGAGTTAGCTCTTTTAAGCAGACCCTGAAATTATGGCCACAGGAGTATGTTGCCTTGATTTTGAGGATATTAGTTGAATAAACCGCAGACCTAGGATGTCCCGCCACCTGTAGTGGTCTTTAGGCCTCATTTAGAGTTTGGTGAAGCAGGAGGGATGCTGTAAAGAGGCGTTGCGCCTACCTGTTTATTTTATTTTATTTTTTATTTAATGCTATTTTATATAGCGCAAACATTACCCGAAGGTGTCAGAGCGCTTTACAAAAGAACCAGTTGCGTTACATAAGGACTTTGGATTACATGAGTTACATAAGGGATACAAACAGAAAAAATTGCAAATGTACAAGTTGTAAAGTCACTCAAGGAAGAGATACAAACAGATAAACTCTGAGATCACATAGGAATGGTAGTAAGTACAAAGGTCTACTACATATACTAGTGGTTTGAGTTATATATATATATATATACAAATTGCAAATTCACTCAGGATTACATTTAACAGCGATTAGGCTTGGACAATTATATATTACATATTTACAGAGCAGGAAATTCTTGCCATCGTTCAGCCAGGTGTTCAGGTGGTGTTGCACTCAAGGGTGGTGGTCTTGGGTCTGGAGGGATCCCCGAGTTGGAGATGTCCATAGGGGTAGAAGGCCAGATGGTGGTGGGGAAGCAGCATGCTGGATCCCCGGGCTGATCTTGAGGTCATGCTGGGCTCCATCTTGTGGATAGAGGAGGGCGCTCAAGGGCAGGCGGAACTGTGCCACGAAGTCAGGTCTCCCGCCTGGCTCAAGCACCCGCAGTGAGTCCCCGGCAGGCCCAGCGCGCCAAAACCGCGTATAGGCATTGTAAGCGGCGGGCGCCATGTTTAAGTCAGGCAGATCGTGTCTGGGCGCCCCCGCTGCACTTCTCAGCCCCCCAGGCTCCTAAACCTCAATATGGGCATATTGCCTCCAGGCTGTCCTCTTCACTAAAAAGGGGGGTCGCTCGCGCTGGCAATCTGCAAGCTCCCACCAACAGCGGTCACGAGGCATCAGGCGGGCGCCAACACCAACACAGTCGTTCTGCCGCCCGCACCTCCGGATTCCTTGATTTCTCCTCGCCGCCCTCCACCACTATTCCAAATCTGCAGAGGGAACCCACCTCGCAAGTCGGGGCAGCCGGCGGCCGAGACAGCAAATATTAAAGTGCGCCCCGAGTGCCGCCGCCATTTTGAGGATCGCGCAACTCCCCTCCTGCGCTCTGAATTTGCCCGATGCCTCAGTTTCGGCACCGCTCACCCTCTCGATCAGGCATCCACTTCATCGCCTGTCTCCCCCTTGCCCTCCGCTCCGGTCTAGGGTCGAGAACGCGCAGTGAAAGCACCTCGAACAGCTCTTGGGTGCCGGAGCCGAGGCGACTCGCGTCCACCCGGCTCCGCCCCTCCTGGATCGAACCTGTCAATCCAGCAGAACTGGGTGACTGTCATGGGGACTCTGTTGGCTCCGCTGACAGTAAACAGTAATCAGTCGGTCTGTTCATCACCAAAGCGTGGCAGACACAGGCAGGGAAAATGTAGAATGATCCCAATGCTGAAGGAGTAAACTCCCGGCATGCCGGGAGTACTTGTTTTTGTTTAAAGTTTACAGAGAGGGTGCTTTATTCATGGGGCTCTCTACGCAAACCTGCAGTGCTGTCAGGGGAGTTGCAGCAGAGGGAGTTCCCTCATAGGACAGAGATCCAGCAGGCAGGCGAGCATCTCTAAATAGGACAGATAGTCTACTGCCAAGGACAGTTCTAGGATTTTTTGGGCCCCGGGCAGAAAGGGAATAAGCGAGGCCTGTCTATTTTGTATGCAACGTGAGGCATTCAGGGCTGTTAGCATCTCAGTAGATGACCCTGCTCCTGAAGCTGCTTTGTGCAGACCCTCCTTAGCTCCAGACCCTCCCTCTCAGCCACCTACAAGCCTCTTACAGCACATAAAGGGCTGCAGGTGTGAGAGTTGCTTATCTATCCTGTGGGGGGGGAGCTAAACTTCAATAGGTATCGCGCAACAGGAAGTCTAATGGTCTAATTGCAGGACAAACCTGCAGACGTGTCCCCCTGCAACTGGTACCATAGGAGGGCCCCCTTCCATGGGTCTCGCCTCGCTACACCATAGCAGTGACACCCAGATGATGAGGGCCCCTTCCGTGTGTCCAATTGCAACAAGACACCTTTCTTTCAATTGGAAAGGCAAGAGGCACAAGAGGATGTGTGTGCCTGTGCCGCCGTGGCCTGGCTGTGTCGCACAGGTGCGGGGCCCTAAGTTGGTGGGCTGAGTGCGGGGCCCCAAGTTGTTGGGCTGAGTGCGGGGCCCTGGGCAGCTGCCCACACTGCCCAGGCCTACCGCCGGCCCTGTCTACTGCCAGAGAGGTGGAGACCCCAGCCTCGTCTACCTTGCCAACAGGCAGACTAACTCCAGGGACTAAATGGCCCCCTTTATTTTTTAACACGGCGGCTCCAGGCTCACACATTCCAGTCCAGTGCATGACATCTTTTATTCAAATTTATTTTTGGACTTTGTGATATAGTGCTGCTAGGCCACAGAATGTGATAGGGCACTTGTACAATAAAGGGCAGGGCAATACTGCAAAGTTTGCATTCTTGATTTCTACAATTTAAGCATTTTACAAGATGCTGCAGTTTTTACGCACTTTACCACTTGTTTATGTTAGACAAATGGTGCTATTGATCGTCGTGTTCTTAAGGCACAAAGGTGGCACTGCAACCAGAAGATGCTTTGTGCACTTAAAAAAAGAATAATGAAAGCGTGCTCTTAGACAGTGTTTAATATTACTGTGTTAAACAAGGGAAACACAGGTGTTAAGATTACCATATTTTAGTGGGACTGAGTTAGCTGAGTTGGTTTTGACTTGATTAAAACTAATAACCTGTAGATCACAACAGATATTAGCGGCGAGCGCTCAAGTCACTGAGCAGTCCTGGAGAAACCCTTCTTCCACAAAGTTTCAGGGTGTTCTGTTCCCCTTCCCACCCTGTAATTTTATTTACGCCAGCCCCTGATTTGTAAAATTCTGCAACCATTTCCAGGTTTTGAAGGAGCTGGAGAAGTGTTTATTAATGGCCACATAAAGACGGGGTTGGTTCACAAACTTACAAAGCAAACCTTGTCTTGATTCGCCAACTGTCGAGTACTTGGGTGGAATTTATTCCAGCATAACATTACACAGCTAAGGGTTAATAGTAAATGGTGGGAATGACTCTATGCCTGCAAGGTCACCTTCTGTGCCTGCCTTGCCTTGTATCGTTTTATGGGAACTATGTGTAGGTGCAGCAAATGCTAGAATTGTGCGATTTAAGCTACTGCAATAGTTGAGCATTCAGAACCTCTTCCAGACTCCGAATAGAGCGGAGCACAGGAGGAGAGTAGGGCAACCTCTTTATGGGAGAAATCATTTTACCTACATTTTCCTTTGAGGTAACATTATGATAGTTCATCCTCTTACTTATATCCCTTTGATTGATTTAAACTTCTTATTAACCGATGCATTCATATATTGATTATTGATTGACACTAATTTGATGGTTTTGCTTCTATAAATTTGTAACTTTTAATAAACCTTTATGGTTTGAAAACCTAACCACTCTTTGTCTTCCTTGTGGAGTCTAATGTGCTTCTCATTTTTAAAAGGTATTGATTTGTTGACCAGCCTCAGTTGCAAATTCGCTTCATCAGACAGCACTTTATAGGCCGCAAACATGCATAAGGAGAATCACTAACACAGACTAACACAGAAAGCGTTTTTATGGCCACTTATGAAGAAAAAGCAGGGATTGGATGTTGATTGTATGGCTGAATGCCATTGAATTTCCAATTTCCATTTCTGACATAATATCTTGTGGAATTCTATCACATCTCATCTGGAGATGGAAAAGCTTTTACCTTATGACTTAGCCCTTTAAGTAATGTAAAGAAGTGGGACCCACTGCTAATCCTTTAGGTTCCCAAAGCAGGGAAAATTACATCAGTGTGCAGAACCCTTAGGCAACCACAGCATTTACAAATTATTATCGATAAAAATATACGATAAAAAATACAAAAGGGAATAACAAGAAATGTATACAGCGTGTATGACAACAAATGCTTTTATTATTAATTTACCATTCAAATAATTTATATAGCAGAAAAATAAAGACTTATAAAGCAATTATCTCAGAAATCCAAAATAGTTCAATATACAACTTTTGCATCAACATTCATTCTAAAACCACCAACCAGGAGGCAGAGTACAGGAGATATATGCATAGCAGTGAAATATTATACATAGAATAATACTTAATAGATGAATAAAACAGTCAATATTTCATTCCTTTTGAACAAAAGTCTTGTTATGACGAGTATTCCTGTGGCTTGTTCCAATTGTCTACACGCATTTCGGCATAGCGCCTTCTTCAGGAGTGCCGCATGCTAATACCACTCAAAAGTGCCTGCAAAAACATGTCACAATAAATATTGCCCTAAAAAAACAAGACCAAAAGGATAACTAAGAATAAGGATAAATAACACGATTTGTAACCACTGACCAAGAACCAGCACCTTCACCTAAATTATCGTGAAATGGTACAACCCGCAGCAAACAGCCTAAAGTCATACCTTTTGTTATAGAAAAACAGGAGTTAATGAGTAGTGGTTATTTCAATCTAAAATACCTACAAATTGACCCCACACCAGAGTCAGAAAAATGATCGAGCGCCTGACTAACAGGGCCTTGGATAATGATATATATCTGTGACTGCTCGATAGTCACTACTATCGGTTTGATTTCGAAGCCTCTCTCCAAATATGGTAAAGCCATTCTCAGACCCCATGTCCCAATAATTACTTTGTATAAAAAAGTCACGAGAGACATCATCACCACAGTTGAAGGGCTGCCGTTTAATGCCATCAGTGACACACTAGTCACATTGAATATTGAAGCCCTTTATAGCAACATTCCCCAAAAGGATGCTATGGAGACAGTTGACTGGTTCATGGAGGAATATCATGTACAGGTTCCAAAAGCGTTCATTCTTGTACTCTGCCTCCTAGTTTGTGGTTTTAGAATGAATGTTGATGCAAAAGTTGGATTTTGGATTTCTGAGATAATAATTGTTTTATGTCTTTATTTTATTGCTACATAAATTATTGAATGTTAAATTAATAATAAAATATTTGTTGTCATACACGCTGTATATATTTCTTGTTTTGCCCTTTCGTATATTTTTATCGCTAATAATATGTAAATGTTGTGGTTGCCTAAGCTTTCTGCACATTTTCCTTTAAGTCCCAATCCACCACAGGAGTATACTTCTAAAGACCACCCCTCCAGAACTTCAGGGGAGGCACTTAGAGACTCGCACAGTGTCGGGCAGAGGCCAACAGCAGGGGCCAGTCCATGTCCAGGTGCCACTGGTCAGCTGGGCATTTGAAGCAAAGGCCACTCGTAGCCTTTTATATCCCTATAGCTTAACCAGGAGGTCAGCCTTCTGACCCTTGGAGCTCACTTCATTGTCCTGTGTACAAGAGGAAGCAGGTCCAGTCCTTCGGGCTCCTCTCAGGTGACAGACAGCAGGTCTAGTCCTCTTCTGTTCTTCTTCAGGTCCAGAGGTGTTCTGAAGTGGGTCGCAGAAGGTGCCACATGTATGCGTCACACGAGCTAGTGGGTTGGGATGGCTCCTGGGCACGCCCTAACCAATTTGGTAAAAGTTCCCGGGCCACCCCTCCCTACCCACTTTAGCATTTTTAAGATGGCGAAAGTCTTCCACTACACTAAACTTGGACTCTTGTGTTTGGTGTTATGGGTGGGGAGTTTACTATGTAATCCTAGTGTCAACCTACATCTAACATCAAAATCAATTTTGAGGCTGCCACTGTACCCACAATACACCCAGAGACAGAAGACTGGTAGAACAGGAGCAGGGTTTTCCAGCAACCAGACAGTGGAAACACAAGAATTATCTTGGCATCTAGTTTCCCTTTCTTTCATGTGATTCCCAGAGTTATAAGCAAACCCAGGATACCTGTCGAGCAGGATTTGACACTCAAGCAGGATTTGACACTTTAATGTCAAAAAAGGATGCTCACAGCCCCCAACCTTCAGCTGAGCCCAAAGTAGTCATTCCTGCTCCATCAATTCAACAGTCACAATGCTTTATTGTAAAGCTCAACAACCACAATGACCTATTGCAAAGCGCTTATGAGGAATTTTACACCTCTTTCACACCTATTCAAATGCTAATCCCTGATTAGGATGAATTGAAGCCCAAATGCAAATCAGCCTCCAGGAAATTCAGACAGGGAAGAGTTAACTTTCTAAAGGCCCAACATATCTGAACAACCGGCTCTCCTCCCATGCACCCAAAAGACATCGCCGATCAGCCGACCTCTCTCTGGCCACTGTTCCATGCATCTACAAGACCAGAACGGGAAGAAAATCCTTCTCCTACCTCGCAGCCAAGGCCTGGAACGACCTCCCCCTCCACCTCCGGCAAGCCCCCAGAGTGCCCCAGTTCAGGAAGGACCTCAAGACCTGGCTCTTCGAATGACACCAGCACTCCACAGAGCCGCCCTTCTCCCCCCCAGCACCATGAGACAATCGTGGGTAAGTAGTTAGACTTTACCAACCCTGATTGAGTGATTGATTGATTGATTGATTGATTGAAATGTTATTTTCCTTAATATTTATTAAAAATCAATCTGGCTTCCCCACTGAATTGGATTTTTAATAACTATTAAAAATAGTTGTTTGCTTATTTTTTTTAGTTAGTCACATACCTGAGATACAGTATTAAGATTTTAATCTGTATTCAGGTTTTCTACATAGAACAGCTTGTCCTGCCACAATGAAAAATAACTTGTAAATGTAAGGACATGTTGACATTACATTTCTACATATCCTATTTGTATATACCATGCACTCTGATGTGTGGGCCACAAGGCCTAATATTCAAAAGGGATGATTTGACCAGTGAAAGGGGTTTATTTTAACATGTTAAATTGAAGATTGTACACTGCTACAGTCAGACTATAGTGGCAGGCCTGAAGCCATGTTTGCACTGCCACTGTAATGGATGGCAAAATAGGTGTTGCAGTCCACAGCGGTGTTTAGCTTCCAAGCCCTGGGTACCTTTTGTACCATATACTAGGGACTTATAGGCAAGTTAAACATTCCAATTAGATGTATGCGAATGCAGCCATGTTAAAAGGGGAAGCATAGCACTTCACCGCTGGTTAGCAGGGTTAAAGTGCACATAGTTCTAAAGCCAGAAATATTGAAGGTTCATCCAAAGGTGAAGAATCTGGGGTGACTCAGCAAAGGCAGATTTCCTATATATACAGACAGAGTGTGACATCTTTTATACAATATAAGTACCATTTTTTGGCCCTTCAAGAGAGCACTTGAGCACCAAGAAGAGCTACACAATTTAGCACCAAGAGACATTTCCCAGTTGCCAAGCTTTCCTGTGATAACAATTCTGTGGGGCCATGTGGGAGCACTGTGGACATGCCCCACATCCACATGGAGAGCTTGAACAATTGCTGTGAGCTTCTAAGATCCCATTTCGCATGATCAAACAGTGAAACTAGTCCACAGAACCTGCCAATTCAACTTCATGCCCCAAAACCAATAAACACGTTGTCCTTCCTTATATTAGGATTAGTTGGCATTAAGGACTGACTACATCCTGATCCTGAGTTCTGGTACCAATGTATACTGCACAAAGAGTTTGTCTGAAGGACATGCCCTGCCCTCGCTGTCAGGTGGTGATGCTACAGACTGTTATGGTTTTCAGCTGTAGAAACTGTGTATTTTGTATTGCTTTTAACCTGGGCTTCTTATGATAAATCTACATGAAACATCCCAAAAACAAGCTATGTCAAGCAATTTCTGATCTTCGAAAGTTGGCAGCCAGTTTGTCAAAGTAGGGAAGTAGCAGAGGTCCCAACATTTGCATTTTCAACTGAAATTCAGCAGTGAAATATTGAATATTG
This sequence comes from Calotriton arnoldi, assembly GCA_963921515.1. NCBI lineage: Eukaryota > Metazoa > Chordata > Amphibia > Caudata > Salamandridae > Calotriton > Calotriton arnoldi. The sequence continues at coordinate 1,526,494 of CAWUFW010000604.1, read as the reverse complement.
CTGCCAAACGTCTATGCCCAGTGGATGCTGCATGGAGGGGTTCTGAACACAAGACAAAGGCCATGCCATGGCTTGGCAGTTCGGGCTGGACTGTTCCCATGAGGCACAGGGTCAGACTGATTTGCATATGGCCATGTCTGAACTGGGGTGGTGGAGTGAGCTAAAGAATGATGATGGATTAAACCCAGATCAGTTGACTGGGGGTGAGTGTTTGATTGGCTCAAACGTTCCGTCCATCATCCCCTTTTGTATCGCTTTGGTCGCCCTAAGTTGGCGGGGGTATGCCCAGACGTGGGTCCCTTGCTCACTTTGCCACTGGATTCAAGCAAGCCTGGCTGATGACGGCTGAAATGCCAGAAACCGGTCCTAGGATGCTTGTTTCCGGTCCAGGGAAGACATGGCTTGGCAGTTTGGGCTGGACTGTTCCCATGAGGCACAGGGTCAGACTGATTTGCAAATGGCCATGTCTGAACTGGGGTGGTGGAGTGAGCTAAAGAATGATGATGGATTAAACCCAGATCAGTTGACTGGGGGTGAGTGTTTGATTGGCTCAAACGTTCCGTCCATCATCCCCTTTTGTATCGCTTTGGTCGCCCTAAGTTGGCGGGGGTATGCCCAGACGTGGGTCCCTTGCTCACTTTGCCACTGGATTCAAGCAAGCCTGGCTGATGACGGCTGAAATGCCAGAAACCGGTCCTAGGATGCTTGTTTCCGGTCCAGGGAAGACATGGCTTGGCAGTTCGGGCTGGACTGTTCCCATGAGGCACAGGGTCAGACTGATTTGCATATGGCCATGTCTGAACTGGGGTGGTGGAGTGAGCTAAAGAATGATGATGGATTAAACCCAGATCAGTTGACTGGGGGTGAGTGTTTGATTGGCTCAAACGTTCCGTCCATCATCCCCTTTTGTAATGCCATGGTCTCAGCAGATACTGAGACCAATGTTAAAGGGACATGGAGTGATCAAAGATCACAGCCAGTGCCATCTCTGCAGGGAATCAACATGTGTTTATTATGTAATTGCAGAAGGCCACACCCTGTACCCAGAGCCCATGAGGCAAAGCCTAATGAGTTTTGGGATTAGAGGAGTGGACAAAGGTCATATTCTACACCAAGAGCCTGCAGCTCACAGTCACCGAAGTCCACGGGGCATGGCCTTCAGCTGTGCTGGGTGATCTGTGGTCACAAGGCGTAGACCTTGTCCATGTCCTGTGCCCAGCAAGAACTCATGACAGAGGCAGTATGTAAAGGTCATGCTTTAGGCTTATCTGGGAACTGCCCTAGCAGAGTAAAACTGCAACAGCCATTATTATCAATATAGTTTCTGAGGTAAATCTAACGGTGGACAGCTGTACTGCAGATTACAACTGCATTTCGTGCCTGTGACTAGCCATGAATTGCAGCTTCAGCAATTCTCTTTCATCTCCCTGTCAAACGTACCATCTATGAGGACTTATCAATGTCAAGTGTAGTACTGCAGCCTTACATCCACACATAGGCCCTTATTACAATGTCAGGCGGACTCACGCCTGCCCGACACCGTTGCGGAATGGGAACCGACCAACCTCAGGTCGGCCGTTCCGACTGCATCATTCAGATGTGACACACACAGTGGGGTTTGAAACATCCATTTTTCTATGAGAGCTTGTTCGGCGCACGTAAAACGCCAGCAGCATTAGCTTCCATACAAAAATCGGTGTTTCCAAACATCCCTGCACCGTGTGGCAGGCACCTGATGGTGCCTGCCACACGGTGCAGGGATGTTGCCTCCATTGGAGTATGTGGAGGCCGCAGAGGGATTTGTGCCCCCAAAGACACTTTCCGACAGTAGTGCCATGCCGGAAAGGCGGACATGGAACTGCTGTCAGAAAGTGCCATCATAACCCCGAAGGCGCAAACACCATCCTTAAGGGATTATGAGGCATTTCCGACTGGCCAACGGGTTCCTTGAGCCCGTAGGAACTGCGTCGGATTCTCAGCCAGTTAAAACTCTGACCGCCATCATTATTATACGGCAGTCGAACTTTAAACCTACAATGTGGTCGGAGGCTTTCCGACCTACATTGTAATTTGTCATCCGTTATGTGTTATATAATATGTGTTATATAATAAATTTTGAATGGAAAGGTCAATACTGGAGAATTTCATGCCCACACATTTAGTGTGAGGACGTCTACTGGTTGACAGCTTTACACATTATTTTAATGGCCTTCAGGATACATGTGACTTATATTTAAACAACAGAGGTCGTATCTCGATATGATGTAAATTGTGTTGCTATATCTGTGCTGTCACTAATGATGGATTGTGTGATGCTATCTATGATAATGGGTTAGGTCATAGATAGTGGATGCAGTGGATGATATGGTTGTGAAGCTCACAATAACCTGAATTTTGGAGGACCTCAGGTTTTGGACTGAAACCACAACTTCCATCCAACTCAAGGAGTTTAAGGAAATATATTGAAAAAAACACAAAGGGGGATATTTACAATGAAATGGTGGAGGGCGGTGCTGCAACCAAATTAGCTGCGCCTAGCTGCGTCATTTAAAAAATGCAGGGATGCACCATATTAACAAGAATACAGCTCACCCCTCTGCTCTCCCCTGCACCAGTACTGAAAAAGCTGCCTACCACCAGCGCAGGCACCCTTGCACCATGGTGCAAGGGTGCCTGCGTTGCAGAGATGATTGTGTTTGTGCATGAAGGGATACCTTCCTGCACAAAAAGTCATTAATGGCATTCTATATGTGCTGCAGGATGCAGCACACATAGAAAGAGCAAAAAACGAGGAGAAATAAAAGTATTTCTCCTCGTTGCACTACATTAACTCCTCCTTTAGAAAGGTGTTCGTTTTTGGCACTGCCTAAGATTTACAGATCCTTGTAAATCTGGGGCAGTGTCAAACAATGGTTGTTTGTGAAAACTGCATCAAGGAGAGCAATATTTACAAGGCAGCATTAAGCCACACAAAGTGGCTTAGTGCCGCCTTGTAAATATGGAGAAGGGCACAGCTCCACCGGAGTGTCGGAAAAAGTGACACTCCGGTGGCGCTATGCCCTTGTAAATATGCCCCGAAGTGTTTGTGAGCTCTCTTTCATTCTCTCTTACTCAGAACCCTTGGAGGTTATTTCTATACCATTATTTTCAACGTGAGTGTTATTTGTAAATAGTTCGCTTAGGCCTGTTGTACTATTTTTCTATTTTTATTTTTTTTAAATCTGTTGTATTAACATGAATATGATCTGTGCCCTATTATTGCATGAGCCTTCCTATGCTGCTTCATGTCAGTGATGCTGGAACAATTTTCAGAGTGGGGGTGCTGCCATCAATGCTACATCACTGAAGTCATAGGGATTGTGAAAAATACAAACGTCACTCAAAGTGCAAGTGTACCAATGAGCCACGCCCATTCAGGAAAGTGGTAAGGGTGTAATATGTAGCCAGTGATGCCTTTCGAAGCAGACTGTCGCAAATATATCACTAAAGCATATTGTGGTAGTGCACTGGCATTTTCAGGCATCACACTTCCCATTGAAATAGCCTCTACAGTTGCACCACTACACTTGCACAGACTAGTGTTAGACTGATAAAACTATATAGCACACAGGGCCGGACTGGCCGTAGCGGGCACCGGGTGTTTTCCCGGTGGGCCGGATGGGTGGGGGCCGGTTTTGGACCTGTGGGGGGCGGTTTTGTTACTGGGGGACGGTTTTGCAGCAGTGCTGCAATATCAGCCCCGTGTAACAAAAGCGGGAGCGATGCTTCTCACTAGCATCCCACTCCCCCAACCGCGGCTGGTCCAGCAGATTGCCATGGCTGGTTGCTGTTCCCAGTCCTGCCGCGATAGCGCACAAACGATACTGTGTGGAAATCGATTTTCACCTCGTCACCAAGAAAGAGTCTTAATTTTTTTTTTATCCTATTAAAAGCTTTGTTTCCATCACACTTGAAAATTACAAAAAAATATGCTTCATTTGTGCTTCCCTCACTACTGATATATTCTGATATATTTGTACAGCCCATTTAAAGCTATTTAAGTTTGCTGGGTGTTATAAAAATGGCCACCTACAGCCTTTCCTTTCCCACTTCCTGTACCTCAGCAAGATTGTCACACGTTTCTGTTTACAAAATCCTCTCTCTTTGCAGTTTCTGCCCCAGGAGCAGTCAGTTTACATCCAAACATGAGTAGGGTTTCACACTTCAGCGTGGGGGAGGGGTGGACAGAGGCGGGCGCGCCTGGGTTATCAGCCCAGTTTAATACATTAAATGGATTTATTCATAATCAGTAACCCTGGACAGTCTTCTCTTTTCTCGACAATTAATCCGCATACTTAAGGCTCAGCTCACGTATTTCACGTGGAGTGAAGAGCCGGAGAGAAGCGTCTAGAATCGCTAATGAGGCGCTGTCTCTGAAGTCAGGAGAGGGGTCGAGGAGGCTAATGAAGAGGCCGCGGCTGTACTGACACCCCGAGCTTACTCTCTGCGAGCGAGGACGGAATTCAGCCGAAGGATTCTTTCTTTCTGGAAAAATCGATACTAAGGAAATGTAACATAAAACCCATTAGTGCTCCAAGCCTTTGTCATTTGTTGAGGTGCCAGGCTCTGGGTTCCTGTAGAAACAGCATGTGCACCCCCAGAATAATACAACACAACAAGGAGCAGCAGTAAGTAACAGTTCCGGGTGCATAGCTCTCTGAGTGGTGGGTGCAGTAACTTACATCATCCACAGTATGGTCAGGGACTACCGCCAATCCCCCTCCCTGTCCTGCGCATTACCACCGTTAAAACAATTAAAGCAATTGGACATGAGAGGAGTTTTCTTTGGAAGGCGGGAGTCTCGCGACCCCCGGCCGTATTTATTAAAACATGAAAACAAATTAAAATTTGAAATAAACAATATTTACACAAGCATTTATATGCAGAAAATTAGACATTAGGTACAATCAATGTAGACAGGTATCAATGGCTAACCTTAACAAATGTCTAATACAGCGTGTTTCCTAACCGAATCTAACATCCTTATTACTTTTCTGCATATCCTAGTTTTGGGCCTACGGCAAGGTCGCTAACCGGTGTCAAATCCTTATTAACCAGCTACGCCCTCACGTATGAGTGCGCATGCGCAGAGGGCCCGTTTACCGAGAGGGTACTTCCCCCCTCCCGGTTACCCCCGTACGCTCCATGAACTCCATTACCCAAAGGGGGGCCCTTGCACTCTGCGCCGTTTAATGACGTCATCGTGCACGTGCGGGGTGGCTAACCAGCCCAGAGAAAGCGTGACTCCCCCTCCCCCGCACCCATCCAACCAAGCGGATGTACCGCCCCTGGAGTTCTGGGAGAGACCACTCGCCCCTCCCCTGGGCGACCCCATTCCAGAATGGTGACGCCCCCTAAGGACCTTGAATTGACTGCTCACCGATCATGACCTTACCGCCTGACCAAGGACAATCAATAAATACGACAATTATGTTACCTGCAAACGGGAAAAAGGCCTAAGGACAAAGTTTACACAACACCTTACTGTGCAACCATAGCTTGATACTTGAGCCTGTAACGGGAAAAAGGCCTAAGGAAAACCTACCAACTCACAAACTAACAGTGAAAAACGACCTACAATGATACGATCAACATACAAACGCAAAAATCTGCTTCAGGGGCTGGTGGGTGGGAAAGATTATTCGGCGCCTTTGCGAGGCGCGGGTGCAAGCCTGGGGAGCGCGGGAACAAGAGGGCGCCTCCCGCGCTCCCCCGGCCTTTTAACCCCTCTGTGGCAGACCAGTTCCAACTGGTCCGCCCCTCTGGCTCCACTCCTTTGCCCCGGAAGCAATTAAATTGCTTCCGGGTCAAAGCAGGAGCCAGCACCAATCGGCGGTGGGCGCGCCCGCCGCGTCATCAAGACGCGGCGGAGCGGCACGCCCCACCACCGAGAGTTCAGGGGGAGGAGGGGGCCGGCGCCCCGCCATACGTGCGGGGGGCCGAGCGGCCCCCCTTTCCTTATGGTCAGGGACTACCGCCAATCCCCCTCCCTGTCCTGCGCATTACCACCGTTAAAACAATTAAAGCAATTGGACATGAGAGGAGTTTTCTTTGGAAGGCGGGGGTCTCGCGACCCCCGGCCGTATTTATTAAAACATGAAAACAAATTAAAATTTGAAATAAACAATATTTACACAAGCATTTATATGCAGAAAATTAGACATTAGGTACAATCAATGTAGACAGGTATCAATGGCTAACCTTAACAAATGTCTAATACAGCGTGTTTCCTAACCGAATCTAACATCCTTATTACTTTTCTGCATATCCTAGTTTTGGGCCTACGGCAAGGTCGCTAACCGGTGTCAAATCCTTATTAACCAGCTACGCCCTCACGTATGAGTGCGCATGCGCAGAGGGCCCGTTTACCGAGAGGGTACTTCCCCCCTCCCGGTTACCCCCGTACGCTCCATGAACTCCATTACCCAAAAGGGGGGCCCTTGCACTCTGCGCCGTTTAATGACGTCATCGTGCACGTGCGGGGTGGCTAACCAGCCCAGAGAAAGCGTGACTCCCCCTCCCCCGCACCCATCCAACCAAGCGGATGTACCGCCCCTGGAGTTCTGGGAGAGACCACTCGCCCTTCCCCTGGGCGACCCCATTCCAGAATGGTGACGCCCCTAAGGACCTTGAATTGACTGCTCACCGATCATGACCTTACCGCCACAGGCCAGCATAGTTGACCGACTATCTGGCCCCCCCCTTTACCTCCTCTTCCGAAAGGTCATGCCTACTTAGAACCTCCCAGCCCTGCCAAAATGTTCTCCAGAAAAAGTTGGTTACCTGCCCCAGTCAGATGGACCCCGTCTTGCAAGAAGAACTGTTCCCCCCAGATACACCCATGTGGTATATTCTGTAGTTGAGGTGACCGAAATAATTTCTCTATCTTGTTGTTGATCCTCTTTACCGAGTGATTCAACGCCCTGACCGAGTCCCCCCTCCATTTGAGCCTGGGAATCATCTGAGACCACACTATGGTGCAGCCTTGGCATGTTTTAGCTAGCCAGTTTACTTCCGATATTATCTCCTCCATCAGGACCCTCCTGCCCAATTTCACCAGATCGTTGCCCCCCAGGTGTAGGATAACTACTGCAGGCGGCGGGGTGTGTTTTTTGAGCAACTCCGTAAAGAACCCCCTAAACTGACTGAGGCATAGGCCCCCCTACCATGAAAGGAAACTTCGAAACCTCCTTGTTCCGCCCTCTGTCTATAGCTACCTGAAAAGAAAACAGATTTAACGCGCCTTACAAATGAGTGACCAACCACCCATACCACTTTCGTCTCCTTCTTCCATTCCTGTGACCGCCGAGCTGAAGGTACTTGCAGTTGGTGACCCGGCAACAGTTTCCGCCCTGCGTGACAGGCTCGAGAAACTGAAATAGAAGCAAACAACAAGACAGGCGTCAGCGTAACTTACTTGTCACCTCAGAGCATGTGCATCCGCACATAACGTTTGTAACAGTTGGAAGACCATCTCCCAATCCTTTTACGCTGCTCGCATGCAATCCTCTAGCAGTCGCCTCGGTGGCCGCACCTATCCTAAAGGAATGCGTCCCAAAATCCTTTGGATTGAAACCGGCCCTGTCCATTGCCATTGACAGTACTCGTTGGAATTGGAACCTGGTCAGTGGGGTACCGTCTGCATGCATTAACAATGCTCCCTCCTTTGCGCCCGCTCGCTGTTTGATCAAGGCTTCTACGTGGAACACTGGGCAGCAAGGATTATCCCGTGCCCGATGGAGTACCAGCCCGTCCCCCGGGCCTCCTGGTCAGTTTTTGATTTACGTATGGTAATCAACAGCACCTCACCCAATATTTTGGTGTGTTCCAGTCGAATACCCCCCAGCATGTCCTGCTTGCTGCTAGCCACCAGTTCTCCCACCCGGAAAGCCCCATAGAAGGCCAAAGTAAAGGCGGCTCTGAACAAGAGTACTTCCCCATCCGAACTGCAGGTGTCCGACAAGGCGTTCAATAACGATGCCAGCCGGTCTAAACCTATCGGTTGCCTGGAATCTGCGGTGGTTGCTTGCAGGCGCCGCCACCCCTTTAGTGCCTTCCGCACGACGAAACTATTCGTGGGATCTCTGGCCCCCCTGAGTTGTGCCATGAAAGACACGGCCGCCCTGTGTCTGCTAGCTGTCGCCGCTGAGCGCCCCTCCTTATGTAATGCATCTAGGTACATAGCGAAACTCTCCTCATGCTCCCATTTCTCTGCCCAGTCCCGTCCCAAAAAGGAGCAATAAGACAAAAACGCCCCTTCGTAAGCTGTCCTGGTCCTGGGCGCTAGGCTAGCTGCCACGAGGTTCTGTAGCTGGGGGCACCAATTTGCCAGAGTGTTGCTGGGAAGTGTGCAGGCTTCGCCTCTGCGGATGGTAGATGTTCCCTGAATACCTGCATCTTGAAGCGAGAGAGTGCATCGGCTGCATTATTCAACACCCCTGGGACATGTTTGGCCCTAAACTGTACATTGAGTTTCATGCAAACCAACACAATCTCCTTAAGTAGGCGGAGTATAAACTTACATCGTGCCGCCTGCTGGTTGATACATTCGACTACCGTCATGTTATCTGACCAGAAGATTACAGATCGATTACACAACTGATCAGGCCAAACTGTTAATGCCACCCATATTGGAAATAGCTCCAAGAAACCGATATTAGCTGTCAGGCCGCTCGCCTGCCACCAAACCGGCCACCGTTGGGCCACCCACTTGTTTCCCAGTATGGCACCAAAACCAACACTGCCTGCAGCATCCGTCCATAGACCTACTTCTGCAGACGTAGTAGGGGGACCGCACCACACCACTCTGCCGTTGAAGCCCTCCAGAAATGCGATCCAAATGCGCATGTCCTGGCGGACCTCAGCCAGTAACCTAGTGTGATGGTAGTTTCTCCCGCAGGCCCGTCATGGCCTGCGAGATTGAGCGGGAGAAGGGGCGTGCCATGGGTATGACTCTTAATGCGAAATTCAGCTGTCCCACAATCTGTTGTAGCTGCTGGAGCGTCACTCTATCTTTGACCAAACCTTGCTGGAGAGCTGCCCTAAATTTCGTGATTTTGTCTTTAGGCAACCTGAAACAGCCCTCCACCGAGTCCAATTCTATGCCCAAGAATTCCAATGTGGTTGCCGGGCCCACCGTCTTTCCGGGTGCCAGCGGGACCCCAAAAGCCCGCATGAGCACGCAAAATTCCTGCAATGCCCACCCACACTCAGGTGAACCCGCCGACCCCAGAAAGAGGAAATCATCCAGGTAATGCATGACATGGCGATGCCCTGACGTTTGCCTAAAAGCCCATTCCAAAAATGAACTAAATTTCTCAAAGTAGGCGCATGAAACCGAACAACCCATGGGCATGCACATATCCATATAGAATTTGTTCTGAAAAGAGAAACCTAGCAGATGCTGATCTAGGGGATGCACTGGCAGTAGCCGAAAAGCCGATTCTATGTCCGACTTGGCCATCAAGGCTCCCGGTCCGAGAGCCCTCAACATCTCCACCGCTTGGTCAAAAGACGCATACTTAACACTACAAATGTCTTCATTTATGGCGTCGTTTAATGATGCGCCCCTGGGTGCCGATAGGTTATGAATGAGCCTGTACTCGCCCTCCTCCTTTTTGGGGACCACGCCGAGGGGCGAGCAAACAAAATTCGGTACAGGGATGTCATTAAACGGCCCCGCTATCCTGCCCAGGCGCAGCTCTTTAGCTATTTTTGACGCCACCACATCTGGGTTGTGCTTCACTGAAAGTTGATTCCTACATTCCGGCGTTCCGGTATATCCCACCGCTGGGATCCTAAAGCCCTGACCAAAACCTTCCTGTAACATCGTCGCCGAGGCATGGTCGGGGTACCTGTTCAGCCAAGGAGTCATAGCCAGAATGTCAATGGGGGAATGAGCTACCAAACGGCCTCCTCCCCTACTCCTGCTTTTTCCTTCCCCTGGTTCCCGAGGCATTACCTTTATTACGACAGACTGTTTCTGGGTGGGAAGGATGGTTACATATGGAACATGCGTGCCTGAACTTGCAAGTGCCCTGTGTCCTGGTGCATGTACGCTTGTTAAAATCCCAGCATACCCCTTTTCGCCCACCATTGCTCCCCGTCTTAGTGGCTGTGCCACCCCCTGGGGTGACCGAAAGGGCTGCTGGTGATTGGAGTGGTGGCTTTTGCTCCAGCTTGGCCCCGCACCCCCCGCCGTAAACTGGCCATACCATGAAATTGAATCCACTCTATCCCATGATAATGCGTGATCAAACTCCTTAGCCTTCCTGAAAGTAGTGTCGTACTCCTTCCACCCGTCCCCTCCATATCTCTCGCTGAAAGTTGTGATCCTACTCTGGTAACAAGCCATTTCGGCCTGCAAATTCGGGAAGCGCTCGGCTGTAATTGCCATAAACACAGAAAAGGCTCTAATCCAGTTGATCAATGTCTCCTCCACCCTGAATCTCGCCATTTCAAACCGCCATTCACTAGGCAACATCCAGTCTTTCTGTTTCCTAGCATACTCCATTTCCCTGTTATCGACTAGTAAGGAAAACATATTGACATATTTTCCCGCCCAGATCAAATCCTTCACTTCTTGTGTCACATGTTGAGCCAGATTTTCCCTCCTGGAGGGTATTGTCCCTTCCCCCAGCACCGGTAATGCCCCCTCCTTACCACTTTCTGTGGGTCGCGTTGGTTCACCAATCTTGTCCCTTCCAGCGTCGCTGCCCGAACCTGTTGCTTGTGGAGTAACGGGCGCACTTGGCCCCCCCTCCACCCTGTGCAATCAAGATCTTTGCCACCATTTTCTGAGCCTCCGCTGAGGGGTCCTCTCCCACCTCCCTGGCACCCACTGAAGGAGGTAACATTCCACCTATCCCTAGCCAAGGTAGTACCGCCGCTATCTGCGCTGCCAGCTCTGGCGGTACCCGACCCACCACTGGTGGTGCTGTAACTGGCATGGGGGATCCCAAGCCGGGTACCGGAATCGGCGCGGGTACCACCGGGACTACCGCGGGGACCACCTGAGGCACTATGTTTGGTACTGGCGCCGGAGAGGCCGGAGCCGGTGTCACCGGTAGATCTGCCGGGATTATGGGATCGGGCACAGGAGTTACCGGCGGTCCGAGCACTTTCTCAGGGACCACCCCAGAAGGCCCCCCTCCTCGTGTGGCTTGGGGACCCGACCGCTACCCTTCTTGGGCCTGACCCGCTTGGGCAACGCATCCAAATCCCCCTTGGCTGCGGGGGCACAATGATTCGCTTGGGTCTCCCGGATGGCCCAACCTGTTCGTCGAACCTTTGCCTGAGCTCTGCCACGCTCTTGCCTATCTGGTCAACCCTCCCCCATCTCCTGTCCATAGCTGTCATCTTGCGCATCATGCCCTCCAGCATATGCTCCATGCGGGAGCGCCTAGCCCCACGACCACTAGCCATCCCCGCGACAGGTATACCACCTGCACTTACCCCCTACACTGAAAGCCCTGCTGTGTCTCAGTGCCCACTATCACCTATCTGGTGTTTACCTGCTCGAGTTGGAGGCACACAGACTGGCCGTAAGCACCACGCAACTGTGACCGCCACACACCAGCTAACCTGGGTGTGTTGGGCGAGCGCACTCTAGCCCGGCGGCCCAACAGAAGCAGTGAAATGCAGGCCTGCCTGTGTCCCCGAATCGCGTTGTCCCCCGCGCGCCGCTCCTTTGGTTCAGTCGCACTACCGGGGTCCTACGGTAAAAATTAGTTAGGGTATAGCACTGTCATCACTTTCAAACAAGGCCCTTCTTTTGTGTGCAACCGGGACCACCACACCTCCGTTAAATACCTTATACTCCCCAAACAGTGCCACCACCCCTCACGTCCCCTGCCAAACACCACCCACAAATTATTAAATTTTTTTTTTTTTTTTTTTTTTTTTTAAATTCGCAACCCCGAAGTTATGGCCCTGGAACCCTTGCCTCCTCCTCAAAAAAAATTCCCACAATCCAGCTACTAATTAGCACAATATTGCTACCTGCAATTACTCATTAAAAAATTCCTATCAGCCTCTGTGGTCTCCCATCCATGTGCTGCCCCTGCCTTCCCTGCTTCGCCCCCTGTTACCGGCTGTGTCTTTTCAGCCCCTCCTCGTATACTCAGACTCTGTGCGGGCGGGTCAGCAGGGAGCACGATCCGCTCCTCGTTGCTCGCCTAGCCGACGGACCACTTCCTCTCCCTGCAATCTCCCACTGCGGCGCTCCGCGACCACGCACGCCTCTGCCGCTCGAAATGCGATCCCCCTCGCTGCTAGCCTGTAGAGGGGAAAACAAAAGATTATTCGGCGCCTTTGCGAGGCGCGGGTGCAAGCCTGGGGAGCGCGGGAACAAGAGGGCGCCTCCCGCGCTCCCCCGGCCTTTTAACCCCTCTGTGGCAGACCAGTTCCAACTGGTCCGCCCCTCTGGCTCCACTCCTTTGCCCCGGAAGCAATTAAATTGCTTCCGGGTCAAAGCAGGAGCCAGCACCAATCGGCGGTGGGGCGCGCCCGCCGCGTCATCAAGACGCGGCGGAGCGGCACGCCCCACCACCGAGAGTTCAGGGGGGAGGAGGGGGGCCGGCGCCCCGCCATACGTGCGGGGGGGCCGAGCGGCCCCCCCTTTCCTTTCTAGATTGTGATGCGCCTAGAGGGCGCCATTGCACATCTGTTGCTGATGAATGCCACGAGATGTTTATTTTACAGCTGTCATGCTACCATTGGGGCCAAGAAAACATCAAAGATGGCGCGCTCTCATTGGCTGAAGTAGTGTATTAATGATGCTAGGGCTCCGGTGCAAGTAAAGCAACTCTCCCGTCCATTAGCTGGACAGTAAACCTAGCCATGATTTGGGAGAATCGGGCTCTTAACATCCTCAATGGCCATACTTGTCCAAGGATTGCCTAATTTCTCTTGAGTCCCATAGGCCCTGAGATCTGTTGGCTGTGTACTGTCGAGTATCCAAAGCAACCGTGCATCATTTGTGCTGGAACCATTAGTATTTAAAATAGCGTGTCTAGTTTGGTGGGCTTTACTGCCTGTCAGTACCTGCAGGGGACCCCCAATTGCAGAGTCAGATGTTCTCACCCATCGGGACAGGCCTGCCTGTAGAGTTGGAGGCGCAGGGTGAGTGAAACACTTGTGAACGCCACCTCTTAGTGAGCATGGCACACACTTGAGTATTCAGCTGTGTTCACCAGAGGAATGTTAAACCGGTCTTCAGCCCTCCCACGTAATGACATATCTTTTGCTCCATGATGGAGGAGTTAAACTCTTGTATTTTACAAGTCAAGAAGTTGTTTGGTTGTACGTGGTGGCGTGACCTGTTTATGTAAACACAGAAGCTATATTTCTGTTTGTTTTATGTCGTGCCTCGTCTCCCACACACTTACATTACAAGGGCTACTGCTTGGAGTTTATCAATCAGTTAATTGCTTGCCTTCCTCTCCAAATGACCAGACACCTGTGATGCTTGCCAATCTTCTTTCACTAAAGGGAACGTGCTCAAGGTGGGTAAGCTCGTCGATATTGTCGCAGGGATTCTGCTGGCAAGCAGAACTGTGTCTTGGGATGTCAGGAAGTCAGAATGTAGGGACTGTGTCTCTTCACCAGGTCAGTACCTGGCAGCCCAAATCCGGGCTAGCTCACAGTGCCTCACCTGAACTCCTAACCTTCCCAGAGTAGCAGGTGATTTTGGAAAACCTAGAACATGCACCTCTAGTCCCCAAGGGAACTGTGGCAATAGATCATCACCTTTCGTATCTCACTCATGCATGCCCTTAGTAATGTAAGGAAAGACACAATGGAAGTTTACAGTACATTTAATGAAACTATCGTAGTCTATTATGAAGCAGTTGTGCTGTGATTAGTAGACTAATACAACTAAGCAAAGTAGTCAACATTACTAGCAGACTGTATACAATGAGCAACCCAACCATGGCAAATTATCTATCAGTCTAGGCCTATTCTTACTGTGTAAGCAAAGGAATATATTAGAGATTTCTGAGATTAGCAACAGACCCAATACCTGGCATGTTTTCGTTCCAGGACAGGTCTCTATGCTGGAAATCTCCTCTCTGCCCACAAAGGGACAAAACACCGTTTACTTGATAAAACTATTGTGTTGGAAAGCCACAGTGTGCTACTGTATTATGTCTAGAAAGTTAGGAGCTGTTGCTGACCGAGCAGAAAACAGTACAACGTGGTGTTAAGTATTCTAAATGTTCTTGTACGAAATGTGCAGATGGAATGCCAAGAAGAGTCACTGAATAACAAAACAACAAGTAGAGCGTATTTCTAAAATAATGTCACAAAAACAAAAAATGGTATATGTGGCTGTGCAAGCAGAAGCAGCCTAAAACATCTAATACGCAAAACTAAGGGAGAACCAAAGTGGGCCCAAAAGGGACATCACTACACCCCCTCCTTGGTCGGAAAAGTAACTTGGCAACAAAAAAAAAAAAATGTCACAAGCTAAGCAAAGTCAATACGATGCCAAAAAGCATAATAATCAAATCGATATAAAAAATGAAAGTGAAAATTTCAAAAGGGTAGCCGAATTTGGTTGAGGACGGCTCACCCAAGATTTCTTCCACAAGATCAATGTTTAGTGAACCCAGAATGGATTCAGTCTCCACAGACGATGATTCCTACAGAGCTCCATTCAAAAGCTCCAAAGAACAGACATGGTCCTCGTTATCAGCCGATGCTAAGGAAGTAGTCTGTAATCCTGCATCCGTGTTATTAGAGCCGAAGTTCACAAATCCTTGTGCCGAATCACCCATCTCCCCAATAGGGAGCAGCTCATACTATGGATCTTGAAGCAGCTGCAAGTTCATGAGACCACTCTGAAAATGGTTCATTATCAGACTCATCAACAGGTTTATGTCCGTAGGAACAGGCAATTTTAGTGCAAGGCAGACGTCAAGTGCCCACTCAAAGGGACACCATAGGCAGTGAAACTTGGGCTGTACGCAGGTAAACCAGGCAGGTCGGAATGACAATGACCAGTCAGTGTTCAGTTCCTGGAGCAGCAGGACTCCAAAGAGTTGTATCATGTGCTCACATCAAGGGAAGACCTGGCTTGGCAGTTCGGGCTGGACTGTTCCCATGAGGGACAGGGTCAAGGCTGATTTGCATATGGCTGGGTCTGAACTGGGGCGGCGAAGTGAGCTAAAGAATGATGATGGATTTAACCCAGATCTGAGTCTGGGGGTGAGTGTCTGCAAAGTTTCAGCACTCCGTCCATCATCTACTTGTGTTTGCTTTGTTCACCCTAAGTTGGGAGGGTATGCCTAGACGTGGGTCCCTTGCTCACTTTGCCACTGGATTCAAGCTAGCCTTTCTGATGAGGGGTGTTACCCCAAAACTGGTCCCAGGAGGCTTGTTTCCGGTCCAGGGAATACCTGGCTTGGCAGTTCGGGCTCGACTGTTCCCATGAGGGACAGGGTCAAGGCTGATTTGCATATGGCTGGGTCTGAACTGTGGTGGCGAAGTGAGCTAAAGAATGATGATGGATTCAACCCAGATCTGTGACTGGGGGTGAGTGTCTGAAAAGTTTCAGCGCTCCTTCCATCATCTCCTTGTGTTTGCTTCATTGCACAACAACAGTCTTGATCGCTTAGCATTAAATAACTTCCATCGGAAAGCACATTAATGAGTGGAAGAATTGAAGGGACTGGTATTCCTTTTAGAAAACAGGCCAAATTTGCTACTGAAGTGTTACATGCCCCATGAATTGTAACATGTTTACAAACAAGTGAGTGGCGAATGGATGAGTCACACTCCTTTTGAGTAAGAAATACCTTTCTGTCGTCTCGTTCACATTGGTAGTCGAAAGCGAGTGTCCATAATTTGTGGATAAATATTTAAAAGAACATTTCTAGTTTGGTGGGCTTTACTGCCCACCAATTACAGTGTCTGATATTCTCACCCACCGCAACAGGCCTACTAGTAGAGTTGGAGGCAAAGTGTGAGTGGAACACTTGTGAACTCCACTTCTTAGTGAGCGTGGCACACACTTGAGTATTCAGATGTGTTTACCAGAGGAATGTTAACCCGTCTTGAGCCCACACTGGTAATGACATATCTTTTGCTCCATGATGAAGAAGTTAAATTCTTGTACTTTACAAGTCAAGACGTTGTTTGCCTTATATGTGGTGGCATGATCTTTTTATCTAAACACAGAGCTATATTTATGTTGCCCAGACTGTAAACGGCAACATGTGCTGTTCTCTTTGCTTTATGGTGGGTCCTGTCTCCCACACACCTACATTACAAGCGTTACTGCTTGGAGTTTATCAATCAGTTAATTGCTTGCTCGGAAAACTGTTATGCTTGCCAATCTTCTTTCACTAAAGGGAACGTGCTCAAGGTGGGTAAGCTCATCGATATATTTGGAACCAGCCATGTTTCAAGCCCTGCCTGTACATCCCTATGGCAAGAACACTCACCTGTACCCTGAGCGATCTCCATCTATGAGCTTTTGATCATAAGGCTGAATATCTGAATTCCTCTGCCCTTGTCATGCCAGGCCACTCTGGCTATCCTGATCTTGGTCCAAGTGGAGATCCCTGGCAGGGCCCTCTCCAGTCTAGGGAGAGACTGCATCAGCGTGGGCTGGATCATGCAAGCTACTTTGAGGTTAAATAACACTCTATGCCCTTATTTAGGTAAACAACCAGAACTTGCTGTTAAGGCTCTTGAACTAGGATGTGCATAGGCTAATTGTCAGTCTACTGCTAGACTTGAGGGCCAGCAACAATACAAAATAATTTAGGGGACAACCATGCTCACAGACCCACCCACAGGGTGCCTACTCAGTTAGTTTGCCCCATCTGCAATCTAATGTGTAATGCTGCAAACAAGATCCCAGCCTCTGGCTATCGGAATATTACGTGGCCAACCCCAAGAGAACCCCTGCTAGTGCCTCAAAATGGATCTATCACCTGTTCAGCTACCTTTTGAGCCCTGGAGGACCCTTTCCAGGCAGCCCCCAGGAACATTTCCTGGAGTGAATCGACGGAATCCAACTCCAGGAATCTATTGTGCAGTGTGCTGCAGTATCAACCTTCACAGAGGCTCTTTACGGTTCACACCCTCTCTTGCATCACACTCAACCCCATAAAACATTCTGTCCATCCATCCGCCTTGCCATGCCATTGCTGTTCATCGATTGCGTCACCTTTTTGTCGCGAGGGAGAACCTAAGCTTTCCCTATCGCCATCACCTTATGTATCATTGCACACACATCTAATCACTACATTCCCAGACTGCTTTCTCTATAGCGCTGATCTCTGTTTGTGCAATCGCATTCATATTAGATAGTGGAAAATTGTCATATAAGCATAGGCAGAAAACACTGTATGTCCTTCTTTTATGGACAGGATACAACTATTGTTAGATATTGGACTACCAGGATGAAAGGTTCTTCAGCTTGCAGATGTTTTTCGAGATTTAGGATCACTGACACATTTCTGAGAGCCCTCATGGTCCCTAAAAATGGTACCTTGCCTATCAATGGCACCCTGAGGGATGTACAAAATGTCAGTGTACATTAGATTCCTTGACTTCATTCACGGATACTGTATGTGGGTTTTCTGTACTTGCTGGATGATAAAAGGCTTACCTGGGTGAGTTGGACATCCTTGCTTCACACTGCTTTTTAGTTCACACTATTCTCGGTCCCAAATGGCCTCCGCTTGAATAGAAATGTTCTTGGGAACTTGTTTGGTAGGTGGGCTGTTGACATCATTCTGGCTTTGTCATTCATTATTATTATGTGAAACACCTATTTACTGATCAAATGGGCTGTGCAAGGTCATGCCACCATATTGTCTTCAGATAGACCAGATATGCCAAGATTATGCTGTAAAGTTTTCTAACTTATCCAAACAACCCTGTTTCCCATTTAGTAACTCACAAAGGCCCTCCCTCAAGGCCACTAATCCTCTATCTCTTCCTCAGCAATGGCCCCAGGCAGGAAACAGTTTTTTGGGGGTCATTTCATAAACAGCTTGAGTATTTGGGTCTACATCAATTGTAACCCATTAAAATCGACCACTCAAATTCACATACCACTTTAAACGCCATTAATATTTCATCAATGTATAGTTTGAATAAAGCATATACATTGCTCAATTAAGGACACACAAAGAGGGTGCTACAGGTGTGAATAGGTGACGGCGCAGTGCTCAGGTGATCATCATGTGTGATGGAGCAGGGTAAAAGAAAAATTTAACCTAATAATTTACGTAAAATGATTAACAAACAAGTTTGTTTAAGTAAATAACCAACAATGTATGTTACATGTGAAGGGTTAAAGGTAACACGCTATTTTGTGTGCAAACTAATTTACTTATAATTGTTGACGTGGCTAACATAACCTAATATTTGCGTATTAATAGAATAATAAAATGCATGATTCGTGCTTTGAAAACAAAACGTGTAGTTGCAAAATAAAGCAATGGTAAGTAAGGGACGGCTTTATATGTTGCTTTTTGCTAGGTAATACCTAATTGGGGTACGTAGAATGACGGGAGGGAAACGAAAGGGTTTATATTCTTTATTTTTAACTATATTTTGTTTATCTTTGTAAATAGTGCGCTTAGGCCTGTTGAGCAGCGATATAAAATGGCCGCCATGAGCTAGAATACGCGTGCGCGAGGAGAAATGTAGACAAGGAGAAAGGCCGTGAACAAGAATGACCACGTGATCGTTCCAAGAGCCTAGGATGAAAGTATGGTCAAGGCTATTGTGATCTTACTGAATAAATGTGTGCCAAGATGGGTCAGCGAGAAGCGTGAGAAGTCAAAAAGAATAAATGGACAAAAGGAACTGTTGAACCTAAAAAGTATCGGAAAGTGATACAAGTTGGACTGATCGAAGCGGATGAGTAATGTCACGAACTGTGGGAAACGATTCAAGTATGGACATTCCACAAAGAACTGGTTAGAACAAGGAAGTTTGATAAAAGATGTATATGGACTCAAATGGACCAATTAGAGAGAATCTCGCCATAAAGATGCAACATTTTTATTTAGTAAGCTAGAATTAGGGTATAAGAAGACCTACTCTTGGTGGGGAGGGGATGATGCTGCTGGTTGCTGGGAGCTGCTTTTTGCCGTTTTTGACTGCTGTTAGTTGCGTATGGAGTTGCCACTGCTGATGCTGACGAGCTGAGGCTGCTGCTGCTATTTTATATTTTTAATTGAGCATAAGATGCTGCTTTTTGAAGAACTTTTATTCTTGATAGAGTTATCCATTTAGAACTATTAGATTTTTCCAGAACAGATAGATAGAGATTTTGGGAGTTCTTGCCGTGACGAACTTTATTCTTCCATCTAATAGGTATGCATTGCCATTTCAATTTATTTGTATAATGATAACAAATGTAATAATCTGAATAATAAACCTAAACTTATTTCATGCTTCTAAACTTTATATAAACTTTATTATCTTTAAACAAATGACTCAGTGGTTCTTTAGCTGAATGATTAATGTAAAATGTTAAAAGGTTTATTGTGATTGAGCTGGTCTTAATCACCATCAACTGATTCCTACTAGTTGGTCCATCGACCAATGAGCGGAATACCTTAAAACAATGAGAAATATTATGTTGTGTTAAAAAGAGGTATCCCGTCTCCTTCCAGCGAATCGTTTTACTGTTTTTCTCCTAGGTTAATGACGGAGGAAAATCCAGGGAATAAATGAGTGAGTGAATGCATGAGCGGTGTTATGGGCCCCACCGTCATATGGATATAGTCTGTGTATTGGAGGGATAGTTGTACCTGGATGACCAAAGCATATAGGAGAAGAATTTTTATTGTTAGCGCTGGATCATGTGCAAGGTAGTGAAAAGAAAAGGCATATGGTAAATGTCTCCAGTGGTTGCTATTATTTCACAGTAAGAAGCAGGTGGGTTGATACTGTCTACTTTCCTACTAAATGCTTGTCTTTGGAGGTATAGTGTATGCAGTCCAAAACTGACAGATTCATTGACATTTCAACACCAGTGTCTTTATTTCATGGGGTCTTCATCAGGACAGATAAGATAGGGAATTAGCAACACTGGTAAAATAGATTCAGAGGACTGTGAAACGTCAGGTGCTGCGGTATTGAATCTACTATTTGACATAAGGAGATCTGCTTACATACACGAAATTTGTAAACTGGAGTGCAAAGGATTATTTGAGAGAAAGGGTCAGCCAGATTCCATCTGTGAGAAAAATCAAACCCTTTTCAGTACTCAAACAGAGGCTGGGGAGATGGGGGAAATAAAAGAGCTGCTGGCTGGGCTTACCTAATAAGCGTTATAATTTGAGCTTCTGAAAGGATCTGTAAGAAAAAGACCTCCAACATCAGTTACAAAGTAAAAGAGTGTCTGATGCTGAAGTTGTTCCAGGGCATGGAGAACAGCACAAAAAGAAGTGGGTAGAGTTGAAGCTATTGAGGTGGCTATTGAGTACCTGAACTTTGGAGCATAGAAAGTTCAGCCAGCTCCTCTCTTTCTCACTCTGCAGCCTGTTTTAGGCACTCACACAACATTTAGAACCTGCAACTATTACTCGTTCTTCTGCCACTCACCATTCACCACAATTTGTGCCACTCAAGAGGTGCTCTGAGTTTGCTTCCTATGGAAATAGCATTCGTCTCCTCACAAGGACAAGGAGCACTGCAATATCTCCTTTGCTTCAGGATTAGCAAAAGAGCCCCACCACTGTCACCTGGACCCTAGCCACATCTCTGTATTTGTATTAAATGAGGACGCGCACACTCCTAGAAGCCAGGTCACTTCAAGGGCAGCACAGTCTGTCATCCACCAGGGAACTTCCCACTGGCTCCATGGACTGCGTAGAATAACTTAGACCTTCAGGCTCCAACCTCCAGTGCCTGTCTGTCATAATGTTTCTACCATATCAAAGAGCATTACCTCAGCACCATTTTGACCCAGGTCAGCTGTCCACAGGGCAATTTCAGTGTAGAAAATGCCAAGACGCAAAAGCAATATATAGAGTTGTCCTTCATGAGATGTCTAAGGACTTTTCTGATAATGGTGGCTAGCTCCTTGACGCCACACTCTCCTCTCTGCCTGCTTTGTTGTTTTTTGTCACCTAAATGTACCTCATTGCCTGGTATTAGCCATCACTGGATAGGCCTTCTCTTTCCCTACTGCATCTCCCTAAACCCATGTGTATCTCACCATTCTATTGATTTGCATTTTGTTGACTGGTTTGATGAGTCTACAGTGTGGTTTGTCCATAGTAATTAATACATCAGACAATATCTTATCAGTACTTTAACCTTTGATTATTCTGCTCTAACCCAGTGCTTTGCTTTTTTCCACCCAGCTCAGACCTGTGCAGCTATTTTCACGTTCCTCCTCTTCACGCGCTTCTGGCTGATCAGCGTATTGTATGGGATATGGTGGTTCACTGATCTTGACGCGCCTCTTAAAGGCGGACGGCCAAGTCCACTAATCAAGAAAAGTGTTGTATGGAGATACATGAGGAACTATTTCCCAGTTTCAGTAAGTAAAATATTTTCAAAATGTTGGAGTGGTCTTCTACTTAAGTCAAAACCAATGACCTCAGACGTAACAGGTATGAAGACATATCTGTAAACAGACCACCATAGGATAATCACAGTGATAGGAAATGTAGTTACCTACAAATTCACACACTTTTTATCCTAGCAGGTTTAACTCACCTGTTCACCACCACTTGACGTAGTATAACTGTGCAAGCATTTTCACCAATATGCTATATTGTTAATTTATTTTATGCTAAGCTAAACTATTGTCTTGACTGTATGGCATGATAATATTGTTTAGTGTTTGCTTACTATGTTGTTGTTTTCGTTGTTATTGTTATTGCTATTTTTATTGTTATTATTTAATGTGTCTATAGCACAGAATCTGCTATGAGTGTGGTATCTCAGTCCTTTTAGTAGACTTTTGATTATTTTCCAAAGAAGCATACCACTGGAAACCAACTTACCACAGACAATATTGCGGGAATTTCGCAATCTTCTCTATTGTGGGATCGGTGAAATGGTTCTCCATGGTTCATAATCACAACGCACAATAGTTTGTTGCTTGAGGGTGGCACTCAGGCCAACAAAAGAGCAACAGGACACAGGAAAGGGTTGTTGTATAGGACTTAGATCTGTCTGCATGCCTGTAGGTCTTCACTGCTACCACAACATCTAAGGTGCAAACATACCCGATGTCTGTAGAAGTCCATAGTAGAGGAAAAGACCGACACAGGAAAGTCCATGTCAGTCTACTACAGCTAAGGAATATGAGATCACTGAAAATGATGGATGGCATTCATAGGTGCGGACAACTCATGGTGACATTTCAGTATTGCACATCATTGAATCTAGGCTACTGCAGGGGGGTGCTCTCAAACCAAAATTTGTATCTTGTTCCTATTTGTATGTTATTTCAGTATTCTACATTGGGAAATCTAGGCAACTGGAGGGGTGGTGCTGTCAAGCCAAAAATAGTATTTAATTCTTGTTTCATTATATTTCAGTGTTTTACATCGTGGAATCCAGGCTATTAGTATTTGTTCCAATTTTATTATATTTCAGTATTTTACAGCGTGGAATTTAGGCTAATGGAGGGGTTGTGCTGTCAAATCAAAATGAGTATTTTTTCAATTATATTATGTTTTTATATTATGTTTCAATATTCTACATCATGGCATTTTAGCTCTCAAGTACAGTCCGGTGCTGTTAAATCAAAACGAGTATTTTGTTCCAATGTTATAATATTTCAGTATTCTGCATAATGGAATGTACTTTACTGGAGGGGGCATGCTGTCCAATCAAATTCTGATGATACTAAAACAAATGGGGCTTATCGACAAAATTATTCGATTATTAGACAATTACATATATTCCATAAGCCTGTGACAACTTGGGCAATCTAGATATTCAAATGTAGTTAACCTTACTCAGCTGTGTCTCTAGAAGTGCAGATATTGCAGATTCTAAAGTTGAACAATGAAGTCCACTGCTCTCTGAACACTTCCCACCAAGTCACTCACACACATTAGAGCCTTGGTGGCTAAAGTCCTTTGGGGATTTGGCCTTGTGTGATAATTGGCTGTTACAGATCTATCTCCCTCCAGAGATAAGGCATGAGCAAAGGTTTTGCACAGCTTAACTTATCTTAACTTTTATTAGGTAGAAGGGACATTGACCTATTGTTGTAGCTGCATTTAGAAAGCGGATTGCAGGCACCCTACAGCCTTTTAAAAGCGTCTCTAAAATTCAGTAAATAAAAACCCTCACTGAATCT
Organism: Calotriton arnoldi; assembly: GCA_963921515.1. NCBI lineage: Eukaryota > Metazoa > Chordata > Amphibia > Caudata > Salamandridae > Calotriton > Calotriton arnoldi. The sequence goes on along the minus strand of CAWUFW010000604.1, from coordinate 1,503,153 downwards.
TGGCAGTAAGTTCCCATGTCTAATCGGGGTGGAAGAAAGGGTGGAGAAGGAGCGAACTGATGGCAACCAATTTTATAAGTTTATAATTTGAAATGTTATTGTCCTCGTTCCAGCTCTTTCTCATGTATACTGCACACACTCTGCCATTGCTGTGGCTGATTTAGATTTCAAGGCAACCAAATGTCTTTTATGGGGTTCATGTTACGTCTTGTTGAAGTGAAAATTGAGATTTTCCTAGCCTTGGTGTCAGAAAGTCTAGATTTTATGAAAGACACGTATGCGAGTATTATGCAGTCTGTTCTTGTTTTAATGATAATAGCAGCGAAGCAAAACTACATAGCCCAAAAAACGAAATAAGAAAAAACTATAGTAGGACATCACAATGGGTACACAATCAGATGTCGAGTAACCTGAGAATTATGTTGACTGCGAACAACAAGTCCTCTTTTCTTGAAGCAAAAATCAAACAGGTAAATAAGAAAACATCAGAAGTAAATTAAAAGTAAACAACATGACAAGGAAGTCCATGGAACAGTCCGAAAAAATAAGTTGATTCAGATGGCCTCTTGGGCATAACATTCCAAGACGAAGACTAGACTCCTGTAGAGAAACCGACTCATCCAGATTAAGAAGAAGTGCTGGTGGAAGGACCTGGCACTGCAAAAGAAATAATAGAAGGGAGGGTGAAAATACATAGTGGTGGGATAATGCTCCCCTCCGTGTCTTAATAAAATCTAGGCTTTTTGACACCAAGGCTAGGAAAATCTCAATTTTATTACAAGATACGGAGGCTCCTATTATGCATGTTCAAAGCATTGCAATAACTGAATCAGAAACATGGGAAATAGGTTTGCAATAAAAAGTTCTGAAAGTAGTAACCTTAGACCAGTCTGCAGATTTGAGAATATCATGTAACAAAGATCCCGCCCAGAAAGCCTGAGAAGCCATGGCTCCATGAGCGCCAAAAAGGTCAGTACCAATTCCCAGCAAGGGACATGATCCATTTGACCCAATGGGCAAGGGTGGGAGAAGAAACAGGTTTATGTGGTTACTGGAAGGAAATCAGTAATTGAGAAGAAGAGGGGGATCTCAAATCTGCAGTACAAGCCACATCGGTTTTTAAACAGTTTCCAACACACAATTTGGGTTGAGAAGGGAAAAAGGGGTAGTGAACTGAAGATAGATTCGTTTTGGTGCGCCTGTGAACTTGGATAGAAACACCAAGGGAGGAATAATGAAAGGAAGACACATCTAAGGCTTTCACATCTAAAACACATTTTTAAGAAATTAGACAAATAAGCATAGTAAGTTTTGCAGATAGTTGTTTTAGAGAGAGAGAGACATTGTCTTGCCATGAAATAAGCAATTTCAGCACCAAATTAACATTCCACATAGTATTATATTTGGGAACTGGAGGTTTAACATGTCTTACTCCTTTTAACAGGCAACAAATTAAAGGATGTTTGCCAATGGGTCTGCCATCCACTTGATGATACTCAGAGGAAATAGTCTATCTATACGTATTGATAGTGCGGTATGCTTTACCCTGAGAGGCTAAAGAAGCTAAAAATTCACAATCAAGGTGACATCCGCTGAAAAGGCATCTGAATTCCCGTCCATACACCAGCTACACCAGGCGAGCCAAGCCGATCTGTAAATCTTTGATGTACCAGGAGCCCATGATTGTTGGATGAACTGAACAGCTTCTTCTGAAAATCCTGGGGTTTTCGAGGATGACCTGAAATCCGCCAAGCAATCAGAACAATTTAACCTTCTAGAATCAGGCTGTGAGACTGACCTAGAGGGTTGAGCAGTAACTCGGGAAAAGGAGGAATCCAGACTGGATTGTCTGAGGATATCTCCAACAGAGAGGGATACCAGGGTTGGGCGTACCCAAAAGTAGTTATTAGAACTAGGGAAGAACTGTGTCTGCGAACTTGAGCCAGGACTTGTGCAATAAGAAGAAAAGGAGGAAAAGAGTAAAGAAGAGACTGAGGCCAAGATTGGAGAAAGGCATTCCCCCTAGGGCTTGAGGATCTGGTCTCCAGATGAAAAAGGATGGAAGCAAAAAGATCTATCGACATTCTTCCAAAGATGGAAGTAAGATGATTGAACACAGAAGGGTTCAACTGCCAATCGCTGGAATCATGAAGGTGCCTGGAATACCAATCCACCACTACGTTTAATTTCCCTGTGTTCTGTCACCACTCTGATTACTGCCCAACACTGCAGGAGCTTAGAATATCCCAATCCGCTACCCTTGCCGTAGTCACTGTCACCCATGCATATATCTCTTGGAGACAGCTGACAAAGGCGTAGGGAGAAGGTGGGGGAAAATAAGGTAAAGAAAATAAAACAAGGAAGGAGCTTCCCTCTCTCTCGCCTTGACCAATGATGGAATGCAAAGATGGAACAGTTGGCCCCTTCTTGATAGTATTGAAGACTTGAGGAAAAAACGCTCAAGTTACGCCAATTCCATTTTCTTTGCTTTCACCCAATAGGAGTTTATACAGTCAGTCCGATAAGGAAAAAGGAAAAGAACATATATTTGCCACTTCAATATAATGCCAAGTGACACCTTCTCCGAGTCCAAAAACAAGGGGGAAAAGACAATAGAAGCCAAAAAAAACCCAAAGGATACAAAAGGTGAGGAGAGTCCGTCAATTGCAATCTTGGAACTTACTCCGTGAAACTGCCCAAAAAACTCATAACGATGTGGATCAATAACAAAAATGCAGGAAGTAGTGTCTAAAGGGAATAGGAGCGCGAGTATATATCAACTGTCCTCTTCATCGCGCTAGTTGCAGTCCCAAATATCCCGGAAAAACAATCAAGAAGGGGATCACAAAGGAAAATCCCAACAAGGGCCAGAAAAGCCCTAAGCAGTCCCGATCTCAAGACGAAGATCCGATGCAGGGTGTCGATCCTCGAAGCAAGGAGCACAGCTGGAAACGCCGTCGGCAAGACCTTCCGGTGTCCAGAACCGGAAGAGAAACCAAGCAGTGACAGAAGTCAGGCAGGATCTTAAATACCTGCCGCCGGTAAGCACATACCCCCGCAAGTGCACCCGATCATGTATGAAGCAAAGGAAAGGTAAGAGAAGGGGAATCTGAAAGGGCCCTTGCTCACACCCGCTGATCCTAACATCCAACAGTACCTCCTCCCAAACGCCTCCCCACAGGACGTGGTTTACCAGGATGACGTACATGGAATAACCGCACCAACCGATGAGCATGTACATTACTAGCGGGCTCCCAAGTGCGTTCATCAGGTGTATAACCCTTCCAGTCTACCAAATAAAATAGTCTACCACGTCTCCTCCGTGAATCCAATATAGCGTTAACTTCAAATTCCTCGTGGTCAACAACCACCAAGGGAGGGGGTGGTGGCAAAACCTGTGTAGTCCTAACATAGGGTTTTAATAGAGACGTATGGAAAACAGGATGGATGCGGTACTCATCAGGTAAAGCTAATTTCATAGCTACTGGGTTAACTACCTGGAGTATACTAAAGGGTCCCACATACCTAGGTTGCAGTTTCCAAGAGCCTTCCAACCTGAAATTCTTTGTAGCCAACAACACCATATCACCTACTGCATATGAGCGAGCTGGGCACCTATGCCTATCTGCCTGCTCCCTCATGCTAAGCTTAGTGGCCAATAACTGTTCCTGTGCCTTCTCCCAAATGTCCACCAAAGCCCGACTCAAGGTTTCCACTGCCGGCACCCGCCCTGAGGGTTGAATAGGTATAGCCTTGGGATGAAACCCCATTGAACAAAAAAAAGGGGTCATACCCAAAGCCGAATGCATGCTGTTATTATACTCAAACTCGGCCAAGGGAAGTGCTGTCACCCAACTACCTGTCAAGGAGGACAAAAGACAACGTATATACTGCTCCATCGTGTGATTCGTCCGTTCCGTTTGCCCATCCGTCTGTGGATGATAGGCGGAGGACAACCGCAACTCCAGTTCCAGCGAGGAGCATAACTCTTTCCAAAAATGGGATATAAACTGCGCTTCCCTGTCTGACACAATGGCAGTGGGCAAGCCATGCAACCTCAACACCTGTGCTATGAAAACAACAGACAATTCTCTCGCTATAGGCACCTTAGGTAAAGGGATAAAATGTGCTGTCTTGGTAAACAAATCCACAACCACCAACACGGTAGTATACCCAGCTTCCAAAGGAAGATCAGTAACAAAATCCATACTGATGGTATGCCAGAGGGAAGGAGGCACAGGTAAAGGGTGCAACAACCCAGAAGGAGGTGTGTGTGAAGCTTTACTAACAGCACAAACAGGACAGGCATCTCATCTGTCTCGGGGTTAAAGCCATTGCAGAGCGAAAGAACTCCAAGTTTTTATGGTCTGTATATATCGTGATGGGATGTCTGGCTCCCCATAAATGATGTCACCACTCCTGGAAAGACAACTTAATAGCCATTAACTCCCTTTCGGCTACTGTATAATTTTGCTCAGCTGGCAACAACTTCTTTGAACAGTACGCAATATGGTGCATAAGACCTGACTCTACATCCCTTTGGGACAAAACCCCTCCCACGGCATATTGAGAAGCATCAGCCTCTACGTAGAAAGGAAGGGCCGGATCCGGATGCATGAGAACGGGGGCTGTGGTAAACTTAGCTAGGCACATTGGGCTGCAGAAGACCAGATAAAAGGCACTCCTTTCCTCAATAGGGCTGTCATAGGCGTTATGATATCAGAAAAATGGGAGACAAAGCGCCTATAGAAATTGGCAAACCCCAAAAGGACTTGCACATCCTTCACACACGTAGGAGAGGGCCAAGTAACAATAGCCTCGATTTTCCTAGGGTCCATCTTAATGCCATCACAGGAAATAAGAAAACCCAAAAACTCCACACAGGACGCACTGAACTTACACTTTTCCAGTTTCACAACTAAATGATGTTCTCGTAACTTTTGCAACACCTGTGTTACATGGTGTTCATGTTCCTCAGCCGTCTTGGAGAAAATAAAAATATCATCAATATAGACAATCACGCTCACATCCAAGTACTCCCGCAAAATTTCATTAATAAAAAACTGAAAAGCAGCAGGGGCGTTACACAAACCAAAAGGCATAACACAATACTCAAATAAACCAAACTTAGTACGAAACGCGGTTTTCCATTCGTTTCCTTCACGGACACGAATGAGATGGTAAGCTCCCCTTAAATCGAGTTTCGAAAAACCGTTGCATGCCTTAACTGATCCAGTAAAACCGGTATCAAAGGTAGCGGATACTTATTTTTAATAGTCACCTTATTTAACGCTCTAAAGTCCACACAAGCGTGAAGATCTCCTTCCTTCTTAGGGATGAAAAAGATGGAAGATGACACTGGTGAAGAAGATGGCCGTATAAAACCAGATGCCAACATTTCATCAAGATACACCCGCAAATACCGCTCCTCCGGTTCAGACAACGCATAAATGCGACTACATGGCAAGGTAGCACCAGGCAACAAGTCAATGCGGCAATCATAAGACCTGTGTGGAGGCAACACACTTGCTTGAACCTTATCGAAAACATCACTGTACACCACATAAGGAGACGGGATATCACCAAGTTTTACACAAGTACCCACTGCACATGTTAAAGGCACCACCCAATCTGTAGCTTCCCGATAACAATGTTGCAAACAATGTTCAGAGTCTAGCGTGACTGTACGCCTCACCCAGTCAATCTTGGGGTTATGTATCTGAAGCCAAGGTACACCGAGTATGACCCCAAAAGAAGGAGTATCAATGAGGTCAAAGCTAATAGTTTCGGAGTGCCCATTGTCACACAATAACAATAGAGGCTCTGTTTGCCGAATTATCGACCCAGAGGATAGTTCTGTCCCGTCAATAGCTCTTACTGGTTCAGGCTGTTCTTTAAACACACACGGAACGTTCAATTTATCAGCCAACCGAATATCCATAAAATTCCCAGTAGCCCCGGAATCAAGTAACACCGACATAGTAGATCTGCTGCTTTTTGGCAACACCAAACATACTGTAATGGTAAAGTGACGTGGGGCCCTTTGAACAGCACCTGGGATAACATACGTGTTACTGCGGCCAACCTCGGAAGGGATTAAACCATCAACCATCTTTCCAACAAAAGCCACTGCTTTACTTGCATGAACACTAGAAGGTTTCACGGGACATTCACAAGCATAATGCCCACTCTTCCCACAATAGAGGGACAAATTCTGAGCTCGTCGTCTCCCCTTCTCTTCGCTAGTAAGAGGACCCCTTACCCCTCCTATCTGCATTGGTTCAGGCAAGTGTTTAGACTCCACATTTTCTTTTGACTCCCCTCTTACGACAATCACACAGGATGCCTGAAACCGATTCCTCTCACCTTTCCTTTCAGCCAACCGATGGTTCAGCTTCACCACCAAATCGATAAACTCAGTGCAATCTTCTGGAGGATTAACAACCTGAGAGACTATATCCTTCAACTCCTCACACAGCCCTTGATAGAACAACGAAGTTCTTTTTGCCAGAGGCCAATGCGTTTCTGACACAAGACGGTTAAAGGAAGAAATGTAGGTTAACAAATCCTGTTTCCCTTGTCTCAATTTGAGCAATTTGGCATCGCTAGCCTGCATAAATGCATGCTTAGCAAATAAACAACGCATTTGCTCCTTAAATGCAAGGAAGTTGTATAATACAGGGTCATCACCATCCACCAGAGGAACCGCCCACAGTGCTGCTGTTCCAGCCAAATAGGAAATTATGAACGCCATTTTAGCTGAGTCGTCCGGGAATGCAGCAGGACGACACATAAAGTGCAATGGCACTGATTCATAAAGACCCCAAACTTGTTGCTATCCCCAGAAAACCTTTCTGGAACAGCTAAAGGAACCGGAACCGGAGTGGTCACTGTGATTGCTAAAGGTGTACCACCACTAGCCCCCTGACTCGCAGTTCGATCAAACTGAAAAGTAGCAGGTTGCACTATAGGTCCCTGCACTTTAGAAGAAGGACCCAAACCCTTTCCCCAGGGATGTTCTCTGGCTCTAAAGGCATTCAATTCCTGGTGCAACCCATGATTCTCCTGCCTCAACTCCCGGACTTCTGTCTGAAGGGTGGTAAGAGCAGCCATCATCTCCTGAATTGAGGGAACCCCCTCCTCGCTCCATCATCTAACGACATGGGGTTCACACCTTACTGATCCATCTTTGCTCAGGCAGTGTTCAATTATTCATGGGCTTGGTTTTCTGTTCTGTCACCACTCTGATTACTGCCTAACACTGCAGGAGCGAAGAATATCCCAATCCGCTACCCTTGCCGTAGTCACTGTCACCCATGCATATATCTCTTGTAGACAGCTGACAAAGGCGTAGGGAGAAGGTGGGGGAAAATAAGGTAAAGAAAATAAAGCAAGGACGGAGCTTCCCTCTCTCTCGCCTTGACCAATGATGGAATGCAAAGATGGAACAGTTGGCCCCTTCTTGATAGTATTGAAGACTTGAGGAAAAAACGCTCAAGTTACTCCAATTCCATTTTCTTTGCCGTCACCCAATAGGAGTTTATACAGTCAGTCCGATAAGGAATAAGGAAAAGAACATATATTTGCCACTTCAATATAATGCCAAGTGACACCTTCTCTGAGTCCAAAAACAAGGGGGAAAAAGACAATAGAAGCCAATTGCAATCTTGGAACTTACTCCGTGAAATTGCCCAAAAAACTCATAACGATGTGGATCAATAACAAAAATGCAGGAAGTAGTGTCTAAAGAGAATAGGAGCGCGCGAGTATATATCAACTGTCCTCTTCATCGCGCTAGTTGTAGTCCCAAATATCCCGGAAAAACAATCAAGAAGGGGATCACAAAGGAAAATCCCAACAAGGGCCAGAAAAAGCCCTAAGTAGTCCCGATTCCAAGACGAAGATCTGATGCAGGGTGTCGATCCTCGAAGCAAGGAGCACAGCAGAAAACGCCGTCGGCAAGACCTTCCGGTGTCCAGAACCGGAAGAGAAACCAAGCAGTGACAGAAGTCAGGCAGGATCTTAAATACCTGCCGCCGGTAAGCACATACCCCCGCAAGTGCACCCGATCATGTATGAAGCAAAGGAAAGGTAAGAGAAGGGGAATCTAAAAGAGCCCTTGCTCACACCCGCTGATCCTAACATCCAACACCCTGGAAGGTAAACAGCACATACTGACATATTGCGTTGAAGGCAATAAGTCCAAAGATGTTTGGCAAGGTACGCTAGGACTTTGGATCTTGTGCCCCTGAGGTGATTGATATATCTGACAGCCATCAGAAGGATGGTGCAACTTGCTCTTTGTTTGGTAAAGGACTGGATGGCAAAGGAAACTGCAAGCATCTCTAAACTGTTGATATGCAAGAAGGACTCCTTCCGAGACCATACGCCTCCAGTTAAAAACTGGCCACATCTTGCGCCCCAACTTGTTTGACTTGCATTGGATTCTAAGACAAGATCTGGGGCGGCAGAGAAAATTGTTCTCCCGTTTCAAGCGTCTAAGTGTTGAAGCCACCAAAGAAACTCCTCTTTGGATGCTTGATCGAGGGCAGTGGAATCTGAATAAGCTAGTCCTTTTTGAAGATGGCGCATTTTTAGTCTTTGAAGAGCCTGATAATGAAGAGGGTCTGGAAAAATGGCCTGAATAGAAGAGGCTAAAAGACTTACTAATCGGGCAAGAGACCTGAGGGAGAAGGAAGAGACAGAGTGTGACAAATTTTCTTCTTTATAAGAGATATATTGTGAGAAGGATGTTGAAGAATAGAGCGGGAAGTGTTTATAAGAAGTCCAAGAAGTTCCAACTGTTGAGAGCGAATCAGGGTTGATTTTTTAACGTTTACCAGAAAACCTAAATGAAACAGGAGATTCTGGCAAAGATGCAAAGATGTAAATGAATAAAAAGAAGATTTTTGTCCTGAGCCATGATAATAAAATCGTCGAGATAAACAATAAGACACCTTGAGCTCTGAGAAAAGCTACCACTGGCATGAGAATCTTGGTGAAGCACCAAAGGGCTGAAGACAGGCTGAATGGAAGTACTTTGTACTGATAAAAAGAGATTTTCCATTGAAACTGGAGATACTTCCTGTGAGATGGGTGCATGGGGACAGTTAAATAAGCGCCCTGAAGATCGAGTCTGACCAGCCAATTGTTCTGAAGAAGAATATCTCTGAGATGTAAAATGGTCTCCATTTTGAAGTGATGGTACATGACGAAATTGTTGAAATTCTTTAGGTTTAGGACTAATCGGAATTTTTTGTTCTTTTTCTGCACCAGAAAAATGGTACTGAGAAACCCTGAGGGATTGAATGAGGTCTCTTCTTTAGCTTGTTTGGAAAGAAGACTTTGAATGTAGGTGTTTCTAAGGCTGTTTTGCTCTTGGGAGAAACGAAGCAGAAGAGGGAAAACTGTTGGACAAGAGACTGATAAAATTCTATGAGGTACCCCTAAACTGTCTGGATTACCCAGGGATCTGTGGAAAGAGAAAACGATGAGTTGAGAAATAAAGCCAGTCTGCGTCTTTGGGTGGAAGGCCAGAACTGGAAACACTTACCAGAGTATTGTTCTCCTTTATATCTGTAGCCTCTGGACGGGAAACCTCTGGTACGACGGGGGTAGAATTGAGGCTTGTATCCAGAATAAGAGTCGGATTGATTTTGTTGAACGAAGGAGCCTCTGTTTGAGGAATGGCCGGCAAAGCGACTCCAACCTTTGGTGGCACTGGCGAAAACCCGAGGGGAAAAAATCTTTTTGAGAGATGATTTAGCCTTGTCCACGGTTGCAAAAGTAGAAACATACTTGCCCAACCCTTTAATAAAAGAGATTTACCAAATAATAAGCCTTTGGCAGCCTTGTAGGCTAAAGACGCATGTTTTGGGTCAATTTTCAACAACAAACTTTTCTTTCTTTCCAAGGAAATATGCGCATTAGCATTCCATAGTATACAAATAGCCCGCTGGGCCCAATTGGAAAGGGTTTCAGGGTCAATGGAAGAACCATCCATTTTGGCTTCCACAGCCATGTCTAAAATCCTGGTGAGAGGGTCCACCAAATCCAACATTCTATCTTGGCAATTGGACCAAGCTCTATCCATTCCCTTTTAGGGTCTTTGCCAAACTTTGTGAAAAACATGAGCATGTTAGGGTCGATAATAGGAGTAGCAGTGACATTATCAGGAAGGGAAGGACGCGGACATTCTGATTTTAGTTTATTTCTAGTAGATTTGTCAAGGGCGTTGCGCAGATAAAAAGAAACATACTCTGCCACATGTTCGGCAGGGAACCACTCGGTAGAGTTTGGATGGTGAATTAAGGAGGGATCAAACATGGGATCACTGAGATGGTCTACAAGTTCCTGAGACACAGGGTGAGACACACGACCTTCAAAAGGAGAGATTTTACGCCTTTTCTCCGGAGGCTCATAAGAATTAGGATCAGCAGATCCATCCAAATAATCTGTGTCATCAAACACACCATCATCATCATCATCAGTGTCTCTTAAATGGGAAATAATAAGGGGAGAAGAGGGAGGCGCCGATTTTGAAACCTCTCGGGTGGGAGGGCCAATTTTTATTGAAACGCCTTTAAGGACTCAAAGATCGCTGCACGCTTCCTACCCATTCGAGAGGAGCCCTCCTTAGAGGAAGCAAACATTTTTGACAAAGAGGCTTCTAAAGTTTTAGACACATCTAGCATAGATACAGAAACAGCCTATTTTACAGAGTCATTTATGAAGGATTTTATATTATCCTTAAATTGCTGCAAATCTTCTTTCTCGGACATGATAAAAAATATCAGCCAAATATTGTTTCCTATAGAGAGGAAAAAATCAGAAGTTAAAGGGTTAAATATTGGAGCTGGAGAGAGGGGTGTGTATAAAAAGAAAAGGGGAGTTGCCGAGGAGGCAGACTCGCCAAGTGAGGGGAGGAGGCACAACAGAAGCCACACCAAGGTGCGGAACCTCTGTGCCGAGGAAAGAAGAAGAAAAAGGCGAGCGGACGCTCAGATACAATCAGGAGACCGAAGACCACAAACGCCGCTGAGAAGAAGCACTCGACAGCGCAAGGGAAGAGCTGGCAGGCTTCCTGAGCGGTGAAAAGACCATTACCGGAAGTGAATGAAAATCAAGAAGTGCGAGTGAGACGCGCACTGCAAGTAAAAAACTCAGGGCAAAGCTAGCCCATTTTACAGCCACATAAACAATAATTAACAATATATCACCAAATGTTTTAATTAGTAGAAGATAAAATGGCACTTATCTTGACTGCGAGCAGCAAGAAAAGAGGACTTCTTGTTCGCAGTCAACATAATTATCAGGTTACTCGATGTCTGATTGGTGTACCCAATCAATCAATCAATCACGGCATTTATAGAGCGCGCTACTCACCCGGGAGGGTCTCAAGGCGCTGGGGGAGGGGGTAAGTTACTGCTCGAACAGCCAGGTCTTGAGCTGCTTCCTGAAGGCGAGATGGTCCTGGGTTCGCCGAAGGTGAGTGGGGAGGGAGTTCCAGGTCTTGGCCGCCAGGTAGGAGAAGGATCTTCCTCCGGCGGTGGTTCTGCGGATGCGTGGTACGGTGGCGAGGGCGTGGCTGGTTGATCGTAGCTGGCGTGTGGGCGTGTAGAAGGACATGCGGTCGTTGAGGTACTTTGGGCCCAGGTCGTGGAGGGCCTTGTGTGCGTGGGTGAGGAGTCTGAACGTGATTCTCTTGCTGACGGGGAGCCAGTGCAGGTCTTTCAGGTGTACGGTGATGTGGCTGTGTCGGGGGATGTCCAGGATGAGTCGTGCGGAGGCGTTCTGGATGCGCTGGAGTCTCTTTTGAAGTTTGGCTGTGGTTCCGGCGTAGAGGGTGTTCCCATAGTCCAGTCGGCTGGTGACGAGTGCCTGGGTGACGGTCTTCCTGGTTTCAGTGGGGATCCATCTGAAGATCTTGCGGAGCATGCGCAGGGTGTTGAAGCATGAAGATGAGACGGCGTTGACTTGTTTGGTCATTGATAGGGAGGAGTCCAGGATGAAGCCCAGGTTGCGTGCGTGGTCCGTTGGCTTGGGTGCGGTGCCCAGGGCCGGGGGCCACCAGGAGTCGTCCCAGGCGGAGGGTGATGAGCCCAGGATGAGGACTTCCGTCTTGTCTGAGTTCAGTTTAAGGCGGCTGTTCCTCATCCAGTCGGCGACGTCTCTCATCCCGTCGTGCAGGTTGGCTCTGGCGGTAGTGGGGTCGTTGGTGAGGGAGAGGATCAGCTGGGTGTCGTCGGCGTAGGAGATGATGTTGAGGTTGTGTCGGCGTGCGATGGCTGCGAGGGGGCTCATGTAGACGTTGAAGAGGGTCGGGCTGAGTGAGGATCCTTGTGGAACGCCGCAGATGACTTCGGTGGCTTCGGATCTGAACGGGGAGAGGCGGACTCTCTGGGTTCTTCCGGCGAGGAACGAGATGATCCATTCCAGTGCTTTCTCTCGGATTCCGATGTTGCTGAGGCGCTTCACTAGGGTGCGGTGGCAGACGGTGTCGAACGCCGCGGAGAGGTCCAGGAGGATGAGGGCAGCTGTTTCCCCGTTGTCGGTTAGGGTTCTGATGTCGTCGGTGGCTGCGATAAGGGCGGTCTCGGTGCTGTGGTTGGCCCGAAACCCGGACTGCGAGGGGTCGAGGGATCCATTCGTCTCGAGGAAGGCGGCAAGCTGTCTGTTGACGGTCTTCTCGATGACTTTGGCCGGAAACGGAAGGAGCGAGATGGGGCGGTAGTTCTTGAGGTCGGTGGGGTCCGCCGTTGGTTTCTTCAGGAGGGCGGTAAGCTCGGCGTGCTTCCAGCTCTCCGGGAAGGTGGCGGTGCGGAAGGAGGAGTTGATGATGTCCCGGAGATGGGGTGCGATGGTGGCGTCGGCTTTGTTGAAGACGTGGTGTGGGCAGGGGTCGGTTGGTGATCCGGAGTGGATGGAGTTCATCGTGCGGGTGGTGTCTTCGGTGTTGATCGGGGTCCAGTTGCAGAGGGTGGTGGTGGCGGGCATTGGTTCGGCGGTAGGGTGCGTTGTTTGTGCGTTGAAGCTGTTGTGTATGTCGGTGATCTTGCGGTGGAAGAACGCGGAGAGTGAGTTGCAGAGGTCTTGCGAGGGGGTGATGTCGTTGTTTCCGGCGCTGGGGTTGGAGAACTCTTTGACGATGCTGAAAAGTTCCTTGCTGTCATGGGCGTTGTTGTCCAGTCGTTCTTTGAGTGCCGACTTCTTGGTGGCACGGATCAGCTGGTGGTGTTTGCGGGTGGCGTGCTTGAGGGCGGTCCTGTTGTCTGTGGTCTGGTCGAGTCGCCAGGTTTTCTCGAGAGTGCGGCAGTTCTTCTTGGATTCCTTGAGTTCGTTGGTGAACCAAGGGGTTTTCTTGCTTCCGGGTCTGCTGGGAGGGTTTTTAGTGGTGCGAGGTCGTCGGCGCAGGCGGTCAGCCACTTGGCGAGGTTGCTGGCTGCTTCGTTTGGGTCCGTTGTGTCGGTGGGTGTGTTCTGGCTGAGGGAGGCGGTGAGCTGCTCGGCGGTGATCTTGCTCCAGCTCCGGCGGGGAGCCTGTTGCGGGTGGTGGTGGGTCGCAGTCTTTCTGAAGCTGAAGTGGACGCAGCTGTGGTCGGTCCAGTGGAGTCCGGTGGCGTGGCTGAAGGAGATGTGCTTGCTGGACGAGAAGACGGGGTCAAGCGTGTGGCCGGCGTAGTACCCATTGTGATGTCATACTGTCGTTTTTTCTTATTTCGTTTTTTGGTATATGTAGTTTTGCTTGGCTGCCATTATAAATAAAGTAAAAAAAGACTGCATAATTGGAGCCTCCGTGTCTTGTAATGAAATCCTATTTCACAGCAGCCTTTTTTTCCTTGCATCAAAACATGCATATTCATATTTCTTCTGGTGTTTTGCCTGCGGGTAAAACATCTCAGATAGTAAATGCATTCTATTGTTGGAGTCTCTGTAAGTGAGTGTTGCAAGTTGGCTTTGTGTTTAGTTGACTCGGCCTTTTATCATTCTAAGTTTGATAAATAACTTGTCAATATTAGTAATACCGGCTATTTACAGATTTAGGATACAGCAATTTTTATGTTATACATTTTTGTATCAAACAGAATTTTATTTTGTAATGTCTAAATCCTTTTCCAGTAGACATTTAGATATGCTCCCAGGCAAAGAAATTACTTCACTGTCCGTATATTTTTTTAGTTCTGAACTTTTTTATTACAAACTAAATGCATTACCTCTTGAAAAGGCCATAACACAAGAGACAAAGTATGCACCATGTTACAAATCTGCATCTCCGGACTGGATAATAGGCTTAGGATCAACCACATCATGTAGGACAAACCGTAGGCTGGGTAGTAGATACTATAAGGCCAATGCTTTCCATGATCAGTATGGTCCAGGGGGTGTTTATTACTCTCATCTGTAAGCCTTGTGTCCTTCATCATAAAGAAGACCTGTGGTTACTGCTCACTTCGAACTATAACCCTAGTTCTCTGCATCACCAAAGATCCTCGAGGTCGGGGTGTTGGTAACTGTAAACTGAAAACGGGTTCGAACACGTATAAGGAAAAGGGCCCAGAATCAGGGAATTACATACGCAAATGGACTCTGTAATTTCAGGCCCAGCATGTCTTTCCCTATTCCGGGATAAAACTTGTGATGACCTTTAACTGGGGTGGAGATATGAGCTGGAATCAGTTTTCAATGGTTTGCAGTGTTCCTGAAGGGTCATCCCTCTTTGGCGTTCTATTCCACATTTAAGTGACCTTCCCTGACTCTTCTCGCAGCATCAGGCGATCTTTCCAATGTACATTGATGACACAAAATCCTGCGCCCTTCAGCAAAACAGTCCAGAGAATACTACCAACTTCACTCTGAGCCTGAATCACATGCTCCATCAGGTAAGGACCAGTTCCATGTATATGAATAGTGCACGGCTGAGATCCCCATATCAGAGGCACTGAATCCGATTCACTTCCCTTTGCTTGACCCTCCAGCCTTGGAGCCCTGTCTTGCATCCCAAAAGTAAGGAGCCTGAGATTCTCTTCAGTGCACATCTCTCTTTCATTTCCAAGGTCAACACTCTGGCAAATGGTGTAAACATGCAGCTCTCCAACTTTGCAAGACCACTTCTCCACACCGACCAGTGAGTCTAGCTGATAATAGCTTTAGTCCGCGGGTGTCCAGTTACGGTAATATCTCCTACACCGACTTCTCATGCAAAGGTATTGTGAGACTTCAGATATTCAGAACCAGGCAGCCAGACTTTACCTTATCCTTTGTAAGCAGCAGTCATCACTAATTAAGAAGGAACTCTCTTGGACCAAATGTAATTCCCAATTGTCATTCGCCTCAACATCCAATCAATCCAAGGTCTCACATCAACCACAAAACCGGGCCCAAAGAACAATTATAAACACATTGATAAGGACTAAAAGTAATATAAAACAATATTTTTATTTAAAAAAGGTATTTTCTTAGAAAACGTTCATGATTAAAAGCAAATTCAATATTAAATCAAAGATGACACCACTGTAATTACAGACAACAAATGATCAAAGTCTAAAAATACATGAGAGACAACAAACATGTGAAACATTCAAATCATCATAATACGGTTATTTCAAGAGAATCAATCAATCAAATTAATAAATCAAAGTCTGTCAATGAATTGTATGATTGGACATGGATAGTTCCTTGAATATAACCTTAAAGTAAAACAAGGGCGTCGACGCGTTTCGGTGGCAATGAATTATTGAAAAGCCACCTTCATCAGGACAAGGGTAATAATTGTCTCTTTGAATATCCAAAGCAACTTTTGTTTAAATGTATTTAGTTTTAATCCTAGGGTGCCAGGACACGATATCTTTTTTGTTGGTCACTGTTGCCTCCCTCTGCTTTTATCTGATCCCTGTACGTGATCTACCCGATCGTGGAGCAGAATGGTGCAGCGAGATACATGACGCTGGAATCCTTCGAAGCATGTGCCCCTTGGTCTAATCTTTAGGCTGCAGCCACTGTGAAATTAAAAAAGAAAGACAATTAGGGTGAAAAAACAGGAGGAATATGCAAATAAGATTGAACCCCTAACAACATTAAACAAATACTACAGAAATACTATTTTAACTGGTCTGCCTCCAATCCATTTTTGTGTAGCATGGCGACACTACCTAGCTGGGACCCTGGAATAAAAGTTTTTTAAATAAGAGATTATTTTACTTTATTCACCTTCCTGGAGCAAAAGGTGATTGCCTTGCGTTTACCCAACTTGCGCTATTATTGGTAGTTGATAAAAGCCCTGCTTGTCAGGTATGTTACTAATGCCTTGAGAAAGCACTATTTAATGTATAAAGTAGGCCTGAGTGGAATTTTCAATTCTGGTGGCGGAATCAAAATAATTTTGGTCACTCTGTGTTACTCTTGTAACACGGAATTACTGATAAATTAAAATTCTGCCGCTCTGAAAAATTATGCATTTGTTAAAAGTTAGAAACCAATGCATATCACTTTGCACCCCTGCATAATCTGCAGTGATTATAGGTTTTAATCACTGCAGAGTATTCAAGGGCGCCAAGTGGTATTTGGCTGCACTATTTTCTTAGGCAAACTGTATACTCGCATCCATTTTTGGATCCTAGGGTGGATTTTACCTTAAGAAAATAGAGTCAAATGCCCCCTCCGCTCCTTCACAGAATTCCACAGATTCTGGTGGAATTTCAATGTAATTCTGCATGATTCTACAGATTCAAACTCTCCTAGTATAAAGTCTATTGTTATTCCAGAAAGTTGTGCTGCCTCTATTCCCACGAAACTGAAAGCTACCAGTGAAAAGGGTTTGTCGCTTTCTAAGAATGCACCTATGCAGGAGTAACTAACTGGATGAGTAGATGAATGAGCAGATGAATGAATGACTGAATGAATCGATAGCCTGTACGTTAAGCATCACTTTAAGTAATATACGCCAGGCAAGCACTAGGACTGGGATTATAGCTAGTAATAAATGCGCTGGACACTTCAGTGCATATGTTTACTCTACTTAACTCCGCATGTATGCACCTTGGTGATATATCTTCAATGTACATAGAGGTGGAGGTAAGAGTAGTAAATCTATACCTGCCATCACAATATTTGGCTCATCTATTTTTTTACTACAATATTTTTTTAAGACCATAATTCTGTAATGGATGGTCAGACATACTGTTGCCCTAATAGACAGTGAATCAGGACCTTGGGCTCTGCAGCAATTGTAGGAAAGAGATAGAGAATCTTGAGGTCAAAAAACATTCACAGAAGATTTTCAGGAACGACAAATACTCCTGAACTCCTACACATGAGGCTAAACACGTGAGTTTAGCAAAGCTTTTAAAAGTTAAATGGAAATTACTCATGTGATAAATTAGACATATTTACAGAAATCTATTCTCCTAAATTGTTTAATTTCCCAAATGCGTGTGCACTCTAATGTGACTATTTACTTTCTTTCTATTTTTCACTCCATTATAAATTGATTGTACAGTAGACCTTTTTAGTTGGTTTCGAATAAATGGTTTTAATTTGCACAAACAATTTATTACTAGACAATACCATGAATGTCAATTCATTAAAAAGCCAGGATAGTGAAAGTGAGCTCATGCATACTTTGACCCCCTAATGATGTCACAGCGCTGACCCCTTACTCCACGGTTTGCCCAAGCTGCTTCCTGCTTGAAGCTGAGGGTCCAGGCAAGGGCATGGAGAGGAACTGTAGGAAGTAAACACGGTTCCAACAGCCTTGTTTCTTTTCTCATCCTGCAATCATGAGGCCACAGAACAAGAGTAGCAAGTGCAGGGCCTGTGATTAAAAAAGCAAGCCCAGAGTAGCAGTTTCTATCCCCAGCTTGCTCTAATTCACTTCCCCAGACAGTACATTTATGATAAAAATACAACATTAATCACATCAATTAGTATCTTTTTGAAAGATATCAAACAGAAAGAAAGGCACAACAATGTACTTAGTTTATTATTTTAAAAAAGAGACATAAAAATACTGCTATCAATGCACATGTATTTATAAAGGATTTTGTAAACTACAGCACTCCGAAAAAAAACCGAGGCCCATATTTATCAAGGTTTTGCGTGCCTCTTGCACCTCACAAGGGGGTGCACGGGCGATGCAAAACCTAAGTGAGATTTATCAAGCCACGCAAGTACACCTTGCATGGCCCTGCATTACTCGATAAATCTAGAGAAACACAAGGCAGTGGAAATCGCTGTCTTGCGTTACTCTGCCCCAGAGAGGCGTTCCACGGGGGAGCGTGGGTGTTCCCACGCATCCACACATGGATATCGGCGCATTCCCAGATTTACCATAAGTAGGAGACTGGGAATGCGTCAAAATGCTACATCTCCCCAGGTGAGGCGTAACGAGGAGAAATATCTTTATTTCTCCTCGTTCTTTCCCCCAACAATAAACAATGAAGTTTTACGAAAGCAAAGATGATACAAAACAAGCATTGTGAAAGCCAAAAGGCTGTTAGGCAACGCAAGACCTATTGGCTAGCCACGGCCAGTGCACGTAAGAGCGGTGGGGCCGTTTGGGGGCGGGAGGTGGGGGGAATTCGACAAACGACCATGAGGGAAAATTAAATAAATAATTAATTTTCCCTCGTCCTCATCTGTTGAAATCCCCCCTCCACCCAGCCCTACCGCCCCATCGCTCTTATCTGCACAGGCCGCGGCTGCTTTTGGCTTTTCCAATGCTTATAACCTTTGAATCATTGCAGTCAGAACACAACCCCCAATGCTAGGGGGTCACTTTGGTACAGTGGAATAGGATAGGTGTAAAATCATCCAATGTACAACTACAGAGGTGGCATTTAAAGGAATACGCAGTTAAACTCTTCGGGCCTGCAACTCAAGTTGAGGGCTTTTAAAGGCCGGTGTAGCCCTTGGCAGTTAGCTATAATGCTGTATCACTGCCCATAGTCCTAATCTGAATTTTATTTATGCTCAATGCATCAAACGAGATGGAAGAGCTGATCAATAACATTGCTAAGTAAACAGTGGTCATATACTTGGTAGTAGATCAATAAAAATGTTACATTTCAAATTGTCAATGAATGAATGGGAATTGTGCGTGATGCTGACAATGGACGTATAGGGATCCGCTCCCACACTAGCAATGAGTGGGTAGGGATTTTCCACTCACATGAGTGGATGGGTTTTTTCTTCCTCATTGACAGTGGATGAATGGGGATGCTCCCCCACATTGGCAGTAGATGGACTGAGAATTTAAATATACATTGGACATCAATGCACCCAACTGGAAATTCCATTTATAATTTTTCAGCAACATATTGCAGTGAGTTTTCTCTGCCACACAAAGTTTCAGCAAGGAGTTCCTTTTCAACTGATCTGCTGAAACAAGTTGTCTGAAGAAGGTGTGGAGGAACAAATAAACGCCCTAACTCAGAACAGAATTAGAATGGCAGTTTCCAAATGACTTTCTCCATCGTCATAATATAATCCAGGAGAGAACCTTTAGGATCATGCATACTTTATAGTGTCAATAAGCGTTAAGTTTGCAAAGTTAAAATGAGCAGGCTCTGCTCTTACCTTATAACCTGGAATGTCAGGCTCTGAAGAATTCCAAGTATTGGTCTCCAATTCAGTAGCTTCAATAGCCAGCAATGTCGCAGCCTTCAATATTCCTTAAGCTTGATGCTTAAGAAAACTCCCCTAACCTTTTTTTATCGAAGCTTCCTAAACCAGCCATGAATTCCTAACCGAGATTTCCAATTCAGATGAGAATCAAAGAGCACCTATACATACAAACATTCTCTGACCTTGTGAACAGCGTGTTAATCTAGAGTCCAGATAAAGGGATTATTCTCCTTTCTAAAAGTTATTATTTCACATTCCGTGTCATTAATTTTAAGTGGTCTGATATTTTGATAGTTGACGAGAAAAATGTAAGAATGTTTCAGACTAACGTCTTTCTTATTGAAATAATGGTGTTCTTCGATATAGGGTTTAGTCTGTTTCTGTCGGGCTTCATTTTATTTATCAGCCTTAACCGCTTCGACGCTCATGACGGCTCCACGCCGTCATGAGCCACGGTAGCCGTGTGCTCATGACGGCGTGGAGCCGTCATAGCCCCGCCCGCTCCCTGCCGCTCCGCCCACGCGGCACTAATTCCCCGCCTGTGCGGGAGAATTAATGAGCGGGCGGGGCTATGACGGCTCCACGCTGTCAGGAGCACACGCCTACCATGGCTCATGACGGCGTGGAGCCGTCATGAGCGTCGAAGCGCCACGCCCACCCCCTAGCCCCGCCCGCGCTGCGGCCGAATTCGCGGCGCAGGGAAGGGGTTAAACAGGAGGAGGCTATCTGCCTAACTTGATCCTCAGGACGTAATCATATTGGGTCTGCTTTTTAAACTCTGTGTAATTTTTTTATGAATATATGTTTTTAGATTATGAGCATTTTATATGTAACAATCATATTTCCTCATCTACAGACCGCCAGGACCTCGCACCCACCCCACAACTACCATCGCCGAGCTCGCCGCACCCCACGCCATCACCTCCACGGAGTACATTCTACTCGGGGACCTGAACTTCCACCTCGACAACGGCAATGACCCCGACTCCACCACTCTCCTCAACAACCTTGCCAACCTAGGACTGAAACAGCTCGTCAACACGCCCACCCACAGAGCGGGTCACACCCTCGACCCCATCTTCGCGGGAGGAACTAACATCTGCTTCAGCCACACCTCCCAGCCCCTCTGGACTGACCACCACTGCGTCCACTTCACCTTCAACACCACCACCGCACCCAAACCCGCCCTGCGCCCACCACGACGGAACTGGAGCAAGGTCACAGAGGAGCACCTCAACACCACCCTCCGTCAAAACCCCCCATCGCCACGACCAACACCAACTCCGCAGCCAGGAAATTTCACCGCTGGGTCTCCTGCTGCGCCGACAAGCTCGCACCCCTCCGCCCCCTCGCCAAACAACGCCCTCTGAAGGCCGCCTGGTTCACCACAGAACTTCAAGAAGCCAGACGCTCCTGCAGACGCCTAGAGAAAACCTGGCGAAACCTGAATACCACGGAAGCACGGAACAACCACAAGAGCGCCCTAAAGGAATACCAAAGGCACATTAGAGACACCAAACGGACCTTCATAAGAGACAAGGTCCAGAACAACGCGACCAACACCAAGGAACTGTTCAACGTCATACAGCAGTTCGCAAAACCCACCTGCGAAGTCACGGACGTCACACCTTCCCAGAAACTCTGCGACAAGCTCAGCTCCTACTTCCATCTAAAGATCAAGGCCCTCTACGACAACTTCAGCGAACGAACGACGAACACCACTCCCCGACTCACCGCCGCCGATGAGCCGACCATCACGTCCTGGGATCCCGCTACAGTCGAACTCATCACCGCGACCATGAAGAAAACTCACTCAGGAGCCCCAACGGACCCCTGCCCACTGCACATATTCCACAGGGCCGCCACCGTCATCGCACCCGAACTTAGACGCACCATCAACGCCTCCCTCAGATCTGACATCTGCCCAGATGACTGGAAACGGGCGGAGGTAAAACCCCTCCTCAAGAAACCAACGGCCGACCCAA
Organism: Calotriton arnoldi; assembly: GCA_963921515.1. Classification (NCBI taxonomy): domain Eukaryota; kingdom Metazoa; phylum Chordata; class Amphibia; order Caudata; family Salamandridae; genus Calotriton; species Calotriton arnoldi. The sequence goes on along the minus strand of CAWUFW010000604.1, from coordinate 1,481,549 downwards.
CGGATCTGAAAAACTACCGGCCCATCTCTCCTCCCCTTTGCGGCCAAAGTCACCGAGAGACTTGTAAACGCCCAGCTGACCGCCTTCATCGAAGAGAACTCCATCCTGGACGCCTCCCAGTCTGGATTCCGCAGCAACCACAGCACCGAGACCGCCCTCCTCGCCGCCACCGACGACATCCTCATGCAACTGGATCAGGGACACACTGCGGCCCTCATCCTCCTAGACCTCTCCGCAGTCTTCGACACCGTTTCACATCGCACGCTCGCAGCCAGACTTCACGACGCGGGAATACAAGGAGCCGCCCTCGACTGGATCCAATCCTTCCTCTCCGGCAGAACCCGGAGGATTCGACTCCCTCCCTTCCTCTCCAAACCCACGGAAATCAACTGCGGAGTACCCCAGGGATCATCACTCAGCCCCACGCTCTTCAACATCTACATGGCCCCCCTCGCCGCCATCATCAGACAGCATGGGCTCAGCATCGTATCCTACGCCGACGACCCCCAGCTCATCCTCTCACTCACGAAGAACCCCGAAGACACCAGACTCTGCTTCCAGGAAGGAATGAAGAACGTGGCAGCCTGGATGAAAGACAGCTGCCTGAAGCTAAACTCAGAGAAGACCGAGGTCCTCATCCTCGGACCCTGCACCTCCGCCTGGGACAACACCTGGTGGCCCTCCGCCCTCGGGAGCCCACGCACCTCTACAGACCACGCTCGAAACCTCGGCATCATCCTTGACTCCTCCCTCTCCATGAACTGCCAGATCAACGCCGTCGCCTCCACTAGTTTCAACTGCCTTCGCAACCTCTGTAAGACCTTCAAATGGATCCCCCCCGACTGCAGAAGGAGTGTCACCCACGCACTCATAACCAGCAGACTGGACTACAGCAACGCCCTCTACGCCGGAATCAACAAAACTCTTCTACACAAACTCCAAACCATCCAGAACGCCGCAGCCAGACTTGTCCTCGGGACACTGCGCCACAAGCACATGACCCAACACCTACGAAGCCTCCACTGGCTCCCCGTCGAGAAGAGGGTCACCTTCAAACTCCTCACCCACGCCTACAAATCCCTCATCAACATCGGACCCAAATACCTCAACGAGAGAGTATCCTTCCACGTACCCTAGAGGAACCTCCGCTCCGCCGACCTCGCCCTGGCAGAGGTCCCCCGCATCCGCAGAAACAGAACCGGCGGGAGAGCTTTCTCCTACATCGCAGCCAAAACCTGGAACGAGCTCCCTGTGAACATCAGACGCTCCCCGACCCTGCACACGTTCAGGAAGGACCTCAAGACCTGGCTCTTCGACTGAACCTGAGCCGCTTCCCACCCCCCCCTCCACCAAGCACCTTGAGACCCTCACAGGTGAGTAGCGCGCTTTATAAACCCCTGATTGATCTTCATAAATTGTTTTAACCAGATTTTATACCATAACACATTTTTTTAAACTGTTATTGTTTTGGCGATATATAAGCTACTTTGGATTGGCATCCAATAGGCCCATGATCAAGAGACAGAAATCCCTCCCTTATCCTAATATATACTATTTGCATTATAAAAACAAATCTATTTTGCACTTTCAGAATTTTGAGGACTTTCTACACCGACCTAAAATGACCAGAAATTGCCTTATAATTTAGAGTGCCTTTTTGTATAATGTTGCTGATTTTAACTCTGACATGGAGGCTGTGTAAAGTTTGCATTGTTTTTGTGTTAAATGTCTTTTTATTCTTTTATGGATTTTGTTTAAATCCGAATAAAGATTTTGTTTGATATAAGCTTCTAAATTAACATGGGCGAGCATTTTGGAAATACTCTAGACTGTCTTAGAAACATAGGCAAATCCAAAATATTCATATTAAGCATGAGGGGCGCTATATATACTATGGATTTAGGGGTCAACAATGACTTGCTTCTTGATTTCTAATAGCCCTTTTGGGAGAAATATAGCAGTTAATCATTTAAATATTTGAAGTTTTATTAAGCTCTGCATGCAGCTCGTAGTCAACTGAGAGGACCGCGTGGGCAACAAGAGATTAATAATAGATTTAATTGGCACATCAAAAAGCTTTCCAGATGGGATGACATAGCGAGGTGGAGTCAGGTGGATATTAATAGTATCTTCATAAGCCTTGGTGATATGAGATATAGAATATCAAGTACCAGTCAGACAATTAAGCAAGTGATGGGGTGGGGGCAACCTATGTCATGTACCCTGCTCCATCAATTTACTGTGGCTTGAGTGTGTAACTTATGAGAAAAAGAAATTAAACAAGAGTACCAGAGAGTCTGGCAACCTGTCTACAAGCTGGCTGAGGATGAGAGAAAGAATATTTTTACCGGCCTCATAACAGATCCCATCATAATACTGATGGGAAAGAGTAACAAGATTTGCCATGGTCAGTGGTAACTCTACTGCTTGGGAGTGTTTCACCTGGAGACTTCGCCTGCTGCAATACTGGGCAAAAAACTGTGCAGAACTCTGATTCCTACAGGTTATTTCCCAAAGACTTCGAATGGGGAACATTCCGCCCCACCCCAAGAGTTACTGATGCTCTGGTGCCTGACAACTCTCTTCTCTTATGTTATGTGTATTTGAGTAGCACACGACTCATCCAGGAGGGTATCCTGGAGCTGAGATTCTGGGAGATAGAGGGAGGTACCAGGCAAGTAAGCACTTGAATTATTAAGGGGGTCTTAAAAAGTAAAGTGTTCCTCAACTCTCTATGTTAAGAAACATGTCTGAATATGAATCATAAATCTCAAACTTTCACAATATGCCCCAATCAGTGTGTGATGACTCATACTGTGGCCTTCAGTGTGCAATAAGTAACAAGAGCTCTCAAACTGAACTACGACTTCAATCTTCACTTTTTCCTCATACATTCAGGGACAGAAATGTGGTATTTATGCTCTTGATAAAATTATAGGAAGAGACCACTGACCTGGGGCTTCCACCACTCTGAAACCTGTTAAGATAAAGCCCCTGAATATACAGGTAGTGGTCACAGTGAGTGAATGTCCTCCGGCATCTAACACCAACATCCAGTTACGAGCAGCCATAGTTCTCCCCCCTCTCCCCAATAAAAAACCCAGAGGCAGAGGTCCGGTAGAACAAAAGCAGGGGGTTTCAGCATTCAGACAGTGGATACAGAAGAACTGTTTTTGTATCCTGTCTGCGCCCTTTGAAGTGCTCCCCAAGTGCTATATGTGAAACTGCAGCAGACCTGTCAAGTAGGCTTTGACATTCACAGAGGCGTTGGCACAGTAATGTCAAAATGAGGCCCTTTGTGATTGGAGCCTGCCTGGCTGGTGAGGACAAAGGAAGGGCTCTGCCCAGGTGTCAGCTAACATTTGCCAGTGACAGGGTAGGCCTCTTAGCAGTGCACCCCATGTATTATATGATAAACCCCAGCAGACCCTATCAAGCGGAAATTGACATTCAAGCAGGATTTGACACTTTAAAGTCAAAAAAGGATGTCCACAGCTCATCCTGCATAGTCTGTCAAGTTTACATGGGCCATATCTTTGCTCATTCAGGTCAGCCTATTGTTTGCTTCTGTTCTGTATTTCATACCCATTCATCCCTATTCAAATGCTAATTACTGGTTGGGAGAAGTGGGAGAGGAAAATGCAGATTAACCTCTAGGAACTTCTGGCAGGGAAAAGGTAACTTTCTAAAAGTTACTTTTCCTTAATATTTAAACTATTAACTATTACTATTAAAAGCTGTTGTTTAATTATTTTTCTGGAAAACCCCATTCCTGAGATACAGTATTAGTATTTAATAATGCATCCCAGTGGAACTGTCAACAATGCTACATTGAAAATAGCTTTTGGAAACTTTTAACTGTAGGGACACGTGTAATAATACATGTTTACATGTCCTACTTTTAAATACCATATTCCCTGCCTTACGGCTAATAAGGTCTGCTTAGCAGTGATTTATAAATATTTAAAATGAAGGTTTTGACCTATCAAAAAGGGTTATTTTGACCGATTGAATTTTCATATTAAAACTGCAACAGCCAGGTTACAAATGGTAGGCCTCGAGTGATGTTTGCGCTTTCACTGTAATGAATGGCACAATGGATGCTGCAGACCACTAATGACATTTAATTTCCAGGCCCTGGGTACACTTTGTACCACATACAAGGGACTTACAGGTAAGTTAAATATGCAAATTAGGAGGATCCCTATTTCACCATGTTGAAAGGAGAAGCACAAGCACTTTATCACTGGTTAGCAGGGGTAAAGTGCACGGAGTTCCACAGCCATCAAAAAGCGAAAACTCTGGGTTGATCATGCTGGAAAGGTGAATTTCCTACAGCGTTCATCACTCTTTCCACAGACATTTGCCACCAGATCCTACCTGGTGGCAGCTGCCAATGCAACCCACGGTGTGTATGGCAGTACACACGCAGTATGAGCGCAAAAACCTTATGTATGCATTATTTCCCAATGTTACCACGTGTTGTAAATCAGTTGCAAAAACAACAGAAGGCTTGCGCATGTTATTTGTGCTCAATATTAGAAATCGGGTTTAAATTACCCTCTTATTATGCCTTTTTAACTAATTTAAAACAAGGATCAGCTAAAAGCCTTCCTTGTTGCAGTCCTCGGTGCTGGTGCTTTGGGCAGGCGAGATAAGGGAAGGAACAGACCGGGGGGAAGACATAGAAGGGTCTTTGACAGGAGTGGCTTTTATTGCGGTGTTAGTAATACAAGAATGTGGTAATACCGCGGGCACAGGATGTAGCACTATCAACACGAATTGAACGGGAATAACGTGGCATTCACTATTTCCTCGCAGATTCCCAGGTCAAAACTTTCGGAATGGGGAATTAAAGCAGCCCCTTTTACCAGGCGCATTAAATGTACTGTGCCGCCGATAACGAGGGCCAAAGCTGACAAATGGAAAAGGATGTGGAGTAACGGCCAGATCTGCCGACATTGGAACTGGGGAACCAAGGGGCATATTAGCAAGGGCACTATCGCCGCTTTAGCGGCACTTTTTGCCGCTAAAGCGGCGATATTTATATCGCCCTATCAGCAATCTGTCTCTAACATCAGTTAGCGACAGTTTGCGGGCATTAGCGGCCGTTTATTTACCGCTTTGCATGTCAGCGATATTTATCGCTAATGACATGCAAAGTGGGCGTTCCCGACGAACAAACCTGGGAAACACTCGCTAACAGGCCTATCGCCTATTAGCAAGGTGGCCATGGCCCCAGTTAGCGACGTGAAAAGTCGCGCTAACCGGGGTCATCGCCATTTATTTAACACCTGCAATTAGCAGGTGTTAGCCATACCTAACATGGGGGGTGGATTATGCTGATACGACCACAGGGTCGTATCAGCAAGGTGTTCTCCCTTCTCCATGCAACATCGCTGGTTTTTCAGCGATGTTGGCCCATTTCCCTCGCTATCGCTGGAATATTCATCGCCATAGCGCTAATCGTTGCTAATACAGCGTTAGCGTGGCGATATATTCCAGCGATAGCCGGCGATAAAAAAAATCACGCTAAGCAGGGTTAGCGATGATTATCGCCTCTTCTTGCTAATATGCCCCCTAGTTTTAGTCTCAGCGTCGGCGCAACATCCTGAGATACTGGGCAAATCGCTTAATCTCCCCTTGCCTACCAAAAATGAATGTGTGCTTGTGTAATGTAACTGGTGCTCATGTAAAGCGCTCTGAACGCTTCGGGTTGAGTTCGCGCTTCATAAAATGGCAAAAAAAAAACATACTAACCTTATTTTTAGAACGACGAGAGAACAAGGCTATATATATCGTTTAAATATCGCTACGGTTAATATATATCATGACCACTAGATGTCAGTATAGCGTTATCACTCTATTTTCTTCTTCTTGAAAAACCATAAATGAGTGAAGAGTTGCGGCGTCCGAGCTGAAAAGGGAAATACAATGTAAATGTTATGCTTTCAGATCCAGGCTTCATTAGACCGGAAATATCAGGATTAGGAAAAAGTAGTAGCACAACCCCAGCCTGGGAAATTAAACACCTAACATGTTTTAAATGTTTATTTTCGGCGCTGTTCGTTTCGTGTCTGGGGAGCACAGTGAGCTGGTTCTTCCCTTTACAGAAACATGGTAGGTTTTCTCGGCCCTAGTCTGTTAAATTTGACGAAGAACCGACCTAGCTGAAGGAGTCACTGGGTTACCGTGATCTATTTTTATGGCGATATGTGCTATTTATTGCATACCTTTCGAGGGAGATGCAAGTAATGATCAGAGAGAGTGCAAATCTACCTGGTTTGCAATGTTCAAGACATTTATATATTTATTTGAACTTATATAGCCCCTTTATTCCAAGCACTGTTACAAACTAGCTGTCAATACAAAATAAAAAGATACAATTGTGGTTAATGTGGTAAGACTCCGAAGTCCGAAAAAAAATAAAACAAGGAAGTGAAGAATATATTGTAATGAATGTAATGTTCTTGATTGTAAATGTCTGCTCTCATCTTAGCTACCTCAAAACACACTGTGGAATCCCCACAGAAAGTGCACAACATTAATCAAAGTGTGACATAAGAGAAGGAAGAAGAAATCTAGCAACTGGGAACAGGAGAAAAGATAGCATGTTCCTATTTTATAAAGCTGGATCTGACATTTCTGAGAAACCTGGGAGATTTGTTTTCGGGAAGTAAACCAGAATTCAAGGTAATTTCAGGATAATGAGCAGAGTCAGCGGGGACAAGAGAATGAGGAAAGGGCATTGAGGAAGGAGCAGAGAAAGAGTCTGATGTAGGAAAGAAAAGTATTTCCATTATAAATGTTCTCAAAGAAAGGGATAAGCCATCCAGGTTTCTATGGCAGAAAGATAAGCAGATAGATATGAATAGATAGGGTGAAATATGGGTTGTCATTTGTGACATGACCTCTCACAGCTTAAAAATATGCCTACCACACACCTTCCTCCTTACAGAACCATTTTCATAACCTCTCCTTTTCTTTCCTATCTTTCCTTCTTCATAACTCCAAAATGCTCCTTTGCCCTTAAGGCCTAGATCACCCCCTGCCTTTCCTACTCTCTCTCACACTTCCAATGTATTGTCTATTGGCATGGTATTGCATAACAATGTTATCAAACTTACTATATGTAATACATACATTTAAAGTGCTAATATCAATGGCCACTGATTAGAATTAGAATATTAGCAATTTTATGCAAAAAAAAATTTTCATGAAAAAAAATATTAACAATTAATGGGCAGTGGTGAGGGCCAGTTGATTTATGTGATTGTTTGGCTGCAGTGTAAACTGCAGAATTATAGATTTACTGTATTTACTGTACAATGCACCACATAAAATATTTATTTTTCATACTGCAACAAAAAATGTTTGTAGCTCAATATAATACTGCCAGAGAATGTGCCGCATAATTTCCTTATTATTGTTGCATGATTTAGAAAAATGTGCTGCATAATTCTAGTAGCCCTAAGAATGGTAAAGTTCTGTAGAAAAAAACATATCTGATAAGTAACTGGAAATTGTTTACATATTTCAAGTTTGCCTGTCAAATATGGGTTTTTCATAACACCTTTTTGGAATAAAACAATTAAGACACCAAAACATTAAATGTATGTGGATGTTCATAAGTTGTTCTTGTCACCAAAGAATCAAACATCTGCCAGCACTCAGAGTTATTTCTATTTAGAACTCAATCTTTAATCCATTGAAAACACAAGACTGAACAAACTGCAGAAGAATGTGCTTTAGGCCTAACTTGGACCATCCTTGGAATCAGTTCATTCCTGTTGTTTCCATGGTTACAAATATAATTAGTATTGTGGCGACTATAATGAAAAGATTCAAATGTCAAAGTCTTTTCAACTGTTAGTGCTTCAGAATACAGACTTCTAATGGTCCTAAGTATAGATGAGTTACTTCACAGCAGCACTATGGAAAAACAGTTTTCTTCAATTTAGGGGCCGATTCCGATTCGGGCCGGAAATCTCTCCGACCGAGCCGGACCCGGAGAGATTTCCGACCGAATCGGACCCGTGCAGCCCGACCGAACGAGTACGATGCGTCCGTATGCTGTCGGACTCGATTCGGTCGGACTCCCATTGAAGTCAATGGGAGCCTGTTGTACGACGCGTACACGGGCTCCCATTGACTCAATGGGTGCGATGCGGACAAGGGCGCCCCCACAGCGTGTACGCGGCGAAGCGATTCGCCCCGTACACGCACAGGTAGGGGGACCCATGGGTCCCCCCTGTGTGCGACTCGCGCGGCTACGCGTTCAGGGGTCCGACACGGACCCCCGAAGTACGGCTCCGACAGCTCTTCTGAGCCGGAGTGTGCGGCTCGGTCGGACTGCTCGCGGCGCGCATCGTACTCACCCGGCCGGGAAACGTCTCCATTGCGCGGTGCGAGTCGAGTCCGAGCGAGTCGGTCGGTGCGGTTCGAGCCGGGAACGAGTCGGTCGGAGCGGTCGGGATGCCCGGACGAGTCGGTCGGCGATTTCGCATCGTACTCGCTCGTCCGGACGCGCGTACGGATCGGTCGGGAAACAGGGCTCCGAATCGGATCCGGTAAAGCCGAATCCGATTCGGAGCCCTACCGGCCGAGATCGGAATCGACCCCTTAGTGTGTGTTTTACAAGTGAATAAAGACTTCATGTTGTGAAAAATATCTACTAAGCAATATTAACCATAATTGCACATAATGTTCTTGATTGCATATATCCAGTTTGATCTCGATTAATGCAACATACACCGCAACTCACATTTCCATCCGTGTTTTGCTCGTGAATCTGTTTTTTTTTCCTGTGCCAGTGGCAGAGTGGCGTATTGAGCATGGCGTGTGCTTCATAATGCTCTAAATAGCTGTTGCTTGATGGGAAGAGTTACTTCCTATAGCCCTTTAATATGAACATGAAGTAAACTTGAAAGTCTGGATATGTTTTGGAGCCTATTTTAGATGCGCTGATTAGGCTCACCTCCTATTAAAAAGAAGGTTTTATATGTAGGCTTGTTTTCTGCAGAGGGCAGCATTGTATGTTTCACACAATCCATTTCCCTAGGGTAAGTAGGAAAGGCTTTCTGTGTACATAACATCAAAAACACATTAGAGAATGACAAAATTCAGGACGGTCGTTATATGTCATATGTTGTGTTTTCTGCAAGTTTATTGTTGCAGTTTAACAGACAATAAATGTGCTTGTGACAATGTTTCCACCCAAACCTTATTGCATTTTATGACACTTTGCACACTGTTTAAATCTTTTAGGTCTCACTATTTACTCGGCCTTTTTAAATCCCACAATTTTAAACAACGTAGAGTCGCCCTTAGGTTTTTACAATTGCTGCCAAGTAGTGATGTTTGTTTTAGAGTCAGCAGCTTTCTTAAGACAGCTCTGTTTTACCGGAAAAGTCTTGATTTTAAATCTATGTTCTTTAATATTGTCATTTCTGATTGTCATATATGTTTTTATATGTTTTATGTGCATCTTTTATGATTGTCTTTGACATTCGAGTAAAGAGAGTTTCGAGGTTTTTTTTTTTTACATTAGAGAATGTACATAGGGTCAGACTGGGACAGAAAATAGGCCCAGGCTCAAAAACAAAATTGGACCCATTAGCGAATTAGATAACTTAAAAAGTGGCCCTCATTTGCAAATCGTGGGAGTTTAGAACTGGTAAAGACACACGATATAGGTGTTTTTGCAAGGTATGGAAAACTGCATCCATTTGTGCTTGCTGCAAGCAGTGTTTGTGTTAATATCATGGAAATCAACACAAAAAACAACCCACCAGGCCATAAAACGTGCTCCCAAACAGCTCCGAAGCTGACCCAGACACTGACCTGTCACACCAGCCCTTCGGGCTCTTCCAGATTGCCCTTTAGGCCAGTCCGGTCCTGAATGTACAAATAAGTGACACATGTTGGCATCATGATAAAGCCAGAGTCATAGAAATAAACAATATATATTAACATGGAACAATCCAGTCTCATCTGATGCACTGTTGCCAGAAAGCCAGACTTCGTAGAAAGAAAGAAAATCTCATACATGGCACAATTATCGGTGGTCAAAAATGCAGCTGCTGAGACTGGTGCCTATCGGGCTCTCCATTTTTGCCCTCACCCTCAGGGAGAAAAAAAAATCTTAACTCTGCAGCAGTGCAACCCATCACTGCCTTTAAAGTAACTTCAAAGCGACTCATTATAGTTCTTTCACAGTTTCATCATTTCAGAACGGAAGCCTTTTTATTGTTATATACAACAAATTCATAGTTGTTGCTTATTTATCTTATTCAACTAATAACCATTGACAAAGCCAATAGTCCTTGCTTCTTGTAGGTGTAATGTTACTTGTTGTAGTATATATTGGGATGCAACGACAGAAGCAGCAAAATTCCAGTCGGGCGGCGCTCTATGCTAAGCATACATTTTTAGCTTAAGTGTTTTCAAGCCACGCCCTTAATTTCATTGGTCACTCCCCTTTGAAAGACCCCCCCAGTTTTTTCATCCCAATTAAAGCCCTGCTATGCCCTGCACACAGGAAAGCAAGAGGAGGTGCAACCTGAGATTAGCAACATGTGGAAAAAGATATTATTACACAACAGTATCTAAAAAAAAACATAAAGTGGAGGACAAAATACGTTCTAGCCTATCATATGTTGAAAACAATACCCTTGTCTAGACATCTAAATGAACTCTGAATTTTGAAGTTATATTTGGCTTTGTTTCAGTCTCGGGTCAGAAAGTTTTAACATTGTACTTCGGAACACCTACTGCTCCTGATTTCTGTACTCTGAATTATCGAGAAATGCACACAGCGGGGCATAGATAGACCGGTGCAATATTTTCTTTTCATACCAAATTACATGCAGAATGTTTCCTAGCATTATCTTTGTGTCAGTCACAGACAGACGTCCAGCAATCCCATCTAAAACTGTAAATGACCAGCAGAGGGTGCTGTGAAACCTTAAATGAATTACAGTTCACATCAAACTTAACCAGAATCATGGCAAGTCAGAGTAATCAGAAAGGTGACTTACATTTTTGAGTAATTTAAATTTTTGAGTAAGTTTACTACTTTTTGGCTATTCACAAAATCCAGGTGTAAATTTACTAGAAAAGGGTAATTTACATGTCTCCTCTGGATTGAAAGTCCTTGGAGCTGTTCTCAAACGTCAGGGGCCATTCACAAAGGCTACTTACACTTTTGAGTAATTTACATGTGCAATTTGCTCTTATATTTTTGTCTACTTTACACTCTGGTTTTGCGAATAGTCAAAAGTAGTAAACATACTCAAAAGTGAAAATTGCTGAAAAGTGTAAGTTACCTTGTGATGTGACTCCAAAACATTTGGCACTTCAGGAAAAACCCATTGCAAAAACAGGTTTGTGGGTGGAAATATTGAAACTCTCCAATTCCTATGTAAATGAGTGTGATAATCAGAAGTTGATGGATGCTGTTTCTGAGTTAATGGCAACCTAGCACATACATTTGGAAAGCACTCAAATTTTCGCCCACTGCAGGGCCCAGGCACGGGGACATCACACTAATGAACTTACTTTAAACAACTGTCCAGACTCCAATTGCATTACATATACGTTCAGCAATGTGTCTGCAAAGATTTAGTAGTTTTCGGTCAACCAGAAAATTACATTTTGCCTGAAAGATTTGCAAAGTTCACACACTACACTTCGCCCAGGTTACAAAGTTTGTGAACTACAAATCTTAGCAAACAGGTTAAAACTCTTGTAAAAAGTTTTTTGCTTAACAGTATTTTGCAAGATAATTCTTCTACTGATAGTGAGTTTTTGTAGAGTATTTTTATCTAAAACCTTCTTTAAGGAAAAATCATCCTGAAATGTAATTTTTGTAAACTTTCGAAGGCTTGCAAAGTTCTCATGAAAAGGTCAGGTTGGAGAGGAAAATATTTCCAATTTCATGCACCTGAATTCGTATGAAGTTTTCACTGCTCTTGTAAAAAATGTTTGCATATCATCACTCGTGGTGTAAATTTTGCTGCTTGGTAGCAAGTCCAGTATGATCAGTGAAATATGCATACAGAATCAACATTAAGGGGCCTATTACGATATCGGTCGTAAAGCCTCCGAACTTATTTCGGAGGCTTTACGACCGACATTGTTGGTTTCAATTCCGACCGGCTGATTACGATACAGCCGGTCGGAATTGAAACAGGCCGGTCATTCCGGCTGACTTCCAACAGGCTCAAGGAGCCCGTCGGCCAGTCAGAACCGGCCCGTAATCCATCTGGATGGTGGTTTACGCCGTCCGGATTACGATGCACGGTTTCCATGCTGGCCTTTCCGACATGAAAACGCTGTCGGAAAGCATGTTTAGGGGCCCCTAGCAGGGCCCCCTTTCCCTTGCGACCTCCGGTTGGGAAGGCAACCTATGGTGCCCCCCTTAATCCCTGCACCTTGTGGCAGGCACCTTGAGGTGCCTGCCACAGGGTCCAAGGATTAACACAATCTCCCATTTCTCTATGGGAGCTTGTGTTACGGTCGGTTTACAGACGTAACATAAACTCCCATAGAGAAATGGGAGAATGCGACCGCACCATGTGTAGTCGCAGAGTAAGTAGGCGTCCGGGACCGCTGACCGCAGGTTGGTCGGTCCTGTTTCTGCCACGGTGTCGGTCGGAGGAAACTCCAACCGACATCGTAATAGGCCCCTACGTGGGTTATTCCAGATTTTTTATAGATGTGTGGGGGTATTAGACTTAAAATCTGCTGTCACCTTAACAAATATTTTATTTTAAGATTTCTGCTTTGTCTGCAATATCATATTTAAGGTTTGAATGGAATTTCACTAACTGAGTTCTTTCTGATATCTATCCTTGTGACATTCTTTTATCCTTCTTCGTCAATACAGTTTGAAATATCTGAATGAATATGGCAATTAATTTAGTGTTGCCATCAGCCCTTAATTCATTTCTCTTTCCCTCCCATCCAACGTCCCACTTTGGCTTGTAACTGTCAGTCCTGCTTTAATATAACACTTTTAGCACCAAGAAACGCTCCTGAGTCATGCACTCTCCAATTATCCTTAACATAACAGATTACAGCTTGCATTAAATAATTGAGCCCTACCTCCTCCATATGATCTGAGGAGCTCATAATTCTTTTGAGGCTAACCTTCTTCTCCTAAGTTACTGAAGTAGTCAGTTTTGCTTCTCAAGACAGTCCAATCTTAAGTGGCTCTAAATATGTGCCTACCCATATTGGGAGTTCGAATTCTTTTGCAGCTTTTTGTAAGCAGCTTAAAACCTGACTCTTTTCTCAATCATAATGGTGTGTATGGTTCTTTTTTTCTTTTTCATCTCAGCAGCTCTTTCCAATGCTAGCGCTTAAACGCCTTGTGGCTTACCGCGCTTTATAAATTCAAATTCAATTTGGTTCAAAGAAGCTTCTATTCTTTTCTCCCTTCATTAAACCATCCCTGAATACAAATGGCATGTCCAATTACAGAACCTAATAAAACATGCATACTATGTTCCCAATTCCAAAAATTGGTCTCTTATATCCTCCTTTGCCATATATACTGGGGTGCACAGACAGAATATCGAGTTTTAAATGTCGACATACACAAATATCGAGTTGGAAATATCGTGATACAGAAATATCGACAGCAAGAATATCGTGGTCAAGAATATCAACTTGCAGGTAAGAAATATCGTTTTTGAAAATATCGAAGTTATTAATATCGTTTTCAAAAATATAGTTGTTTAAAATATCGATGTTTTAATTAGTGTTATGTATTTTAGTATGTATTATAAAAGTATGTGATCTATTTTTTTGTACAAGAATTGATTTTGTTTTTTAATATATGTGTTTATTTTTTAGTAGTTATTAATTTTATTTTAATTAAATCTTGCATTTTTTAGTTCTGTAGCGGGACTGTGGGTTTATAGAGGAGTAGGGTGGGAAGTAATTTAATTATAATAATTTTTTTTTTTTTTTTTTATGTATTAGTATTTATTTAATTTTGATTTCATAGTGTTAATTGTGGGAAATAATTTATTATTAATTAATTATTAATTGGTTGTTAATTATTATTAATTAAATAATTGGTAATTATGTTAATTGTGTCTTTTTTTTTAGGAGCGGGTTGCGGGTTTATAAGGGAATATGGTGGTAATTTAATTATAATAAATGTATTCATATTTTTTATTTATTAATAATTATTTAATTTGTATTTTATAGTGTTAATTGTGGGAATTAATTTATTATTTATTAATTGGTTGTTAATTATTATTAATTAATTAATTGGCAATTATGTTAATTGTCATTTTTTAGGAGTGGGTTGTGGGTTTATAGGGAATAGGGTGGGAAGTAATTGAATTATTATAAATGTATTAATATTTTTTATTTATTAATATCTATTTAATTTATATTTTATAGTGTTAATTGTGGGAATTAATGTATTATTAATTATTTATTAATTGGTTGTTTATTATTAATAATTAATTAATTGGTAATTAATGATCTTAATTGTGTCATTTTTTTCAGGAGCAGGTGGTGGGGTGTATAGGGTAATAGGGTGGGATTCATTAATAATTGTTTGTTAATTAATGCTAATTAATTAAAATTTAAATATGGCAATTATGGAATTAATTTTAGATGTAAGTTGTGGGGTTTATAGTGGTAAAGGGTGGGAAGTAAATTCTTTTAAATTAATTAATAAGTTGTTGTTAATTGATATTAATTTATTAATGTAAAATTAGTTATGGAAATTGTGTAATGATTTTTAGGTGTGGGTTGTGGTGTTTATTGGGGTAGAGGGTGGAAAGTAATTTATATTTAATTAATTAATAATTAGTTGATTATCAATAATAATTCATCAATTGTTAAATATTTATGATAATTGTTTATTTTTATTTTGTGTGTGGGTTCTGGTTTTATAGGGGTAACGTTTGGGGAGTAAATTAATTTTTATCTGTTTTAATTTGTTTTTTAATTAATAATATTTCTTTAATTGATAAGAAATTATGTTAACTATGGAGGTACATTTTAAAAAATATGTAGATGTGTGTTGTGAATTGTGTGGTGTTATAGGGTAGGAAATAAAAAAGATTGCATTTATGTAATAATTAATGTTTTTGTTTATAAATAATTTCTATTAAAAAATAGTTTTTGTTTGTAAATTATTTTTCATTTTTTTAAATAATCTTTCTAGGTATTTGTTAGATCTTTTTAACATTATAATCTGTTTCTATCTTTTGTAATATTTAATATTTTTATATATGTTTAATTTTTTTGTTTTTTAAAATCATTTGTGTTGTTGATATTTTGTTTGTTTTTAATTTTGAACTGACTCCAGTGGAAATATAAATTTTTACTCCTCTGCTATCCAACACTTTCCCTATTGTTGCACTTACTGGAGTGGGAATAATAATTTTTACCCCTCCGCTATCCAACACTTTCCCTATTGTTGCACTTACTGGAGTGGGAATAGTAATTTTTACCCCTGTGCTATCCAAAACTCTCCCTACTGTTGCACTCACTGGAGTGGGAATAGTATTTTTTACCCCTCCGCTAAACAGCACTTTCCCTACTGTTACACTCACTGGAGTGGGAATAATATTTGTTACCCTTCCGCTATCCAACACTTTCCCTATTGTTGCACTCACTGGAGTGGGAATAGTAATTTTTACCCCTCCGCTATCCAACACTTTCCCTACTGTTGCACTCACTGGAGTGGGAATAGTCATTTTTACCCCTCTGCTATCCAACACTTTCCCTACTGTTGCACTCACTGGAGTGGGAATAGTAATTTTTACCCCTCCGCTATCCAACACGTTCCCTACTGTTGCACTCACTGAAGTGGGAATAGTAATTTTTACCCCTCCGCTATCCAACACTTTCCCTACTGTTGCACTCACTGGAGTGGGAATAGTTTTTTTTACCCCTCTGCTATCCAACACTTTCCCTATTGTTGCACTCACTGGAGTGGGATTAGCCATTTTTACTAGTCCGCTATCCAACATTTTCCCTACTGTTGCACTAACTGGAGTGGCGATAGTAATTTTTACTCCTTCGCTATCCAACACTTTCCCTACAGTTTATTAAATATTTTAATGTTTTGATTTATAATATAATGGTTTTTTTATTAGATTTTATGTTATAAGTGTATGTAAATATAATATATATTTATTTGTAAATTTTTATATATTTATAAAATTGTAAAATAAATTAAAATTAATAGTTTAATTGTTTTAAAGTAAATATATATATATATTACATTTTATATATGTATGTTTAAATATTTTTTAATTACATTTATTTCTTATATTTGTTAAAATGTATATTAAATCTAAATATTTTTTTAAAGTTAATTTTGTTATTTAATATATTTAACGTCAATTTTTAAATAAATAAAAAATTTGATATTTTGTACATCTGTATTTTTTACATCGATATTTGTTTTCTCAATATTTTTATACTTATAAATATAGGATGTCGATATTTTTTACACCGATATTTAAAACTCAATATTTGTGTATGGGGGTATTTTGGGCGTCGATATTCTATCAGTGAACCATATACTGGAACAACATCTAACACGTAGCAAGTCATTTAGTTCCTGGTGTGTGGTCGTGCGGCTTGAGAGCGAAGGAGGTCTTATCTCCACCTGCTCCATGGCACACTGCCTGCCATATTTTAGGTTCTCACCAATTTGGCAGTGCCTTTATGACGAGAGTGCTTTTGCTGGCAAAAATGTAATTCACAGCGGGAAAATTTGCAATGGAGGTACGCTTAGCATATCTTTTTGTTTCACAGAAACAAACCTCCAGAGTGGGGATTTGGCTCTGTGAAACAAAGAAGAAGTCTCTGAGTCACAGCAAGTTTGTTTTTTTCCCGCTTGGTTTCATTTTCCTGTCTTGAGCCAACATAACTCTCTTGGGAGACCTCAGCAGGAAAACTGAGAGCTGGAGGACCCGACCTTTGTAGGCCGGCCTTCCGATGTTCATTATGCAGAGGCCCTGCTTTTGAAGAGCCCCCAACTGAGGGTTTCCAACAGTGGAGCTAGCTGAGAGTCCATCATTGGAAACCTGGGGCTTCATTTACAAGCCCTTTGCGCCGCCACTGCGTTACTTCTTTTTAATGCGGCGGTGGCGCAAACAGTGCGTTACACTATGCCATATCTACACACTGACTCATTGGGTCCAATGCGTCAGTTTGTAGAGCCCTGCCATCCCTTTATACCTGCGCCAGGTATAATATATGCAGGGTAGGCATTCCCACACAAAAATGTCACGTAGAACTGGCGCAGTGAAGTTTACATTTCACTGTGTCACTCTATGACTTCACTGCATCAAAATCTTCATTGACACAGGGCTTTTACAATGGGACTTCCCTATGTGTTCAGACACATTGCTGGAGTTGTATCAGTTTTATGACCAACTCCAGCAATGCATCCCTTTTTGCGCCAACAGATGTGTCAGAATTTCTGACGCATCTGTTAATCCTTGCGCCATGGAGTCCTGTATTGTAAATACAGCGCATCCATGGTGTTGCACAGGTGCAAGGAAACTGACGCATCAATGCCTTACTTTCCTCCTAGTTTCTGAAGATTATGCACATACAGGTGGTATCCCAAGTTGTATGTACCCAGGATTCTTAATATTTCTGCAATACAGATGTTAAAGGGGATCGTTTACAATGATGCCCATTGCTGCATTCTGCATTCTTTAGGTGATAGTAGTAACTTGCCAGATAGACAGTGGTAGTTTTTCCACGTGTTTGAAGCTTATCAGTATCTATGCAGAAAGCCGCAGTTTTTCCACAGGAGGTGGGTTGAAGATGGTGATCCAGCGCTAACAATAAAAATTATTCTCCTATATGCTTCGGTCATCCAGGTGCAACTATTCCTCCAACACACAAACTATATCCATATGACGGTGGGGCCCATAACACCGCACATACATTCACTTACTCATTTATTCCCTGGATTTCCTCCGTCCTTAACCTAGGAGAAAACGATTCGCTGGAAGGAGACGGGATACCTCTTTTAACATGACATAATGTTTCTCATTTGCTTTACGGTATTCCGCTCATTGGTCGATGGACCAACTAGTAGGAATCAGTTGATGGTGATTAAGACCAGCTCAATCACAATAAACTCTTTATCAATTTACCTTAATCATTGAGCTAAAGAATCACTGAGTCATTTGTTTAAAGAATAATAAAGTTTATATAAAGTTTCGAAGCAAGAAATGAGGTTAAGTTTATTATTCAGATTATTACATTTATCATCAATATAAGAATAAATTGAAATTGCAATGCATATCTATTAGACAGAAAAATAAGGTTATCATAGTAAGAACTCTAAAAGATCAATCTATCTGTCTTGGAAAAAATCTAATAGTTCTAAATGAAAAATCTATCAGGAATAAAAAGGTTCTCCTAAAGCAGCATCTTATACTCAACTGGAAAATAAAAATAGCAGCAGCAGCCTCAGCTCGTCAGCATCAGCAACCGCAACTTCACCCATCTACAGCATCTAACTTCTTCAGCATCTCACTCTCCAGCATCTGCTCTCCAGCAACTAACCTCCAGCAACTAACCCCTCCCACCAAGAGTAGGTCTTCTTATACCCTAATTCTAGCTTACTGAATAAAAATGTTGCATCTTCATGGCGTGATTCTTTCTCATTGGTTCACTCAGGCCCATATACATTTTAATCAAACTTCCTTGTCTTAACCAGTTCCTTGTGGAATGTCCATGCTTGCATCGTTTCCCACAGTTCATGACATTGCTCATCCGTTTCGATCAGTCCAATTTGTATCTTTTTCTGCTACTTTTTAGATTCAACAGTTCCGTCCATTTATTCAGTTTGACTTCTCACGCTTCTTGCTGATCATCTTGGCACACATCTGCTCAGAAAGGTCACAATAGCCTGGACCATACTTCCGTCTTAGCCTCTCAGCACGATCACGTGATCATCCTTTTTCACAGCCTCTCCCCTCTACCACACGGTTTCTTGGACATGCGTACTCTAGCAAATGGCGGCCATTTTATATCGCTGCTCAACAGGCCAAAGCGCACTATTTTCAAAGATAAACAAAATATTGTTAAAATAAAGAATATAAACCCTTTCGTTTCCCTCCCGTCTTTCTACGTACCCCAATTAGGTATTCCCTAGCAAAAAGCAACATATAAAGCCGTCCCTTACTTACCATCGCTTTATTTTGCAACCACACGTTTTATTTAAAAAGCACAGATCATGCGTTTATTATTTTATTAGTACGCAAATATTATGTTATGTTAGACACGTAAACAATTATAAGTTGATTATTTTGCACACAAAATAGCGTGTTACCTTTAACCCTTCACATGTAACATACTTTGTTGGTTATTTACTTAAATGAACATGTTTATTAATTATTTTACGAAACTTATTAGGAGGTTAACATTTTTTCATTTACCCTGCTCCATCAATGGCTACAAAGAAAATAAGTAGTTAAACTGATTAAGTCTTTCACTAGTACTTGCCTGATTACTTAGTCAAGTGGGTGTAAGGGCCTTTCCCTTACCTATTCAGTGTCTCGGCCAAGCTTGACCCCTGCGGAGACAAATCACTTCTGCGGGGTCCTACCCGTGCCTCGATTGCCTCTGGTCTCCGGAACGTCACAGTATCCTTGGTAGCCATCTTGCTTTCCCTGATATATGTTGGCTTGTTCGAGCTCACGTAGAAAATGATGGGGATACTTCTAATGCATGCTGGTGTGCCAGTAACACGAAATTCAGAAGAAATATTAGATCTACAGCATTTTTAAAGCCACAAATAAACCCCAGGATGTATTTTGCTTAATATTACTGTTATTGTTATAATACACGAAAAATATACTCATGTTGCTGAATATTTGACTGTTTAGCATTCTTTTTTTTCTCACGAGAGGATGATAACCTCTTTCCTGATTATCTCACATCCTGTTTAGCACTATAAAAGGGGAGTCTATTTGAGTCTACTTGCTCTGCTATTGTGCTTGTTTGATTGCTCCCTTACTGGACACATGGAATTTCTGCCTTTCTCCAGTTGCTACTGTGTTTTTCCCTTGTTCTTCACCTTGCAGTTTAGCCTGGACAGTTGGAAGGTTTTGTCTAGTCTCCAGTTTTTTTCTTCCAGCTGGAAATTATCTCTGGATCAATTCTAGAATCCCAGTTTCAATCTGGCATCTGGGTTTATTTACCGAGATAGTAGGACATTCCTGCGTACCAAGAAGAACCTACACCCGTCACCAAGACCTGCTCTTGACAATGAGCCCAATATTTCCTTGCATAATATGGGGTAAGAGCAAATTCTTCTCACACCACTACCTATATCTATGGGGCTGTTTGCGATGGCGGTCGGACGAGTGTCCGACCACCATCGTTTCGGGCAGGTGTCCAACTGACTGTGTCGACGGTTCCACCTGGCCAATTACAATGCGACCAGCGTGTAGGCGGTCGTAAAAATGCCTTTTACCATTGCGCCTTGTGCTGCGGCCCGGAAAAGGGCCGCAGCACAAGCTGCAATGGTAAAAGGCATTTTGAAAACATCCATGCACCATGTGCAAGGCACCATGTGGTGCCTGGCACAAATGGTGCATGGACATTTGGGGAGGCACCACATGTGCCCCCCTTGGCCCATTGCAGAGGCCCACGGGGTATGGGGGCCTGGCTGTCTTTTCATGGCGGTCAGATCGCCATGAAAAGGCAGTTGGAATGGGCCATCGTAATCCCTACACCGCCCCTATTGTAGGGTATACGATCCGACCGATAGTCCGATGGGCTCATCGGTCAGTGCCACCGACCTCATAATAATGCGGCAGTTCGACCACTCTGCAGGATTTTCGATCGGACCGCCATCGATGGCTTGTCTATGGCGGTTCCACTGCCATCCTAATCATCCCCTATGTGTCACTTTCTGAAGAGGTTATTGCAGTTGACTGGCAATAGATTAAAAAAAATTGTATTTAAATGCCTCAGAGTAACATGTATCAGAGATGGGCAAGAAATGTAGTACATGACTAGGGGGCCGATAACGATAGGGGCGGTCAGTGGCAGTCCGACAGCCCTTCGGTCCGACCACCATGTTAGGATACTGGCAGTCGGACCCAGAGCTATCGGATGCAAGCCCACTGCCTCCACCAGGATCATAGATCCCGACGGTGCGGCGGTCAGAAGAAACGCCCCTTAATGGCGGTGGTGCTGAGGCAGGCACCACCATTGGGATTTTGATATGCCTTTACGTCAGCCTTTTCATGGCAGGAAACCCTCCATGTAAATGTTGTCGCAAAGGGAGCGGAGGGCCCCCCGCTGTCGTAGGCCAATGGTAAGTGTGCCTGGGGGCACATGTAGTGCTACCACTTACCTCTGTGCACCATGTGCCATGCACGACCTGGTGCACTGCAAACGGTGCATGGACGTGCAGGAGGTGCTGCACGGTGGTGGCATGTGCTGCGGCCCTTTCCCTTGACCGCAACATGCCCCCGTCGTGGTACAGAGCACTTTCCCACTGCCAGCACGACGGTCAAATCTGTGGTCGGATTGCTGCATGCTTGTCGGGTTAATTATGCAGACGGCACCCAATTGATTCTATCATTAAATAAAAATCAAGCTAACTTGTATTGCAATTTTCAGGCCTTTTAGACATATTTAGCTGCATGAATAAATACTCCCTTAAGTTGAATGGAAGCAAAACAGAGCTCCTCTACAGCCCCTCTAGTAAAATCCCAATATCCATACCCTCCAACCTTTGGCCTCTACCCACAGAAACCCCACTTGGTAACTCAACTGTGGTCCTGAACCTGGGAGTAATGCTAGATGAGGACCTTTCTATGGAAAAGCATGTGAATGGAGTTGCAGGGACCTGCTTCGCAATGATTCGCGGTCTCAGGAAACTGTACCCAATGTTAAACGTCCAAGCTAGATCTCTGATTTCCTGAGGCATCATACTTAGTAGGCTGGAGTACTGTAACGCCCTCCTTTTAGTAGCTTCTAGCTATTTATTAAAGAAACTGGAACACATTCATATAGTCACAGAGAAACTAAAATTAAACAGACCTCGGAACTCATCTGCCTCCGGTGCTTTCAAAGATCTCCATTGGCTGCCTATCAAACAGAGGATTACTTTTAAATCACTCTGCATTGTCTTTAAGGCATTACATAATAAAGAGCCAAAACCTTTACAAGCCAGACTAAGAAAATATACTCCTGGCAGGTCCTTTCGATCGGCTAAGCTCAACTATGTCCAAGAACAGAGATTCAATAAAGTCCGACAGGGAGGACGTGGCTTTGCGGTGAAAGCGGCTCAGTTATGGAATAAACTGCCAGTCTCAGTAAGATCTCAAACTAACTTGTTTAAGTTTAGGAAATTCCTTAAAACTAGACTCTTCCCCCACTAAATATTGGGTTAAATTTCTATTTTTTCCGACTAGAGCATCCCCCATTCTCTATGCCTCTACTGATGGGTCTAGCTAGTGCCAGGATACCATTTTGGTCACAGTGCGCTCTATAAATAACCAAATACAAATGCAAATAAAAATTATGTTCAAATGGCATGAAATATAAGCCTGAGTCTTCAGAGACTCATTGAAGTGCTTTCACTATTTCTAGGAGTGAGATGTCAATGACTGCAATTTCCCTCACTGGGACTGCTATCCAATATCTGTGCAATGACAGGTGGGTTTACATTTGTATGATGTGAGCTGTTTTTATATGTGAATGATCACTATTGATCGAATAAATCTACATTCTTTCCACAGCATCCCGACTGAAAGTCTTTCAAACTGGCTCAAAGTTTTTGCAAGCCAGATTTATCTAAATGGATACAAACCAAACTTTATTATGCATGCATTTAATGCTTTTTCACAAAATGCCTGTCTCAGGAGTAAAGTCAGAGGTCATTCTGTAGGCAATACTTGGTGCAAATGTGCGAGTTAGAATTTATTTCAAGAAGGATCTGTTGTATCTTGGGTGGTAGTAGATCACTGATGCAATGAATTATAGCCCATATTTATGAAGCCTGTGCATTGTCCTTGCATCATGCACGGTGACGCAAGGCGAACACAAACATTTCAGTAATATTTACAAAGCTACACAAGGCCTGGTTTGCGTGGCCTTGGATGGCTTTGTAAAGAAATGTCATGCAAGGCAAACTGCTTGCGTTGCATTATGTTCCATTTCGACTTGGGAGACATTTCATGGGTGGAGCATGGTCATTCCCAGATTTACAAAGACGTGTAAACCTGGGAATGAATCAAAATGTTACACCTTCCCAAGTGAGGTGTAACTAGGAGAATTATTTCCTCTTTCCATGTGTGCTGCATCCTGCGGAAATACTCCATAACTTTGTATATATGGAGCATTTCTGCTCTCTCCCTTTCACGTAATGTTGCACAACAACTTTGTTTGCTGCCCTGTGTTGCATGAAAGTTTAGTAAATGTGCCCCTAGGGTTTTGGATTGTTCTTGCAGTGCTTTGGATTGCTTTACACATCAACATTTTAGCAGAGAAGACAACTAAACCACCTATTATTTTAGATTATACTTATTAGGTTTTCTGTCCTTCTCAATTTGATCGGTGTCTCCTATTATTATTTGTCTTCCCGTTGTGCCTGCTTTGAGTCATCGACGTCAACTACTCATTCCACTGGGGTAATTCAATAACATGTGAGCTTTAATTTGTGAGACTTTTTTCGCCTCTTAACTTTAGGATCAATTTCAGACTTATTTCCAGTTAGCTAATGCTTCCCACTTTATTTATAAGATAATTTTTCAGCTATATCCTTCTTAATCCACTATTTCGGTGATCCTTTAATAACCTAATTCTTCTGGTGCTTTTTATATGAAGGTAATTCCCTCTTTTAATTGGTGCAGTGCTTCTTCCTGGGCTCATCCAAGATGTCTGATGTGGTTCTCAATGTCATTCAGGTGTTTTTCTGTGTGCTCTTTTGCTATGTTACCCTTCCTACTGGCATGTTATGGGAGGACACTTCAATATTACTTGTCTTCTCAGACAGTATGCACAGTCTACGATGGTGTAGATTACAGACGACTTACTTTACTGCAATGCCCTTACAAAGACTCTGTGTCATACCATTAGACCTCTAGAAAACTTGAACTGAGGCCATCCTCTGACCCTATAGTCGAATTTAGAACAGTGGGCCTGACTCACAGAGATTTTGCTGTCTTCTAGTACTCTAAAATTCCAGGAGTTAGCGAGGGCTGCTTATTCCAGATATTCCTCAGTCAGGAGAACTACAAGTGTAAGTCATATTTACTCATACACCACTCTTTGCAAATCGGGCCCAATCTTTCTAGAAAATGAGTGGGCACTTTTCTTGTGGTGGCCTAGGCACCATTTCAAGATCTCCATCTGCTGGTGAATGTCAAAGGAGCTGAACAACACCTGTGCTGGACCTATTTTACATAAGAGGGATGGGGGGGGGGAACTTCATTGACATAGTTTTCATATATGCCGGAAGTTGCATGATTGTATACTTTGACCTGACCTTTTGAAAGTATCTGGACAAAACACTTGTTATTCATGACCAGAAAATGCCTGAATCTCAATTTAGCAAAACTGAAATAAAGACATATTGATGGTGGATGCAGGAAACTCCTAAATTTCATGAGGGAATGTGTCCCACGACCAGGCACCACACATCATATCAAATATACAGTTATTTAAATACGGACAGACTCAATAAGTGATTTCTAGGGCAGAATTATACAATTTAGATAGATTTATTACAAAATCCAAAAGGTGCAATGAAGAAATTGTAAGGTGCAGATGCATTAAGTCATTGCCATGAAGGCTGTCGGCAAAAAGGGCAATACAGAGTGGTAAGCAAAATCAAAAATTACTTCAAGTCCCAATGAGCAGCAAAATCAATAGGAAATCGGACGGCATCCATAGCTGCATTGGAAAGTCAACTGGCTCACCCCAAATTTCAGGGTTATAAAATAAATCTTCTAATAGGAATACATTAACAGTGCACAATAATCATGGTGTGAGAACAAAGAATACAATTTCAGCAAATCAGAGCACAGAATTATTGAACGCCAAATTGTGATAAGGCTGTAAGCACTAACCCACTACATTAATATCAATTCAGCTAGAGGGACTGAAATCATCCAGAGATGGCAGAACAAACTAGTTACAAAAACAACAGTGAACAATTGTAAATGAATGCAAAACAATGAGCTAGCCAAAGAGACCTTGACCAGTTGAAATATTACTGTGCCCATATTGGAAACGTTTTCTTCAAGAATAGTCAAGATAACGTCATTGGGAAATAAACAAACATGACTTTGCTTGACTGTGTGCAGTAGAAATAATTAACAGTGAACGTGCAGGGTGAGACATCAATTTTAAAGTAGGCACTTTAACAGGCCACAGCTAAATAATTTAAAGACAATAGAACTATATAGGTGTATACTTCAAGCGTAGGTCCATATAAGTGTAATTTAAGCATAGGTCAATATTTTACTCATTGTTAGTAATGCACAATTATTAAAATACACAAAAGTTCCCATATGATCTTCTCCTGATACAGAACCTTCTACATGATGGCCTGCAGAGCTCGATGCACACTATTGAAGTAAAAGCTTCAGGTTCACTTTGGATGTCATCCTCACGACAGGTGAACAACATAAACAAATCCTCTATCATCTTACACCACTCACATATATTTTTGAGTTTTTCATTGGGTTCAGGCCATCATCACCCTGATACTCTCCTGCCGAATCTAAGCCAAAAGACTCTGCCTGCTGTGTATGTGATAAAACCTGTGCAGACTCGAAGGGGAGACTTGCATCTGGGCTGTGGACCCTTTCGAGTCTGCACAAAATGTAGTCCAAAGCTGGTGAACCTCCACAGGCCTCTATGGGTTTACTTCCAAAGCCTGATTGTCCTGTATGTCCGTGTTGTCATAGATAAAGGAGAATTTCTCTTCCCAATATTGAGGCCATTGAGGTAGAAACCACTTGAGTATTTAGTCAAATATACCGCGATCTTGACTAGCTAAACGGACGGCAGTGTGCTCTAGACAATAGACTAATACCCATTTTGTATGAATCTTTGTTGCTAGGCACCTCTAGGAAGATGATGTTTTCACTTCAAGCACTAGCTTTGGGGGATTAAGCATTGCCCTCTTTTGGCTACAACATGAGAGCTTCCTTGGCTGCTGATCATGCAGGGGGATTCTGGGCTAAACCCACAAGCGTCATAAGAAACACAATGGGTGTGTCACTTGCCCTTCTCACTGCACATGCTCACCCCTGCGCTGCTTCTATTGTGCACCAAGGGGCTTATTTATGAGAGCCCTGTGTCACTTTAACACCACGTGAACTGGAACATGTGTGTCCAGGGCTCTCGTAAAGATTTATGAAGCCACGCAGCGTGGCTTTGAGTGGCCTCATAAATCATGAGTAAGGCATGCAGCACAAATCGCTGCGTCACCTTACTCTGCGCCCGAGAGGTGTTCCATGGCCGTTTCTTTGGGTTTTCCTATGGAATTTGACGCTCCCCCATATTTACAAAGTGGGGACGCGTGAAATCCATACGCCTCCCGAGGATGTTCAGTACTCTTTGTTTTTTCCTCTTTCCATGTGTGCTGCATTATGCCCCTTCCTGTACAAAAGCAATCCTGCTTGCAATGGAGGAACCCTTGCACCATTGTGCAAGGGTGCCTACATTGGTGCTAGGCTGCCAAAATGACGCCAGCGCAGGCAGAAAGGACAGGAATGCACCGTACGGTGCATTGCTGCCCTTTCAGTTTCATGCAGGGCAGCGCAGCAAGGTGCCTTGGTATGCTGCCCTACACCAAATTGCCATAAATTTGGCCCCAAGTGATTCCAAAATATGAGAAACATGTGTAATCTTTATTATAGGTTCTAGGAACTATCGGAGCCATTAACACTGCAGAGCACTCACCCATCATTTCAATGAAAGCCCTTCTGTGCTTTTCTGTTACTTCCATCCTTAAATATAGATCTACAAAGAACAAATATTACCATTGATCTGATTTCTTTCAAAACAGTAATGCAGCTCTTTATGATAATAGAACGATTCCAACGTTTTGTCACAGGCCTTTGTAATCATTATTTTTAAAAACTCATTGTTATTCTTACAGCCACCGAGAAGTTCCCCAATAAAAAAGATTTTGTATAAAAGAAACACAGCACTTTTACATGACTGGTGCTTTAATATTAATTCTTCAAAAAGCATCAAAAGTGCTCAGCTAAATTCAGATTTGAGTCACATGTACTAGGACAGAGATGGATGTGTAGTAAATTTTAAAGATGCATAGCAAGAACAGACATATAATGGAAGATGTGTCTCCTGGTTTCCCTTGCTCAGTTGATAAATGACCACGTTGTAATGCATGCCAAACTGACAGAGAGAAACTCCCATAATTTACCCTTATAAATTTGAACTTTAATAAAAAAAAAGGGTTCATGATACTGTGCTCATATCTGGGCTCAGATCTATGAAAAACTAATAATGCACCACATATAATTACATGTACCCCGTAGCATGTTAAATTAGTATTACATCTCAAGTGAATCTACAAGAAATGGGGGTCATTAATAACTGTTCTTAGCATTTCTGTCGTGAAGCTGGTCTTCTTTAATAATTATCTGAGAGACCGAAACGCCCTTGCTACTCCATAAACAAACGTATTCTGATCTACAATCGCGCATACTCTTAAATGAATTTGTGACCCAAACAAACTGTACGTATAAAAGAGGATCAGCACTGACGTGTTTCTTCTTAATGACCAATTCTGAACTTTTTTCTAACATCCAGCATGTTTTTGCTGTATGCTAGCATATGCGTCCAGTAGTGTATAATTTGTAAACATTGCAAGCTCTTTTCAATGTATTTTCTGTTGAATCTTTTGAAGTACTTGGCTTTTTGACAATCAATTTTCTGTCTAATAAAGCTATTTTCCAGTGATATGTTAGGGACTGCTTGCTTGTATGAATGTGTGTCTGATACAATTCATGTACAGTTAATATTAGATAATGATAGTTAAAGTATTTTGGCTGACTATTGCCACGATAGTGCAAGGGTGTGTGTGCTGGGTAAGGAATAGTTTTTGTAGTGATTGGATCAGTGCTTAATTTGAGCCGGTGGTTTCCGTTGCCCGGCACCGGCACGAAATTGTCAACACCGGCGCGTATGACAGTCTGCCTCATGGTGGCATTGTTAGTCTAATTTAGAGATGAGCACAACAACAGTTGTTTATTAATTCAATACACATTACAAATTACTAATACCTACCGCCCAAACCATTATTATAGCATTGGGGGCCTGGCCCACCACACTCTCATCAAGATGCTCCTACACATCGTGATCCAGGGAAACACCCTAAAATGGGGCTCAAACTTCCTCACAGGATGCACACAGAAAATCCGACTACCAGCCTTCCCCTCGAAGCACAAGAACATCATCTGCAGCGTCCCTCAAGGTTCATCCCTCAGCCCGACCCTGTTCAACACCTACATGACACCTCCAAGTCAATGACAGAACAACCACCAGAGGCACCCTCACCTACAGACCCCCCAGAACCATGCCAGAGCTTCTGCGATGCCATCTCCAAATTCATAGCCCCTCCTAGCAAATGACTCCAGACACTACATCTTCCTAGGCGACCTCAACTTCCACCTCGATGACCCCAAAGACACCAACACCACCAACCTACTGGAAAACATGAGCAACATTGTCCTCACCCAGCTAGTCACCAACCCCAAACACAGCTCAGAACACACCCTGGACCCCATCTTCACCACCAGCAACAAGCCAAGTACAGTCATGCCACCGAACTCCCCTGGACCAACCACGCCATCGTCCACTTCACCATCGCAGGATCCCCTAACATCACCACCAAGCCCCCCTACTCTGCCCACTGCAGCTGGAACAAAGTGACTGAGTCCTAATGGACCGATGCCCTCAACACCACCCAGTCTGACTCCGCAACCAACCTGGAACAAGCCGCCTAGAACTTCTCCGCTTGGATTAACAATGGCACCGACAGAGTCTCCCCCATTAAGCCAACCAAGACTGTCAGAGCCACCGAGCAAGCCAGCTGGTACACACCGGAACTCAGGACCCAAAAATGCAACTGAAAGCAACTGGACCTCACAGACCGAGCCACCTTCAAGTCAGCCCTCAACAGTTACCACCAACACCTCAAGGACACAAAACGACACGCCTTGGCAAACTGCATCAAAGCAAGCACCAACCACAACAAGGAACTCTTCAGCATCGTCAGAGAATTCTCCTGCCCTATAGCCACCTAGAACTCGATATCTCCTTCCCAGGAACTCTGCGACACTGGAAAACTACTTCCACAACAAGATATCCACCAATAACTTAGAACGCCACTCACCGACCTCTACAAGCTCGTCACACCCTCGGGCACCACCCACCCGCTCTTCGCATGGGAACAGCACACTGCACAGGAAGCTACAGCCATCATGAACTCTGTCCACTCTGGTGCACCCCTGAACACCTTCCCACATCGCCTTTTCAACCTCGGAAGCAAAGAAATCAGCGAGACATTCACCTCCATCCTCAACACATCCATCACCATGGGCGCCTTCCCCGATGATTGAAACATGCAGAAGTAAGGCCTCTCCTCAAGAAACCCTCTGCCTACCACAGCAGACTCAAGAACTACCGCCCCATCTCTCTGCTCCCATTCCCTGCCAAGTTCCTTGAGAAGGCCAACAACCTCCAGCTCACTGAACACCTGGAGAGAAACACCCTGCTGGACACTTCCCAGTCCATCTTCCGTGCCAGTCACAGCACAGAGACCATCCTGATCGCCACCACTGATGACATCAGAACCTTCCACGACTGAGGGGAAATAGCGGCCCTGATCCTCCTCGACCTCTCAGAAGCGTTCAACACAATATCCCACGACACTCTCATCAAGAGGCTCCTCCACATCGGGATCCAGGGAAACACCCTCAAATAGATCGCAATCTTCCTCACAGGACGCACGCAGAAAATCCGACTACCACCCTTCACCTCGAAGCACAAGAACATCATCTGCGGCGTCCCTCAAGGTTCATCCCTCAGCCCGGCCCTGTTCAACACCTACATGACACCCCTGGCTGACATCGTCAGATCCCATGGCCTTAACATCATATCCTACATTAACATCATATACTACGCAGATGATACCGAGTTCATCTTCTCGCTCATGGAAGACACCCCCTTCACCAGACCCAACTTCCACAATGCCATGATGAATGTCACCGACAAGATGAAGACCAATTGCCTGAAGCTCAACACGGAAAAGACGGAAGTGCTGATTTTTGGGAACAACACCTCCCCGTGGGACGACACCTGGTGGCCTGTCAAACTCGGACTCACTCCCTCTCCTACAGACCACACTCGCAACCTCTGCATCGTCCTGGACAGCAAACTCATAATGAAACGCCAGATCAATGCTGTCTCATCTCCCTACTTCCATACCCTCTGCATGCTCCAAAAGATCTTCAGATGGATCCCCGTCAGCAGCAGGAAAACTGCGCTCAAGCCCTTGTCACCAGCTGCCTGGACTACGGAAATGCACTCTATGCTGGAATCACCTCCCAACTCCTGAAAAGACTCCAGACAATACAGAACGGAGTGGCCAGACCGATCCTCGACCTTCCCAAGCGGACCCACATCACCTCCCACCTCAGGAACCTCCACTGACTCCTCATCCAGAAAAGATGCCGTTTCAAGATACTGACACATGCCTTCAAAGCCCTCCATGACGAGGGACCTGTATACATCAACCACTGTCTGAACTTCCACCAACCTTCAAGACACCTGTGCTCCACCTCCCTCGCCCTTGCACATAAGCCCTGCATCAGCCAAAGCCACAGTGGAGGCTGTTCCCTTTCCAACCTCACCGCCAAAGCCTGGAACAACCTTCACCTTCGTGCTTCACCCTCTCTCACGTACTTCAGAAAGGGACTCAAGACCTGGCTTTTCGAAAGAGCTTGCGCAACCTTAGTGCCTGGATACCCTCACGGGTGATTAACCGCTCTTTAGAAATACATGAGTGTAATGGTTAGTAGTTGTGCTGGTTCCGTCACTGGCAGCGCTTGCAGAGGCATTGGTTGGTGCAAGCTGCAGAGGCCTCATGATGAGGGCCCTGGCACATATTTATTTGCAAATTAAGCTGATGGGGCCACATGTACGACCGCTTCATTTTGCGAGCTCCTAGTTGTGACTTTTAAGTGACTCGCAATTAGGAAGTAGCAGCATGTGATGTCTGTCTCAGACACATTTAGCAATTCCTAATCGCGTCACAACTGACCTACCTCATCAATATTCATGAGGTAGTTCACAATTTGCTACCCATTGGGAATCGCAAAAAACACAGGGATGGTGGCCTGCTGGGGACAGCAGACCACCATGTCTGTGTTTGCTTTTCAATAAAGCAATTCCTTTTTTTTAAACGCAGCCCGTTTTCTTTACAGGAAAATGGGATGCATTTCAAAAAGAAAAATGAAACGTTTCAGTTTCATTTTTTAAGAGTAGGCAGTTGTCCGTGGGACCACTGCCTGCTCTTAAAAAACGTTTTCTCAACGATTCACAAAGGGGAAGGGGTCCCTTCCTGTTTGCGACTGGCTTACCACCTACTTGAAGTAGGCGGTAAACTGCGAATGTTTTGCAACTGCATTCCGGTCGCAAAGCATTCATACATCCCCCTGCGACTCGCCATTGGGAAGGGACATCCTTGACATGCCCCTTCCAAATACCGACTCACAAACGCTATTTTGTAAGTCAGTAACAAGTTATTGACTTGCAAAATAGGGTTAGTACATGTCAAAAGGCTATTTAGCGGTCGCAAACAGCCCTATTCTCCCTTTGTGACCGCTAAAACCTTTTGTACATGTGGCCCTAGAGTGGATACATTGCATGCTGTGCAAGGCTATGGTTTAGAAGCCCATGTTCTGAAAAGTAACATACTCCAAATAATCTTTAAGTTTGGGTGGGAGGTGGACTGGTACAGCGGTCGAAGTGCATTAAAAAAAGCATGGGAACTGTGATGCTGCATGCAATGGGGGCGGGGTCAGTGAGCATGGGGGTGGGCTAAAAACCAAAATATTCTGTAAGCTCTCTCGTCTTTCACCTTTCGGTAGCTACATATAAAATAGCACACAGCTTAAGTGAGAAATACATTTAAAAAGTTAAGTTAATCAGTTGCTAATGCACTATAGTACACTATGAAACTTCTATTAGTAAATGCACTGCCGAGGTCTAGGTGTAACAGAGAGCCACATAATTAAATCTTGGTTGGTGCAGTGGAGAGTAGTGACTTGTGTATTTTTAGCGCTACAAGGTCCCAGCCTGTGACAGAAAGTACTGTGAATATGTAAGTCATTATTTGAAACTTGACATTGCACACAGTGTAATACAGACTGCTACAAGCCAAGGAACTCGACCGTCCCTGAGCCATTCAAACGCTCACTTGTCTGCCAGCACCAGCACCAGGGGGCCACAGCGCGAGCGCCACCGGGAGAGGAGCGAGGAGCAAGGACTCCAAATCCCAGCAGCCTCAGCGCCACCGTCACCAACATTGCGCCCGGAGGCGCATAAATTATCTCGGCGGCTCCCGCGTCGCGGGACGCGCCCGGGCCGCGCCCGGGCCAAGGGTGGGCCCGTCCTGCGCCCGTCCGGCGACAGGAGGAGGCAGGGCGGGGCCACCCCCCTTTATCTTTAATTCTGTGTTCAAGTTACCGGAAACAGTGGTCGACAGTAAAGGACCCCCTTTTCCTTTATTACCCACCATCGAGGATTAAAACTGCTTCTGGGGACCACGTGAAGCACCGAAAAACTTACAGCGCTCTGGAAGTACCGTTACAGGAGAAGCAGCGGATTTCTAATTGATCAGTAAGGCAGGACGGGACTCTGGGACTTCATAGCTTATGGTACCTGCTCTAATTTTATTTCTCAAGGTTTTTACTTATATTTTCCACAAGGGGCTCGCTTTACTATCACTATTTTACCTGCACATCGGATTAAGGAGTTCAATAGACAATATTAGCCATACGTGACTGTTTTTCGTGACTGTTTTTCTCATTTGTTGGGCTCAGAGATATTGTATGTTAAAGGGGGGGTAAAAGATGAAGGGCAGCTGTTCCTAACCGATAAACACACAAGAGGTTGGGGTGGTGGGCAAACGCTTAGCTCATTGAGTTATATTGTGACAGTGTGACAAGCGTGTGAAGCCCGATTTGTTCTTTTTCCCCACCTAGCGTGGCGTACACTAGTAACCTCCACCTTCCTTGACCATTCTTGTAAAATTTTTATATAGTAGAGATATCAGAGACGCGCACCGCCAATATGGACAAAAGAAAACATCTAGCCACAGGTAAAAAAGCCCCTTCCCCAGACAAGACGCAAGCGTCACTATTAAAATACATCACCGGTGCGATGGGAGCCATAGAAAAGCAGATCTCGATGGTTGAAGAATCACTGTTAATCCGGAGGGGGAAGTGAAACAGCCGTTATTACTAAAATACGGACCCCCATTAAGGAGCATGAGAACAGTGGCAGTGCCAACAGGGAGAGTAGATCAAGTAGGGAGAATGAGAGTAAAGCACCCATGAAGAATAATAATACATCAGAGGGGGCCCATCCTAACATCAAGGACAGTTTGGGAGGTAAAACATCAAGTATAGGAAGTACGAGGGAGGGTGATGGGGTAGTGGCTAATAGGGAAAACGGCTGTGTACAATATATAGATGACAGTATTTCCCCCGCCAAATCTAGTTCCCCCCGCCAAAACGGGTGAGAAAAAAAGCCCGTCCCCAGAATACACTGGCCCCACCTAGAAAAGATTTGATTAGGAACAACAAGGGTAACTCTCTCATTCAGGGGTTGGGCCAAACAGAGGTAACTGCAATGACTACCCTTCCAGCTCCAAAAATTAATATAATTATTCAAAAATTAGATGCTTTAACGGAGGCTTTCCAAACCCTTGACCAGCATGTGAAAGAGACCATGGGGACCATACAGGCTAGATTAACTAAAGTTGATGGTAGAAATAATTCCTGCCTAGAACTCTTGACAATTTTTTCAGCAGGCCAAAAGCATAAGGATGAGTATAAATCAGATTCCCCCCCCACCACGTACAGTATTAGCTGAAACTAGTAGCACCCACCTAACTAAGGATAGCTCAACAAGAGGTATCATCACTAAACCCTCTAATAATGAAGGTATGAAAAACACAGGAGGGGGAGAGGGCCTTAGATCAAGGCCAGCTGGAGGGGACATGTTAAGGAACGAGAAGGGAAGGGATACTGGAAGAGCTCGGGTAACTTCAGGGGCTATCAATCAAGTGGAAGAATCAATGGGGAGTATTACTGAAACTTTGAACCTTCCACCAGCCGCTGCTCCTTATGTGGTAGTCCTGATGAATGTCCCCTCGCTGACCACAAACGAAAATGAGAACTGGGTCTCATTGAGAAATAAGGCCCTAAACTGGTTAGGGGTGAGAACAGGCTTAACAGACCAGCTATTTAGAGATTTTAAGATGGTCAGGAGAGTTAAGTGGGTAAGGAGAGGGACTAAAACACAGAGTGGTGATTGCATGGTAGTGAACTTTAGGTGTCCCCAGCTGGTGGATGCACTATTACATAGGATTGGGGCCTCTAGCACTTATGGAAAAGGTATACTATTACGTCCCCTTGGCTACTTTTACCAGCCTCCAAATCAAAGAACTACCCGGAGCTCTCAACCAAGGTACGAGCAGAGAGCAAGCTTTTTAAACATTACAATCCCAACCCATAACAGGTTCCAAAGCTTAACGACACTGGATGGACTGGATTGACTCAAAGAGGGGGTTAGCTCGATAGGACATGATGGATCACAAATAACCCAGGATGAGGAAAATCTAGCAGACACAGTCATTGTCATGAACCCTCTGACAACATATGAAGATACTACATTGAGGAATCAAACAGCCCCCCAATTAACTAACTATAACGCTCAATCCCCCACGATAGATAACCACGTAGATAGAGTAGCTCTAACCAAAACCGAATCCTTTGGATGCACGTTTTGGAACGTGGCGGGATTACGTGGTAAAATACATTCCACAGTATGGTTAGATTTCATAAGGAAATACCAAATTATATGTCTCCAAGAGACATGGCTTACTTAGGTCATCCGTATAAATGGGTATAGGACATACTTTACTCAAGCAATCCCTTCTCCTCATGGAAGGGCTAAGGGGGGTCTGTGTACCTATATAGCAAAGACTTTACAATTTTCTAAAATTGAGTTTAAGACAAATAATCCGTTCTATCATGTAATGGTGTGTAGCGCAAAAGGGTTTGCTAGTTTAGTAATAATTAATTTTTATAACAACGCCACTCTCAGAGTAATAACTGATACGCTGCAGGAACTAAATAAGGACTTAGAGTGCATTATAGAGGGTAAAGATAAATTCATTACAGTCCTGTGGGGGGGGGGGATTTTAACAAACGTCAGTGCGATGCACAGTCAGGGAAAATATGCAGTATGACAAATAAGGAAGATATAGATCTTCCACACTTCGCACATAAACTAAATGAATTAATATCTGAATTTGATCTGTCATTCGCAAACGAAATTTCAACACCCTATGCGCACCGAAAGAAAACTTTTAATGGGTCGACTAATAGTAGCATCATAGATCATGTTTTATTATCAAATCACTGCGCGGGTGCCATTTTTAACTTCAGTACACAAGAGATTGCAATAAGCGACCACTTCCACTGACCCTTCAATTGGCAACAGCACCCTGTTTTAAACAAACTAATAATAATGTAATACCACAGGTAGAGGGGATTGAATTACTAAGGCGCAATGGATATACCTTGCGCTGGTCACAGATAATCTCAGAGGACTTCCTCAAACAGTTAATAATGAAAATTAAAGATGACTTCGAGGTATGTCTAAACGAAAAAACATCCCCAAAGGATATAATTGGGGCATTCCTAGCTATTGCAAAGGATGTGAAAGAGAGACTCTTTGCCCCTAGTAGGAAGACGAAAAAGAGAGAAAAAGGGTGGTTTGACACTGTATGTACTAAAGCTCATAAAAATTTGAAGGAGGCACCACATAAAATACCCAGGTGCAATAGAGAAGTCCAGCAGTGTAGATCAGAATATAAACAGGCAGCAAAGAAGAGAAAAGTATATTTAAGAGAGGTAGCATGGGAGTCCCTTCAAGAGGCGGCGGAGGTTAATGATGAGAGAATGTTTTGGAAGATAATTAATTCCTCACCCTGGAGCAAAGAGATGTCCCCTAAAATTGAGACCGCAATTCTAGAGGGAGAATGGATTGAGCACTTTGCTGGTATTTATTCTGCACCCGATAAAATAAAGCCACAAAACCAGGGACTAACGATAAAGGATAATGAAATTCAGTCCCTAACCTCTGCCATTTGCCCTTTCTCTCATGAGGAAGTCATTAGAGCGATTCAATCCAGCAAGAACAGGAAAGCACCAGGGCCAGATTCAATCCCGGTTGATCTATATAAGGATAATGTACATCTATGGGGACCCTTGCTCACGCAGGTACTGAGGGCTTCTTGTCTAGCAGGCTTCCACTCGTCATGGGGAGAGTCAATCATAGTACCAATTTATAAAAAAAGGGGACCGCCTGGATCCAGCATGTTACAGGCCGATCTCCTTGATTGACTCCCTGGTGAAAATAGCAGGACGTATAATTCTAGAGAGATTACAGTCCTGGGCGGAAAGTAATGGGAAACTTACAGACCTGCAAAATGGGTTTAGATCTGGGGTGGGGACAATTGAGCAGAGTCTAAATGTGAACATGCTCATTGGAAAATACGTAAGAATCAAGAAGGGGACTCTATACTTAGCCTTCGTCGATCTTACATCGGCGTTTGATTGTGTAATACATGCAAGGTTGTGGGCAAAGCTGAAAGAAATGGGGGTAGAGGGACCGATCATCAGCTTCTTAAGGGATCTATACACAGGATGCAGAGCCAAGATAAGGTACGGGTCTGGAGGAGAGTGTACCAGGGCCTTCGACGTGTAGAGAGGGGTAAAACAGGGGTGTGTCTTGGCCCCCTTCCTGTTTTCACTTTATATAAACAGTGTGGGGGAGGAGCTTGTGGCCACGGCTAAGGACCTTCCACAAATAGGCACACGCCCTGTCCCGGCCCTCCTCTACGCCGACGACGCGGTATTAATGGCACGTACCCCATTGGCCCTACAGACGCTGCTTACAAACTTTGTCAAATATATGAGTGATCTAGGACTCCAAGTTAACCAATCGAAACCTTCATTATGAAGTGTGGAAAGAACAACGTGAAATGCAGAAATTTACTGATAAATGGAATAAAGATTGGTTTTACCAACACCTTTTCTTACCTTGGAGTACTATTTGACAAAGAGTAACGCAATTGAAAACAGAAATACCTTATTCAGTAGGGCATGTTGGGCCATTAGAGGCTTTGCAAGCAGACTTGGCATGAACCCCCCAGAAATGCTGATGAAAATATACAAAGCAAAATGCACTAGTATAGCACTTTACGGGGCGGGCATATGGGGGCACAAGAGATGTGCTGAGTTGCAAGCAACAGAAAATAATTTCTTTAGATACCTCATAGCTATTCCAAAAAGCACCTCAGCTTATGTAATGCATGCCAAACTTGGCGCCCCATTTCTCACCGATTTAATTAAATTACAACCAATTCTGCTGTGGCACAAAATATGGACGTCAGACTACACAGACTTCAATCGAGCGATAATTACTGACTGTTTGAAATCAAGTACATATAAGTCTATACCATGGTTGACGTATGTCCAGCAGGTCCTTGGTGATATGGCCCATCCAGAGTATTTTGACAAACCAGAGATACTAGTTACCATTAGTAGAAAGACATTGAAAACAGAGGCAGTGGCTCATTTGGAAAAGCTTAGCTTGACAATTGAAATCCCGAAACCTTCCGTTCTACACAACCAAATGATATTAACCACTTTTAATATGCAGCTTTATCTTAAAACTGTTTTAAACT
Organism: Calotriton arnoldi; assembly: GCA_963921515.1. Lineage (NCBI taxonomy): Eukaryota > Metazoa > Chordata > Amphibia > Caudata > Salamandridae > Calotriton > Calotriton arnoldi. The sequence goes on along the minus strand of CAWUFW010000604.1, from coordinate 1,443,496 downwards.
CACGTCATAGGTTTGTACTCACACGCCTAAGATTGGATATATTCCACAGATTATGCACTTTTCCCAAAATGAATGATTGGTCACAAGACCTGGTAAATTGTCCGTGCAATGGCAGGCTGCGCCAGAACACTATGCATGTGGTTCTTTTGTGTAAATTTTATTCCAAGTATAGGAAGCGGTATATTTTTCCAATTATAAGGCACTTAAATTTTAAACAATGTCATCCTGCATATTTGTACTTACAGTCATTGCCAACACTAGAGATTTGTTGCAGTATGTCATCTTTCCTCTGGGCAGTGTTTTATGCTAGAAAGAAGCTGACAATAGGTACCACATAGAGTGCAATAATGGGAATATATACCAATGAGCAACGATCACTATGGTAACTGGGATCTATAAAACCGGAACGTGGGAAACGAGGAACTCTGTACAAATGCACTTTAATTACTTTAGGACTTGCATATTTGCACAATAGAACTCTGTGTAGTAGTGGTCTTTTAGCAATTTGTCCTTTGGTCCATAACTTTTTATATGTACCTGAATGAATCTAACTAGTTGCCTTTTAATATTTTGTTTTTATGATGATATCGCCTTTTAACCCTTTCTGAAATTGTAGTGAAATGAATTTGATGCTTGTTGCTTTTATTTGTGTAAATGCTTTTATGGATGTTTTGTTATGACTCCGAATAAAGCTATATATGACTATCACTGCTACAAAATGTGCAAAAAGTTTTAAGGTAGAATGGGATTCCAAAATATAGATTTTAGTAATACCCAGACTGCATTTTTTTTTTTTTTTTTAAACATATTTTATTAGTTTTCATAATAACACAGCTCTGGGAGTATATTTTCTTGTATCGCATACATGACATCGTAATAATTCCCGTGAAGAAATAAAATAGAAAAATAAAGGAAGCATAATATGCGTCTTCGCAAACAACAATAGGTGGAACCGACATTAATAGTCAAAGATGTCCAGATTGCAATTTACAATATCCAACAAAGTTCAATAAGATCCTTTCCTGAGTGAGCATGTAGCGAATTATATCTAACAGTAATAATCAATCCCCTGTATTCGTCTTCGTACATTAAAGAAACTAATATTAAACAATACCCACCCCCACCCCTTACAGACCCAGCCGCACATTTCCACCCACAATTGGCAATCAACTATACAGTATATACATGTGCACAAAATGGCACAATTACAGTCAGTAACTTCTATGACAGATGATAATTGTATTACATCACAGGAATTACCCATCATACTTCATAATAGGCACTAGAGGAGGTGTATGAGTCCTCTTAGCATGACTGCACATCTATGGCTATGAATTCTTCTAGCATCGCATTCCATTCCAGCGAGATGGGTTATTTGCGTAGCCCCTTGTGTTCCTCTCTTGTAAGTTCAGCACCCTCAGCCCTACTCCATCTAATCATTTCATTGTGCCACTCTAACACCAATGGCGGCCTAGCAGTCTTCCATCTCATAGTAATATTATGCTTGGCTAGAATTAGGGCCAGGTTTGCAAATAGTAGTCCCAATGATCAGTATGGTTCAGTATACAAGCTTCACCGCTGATCGATATCATCCAATGAACAGCAGCTCAGCCTATTTCATGTGGGTCTGCCAGTTCTCTGCCTGATGGTGTGGTAAAATAAAAATCGGTTTATCATTTAAGATATTGTTCTGGGCTGAATTTATTCTGACAACTACAGCAGGGTGACAAATGTGAGCATTTCATATTCTGATATCTTGTTCAATTACATTGCACATTCCCAGGTTATAGTCAGGGCGATTGGAATTATGTAATTTTGCTGCTGTGGTGTTTTACACATAATTATGGGTTTGCTGCATTTGCCACACAATCCATCATCTGCTGCAAAATCTGCAGATTTAAAAAAAAAATGTTTGTAGCTCAAACGGATCAAAAGTTACTTAAAATGCTGCAACGCACAGCGCGTTATTAGAAAACAAAGCAAGCATACATCACGGAGAAAGGCAAGGGGTCCCTGCAGCCCAAGTACACCCAAGAAATTACAAACAAGCCAATAAGATGAAGTTCTAAAATACACCCACGAGCAACAGCTCAGATTACACCGAGTCAATTGGCCCTGAAGAGAATCCCTTTAATAATACAGGGATTTGAAACGCGTCGGCATTTTTCTTCATAAAGTTCCATGAGGGAAAAACATGAAATGTAGCCCATAGGCATTATAGGGATAAAAGAGTTACAATTATATCCCATGAAGACCTAGAGCATAGCCCCATGGAGTAAGGAACTCCAATAGAATTAGACAAACAATTGTCACAAACTGAGTTCCTATATGATATTAAGGTTGACAAATCATAGGTGTATTGTGACTTTTTTGATTGTTGCATCCAAAGTAATGTTTCGAATGTATGTTTAATCATTTGTTATGTTTTGAGTTGTCATGATTTTCAAATGCTCTTATTAGTTTTGATTATGAAGTGTATCGCTTGCTGTTCAGGCAATTATTCGAATGTAATTTATTAAAAAAGATGTGATACATTGAAGCAAAGGCAAAGAAATAGCCAGGACCAATGGAAATAAATATTGCTATTGGCTCCAATCTGCTAAAATAAAAAGCAGGAATAAACAAGGTGGTCAGATATTCTTTTTGTAATAAATGCAACTCATGTTGCAGCATAGTTGAAGACCCTTCGCAAAGGTTGACATGTCACCTTTATATTGCTTATTGCTATTCTTGGGTGTTAAACCTGTACAATTATTAGGACACATTTTCATCTATTTGGTCACATTTCCTAAAGAGCGTTTGTTTACTTTTTACATTTCACAGCATAGGACTAGCTTTGATAAGGCTCTATATTACAGTGAGAGGTCGCACAGCTGATGATCCATGCACATAAGCTGCAGAGCGTGTGGTACCTCAACCTTTAGGTCTTAAAACTGCATCATATACACATTTAGAAAATAATAATTGTTTTCCTCTGTTCTACATCCATAATACAGGGCAGGCACAGAGGTAAAGTGATACCCTCATTTGCATGGGGCCTCTGGAGAAGAGAGCAGCAGTGCCATGTCTTAGTAGATATGGCTCTACAATGCTCTCTTCCCCTATTGCAATGTAGCGTAGCAACTTTGGTTGCTGCCTTTCATGTTGCTATTTTTTTTTAGTAAATGTGCCCCTAAGTGTCAGTGAGTCATGGAGTGGGCATGTGAGTGAGAAAAAAAGTGACTGAAAATAAGTGAGAGTTTGTTGGTGAGAATGAATGAGTATGAATGTGAACAACAAATGAGAGTGAGTGGCAGTGAGTGAGCACAGCTGTGAGTGAGAATGAATGAGTGCAAGTTAGTGAGAAGGAATGAGTGTGATTATGAATGAGTGAATATATGTGAGCATGAGAGGGAATGTGGTGTTATGCTTGTGAGTGTGCCCTTGAGTCAGGCATTGCTGAAGGTAATTCTTGACTTAAAGATACACTCATGGCAAAATTCTGTTACTGGCATTTTGAAGGCAGATCTTTGTATGCCAAGCACCTAGCATATGGGAACACCTATGACAAAATGCTGGCATTAGCATACTGGATGTATTTTATGGCATAGGGGCAACTTTGGAAAATTTCTGGCATACTGAGGAAAATTCTTGGTATTGTAGCCACTGTGTCAAATTGCTGGTACGTTGAAGGTAATTTTTGGCGTAAAGTAGGACAACCATGGTATATAGGAGGTACATAAGAGGGGGGCAATTACGACAAAGTGCTGGCCCTGACATACTAGAGATCATTTTTGACAGGATCACCCATGGTTTAAGAATGGCAAAGTTTTGGCAGTGGCATATTGTATGTAGTTTTTGGACTTAAGGGTCACAAATGGCATATTTATGGCACATGTGGAGAAGTGTGGCTCAATGGTTAGAGCGGCAGACCCTGATGCAGTGATCTGGCCCGGGACCAGGGTTCAATTCCCGCCTCGGCGGGTCTTGGGCTCAATTTCCTCAGACCTGATAATTCTCGCCTCGGTGCCTATTCTAATCATGAGTCCCACTCTGCAACTCTGGGCAATAGCTTGCTTAATCTCCACAACGGCCCCAACAGCGCTGGGATGCCTGGCTTCACCTTGGGGGTGCCCAGGAGTGGACATTTCACAGGGAAAAGCCAGGAAGGGTTCCACAGCGGTATGCGTACAGCGCCAGGAAACCCCAGTTGGGGTATCAGTGCGCTTTACAAGTACAAATTCATTTCATTCATTTCATTTCATAGGTGGAGCACCAATGAAAATATACTACATCTGGCACAATGAAGTAATTTTTGTCGAATGGGAGCACCTCTAGCACATTTGGGGAAAAAATGGGTGTACTCTTGGGAGCATCAGGTTAAATTGGCCAGGGACATCATGAGAGACTTGAATATTTAATGAGAGCAGAGCCTATGCCATTTTAGCAAATGTATGTGAAAACCTGCTTTAAAATGCACTATTGGGTCCCATTTTTTCAAAATGCTCATAGGGGAGACCCCCCCGTAACCCTCCCTAGAAGATGTCATGCTCACTCGCTTCACTATCTACAATTCAGGGCATGTATTGCAGGCCACCACTTTAAAAAATCACCAGCCGCAACTCCAAGAACAGCATGCACACAGTGTCTTCATGAGCACTGTTTACTTTTTGCAGCTTCCACTGGGACTGGGACTGGAATATCACACTTTAGATTTTGTAAGATTAATAAATTCAGCAGTGCAATGTGCACTCTTCTGATTAAATAAAGAAATAAGCTAAAAAACCAAACTTTTTTAATAAGGCTGTGTTCTGCTGCTCCTTAAATCACACAACATGGGAAGCAGCTGGCCCCATCTCATCACCTCAATATTGTTCCATGCCAGCATGACCATTTCCTCATCTAGCTTCCACCTGCTGGCCATGATATTGCTTCCTTGCATGTTCCCCTTCCCACTTCACAATGGGGCGGCTGCAGATCCATACTTCTCTTTTCTTCCCCACTGCCACCTCTATTAACACGTTGTTACTTCTTCACCATGCCCGTCCTCCTCACATAACATCCTGTATGAACACCACCTACCCAACCTCTCCATTCCCCATCCCATCTGGAATGCCTCCTTTTGAAAGTAATGAGTTCCATACAGGTGCTTCAGCCTTCCTTCTGGTGTGAAGCACTTCCTCGATACTAGCAAAACCCCTGCACTTGTTACTCCTTGTGCCACCTAAATGCATAAGCAATGGTCCCTGGTCATCACCCCTTTACCAAGAGGTATTCCTTCAACACCTGTAATTGGCAGATTCTCCAGTTACCTGACCTACCTGTCCTCACACATGACCAGAGTCCCTTCTGGTCTTTTTTACTTCTCATCTATCACAGAAAGGGGGTCCGAGGAGGTTTGAAGACTGGCAAGGGTTGACTCCCTGGTCAATAAGTCTACCACAATCAAAAAACAATTGGGTCTGTAAAAATTACTGTTAGAATTGAGGACTTAGCTAGGATGGAGTATCTCTTTAAAAGGACAAATTCCCTCACCCACCATAGGTGGCATGCTTCACCATTGGGAATCTCTTCGTACCATGATACCTAGTCACGGTATGGGCCACAACACCCTCACTGAGAGGGAGGAGCTCTGGGATGTTTTATTGTAAGTAGAGGTATGCTGAATACCACAGTGATGAGGGCAGCAGAGCAAGTGAAGGTGACAATTAAAACTTACTATAGGGTCGTGCATTGTTTTGACAGAGCACATTTAGCAGCAGCACTTATGAGTAGGTCCTGAAGAAAGCCGCTACACCTGTTTTTGAGGGTTAATATGCTGAAACATGTCAACTACATACTGACACTAACTGCGAGTGCCCTGTTTTTAATCCTGGCCCAGGGACGAATGAATAAAGGGAAACTGTGTACCCTGTAGCTAGTTTTAATTGTCACCTTCACTTGCTCTGCTGCCCTCACCACCTTGAGCTAATCATTGTGGTTTTTAGCATACCTCTCCTTACAATAAAATATCCCTGAGCTCCTCCCTCTCAGTGAGGGTGTTGTGGCCCATACCGTAACTAGGTATTACGGTATGAGGAGATTCCTAGTGATGAAGCATGCCACCTATGGTGGGTGAGGGAATTCGTCCTTTTAAAGGGATACTCCATCCTAGCTAGGTCCTCATTTGTGACAGTAATTTTTACAGGCCCAAGGGTTTTTTGATTGTGGTTGACTTTTTTGCTTCTCACCACATTTATCCGCAGGTCATCAATTAATACTCTCAAATCGCCCTATTGCACACCCCTTCCCCCATAGTGCTGGATTCCTTTTACGTTTGAAACCCTAAACACTCCAAAAAACATTGCAGCAAAAAGGGCCCTGAGAAGTCCCACCTCTCAGTTGGATACACACTCAACTTTTACTGGCGCATGATGCCCACCAAAGTCTCCACAGTGATCACCCTATGCTTATCTCTCTCTCTGTCCCGCTTTCTCATGACCAAGCATCCAAAATTCTCCTGACAAATTCACCCACTTTTGGCTCGTACCACCAAAAACCTTTCTCATAAAATGCCACACTATGTAGTTTACCCCAAATGTGAATTTTTGCACCATCGATATCACAAATCCCATCATGTCCTCATTCCTCTTCTCCATCCCCATCATGTTGCTCCCTCTCTTTTTCACTGCACTCTTCACAAAATCAGTCCAGGCCTGTGTATACAACTTCCCCTTGGAGGCTGCTAGGAAACCATGTGTTAATTATCAAATTATCATTATCCTAGCTCCAATTGCTCTTCTGAAACCTTCTCCCACACTTGTGCAGCTTCCAATCCCGAACCAATGACCCTCGTCCACTGATATCAAGACAAAGAGTCCTCTGAATCATTTTCAATTCTGGGTTAGTGTCTCGCTCTGAGCAGCACGTTCCCCCACATGCATCTCAACACTATCTCTGTCAACACACTCAGTACCCAACGGTCAGCCGGAGCCTGTTAATCACATACACAAAGACCTCATTCTCAAACATAAACAACACACTCCTCTTTGTCAACTCTGCTTCTCACAGCTCAGGAGCCAGCAATATTGGAAAGAACTCCAAGAATGTCATGCTGTGCCTGCGGCGTTCCCAATTCTCTGGCCAATTGTCAGCAGACCATCGCCCCTCCCAGTATGGTCCAAACCATTTTCTCTTGATGCATCAGAGAATATCCCGACATCCATTTGGAATTGATCTGGGGGAATCCACATCATCACACCATTATACTCATCCAGGAATCTTAGCCAGATATCCATATCCTGCCTAACCCCTTCATTTATCAACTCCCTGCGGTGTGGTTTTGTTGCTCTCCTGAATGGACAGGATGCCAGCCCCAGTCCCACCACCTTCCATGCAAATTTCAGATGTCCTCAAACCTGCTGCAATGTCATCAATTTTTCCTCCAGTAATCAAGACACCATAGCCCTGGACTCCAGTTCTATGCCTAGAAAAGTCAGAGTTGTGGCAGTGCCAATAGTTTTCTCCTATTCTAATAGCATGCCCAGGTCATCTGCTATCTCCTCCTTGCTTGCTATCAACCTTGCATGTTCTCCCTTATCACTTGCCCGGTCCACAAAGAAAAAGTAATTTAGGTAGGGAACCACTTGCTCAGAGCCTGCCTTTGTTCTTATCACCCACTATAGGAATATGCTAAAGCATTCAAAGCATGCACAGACTAGTGAGCACCTAATGGGCATAACCTTATCAATGTAGTAGTGACCGCCGAGCTGGATCCCTAACAGCGAGAAATCCTCTTGGTGGACAGAAAGTAAGCGGAATGCCGACTATATATCAGTCATTCCCATCTCTGCACCCTTTCCACAGCTCTGCACCAGTGCCACTGCTGTCCAACCCTGCATATTTCAATGACCACTCCTCCAATGCAATCATTAACCAAATCACTCTCCGGTGATGACAAGAGTGGAGGAGTCAAAACGCTCATTCCACCTTCTCTGGATCTATCAGTAGGGGTGACACAGTCAAATTCTCCATAGGTAAGAAAGGGCCTACCATTCTGCCTGCCTTATATTCCTTCCTTCACCAATTTTGACTCTCCTGCCTCCTCTTTTCTATTAGCTTACCCTAGGTTGTCTGGCCAGCACCATTCATGTAGCCTATGATGTAGTGTGTGGAATGTTTCTGCGGAACCCTGCTCCAACGCCCTCACTGCTTCTCTATTTGGGTGCATCCAAAGCCAAGGGGTCATTGTCTCCAACTGAATTGGAGCATTGCCTCTTCCCCACAACCCCTTTCATACCCCTTCTGCCTCTTCCTCTTCCCATGATGCCCTTGCCCAGAAAAACAGTGTACCAGTGGGTGTCTGCCCTGCATGCGGAACAATCATGCCTAAACCTGCACGGGCACCTGAAACATGTTTCCTTGTAATTCCCCACCTGCCAGCGTTTTTGTGCTTCCCATCCCTTCCAGAGTGAAAGAGAGTATGTGACCACTGGCCTGTGGGCTGTGGGTATTAGTTTGATTGGTGTCCTATATTGGAGCCATAGCTCATTGTCCACTGTTGCCCATGATTTTGTCAGGTCCAACCCTCACCTGGCCCTAAATTCTTCATCATTCTACAGCTCACTAGGTCCCCTAAACTTATGTGTGCCATCCTGATAGCGCTCATGTATTTAAACAGGGTCACACTGTGCTCAGGGAATTTCTCACACATGATGCTGGCGTATATGGTAAATGCTGCAGTCCATGTGTTGATGTTTGTAGGTACCCTGGAACTTTTTTGCTAGCTCCCTCTCCTCTGCCCTGGAACCCTATTTGCTATGAGCTTCCATGTGAAGGGTCCTGAATATGTCAACATATTCACTGGCCAATATCTTCTCATTTGTGGTAATTAGCACATGGCCTCCCAACGGGAAACATCCTTTGCCACGCAGTCAAAACCATGCAGTGCCTTTACAACGCAGGTACTACAACGACTGCAACGTTACCACGCGTTCCTTTAGCACGCATGTCATTACAACGACTTGCTTTAGGGAATGCGGTGTTGGACAGGTGTTGGATTGTAAGTCCAAAACCTTTCCTACTGATACACAGACTAGAGTTGGAATAGTAATTTATACTATTCCAAAGTCCAGCTCTTCCGAAAGCAAGTCGTTGTAACAACTTGCCTGCTAAAGGAAAGCGTGTTAATGACGCAGTCGTTGTATAGACTGCAGTATTAAGGTACGCATGGTTTAGGCATGCATTGTTCTGTCATACAACCCCCCCACTAGGTGTCACAATCCCCCTTAACTCTCCTTCTGTCTGTTATAGCTCCCACCATCATCTCCGCCCCTTGCGTTCACTTTTGATGTGATTTGCTATGAAGTCTGGTGCCACCGTCCATCTCTAGGCCCAGCTAAAGAGGCTATGGTTGTCGTTCATTGTTGTTATTTTAAGATGCCCAATGAAACATGTGCGAACAAAACAAATGCAATATTGTAGTATACATTAGTAGACACCCTTAACTAAATGAAGCTTCTAGAGCATGGGTACTCACAAACTTTCTCCCGGGGGCCAAATTTACAGTGTGGTTTGTGGCCGAGGGCCGCACCGGTGGGGGCGGGGTCAGTGGGGGAGGGGGAGGGGCCCGGGCTAGAGCAAAAAAAACTGTGACCATGAGGTTGAACACAGGCCCCTGCAGCGGATGCCTTCGTCCACTGAGCCACCAGACCCGCCATACACACATCTCTCTCTCTCTCTCTCTCTCTCTTTCTCTCTCTCTCTCTCTCTCTCTATCTCTCCCTCCCTCCCTCTATCTCTCCCTCCCTCTCTCTCTCTCTCTGTCTCTCTCCCTCTCTCTCTATCTCTCTCCCTCTCTCCCTCTCTCTCTCTGTCTCCCTGTCTCCCTCTGTTTCACTCACTCTGTCTGTCTCCCTCTCTCCCTCCCTCTGTCTCTCTCCCTCTGTCTCCTTCCCTCTGTCTCCCTCCCTCTGTCTCCCTTCCTCTGTCTCCCTCCTCCCTCTGTTTGTCGCCCTCCTCCCTCTGTCTGTCTGTCTCCCTCTGTCTGTCTCCCTCCGTCTGTCTCCCTCCCTCTGTCTCCCTCCCTCTGTCTGTCTCCCTCTGTCTCCCTCTGTCTGTCTCCCTCTGTCTGTCTCCCTCCGTCTGTCTCCTCCTGACTCCCTCCGTCTCCCTCTGTCTCCCCCTGACTCCCTCTCTCTCTGACTCCCTCTCTCTCTGTCTCCCTCCCTCTGTCTCCCTCCCTCTGTCTCCCTCCCCGTCTCCCTCCCTCTGTCTCCCTCCCTCTGTCTCCCTCCCTCTGTCTCCCTCCCTCTGTCTCCCTCTGTCTGTCTCCCTCCCTCTGTCTGTCTCCCTCCCTCTGTCTGTCTCCCTCTGTCTCCCTCCCTCTGTCTCCCTCCCTCTGTCTCCCTCCCTCTGTCTCCCTCCCTCTGTCTGTCTCCCTCTGTCTGTCTCCCTCCCTCTGTCTCCCTCCGTCTGTCTCCCTCCCTCTGTCTCCCTCCCTCTGTCTGTCTCCCTCCCTCTGTCTCCCTCCGTCTGTCTCCCTCTCTCTGTCTCCCTCTCTCTGTCTCCCTCTCTCTGTCTCCTTCTCTCTCTGTCTCCCTCTCTCTCTCTCTGTCTCCCTCTCTCTCTGTCTGTCTCCCTCTCTCTCTGTCTCTCTGTCTCCCTGTCTCCCTCTCTCTCTGTCTCCCTCTCTCCCTCTCCCTCCCTCCCTCTATCTCCCTCCCTCCCTCCCTCTCCCTCCCTCCCTCTCTCTTCCTCCCTCCCTCTCCCTCTCTCCCTCTGTTTCCCTCCCTCCCTCTGTCTCCCTCCCTCTGTCTCCCTCCCTCTCTGTCTCCCTCCCTCTCTGTCTCCCTCCCTCTGTCTCACTCCTTCTCTCTCCCTCCGTCTCCCTCTGTCTGTCTCCCTCTGTCTCCCTCCCTCCGTCTGTCTCCCCCTGACTCCCTCCGTCTCCCTCTGTCTCCCCCTGACTCCCTCTCTCTCTGTCTCCCTCTCTCTCTGTCTCCCTCTCTCTCTGTCTCCCTCTGACTCCCTCCCTCTGTCTCCCTCCCTCCCTGTCTCCCTCCCTCTGTCTCCCTCCCTCCCTCCCTCTGTCTCCCTCTCCATCTCTCTGTCTCTGTCTCTGCCTCTATCTGTCTGTCCCTGTCCTTGTCTCTGCCTCTATCTGTCTCTGTCTGTCCCTGTCTCTGTCTGTCCCTGTCTCTGTCTCCCTCCCTCTGTCTCCCTCTCTGTCTCTCTGTCTCGGTCTGTCTCTGCCTCTATCTGCCGGCCCCTGTCCCTGTCTCTGCCTCTATCTGTCCCTGTCTCTATCTGTCCCTGTCTCTGTCTGTCTCTGTCTGTCTCTGTCTCTATCTCTGTCTGTCTCTGCCTCTATCTATCTCTGTCTGTCTCTGCCTCTGTCTGTCTCTGCCTCTATCTGTCTCTGCCTCTGTCCGTCTCTGCCTCTGTCCGTCTCTGCCTCTATCTGTCTCTGCCTCTATCTGTCTCTGCCTCTATCTGTCTCTGCCTCTATCTCTCTCTCTGTCTCTCTCTCTATCGCTGTCCGTCTCTGTCTGTCTTTACCTCTATCTGTCTCTACCTCTATCTGTCTCTGCCTCTGTCAGTCTGTCCCTGTCTGCCTCTATCTAGCTCTGTCTGCCCCGTCTCTAGCTGGCTTTGTCTCTATATGTCTCTATCGGTCTCTGTCTCTATCGGTCTCTGTCTCTATCGGTCTCTGTCTCTATCGGTCTCTGTCTCTGCCTCTATCTGTCAGTCTGTCCCTGTCTGTCTCTGTCTATCTCTGTCTCTATCTGTCTCTGTGCCTCGGGCAGTGCACACGTACTGTGTCTACACGTCCCGTCACCAGCCCAGAGACAGCCCCCCCACTCTCCCTGTGTAATGTAAAAGCCAGCTCGTTTTCTCCTGGAAAAGACCACTATCGCATGGCAAGTGTGAGTCGTGTGACAATAAAAGGCTGGGGGTGGGTTGGTTCAGATTCAGTCACATCCGTCTGGTGAACTAATGATAAGTAGCACTGGACACCAGGTGCACAACGCCCATTGGGCTCAAGGGCTTCAGCGCCCCCCTCCTCCCCCCACCCTCGTGTGTGTCAGCCCGGGCTGAGACAGCTTCCCGGGCACACACACAGCCGCACCCCAGTACTTCACAGGTCTTTAAAAGACCATTTACTTGTTAATGAGGCTTTGTTGTATTTCACCTCTTAGCGCCCCTGCATCTCCACTCTGACTATCCTGGAATCGCCCGGCCCCCATAGAGCAGAGTCTCTCGGAGTCCGCGCTGCAAACACAGGTACGATGTCTGCAAGGTCCGCGGGCAGCCAAGGAAGGCTTGCCGGGCCGCTGGCGGCCCGCGGGCGTACTATGAGTACCCGTGTTCTAGAGTGTTCCTCACTTAAAAACTCAGATGGAGGCATCACATGATTTTTGTCGGCGTACAGGCTGATGTGGTGGGAGGTTCTTAGATACTGATGAATATTTAAGGCAATCCACCATGTATTATTATATTTTTATTTGTTTAATAAATAATAATAACTCCTATTTGTAAAGCGCAAACATATCACTCCTTAAGGGTTTCAAGGCGCAGGGGGCCATCGGGGAGGTTAAGTGAGCTATTGCCCAGAGTCACATGATGCTGAGCTGAGCTGCCACCGGCGATCAAACCGTGAGCCCAGCGCTCCAGAGTCAGCCACTCTGGCTGCTGTGACACACCTCTCCCCTTTACGGTGGCACTATACCGATTAGGTATTAACACGCTTTACAAAGACCGTAGAATTTAGTAGGAAACCCACAAGTTAGTTAAGACATGAGAAGATTAAGATAGATTAGAAATCAAAGGAGGAAATTTACTAATTAATAATGCAACTGCTTCATGTTTCCTGCTGTATGCCGCAGGTTTTAGTAATCACGGAAATTGATTCCGCATAACACGCTCCATTTGTAATGAGTGCTCGTTGTCTGAGGAGGTTGAAACCACATCACACCAGGAAAACTAAGGGACAAGCTCGTCCCACCATTGTGCAATTCTTTACTGTAATGCTACATAATTTCCTGGCATGTGTGCAAAACATCTAAGACAAGGAAACTATGCTGCGTTCCTCTTCAGAGTGTGAACCTTCTTTGTCTGTAGATCTATCAGGACTGGCAAAAAGCAATGAATTTGAATCTCCCAAGGCACATCAAATCTGAGGTCTAAAAACAGCCCTCAAAGTGTGTTAATGCCCGCTCTGTATTGCACCAAGTGTGTGCTGGTAGCGAACCGTGACCCTCTGGAAGGGTAAATGCCTCAACCCCAGGACCATTTTCTTTTCAAAATGGGGTGAGGTTATTCATTTTAGGGTACAATTATCTAAAACGCCATAACATATATGTCAGCTAGCACCATGTCATGACGGTAGCATTCATCCAGTCTCGCCTTTTCAGCCACTAGCACTTAGCATGCGGAGAATTGTAGGTCTATACTTAAAAAGCAAGCCATGAAACTACAAGTTGCAGCGTGCATAGTCCTGTTGGCTAATAGTTACTCTCATGAAAAAGGAGCAAATTGACAGCATTGCCATATTCATTTTATTTTATTTTCGCAATTTGATATAGTGCGGACATGGCCCGAGGGCATCAGAGCGCTTTACAACAGACAGGATACATGGTTACAGGCAGTACTTTAAATGGGCCGGTACTGAGTACCGGCACTTCTCAGTTTTCTCCCCCTGAGTACCGGAACTTATTTTCGGGCAAGGAGAGTACCGGTACTCCATGAAGCAGCAGGGCTCAGGCCCTGAAGTAGGGGTACGTGCAACGCAAAAACTGAAAATTACCCTTTCAGATGGTGCGTGTTTATGTGCTGCTCTGGCTGGCAACAGCCTGTGTATTTCTACGCTGGGTTGCTCCTGTAGTGTTAGGTTCTCATCAGGCGCGCAACGCCCATTGGGATCAAAGGGCTTCAGACACCCCTCCTCCTCCCCCATCGTGTGTGTCAGCCCGGCTGAGACAGCTTCCCGGGCACACACACAGCCGCACCCGAGTACTTCACAGGTCTTTAAAAGACCAATTGCTTTTTAACGAGGCTTTGTTGTTTCTCACCCCTTCTTAGATCCCCCTGCATCTCCAATCTGCATATTGCTGAAAGAATTAGCCCCCGAAATGTGACTCTAGTTGCGCCCATTGGCATCGCAACAAGAATGAGGATATGGTCAGAGGTGCCGAGAGTGGAACTGAAGAACCAGGGTCGAATCCCGACGTCGGCTCATCATCCTGTGATTCAGGACAACTCCTTTAACCAGGGGTCTTAAAAAAAGTAAGCTTTAATGCAAATGTTCTGACTGTCATGTAAATCGCTTAAACGCCCATGGCCCAAATTCGCGCAATATCAAACTGCCAAAAATTAGGCTCTGCACGTATGACATAGAAGCTGATGCTTGCCATGTCTCTTATGTAAGGAGGCAGTTTGATTTTGCGCGAATTTGGCCCATAGGCATTTAAGCTCTTTACATGACAATCAGCGCATTTGCATTAAAGCTTACTTATGTGGCTGATAACGCCGATTCTTATCTAATTATCTAGAAGAACCTTCTGGTCGCCAAGATCTTTTTACCTGTTGAATAGTGTAAAGGAGAGAATCTCATCTGGTTATACAACAGCATTCATTTTGTCTGAAAGGACCACTGACTCCGAATTCAAGTTTAAGAATTTATTATCGCCAAAAATAACTGAACATGCAAGCACCTCAACACGAGGTTAAAGAAATAGATGGGCACTAATACAAATAATAACCTACGCAGGAGTCTCATCCGACTCAGAATAAAGAGAATAGAAAGTTCTAGAAGGATCAACCAAGCTATGATTGCTCCAATTTCTACGTTGCTCTTCATTTATCTAAGCAAGCTTTAAATCAATTGCTGTCCCTACACTAACACTTAGTGACATCCCTACATAACGATTTTCTCAGGCAAGAGTGAATAAAAGGTGTCAGCTGTGAAGACTTCCTCAGAAGTGCAATCACCTAGTACCTATGCTCAGCTCTGTCCTCCTCTCTGGTCTCCCCTACCTCTTCTCTGGCCTCCTCCCTCAGGGCACTATCCCTAATACAAAACCCTAATACAATTGTATACGCCTTGTTCACGCCTCCTTGGCCAGGTCTTCTTTCTTGTACTTTCCCATCGAAACGGTTACTTCATCCTGGACGGTTGCGATGACCTTGAGTCCCAGGCACCTTCTCCGCTGAAAGTATCATCCCTAAATTCCATTTCACTCCCCGTACCATGCCTCCCATCTCTCTAACTTTTGAAAACAAAGAGTTAGTCTTTACTAACGAGACATGTGTCCTTGCACCTGCAACAAAAGATACGTTCAACAGAAACCTTCTACTGTGCTAATTAAATCTACCGTTTGTGCCCAGAGAGCCTTACCAAGAGAAACTTTTCTCTGCCTACAAAATAAGCTAACATAAAACTAAACCAGGCCTTCCCTAAGCATATATGTAGTCAGGCCTTTACATATAACTTTTAAACACACATCTTACTTCTCCCTATAAGCATTTACATTACAAATCATATGCAAACAATGAATTACATGTGCAACTTTAATATAGTGCACGTTTAAACTACTGCAATTAGATTACACACGAACTAATTTCTCTATGCATTATTTCACACAATTCAATAAGCATTACATTACATAACTATCATAACACAATTATACTGCTGAGTTCACTTTATCTCAGTGAACTATTCATTCTTTACTAAACATGCATGGATATACAACTGAATATATACGAATATATGTCTGAATACATGCGGGTGCGGACTATCAGTGATTATGATGCACCCCTACAATTCACAAGAACATTTCGCTCTATCAGTTCCCCCTTTGATGACTCCTGTCATCACATCTCATTCAACTCCCTTGGAGAAAGAACCGACCTAAACAGAACTCGTTGCCATTTTCCCTGATCTTAGTTTCTCCATGCTCTTGAGCCTTTGATACTGACTGTCCTGCAGTCTTGCCAATCTCATCTCATTTTCCCTCAAAGCTCTCTTGACTCGGCCCGCCCGATACCACTTGTAGGCCTTGATCAAAATCCACAAACAAACCACACAAACCACCACGATAAGGAGGGGTCTCAGAAAATACCCAAGGAATCCCTTTCCTAGATTTGCAAACCAACCTCCCACTTGACCAAATCCCTTACCAACTTTTTCCCAGGCCCCCTCTTCGGTCAAATCCGCTATTTTTGTGTGGATTGTAGTGATATTACTTATATATTTCTCCAGATCCTTGCTACGGTCTGGTATATAAGTGCAGCACTCTTGAACCTTCAACATTTTACAGACTCCGCCCTCTTTTGCCAATAAGACATCCAAAGCAAGGCGATTCTGCAAAACCATTGCCCTTATCGACAACATCTCTCCTTCCACCAACACCAATGACTTTGCTGTATTCATTGAAAATTCATCCACCACAGTCGCTAATCTCCGGATTTTCACATCATTCAAAACTACTCCCAGACTGGGTATCATAGCTCCAAAGATATCCTCCACAACGATTCCTGCACTTGCAGCTCTTCTCGCTCTTGAATGCTCCCCACCTTCTAGAAGATCCAAATCCTCTGTATGGTAAATCTTTGGAAATATTATTGCCAAATAACATGTTCCATACCAATTTGCAGGCAACCTCACATAAGCATTCTTCCCACATACATAATACACCGTTGGTATCACTTGTACAGGACCTTGGAGAAAATCCTTTGCCACATCTGCCATGGTGAAAACGTGATCAAAAGTGCTTTGTCCCACTGCAACCTTTTCGTAGTAAGTCTGATAACGCCTTATACACAACTTACCCCTCTGCTCTTTGTCTAACGCTATAGGACCATAGCTTCCCTTGGTCTTATGCAACTTTTCTTCATCTGTCCAATCAAGCCTGTGATGCCCCAAGTCTCGTGAGTGGGTCAGCTTTCTATACCTGTCCTCTACCTGATCTACAAACTTTTTCTCCACATCTGACATCGAGCAGGTCAGATTGTGTCTGTGAGCGAATGCTGTATCCAATTCCAAACTCGGTATGAAGAACTTCCTGAGTCTATCCTCGGTCTTATAATAATCATACTTATTCAAATGTTTGTAAGCTGGGACTTCAGGAAGCACTGCGTCGAAATTGGAAAAGAAATACTCAAACTGATCTCTCTCATAAAATAAACTAAGCAAAAGACTACATGAAATTCCATAAGTCAGTGGAAGATGGTGGTACCTAATACCCTCGTCCACTGAAGCAGGCAACTGCATACACACATAACAATCCTTCGCATCCATCACATCAACATACTCATATAGCAGCTTAGCATATGCGTTAAGCTTAAAATCACTCCTAGATAAATCTACATGTAACCTACGACTTTCTTCTAATAGCAAAGCTCTGTCAGCTCCCATGTCTACCCCCTTTTGGCTAGGTGTAGTAGGTGTAGGTGTCCCTGGCACCCCCTGCACTTCTAGCTCATGCGAACCAGTATATGAGACTATGATTACTATGATTATAGAAACTATCACACTACTTATAAGTACGCCTACAATCCACTTTGATCTACGATGGGGATCTCCCGGCTCCATGGTTTCGAAAGTTCTCAAAAGTCTTGGTTATAGCAATGAACCCTGAAAAAGTCTCTGTGTCCTTTACTCGTGACTTGCTTAACCAGCTCGGGCAACCATGAGATCTCCGGATTTTCCCTTCTCGATCACAATCTTATTTACACAGTCCAGAAAAAGACTTCCCTAGTTTTGGTTCCTCTTCTGTGGAAAGTCCCTAAGTTTATTCTTCTTCCACTCGGACCTAGGTTATCTTCTTCTTTTAGACTTTTATTTACAGTTTATAGTTGATCCACGATCAGATCCTCATTGAGCAGTTCCAGAACGTGATACAAAAGTTCAAGACGCAAGATTACCATTTCATGTGAAGACGGCTCAAACCCAAAAGACGGAAATTCGAGTCGATGCAGAACCAAGTTTCGAACTTCACTCAGAAGCGGGGGATTCGGAACTGTGAGGGTCAGTGTTCCTTCCACTTCGAGCCCTGGCAACTGCAACACCACCTTCACCACCACATTTGGGCTCCGACGGACCACCAGCACTGACCTCAGCCTTCCCGTACTCACCACCCCCTTCATCAAACACTGTGTAAGTCCACTCAGGGGTAGAGTATCTGCGACAAGGTACTCTGGTTCTTTTCGACCTTCGCCGACTATCTTGAGATTAAACCCAGATCAGTTGACTGGGGGTGAGTGTTTGATTTGCTCTAACGCTCCGTCCATCATCCCCTTTGGTATCGCTTTGTTCGCCCTAAGCTGACAGGGTATGCCCAGACGTGGGTCCCTTGCTCACTTTGCCACTGGATTCAAGATAGCCTGGCTGATGAGGGTTTTGAACCCGAAACCGGTCCCAGGATGCTTGTTTCCGGTCCAGGGAAGACATGGCTTGGCAGTTCGGGCTGGACTGTTCCCATGAGGCACAGGGTCAGACTGATTTGCATATGGCCATGTCTGAACTGGGGTGGTGGAGTGAGCTAAAGAATGATGATGGATTAAACCCAGATCAGTTGACTGGGGGTGAGTGTTTGATTTGCTCTAACGCTCCGTCCATCATCCCCTTTGGTATCGCTTTGTTCGCCCTAAGCTGACAGGGTATGCCAAGACGTGGGTCCCTTGCTCACTTTGCCACTGGATTCAAGATAGCCTGGCTGATGAGGGTTTTGAACCCGAAACCGGTCCCAGGATGCTTGTTTCCGGTCCAGGGAAGACATGGCTTGGCAGTTCGGGCTGGACTGTTCCCATGAGGCACAGGGTCAGACTGATTTGCATATGGCCATGTCTGAACTGGGGTGGTGGAGTGAGCTAAAGAATGATGATGGATTAAACCCAGATCAGTTGACTGGGGGTGAGTGTTTGATTTGCTCTAACGCTCCGTCCATCATCCCCTTTGGTATCGCTTTGTTCGCCCCTAAGCTGACAGGGTATGCCCAGACGTGGGTCCCTTGCTCACTTTGCCACTGGATTCAAGATAGCCTGGCTGATGAGGGTTTTGAACCCGAAACCGGTCCCAGTATGCTTGTTTCCGGTCCAGGGAAGACATGGCTTGGCAGTTCGGGCTGGACTGTTCCCATGAGGCACAGGGTCAGACTGATTTGCATATGGCCATGTCTGAACTGGGGTGGTGGAGTGAGCTAAAGAATGATGATGGATTAAACCCAGATCAGTTGACTGGGGGTGAGTGTTTGATTTGCTCTAACGCTCCGTCCATCATCCCCTTTGGTATCGCTTTGTTCGCCCTAAGCTGACAGGGTATGCCCAGACGTGGGTCCCTTGCTCACTTTGCCACTGGATTCAAGATAGCCTGGCTGATGAGGGTTTTGAACCCGAAACCGGTCCCAGGATGCTTGTTTCCGGTCCAGGGAAGACATGGCTTGGCAGTTCGGGCTGGACTGTTCCCATGAGGCACAGGGTCAGACTGATTTGCATATGGCCATGTCTGAACTGGGGTGGTGGAGTGAGCTAAAGAATGATGATGGATTAAACCCAGATCAGTTGACTGGGGGTGAGTGTTTGATTTGCTCTAACGCTCCGTCCATCATCCCCTTTGGTATCGCTTTGTTCGCCCTAAGCTGACAGGGTATGCCCAGACGTGGGTCCCTTGCTCACTTTGCCACTGTTTTCAAGATAGCCTGGCTGATGAGGGTTTTGAACCCGAAACCGGTCCCAGGATACTTGTTTCCGGTCCAGGGAAGACATGGCTTGGCAGTTCGGGCTGGACTGTTCCCATGAGGCACAGGGTCAGACTGATTTGCATATGGCCATGTCTGAACTGGGGTGGTGGAGTGAGCTAAAGAATGATGATGGATTAAACCCAGATCAGTTGACTGGGGGTGAGTGTTTGATTTGCTCTAACGCTCCGTCCATCATCCACTTTGGTATCGCTTTGTTCGCCCTAAGCTGACAGGGTATGCCCAGACGTGGGTCCCTTGCTCACTTTGCCACTGGATTCAAGATAGCCTGGCTGATGAGGGTTTTGAACCCGAAACCGGTCCCAGGATGCTTGTTTCCGGTCCAGGGAAGACATGGCTTGGCAGTTCGGGCTGGACTGTTCCCATGAGGCACAGGGTCAGACTGATTTGCATATGGCCATGTCTGAACTGGGGTGGTGGAGTGAGCTAAAGAATGATGATGGATTAAACCCAGATCAGTTGACTGGGGGTGAGTGTTTGATTTGCTCTAACGCTCCATCCATCATCCCCTTTGGTATCGCTTTGTTCGCCCTAAGCTGACAGGGTATGCCCAGACGTGGGTCCCTTGCTCACTTTGCCACTGGATTCAAGATAGCCTGGCTGATGAGGGTTTTGAACCCGAAACCGGTCCCAGGATGCTTGTTTCCGGTCCAGGGAAGACATGGCTTGGCAGTTCGGGCTGGACTGTTCCCATGAGGCACAGGGTCAGACTGATTTGCATATGGCCATGTCTGAACTGGGGTGGTGGAGTGAGCTAAAGAATGATGATGGATTAAACCCAGATCAGTTGACTGGGGGTGAGTGTTTGATTTGCTCTAACGCTCCGTCCATCATCCCCTTTGGTATCGCTTTGTTCGCCCTAAGCTGACAGGGTATGCCCAGACGTGGGTCCCTTGCTCACTTTGCCACTGGATTCAAGATAGCCTGGCTGATGAGGGTTTTGAACCCGAAACCGGTCCCAGGATGCTTGTTTCCGGTCCAGGGAAGACATGGCTTGGCAGTTCGGGCTGGACTGTTCCCATGAGGCACAGGGTCAGACTGATTTGCATATGGCCATGTCTGAACTGGGGTGGTGGAGTGAGCTAAAGAATGATGATGGATTAAACCCAGAACAGTTGACTGGGGGTGAGTGTTTGATTTGCTCTAACGCTCCGTCCATCATCCCCTTTGGTATCGCTTTGTTCGCCCTAAGCTGACAGGGTATGCCCAGACGTGGGTCCCTTGCTCACTTTGCCACTGGATTCAAGATAGCCTGGCTGATGAGGGTTTTGAACCCGAAACCGGTCCCAGGATGCTTGTTTCCGGTCCAGGGAAGACATGGCTTGGCAGTTCGGGCTGGACTGTTCCCATGAGGCACAGGGTCAGACTGATTTGCATATGGCCATGTCTGAACTGGGGTGGTGGAGTGAGCTAAAGAATGATGATGGATTAAACCCAGATCAGTTGACTGGGGGTGAGTGTTTGATTTGCTCTAACGCTCCGTCCATCATCCCCTTTGGTATCGCTTTGTTCGCCCTAAGCTGACAGGGTATGCCCAGACGTGGGTCCCTTGCTCACTTTGCCACTGTTTTCAAGATAGCCTGGCTGATGAGGGTTTTGAACCCGAAACCGGTCCCAGGATGCTTGTTTCCGGTCCAGGGAAGACATGGCTTGGCAGTTCGGGCTGGACTGTTCCCATGAGGCACAGGGTCAGACTGATTTGCATATGGCCATGTCTGAACTGGGGTGGTGGAGTGAGCTAAAGAATGATGATGGATTAAACCCAGATCAGTTGACTGGGGGTGAGTGTTTGATTTGCTCTAACGCTCCGTCCATCATCCCCTTTGGTATCGCTTTGTTCGCCCTAAGCTGACAGGGTATGCCCAGACGTGGGTCCCTTGCTCACTTTGCCACTGGATTCAAGATAGCCTGGCTGATGAGGGTTTTGAACCCGAAACCGGTCCCAGGATGCTTGTTTCCGGTCCAGGGAAGACATGGCTTGGCAGTTCGGGCTGGACTGTTCCCATGAGGCACAGGGTCAGACTGATTTGCATATGGCCATGTCTGAACTGGGGTGGTGGAGTGAGCTAAAGAATGATGATGGATTAAACCCAGATCAGTTGACTGGGGGTGAGTGTTTGATTTGCTCTAACGCTCCGTCCATCATCCCCTTTGGTATCGCTTTGTTCGCCCTAAGCTGACAGGGTATGCCCAGACGTGGGTCCCTTGCTCACTTTGCCACTGGATTCAAGATAGCCTGGCTGATGAGGGTTTTGAACCCGAAACCGGTCCCAGGATGCTTGTTTCCGGTCCAGGGAAGACATGGCTTGGCAGTTCGGGCTGGACTGTTCCCATGAGGCACAGGGTCAGACTGATTTGCATATGGCCATGTCTGAACTGGGGTGGTGGAGTGAGCTAAAGAATGATGATGGATTAAACCCAGATCAGTTGACTGGGGGTGAGTGTTTGATTTGCTCTAACGCTCCGTCCATCATCCCCTTTGGTATCGCTTTGTTCGCCCTAAGCTGACAGGGTATGCCCAGACGTGGGTCCCTTGCTCACTTTGCCACTGGATTCAAGATAGCCTGGCTGATGAGGGTTTTGAACCCGAAACCGGTCCCAGGATGCTTGTTTCCTGTCCAGGGAAGACATGGCTTGGCAGTTCGGGCTGGACTGTTCCCATGAGGCACAGGGTCAGACTGATTTGCATATGGCCATGTCTGAACTGGGGTGGTGGAGTGAGCTAAAGAATGATGATGGATTAAACCCAGATCAGTTGACTGGGGGTGAGTGTTTGATTTGCTCTAACGCTCCGTCCATCATCCCCTTTGGTATCGCTTTGTTCGCCCTAAGCTGACAGGGTATGCCCAGACGTGGGTCCCTTGCTCACTTTGCCACTGGATTCAAGATAGCCTGGCTGATGAGGGTTTTGAACCCGAAACCGGTCCCAGGATACTTGTTTCCGGTCCAGGGAAGACATGGCTTGGCAGTTCGGGCTGGACTGTTCCCATGAGGCACAGGGTCAGACTGATTCGCATATGGCCATGTCTGAACTGGGGTGGTGGAGTGAGCTAAAGAATGATGATGGATTAAACCCAGATCAGTTGACTGGGGGTGAGTGTTTGATTTGCTCTAACGCTCCGTCCATCATCCCCTTTGGTATCGCTTTGTTCGCCCTAAGCTGACAGGGTATGCCCAGACGTGGGTCCCTTGCTCACTTTGCCACTGGATTCAAGATAGCCTGGCTGATGAGGGTTTTGAACCCGAAACCGGTCCCAGGATGCTTGTTTCCTGTCCAGGGAAGACATGGCTTGGCAGTTCGGGCTGGACTGTTCCCATGAGGCACAGGGTCAGACTGATTTGCATATGGCCATGTCTGAACTGGGGTGGTGGAGTGAGCTAAAGAATGATGATGGATTAAACCCAGATCAGTTGACTGGGGGTGAGTGTTTGATTTGCTCTAACGCTCCGTCCATCATCCCCTTTGGTATCGCTTTGTTCGCCCTAAGCTGACAGGGTATGCCCAGACGTGGGTCCCTTGCTCACTTTGCCACTGGATTCAAGATAGCCTGGCTGATGAGGGTTTTGAACCCGAAACCGGTCCCAGGATACTTGTTTCCGGTCCAGGGAAGACATGGCTTGGCAGTTCGGGCTGGACTGTTCCCATGAGGCACAGGGTCAGACTGATTTGCATATGGCCATGTCTGAACTGGGGTGGTGGAGTGAGCTAAAGAATGATGATGGATTAAACCCAGATCAGTTGACTGGGGGTGAGTGTTTGATTTGCTCTAACGCTCCGTCCATCATCCCCTTTGGTATCGCTTTGTTCGCCCTAAGCTGACAGGGTATGCCCAGACGTGGGTCCCTTGCTCACTTTGCCACTGGATTCAAGATAGCCTGGCTGATGAGGGTTTTGAACCCGAAACCGGTCCCAGGATGCTTGTTTCCGGTCCAGGGAAGACATGGCTTGGCAGTTCGGGCTGGACTGTTCCCATGAGGCACAGGGTCAGACTGATTTGCATATGGCCATGTCTGAACTGGGGTGGTGGAGTGAGCTAAAGAATGATGATGGATTAAACCCAGATCAGTTGACTGGGGGTGAGTGTTTGATTTGCTCTAACGCTCCGTCCATCATCCCCTTTGGTATCGCTTTGTTCGCCCTAAGCTGACAGGGTATGCCCAGACTTGGGTCCCTTGCTCACTTTGCCACTGGATTCAAGATAGCCTGGCTGATGAGGGTTTTGAACCCGAAACCGGTCCCAGGATTCTTGTTTCCGGTCCAGGGAAGACATGGCTTGGCAGTTCGGGCTGGACTGTTCCCATGAGGCACAGGGTCAGACTGATTTGCATATGGCCATGTCTGAACTGGGGTGGTGGAGTGAGCTAAAGAATGATGATGGATTAAACCCAGATCAGTTGACTGGGGGTGAGTGTTTGATTTGCTCTAACGCTCCGTCCATCATCCCCTTTGGTATCGCTTTGTTCGCCCTAAGCTGACAGGGTATGCCCAGACGTGGGTCCCTTGCTCACTTTGCCACTGGATTCAAGATAGCCTGGCTGATGAGGGTTTTGAACCCGAAACCGGTCCCAGGATGCTTGTTTCCGGTCCAGGGAAGACATGGCTTGGCAGTTCGGGCTGGACTGTTCCCATGAGGCACAGGGTCAGACTGATTTGCATATGGCCATGTCTGAACTGGGGTGGTGGAGTGAGCTAAAGAATGATGATGGATTAAACCCAGATCAGTTGACTGGGGGTGAGTGTTTGATTTGCTCTAACGCTCCGTCCATCATCCCCTTTGGTATCGCTTTGTTCGCCCTAAGCTGACAGGGTATGCCCAGACGTGGGTCCCTTGCTCACTTTGCCACTGGATTCAAGATAGCCTGGCTGATGAGGGTTTTGAACCCGAAACCGGTCCCAGGATGCTTGTTTCCGGTCCAGGGAAGACATGGCTTGGCAGTTCGGGCTGGACTGTTCCCATGAGGCACAGGGTCAGACTGATTTGCATATGGCCATGTCTGAACTGGGGTGGTGGAGTGAGCTAAAGAATGATGATGGATTAAACCCAGATCAGTTGACTGGGGGTGAGTGTTTGATTTGCTCTAACGCTCCGTCCATCATCCCCTTTGGTATCGCTTTGTTCGCCCTAAGCTGACAGGGTATGCCCAGACGTGGGTCCCTTGCTCACTTTGCCACTGGATTCAAGATAGCCTGGCTGTTGAGGGTTTTGAACCCGAAACCGGTCCCAGGATGCTTGTTTCCGGTCCAGGGAAGACATGGCTTGGCAGTTCGGGCTGGACTGTTCCCATGAGGCACAGGGTCAGACTGATTTGCATATGGCCATGTCTGAACTGGGGTGGTGGAGTGAGCTAAAGAATGATGATGGATTAAACCCAGATCAGTTGACTGGGGGTGAGTGTTTGATTTGCTCTAACGCTCCGTCCATCATCCCCTTTGGTATCGCTTTGTTCGCCCTAAGCTGACAGGGTATGCCCAGACGTGGGTCCCTTGCTCACTTTGCCACTGTTTTCAAGATAGCCTGGCTGATGAGGGTTTTGAACCCGAAACCGGTCCCAGGATGCTTGTTTCCGGTCCAGGGAAGACATGGCTTGGCAGTTCGGGCTGGACTGTTCCCATGAGGCACAGGGTCAGACTGATTTGCATATGGCCATGTCTGAACTGGGGTGGTGGAGTGAGCTAAAGAATGATGATGGATTAAACCCAGATCAGTTGACTGGGGGTGAGTGTTTGATTTGCTCTAACGCTCCGTCCATCATCCCCTCTGGTATCGCTTTGTTCGCCCTAAGCTGACAGGGTATGCCCAGACGTGGGTCCCTTGCTCACTTTGCCACTGGATTCAAGATAGCCTGGCTGATGAGGGTTTTGAACCCGAAACCGGTCCCAGGATGCTTGTTTCCGGTCCAGGAAGACATGGCTTGGCAGTTCGGGCTGGACTGTTCCCATGAGGCACAGGGTCAGACTGATTTGCATATGGCCATGTCTGAACTGGGGTGGTGGAGTGAGCTAAAGAATGATGATGGATTAAACCCAGATCAGTTGACTGGGGGTGAGTGTTTGATTTGCTCTAACGCTCCGTCCATCATCCCCTTTGGTATCGCTTTGTTCGCCCTAAGCTGACAGGGTATGCCCAGACGTGGGTCCCTTGCTCACTTTGCCACTGGATTCAAGATAGCCTGGCTGATGAGGGTTTTGAACCCGAAACCGGTCCCAGGATGCTTGTTTCCGGTCCAGGGAAGACATGGCTTGGCAGTTCGGGCTGGACTGTTCCCATGAGGCACAGGGTCAGACTGATTTGCATATGGCCATGTCTGAACTGGGGTGGTGGAGTGAGCTAAAGAATGATGATGGATTAAACCCAGATCAGTTGACTAGGGGTGAGTGTTTGATTTGCTCTAACGCTCCGTCCATCATCCCCTTTGGTATCGCTTTGTTCGCCCTAAGCTGACAGGGTATGCCCAGACGTGGGTCCCTTGCTCACTTTGCCACTGTTTTCAAGATAGCCTGGCTGATGAGGGTTTTGAACCCGAAACCGGTCCCAGGATGCTTGTTTCCGGTCCAGGGAAGACATGGCTTGGCAGTTCGGGCTGGACTGTTCCCATGAGGCACAGGGTCAGACTGATTTGCATATGGCCATGTCTGAACTGGGGTGGTGGAGTGAGCTAAAGAATGATGATGGATTAAACCCAGATCAGTTGACTGGGGGTGAGTGTTTGATTTGCTCTAACGCTCCGTCCATCATCCCCTTTGGTATCGCTTTGTTCGCCCTAAGCTGACAGGGTATGCCCAGACGTGGGTCCCTTGCTCACTTTGCCACTGGATTCAAGATAGCCTGGCTGATGAGGGTTTTGAACCCGAAACCGGTCCCAGGATGCTTGTTTCCGGTCCAGGGAAGACATGGCTTGGCAGTTCGGGCTGGACTGTTCCCATGAGGCACAGGGTCAGACTGATTTGCATATGGCCATGTCTGAACTGGGGTGGTGGAGTGAGCTAAAGAATGATGATGGATTAAACCCAGATCAGTTGACTGGGGGTGAGTGTTTGATTTGCTCTAACGCTCCGTCCATCATCCCCTTTGGTATCGCTTTGTTCGCCCTAAGCTGACAGGGTATGCCCAGACGTGGGTCCCTTGCTCACTTTGCCACTGGATTCAAGATAGCCTGGCTGATGAGGGTTTTGAACCCGAAACCGGTCCCAGGATGCTTGTTTCCGGTCCAGGGAAGACATGGCTTGGCAGTTCGGGCTGGACTGTTCCCATGAGGCACAGGGTCAGACTGATTTGCATATGGCCATGTCTGAACTGGGGTGGCGGAGTGAGCTAAAGAATGATGATGGATTAAACCCAGATCAGTTGACTGGGGGTGAGTGTTTGATTTGCTCTAACGCTCCGTCCATCATCCCCTTTGGTATCGCTTTGTTCGCCCTAAGCTGACAGGGTATGCCCAGACGTGGGTCCCTTGCTCACTTTGCCACTGGATTCAAGATAGCCTGGCTGATGAGGGTTTTGAACCCGAAACCGGTCCCAGGATGCTTGTTTCCGGTCCAGGGAAGACATGGCTTGGCAGTTCGGGCTGGACTGTTCCCATGAGGCACAGGGTCAGACTGATTTGCATATGGCCATGTCTGAACTGGGGTGGTGGAGTGAGCTAAAGAATGATGATGGATTAAACCCAGATCAGTTGACTGGGGGTGAGTGTTTGATTTGCTCTAACGCTCCGTCCATCATCCCCTTTGAGTATCGCTTTGTTCGCCCTAAGCTGACAGGGTATGCCCAGACGTGGGTCCCTTGCTCACTTTGCCACTGGATTCAAGATAGCCTGGCTGATGAGGGTTTTAAACCCGAAACCGGTCCCAGGATGCTTGTTTCCGGTCCAGGGAAGACATGGCTTGGCAGTTCGGGCTGGACTGTTCCCATGAGGCACAGGGTCAGACTGATTTGCATATGGCCATGTCTGAACTGGGGTGGTGGAGTGAGCTAAAGAATGATGATGGATTAAACCCAGATCAGTTGACTGGGGGTGAGTGTTTGATTTGCTCTAACGCTCCGTCCATCATCCCCTTTAGTATCGCTTTGTTCGCCCTAAGCTGACAGGGTATGCCCAGACGTGGGTCCCTTGCTCACTTTGCCACTGGATTCAAGATAGCCTGGCTGATGAGGGTTTTGAACCCGAAACCGGTCCCAGGATGCTTGTTTCCGGTCCAGGGAAGACATGGCTTGGCAGTTCGGGCTGGACTGTTCCCATGAGGCACAGGGTCAGACTGATTTGCATATGGCCATGTCTGAACTGGGGTGGTGGAGTGAGCTAAAGAATGATGATGGATTAAACCCAGATCAGTTGACTGGGGGTGAGTGTTTGATTTGCTCTAACGCTCCGTCCATCATCCCCTTTGGTATCGCTTTGTTCGCCCTAAGCTGACAGGGTATGCCCAGACGTGGGTCCCTTGCTCACTTTGCCACTGGATTCAAGATAGCCTGGCTGATGAGGGTTTTGAACCCGAAACCGGTCCCAGGATGCTTGTTTCCGGTCCAGGGAAGACATGGCTTGGCAGTTCGGGCTGGACTGTTCCCATGAGGCACAGGGTCAGACTGATTTGCATATGGCCATGTCTGAACTGGGGTGGTGGAGTGAGCTAAAGAATGATGATGGATTAAACCCAGATCAGTTGACTGGGGGTGAGTGTTTGATTTGCTCTAACGCTCCGTCCATCATCCCCTTTGGTATCGCTTTGTTCGCCCTAAGCTGACAGGGTATGCCCAGACGTGGGTCCCTTGCTCACTTTGCCACTGTTTTCAAGATAGCCTGGCTGATGAGGGTTTTGAACCCGAAACCGGTCCCAGGATGCTTGTTTCCGGTCCAGGGAAGACATGGCTTGGCAGTTCGGGCTGGACTGTTCCCATGAGGCACAGGGTCAGACTGATTTGCATATGGCCATGTCTGAACTGGGGTGGTGGAGTGAGCTAAAGAATGATGATGGATTAAACCCAGATCAGTTGACTGGGGGTGAGTGTTTGATTTGCTCTAACGCTCCGTCCATCATCCCCTTTGGTATCGCTTTGTTCGCCCTAAGCTGACAGGGTATGCCCAGACGTGGGTCCCTTGCTCACTTTGCCACTGGATTCAAGATAGCCTGGCTGATGAGGGTTTTGAACCCGAAACCGGTCCCAGGATGCTTGTTTCCGGTCCAGGGAAGACATGGCTTGGCAGTTCGGGCTGGACTGTTCCCATGAGGCACAGGGTCAGACTGATTTGCATATGGCCATGTCTGAACTGGGGTGGTGGAGTGAGCTAAAGAATGATGATGAATTAAACCCAGATCAGTTGACTGGGGGGTGAGTGTTTGATTTGCTCTAACGCTCCGTCCATCATCCCCTTTGGTATCGCTTTGTTCGCCCTAAGCTGACAGGGTATGCCCAGACGTGGGTCCCTTGCTCACTTTGCCACTGGATTCAAGATAGCCTGGCTGATGAGGGTTTTGAACCCGAAACCGGTCCCAGGATGCTTGTTTCCGGTCCAGGGAAGACATGGCTTGGCAGTTCGGGCTGGACTGTTCCCATGAGGCACAGGGTCAGACTGATTTGCATATGGCCATGTCTGAACTGGGGTGGTGGAGTGAGCTAAAGAATGATGATGGATTAAACCCAGATCAGTTGACTGGGGGTGAGTGTTTGATTTGCTCTAACGCTTCGTCCATCATCCCCTTTGGTATCGCTTTGTTCGCCCTAAGCTGACAGGGTATGCCCAGACGTGGGTCCCTTGCTCACTTTGCCACTGTTTTCAAGATAGCCTGGCTGATGAGGGTTTTGAACCCGAAACCAGTCCCAGGATGC
Organism: Calotriton arnoldi; assembly: GCA_963921515.1. Taxonomy (NCBI): domain Eukaryota; kingdom Metazoa; phylum Chordata; class Amphibia; order Caudata; family Salamandridae; genus Calotriton; species Calotriton arnoldi. The sequence goes on along the minus strand of CAWUFW010000604.1, from coordinate 1,413,957 downwards.
TTGTTTCCGGTCCAGGGAAGACATGGCTTGGCAGTTCGGGCTGGACTGTTCCCATGAGGCACAGGGTCAGACTGATTTGCATATGGCCATGTCTGAACTGGGGTGGTGGAGTGAGCTAAAGAATGATGATGGATTAAACCCAGATCAGTTGACTGGGGGTGAGTGTTTGATTTGCTCTAACGCTCCGTCCATCATCCCCTTTGGTATCGCTTTGTTCGCCCTAAGCTGACAGGGTATGCCCAGACGTGGGTCCCTTGCTCACTTTGCCACTGGATTCAAGATAGCCTGGCTGATGAGGGTTTTGAACCCGAAACCGGTCCCAGGATGCTTGTTTCCGGTCCAGGGAAGACATGGCTTGGCAGTTCGGGCTGGACTATTCCCATGAGGCACAGGGTCAGACTGATTTGCATATGGCCATGTCTGAACTGGGGTGGTGGAGTGAGCTAAAGAATGATGATGGATTAAACCCAGATCAGTTGACTGGGGGTGAGTGTTTGATTTGCTCTAACGCTCTGTCCATCATCCCCTTTGGTATCGCTTTGTTCGCCCTAAGCTGACAGGGTATGCCCAGACGTGGGTCCCTTGCTCACTTTGCCACTGGATTCAAGATAGCCTGGCTGATGAGGGTTTTGAACCCGAAACCGGTCCCAGGATGCTTGTTTCCGGTCCAGGGAAGACATGGCTTGGCAGTTCGGGCTGGACTGTTCCCATGAGGCACAGGGTCAGACTGATTTGCATATGGCCATGTCTGAACTGGGGTGGTGGAGTGAGCTAAAGAATGATGATGGATTAAACCCAGATCAGTTGACTGGGGGTGAGTGTTTGATTTGCTCTAACGCTCCGTCCATCATCCCCTTTGGTATCGCTTTGTTCGCCCTAAGCTGACAGGGTATGCCCAGACGTGGGTCCCTTGCTCACTTTGCCACTGGATTCAAGATAGCCTGGCTGATGAGGGTTTTGAACCCGAAACCGGTCCCAGGATGCTTGTTTCGGTCCAGGGAAGACATGGCTTGGCAGTTCGGGCTGGACTGTTCCCATGAGGCACAGGGTCAGACTGATTTGCATATGGCCATGTCTGAACTGGGGTGGTGGAGTGAGCTAAAGAATGATGATGGATTAAACCCAGATCAGTTGACTGGGGGTGAGTGTTTGATTTGCTCTAACGCTCCGTCCATCATCCCCTTTGGTATCGCTTTGTTCGCCCTAAGCTGACAGGGTATGCCCAGACGTGGGTCCCTTGCTCACTTTGCCACTGGATTCAAGATAGCCTGGCTGATGAGGGTTTTGAATCCGAAACCGGTCCCAGGATGCTTGTTTCCGGTCCAGGGAAGACATGGCTTGGCAGTTCGGGCTGGACTGTTCCCATGAGGCACAGGGTCAGACTGATTTGCATATGGCCATGTCTGAACTGGGGTGGTGGAGTGAGCTAAAGAATGATGATGGATTAAACCCAGATCAGTTGACTGGGGGTGAGTGTTTGATTTGCTCTAACGCTCCGTCCATCATCCCCTTTGGTATCGCTTTGTTCGCCCTAAGCTGACAGGGTATGCCCAGACGTGGGTCCCTTGCTCACTTTGCCACTGTTTTCAAGATAGCCTGGCTGATGAGGGTTTTGAACCCGAAACCGGTCCCAGGATGCTTGTTTCCGGTCCAGGGAAGACATGGCTTGGCAGTTCGGGCTGGACTGTTCCCATGAGGCACAGGGTCAGACTGATTTGCATATGGCCATGTCTGAACTGGAGTGGTGGAGTGAGCTAAAGAATGATGATGGATTAAACCCAGATCAGTTGACTGGGGGTGAGTGTTTGATTTGCTCTAACGCTCCGTCCATCATCCCCTTTGGTATCGCTTTGTTCGCCCTAAGCTGACAGGGTATGCCCAGACGTGGGTCCCTTGCTCACTTTGCCACTGGATTCAAGATAGCCTGGCTGATGAGGGTTTTGAACCCGAAACCGGTCCCAGGATGCTTGTTTCCGGTCCAGGGAAGACATGGCTTGGCAGTTCGGGCTGGACTGTTCCCATGAGGCACAGGGTCAGACTGATTTGCATATGGCCATGTCTGAACTGGGGTGGTGGAGTGAGCTAAAGAATGATGATGGATTAAACCCAGATCAGTTGACTGGGGGTGAGTGTTTGATTTGCTCTAACGCTCCGTCCATCATCCCCTTTGGTATCGCTTTGTTCGCCCTAAGCTGACAGGGTATGCCCAGACGTGGGTCCCTTGCTCACTTTGCCACTGGATTCAAGATAGCCTGGCTGATGAGGGTTTTGAACCCGAAACCGGTCCCAGGATGCTTGTTTCCGGTCCAGGGAAGACATGGCTTGGCAGTTCGGGCTGGACTGTTCCCATGAGGCACAGGGTCAGACTGATTTGCATATGGCCATGTCTGAACTGGGGTGGTGGAGTGAGCTAAAGAATGATGATGGATTAAACCCAGATCAGTTGACTGGGGGTGAGTGTTTGATTTGCTCTAACGCTCCGTCCATCATCCCCTTTGGTATCGCTTTGTTCGCCCTAAGCTGACAGGGTATGCCCAGACGTGGGTCCCTTGCTCACTTTGCCACTGGATTCAAGATAGCCTGGCTGATGAGGGTTTTGAACCCGAAACCGGTCCCAGGATGCTTGTTTCCGGTCCAGGGAAGACATGGCTTGGCAGTTCGGGCTGGACTGTTCCCATGAGGCACAGGGTCAGACTGATTTGCATATGGCCATGTCTGAACTGGGGTGGTGGAGTGAGCTAAAGAATGATGATGGATTAAACCCAGATCAGTTGACTGGGGGTGAGTGTTTGATTTGCTCTAACGCTCCGTCCATCATCCCCTTTGGTATCGCTTTGTTCGCCCTAAGCTGACAGGGTATGCCCAGACGTGGGTCCCTTGCTCACTTTGCCACTGGATTCAAGATAGCCTGGCTGATGAGGGTTTTGAACCCGAAACCGGTCCCAGGATGCTTGTTTCCGGTCCAGGGAAGACATGGCTTGGCAGTTCGGGCTGGACTGTTCCCATGAGGCACAGGGTCAGACTGATTTGCATATGGCCATGTCTGAACTGGGGTGGTGGAGTGAGCTAAAGAATGATGATGGATTAAACCCAGATCAGTTGACTGGGGGTGAGTGTTTGATTTGCTCTAACGCTCCGTCCATCATCCCCTTTGGTATCGCTTTGTTCGCCCTAAGCTGACAGGGTATGCCCAGACGTGGGTCCCTTGCTCACTTTGCCACTGGATTCAAGATAGCCTGGCTGATGAGGGTTTTGAACCCGAAACCGGTCCCAGGATGCTTGTTTCCGGTCCAGGGAAGACATGGCTTGGCAGTTCGGGCTGGACTGTTCCCATGAGGCACAGGGTCAGACTGATTTGCATATGGCCATGTCTGAACTGGGGTGGTGGAGTGAGCTAAAGAATGATGATGGATTAAACCCAGATCAGTTGACTGGGGGTGAGTGTTTGATTTGCTCTAACGCTCCGTCCATCATCCCCTTTGGTATCGCTTTGTTCGCCCTAAGCTGACAGGGTATGCCCAGACGTGGGTCCCTTGCTCACTTTGCCACTGGATTCAAGATAGCCTGGCTGATGAGGGTTTTGAACCCGAAACCGGTCCCAGGATGCTTGTTTCCGGTCCAGGGAAGACATGGCTTGGCAGTTCGGGCTGGACTGTTCCCATGAGGCACAGGGTCAGACTGATTTGCATATGGCCATGTCTGAACTGGGGTGGTGGAGTGAGCTAAAGAATGATGATGGATTAAACCCAGATCAGTTGACTGGGGGTGAGTGTTTGATTTGCTCTAACGCTCCGTCCATCATCCCCTTTGGTATCGCTTTGTTCGCCCTAAACTGACAGGGTATGCCCAGACGTGGGTCCCTTGCTCACTTTGCCACTGGATTCAAGATAGCCTGGCTGATGAGGGTTTTGAACCCAAAACCGGTCCCAGGATGCTTGTTTCCGGTCCAGGGAAGACATGGCTTGGCAGTTCGGGCTGGACTGTTCCCATGAGGCACAGGGTCAGACTGATTTGCATATGGCCATGTCTGAACTGGGGTGGTGGAGTGAGCTAAAGAATGATGATGGATTAAACCCAGATCAGTTGACTGGGGGTGAGTGTTTGATTTGCTCTAACGCTCCGTCCATCATCCCCTTTGGTATCGCTTTGTTCGCCCTAAGCTGACAGGGTATGCCCAGACGTGGGTCCCTTGCTCACTTTGCCACTGGATTCAAGATAGCCTGGCTGATGAGGGTTTTGAACCCGAAACCGGTCCCAGGATGCTTGTTTCCGGTCCAGGGAAGACATGGCTTGGCAGTTCGGGCTGGACTGTTCCCATGAGGCACAGGGTCAGACTGATTTGCATATGGCCATGTCTGAACTGGGGTGGTGGAGTGAGCTAAAGAATGATGATGGATTAAACCCAGATCAGTTGACTGGGGGTGAGTGTTTGATTTGCTCTAACGCTCCGTCCATCATCCCCTTTGGTATCGCTTTGTTCGCCCTAAGCTGACAGGGTATGCCCAGACGTGGGTCCCTTGCTCACTTTGCCACTGGATTCAAGATAGCCTGGCTGATGAGGGTTTTGAACCCGAAACTGGTCCCAGGATGCTTGTTTCCGGTCCAGGGAAGACATGGCTTGGCAGTTCGGGCTGGACTGTTCCCATGAGGCACAGGGTCAGACTGATTTGCATATGGCCATGTCTGAACTGGGGTGGTGGAGTGAGCTAAAGAATGATGATGGATTAAACCCAGATCAGTTGACTGGGGGTGAGTGTTTGATTTGCTCTAACGCTCCGTCCATCATCCCCTTTGGTATCGCTTTGTTCGCCCTAAGCTGACAGGGTATGCCCAGACGTGGGTCCCTTGCTCACTTTGCCACTGGATTCAAGATAGCCTGGCTGATGAGGGTTTTGAACCCGAAACCGGTCCCAGGATGCTTGTTTCCGGTCCAGGGAAGACATGGCTTGGCAGTTCGGGCTGGACTGTTCCCATGAGGCACAGGGTCAGACTGATTTGCATATGGCCATGTCTGAACTGGGGTGGTGGAGTGAGCTAAAGAATGATGATGGATTAAACCCAGATCAGTTGACTGGGGGTGAGTGTTTGATTTGCTCTAACGCTCCGTCCATCATCCCCTTTGGTATCTTGAGTCTGGTCTTCGTCACTTGCCTCTGTTTCAGATGCCTCAGACACTGGGGCAAGGTCTCTTTCGGGTGCTAACTTCAGGTTCCGTCGCCTCTGTCTTTCAGGCCAACTTTCTTCTCTCCTGTCCGTTCGTCTGCCTTCCCCTGCTATACCCAGTGCACTACTTCCTCTTTCTGCTGAATCTGACTCTTCTCCGCCCACTGCACCGTTTCTGTCTTCGGTGTCTGAGTCAGGGTTCGAACTGTGGAAACCCCCTTCAGCTTGCTCTAGTGCACCACCAGCTGTGTCAACGACCCTTACAGCTTGACTTGTCCTCTCATGTGGCCCTGCCACATCAGCTGGATTTTCATTTACGAGAGGAGCTGTTTCTTCCAAGGGTGCTGAAACTCTGCGGGTATGGGAGGCATGCACCCAGTTCGGCAATCCTCCACACTTTACTGCTGTGTTCGTGATGAGTATCACCTGATACGGGCCACGCCAACGGGCGTCCAAGCAACTCTTCCTCACGTGCTTCCGGACAAGCACCCAATCTCCGGGACACAAATCGTGGCACAGATCACTCGAGGCTGGGACCACTGCTGCTTGCACCTGCTGGGATACAGAACGGACCACATCAGAGAGTCCTTTACAATAATCGAGAATCAAGTCATCAGTGATGCTTATCAAAGCTGTATCTGGTACTGCCGGCAACCTCATTGCCCTTCCCATTAGTATTTCGTGGGGGGACAACCCGGTTTTCCTGTCTGGGACACTTCGCATGCTCATCAGCACGAGCGGTAAAGCGTCGGGCCATTTCAGGGATGTCGAAGAACACATTTTTGCCATCCGGGCCTTCAAAGTTCCATTAACTTGTTCCACCATCCCAGAAGCCTCTGGTCTGTAACTACAGTGGAGTCTCTGGTCAATATTCAATGCAGCACAAAGTAACTTCATGATTTCACTGTGGAAGTGCCTTCCTCTATCCGATTCCAAAGAGGTTGGTATCCCGAACCTAGGGATGAGCTCCCTCAACAATAACTTAGCCACTGTGAGGGTGTCACACCTACGTGTTGGGTAAGCCTCCACCCACCGTGAGAATACACATACCAGCACTAATATGTACCTCAACCCATTACACTTAGGCATTTCCACGAAGTCTAGCTGTATCCTGTTGAAAGGCCCACCTGATCTCCCAATGTGACTCAATGTAACTACAGTTTTCTTTCCAGCGTTCATCTGCTGACAAGTAACACTCCTTTGACACACTGTTTCAGCCATTGCCCGAAATCGTGGGTTGTACCACGTCTGTCTAAACACCCTCATCATTGCATCTCTACCAAGGTGCGCCTGTCCATGTATCAGCCTTGCCATCGGACTCAACAATTCTTCTGGTAATACGGCTCTCCCATCGTTGGATACCCACACATCCACGTCTCCTCTCTCACAACCAGCTTTGATCCATCCCTCTCTCTCCTGATCTGAAACTTCGTCCTGCAATCGCTTAAGCTCTTCCCAAGTGTCTGCCATGGCCAACATTATGTTGAGCTCGGTTCTTTCTTGGCTCTCCCCTGCGTATCTATCTGTGAATATGCATCCTTGTTCTGCACAGAAACGGGCGACCTCGTCCGCATAATTATTGCCCAATGACACAAAGTCCTCCCCTTTCCCATGGGCGGAACACTTTACAACGGCAATTTCCTTCGGATGCTGTAATGCATCCAACAGTTGTCTTACATATTCTCCATTCCGAATGGGTGAACCAGATGATGTCAAAAATCCCCTCTGAGACCATAACTGCCCGAAATCGTGCACCACACCAAACCCATATTGGCTGTCAGTGTAAATCGTGATTCGAATTCGATCAGCGGCCAAACAGGCACGGGTCAAGGCAATGATCTCTGCTACCTGCGCGGAGCGTACTCCTTCTAGGCAAGCAGCCTCAACCACTCCCGAAATGGTACACACAGCAAACGCTGCTCTCAATTGCCCCACACTGTCTCTTAAGCATGAACCATCGACAAAGAAAATTTCATCTGGGTCAGCCAATGGTTCATCGACAATGTCAGGTCTCGGTTTGGTGCAAAGCTCGGTCACATCGAGACAATCATGGTCCGCACAATCTTCATCATCTGTGTTCGGTGTAGGCATCAATGTCGCAGGGTTCAAGACAGAGCACCTTTTCAGAGTCACATTCTCTGCGGCAAGTATGACTTGCTCGTACCTCGTTAACCTATTGTTCGTTAGGTGCTGAGTCTTGGTCCTGGTCATTAATAACTCAACCGAATGTGGCACATGTACAGTCAATGGATGTCCCATTACAATGCTTTCACATCTTTCAATGCTGACACCGGTTGCAGCAACGGATCTTAGACATCCGGGCAACGCAGAAGCTACTGGATCTAGAGTAGCTGAGAAATAGGCAACTGGTCTACGGACACCTCCATGGTTCTGAGCTAACACTGCTAATGCACATCCTTCCCTCTCATAACAGAACAATGAAAAGGCCTTGTTGTAGTCTGGCATTCCCAGTGCCGGAGCACTGCACAATTCCTCTCTCAGTTTCAGGAATGACATCAAGCACTCCTCGTCCCATGGTACCAGATCACTCACATCCTTGTGCGTAAGCCTCTGCAAAGGCTTTGCTCTCAAGGAGAAACTAGGAATCCACTGTCGACAGTAGCCAACCATTCCCAGGAACATCCTAACTTCTCTCTGTGTAGTGGGCACTGACATACTCATTATTGCCTCGATTCGGTCTGGTGACACCTTCCTCTTGCCTTTTTCTAATCTGTGTCCCAAGTACTGTACCTCATTCAAACAGAACTGCAGTTTGTTCGGGGACACCTTATGTCCATTCTCTGCTAAGTGGTTCAACAGAGCTACAGTGTCTATTCTGCAAGCATCTTCCGTTTCTGAGGCAATAAGTAAGTCGTCTATGTATTGCACGAGGACTGAGTTCTGCGGCAACACAAGACTCTCGAGATTCTTTTTCAGGATCTGGTTAAAGATCGATGGACTTTCAGTATACCCTTGAGGGATACGACACCATGTTAACACGCGATTTTCCAGCCTGAACGCAAAAAGAAATTGGCTTTCCTCGTGGAGCGGTATCGAAAAGAAGGCTTGACATAAGTCGATGACCGTAAACCACTCGGCTTCACATGGGATCTGGAACAGTATTACTGAAGGATTCGGTACCACTGGACAACAGGGGACAACTATCGTGTTGACCTTTCGCAGGTCTTGCACGATCCTGTATTTCCCGCTCGGTTTCTGTAGTCCCATAATAGGTGAATTACAGGGGCTACCTCTGATCTCTTTTAGAATGCCTTTCTCAATGAAAGTCTTGATCACAGGTTTTATCCCTGCAATCGTTTCAGGCGACAAGTTGTATTGAGGTGTCCTGGGGAAATCAACATTTTGCTTCACCTCAATCCGCACTGGTTCAACCCCTCTGATCAGACCAATTTCATCGCCTGCGAAATCCCACACCACAGATGACACTGCGTCTCTCAGATCAGGTGGAAGTTCTTCCACAGTCACCATTGGGTACAGATCTATACATAGATGCTGATTGGTAACCTTGAAGTCAGCATCGTCATCTCTCGTCTGAACCTCCACTCCCTGAGGCGTACAATAAATCGTGCAGTTCAACTTGCACAACAGATCTCTTCCCAAAAGGCAAACTGGACTCGTATCACACACTACAAACTGATGTCTAGTTTGGAAGGAACCTATCTTTACTAGGATCGGTTCTGTCAATGGGGTGCTTATTCTTTTATTCGCTACTCCAACGACCTGGATTGATTGTCCCGAGAGGGGTAGGTTAGGGACTACTGCTGATCTTACAGTAGACCGGGTAGCACCAGTATCAACCAAAAGTGTGGCAGGATGACCTTCAATATCTGCCTCCACAAAAGGTCCTCTCTGGTCTACCACCAAGACCGCTCCAAGCGTGCAGTCTTCCTCCCCCCTCAGGCACCGTCAGGATAAAGGGTCTAAGCTACTCTCGTCGTAGTCTTCGAACAAGGGCATCTGTTAGTACGTTCGTATTCCTTGTGAAATCCTTGGAGCCTAAGGAACCTGGGCGTGAGAGCTGTATACCCCCCCTTTCATCGTCCTAGGCCTCGTCACTGTGTTAACCACCTCTTGCGCGGGTGCCTGAGCCCCCTCTTCCTCCTCCTGCAACTGATTAACTGGGTTCAAAGGACACTCGCGTTTCCAATGTCCGACCTGGCGACAATGATGACACGCAGTGGTCGTCTTCAGTGTAGCCACGTCCACTCCCGTTTTGGGGTCTATTGGTTTTCCCTTTCCCTGTCCTTGCCCATTCTGGTTCCCCTGGAAATTTCCTTGTTTTCTTCCTAAAGTCCCTCCATTAGACTGACCCTGTGCTGTCTGCATCTGGACAAGCATCAATTTGTCTTTTAGCTTTCGATGTTTCGATTCCACCTCATCACTACAGTATCTCGCATACCTCAAAATTTCATCTACCGGCTTGTTCTGCCAGCAGATCAAATGGTGCTGTATCATGAGACTGACTTCTGTTCTCAGACCCAGTACAAACTTTGAGACAAACTGTCCCATATCCTTGGGGTCTAACGTATCTAATCCACTATACTGTTTAAAAGCTTGCAGAAGCCTTTCATAATATTCATGCACCGTTTCTTTGGGTTCCTGTACAGTCCGATCTATCTTAACCCAATCTATATCTTGAGGTGAAATCTTCAGTTTTAGCCATGTGATCACCTGCTCGTACTTTTTCATTACTAGGGGTGATGGACCATTTGTAACCGCCTCCCTTTCAGGTTCCGAAGTCGGCCACTCGACAGCGACTTTACAAGCTGTCCACAAATCTCCCGGTACCACTATGTCAAACAAGGTGTTCAAATCAATCCACAATACTTTTGAAATTTTAACAAACCGCTCAACCTGCTTGTACCACTCTACTGGTTTCTCCCTCAGCCGAGGAAAATCATTTGTAAATGCAGCCAAATCACCTCTATTCCACGGCACATGCACATACCCTCCATTCTGTACTTCCCGTAAAGGAAAATTTCCAACACCCGTCGCCCCCTCCTGGAGGCGGCGTTTCCCCTCAGCTTTCTTTGTTAGTTTCTTCTTGGACCACCTTTCTTCCCATTTGTCCAACAAAATCCATATTCTCATTCCTACAATCAGGTCTCTGGTGTGTGTCCTTAATCCTGTGAGTCTTTTCTCCTCCAGCTCCTGGTCACTGTATTGTAATCTATGCGGTCCCTGCAACGCTTTAGTTTTGTTCAGGTCTACCTCATATCTTTTGGCCAATTCCTTTAATCTATCATGTGCCATTCTAGCTTTTCGAGTCACATCTTTTGCTACAAACAGCAGCTCATCAGATCCATAAATTTCTATCCTTTCCAGAGGCAGACCCCCGCTGATCATCTCGTCTACCTCTGCTTTCAACCTTACTACGTCTAGCAACCTTGCCTGTACTGCACTCCTCAGTACTTCTCGACAAGTTGAACCATCCCGCTCATCACAGTCACTATTCTGTCCTTGTGACCTATTCCCTTCCATCATATTCCTTGAACTTGGTCTATCTTCCGAGATGTTTTGTGTCCTGTGTCCTATCATCCTATCACTTTGGTTTGTTACAGTTGGTGTCCACATCCTCAAAGCTGACTTGGATTCCTGCAAAGACCTCGGTCTGACCGGTCTCTCTTCCTCCTGTCTAAAGGAAGAGTCTGCCGTAGCCGGTAACGGCGTACTTGTCTCCCCTGGTCTTGGGAAATTAACCACTCGTACTCCGAACCCGTTCCCGCTCTCGCTGGTTACTTCTTCCCTTCCCATCTGTGCGGAGCTCCCTTCTCTCACTCGGTCTGGGTCATATACCGGTACTATAGGGCCAATGGTAACCGGTACTGTCAAGGAGTCCGGTAATCTTGTGCTCCCAACAGGAGGCTGTGTTATCATAGACGTCGTTGCCCCTTCCGCTCCTGTGGAAATCCTTCCCACTACTCTCATGCTAGTCTGATTCTGGCTCCCATCAATTGTTACTGCTGGGGTCGGCTTTCCCTCTTCTGAGTCTGGATTAAATGGTGGCGGCCTCTCTGCCAGCAACCTATCTAACAGGCTGTCGTCCGTATCACTGTCGTCCTCATCGATTCTTATAATCTTTCCATTTTGTACTATCAATGGGTATAACTTATCTCCCTCGATTGTTTCCACTCTCCACCTTTTCTCCAGTGCATCCCACCTTGCATCTTGAAATGCCCTGACCGATTTCTTCACCCTTTCCTGGCTCTTGTCTTTCTTCCTATCGTACGCTGCTCTAATCCACGCATGTAGCGCCTCAAACTGTGTCGGTCTAGGTAGTGGTCGTAAAGAAGCCATTATACTTTTTAGCTGGTACAACACCTCTAACCTGAAAGTACCATAGCGTGGGAAAGTCAATTCTCCTTCTCCTTCTGTCATTTTATGCCACTTCTCAAGCCAAATTATAGTATGCAATCCTACATTCTTTGCCATATAATGTGCTGGCGTATCCTCGGGAGGAGCTTCCTCTCCTTCCCGAGTAACCACATGCCTATCACCTCTACACAGTTCCCGTAAAACTTTAAAACATTTCATGATGAATCAACTTTTTATTCGCACTCAAAATGTCAGCTTTTACTTCCTGATCTCAATCCACCAATGCCAGCGCGGCTCACACCAACCGGCCTATCGCAGCGCGGCACTTGTCTGACGTCACTTTTCCTCCGCTCGCAGCAGTTCCCCTCCTTTCTAATTCACTCGTTCTCGCTCGCACCTGTCCCAATCATACTCTGAAATAATGTCCGTCCTACCGAACAATTACCTCTCTGACTGTCAGTCCACCAATGACCGATCAGCCTCTTGAGCTTGTTGACCTCAATCTGGCAACCGTCTGTCCGCGAAACGACCGGACAATCGCCTCTAATACACTCGATAGGATTCAATCACTCGATGTTCTGCACACAATAACCTACGACCTGCGTTGGTTATTCACACACTCACACATGTGTTCCCTATCTTCAGTGGGTCTGTCAATGACGTCTCGTGACCCCCACAACATCTGGTCAACGTTCTCAACTCTGGGTGTATTCTACACCACAAATCTCCCGGTCCCGCGCGCGCTCACGGTCCGGTTCTCAATCACACAACTCTCTTTCCAACTCCGCAAGACATCACACAACAATAAAACACCGCAATCTACCAAACACCACTCTTTTCATACTCACTCTACCACGAACTGCTACTTCCGCCGCACCGTCACTCTCCGTCAGTTTTCAACGACCTCCGACCTCCGACATCTTTCTCCCGCGGTCCTCTGGATCTGCGTCACTCGGGCTCTATGGGGCAACTTAGTCTCCTATCTTGCTCTAGATCTCCCCTTACCATCAAAGGTAACCATCCTACTCTGCTACCAACTGATAATGCCGATTCTTATCTAATTATCTATAAGAACCTTCTGGTCGCCAAGATCTTTTTACCTGTTGAATAGTGTAAAGGAGAGAATCTCATCTGGTTATATAACAGCATTCATTTTGTCTGAAAGGACCACTGACTCCGAATTCAAGTTTAAGAATTTATTATCGCCAAAAATAACTGAACATGCAAGCACCTCAACACGAGGTTAAAGAAATAGATGGGCACTAATACAAATAATAACCTACGCAGGAGTCTCATCCGACTCAGAATAAAGAGAATAGAAAGTTCTAGAAGGATCAACCAAGCTATGATTGCTCCAATTTCTACGTTGCTCTTCATTTATCTAAGCAAGCTTTAAATCAATTGCTGTCCCTACACTAACACTTAGTGACATCCCTACATAACAATTTTCTCAGGCAAGAGTGAATAAAAGGTGTCAGCTGTGAAGACTTCCTCAGAAGTGCAATCACCTAGTACCTATGCTCAGCTCTGTCCTCCTCTCTGGTCTCCCCTACCTCTTCTCTGGCCTCCTCCCTCAGGGCACTATCCCTAATACAAAACCCTAATACAATTGTACACGCCTTGTTCACGCCTCCTTGGCCAGGTCTTCTTTCTTGTACTTTTCCATCGAAACGGTTACTTCATCCTGGACGGTTGCGATGACCTTGAGTCCCAGGCACCTTCTCCGCTGAAAGTATCATCCCTAAATTCCATTTCACTCCCCGTACCATGCCTCCCATCTCTCTAACTTTTGAAAACAAAGAGTTAGTCTTTACTAACGAGACATGTGTCCTTGCACCTGCAACAAAAGATACGTTCAACAGAAACCTTCTACTGTGCTAATTAAATCTACCGTTTGTGCCCAGAGAGCCTTACCAAGAGAAACTTTTCTCTGCCTACAAAATAAGCTAACATAAAACTAAACCAGGCCTTCCCTAAGCATATATGTAGTCAGGCCTTTACATATAACTTTTAAACACACATCTTACTTCTCCCTATAAGCATTTACATTACAAATCATATGCAAACAATGAATTACATGTGCAACTTTAATATAGTGCACGTTTAAACTACTGCAATTAGATTACACACGAACTAATTTCTCTATGCATTATTTCACACAATTCAATAAGCATTACATTACATAACTATCATAACACAATTATACTGCTGAGTTCACTTTATCTCATTGAACTATTCATTCTTTACTAAACATGCATGGATATACACCTGAATATATACGAATATATGTCTGAATACATGCGGGTGCGGACTATCAGTGATTATGATGCACCCCTACAATTCACAAGAACATTTCGCTCTATCATGGCTATTGTTAAATTCCTGGCTCACAGCCAAGCCCCCAGCCACGCCCCCTAGACACGCCCCTAACTACTCACCCAGTCTAATTAGTGAGTACCTGCACTTCTAATTTTCTATTTAAAGCACTGGTTACAGGAGGTTACAGTAATAGCAGTCAAACTCGGACATTTACATCTGTAGATGTGTACAAGAGTTAGCACAAGAGACAGTTACATCAATTGGGCAAAGAACATACACAGTTAATCAAAATCAGATCAGGGCGAAGTTGTCTTACGTCTGGTTGAGGGTGAATTAACAAGATGTCTGTCAAATAGGAGAAGCTTGAGGTCCTTTTCGAAAGTTGCTAGGCAGGTGGTTAGATGGAGTGAGGGAGGCAGAGAGTTCCAGATTCTAGTGGCACTACCAGAGAGAGACTGGTTCATGTATCGTTCTCGACTGAAGGTGGGGGGTTCCAGGAGCAGGGATTGGGCATTTCTGAAACCCCTATTTGCTCCGGAGATTTTCAGTTTCTCGTTTAGATAGTAGGGTGAGGAGGAGTGCAGCGCTCTCTGGGTAATGGAAGCGATTTATAATTGGGCGGCGCTTCAATGGGGAGCTATTGGAGAGTTAGCAGGGCAGGAGAAATGTGGTCAAATTTCTTGAGACCTAAGACGAAGCATGCTGCAGCATGAAGTGTTGCTCTCAGTGGGCCTAAGTGAACTTTGGGAATGCCTGAGAGAAGGGCAATTACATAGTCTAATCTAGAGAGAACGAGAGACTGCACTATTCTTTTGAGGTCTTGTTCCAGAATCAATTGTCTGATGCCTCAAAGCTGCCTACGTTGGTGTTGTGCACTGTTTGCCATGCTTGCTATGTGGCTGTGAAGATTTAGATGAATATCAAGGGTGATGCCAAGTGATCTGGCACTCGTGACAATGGTGGCGCAGCCATCCAGGGCGGAAAGTTGGCAATCCATTCTTGTACTTGAGTTTTTGCTTTCAGAGGTGAAATCAAAAGAAATTCTGTTTTCGTTGGGTTGAGATTTAAATGGTGGTTGGACATCCAGTTTTGAATCTTTCAGAATGTATTTGAAAGCAGGGCAACATCTTCCATAGATGAGATTTTCAATTATATTTGGGTATCGTCGGCGTAGAGGTGGAAGAGAATCCCAGAGTGTCTGAGAATCACACATAGTGGGCCTATGTAGAGGTTGGGGAGAGGATTGAACCTTGAGGGACCCCTTGGTGAACGCTGACTTGTCTCAAGAACGAGTTGCCCATTTTCATAATTTGGGAATGGTTGGATAGGTAAGAGGAGAACCATTTAAGGACAGTGCCTTCACATCCCATTTATAGTTCAAGAATACAAAGGAGGTCAAGTTGGTTGGCAGTGTCGAAAGCGGCAGATAAATCTAGGAGGACCAGGAGGCAGGAGTTGCCTGAGTCGAGGATTGTAAGGGAGTCGTCGACTATTTGGGGGATTGCAGTTTCTGTACTGTGACTCTGGTGGAAACCTGATCGCAGAGTATCTAGGAGGTTGTTTGTTTGAACATGGAGACTGGGTGGTATTTGTTCAGGTTCTCTGGATCGAGAGGTTGTTTTTTCAAGACCGGAGTGATTTGACCCATTTTTAGTCATTCTGGGAAGAGACCCTGTTTGAGGGAGGAATTGACCATGTTGGTCCATATCGGGAGTAGGTGTGTGGCAAGAGATTTGCTGATAGAGCCTGGAATGGTGTCCTGGTGATGGTTTGAGGGTTTTACTTTGGAGATAGTTTGTTGTAGGTCCTGCTCGGAGATTGGAGAGAAAGATGCCCAAGATTGTAGTGCCTTGCATGGTAGAGACTCAACCATTTCAAGGGAATCGTTGATGAGAAGCTAAATATGGATGTCTATAACTTTTTTTATCAAAGAAATCCATGAAGTCGTTGCAATGGGTCACAGATGACTTAGGAGCCAAAGTGATAGAGGGGTTAATAGACTGTGCAATTACCTCGAACAGGCACTTCTGTCTGTTCTTTGCAGAATTCATGAGGACTCTGATATGGGAGGATTTGGCTGTGAGGATTTGGTTTTTGTATTGCTTTCTCGCTTTTCTAAGCTTAGTTATACTCAGGTGAGATGGTGCTTGTCTCCATTCTTTCTCGCATTTTCTGATAAGCTTTCGTTCTTCATAAAGCTCTTTTGAAAACCAGGGTCTAGAGGGTTTTGGTCAGGATAAATTGCACTTCAGGGGTGCACATTTGTCAATAAGGGATTCCATGCAGGAGTTGTACTTGTCGGTGGCTTCATTAATGTCAAGATGAGGTGTCATCGCTAATAGGGCTGGAAAGGCCATGATGGCCATGGCTTCTGTGTCAAGATTGAATGTGTCTCTAAACCATATTTTCTCTTTCTTGGGTTGCCCATATGTTTTGGTATAAGAGCCAGTTAGAGAGAACGGGATAGCATGTGATCAGACCAGTCGACTGGGATGGGGTCATATCTCTTTAGGTAGGGGGAATTAGAGATTAAAAGATCCAAAATGGTGCCTTTGTGGTGTGTAGGTTTATGGCAGTGTTGTTGGAGATCGTTGGCATTGAGAAAGGAGGTAAAAGTGTCCACATAACTGTTGCCCACATCTCCCAAGTCTATGGTGAAGATATTGTTGTGAGAGCTGATAAGTTGGGAGGTGAAGAAATCCATGCATTCCTCAATGAAGGTGTTGTTTTGACCCAGTGGGAGGTAAATCACATTCAATCTGAGGTTGAAGGTAGTGGATGTGGACAGTTCCACCGACATGCATTCGAAAGATTGAAAGTGAGTCATTGGGAGGGTTCAGCATCTCTGAGAGTTTCGGTGAATGAGTATGAGACCTCCACTGTGTCTATCTTCCCGGTAGTGACACAAAATGGAGTCGTTGGGAGGTAGAAGAAAGTCTAGAGCATGGTTAGGCCAGGTTTCCGTGAGAATCAGGATGTCGAGATTATGGGTCTGGATAGAGTCTGATAATTTTGGACATTGTTTGACTGCAGATCGACAATTGTGTAGCATGCAGTTCAGGGAGAAGCTGTTGTCTTTCTGACTTGGCTGTTCTGGGAGGGTAGTTGGGATTTGTATCAAGTTAAGAGAGGATGAGTGTGCACTGGGATGGTGTGTGTGAGTTTTAATCCGGTCAGAGATGATGGTGGAAATCGGTCAGCCCCTCTACGGGAAGGTAGGAGGAGGGGGTAGCAGAATTAGAAGCTGAGTAACTCTTTAGGAGATGGAGTAGGTCTGAGTTGTCTAGGGGTGTGGTGTCCATTTGGGCCTGGGTAGGCAGCTGTCTCTTGGTATGCTGGCAGGGTGTTGGGGGAGTGTCCGCAAGGGGTGATGAGAGTAGAAGTGATGAGAAGAAAGTCACTAAGCTGGAATAGATTCGATGTGAGGATGTCCATTCTTCGAGAGAGAGAGATGTGAGAATGAGGAAAGGAGCTTGTTGGACAGAGGCCAGTTATGTTCAGTAATTGTGAGAGGATTGGGGTGGAGTGTCAGGAACGAACTCTGAGGGGCTGAGGTGCAGGAGGGGGCAGGTGCTGGTTGTTGGTGTCTGGTGTTGGGAGATGTTAGGGCACGGGCGAAAAAGGTAGAGAGGAAGGAGAAGGCATATAGGCCGACTGTGGGGGTGAGAGAAGGATGGTGGTGGCAACTGGAGTGGGAGATAAGGGTTTGTGGAAGGTTGGAGAGGAATGGTGCCGAGATGGTCTATGGGAGGGATGTTCAAGGTCTGGTATTGGTGGTGAGCTATAGGTTGTGGGGGGCAAAATGGATTGTAGGAGAGTCCAGGGTAAGAGATGTTGTCTGAGTGGACCAGAAGGGGGGAGAATGGGTGTGGGTGTTTTGGATGGTAGGAGAGGGAGATCGCAGAGGATTGTAGGGGTGCCTGATGGTAAGATAAATTAAGTCGATCGTGTCCAGGATTGTGTTGTTGACTTGGAGCATGATCTTCCCATTGTTGTAGATGGATATAGAAAGGTTGCCAGAGAGGCCAAAGGGGGAGCAGCATTTGGGCTGGCGTCCAAAGGGGTTGTTAGAGAGAGAAGAGGATTGGTGAAAACTACATAAGAATCTGATCGATAGGTCAGTGTTGTGTGTAAAGAGGAAGAGGTCGGTTTTGAGGGATCCTTTGCGTTGGCAGTGATATTGGTCTGTGAAGAGGGTTTCAGTGCCAGCCCGACGAGGAGCGCCCTATGATTAAGCATGACACCCCTTCGGTGTGTGACGGCATTCAGATCTGATCATTGGGATTCCCCCCAAGTCCTTCTGTTCAGATCCCTGAATCCACCCCTTGTGGTTGGACGTTGTGTACCTCCCTTCCCTTGGGAACAGCACCCTCTTTGTGTATACATGTTCCTAGGAGGGTGGGTGCTGGACCTCTCAAAAAGCTCTGTGTCCCTCTTTTGATTACTACTAGAGGATAGACCTCATCCGTCATGCCCTATCACACATAGACACTTGCTGTCACTGCCAAACACAAAAGTGTTGATTCCCTTCACCTACATAGAATATATAACATCAAGGATAGATTAGAAGAAACTCAACTGAGGGACCAAACACCTATAAGATGGTAGTAAGAGGCAAAGCTATTGCCATTAGGGCTCATCAAAAGGAAAGGTGGTCCCTTACGAAATAAAACCTGGAAACTGACTTGAAAGATATAGAACGACAGTACAGGAACAAAATATCAATTCCCTTCCTTAGAGAAATGATACATATATGTAGCCAGTTGCATCTGTTACTAACCAATGGCTCCAAGAAGCCTTACTTTGCTAAAACAAAAATTGTACGAGAAATCCACTAAAACAGTCAAATTCTTAGTGGTGCGATTGTGTAGAGCAAAAGATGCCACCTGCATACCTAACGTAAAGGGGTCGTCTGACATACAGAGGAGGAAAAAAGAGGGGCTTTTGAGGATTTTTCTCACCAACATTACCAAACACTTCATCCAAACCCCAAAGACATAGCATACCTCCTGCTGCCAATACAAATGCCACAACTACCACAAACTACACAAATATAATTAGAAAAAGGCATAAGCTGTGTGGAGGCCTGCAGGGGTATAAAGGACATGCCAGAATGATTTTAGGACGTGTCTTGATGGGGATGCCACAGATATCCAGATTCTTAGTGTCTTTGGGCGCATTGGCGAATATACTAATCATGCCCTGACCAAACAAGTGGAGTGGGACCCCCTAAACTGTGTAGATGATTTGATACTCACTTTACCAGGGTCAAGAAGGAGCTGCTGTTGACGTTAAAAAGTGTACCGCGTGATAGGGACGCGATCAAAAGGTCCAGATCAGCTTTCAAAGCAACTCTTGCCAACCAAAAGCTCCAGTTAAAGAATGAGTTGTGGGGCGATTTGGTGACGGCCAGTGAATTGAAGGATAGTACCAAGTTTTTTTGGGGGGGGAGGGTTGCTGAACCATTCTTTATTTAAAGATGATCAGATGGCGGATCAGGCACTTACTGTCCATGCTCAGGCCTGGGTGAACCACTTTTCAGCGTTGTATGACTGTCAGGAGGTCAAATCCTGTCTCATTCCCATCCCCATAGCTGATATGTTTACAGTACAATGGGAGGAGGTAAGAGATGGCATTCTCTCTTTGCCGCTTGGTAGGGCCCCTGGGGCTAACAGAATCCCAGGTGATATGAAATCATTAGTAGATTTGTGGGCCCCAGTCATTACTCTACATATTAATGCGGCCATCAGAGGCTCGCTCCCTGAAGCGTGGAAGCGTTCTGGCATGGTCCCTGTATACAAAAAAGGGGATAGAGCAGATCCTGCCTGTTATGGGCTTCTCTCGCTGGTAGATGTGGAGGTAAAGAGCATAGGGAAGATAATAGTGAAAAACATACTACGTGGGCAGATGAGAGGGGAATTCTTTCTGAAGTGCAGTATGGGTTTAGACCCGGCTGTGGTACAGTGGAACAACATTTAAATCTACACCATTTGAATTCAAAGTATACACAGGCCAAGGGGAGTGCCATTCATATGGCCTTCATAGACCTCAGCTCAGCACATTATGAGAATGTTAATCTCTGGGCCGAGCTGGGGTCTATATGGGTGGATCAGACACTAGTAGCATTTATGAGAGACCTTCATAATGGCCATACGGGGCGGTTAGATATGGGCCCAGGGGTGAGTTCACTGGGCCCTTTGATTTGAAAAAGGGTGTTTGCCAAGGGTGCATTATGGCCCCTTTTTTATTTGTTATGTATATAAGCCGGCTGGAGGGCATTTTAACAAACTGATGTTCCTGGGGTCTACGGAAGACCGACGATGTCGTTTCAATCGCCAGCACAGCCAGGAGTTTGCAATGCCTTGAAAATTCTTTTATTGTTTTTATGAATAGTTTTGCCCTCTCCACTAATGTAAAAACATCTTTTTTATGGTGGAAGGTCCTAAGAACACACAATCTTGCAGCATTTCTGCACAGGGTCAGGTTATATCAAGGGTGGAGAACTTTTTATGTTTGGGACTGGTATTGAATGCAGGTCTTAGTTGGACACCACCAATACAGAAGAATGGGACAACTCTGAAAAGGGCCATCTCGGGGTTATATGATTTTGCCAGACGTATTGGGCATAAGCCCCCAAAACCTATGCTAGACGTAGATAAAGTCAAATATATACCGATGGCTACTTTTGGCTGTGAGATTTGGGGGCATACATCAAAACATTCCCTTCAGGTGATTCAAAATACGTTTATGAGGAACGTTCTGGCTGTGGGACATGGTACACCCACAGAAATAATCCTTGATGAATTGGGTATGGCTTTTATATCAGACTTCATTCATCTTTGTCCACTCCTATTGTGGTGTTCTGTTTGGTATAATGAGGATCTAGGCTTCAACTGACTAATTTTACAGGATTTCCCGTGATTAGACAAAGCAGACCAGATTCCTTGGCTCCAATACATCAAGAAGTCTCTTATTGAACTGGGTCGACCAGGTCTTTTCTTTGAGCCCTCAGGCATAGTAAAAAGCGATTTTGTTTGGGTTAAGCAGGCTTTCTCCCAGAGGGTGGCAGCCGAACGGGAGTATTCAGCTTGGGCCAAGCAGTTGTATCGTGAATATGTCTTGGTTAAATCTGTTATGGAGATGGAACCTTATCTCCAAATGGATATGCCTATTCAGCATCGACGACTTTTGAAATTTCTGAGGCGAAATATTTTTCATCAGCTTATATTCCCGAAAGAAGTTTGGTTTATACAATCTAATTTGCATTTTTGCATATGTGATAATGTATCTATTTGTACCTCTATGCACATTGTACTTACGTGTCCCAAGTTTTTTGCCCTTCACTATACATTTTTAAGGTCTTTTTGATTGCTGGTAATTTTAAACAGATTAAACCTGCTTATCTTTACTTACAGCTTTTGGATACAACTAAGATATGCTTCTTTGTTGCACACTTTTTGCTTGGGATTTTACATATAGGTCGATGACACTGTATTTGTCTGTTTTTATTACCGGGATTTGTTTTGTAAACCTTGCCTATTTAATGATATTTGATCATTTTAACGCGGTTGGTTTGTCTTATATTTAATCCATCATGTTGCTGCACCTTGGCAATATATTCATGTTGTTCTATTATCCAGCTGGGATTTTTGTGATGTACGCCTGTATGATTTTTATTTAAAAATATTTTAATAAAGGTTTTTATTGATTGATTGACTTACATAGAACGACAGTACAGGGGCAAAATATCAATTCACTTCCCAAGAGAAATGACACAAATATGTAGCCAGTTGCATCTGTTACTAACCAAGGGATCCGAAAAGCCTTACTTTGCAAAAACAAAAATTGTACGGGAAATCCACCAAAACAGTCAAACTCTTAGTGGTGCGATTATTCAAAGCAAAAGATGCTGCATGCATACCTAATGTAAGGAGGTCTTCTGACTCAGACAGGGGAGGAAAAAAGAGGGGCTTTTTAGGATTTTTATTACCAACTTACCAGGCTCTACATCCAAACCCCCAAGACATAGCATACCTACTACCGCCAATACAAGTGTCGCAACTACCACAAACTACACAAATATAATTAGAAAAAAGACATAAGCTGTGGGGAGGACTCAAGGTTTATAGAGGGCTTGCTGCAGCATAAAGCTCCAGGCCCTGATAGGCTAACTAATATATAAAGCAAATGATGGAAGGAAACAGAGGCTCTTTAAGGGTTGGACACAACCTCAATATAACTGCAGGATCAATCCCTCAGGTCCAGGATTGAAATACAAAAAATAGACTTGATTTTGAGGTCTATAGTCAAAGAAATTTGATAACTGAGTCGTGGAGAAAATTCTAATTTTCTTTAACTACTCTTGAAAAATGAAATCAACATGAAGGGCCAACATGTGTTTCACGACACAGAAGTCACTTCTTCGTGACCAAACCACAATTACATACAATAGTACAAAAAATGTATACAGCATAGTAGCCTAGGATGATTCACAATGTGTTTTGTACACTTCACAGAAGTTTCAATTTCACTGCATATTAACCACAATGGAGAGTATCAGTGTTCAGGTTAGTGAATGCTGATACTCTTCGTTGCGTTTACTATCCCGTGAAATTGAAACTTCTGTGAAGTGTACAGAACACATTTTGAATCATCCTAGGCTACTATGCTGTATAAAGTTTATGTACTATTGCGGAGTATGTAATTGTGGTTTGGCCCTGAAAAAGCGACTTGTGAGTTGTGAAACAAGTGTTGGCCCTTCATGTTGATTTAAAAGAAATTTAAATTTTCTCCACGACTCAGTTATCAAATTTCATTGACTATAGACCTCAAAATTAAGTCTCTCTAATGCAAAAATGCACATTTTTATTGAGCCCTCGATTGACAGAGTTGTTTAACTCTTTACAAGTGACCGGAAGAGTCACAGATACTATGGATGGAGCCAATATAGCCTTAATTCACAAACCAAGTAAAGCAAAAGAGCAATAGGTGGACAATAAGACGATCTCTTTCCTCAGATCCAATATAAAAATATACACAAAAATCCTGGTAAACAGGCTGGAAATGCATATGCCCTTTTTGATAGATGCAGACTAATCCGGCATTATCAGAAATCCCTGGACTTTTAATAATGTACGATGTGTATTCCACCTAAAAGAAAAGGTCAACAGACGATCTGTCCCCATGGTGGTCCTTAGCACTGATGCTGAGAAGGCATTAGATTACATTGGGTGGTTCCTCCTGTGACGGATACTGTCAAAGGTATACATTGGTCCCACATGCAATCATATATCTGAATGACATATGTAAACCCTACAGTGCAGATCCCGATGAACTGTTTAAAATCCACCTGCTTCCCACTTTCCAGCGGTATGAGGCAGGAGTGTCCTCTTTTACCTGCTCCTTTTCACTCTATCCGTAAAGCCATTAGCCCAATTGATTAGGCAAACACCTTATTTGAGGAGAATGCCATTTGGGAGAAGTGGACATAATGTTCATCTCTTTGTAGATGATATCCTACTGTCCTTGGCTGACCCGGCGAACACCACTAGGGCGTCAATGTCATTATTGGAGCAATGTGGGGAAATCTTAAGATTCAAACTTAACATTACAAAGTCCAAAATAATGGGGATAAAAAAGGCTAAGGCAGTAAATGGGAAATAGATAATATATTCCTGTTTAAATGAGCAGAAAAAGCGACCAGAGACCTTGGGTTACAGATAACTCCTACATGCAGACCTGAATAAGGCAAACTGTCCCCCTTTTGATGCAGGAGATTAAGGGTGACATGGCATGGTGGGGCTCATGTTCATCTCATGGATGGTCAGAATCAATGCACTCAAGACTTCTTCTAAGCCCTACTGGTTCTTATTCACAAACAGGATATGTCACAGCTCCAAAAAGCATGTGATGTGACAGGTGTATTTGGCAGAAGAGTAAACCCAGAATACCCCAAAAAGTGTTTCAGGGTTCCAAGGAGAGTAGTGGAGTAAACCTACAGGATATTCAGACATTTTCCGAGGCCGCTCAACTTCACATGGCTTTTGAATGGTCCCTTAGGAAGACAGGAAAAACGTTGGCTTATAATGCATTTGATGGGTAGAACTTTGTGGGATATATGCTGTCTCCAGAAACACAACAGAAAGAGGGTAGCATACATATGTGCCGTAACAAGACCACTTATGCAGGCGTGGGACTCCTTGACTAAATCTCATTGATCACATTACTTCCCTCCAGTTTATGCCACTGCTTTGTAACCCGGAATTCTCCCCACGTGTGGAACACAAGCTGTATGCAGCATGGAAACTAGGTGACTGCACCATGCTACAAGACTTATTTCTGCAGTAGTCAATTAAATCTTTTACTCAGTGCAGACTGGATGTCAGAGGCAGAAAGACTCTGCTACAGTCAGATGAGATGCTGGGCCCTACACCCAATAAAAAAGAAGGCAGACACTAGAGACTTGACCTAATTTCAGAAGCTGTTTTCTAGCTGTGAGTCTACAAAAGGTCTGATCTCCACTCTATATAGGACATAAAAAATACTACTACAGAAACACAAATGACCCTACATGAATATATGGGGTAGAGTACTGGGTGCTGATATAACACAAAAATAGCGTGGTACTCTCTGGAAGGACATACCCAAGTTAGTGTGGATCATACAAGATAGAGAGACATTGTATAAAATGATGTATGATTGGTATCTTACTTTGCAAAAACTGAAACAGATGTTTCCCAATATGAATGGGCAATGCAGGAGGGGATGTGGGGAGGAGGAAACAGAATTACATGTGTGGTGGCCCAACGATCATGGTGTTTTGGAAATAAATACTAAGCCATATGAAGATTACGGGTCTCCCAGTACCACAATAACTTAAGACAGTAATCTTAGGCATACAGACTCTGGGTTGGTAAATATCTGCAGGGGAGACTGGATAGTGATCACTCACATGCTCTTGGCTGCTAAACAAGAGCTCACAGCATACTGAAAAAAACTAAGGGCCTGAGTTAGATCTCGGCAGACGGGTTACTCAGTCACAACGGAGACAGATATCCTGTCCGCCGATATATAAATCTCATAGGATATAATGGGATTTATATTTCGACGGACGGGATAACCGTCACCATAGTGACGGAGTAACCTGTCCGCTGAGACCTAAATCAGGCCCTAAGAGTGCAGAGGGTGTGAGATGTTCTCACAGACTATGGACAATGAGGGTTATGGCAATGATAACATATCATTTGAGAGACAAGAGGAAAAAATTCAAAGCCATCTGGATACCCGTGATGGAGTACCCAGAGTCTGTGATGCCCCTGCACTTTAAGGGGTTTGAGACTGAACTGATCTTACAAAGACTCAGAATAGTGATCCAGTCTTCTTGTATGTGCAGTTTAGAGATGATATAACTCTGTGAATACCGGGTGGCAAATGGACAGCAAGGATAGCTCGTCATGCACTCTGGGGGTAGGTGAGGTATAGTGGTGTAAGAGGATTACTCTATATTGGGATACATGTTGTGTTATATTGCTTGGTATTGCTGAAGATCAATTAAATGTGTCAAAAAAAGAATGTATAACAAAATACCCCCGAGATTCTCCTACCCCCTCCTCCGTCTTGTGTGCAAGCACAAACATTTTAAACCTTAAACAGTCACCCACAGGCTGTCACTAATAATAATAATGTGTGTACATTCACTTTTTAACAAGACAATTCGTCGCCTGCTGAATGTAGCTATCCCACCCCATTGCTGTTCTCCAAAGATAGTTAGCTGGAAGTATCAGAAGAAGAGACAACTGCTGAGTTACTGAGTAACAGTTCCTCTATGGAGTCTGCCCAAAATATCACCTCTACAACTCATCCTTAGGAGCATGAAAACACTTGGCATTTGTTGCAGGCATGCCATGATGCCAAGGAGACAGCATCCTGTTCCAAAAGCAACTTCTGGATGTGGGCTCATTGAGAGGTGATTAAAAGCTGGTGCTATCACATTCTCCGGACTTATAGTAAGAAAGCATACCTATTGAGTGGTCCTCATTGCACTTCATTGGCTTGATATTTGCTTGAAATCTGCTGTCATCCAGCCCCAGAGTGTGTTTGTGGCCTGTCTATAACACCTGATTGGCTTATTTAGCTTTTCAGTAAGGCCACAGTGAGTTGTTGAAGGAAGTGCATCAGTGGCATGAAAGTTATATTTTACTTTGGACTGCAGTGTACATTTACATCACTCTCATGTGTAACTGGAACAACATGGATTCAGGTTTCCCATTGGTGGCTTCCTGACTACAGCTTAGGGACCAACAGAAACACATGTAAATAGAAAGTGCATGGACATGTAGATAAACCTTCTCTTATACATTAGATAAGTCAACCCCAAGTCTTCTATATAGATCACAGGGTTGACTACTTAATGTAGAAAAGAAGAGCATGATCAGTATTAAAGAAATATATGTTCCTACATTGAATAGCTACAACCTGCTGTTTTCATTTTATTGAGAGTCTTAGTTGTGAGTAAAATCATATTTTTACACTTTCAGTCAGGAAAATGCACAAATGTTCATTCAAAATGTCTTTTAAAGATTTATCAAAACATTAAAGGTTGATTTTTTCATAGTCTGTTTGTTTTAAACCTCTGCATTTAAGGGCAGACCCCACAGAAATCTAGAGGAGATTTCATATTAATTTGATTACCTTCCAGGCCATAGCGTGCTCTCCCATCCAGCTATATCATTGTTGTTTGCTTATAATGTTAATCAATTCAGTTTTTCTAAATCGTACATTTTGGAACTGGGAAGTGGATAGCATGTCTTAGGTTTTTGAGAGATGTTTGTCTTTGGCATGCAGCTATATTACTGCTAACAACAATGGTCTGAGTTTCATTGCAGCTATAATATTAGTACTCATTTACTGAACATGTTCACGCTCACCAGGTCGATGTGAATAATGCGGAAGTTCTATGATTCTGGGATAATGTTTTCTTTTTCCTGCGACAGGTAAAAAATGTGCTGGCTTTTTCACATTTTGAGCAGTGGGAGACCAGTTCTAATTATTTTACTACGTTTTTCACTGCAAATGCTTATAACATCTTTTCATACATGGAGGTATGAACTGGCCATGATTTTTCATTACTCCTTGTTTGTTTACATTCAATTAACAGTGTAGGAGAATAACATTTTTAAATTAAGCATGGATGGCGCTTCAAGGGAAGTCATTCGTAGAACTGGTTGAAATTGATACACGGGCGAAAGATACATCACTTAATTTGTGGATTTCACGTTAAGCCACTTAACAGAAATTTCATGAGATATCAGATACATGCAATTTTGTATAATTGTCTCCTAAGGAATATGGATACAAGCAAAAAATATATTGTGGGAACAGTGAAGGCACGCATGAGAGACATTTTATACTTGAACCAGTCTCCTTTTGGTATGTCCCATGACTTTTTAACATGAGGTATGCTTTTAAATTCAGTTTTGACACAAGATACAGGCCATGGAAATTCCACAAAATATGTGTAATTTCACATAATGTTTGCGAAAAGTATGATTATTGCATTAAAAACAAATTTGCAGTTTTGCTTACCCATAAAATGTATTTGTCAGTGAAAAACATCAAAGGGCTCTCAAAAATGAAAGTGCAGTGTAGTTTGATTTTGTTTCTCATTGAACAATTAGACTGCAGCTTTTTGAGGGGACGATTCAGGTAGTACCAAATGTGCATTCTCCGAAACAAAATAAGACACGTCCACCCTGTTATTTTGCAATGAACTGTGCCCTTTAAGGCCATGTCATATGTAGCATCCAACTAGCGCAGGTACTAGCCAATGACCACGCCACACATGAAGAGAAGTTTTACACGTCTTTATTCCACTGCATGTAAGTCAGAACTCAACATTCTGAGCTAGCCTTTAACTCCAATGCTTACGTCACAGGCCTATGGTGTACAGTGGGATCCAAAAGAGTTCCAGCGTTCTTTTATTTGTAAGGCACTACATCGCCTGCTTTGTTAAATAAAAAGGTACAACTTTTCAAAATAGATACATAAATAAATAAATACACAAATAAATACATGAACAAACACACTGATGATCATAGATATACAGGCACCTATAATTCTTCAATTATTCGTCGTGGCGCCTGAATCCCATGTCCTGATTGGGTCACTGGAAACCAGAAACTTTCAGTCGAAGTGTTAGTGTTCTGCACAGGTGAGGTGGAATCATCAGCAGAAACAGAGTCATCAACACTCTGTCTGGACCCATTCTCTACATTGACATCAATGTTTGGTGAGTGATGGGCCATATTTAAAAAATGAGAGGAATTTCTTGTAAGTGACTTCCCAGGACTCTGGGCAGTCACCATGTGTCCTTTGGTGTTAGTGATGGTAAATGGTTCTTCTGGGTTGCCTGACAAGCACTCAATTTCCTATTGTAAAGGTGACATCTTTCACATGATGTTGTCTGTTACCATATATTTTCATTTTATGTTTGTGACCAAAGTCCGTAGTATGAATGTCTTCCTCATGCTTGGATCAGAGGTTGGTCCATTGGGGCAGCTTGGTCGTCATGGCTCTTCCAAACATGAGAGTCGCAGGGTTTTCTCCGGTTGTTGAATGAGGGGTCAAATGGTAAGCTCAAAGAGCAGCGTTTAAAACAATTTTGAGGTCGAGCTTCTCTAATGCAGCATGCTGAACAGCTTTCTTTAGAGCACTCATGAACAGTTCTACCAGGCCATTGGCCTGGGGCCAAAGAGGAGTGCTTTTTTGATGCTTTATATTGAGGTGATTTAGAAAGTATTTGAATTCTTGACTATTAAAAGGTGGGCTGTTGTCAGATTTTAAGATTGCAGGTACACCCCATGTTGCAAAGATGCCATCTAATCTTTGAATAACCTTTTTATGTATAGTGGATGAAAGGTGTTCTACCAATGAAAAACAGGAGTATTCATCAACAATGACTAGAAGATGAAGTCCATTCTCAAGAGGACCAAAGAAGTCAACAGCAATTCTCTCCCAAGCATGATGTGGCAATTCTGACACTTTCAAAGGGTGCTGAATAACTTGAGATGAAAGATAGTTGCAAATACGACAAGTCTTTAATTCTTTTTCGACCCTTTCTATGACATAAGGAAACGAGATCCGGTCATCGAGAGCTCTCATGGTGGCAACTATTCCTCGATGTCTCTCATGGATGACATTGATCACTTGTCATAGACTCTCAGGAATGAAAATTTGTGTACCTCGCAGAATGAGGCCTTCATGGGTCACTGAAAGTTCATCTCTTACATTTTTGAACTTCAAATACTCAATGTCTCTAATGAGAGGGCTTGAGTGCTGGTTTCACGATTGCTGAGTAATGATGTCATATCTTTAACAATTCACTATCATGGCTCGTGGTCTAAAGACATGGCAGCTGGTGTGCTCGATTTCAGAATGAAACTGATGTACGCCTCCGCTGTCTTAGATGGGGTACCAGGGCATTGCAATGGCACTCTTGAAAAATAATCAGCAGGATTCTGATCATTCCCTGGGTGATGAAGAATTGTATAGTTGTATTCTTGTAACCTCAAACCCAAATTTCAAATCAAGGAGGCATTTTGGCTTGGTTGCAAGTAAGCACGTTCCGTTTGTGACAGGCACTTACTGGCAAATGCCACGATATGTCTCTGGGCATTTGACTGTCCGTTGTACTGTGCAAGGATTGCGCCTAGCCCAACAGGGCTAGTGTCAACTACAACCTCTGTATGAAGTTTGGGATCAAAGCAGGCCATTTCAGTGGCACTATCAATAATTTGCTTGATTTTTTGGAAGCTCTTCTCACATTCAAGTGATCAATGAAAAGACACAGGGCCTTATTCACAAAAGTAAACTTAGACCAAAAGTCTAAGTTTAGACCTGAAGTCTAAGTTTAGACCTAGGGCCAGATGTACGACCTGCCAAATAGCACCTCGCAAATTGCATTGCATTTGCGACTCGCAATTTGCGAGGCGCTATTTGGCATGTACAAGTGTGTTTAACACTGTTTGTGATTCCCAATGGGGTGGCAAATTGCAAGGCTCATGAATATTAATGAGCCTCTCGAAATTTTGAGCCCAGTGGGAATGACAGGCCCTCCCAGGGATGGTGGCCTGCTGGGCTCAGCAGACCACCATGTCTGGGACTGCTTTTAAATAAAGGAAAACGGGATGAATTTTTTTTTTTAAATGAAACGTTTTTGTTTAATTTTTTAAGGGCAGGCAGTGGTCCCTGGGACCACTGCCTGCCCTTAAAAAATAACATTGCATGCATCTGCAAAGGGGAAGGGGTCCCATTCCCATTTGCAAATGCATTACCGCCTACTTGAAGTAGGTGGTAATTTGTGAGTGTTTTGCGACTGCAATTGCGCTCGCAAAACATTGATACATAGCTTTGCGGTTGCTTTTAGGAAGGGAACTCCCCTTCTTAATAGCGAGTCGCAAAACAGTATTTTGCGAGTCGCAATTTATTTGCAACTCGCAAAATACTGTTTGTACATGGGCCCATGCTTTTTATCGTGCGCAAACGGATCTAAGACTCGTTTGCGCATGCTAAAAAGCGTCGTACATCTGGCCCCTAAAGTCTAACTTTACTACTACTAAAGTTAGACTTTTGGTCTAAGTTGAGACCAAAAGTCTAACTTAGACCAAAAGTCCAACTTTAGTAATAGTAAAGTTAGACTTTTGGTCTAAGTGTAGACCAAAAGTCTAACTTTAGTAGTAGTAAAGTTAGACTTCAGGTCTAAACTTAGACTTTTGGTCTAAGTTTACTTTTGTGAATCAGGCCCACATTCTTTTTCATCAGTTCTCGTAACTGTGCACTGACCATAGCAAAGTCTTGTATGTATCTAGAACAGTAACTGGCCATTCCAAGAAATGATCTTAACATAGAAATGTCTTGTGGGGGGTTTGCAGTAGACATCGCTTGCACTTTAGCTGGATCAGGATTCATGCCCCTATCAGCTTTGTCATGCTCTTTCTGTGTGGCTTTGAAAGCCAAAATGTCATCACTATAGTTAAATGCATTTACTACAGGCTGTATGATATGTCGAATGATGTCTTGGAAAAGTTCTGCAGCAGAGGATACACCAAAACTCAATCGCTTATAGCAAAACAGACCAGTATGCAAAGAAAATGTTGCAATGTACCTGGATTTTTCTTCAAGTTCCAATTGGTAATATCCTTTATTCAAGTCGAATCAAGAGAATAACTTTGCACCATTCAATGGAGTTATCATATCAGCAATGTGTGGACCTGGATGACTCTCTCACTCAATTGCTTTGTTGACCTGACGGATGTCAACGCATATGCATGCAGCTTCGTCAGTGTCTCTTTTAGGCACTACTACAATGGGAGAAACCCATGTTGTTGGGCCAGTGGAGCGAGTGTTCAATGATGTACTGTTTAATAAGCAAATTAAGTTCATTTTCAACAGCTTCTTGCAAGTGAAACTCAATTTGTCTGTGTCATTGAGCAACAGGACGAACATCCTCATTTATATGTAACTTTACTTTCATTGTTTTGAGTTTTCCTAACCGATGAAATAATGAAGGAAATTGACTTACAATTTCATGATGAGCATTCATATTGTAGTTCACTGATATCAGTTCCATATCCTGGCGGGTCCACTCAGCCTTTCATCCATCTGAGGTCGATAAAATGAGTACCATTGAGTTGGGTAACAAGAAACATCTGTTATTTAGCGCCAAATACTCAAGGGTGAACGTGCGCTTTACAAATACACGTTATGTTATCAGCAGCTGTGTTGAAACTCAGTAAACAGGTACTTGAAGCTGTTCCTGGAAATACAGTTTTCTTATGTTTCATCATGGCTGCAAATGAACCTTGACTTTTTAAGGGCTTTGAGGCAGCCCATGTGTATACTTTAGTCTTTGAC
This sequence comes from Calotriton arnoldi, assembly GCA_963921515.1. Taxonomy (NCBI): domain Eukaryota; kingdom Metazoa; phylum Chordata; class Amphibia; order Caudata; family Salamandridae; genus Calotriton; species Calotriton arnoldi. Next base: position 1,382,229 of record CAWUFW010000604.1, on the reverse strand, counting down.
TTCGTAAGTTGTGGTGACAGAGATAATTCTTGATACTTCTGATACAGGCATGATATTTTTTGATTCATCGCTGTCAATTATGAATGATATCGAACACCCATTTATCTTTAGAGTGATCTTCAGACAATGTTTGAATGTTTTTAGTGCTTTTTCATGTCGATTTTTCTTCACTTTGAATTTTTTCTCACATTCGACTAGTCCCATGTGTGCATGCCTTTCTGGAGTAAACATCAACATTGCACAATTGTCATTGTCACTTTTACTGGAAACTGATACTGAGGAACGCGTTGTCGATGATTTTGATGATGATCGACTTTGTTTGGTGTTAAATTTGCCTCAGTTGATGTGACCGCTTGGCCTTGTGGGAGAGCGCTGAACGTTGCTGAGGTACGCTCTGTCTGCCATTTTGTCTTCACAATGTGATGCACTTACTTTTCTCTTCGCCTTGCAAGTCATCACAAAGTGGTTCTTTTCACCACAATTGATGCATATCTGTCCAATGGTGGGACATTTATCTTCATGTGAAAACAACAGTTCCACATTTGTGACACTTTTTTTTCTGTGGAGACATCGGCTTGTGTCACTCGGCCTTGTACTTTGGCTTACTTTTAATGCTCATGACTAACGCACTTTGAATGTCTCCAGCCTCCATGTCAGTCGCTTGATCATCAGCACGCTCTTCAGTGTGAGCAGCCTTGCGGACTTGTTCAAAGCTCAGAGTTTCCTTCAGCGTTCTTCATCGAAAGGAATCTGACAGACATCCATCTATTACTCTGAGGCGGGTAGCTTCCTCACTATTAAATTAATTGAATTTATAGTGTTTGACTAGAACATTCAGTCTCTCAACAAACCCATCGATGTTTTCACCTGGTCTCTGAGGTTCTTGACTGAATATGTATCTTTCAAAAGCTACTTTTGGCACCCCACTATGGCAGGGCACATATATACGCTCTGTCTCAGGACTGGCGGGCTTTCACAAATGAGACCTCCTTGGAATTTCCACATTAGGTGACATTATGCAAGGTTGCACCCTCAAATCCTTTCAACAACTACAAACGGAGTTTCAGCTACATAAATCACAATTTTACAGATACCTACAATTGCGACACGCCCTAAACCCCCAAATCCATCAACTAGAGGAATTGCCTAAGTTCCATCCCCTAGAAGGCCGTCTATTAATGGGAGACCTAGGGGCGCACAAGATCAGACAAATTTATCAGACCCTGACCACCCATACACGAAATACACTACATAAGACCAGGGCTGTCTGGGAGACCGATCTACTGACCATGACTGAGGATGATTGGACCGAGGCCATAGCTAGTCCCCGAAATGCGGCGATTTCTTTGCGATACCGCCTTATCCAATTCAAATATCTACATCGCGCATATTATACTCGATCCCGCCTGTGGAAAATAGGTGTTATCCAGTCCCCCCATTGCCTCTGCTGCATGGATGCTGAGGGCACATTTTTGCATACGGTTTTGATCTGCGAGGCGCTACAACCATAATGGCGGAAAGTTACGTCCTGCCTAGGCCGGGTCCTGACCTGGACCATTCCACATGATCCCAGCTTGCTGTTGCTTCACAGTACGGAAGCGATCGGCGGAAACCGCTACAAACAACATCTGCTGTCCCTGGGCCTAACACTGGCCAAAAGGGACATAGCCCAGAAGTGGAAGGCAACTTCTCCGCTGAGTTTGGGGGGATGGAAAAAAGCTATGGATAGATGTATGGGTGCCGAGATTGTACTCTTCCAAGCTCGGGGCTGCCTGTAGAAACACAGAAAGATTTGGTCTGGCTGGGCGACATATCGAGGTTGATTTACCCCCTCTACCACAACCCCAACCCTCCATAATGTCCCTAGTAACATGTCTGACACATCAGTACGCCATAGACAGATAACCTTGAAGGTGGATAGACATACACTTCATTCTACGGGTAATGCGGGTAATCAGTGGAGTTAGGTGCGACCTATCATTTGATAGACCTGATGTTTTACAGGCGAAATTGTTCTGGAACTCAAAAACATGGTACTCTCTGTATTGCTTGATATTGGTAATATATGTCAGGCACTGCCCATTTTGTAACTTTAAAAAATCAATAAAATTTGTTGTGAAAAAAAAATCTACATTTGGCACTTGACATTCAAGGCTGTTTTGATTTGATCGTACGTTACTTCACCTTCTTGTCGTATCTTTTTCATGGCTTCTTTTACTCCTTCACCAGCCATGTTCCTTAGATACTGTATAATCTTTTTTATCATTTTTTCATCTATTGAATCTATGAAATCTTCAAAAGTCTCTATCCATGCAGTCCATCTATTGCCAATATTGTGATTTTTGGCAGTATCAAAGGTAGGTACTGCAAGCCCCAGAACCTTGGAGGTGGGAGCTGGAGGAGGTAGGCCATGCCCTTTTCCTCGCACCCTAAAGCGATCGAGGGGTCCAACAGCTTTATAAGAGATTGGACTCCCGGAGGGACTGCAAGTCCCAGAACCTTGACAGTGAGGGCTGGAGGAGGCAGGCCATTCCCCTTTCCTCACGGTCTATAGCGCTCAATGGGTCCTGCAGCATAGGTAGAAATCAGACTCCTGGAGGGATTGCAAGTACCAGAACCTTGGCACCTGGGGGGCTGGAGGAAGCTGGCTATGCTATGTTGATTCCTAATCCTGAAATCAGTAGTTCTTCAGTCGTTTTTTTAAAAGTCTTGTAAAGTCAGTCTGTGGACAAACATATATCACAACACATATATACAGGCAAGCCTGCTTGTCCATCCCAAGGGTTTATGGCGTATATTAACTCCTGTTTGTATCCAAAGCAGGGTGATTTTCATCAGTTAGGAGGAACATAAAGTAATGGTAATTTCATTAATATACAAGAGATTCAGCTTGAGTACGCACAAGACAGACTAACACAGATACGACATATACATTTCATACGTTCTTACACATTTGCATGCTGCATAATGCAAGGGCACAACCTTCCTCTGAATCGTTAGATGAAAAATACATTTGTGTATCCGTGAAGGTTGTGAAATACACTGTGGTCATTGATACTAATACGTGAATTACTGCACTCGTGAAAAAACGTTTTGGCCCCTCAGATGCACTTATGTCTGCTAAAAGTTAAAAATAGGCTCACCCTAAATGGTGTATACTAACAACATAAACTGGTTGGTGGAGGTGTATCCCTGTTGTCAAACTCTGAACATAAAAAACACGTAAACATAAACTTCTTGTGTAAAGAGATCTAACATTCTGCAGCTGTCGTTATGCTTGCAAAGTGCTCAATAAGTCCGTCACTTACCACGCCAAGGCTATCACACCACCATACTACCTACTAGGCCACCAATTCACCCGTGCCGATAGCCTGACAGAAGAATGCTGCTAGTTTTATTCGTGTTTGTCTCCAGTGCTGTGTTCCGGGTTAGGAGAGTGGTGATGTGTACGTACAGCGTAACATCTGTCACGTGACTGCAAGGAATCGGGATACGTAGTGTCCTCGATGTCATATCCGTAAACAGAAGGTGGGTGATTTGCTTTCACCTTGAAATTATGATATTCATCACATGACCGCAAGGAACCAAGGGTAAGTAGTTTCCTCATGGTCATAATTATACTGTCTGGATATACGGAATGGGAAATCAAAGTACAGGGGGGCTTCCTTTCTATCATTGGAAATAAAGAAGATTCTGTCCAAGTCATTTTAACCCGAGCCTACCTCCCCAATGCTTGAAACATATGTAGTAGCCTTGCAACGGAGGGTTCTTGGTCCACAATATGTAACAATAGAGGCCGATCATGTCATCCTAGTCCTCATCCCACTTTATACTCGTTATATTGCTATGTTACTTTGTATTTCCTTTTGTTTAAAAATGGTGGTATTATCAAAGTGCTCTTTACTAGGTTATTGGTGTGTCGTTTCCTTTTACAGGGAAAAGGGTTGGATACCCTCCCTCCATTTTGAAAATTCCATCCAAACCTGATTAACTTCTCAAACTATAAGCTAACCTTTTATCTCTGAAAGGACTGATCAAATTCCACAGGATGTCATCATTCAAACCAACTACTTGAGTCCTTAGTCTGTACACCCACCTCTGTTCCCGCTCGGTTAAGACCTTGGTTATGTTTATTGTTGCTGTAACTTTTTCAATAACTGTCCATGATATGTCATTTTCATTATGATCACTGGTCACAAAGCGACTGTCCATTTTTGTTGTGCTACGTTGGCATCTAATTGTGCTACGATGTTCAATGACACGTAACCTTATCTTTGTACTTGTCGTGCCTATGTACATCAGGCCACAGGAACATTGATTAAGTAAATTACATTGTTTGAGTTGAAAATTGGTATGGGTTCTTTGTTCCTAAGGGTATTGTAGGCCTAATTCTATGTTGGTTGTATGCTTCGTATATGCACGAACAGAACAGTGACAACATTCTAACCACCACCAGCCTCAGTGTACCAGTCTTTTGCAGAAAGTTTGACCATTCATTTTTCCCTTTCCCACAAAAGAGTGCTGAAGATTTTAAATGAAAAGCCTGGGGATAGGGCCAGAGTTTGCTCTGGTCGTCGAAAATATAATTTAGCCATCAAGAAAAGAAAATCTGCTTTACAGCAAGAGGCCTGGGAAGATTTTTTGACATACTGTGCTACCAGGCATAGCTTCAAATTCTGGGAAATCATTAATTAGTCCATTTTTGTGCCCTCAACTGGTAATCTACACTGACAATGTATTACTCCAGATTTTTGGGTAAAGTATTTTGCTTCTATTTATGATACCCCTGACTCCTTTCCATCTTTAGATACCCAGTTGGCTAATTCACCATCTTCCTGCTTAATTCCATTGCTTACGTGGGAGGAGGTCAATGATGCAATTTTAGAGCTGTCCAAGAATAAAGCCCCTTGTCCAGATGCAGTACCGCTTCACTTGTTTGTCTAATATTGATTTGTGGGCACTGTTGCTAACACTCCATATTAACACCACCATTGGACATCAACGTCCATCTTCATTGTCCACTTCAATCATTGCTCCTGCTTTTCAAAAGTCTGCTTTGCTATTACCTTATGTCTTTGATTGATTCCACGGTCAAGGTGCTGGGGAGATTGGTTCTAAATAGACTGATGGCGTGGGTTCATGACCATCAAGTTTTGAGAGATGTCCAATGTGGCTTTCAATCTCACAAAGGGAAGGTGGGTCAATGTTTAAACCTTTATCTTCCTGCAACCAAATACACCAAGACTAAGGAGGTCTCTCTTCACCTGCGGTTTATGGATTTGAGCTCTGCTTTTGATAGGATAAATAGAGACAAGCTCTGGAATATTATGTTGGGCAAGGTAATAGATAAGTCTATTGTTGCCTGTTTGTATGATTTACACATGGCCCTGAGAACCTCTGTTCCGTTAGGGATCCAATGGATAGTGTACTCCAATGTTCGCTCTGAAAAGGGGGGTCAGACAGGGTTGTATTTTAGCTCCAATCTTATTTATGTTGTACGTTAACAATCTGGACAAGGTTCTATCCATGACAGGACGAGATTTGCCCTTGGTCAATGGCCAGGCAGTGTCTGTTATGCTCTATGCCGACAATGCTGTGCTGATCTCTAGAACTGCCTTGGACCTTCAACGACTCTTGGGCAGTTTTTTGGATTTCATGAACAGCCTCGACCTTAACACCAACTTTACCAAGTCTAACATCATGGTAATAGGCCCAAAAGCAGATCCCATTGTATCCAGGGCAATAAGTTGAAGAAGGTGACAACATTTCCTTATCTTGAGATTCTCGTTGACTCTTCTGTCTACTGGTCTGCTCTGGTTAATGATAGACGTCACACCTTCACAAGAAGTATTGCCTCAGTTTTTGACTTTGCCTCGACAATAGGGTACAGATGTGTAGTCCAGCTGCTTAAAGTTTATCAGGCCAAGTGCCTTGCCATTGCGTCTTATGGCAGTGAGGTTTGGGGGTATACAAATGTAGCTCTCTTGCAAACAGCTGAGAACAGTTCTCTTAAGTGTTTGCTTTTTTTGCCCTGTTGTGTGTGTACTTAGAACATTTATGAAGAATCAGGATTGGGCTACATCTTTGATCTAATTCAACTTTGACCCTTAATTTTATGGTTATCTGTTTGGCTTAAGAATGAGCTTTCTCTGAACAGATTAATGATTAAAGATTATCTAAACTTGGATCAGGCCCCATGGAGAATAAGGGTTCAGCTCAGTCATGCCTTGTGTATTTCACAGTACTCTGGCAATGCTGTGGCTTCATATGGTTCAAAATGCTTCAAAATGGTTTGTTAGAATTTTTTTAAAATTTTACCTGCACATTTCCTTTGCATGTGATAAGTGCAGGCATCTTCCCATTTCAGTAAAACCCTCCTCTTCTAAGCATATCTGTAAATTATTGTTCAGTAAACAGTTTGTATATTTTACTCTAGCCAGTATTTAGAGAGCGCGTGGGGTACTACATAACATAATGTGTATTTGTAAAGCACACGCTCACCACAACGGGTATCTTGCCGCTGAATAACAGATGTTTATTGGGGTAAGCCCTTGCTTTCGAGCCCTCAAGTAACCTGCTGTCCCACTCCCATTTTGTCCAATACCGCTTCTATCACTTTGTATAAATACTGTTTTTATGTATTTGTTTATCTAATTGTCTTCTAACAACCACCTTGCTGACAACTCCTTGCACTTGCCAGCCTACCAACTGCCCTTCAGAGTTTCTTAAAGCAAGTTAAATGTAGCTGACACTCTATGCCGCCGGTGGTTCCCCAACGGGTTGCCCTTTGACATGCCTGTTCTCGCTGTGAACAACCCACGAGCTCAAGGCCCTGCAATGTTAGGGAGAAACCTATCCATACCGGCCATTGAGAGGTGCACCTGACCCTCATCATAGTAGCCCACCATCTCAAGTTAATGAGGCCATGCCTAACAAACACAAAGGCTGGAAAATGTGGACCTTAGCAACTGTCAGGCCCAAGGTAAGCCTCATAGGCACTGGACCTCCAACTTCCCAGGCTCTTTATTACCTGCTCCCTCAGCCCATGCTTTGCCGGCACAGTGGCCACCCCTTTCCTGAAAGAGTGCATAGTATAATATGCACTGCATACCAACGCATTCTGTGGGTAAGCCGACCACTCTTAGTGCCTGTTTGATCACTGCCGCATATAGGATCCTGCTCAGAAAGGTTCCATCTTGATGAATGAATAATGGAGCTTCGATAGATGGCCTTAACTGAGCATAGTCATTCATTAGGCAGACTGTGCAGCTCTCGGGACCAGCTATGCAGTCTATGCATGACCACGTGGCCTCTTGGTCTGTTTTGGAATGCCATAGCCGTAGTTCTGTATAACCGGTCCCTAGGTGCAGTTTGCACCTCCGCAAGTACGATGTGCCATGTTCGTCTTTGAGAGGAAGACCACCTCACTGTCCCAGTAAGCCCCAAAGAAGGCAAGCGCGAAAGCTGTCTCAAAGAGGGTTACCTTGAATGGATTGTTGCATAACCCTACAAGGGCCTTCTGGATGTCTACCAGTTTGTCAAAACCAATGGGTAGTCTACTGTCCCTGCGCTGACACTGCAGGCGCCCCCACCTAAAAGAATTGGTCTGGGCTCTCCCCCAGGGAGCTTCACAAAGTAGGCGACTGCTGCTTGGTGTGATTGGGCCCAGGCTTTACTCCTCTTGTTGGTGAATGCCCACAGGATACACCATTTCACGGCGGCTGGTGCGCTATTCCAACTAAGGTCCTCTAGCCCAGTCACTTGCCAGAATACCCTGCAAAACTTACGATATTTACTGTTCGTCATGTGCGCCAGTGCCTTGTCCAGCAGCACCACCCTGTGATTGTCAGACCAGAGCATCACCCGCTTATTTCTTAGCCTGTCTTTCCACAACAAGTCCACCACTATGTGGAAGAGCTGCACCAGTGGCATGTGTTTGTTATGCCTTCTTCCCTCTAGGTGTCTGGCCTCTGCAAGGTGCACCAGACAGTTCCCAATATCGTGCCGAGTTCCAACTGCACTGCCATAACCCAGGGTTCTGTCCAGATCAACGTGCCATTAAAGTTTGCCAGGAAACAGAGCCACTGCTCGATGTCCTGCTTCACCCTGCTGACCAGCCACATATTGTGGTGCTTTTTTGTTGGACCTCTCGTAAGCCAGCCTAACAGCCTGGCAAACACCCTACCTGCTGGGATCACTCTTCCTGCAAAGTTCAGCTTTCCAAGCTGCTGTTGAAGCTCACCAACCATGGCTTTTTTCTTGGCATAAAGACCCTGCATCACTGCCCTCAACTCTGCCATTTTACCCACTTGTAACCCGCACACCCCTTCCACTGAGTCAAGCTCGATGGCCAGGAATGTGAGCCTGGTGACCAGTCCTAATGTTTTGTCATGTACCAAAGGTACGCCCAGATCTTCCGCTAGCTGCACAAAGTGCCCTAGTAGTGTTTGGCATTGGTCAGTCTTTGGCTCCCTGATGAACAGGAAGTCATCCAGGTAGTGCAGTTTCCACCTCCCGGGTGGCGCTCATGGAGTGCCTACTCCAGAAATGTACTGAACGCCTCAATTATGCACAGGGTAGCACACAGCCCATTGTAGGCAAGGTAGTCTGTCCAGCTGAAAACCCAGTAGGTGGATGCTCTGTGGATGCATGGGCAATGTTCTCCTGTTCGCCATTGATAGATTGTCAGAGCCATCTATGGATGCATATGCAACCGTGCACCCATCTTCCCCTATACTGACTTTGACCGATGCCGCCTCTGGGTGGGAGGGATGGTGAATCAGCCTGAATTTCCCTGGCTCTTTGTTGGGCACTACTCCCAAAGGCAACACCCTGAAATGCTGCAAGGAAGGGCTCTGGAATGGGCCTGCCACTTGCCCTAACTGTACCTCTTTAGCCACCTTTTGTCTTGTGCTCGGTCGCCAATTTCAGATTCCTGCCCATTTGCTCGCCTTTTGTGTTGGGTATGGGGCTTTTGAAGCCTTCCTTAAACCCTTGCTCTAGTAGCTATGCATCCTCTTGCCTGGGATATCTGCAGAGTAACTGGTGGAGCCTGGACACTCTGATTGGTTTAGGGGCCCTGAAATTATCTTTTTCCCCTTCCCACTCCGCGGGCTTTTCAGCTTCTTGTTCACCACTTCTTCTGAGGGTCTTTTCTCCGAGGTGGGCTTTCCTTTTTTACACTCACTGGCTGGGTGGGGTTCCCCACAGCTACCGCATGCATGTCTGAACTTACAAGCAGAACCACTCTTACACTGACTCTTGTCACAGTTCCAGCGAATTGCTGCTCCAAATCTGCTTGTCTTACTCCAGGAGGTGGGCTTTGCCTTCCAACCATGATAGAACCAATCCTGCCTTGCTTCCCCCCCTGATGTGTGGAACGTGTGATCCAATCTGTTTGTGCTCTCCCTTGCCTATACCATTATTTCTGTGTACCCTGCCACATCTTGGTGATCCCACTCTATGACTGGCCAGGCTTGCATCTTTTCCAGGAAAACCTCATCATATCTAAGCCAGGCATCACCTTGTGTGCATGTCCGTTATTATTATGTTTTATTCACAATTCAACGGATTCCTCCTTCTCCAGTTGGCAAACGTTGAATTGTGAAAAAAAGTTGTTTTGAGGTGGATAGGATACCTCTAATGTGCTAAGGATTACCTCACAGTAGATCGCATTGTATTTAAGGAACTGACACTTTTTTTTGTAAATTTGGGGTCTAGGAAAACGACTATTTTTGTTTTGTGTTACTTTGTATGTGTTGTAAATGTATATTGTACATATTTTTGTTGAATTTTGTTGATCGAGGTTGGCATATAAAATGATTACAGGTCCTAACCAGATATGAAATGAAAAGAAATAAATTGTGGTTGTGACCGGGAATGAGCAATGGATGTGACTTCATTGAAATATATGTGAATTTGATGGGATATTGAACCAGTGGATAGGAGTAATTAAATGTACCCTATTAGGAATTCTTAGGATATTTGTTCCTCCACATCACTTTTTGTTTTGTGTGTATGTCTTCATGGTTAGAGCAAGTTGGTTGTATGGTCATGCATGGTTTGTCCCTTGCTCACTTTGCCACTGGATTCAAGCAAGCCTGGCTGATGACGGCTGAAATGCCAGAAACCGGTCCTAGGATGCTTGTTTCCGGTCCAGGGAAGACATGGCTTGGCAGTACGGGCTGGACTGTTCCCATGAGGCACAGGGTCAGACTGATTTGCATATGGCCATGTCTGAACTGCGGTGGTGGAGTGAGCTAAAGAATGATGATGGATTAAACCCAGATCAGTTGACTGGGGGTGAGTGTTTGATTGGCTCAAACGTTCCGTCCATCATCCCCTTTTGTATCGCTTTGGTCGCCCCTAAGTTGGCGGGGTATGCCCAGACGTGGGTCCCTTGCTCACTTTGCCACTGGATTCAAGCAAGCCTGGCTGATGACGGCTGAAATGCCAGAAACCGGTCCTAGGATGCTTGTTTCCGGTCCAGGGAAGACATGGCTTGGCAGTTCGGGCTGGACTGTTCCCATGAGGCACAGGGTCAGACTGATTTGCATATGGCCATGTCTGAACTGGGGTGGTGGAGTGAGCTAAAGAATGATGATGGATTAAACCCAGATCAGTTGACTGGGGGTGAGTGTTTGATTGGCTCAAACGTTCCGTCCATCATCCCCTTTTGTATCGCTTTGGTCGCCCTAAGTTGGCGGGGTATGCCCAGACGTGGGTCCCTTGCTCACTTTGCCACTGGATTCAAGCAAGCCTGGCTGATGACGGCTGAAATGCCAGAAACCGGTCCTAGGATGCTTGTTTCCGGTCCAGGGAAGACATGGCTTGGCAGTTCGGGCTGGACTGTTCCCATTGAGGCACAGGGTCAGACTGATTTGCATATGGCCATGTCTGAACTGGGGTGGTGGAGTGAGCTAAAGAATGATGATGGATTAAACCCAGATCAGTTGACTGGGGGTGAGTGTTTGATTGGCTCAAACGTTCCGTCCATCATCCCTTTTGTATCGCTTTGGTCGCCCTAAGTTGGCGGGGTATGCCCAGACGTGGGTCCCTTGCTCACTTTGCCACTGGATTCAAGCAAGCCTGGCTGATGACGGCTGAAATGCCAGAAACCGGTCCTAGGATGCTTGTTTCCGGTCCAGGGAAGACATGGCTTGGCAGTTCGGGCTGGACTGTTCCCGTGAGGCACAGGGTCAGACTGATTTGCATATGGCCATGTCTGAACTGGGGTGGTGGAGTGAGCTAAAGAATGATGATGGATTAAACCCAGATCAGTTGTCTGGGGGTGAGTGTTTGATTGGCTCAAACGTTCCGTCCATCATCCCCTTTTGTATCGCTTTGGTCGCCCTAAGTTGGCGGGGGTATGCCCAGACGTGGGTCCCTTGCTCACTTTGCCACTGGATTCAAGCAAGCCTGGCTGATGGCGGCTGAAATGCCAGAAACCGGTCCTAGGATGCTTGTTTCCGGTCCAGGGAAGACATGGCTTGGCAGTTCGGGCTGGACTGTTCCCATGAGGCACAGGGTCAGACTGATTTGCATATGGCCATGTCTGAACTGGGGTGGTGGAGTGAGCTAAAGAATGATGATGGATTAAACCCAGATCAGTTGACTGGGGGTGAGTGTTTGATTGGCTTAAACGTTCCGTCCATCATCCCCTTTTGTATCGCTTTGGTCGCCCTAAGTTGGCGGGGGTATGCCCAGACGTGGGTCCCTTGCTCACTTTGCCACTGGATTCAAGCAAGCCTGGCTGATGACGGCTGAAATGCCAGAAACCGGTCCTAGGATGCTTGTTTCCGGTCCAGGGAAGACATGGCTTGGCAGTTTGGGCTGGACTGTTCCCATGAGGCACAGGGTCAGACTGATTTGCATATGGCCATGTCTGAACTGGGGTGGTGGAGTGAGCTAAAGAATGATGATGGATTAAACCCAGATCAGTTGACTGGGGGTGAGTGTTTGATTGGCTCAAACGTTCCGTCCATCATCCCCTTTTGTATCGCTTTGGTCGCCCCTAAGTTGGCGGGGGTATGCCCAGACGTGGGTCCCTTGCTCACTTTGCCACTGGATTCAAGCAAGCCTGGCTGATGACGGCTGAAATGCCAGAAACCGGTCCTAGGATGCTTGTTTCCGGTCCAGGGAAGACATGGCTTGGCAGTTCGGGCTGGACTGTTCCCATGAGGCACAGGGTCAGACTTATTTGCATATGGCCATGTCTGAACTGGGGTGGTGGAGTGAGCTAAAGAATGATGATGGATTAAACCCAGATCAGTTGACTGGGGGTGAGTGTTTGATTGGCTCAAACGTTCCGTCCATCATCCCCTTTTGTATCGCTTTGGTCGCCCTAAGTTGGCGGGGTATGCCCAGACGTGGGTCCCTTGCTCACTTTGCCACTGGATTCAAGCAAGCCTGGCTGATGACGGCTAAAATGCCAGAAACCGGTCTTAGGATGCTTGTTTCCGGTCCAGGGAAGACATGGCTTGGCAGTTCGGGCTGGACTGTTCCCATGAGGCACAGGGTCAGACTGATTTGCATATGGCCATGTCTGAACTGGGGTGGTGGAGTGAGCTAAAGAATGATGATGGATTAAACCCAGATCAGTTGACTGGGGGTGAGTGTTTGATTGGCTCAAGCGTTCCGTCCATCATCCCCTTTTGTATCGCTTTGGTCGCCCTAAGTTGGCGGGGTATGCCCAGACGTGGGTCCCTTGCTCACTTTGCCACTGGATTCAAGCAAGCCTGGCTGATGACGGCTGAAATGCCAGAAACCGGTCCTAGGATGCTTGTTTCCGGTCCAGGGAAGACATGGCTTGGCAGTTCGGGCTGGACTGTTCCCATGAGGCACAGGGTCAGACTGATTTGCATATGGCCATGTCTGAACTGGGGTGGTGGAGTGAGCTAAAGAATGATGATGGATTAAACCCAGATCAGTTGACTGGGGGTGAGTGTTTGATTGGCTCAAACGTTCCGTCCATCATCCCCTTTTGTATCGCTTTGGTTTGTGCTAGTGAGCAGCCTGTTGTAATCATGGGGATGGTCAGCTATATGAAATATCTGCAGTCTAAGGCACAATGATGGACGTTCTATATGATGTGTTTAATTAGAGATTTATGCTGTTGTGAGCACAGTGGTGGCCACTATATGGTCTGTGGTGCCCACTATATGGTGGCAGCATGTGTTTCTGCTCTCCTGTCAAAAGCTGGGATTGCTTAGATGTAGGTAATGTTCCCAAACTGTTCTCAGACTGTTTAAGAACCACAGGCATAATGAGAAAAACCGTAGCTGTCTCAGCCAAAGATTTTTTTTCCAATTCAAAATCAGTTAATACGAATGAAGAGATTTACAATTAACTACATAACTGACAGATTCTGATTAGGCCTGGTGAAATTTTAATTTTGCAGGTGAAATACGCATAGTTTCCAAAATTCGTAATATGTGAAATTCAAGAAATTTGCATCACACAATTTCGCAATTTCATAATTTTTGCAAACAGGAGACTCATTTGGGCAAAAAGGTATCACTGAGTGGCATTTCCTGCTCGAACCAATCCCACAAGAAGTTTTAATGAAAACTTTGAGCGCACAAGAAAATAATCATGCGAGATACAAACAAACCACGTTTCACAATGAAAGCACAATTTGCAAATCTTTTATGGATTTCTGCAAAATTACACAAACAAATATGTAAATTCACACACTCCAAAGTCTGAGTACATTTCTACCTACATGACAAATCTGATGTAATTCTATCGAGCACTTTCTGCTGTAGCAGAGATACAAAATCCCTATGGAACACAAATGGGGGTCGGTCTCCCCCAAATAACTATGTTTCCTTTTGAAATATCTGCACAGAATGTGAAATGAATAATTGAGCTGGATGAGCAGCTCCACCAAACAATGCCTAAATTATTAGCAAATCATAAACAGATACTAAGGAAAGTACAATTTAGCCATGAATACAAAGTTGCTATCACCTATTCTTTATACATATTTATAGGTATACACATTAACAATTTGAAACAAAGTTGCAGGAATGTTACAACTCATTCCCTTTAACCTGGCCATAGCTAAAGCTGTGCAGTGAAGAGATGTGAACACCCTTAAAATACTTTAGGTATTATAGTCCAATTGTAAATGTATTCGTAAAGCTCAGACACTATGCAAAACTGCTTTAAAGCACATAATCTCAGTTTTACCAGTGATTGCACTTAAATATTTATTTCATATGTTATGCTATGTTCAGTTATGTTCAGCGGCGGTCCATGCAGGTAAGTGCGGTGGAGAGGGGCGGGAGGGGGGAAGTCGACAGACGACGGAATAGGGAAAATTAAATAAATAAATAAAAAAACCCGCTCCGCCTCACCGCGCATACCTGCACGGACCACTGCTGGTTATGTTATGTTAAAGTTTGGTGAACGCCACAATGGAGGAGCCTGAAGGAAATGGCGGAAGGCCCACAAAGAATACTGAGCAGCTCCTGCCCACAAGCTTCGTTTACAGAACGAGGCCCTTAATCGCAGGTTTTCTCATGCCATGTGGGACAGAGACAAAAAAAAAGACAAAAAAAAACCTTTAATGGCAGCCCCAACCCCTATCTCAAATTATGCCTACTGCCACCAAATGTGTGATTCTGCAGGCTCAATTCTTAGAAGGCAGTGTTGACACCAGCACACGACTCTGTACAAATGTACACCAATAATGACATGCACTTACCTTGAACAGGGCCATGTAGTGAAACATTACACAGCTCAGAGCTTCCCTTTCTGTGAACTTCTCACCCTCATGAAAAACATGTTTGGGTCTTGTCCCTGAGTTACTTGCAAACGGTGCCCTAGAGAGCCCTTTGCATGGGAACTAAAGGTTAAAGGTGCATTCACATAACACAATCATTAACTATCCATGGTCAACACTAGGATAATAACGTAGCAAACGAGTTGCCGCCTCAAGCTCAGGGGAGGGTCATTAGAATCAAAAGAGGACGCACGAGATGATACGTGAAACCCAAATAAAAATGTCATTTTATTTCAGATAAGGATCCCCAAGTCCATCCAGTACACATTTACAAAGGCAATTTTTCCCGTTAAGGTTGCGGTTACATTTAACTTTTTTTACTCCAGCTAGGAACATGGGCGTCCGCAGACATTTTTCCAGGGGGGGGCAAAATGTTAACGTCATCACCATCCTCCGACATGATGGGTGCCAGGTGGGGCACAAGAAACACTGGGGCGCAGGAGGAGCAATGGGGGACAGGAAGCAGGCTGCATATGATCTCATACACCATAGGGTTGTTGTGCTACAGCCATCTCTTTCTTTTGTGGCCTTTGGTAGATATCATTCACACCTTCTAGCAGTTGGCAAAGAAAAAGCAGAGCTCAGCTGCAGACAGGAGCGGCTCTTGGCCAAAAGTGAAAAAGCACAGGCATGCAAAGGGTTTAGAAACCTGATGCAAAGGCTTAATGGAAGGATCAAGCTGCCATTGTCTGATTAGCAATTTCTAATCTGTTTATATGTCACCACTATTGAATACACCACATTATTCATACACACATGATCAAGGCAGTGAAGGCACTATAACTGCATTCTAAAAAAACATGTAGAGTCAGTCTGCATTTGGTGTTAACGTGCACAAACGAATGAGAATTAAAATATATGACAAATGTATTTATTTTGGAAATGTATTAACTTAAATATATTAAAATAAATCAAATCAAATATATTACCATAAATAAAATAACAGCTGTTCTCTTCCAAATTGGAAAATAAAACATATAAACTTAACCTGGATAACTGTTGCAGGAACTGCAAACATGTACAGTCTTGCTGAAATGTAACAGTCACATTTTTCAATGAGTAGTAGTTTTATACAGTTTTTGTTCACTGCTTAGTGTACTGATCTCGAAAAAGGAACTGTAAACGTCTGTAGTCTTGTGCAAATTTATCAATTACTTTGTCAATCAGCTGTTGTTTGTTTTCATCAATTTTTGCTCGATGTATGCTCATCATGCACAAACCCGATAAGCGATCGTCTGCCATTGTCGACCTCAACCAGGTTTTCACCCTTCTCATTGTGCTGAAAGACCTTTCCACTGTGCAAGTGGTCACTGGTAATGTGAGAGCAATGAGAATTGCTTGCTGGACTGATGGAAATAAATCTGTGTGGTTTAGCAAATCCAGAAATCCATTGTCTAACTGCTCATCCTTCGTGGACCAGATCTGAAACCATGTGACTGCTTCGGCTTCCAGGTTTTCAATGTCGTAAATTTCTCTGATGTTTGCAATATGGCATTTATATTGCTCAAGTGTCATTTTTGCCATATGTTTTGGGTAAAGTGAGAACAAACTCAAATTTTTCTTGTTTTCATTGCCAAACCGGCTTTCTAATGATGCGATGATAGAGTCCATGTATGGCACATAGATAGACTGGCGATAGTATTCTTCCACAGAAGAGGAACCAAAATTAGAACA
Organism: Calotriton arnoldi; assembly: GCA_963921515.1. Lineage (NCBI taxonomy): Eukaryota > Metazoa > Chordata > Amphibia > Caudata > Salamandridae > Calotriton > Calotriton arnoldi. The sequence continues at coordinate 1,365,767 of CAWUFW010000604.1, read as the reverse complement.
GAAATACTTGCCGGCCACACTGTCTGGGAACACAAAGTTCGATGTTCAGTTTTTCTGCCAGTGTTTGAACGTTTGTAAAAATGTCCTTAAATTGCTCTTCTGCTATTTGTCTGTGATCACGGAACACAGTCAGAAGGTCTTGCACGTGATTACACACCTTGAGGATATCAAGCTGGACAGCTTGGAGAGCCTGGTTTACAGATTCCATACTTGATGAGTAATCTGAAATTATGGACAAGCAAAGAGAAAGCTCACTGTGCTGGAGGAACATTGCAATTGATATGCATCCTGACGTGTTTTCCCTGATGCTGTTGTGACCAGTAAGCATAATTGCTTAAAAATCTCTTCAAAGTGTGAGCTAAAAATTCGAATGCTTTTGTATTTTGCTGTCCATTGTGTTTCACTCAGCAATGGCAGATTAGGAATAAGAGATCTTCTTTTTGGACTCTCACAGAAAAACTTGATGATGGCTTTCACTGTGCCAATAGAATTCCGTATATCAGGAACAGCATTCAGGTCATTAACAACCAAATTAAGTTTATGTGCAGCACAGTGAGCAAAAGCAGCTTTAGGATATTTTCTCTTTATTATGGCTTGAACGTCACCTTCCTTTTCTGCCATTGTAGAGCATCCATCATATCCTTGGCCATGGAGTTTTTCTAAGTTTAATCCAAATTTAGAACATGTATCCATAATCATATTTGCAATTGAGATAGCATCCATTTCTTTTAAGGTTGCAAATCCAAGGAATTCTTCTCTGATGACAGCTACGGTGCTACTTGTCGTGTCTACAAAACGTACTCCAAGTGACATCAGCAATGATTGAAAATCCATTTGACCTATTGACTAAGGATACTAGATCTTCTCTTAATGTTTCTTCACATAATGTAATCAATTCATGTTCAACTCGAACAGATGTATAACGTGCATTAACTGGTGCATTTTCCAGATGGTTCTTTAGGGTGACATCTCCTGCTTCAATGCAAAATTGGTACAGACTTTGCACATTTCCGGATGTACTTTTTTCCCACGTAAAGCAATGTCATATGTGCCACAAAATAAGATAGTTGACAAAATTGGAAATAACTTTTTCTGATTTTCTTCAACATGCCTTTTCACAGCGTTGTCTATTTGGCAAACAATACTTGTTTCCGGTTTCTTTCTGATCGCCAAAAAGTGAGTTGCATCCACTTGTGCGTTTTTATGCCAAGACGATAAGACATGCTTGCGTGCACTTTCATGGAAGTCTTTATATTTAGTAAAAGGCCTAGTTATGAATGCTCCTTGTATCCCACGATGAACTGGCTGTGGAAACACTGTGCAGAACTTGCAAATTGCACCTTTCAGTTGTGGAGAGTAGCTAAGCCATGGTGAATATTGATTAATCCACACATGACGGAAACAGCGTGTTCCACCTGAATCTTTCTTGAAGTCATACGTTTCTGGTGGAGTATACGTATTTATTAGAAGATTGTATTTTACATCGTCTGTTAGTTTTCTTGCTAAATTAAAATACAATCCAATATCATTTACAGAAGCATCAACATCATGGCTAGATTCTGTTGGAGCTGAAAGTGGACCTGCAGAACTGCTTGTGCTTAGTTCTTCTGCCTCCTCCTGTTCACCATGTCTAGATTTTTTCTTGCTTCCGTAATATCAGATTCTACATCATCCAATTTTCGTTTTGAAAAAAGTTTCGGATGTCCATTCCTAAAAAGAAATGGGGATCATTAAATACTCTGCTCATCACCAGGCTGGCTGTATTGAATAAAGTGAGTTGTAGATGGCCCCTGGCCCCTTAAAACTCATACATTCCCTGAACCCTAAAATTACCCCCTGGCACCCCAAAACCCATACCCACCCAGAACCCTAAAATTACCCCCTGGCACCCCAAAACTCATTACCACCCTGAACCCTAAAATTACCCCCTGGCACCCCAAAACCCATACACACCCTGAACCCTAAAATTACCCCCTGGCACCCCAAAACTCATTACCACCCTGAACCCTAAAATTATCCCCTGGCACCCCGAAACCCATACCAACCCTGAACCCTAAAATTACCCCCTGGCACCCCAAAACTCATTACCACCCTGAACCCTAAAATTTCCCCCTGGCACCCCAAAACCCATACCAGCCCTGAACCCTAAAATTACCCCCAGCACCCTAAAACCCATACCCAACCTGAACCCTAAAATTACCCCCGGCACACAAAAACCCATACCCATCCTGAACCCTAAAATTGCATCCTGGCACGCCAAAACCCATTACCACCCTGAACCCTAAAATTACCCCCTGGCACCCCAAAACCCATACCCACCCTGAACCCTAAAATTACCCCCTGGCACCCCAAAACTCATTACCACCCTGAACCCTAAAATTACCCCCTGGCACCCCAAAACCCATACCCACCCTGAACCCTAAAATGACCCCTGGCACCCCAAAACCCATACCCACCCTGAACCCTAAAATTACCCCCTAGCACCCCAAAACCCATACCCACCCTGAACCCTAAAATTACCCCTGCCCCCCCAAACCTCATACCCGCCCTGAAACCTAAAATTACCCCCTGGCACCCCAAAACTCATTACCACCCTGAACCCTAAAATTGCCCCCTGGCACCCCAATACCCATACCCACCCTGAACCCTAAAATTACCCCTTGGCACCCCAAAACTCATACCCACCCTGAACCCTAAAATTACACCTGCCCCCCCCAAAACTCATACCCGCCCTGAACCCTAAAACTACCCCCCTGGCCCCTTAAAACCCATACATTCCCTGAACCCTAAAATAACCCCCCTGGCCCCCCAAAACCCATATCCACCCTGAATCCTAAAATTACCCCTGGCACCCCAAAACCCATACCCAACCTGAACCCTAAAATTACCCCCGGCACACAAAAGCCCATACCCATCCTGAACCCTAAAATTACATCCTGGCACGCCAAAACCCATTACCACCCTGAACCCTAAAATTACTCCCTGGCACCCCAAAACCCATACCCACCCTGAACCCTAAAATTACCCCCTGGCACCCCAAAACTCATTACCACCCTGAACCCTAAAATTACCCCCTGGCACCCCAAAACCCATACCCACCCTGAACCCTAAAATTACCCCCTGGCACCCCAAAACTCATTACCACCCTGAACCCTAAAATTACCCCTGGCACCCCAAAACCATACCCACCCTGAACCCTAAAATTACCCCTGGCACCCCAAAACCCATACCCACCCTGAACCCTAAAATTACCCCCTAGCACCCCAAAACCCATACCCACCCTGAACCCTAAAATTACTCCTGCCCCCGCAAATCCTATACCCACCCTGATCCCTAAAATTAGCCCCCTGGCACCCCATTACCCATACCAGCCCTGAACCCTAAAATTACCCCCTGGCACCCCAAAACCCATACCCACCCTGAACCATAAAATTACCCCTGGCACCCTAAAACCCATACCCACCCTGAACCCTAAAATTATCCCTGGCACCCCAAAACCCATACCCACCCTGAACCCTAAAATTACCCCACTGGCACCCCAAAAGCTGAACACTATGGGGCAGATTTACAAGCCCCTTGCGTCACTTTTAACATGGGAAAAGTGACGCAAAAGTGGCCCAAGGGGCTTGTAAATCTGCCCCTACAACCTTACACTACATTTGCATATTCGGAGGGGACTGTCCTCCTTGACGTTTCCATGCATGTAAGTCTAGAACACCGTTCACTTAGAGTAACCTAGATATGCAGCCAGTAGGTGATGCTGTAGAATGCATTAAAGTTACTGGAACTTACTTAAAAACTGCTGTCTGCTCTTCTGATACTATTCGGTGAAGTCGGGCTGATCAGCAGCACTGTCGACTAGGAATTCAGAAAGGTATTCCTGGAAGGTGTAACCCCATTCACAGGGACAGATATCTCCCCCACAAGTGATGAGACCCCTGCAGCCATAGAATCCTCACAGCGGGTGTGAAGTGAGCGTTTCAGGGCGTGGCTTGCCTTCAAACTTTGGGACTGCCCACATACATGGAAGTTTGTCAGCATTCCCAAACTACAATCCAACCCCTTCTCACCCTGGAAATGGTCATAGATTTTAAAGAACAGGTCTGCTGTGACCCCCCTTTCAGAGGAATGGGTCAGCCCTAAATTTAATGAGACTGCTGCAAGACAAGGGGTTCCTTACTGCACAGGGAAAAATATTTTCCCCGCGAAGAACAAAAAGATGCATTTGCACAAGGAAATTAATTTCCCCTTTGCACAGTTGTGTTCCATGGATAACTCATTACAAAAGTAATGAATTCCCAAATTGGAAATCCTAGGATTTCCCATGGAATGCGACTGAAAACCTGTGCCAGGCTCAGCTTCTATCCGGATTTATTGAGGAGTTGGCGAATTCACGATAGTAATCACCTCTGATGGAAGGAAGTCTGATGTGGTCACTGCCCTTTGCATACAATTCTCTCCTAACCTGCCTTACCAGTCTCATTTCCTAACTGTAGTTTAGAGGTCTTTTTTTTCGATCTCGCTATAGGAAGTTTTAGCTATTGTTTCAGACAGCATTGTAACCCATACTCTAACATATACCTAGAGTGGGTTTTAGGTCAGCCCCTTGCTAATGACTGGATAGTTTTTGTCGTTTCCAGTTCCCTGCCACTTATTCAAATCTTTTCTCTGTATTTTTGTTTGTCCCGACTCTGCAGTCATCATGGTTTTCCATGGTTTTTGACTGGATGAGTTGTAGACTTCCACTACTCACAACACAGAACTATTTTTCGATTCCCATTTTCCTGTGGCTTTTGACTTTTGGCATACAGACGGAGTGCACGGGTCTTCCTCTTTTCCTCTGGTATGTTGGTCTTTGCCCCAGGGGCGGCTCCTCCGCCTGAGCAGGGGAGCGCTGCCCCGCAAAGAGAAGCCCCAGACCAGAGCTGAAAAATAAAATGGTAATACATTTTATTTATTACCATTTTATTTTTCAGCAGCCTACTGGCCCAAACTGAATGACAGGATGGGGCAGGGCCAGTGCAGCAAGGAACTGTGTGCTTTAAAATGTGCTTATCTCTTTGGTAGGCCGTCTTGCGACGGCAGGCCAGATATTCGCATTTTAAACTTCTCAAACTTAGCTGTCTTAGACAGCTGGGTTAGAGAAAGTGCAGACCTCCAGGGCTCTTGAGAGCACTGAGAGAGGCCGCTCTCTCCAATCCTTGCGCTGCTGTCATGCTGGTAAGAGCAGCGCCAGGATTGGTTAAGGGAGTTGCCTGGCTCCTGCGTTGGAGTCTGTCATCAGAGAAGGAGGACGTTGCGTCACGCAGGAAGGAAGTGTATTTTATTTTTATTTATTTTTTGTGTGTCCCCGCCACACCACCCTCAGTACATGCCAGCCGCCACTGCTTCTCTTTCCCTTTATGTCGCTTCCCTCACCCTGATCTCTTTGTCCAGGCATCTTGCTCCCTTGCTCTTTCTCTCTCCTGGTCCATTTCTACTGCTCTTTCTCTCTCCCCAGCCACACACTGGTGCTTAAACTTCCCTCCCTCTTTCTTCCATGTCCAGGCTCCTCATTGGAGCATGGGCACAGGCAACATGGCCGCCCCCTACTGCTCCTGCCGGACGCTGTTGACATTGGCTTTGGCATGGCAATACGTATACAGCTGCAGCACAAGCATTGGCAAGGACAATAGGGCCAGGCAGCCTTCTACGAATTCTGTTTGGTTGGTATTCTTTGTTATTGTTATACCATTCTAAGACAGCTGTCAAGATGCATCATGCCATCTACCAGCAATTTGGGGGAGGGGGGCAAGCAGGAGAAGTGGCAAAACAAGCCAGATTGGTTTTGCCAATGCTTGTTGTCTTTGTAGCTTTACTTTGGTTGTTGTAGGGTAGGTTTTCCCGTAAACATATGTCTGTATGTGAAGAAGGCCTACAGGGAAAATAGGCAGGTTTTCTGACATGAAAAGACTCTGCAGTGCAGATAGGGTTGAGGCAGAATCATTGCCATGTGAGACTGACTTCTTTACATGTATATGCCCCTTTCAACATATATCCAGATTTCTCTACTGGTCAATCTGCCTCTGAATTTCTCAACGAGATTAACATCAAATACGTTTCTGTCAATATTTGTATTGTCAATAGTTTTATTGTAAACCACAGCAGAAGAAAACAATGAACAAGTACTTAAAATAATACAGTTTTTTCAGTCCGAAAAACACACCCGGCTAGTTAAATGAATCTTTTTAACTATCATAAGTTGGTTTCGAACACCCCGATACATCAGTTTTAAAACATATTTAAAAAAGAATCAATAGGTCTAGAAGGACAGGTGGATGCCTGGAAATTACTGCCCTGTAATCAGATTTACGTCAGAGATCAAAATGAGAATGTAAGAACATGCTTCTTAACAGAGAGAGAAATGGAAATTCAGAAATGTGAATTGCACTTTAAATTGCAACCCCGCGGTTATATCAAATGCTAAATAGGTACAAAAGTCATATGTAAAAAAGCTGTTTCCATACTATACAGCATGTGCCCATGTGTACTGTATATGTAGTAATAAATGTACACATCTGTACAGTAATCCACAGACAGTGTCTTCCGAAGTGAGATTGTTAAGTGAAAATAGAATTTGGGATCTGTCTCTCACTAGATATATTTTGTATACAGTGCTTTGATTGAACTGCACTATGAAACCCAAATGTGTTAAGTCCATGCTATATAAAACAGCTATAAATAAAAAACAAAAATACAAAAACAAAAAACACTCACTAAATGCTGGCTGAATTATACATGTTCATATCTGTATCGGGGAATGACCATACCTGTTCATATTTATGAAGTTCCCTCCTTATCTAATAGTGAAATGTCTTCTATTTTACTGTCAATTATTTCAGCTGAAGCTGGATGAGTGCGTAGACCAGCATAGAAACTATGGCAATAACCTCTTTCACCATGCCATTCGCCATCATCATATTGGTATGTTAGAATATCAACTACAAAAATATTGTGGTACAAAAATAAAAAATAATGACTTTACATACATGAATGTAATGTTCAAAAACAGATATAATCTACAAAGATATAAGGGATAAAGCACCCCCTATCATACATATAAGAATATTGCAAGTCACCAAGAAGTTCTGTAACCATATAGAGGAAAGCGGCCAAATGCCAAATTCCTTTGTACGATTATGGAACGCCAAGGTGACTTGCAATACCCTTATCATGTATGCCAGGGGGTACTTTATACCATGTAATACATGGTCACATCATAACCTTTCCCGCAAACCACTTAAAGCCTTAGGGGATTAGTTATGACAGGCTTGCGCCGCCGTAGCATCACTTTTTTTGGACGCTCAAGCGGCGCAAGCCTCCCAATCATATCTATGAGGCGACGCAAAGCCACCCTGCACGGCTTTGCTTGGCCTCATACATATGAAGTAAGACAAAACAGCGCAAGTTGCTGCGTTGCCTTACTCTGCATTAAGGAGAAGTTCAATGGGCGTTGTGGTGGATGTTTCCCCGCAACACCCATGGATTTTGACGCTGCCCCAGATTTACTTAATCATGTAAACTTGGGGCAGCGCCAAAACCTTATGCCTCTCCAGAACAGGCTAAACGAGGAGAAATATTTTTTATTTCTCCTCATTTTTTCCTCTTACAATGTATGCTGCATTTGGCAGCACACATAGAAAGAGAAAAATGCCTCTCTGTATAGTTTTTTCTGCACGACTGTGAGGAAAACAATCCTGCCTGCAACGGAGGCCTACGCAGGTGCTAGGCTGCAAATTGTGCGCCAGCGCAGGGGGAAAGGACAGCAATGCACCGTATTTTATAAATATGGTACATTCCTTCTCTTTCACATTGGTGTAGAGCAGCGCAGACAGAAGACTTGCAGCGCTGCCCTACGCTAATTCCTCATAAATGAGGCCCTTAGTGCGTAGCTCTCTTATATGAAGGAGCGAGCATGTTTGTAAACATGAAAAATAAAAATAAAACCTCTAGTGCAAAGTTAAACACATCAAAAAACCTGTTAGATATTTGTTGCGAACAGATATTAGAAACAGTTCAATACAAGTCGGTTTAAAGAAAAAAAAAGCAAGAGTAGCTTGGAATGTGTAGAAACAGGCAGAACGATTCTAAAAGAGCGAGCATGTTTGCAAACATGAAGAATAAAAATAAAACCTCTAGTGCAAAATTAAAGATATCAAAAACCTGTTAGGTATTTGTTGCAAACAGATATTAGAAGCAGTTCAATACAACTCGTTTTTTAAAACTAAAAGCTGGAGTAACTTGGAATGTGTAGAAACATACAGAAAAATTCTAGCTTGTCTCTATCTAAGGAGTGCAAAAAGGAATCATATTCTCTCTTCTTGTCATTGTAAGCTATTAAAATACATCAGAAGAAAGAAAAGCAATGTTCTGTTTCCATTTCTTTCAAACAGCTTCTTCAAACAGCTTCTTCTATTATGCTCCGGGACTAGACCTGCTTTTTACCTCAGCTGCTGGCTCTGGCAGCAGGCATTGTGACGTTAGAACTCAACTGTAATAACTTATAATAGTCGAGTTCTGAATTATTTTCTTTAAAATCGTCTACTGGAAGTGTCACAAGGCACTGATTATAAAGAAATTACAGGTTGCTGTTTCTAGAGGTTTTACAGAATCCCATGTATCAAACTGAAATTCGAATATTAAAAATTATATATATGTTGGACCAGGCCCTTTCTGCAGGGTCACCCCAGATATTTTTGCCTTCCTTTGCTGAACCCATTTTGTTGTCTTTTAGAACTCTACACACTTTATCCCTGCTAAAGTGCTTGTGGTCTCCCTTCTAATCATGGTAAAATTGGTATACACCTAATTGGATTATTAAATTCACTTATGAGTCCCTAGTAAATGGTACTACATGTACCCAGAGCCTGTATATTAAGGTTGTATGACGGTACAATGCAGGGAAATACATTGGATGCCTTTACCACGCATTTTTTACCACGCATATGCTTTTACGACGCATGTCATTACCACGCATTGTTTTTATATTTAAAAACAATGTATTTGTGGGGGGAGACCACCCACACCCTCCACTTACCTTAAATGCGTGGTAAAGGTATGCATTGTAAAGGCATGCACGTGGTAAAAATATGCGTGCTAAAAAATGGGTGGTAAAGTTACAACGAGGTAAAAACCTCGTTGTAAAAGTTGTTTCCCGTATATTAAATGCTGCAAGTGAGCTGCTGCATTCATTGTGCCACCCACTGATGTAGCACTGTAAAACATGCCCCAGGCCTGTCACTGCGGCCTGTAGTTCAGTTTTAAACTGCTGTTTTCACGTGGCAAAATAAACTTTTGCCAGGCCTAAACATTCCTTTTTAATACTTATAAGTTACCCCTAACTTACTTGGGGGTATCAGCTCATAGGACAGGGTGCATTGTATTTAACAAATAGGACATGTGTAATTAAGTTTTACATGTCCTGACAGTGAAAAACTCCTAAAGTCTTTTTTCACTGTAGCAATGCTACCTCTCCCACAGACTATTACTGGGTTACCTTATTACAATTAATAAGTGATAACGTGAGTATGGGAGCAGATAGAGAAATACTTCCACTCATTTGAATTGTATTTCAAAATCCTTTTTAATGGTAAAGTCAGATTTTAAGTTACTATTCTGCAATGCCCCCTTTAGAAAGTTGGAATTTTCCTGGCTAAACCAGATGTGCCTTTCTGCCAAAGTCCAGGGTCACCTGACTGTAAGACCTCTCTTGTGGTGTGATGTGCATTCCTTTTAGACAGGGAACAAAAAGACCTTGGGTTTTGTGAAGGGTGTTCCTCAATGGAGCAGGATGGCTTGGGGTTATACTCAGCCCTTCCTGGGCTTCAAAGGGTAGCCTGAGGGTTGTGACCACCCCCTTCCAGACTTCTGAAGCTACCTGCGCTCTCAGATCCAGCTGACACCTGGACCTGCCAGTCCTTTGTTACCCTAGACAGTTTGGAGACAACCCAGGGGAAAAGGCAGAACTGACCAGAACCAGTTTGGGAGTAGACAAAAAGAGGGACCCTACACACAGGCTGGCATTGGGTATAATAGTGGCACCTTCAGAACCTCTTAACAGTACACTCTTGGTCCTGTGGAAGATTCAGAAGAAGAACTGCCCTGCTCTCTAAAGAAGGAAGACTGGACCTGCTTGCCTTGAAGCCAGGATCACCAGAAATGACTCAAAGGGTCTGTTGGCTGATCTCCCGTTTGAGTTACAAGGACACATCAAGCTTCCAGAGGCCTTCTCTGCAACTGCCCTGCTTACCAGAACTAATTGAAGCTGCCTGAGCCATGCTGCTTGCTTGTGCTGGAATGAGTCCTGATCCCCAAGAGGAGCCCCAATAGCACCCACTTGTTAGAATCAGTGTACTCCTCCTACGTCAAAACTGCAAAGACGGAGCTACAAGTGAAAATTCAGAGGATTTGGACTCCTTGTGACTACAACCAGGATCTTTGCGTCAGCAACGACTGCAGTGTCTCCCGCCAATGCCAAATTCCACCAGCGACCTGCTCTTTGTGCCAAAAGCAACCATCCGCATCTCCTACCAATGCAAAGCTCCAGAGGCGGGCTTCTTCTCGAGCAGACAACGATCTCCTTGTGGCTCCCACCAATGCAAAGTTACGGCTGAGGCTCCTTGCATTGACTTGAACTGTGAGAAGGTAAACTCTTCACTGGAACGAACCTGGTGTCTACATCTGACCTAGGCTCCATGCTGGTCCAGCGCAAACAGATAACCTACAAATGGCGCTTTTTGCCTTTTGGCACAATTTTCCCTTGTAAATTTAGAAATGCATAACTCTGGTTCTACTGATTGGATATTTGTTGTTTTGGTGTCATATTTTTTATTGAGAATTCCTCTATTTTTCAAAATTAGTTTCACATTTTTCTTGTGTTGTGTTTTCACTTTATTACTGTTTGAGTACTGCATAAATATTTTACACATTGTCTCTAAGTTAAGCTTGACTGCCTTTGACCGCCTACATCAACAACCGTCTGATGTTCCACCAACCGACCAAGGAGCTCCGCTCCTCCACCCTCATCCTGGCTCACATCCCCCACATCCGCTGAAGCCACTGCGGAGGTCGCTCCTTCTCCTACCTCGCTGCCATGTTCTGGAACGACCTACTCTTCACTGGAGGACTTCAGGAAGAAGCTCAAGACCTGGCTCTTCGACCATCACGGCCATCTGACCAAGGGTCACAGAACCCCAGCTCCTTGAGACCCCTGGGGTGATAAGTCACGCTGTACAAGACCTATTGATTGATTGATTGTGTCAAGCTACCAGAAGGTTATGCACAGGTTTATTTTGTGCGAAGCTACCAGTTAGCTATTCACAGGTTTGGTTAGTGACTTTTGTGGTTCACATTTACAAGGATTGTGATTATTATTTGAGTGGGGCCCCCAACCGTCTCAACTAATAGGCCAATTTGTTGCCATGTATATTAGTAAATAATAGTATCGAAACTTAAAATAAAATTTTAATTATTTGAAAAAAACATTTAGTATATTAGAACTTTTTCTATATAAACTTACAAATATATTCATATTTATGTGTGTGTGTTTTAAAAGAATAATTAAAAATACATTTAGTTTAAAAAATATGTACATTTTCAATACTCAGTTGCATTTTGACTGATGCAGGTTACACAATAGGACTTATATATTGTTGTGTGTAAGAACTTATATGGGAGTGACATTTATGAGTTTTGACTTTGGTGCTAATATTGCCTTTGACAGGCCCCCTTGCTATCATTACCAATTAGCGCAGCTGCAAGTTGGGTGCTAACTAGCGTTCCAATCTCCACTCATAAACAAATGGTGGAATTACCTAACAAATATCTGTGTAATGTTGTTACATATGATATATTCACATACATATATTTTATATTTCCTTTCACATTACATTCACATGGAGTTTTTTTTCAGTGTTTGTTAAAATGTATTTAAATGGAAGTACCACCATGCTAGCAGACCCCTTCCTGTTATGATGTAATGCCGAAAATCATTGATCTCTTGTGCTGAAATTGTGTCAGAATAAAAGTACTTTGCGTATAACTCCAACAAAGTACTGAAATTCCCTTTGAAGAAACCAAGGACTCCTGCCGTCATGCAGCCGGTGCATTTGGACAGAGCGTTGCTTTTAACAAGCTACGTTAATTTGACCAGTTATTAAAATATATTCTTTATATACATAATTAAAAGCATGCATGTATATGTATTAATTTGTTGTAAACAAAATTACCCACCATGTTAACATATTTGTTATTAAACATTACATTATAAATATATAAACTATATGTAAACACAGTCCTAATTTTTTAAACCATTGTATACAATCAAAATAATTTGTAAATAGCAAACTTCTTAAAACATTTTCATGAACAACACCAACGTATATACATCAACATATGTATATATATATATTTAAAATTCACAGTACAATAGAAAAAAATGAAAGAAAATAGTAACTCTGCATTAAAGTTTACAATCCTCTAAACATTAAAACATTGGGGTGAGGGCATTTACTGTTCTAACTTCAGTCCAACATAAAAAGGGAAAGGTTTATAAATTGTAAGTGGAGTCCAACAAATGTTGGGGAAAGTGCATATATTTGAGGGGTGCAGATTTACTATTCTAACTCCAGTCCTACCACCTAAGGGAAAATTCACACAACTGGGGGAGCAGAGTTGAGTATTCTAACAACTGTCCAACTTAATTAATGATAGGATATACATTGAAGGGTGAAAAGTACTATTCTGACTTCTGACCCACATATACTAGGGAAATATCACATACGAGGGCAGATTTAGTGTTCTAACTCCAGTACAACAAACATTAGCGAAGCACATAAATTGAAGTGGGTTAGATGTACTATTCGAACACCAGAATCACTTACATTGGCAGAAGTGCATATTTTGAGGTGAAGGAGAATTTAGTATTCTAACTCCAGGCCATCAAACATTGGGGAAAATGCATAGATTAAAGTAGGTCAGATGTACTATTCTAACTCCTTTCCCATAAACCGCAGTGAACATGCATATATTTTGAGGCGGTAGCAGACTTACTATTCTAACAAATATTGGGAAGAGGGCATACATTGCAGGGGGGCATATTTCTTATTCTAAATTCAGCACAAACAATAATTGGGAATGTACATTCTAAATCCAATCCATCAAAAATTGATGATACTGCATATATTGGAGTCAGCAGTCAAATGTACTATTCTATCTCCAGTCCATCAAGATGTGAAGTTAGTGCTTTTATTGCAGGACAGAGAGCAATCACAAAACTTAAATAAATATTTAATATAAATTAAATGGATTACGTAAACTAACTGAAATTAATTTTTATTCTACAAATAAATAGTTTTTAAAAACAATACTAGGTCACACATGTAAAATATATTTTCCAGTTTTAAAACTAAAATTAACAAGCATTGGCATAGCCAATAGGTCTCGCCTTTGGGACCTTATAAGTGTTTAGTTATGTAGCACAATATCCTTGGTGCAACAACATCCACTGTTGCATGGCTAAACACTTATAAGGTCCCAAAGGCGAGACCTATTGGCTATGCCAATGCTTGTTCACCCTTGTTGGTACAACACTAGCTGAAGTAAGTGTTCTCATGCACTGCAATTACCATGATGCATTGGGATGTACCGAATGCTGGGATGTGAGGCAGTGTGCTCCCACCCACTTTTTGTTTGCAAAGTCTCCCTTGAGCTAATGAGCTGACAAGCTCTGGCTGATGCACCTGCACCCAGTGAGTGATACAGAGACCTGAACAGACTTTGGTCAGCCTTTCCAGCACCCCCAAAACAATGTGCTGCTATCTACAGAAGGACAACTATCCTGAAACACGTGTCTAGAGATGCACAGTACCGTCTGCATCAAAAACGGTGAAAAGCTAAAGACTGCCACTGAAGTAAGTGTTTTCATGCACTGCATTTACGGTGATTTATTGGCCTGAACTGAGAGCTGGAATTTGAGGTAGTGTGCTCCCACCCTCTTTTTGTTTGAAATGGTACACTTTTTTCTCTCTTCTTTTGATACAGGGCAGCAGAACAAGCTTTGGTTTTTACACTGCCTTGCATCAAAATATTAGCAAATCTGGGCGGTGGGGTGTCGAGGAGTGACTGAGGCACTCTCAAGACCACTTGGCCCCATCACTTATCTGTGACCCCTTCTGCACCCCTTCCCCCAAAATCATTTCTAGAGACGCCACTGGGGGATGTTCCTCCAATTTATAACTACTCAGTGCTTAGAACTGGTATTAAAAGGTGACAAGTGCTCTATTTTTTCGTTTAAGACATTGTTGCCTTTACCCCACGTAAACATCAAAGAACTTATTTAATATGGTGTGATCGAGGGAAGAAGACATTTACTCTCCACGATGGCAGGATCATACTCTGCTCCCCAGCCCTGCTTCTCATGGGTTCCATTGAAAAACCTTCTCTCACCATCCCCTGAGGCACGCCTCACTCGTGTTCAAAATGTTCAGTTCAACTTTATTGATTTAGACCCCGTCTGGAGGCAAACATATATGTAATACAACATACATCCAATGAAATGGATTTTTGTGCAGATATGAAAAAGTGAAACTGTGCAATAAAATTACATTTTTTTTTTTTTTAATCTTTAAAAACATTTTAAAAAATTGGAGATTAGATAACACAATCTTTCATATGTGGGAGAAAGAACCAATGATCTAATGTCACTAACTTAAAAACACTACATTGCCAAAAATAAGATTCTACATATTTTGTGCGATACTGTTTGAGATGGGTACATGTGAAAAGAATATTCAAGAATTGAAGCATGCTCAAGTCCTGACTGCCTTTGTTACAAAGAGGACACATGAGTTGATCATAGGGAATCCCACTCCATGCCCCTACTACTGCCAAAGTTGTTAATCTTTGTACTCTCAACAAAAACAGTGTTCTTTGAATGTGATGTGCGGAATCCAGCAGTAGGTAAAGTTGCATCTTTCCTATTATGGCTGTAAACAGTACATTATTGCAAATTTTCAGAGTGGTGCAATGTAATTTATACAATTTAAAACTAATAGTGGGAATTCATTTTTAGTGCAATCTTCGAGCTGCTATATTTCCACGTTTTTAGATCATGAAGGGGAATTTTCACGTGACTAGTGCTAAATTCAGATTATTTACAAAAATACTGAAATAATCAGTATCTCCAAACACTTCATTTTTTTCATCTTTAAGACCCTGCTCGTTCAAAAGATTATTAGAAATTTGCCTTCACCAGCACCCTCATTGTGCGTACCAGCCAAGAAACGTACTCCTGCTTCGGTCACACGCATTCACACTCCTGCTTCCGTCACACACTTTCACACTCCGGCTTCCGTCACACATTTTCGCACTCCTGCCTCCGTCACACGCTTTCACACTCCTGCTTCGGTCACACGCTTTCACACTCCGGCTTCCGTCACACGCTTTCACACTCCGGCTTCCGTCACACGCTTTCACACTCCTGCCTCCGTCACACGCTTTCACACTCCTGCCTCCGTCACACGCTTTCACACTCCTGCTTCCGTCACACGCTCCTGCCTCCGTCACACGCTCCTGCTTCCGTCACACACTTTCACACTCCTGCCTCCGTCACACGCTTTCAAACTCCTGCCTCCGTCACACGCTTTCACACTCCTGCCTCCGTCTCACACTTTCACACTCCTGCCTCCGTCACACGCTTTCATACTCTTGCCTCCGTCACACGCTTTCAGTATGAGGGCGCGCACTGCTCTTCACTGGGCCACAAGGTAGAGCTCCCGCAATGGGGCCAACGAGGAGGTCATACAATCTAAGGATGCGGCCCAGACTGTGGAAGAACCTCTCCTTATGGCAGACTATTTACAATGAAAAAGAATCATAGTGGGACTGGAAAAAAAAGCAATATTTACCATTCAATGTGTCGCACGAAGAAAATTGCGCCATTGACATATACACCCAGGAGCATGTTGTTTCGTGCTCCAACTGAAAAATACGCTCCAAGAAACAACTTAAGAAGCCAAATTAAAAAAAAAATATGATTTGAAGCATGCATCTTTTATTTTGACAGCGACATCCCTATTCCGGGATGTTTATGTTGAAGTTACAATCCGTGTCAACACTAGTATTGTTACTCTATTTACACATACAATTACAGATTGGCAGGAGTTGAGAAATACAATCGCTTCACACCCCACCCACAAAACAAACTATCGCAGCCGACACATGCTGGCAACACTACGGGGCTGCGTCATATAGTATACATTGAGGTTTTTTTTATAAATTATATTTGTATCTATTTCATATTTGTAGTATTCAATCTTTTACTGAATCAATACGCGCTGCACGTGATTTACTTCACTCCAAGTGACCGGACAACTAAAGCAACAGGGCACGGAAACACGCAAAGTAAACGGAGCATTTCAGCTGTTCAAACCTGGCATCCTGTAGCGGTCACAACAAGAGGAGCGGGGGCGAGCAAGCGCGGCAGCCTGCAGAGCTGACCAGACGCTCGTGCGTCATGGCCTTTTGCCTGCGATTACACGCACGGCAGGCATGTGTTTCCAATTATCGCGCACGCGTCTGAGCACGATAATGGGAAACAGATGTCGGCCGCGCGGGTAACCGCCCGAAAAAGGCCATGACGCATGAGCGTCTGGTCAGCTTTTGAAACCCCCTAACAATAAGTATCGCGCTGCGCGAGCAGTGCTTCGCACTGCAACACTAGGCGCGAGACCTAAAAACTATGATCCCAATTAAATAAGAATTTACTGTGCAATTTCTAGATTAATTAAACCACTGAAGCCTACTTAAAATAAAAATCTACACATTTAAAATACTAAATTAAAAATAAAACATCATCATCATGTATATCTCCCCAAAATAATGTAAATTAAGTTTTTTGATAAAAACTAAACTACAAAACCATTACCCCATACAAGGTAGGAAACACAGTTTTTCAAATGATTAAATATAAATAATTGTGTCCGAGATTTTAGTTAAATATCTTGTTATTTTACTAAATACAATAATGACTATTTGAATTTAACAAAACAATTTCATATTAATTATAACACCCTTCATTAAAATACTAAACACCCAATCTTCCAATAAACACCACAACCAAAAAGTAAAATGAAATATGCAATTATTAAAAAAATATAATTAAGAAACAAAAAAAAGAATAACAATTAAGTTATTAATAAAATGCATACATTTTTAATTCATTAAAACCCACCTAGTACCACAATTAAACCCACAACACAGAAAAATGAAAAATGTAAAAAGATGTTAAATTCAATAGCAATAATTTAACAAATATTCATAAATAAAATGTGTTGAAAAAGAAAAACATGACGTAATACAGAGGTCTCCAAACTTTTTTGCTCTGAGCTCCCCACCCAAAATGTTTTGAAGTCGGGCCCCCTCAAAACATTTTATGGCAAGGATTGGGGGAGCGGGAGGGACACGGCTGAGTGCAGGGGGTGGGGCTTATGAGATCATTTCAGGAGTACTTTTTCTACAGCTCAAAAACCACACTAAACGTGATACTTATAAAACAGCAAATGCATCAAACAAAACCAAGTATTGACCCAAAAGTACTGCTCCCCATAATTGAGGTGTTGTGAGCCCCTCACGCTCCTGGACCCCAATGCAACTACACTTGCTGCACTAATGATAACTGCAGTATTCAGTAGCAGGCTATCTCCCCTGCCTCTTTCACTCCTTCCCCACCATGCCAGACCATCACTCCAATCTTGAAACAGGCCCGCTGTCTTTTTCAGAAAAAAAAGTGACCACATATTTTCTCCCTTTTTTCTGCAAGAGGGCCCTCTGTCCTAATGCTAGAAAGGATGGTTTTTACAAATCGTTTAAGTTTGTTTACCCAACTGTGAAGACAGGTCAGCCCTTCTTCTCTCGTGTAATATATAGCACCCTCCTTGTGACTAGGTGTGATTCCCACCACATGACAACAAAATGTCTGATGTGGGATTCTGTCG
Organism: Calotriton arnoldi; assembly: GCA_963921515.1. Lineage (NCBI taxonomy): Eukaryota > Metazoa > Chordata > Amphibia > Caudata > Salamandridae > Calotriton > Calotriton arnoldi. Next base: position 1,347,735 of record CAWUFW010000604.1, on the reverse strand, counting down.
AAGAGGTATCATTATGTATATATCCACTTCTGTTCGCACTTCGCTTTTTACTGGGGGCCCTTTTTGTAGCAGTGCAGAAGGTTTGAAAGCACCCACTGCAGAATTCCTTGTATAGCCAGTAGTTTTCAGGCAACAGTAAAAGTGTCAAGATAACTCTGGTGATTAATGTACCTGCTGGAGGGAGATCAGAGTTTTGTCTAGTGGCAGTTTTGACTCATCTAAGGTAGCGCAGAGGGTTATTATGCCTGCTGCAAAGGACGTGTACCATTCAGATCACACAATGTGCATAGCTTAGTAGGTTACTGCTTTTGTCACAAAGACCCTTTTGTTAGTGTACAATTCATAAGTTACAATCATAATCTAACACAGTGAGCTATGAAGTGTCATCAAAGAGCTCATGCAAACTGCATGGTACCGGTTAGAAAGTTATGTTTTTGTTTTTAGTCTTTCATTATCCTAATGTTGCTAAAAGGGGTTTCTGTGGGTAGAAATACATTCTTATTAGTAATGCCAACCCTAAACACTGAGTTACATTCTGAGTCCTGAGTTTGTGCTTCTCCAAACCAAGCACTCTTAAAAAATGCCTAACAATATGGATGGCATAAATCCTACACCTTGTAGTCTCCTTTGTCTTATGTATAATTTTCTATACACTGGGAGGGTCACTGGAGCTTCCGTCATGCTCTGTGACTGAAGGTGTGGCGGGTTCGGTGGCTGGTGGCATCAGCATGGAGCTGCTGCAGATGAGAACAGGACTGCGTCTGATCGCGTCTGAAGGGGAAACGAAAGGCAGCGGGAGAGCTCACGCCGTTTCAGCAGACGGCCTGACCAGTGCGGACACAGCAGGCTCGATGGACACGCATCTGCTACAATGGAGGCAGGACCACGTCAGAAGGGGCAACGAAAGGCAGCGGGAGAGCTCGATTCGTTTTGGCAGACGGCCCGACCAGTGTGGTCATAGTGGACTCTGCAGACTCGAGCTGGTGTGTTGTGCTCAATGGTGCCTGTCAGCATATGGAGCTGGAGAAGACGCAGCACAGAAGCCAAGAAAAGCCACGCACTTCTGGTGCTTGGAAGGATCTATGATTAAAACACACAAGTTCAGTTCGGAAAAACAGTTTTTACTACCTTACAAATGATATTACTGTAATGTCTCCTGCAATAGATTTACACCGCTAGTGCTACCATCATTGGGTCTCATACCGCAGGGGTGGGCAATAGGCTGGCCCCGTGGCGGTAGACAGGAGGGTAGGCGCGGAAGCGCCCTAGCCAGGCTTAGGTGCGGCTTGCTTCCCCTCTCATGTTACCTTCTTAAAGTGCTACGCTACGAGGATCATGAAGAGAATCTCCAGAGACAGCACTGTAAAAGCCGGCCAGTAGCAAACTCCATGCGGGGTGCAAAGAATCGCAGCCGGAATCCTTCTACTAAGGAAATGGAATTTAGGCTATTCAGCGGTGAACCCAGGAGTGACTCCTCCAATGAGGCACTTGGGCAATTGGGCTATAGAAAGTCGGATGGGCAACAGGGGATTAAAGATCCAGCTGCTGCTTGGGGTCCCTTGCCAGTTAGGGACGCCTGCAATACCATAGAGCCTCCCCCACACGCAGCAAGCCCTGCCTCTCCCCTGAGAATGGATGCAAGCATGACAGCACCAAAAGAAGTATCAACAACAAAGGTCCTCCCAGGAGGCAAGCAGTGGGCAGCATATCCATTATTTACAGGTCTCAATGCAAGGGATCAGCATAAACCGGTCAGTCATATAACACCGAAGTTAACTCCAAACTTTGACATCCAGGATGAGTGTTGTTCTGGGGAGACCCCAGTGAGCTTAATTGCAGTCACCTCCTTGTTTACCACCGCTGTGGAAGCCGCATTCGAAGGTCCACTCATGACCGTACCCGCAAGCTCGCTGATTTCGCAGACAGCACCTGCACCCGAAATTACAAAGAACATGGATGGGCAAGAGGACTCCACACATACTCTGCTACAACAAATTCTGCTAGAATTAAAAAGTATGAAACTATCACAGGAAGAAGCTCAAAAGAAAACTGAATCACAGTTGTGTTCAATTCACTCTCATATTCAACAGCTTTCGTCACGCATCACAGATGCAGAGCAGCGTATATGAGATCTTGAAGACAGTGCACCACGGCAAACTGACCAAGTGACCAAACTACAATCCGAGCCAGCCAACTTGCAAATCAAGGTGGATGATGCGTAAAATCGGTCACGAAGATGCAACCTACGCATAACCGGAGTTGCTGAAGGTCGCGAAAATGGCCAATCAGTAATAGAAGTCATTTCTGACCTTATTTCTAAATATGTGTGTCCAGCAGTAGCAGAACAGAAGATCGACCTTACTATCACATGGGCCCATCGTGTACCAGCAGTCCAGTATCCTAATGCCTAATATCCGCAAACTATTATTGTAAACTTTGGTGACCTTAGAATCAAGGAAAAGATTTTGGCATGTGCTAGTCGCGACAAAGTGTATCAGACTCCTGATAATTTTTCATTTAAATTATTCTCAGATATGTCTGCTTTATCTACACGGCGTAGGAAGGAGTTCAGAGGCATGATAAGCTGCTTCCAGCAGCTCGGGTACCCTGGCGGGCATTAGTCAGCCATCCAAATTGAAAGCTCTGCATAAGGGGAAGGCACACATCTTTCAGTCGGCTGACGCGGCACAGGAGTTTCTCCAGTCCCTACAACATCACGGGGGAGGGAGCATAGCCTTATACGTTTCTAGGCATGAATGGTGGTATATGCCTGTGAGTGTAATGTATTTATCTCCCTATGGACATAGGTGCTGTCGGACACATAAGGAGGTCCGATCATGCGGGTCAGCTGCTTTCAGCTGCCAGCTGCCTACCCACTGCCTTGGGTGCCATGTCACAGCACCCCAATTCAGGGAAGGTGGGGAGGGCAGGTAAGGGAGTGGGGTGAAGGGGGGAGGAAACGCACAGTGGGAGTAGGGGGCCACCCGGGGAACCTTGGACGGGGGGTTTCCGGAGACAATGGGGTCCAATGGATGGGGGGCAGGGGTCAGTGGGGGAGGGGGAGACAATGAAGAGGTGGGGACACGGGGGAAATAAAATGTAGCAAAAATGTGGAAGTTCAAGGACAAGGACATGACTGGGAAAATATCATTCAGTTCCAACTTTATTTGAAAGATGTCTCTTAGGCCGCTAAAGGTAGTATCGTGCAATGTAAATGGTTTTAACAATAGAGTGAAGCAACATTCTATGTTGGCTTGGTTTAAAGTTCTACAAGCTAACATAATCTTCCTACAAGAGACACACTACAAGGAAGGATCCCCAATGGATAAAGCTCCAGGCTTTATTCAGCATGAGTTCTATGCTTCCTCTAATGCAGCCATTAGGGGGGTGGCCATATTAGTAGTGTGAAATTACGATGGTGCATAGAGATCATAGTGCCAGGTGCTTTGGGTACAGATGAGGATTTTCGAACAGCTTTTCAATTTTGTGAGCTATTATGAACCCATTGAGGACTCTTTTGTAACGCTGCAGTCCCTTTATGATTTTGCAACTGCGCAATCTGGGTTCTTTGTGATAGGTGGCGATTTTAATTTACTGCTAGACCCAATTATTGACTCTTCACGGGCTCAGAAAACGCAGACAAAACCTAAGTCGATACGGCTGTGTCAGAATCTGATATGTGATTTTGCTTTGGTCGATTGTTGGAGAGATGAATTCCCAAGCGAGAGGAAGTATACATGTCACTTAGAGAGATACCACTCTTCCTCTTGGATTTATTTGTTTCTTATTCCCCACACTCTTTTAAAAACTGAGTCTGAGATATATGAAAATCCCTTTCCGACCACGCAGCAATTTCAGTTAAATTTAAAATTAAAACTCAAGCCAAAACTGGGTGTAGATGGGTATTTGATAAATCCCTGTTAACTGATGATCAGTGGGTCACCCATATGCGCCTTGCATTAGAGGAGTTTTCAAAGCTAAATGTTAATACAGCTTCGGAATTCTCGGTATGGGGCACTCTAAAGACCTTTTTTAGAGGGGAATTAATTGCCTATAGGAGGAAGAAAGAGAATGAAGAAAGACTGCAGCTAGAAAAAGAACTTAATAGGGCAACGACAAATTACTTAGCCTTACCTACGCAAGAAGGCAAAAATAAGCTCTCTAGAGCGAAATATAATCTCCAAGACTTCTTTACATCAAAGGAAATTCTGAATTATGACTCAGTTTTGCAAAAAAGATACCAAGAAAATGACCATATAGGCGGATACTTGGCTTGGTCAGCCAAGTGTAGGTCTAATGCCAACTGCGTTAAAAAAATAACTGACCCGGTTACCACGAGATCCACATCACATCCGCAAGAAATCGCCGAGATCGTCCTCAACCATTTACTCCGAGTCTCATAATACCACCTCGGAGGAAGCTATAGGTTGGCTAGGTGGGTTAAATTGTCCAATATTATCTATGGAGCAGAGAGAGATCTTGCTTGCAGATATTTCACTCGAAGAAGTCACTCAGGCGGTGAATACATCTCTGTCGGCTGAAGCATGCGGGTTAGATGCAATACCTATTGAGGTCTATAAGACCTTCTTTCCCCAATTGAACGCTTTTTTGGTGATATTATTTAATGGGATTCTACAAGGGGGCGCGGTTCCTGATACATTTACCCAAGCAGCTGTGATTAGTTTTGTCAAAAAGGGGAAATCGGAGGAAGAGGTCAATTTCTCCGACCTATAAGCCTACTGAATGTTGATTATAAGATTTTCTCAAAAATTCTTGCAAATCGGCTTTCACAAGTCGCCCCCTCTCTTATACATTGGGATCAAAATGGTTTCCTTCAGGGTTGGCTTCTAACACTCTTTATCTAATCCAAGCAATTGATTACTTTTGTACTAATAAAGCTTCCAAAATAAGCGAATTCACGGCAATAGGGGGTGTAAAACAAACCACTCAAAATCATGGGCACTACTTTTTAATTGCTCTTTTGATATATTACCTCTTACTTTACAGGCACATCACTCGACAACTAACCCCATAAGGTATCTGGGGATATTTGTGACCACTCGACTGGAGGATTTATTTGCGCTAAATTTTATTCCCACGTTAAACAAAATGCGTAATCTTTTTAAACAATGGAAAAATCTTCCCTTAACAATCATGGGACGAGTGGCTCTTATTAAGATGAGTATTCTACCACTAGTTTTATTCCTATTTTCCAATATAATGACGAAGGTCCCTCTTTTCTCGATCGTATCTATTCGGAAATAAGACAATTTATATGGCAAGCAAAAAAACGAGATTGTGCCTACAAGTGTTGCAGTTAGAAGTGGAAGAAGGAGGTGTTGCCCTACCTGACTTTCGTTTGTACTATCAAGCCTCGCTCATTAACTGGCTGAACTATAATAATATAGGGAATATGTCTGCTGCCAATTTTTTTTTTTACCTTAATGCTTAAGGAATCTGAGATTGGCCTCGCTCCTTTTTTACGAGTCCCCAAATTACCAAAAGAGTCATGATATAAGATTACCAGGGTCATAACAACTCATTTCCAAAGAATCTGGGAAGCACACGGAATCCCTTGGCTCCATCCTCAGCTGAATCTAGCAGAATGTGTTCCTCTTGGGCTTTAATGGTCTTTCCAGAATTGTGGACAGTGGGCAAAGTTGGGGTTTCATAAAATACAAGACTTTTACAAAAATTAGAACTTCTTATCTTGGCAGGAAATTGTAGACCATAATATTAACATAAACACGCTTCTTGTTTTTAGCTATGCACAGATTAAGCAGTTCTGCTCGGGATTAATAGGTACAGAAAATAGCGATGGAATGCACCTTGGGAAAGCCCATTTGGTACAAAGAACTAAAGGGCTGGGGAACTGGTATAGATTATTTAAGTCTGCAGAGAACAAGCAGGTGATTTTAGATCATCTAGAGAGAGTTTGCACATCCACGGGCTGTCACTTCAATCTCCAATAGTGTCAGGGTTATAATAAAATGAGCTGCAAGGCAGTATGAGCAGCTAATTTAAGAAGGATGGCATTTTTTAGTAAATAGATGATCTACTATACCCCTGCCAGACTCCACAAAATCTACCGCACCGTAGATCCAAGGTGCTTCAGATGCAGTAAAGCAACTGGGGATTGGCTACATGTGGGGTTCACATGTAGCCACTTAAGGAATTTCTGGCAAAATGTGTTTTTAGAAATTGGAAAAAAACTTTCATTTAATCTTTCCCCCGACGCTCCAGCCACTCTTTTTGGCAGAGCAGATGTAGGGGAAGAGCTAACCATTGGCCAGCGCCAATTCATCTTTATTGCCACTTTAGTAGCAAGATCGTTAATCCTAGCCATTTGGAAATCCGAGACAATACCGACAATCTGTCAATGGCTTATTAAAATGCAAAGAGTTTTTATGCAGGAAACTATATATGCATAAAGGGTGGGCTCTGTATTTAAACTGAATAGAATATGGAAGAATTGAAATTGAATTACAGTAGTAATTGGTAAACGATAATTTATGAATTGGTTATGATTAATTTAAGTACTTTACTGCCAGAAATGAATTACTTATGCACTTTATATGTGTAAATGTCCTTCTGTATTATTAATTTTGAATTACGTATGCACTTTATATATTTAAATGCTTGATGAAAACTAGGCGTTTATTGGATTTAAGAATGAAATGTATTTTGGGCAAGGAATTTCAGACTAAAAGGGGAAAAGAAAGAAAGTATTTGTATTAGGGGTTACACAATTTGCTGTTTATAATTTCTTTCTTTTGTGCGCTTGATGCTACATTGAAAATAAAAAATTTCCATACACTGATTTACACACGTATGATTCATTGCCTCTGTATGTGTTTGTGATGTAAAGTGCTCGGACACCCTACACTGTAATGAGAGGCACTATAAAACAAATGAGCCCCCCCCAAACCCTCCTTGTAGTGGTCAGACTCGCTCGCTGCACTCACTATGCACTGTACGGGGACTGATCTGACAACATTTGCGTGTGCTGCTTTGGGTTCCCAGTCCGGCCCTGTGCAGCACTGTGTGAAAGAATTATGTATATTGTGGCATAAAAACAATGCAGTGCTGTGTGAAAGAATTGTGTATATAGACTTCTGTTCGCAAACCAGATCATATCCTGATGAGAGCCACGACCTGTCTTTAGCTCTGATTTAAACATCTCTGTGTTAGTATTGTTTTGCCTGGAAACAGAAGAGAGTTTTGCTGCCAACCTTGGGTCACACATTTGCCTGCCTCTGGCTGTTACTGCTGGCCATTAGGCAGTGTGTGTGAATTATTCTTGAGCGTGCACTGCCCGCAGGAGGTGTGACTGGGCAGGACAGCCTCTATTATCTCAAGTTCTCTGGTTATACTGAATAAGCAGCTACATACGTCATTATCATATGAAATCTCTTTATTGATGTCTAACTACAATTTTGCAATTGCTTTATTAATCTTCTTGCGTTCTCAAATTCTTGAAAATGCACTACTTGCCCATGGTTTTTCAAAATGTTCCCGGGGGAAGAACCCGAACCCACCTTATGACATTTGGGCTCACTGGCTACGCTCGCTCGCCACAGGGCACTCCTCACGAAATTTTACGCCTCACCCCTTTCAAATGTCACCAGCCGCCACTGACACCAACTAGGGTTTAATTATGTGTTGCTCATCTTTAAGACACTCAGACATCTGCAGCGATGGTATTCACTAACTGAGTTTTCATAACCAAAAAGAGTACATTTATCACTGGTTACTTAAACCTGCATTTGTTTTTTAATTAAAATGAAGCTGTTAGTGCATTAGTTTATACTCAGTTACTTGACAGTCAAAAAACAAAACACTTAGACTATTTAGTTCTTTTATTTTTCTTTAGCCTCCTCTTTGACCTTCACCCCCACAGCACTCTGAATACCTTACAAACAATACTATAAATTACAATACTATGTGATATTTTTAATATATCAATATGTTTCAAAGATTAAAAAATATATATTTACCCTCTATATTCTGTCCTGTGATATTTTGTCACTGATGATACTTTTAGAATGATATCATGGTCAAACAATCTTTTGGAGTGAATACTCAATACCACAACCATCAGTAGACATCCCATGGAAATACTCAATCAAGTTGGTTGCTGATTTTGAAAGCTTATCTAGTTGTCAACTGAAGATCGATTTCTATATTTCTTCATTTCGACTGCATTTTATTTGTTTAATGACCTGGGGTATTTATAAATTTGAACATAGCCCAAAGAGCACTAGTTCCCTGTTCATATTTATAAGTTATGTAACCAACACATGAGGATAAAGAGACATGCAGGTACGATTCCAATGTGAATGGAAGATTGATATAGGTGGTTTATGAAATCATCAAAAGAGCAAGTCAGAGGTGCAAAGGGAAGTCATTCCACAGTCTCAGCCAATGTGGAGAGAAACCATCTTGGTATGTGCTATCTTTGTGAGTCTTGGTGGATATGAAAATTACATTTTGACAAATAAAGCTTTTTATATAATTGTATTGAGCGTTGATTGCATACTTACAAAGATAACATGGGTTAGATGTCCAGATTCAATTACAGATAATCTTTATTGACTATTAGTTTAACTGGAGCATTCTAATTTGCATGTAAGTATCTCTCCTGATACTTATTGAAGCCCAATTGCACTGCAGAGTTTACGGCTATACACAATTGTTTTTTACTTAATGAGTATTTAGGCATGTAAAACATCTGTGAATTGGGCCCTCTGAGAATTTCAAAGTGGGGCTTTAAGACTGTAAGGTTTGCCCTACTGGCCCCTATTCTTACAAATGCTTGAACGAACCGTAGGAATTTCTTGTATATTAAATTGGTCCATCGTGTTTCCTCCTTTGTGAGTGTCTGTGAGTGGGCGGGTGTGTGTGTGTGTGCTACAGGGAATGTGTGTGGTCATGCAGTTATGTGTGTGCAAGATAATGTGTGTGCAAGTGTGTTTTGGTGAGTGTCTGGAAGTGTTGTATCTGAATGTGTAGGTGCTTGTGTGGGTATAGTTGAGAGTGTGTGTGAGGGAATGTGTGTGAAAGTGTGGCTGTGTGTGTATGAGGGAAAGTGTATGGAGTTGTTCCTGAGTGTGTGTGTGTGACTGAGTGTGGGTGTAGTTTGGTGTGTGTGTGAGAGAGAGAGAGAGAGAGTGTGTGTTTGCAAGTGAAGGAATATGGGCATGTATAACCCACACTGTGGGGACCGGTTTGGTCCTCCTCATAGCGTGGGTTAACCTTGACAGAACCAGACAAACACTATCTTTGTGAGGACCGGTGCATTATGAGGACCGGTCCCCGTAGTGTGTTTAGGTACTTTTGAGCGAGTGTATCAAAAAACGAAAAGTGCAGTTTGACTTGCTTCTGTCCGCTTTATAACCTTCCCTACTATCAAGGCGCGTGTGGAGTTAGAATAGTAATTATACACTTCATTACGGTCAATGGCCGGTCCTCATAGTGATATATAAACATTACTGTGTGTGTGTGTGGGTGTGTGGGTGTGTGTGTGTGTGTGTGTGTGTGTGTGCGCGGGTGTGTGTCTATGTGTATAGGAGGTACTGGATTGTCCTTAATTGTACTTTTACATGTTTTAACAGACCTAGAGATAGTAATATATTGTCTGTAGGTAGAGAGAAGGGAAGAAAAGAACCATCCCATGTTTTTACTAGAAGTAAACTTTAATGTGTTGCTTGGGGGCAATACCACCAGAGAGGTCAGATTTTAGTGAAGATGAAGAGCTAAGGATTCCTAAGTTTAGGTCAAATAAAAGGGTTCAAATAGAAACCTATGTTTTGCTGGTGCATGGACTTTAGATGATTAATTCAAATTCAACTCAAAAGCATTTCTTAAGCGCATGGCTACGTGACGGGCTTCCCAATGCTAAAAGGTCTGCCAGACTCCTAGGAAATCTTGATTACACAAACAAGCATGTTTTAAACTGTTTCCTGAAACTGAGTAAACTGTCATTCTGCCTGAGCACTAGAGGAAGGGAATTCCATCATTTGGGAACCATGTGTGTACACGAGCACCCCATACTCCTGGTCTTATTCGCCCTTGGGACGACCCAAATATTTTGTTTCCTGGCTCTTAAATCTCTTGTAGGACAGTAGGGGTGAATCAAATGATGTAGAATTTGCGTCCCTTTCCTATACAGAGCACGGTGAGCCAGGGACAAAGCTTTAAACTGAATCCTTTTTTGTATCAGCAGCCAATGTAGCGAGGCAAATGCAGGCGAAGCTGTCTGATGCTTTGGGATTCCCAAGAGAATCTGGCAGCAGCATTTTTGACCACTTGGAGTTTCTTAATCACGTAATTTGAACAACCTAAATATAGGGAGTTTCCATAGTACAACTGTGACTGTATCAAGCCCTTAATGAACACTCTTCATACAGGGCTTGGCAACCACCTCAGCAGCTTCCTGAGGGTTCTCAGAAGACTAAAGCAGGTTGATGACAGCTTTCTAGCCTGGGCTTCTGTGGTAAGTTTGCTGTCAATGATTATGCCCAGATATTTTAATTTCGACTTGGAAGATGGGAGATCTCCTAGGGACTTGGACCAACTGAGATCGCCCCATAAGGAGAGATTATTCCCAACTATTACTACCTCTGTCTTATAGCCATTAAGTATTTGGCAACTGGCCACCATCCAATCTGCAAATTCAGTTAGACAGGAATTGAGTTGGTGTGATACTGCCTCTAAATTGGGAGAGAGAGAAACAATGATCTGTGTGTCATCGGCATATGACACCATTGAGAAAACATGGGAGCATATAATGTCTGCCAGTGGGCAGATATAAAGATTAAAAAGTGTGGGGCTCAGTGAAGATCTCTGTGGAACCCCACATTTTAGGTGATGGGAGGCTGAATAAAAAGGTCATTCACTTACTTGAAAACTTCTGTTGCTAAAGAAGGAAGTGAGCCATTTATGTTCTAGACCAACAAACCCCACTTCTTTCACTCTTTAAAGCAAAATTCGATGGAAGACCATATTAAATTCTGCACTCAAGTCAAGCAAAATGATCGCAGCTGATCCCCCTTGGTCAAGGATCCCTTTTTATCTCTTCTGTGACCGCTGAATGCACTAACAGCTTCATTTTAATTAAAAAATTAATGCAGGTTAAACTAACCAGTGATAAATGTACTCTTTTAGGTTATGAAACCTCAGTTAGCGAATACCATCGCTGCAGATGTCTGTGTGTCTTAAAGCTGAGCAACACATAATTGAACCCTAGTTGGTGTCAGTGGTGACTGGTGACATTTGAAAGGGGTGGGGCGTAAAATTTCGTGAGGAGTGCCCTGTGGCGAGCGAGCATAGCCAGTGAGCCCGAATGTCATAAGGTGGGTTCGGGGGGGGGCGTTCTTCCCCCGGTAACATTTTGAAAAAAGAGTGGGCAAGTGGTGCATTTTCAAGAATTTGAGAAAGCAAGAAGATTAATAAAGCTATTGCAAAATTAGCTAGGAGAGCTGTTTCCGTGCTGCATCCAGGCCGAAAACCTGTTTGAGTACGGTGCAGTAGGTTGTGGGCTTCTAAGAAGCTAGAGAGATGTTTGTTAATAGATTTCTCCCACAAATTGCAAGCCCCGAAGGGTCCATGGAGGGTTTCTTGAGCAGAGGTCTAATAACGGCATGTTTCCAGGCCTCCAGAACCATTCCACCCCCCAGGTGACCGGTTATGATTATCGGTCAGTACTGGACAGAGCAAGTCTCCTCTTTTCAATAGGAGTACAGGAAGTGCTGGGTCAAGCGGGGGCCTGATTTCACAGATTTAGCAAGGACAATTACATCTTCCCTACTGGAGGGAGCGAGGCTAAATCCTCTTTTGTCTGGGCCGCCTGTCCGGAATCGCTGAGTGTGCCACTGCAGTCTGGCTCCCCCGCCAAGGCATCGTAGATGCTGTTAACCGTACCCAGAAAGTAGTCGGCAAACATGTTGCAGCGGGACTTGGATGGAGGAGGGTCAGAGCCCATATTTGCTGGTTTCTTAGAAGAGTTGACTATATCATAAACCTCCATAGATGAATTGGAGGAATTATAGCTCCTCGAACTGAAGTTGTTAGTCCAAGCTTTTCTTATAGCATATTGAAATTTTAAAATGTTTTTTGTACAATACTTTACTCCTAGCATCATATCTTGTTCTCCACTTCCTTTCCATTTTTTTGCACTCTCTTTTAAATTCTATTAGCTCTGCCGAGAACTATGCAGCCTCTCCCTTCGGTCGACTGGTTTTGTGCAATCTCAAAGGTATAACTTTACCTAATGAGTTTTTTATCCATTCATTGAATGTAGTATATATTTTGGAGATTTCTCCATGCATGTTGGAATGGAGTTTAGTAAAGTGGCATCCCAGCTAACCTTATTTAATTTAGATCAGACTAAACCTTGGCTGCTGGACATGAGAGGCTTTCTTTCCAGTTTTCGGAAGAAGGAATGGAACAATGTAGTGCTCCAACGAGCAGAATGGGAGGGGATCTTCCAAACTCATATTATAGACATTAGTGAAAATTGGGTCGAGAAGATATCCTTTTTTATGCATGAGGGACGTTACCAATTGAGAGAGCTGTATTGCAGTAAAATTGTGCAAAAAGTTAATTGCATAGTCACAATTGTTGTCATCAAAATGTAAATTTAAATCACCAAGCAGGGTGAAGCTGGCTTTTAGAAGGCTTAGTTCAGCCACAATGTCCAACAAAGCATAAATAACCTGGGCAGCTGGCCTCGGCGGGTGAATTACCAAAAGTCCGGTGAAGGCAAAAGTAGGAGAGAGTTTGATCACAAAAGAGATACTTTCACACCCCAGAATGTTGTTCGGGGAGAAATTCCCTTTAAGATGTTCTTTGAAGATTATCGCAACCCCACCTCCTGCTTTGTTTTGGTGATCACACCTGGCTATAGAGTAGCCCTGAGAAAGTGCCACTACTACATTAATGGGAGAAACAGCCATGATTCTCAAGCTCCCACAACATTTGCGGGTGGCACCAGGGTCATTCCGATTGACCTTTTTGTTTCTCTCAGCCCGGTATTGCTGACTTATTGATAGCATGCACATGCTTGGTATAGTGTAATCAGTTCAAACTTCTTTACAATGGCAATTGAAATGACCTGTAGGTTATGGAGGGAAGTAGTAGATACAGAGGGATTGGGCATAGGTGTCACATGCCTGAGGCCAGGTGAGAAGGTATGGGTAGTCGGATGCAAACTCATCTCTGTCCACCTCTGGCCCAATCTCTGTGTGGATAGAGGGGGGCAAAGTCTGTTATGGGCATGCTGGTAATGGTGGCTCATAACTCTCTGTAATACTGAACATTAGGTTGGGTCCAGCTATGTGGCTGCTTAGCGGTAACCACAGATAATCTATTGGGGTGGAATGTGGTTCTGATGAGGTAAAAAGGAGATTACCAGGCCATTCTTATAACGAGGGAGAGCAACTGGGCTTCAAATAAAAATGGAGCAGAGATTTGCCTGCAGGCGAGTGCAGTGAGTTAGTGTACCTGCCTGCAGGCTGAACTCCGGGGGTTCATAGGACCCACTTTTCCCCTTCCAAGGGTCTGCCTTGGATGGCGCTCTTGATCCAGCGCTTACAATAAAAATAATTTCTCCTAATATGCTTTTGGTCATCCAGGTGGAATTATTTCTCTAACACACGCACACTATATCCATATGACGGTGGGGCCCATAACACCGCATATACATTCACTTACTCATTTGTTCCCTGGATTTCCTCCGTCATGAAACCTAGGAGAAAAACGATTCGCTGGAAGGAGACGGGATACCTCTTTTATAATGACACAATAATTCTCATTTGCTTTTAAGGTATTCCGCTCATTGGTCGATGGACCAACTAGTAGGAATCAGTTGATGGTGATTAAGACCAGCTCAATCACAATGAACTCTTTACCATTTCATTATTAGTCATTATACTAAAGAAAATCACTGAGTCATTTGTTTAAAGAATAATATAGTTTATATAAAGTTTTGAATGCAGGAAATTTGAGATTAATTTTATTATTCAGATCATTGCATTTATCATCAATATAAGAATAGTTTGAAATTACATGGCACTTTTATTAGACGGAAATGAGGTTATCATATTAAGAACTTTATAAATCAACCTATCTATCTCTCTGGGAAATCCTAATAATTCTAATTAAATCTATCAAATAAGAGTTCTCCTAAAGCAGTATTTTATACTCAACTGGAAAAGGAAAATAACAGCAGCAGCATCAGCTCGTCAGCCTCAGCAACCGCAAACTCTCCCATCTACAGCATCTAACTTCTTCAGCATCTCCCGCAGCATCCCGCAGCATCCCGCAGCATCTACTCCAGCATTCTAACCCCTCCCACCAAGAGTAGGTCTTCTTATACCCTAATTCTAGCTTACAGCATAAAATGTTTCTTCTTACATGGCGCGATTCATTCTCATTGGTCAAAAACTCAGGTCCCTATACATTTTAATCAAACTTCCTGATCTTAACCAGTTCCGTGTGGAATGTCCATGCAAGCATCGTTTCCCACAGTTCATGCACTTGCTCATCCGTTTCGATCAGTCCAAATTGTATCTTTTTCTGCAACAATTTGTATAACACAGTTCCTTCTATTGATTCAACCAGGCTTCTCACGTTTCTTGCTGATCATCTTGGCACACATCTGCTCAGAAGGGTCACAGCAGCCTTGACCATACTTTCATCTTAGCCTCTCGGCCTCAGCACGTGATCATCCCTTTTCCACAGCCTCTCTCCTCTATCACATGGTCGCATCCGCTCATGCGCACTCTAGTAACTCGCGGCCATTTTATATTGCTGCTCGGCAGGCCTAAGCGCACTATTTTTAAAGAAAACAAAATGTTATTAAAACAAAGAAATATAAACCCTTTCGTTTCCCTCCCGTCTTTCTACGTACCCCAATTAGGTATTACCTAGCAGAAGCAACATATAAAGCTGTCCCTTACTTACCATCGCTTTATTTTGCAACCACATGTTTTATTCAAAAGCACAAATCATGCATTTTATTATTATTTTAGTACGCAAAATATTATGTTATGTTATAAACGCAAACAATTATTAGTCCATTACTTTGCACAATGAATTGCGTGTTACCATTAACCCTTTACATACATTGTTGGTTATTTACTTGAACGAACATGTTTATTAATATTGTACGAAAATATTAGGAGGTTAAAATTTTATATTTACCCAGCTCCATCACTCTCATTGTGCACCACCTCTTTGAGGCACACAGCCTGTGCACCCCTGACATCTCCTTTGTTTCTGCACCCACATGTATAATACGATGAAAGACAAAGACAACCCTATGTGCCTATGTAGACCAGGATCAATGCATATTCTGTAAATAATTGTCCCGTAGGACTCATTCCAAATTTAGACACCTCTCAGTGGCTTCGTAATAATCTACCATCTAATGCACAATTTAAATACTTATCACTTAATGTAAATTAAGAACAAGAGACATTGCTTGTAGTTTCTATCAAATATATATATTCAACCAATTTGTATGCAATGGTGTGTAAAAATTATTACAGTGAGACGACGCAGTGCTCAAAAAGTGAATATATATTTATAACGCATATGACATAAGACACTGTATGAATTTTTGCATAATTTATAATAGTTCTTAGTAGGGTAGTGTAAATTGGTCCACAATCTCTAAAAATATCACCTCATTCCATGAACCAAGAGGGAGGGGTTGTCAACGTTTTGACCCGTTTAAGTGTTAGGCTCTCTTCAGGACAAAGTCATCTGACTACTGCACCACGACGGTGTGAGTCCTGATGTATGGCAAGTACCATCCACCTAATCTCTCTCACAGTGTTTAACTATACATATATTCAGGCGAAGTGCTCAGTAGGTCGTTGAATTACCCGATAACTTGCAGGTCACCAGTTTCCATACATTGTATCATCTGTAGCTCCTATCGTAATTGGAGCATATTTAATCCTCAGTCATATCTAGAAGGGTTCCGTCCGCAAGAGGCAAAAAATGCACCTGCTACCGCCTACGCTACCAAGAGTTCTATGCGTGCAGAAAGGAAGATACAGCCTATCCATAATGTGGTACAGCCGTTGAGGTTTCCTTATATGCACAAGGTCATGCCCCAATGCACAAGAGGGAACATTCCCTTGAAATTACACAAGTGCTACAGGGCATAGAACTCTTGGTAGCGTAGGTGGTAGCAGGTATATATATATATATATATATGTGTGTATATATATATTCACTGAAAAAACCATAGGTTTCAGGGCGTTATAGTTAGTTGGACATTTCACTCGTACAAAACCATAGAAATTCCCCCGTTATAGTTAGTTCAGCTAACTATAACTCGCGCGCATCGCAATGCACTGCTGATGACGTCACATATTACATCCCTCATGACATGGTCAGTGACATCACTCATGACATCACTGATGACATCTCAAATGACATCACTGATGACATCACTGATGACATCATCCTTGTGATAGAGTGGCAGACCTCCTCTCACCCTAATATAACCTTTGATACACACACTCAAAAATACAAACTAACATTTTCAAAACAATGGACATACCAATACCAGTTACAACACACCTATTCAGTAATTCCAAGATCTACACACACATCCACTCATTCACCAACAGTCCGTATACAGTCACTCATACATGTACTCACTCATCATATGTACTCATACACCTATACATCCTGTTACACATTGCCACTCATCCATAGAGTTACTCACACACATAGTCACACATGCAAACAAAGTATCAAACATCCATTTACTTGCATATACAGTTATACACACACTACCACACTTACTTCTACAGAAACTTACACATACTTACTCTCTTAAACAATCACTTATAGAAACACCTACTTATTTGTACAGGAACTCTTCCAATCTCTCACTCTCACATATACTCACTTATATACACCAATACTCACATATACTAGTTTAAAACATATGTAGTTACTCATAAAGACACTATTGAGACAGTCATTCACTCACTAACACACCCATACACATACTCATCCACCTATACAGTCCTGCACACATGCTGTCTTCAACACATACAAACAGTGAGTCACTCATTCATGCATCTATGCACTAAGTAATACCCCCCACCGAACCATACAGACACTCAGACACTCATACTGATACTCAAAAAACCAACTAATAACCCATATAGACACTCATGTAGCTACTCACCAACCCATGCAGCCACTTATACACAAAGTGAGAGACTGATACAGATATTTTCATATTTAAACATTACTCACTAACCCATGTATTCACTAAGATACACTTAGTCAGTTATACAATCAATTTTACAAAACAAATCATCCATTTAGACACATATATACCCATTTATTCTTCCATCGACCTTGAGATATACATATATAAAACATATTTAATTTTCAGAAAAACACACATTCACTGGATGATGTCATCAGTGATGTCATTTGAAATGTCATCAGTGATGTCATGAGTGATGTCACTGACCATGTCATGAGTGATGTAATATGTGACGTCATCAGCAGTGCATTGCGGGCGCGCGAGTTATAGTTAGCTGAACTAACTATAACGGGGGAATTTCTATGGTTTTGTACGAGTGAAATGTCCAACTAACTATAACTGTCCCTAAAACCTATGGTTTTTTCTGTGAATTTCAAATGTTTTTTAAATGCTAATTTCTAACTATAACGTGCCTGAAACCTATGGTTTTTTCTGTGAATTTCAAATGTTTTTTAAATGCTAATTTCTAACTATAACGTGCCTGAAACCTATGGTTTTTTCAGTGAATATATATATATTTATTATACTATGTATACATGTGAAAATGTCTCGGTCCCCTGTTTGCCTCGGTGGCACGGAAAAAATGGGTGGAACTGACGTCAGCACGCCGACGAGGTCCTCTTATGGCTCCGATGACGTCATACGGTGTCGCGAGCGGAGCCTTGCTCGTTGACTTGGGAGAGCTAGGAAAGAATTTCCGTGGAATGCTGGTGCAGGGGATATTCACCGAAGTGTTCAGGCTAGTCCTTTGGGAGCAACTGTTTATGTTGCCACTCCAGAAACCGAAACCAGTGATCCGAGGGCAGAGGCCCTGCAGATGGCACACGAGGTGGGGTGCCCAGTCGTGTGCACCGGCGGGGCAGCGAAGTGACAAGCACCACAACCCACAAAAAAGGTAACGAGGGCACTGAATAACACAGGATCTTCTCTTTGTATCTGGCAGGAACAACGAAGTTAAAATGCCCTAGTACCAAAATGTAGAATTAGTGCTACAACGGTCTTCAAGAGGACCTGCGATGCTGCTTCTGCCTCCCGTGCCCTGGAGGCGGCACATGGGTCACGCGGTACGGTCATACTGCGGTGGGACGCACACTCGTTGACCTCTCATGGCACTGCTCCACACTTCAGGGAGGACGCTTTCCATTAGCTATGTTTTCTGATGACATGTCGCGCCGGCCCCGTCCAACAACAGAACTCCTTTAGATCCATACAGACTCTTCCACTCTCTCACCGGAAGTGAAACCAGGCCACGCGGACACTTTCACAATAAAACAGCCGGGAATGCACTTTTCGGTAAAAAAACCACATTCCTTCCTCCTAATTAATAAAATAAACGTCTCACTGAAGAACAGGGGCCAGCTTCGATTGGTAAACAGCCGTTACAACGACTTTTTTACTTTGCGATACCATTACAACGCATGCCTTACCACGCATGCGTTGTACATCACGAAGTCATTACTACGCATTTTTTAGAACGCATGGTCATTTACCACGCATGCCTTTACAACGAATTTTGTTGTAAAGGTATGTATGGTAAATGACCATGCGTTCTAAAAACATGTAAACGATCCATGTCGTTGTAAGGAAACAGAGGCTGTTCCGTTTCCTCACAACGACGTGCACCGCCCCTCAGAGATGACATGAAGCAGGAACCACGAGGAGAGAGGAACCATGAGGAGTGAGAGGTAAGGGGATTGGGTATGGGGTGGGGTTTCTTTTCTAGGGTTTAGGGTAGTGCAGTGGTGTTTGGGTGGTGTAGGGGGTCGTGCTGGGGGTAGTGTTTTAGGGTTTAGGGTAGTGCAGTGGTGTTTGGGTAGTTTAGGGGGTCGTGCTGGGGGTAGTGTTTTAGGGTTTAGGGTAGTGCAGTAGTGTAGGGGGTCGTGCTGGGGGTAGTGTTTTAGGGTTTAGGGTAGTGCAGTGGTGTATGGGTAGTGTAGGGGGTCGTGCTGGGGTAGTGTTTTAGGGTTTAGGGTAGTGCAGTGGTGTTTGAGTAGTGTAGGGGGTCATGCTGGTGGTAGTGCTTTAGGGTTTAGGGTAGTGCAGTGGTGTTTGTGTAGTGTAGGGGGTCATGCTGGGGGTAGTGTTTTATGGTTTAGGGTAGTGCAGTGGTGTTTGGGTAGTGTAGGGGTCGTGCTGGGGGTAGATTTAGGGTTTAGGGTAGTGCAGTGGTGTTTGGGTAGTGTAGGGAGTCGTGCTGGGGTAGTGTTTTAGGGTTTAGGGTAGTGCAGTGGTGTTTGTGTAGTGTAGGGGGTTGTGCTGGGGGTAGTGTTTTAGGGTTTATGTTAGTGCAGTGGTGTTTGTGTATTGAAGGGGGTCATGCTGGGGGTATATTTAGGGTTTAGTGTAGTGCAGTGGTGTTTGGGTAGTGTAGGGAGTCGTGCTGGGGGTAGTGTTTTAGGGTTTAGGGTAGTGCAGTTATGTTTGGGTAGTGTAGGGTGTCGTGCTGGGGGTAGTGTTTTAGGGTTTAGGGTAGTGCAGTGGTGTTTGGGTAGTGTAGGGAGTCGTGCTGGTGGTAGTGTTTTAGGGTTTAGGGTAGTGCAGTTATGTTTGGGTAGAGTAGGGTGTCGTGCTGGGGGTAGTGTTTTAGGGTTTAGGGTAGTGCAGTGGTGTTTGGGTAGTGGAGGGGTAGTGTTTTAGGGTTTAGGGTAGTGCGCCCAACCAGCCACAATATCCGTGGACAAAGGGGATTCTGACTCTTTGGAACGCTCCGTCAATTGAATAATTTGGGTCAAGGGCCCTACCACGTCCAAGACCTATCAATTCCTTTCTTGGGATCCCTCATATACTTGGAGAAAAAGGTACATAGTTTCTCATCAATTTCAGGCATGTGTGCCACCTTCCCCTTCAGTGAGGGCCTGGGGCATTCTCCCCTCATCCTATTCCTGACCTCCCTTTCAAGGGGTTGATGGATTTTCCCCACCACATACTCTGCCACTTTGGCGTCAGGTGTCCACTCTGCCGACCTAGGATGGTAAATTTGGGTAGGCTCGAACATGTCCGAGTGGACCCGGTCCCCAACCGGGGACTGAGAGGAGTGGGACGCCAGGGACGCCCCGAGTCCTTATCCTCATCGGAGGAGAAATCGTCCTCCGATACACCCTCTCCCTCTAAGGAAACCCGCCGTCGGGGTCTACAATAGTGGTGACAGTGTCGCAATTTTCTCCGGGCCCCTCCTCCTCCCGGCAGGGTGCATGTTTTAGCGTTCGCACACTCTTGAGGAAGGTCTCTGTAAGTTTATCAAATCCTTCCAAGTGCCCCACGTTATGCTTAACGGCCCTTTTATTCCCCATCTGGGAGCTACTTGGACCCGCCACCACCAGATCTGGGTCACTGAACACCCCAGGGATGCTTTTCGCCAGCTTATCAACCTGATCCCTAAGAGGAGCCAGCGCCCTAGAAATAGCCAGAGAGAGGGCTTGGTCCACTGCTGGAGGGAGAAGTTGGGGGGCCATTCCTCCTCCACTTTCTGGTAGGAGGAGTAAAAATGGTCTTCTGGAGAAGATATGATAGCAAAGGGTGTGAGCACAGAACAAATGCCCTTAAAATCCTTAAGACAGCCCCCTCGCCGGTGCTCCAACAGCTGGGCTTTCCCCGAAGCTGTTATAAGAATAGACTGAGGCGCAATACCAATTACCACCACCAGGTGACGCTGGTCACTAACGTGGCCGTGTGGGGAAATCACCACGTAGCGGTGTCAAAATTAGGCGAGGGTTGGTCGGGAATCAAGCGGACACTAAAGGAGTGACCGGAATCCCAAACGCGCGTAAAGACCAGCGGGAGCGCTCGACGGAGCTGCCTCGCTCGGACCAGACGCGCCTGACAGGATCTCACCTCGCGCAGAGCACACAGCGGGAGAAACTGTGAGGGGGAGAACGCGCTCGGGCAAGAGCCTGCTGCGCAGGGAATATGAAACAATACCAAGGCAATAATGCTAATAACGTGCACAAGAAACCGCTATACAAACAGCAACAACGTCAGATTAAGCCAAGAATGTAAGGAATGCACTTAACTGACGAGCAGTGAAGAAAGAGGAAGCGGAAGGGACGTCACGATATTATATACGATGGACTGTGATATGATTGGACTATAGTTGCCTTGGAGACTACCCCCTAATGGTTCATGGGTTGTGTAGTCTTTTGTTTAATGATTGTTGTGTTACGTTTTCTTTGAACTGCTATGCAAATAAAGTGAGGAAAGATATGCATAATCCTCGCCTCCGTCCTGCCATAGAATTCATTAAACTTTATTTGATCTGATTTAGAAACATAGATCATAAAAGTGTACATAAAAACAGTAAATCCTCTTTCCTAATACAATACAGTGAGAATTAATTAAAACCAGTAGGTAAAAACGGGTGTTACAAAGCCCGGTTCAGAGCAACTTCAGGTTAACAGAATTGTAAAGTTCAATGTTTCGCAAGATCAATCTCATGTACTTCGTGCAAAATACGCAATAAGGGGTCCAAGTAAGATGTAACGCTCCAATACCTGACCAGTTTGCACTATATAAAACTGCAGAAAAACTAAAAATAAAAAGTGTTTTGCACACTTCTGTCATTGGGCTATATGTGGGCTACATCTGGGTGATATTTGGGCTACATTTGGGCTCTTTTTTCTCTGGTGGCCATCTTGGGAGACTTATTTGTTATGAAGTTTCCTAATTTCGTCATTTACTGCAGTCTCCTCAGTAGGAAATGCTTTCAGTTTTTACTTTGATTCCATCAAGAAGGCATTCAGATGTGTCACACATTTGCCATAAATTCAGAATGTTAGCACTCTAGTTGTTCATTAGATCACTGTAGTAAAGCTACTGCTCACCAGGGAGTTAACTGGAAGTCTACTGCTGGTATTGAAAGTGATAGTTTCAGTCTGCATGTCAGAATTTTCTAATGAAATAGAAGAGGATTTGAGATCTCACTTAAAACATGCCCTAAATTTTCTTTCTGCAGCACTAACCATAATTTCTATGGCAAAATGAACCCCCTCATTTTGTTCCTTTTTAAATTAAATGTTTTAAGTGTTACCAGTTTATTCCAATCAAGATGGCTTCAGGTGTGCCATACTTTTGTCATAAGTAAGACTGTTAGCGCTCTAGTTGTTCTTTAGAACACTCTGGGAAGCTGCTGTAGAACACAAAGGCATCAACTGACAGGCTGCTCCTGTTGAAATATAACAGGAAGATATTTGAGATCTCACTTAAAACATGTCCTAATTTTTCTTTCTACAGCACTAACCATAATTTCTAAGACAAAATGAACCCCCTCATTTTGTTCCTTTTTAACCCCTTCGATGCGCGTGACGAGCTGAGCTCGTCATGCTGCGCGGTAGCGCTGTGCACATGACGAGCTGAGCTCGTCACGACCACACCTGCGATCGGAATGTCCAGCACACGAGCGGAATTCCGATCGCGGTCAAGGGGTTAAATTAAATGTTTTAAGAGTTACCAGTTTATTCCAATCAAGATGGCTTCAGGTGTGCCATCATTTTGTCATAAGTAAGACTGTTAGCGCTCTAGTTGTTCTTTAGAACACTCTGGGAAGCTGCAGTAGAACACAAAGGCATCAACTGACAGGCTGATCCTGCTGAAATATAACAGGAAGATATTTGAGATTACACTTGAAACATGTCCTAATTTTTCTTTCTACAGCACTAACCATAATTTCTATGACAAAATGAACCCCATCATTTTGTTCCTTTTTAAATTAAATGTTTTAAGTGTTACCAGTTTATTCCAATCAAGAGGGCTTCAGGTGGGCCATACTTTTCTCATAAGTAAGACTGTTAGCACTCTAGTTGTTCTTTAGAACACTCTGGGAAGCTGCAGTAGAACACAAAGGCATCAACTGACAGGCTGATCCTGCTGAAATATAACAGGAAGATATTTGAGATTACACTTGAAACATGTCCTAATTTTTCTTTCTACAGCACTAACCATAATTTCTATGGCAAAATGAACCCCCTCATTTTATTCCTTTTTAAATTAAATGTTTTAAGTGTTACCAGTTTATTCCAATCAAGATGGCTTCAGGTGTGCCATACTTTTGTCATAAGTAAGACTGTTAGCTCTCTAGTTGTTCTTTAGAACACTCTGGGAAGCTGCAGTAGAACACAAAGGCATCAACTGACAGGCTGCTCCTGTTGAAATATAACAGGAAGATATTTGAGATCTCACTTAAAACATGTCCTAATTTTTCTTTCTACAGCACTAACCATAATTTCTATGACAAAATGAACCCCCTCATTTTGTTCCTTTTTAAATTAAATGTTTTAAGAGTTACCAGTTTATTCCAATCAAGATGGCTTCAGGTGTGCCATACTTTTGTCATAAGTAAGGCTGTTAGCACTCTAGTTGTTCTTTAGAACACTCTGGGAAGCTGCAGTAGAACACAAAGGAATCAACTGACAGTCTCTGCCCTTGTTGGATGTACATGTTTTACTGAGAATGTCAGACTTCATTATCACATGACTGAGAAAAATAATGTGAATTTACAGAAAATATGCTCCCATTTTAGCTTCTGGAGCACCTTCCAAAACTGTATGGGACAAGCATGTGAAAATAGTTTTCTCTCAAACATGATTCATGATATCCCAGCAGAAGGTTTTTCACAGGGTAAAATCACCTTAGAACACACCACAATTCCTGAAATTAGTATGGTACCATCAACAAATGAATTCTAATGTAACTAAAGTCTGTTATCACCCTTTATAGTTCTCCTTTTGGTTACCCTCAAAATCTTCGATTCACTACAATGCATTTCAATGGGGTACTATCATTTATATTGGTCCCAAGATGGCTGCCAGCAATTCCAGGATGAAGTGCTGACAGCCAATCAGATCTCACGATGACATGTGTGGTTAGGCTCCGCCCAGATATATATGTGTTTTCTTTTTCAAATTTCTCAGGAACTACTGAACGGATGTACACCATTTAACCATAAGGCATGACTCTGAACCAAGGGCTACCTTTTTGCCAAATTTGGTGTAATTCCGTTCAGCAGTTCGGGCTGTAGCTGCGACTAAAGGTTCCTATGGAAAATTGCATGGGGAAAACACGTTTTGGGACCCCCCTTTTTTCTCGGCCCCCACTTGACGAATCACCCCGAGACTTTCAGGATAGGAGCGGACCGGAGCGCCCCACGAGTTTTGAAAAGTTCGTGAAGATTCATCAACCCGCGCCAAAGTTATTGGAAATAGAATGTTGTGAATTTCCTATGGAAAATAGGTCCTAACTATAACTACCTATATATATATTCTCTACCTTTAAAAGTTATTTCAACTACAACAGTGCAGACACTGGGTCCCTGAACTGAACTTAAACCTTGCCAAATAAAAGACAACGTTGATAAGAAAAGTAAACATGTGTATCTATATCAGGTTTCTGTACATTTAAAAAACATTAATCAGTGACAAATGATCTAGGCAGTGTGCCAAACACTATCTCATGGTGACTGGTTAACTTGCCACTGGATAACTAATCGCAGCAGTAAAAATTATGAGGGAGCAAGTCTAAATGATAAAGGGGAAGAGTAGCATAAACAGAATGGCATTTACTGTGTAGCGTTTGATGAACCCCGATGGTGCCTAGTGCCATATTACAGAAACACTGAACAAATAAAAGCAGTGCAGCACCAATTTGAACTCCTTTGCCGCTTGTGTAATACGGAAAGAGGAAAACTCATTTTGGAAAAGACAATATTCCAAAAGGGTGTCTGCACCAGGGCACCGCTGAGATGCAACCCACTTTTTTTCTTTCAAGTAATTTTATACTTGTTTAGCAACCATACTGAGTCTATTAACAATCTTTAAACAAGCATTGGCAAAGCCAATAGGTCTCGTCTGTGCAAGAGTGATTGGCTTTGCCAATGTGTTTTAGCCATGGTGTACACCAGTGTGGCTGCTGCTCAGCATGGCTAAAGGTTAGTGGCATGGAGAAGGGTGGCATGGAGTGGAGTGGAGTGTCATAGGGTGGAGTGGTGTAGAGTACAGTGAAGTAGAGTGGAGTGGAATGGAGTGTTGTGGAGTGGCGTGGAGTGTTGTGGAGTGTCATGGAGTATCGTAGAGTGGTGAAGGGTGGCGTAGAGTGCTGTAGATTGGCATAGAGTGGCGTAGAGTGGAGTTGAGTGCAGTACAGTGACATAGAATGGGGTGGAATAGAGTGGAATAGAGTGGAGTGGAGTGGCTTGGAGTGTTGTGGAGGGAGTAGAGTGTCATAGAGTGGAAGGGCATAACGTGGAGTTGAGTGTAATAGAATGGAGTGGCACAGAGTGAAGTAGAAGGTCATAGAGTGGAGTAGAGTGGAGTGGCATAGAGGGTCGCAAAGTGGAGTGGCATAGATTGGCATGAGGTAAAGTGGAGAGGAGGGATTAACGTACAATGGAGTAGATTGGCATACAGTAGAGCGGAATAGAGTAGAGTAGAGTGGCATAGAGTGGAGTAGATTGTCATAGAGTGGAGCAGAGTGTTGGAGAGTGTTGTGGAGGGGCATAGAGTGGAGTAGAGTGGCATAGAATGGAGTGGCGTGGAGTGGAGCATCATAGAGTGGAGTGACATAGAGTGGCATAGAGTGAGTAGTGTGTCGTAGAATAAAGAGGTGTAGAGTGGCATAGAAGGAGTTGCATAGATCTTCATAGAGTCGAGTAGAGTTGTAGTGTGGAGTAGAGGGTTGTAGAGTGGAGTAGAGTAGCGTGGCATACAGTGGAGTGGCATACAGTGGATGGCGTAACATGGAGTAAAGTGGCAGAGAGTGGCATAGAATGGAGTAAAGTGTTGTAGAGTGGAGTAGAGCGGAGTGGTGAAGAATGCCGTATAGTGGAGGGTCCTGGCATAGTGTGTTGTGGAGTAGAGTGTTGTGGCGTAGAGTGGAAGGGTGTAGAGTTGAGGGGTGTAGAGTGTTGTGCCGTTGTGTGTCATGGCATGTCCTAGAGTGCAATGGGTTTCGTAGAGTGGAGTGGCATAAAGTGGAGTGGCATAGAGGGGAGTGGTGTAGAGTGGAGTGGTTTAGAGTGGAGGGGAGTAGAGTGGTATAGAGTGCAGTGGTGTGGAGGGGCATGTCATAGAGAGGAGGGGAGTGGAGTGACGTGGAATGGAGTGGTGTGTCATAGAGTGGTGTAGAGTGGAGGGGCGCAGAGTGGCATAGAGTGGATCAGAGTGTTGTAGAGTGGAGTGGTGTAGTGTGGAGTATGCTTGGTGTTTAGCACACTGCTATTACAGATAACATATTTTAATTATAAAGACCATTACATTTTCACAGACGTACAGTTTTACTGGTAAACTATACAACACACAAACGCTAATGTGTGGAAATGGCATTTAGTGTATGAATTTGTTATGATCGTATTGAAATATTTGTTTACACTACACTTCAGAATTACAAAAAAAATTGCTTTATTTGTGCTTTCCTAATTCTGATCTATTTTTAAATATCTATTTTTAAATATCATTTAAAGACATCTACATTTTTTTGTGTGATACAAAATAGCTTTTCCTTTCACAACTTCAGCAAGATTGTGACAATAATCCCGTCCCTTTGAAGTCAGAGAAAGAACTGTAAACATGAAACTCCCTCTAAAGAGAGAGCCTGACATTTGACTTCTGTCTTTGAATGCACAGCAAATGCGACAAGATGAGAACAACATTTAAAGGACTATTTACAGAAAGCAAGCACTTGTGAAAGAATACAAGCCGCCATGTAACAGGCTATGCTCCATGGGAGGGACTAGCTCAGTCTGGACAGTCTAAAACAAATAAAGTCAGCAAATAGAAAGCAAGCAACATTGAGTTACAAAAAACAAAGCCAATGGTAAGTAATGGGCGGAATGCATACCGAGGGAAGCTTTCAGAATGGCCCCAAGAAGTCTTTTGTAAACCAGACAGCTCTGCTGTCTGATAGGCTTCAACATAAAAAGGGAGACTGATTTGGCACTGTTTTTGCTATTTTGTAATAAAGATGGAACCAATTGTTTTTCCTGAAATGTCGTCCCATCTATCAAACGCAAAAAGTGTGTACACAGCAAAAATAATTTTGGGCCACGTTTGCCCTGGTGCAAACACCATTTAGGGCCTGATTACAAGTTTAGGTGTTATTTAACCCACATGATAAATAACTATACCACATGGTACATTAATTATTGGCTGCAATAAATAACACCTATTACGAGTTTGTGGGGAATAACATGCAGATTTTTGTGTTTAGCACACCAAATCCACATGATACGGTAAATGCAGTTTGTTTTTCCCCTGTTAAACTTTGGCAGATTTGACCTGCTGAAATGTAATGAAGGTTGAGTTATTTAACCCATTTGATAATTATCAGATGCATTAAATACCTTCAAACTCGTAATTCCAACCCATGCGTAGACAGGGCTTTACGCATGGGTCGGAATTAAACAACCTACTCGTAATCAGGCCCTTAATGTTTTCTATATTGCACAAGGCGCAAAGCTGGTGCAAATGGATTTTCCCTCCTCTTTTTGCGCCGCTTCAAAATTCTGTTAGTACTGACCCTATAGTGTTTTCAAAATAATCTCCTAAAACTTAGCAATAGCTAATTTAAGTACAGGATGCGGGGCAGGGGCGGCTCCTCCGCTAAGGCAGA
Organism: Calotriton arnoldi; assembly: GCA_963921515.1. Classification (NCBI taxonomy): domain Eukaryota; kingdom Metazoa; phylum Chordata; class Amphibia; order Caudata; family Salamandridae; genus Calotriton; species Calotriton arnoldi. The sequence continues at coordinate 1,319,840 of CAWUFW010000604.1, read as the reverse complement.
GGAGCTTCTCCCCACTGTTCTGTGAGCAGTTGAAAAAGGAAAAATAAAACGATAATAACTCAACATTATTATCATTTTATTTTTCGTCCATGGCTCAGCTGGTTAGGGGCGGGGCGGGGCGGGGCTGGATGTCACAGGAACAGGGGGAGGAGTGGTGGCACTCTTAACTATGCATGACAGGTTGGCCAAACAGTCATGCGCAGTTTGCATGTTCTCCACCAGCTGTAATACACAGCCTGGGTGGAGAGCATACCCAGCCTCCCAGTCCCTGCCTGAGCACCAAACTACGGCTGTAACGCAGCGTTGTGATTGGCTAGGGGATTCTGGGACCCTGTGCACTTCCTGTTTCCTGCTTCCTTCCTGCTCCTGGACTCCACCGAAGAGGAAGGAGAGGAAGCGGCCGGCGTGCAGGTAAGTGTTTTTCATGCACCCCTCACCCACGCCTTCCCCCAACCCGATACATAGCAACCGCCACTGATGCGGAGTCTGATTTACAAAGTCATCTGTTCACCTAAGTCGAACCTCGGAGCACAAGTGACCTGATTTACAAGAATCAATTCAGGTTTGATATTCAAAAAATTTCTATTTACACTCCAATTGGATTTACTCGCACTCAGCATAGCACCAACATAGTTCAATTTTATGTGATAGCAAATCTCATGAGAGAGCGTGGTGTAGGTGTTCACATGTGGGGATGACTTCAAAAGTAGGTGAATTTTGGTAAGAATCATGATGAAAGATTCATTCCTATCAAGGGCGGCAGGAGCCAGTTTTTATCAACGTTGGAATCAAGAAGACATCTTGCCCTAAATATATTCCATTGTGGAGGAAGAAATTTCTTTACCAACAAATGTAACTGTGGAGATGAAAAAGAATACAGGCCTTAGGCCCTCGTTCCAGGTTAAGGGCTAAATACTTCTGCAAACACTACAAGTTTTGTGATAATTATCCAGCCGCGGCCCGTGCAGGTAAGAGTGGTGGGGTCGGGTGGGGGGAGGGGGGGAATTTCGACAGACGACGATGAGCAAAAATGAATTATTTATTTAATTTTCCCTCCTCCTCGTCTGTTGAAATACCCCCCACCCGGCCCCACCGCTCTTACCTGCACGGGCCACGGCTGTAATTATCACACCCTTGTAGTTTTCCCCAGATTGATTCTGCAGATAAAACCTGCTGAAAATTATTGGGAGGAAAAGGCCAAGAAAAAAAGGCGAGTTAAAAAATGATTCCACAATTTAAACCTCATTTTCCTGTTGAAAACTTGGAAATGGAGGTATTTACCACATTTTGGCATATACCTTACACTGCAGCAATGATATTTACCGTGTAGTAAATATCCTATTCTATTCCAACAAACTTGTAATGAGGGCCTATATGTGCAAACAATGGGCCAGATTTAGCAATGTGTGTTTCCGGTATTTGTCCCAGACTAAATGATTCCGGATCCTAATGCACAACCCCACCACAGACTAATTACAACGTCTACACCCATTAAAATACACTCTTCCTAATCCCTTGCCCTCAAGCCCACCACCATCTGACTCAAGTGGTGAAATTATGACTTTAGTGTACCTAGGAGTCTGGTGCGTCATCACTCCCTTCCCTTTAAATGTGCCTTTCTACTAAATATTTTCGATGAAAATGCATGTGTGTGTCTATAATGATGCACATGGGTCATGCGTGTGTATCGGATGTCTGTTCATTTGTAAAGTGTTCCAGGTCATGTGTGAGCAATGAATGCATGTATGTGTGTATCGGTGCCTAACTGTTGTCACTAACTGGAATTTGACCACATATGTTTGTTTTCACCATGTCATGAAGCCCTCTCTTGCAGCCCACATGTTAACAGTTGAGCCCATTTTCAGAGGTGCTATCAGTACCGTTCCCCTTGCTTCCCACACCTAATGTGTCTGTCTCATTTACAGTTGACATACTATGCACCCGTGTCCCCCTGAACATGTGATCAAACAAGCTGAAAGTCATGGGTCTGATTCTGAGATCACGCGGTTTGGTTGCTTCAAGGGGAGGCATACCTGCCAACTCACCCGGTGCTATCGTGTGACACAAGATATCGGCTCCCATCACACGCTGATATCACATGGTGGCAGGGAAAACGAGCTGAAAACAACTGTAAATAGTGGTTTTCCAGCTCGTTTTCCGAGGCTTTGAACTGCCGACGTCCATCAAGAGGTATGAAAACACCCCAGGACATCGGCACCAGCCTCAGCAAGCTTTTTTTTTTTTATGGGAGGAGGGGTTTTGGGGGCGGGGTGGGGTTCAAAAGTGCCTCTGAGGTACTTCTCGGCACGAGGCCCCGTCCATGGACCCGCCCCCTCCTTGCACAGTGAGATTGTTCTTCAAGTTGGCAGGTATGGGTTGGGTAGCTTACAAACGTATTTGTTCTTCTTCTCACCAACTACTTTTGCCCACATCTCCTGGCTCTTGCAGCACTGGGGTGGAGGGGATGGAGCACAAAACTGGGAACGTGGTTCAGTGATTTAACCATTCACTGCTGATATCTGCTCTGATCTGCAGGTCACAAGCATGGATGCTGGTTCACCAATATACCGGGAGTAGTGTAAATTACACCAGGCGCTCTTACATTTGATGATACCGCTCCTGTTTGCTCCCAGTTCATTTAGGGAAGGACAAGCAGAGGAACTAACAGAAAATAAACAAGACTCCTAGAGCCCTGTTTCCTTTCTGTTACTGCCTGTGCCTTCACGCCCACTCGTCTAAAGCGGTAGCAATTAAAGTGCATGGGGTACCAAACGGTAATCTATGGTGAGTAACTCCTAATCCTGGCTGCACCTAATTGGCATTTATGCCGCCATGGCCAACTCAACATTTCATCCTTCTAATATTGGGAAATTGAGTGCCATTTAATTGGGTAATAATACACCTGTGTATTTACAGTGACTCGAGATGGCAAAACGAGGTTCGAAATGCTACACAAAAAGCAAAGTATTATTTGCCTTCCTGATTTAGTGCCAATGTTTTCCTGTCCTGGAATGCCTCAATGACTCCAAAGCGATAGCTATAGATCTCGACAGCCGAGCTCCTGATGGAAAATATTTGGAAGTGACAGGACCTACACTGCAATGGAGGCTCATGCACTCTTTTTACCACCAGATGGAGAAGGGTGCCAGATTTAGTGGCATTTGCAGGAGGGCTTCGGTTTGGTACATGCTTCCTGTGCAGCAAGATGGCCGCTCTGGTGGGAATAGAAGGCATAGAATGTGGCTGACAGCACCTGAGGCTCGAAGTTTTTCTAGAAAGGACAAGCATTGATCCCAGATCTTTCACATTTCCAGAAGACAATATGGACATCTCTTAAAGAAGACACTGATGGTCATGATGACCATGATCCATAGGTAAGGAGCAAAGGCCATGAAAGAAGAATCATCCTCAAGGTCTCTGTGGTTAGAGATCTTGTCTTCTAGCGCTTAGATTTCATCAGGGTCTGGGTCTGGATCCTCATCTGACATAGAAGATCTAAGTAATTTTACTCAAGGGCGGCAGATGATGGCACTGATCGAATATCTGAGAACATTTGGAACTGCTGACCTCTGTGGATGTGGACGAGATGTCCAGGAAAATCAACTCCCACCCACAGTTTCATTGTACATTATATCGGCCAGTTGTTCCCATGTTTTATGGAGAAGCATTTTCCATTTGATATTTTTTAAGTCGGAGTGTCTTTCTATAATTTGGATCTGTTCATTGGCGGAAAGTTCATCAGGTCACAATTTTATGGAAATTAAGTAGGTGTTCCATCCCATTTTTGTGAATTAAAGGATTGATCCAGGCCATAAGTGATTATGACCAGGTATCAATTTTATACTTTCGAGGTGCTTGAAAATCATCAGGATTTAACCAGGACCAGCTTGAGATGGCTGTCCCTGCTGCTTCTCTGCTGGTGCCGTAACAGGATCATTATTCTGAGCTTTGGAGGTTAGACCAGGCATTGATCCTGCAGCCGCAGGTGAAGGGGAGCAAACCCCCATGCGCTACAGTGGAGGCGGATGGGGCGTCCCCGCCATGACTCTTGAGGTGACCATTGTTGTTACAAATGTCGCTGTTTCACTAGGTGAAAGGGGGGATAAGAGAGCAGTTGCCTGGATTTATGTACCTTATTGCACATATTCTTGTTAATTAGCTCTGTTCCGCGTGAGACAAGTACAAAACATATACTTGGAGAAGCTGAGATTCTGGTACCTTCAGCCTCCCATTGCCCCACTCAGCAGGACCTGAACTATATTTTCTGGGCGACTGAGTATTTCTATTTTTAAAATGGAAAAGTTGGCATTTATCTTGTATAAACGGTTGTCTGTTAGCCCACTAGTGTGGCATCGTACACATTATTTATAATACTGTCACTCAAGACACCTGTTTTTGTAAATATTTAGAAAAGAGTATTAAAAAATTATTAACGGTTTGGGTGGAGTGAAAAATGAAAAGAAGGAATTTTGAAGTGAGTAAGAAGAGTTGCTAACCTCATGACTTGGGGGCTGTGACAAGATTGAGCAGTAATAAATTTAATGTAGATTACTGGGTGTACTTTGAGCATCACACAACAGATTATGTTTGCATCTGAATGGACACACAAGAGATATGATGATGCCGAGTAAGCAGCATTCTTTAACCTGTAATTACATTCTCAGCAGATGGCTTTGCCTTTAATTGCGGATATGCAACTGCCTCACTGAAATGTTGCATAATGGCTTGATCCTCTAAAATTGGCACATACATACATGGTACATACATGTAATGGTTACACATGCATCACATAAGACGTTGCCATAAATGTTGTGCAGCAATTTACTGTTGTTTTGCAAAATGTCTGGTCTATGATATTTTGCAGGAACATTTGCACGTGTGCAATTCGAAATCTCAATTATTTTAGAGAAATTGATATCTTATGCAATTTTGCCTGTACTGCTGTTGAGAACCATGGGACACTGGGGATGCGGCAGGCAGGGTCACCTCCATCGCAGCCGTGCTGCATCAATAGTGGAGAACAGATCCCCGGAGAAGGTAAGGCAGAGACAGGCGGGTCTGGACTGCAAGGGTTGAGTCTGCACAAAGTTAGATGTCTGCAGGTATCTCAGACATGGAGACCGTAGAGGTTTCTCGGGTAAAGATGCACAAGGTCCAGGAGGTTGGGACAGGCCAAGTCCCGGTCCGAGAAGATTCCTGTCCCTTAGCAACACTTGCAGACTTGTCCCTCTCTCTCACAGCCATTGAGAGAGGATGTAAAATAGACAGCAGGAGCAGAGCATTACATGGCTCGAGACAGCATATAAAAAACAATCTCAGGCAGGAAAGGGCGGCTTTTCAATCTCCTTCCTCCTTGGACATGTGATGATGTTTCTGAAGAGACTGAAAAATTCCTATCTTCCCTTTTTGCCTCTTCTACCTTTGCTGACCATTTAATAAGTATTTGGGTTCCCTCCCGAAGTCTCACTGACTCCTCCATCTTTTACCTATCTACTCTACGACTTTACGTTGACCTTGTGTCTGTCTGTTGCTTGTTCGTGTTTACTGAGTCATGACTGCTCTTTGATTCCCTGCCCCTGTTATTTCCCTGCATTCCACTTTTTCGCTGTTCCAAGCTCCTTAGAATTTTCGGATTGTAGTTAGGAGGTTGCAGTTGGGGATTAACAATGTAATGTGGCTGTCAAAGCTCCCCCAGGTAGAAATCTGAGACTCATAGGTTATTGTGGGGAGAATGCCCCATTGTCAATCAATCAATCAATAAGGATTTGTATATCGTGGCTACTTCACCTGTGAGGGTCTCGAGGTGCTCTGGGGTCCTGCTGTGGGATTCCCCTGCCCGTTCCTATTGGTTGAACATCTAGGTCTTGAGGTCCTTCCTGAACTGTTGGAGCGACGCAGCTGCTCTGAGGTGTAGGGGGAGGGTGTTCCAGGTCTTAGCTGCCAGGTGGGAGAAGGAGCGGCTCGCCGTTGTTCGCCCGGCGGATGCTCTGGGTAGCTGCTAGGGAGAGGGATCTAGAACGGAGTTCCCTGGTAGGTCGGTGGAAATTCGCTTGTCTGTTGAGGTACGCCAGTCTTTCATTGTATAGTGCCTTGTAAGCGTGGGTGAGCAGCTTGAACTGCATGTCTTCGCGACTGGTAGCCAATGGAGTTTCCTGAGGTGAGGGGTGATATGCGTCTGTCTAGGAAGGTCGAGGATGAGTCTGGCAGCTGTGTTCTAGATGGTCTGGAGTTTCCTCAAGTCGTGCAGTGATTCCTACGTAGAGGGAATTGTGTATTTGTCTTAAAGAGCTTACTTACTTACTGTGTCATTTCAGCTCCTTGATGTCGCTGCTGTCTGTTTCCATACCTGGGTTGCAGAATCCTATCCTTTGCTCTGCATCATGGGATAGCCTGAGCTTCCTCATCAGGGTAGTGGAGCACTTTTTTCAGTACATTCCTGAGGACTCCCTGAGCTTCATGAATGAATGAATGAATGAATAGGCATTTGTAGAGCGCATGGCTACCAGAAGGCCTCCCAGCGCTTAGGAACAGAACCTACACAAATGGCCATTAAACCGCAGGGAACAGGAAAGTTTTAAGCTGTCTTCTGAAGGACAGATAGTCATCTTCAAGGCGAATGTGGTTAGGAAGAAGGTTCCAGCGTTTGGATGCGATGTAGGAGAATAATCTACCCCCGCTCCTAGACCTATATATCCTTGGGACTGCTGCCAGGCGTTTATTCCCAGAGCGCAAGGATCTACTGGGACAGTAGGGAGAGATGATGGAATGCAGAATTGGTGGGCCCTTGGAAGATAGAGTCTTGTGTACAATGCATAGGGCCTTGAACTGAACTCTCTCAGTGACTGGGAGCCAATGGAGAGAAGCTATTGATCGCGCTGATTCCCTATTCATGCACTGTCAGCTGGCATCAGGTCGACAGATCTCACAACTGCATTGAACAGTGGCTGGTGTGCCCGGGAATGGGATTCATTAGTCCATTCTTTGCATTAGATATTCTTGAACCTCCTTCTGGGTGCATGATAATGCTGTTTGTGACCGCCCATGGGCCATTGACACTGTGGCGAGTCATGAGCCCCTAGCGTCCAAGACAGATTGCACTACAGTGTTGTCGAGATGGCTGTTCCGGAGCCTATGTATCACTCATGGTCAGCATGCATTTCACTTAGGATGGTGGTGATGTTTGATCGCACTATGTGGTGGATATTTAGGGTGTCGGCACTAGCATGTAGCACAGTTGTGGACAAAACATTCATACCTTGCCTCCTCCATCTTTGGCTTTGTCTGTTCCCTGTCCTGTCATAAACCACGTGCAGGGTCTAAGGCCGCAAATTCATGCAACTGTTGATTCGGAGATCCCTTTCATGGGCTGAAAGATATTCAATTAATTTAGTTTCAGGGCTTATTATTGATTCTGATGTTTTTTATGATAGTATTTTCCAACTGCATGAAAATCATTTTTTTTAAAGTCATATTTTGAATAGAGGGCCAATGGAGTATAAGCTCATTCTTACTGTCTTTAAATGCATCAGTAGCATGTCCACAGGGAAATTGTAATACTAATTACTTTTGCCCTTGCTTCTACAATCTACATTACCGAGTAAGTGACATCAGTGTGAAAATAGGCCCATGCTTTTGGGTATTATAAAATAGACGTTTAAAACACTCAGTGGATTCAACAGTGCTAGCAGTAAAGCCGTGCACAGCACCAAAGGTGGTATATCCGAAGTGATGTAGGGCCCGATTCACAAAAGGCCAACACACTTGTGGCGGAGGCCCCACAGGAGGCAGGGGTCCAGCACTCGTGGCAGGACCTTCCCACTGCTGATACCCATTGTGACGGTCCTTCCACAAGTGCGGAGCTCCTGCTTCGACTGCGGGGCTTCCGCCACAAGTGCGGAGGCCCTTTGTGAATAATGCCTGTAGAGTTGCACACCTTAAACCTTTGACCTCTTTCAGGTATTGGACTAATCAGGCTGTTCCTGAGACCAAGGCACTCATATCTTCTAAATATTCTGCTGGTCTAATACTAGGGTGTTTAATATTGAGCCTTGTCAGAGTTTTGGGACTTCCATCTGAGATAAATTTACACAGAATACATTTAAATAAGAATGACTGACATTGGGTAGTGGTTATCCTCAATACGTGGTATGACTGCTGCTCTCAAGGATCAACGTTTGACACTCCTGGTGTACTGGGTTGAATGATGCACCAAGACATAAAGCATAAATGTAGATGCAAAACCTTGATCACAAAAGTCAATGTAGTCATCTTGTACTGCGAAGAGTCACTTAAGATGTGAAAGACATAACAAGTTGGTCAAAGCTATTTCTTTAATAAGCCATTTAAGTGTCCTGTTCGTTTTATTGAATTGAATTTTCCATGGGTGGATGGAGTGTGAAAGGCCTAATGTAATCTGGAAATGATGGAAGCAAAGGTAAAGGAGCCAGGCCAGAGAGTGTGAGTGAGATGATAGTGGGGGTTGTTTTCCCATCAACAATTTCAGCACCCCGACTGCCAGCATCAGAAGGATGTAGTCTGAGTGTTTTGTAAACTCACGTTATATGAAGAAAGTACAGATAATATTTTATGTGGGTCCTGGGCAACACTACACTAAAGGATTTATTGGATTGGATCTTGTAGTCTCTGCTCATTATTTCAAATTTATCTTGCAATTCTTCATTTTGACGGGACTAGATGACAAGATAATCACATAATTATCCATCAAAGCTTCAGCACGTAAAAGTCCCGGCAATTGGTTTTGCCAATGTTTTTTTAATTCCATTTGCTTGAATGTGAACGCATGTGTCTTGCATTGGGTTGTCTGTTGAAAGAACCCAATCCACGATGGCCTCTGATGCATATGAAGGCATAGTGACATGTACAACAGCCATTTGTAATTTATCATTCTAACATGGCAGCTGGCCATCTTAGAACAGTAAATTAAAAGTCAGAAAAAGTGCACAACACAAAAATGGAAGCAAGCCTTCCAAAATAAAATAAATAAAATGAAACATGAAACAAAAGCAGACATGAAAGCAGAGATTGTTCTGCAATGCCTATCACTGAAGTGGAATAATTATTAGGAAGATGCGTACATGTGCAAGAGCAAAATGCTGTCACTCACAGTAAAGAGAGCCAATGGCTCAAGTGGGCTGATTCATAACCTCATGCAGTAGGCTGTGCTGGACACTTGAATGGACCAATTACTCTCCTCTCTCTCCAAATATGCCAGCTCAGGACCACTTCTGCAAACAAAATTTCAAGTTGGACAGCCAGTGCTGTAACCAACTAAGTAGACTATACTCAAAAGAAACACAGCAAAGGGACCGGCAGAGCTGTTCAAAGCTGCCAACGCACTAAAATCCATAAACTGTGTGTCCGTCTCTCTCATCTCATGATCCACCACTTCATGTATTCCATAACATGATAACCGCACCTCAGTGGTCATCATGCATGATCCGAAAACACTTCCCACATAGGATCACAAAACAATGATAACATCCTTCCAACCACACCCCATACATAGGGCCCGATTACGATGCGGTTAGGAAAGCATTCCCACCAAATCGGTTTGGGAATGGTTTCCGACCGACTCGGATCGGGAGAGTCCAACCGACCGATTACGATGCATCCGGATGCTTCCAGATACGATTCGGTCGGACTCCCATTGACTTCAATGGGACCCTATGTTCCGACCGAATACATAGGCTCCCATTGAAGAAAGGGGTGGCTGGGGAAAATCGGGCACCCTGTGGCAGGCACCCCCTCGTGCCTGCCACACTGTGCATGGCTGGTAAGGGGGGACCCATGGGTACCCCCACGGGCCCGATTGGGAAGGCTCCAGGTGCAGGGGGACCCGCTACGGACCCCGAAAGTCTGATTCTGACTGCCAATTCGAGTCGGATGGCACAATTAGAAAAGGCTGCCCGAATCCAGCAGCGTAATCGGTCGTTCGGAAACGCGGCCCATAGAGACGTACGAGTCTGCTCCATACGGCTCGGTCATTTCGAATGCTGTCGGGTTTGGATTAGGATATTCCTAACGCCTAACTCGCATCGTAATCGGTCGGTCGTAAAGACACGTTCCCGATTCGATTTGGACGGAGCAAATGCCGTTAGGAGGCCTTCCTAATCGCATTGTAATCGGGCCCATAGTGTAGCTTGCTGCTAATGTAGGTAAGTGCTTTACTGCCCCACATAGGGGTAGGAAGTGCTATGTAAATGCTGCAAGACATGGAATACAATAGTTGAAGAACGCTGACCCAAAGCAATTCCAATAGATCTATAGTGCAGGGAGAGATGGGCCGTGGTGGAGCAGCACATAAAATGGCCTTCCTCGCCCTTCTCCTTTGCCCCTTCACAAAGATGAAAACAACATAATATCTGGTGCCCTGCAACCATCATCAATCTCCTTGTGGCCATCGCTTTCTTCTTTCCATAAAACAATTGAAAAAGTAATTATACACTTTCTAATACCTCCCCCTGCTTTATCATGAACACTTTCCCTTATCAATTATTTTAAAAAATGAATACCCGGTGTCCTGACTCCCTCCCACCAAAATATTTAAAAAACACACAATGACATTAGCATTCGTAACACCAACCCCATCACACATGCAAAAATAATACCTGGAATTGTTTCACTTTCCCCTATCAATCATTGGACCTTTCTTCCTGCCAACCTGGTGTCCGCTTTAAGTTATTGATGTCAGTGGCCCTGCCAGAGCCGCTGCCGGCACAAGCAGAAATCCACTGTCTGCCACATGTCTGCACATACTCGTGCCAAGCAAAGCAGAACATTACTTGTATTCCCTCTGGTCTGCTAGACCTAACAGTAGCAGGGGGAGTTGGGGAAGATGGCAAACCATCATCTGCAGTGTTGCATCCTCTTGACAGGACGATCTGTGTTTTGTAGGCAGCCTTGAATCCAGTGCCGGGACACTCCTTGGAGTACCTGTGCTCTATATAAATCTCATATCATCATCATCTTTTCAGTGTCTGCAGAGCCAGGGGAAGCAGCGTATTCCCGTCAGCCCAAGCAATGGCTTCAAATCCTGTTTACTATTGTTCTAATGTCAGCAGTAAATACTAGGGGTCTTATTTTCAAGCCCCTTGCTCTGCCAGTGCATCACTTTTTTTGAATCACTAGCGGTGCAGTGCGCCTGCCCATATTTACAAGATTACGTAAAGCCACCCTGCGTGGCTTTTCATGGCCTTGTAAATATGGCCCCCTTTCACGCAATAGTCTGCATGAAAGGGGCGTTCCATGGGTGTTGCTGTGGGTGTAAGCATTCTCAGATTTACAAGGTTCTGTAAACCTGGGAATGCGTCCGATTCCTACGCCTCCCCAGGGGATGCATAAGGGAGGTGTAACGAGGAGAAATACCTTTATTTCTCCTTGTTTTTCCTTTTTCTATGTGTGTTACATTCTGCACAAAAATAATCACCCCTACAACTCAGACACCCTTGCACCATGGGCAAGGCTGCCTGCTTTGGTGCATGGCAGCCCATTGAGCGCCAGCACAGGGGAAGAGGACAGAAATGCGCCGTATTTTGTAGCTATGGCACATTCATCTCCTTTTCTTTTGACGCACGGCAGCGCAGCAGGAAGGCTTGCTGCGCTGCCGTGCTTCAAAATATTGTAATTGAGGCCCTGAGTTTAGAACCCAGGGCTGTGTATGACGGTGTCCTGGATAAGCCATGCATAACAGTATAATCTTCCTTCTGTTTTTTTATACTGCACTCTCAATGTATAGCCCCACCTTGGTGTCACATTTATCTGCAAAGTACAGTCATGTAATCATTAACGCTGAGATTCTTTCAATGATTGACAGAAAGTGCATACTGTTGACAGTAGCTGTCATATAACAAGGGCTAATGCTTCCCTGTCAAGAAAAAACTGTCCATTTTCTTTTTAAACAAGTTGTTCTACTGGTAGTTGCTCACCCCCACTCTCAGTTCCAGGCAATTAAATATCTGAGCAAAATGGACTTTCATGTGCCTCAATAGTACAGACAGTCCGACTCTGCTCAAACATAGGTGCAAAATTATGAAATTTAATTTCAGTTGTGTGTTCTTATAAGAAGGTCTCTACCGCCTTCACAGGTATGTGTTCTCTGCCTCCAGTTATCCCAATGTCAGCCCCTGCCTCCTCGCACACCTTGCATCAGCACCCCTTTGAATGTCAGTGACACTAGCATTTGCCACATTGTGTCATATTAACACCCGGTCATATATAACATTCTGGCCTGATTTGGACTTTGGCCATATGATTCAGATCTCCCCCAGCCCTGTAGAGATCTCTGTGCCCCCAGACGAGCTGCTGTGGCAGGGCCTCTTCTGAAGGCACTGAAAGTTTGGTGAGTGGCCACCATGTTTCAGGCTAACTCTCGCAAAACATTTTTGATTTCCAAAAACAAACTCCCAAACAAAGAAGATTTCACAGATCCTAGAGTCAAAGAAACAAAGTTATGCAGTTACATAAAACTGTAGCAGTGGTTCTTAACCTTTTGACTTCTAAGGGCACCACTTAATCATTACTGTAACCCAGAGACCCCCACTGAATCATTATTGGAATCCAGGGACCCCCACTGAGTATTACTGGAAGCCGGGTTGCCCAGCCTAAGTATTTTTGATGATTTGAACCACAAAACCACAAACCAATACACAAAAAATACAGACACAAGCATTCATAAAACAAATACATGCAATGAAATATTTTATTTCATTCACAAGCAAATATATATATATATATATATTATTTTAATCAGAAGATTAGTGTGTTTCTAAATTCAATTGAGGTCTCTTATTGTCCATGCTTTATTATGTTTCATGCATTTGCACTCCTCCCATGAATCAATCTAATTTTTAGCCTCCAATTTAAAAGTTCTTCACATTAACACAACATTTTAAAATTCTTGGTTATACACTTTGCTTCTTTATTTATATACACTTTATTATTATGTTAATATTATTTAATTTTCTAAGCAGTCGCAGGCTCCCTGAGTATGCTTCATGGATTGCCAGGGGTCCCCGGACCACAGGTTACGAACCATTGCTGTAGCGCATTCAATAGCACACATTTTAGTTTGTGTTAGTTGTTGATACTTGTCTAAGTCTGCTTTACGTAGAAGGGAACTCCACTCAGTATTTACACAGCATACAGCCCTCACTATTGAAAACTTATTTAAACTTGGGATTGATACTTGTGTTACAATATCGATGCTGGCTGTTCCTCTATTCGCCGTCAGCCTTTTCCTCAGGATAGCAAAAATCTTTGTTCTCATAAAAACACCACTTATTTTCTAAATCCATAGGTCACAATCGTTAAGGTGCTCACTTCACAGTTATGCAAATATCCAATCGCTTTATCAATAACTTTGCACAGCAAGAAGCTATGTCAATTAAAATTATATCTGAATTCTGCATTGTTTCTAAGCTGCGCACTTTTTCTCAGATGAGAGTCCTCGAGAACTATCTGATTCCTATCAATTTGTGCTCACTAGCCAAATCTTGTAAGCCTCCCGATCCATAAAATATGCAAAGGCCCTACCAGATGCTGAAGAGCAGTGTTTTCCCACCCAGTGCTTAATTTGTAAAATATTAAGTGCCAGGGCTCTAACCAGGAGCCCACTGCAGCTTGCACCACCCATCGCCCCTGTCATTGCTGCCAAAACAACTACTAACCATCTCTCTCGCATGTAAATGTGACAGTTCAGATTATTCCAGGTCCCCAAAGCTAAAGGAATGGCTGGGGAGGCAGGTATTAGTCATTTTTTAATGTATATTGTTTTCCTAAACAACTGTTATACTGCTCGTCTCTAAATTACATGAGCAGCGCCACCTTGTGGCAGACTGCCCTAAGTGTGGTGTTGACAATTAGGTGCCGGTGCCGAGCACTGGAAACCAATTAAGTGCCGGTGCTCAGCACCGGAAAGCTCCGGCTCAAATTAAGCACTGTTCCCACCATCCAATCACTGTTCACAGCACTACTTCCAGATCAACAACTTTTCCTCCAAATAAGCTGGCCTACAGAACTTTGACCGCTTCTCTCTACATCCAGGAAATAACTGAAACAGAGGAAAGAGAATGGTCCTATTTATCTCCAATATGGACACGAGGCAGCTCCAACTGTCGTGAGACTTTGCAAGATCTCGACTGCCTCTTCAGCAATATTAATGATGGCCAGCAGCAGCACCTGCACCTGGGTCCTTAACGATGTATGTCATATTTGTATTGTCTGAACAGAACCTTGGTTCCAAGGTTCTGTTAGAATGTTGTAATTTGAACGATGGCTAGTTTATGCTGAGGCTGGCGAGGGGAAAGTCACGCTTGGGTGGGCTGAATTCAAGAGCTTCATAAGGCTTCAAGTGGGTGGCTTAGCTTCATTTACCACAGTTTTTTGGCCACGAGGATGGGAGCAAGACCTCTTACCCACGGTCTGAGGCCTGCTCCCTCCCCAGCAGCTACGCTGTGCTCTGCCGCGCCGCAGATCCTCTGAGCCCCACCCAGGTAGGGTTCGAGACCGCTCTGTGCCTTGTGCATTGTATCTCGTGTCTTAGCATTTTCGCTTCCCACATTGTGCCCATTTTTATTGTATTTTTGTTTTCCGTACTTGTGCCCATCCATTTTTGTTTTTGTTGGTTCTGTTTTGTTTTCCCGCCGTTCCCGCCCCCCAGCTGCACGTACCTCCCCCCTCCCCTAATTATGGCAGCCGCTGCGGGGGAGCGCGAGCAAGACCTCCTACCCACGGTCTGAGACCTGCTCTCTTCCCAGCAGCTACGCTGTGCTCTGCCGCGCCGCAGATCCTCTGAGCCCCACCCAGGTAGGGTTCGAGACCGCTCTGTGCCTTGTGCCTTGTATCTCGTGTCTTAGCATTTTCGCTTCCCACATTGTGCCCATTTTTATTGTATTTTCGTTTTCCGTACTTGTGCCCATCCATTTTTGTTTTTGTTGGTTCTGTTTTGTTTTCCCGCCGTTCCCGCCCCCGCTCCTGCCTCCCAGCTGCACGTCCCTCCCCTACTTATGGCAGCCGCTGCGAGGGAGCGCGAGCAAGACCTCTGGCCCACGGTCTGAGGCCTGCTCTCTCCCCAGCAGCTCCGCTGTGGTCTGCCGCAGAATCTCTGAGCCCCACCCAGGTAGGGTTCGAGACCGCTCTGTGCCTTGTGCCTTGTATCTCGTCTCTTAGCATTTTCGTTTCCCACATTGTGCCCATTTTTGTTGTATTTTCGTTTTCCGTACTTGTGCCCATCCATTTTTGTTGGTTCTGTTTTGTTTTCCCGCCAATCCCGCGCCCGCCTCCCAGTGCACGTCCCTCCCCTACTTATGGCGGCCGCTGCGGGGGAGCGCGAGCAAGACCTCTGACCCACGGTCTGAGGCCTGCTCTCTCCCCAGCAGCTCTGCTGTGCTCTGCCGTGCCGCAGATCCTCTGAGCCCCACTCAGGTAGGGTTCGAGACCGCTCTGTGCCTTGTATCTCGTGTCTTAGCATTTTCGTTTCCCACATTGTGCCCATTTTTGTTGTAGTTTTGTTTTCCGTACTTGTGCCCATCCGTTTTTGTTGGTTCTGTTTTGTTTTCCCGCCGTTCCAGCCCCCGCCTCCCAGCTGCACGTCCCTCCCCCTCCCCTACTTATGGCGGACGCGCCACTGGCGCGCCAAAGGCAAGCCCGTCTGTGCCCGTCCACGACCCGACCGAGAGCAGTGCCAGGGACCCTGCATCTCGACCCACCCACTGCTGCAGCACAGCAACCCTCCACGCACTCAAGCCCGGAAGACCCAGGGACTGCCAACAGGCCTCGCCTAACACGACCTACGGCCAATTCTCCTGCCTCCACTGCCGCCAGACCTTCACCACCACCCCGGCCTCCAACACCGGTGACGCCAACACCAGCGACACCCTTAGATGCATCCTCCTCAACGTGCGCTCCATGAACAAACACGCCGTGGAGATCTGGAACCTACTCGACTCTCTCTTGCCCGACATCGCCTTCTTCACAGAGACCTGGACCAACACCTCCTCCGCCCCCGACATCAACACCGCCATCCCGGGCGGATACAAGATCCAAAGGAAGGACCGCCCCAACCACCCAGGAGGGGGCCTCGACATCGCCCACAAGAACACCCTCTACCTCACCACCTCGAGCGAAACCTTCCTCTCCGCCGAACACCTGCACTTTCAGATCCAGACCAGCCCCAACTCCACGGAACCCTCGTCTACAGACCCCACGGCCCCCGGGCCCCTTCGCCATCACCGACCTCATCACACCCCACGCCATCGCCGTGATGGAGCAGGGTAAATATGAAAATTTTAAGTCAAAAGTCACACTTTGGTGGGCTGAATTAAAGATATTCAGAAGGCTTCAAGTGTGTGTCTGAACTTCATTTACCACAGTGTACTCGCCCACAGCAAAACGAGTGCCACAGCTTGCCAGTCTTCCTTCTGCATCACCAAGCTCTTGACGTATTAGGCAGAAGTGGGAGCAGAGGTTGAGGTGAGTCGTGTGGGTCTTTCTTTGCACCCCCAAACCTCTGACACAATATGCAGGACTGAGAAAAGGGGCGCATACCCGCAAACATTTGTCACAGTGTGCCGGAGCGAGAGGAGGGGGGGAAGACATCCCCCCTAACAACATCACAGGCTCCACTTGAGAGGCTTAAATGCAAATACTAATTGTGCGGTAGCCATTGTTCGCCCCTGCTCAGCTCAGCTTAACTAATAGAATGTTAGGGTTTGATTCTATGCAGGCAGTGCTGCTAGCTTGCTGCTAGCCTGTGTTGATAGGTGCTGGTAGTGCTCTACCTCCTTGGACTTAGGCATTCCTGTTTACTTTTTATGGTCTGGCTTGACAGCGCAGCTGATGCCAGACAATTATGTGAGAATCATCAGCAGGAACATGTTTGCTTTCTGTTCCTACCACTGCATTCATGACCCCGGGGATCAGTTGAAGTAAAGACAGTTTTAGGGGTTCCAAAAGGAAAGCTAGCGGTATTAGCCGCTACCAATGGAGACCCCAAGTGAGAGTCAAGGTACTAAGAGAAAATGAAATCTATAGATAATTTCCAAACTTGTTACTACTTTGTAAAATCTGTTTGTAGCTACAAAAATCGGTGCTCATAGGCACATTTGCCTTTTCTGTATAAAATCAGTGCTACTGACTTTGGCTTCCCATTATATACATCTGCTGGTTAAGGCATCAGTTGCAGTATCTGGGAAGTGTCAGGTTGATCAATGCATCTCGCCAGTCTCTCCAGGTTGGAGATTTGGAATTTCCCTGTGAGCCTCTGGTGCCCAATAGCAACCGACTGCCATTGACTCTGTTTAATTGGCTGTAAAATCTCTTTTATCTGGTTTCTTAGGTGAAGTGAATATTCACTGTTTGATTAGGGTGATGGGGCAGTCATTTGCAGATGCATCTGCTATGTTAAGCAAAACAAAGTCATTTCCTAGAAGACACTGTCCAATATCATTTTATTTCAGTCTATCTCAGAGGCTAGCAAAAGGATTTACAAAAAACTTATAAATCCCTGAAGGCATAGGCTGTTATTTGGGTAGTAAATGGCCAATTCACAACCCCACAGTTCAGCATGGAGTAAAGGAAAACTACAGTTTCAATAATGATAATAACTTTTTATATAGCTCTTTTTACCGCACGTTGGCTTTTTAAGTGGTATAAAAAGAACAGATGTTACTACTACCCAATTTTATGCCACACAACCTACTGGCCTTGGAAGCACCGAATGCTGTCTACAGTAGCAAGATTGAAACTCAAGAACATGAGATCACTTCAGATGTCAGCAGAAAGTGGTAATTTCCTGAACCACCTTGCCAGATTAATTTTTGCCGGAGTATGCCCGTTTACCTTAACCCTAGGTGAGCAGATTGAAACATGCTGCCGTAAATCTGCAAGGAGTGGTGCTAGGTCTACACGGCATAATCAGAGTTACTATTTTTTTCGCATGGAACATACATTTGATAGAAAAAATATGTGGGCAATTTCTGCACTTTTTATACTCCTTGTACCACTGATGCCTGGTTAATCCAAGTGCTGATAAATGTGGTAAATACACTGCAAATGTTTGTGCACATTCACAGGTGTGTGTGTGCGTGCGTGCGTGTGTGTGTGTGTGTGTGTGTGCGTGTGTCATTTACATTGCTCAGTCCCCGATACACTCATGGGAACAATGGCATACACTCCTCACCCACTGCGGAATTTAGTTTATTTTTTACAGTCTTAAATAACAACTGTCCACCTACAAATTGGACCTGAAGTTTACATGTGCAGTTGTCACTTTCTCTGCATGTAAGATACACTTATGGACGGAAACCGATTTTTGAGTTAGATTCACCAGGGTCAATTCGCAAAGGCATTAATGAGTGAGGGAAGTAGTACGAAAAGATTACTACTTCACGTAGCCATAAATGACTTTGTGAAGTAATCCTCTGATCTTAAATCTAACCTAAAATTTATGTTTTGGTTTTGTTCTCTTCCTTTTTAAATGCTCACTCTTTTGGCATACATGAAAACCAAAAATGGCTGTCACTGAGATTCTAAATCTGGTTATTCACTGCTATGACATAGCATCAGTGGGTAACAAAAACTGTTACCTGCTGTTGCTACGTCTTACCTGAATGCTAGGCTGCTCTGGCAGACCTCGTTGAGAGCCTGTCAGTGCAGCACTGGCTATCTGCTTTGTTAGAGGGCACAGCTTTGGAATGGGAGAGTCGCACCGCTCCAGTTGCGCACGCTCCACCTGATCGAAGCAGGTGAACGAGACGTGCTTCCTTCTTGTGGCACAAGCAGCGGCATTCACATGGCAGTGCTGGCGGGCCAGCGCTTCTCCTCCCACCTTTACCTTGCGCTTGGTCCATCGGCATTCGCCTGTCAAGAGACTTTCCTAGCCAAAGGAGGACCAGGCAGTCCCTGGGGGCCATCTTCCAGCCCAGTCGTCTTCCCAGAATCCCTCGGTAGGGATTTTGAAGTCCTAATTATCAGCCCAATCCAAGATGGCCACCACCATTTCAGCTCACATAATATCCCAAATGGTTATGGAGATTTTCTTGTGATTCTGTTTCGTCTTCCTGGGTTAGGCCTATTTAAGGAAGGTTCTTCCTGACTTCCAGTGCGTCACAATGCTTCAAGGGTTTTTGATGTGTTCTCTCGCTCCTGGATTCAGTTTTCTGATGTTTTTGAGTTTCCAGCCTTTTCCAGTATTTCGCACTTCCTTCTTCCTGTGCCTGGTCATCGCTGTTTCATAGCCTGGCTGATTCATCTTGTCCATTGAGCCTTCACAACAACTTCTGGGAGCTCCATCTTTTTAGGAGGTTTTTGCCTGCTGGGTTTTTCCTCCTTGGGGCTCCTTCTGGAGGGCACTTTTCTGCTGGGCACTTACAAGTGTCGGTGGCAACATGGCTACTGGAAAGGATCGCCCTTACCTCTGGCATACCAATATCTGGACAAGCAGACGCCAAACTCACTTGGAGGACCCATCAGACGTCTTAGTTATGACAAGGAGAAGGTTGGATGGCACAGAGGGTGACGGATTGGGTGACTGGAGGCCAGTTATTTTTGTTTTTATATATTTGGGACAGGAAGGAGAAATTAGTTTATGTCTAGCTTCTCATTACTCCTCTGCCCCTGTGTAGCAGCTGAAAGCAGGGACAGATGATTTTGAGGGACCATACATAACATAAAAAATATGAGTACAAGTCGTGAGTGACATGAAAGACAACTTGATCTTCACTCTCATTGTATATTTGAAGTCACTTAAAACCCCTTGGTGAAAAACATCCCTGTTATTCACTGTTAACATCTTTAATTCTATATGTAATTCATGGGCTTCCATGGGAAACCTCTGTCATTCACTCCAGATTCCAAATCTGGGAATTCCATGCTATGACATAACAACAGTTGATAACCAATGTTGTAACCCATGGTTGCTATGTCATAAAGGCCATCCAGGCAGGCTGACAGGTCTCTCTGAGAGCCTGTCAGCACAGCTCTGGTTGTCTGCTTTTACTGAAAGCGGAAAGAACACCTGCAGTAGGGGAAAGGAAGGCGGGGAAGGTGGTTGGGGATGGTTTAGGATGGCAGGTAAGGTATTTTTTATATTTGGGATGAGGAGGAGATATTGGGATATTATGTAGGTCAGTTATAAGCAGGGGCAGATGATTTTGGGCGCTATACATAACATAAAATTATAGATATGTAACAGTGAGTTTCTGGGATGTTTTTCACTTCAGGGTTCTGAGTGACATTGTAAACAACTCAAAATTTGCTCTCGCTGTCTATTTGATGTCACTCAGAATCCCTCAGAGAAAAACATCATCGTAACTCAGTTACCCATGTATAAATCTATAAGTTGTACATGGTTTCCATAGGAGGTCTTTAGCGTGAATAACTAGATTGGAATCTGATTATTCACTGGAGTGACATCACAACAGTGGTTAATCAAAATGGTTCACTATTGCTGAGACATCGACCAGAGGAAGTGCTCGCGCCCACTTCATATCATTCATGTGTGGTATTGTGACTATTAGTGTACAAGTGTTACTCAATACGGTGACCAACGTGATCAAGGCTCCTAAAGCAAAGCCGAAACACATAGTCTCTGACACATCCATGTTGGTGGAAATAGATCATTTTTTATTGCAACAACTCCTGGAGTGCTGGTGCCTGTTTGTTGTGGAACCCTTCTGCGGGAGATTTGCTGGCATTTAATATAGCCTTATAGCCAGCTTTAGCGGGCTATACTGACCATTAAAGGCCCGCTCCAGGATTCGGCTCGTGCCTTTAACAAGGCAGCGGGACTTTAATGGCCGGTATAGCCCAGCTACAAAAGGCTATAAGGCTATTAGAACATTCTGCCACTAGAGGGCAGAATATTCTAACAAATAAAACAAAGGCCTCTCGGAGCCCGAGGGGGTTTAAATCCCCTAGGGCTCCGAGAGGCCTTTGTTCACAGCAACAGCTGTGAACAAAAGCAACATTGGAATGTTGTTCTGCGGGCTTTTACCAGACCATAGAAGCACGGAGCACTCCATTGTATTCAATGGAGTGCTCCACATTCCAATGTTCTAATGTAGCCTTATAGCCCGCCGTAGCGGGCTATACCGGCTACTAAAGGCCCGCTCCAGCGTTAAAGGCCCGAGCCGAAGGCGAGGGCCTTTAACAAGGGAGCGGGACTTTAATAGCCGGTATAGCCCAGCTACGAAGGGCTATAAGGCTATTAGAACATTCTGCCACTAGAGGGCAGAATGTTCTAACAAATAAAACAAAGGCCTCTCGGAGCCCGAGGGGAATTAAATCCCCTCGAGCTTCGAGAGGCCTTTGTTCACAGCAATAGCTGTGAACAAAAGCAACATTGGAATGTTGCTCTGTGGGCCTTTACTGGCCCGTAGAAGCTCGGAGCACTCCATTGTATTCAATGGCGTGCTCCACATTCCAATGTTCTAATATGGGTTAAACAGACGGGCCTCACCATATTTCTGCCAGACGAATGTTGAGTGCTTAAATGTCATCAGATATAGGGCCATATTACACGTTACTCATTATGTGTTTTTTATGGTACATATATTTTGGGGTAGTTAGCTTGAAAAAGCTGTTATCTTCCAAGAGCAGCTAACAGTGTGCACTGACTGAAATTAGTATGTTTAGGCTTTGTTTATCTTTCTTGAATACATTGTTGATAAATCAATAGGCAATGGTTAGTGTCAATAGATTTAAGAATTTCTGTGGTTTACCGCATAACCATCTGCATATTGCACATGGATCTATTCAGCAAAAAAGTGAGCTGTTTTACTGGGGTATTAAACATGTGACCTGTAAGTTACTTACAAAGTTCTGGAAACGGTGCATTAACGCTCAAAGCTATTTTGGATCAAAACATTTGACCTGTGTTTTATGCACAAATATCTGTAGCAAACGTTTTAACCACTTCAGTTATCTTTACAGGATTACAACTACGACCTGTAGCGTGCACAGTTACTCTGCTGTTGGTACATTGCTTACCATTATTGAATCTTAAACCTATCTGATACACTCAGATCTCAGAACTATGGTGCCAGTGGATCCGTCTGGATGGCAGAAATAGTTGATAGGATTGCTAAGTATCTTATTGTGCCTGATGAAGCTCTTTATAGGCAATCTGAAGTTCAGATTTAATTGTCGCTAAGTTTGCCTTTCATGTGTCTAATGCCAACACACTCAGTAAAACAGATTGAGTAAATATTGCCTATTAAGTAAGTGCTGCTGAACTGTACAACTGTAGCACCACAGGCAATGTACTGTGACATCAAGGACAAATGTATGTGTACACATCTGTAAGCATAGAACACACATTGGCAAAGATGTATGTTCAGAATGGTGGTAACAGTGAGAACAAGCACTTGCAAAGCCAATAGGGCTCGGTTTAATGTTCTGACACATGCCGCGCACATTCATTAAAGCCAGAAAAATGTAAGAAATGAAAGACATTAAATATTGAAGTCTCCCTTGACTTCTCTATTCTGTGCTTATGGCATATAAAGAGTGGATGGCAAGGTAGCCTTATTTAGTTTCTATGCAAGCAAGAGAACACTATAATGAAGGCTCTATTATAATCATCCCTTCATTTGCCATGCAAGCAAAAAGAGGGCTGTATTGAAGGAAACAGACATGTCCATGTAGTCAGCCTTTCATTGTGGGTAAGCACCAGTGACACCAATGAGAAGAGGCTGGGAGTGAGAAACAGTACAGAGGTTAATGACGGAGCGGAATGTGGGAGGAACAAGTTGGGGTGCTGGTTTGAAACAAAGAGGAAACACAGCATAAAGACGGAAGTTTGGGAGGGTGCAACAAGGGGGTTCCAGGTGGAAGAAATGTAAGAGTGAGACTCAAAGGAAAGAGAAAGGTAGAAGACCCACAGGTGGAGACATAAAAGGGGAAAGTGGGAGTGGGAATAAGCAACATGAAGACGACAGAGAGGTCTGTAGTTGCAAAATAGTCCCTCCTGCAGTTCAATGCACCCTATTCGAGGCAGAAAGATACACCCTAGCAGTCAATATCATTAGATGAGAGAGAGGTACTCCTCTCAGCTGTGCTAAGAGGTCATAGAAAAAAGACTCAAGCCGAAGCTGGCAAAAAACAAAGGTTGAATGTAGTGGACTAAAGTATAATAAAGGAAATCTAAAAGTGAGAAAACACCTTTTGTAAAACAATGGGCATAGAATGTCATTAAATACAATGAATAATTGTTCCTTACTGATATCCTTTATTTTTGTCTTTTCACAGTTGATCAAGACAGCAGACTTGAACCCCAGCCAGAATTATATACTCGGCTTCCACCCCCATGGGGTACTGGTGGCTGGTGCTTTCCTCAACTTCTGTACAGAGGCCACCGGCTTCCAGGAGCTCTACCCAGGACTGACCCCCTCCATGCTGATGCTGCCTCTTTGGTTCAGAGTTCCTTTCTTCAGAGACTACGCCATGGCAGGAGGTAAATACTAGTGCACACCATGAGCAAGCACTACTGACGTAAGCAAAGAGCTATTAAGGACACACACACGTCTTTTGGAGACATCTACCTTTGACATATCCTTTGAGTTCTATTAAGAATACAGAGGTGGGAAAGATGATTCACAAAGAGGGGAAAAGGAGACAGGAAACACTAATGTCAAATAAATGACTGCATTAGAAGCAAAGATTTTCTTCTTGGTTTACATACTACATGCGAACACTGTTGTGTCAAAGGTTTTTCTCCTTAGCAAAATCTATGCAGAGAAAACATGGCAGCCTTTGTGGGGTAAAAACCAACCATGCAGTGCATCCAAGTATATTGGAAGCTGCAATTGGCATTTCAGTTTGCAGTATGCATGTTGTGAGCCCTTGTGAATCTCATAGATATGGGAACGGCAAAGAGTGTTCCCTCTTTCTTACCATTAGCAAGGAAATTGTCAAAATTACCTCTCCTATTGACGGCTGGTACTCATTCCCAGAATGGAAGCTGAGTGAATAACAGCTGCTGGCATCAGTGGGAGCAGACAGCAGTCCCCTGTGTTAAGGCAAGCTACGGCAGATGTCAGTCTTTGAATGTGCCATATTTTTAGGTCTCGCCTAGGCAGTTCTTGCGCTGTCTCTTCGAGACATGCTGTATTCAGGATATGTCAAATCAATAAAGGGTTCTGGCCCATAATCAGTAAGGCTGGACCAATCTATAATGGACACACCAAGACAAATGTCAATACTGATATCTATTCCCACTTCATTCGGCACAATCACACGTGGCACTCATAGTGATTGTAAAACAAATAAATGTTTATTTTCTTTTTTGTGTTTTTTTGTATAGTTTATAAAGGGTTCATATTATTATTTTCATGAACATTCTAAATTCTTTTTTCGGGACCACAAAACAATACAGCGATATAATACAAATAAAACAATCACAAATGTGACTCTACATTACATTTCATATTTACAACATTTAAGACATATAAGCAAGCTCAACTTCCAACAAACAGAAAAGAAAAAAAGAGAAAACAGAAGAAAAGTCCAAGGGAGAGGTTAGAGAAATACACCGATAAATCAAAAATATATATAAGATGAAACTCAAACCCAGGGAGAAAATTTGCCAAACAGTACTGTATTCAGGTCAATAGAAACTTAGATTCATTAATTGACACAATCAGAAATGGACCTGATACTCAATTGATTAAAGAACACTTGTTTGGTCACAGAAAGGTCTACGTTTCATCTTATATATATTTTTGATTTATCGGTGTATTTCTCTAACTCTCCCTTGGACTTTTCTTCTGTTTTCTCTTTTTCTTTTCTGTTTGTTGGATGCTGAGCTTGCTTATATGTCTTAAATGTTGTAAATATGAAATGTAATGTAGAGTCACATTTGTGATTGTTTTATTTGTATTATATCGCTGTATTGTTTTGTGGTCCCGAAAAGAATTTAGAATGTTCATGAAAATAATAATATGAACCCTTTATAAACTATACAAAAAACACAAAAAGAAAATAAACATTTATTTGTTTTACAATCACTATAAGTGCCACGTGTGATTGTGCCGAATGAAGTGGGAATAGATTTCAGTATTGGCATTTGTATTGGTGTATTCAGGATATGGGCATAAAGCTCCACCCACTTTTCGCCCATCTTTTAATTGACTCCTGTCCCTGTCCTTTGTAAATGGTGGCTTTTCATTAGTCAATAGGCTTAGTAGTCCCTCCTTAGTACCGCCTTGTCTCTTCTTGTAACCTCTTATGAGAACACCCCCTGTTACATGTGTTGTTACGCCCTAGGTTATAATTACAGCCTTAAGGCACTATTTTCTTAAATGGCTTCAGGTAAGACACACACTTGGTCCTAAGCTAGGCTGGCAGTGGTTACTTTGCTCACTACAACATCTCAAATTTATATGAGACCATCTATAAAGTTCCCTTCATCAGCTCCACACAGAGTACAACTTAATCCTAAATTAATGTAATAATTCTTTTGTCACATTTCAAAGCTACTTATTGTATATATGGACCTAGCTATTTGAATGTACTCGAAGAAGTGTCTTGAATGCAATACATTATGGGTAGGGTGGATTTACAATATCTTTTGCAGGGTGCAGTACCATATGTGACCAAAAGAGGTCCGCAGTGCTGGTGCCTTGCTCACTAGGGACCTCTAGGAGCAGCTTGCGGTACTGCACCGAGACATGCAGTGCTGGTGCCTTGCTCACTAGGGACCTCTAGGAGCAGCTTGCGGTACTGCACGGTGACATGCAGTGCTGGTGCCTTGCTCACTAGGGACCTCTAGGAGCAGCTTGCGGTACTGCACCGAGACATGCAGTGCTGGTGCCTTGCTCACTAGGGACTTCTAGGAGCAGCTTGCGGTACTGCACCGAGACATACAATGCTGGTGCCTTGCTCACTAGGGACCTCTAGGAGCAGCTTGCAGTACTGGACTGAGACATACAATGCTGGTTCCTGGCTCACTAAGCAAGCATTTGCAATGCACTAGGTCTCGCATTACTGAAAGTATGAGCTATTAGCGTTGCATTATTATTTGTAATGCCAATACCTCAAACTATCAGTAATGCGAGACCTACTGCATTGCAAATGCTTGTTAAGTGGGCTGCAATCCCTTTCTGTGACATTTCTACGAACGTTTTATGCCTGAATTGAGCAGCTAAGAGGTTTTTCTGTGTATTTACAGTTTTGCAATTTGGGGAAACTGACCATAGTATTGAATGTACACAATTAATATAAAATAAAAATGTATGTAAATATTCAAATAGATAGGCACGCCATTGCTTTGCATTGCATATACAGGGCATTATACAAGATAATGTACCCCTACATTACATTGCAAGGATATTACATGTTATGGAGGAGTTTGGTGACTGTGTAGAAGAATGCAGGCAAAGGATGAGTTAATTTATTATGTCACAAAACACGGATGTCACTTGTGATTTCCTTTTGCCATATGGTAGTAGGTACTGTGTTCTATTTGTATATATTTTTGCACCATCATCCCACCGCAGCGCTCCATTAAATATTAGGGCTGTCACTATCTCTAATGCAAGAGCTCTTTTGGGTAATGACGTGGTATAAATGTGGACCTTCTACTGTAAAAATACACTGTCACTTTTCCAGCATGTCTTTGTTGTAAACATATATGTATTTTGATACAATTCACTATCAAAAGCGGCTTTGTGGTTTAAAGAATGCAGATAGATTGTTTTTCTCTAGAAGTAGACTTTATCAGTGGAATACTTGAACATACTGCCATATTGTCATGTCCCCTTATCAGGCACGGCTGACTTTTCAGGGAAATGAAAAAGACAAGCATTGACAGAAACATCATGTATGGCTTTTATATGACAAAAACTCAAAGCACTGCAAGCACACAGAACACACGCATAGGAACACATGGCAACTTAACAGACATACATGCACATCCAGAAAAATAAAGACAGGCACACATGCTAAACTGGACAGATCCATAGGAACACGTGGGAAACAGTCAACATTGTAAGTAATAATCTATATGGTGTTGGATACTCTACACATAATTCAACTAACTTATACATTACAGTTCATCCCTTAGATACCCACACCAGATAGAAAGGAAATGCCCTCTCTGGAAAATGGGAATAGCTAAACACCCGGGATCAGGAACAGCATCCCCATAACCATAAGCACTGCCCCAATACTGCTCCAATTTAGGAATGAGTTGAAGACCACCTCTATCCACTAACCAGCCACCTCTCCTATCACTCATTGACTATATGCTTGCCTTTGACCCCTTATAGTACCCCGCTGATTTTTTGTCCTGGTTTACGCTATACAGATACCCCCTACATAGATACAAGTGACACGTAAAAGTGGTGCTTTCCGGTGTGTCTGTTTTCTCTCTTATCCAATCCCCTCACCTTGTCTCTACTATTGGTATCATATTATTGCAGGATGAGGTCACTGGTGAGGGTGGGGAGAGACAGAAGAGTACAGCACTCCTAATGGATCCAGCGTGCAAGGTTAGAACTTTCTGACACATAGCACATAGTCCACTTCATCTCTACTGAAGCTCTAAACTAAAAGGCCTCCATCAGTTACCTAACCATGCCTCCTCTATTAAGCACCTTCACTAGTGGTTCCCAACCTTTTGACTCCTGAGGACTCCCACTGACTCACTACTGGAAGCCGGGGACCCCTAAGCAATTTGTAGGACTTAACATTTCAAACATTAAAACAGTAATTTACAAAAAAAACACAAACCAATACACATCAAACAAATACTCGAATTACTAAAGATTTTATTATTTTATATTGAAAAAATATGCAAAAATCTTAATGGGAAGGTTAGTGCTGCATTTCTACAACTAAGTTTTCAATTTTTGCTTTATTTCGAAAAGTTGAATCCTCAAGTCAGATTCCCAAGCGATTTCTGTATTTATTTTTTAGCTACATAAGATCTGAGAAAGCTTTTTCACATAAATGCATACACAAACATGCCAATATTTTAGAAGTGGAAAGTGGGAGATTTTTAAAAAAAACATTCGGGAGAATGTATTTCCCCATTCACGTCTATTCAAGCAGAGGCAATTTCAGGCAGGAGACAGCCTGAATCAGGTCTACTGGCATGTATGCATATAGTGGTCTATTTAGTGTTTCAAGGCTCCTGCCAGGGCAGGACTGGGAACCCAAAGCAGCCCTGGCAAACTTTGCCAGCCCAACCACGTACGGTGCATACTGACCACTACAAAGGGGGCTTCGGTGGGATTCTCCCCCCAGGAAAATGTGGGAAAAAATGGTGCATTCTACAACACATTTGTCATTATATATTCAATTGTATTCACTTTTAAAGCATAGCAATGATGACCTTACTGTGCACCAGGATACAACAATCTTTGTTGGGGCTCTTCAACGATTCCATAACTATCACCCTCCAACAGTGTCTCTCATCTCTCCATAGCCTCTCTGTCATATGTATTTCATTTGTTTTATAGCACCTCTCATACCAGTGTAGGTAGGATGTTGCAGCACTTTACATCACACACATACAGAGACAATGAATCATACATGTGTAAATCAGTGTACAGAAAATGTTCCATAAGGCAAAGGGGGCTACAAGGTGTAGGATTCACATATCATCCATACTGGTGGGCATTTATTAAGAGTGCTTGGTGTGGAGAAGCACAAACTCAGGATTCAGAACATAACACAGTGGTTAGCATTGACTTCAATAATAAGAACTTATTGTTACCCAAACCTTTTTTAGCAGCATCAGGACAATGAAAGACTGGGAAAAACATAACGTTCTAACTTGCACCATGCAGTTTGCCTGCAAGTCTTTGATGGCAGTTCATAGCTCACTGTGCTAGATTACAATTTTAACTCATGAACTGCTCAATAAAAATCTTTGTTACAAAAGCAGTAGCCCACTGAGCTATGCACAAAAATACTGTTCTTTGGTATGCACGGTACACGTTCTTTGCAGCAGGCAATTTAACCATCTGTGCTAACTTATATGCCTAAAAACTTCCAGTAGACAAAACATAAAACTCCCATCTCGCTCCAGCAGGTACATTAATCACCAGAGTTATCTTGACACTTTTATTGTTGCCCAAAAATTACTGAATATACAAGGAACTTTGAAGTGCTTTTAAAACTGCTACACATATGAAGTAACAAAAATGAAAACAGTCCGTGTGTCTGCTGAGAGGCCCCAGCTGAAGAACTGCCTTCCTGTCGGCCAAGGTCTTGAGCTCCCCGAACGCTGGTCGGCCTCAAAACAACAAGAGTCACAGCTCTTCTGCAGAAGGCCTGAGGAGGCGCTTCTGACCTGTGGAACCCCTGGGAATGTGTCACGGATTCCTGGGGGTGCGCGGACCACATGTTGGGAACAACTGACATACAACATACGTATCTCTTCCGCATAGCCCTCAGACTTCATCTCCTTCACTTAGCACCTAAAGCACATCTCCTCCAAATTACCTAAACAGTTTCTCTTCCACATAGACCTTAGTCCACATCCTCTTCTATTAAAGCCTACATTACATCTACCTTATTTGGCCCCAGGCCACATCACATCCACTTAGCATGCAAACCACACCACCTCCTCTTAGCTGCTGAACTGCATGCCCTCCTCATAGCACATAAGTCACATCTGTCCACTTAGTCCGTAGACCATATTTCCTCCACTTCACTTACTCAGAGTGGATTAGGTTTTTCTGGCATTTTAAAGGATTGCGATGCATACCCATGATGACTGAGGAGCAGTTCATAAACCAAAACGCTATGAATGGAAATCTTAGATTAATCCCAGCCATTGGTAAGTGTCCTAGGTTGCATTCCAGTCCATCATTTTTGGGCCCCATGCCACTTCAGAGGCCAGGCCTTTACAAATCAGACTTGGTCCTTTTCCTGTAAGAACAGTCTTGCCTGAACAGTCAGGTTACATCCCCTCTTGAGGGGACTCAACAACTCCACACTGGTTCATAGGCGCTGGAAGTAGGGGTGGGGGGTGCATACTGCAGCACCCCCAAAATAACCATGCTGGAGTTCCGAACAAGAATGAGCATTAAAGAGGGCTTTAAATGTGTTTGTTTTTTGTGGGAGATTTATATAGCGCGAACTAGACCCGAAGGTATCAGTGCGCTTTACATGAGCATCAGTTGTGTTACAGACAGACACATTCATTTTTTGTTAGGCATGGGGAGATTAAGTGATTTGCCCAGAATCACAGGATGTGGAACGTCCCTGCCGAGATTCGAACCTGGTTACCCAGCTTCGTGGTCGACTCCTCTACAAGTTAGGCCACATCCTCTCCCCAACAGCTCTATCCTCTCCCAAAATGTTGTTTTTGTCTTGCTAGATTTGCTGTGTGTGTTCTGAGACAGAGATCAAATGTCCGACTAGTCTTCTTCCAAATTGCTGGTTAATCTTTTTACATAAAGGTTGGTGGTTTCTTTTCTTACTCTGACTGAAAAGTGAGGGGATTTTTTAAAGCAAACTGTGAAGATCCTGCTGGTGTGAAAAGAAAGACTGGAGGATGTCGTTTGTCTAACACACAACAACATTTAAGTACCTATGAACAAACTGTACAAATATTTCAAAATATATAAGCAGTTAAGAAAGCACAAATGAATTGCTTTTTTGTAATAATGAAGTGTGGTGTAAAAACAGATTTTAATAGGATCAAAAGAAATCAAGACACTACTCAGTAATACGCAAATTACAAATATTTTTAAAAACCCGATTTCCACACAATATTATTTGTGCGCTATACAGATTTTTATCAGCAAAATTTTACAAATTTAGTGATTATTTCAGTGGAAAATGTGCTGCCTGTTTCTTTTGCATAGGTCGCCCTAAGTGGGAAGGGTATGCCCAGACGTGGGTCCCGTGCTCACTACACCACTGGATTCAAGCTAGCCTGGCGGATGAAGGGTGATGCCCTGAAACCGGTCCCAGGATGCTTGTTTCGGGTCCAGGGAGGACCTGGCTTGGCAGTTCGGGCTGGACTGTTCCCACAAGGAACAGGGTCAAGACTGATTTGCATATGGCTGGGTCCAAACTGGGGTGGTGTTGTGAGCAAAGGAATGATGGATTTAACCCAGATCCTTGTGACTAGGGGTTAATGTTTGCATTGTCTAGCATTCTGTCCATCAAAAATTTCTTTTGCATATGTCGCCCTAAGTGGGAAGGGTATGCCCAGACGTGAGTCCCGTGCTCACTACACCACTGGATTCAAGCTAGCCTGGCTGATGAAAGGTATGCTCCGGAAATCGGTTCCAGGATGCTTGTTTCCGGTCCAGGGAGGACCTGGCTTGGCAGTTCGGGCTGGACTGTTCCCAAAGGGAACAGGGTCAAGACTGATTTGCAAATGGCTGGGTCCAAACTGGGGTGGTGTGGTGAGCAAAGGAATGATGGATTTAACCCAGATCCTTGTTACTGGCGGTGAATGTTTGCATTGTCCAGCATTCCGTCCAACAATTGTTTCTTTTGCCTGTAAATGACAGTGCACTACCACACCATGTTTTAGTAATATATTTGTGACAGTGTGCTCCAAAATGCACCCTTACCACTCTCTTGCTGAGTGGGCATCTCATTTGCAACACTTGTTCTTTGTATGATGCTTGGATTTTTCTGAATCCCTATAAGTTCTGTGATGTAAAAATTATGGCAGCATCCCTACTCTGAAAATTGTTCCTGCACCATTGCACTGGTTTATGCTTTTGGGGGCTCATCAGTGAAGCTCAGCATGTATCCAATTGCATAGTGAAGACTGTTCATGTGTCTTATCATACTTGTCCCTATAGGGGCCTCTCAGCTAGAAAAACAAAAAGTGATGAGTGGCATGCTTGAATATCAGCCACTGGTAATTACCCAGGTCGCATTTCGGTTATTTTTTTTAACCACAATTCCACTCCAGAAAGAGATCAGCCATATGCATGGAAGACTTCTACTGGGAGCAGTTTAGACTATTCCAGCCTGTAACCACCGTGTTGTTAACTTGTTACCGAGTCACAATTTGGGTTTGCAAACAAATACCGATTCAGTATTTGGAAGGGGTGTTCCCTCAAAATACCGAATTGGTATGGTATATATTACTGTTTTACGATCGAATTCCGGTTGCAAAACAGTAATACTTTATCACCAGTTTAAAGGTGATGGTAACCCATTTGCACGTGGGAAGGGGTCCCCTTGGCAGAAACCCTTTGAGAATGTTAAAAAGATATTTTTTAAGGGCAGGCAGTGGTCCAAGTTACCACTGCCTGCTCTTAAAAAATGAAACTTAAATCTTTCATTTTCTTTTTTTGAAACGCATCCCGTTTTCTTTTAAGGAAAACGGGCTGCATTTAAAAAAAAGATTGCTTTGTTAAAAAGCATTCACAGACATGGTGGTCTGCTGACTCAAGCAGACCACCATGCCTGTTATGGCACCGATTTCTGATGTATCACAAATTGTGACCTACATCATTAATATTCATGAGGTAGGTCGATGTGTGGCCTACTAAGAATCGTTTAAAAAGAACAAAAAAGAAATTTTTATGTTTCATTTTTTAAGAGTAGGCAGTGTTCTGCAGGACCATCGCCAGCTCTTAAAAATATTTCTAACAACATTCCCAAAGGGGAAGGTTTTGTCCTCTTCCATGAATGTTGTCCGTCATCCCATTTTTTCTACATATCTGTGAGACTCTTTACAAGTCCCTTGATGAAACAATGCAGTAGTACTGCAACTGGTATTAACTATAATGTGGTAAAGACTGTGGGCCTCATCTACAAGAAAATGACGCACCACGGCGCCGCAAGCCATTTAGTTGTGCCGTGCTGCATCATTTACACAGCACAAGGATGCGTTGTATTAACAACAATACGAAGCATCCCTGTGCTTTCCCCTGCTCTAGCGCACAATTGGCTGCCAGCACCAGCTGCGGGGATGATTGTTTTTGTGCAGGAAGGGACACCTTCCTGCACAAAACAATAATTGTTGGCAGAATGCAGGACGCATAGAAAGAGGAAATAACTAGGAGAAATAAAAGTATTTCTCCTCGCTGCGCCATTCCTATGCCTCCACTAGGGAGGCATGGGATTCTGACACATTCCAAGTTTTACAAAATTTTGTAAATCTGGGAATGCGTAAGGTTTCATGGATGTTGCGTGGGAACACCCACAGCAACACCCATGGAACACCCTTTTCACGCGTAATGTGTGAAAGGGGCCCATATTTACAAGGCCATGAAAAGTCACGCAGAGTAATTTTATGTGGCCTTGTAAATATGGGCAAGCCCATTGTGCCGCTGGTGCGTCAAAAAAAGTGACGCACCGGCGGTGCAATGGACTTGTAAAAATGCCCCTGGGTGAGGTATTAGCAAGCAATTAAAAGAGTTGTCACCCAGAATGAAGAATAACAGTTGAAATCAGTGCGTACGTGCAACAGTTTCTGCTGCTTTTTCTGCATACCTTTCTCTGGTTTTCACTGACAAAAGGGGTCCAGGGGTAATCGAGAGGTTTAGGTTTTTATGTAAATCTTGAAATCATTATTGAGGTGGGAGCTCATATTTCATACCCCAACCTGCATTATGATGGGTGTCTGAATGAGTGTTTATTTTTTTCAATGAAAGAAGTGTCAGTGTTGTGTATTGAGCACTACTCATGTTTACATCTTTCCTTTGTGGTTCAGGTCTTGTATCAGCAGATAAAGAGAGTGCTGAATATATACTGAGGAGCAAAGAAGGTGGGAATGCAGTTGTGATAGCGGTAGGTGGCGCTGAGGAGGCCCTGGATGCGAGACCTGGAGCCTTCACTATTCTGCTGAAAAACAGGAAAGGATTTGTGAAGCTGGCGGTGCATCAAGGGTAAGTACCAGCAACATTTTCATAACATATCACTAAACATGAGGGTGTGCGCTGGAGCAGGCCCAGCCTTCTGCTCTATTACGTATGATCTTTCATATTGAATTCTGATTCAAATGTAATTAATGTTTTACCACAATAATTCATTCAGTACAAACAAATGTGCAGATAAGTAAAACAAAATATTTTACATTTTTTAAAGGTATTGGAAAAACATTGCCACAAATGCCCAAAATATATTATGCGGGCAGTACAGGAATATCTGAGGGCTATCAGTCATCATTTGACCCCTTCGTCACTGGTAGTCTCAATCCATCTGATTTAGTGGATGAATCACTAAATATCCTTTTTTAGCACACAAATACTATAATATGGTCTCTAGGCCTTGATGATTGTTATGAACAGTTAGAAAAGTGGTGCCTTCAGCAGGTTTTTTTTAAGATCAGTTAGACCAGCGGTAGATCTATTTGGGACGCTAGTTTTTTCAAATTAACACAACTTTCATTGAAAAACGTTGCTTGCCCATGGAAGAAAGTGTACAAGTAGGCTCTAAGATGAAAAGGCTTCCAGTGCTCCTTAGGGAACATGTTGGGCTCTGTCAGGTTCCAGAATTGTAGACCTATTGAAGGCCCTTGCCTTCCTTTCATGCCTATGCCCATTGCTTGTTTCCGGTCCAATGAGGACCTGGCTTTGCACTTCGGGCTGGACTGTTTCCATGAGGCACAGGTTCAAGACCGATTTGCATATGGCTGGGTCTAAACTGGGGTTTGCGTAGTGAGCAAAAAAACGATGGATTTAATCCAGATCTCTTGACTGGGGTTGAATGTTTTGATTTGTTCTGCATTCCGTCCATCATTTGTGTGTCTTTTGCAATGCCGGTGAGCAAAGCAGGGCATGTTACCAGACACAGGAATCATGGCAGAAACAGGGAAGGGAGGGAGTGAGAGAGAAATCTTGGACTGGAGCCCTATCTCCTTCAAAGTTCATCTCTTTCAAGGGATGGCACCACTATGTCTAGTTGTTACAAAATAATAGCGCACAGATCACACTATGCTTACCGGTCTAGCATCAGGTAGTGCTCTTACGAGTATGAAGCTGACCAGGATACAAGTGGAAGGCCCCAGGACACTGCAGCAACACACACGTAAGACTCTACAAAAAAATGGGACAAGACAGCACAACACAAGGCAAGGCAAAACAGGACCAAACAGGGAAATCGAGGCAGACAAAAAGGGAAGGAAAATAATATACGTGAAGGGAACACAATAAAGGGTGTGAAGTAGTACATGAATGAAAAGCAAATGAAATTAGGCGACACATTGCCAGGAGATGTTTAATTGGCTACCTCTGTTTAAATAGAGCTCTACCTCTCTTCCCCTAAAACTATGAAATGAGACACTACTGTATACTGAAGTTAGCGGTCTAGAGCCGCAGCCCTTTATAACTTCCACTGGCCCATTCTCTAGTGTCTCCAGCTTCCTTGCAGCTGCTGTTTCCCCTGAATCCAGGCTCTCACCCTAATCTAGAATGTAGCTAGGTTGTTGCTAAGCTTTGTAGACACCTGAATTGTGTAACCCTGCTTCTCACAGGAAGTCAGTGCCAAGAACACCATTATTCAGGATTTTCCAGCTAGCCCTCCTGTGACAGATTCTTCTACCATCCTTGTCGAAATTCTAACTCCATTCCACAACATAATATGCAAAAACAGCGAATCTATGAAATAAGGGGATTGCCTTTTGTTTGATAAAAATCACTCAATTACAGCTACCAAAATACATTCTTTGAAACTCTATTCAGCAGATAGGTTATCAATGTCATCTTCTCATTCATCCTGACTATAAACTCTATTCTCAGTGGCGACAATACCTCCTTCCTAGAAGAAATCTTCAGCCTAGCCCTTTACCTATAGTCCCTCTCTAATAATGTTTTAATAATGAGTAATTTCAACCTATGGGTGGATACAACATCAACAACAAACCTAGCATCCAATTTTGTAAAAAACATGAAACTTTTAGGGTTCTCACAATTTACCCATTTACCTATACACAAGACTAGCCATAAACTTGGCCTCTACTTTGAATGAAACCTGATTATTATTAAATAGAAAACCACATGATTATCGTGGACGGACCATGCATTGCTGCACACCTGCATTCAAACCACTAAGTTTGTCCCTGCTCAGAGTAAGCTCATCTTAAATTTTAAAAACCTATGCACTCGATCAATCAGATCAATCACCTAGTATTCAACCAAATATTAAAAAACATCCTTGGAAAATCGTTATTCAATCAGTCATCAAATGAAATGCTTAATTCAGTATATATGAACATCTTAAAAATGCTTAATATGCTCCCTTCTACCCACTGGAGTTCTCGTAAGTCAGCTATGAAAATGGCAAGCCAACGGTTTAGCATCAAACTGTCAGGTATTTTTAAAAAACTGGATGCAACCTAGAATGAGCATGAACGAAATTTAAATCCATGGCTGACAGAGTTAAATGACAAACTCACGTGAGAGGTTATCACTGAAGAGTCAAAAGAAGTTTTTACACTCCGCGCATATTTAAAACTCTTGAAGAATTTCGAGCACATATCCATGCCTCCCCAACACTGTAATGACTCATCTCATTCTTTGATCCTATAAAAACCCATCCCAATTATTTCCCTACAATCTCTAAGAAATTCTATGGTATCCTGCCTTAAACACTAACCAAGTGCTAGACACAGAAGCAAATACCAAAACTTGAAATATACCAGCATATCCCTCTGTGGTAAGATGGAGCAGGGAATCATTCACTTCACTGACACCTTTGATTACAGATTAGATCAATCCCTCTTTGCAACAGGGAACTGCCCCAGCTCAATTGTGATAAGCAGTGACTACTCCTGTCTGAAAAAGCTTTCAGGATAACGCTCCATATTACAAGTACAGAGCAATGTCAAATACC
This sequence comes from Calotriton arnoldi, assembly GCA_963921515.1. Taxonomy (NCBI): domain Eukaryota; kingdom Metazoa; phylum Chordata; class Amphibia; order Caudata; family Salamandridae; genus Calotriton; species Calotriton arnoldi. The sequence continues at coordinate 1,283,063 of CAWUFW010000604.1, read as the reverse complement.
CATTTTATAAGGAAAATACAAGTAAAAGTCACTAAACAAATCCAAGATCTTTTGAAATATGGTAGCCTCTTTTGTGACCAGCACTCAAGGTTCAGCCCAGGAAGAGGCACCGAATCAGCACTCTTAACTGTTTGCGATGATCTCCTTTTAGAGCTGGACATTAACCGTCCAGTAGTCTTGATCCTCCTCCACCTTTCTGCCATATATCACACACCGAACCATCAAATCCTCAATCAGGTAAAAGAGCAGATAAGAAAGTCAACATTTGCCTTTGAATGGATCAGTTCATTCCTATCAGACAGGAAGCAATGAGACAGAATTTGCTCCTCTGATTCCATCTGGAACTGTGTCAAGAATGGTGGCCTCCAAGACTCATTGCCATCGCTATTATTATTCACTGTCCATATACTCCCCCTCACGCAACTCACCAACAGCTACCAACCCCCTCACACAACTCAACAACAGCTACCAACCCACTTCCAAATGTATGCTGATCATTCCCAAATCTTTTTCCAAAATTAACTAAGGGTACCCGGAACTAAATATTTTCACTTGAGTCACCATTGGTGGGCACCAATGATACACATCTGAGGTGCCCACCTAAGCAGGTTAGGCTCTTGTTCTTCCTATCCTGAAGAACTGCCACTAACTCTTTTTTAGGGCACTTGTGGCAAGAAACATGTTGACCATTAGGTAGACTCTGAGACCATTATAACCCCATGAGTTTCTCCTGCTTTTAATTTTAAAAGGGGCAGCCAATCATAATAAAGTAGTTATTGGTGCCCTTAGTTAATTTTTGTTCACTATTTGTCCTGTCTACTACTTCAAACAGCCCCCATAGGACTAAAGGTCGTTCATTTGTGGCATGTGAATTTCCTTACCACCAGGCAGAAAAAAATAACTCTGACAAAGAGCCCCCTTGCAGGGCTCATTGGGCACTTCAGCTCCCACCTAACGAGGACCACAACCCAATAATGAAGCATGCTACCTCAGTGGGTGAGGGTCTGTATATCCTGTAAAGGATACGCTATTTGACTTGAAAGGATCACATGCTGTAAGAGTTTGGCCTAGCAGACCTGTACCACGGAACTGCATACTTGTAAAATGTGATTGAAGGGAAGCTGTGTGCTGGACTTAAACCTCTCTCATCCCCCTCTTTTTTTTTTCTTATTACTTAAACACCATTTTCTCCAACACGTACACCTAGTAAGCCTAGCTGTCACTGTAATTATACAACATATCCTGCAACGCACCAATAGATGCCACGCCCTGCCTCCATGTCTACACCACCAATTCTTGATCACCGCTGGCAATTAAATATCCATTCTATTATCAAAGTCACAGCAAAAGACAACTTTTAATTTACAAAGACCTTTAGTAAGTACAGCTCGCCAGCACAGATGAAAGTATTGTCTCAGTAGCAGTAAGGGAGTAAGTAATGATATATTTGCTCAATGTGATGCATACACTCTTTTGTACAAAAAGGCAAGGCACTATGTTCTTCTCAAAAGTTGTATGACCCAGTAAAGGACATATAATAAGTAATGTTGCTCTACCTTGGTGGGAGGAAACTCGGGCTCATTGGCATCTGGTAGTAGTGGTCAAGTAGTGCAAAGGCCGATTTCACGCGGCCTGGTGGAAAGGAACCTGTGAGGTGCTCCTTAGAGATACCTACTTCCAAAGCATCACCCCATACCCCCTACTGGAACTCCCTCCCCTGAATGGGTCTTCATGAGACCTACTGTAGATTGCGCTTCTTCGACTGAATGCTTAATCCAGCACTGAGTTACACTGTGGTAGAGGGAGGAGTTGAGGCACCCAGACCTGTGTAAATGGAATTCGATGGAAGAGATAAACTGTGATATCTGAGCACCGCAGGTGGAAAAGGAATCCAAAGACATGGCATGTTCCCCTTTTTCTGCTACACTTTCATAATGGGGGGGTCGGGTAACCTTGAGGAGTGGTGCATTGGAAGTTACTGTACCTACTAACATATAGAATCATCCATGGGGAACTGTGAATTACAGTGATTTTTTCACCAAGGGGTTCTGAGTGACATCAAATAGACAAAGAGAGCGAAGTTCAAATTGTCTATGATGTCACTCAGAACCCTGAGATCAATGCAGACCAGCAGGGCTGCTCTGAGATGCTCTTAGTGAGCCCTGTCACCCTGGCCTGGAAGGCCTCAATGATGCAGCAACAGTGGGTAACGTATTTTGTTACCAATTGTTGTTATATCATAGCAGTGAGTTACCAGATCTGGTGTAAACAATCGAGGCTTTGGCTGGAAACCATGCATAACATATAAAATTATAAATGGGTAACACTGAAGTATGGGGACCAAGGATTTCTGAGTGACATAAGGTAGATGAGAGCAAAGCTTGCATTGTTCCTGTTATCACTATGAACCATGCCTCTACTTTCAACTGTTATGTTGAGTAGAGGAGTAATGGAGGAGCCATACATAACATGGCTTCTCCTCCCTGACCCAAATGTGAAAAAAAATCTTACCTGCCATTCTTAACCAACTCCCATCACCTTCCTTGTCTTCTTTCCCCCTCCTTCAGCTGTGCTTTCTGTTTTCAGTCAAAGCATACAAGCAGAGCTGAGCTGACAGGCTCTGGTGTTGAGAGTACACAACACAAGAGGCGGACTCTGGAGAACCATTGCAGACGCACACCTTTGTACAATTTATATGCCCAGAAGCAGTTCAATAGAATGAAATGCATTGACTGTGGCTGTAATCATGTTATGCTAAATGAAGAAATCCTTTAGGAATTGAATAAAGAAGAAATTAAAAAACATAATTGATTTGATTGGACTTATAATTGTTTCATATTTATTTTGTGGTGCATCCTGTTGTGCTTATTATGTATCTTTCTGTTCTGCAGCAATACCATTAGCAGCTGGTATAGTACAGAGTGTGAACCAACATTGATAACATGGGGCGGTCTAGGATGTGCTAAATCTGTTACCTAGCTGTTTTGCTTAGTTTCTTGCTATATTCTTGACAACAAAGCACTGTAAACAATTTGCCATTGTGATATTTAATAGATAACTTAGGTTTTTTCATTCAATCGTACATCAAGATCATTCATTTTTTCTCAGACATCTCTCTTGTGACAACACAAGGATGGTTTGTCATGTTACTCAAACAAGGATAAATTGAACACCCTAAGTGAGAATCCTGTATTCTTCCATGTACCCTTGAAGCTGACCATGAATGTCTTCACAGCTCTGTAGGATCTTCTGCCCAGGCATTTCCTGACTTGCATAGTATAGAATGTTGGTGCCATAGACAAAATGACATTGGCTACCCCACCTCTGGCAATGACAACTTATTTCATGCTTACAGTGGTTATCCTGTGTCCCAAGCTGGTCACACCATAGGTAGCTGCATATCATGGTCTTGCGTTGGCTACTACCTTGCTTAGATCTCAGACACTGCTTATCTCTCAAGACACAGGGTATTATATCCTAAATTGGTACAGCATTCTTAAATATGACCCAAAAGCGCTGAAACTGCTCAAGATCTCGGTTTTATACAAAGTTCTCATTATTTTGGTTTCTTGGCAAATATTTCTCCACAGCATTGGATTTCAATTAGAATTTTAAGGTACCATAGCAACATGGATGTGCTCACTACTTGTGTTTATAATGTCATTTCTACTGGTGTCTCCTTTGATGTGTTTTTTCATCTATAAAATACCTCTGGATACATGATAAATGATGATGCTGATAAATTTCTGTCCACAGTGCATCCCTGGTCCCTGTGTTTTCCTTTGGAGAAAATGAACTTTTTGATCAAGTGGAGAATCCAAAAGGCTCCTTTATACGCCGGACCCAAGAAAAGCTTAGGAAGATAATGGGAGTCTCGCTACCCTTGTTCCATGCTCGTGGTGTATTTCAGTACAACTTTGGCCTTCTCCCATACAGAAGGCCAATTTACACTGTGGGTAAGTCAGCAATGCACATGTTCAGGTAATCACCACCCAATGCAATCATGCTTACACACCAGATATGACAATGCGGCAGGAATTGGTCTGACCTAGCTCCAAAAAAGACATACCTTTTCAGGAATGAGCAACGCCCGCAGAAAATGGCCAGTCTTACCAAGTGTTTTTGCCTGGCAAACACTGGAACATGGCTAACAACATCAGTCTTCAATCAATAAGAAAGAGGTTGCTGCCACTGTTGATGGGCTTTCAAGATGTTATTTTATGACTATATTTTTCTGAAAGAAAAATAAACTAAGCAAATTAACATTGCTTTAAAACCTCTTTTCATCAACACAGTAAGGAGAAGTCATTTATATCATACAGTACAAAAAAAGTGTAAAAAATGAGGACCAATATATATAAAAGTTATTGCAAAATAGGTTTTGTAATCACTTGTTTTTACTCTGATAATGTACGATTTCGACACGTGCCGAAGACGTTTTAAGACATTTTAAGGCTTTTTTCTACTAAAATATATGTGGGATCTATGTCAGAACATCGACAACAAAAATAACGTCCTACAAACAAACAAGTCCACAACATTGACCTCCATAACACTGTGAAGGTAAGCACAGAGATAAGTGTAGCTTTACTATTCCTAACTCCACATATATGTACTTGAAGCTATATATCAGCAACGTACGTAGATTACCTACATATATGTACCTTCATGATGTTGTAGTAGTAGCTATTCTGGATCTGTTATTTTTGTAGCATTAAATGTAAAACTTGATATTCTGGTTGAAAACCATAATGATAAATCCACAAGAACATATTCACATAAATCCTGAATTATTTCAGTTTTTCTGTGACTCTTAGGTTTGCTCAACCTCTGGAATGCTTACTGAAATCAATGGCATACATTTGTGACCTTTTATTTCTGCTTTTTAACTACTTACAAGTGGGAGAGGCAATGGCTTAAAGGACACGGATAGCTTTTTTTTAAATGCCCTGCATTGGTGAGGAGGGCCCCGCAGAGCAATGTGGCATCTTACACCACAATTAACAAACATAGCTAGACTATGATATCTGTAGTGGGTATCCTGCACTTACTTTACTTAGATGCACAAACATTGACATCTACAAATGTACACAACAGATCCTGGGTTCCAGATTGAAAATGTGTGGCACTTATACCTTTAAATGGAAACTACGCCTGCAAAAAATATGCAAGTATGAAGCATGGTGGATCTTCTGCTGTCATAGGTTAGTGTAGGGGGACTTCTAGGAGTTCGCAGAATAGTTTCGGGTAGCAACTGAGAATGTTAGGAAAACCCACAAATGTATAACATTGTAAGTATTTATCAGCATTCCTAATCGTTTTCTCATCCAGTGTGGCACTTAAAGTTTGTTCCACAAAATGCTAGAGGTAAGGGAGAAAGTTGGATGTGAAAAACATCCAAATACACTCATGCATTCTGTGGGTGTAGGAAAAATTGTGTCATGATGGGCTTGGTGTACACACAAAAATCTACAGTATAGATGTTGCTGCATATATATTGGCATTTTTGTAGCTCCTATTCAAGTAATGAAAAAGCATTCCCAGTATGGTTACTGTTTAGTTTTGTGAATTGCCCCCCCCCCTTTGTTTACACCATACATCAATATGGGCCTAGTTCACATAGTAAACCATATATCTGCACCAGCAGGTTTCCTTGTAGGAATTCACAAAGCTTTCCAAAAATATGGTTGCAATACTGCTATATCAGGTTTATCTTTGGAAGAGTTTGTGTATCCAATTTTGCAATAGTGTGGAGGCAGAGTACATATTTTACAATGACATATGAGCGTCAACAAGTGGACACTGAGGTCTGTTGAGTTTCCTTCTTGACTGCCTGAGGAAAGGGTGGCTCCTACCAGTAGCCACTGCACCATCCTGCACACAATAGTATGCAGGAAAGGTGACAACCGTTTACTTAAGAGACTTTAGGAGACTTTCAGTTCAGAGAAAAAACCCCACAAAAGGGAAAAAACCTACTTGGCCATCTTCTAGCTCTTGATTGAACATGAAGATTCATACTGAAGAAATCAGGAAGGCATCAAACTCCCCCTGATAATAGGAAGGAGAAGGGTGTCCAACACATGGCCAAGGCGTGGAATCCAGAAAAAGAAGCAACTGCTAGAAGCAATAATGTGGCACAAAAACAGTAACTAGTAGGGTAAAAAGCCTGACGAAAAATAATAGAACTAATGTGTTCAGATGATTCTTCCTCTTGTGATTTTTATTTTCTGTATATGTTTTAAATAGGAACTGACCTCACAGGCAAAGAATCTACCTCATCTTAGATTTGGAACCTTGAATAACATCCTATGGACAGACCACCGTCTTTGGAAATGTTGGTTATAAGGTTTTCCACTCCCCTTTTAAGATTTTAAGACAGTCATGGTGTTTATTTTGTAAACAAAGAATCACATATTTTATTCCTTTCGTTTTGCACTGCATTCCAAAGTCCCAACTCTGCCCTTTCAGTCCAGCGCCCCATGCAGCTTGCGGAAGCGAAAGACACCTGAGTGGCCAAGGAAGCACAAATGCTGAGCCATGCGCTGAGCCCAGCATTCAGGAGCGGGCCACATACACAGCAACATGAGGATTCCTCTATGAATGTTCACAGTCTTCTGTGAGTTCTTGACACCGCCTGCACCACAGATGTAACAGTGACGAAAATGTCATTGCGTTTGTGCAGTAGTACAATTTATATATATTTTTTTAACTTCACCTCATGGAAATATTTTTCTGCATGTAGAAATCTCTTCCCCTACACCTCAGCTTTTTGGGATTGCCCCCATCCCTTTTCCACCTTGCAAAGGGTTAGCAGGAGTAAATCTCTCACCATTTGCAACCTGAAGAGGTCCTAAAGAGAAGTATGAGAACACCCTCAAATCTTTTGTGTATGTTTCCAAACTTACCAAAGAAATCGACACTGCATGCCCAGACCAGACCATTTGAGAATGATTTCCTTCCATACAATTTTACTCCTCCATGGGATAATATTGGGCATGAGTAAAAAGATTTATAAGTGCAAGGTCACCTATGGTCTGGGCCACTGGAATTATGCAGCAGTGGAGAGCCAAATTATGCAGCAGGGTTGAGTAAATTGTGCAGCAAGAAAAGGCAAATTATGCGACATTATGAGGCACATTTTGTGGTAGTATTACATCGTTATTTTGTCAATTTTAAACTTGTCTGATCATTAGTTGCATCTCTTTAGCACCAGTTGAAGTCCCAAATATTGCAATAAGCTGCAGAAAGGTGACCAGTCAACCTTTGCAAAGGCCAACCCACTGCGCAGCAACAGGTGTTGCTGCGTTTTTTGTAACTTTTGAACCGTTTGAGATAGAAACAATTTGTTTTTGTTAAATCCCGCAGATTATGCAAAGATGATGAATTATGTGGCAAATGTATAACTATGCAAAAATCGCCGCACAATTGCATAATTTCAGTGGCCCTGTCTATTGTGAACACTTTGCAGCTGTAAATTATTCCATCATTTCGGATTTAATATCAGACTTACACATGGCTCTGTGAATCAGGTGCTCTGTGTTAATGCGGGAAAGGTCATTTGTCCCAACTGTAAAAAAACAGTATGTGTTAAAGATGTGCCAACTCAGTAAATGGATCCTAAACTCACTGATTGTTACATGAGTGAAGACACTTGATTGAAATCACAACCACCTCACCGTGGAAGGCTCAGTGCTTGCAGGAATCAATGACACCTTCGGAGGTCCTTCAACAAACAGCATCAGGACCATCGACAAACACAGGAGCACTTGGGCCCTGCTGCTCTGCAGCATAGTGAGTGTGCATGTCAAAGTTGCTGACTTGCATTTGGACGGTAATCACAGCAGCCACTAATTGCATTAATAGCCCGCTGCCGGAAGCTTTTCCAGGCAGACTTGAAGAGTGATCTGGACCTGCACCGAAGGTTAATTGGACGAGAGCATACTAAGAGCTTGACATGTGCCTCAGCACATCAATAGAGTGCCTGGCAAGCATCATCATGGGCATGATGAGGTACACATCTGTCACTGTATTGCAGTGTTTCTTAACCTTTTGACTTCTGAGGATTCTCACTCAGCAGGGGGCCGGTGCAAGTAAGCCTGGTGTGGCGGTGGGGCGTATGTGGGGTGGGGGGAGTTGACAGACGATGGAATAGGATTTATTTATTTATTTATTTAATTTTCCCTATTCTTACGTCTGTCAACTCCCCCCCCCCCCTCTCAGCCCACCCCACCCCACTGGCCCACTGCGCTTACCTGCACCGGCCGCTGCTGCCCCCTCTAAACCATTACTGGAACTCGGGAACCCAAACTGAATTATTGTTGGAATGCGGGGACCCCCACTGAGTCGTTACTGGAATCCAGCGATACCAGCCTAAGCATTTTCAATGATTTGTACTGCAAAAAATAGAGAAACAAGCATTCATCAAACACACACGTGATGAAATATTTTATTTAATTCACAAACACGTATAAAAAAATCTACATTTTAGTTTTAATGGGAAGGCTGGAGCTTTTCTAAATTCAATTTAGTCCACTAATTATTCATACTATAATCTGTTTGATGCACTTGCACTGCTCCCACAAATCAATCTGAGGATATTAACTTAATTTATACCCTCAAATTTCAAAGTCCTTCACATTTACATAACGTTTTAAAAAGATCATCTTTACATTTTGCTTCCTTGTTTATAAACACTTTATTAACATTTTTTTTCTAAGCCCCTGAGTATGCTTCGCGGCGTCCCAGCAATCCCTGGAACGCAGGTTAGGAACCACTGCTGTATTAGACAAGTGCCCTGGAAGTGAAGTCAGCTGCGGCCGCTGCATGTAAGAGCGGTGGGGCCGGCTGGGGGGGATTTTGAGAGACGACCACGAGGGAAAATTAAATAAATAATTAATTTCCCCCCCGTGGTTGTCCCCCTCAAGCCGCCTCCACTGCCCCACCACTCTCACCTGCAGCGGCCGCGGCTGATTGAAGCACATTCTTGTACCCAGTTTTATCACTTCTGGGTTACTTTTATTTTACAGAACACTCCTGAGATACTCGGATGTATATTGCATGGGGCATGGTCCAATGCAAATGAGGGAATGGCTTTGTCATGTGTGACTGCCCTATATTAGAGATGTAGATGCATGGATCAAGAAGCCTAGGAACGTATCCTGTCTAGGTAGTGGCACAGGCTTTGTGCCCGTGACTGCGTCATTTGGGACCATCAATCACTTAGTACTCGTATAGCGCGGCTTATCACCTGTGAGGGTATCCAGGCGCTGGTTTGCTGGGCTTAGTCGAAAAGCCAGGTCTTAAGTCTCTTCCTGAAGTCTGTCAGCGAGGGTGAGGTTTGCAGGAGAGTGATGGAGTTCCAGGACTTCGCGCCGAGGTGGGAGAAGGAGCAGCCTCCCCTGTGGCTATGACGGATGCTTGGTGTCTGTGTGAGGGTGAGGAAGGTGAAGTGGAGGTTTCTGGATGGTTGGTGGACATTCCGGTGGTGGTTCATGTATGCTGGCCCTTAGTCGTAGAGGGCTTTGTAGGTGTGTGTCAGTATCTAGAATTGGCATCTTTTTTGGATGGGGAGCCAGCGGAGGTTCCTTAGGTGTTGGGTGATGTGGGTCCATTTGGGCAGGTTGAGGATCAGTCTAGCCGCTGAGGTCTGTATCGTCTGGAGCATTCTCATTAGCTTAGTGGTGGTTCCTGCGTACAGTGCGTTGCTGTAGTCTAGCCCGCTGGTGATTAAGGCTTGCATGACTCTTTTTCTTGTGCTGATGGGGAGCCATTTAAAAATTCTTCAGAGCATGCGAAGAGTGTGAAAGCAGGTGTAAGAGAATGTGTTGATCTGTTGTTTCATGGTGAGTTTGCTGTCCAGGATGATGCCGAGGTCTTTTGGTGTGGGAGTGGGTCCGAGTTCGGGGGGCCACCAGATGTCATTCCAAAGATCAGCACTTCTGTCTTGTCAGTTTTGAACTTCAGGCAGTTGTCCTTCATTCAGTCAGCGACATTCTTCATGCAGCTGAGGAAGTTGGTCTTAGTGGTGGCAGGGTCTGATGAGAGTGAGAGGATCAGCTGGGTATCATCAGCGTAGGGTATGATGTTGCGATCATTGGTTCTGATGATGTCAGCTAGAGGCATCATGAAAGTGTTGAAGAGGGTGCGGCTGAGGGACGAGCCTTGAGGGATGCCGCAGATAGCGCTCTTGGGTTCCAAGGTGAAGGGAAGTAGGCAGATTCTCTGTGTTCGTCCCGTGAGGAATGAAGCAAACCGTCTGAATTTGTCTCCGTTGATCCCAATCTGGTGCAGTCTCTTGAGTGTGTGGTAGGATACAGTGTCAGAAGCTGCAGAGAGGTCGGGAAGGATCAGAGCCGCTGATTGTCCCTTTTGAGTAGGGTTTGGATGTTCTCCGTGGAGGCAATCAAGGTGGTCTTGGTGCTGCGGTTGTCATGGAAACATGATTAGGAGGAGTCTACCAGGTTGTTTTTCTCCTGGTGTTTGGTGAGCTGCCGGTTGATGACCTTCTCTGGGACTTTGGCAGGGAAAGGGAGCAGCAAGATGGGGCGGTAGTTCTGGAGTTCACTCAGGTCAGAGGCGGGTTTCTTGAGGACTGGTCTGACTTCTGCGTGTTTCCATGTGTCTGGAAAGGTGGCAGTAACGATGGATGCGTTGAGGATAGTGGCAAGTTGGTGCCTGATCTCCTTGATTCCAAGGTTAAAGAGGATGTGGGGTCGGGGTCTGTGGGTGCTCCTGAGTGAATGGAGTTCATGATGTCTGCGGTGTTCAGTGTGGTGAGCTGTTCCCATGCAGTCAGATGATGGTCGGGGGGAGGCTTTCATTGGTGTGAGGCGGCTGAGGAGGTCGGTGGATTGGAGCTCGAAGTTCTTGTAAATGGTGGATATCTTGTCATGGAAGTGGTTCTCTAGAGCTTTACAGAGTTCTTGTGAAGGAGGAATAGTGTTCTCTGTGGCTGTTGAGCAGGAGAACTCTCTGACGATTGTGAAAATTCTGTGGGTTTTGGCTGGTTTGATAGGGGCGACTAGCTGCGTTCGTGATCCAGGTGCTAAAGTTCTGGACTGCTTGTTCCAGGTTGGTTGCAGCATCGGGCTGGATTGTGTTGAGGGCGTCCATCCATTTGGTCTGTCACGTTGCTCCAGTTTCAGAAGGAGGTGTTGAGGGGGTTGGTGGCATTGCGCGGTGATCCTGCGATTGTGAAATGGACCATGGAGTGGTCAGTCCAGGTGAGTTCAGTGACATGGCTGTATTTGACTCTGCTGCTTGACGTGAAGATCCGGTCCAGTGTGTGTCCTGCTTTGTGTGTGGGGTCTGTGACCAGCTGAGTGAGGCCTATATTGTCCATTCATTCCAGAAGATTAGTGGAGTTGGTGTCTGTGGGGTCATCCAGGTGGAAGTTGAGGTCCCCGATAAAGATGTAGTGCTTGGACTCGATGGCAAGATGGAGCATGGTCAGCCCCAGAGACGCCCCCCTCGCACACACACACATAACGGTCACAGACTGAACCCCTTGTGGGGGGCAAGGGGTGGAAGTCCTTGGTACCTTGGTCAAAGGCACAACAGCTCTGTCTGCAGTGGAAAACGTTTTTGCGACTCTAAGGCCAGGGGTGGCAAAGGAAGTGCCAGGAGCAGCAGGGAGCAAGTTAGAGGTCGGGGTTGTGACCCCTGTCTACTCCCAAATGACATCCATGGTGTACAACATGGGTAAAACACATTGGCAAGCCAGTAGCTCTTCCCTAGGCCTAGCCTATTTGGTTTGCCAATGCTTGTTTACTTATCTGGTTTGCTAATGTGGTCACTTTCAGTTGTGCCCGGGCCTATTTTTTGTCCCAGTCCTACTCTGTTCACTGCATGCACGCCTACGGGGCCAAAACATTAAAAAAACTAAATGTGCAATCTATTTTCAGGCGGGCGCTATCCTTTGTAGAAAGCCTTGCGCATTCGCACAGCCCTCAGCTTGCCAGAGCGGGTGGCCAGAGAATGTGACATCATCGTATATTTACAACAGGGGGCTCTTGCAGAGCTGTGTACCCTGAGCCTGCACTCTCCTTGGGCTGTCTGGACATATACCAGGCACAGCACAGGGGAAGGTGCAAAGCCGGCAGGAGCCATTCCTTTCAAGCAATCCATGGGCAGGAACAGAATGAATAATGCTTTTGGCCTCTGAGATATGATCCAAACACCAACATGGGTGCAGATCTGGGGACCCCGCTCCCTCTATGTACGTGGATGATAGGAACACATAAATATTTATTGGGTGCATGCCTAATACTTTTTTTTTTCAAACCTATTTTTATTTGGCATTTGATTCATTGTACTCAGGAGTATTGACACATATCAGTACATAACATGTCCATCAAAATACAGCATATCAGTAGAGTATACATGCACGTGTGTGTCACTGTGTGACACATAAATCCACCCTGGTTCTCAATCTCAATATGTGGTTAAAGGATCAGTCGTGGTCTGCATGTGTATATATATGAGTAGGGGGCCTACTAATAAGCATCACTCATTTTGTCTGAAACTATAAACCAAAAACAACTATTAACCAACTGGTTATGCAGCAGGGTCTAGGTTATGTGTCTGTACCACTTCCTGCTGTAAAGGATGTTGAGAGGGGTGGTGGTTAAGGCAATGGGGTGGGGGGAGCCCCCGATCGCTACTTCTTTGGTATTTAATTTCATTCGCGACCATGCTGTGTCTTATTGGTGGGGGGTTGGGGACTCTGCCTGTTCAATCACTTTGGGGCATCTGTGCTAAGGTCCTTCAGCCACCTCATTATCAGGCCGTCATTCAGCTGCTATTGGGTTCACCAACCACCTAGGTATGTTCGTTGTCTGATTGTGTATTATCACTTCTCCTCTCGCCTCCACTCCGACCATGCTCCGGATTCTCCCAAGTCTCCAGGTCTTCTCTCCATAGTGCCGCAATGGGACGGCATCTGAGCCCCCTCCTTTCCTCTCTAACCAGGACCCTACCCTCAGCCCCAGCCCAGTAGGTCACATCTCGCCTCCACATAGCAATTGCAGGCCCAATCTCTGATTTCCAAGCCAACGCTATTCGTCTTCTAGCTAGGACCAGAGCAAGGTCCAGGAATCTATTATCGACCTTTCGTTAAGGTGGCAGAGGCAAGAGCCCCAGCAAGCACACCTCAACTGTGTCCTCCAATGTATTCCCCACCACTGTCTCCGCTGACCTCAACACCTCCTCCCAAAGCCCACGCAAAGCAACACATCCCCAAGTCATATGTACGAAATCCACATCACTATGATCGCATCTCTGGCACTTGCGCGCCTCGCCACCGTAGACAATCCTGAGTTTGTGGGGAGTCATATACGTCATATGGGTGTAGTTGAACTGGTGTTAACTGAAACCTTTTTTGGATATGCGAGGATTCTACCCCATTCCGGGTCTGCGATTTCCCTATCCAATATAGTCTCCCAGCGGTTTCTCAGTTTCGTTAAAGGAGCGTGAGTCATCTCTGTCAGTGAAATATAAAACCATTTCACCTGGTGATGCGCCGCACCCGGTATGAGGACTGAGTGCAAGACCGCATGTTACTTCATATAACAGAAATGGATCAGGATGGAGGCCGAAACCCTCAACTGGTTCCTCAAAGGGTTACAGGATTAAATGCTGGTAGCAGTCGCCTACTGTTTCCAATCCAACTTCGGTCTAGGCTTTCAGTTGTTCAGGAGTCAGTATCGTTCTTGGAGAGCCATGTGGCAGACAAGCCAAGGGTAGAATTGGAGTATATAAAGGGGTCCCTGCTCCTTTAACTGTACAGCATTTCCAGCAGCGTAGTGCGGTAGTCTGTAACAGAGACAGGTGGGGGGTGGTTACCGCCATATCGTACATTTGAGCCATGAGCATATCAGTACGGGACCCAGAGTCCATCAGGTACGTCCCCTCGGGGCCTGTTCCTTCCAGCTACTATGCTAACCACTGCAGCTGAGAGGCTAGGAAGTAGAGCTTGAAGTTTACTACTCCCAGGCCACCCTCAATGAGGCGGTGTTTTAAGGTGACTAGAGACACCCTCCGCCTTCCCTGCTCCCATATAAGGTCTCGTAGTAGCGAGTCCAACTGTCGAACCCATGAGGTAGGTATGGTGGTGGAGAGATTAATAAAGAAGTACAACAGGCGTGGTAACATAACTATCTTAGCAAGGGAGATCCGGGCCATGACCAGCAGTCAGAGGGAGCACCAGAATGGGACACGAGATCTAAGAGACCTAAGTGTCTTCCCAAGGTTTCCCTCACCAGATCTTCTAGGGAGTGAAAAACATGAATTCCTAAATATTTGAAAGTAGATGAGGCCCAATGGAGGTCCTAGGTAAGGTCCGGTGGGCAGGACAATCCACCCGACATGGGGAACAAATAAGTCTTTATCTTGGTTTACTTTTAGTCCTGACATAGCCTCAAATTGTCTCATTATAATCAGTGCTGTTGTCGTGCCCACAACTGCATCCTTAAGGTAGATCAGTAAGTCGTCGGCGTACAGGGAGCTAATATGAGTATGTCTACCTACTGTCAGACCCAGCCCTTCCCCACCTTGTCTAAACAGTGATGCCAGTGGCTCGATCACCAACACGAACAGAAGGGGCGACAGCAGGCATCCTTGACGTGTGCCACGGCAGATCTCGTATTGTGTAGACTCTATCTTACCAGTTTTAACTCTGGCCGTGGGGCGTTCATAAAGCAGTGACACCCAGTTCACCCAGCCTTCTCCCAGCCCCATCCGTCTCATTGTGTTGAGCAAGTGATCCCATTGTACTGTATTGAAGGCCTTTTCAAGATCTATCGATAGAAAGGTGGTTTGTGGCGATTGCCATACGTTAGGGTGATACATCACGGAATACAGTCTACGTAGGTTGAATGATGTGTTCCGGGTCGGAATAAAACTGTTCTGGTCTGTATGGATTAGGTTAGGCATATATGGTAATAGGCGGGGTGCTAGGATCTTGCTGAGGATTTTGATGTCCATGTTAAGCATGAAGAGTGGTCGGAAGTCCGTAACCTGCGCCCTAGTGGGAGTGGGACCAACAAGGCGTCCTGATTGGATCCGAGAAGATACCCTAACCATAGTGACTCAGCATATAGTACTTTTAAGTGGGGAGCCAGTGCATTAGCATAACACAAATACAATTCTGCGGGGAGGCTGTCTGGCCCTGGGGTCTTCCCGGTGGCCATACTCTTAATCGCCACTCGTATCTCTTGTCTGAAGTGCCAGCACTCCCAGGAATCTCTCCTATCTGCCCGGGGAGATCGGGGGGGGGGTGCCTTATAAAGGTCCTCATAGTAGTCACAAAATGGGTTGTTAATTGCTTCGGGTGGTGAATTGAGGCCTCTATGTAGGATCGGATGTGCGTGATCGGGGATTCCCAGGTTTCAAGTTTGATTAACCGCACCAACAGTCTACCAGGCCTTCCCTCTTCCTCCTGGACCCTAGTAAGATAACCCCTATAATCATGGCACCACAGCCGTTCGAGGGCCTTATGATACAAAATACATGTTGCTTTTAAATTTTCCAGAGCTTCTGGACCAGTGCCCTGCGTATTATCTAATTTGTGTAGTTTACTCTCTAATTCCACCAGTTCTTGATGCAGTTCTTTTTGTGCCCCTATTGACTGCCCCAGACAGTGTCCCCTCATTACCACCTTAAACGCTTCCCATTCCATCAGCCCAGAGGATGCCGTCCGTGTGTTAGTGGCAAAATAGGTGTCTATGGCTGCACCTGTGGTTTCTTTAAAACAAGTGTCTTCCAACATCAACGGGTTTAGGTGCCATATTGGGATCAGCGGGTGTTTCCCCAAAGGTTAGAGGGTCAGAAGGAGGGGCTATGGTCTGATAGCGTGCGTCCTAAATATTCGGTGTGTGTGATAGAACAAACCAAGCCAGGTGTACTCAGGAAGATGTCAAGCCGCGTATGTAATTGATGAATGGGGGAGTAATAGGAGTAGTCTCTTTCCACTACGTGCTGTGTTCGCCAAATGTGCACTAACCCCCAACGTTCTCTCCAGTCCCGGAATTCTGCTGTTGTGCGGTGTGCCTGGGCACCGGGCATTGGGAGATGTGAGCGATCTACTGTAATATCAGTGACACAATTAAAATCACCACCTAGCAGCATGTCTGGCATCGACATCTCCGCTATAATGGCCGAAAATCCCCAGAGGAATGACACCTGGTCCTGAATAGGTGCGTACATGCTACCTAGTACAATATCTCGACCCAGGAGCTTACCCTTCAATAACAAATATCTACCTTTCTTATTCACTAGGGTATGCAGTGTTTCGAATGGTACTCCAGCCCGTATCCAGATTAGCACTCCCCTAGCGTATGCGGAGTAGGAAGTTGCAATTATTTGCCCTCACCACCTTCTTAGTAATTTCTCCACTTCACTGTGGGTAAGTTTTGTCTCCTGTAGGAGTGCAATCTGCACCCCCGTCTGCGTAAGTATCTGTGTATGTTATGCCGTTTGACTGCTGAGCCCATCTCCCTAATATTCCATGTTAGGATCTTTAGTGCGTGGAGGTTAGACGCCATTAACTAGGATTTGGGTGCTCAAGCTTGTCGTCCCCAACCCCACCCCGCCCCGAGATTAGAAAGCCAAGACCCCACCTGCAAGAAAAACAGAAACAATAAGAACCCCCAAAAACTGAAACTCCCTTTTACCCAGAGCAGTCTGGCAACAGCCAGCCGCCCAAACTGCAGACAAGCAATCATAGTCAACAGAAGACCCCATCCAGAGTCGGTCTGGGCCTCCAAGAGGGGGTGGGCCACAATTTGTGTGTTGCCCGTTGGGCAGTTCGTTGTTAGACAGTGCGATTTGTGTTGGCCCAATCAGCAGCCACCTCCAGCCAGGTTCAGTGTTACCATATCGTAATGTCTCATACCATCCCAGCGCGTGGCCCTACCCAGGCGAACCCCGTCAGCTGATCTTGGTCTGACGGACGGCAAGGTAACACTATCTGCTTGTAAGGCCTTCAAATCTGTATCTCCCATGCCTTAGCCAATCAAGAGCAGGGCTCCTAGGCCGACTCATTTCCCTTCATAAGGTCGGCCACTGCCTGTAAAGCGGCTGCTCTTTCTTTCTCTGTTTGGGAGGGGCTCGGTTTCTTAGACAATCTACGTTTCGTTCTGCCCTCGCTTTTCTGGAGGAGAACGTCTCTGTCCTTATAGTGAAGGAGCCTTGCCACCACCGAACGAGGTGGTCGACCCGGCGCAGGAGGGAGAGCAGGCACCCTTTGCGCCCTCTTGAGGGTATAAAATGATGAGAGGCCCGCTGGTGCCACCACTGCACTCAACCAGCGTTCAAGGAAGGAGATCATGTCCTCGCCTTCAAATTCTTCCGGTAGTCCCACAGTTCTAATGTTGTTCCTCCTATTTCACCCCTCGGCCCTGCGTTCAAGGGTCTGAACCTGATCTGTGAATTCCTTGACCCGGCAAGTCAGAGTTTGTTGTGTGGGGTGGAGCTCTGCGATTGTGATGTTCAGCTCTTAGCAGGCCCAGTCCCACCGACACAGTACTGACATCCTGGTGGAGTGTGGCTTTAGTATCCGCAATGGCTTCCAGGATTTCGGTCAGTTGGTCCTCGTCGCACCAGCTTTGATGTGAGCTGGGTGACCTCCGCTGGAGCCTGACTCGGGTCCCGAATCGCTATGCGGGGCAGGCGGTGTCCCAGTACAATGCGCGGCCTCACCTCTCCAGACCTGAGATCAGGCCCGGTGTCCAACTCGACGACCTCCCCTGAACCGGCTCAGGCTCGCAGTCAGCCACCACCAGGGCCGAACAGGCAACCGGGAACTCTGTCGCGCAGCCGGTCAGGCCCTGTCTCCTGGAGAACTCTGGCGAGCATCGGCTATCAGGCCCAGTCTTCTTCCACCATCTTCTGGGGCCACGATTCTCCAGTACGGTGGTTCTGCTCTGTTCTTACGGGCTCCAACGGTTTTACCCGACCTCCCCTCCGTGAGCTCAAAGAGGGAATTTCAATCCACATCCGGGCCTCTGCCCTCTACATGACAGAACCGCCATCTTGTGTCCAGGCCCGCCTCACAGCCTGTCTTCTCTGTTACTATCTTCAGCACACCGCCGGGCTCCCAGACTGTTGCCATGGACACAGCAGGGCTCTCCCTGGACCAGGGCCACACACTCGAGGGTGCACCACATAGGCTGGGCTACGCAAAGACAGGATTTAATACGGGCCGGCACGAAGCAGCAGGCTCACCCATCCCCCATCGTCGGCTTACAGGCCATGCCCCCGGATGCATGCCTAATACTTACTGGGCCATTTATTGTTGACTGGTAATGAAAAATGTGTAAAAAGTGAATGGATGTCTTAGAGGCCAAATTCCCAGTTTCCTCATCTCACTTAGAGGTCAGTGGAGCATTCGTTTTCAGATGGGAGAACCGCTGTTGAAAACACCAAACCTGCCCCTCAGAGCCAGCCTTTGCTGGGATAGCGCCCTGGGCAGAAACAGGGTTGGACTGGGTTCAAAAATAGGCCAAGGCACCCCTAAAAAAGTGGCCTACATTTGCGGATTGCGCCTTTTCACAAAACACTGCTTCAGTGCTTTAAGTAGTATAAGAAGAAGGAGAGGGTGGGGTTTCTCTAAAAAAGGCATGTTTTCTTAACTTCACTGATATAAAAAAAAATGTGGATGTTGCCTGGACTCTTTGTGCACGGATTAGTTCACACTGGTGAACCACACCTGAATATGTGAGTCCACTTTTGCTCAATCTGCATACTTTAATGGGTCCGTAGTCAGCCCACGTCGGATTTTTATATCAATTGGCCGGTGCAGTGGGGGGCCTGCAATGACACCTCTGGGCCCCTGGTAAAAGGGGGGCAACAGTGGCCCATCTGCCTCTAGCTACAGGCCTCTAGAAAGGCCTTTCACCACTGACGGGATCTGAACAGCACAGACAGATCTCAAATCGGCCACCACGCTGCCCAAATAAATCAGCCCACAGCTGAAACTCGTATGCTGGCCCATCGCCATCGCCCATTGCCCGAGTGCCCACTTTACCAATCCGTCCCTTGACAGAAATAAATTTGGCACCCTTGCTAATGTGTCCATTGGCACTGTATTGTACTAAGTAGGCGTGTCCATCTTTAATATATTTCGAATATAACATGGAGTCATTATTGGGCACTTGCTGCAAAATAGTGCAATACACGCACAAACAGAGGGGTCTTAGTACATCGGTTTAAAAAGTTTCCTGAGTGCCTGGGCTGCTCGATGCAATAGTAAACCGCAAAGCCTGGCTTAGAGCACTGCTCTGGCAACCATTGCCGCCTGTGCTCAGATAGAGCCCTAGTCACAAAGAAAGCTGGCGTCCTCGCTGCTGCTGATGAATAAAATAAGACAGCAGGGAGCACCTTTTGTATTCGTAGGTCAGCTCCTGACTGATAACATACCAGCAGTGACTGGCGTCTGCGCACAAACATCTCTGCACCTCCCACAACTAACCTGAATCACTCACAGCTCAGGTGTGTCACACTGGTACCAAGTTATTTGTTGGACGTGGTGTTGGTGTGTGGCGGCAGGGGGTGTGAGGGAATGACAGCAAAAGGAGTTGATGGGGTGTTACAAAAGCACGCTCAGCACATTAACAAGGGATTAAAAGCACTTCAAATTGAATCAGTGGAGCCAATGGACGCTTCTGTGCTCCTCTCTGAAGATTGGAGCCCTGTGCCCCAAAAGCTGGCTGTGAGCGCTATGCCTAGCAGGAAAAACAAAATGTCAGAACTTTTTTTTTGTTTTACTCTAGATCTAAATAATGACCTTTACCGAACAATGTAATTTGAGCCATACTCGCAAGACCAGTGAGTGCAATTCTATCTCAGTGCATTGATTTAACCCCTTGTACTCTGAGTATTGTTAAATAGCGTTGTTTTTAACTATTGCATGTGAACAAACAGCATTCCATAATATACATTACCCATTGGTGGTCACCAATATAGTTAGATCTGACTTTCCATAGGAAGAGTGTTTTTTGATTTGCTAATAACTTTGCTGCCATTTGACAAATCTTCACGAAATTTTCCAAAACAAAGTTTATTCCCTTCAGCTATTTCCATAGAGAAAATTAGACAATGACACAGAAAAAACGTCTGACAGAATTACACCAATTTTTGCAGAAAGCTAGATCTTTACCCAGAGAGCGTGCTTTTTGTGATTTGGTGTAAATCTGTTCAGTAGTTTTGGAGAAATATAGAGAACTATCCTGACAGTTGGTCCCCGGTGAGCCCCTTGGGAGTTCCTCTGGCGTCTCGCCAGACCAGGAATTTAAAAAGTAAAACTGTGTGATTGGCTGAGCAGGCTCTTTCTGCATCGGTCATTTCGGTCTTGTGGGAGCGAGCTCATTGATTGGTGGTCTGCAACATCAGAAGAAATGTTTTGGCTCCATTACAGAACACTGGGATAAGGTCTCTGTGTCCTGAAAATGTTTAGAAAATATCATATAGAGGGTCAGGTTAGGGATTACCCTGACCCCCAGCATTTGTGGGGGGATCCCAGAGGGCCCAAAATTAAATGTAAAAAAAAATAAGGGGGGGACTCCTGAGGGAGTGAGAAAATAAATTACAAACAAAAATGTGTGGGGGTATCCAGGGGGTTCGGCTGCCCGCGGGAAGCTTCCTGCAGGACCTGTTGCAGGCCAGGCCCTGCGGCCAACACCATGCCTTGCACAGCTGAAGGGAGTTGGAGGCTTGCAAACGAATGGGCATAGTGCCTGCCTGCAGTGGCAGGGGGTGGCCACCTTTCAGGTGGTTGGGTATGATAATAAGATCTTAGTTTACATTAAAAAAAACTAGAAATTCAATGAAAAAACAAAGGTTAAAGTGACATTATTGTTAGAAATGTTAATAGTATCTTACTTTACATTAAAAAAAGCTTAGAAATTCACTGAAAAAACATTTCATTGACGTTATAGGTGGGTGCAAATGTCAGTTAAAATATAACGTTTTATATAAAAAAAAAAACGCTTACGACCTCACATATTACAAGACTCGTGACATTCAATTACATCATAGATGGCATCTCAAATGACATCATTGATGACATCACTGATGACAATACTGATAACACCATCCAGATCTAATGTACATCTACACCTAATTTTCTATAACCTCTAAAAGTTGTAACCTTTAGCAACATGTTTTGCCTACTAACGGGTGTGTGAAGTCAGTGAGCTCTCCATGAATAGTTGTCCATGCGGCTAAGGCAGCAAGCAGCAGAGAATTGCCAACTCGTAACTCGTTGATTGCCAACAACAGGTCAGCTATTGGCAAAATCTGTGCTACAAGGCGAAGGTTCTATGTAGTAGGTGCTTGGTGTCCTAAGGGGGCTTGAGTGTCTGGAGAGGGTGAGTTCTGCATGAGAACTTATGCATTGGAGTGAAGATTGAACGTACCAGGTCCTAGCTCACACATGTGTGCTTGGTTGTCCACAAGAGGTTGCCTACCTGCAGAGTTTTTCAGTTCTGGGGTGAAGGCTGTGAGTAGTGGGGCCTTCACCACCTAAGGGGCTGTGTGGGGCAAATATACAAGGAAGTGGCGGAGCTGCTGCGTTAGCCTCCTTGGCTTAACGCTGCGCTCTGCCACTTCTGAAACCCAGGGCTGCACCATATTTAAATGAATACGGTGCAGCCTTGTGTTTCCTCCTGTGCTGGCACTAATTTAGCTGCCTAGCACCACCGCATGCACCCTCGCACCATAGTGCAAGGGTGCCTCCGTTGAGGGGAATGATTGTTTATGTGCAGGAAGATGTCCCAATCAATGGCGTTTTGCTGTTTCTATGTGTGCTACACAATGCAGCACAAATAGAACCAGCAAAAACAAGGAGGAATTAAACATTTCTCCTCTTTGCGCCACAGTAGGACCAGGTTTTCCCTGGTCTTAATTTTGATGCTGCCCCATATTTACGCCAGCCTTGTAAATATGGAGAGCAACACAATCAATGGGTGTTGCGGTGGAACGCCCACCACAACACCCTTTGCCCGACGCTTTCACACTTAGTATAGCGTGAAAGGGGGCTATTTTTACAAGGCGGCGTTAAGCCACTTGTGAACAAGGTGAAGCCCCTGTAGCCACCACAACATCAAGAAAAATGATGCTTGTAAATATGCCCTGTGTGTCTAGCTGGAGTGTGCTCTCTGAGGAGGGGTTCTGCAGAGGGCGAAGAATCTTTGCAGTAGGTACTTTCCTGGACCTTAAAGTAGTGTCAATGTTATCGAAGGGAACACATCACCCCCTCCTACCCTTGTATGCTACCCCTACTGCAAAGATTCTTCGCCCTCTGCAGAACCCCTCCTCAGAGAGCACACTCCAGCTAGACACACAGGGCATATTTACAAGCATCATTTTTCTTGATGTTGTGGTGGCTACAGGGGCTTCACCTTGTTCACAAGAGGCTTAACGCCGCCTTGTAAAAATAGCCCCCTTTCACGCTATACTAAGTGTGAAAGCGTCGGGCAAAGGGTGTTGTGGTGGGCGTTCTACCGCAACACCCATTGATTGTGTTGCTCTCCATATTTACAAGGCTGGCGTAAATATGGGGCAGCGTCAAAATTAAGACCAGGGAAAACCTGGTCCTACTGTGGCGCAAAGAGGAGAAATGTTTAATTCCTCCTTGTTTTTGCTGGTTCTATTTGTGCTGCATTGTGTAGCACACATAGAAACAGCAAAACGCCATTGATTGGGACATCTTCCTGCACATAAACAATCATTCCCCTCAACGGAGGCACCCTTGCACTATGGTGCGAGGGTGCATGCGGTGGTGCTAGGCAGCTAAATTAGTGCCAGCACAGGAGGAAACACAAGGCTGCACCGTATTCATTTAAATATGGTGCAGCCCTGGGTTTCAGAAGTGGCAGAGCGCAGCGTTAAGCCAAGGAGGCTAACGCAGCGCTCCGCCACTTCCTTGTATATTTGCCCCACAAAGCCCCTTAGGTGGTGAAGGCCCCACTACTCACAGCCTTCACCCCAGAACTGAAAAACTCTGCAGGTAGGCAACCTCTTGTGGACAACCAAGCACACATGTGTGAGCTAGGACCTGATGCGTTCAATCTTCACTCCAATGCATAAGTTCTCATGCAGAACTCACCCTCTCCAGACACTCAAGCCCCCTTAGGACACCAAGCACCTACTACATAGAACCTTCGCCTTGTAGCACAGATTTTGCCAATAGCTGACCTGTTGTTGGCAATCAACGAGTTACAGTTGGCAATTCTCTGCTGCTTGCTGCCTTAGCCGCATGGACAACTATTCATGGAGAGCTCACTGACTTCACACACCCGTTAGTAGGCAAAACATGTTGCTAAAGGTTACAACTTTTAGAGGTTATAGAAAATTAGGTGTAGATGTACATTAGATCTGGATGGTGTTATCAGTATTGTCATCAGTGATGTCATCAATGATGTCATTTGAGATGCCATCTATGATGTAATTGAATGTCACGAGTCTTGTAATATGTGAAGTCAGTAGCGTTTTTTTAATATAAAGCGTTATTTTTTAACTGACATTTGCACCCACCTATAACGTCAATGAAATGTTTTTTCAGTGAATTTCTAAGCTTTTTTAATGTAAAGTAAGATACTATTAACATTTCTAACAATAATGTCACTTTAACCTTTGTTTTTTCATTGAATTTCTAGTTTTTTAATGTAAACTAAGATCTTATTATCATGCCCAACCACCTGAAAGGTGGCCACCCTGCCACTGCAGGCAGGCACTATGCCCATTCGTTTGCAAGCCTCCAACTCCCTTCAGCTGTGCAAGGCATGGTGTTGGCCGCAGGGCCTGGCCTGCAACAGGTCCTGCAGGAAGCTTCCGCTGAGCAGCCGAACCCCCTGGATACCCTCACACATTTTTGTTTGTAATTTATTTTCTCACTCCCTCAGGAGTCCCCCTTATTTTTTACATTTAATTTTGGGCCCTCTGGGATCCCCCACAAATGCTGGGGTCAGGGTAATCCTAACCTGACCCTCTATATGATATTTTCTAAACATTTTCAGGACACAGAGACCTTATCCCAGTGTTCTGTAATGGAGCCAAAACATTTCTTCTGATGTTGCAGACCACCAATCAATGAGCTCGCTCCCACAAGACCGAAATGACCGATGCAGAAAGAGCCTGCTCAGCCAATCACACAGTTTTACTTTTTAAATTCCTGGTCTGGCGAGACGCCAGAGGAACTCCCAAGGGGCTCACCGGGGACCAACTGTCAGGATAATTCTCTATATTTCTCCAAAACTACTGAACAGATTTACACCAAATCACAAAAAGCACGCTCTCTGGGTAAAGATCTAGCTTTCTGCAAAAATCGGATTGGGAAAGGTGAACTTCTTGAATATTTCCAACTAGATTCTGAACTCAACATTTTTGTGAATGTTTTATTACATTACATGTCATTAAGGAAATGCACCTTTCCAAGACGACTGATTTATTTTCTCTGCCTCAGACATGCAGGAACAAGCATTGGCATAGCCAATAGGTCTCGCCTTTGGGACGTTATAAGTGTTTAGTGAGAGCTATTGGCAATGTTTTAAGGTATGTTGTAGAGCAATGTGGCTGCTGTGTTCAATACTGTAAAGTTTTGTGCAAGTTGTGCTTAGTGTAGTGACGTAAGGGTAGTGGCATGGTGAGGCTCGACCTAAAAAACGAGGGCTTTGACAGGCAGGAAGAACCCCAGGTTCACAGTAAACAGATGCTGTTCCTCGAGTGACGTTTTAAGTGCTTTATGCACAAATGTGCCCTCAAGGCGCCTTGTGTTGAGCTTCTAGAGAGCTTTTTGATGCGAGAATGTTGACAGCGAGTTCCCAAAGTCCATTAAGATGCAGTGCGCATGCTCAGTGCTCTGCCTTTGAGTTTATGAAGCAGTTTATGGTCCTGTGTGCGTTGGGTGCCGTTTGTTAGTTTATAAATTACCGCGTGCATGATAGGTGGGTTGTGTGGGTGTATTAAGGTATTTGATTGTGATGCAGCGCGTGAGGTGTGCTTTGTCTTTTTACAGGTGTTCTGTGGGCAGTGTGTATGGACGCTAGTCCGAGTTTAAGACTGTAAATCGCCCCATGTTATAATGCATGTGGTAGATGTTATGCCTACACGCCTATAAAACCGCATATAACCATGGATGCGCGGTAGGTGTTTTGTGTGAGAGTGTGGGTACATCGCGTCGGAAGGCCGTGCTTTTTAATTAACAAAGTGGTTTATGGTAGAATGTGAATAGAACTTGTATTTTGTATGTCCGCGCGCGCCTGTGAGAGAGGAACTGCTTGATGACACAATAGGTGTGTGTGGTAGTTGGTTAGTGCCAGATTATACAGCGCTTTGTGATTTTGTGTGTGTCTGTGCGGAGGTGTCTTGTATGTGAGTATATAAAACACCGTAGATAACATCGTAGGACGGATGCTGTGAGCGTGGACTTATAAAGTGTTTTACAATGTATGATGTTTTGTCTGTGGCGTTTTAAACTGTTTTATTATGTGCTGTGCATGGTGGACGCTATGTAGAAGAGTGCGAGACGTGCAGTGCGATCACGTGTCCACAGCATGTGCTTTGAGTTTTATTATGGGATGTGTTCACGGGTGACACTTACTTTGCCGTACCAAGCACGTGATAAGCGATTTCTGTGCATAGTGTGTTTATACGATACAAAAGGGGATGATGGACGGAATGTTTGAGCCAATCAAACACTCACCCCCAGTCAACTGATCTGGGTTTAATCCATCATCATTCTTTAGCTCACTCCACCACCCCAGTTCAGACATAGCCATATGCAAATCAGTCTGACCCTGTGCCTCATGGGAACAGTCCATCCCGAACTGCCAAGCCATGTCTTCCCTGGACCGGAAACAAGCATCCTAGGACCGGTTTCTGGCATTTCAGCCGTCATCAGCCAGGCTTGCTTGAATCCAGTGGCAAAGTGAGCAAGGGACCCACGTCTGGGCATACCCCCGCCAACTTAGGGCGACCAAAGCGATACAAAAGGGGATGATGGACGGAATGTTTGAGCCAATCAAACACTCACCCCCAGTCAACTGATCTGGGTTTAATCCATCATCATTCTTTAGCTCACTCCACCACCCCAGTTCAGACATAGCCATATGCAAATCAGTCTGACCCTGTGCCTCATGGGAACAGTCCATCCCGAACTGCCAAGCCATGTCTTCCCTGGACCGGAAACAAGCATCCTAGGACCGGTTTCTGGCATTTCAGCCGTCATCAGCCAGGCTTGCTTGAATCCAGTGGCAAAGTGAGCAAGGGACCCACGTCTGGGCATACCCCCGCCAACTTAGGGCGACCAAAGCGATACAAAAGGGGATGATGGACGGAATGTTTGAGCCAATCAAACACTCACCCCCAGTCAACTGATCTGGGTTTAATCCATCATCATTCTTTAGCTCACTCCACCACCCCAGTTCAGACATAGCCATATGCAAATCAGTCTGACCCTGTGCCTCATGGGAACAGTCCATCCCGAACTGCCAAGCCATGTCTTCCCTGGACCGGAAACAAGCATCCTAGGACCGGTTTCTGGCATTTCAGCCGTCATCAGCCAGGCTTGCTTGAATCCAGTGGCAAAGTGAGCAAGGGACCCACGTCTGGGCATACCCCCGCCAACTTAGGGCGACCAATGATGGATTAAACCCAGATCAGTGTACTGGGGGTGAGTGTTTGATTGGCTCAAGCGTTCCGTCCATCATCCCCTTTTGTATCACTTTGTTCGCCCTAAGTTGGCGGGGGTATGCCCAGACGTGGGTCCCTTGCTCACTTTGCCACTGGATTCAAGCAAGCCTGGCTGATGACGGCTGGAATGCCAGAAACCGGTCCTAGGATGCTTGTTTCCGGTCCAGGAAGACATGGCTTGGCAGTTCGGGCTGGACTGTTCCCATGAGGCACAGGGTCAGATTGATTTGCATATGGCCATGTCTGAACTGGGGTGGTGGAGTGAGCTAAAGAATGATGATGGATTAAACCCAGATCAGTGTACTGGGGGTGAGTGTTTGATTGGCTCAAACGTTCCGTCCATCATCCCCTTTTGTATCACTTTGTTCGCCCTAAGTTGGCGGGGGTATGCCCAGACGTGGGTCCCTTGCTCACTTTGCCACTGGATTCAAGCAAGCCTGGCTGATGGCGGCTGGAATGCCAGAAACCGGTCCTAGGATGCTGTTTCCGGTCCAGGAAGACATGGCTTAGCAGTTCGAGCTGACTGTCCCATGAGACACAGAGTCAGATTGATTTGCATATGGCCATGTCTGAACTGGGGTGGTGGAGTGAGCTAAAGAATGATGATGGATTAAACCCAGATCAGTGTACTGGGGTGAGTGTTTGATTGGCTCAAGCGTTCCGATCCATCATCCCCTTTTGTATCACTTTGTTCGCCCTAAGTTGGCGGCGGTATGCCCAGACGTGGGTCCCTTGCTCACTTTGCCACTGGATTCAAGCAAGCCTGGCTGATGACGGCTGGAATGCCAGAAACCGGTCCTAGGATGCTTGTTTCCGGTCCAGGGAAGACATGGCTTGGCAGTTCGGGCTGGACTGTTCCCATGAGGCACAGGGTCAGATTGATTTGCATATGGCCATGTCTGAACTGGGGTGGTGGAGTGAGCTAAAGAATGATGATGGATTAAACCCAGATCAGTGTACTGGGGGTGAGTGTTTGATTGGCTCAAACGTTCCGTCCATCATCCCCTTTTGTATCACTTTGTTCGCCCTAAGTTGGCGGGGTATGCCCAGACGTGGGTCCCTTGCTCACTTTGCCACTGGATTCAAGCAAGCCTGGCTGATGACGGCTGGAATGCCAGAAACCGGTCCTAGGATGCTTGTTTCCGGTCCAGGAAGACATGGCTTGGCAGTTCGGGCTGGACTGTTCCCATGAGGCACAGGGTCAGATTGATTTGCATATGGCCATGTCTGAACTGGGGTGGTGGAGTGAGCTAAAGAATGATGATGGATTAAACCCAGATCAGTGTACTGGGGGTGAGTGTTTGATTGGCTCAAACGTTCCGTCCATCATCCCCTTTTGTATCACTTTGTTCGCCCTAAGTTGGCGGGGGTATGCCCAGACGTGGGTCCCTTGCTCACTTTGCCACTGGATTCAAGCAAGCCTGGCTGATGACGGCTGGAATGCCAGAAACCGGTCCTAGGATGCTTGTTTCCGGTCCAGGGAAGACATGGCTTGGCAGTTCGGGCTGGACTGTTCCCATGAGGCACAGGGTCAGATTGATTTGCATATGGCCATGTCTGAACTGGGGTGGTGGAGTGAGCTAAAGAATGATGATGGATTAAACCCAGATCAGTGTACTGGGGGTGAGTGTTTGATTGGCTCAAACGTTCCGTCCATCATCCCCTTTTGTATCACATAGTGTGTTTATACATCACGCACTGCATGCCTTCCGTTCAATTTGATATACCTCTGTGGCACTAGTGTCGCTACGGAAGTTGTTCACAGAGTGCTTTCTGAAAGTCTGCCCGCTAGGCGCTTTGTGCTTTCACACGCAGTGAGTGCGGGCTCGAGACGCATGGACGGTGCAGTGTCTCTCTGGGACAGACAGACAGCTTGCATTCCTAAGCAGTGATGAAGCCAGCCTGTGAGTAACAGGGCTCAGGTTTGCGTGCGGAGGGCCCCTCTCGGAGGACACGCTCAGCCCCACGTGCCCGTACTGAGCCCCCTGTCTGGTGCACCGGCCCTGATGGGTCTGGGAGAAGCGGCCCTCTGACTCACTCACGGCGGGTGTGCAGCCTCCAAGCTCGGTGCTGGCCTGTCATCCGAGCGGCGGGGCAGGACGAGGTCTCGTCGGGCCCCGAGCACTGCACAACTCTGATTCACGAGAGACGTTTCAGTGAGACGTGCCACAGCTCTGATTCACGAGAGAGGTTTCAGCGAGACGTGCCACAGCCCTGAGTGAGACGTGCCACAGCTCTGATTCACGAGAGAGGTTTCAGTGAGACGTGCCACAGCTCTGATTCACGAGAGAAGTTTCACTGAGCTGTACAACTCTTACGACAGAGGTTTCACTGACACACCCCACAACTCTTAGTCACGAGAGCTGTTTCACTGAGAGGTATCACAACTCTTACTCACCAGAGAGGTTTCACTGAGCTGTACAACTCTTACTCATGAGAGAGGTTTCACTGAGCTGTACAACTTTTACTTGAGAGAGGTTTCACTGAGAAAACTCTTACTTACAAGAGCGGTTTCACTGAGACGTCTCACAACTCTTACTCTTGAGAGAGGTTTCTACTGAGCTGTACAACTTTTACTGATGAGAGAGGTTTCAGTGAGAAAACTCTTACTAGCGAGACAGTTTCACTAAGACGTCCCACAAATCTTACGAGAGTTTTCACTGAGGCGCTGCACAACTCTAACTCCCGAGAGAGGTTTCACTGAGCTGTGCAACTCCTACTGATGGGTGAGGTTTCAGTGACACACTCCACAATTCCTAGTCACAAGAGCGGTTTCACTGAGATGCCCCACAACTCTTAATCACCAGAGAGGTTTCACAGAGACGTATCACAACTCTTACTCACCAGAGAGGTTTCACTGAGACGTTCCACAACACTTAGTCACCTGAGAGGTTTCACTGAGAGGTAACACAACTCTTACTCAAGGAAGAGGTTTCACTGAGCTGTCCCACAACTCTTAGTCACCTGAGAGGTTTCACTGAGAGATGTCACAGCTCTTACTCACGACAGAGGTTCCACTGGGACATTTCATAACTCTTACCAGAGAGGTTTCACTGGAGACGTCTCATAACTCTTACTCAGGAGAGAGAGTTCACTGATGCCCTGCACAGCTCTTGCTCACGTGAGAGGTTTCACTGATGCCCTGCACAGCTCTTACTCGAGAGAGGTTTCACTGATGCCCTGCACAGCTCTTACTCGAGAGAGGTTTCACTGATGCCCTGCACAGCTCTTGCTCACGTGAGAGGTTTCACTGAGACGTTCCACAACACTTAGTCACCTGAGAGGTTTCACTGAGAGGTAACACAACTCTTACTCAAGGAAGAGGTTTCACTGAGCTGTCCCACAACTCTTAGTCACCTGAGAGGTTTCACTGAGAGATGTCACAGCTCTTACTCACGACAGAGGTTCCACTGGGACATTTCATAACTCTTACCAGAGAGGTTTCACTGAGACGTCTCATAACTCTTACTCAGGAGAGAGAGTTCACTGATGCCCTGCACAGCTCTTGCTCACGTGAGAGGTTTCACTGATGCCCTGCACAGCTCTTACTCGAGAGAGGTTTCACTGATGCCCTGCACAGCTCTTACTCGAGAGAGAGTTCACTGATGCCCTGCACAGCTCTTACTCGAGAGAGGTTTCACTGATGCCCTGCACAGCTCTTACTCACGAGAGAGGTTTCACTGATACGCTGCAAAGGAGTCAGAAGTTGACCGAGGCCTTGGACGGTCCCAGTACTAATAAAAGTTTAGTTGATTTGGCGGAAATCTTCGGGTAACAGGTGACAAAATGACACAGCATCACGAACATTTGACCATCCGCACGTGATTTAGCCAAATAACACCGCAATCGTAGAAAATAGTTTTTTTGTAAAAAAGATATTTTCCTTTTCTCATTCACGTTCAAAAAAATTGTAGGCGCAAAAGGGAAACAGAAAAAAGAACAAAATATCCCTGCGGATAATATTTTGTAATTTGTTAAATCATTTAATTTGTCCTTCATTTTAATTGATGCCGACAAACCGCGAGCTAGTGGAGAAATGAATGCAATTAAAGGAAGAAAGGAGGGCGCATAGGGAGGGGGCACATAGGGAGGGGGCACATAGGGAGGGGGCACATAGTCCCCAAATCAACAAAAGAAACCCTGCCAGAAAATACAAAATAGAATAACATCTTTGTCGGGGACGTGTCTGCGCGTGAACCTGTAACATTCCAAAGCTCTCCAGTCACGTGATCTATGAGTGTGGCGCGGCTCCGGAGCAGGTTTTTGCATTGAATTATGGTACTTGAAGTCCTCGTTTATCCATTCAAAAGATCAGTGCAAGGAGTACAATGAAAAGGATAAGCCTGGATTGGATTAGCCACCTAGTAAATGACCTTGTGAACAAGCGTGCCCTGGAAATTCCAGGTGCACACAGACCTCTGCAGCGCGGCAATTACCCCACTGAGCGTGACATCTCTAGCTGTATCCAAAAGCTGCTTCAGGAGGATCGACGGAGCCACACACATTGGGGCTTATTTATGAGCCCTTTGTGCCGGCGCTGCGTCACTTTTTGTGACTTTTTGGGGCTGTGACTGTTTTCAGACACACTACAGCAATGTGCCAATGTTGTGCCCACAGATACATGCGTATCTATAAATCTTTGCGACATGGAACGCCATACAGTAAATACGGCGCATCCATGGTGCCGCAAGGATGGCGCTATGAAAAGTGTTGCCTCGCTGGTTTCCCCCAGCGATGCAACACTTTTCATAAATGAGGCCCTAAGTCCGTTGCGTGGCCCAGCAGTGTGGGAGAGTTCTCGATACTCCTGCAGGCCCGCCATCTCTGGCAGTTTGATGTCTTGTGACATACCTACATATGGGGTCACCCATTGGCCCCCAGTCACCGAGACATCAGTGATGCAGTCTGCCTTTTGCCTTAACTATTACTTTTCAGGTTTATTAACCCGTTTGAGTCAGTGTTGTTATTAAAGACTACAACTACCAGAATGCACTGGTTTCTTTTTAAAAGATGGTGCTCCGTGACCCGCAGTAACACTGAAACTCTTCCCATAGAGCTGTTCCTGGTGGTGGGTGGGGTCAGGGCAGGGGAAAGAAAGGTGGGTGCCTTCAGACCCCATCGCCCAGACCCGCCCCCCGTGGAGTCTGGCGGAAACGGTGAAGTTTGATCTATTGGTCACAGCGTGGCATATGAAACAAGAAGCCATTAGGCCACGGCTTCTAGGCGGTGTTTATCATGTGACCAAACTCGGATGCTGGGTCTGGCCAAACCTTCCTGTGCCTCTCTGTACCTTGGTGCCCATGACGTAATCGGGGGCTTTTAGGCACAGAACGGGTGCCTGGTGCTGGACGTGCTTTCAAAGATGAACTTTCTCCATTAGTGTCAGGTTTGGGCCCTGCCCCACACAGACGGTGGGGACTCACCTCAACCTCCCCCCCCCCCACACACACACACCCTTCCAGCCCCAAACACGGCCGCTGCTCTAATCTCCGCTACATCTGGTCAGAAGCGTTCAATTAAGCTAATGGCGCGGCCTTGGCACAGGGCCTGAAGATGGGGCTGCTGCGACGGCACCCTGTGATCTGCGCCGGTTCAAACGGTAATTTCTCCATTCAAAGGGTCTCGGGACAGCAGCTGATTAGTGGCCCCGCCCCTCCAGGTAGCAATCAGGGGCCCTCCGAAGCCCAGCATCTGCTCCCGTGCTTTCAAAGTGTGCCCACCTGGGCACGGGCCGAGCCCACCTGCTTGATGTGGGCGCCTCTGAGAGTGCAGGTGAGCCCGGGCAGGCAGCGGCAGGTAACCCGCCCTGGGCCCGAGGCCTTCATACGGAAAGCCACCTGCATAGGGGCGCAGCCGGCCCAGGGACTAGGGGTGATGGGAAACTGTACCTGGACGTGCAGAATCGGGCAGGTGTGCCTACTTCACAACTCTGTCCGTCCGACCTCACTGGCCTACGCTACTATACACTTCATTCCGCATCACACACTGCAATGACGCGGTGTCATATCACTCAATAGTTACCTCAAGTGGATACGTGTAGCGGTTCCAAACCATTTGTATGCGCTTTATTTACCACTATAAAGGACTGAGGCGCAGTGCACAATTATGGCGTAAACAGTCATGAAAGCCGTAATAATTGACCCATCGGAGTCTGTGCGCCGTGTAAGGCTCTCGTGCAGCAGAGAGTGAGTGGGGTGTTGATACGGTACTGGTGTTTTCATTT
This sequence comes from Calotriton arnoldi, assembly GCA_963921515.1. Classification (NCBI taxonomy): domain Eukaryota; kingdom Metazoa; phylum Chordata; class Amphibia; order Caudata; family Salamandridae; genus Calotriton; species Calotriton arnoldi. The sequence continues at coordinate 1,250,152 of CAWUFW010000604.1, read as the reverse complement.
GCTTAGGTGTGAGTCATACTGTGGACGGCCTGAATGCCACCTGTGCAATTGAGGAGCTAGGTTTGAGTGTAGGCGACAGCTCGACATTCTGTGATTCTGGGCAAATCACTTCATCTCCCCGTGCCTAAAAAAACAAGAGAGGAGCGGGGACGAGAGGAGCGGGGCGAGGGCGAGCGGCGCGGCAGCCTGCTCAGCTGACCAGACGCTCGTGCGTCATGGCCTTTGCCGGCATGTCTGGGCACGATAATTGGAAACACATGTCTGCCGCGCGTAACCATCCGAAAAAGGCCAGCCACGACGCACGAGCGTTTGGACTGCTTCTGAAACCCCCTTACTTAAAGTCTTCGCCTAGCAGCGCTTGCGCGCTACTCGAGGCTCGACCTAAAAAGGAAATGGGTCACTGGATACCCACCACCCTTCAAACATCTGCTGCTTGCAGGTCTAGTGGGCATTCTCTGACTGCACCAGTGTTCAGTGTCTTGGGGTAACTGTAATGTGCTAACGCACGCAAACACAGGCATGCACGCACTGAAAGATTAGATAGTGCATGAATTACGCATGAAGTGCTCAGCAGGAAAATATTGTCAGCGACACCCATGTAGAGAACAAAGGGCATCCTGCACAAACAGCTGATTAGCTTTCACAGGAGAGTGATCAGGTTTTCACAGGCAATAGAAGTCACTGGATACCTTCCATTGGCTGCTGTGTTATGTCTTGGCCGGCTAAATAACATCCTCCCATGAGCCGAAGAACACTAGCTCAAAATCTATCCAGATAACAGCATCGTACTGTAACTGAGGGTTTTAAAAATGAATTCTTTTATTTTATATATATTATCTTTGGTATTTATGAAACAGGGACATTGCCACAAAAGATGGCTAGGGTTGAGAGGAAGGAGGAAAAGGAATGCAGAGGTGTCTAGATTTATATTTCTGAATAAACGACAAATTGTGGAAACAATTTAAAAAATAGAACACAAGGTTCAGTGTGTTCGATACTCAGTTATAGATGCACTGCAGATTACTGGCATTGAGGAACAGTGTGTTGAGAGCACCACTTTAACAGATCTATGATTTATTAGGAGTCACTCCCCGAACTGAAATTAAGGTTGTAAATGAATGCCTAAATGCAGTAAAAAAACAAGGAGGTTCTCTGTTTTTAATCTTAATGTTTCCCTGCTTTGTTAGCATGTAAACATTTCTTTATGTTTCCCACAATATTTTATTTTGTATTTATCTTATTTTACATAGGATAGAAATACAACATAAATATGCATAATTTTAACGGAAACCAGAAACTTCTTAAACAAGACTTAAATAACTCCTATGGTAACTTGGCCCTTGCTACAGGGTCACTCCCAAACATTTTGCCTTTACTCTCCACATTTTGCTGAAATTCATTTTTGTTGGCTTTAGGACTCTGTGCACTTTACGACTGCTAACCAGTGCTAAAGGGCTTGTGGTCTCTCCTCTAAGCATGGTAAAATTGGCTCACACTTCTTTGGCACATTTAATTTACTTATACGTCCCCTGTAGAGTGATATACCATACACCTCATACCTGTAAATTATATGCTACTAGTGCTACTTATTGTGCCACCCACCTAAGTAGTTCTTTAAAATATGCTCCAGACCTGTCATTGCAGCCTGAATGCAGTTTTAAACTGCCAATTTGACTTGGCAATAAAACCCCCTTGCCAAGCCTTAAACTCCCCTTTTATTGTAGACACGGCACCTCTAAGGTAGGCCCTAAGTAGCCCATAGGACAGAGTGCATTGTAATTAAAAGGTTGGACACTTATGTTTAAGTTTTACATTTCCTGGTAGTGAAAAACTCCAAAATTCGTTTTTCACTACTGTGAGGCCAGCCTCCACCATAGGATAATATGGGGTTGCCTTATTACATTTAATAAGTGCTAACTTTTGAATGGGAACAGGTAGGCATTTCATGTTTGGTGTCTGAGAATTTGTAATTAAAAATCCTCTTTAATGTAAAGTCGGATTTTAAGTTACTATTTTGAAAATGACACTTATAGACATTTAAACGTAGAAGGGCAACCCAATATTCCCTTGTGGGCTTGGGAATTGAAAGTCACGTAAATAATGGTGACAACAAGGGATTCGTTCTTGTGGAAATATTTAACCAAATATTTCATTCATATAGGATATCTATACATGAGATCACAAATTAATTGCAAATTAAACACTTTCTTTCTTAAGAAAATAAGTTGCAGGTCAAAGGTGTATGTCTTTATATCCAATTCATATTTGAATTCAGAATCATAAAAATAGGGGTTCACTAAAAAATCATCACATACATTGACATGAGACACAACAATCACTTTTTATCTTGGCATACTGATCATCAGTGCATGTAAGAGCCCACTTTCCAAATCAAAATGCAAAAGTCTGTCTTTCTCATGAGAACTAGACAAGAGATATCAAATTAACAATAACTAGGTTTACATCCTATACCAGGGTTTCTGTGTACCTGTACTATGATTTCACTGACAATGGCTCTTGTTGTGCATGACTGTCTTTTTATTTCTGTTCTGCATAAAACAAAAATAAAAAATGCACAAAAAAAAGAAATTAACAATGACTAAAGGGAAAGTTGTGTTAAGCGTCGACGGTTTGGTTTCTGTTGACATATATCTGTGAGGCGTTCTTCAGGACAGTGTAGTTGTGTGAATATCTAAGACCCCCTTGTTGGTGAGTCAACTGATGATTCTGATCAATAGTTCCATGGCGAAGAATACCGCAAGCTAAAAATACTCGGCATATAGTATGTGATCTCACTTTAATTAGTAAGGTAGATTCACTATTTTGAAAATTGTCTCCGTTAGCACTCAACCTGAGTTTGAAGCCGTGATGACTTCAAACTCACGTTGACTGCCAACAGAGACCGACAGATATCTCGGCTTCGCTCTAAGTAGATAATTTTCATCCCAGGATTATTGTCTAGCTCCCCAGATCTTTGACTGGATTTGCCTTTGATGGGGGGAACCCTTTCTGGATCTTTTGTCTTCTTCTGTTCAAAGGGCATGGAGTTGGGGGCGTGGGCCGTGGAGGAGATCTCTTGTCCATGGCCGAGGAAGTTGCTGTATGCTTTCCCTCCACTCGCTCTCTTACAGAGGTTTCTTCTTCGGGTTTAGAGAAAGAAGGCTTGGGCGATCCTGGTAGCTTCTCATCTGGTGTCATCTGTTAGTGGACATTATGGTGAGCCAGGAGTAGATGTTACCGCTGTTCCATCTCCTCTGATGTTCCCCGTTCTTGCTTTGGAATCCCTGGGCAGGCTCTGATTGGTGGCATGGCACTTGAATCGGAAGGTTTGAGGGCACAAGGGGTATCTGATTCTGTGGCAGTATCTATTCAGTCCTGAAGGAGACAGTCTACCTGGGCTTCCTATGCTCACCATTGGGCTACTTTTGGTAAATTTTGTGAGGGACATGATTTCAGACCTTTGCATGCTCCTCTAGCCCAGATTCTAGAGTTCCTTCAGGATGGGTTTGCTCTGGGTTTAAGTATTTGCACTTTAAAGGTTCAATGGGCTGCCATTCGTGCTTACTGAGGGCCCTGAAATAATCTGTCTGACTCTTTGGGGGTTAGTGGTTAAACTCTTTAAGGGTTTTGGGAATTTGCGGGTTCCTCCCTTATGGATTTGTCCTTCCTGGGATCTCCTCATTTTGCTACAAGCATTGAAATATCCTTCCTTTGAGCTTTTTGAGTCTGTGGATCTCCAGATATTGACTCCAAAGGTTTTTTTCTTGGTGGCGATTACATCTGCCAGGTGCCTGGGGGAGTTGGGCTTTTTATCTTGCAAAGCTCATTTTCTTCAGGTTTTTGAGGAACGACTGGCTCTACAGTCAGTGCCTTGGGTTTTGTTTTCTAACGATGAATTCCTCTTTCCATTTGCAGCAGAAAGTCAACCTTCCCGGAGTTCTTTCCTAATCCTAAGTCTCCGGAGGAGGTTGAGTGGCAAGGGCTGGATGTCAGGTTCTGTTCTGATTTACTTGTCTAGAGTTCAGGATTTCCAGCTTGTGTCCTCTCTGTTTGTTAATTTTGGACCAGGAAAGAAGGGTTTGAAACCTTCTTTGCAGACTTTGTCTAGATGGATTAAGTCTTTGGTGACTTTGGCCTACAAACAGTTTTGTCTCCAGTCTCCTCTGGGGCTCCAGGAGAGATCAACCAGGGGAATGTCAGCATCCATTGCAGAGACTCAGGGTGCTTCTTTATCTGAGCTCTGCAGAGCGGCCACTTGGGCCACAACGAACACATTTCTTTCTCACTATTGGGTGGTTCAGGGTCCGGAAGTGGGGGAGGTTTTTGGCTCAAATGTCCTGTCCTTTGTGTGGTAACTGGGCTGTCTTAAATTTTTGTTTGACAATAATTGTGCATTGTTTTGGTTGGGTCTGAGCAGAAAATTGTACAGTTGTCCTGGTCATTTTTGGCTTGGTATGTCTCACTGTGTAATGGAAATAAGCGAGAGGGACGAGGAGGTAATGCTTTTATTACTTACCAGTAATGGCATTACTCTGAGTCTCTCGTGTATTTCTATTACGGCCCTGCTTCACTCCCATTTGTCAGGCCAACTGTGTCTACAGCAGGTTGGAAAGAACAGGACGTGTGGAGTAGGTGGGAGCATTTTCTTTCAGTAGGGGTTGTGTCTACGAGGCACAAGGGCCTCACTGTGTAATGGAAATAAGGGAGAGTAGGACTCAGAGTAATGCAATTACCCATAAGTAATAGAAGCGTTAGTAAATCTCAGCCTTAGATCATACCAGCAAAAAGATGCAGCACAAACAGACACACAGCTTCAGTCCCAAAACAATGTATAGAAACAGAATCAATCAAATATACTCAACTGCCACCTCATCAATTAAACCTTGTAGATCCAGAAAGGGGAGAGAAGAAAGCAGAGGGACAAAGCTTCAGAATAACAGGGATCAAACAAGCTGCACCCAGCCTCTCTAATAGTAATACTCAGTGTACCGACCTCCGAAAGATGGAAGGCTGAGTTGACCTCTCCGGGATAATGACCTGCAGTTCACAAAGATATCATCAGCAAGGGTTTAACTCACAAAGCCATTTTGCCAGCTTCATAAAGACTTTATAGATATTTTGGCCACTTCAAACTACTGCAGAATAATGCAGAAGAAAAAGACATACTTGAAACTCAGCTGCCTACACGATAGTGTGGGTTCTCCAGCAGGAAGGGTGCCTGCCATGTCACACCCTGCCACGCAAGCTTCTCTACTGCTTCTTGCAGACTGTGTCATTACTATCATTGCAGTGTCCATGGTGGACTTTCAAGAGCTCAACTGCAAGCGTTACACTCTAAAACGATAAGAGCAAATCAGCCCCTGTACAGAACCCTGCTAATGTGAGAGGAGGGCTTCAGACAGGGTACAGGATCTCTGCCTCGCCATCAAATCGTGCTAGGCTTGTCTTTGACAAGTTCAGACATCCACCCACTCACTGTCTCGAGTACCATCTGCTTCAAACTATTTGTCCTCACAATTGATGTGCAATGTCCCTCTTCCTGGCGTATAATCCACAGTTCAACCATGGACAAAAGTTTAAATCAGGGAAGGAAAAAAGGAAGGGGACTCTCTGGACAGTGCCACACGCCCTGGTCTTGCCCAGGGTGGACCCAGAACATTTTTTGCAGGCTGGTCTCCCCAGCTCTGGTCTGGAGCCTCTACACGCTGTTCTTCACACTACACCCAGATTATCATTGAGTGCACAGAATTCAAAACACCTCATTCTGTCGTGAAAAAAACTGCTTTTGCGACGAGAACTAAGGTGATATTTTAAATCTGTTTGCATAGTTATACAGCAGCTTGAAGTGGCACTGAATATCTCGCAATTAAGAATAGTATTAGAGGTGGTTCTGCGATTTTACTTTGTAAAGTAGGGGTGCCCAACATAGGTACAGGAGGGCTAGATACAAGCCTTATTTTCAAGATAACTATTGACAAAGTTAATAAGCACCATTTACCCTCATTTTATGAAAAGTCACCTTATCTGTATATCCTTAAAATCTAGCACTGACCTACACTTGTCATCCTTGGTATAAAGCCTCACTTTGGCTAGAAATGCCCAGGATGAGGAAAGTCAAAATGGCTATTTCTTTTCAATACTGGCCTCAAAAAAATGGAGGACTCTTGATCAAAGCTAGTAATCGTACCTACTCCACCATCATTTTGTTTTTGAGGTAGTAATCCGGAATATCCAGTATAGAATATCGAGAGGCCAGAATATTATCACTAAAATATAGAAAACCAAAATATTAAGGAGTAAGTACATATAGGTAAGTATAGATTTACTATTCTTAACTCCACATCTATGTACATTTAAGGTGTATATATCGTGATGGTACATATGTTTGGAGTTAGGTATAGAAAATCTACACACACTTACCTGTTGATATTTTTATCCTCGATATATTTGGTCACAATTTTGTGGTCACTCAATATTCTATACTGCATATTCCAGATCTAGACCATTTTGTATATATCTGAGTGACTTATCTGGTGTGTGCAGATAGTTGGGAGGCATTGTTTGATTAACAAAATCAATTTGGGGATTTTAGTTTATGTATTTCTTCTTTCTGGTATGTGTTAGGTAGGTGTATTGCCAAAGTACATCTTCTGGGGTGGCAACGACAAGTCTCGCCATCCTTCTACTACTAGATAATACCTTTGTAGAATACAGATCGTACAGGTAGCTGGTGTTCCTTTTACTGATAAGCCCATGTTGTCGGATAGCTTAGACTCACAGGTGGGCCAATTTCTAAGCACTGGAACAAACCACTTTTGCAATCCTGGTGGATATCCCGCATTACAAGTGCATTATATCCTGTGGCACTTGTAATGAAGCAGACAGGACATCTGTCACGTTTGCGACAGAGTATCCCATTCACAAAAACTCTAAATTAGGCTATAACTGTTTATTCAAAGATCTTTTATGATACAAAAAATGCCTGTGGTTTATATTAAGCACACAATGAGGCATTAGTGACTTATGAAACAAAAAAGGAAAACACACTGCAGCCTATAACAATATCTGGTATTTATGGAGCTTAGAAACAGGAACAGTGCACTATGCAGCACTATCAAAGAAAAATGTGTATTATTATTATCCTGTGTGCTGATTACGCTTTTATTACAACATCAGTGATGCAATAAATTAGCCCAATCCACCTTCTTGTTAATAGGGTAGCACAAAGACTAAATGCACTGTTATTGGATACATCCTATCACACTGCATATAAATTTTGCCTGGCCAAAGTAAAATCTATACATATAGGCCCTCATGACTTGTTTGGCTGAATAGAGTGGAGTCTAAATACAATTACTCCTCCTCGTGAAATTACGATTAATTTTTGGGGGGATATTAAACCGTGAGGACACATTTAGGAAGTGCCAGCGGCTGCTGGAGCTCGCTATCTGTGTTCTGCTGCATTTAGTGCTATATCTTAAATCAAAATGCATCCTCACGTCCATTCTTGTGTAATTCTGCAAAATCGTATGGATTTCCTGGGTAATTCCGTGTCATTACGCTACACAGAATTACACGAGTTATGCCCACCTCTAAGTACCACATGCCAGTCGTTTGGACTGGTACTCCAGACCAAGGCATTAGCTGAAGAGGGCAGACCTATTTTCACATTGCATTTATTCTTTCCTATGGGCTGACCCAACACTCCAACAAACCGATAACTAAAGAAGGCTGACCCAAAACCCCTTTGCATATGTAATATTACAATTAAAGTGATGTATTATTCCCCCTGATTAGGGAATACTGGCAGAATGTGCTCAACACTCTAGAGCAGATTTTGGGGCATGCAGTTCCACAAACACCGTTGATATGCCTTTTGGGCTATGTGAAAGGCCTCCTGCCCGATACCCGCCGTTTAACGGCTATGCTCCTACTGCTGGCGAAACGCCATGTCGCCATACCTTGGGGATGGAATCTGGCGCCCAAAACCAAATCCTGGCTACAGGATGTGACCTATTGCCAAGAACAACTGTCCAATTATTGGGAACAGATGCCTCCGACATCCCGGCCCGAAGAGATTTGGGAACCACTATTACTGTATTTACACTCACAAGAACCTACCCTAAACACAACAAACTCACCTGCAAATACCCAGGCCTCGGAGCCCGGACTAACGGCCTCTCTATGAACATGCACATGTTGACTTATGATATGTCTATCTTATCCATATATAATTGAGTTCCTAATGTCCTGTCCACCTTTTTATGATTTGATTCATCTAATGGTAAATAACGACTGTCGCTTCTCTTATTTGTTCTCGCTGTACAACCTAGATTGTTCGCTTCAATATCTGTGTAACATGGGATGCTCAATTGTATTATCCTCCCTTCTCTACATTATACCCCTTCCTTACTTTTTATATTTCCTTCCTTTGGATCTTGCTTTTGATTAATGCCATATGACATGGATAATGTTATTGTCTGCCATGTCTCCAACCTGTGTTCCTTGTTGTTTCCTGGTATAAATGCCAATAAAGACAATTAAAAAAAAGAAAAAGGGATGTATTATTCTTCCAGATTACAAAGCCTGACAAGGCTATCTCACTGCTCATGCCCAGACCTAAACAAGCATTGGCAAAGCCAAAAGATCTAGGCTCTAAATGGAAGAGCTAATGACTTTGTCCATGTTTTTTCCATTGCTGTCATCATCACACATGCACATGCATGGACGGCAATATTACCATTTTTTTAAATTAAAGAACATTAATTTCAAGATGGCTGCCAATGCATTTATATGCATCGTGATGCACATGTAGAAATGTGTCAGGACGCATGTGCACACGTACATCTTGACAAGGGTGCACATGCATTGAGACTCATAGTGACCATTTTGTTACTTTTAATTTACAATTCTGGCTTGGTCGATGGCCATGTTCGAAAGTAGATTGAAAGTAAAAATAGTGAAAAAAGTGAGTGCCAGTGCAAAAAAGGAAGAAAACGGCACCATATCAATTGGAGCTGCCAGGCGGTCGTAAAAAGTATTCATATATTTAAAACAGTGAGTGGCTCATGGAGTGTGATAGTGAGAAGAGGAGGAGAGTAAAGCAGAGCACGCTGGGGACAGAGGAAAAACCATGGGCGAGAATGAGAACACAAATACACTTTCATAAAGTGTTAAATGCTAAGTCCCCTCTAGTCAGCAGTGGGAAAATACAACTCATCCAATCAGAACACCATGAGGGGGGGGTCAAAAACAAGCCTATCACCGAAAGTCATCCGATGAAGAGCAGACACCTAAGATAGATAACAAAGAAATCCAATCATGAGAAAGAGCTAGACCCAAAGCCCACCATGGCCGGACTGGCCATATCGGGCATCGGGCAATTCACTGGGAGGCTGGAAGGATGGTGGCCGGTTTCGCAGTGGTAGAGGACAGTTTTGTTACTGGTGGCTGGTTTTTCAGCAGTGCTGCAGTATCGGCCCCCAGTAACAAAAGCAGCAGTGCTTCACATTTGAGCCCCCGGGGGGCTGGCCTGACAAAATTGCCAGGGCTGCTTTGAGTTCCAAGTCCAGCCCTGAAACCCACTATATGTATATGCTATGTATTGTAAAGAAAGCGTCTGACATTCGATAGCTAAAGCCGTCTGTAGATAAAACCTAAAAAAGTTTTTAAAAAAATAGAACACACGACTCATTACAAGATAATTGTATGTATTAATAGATGAAAAGTTAAAAAAACTACAACTCTATGCCTGTCGGGAGAAAGGATGAATAATAAATAATAATAAATTCACATCTTTCAGCCAAGAGAAACACATATTTATAATGCACACGTCTGTCGCATACACCAGTTTAATGATCACAAAAACTTGCAAGACTTTTTTTAAGGTGAGGAATGAGTTAAACTGTAAAGATACGACCTGAAGCAAATTATGAGAAGTCTGGGCATCGTAGATTACTCCGGACTTATGTTACTCCATTCACAAGGATTGGCGCTGGAGATAATCTTAACATGCATCGTTAAATTGATTGCTCTAAACGGAAATTAAAAAATGTGTACACAGATTTCTCTTTTTGAACGTGCACTAATAAAATGTTTTCTTGTTAATCCGACATCGGTGTTTTCTTTGAAGGTGCTGTGCACTTGTTCGGGTGATATGATGCAAAGGGAGTGTTAGGAGTGCACTGTCCCTTTTCAAGGACCTTGTCCAAATCAGCATGGTTTATGGCTGTCTGCCCTCCCTTGATCTTCTATCACATACAAGAAAGTCACATTCACAGACAGAGAGGCACTTCCGAAGTCCCTTTGAAGCAACCTTACTTTTAACACCTTAACTCTACATACCAATCCTGCTAGCCTAACATTCTCTGGGCCAGTCACCTCAACAGATGATATAAAGGTGGAGAATTCCTTTCAGTGTCTAGGTGCCTTTTGTACTGATGACATGTTCAGATACATGGACTAAAATGCCATAGATTTGGAGATGTTCTAAGTAATGGAAAAGCAGCAAGTTTTTGAAATGGTCCTGGCTCTTTGACCTAAAATAGGCCCACGCACTGGGCCAGTGAGTTTAGAGCCATTCCAAAGTCGCGCCACGGTGGCTTGCGCTGTGTGGGTGTGTTGTTGGTGTGCCACACTCCTATTGTTGTCTGCCTCTTAAAGTTGGTACTAGAAATCCATCAGAGAAGGCTGGCTTCCTCCTTTCTCGGCCGGTTTATGTCCTTGACTACCTGGTGGTGCAACAGCAGTGCCAAGGTGAGCTCTGGCAGAGCAGCTGTGGAAAACTCTGGGTTGCGCCTTGTGACATTGGGGAATGGAGAGTGGAGAGGTGAAGTATCGGGCTGCACTGTCAAACAGAGCCTGTACCCATGTTTGAGACCGGGGCAGAGGCTCAGGAAGAGGGTATGAGAGGCTAACGATGAGGCCCTGTCTTGTGGATTGTTACCTGCCTTGTTATGTTGGCCTAGGCCTGGCTGCCATGCTGCTTTTCTTTGCGCACGTTACACTGAGCCGGGCCTTCCTCGCCCTTTGCTCGTGCCAAGTTCTTTTGCACTGTCTGCATTTTCTGTTGTTCACCTTTCAGGGCTCAGTCTGCACAAACATGTACAAGGTCGCATAACAATGTATTCTGGTTCTTCCTGATATGGCCAGTCTCGCGCACCCAGACATAACATTATGTGCAATTGCCATGAAGAATTTGATATGCTGTTAATACTGTGGTTTACTAGCGCTAAAACACATTTGGAGAAATCCCTTTCAGTGAGAAGAGCTATGATGTCCTGCTGATGTAATTCTGCATCTAGAGACTGAGGTATGGGGGTTCGCTAGTCAAAGCCCAGAGGTCTTCTATTATTATAATAAACTATCTTACTGCAAGGGGAGGGTGGTAATGTTATTTATACGTTTATCCACTGAGCTCTGAAATGCTTTCCCCGTTTGTATTCTATGGAATTGTAACCATGCTGCTTATATTAGTCATATGCATTATGCTATTAGTACTGACACGTGTACTGTACATTAGAGCACGTAAGTTGGAATAAACATTTTAACCTATCCAGTGTCTCTTCCTACGCACCTTGTGAACAAGTACGAGTGAGTGGCGAAAGAGTGTTCTTGCTTCAGTGAGTCCTGAGATAAAGATACCGTGTTCTGGGTTGTCCAAACATTAGTACTTGGGTGCTAATGGGATGCTAAGCTAGTTGGGTTGGGGTTTTTGGGTGCTACGGTATATGGTGGCAAACCACTGTATTCCGGGGTCCCATTTTCCTGGGCATAGCTCTGTGTATGTGCAGAAACCTTATGACATGGCGAACATATGTCCGATAAATAGCAGGACAAGAGACCGCTGGTGTGACACTATTCAGGATCGGCCAGGCGCTGTAGCTTGACATTTTCAACTGAGATGTATCTGTTCTCTTTGCGACCAGGAAGCGGTGGTAAAATGACTGTACGTGTTCCCTTCAGGCCAAGAACTGGAACCGGTGCACGAAAAGAGGGGCCAAATTCTTTTTTGTTTTCAACCTTCTCTCGAACCAGTTCTCCAACTTTCGGAAGCCAGCCGGCTACCGGAATCTGCAACGCAGGATCTGTGGCTGAAGGCAAATGTGTAGTTGCAAGTTTGTCTCGGGCTTCTTGTAAGTCCTGTAACATAGCAGAATGGTTATCTACATCAAACTTGGCGGATTGCGCCGCGATGTCTGGGCCCTCAAGGTCAGGCACAAACATTCTTATGCCAAAGAGCATTTCGTATGGGGTCCGCCCACCCAGAGGTCTTCTAGGGAGATTATTAAGTGCACGCTGAACGGTATACAAATGGGCCAGCCAGTTCCTGCCAGTACCTATAACCCTAGCTGTTAATTATTGCTTTAAGTCACGGTTCATTCGTTCAACGATAGAGTTGCCCTCAGGCCTATACGGAGACGAAAATTTCACCCGCACCCCAAGCGAAGCCATTGCATCCTTGTAAGCCCTAGAGGCAAACGCTGGACCTTGGTCCGAATGGAAGGTGCCGCATGCGAAAATTCCCACAAAGACACGCAAATCCCTGATTACATTTCGGGCGTCAGCACTCCGTTGTGGCCAGACCCAGAGAAACCGTGTGCACGAGTCCACTGCCACTAAGATGTATTTATAAGCAGTGTCTGATGAGAATGGACCGCAGTGATCTAAGTAAACACACCCAAAGGGTCTGTTAGCAATGCAGAGCGGTGTTTGTGGTGGACGTGTTACCGTGGAAGGCTTAATCTGTTGACAAACGTCGCAAGAAAGAACAAAAGCACGGGTGTCTTTATATAACCCACGCCACCAATAACGCTGCTGCAAGATGGAAACTGTAGCTGACACACCTGCATGAGCCGAAGCCGGGCTTATAAAACAATTGGAAGAAATAGCTTAGGGAACAAGCCTTTTGTAAAAATGCAAACTCAATCGTAAACAGAAGTCATAAAAACAAAAAGTGCATCTGAGAAAGATGATAAACAGGTCTTCACTAAAAAAAGTTGGAGACAGAAAAAACAGGGTAGGCAACAAAAGAAGCCGGGGTCGAGAGGCGCTTCCCCAGTTTCGGTTTCTTCTGAACGTACTTATGATTTACGTGATAGGTCAAGGATTAAATCACCAGAAAGGAAGCAGCTTCCATTTGTGATAGCTTCCAGAGTTCATCATACGTTTCATAAATGAATCTCTTAGGTCGGGGACCACGAGGTCCCAAAACAAAGTCGGACAGATCAATATTGCCTGTAAGGAGGGACAAATGTTGTTTAACAGAATCAAGGGACGAATGTTGCAGCCATTGTTTGCATAATTTACCAACAGAGTATGTAGTGACAGTACGGGCATCAGTAAACCTCGGATCAGGCCTATTCTGTGTGTAGCTAGCACCAGTATTATGAAAACGCATTTGACATGCATTAGATGATATAGGCCATACTAACCAGGGTGACTGAACCAGCTCAGAAACATTAAACGAGTTATTTTGTAACATTGCCTGCAGGGACACGAGGGACAGATTGAATCGTGAGCTTTCATTTGGAAAACTCGACAGGGATGGTATTGATGGCGTATTCAATTGTTTAGTGGTTGCTAAGCCCCAACATGTAGTCTGATAGATGGAAGCATTTAGGAACATAATTTGGGTAGGGATGAGGCACGCACGATGCAACGCCTCGGTTCCCTGTACCTGCCATGGCTTGGAGCCCCAAATAGATTTTAAATCCACTGTATTATCCCATTTACACTTTAGAGAATATTGTGTCCTCTGTTGTTGATATTGTACAAGATGATGTTTCTGTGTTATATCATGGTCAGAATCAATTGCGCTCAGTTATGCAGTTTGCATGGACTTTACAAACACTTAAGTTAGGTAAAGTGCCTTGGCATTTTTGAACACCTCTGCCTTATTTCTACCTTTTAACTTAACTGACAAACAGCAATTTATGTCCATGAAGGATGCAACTTACACTCTATTACATATCGAAAAGGTGGATCCTTTGCCGTTCTCTGTTGCAGAACTCGATTCTGCTGTATGGCTAGTCCATGGGGTTATAGCTTTACCATTTTCCTTGTTTGAATTTGACTCGTGCATGAAACATTATCCTGTGGGCCGTTACCGGCCATTGGGCAGTGCTTTCCTGCATGAACTCTGGTCCTTGCCTTTCATGTATAAATGCCTTCGGGACGGCAAGGAAGTCTTTCTCACGGGGAGTACTGCGACTCGACTATAGGTCATTCGCTTATTTGTAAACACATTAAATTGCATGGCTCATGCAGCGTTTCCTCTCCTAATCTTGCTTGTGTGCTGAAAGGTATTCCTGCTCCTGTTATTTCACCTACTTTCACTCTCCTTTCCAATGGTAGTTATTTACTTTTAAATAACGAAAACTGTTGTGGCCTGCAAGCTGGCATTCCTTACATTGTAACAGTTTCGCACAGGGTTGTCTGCTGCAAAAATGTGCTTTTTCCTCCCCCTCATGGCAAGGTTGATATCTCTATTTGGCCTTCCATCCCTACCATGGAAGCAGATTTCAATAGACTGAGCAGAATAAAGGCACTATTATTAAACGAGGAAGTTATGCTCACGTCTGCCCGGGAGACATTCATTCTCCAGGTGGCGAGTACCCACAGTGAAATACAGGCCCTTTTAAACACTAATCTCCCCCAACATTTTGGGGAGTTAATACATCGTATTTTTAACGCATCTAACACTGAAGGCCTAGTACACTTTTTTAAGGTCGTTGGGTCGGGTTTGGTGTCCTCCTTCCAGACTATTTTTGGTGTCATCCCGGCTTTCATACATTCTATATTTTCCAGTGTCTTTGGCGGTTTCCCATTGATCCTCGCTTTAGCGGCTGGTGTCTTGCTCTTAATTTGCTTTCTGCGCAATGGCTGCTCCCCGATGGGACCTGCTCGATCCAGAACGCCTCCAGCTGCTCCGTGAGCGCCTTTTGGCCGGTTTTGGTGTCTTGCCATTGGCGACACTGAGTGTGTCATATACTCTTTCATTTCGCTTTGCGTATTTCACTTGCGTGCAACCTGTGATGACTTGTGTCCGCTGTCCTTTCACCTGGACTCTGGATTATTGCCTCTCCAATTCGTCATTGTCTGTTCCGGATTTTGTTCAGTTGATGGGCCTCTGTCCTGGCCGCCAGACTGTCCAGGGGAGGGTGTCTTGTGGATTGTTACCTGCCTTGTTATGTTGGCCTAGGCCTGGCTGCCATGCTGCTTTTCTTTGCGCACGTTACACTGAGCCGGGCCTTCCTCGCCCTTTGCTCGTGCCAAGTTCTTTTGCACTGTCTGCATTTTCTGTTGTTCACCTTTCTGGGCTCAGTCTGCACAAACATGTACAAGGTCGCATAACAATGTATTCTGGTTCTTCCTGATATGGCCAGTCTCGCGCACCCAGACATAACATTATGTGCAATTGCCATGAAGAATTTGATATGCTTTTAATACTGTGGTTTACTAGCGCTAAAACACACTTGGAGAAATCCCTTTCAGTGAGAAGAGCTATGATGTCCTGCTGATGTAATTCTGCATCTAGAGACTGAGGTATGGGGGTTCGCTAGTCAAAGCCCAGAGGTCTTCTATTATTATAATAAACTATCTTACTGCAAGGGGAGGGTGGTAATGTTATTTATACGTTTATCCACTGAGCTCTGAAATGCTTTCCCCGTTTGTATTCTATGGAATTGTAACCATGCTGCTTATATTAGTCATATGCATTATGCTATTAGTACTGACACGTGTACTGTACATTAGAGCACGTAAGTTGGAATAAACATTTTAACCTATCCAGTGTCTCTTCCTACGCACCTTGTGAACAAGTACGAGTGAGTGGCGAAAGAGTGTTCTTGCTTCAGTGAGTCCTGAGATAAAGATACCGTGTTCTGGGTTGTCCAAACATTAGTACTTGGGTGCTAATGGGATGCTAAGCTAGTTGGGTTGGGGTTTTTGGGTGCTACGGTATATGGTGGCAAACCACTGTATTCCGGGGTCCCATTTTCCTGTGCATAGCTCTGTGTATGTGCAGAAACCTTATGACAGCCCAGGACCTACAAAGATGTTGAGCAGGGCGCCACCTGCGGCTTCCGACAGAGGACCACCACTTCCAGCACCCGAAGCTCTACCTTGGAGTATCCCCGGGGCTGAAATGCCATGGCTCTGGTTGCAGCTTGCACAGCAGTGGTTTATGTAGCCAGTCCATGACCTGTAACCACAAGTGATAATGCAATGCCACTACATACTCCCAAAGACAAGCAGGAAGGTAGCACCAGGAACCATCAGAGGCTAGAAGAGCCACCCACTACCTCCATCAACTCTGTCCTTACATGTCATATGCTATTACACTATGGGCGTGATCAGGCTCCATGAAGGTGAAAATCACATGGGGAGGCGGGATTTGGCCATTTAAGTGTACAGAAAGTAGTCGTGCATCACTTCTCAGGGGATGCTGGCAGCTTCGTTAGCATCAAGCGTGGCTGCAAACTAAGCCAGTCACATCAAGGTTGTTATTAAAAATCTGTGGCCCAGCGATTGGTCTAGTGTTGAATGCTGTTAAATTTCCCAGGAAAACAAAACTGAATAAGACATAGAAAGAGGATCTATTGAGCATCACTTGATGAGTTCACCGATAGACATGCAAAAATGAGGAATTACACAATACCTACGCACAGCCGCCATTTTGAAGTGAACATGTCTTGAAGCCCTAGAACAATTGATGTCATGATATGTCCACTATTTTTAACATATTTGAATTTTACTGTTCTCACTGTTCCAAGATGGTGGATGCCAATCTTGGAGCGATAAATTTTAAAAAAAGAATTCAATGTGTTCCAAAACACATTTTAGGACAACAGCAGCCCAGCAACATATCTCAGCTCCCAGTCT
This sequence comes from Calotriton arnoldi, assembly GCA_963921515.1. NCBI lineage: Eukaryota > Metazoa > Chordata > Amphibia > Caudata > Salamandridae > Calotriton > Calotriton arnoldi. The sequence continues at coordinate 1,233,268 of CAWUFW010000604.1, read as the reverse complement.
TGACGAAAAAATAAATAATGTAAAAAGCAGATGGGGAGGGATGGGGGAAGAATGGTACTACAGGCAGGGGTTCAGGGGGAGGGAAATGCCACCAAGCTTTGAGAACAACGGTAGGGAACACAACAGGGGAGCTATATTTTTTAATAAATGAATTAAATAAAAAGCATAGAAGGATGGAGATGGCAGGGGAGTGAAATTACAAGCTTGAAGGCGACAGGGAAGGTGAGTGGGAAGCAACACACAAGAGCGAGAGCAAGAAAACACATGCATTCTCATGGAGTGCTGAAAGTAAAAGACAAATGCAGTTCCCTGAATGCAAGTAACAACAGCAGTGGAAGGACAGAAGTCAACGAGTCAGAACAATGTGAGAATGAAATGCTCCTGGGAGGGCCAAACACAAATGCATAGAGATAAGCCATCAAAATAGGAGCAGGGTAAGGAGATTGACAACAAACCACTCCAAATCTCAAGCACAAATCTCAAGCAAGTGGTGACCCAAAGCTCGCTTCATGTATTTTGGGAACAGGCCTGGTCAACAAACAACTAAAGTTCTCTGTAGGTGAGAGCTAAAAAGGCCGGCTCAGAGCAGGTGGGAAGAGGTATGAAGTCAGAGAATCAAAGGACTACAGCCAGTGTGATTAGTAGAGGACAAGAGAATCTGGCATTGAAGCTGTTTGAAAGGAAATATGTGAGATGGCTAGGCTAGTTGAGAGCCAGAGAGGGCTGCACTGACAAGCTTGAGAAATAAGAGAGCCAGAGAAACATGTCTGTTCAGTACTATAATCAAATAAATGGTACACTGCAACCAGAGCTATATGTCAACCACCCACAACATGGACGATAGTCCTATGTTGAGCCAGTACAGGGGTCTCCAACCTTTTCTGTAATGAGAGCTACTTTTGATCAGTGAAAATCGTCTTGATAAAGTCGAGGTAAATGCCTGTTTAACCTGCACGGGACATTCCTATCCTAACAGACATCCATCCATTAGTCAGTGATAGTTTTCTGCTAATTTGAGCTTGCAAGTCACCTTCTGATAGACTCAAATGGAATGTTAAAAACACAAAATGATTACATTAACCTCTTCACTGCTTGCAAATCAATGCATTACTACACATACCACAACAGGCAAGTTTGTCAGAACTACGATGACGTTGTTAAAGCTGACAATAAAATGCTACATTGAAGGTATTTTTATGTCTTTTTTCTTAAATTCTTAAAACTAAGAAAAGTATGTTGTAGCATGATGAAGGTATACTGAAATTATATTTAATTTCTTATTTTGCATTACATGTCCATCATCAAAATGTTTATAATGTTGGAACCATATCACTGTATGTTGGGTTTACACGTTTTAGAGTTTGGATTGTTCATCCTTAGACTCTGTAGAAAAGTTTGCAGTTGCTCTCCTAATAAAAGAAACATTCCATGTAGTAAATTCAAATACATGTATTTCCACTTATGAATGAAAGTGCCTTTCTGGACGACTAAGTGTACTTTGTCAACCACACACCTGAAAAGCACTAGGTTAGCACACTGCAATATGCTGCATCCTGATGAAAATAGAAAACAAGGAATGTAAGGTGATAATTGTAGGGATATAGGTCATTGTTAAGTACAAGAACATGTAACTTTGTTAAAAACTGGCACTACACTGATGCATAGAAATGCTATTTACTTATGCTTCTTTGTGGGAACCATTTTCCTAGGTCTTCCTTATAATTGGAATATATATGTAGGCACCTTAGTCACCACAAATGCAGAGTTCAAATGCCAAGTTGATTCAATTTGTTAGGCTCATTCCTATGAAACAGACCCGGGTCCGCGTCTTAATCACAAAGACCACGCTCAGCCACATATACTACAAGGATTTCCACTGCTGAGGACAAGGCATTTTCAGCATCGCGGCTGAATAAAGGAAATCATAGGATATATTTTGCATGACATGTATAATAATATTTGCATACTGTGGTTTTCAACATTGCAAGTTCTATCTGTTTCACATCCTTATGGACATATCAAAGTTTAATGCATTGTATTGCTTTGCACATTAAAAGTCGTACCAAGCTGGTGACGCCGATACCTAGGTATATGTCAGTTCTGGTGGCGTCCAATGTAGAGGCCTGTATTTGACCTAGTGGTCACAGTTTCAAGCCCTAGTGGTCCACTCAGCCTTTTATCCTTCTGAAGTCGATAAAATGAGTACCATTGAGTTGGGTAACAATAAACATCTGTTATTCAGCGCCAGGGTGCACTTTGCGGTGAACGTGCGCTTTACAAACACACATGTTGCATTATGTTATCTCCCCACTTAACTAACTAATACAAGCAATATACCTTTTTAAGGGCTTACTACTTTTTATAATGAAAGGTTTTAAGACTTTGCAACGGTGCACCATCTGACTGATGCTGTGCTCACTCATGTCCCTGTTGTTCTTTCTTAGTGGGAAAGCCAATCAAGGTGGAGCAGAACCAGAACCCCACGGAAAAGGAAATTGATCGCATCCATAAGCTCTACATGGAGGAGCTGTCCAAACTATTTGAGGAACACAAAACACAATACAATATCCCAGCAGACCGGCACCTTGAGTTTGTGTAGGTGCACAGGACATGCCTCCATATTTTTGCCTGTGCCTTTTGTCATTCAAAAATGGGTTTGCATGATCATGAATAAGGTGATGAGCTCCTGAGCAAATCCATTTCTTTCAGGTGCCTCTCCGTGTGGTACCCAATAAATATATTAATGATGCTTTGTTGCAACTTCCAAAGTTTTTTTTCTTCCAGAAGACCATTGTAAATATCTGCCTTTAAGATACCAACATTGCTACATCTTAAAACAATTTTATTACACGTACGCTGACTCAGTTTGCCTCAAATTTGATATGAATCCATGCACCTTTTCTATATTTTTGTAAAATCCATTTCAGCCTCTTGAAATTGTGTATGCATTAACAAAATAAAAACAAGGCATCATTTTGTATGAATGTCTAATGGTCTGTTTTTATCAAACTAAACCTCTCTTTTCTGGAACCTTATGCTCCGTTATTTGCTCGAAAGCATCACAGTTTGGACATTTTAGGAGTCGTTCAGGAAATACTGCTATCATAGAAACCAAAAGTGAATATATAAAAAAAAAAAAAATATTCATCATCTACGATGTATCTTGAATGTTACAAGTGAAAAATATAATAAAAGTATTTGCATTGATATTAATCATTTCAAAAGCCAATACCACCCACACTTGAACAGAGGGACTAGCCCTCTTATAAATGTGTCATGTGGCTGCCCCATTATCTTTCCTTCCCCAGTCCACCACGCATAAATTAAAATCACTTGCCCTGCTTGATGCATGTCCGACGTCCTCCTCGCTCCGGTCCTTCGGCTCCGAGTGCTCCTGCTCAAGTCAATTCCATTAACCAATCCTGGTGCTGCTCCCATGCTGGTAACCAGCATGAGAGAAGCACCAGGATTGGATAGAGCAGCTGGCTGGACGCTTCAGGCGCTGGAGGCCTGTGCTTGGTTTCCACCCAGGTGTCTAAGATAGCTTTGTGGAGAGCTTCAAATTGCGCATGTTACTTTGGCCAGTGCAAGAGAGTTGGTCAAATTGATATGCGTACTTTGGAGCGTCCAACTAGCTCCTCTATTCCTCTATGCTGCCAATTGGCAGCAGAGGAGGACACCCCCCCATTTCTCCTGGCTGAGGGCAGGCTGGGAGCTGCGCTGCTCTGCGTGAAAAATAAAATGTCAATGAAATAATGTCATTTATTTTTTATTTTACAGAGTTTTGTATAGCGCGAACTTGACCAGAATTGGGTATCAGAGCGCTTTACATAGCACCAGTTGCATTACATGAGGACACCATTTTTTTTTTTGTTAGGCACGGGAGATTAAGTGATTTGCCCAGAATCACAGGATGTTCAGCGTCATTGCCGAGACTCGAACCCAGTTCCCCAGATTCGAGGTCAACAGCCCTAGCCGTTAGGCCAACTCCTCTTCCCTAATTGCCCTTCTCCTCATTGCAATTTTATTTTCCACGTTTAACGCGGCTGCAGCGGTGGGGGGCGACACTCCCCCACCCTCATGCTGAAACCGCCGCTGAAAAAGAATTTAAAGTTTATGGGGTTAGCAAGCTGATCAACACTTCCTCCTCTCGAAAGTCAGAGCTTTAAAATGTCAAAAACAGACATTTCCTTTAGGTATGGTTAGTGTGGGCAAGAGAATATAGCTACTGCAGTTATAATTATGCTAAGGTAATAATTTTTATTTATGATCTCTTTTAAAACATGGGTGCTAAAATAGCCACTAAATGTCGCGGTGTTGCTCTAAATATTGTTAATATTATTGGATCTTTATAGAACACAGCATAACTCTCTACGAGTCTTTTGGCACCACTGAACAACACCTTTACAGAATTTACTGTAGATAGAGGCAAGTTTTTACGGAATCTGATTCAGGTGGTTTCCATTCCAAGGGAGAGTGGTAGTCGGAAACGTTTCCTCCAAATGCCTTGTATTTATATTTAGGGATGGAGTACAAGGCCTGAGATTGTGACCAAAGGGTCTGAACTTGGGTGCATTTTGAGAACTTTCAAGCTAAAAGGAGAGCTCAGATATTCAGATATTATTACAGGTCTTGAATGTCATGTGTGCCACTTTAAATTGGATGCTCTTGCAACGGATAGCCAGTGAAGTTAAGATAGACATGGACACTGTTCATTTTACAAATATTGAAGACTAGTCTTCAGAGGCATTCTGGATCGTTTGTAAGGATGCAAGAACCACTTGTGCCATCAATGACGAGGTTACATCAGAAGCAGCAGCAAGCCCCAAGTTAGTTGTGGTCCATATTCAAAAACATGTTTTCTAAACTTAATATATATTTAAATGACTCACATTTAAAAAAGGTAAACTGCGCAAGCATAACTCACATATTTCAAACCACATAGTTAAGAGAACATTTGTGTACAATATGCAAAAAACCTTCTGTCATGTGGCTCATGGCCTCCTGGCCGGTCTGGCTACGTTACCGCAGGCCTGGCTGCCATGATGACTCTTGCGCACGTTATTATTGGATGTTGTCCTGTCGCCCTCTGTTATTGCCAAGTTATTCTACAACAGTCTGCATATTCTGTTTCTCACCTTTTCTCCTGTTCCCTTTTGGGCTCAGTCTGAACAACAGTTACAAGGTCGAATAACAACTCCCTGGTTCCTACTGATTTGGCCCGTCCCTCGCACCTAGACATAACACATGTACAGCTGCCATTGAGAAATTAGTGTGCTTTTAATATACGATCGCTTGTTCTAATATAGCACTTGGAGACGACCTTTCCAGTGAGAAGAGCTGTGATTGTTTGCTGATGTAGTTTTGCATCAAGAGACTGAGGTATGGGGGTTCGCTAGTCAAAGCCCAAAGGTCTTCTATTATTATAATAAACTGGCTTCCAGCACGGGGAGGGTGGTAATGTTAGTTAGACATATATCCACTGCTTTATGAGATGCTTTCCCCGTTCGTATTTTATGGAGTAGTAACTATGCTGATTATATTGTTCTTATGTATTATGCTACTAGTACTGACACGTGTACTGTACCTTAGAGCACGTAAGTTGAAATAAACATTTTAACCTATACAGTGTCTCTTCATACGCATGTTGTGGACAGGTACGAATGTGACGAAAGAGTGTTCTTGCCTCTGCGAGTCCTGAGAGAGAGATACCGTGTTCTGGGTTGTCTAAGCATTGGTACATTGGTGCTAATGGGACGCTAAAGCTAGTTGGGTTGGGGTTTTGGGTGCTAAGGTTTATGGTTGGCTCACCACTATATTCCGAGGTCCTATTATCCTGTGCATAGCTCTGTATGTGCAGAAACCTTATGACATGGCGCAACCAACAAGTGGGGCAGCTTACTTGCGAGATGCTTGAGTAGTACTTGTGCTTGTCCACACAACCCTCACGTACGCTTCCGGAAGCGTGTGTGATGGTGATACCTCCTATATTACAGTTATTGTAGGTTCTTTCAAGCTTGAAGTAATTAGAAAAGGTTTTTCTTGATTAAAACCCTACTTGTGCTGCCTCCTGTTAGTTTGTCGAAGTATTTTAGCCGTAAATGGCTGTTCAAATTGCGGCGCATAGCCGCGGAGCACTCCGGACACACTTACGGGCGTATGGAGTGCCAGATGCTGGAGTCGAACTGATCTTTGTGGTACAAGCCGATCCGGCTTACCACTTTGAAGTGTTCTACTCATGGGTAACTTTTCCTGCAGTGGATGGGACAGACGATTTGTTCCATGAATATACAGCCACCGCAGTTCCTAATAATTATATACCTTATTCTTGTCTTGAGGTACCGCTCACGGCTTGGCAACACCGTGTTTGGTTTAATGGCGCCCTCCCACAACCGACTACCACGGTTCGTTTAGGCCCCTTATCTATTGATGGGGCCACTTGGCCTGTTTTGGCCGGGTACACCCCACATCCGCGATATATGACGATACCAGTCGCGGAATTGCGCAACATGTATTCGGCTTTAAGTGCGAGTGCATCGAGCCTTAGTGCAATATGTTACAGGCAACATCCAGGGAGCCCCTCCTGGGGTTGCAGGCCATCCAGCTGGTGCAGCCGGAGTTGCCATAAGTCCTGTAATGGTGAACTCAGTGATGGGCAAACGTCCACAACATAAGGACGACTTTCCTTATTGGCTTGCAGAAAAATTTGATCAGTTGGAGGCATGTTTTCCACATACAACTCCAGTGGATAAACATCGTATTTTGACGATTAGTTTGCCAAAAGACTTAATTCCCGAGTTGACAGCATGTGACAACTGGGGTAGAGTATTCGCAGCAGTATATTCTAAATGTTTTGGTACGCCTTCCATGACAGTTCTCCCCTCTGTAATTAAAAAAGTACAGGATGAACACGGCCCTGAAGCGGCAGTGGAATTAGGGATGAGACTAGTGGGAGTGTTTGAAGTAGTAGCTGAACTGATCCTTGCGAATGTCAAGGGCGATGCAGTGAACTTTCAAGTAGCGAACGCTTTGGCTTTGGTCCCAGAATTGGACAAGCCTCGCGAATTACCGAAAATTATTACCCAGGCTTACAAAACTATTGGTAGAAACAGCCTGGGTAACAAGCCTTTTGCTAAACTGCAAACACAATCGCAACCACAACAGCAACAAACCAAATCTCAATCTGAGAAGGATGAGAAACCAGTCTTCACTAAAAAGAGCTGGAGGCTGAAGAAACAGGGTAAGCAACAGACAAAGCAGGGATCGCGAGGCGCATCCCCGGTTTCAGTTTCTTCTGAACGTACTTATGATTTACGCGATAGAGCGAGAATTAAGTCACCGGATAGGTTTCAGATCCCTGATACGCGTTCTCCTCGTTCTTTACAGGCACAGACTTCGTCACAAGCAGGTGGAGGAGACCGCCAGGATAGAGGAAGGGCCCGTGAGGCCCCACAGGGACGAGACCAGCCTCGACAACAAGTCAGAGGAAAAGAAGAAGACGTTCAACGTTTTCGACCACAATTTCAGAAGAAAAAAGTTGCCGCTGTAACAGCGAAATATGCCACAGACGGTGAGAACGAGACTCCTGAATTGGACGTGGGCAGTAACCCTCCTAGACAGCGCCGCAGAAGTAACCATAGTGCGGGAGGCGCTACGTCCTCATATGGAGGCGACAGCAACTGAAACATTCATTACTGTTGAAACAGCAGACACCAGAGTGGCACCCCCTGATAGACTATTTAATATAGTCCTCCAAATTGAAGGTGATATACAGCGAGTAATTAAAGGTATTTTTTGGGAAAATCTGACCTCTTCATATGATATTTTATTAGCAGAGGCGGATTGGCCACCCCCATTCGTAATTACTGCGCATAAAGGGGAGGAGGTAATCCTTCCGAGCTTTTCTCGACATGTCCCAAAAGACAAAGCAGAGGCTCTTGCAGCAGAGTGGGCTGTGTCCCTGGCACCAGCGTTATTCCGCAATCACGTGGGTTGGGACGAAGAATCTCCCCCCCATGAAATACCTTTACGATCGTTGCCGCAGCCACAACCCCAATATCCCATAAAACGTGAAGCCAAAGGCCCCGTTTCCGAAATTCTGACACAGTTGGAATATCAGGGAGTGATTGAACCCTGTGTATCACCTATGAACAATCCCCTTTTCGCGGTTTCTAAACCCGATGGATCGTACCGTTTAGTATTGGATTACCGGCATTTGAACTCTCATTGTCGGACCTTTGCGGTGCAAAATACCCATAGTTCTGCGCTTGTAGACAGTCTTGTTCGTAAAAAATACAAAACGACCCTTGACCTTTCAAATGGATTCTACACGCACAACTTAGCCCCGGAGAGTGGCCAATGGTGTGCCTTTACTTCCGGTGGTAAAATGTTCAAATTCAGGCGTCTTCCTATGGGCTACAAGAATAGTCCAGGCGTATTCGCCGCTCGTGTTGTCTCTTTGTTAGACGGCATCGATCCAGACGCCTGTTCGTATGTGGATGACATTTATCTGACAGACGATGAATTGTTTCCACATCTGACCCGGGTGGACCGCATTATTCTTGAATTTGCGGTTCAGGGATACAAAATTAACTTTGCCAAATCCCATATTGCTGAATTTACCGTTTTGTTCTTGGGCTATGAGCTCAACAATGAAGGTAAGGGTTTAGCCCCCATTTTCTGGAGAAATGTGCACTTTTGTGCCCTCCTACAAATCTGAAGAAGCTTCAGTCTTTGCTGGGTTTTCTGAATTTCGGACGTACATACATTCCCGAATATGCCCAGCGTATCAAGCCACTGTATGCCTTGATACAGCCTACTTTTTCGAAGTCTTGCTGGCTTCCGGAGCATACCTCCATTCTGCAGTCTTTGCAGACAGACCTTCTTGAGTCTAAATACCTTTTGACGCGTGATAACCACACAAACTTGGTGATTAGAATCATTCCAGGGGCAGTGGGTTTCACGTACTTAACCTTTAATGAAGGTGATACAGTACCAATCGCATACAAGTCACATCTATACACCTCTGCAGAAATGCGGTTCTCATCTGTGGAGAAAGTGCTAACAGCAGTGCAAATGGCGATCCTGAAGGAGCGCGCACTGGCACAGGGAAAACGCATTCTGGTGGTGACACCCTATCCTGCCCTAGAGGCAGTGACTAAAGCAAGTGTTCCGAACTCTAAAGCTTTGCACCCCCGTTGGATTCAATGGGCAACATCGTTGACATCTCCGGATGTCACTTTCATTTTCGACTCTTCTCTCCAGACTCAGGAGTTTTTACAGTATGAATTCATTCATCCTCCTCCTTTGTCCTTATTGCCGCTTGAGGATTACGACTGTGTGATCTACACCGATGGTTCGGCACAACCGGCCACGGGTTCCAAGCATGCTTATTCAGCCGCATGTGCTATTGTTGCAGGTACGTTTGTGAACGGAAAGTTCAAATCCACTGTGGTGCATACACAGGCACTCGGGGACAGTACCGCACAACTGGCCGAGTTGCGTGCCTTGGTGCTTGCGCTTGAGTTCGTAAATCCTGATGTGACCACTTTAATCGTGTGCGATTCTTATTACTGTGTTCAATCATACAATGACAATCTGTTCTTTTGGTCGCAAAACGACTATAGAGACGCTAAAGGCAACACAATCAAGCATAAAATGCTTTGGGTTAGGGTGGCAGATATACAAAGACGTCTGCCACTCACACAGGTGGTTCACACCCTAGGCCATCAGCGAGTGGGCGCACACGCTGTTGGTAACAGTCTGGCAGATGAAGCTGCCAGATCAGCAGTATTCACGTGTTCAGTAGCAGCAGTTACTAGATCCATGTCTAAAATAGACACTGATATCTTGGCAGCTATTGCTGCAACAAAAGAAGGAATTAATTACCCTAGAGGTTTCCCTTCTAAATATTCTTACCAGATAGGTCCCGATCAGGCTCCTTATGTAACAATACCTAACGTTGGGGTTCGGCTGATCCCCAACGCGGACCGCAGACTTTCCTTGATGGCAGCGGCACACGAAGGCATGGCTTCGGCGCATGCTGGTGTGTCTGCGACAATTTCCATTTTGCAGCAGCGTTACTGGTGGCGTGGTTTATACAAAGATACACGTACTTATGTGCTTTCCTGTGACGTTTGTCAACAGATCAAGCCTTCAACAGTCACAAGACCACCGCAGACCTCGCTTGCGATTTCGAACAGACCCTTTGGGTGTGTTTACTTGGATCACTGCGGTCCATTTTCTTCAGACACTGCCTATAAATATATCTTAGTGGCAGTGGACTCGTGCACACGGTTCATCTGGGTCTGGCCACAACGGAGTGCTGACGCACGAAATGTCATTAGGGATTTGCGAGTCTTTGTGGGAATTTTTGCATGCGGCACCTTCCATTCTGACCAAGGTCCAGCGTTTGCCTCTAAGGCTTACAAGGACGCAATGGGCTCCTTAGGGGTGCGGGTGAAATTTTCGTCTCCGTATAGGCCTGAGGGCAACTCTATCGTTGAACGAATGAACCGTGACTTAAAGCAATCCTTGACAGCTAGAGTTATAGGTACTGGCAGGAACTGGCTGGCCCACTTGTATACTGTTCAACGTGCACTTAATAATCACCCTAGAAGGCCTCTGGGTGGGCGGACCCCTTACGAAATGCTCTTTGGCATACGAATGTTTGTGCCTGACCTTGATGGTCTAGACATGGCGGCGCAATCCGCCAAGTTTGATGTAGATAATCGTTCTACTATGTTACAGGACTTACAAGAAGCCCGAGACAAACTAGCAATTGCACATTTGCCTTCAGCCACAGACCCTGCTTTGCAGATTCCGGTTGCCGGCTGGCTTCCGAAGATTGGCGACCTGGTACGAGAGAAGGTGGAGAACAAAAAAGAATTCGGCCCCTCTTTTCGTGCACCGGTTCCAGTGCTGGGCTTGAAGGGAACACGTACAGTCATCTTACCACCGCTTCCCGGTCGCAAGGAAAACAGATACATCTCAGTGGAAAATGTCAAGCTACAACATCTGGCCGATCTTAAATAGTGTCACACCAGCGGTCTCTTGTCCTGCCATTTATCGGACAAGCGTTCGAGGTACGCCTGCACGAACAGTCACTGATGTTACCATGGAGATGGTTGATTTGCCTGAAAATATATTTGAACCCCCTGCATCACCCTGCATAGACGAGGACGAATATACTTATCCCGCCACAGAGTCGGTGGCACACCAACCAACAACGCCACTGAGCCAGACACGTTATTCTTTTGATTCAGATTCCAACTCATCACAAGTCCCGTCCAAGTTTAGTCTTTATGTATCTTGGTTTAGAGACAATTTTTTGATTCCACCTTGGACATATATTTGGATGGTACTTTTCTTGGTTTTTTTGTTCATGTCCATTGGCTTTGTCACAGTGTTTTTTCTACTCATCAATGGTCACTATTTACCTGAACGCTCTGCTGTGAACAGTGTTGCTGGAACTTTGGCTCCACATTCCTCTTCACACATCATGAAGCGTGACCACACATTTGTGAACATTTCAGCGTTTCCAGTTGCTGATGGCATAGTATGGGATGCGGTAAACTTTCAAATACATGGCCCGACAGAAATTATTAATGTACCAAATGTCCTTCGAGTCTCGATGGGTGATGTAGTAAAAAGTAATATTCATTCTGATGATTGGGATGTGCATGCCGTTGAAGCATTATTTGCTGATTTAAAATATTATGCCTCTTTTAATGCTGAAGACTTGTATATGAATTCTGCGAATTATGCCGATTTGTATTGTTACCAACATTGGGGAAATCATTTTCTCCACAAACCAAGTGCACTACGCAGCCCTGTTACTTACACCCAATGGGAACACTGCCCAAACCCCGTACCAGGTAGTTCCCAAACTCTTCGAAATAAATTCACCTATTTTACTGATTTTAATCGATCGAACCCTGGGTCATATTATTTTAAATTAAAAACTCCATTGACTCAGAAAATAATGTTGACCCATACTAAATTATTATATTCGGGTTCCTTTTTGAGCGCCTCGGCGGTGGGTGGTTAAGAATATTGGAAAGACACAGTGGATTTAAAATCAATTTGGGGTTCGAAGCCATGGCAGGTGCAAGGCACTGAGGCCCTGCACCGTGCTTGCCTTATTCCAGCCCAAATTCTATTTTTAAATACTTCCATTTATCAGACCACGTGTTGGGGGTTGGCTACCGTTAAACAACTAAATGCGCCAAACATCCCATCCTTGTCGAGTCTTCCAAATGATAGTTTGCGTTTTAATATGTCCCTTATGGCGTTACAGGCTCAGTTTCAGAACAATTCCTTTAACGTTTCTGCACTAATACAGTCACCCTGGTTGGCATGGCCCATATCATCTAATGCATGCCAACTTCGTTTTCATGGCACAGTTCCTGGTTATATACAGGACAAGCCTGATCCAAGATTTACTGAAACCCGTACTGTGACCACGTATTCAGTTGGTAAATTATGTAAACAATGGTTACAACATTCGTCCTTAGACTCTGTTAAGAACCATTTATCCCTCCTATCAGGCACTATTGACCTATCTGACTTTATCTTGGGACCTCGTGCTCCCCGACCGAAGAGATTCATTTATGAAGCGTATAATGAACTCTGGAAGCTGTCACAAATGGAAGCTGCTTCCCGTCTTAGAGAAATAGACCAAGCAAATTTGGAAAAGGTGCTTGCTGTTGTTGTCAATAGTATAAATACCCTGTCTTCCCGCATTTACACATTAGACAATATTGTATCCTCTGTTGTTGATATTGTACAAGATGATGTCTCTATGTTGTATCATGGTCAGAATCAGTTGCGCTCAGTGATGCAGTTTGCATGGACTTTGCAAACTCTTAAGTTGGGTAAAGTTCCTTGGAATTTGTTAAACACCACTGCCCTCTTTCTGCCTTTTAATTTGACTGACAAACAGCAGTTCATGTCCATGAAAGATGCATCTTACACTTTGTTACATATTGAAAAAGTGGATCCTTTACCATTCTCTGTAGCGGAACTAGATTCTGCGGTGTTGCTAGTTCATGGGGTTATAGCTTTACCTTTTTCCCTATTTGAGTTCAGTTCGTGCATGAAGCATTATCCTGTGGGCCGTTTCCAGCCTTTGGGTGGTGCTTTCCTGCATGAACTTTGGTCCTTGCCTTTCATGTATAAATGCCTTAGAGATGGCAAGGAAGTATTTCTCACGGGGGAGTCTTGTGATTCAACTGTGGGTCATTCGCTTATTTGTAAACATATTAAATTGCACGGGGCTTGTAGCGTTTCAGTTCCAAATCTTGCATGTGTCCTGAAGGGTATTCCTGCTCCTGCTATTTCTCCTACTTTTACTTTGCTTACCAACGGTAGCTATTTGCTTTTAAATAACGAAAATTGTTGTGGCCTGCAGGCCGGCATTCCGTATATTGTTACAGTCTCGCACAGAGTTGTCTGCTGCAAGAATGTGCTTTTTCCTCCCCCTCACGACATCGTTGATAGCTCTATTTGGCCTTCCATTCCTACCATGGAGGCAGATTTCAATAAGTTGAGCAGAATAAAGGCCCTATTATTGAATGAGGAGGTTATGCTCACATCCGCCCGGGAGACATTCATTCTCCAGGTGGCGAGCACCCACAGTGAAATACAGGCCCTTTTGAACACTGACCTCCCCCAGCATTTTGGGGAGTTAATTCATCGTATTTTTAACGCATCAAACACTGAGGGTCTGGTGCACTTTTTAAGGTTGTGGGGTCTGGCCTTGTGTCCACCTTTCAAACTATTTTCGGTGTGATACCGGCATTCATTCATTCTATTTTTTCTAGCGTCTTTGGTGGATTCCCATTAATCCTCGCTTTGGCGGCCGGTGTCTTACTGTTGGTCTGTTTTCTGCGCAATGGCTGCACTCCAATGGGCCCTTCTCGATCCCGAACGCCTCCAGCTGCTCCGTGAGCGACTCCTGGTTGGCTACGATGTTCTGCCCTTGGCAACTATCAGTGTGTCCTACACCCTTTCCTTTTGCTTTGCGTATTTCACTTGCGTGCAACCTGTGATGTCTTGCATCCGCTGTCCGTTTACATGGACCATGGATTATTGCCTCTCCAATTCGTCATTGTCGGTCCCGGATTTTGTTCGGTTGGTGGGTCCCTTAGAGGCCCATGAACGGGACTGTTCCGCTGCTGGCTTTATGATGCGTGCGGCTGCACTGGGGATTTTGGCACAATGGGATATCTGGGCAGCTGCTCAGAATCTCCTACAACAAAGTTATATTGAATATCACGCAAGCTGTCCCGCATTGCTTTTGGATACTCCATACTCTGAAGACCATTCCTGCAGCTTTGACCTATTGGACTGGATGGCGTCTACGTTTTTTGACGATTCCAATGATGTCCTTCTGGACGGTATAGCATTTTTCTGCTCTTTCACATTTTTAGATTGATTGACTTGCCGTTAGTTATTAGTAGACAGCCTCAATTCTGCTCAGGTGTTTGGAACTCTGTCTTCGTTTTTGTTTCGGCCGATGGACTGTCCAGGGGAGGGTGTCATGTGGCTCATGGCCTCCTGGCCGGTCTGGCTACGTTACCGCAAGCCTGGCTGCCATGATGACTCTTGCGCACGTTATTATTGGATGTTGTCCTGTCGCCCTCTGTTATTGCCAAGTTATTCTACAACAGTCTGCATATTCTGTTTCTCACCTTTTCTCCTGTTCCCTTTTGGGCTCAGTCTGAACAACAGTTACAAGGTCGAATAACAACTCCCTGGTTCCTACTGATTTGGCCCGTCCCTCGCACCTAGACATAACACATGTACAGCTGCCATTGAGAAATTAGTGTGCTTTTAATATACGATCGCTTGTTCTAATATAGCACTTGGAGACGACCTTTCCAGTGAGAAGAGCTGTGATTGTTTGCTGATGTAGTTTTGCATCAAGAGACTGAGGTATGGGGGTTCGCTAGTCAAAGCCCAAAGGTCTTCTATTATTATAATAAACTGGCTTCCAGCACGGGGAGGGTGGTAATGTTAGTTAGACATATATCCACTGCTTTATGAGATGCTTTCCCCGTTCGTATTTTATGGAGTAGTAACTATGCTGATTATATTGTTCTTATGTATTATGCTACTAGTACTGACACGTGTACTGTACCTTAGAGCACGTAAGTTGAAATAAACATTTTAACCTATACAGTGTCTCTTCATACGCATGTTGTGGACAGGTACGAATGTGACGAAAGAGTGTTCTTGCCTCTGCGAGTCCTGAGAGAGAGATACCGTGTTCTGGGTTGTCTAAGCATTGGTACATTGGTGCTAATGGGACGCTAAAGCTAGTTGGGTTGGGGTTTTGGGTGCTAAGGTTTATGGTTGGCTCACCACTATATTCCGAGGTCCTATTATCCTGTGCATAGCTCTGTATGTGCAGAAACCTTATGACACTTCATTTATAAAAACTCTGGGGAATCACTGTACAATTGATGGTAATTGATTGTGCACTGCCACCTCATAATAATAAAACGTCTCCATTGAATGTTTTAAAGTCACAGTATGATAACAAGGGCCCACACGTTGAAAGCCACATTTGGCAACTTCAAAAGTTGCATAGAGGGCTAATTAATAGTATTGATTTTGTGAGTTCATGGAGAGGACCCTCAGAGAAGCTACCTTGGGTGCATAGTGATTTGCTCATGTGGTGATTTTTCCCATTCAATAGTGAATAGGTGCTTTATGGTCCTCCTCACATTATGGCCATTCATTGTGTTTCCAACCTTTGTGGGCTTAATGGGGTCTTCATCAGGACTGGGATCCTGGTTGTGGTTACCTGTGTGCAGTGTATAAAGTTTACATTGCCTGGCAGTCATGTGGGACATCTTGGTGGGTAGTTCATACTGAGCACCATGATACATAATGTATGTTTGTTCTGTGGTATCTCTGTCTGCTGTCATAGCCGAATGTTGCAAAAGACCTTCTAAAATAGTTTAAAAAAATTCTAAATTTCGTATTCAATCATAATTTGTCTCTGCTGGTCTAAAACTTTGTCTTGATAAAATGTGTAAATCAGAAACTGCACTACCTTGAAATTGATACATTGTATTAATAAAGGCTGAGAATATAACTCTGATATAATTCGATATTGGTTTTTAATGTTTTAATATATTATTATGTACAATACATACATATATGATTCAATAACTGCTTTTCATGCTCAAGTGCATTTTAGAGCAGCATGCGTATTGAGGCTGAAAAGTGAAGAAGCCTCCCCTACAGCACCCAGTTAACATTCCCTCAATCATTCTAGGGCAGGGAAGTATTTCCAAGTACCAGATAATGAAGTTCATTGATGAGATCGCCACTAATAATGGCCGAATATACTTATGGAAAAAGGAGCAGGGCCAGACTGGCTGGTGCGGGCACTGGGCGTTTTCCCAGTGGGCCGGAAGGGTGGGGGCCAGTTTTGGACCAGTGGGGGCCATTTTTGTTACTGGGGGCTGCTTTTGCAGCAATGCTGCAATATCAGCCCCTGTAACAAAAGCAGCAGCCACAGTGTTTCTCACCAGCCCGCACCGGTCAGGGAAAGGGAGATTATTATCATGAGATCAGCCATCTATTTGGGGTGTGTTATCCCAAGCAGGACAGACTTTGCCAAAACACTTCACTGCCATCAGATGCCCTTTTTAGCAGCTGTGGACCTTTTAATTTAAAATGAAGCTCAAAGCTGTGTTTTACCTAGAACAGGGATATTCATTTCCTAATGCATTCCAAGTGTTGTGGCACATCAATTTGGTTGCTACTGTTGTGTCCATCACAATGAACACATTCATCCGCTGCATGTCTATTGCATGTCACATCTTCATTCGTATATAAGCATATATGTTCCTGCATCAAGTTATAGAAGCAAATGTGCAAGGTCCATATTACATGACAACCAATTCCAGAGTCTGTGTCCCCTTCAATTTCTTCTCCAAAGTGCACCAAAGACTCCATATCCTCCTCTGCCAGGAAGAAACACATCCATCACATAAAAAATCTAACATTTTGAATTTTTGTTTCTAGGATTCATTTTCAGCACCATCAGCAGTGTATGAACTAAGCCGCCCCTTGCTGTTCTTCTGCTAGGTTTGACAACAGCTGGAATGTGGTGGAATATGTGCTCTGTAATCGGACAGTTTATAATACAATAGCTAAGGGACAAAACTTTGTTATACAAAATATGTTTGTTCATGGCCAGCACCACTGGAATTATGTGATTCGCTTGCTAAATACTCAACCATCTGCTACTAAATTTGCAGTTGTCAACCACTAACATGTTACTAGCTAAAAAGGAAAACAGGCTATTAAGATGCTATAGATAGGACTAACACAGTGCCAGGCACTACATAAATCTTAACTGGTAGCCTTTCAGTTGTTGATCCTTGTATTCAGGCATTTAGAGAGGTGACAATTCTGCTCGGTGTGTTAACATGGCCATTTGATGGCGCGAGGGAAGTGTAATTTTCTGCAGCAGGAAGCAAATCAATATGTATTAAACATGGTGGAAAGAATGATTCCTTCTTTGTCATTAAAAATCCTTTAGCCGCTATTCATGACATTTCATGCTAACATCACAAGCACTGATCTTATTGAAGCAGTTATTTCACAGATAAGGTTTGCAAAGCCGCAGTTATTTCAAGTAGTAACTTGGAGTATAAAAATTACAAATATTAGGTATCTCTATTTAAGATATTATGTCTTGAATTCTAACAAGCTTCCTAATAAGAAACTTTCCTCAGAAATATGAAAGTTCCAATATTGTTCTTCAGGGATGTTCCTTAATCCAAAGAGGTGCTTCCTGAGGCCATATAGTATGGAATCAGGGAAAACCTGGAACTGAAGAAAAGTTTTTTTTTAGGTCGAGCCTACAGCGCACATGCGCTGTCTGCAAGACCTGCTGTCATCAATAATACCACTTTTTTCCTGCCTCCTACTTACCATTGGCTCACTCCGATGTCGCTTTTCTTTGGTGCCTACTAACTTGTTCACTTTGCCCATATTTCACGTCCGTTCAAGGCTCAGGTGCACCGGCCAGTCACAGTTTCCTTACACTTTACCTCTTCAGATGTTGTGTGGGAGAACTCTTTTTTTAACTTCTGGCACCACTCGTCGCAAAACACAAGTGAGGAAAAACGCGTTTTCATTTGAATATTTAGTTCTTGCATTAGATTTGCTTTTTGAAACAATAATTAATTAACTGTGGTAAATGCCATCCACAGCTGCAGCGCTTCAGATTTTAGCACGCACGCATAACTTTACTTTCATTTCCTCTGCAAAATGCCATGTTCCAGTTCCAAGTGCCTTTGATCAGCGCGGTAGCAGTAAGCACGGCGCAGATAACTCGGTTTGTCAGTGGAAATGCTTGGATTAGCTCTATAAAATGCATGCGTGCACAATGCTTTTCGTGTTTGTGGCCATAGCATTGACTCTTTATATGGTGTGGACTTCATCTGATCCCAGGCCATTTATTACCTCCATGATTACGTGGTACATTCTGCCTCTGGTTGCTGGAATATACCCAAGCCGCAGGCATAACTTTACTTTAATTTCTTCTGCAATATGCCATACTTCCAGTTCCGGGCGCCTTTGATCAGCGCGGTTGCTGTGAGCATGGCGCACGCCTCACTGAGATTTGGTCACAGATAACACGGTTTGTCAGGGGAAATGCTTGGATTAGCTCTATGACATGCATCCGTGTAGAATGGTTTTCATGTTTGTGGCCATAGCATTGACTCTTTATCCAGTGTGGACTTCATCTGATCCCAGGCCATTTATTAACTCCATGATTAGGTGGTAGATTCTGCCTCTGGTTGCTGGAATATACCCATTACCATGCTCGGATTGTTTTTTTAATTTTTTAACCCAGAGTTTTATATAGTGCGAACTTGACTCAAAGGTATTAGAGCGCTTTACATATGCACCAGTCACATTACAGACGGAAATATTCAGCTTGCTCAACCAGTGTCATAATTGGCCTTCTTCTAGTGCACTTGCCGGCTATATTGAATGAGTGTAGACGTAGGAGTTTCTGGGGCAGCATTACAGTAATTGTGCGAGCCTTGCACCTCCTTTGAAACCGTGCAGGCGTATTGCCTTGTTTGTGTGGTATGCATGGATTCACGGACATTAGTTAGCATTTGCTGTATGTCACATGACATTAACGTGCTTTATTTTTCAAAGCTAATTTTACATTACAACAATTTTTGTCCCCGGACAACTTTTAAACCCTTTCTTGGTACTGCAGCGAGGATGGATAGATGCAGTACTGGTTGCCTGACAACATTTACACCATTTCTTGATACTGCAGCGAGGATTGATAGACGCAGCAGTGCTCACCCACATTGTAACTCCGCTGTCACATGATACAACGCCCCTTGACCTGTTATTGCATTGACAACCGATTTTAAATAAAGTTTAAACTGAGCTTGTCTTGAGTTTTCTCTATTGAATGCTGTGGCCATTAATGCTTGCATAACATCTCATGGCATACTATAGTTTCAGGATCTGGGAAGACTCTAGTTTTTAACCGAAAACAGCCCTTTTCGTCATTAAAAAAATATAATCGACGCTTAAGTAATACTATAAAGTACAATTCCACAGTACACAGTACAGATATTCATCTGCTAACAAAGCAAAGACGCTTAGGGCCTCATTACGATGTTGGGTGAAAAGCCTTCGACCAACAGTCGGATTCTCCCAGACCGTGTCGGAACCCATCTGCCCGACTCGGTCCGAACCCATCCGCCCGACTCGGTCCGAATCCAATCCGCCGTCAGATTACGATGTTCGCGGTCGGATTGGAAACCGCACGGTCTTTCCGAATCAGTTCCGACCAGCTCTCAGAGAATTCATGTCGGTCGGAGCCGATTCGTACAGCTCTACGGACAGCGTTTCCGCCAGACTGATTACGATGTCAGTTTCCAACAGCCTTCCCGACTCAGTCTGTCCGACACGAAAAGGCAGTCGGAAACTGACTTTGGGGGCCCCTGGCAGGCCCCCCTTTATCCTGAGGCCTCCTTTAAAACCATGCACTGTGTCGCAGGCACCATGGGGTGCCCACCACTGGGTGCAGGGTTTTCTGCAGACACCCATTTTCTCCATAGGAGCCAGTGTTGTCGGTCGGAACATAGGCTTCCATAGGAGTCAATGGGAGTCTGACCGAACGGTGTTCGGTCGCATTGTAATCGGTCGTGCAGAACCGCCGACCGTGAGTCGGTCGGAACCAATTCCGAGAAGCCGTTGGGCGGAAAGTTTCCGCCCGACATCGTAATGAGGCCCTGTGTTGTTAATTGTCATCTATGGCCTAGTGTGACACATACTTTAGATATAAATATTAAGTAATTCAGACAGGAGAACTCCTTTTTCTTGGCATCTTGTGAATACCCCGAAGAAACAAACGCTGAAAAGCTCCGACTACCTGTCAACTGGTAGAAGGAAGCATAGCTGACTATGCTGCCAGGCAACAAGAGAACACACCTCGGCTTGCATTCATTGTCAAGTGCGTCACTTTGATGATAGCATGTTTTCATCATTAGACTGCTTCTCTTTCGCAAAAAAAAACAAGGCAATTCACTACCTCGTTCTTATTAAGTAATGAGCCTTACGTGTTAACAGCAAACTGCTAGTTTTTGCACGAAGCATATTTATCATCATTCAATAACTTCAGTACCAGAAAGAAGTATGCTTTTTCAAGGTTTAGAACCACTAATTAGCATACTAATAACATCTCTGAAGATTACATCACCCAACATCTGACATCACAGGAAATAACACTAATCTGTGTGACCAAGAAAAAAACTACTTTTTTCCACAGGTAGAATTATAAAACATAGAAGCAATGCAACCTTTGTGCAATATTGGCAATCACCTCACTTGATTACAAAAAAAAAAATTGTTTCAAGGAGAGGGCTTGGGACAGGGTGGGGAAAATTGACTCTTAAGTACTTCTGATAACAGGCCCATATTCCAACAAAAGTCTTTTTACATTTTGTACTATTACTTTGAAGTAGATACTATTTGCCACATCTAATACCTGTGCTTGTAATAATGTTGTTCAACTTCTCACTATTGCCTCTTTCCTTGTTATGTGGTTCCCTGGTAAATGTCTCTGTCGCCCTGACGGCGGTGCCCGCCAAATTTAAAATGTCTGCAGACCCAGCAGTGAACAGGAGTTTCTAGCATTGAAAGGAACTGCTGTCACAGCAGTTCCTGTCAATTCATTGTAAGTTTGACTGGCGGCTCAGTTAACATGACGGAGATGTATGGCAAACATACAATGTTTTTTTTTACAAATTTTTAAAAGAAAACCCCAAGCCGGGATTTTCTTTTTGAAAATAAAAAAAACAATGCCTTGGGAGTTTGCTTCCATGGCAAGGGGGGCATTGAGTACTTTTCGATGCCCCTTACCTCTAGGCTTTCCTCGTGGTGACGGGTATTGAAAATTGGCTGTGTGTCTGCCCATATGAATTTGGTGGGTGGACATATAGCCAAACCTCCATCAGGCTGTTGAAGGGGTTTGACCACTGCAGATACAGTGTACTCTCTACCAGCGTCAGACCTGTTGTCCACTGGATTCTAAATCGGGCAGACAGACCACAATGTTGACGGGGAGGGAACTCCGCCGCTGTTGCAATAGAGCTCCCTCTCCGCCAACATATAAATGAGGCCCTAAGTTTTAGCAACTAATCTTTTTTACCTCCTCTAAAAATTTCAATTCTTTTCTGATAAAATATGCAATTGAATTCGCTGTTTTCACAGTGGCTTGAAGCAATCATATATTTTGCAATTGTTTTTAAAATTTGATTGTCATGTTTCTAGTGTGCTCCAAAAGAAAAACATTCTTGCCTCTGCATTCATCAAGGTGAATTGTTAACACTACCAGTGTATTCGTTTCAACTCATTAGTACCAGTTTTACACCCAAACACAGCAGTAAGCTACAGAAAGTTGACCAGTCAACCTTTGTAAAGAGTCTTCCACTGTACAGCAAGACGTGTCGCTGCGTTTTTAGTAACTTTTGAACTGTTTGAGGTAGAAACAAAATTACTTTTGGTTAAAATGGGCAGATTATGCAGCAGATGATGGATTATGTGACAAATGTGCCGAATCTATATGCGAAAATCACAGCAGAGGCACAATTGCATAATTCCAGTGTCCCTCCCTATGTGTAATAAGGGCCTATATGTCCACATATATACATATTGCTGTGAAATTTACATGCTGAACTGCTCTGACTTGGTGTAAAGAGAAGACATGTCTCAAGAGTGCCTCACCTGAAATCTAGCTCTGACGATAAACCCCTCTCTCACAAAAAAAAGTCTCATTCAGGGACATAAATGGCCTGTGGCTAAATGATACACACATAATTACTACATAGGTATTTGTCAGTGCTTAATTTATAAAACAATAAGTGCCAGTGCCTAAAGTTTTTCTCAAATGTCTGTGTCCAGCGTTGAGGAATATTGGGTTTGCCGCATACCAAGGCTTTCTAGTTTGAGTTCACTTAGTTTGTCCACCACTCTACACTTCCTGCCCCTTCAGTTCACTCTTTCAGGTTATTTTTCATCTTTGTTGCTGGTTCTCCCATTGTCACTGTTTTTTCCTTTATTCTCTTCCTCCTATTTCCCCATTTTCTGCCTTTCTCTTTCTCTCTTGTCCTGGGTCAAAGTCTAATGATTAGAAATAAGTGCCATTGCCCACAAATGAAAACTTGTGGACCCCATCTGCAGCCAGCAGGTCAAATTAAGCACTGGAATAGCTGGGAGACATAAAGCTTATAGAGCACATACCCCACAGAGCCCTAGAAAGACAATCCCATAATGGAGCAACATCTTGGGCTACACGAATATGTAAGCTAGGAATAGAGCACCTTTCGAGAACAGACTACATTAGCAGAGTTAAGCTGTACCCTCCAACAAGAGTGTTTTGAAGGGGAGTCAAACAATGAAGTTTGCTTTGTGAGTGATGAACTTAAAGGGCATACACAAACAATTATTGGATAGTAGATACTTTTGAAGATTGTGTGTGTGCAGATTTTTACTTTGAGATCAAAACGCGTGTATCCACCAACATGCTATCATATCTGCAAAGTAAAACAATCAGTGATCTATATACCTTGACGATTTTGAAGAAGAGATGTCATTTTAAAGGAGGAAGAAGTTAGACTAGGATGTAGCTGGCATTCAAGAATTGAAGTGAGGATCTTAGAGGTTTTCTGGCACCATGGAAGGTACCAAGATCCATCCGGAAATTGCACATATAGCAGATACTGGAATTAAAGGAGAACGAATACTTAGGACGTTATTATGAGTTCGGCAGTACATAGGATCGCCGAACCCGTGGTGGCGGTCCGCCCGCAGTATATGAGTCGGACCGCCACATGACCGCTGCGACTGCCGGGGATCAAGGATCCCGCGGCGGTCTTGCAGTGGTCAGGAGCACTAATATGCGGGGGGGTGCTGCAGCACCTCCAAGCATATTAGGAGCTGCCTGCCCACCGCCCTTTTCATGGCGGTGAGCCCGCCATGAAAAGGGTGGTAAAGAGGCTAACAGGGCCCCTTGCCACTCCTGGCCCTGGTAGTACATACAGGGGGGCACATGTAGTGCCCCCTGGTTTTACACCCCCAGTTCCTGCACGGTGTGGCATGTGTGCCACACCATGCAGGAAGGTGCAGGAAGGTGCTCTGAGAACGGCGGTCTGCATGTTAGGTTCTTCTATGAGCCTAACAGACCGATGCTGTCCGACCGTCGCAGGACCACCCGCCAGACCAGGATTTAACTCCTAATCTGGTGGGCGGTCGCCCCATAGCTTTGGTGGCCCAAAAGCAGACGGCGTGTTGCACCGTCCGCTGTAGGACAGCCAAAATCGTAATAAGGTTTACGAGGGCAGGAGAGTCACAACTCCCAGGTACTAACAAGCTGTGTGCAGGTGTGGACCCGAATTACTGTTGAAGAGCAATGAAAATGCCCTTTGACAGATGTACTGCACAGGTAAAGGTGGGGGTTGTTTGCACCACAAGACTGGGTTACTGACTTCCTTCAGGCTGCCTAGAATAACGCAGGCAACCAATGGTCCAAGTTGAACTAAAGTCTGCTGGAAAAGTCTTAGGCATCAGAGGAAACCCGCAGCTTTTACATTCCAGGTGCTAAATATGAATCTGAATGTGATAAACAATGAAAATGGGGCTCAGCTTCCCATTTGTCAGCAAATTACTCTACCACTGAACCTTGCTCCTTAAACAGTTCACTGAAATACAACAAATTAAACTGTAGAAATATAACCACTACATTGGTACCGCACTCTGCTCAACTAATAGAAGAAGTAAATTGGTTACATACTTGTCACCTCAAACGTTGCCGCTGTGTGCTATGAGATATCATCTCTGTTTACACGGTCTAGCTTGAAGTTGGCAGGTTTGTTGCTATATAGCCAGGTGTGACCATCATCCTGCATACTTATTTTTAGCCTACAAGGAACGTGACATGATAAAAAAGGGCCAAGACCTTACATGTTACATCAAAAATAATCCATTCTACTGTTCTGTATAGACCAGAAAGATCATGGAGACTATGGAGACCTGGGAGATGACTTTTAGGAAGTAAACTAGACTGCAGAACAGGATCCACAGGCAGAACACTTCTGGGATGGTAACAGTCACTTCCAGGTCATGAGAGACAGTGCAGTTACAAAGCATCCTGTTAACAGTTCATCAGTCCTGGCAACCCTTCTCAGTGGTAATGGCTTCTACACAAACTAGTTCATTACCCAGCTCTGAGTTCCTTCACTTTGGTATTTTTTTTTTTGGTCCCCACTTGGTTTTCCCTTATTGCTATTGAGTTACTTGTTCTTGACATTGTTTTTGTTTGTGCTGTGCTACCTCTTCCTTCTTACAAAGAACTTCACCTGCTCAGTGACTGCTTTGCCGTGATGTCCTGGGGTACACCATAACTATCCAGGTTGATGAGTGGTCTCGTCATTGCTTCCTCTGCCTTTGTGGATGGCAAGCCTGACACTCTGTTTAATCTTGCCAATATATACTAATTTGCTATAGTACGGATCTCCACTAATGTTTTATAATTGTGTGCTGTCTCTAATGAACCTTCTGAGGCTATATCCCTGCATCCTTCCAAAAGACTCCCTTGTGACGAGCAGTGACGGCACCCTGACTAGATACCCTGTGTTTTCCACTTTATCCTATTTTCCACTTAGTGCTCTGTGGGACCGTATATGCATAAGAGAGTCTCTGGAGCAGTGTGGGGTGGATTGGTAATCTCAGTTTGCTATCCTTAAAGCTTCTCCTAAGCTTGACTGTTGACTGCTCCTCATCACACCAATTGAGCTAGCAGAAATCTATCTCCTTCACTTGCTCTGTCATGTGGCCCATATTGCTGCAAGCTACTCTTTATCATCAAACCAATCCTTCCTTTTACCTCTAGAGACATCTCACCTCTTTAATTTAACTAATATGTGATCCAGAAAGAATACCAGAAAAGAAAAGTCAACTCTTCCTGCATCCACACCCTCAAGTTCTTGCCGAACAATCGAACAAGCACTCATCTAAAGCAAGCTACATTTCGGAAACACACTCTACGTCAGAATCTCAACCCAACTCACCAAATGGCTCCAGACCATTTAGAATACAGCTGTTAGACTCACAGCCTCTCTCTATACACCCGCATCTGTCCCACCTTAAAAACCTCCATTGGATCACATACACAGACGTACACAGTTCAAATTAATCACTCATATGCAAAGCACTTCACAATTTAGATCCTGCCTACTGAACAACTGCATCAGACACCTCAGCTCAGCAAACCTCCTGCTCGCCACTGTCCCCCAAATACAAAGAGCCAGATCCGATAGCCACACCTTCTTGTACCTGGCTTCTAAAGCCTGGACCATACCCCCCTTTACATTATGGCCGCCAGCTCAGATGTGGAATTCAAGAAGAAACTGAAAACCTGGAACTTTACATAGGACCCAGACAAGGCGGCAAGCAGCCTTACTTCTCAACAGCACCTGCATACCTTGCGAGTGAGATACACTTAACATAACATAACAATTGAAAAGTGAAAGGAAAGAGGGCAGCAGAAAGGTCAAAAGGAAGAAAACGGGATGGAGAGCGTCTTGAAAAACACAGACACCATTAGGACACACTGTAAGTAACTGAGGTGTGAGCCCTGGGAAGCAGGAACCACAATCCTTGTCAGGGTGAGGCACAAGCCAACCCTGAATTAACCAGTGCTCACCCCCTGGTAGCTTGGCACAGAGCACTCAGGCTTAACTTAGAGGCAATGTGTAAAGTATTTGTGCAACTCTTCAAACTGTATTAAAGTGAAAAACACCACACAAAAACGATCCGACAACAACTTAGAAAAATAGAGTGATCTTTAATAAATAAAACAAGACCAAAACAGCAAAAATCCAATCTGTAGAACTGAAGATATGCAATTTAAAAGATGTCAGTGAAAATAGCGCCAAAAAAGCACAACGCGCCAACTGTGGATATCTGGATGCGCCGGACCGGGACAATGTCACAAGTTCAGGCTGACAGCGATGAAGCACAGGCCAACTACTGGGACCCAGTTAGGCCCGTGTAACGAAGTACCTTAAATCATGGTTGGCGAAGTGTTGCAAGGGTTCGCATCAAAGACGCAGCGCACACCAGAGCGATGTGTCAGTTCCAAGATGCAACAAGGCTGCAATGCGAGGTCCTGTGTTGTAGTCGAGGATTCCATTAGCGAGGGCTTGCAGTGCGAAGTCTGCCAGCGAGGATGCGTCAAACAGTCAGGTCGATGTGCCAGATCCGAGGAGCCGCGAGGCTGCGATTTGGAGTCTGGCATCATTGGAGAGGCTGCCGTCGACGAGGGATGAGAGGGCCTGAACCGAGGCTGCGTCACGCAGCGGTGGTTCCGATGTGGCGATGGGCTGCGATGCAATGTGGGTCTTTGCTGGATCCAAGCAGCAGCAGATGCTTGAATTATTATGGTGCGCTGCTGATAAAGAAGAGACCGGAATTAGCGCAACTGGATATATCTGAAATGGTAAGCAGTGTTTTGGTCACTATGAGTATTCTGAATGTGTGTTCATTTTACAGGCTATTATTTGGTAAAGGAGGGACAATTAGGTCCCTGAAGACACCATAACATTGACTGGACAATTAGGATGTCTGCATGTGCCACATATATGTTTTGGAGTTATCTCAGGAGGTGTTTCCCTGTGCCTTTAGATTAAATCCAGAAGACTGTAGACATTTATTGTCTGTCTTCACCACAGTGTCATGGTTCAAAGGTCCCAGCCCTGAGGAAGACCTTCAGCTTAGGTTGGCGCCCTAGAAGGTCAAAACGCATGGGTGTCACGCAGCAGGGATGAGGTTGACCTGTCCTTAATTCAAAGAAGGAACAAGACTGAATGAACACCCCACCCCTTGGTCTATTGAATTTTTTTAAATCAATGACAATGGGATTTTTGGTTCTTTGATTGGAAAAGATTAATATCTGTTGGACACTTTTTTATGTTTTCTATGGTTGATAATATGACGCACATATTGGACACTTTTGAATGTATATGTCTTTGTGATACTGTGATGTTAATTTAACTTTTTTATGATTTTTGTATTTGTACGTTTTTGTGACTAATCGTTATTTCCCAATAATACATTTAGCAAAATATAAGTGCATTATTCCTCATTCTTCTTCTGGTATATTATGAGAAAGGAGTTCCCTAGTGATCATTAAGAAAGATATTTAAGGTTGTGAAAAATATTTGAATGTATATATACCCAGAGTAAGGATGTGATATATTGAAATTGATTCTGATTGATTTATGTTTGTTGGGGTTAAAGAGGGCTATTAATTACAATTCTTTAGGCACCAAACTCGACCTGTCTGCCTGGTCCCAATTGGACATGTAATAAGGTAACGTCAATGTTATCCTATGGGAGAGTTAGGCCAGTGAAAAATTAATTTAAGAGTTTTTCACTAGCAGGACATGTAAAACTTAAAAGTACATGTCTAACTTTTTAAATATACTGTACTCTGCTCTCTGGGCTGTCCAAGCCCTACCCTCGGGGTGACTTATATGTATTAAAAAAGAAGGTTTGGGCCAGGTCGAGATGGCAGTTTAAAACTGTACACACAGGCTGCAATGGCAGGCCACAAGACTGGGTTGAGACATGTTTAAAGGGCTACTTAAATGGGTGACATAATCAGTGCCGCAGGCCCACTAGTAGCATGTATACATGCCCTTGGCACAGGTAGTGCCACTTTACTAGGGACTTGGAAGTAAATTAAATATGCCAATTGGGTATATCTAAGTCTACCATGTTTTAAGGAGAGAGCACAAGCCCTCTAGAACTGGTTAGCAGTGGCAAAGTGCACAGAGTCCTAAGGCCAACAAAAACGAATTCAGCAAAAACAGGAAGAGTTAAGGCAAGATGTTTGGAGATGACCCTGCAGAAAAGGCCATGTCCAACACAGACTATCTGCCACTACCTCCTAGAACGCAAGTTGTGCACAGTTCAAAAGGTTCTTTTTCTCCCACCCTGTTAAGAAATTGTCCATATTGTTTCTGTGATCTTATGAGGACAGGTGGAATGAAGGAGCTAGCTGTGGCTCACCTCCATCACATAATAGTCTTCTTTCTTGGGCACTGCTCCCGCTTTGATAACACAGTCACTGCTGTAGGCGTTAGAAGACAGGGGAAGACAGAGCAGGGAAAAATGAGACAGTTTGGGGAAGGAAGAAATTAAAGAAGGAAGGAGACATGAAAGAAAGGAAAAAAGGGAAGTATGAAAAGAGAGAAAGTAGGAAAGAGTGAAAGGATGAAAAGAGGGGAAGCGATAAATAATGGGAAGAGTGAAAGGAAGTAAGAGGGAAGAAGATAAAGGATAGAAGCGGAAAGGATGTGAAGGAGGGAAGGGAAAGTGAAAGAAGGGGAAGGAGGGAAAAGAGAGCGGCAGAAGGAGGGAAAAGAAGAAAGATGGAAAAGAGGGAAGTGTGAAGGGTAAAGGAGGGCAGAAGGAAGGGCGAAAGAAGAAGGGAAGAGGGCAAGGAAAGAAGAGTGAAAGGATGGAAGAGGCAAAGGAGGGAATAGGAAAAATGGAAATGAAGGATGAGGGAAAGGATAGAAGAGAGAAAATGGAAAGGAAGAGGGAATTAAGAAAAGAGGGAAGAGGTAGCAGTACAAGTCAGAAAATAAAGACATGGAACGCAAAATAAATAACTAAGGAGAGGGTGCCAGGATGAGCAATGGTGAAAATTGGTGTCATGAAAACAGGAAAAAGAAGAGGAGAAGAGTAAGAGCCACAGAAAGAGACAGAAAACAGAGGGAAAAGATGAGAGAGAGACAGTGATGCAAAAGCTACATAGACAGAAATCAGGAAAGCTGCGTGGTGCAAGAGCGACGCAAACCGGGGCATAAATATAGCCCAAAGTGCCTTCACATAGCTCTGTTTTTCCTCTGGCCCATAATCCCTGCACCATGTTCTTTCCAACAATTTACAAGTCTACTTTAATAGACATAATTCACTGGAGAACCATGGCCCTAAATTTGTCATATCTGACCCAGTAAACACAAACCAGAGGGAGATTTGAAGAGAGCCTACACCGAACTAAGCTTGGCAATGAGATCGAAGATTTATGCAGACTAAGCATCCCAATCTTTGGTTAAGCCTTTTCAAACACAATCCACAAGCTTTCATGAAGGAGAGGATTGTTTACAGCATTTGGGGTGCATGGAGGTTCAGACTAGGGGGCATATTTACAATGAAGTGGCGGAGCGCGAGGTTAGCCTCCCTGACTTAACGCCGCGCTCCGCCACTTCAGAAACGCAGGGCTGCATCATATTCACAAGAATATGGTGCAGCCCTGCGTTTTCCCCGGCGCTGGCGCTAAACTTAGCAGCCTAGCACCAATGCAGGCACCCTTACACCATAGTGCAAGGGTGTCTGCATTGAGGGGAAGACTGTTTATGTGCAGGAAAGGGGCCCATCCTGCACATAAACAATCTTTAAATGGAGTTTTGTAACTTTTATATGTGCTGCTTGAAGTTGCAAAACGTCATTTTTTTTATTGTTTATGTGCAGGAAGGGTCACCTTCCTGCACATAAACAATCAATGGGCAATTTTCTATTTCTATGTGTGCTGCACAACGCAGCACACATGGAAACAGCAAAAGCGAGGAGAAATAAAGCATTTCTCCTCGTTTCGCCTGTTTAAGACCAGGTTGTCCCTGGTCTTAATTTTGGCTCTGCCTCCTATTTACGCCACCCTTGTAAATAGGGGGCAGCATCAAAATCAATGGGTGTTGCGGTGGAACGCCCACCGTAAAACCCATTGCCCACCCCTTTCACGCTAAGTACAGCGTGAAAGGGTGCCTTATTTACAAGGCAGCATTAAGCCACATTAAGTGGCGTAACGCTGCCTTGTAAATAAGGCGAAGCCCCTATCGCCAACACAATGTCACTAAAAGTGACATTGTGTTGGCTATAGGGGCTTGTAAATATGCCCCAGAGTTTCTTTCAGCTGTGGTGTTTGATAAACTTAAAGAGTCTGCAATGGCTTTAGGAGGAATGTTATCAGCTCGTTGTCATCTTCATCTGAGGAATTGGAAAGCAGAGATAGCTCAAAAGAGTTGTCTATTATGGATATAGCTTGGTGTAGTAAACCTTTTGGAGAAGAGCTGGAAGGGGCTCTGCATAAGTCTCTCAAAATGCAGAGACATGTTCGGTCTTTCTGCCAAAACACATATTTTGCAAAGAATAAGAAGAAATTTGGAAGGAACAGGTGGAGAAGAAAGGACTTTTCTGTTAATAAGCCTTGTTTTCAGCCAGAGTGTCCAGGTTAATGATTCCACTCGCCAGGCTTTCTGCTTGATTTGTCAGCAGCCTTTGACATGGTTAACCACCACACCCTGCTAGCAAGACTAACATCATTGGGTGTTGGTGGTACCATGTTAGAGTGGATAAAATCCTACTTGCAGGGCCACTCTCAAGCAGTTGCATTACCACCTTACCATTCGGACTTTTGAGGTGTGCAACAGGGAGTGCCACAAGAATCGACACTCAGTCCCTGATTAACTATGCTGATGATACACAGTTGATCCTGTCTCCTAATAATAGTCAGCAGGATGTGGCAAATTAATTTCAGACCTGTCTAGCAGACATCATAAACTGGATAAATGTTAATTCCCTTAAATTAAATTGGGATAAAACAGAATTCCTCTGGTGTTCAGCAAATAAGGTTCTGATGCCACTACCCCCTAACGTTTGGCCATTACCCACAGAGACAGAGTTGCGCCCCTCTGAGGCTGTTCATAATTTCGGAGTTACCTTTGATGAGCATCTCTCTCTTGAGAGGCACGTTAATAAAGTGGCTGGCATTTGCTTTGGACTGCTCCACAGCCTTAGAAAGCTGTTCCCGGTGCTACCTGTGCAGGCTAAACCTCTAATTGCACGGAGCGTTATACTGACTCATCTTGACTATTGTAATGCTCTTCTCCTTGGATCCCCTGAGTATCTGGTTAGGCTATTGCAAAGACTTCGGACAGCTGCTGCTAAATTAACATTAAATAGACCCAGAAGATCCTCTGCATTGACGGCCCTTAGAGAACTCCACTGGTTTTCCGTGGAACAGAGGATCTTCTTCAAGTCTATGTGCGTTGTGTTCAGGACACTTCAGAACAAGGGCCCTGTGCTGTTGCAACGTAGACCTTGCAAGATATGTCTCTGGGAGGTCCTTATGTTCTGCAACCGCAAATCGCACTCAGGTACACAGGTTTCGAAAGGTCCGACAAGGTGGACGAGCCTTTTCAATAAAAGCTGCTCAGTTGTGGAACAAGCTTCCGCCCAATTTAAGAGCACACAGACCTGTTGAGATTCAGGAAAGCCTTGAAGACTTAGTTATTCCTAAAGCAGTAAAGGCCCGCAGCGGTATGTTATTCTCTGTTCCTCCCTCTAAACAACTTTACAATTCAGCGGTAGGATACCAGTCTGGTCACAATGTGCCTTGCAAATGCTACAAATAAATAAATACAATTGGCCCAGGGGCAATGGGGCAAGGGACCAGAGACATCCCCTGATTATGCCAGGTTGAAGGTAGATTGAAGCCCAGCAGGGAGGCTGGGGCACATACTTTGCTCCTGAATACAGGAGAATCTCAATATCTGACAGATGGGTGCTGGAAGTGATCTCTCAGGGAAACTTGATGGGTTTCTAATCACCCTCTCATAGGCTCTCATTTTGTTCAGATTCCCTGGTACAAAGATCCTGGCAGGAAGGAAATCTTTCAGGGCAGCATTCTTTCTTCACTCAAGAAGAGACCTATTCAGCCTGTTCCCCCTCAAGAGGAAGGGTCTGGATGGTATTCCATTGTTTTCTGGTCCAGAAGGCTCAAAACAGTGCAGAATGATAACAGCTCATAGGTCACTCACAGTTATATTCCTACTGACCATTTCAAAATGAACTTTTTCCTACAGGTAGTTCTGTTAGTGCTAGAGGAGAATGTATTGACGAAGATCAACCTTTAGGATGCTAACCTGCATATACGAATTGGAATGTCCCATAAATTGTTCCTCAGGTAGGGGAACATCTCTGGAAAGTTCAAATTCTTCTGTGTGGACTAAAAAACTACCTGAAGAGAATTTACAAAGATTTTGGCCCAGTAACACTCCTTCTTCACGGGGGCGTGGCTAGCAGCCAAGCATGGCGGTCGTCTTTTAGACGAGCTCCGGACCTGGGCCGTGAAATCCTGAATACTCCTGAAATTGGTTGCAGTACGGGGGCTGTAAGCGAGCAGGCGGCTGGCCGGGAGTGTCCCGCTGAATCGGAGCTATGAGTCGGCTGTGAACTGCAGTCGCGGGCGGAATTATCGGCCCCGGCGCCTGACTGCGCTGACGTCCACGGAGAGAAACGAGAGACCCGGAGAGGACAGGCCTGGTCGCATCTGGTGAGCGGGATCGTTGCTGACTTCCCTGTGCCCCGGGGCTATGCATGGTGAGCGCTGAGACTGGACTGCACGCGTGGAGGGGGCGGCGCTGCAAGATCTGCCTGAGTTACCGCTGCAGCGTGAGGAAGCCTGCATCTGGGGGACAGCCGCTCAAAATCGAGCCTGGGGATGAGTTGCGGCCTGCCTTCCCCCCCCCCTTCCCCCTTCTACTGGATTCGCTCGGTGGTGGCGCCGGTCCCTTCGAGGTGACTGAAGCAGAGGGCGATATCGCCACAGACCACGCAGAAGCTGACTGGCGGTGGACTGCGGGCCCCTTCCATACTTGCTTGAATTCGGCTACTGTGGCGGAGCCCTCACACGGGCATCGGAGAGTTGGGCTTGTTCCGCCTAGCGCTACAGTAATACAGGAAATATTAGGCTGTGGCCCCCCCGGACTGATAGTGTGCATTGCCTGCGGCTCCCTGCTTTCCCCCTCCCCCCCTACTCATGTACCATACCGCCGCAACTGGAGCCTGATCTAGCGGCCTGAAGGTGGTGACACGAGGTGTGTAGAGGCCGCAGTTTGACTGTGCTGTGCTGAGCGGCGGCTGGGCTGTTGTGTGATACCGCGGGGGGAGGACGGAGGTGCCTGCTGCTCCACACGATTTGCGAACGGCACCGGAGGTGTGGATAACTGCACCCGCTGCCAGCTATATCACCTATCTCTATCCTGACCTGCATGATGGGGCGAAACAGAGCGAAACAACATGATCAGGGAGACCTCGACCCTGTACCAGACACTGTGGAGAATGTGGATGCCTCACTCATGACTGGGTACGTCCCGCCTACTGATGCGGCCCCTCCTGTGGACAAGCTAGACCTGATATTACAGGAGGTGAGGGACTCCAGGAAAGCGTTGGAGCTGCAACTGGGGACTCTGACCACTGGCCTTACGCTGCTGCGGGCGGATCACGCGAAACTTGCAGACAAGGTGAAGGATAATGCCGCTTCACTAGAGGGCTTAGCGCCGCGCCAGGCACAGAGCGAAACTCAGCTTAAGCAACTACAAGACCAGGTTGCCGCCTTGCTGGACCGCGTGGAGGATGTGGAGGGCAGGGCTAGGCGGAACAACATCCGTGTAATTGGCCTGCCAGAAAGAAGCGAAGGGACTGAGGCACCACGCTTTATGGAACAATGGTTCAAGGACCACATCACGACAGAGGGACTTTCCACGCAATATTGTATTGAGCGAGCGCACAGAATCCCCACCGGGCGCCCAAAACCAGGGGCTCCGCCACGACCGCTTATAGTGAGGCTGTTGAACTTCCGCGATAGAGACACTCTGCTGCAAAAGGCTCGTGAACTCCCACAGATACAATTGGAGAACGCCCGTATATCCTTATATCCCGACTACACCGCTCTGGTGCAAAGGCAGCGCTCTTCCTTCCTGGCGGTGAAGAAAAGACTTAGAGACTTGAACCTGAACTATGCGCTTCTCTTCCCGGCCCGATTAAAAATTTTGCACGACCAAAAAGCTTACTTTTTTGAGAGTCCTGGAGACGTGGATGACTGGCTGGAGGTGAAGGACCTGGCCAATGCTGCCACCCCTGCCTCTCCATCCGCTGCGAAAAATCGGAACAAGCCTGTCATACCCACTAGCCGTGGCAACAGACGATCGCGCAAGGCTCCGGCGAGAACGTATCTCACTTCGCAGCAGATACAACGGAACAAATCGCAGGCGATCGTGGCAACGGCCTCTTTACTCATACCATGAGATCTGACGATAAGATCTCCTCCGCAGAAGAAGAAACTCACGACGCAGATTCGGAGGGCAGTGAAACCCTTTTTCCATCTGCAACCCCGCAGTTAATCCAGGATTTGTACGGCTAAAGTGGCCGCTGCTCGTATGGTGCTTCCGACTGCAAGCTGTCTCTGTACTTAAGGACAGAATTATGTGTACGATTTTTTTTTGAGTAGTAATATGTTTATATGGCCCAGGCTCCGTGGTGGCTCACATGTACTGCTGTGACAGAGGTCGCGCCACATGGAGTACGCTAGCGATGTCCCCCACATGGCGAATGCGCTTTACGTGCTCATTATGGTTTTAATTGTTCAGTTGGGTTACATGGTCCGGTACTGTTTTTTGACCAGACCGAGTATTGGGGTTTTTGGGGGGAGGGTTGGTCCCAGGGTACTGAGAGATTTAGACAGGCTACACAACTGGAGCACCGCCAGAGTGGTTCAGTGCATACTACCTACACCACGATGCATACACTGGGTAAATACATCATACTGACATGGAACATTCGGGGCATGGGTTCGGCACAAAAACGTCAAAGAGTGCATGCGCAACTGCAGCGCCGTAAGGCACAGATAGTATATTTACAAGAGTCTCACCTGGTGGATAGTGAGGTGACGAAAATACGTAAGAAATGGAGAGGACAAATTTTTTCTACTACATATTCCAGCTATGCGAGGGGCACTACAATTTGGGTGAGGCATGGAGTGCCATTCTTAGCCTTAGAACAAAGAATAGACAAACAAGGGAGGTACATATTTGTGAAAGGCACACTGGATGGTCAACCTGTAGTGCTTGGCAGTGTATATGCCCCGAATTCTGATCAGGAGAAATATTGGGCTATGCTAAATATTGCGCTGGCGGGGTGGGAGTCACATGCATGGATTGTAGGAGGTGACTGCAATGCGGTGGTGGATGTCTCTCTGGACAGGTCGCACCCACCCCTACATGGAGCGGGAGTGTT
Organism: Calotriton arnoldi; assembly: GCA_963921515.1. Taxonomy (NCBI): domain Eukaryota; kingdom Metazoa; phylum Chordata; class Amphibia; order Caudata; family Salamandridae; genus Calotriton; species Calotriton arnoldi. The sequence continues at coordinate 1,197,565 of CAWUFW010000604.1, read as the reverse complement.
CAAACAGGCTGAGATACTGGGTAGATGGGCTGATGGATGGGAATTGTGTGATGTCTGGCGGATGCGACACCCAACACATAGGGAATATTCCTTCTACTCCCCCGTGCACGTACTCCACACGAGAATAGATAGACTATATTGTTCCAACAGAATTGCCATGCAGGTGTCCCAAGCTACATATTTGCCAAAAACACTTTCGGACCATAACCCATTGGAGATTGCTCTCACGTGGGGAAGGGTGCCTACTCCGGTTCCCACGTGGCGTATGTGGCCGCAGTTATTGGAGGACTCCGTCTTCCGAACTGATCTGCGTGATACCATTGTGAATTATTTCGCGGAGAATAGTAACACAGTGTCGTCCAGACTGATTGAGTGGGACGCTTTTAAGGTCGTGATTAGGGGGAGGGCGATTAGCACGACGGTGGGGGCCAGACAGGAACTTCATAAATCTCTGTTGGAGGTGGAACATGCTATGGGTAGGTTGGAGCAAGACGCAGTGACTGATGAAAACAAACGGGCCCCGCTCCAGGAGGCTAGAATTAAACATGCTGAGCTCCTGGAGTCCCTGCGAGTCATTGACTATCAAACATATACGCGACGTACACACACCGAAGCGGACAAGTCTGGAACTTTGCTTGCCAGGTTGATTCGAGATACCCCTCCAGCCGTGGTCATAAATGAAATACGCACACTAGAGGGGGATAGCGTAATTACTCAGGGTGATATCAATGCCGCCTTCCATCGCTACTACGCCACATTATATAGTTCACCGGACGGTGATGCGAGGCTCGACTTGGAGTCTTTTCTGTCCACTCTTACATACCCGCAACTCCCGGTGTCAGCCCAAAAAGGATTGACAGGACCCGTCACCCAGTCTGAGATTAGAGCGGCCATAAAGGGGCTCCGCGTAACAAAACCCCAGGGTTGGATGGTCTCCCAATTGAATTTTATGCCATGTATGCGGACTCATTAGTGCCTCAATTGGAAATACTGTATAACACAGCATTGAAAAGGGGCTCCCTGCCACTCAACATGGCGCAGGCATTGGTAATATCACTCCCAAAAGCGGGAAGGGATCCCGTTGATATGGCTAGCTATCGTCCGTTGTCCTTATTAACTACAGAGTATAAAATACTGAGTAAGGTGCTGGCCAATAGGCTACTGCCCTATTTACCCCAACTCATTCACATAGATCAAACCGGTTTTTTGCCTGCCCGCAGCACCTCACTGAACACTAGAAAGCTCCACTATCTCATGAATGAAGCACCGAAGCGACATCCTCATGCGGGTTGCATCTCCCTGGACCTGCGACAGGCGTTTGATTCCATTCGATGGGACTATATGTTTCAGGCGCTTGGGAGATTTGGAATACCAGAAGGCTATGTTTCCTGGTTGCGCCTTTTGTACGATGCTCCCACAGCACGCGCCTGAACCGGTAGCCACATCTCGGCAGAGTACTCTATACACCGGGGGACTAGGCAAGGTTGTCCCCTGTCGCCTCTCGTTTTCATATTGGCATTAGAACCACTGGCCATCATGATGCGCCAAGATCTTCTTGTCAGGGGTATACCGCATGGGAGTACGACGCATTTGTTCTCCGCGTATGCAGATGATATTATTCTCTACTTGCGAGATCTCCGCCTACCCTTAGATCCGATATATGAAGTATTTCGTCGTTTTAAACTTATTTCAGGTTTATCCATTAACGTTGCAAAGTCGCACGCTTTTTTCTTCACAGATCATGTAGAAGTCGGGGAGGTAACATTTGGAGACACGGAACTCCAGGTGGAGCCGCACACATTCAAATACCTAGGCATTCAGGTCTATCGGGAGCATAATGACATGCTAGACGGTAACCTGCACCGAGCTCTTAGGGCCCTACGATCCAGCATTACTTTCTGGACCTCACTGCCACTGTCGGTCATGGGCAGGGCGGCCTTAGCGAAAATGGTGGTTCTGCCGCGCTTGATCTACTATTTCACTAACTTACCACTGACGGTGCCACATTCCACGTTCGAGCTGATGAACACTATGCTTATTGAACTTATTTGGGGCACTGGCAGACGACGTATTAGTTTGAAGAAACTACAATTGGGTACAAGTGGAGGGGGTCTGGGTGTCCCGGACCTGCGTGCGTATTACTACGCATGCCAATTACAATGGCTGTCCTATTGGACAGCAGGGCGGAACTTACAGGAGATAGGATACACCGAGGCGGACATAGATCGTGGAAAATTACATACACTGCTGCTACCGGGTGGTGTTGTCCCGAGGGATTCCCCCTTGCTGCGAACGGCGCTCCAATGCTGGAAAGCGGCGCTGCGGTATTCGAATGCACCCCCTGCTTACGCTGGTAACATCCCACTACTGGGCGTTCCGCTGCGGAATGGCAGGCTCACTAAGCACATGTTAGAGCCATGGCTGGATGCGGGGATCAGCACAGTAGCGGCTATGTTTGCGGAGGGAATACTGCTAGATCATGACACTTTCGTTAACGAAACAGGAGCCCCTGCACACTTATATTTATTACATGCTGCACTGTCCCAATACATAAAAAAGCACTGGGCCCCGCAAGGACAGGAACCCCCCACTCACGACTTGGTTAAAATGCTCTACTATATGGGCAGAGGTAGTCACCTTATCAGATGGATATACACTGGGTTGCGCTCTCATACTGTGATTGCGCTAGATTCACTGAGGGCGGCCTGGAGTGTGGACATAGACAGGGACTTGGCGGGTCAGGAATGGATGAGGATGCTTGAACACCCTAAAAAAGTCTCTAGGAATGCGAGATTCAAATTTATTCAAACTATGTTGCTTCATCGAGCCTACCTTACACCGCATAAACTAGATAAAATGTTTCCACAGACGCAACATCACTGCCCGAGATGTCTAGTAGAAGGGGCGGACCTGCCTCACATGGTATGGACTTGCCCGAAACTACGGGGGTATTGGGATCACGTTCGTACCATAATCACTGGGGCTGCACATCGTGAAATACTAAACACCATGGAAGACTGCATATTAGGCCTACACAAACAAGTCTCCAAACATAAAGTGCAATATCGATTTATAGATTTGGCGCTTATTTTAGCACTGCGTGCCATCACAATGCGGTGGAAGTCGCGGAATCCCCCCTCTGTGCTCACATGGCACGGCGAGTTGTTGCGCTGGGGCTCCGCGGAAAGTGCTGCTTTGCGTAATGAGGAATTTAGAGGCTTACGTAAGACTCCTATAGCGCTAGATTGGGATGTGATGCTGGAGGCGTTCAAAGCAGTTGACATACACCAATACGCCGCTGAAATTCCTCAGTTGTAGACACACTAAGACACCCATTCCTCGAGTGCCATGCAATATACCCTATTAGAACATCTCTTCTAAATGTAGCCGACACCGTATACCATAGGATAATTCTGATACATGATGTATTCTTGGGATCAGAGGGAGGGGGGTAGGGGGAGTTGGGGTATAGTTTGATGGGGAATCTCTGTAATTATGGCCATAGGCACGGGGTAGGCCTCCGTCTCAAAACACTGTTGCACGTTACTGTCATGGCGAAAAATGTTAGATGAGTTGGGCCTATGGGCCATATATGTGGTGGCATTGTATATAAGGTACATGACTATAGTGACACTACAAAGTTCTTCATGTGATGATGCCACCCTCTCAATGGGTGTACTGTGTAACACGTTTATGAAAATACCCGTTATGTAATGTAGTGATGTGCTGCATCTGTTCTATGAAAAACAATAAAAATATGTTTAAAAAAAACAAAAAAAACACTCCTTCACAGTCAGAGCATCAGAGTACATTGATACATGGGCAGACTTCTGATTCATTACCCTATTTGTGCACGGATTGGGAAGGATTCAGAGGTGGTGATTCAGGACCTTCAAGAATTTGACTTGCTGATAAACTGGGAGAAGACCCATTTGTCTCTCACACTGGGCCTGTTGTACATTAGGATTTAGTTCAGAACCAATCTGATTAAAGTATTTCTTCCAAAAGTCAGAAGAGAGAAGTTGATATAGAAGTATCGAAGGATTGGGCACTAATAAGAGAATGACTGATTTGCATATGGCCATGTCTGAACTGGGGTGGCGGAGTGAGCTAAAGAATGATGATGGATTAAACCCAGATCAGTTGACTGGGGGTGAGTGCTTGCAATGTTCAACACTCCGTCCATCATCCCCTTTGGTTTTGCTTTGTTCGCCCTAAGTTGGCAGGGTATGCCCAGACGTGGGTCCCTTGCTCACTTTGCCACTGGATTCAAGATAGCCTGGCTGATGACGGCTGTTAGCCAGAAACCGGTCCCAGGATGCTTGTTTCGGTCCAGGGAAGACATGGCTTGGCAGTTCGGGCTGGACTGTTCCCATGAGGCACAGGGTCAGACTGATTTGCATATGGCCATGTCTGAACTGGGGTGGCGGAGTGAGCTAAAGAATGATGATGGATTAAACCCAGATCAGTTGACTGGGGGTGAGTGCTTGCAATGTTCAACACTCCGTCCATCATCCCCTTTGGTTTTGCTACACTATTGTTCTAGACAATTTCTTATACAGTCCTCAATTTCAGCTTCTCTCTCACGGGTACATATGCAACATTTTGTTTTACAGTTAATATTTTCAACAACTTGATTTCCGTCCACACGAAGACACTGGCTTTGGCTGCTTGCAAATGTTCCATCCTTCACCAGGTCACGCTTTCTCAGCTTGTTCAGCAGCTCAGTCATGTGGTCATATGGTTCCCTTGCGCACACAATTCCACCCGCCTATTATGTGGTCAACTTAGCAATAAGGAGGATTCGTCCATTACTGAAAGAACGGAAAACATACATTTATTAATTATGCGATAATGTATTTTTCACTGTTTACCACCTACCTTAGCTCTACTTCATGTTATTGGTTTTCCTAGCATAGCATAGCATAAGCAGGAAAGCAGCATTATTTATTAGGATAAAGCAGCACACGTCATGCCTTTTATTACATACACATGCCATGCAAAACCTTCTTAATTCATACTATACACAGGATTATTAATTTCCGGTTATTTACACTTTAATTCCGGTTAGTTCATGCATTTTGCAAAGCATAGCTTCCCACGTGTAGTGTATTTGTGCATGTTAATCAATTTACCACTACTGACTGTTAATACGTGTTATAGGGATGTTCAATCGAGCAGGTTTCTTTCGTGAAATCCTGCTCCATCAGTCTCATTAGTGAAAACATCACTATTACAACTGGAAAGAACTAATGGCTGACGGAGAGCATTTCATGTGTTCTCCGTTCTGGTCAAGGTAAGGGTTCTGATCAACACAGACAACACAGTAACGAAGGCCTGTGTAAGCCAACTGTTAAGCACAGGTTCTAGGATTCTGAATCAGTTAGCTCATAAGATTTGCTCATGGACAGAGAGGAATCTAGTTCCTCTCAGAGCAGGACACATTCAAGGAGCTCAAAAGGTCTGAGCAAACCATCTAAGTTAGGTTTTCTCTTGATCACAGGATTTTGTCCTCAATCCCCTAGTTTTTCAGGAGATTTGGGCCAAAGTGGAATGTTGCAGAACTGGATCTTTATGCAGATAGATCTAACATTTTGCTGCCCATATTTTTGTAGAGGTTTCAAGATCCCCAGGGAATATATGTCATTATAACGCATGCGTTACATCGCATGCCATTACAACGCGGTCGTTACAACGACCGCATTGTTACATTGCATACGATTACATCGCAAGTCGTTTCAACGACTTGCTGTAGGGGGCGCGCTGGATTTAGGAATAGTATAATTTACTATTCCCACTCCAGTTTGTGCAACAGCAGGGAAGGTGTCGGATTGTAAATCCAACACCTTCTGCCCCCTACAGCAAGTTGTTGTATCAACTTGCGATGTAATCGTGTGCGATGTAACAACGCGGTCGTTGTAACGACCACGTTGTAATGGCATGCGATGTAACGCATGCGAAGTAAACAATGTCTCCCTCCCAGGTGATGAGGGTGAATGCTCTTTTGAACCCCTCACTAAAAGTCCTCTTGTATACCTTCTCCTGATTCCTCTCATCCCAAGGGCTCTGGCAAAGGTGGAAAGGGAAGAAACGAAGGTAATGAGGATTCTTCCTCACTGGCCAAGAAGGTCATAGTTTCCTATACACCAGGGTCTTGCGACGTGGAGAGAGTGTATGATTTCCTTGACTCCTTCCTCCTCCTTTAAACCATCATACATATCCTTTAGACATATACTGCTATGTACATCTGTTGGTTTGGAGATTGAGTTTTCAGGTCTCCTGAATGATGGTCTTTGTCTTACAGTTTCCCTATCTATTCAAGCCAGTGGACGGGACTCTACGGAAAGAGCTTACAATTATTACTGGTCCTCTTTTGACAAATGCTGTGCAGAAAGGAATCTTTCCCCTACATGCCGTCCTCCTGACATTTTCTGCAGTTCCTACAGGAAGTCATTCACAAGAACATTTCAGTGGTCACCTTAAGACTTTAGTGTCCTCAAGCTATCAGTCGTCTTGGGGTGATTTTGCTTCTGTAGAGCACTTGATCACTCAACTTTTTAAGTTGATTGATTTGTTGAGATCAAAGCTGAGATTTGTTTTCCCTTCTACAGATTTAATCTTGGTTCTATCATTTTTGGGCCTTTAGAGGAGGCTTCAGAATGTCCTTCTTACAGGCAATTATCACAGCAAGAAGAACTTGAAAGTTAGGCACTCTGCTGTGCAGTGATCCATACCTAAATATTTTTGATGACAGGATTTTTCTAACTTTGGGTTCTCATTTCCTTCCAAAAATGAATGCAGCATTTTATACGGTACAAGAGATTGTTCTACATTCCTTGTGTTCCGGTTTCTCCTCAGATTGGGACTCGCTGATTAATTGGTTCGATGTTGTAAGGGCTTTGAGGATTTATCTGCAGAGGATCGCTGATCTTAGACAAACTGATAGTTTGTTTATTCCCTTCGGAATAGTTAGAAGAGGTTGTAAGTCCTCAAAAACTACTCTTAGTAGGTGGATAAAAGCTGTCATATCTTTAGCTTATTCAGACTTTGGCATGGACACCCAAGGTCAGTTCAGGATCCGTCTACCTGGAGTATGGCTGCCTCTTAGACAAAATGCACAGATGGTTCTATTGTGGGCATTTGCAAGGCTGTCACATAGGCGACCTCCTCTACATTTGTATCTCATTACAGGTTGATTGTAGCACAGATATCTGAGTTACGTTTTGGTAAGGAGATTTTGTCGAAGGGAACTACCTTGCAATGAATTTTCAGTTTACAATTTTGATGGCAACCATTTCTGATTTTGTTTATTACTAGGGTATAATAATACATTCTTATTTTTTCTCTGCACTGAGTGTTGTTTCTTTAAATTAGTGATATCTTCCTGTTGGAGTTGTGGTTATCAGATCGGATTGAAGGGATATGACCTGGTATATCGTCAGTTTAGTAAGGAATGGGGCAAGGAAGGGAATGAGGGTATAATACCAAGATTGCTTACCAGTAATCTGCATTACTCCAATTCATTCTTCCTCATCCCAGTACCTCTGATTCTCCCTTCCTGTGAGTCTTCATCAGCAATGTGATTATGGGCTCGGTAGTCCTGGAAGTGGTCCAAGAGGTAGTGAAGCTTAAAGGGAGGGCACATCTTTTCATGTCTCATAGAGAGTGAAAATTGCTTGGGAAAGTGGTGATCTGTTTAGGGGAATAAGGATTAAACGTCACTTCAGTAAGTACTGGGACGAGAAAGGAAGAATCAGAGTAATAAAGATTACCGGAAAGTAATCTAAGCACTACCTGTGCATACCAAGGGTGAACTGAAGTCAACTTCTCCAGTAGAATAATATCTCATTAAAGCATGCTGCAGTTAAAAAATGAATTCCTGTCAGAATATAACAAATGTATAAGATAATAAACAGTGCTTAATTTGTAAAATGATAAGTGCCAGGGCCCGAGGTATTCACAGATCCCCTCACGCTGTAGGAATAGCTTCCCCCCTGCAGCTTTATTATTTTCACAAGTATATTGAACACCTTTTCTTATTTATGAGATCTGCTCCGAATTAGACATCGCCACCATGTGGTGGACTATCATAAATAAGTGCTGGTGTTTAGAAACAAGAGCCGGTGCTAGGCACCAGCAAACACCGGCACAAATTAAGCACTGATAATAAATTGAATGTGTGATGATTGAGCATGTTTTTGAGATGTAAAATAGTCTCCTGTACATTCAGGCATTCCATGGGAGGCAGAATCATACTCAAGCAGCCAGTAGTGATAACGCCGATTCTTATCTAATTATCTATAAGAACCTTCTGGTCGCCAAGATCTTTTTACCTGTTAAATAGTGTAAAGGAGAGAATCTCATCTGGTTATACAACAGCATTCATTTTGTCTGGAAGGACCACTGACTCCGAATTCAAGTTTAAGAATTTATTATCGCCAAAAATAACTGAACGTGCAAGCACCTCAACACGAGGTTAAAGAAATAGATGGGCACTAATACAAATAATAACCTACGCAGGAGTCTCATCCGACTCAAGATAAGGAGAATAGAAAGTTCTAGAAGGATCAACCAGACTACGATTGCTCCAATTTCTAAGTTGTTCTTCATTGGACTAAACAAGCTTAAAATCAATTGCTGTCCCTACACTAACGCTAAGTGACATCCCTGCATAACGATTTTCCCAGGCAAGAGTGAATAAAAGGTGTCAGCTGTGAAGACTTCCTAAGAAGTGCAATCACATAATACCTAAGCTCAGCTCTGTCCTTCTCTCTGGTCTCCCCTACCTCTTCTCTGGCCTCCTCCCTCGGGGCACTATCCCTAATACAAAACCCCAATACAATTGTACACGCCTTTGTCACGCCTCCTTGGCCAGGTCTTTTTTCTTGTGCTTTTCCATCGAAACGGTTACTTCATCCTGGACGGTTGCGATGACCTTGAGTCCCAGGCACCTTCTCCGCTGAAAGTATCATCCCTAAATTCCATTGCACTCCCGTACCATGCCTCCCATCTCTCTAACTTTTGAAAACAAAGAGTTAGTCTTTACTAACGAGACATGTGTCCTTGCACCTGCAACAAAAGATACGTTCAACAGAAACCTTCTACTGTGCAAATTAAATCTACCGTTTGTGCCCAGAGAGCCTTACCAAGAGAATCTTTTCACTGCCTACGAAATAAGCTAACATAAGAACAAACCAGGCCTTTCCTAAGCATATATGTAGTCAGGCCTTTACATATGACTTTTTTAAACACACATCTTACTTTTCCCTATCAGCATTTTCATTACGATTCATATGCAAACAATGAATTACATGTGCAGCTTTAATATGGTGCACGTTTAAACTACTGCAATTACATTACACACGAACTAATTCCTCTATGCATTATGTTCACACAATTCAATAAGCATTACATTACATAATTATCATAGCACAATTATACTGCTGATTCACTTTATCTCAGTGAACTGTTCATTCTTTACTAAACATGCATGAATATACAACTGAATATACGAATATATGTCTGAATACATGTGGGTGCGGCCTATCAGTGATTATGATGCACCCCTACAATTCACAAGAACATTTCGCTCTATCAGTTCCCCCTTTGATGACTCCTGTCATCACATTTCATTCTACTCCCTTGGAGAAAGAACCGACCTAAACAGAACTTGTTGCCATCTTCCCTGATCTTAGTTTCTCCATGCTCTTGAGCCTTTGATACTGACTGTCCTGCAGTCTTGCCAATCTCATGTCATTTTCCCTCAAAGCTCTCTTGACTCGGCCTGCTCGATACCACTTGTAGGCCTTGATCAAAATCCACAAGCCAACCACACAAACCACCAAAATAAGGAGGGGTCTCAGAAAGTACCCAAGGAATCCCTTTCCTAGATTCGCAAACCAACCTCCCACTTGACCAAAACCCTTGCCGACCTTTTCCCAGGCCCCCTCTTCGGTCAAATCCGCTATTTTTGTGTGGATTGTAGTGATGTTACTTATATATTTCTCCAGATCCTTGCTACGGTCTGGTATATAAGTGCAGCACTCTTGAACCTTCAACATTTTACAGACTCCGCCCTCTTTTGCCAATAAGACATCCAAAGCAAGGCGATTCTGCAAAACCATTCCCCTTATCGACAACATCTCTCCTTCCACCAACACCAGCGACTTTGCTGTATTCATTGAAAATTCATCCACCACAGTCGCTAACCTCCGGATCTTCACATCATTCAAGACTACGCCCAGACTGGGTATCATAGCTCCAAAGATGTCTCCCACAACTATTCCTGCACTTGCAGCTCTTCTCGCTCTTGAATGCTCTCCACCTTCTAGAAGATCTAAATCTTCTGTATGGTAAATCTTTGGAAATATTATTGCCGAATAACATGTTCCATACCAATTTGCAGGCAACCTCACATAAGCATTCTTCCCACATACGTAATACACCGTTGGTATCACTTGTACAGGACCTTGGAGAAAATCTTTTGCCACATCTGCCATGGTGAAAACGTGATCACAAGTACTTTGTCCCACTGCCACCTTCTCGTAGTAAGTCTGATAACGCCTTATACATAACTTACCCCTCTGCTCCTTATCTAACGCTATAGGACCATAGCTTCCCCTGGTCTTATGCAACTGTTCTTCCTCTGTCCAATCTGTCCTGTGATGCCCCAAATCTCGGGAGTGAGTCAGCTTTCTATACCTATCCTCAACCTGATCTACAAACTTTCTCTCTACATCCGACATCAAACAAGTCAGATTGTGTCTGTGTGCGAATGCTGTATCCAATTCCAAACTCGGTATGAAGTACTTCCTGAGTCTATCTTCCGTCTTATAATAGTCATATTTATTCAAATGCTTGTAAGCTGGGACTTCAGGAAGCACTGCGTCGAAATTGGAAAAGAAATACTCAAACTGATCTCTCTCATAAAACAAACTAAGCAAAAGACTACATGAAATACCATAAGTCAGTGGAAGATGGTGGTACCTAATTCCCTCGTCCACTGAAGTAGGCAACTGCATACACACATAACAATCTTTCGCATCCATCACATCAACATACTCATACAACAACTTAGCACAACTTAGCATATGCATTCAACTTAAAATCACCTTTAGATAAATCTACATGTAATCTACGACTTTCTTCTAATAGCAAAGCTCTGTCAGCTGCCCTGTCTACCCCCTTCTGGCTAGGTGTGATAGGTTTCGGTGTCCCTGTCACCCCCTCTACTTCTAGCTCGTGCGAACCAGTATATGAGACTATAACTACTATGATTATAGAAACTATTACACTACTTATAAGGATGCCTACAATCCATTTAGATCTACGATTGGGATCTCCCGGCTCCATGGTTTCGAAAGTTCTCAAAAGTCTTGGTTATAGCAAAGAACCCTGAAAAAGTCTCTGTCCTTTATTTGTGACTTGCTTAACCAACTCGAGCAACCATGAAATCTCCGGATTTTCCCTTTTCGATCACAATCTTATTTACACAGTCCAGAAAAAGACTTCCCTAGTTTTCGTTCCTCTTCTGTGGAAAGTCCCTAAGTTTATTCTTCTTCCACTCGGACCTAGGTTATCTTCTTCTTTTAGACTTTTATTTACAGTTTATAGTTGATCCACTATAAGATCCTCATTGAGCAATACCAGAACGTGATACAAAAGTTCAAGACGCAAAATCAGCACTTCATGTGAAAACGGCTCAACTCCAAAAGGTGGGAATTCGAGTCGATGCAGAACCAAGTTTCGGACTTCACTCAGAAGCGGGGGATTCGGAACTGTGAGGGTCAGTGTTCCTTCTATTTCGAGCCCTGGCAACTGCAGCACCACCTTCACCACCACATTCGGGCTCCGACGGACCACCTGCACTGACCTCTGCCTTCCCGTGCTCACCACCCCCTGCATCAAACACAGTGTAAGTCCACTCAGGGGTAGAGTATCTGCGACAAGGCACTCTTGTTCTCTTTGACCTTCGCCGACTGTCTTGTGCTTGATCTTCGTCACTTGCTTCTGTTTCAGATGCTTCGGACACTGGAGCAAGGTCTCTTTCCGGTGCTAACCTCAGGTTCAGTCGCCTCTGTCTTTCAGGCCAACTTTCTGCACTTCTGTTCGTTCGTCTGCCTTCCCCTTCTATACCCAGTGCACTACTTCCTCTTTCTGCTGAATCTGACTCTTCTCCGCCCACTGCACCGTTTCTGTCTTCGGTGTCTGAGTCAGGGTTCGAACTGTGGAAACCCCCTTCTGCTTGCTCTAGTGCACCACCAGCTGTGTCAGCGACCCTTACAGCTTGACTTGTCCTCCCATGTGGCCCTGCCACATCAGCTGGATTTTCATTTACGAGAGGAGCTGTTTCTTCCAAGGGTGCTGAAACTCTGCGGGTATGGGAGGCATGCACCCAGTTCGGCAATCCTCCACACTTCACTGCTGTGTTCGTGATAAGTATCACCTGATACGGGCCACGCCAGCGGGCATCCAAGCAACTCTTCCTCACGTGCTTCCGGACGAGCACCCAGTCACCGGGACACAAGTCGTGGCACAGATCACTCGAGGCTGGGACCACTGCTGCTTGCACCTGCTGGGATACAGAACGGACCACATCAGAGAGTCCTTTACAATAATCGAGAATCAAATCATCAGTGATGCTTATCAAGGCTGTAGCTGGTACTGCTGGCAATCTCATTGCCCTTCCCATTAATATCTCATGGGGGACAACCCGGTCTTTCTGTCTGGGACACTTCGCATGCTCATCAGCATGAGCGGCAAAGCGTCGGTCCATTTCAGGGATGTCGAAGAACACATTTTTGCCATCCGGGCCTTCAAAGTTCCATTAACTTGTTCCACCATCCCAGAAGCCTCTGGTCTGTAACTACAGTGGAGTCTCTGGTCAATGTTCAATGCAGCACAAAGTAACTTCATGATTTCACTGTGGAAGTGCCTTCCTCTATCTGATTCCAAAGAGGTCGGGATCCCGAATCTAGGGATGAGCTCCCTCAACAATAACTTAGCCACTGTGAGAGTGTCACACCTGCGTGTGGGGTAAGCCTCCACCCACCGTGAGAATACACATACTAGCACTAAAATGTACCTCAATCCATTGCACTTAGGCATCTCCACAAAGTCCAGCTGTATTCTATTGAAGGGCCCTCCTGACCTTCCAATGTGACTCAACGTAACTACAGTTTTCTTTCCAGCATTCATCTGCTGACACGTAACACACCTCTGACATACCGTCTCAGCCATTGCTCGGAACCGTGGGTTATACCACGTCTGTCTAAACACCCTCATCATTGCGTCTCTACCAAGGTGTGCCTGTCCATGTATCAGTCTTGCCATCGGACTCAATAATTCTTCAGGCAACACGGCTCTCCCATCGTTGGATACCCACACATCCACATCTCCTTTCTCACAACCAGCTTTGATCCATCCCTCTCTCTCCTGGACTGAAACTTCGTCCTGTAATCGCTTAAGTTCTTCCCAAGTGTCTGCCATGGCCAACATTATGCTGAGCTCGGTTCCTTCTTGGCTCTCCCCTGCGTATCTATCTGTGAATATGCATCCTTGTTCTGCACAGAAACGGGCGACTTCGTCCACGTAATTGTTACCCAATGATACAAAGTCCTTCCCTTTCCCATGGGCTGAACACTTTACCACAGCAATTTCTTTCGGATGCTGTAATGCATCTAACAGTTGTCTTACATATTCTCCATTACGAATGGGTGAGCCGGATGATGTCAAAAATCCCCTCTGAGACCATAACTGCCCGAAGTCGTGCACCACGCCAAACCCATATTGGCTGTCTGTGTAAATCGTGATTCGAATTCGATCAGCGGCCAAACAGGCACGGGTCAAGGCAATGATCTCAGCTACCTGCGCGGAACGTACTCCTTCTAGGCAAGCAGCCTCGACCACTCCTGAAATGGTACATACAGCAAACGCTGCTCTCAATTGCCCCACACTGTCTCTTAAGCATGAACCATCGACAAAGAAAATTTCATCTGGGTCGGCCAATGGTTCATCGACAATGTCAGGTCTCGGTTTGGTGCAAAGCTCGGTAACATCGAGACAATCATGGTCCGCACAATCTTCATCATCCGTGTTCGGTGTAGGCATCAATGTCGCAGGGTTCAAGACAGAACACCTTTTCAGAGTCACATTCTCTGCGGCAAGTATGACTTGCTCGTACCTCGTTAATCTATTGTTTGTTAGGTGCTGCGTCTTGGTCCTGGTCATCAATAACTCAACCGAGTGTGGCACATGTACAGTCAATGGATGTCCCATTACAATGCTTTCACATCTTTCAATGCTGACACCTGTTGCAGCAACGGATCTTAGACATCCGGGCAACGCAGAAGCTACTGGATCTAAAGTAGCTGAAAAATATGCCACTGGTCTACGGACACCTCCATGATTCTGAGCTAATACTGCTAATGCACATCCTTCCCTCTCATAACAAAACAATGAAAAGGCCTTGTTGTAATCAGGCATTCCCAGTGCCGGAGCCCTGCACAAATCCTCTCTCAGTTTCAGGAATGACATCAAGCACTCCTCGTCCCATGGTACCGGATCACTCACATCCTTGTGCGTAAGCCTCTGCAAAGGCTTTGCTCTCAAGGAGAAACTAGGAATCCACTGTCGACAGTAGCCAACCATTCCCAGGAACATCCTAACTTCTCTCTGTGTGGTGGGTACTGCCATGCTCATTATTGCCTCAATTCGATCTGGTGACACCTTCCTCTTGCCTTTTTCCAATCTGTGTCCCAAGTACTGTACCTCATTCAAACAGTACTGCAGCTTGTTCGGGGACACCTTATGTCCATTCTCTGCTAAGTGGTTCAACAGGGCTACCGTGTCAATTCTGCAAGCATCTTCTGTTTCTGAGGCAATGAGCAAGTCATCTATGTATTGCACGAGAACTGAGTTCTGTGGCAACACAAGACTCTCAAGGTTCTTCTTCAGGATCTGGTTAAAGATCGATGGACTTTCCGTATACCCTTGAGGGATACGACACCATGTTAACACGCGATTTTCCAGCCTGAACGCAAAAAGAAATTGGCTTTCCTCGTGGAGCGGTATCGAAAAGAAGGCTTGACATAAATCGATAACCGTAAACCACTCGTCTTCACATGGGATCTGGAACAGTATTACTGAAGGATTCGGTACCACTGGACAACAAGGGACAACTATCGTGTTGACCTTTCGCAGTTCTTGCACGATCCTGTATTTCCCGCTCGGTTTCTGTAGTCCCATTATGGGTGAATTACAGGGGCTACCTCTGATCTCTTTCAAAATGCCTTTCTCAATGAAAGTCTCGATCACAGGTCTTATCCCTGCAATCGTTTCTGGCGACAGGTTGTATTGAGGTGTCCTGGGGAAATCAACATTCTGTTTCACCTCAATCCGCACTGGTTCAACCCCTCTGATTAGACCTATTTCGTCGCCTGCGAAATCCCACACCACAGACGACACTGCGTCTCTCAGATCAGGTGGAAGTTCTTCCACAGTCACCATTGGGTACAGATCTATACACAGATGCTGATTAGTAATTTTAAAGTCAGCATCTCTCGTCTGGACCTCCACTCCCCGTGGCGTACAATAAATCGTGCAGTTCAACTTGCACAACAGATCTCTCCCCAAAAGGCAAACTGGACTCGTATCACACACTACAAACTGATGTCTAGTTTGGAAGGAACCTATCTTTACTAGGATCGGCTCTGTCAATGGGCTGCTTATTCTCTTGTTCGCTACTCCAACAACCTGGATTGATTGTCCCGAGAGGGGTAGGTTAGGGACTACTGCTGATCTTACAGTAGACAGGGTAGCACCAGTATCAACCAAAAGTGTGGCAGGATGACCCTCAATATCTGCCTCCACAAAAGGTCCTCTCTGGTCTACCTCCAAGACCGCTCCAAGTGTGCAGTCTTCCTCCCCCCTCAGGCACCGTCAGGATAAAGGGTCTGAGCTACTCTCGTCATAGTCTTCGAACAGGGGCATCTGTTGGTACGTTCGTGTTCCTTGTGAAATCCGTGGAGCTTGGGGAACCTGGGCGTGAGAACTGTATACCCCCCTTTCATCGTCCTAGGCCTCGTTACTGTGTTAACTACCTCTTGCGCGGGTGCCTGAGCCCCCTCTTCCTCTTCCTGCAACTGATTAGCTGGGTTCAAAGGACACTCGCGTTTCCAATGTCCGACCTGGCGACAAAGATGACACGCCGTGGTCTTCTTCAATGTGGCCACGTCCACTCCTGTCTTGGGGTCTACTGGTTTTCCCTTTCCCTGGCCTTGCCCATTCTGGTTCCCCTGGAAATTTCCCTGCTTTCTTCCTAAGGTCCCTCCACTAGGCTGACTCTGTGCTGTCTGCATCTGGACAAGCATCAATTTGTCTTTTAGCTTTCGATGTTTCGATTCCACCTCATCACTACAGTATCTCACATACCTCAATATTTCATCTAGTGGCTTGTTCTGCCAGCAGATCAAATGGTGCTGTATCATGAGGCTGATTTCCATTCTCAGACCCAGTACAAACTTTGAGACAAACTGTCCCATATCCTTGGGGTCCAAGATATCTAACCCACTATACTGTTTAAAAGCTTGCAGAAGTCTTTCATAATATTCATGCACTGTTTCTTTGGGTTCCTGTACAGTCCGATCTATCTTAACCCAATCTATATCCTGAGGTGAAATCTTCAGTTTCAACCATGTAATCACCTGCTCATACTTTTTCATGACTAGGGGTGATGGACCATTTGTAACCGCCTCTCTATCCGGTTCCGAAGTCGGCCACTCGATAGCGACTTTACAAGCTGTCCACAAATCTCCCGGTACCACTATGTCAAACAAAGTGTTCAAATCAATCCACAATACTTTTGAAATCTTCACAAACCGCTCAACCTGTTTGTACCACTCTACTGGTTTTTCCCTCAGCCGAGGAAAATCATTTGTAAATGCAGCCAAATCACCTCTATTCCACGGCACATGCACGTACCCTCCATTCTGTACTTCCCGTAAAGGAAAATTTCCAACACCCGTCGCCCCCCCCTGGAGGCGGCGTTTCCCCTTCAGCTCTCTTTGCTGGTTTCTTCTTGGACCACCTTTCTTCCCATTTGTCCAACAAAATCCATATCCTCATCCCTACGATCAAATCTCTGGTATGTGTCCTTAATCCTGTTAGTCTTTTCTCCTCCAGCTCCTGATCACTGTACTGTAATCTATGTGGCCCCTGCAACGCTTTAGTTTTGTTCAGGTCTACCTCATATCTTTTGGCCAATTCCTTCAATCTATCATGTGCCATCCTAGCTTTTCGAGTCACATCTTTTGCTACAAACAGCAGCTCATCTGATCCATAAATTTCTATCCTTTCCAAGGGCAGACCTCCATTAATCATCTCGTCTACCTCTGCTTTCAATCTCACTACGTCTAGTAACCTTGCCTGTACCGCACTCCTCAGTACATCTCGACAACCCGAGCCATCCCGCTCATCACAGTCACTATTCTGTCCTTGTGACCTATTCCCTTCCATCATATTCCTGGAACTTGGTCTGTCTTCCGAGACGTTCTGTGCCATATCTCCTTGCATCCTATCCTCTTGGTTTGTTGCTGTTGGTGTCCACATCCTCAAAGCTGACTTGGATTCACGCAAAGACCTTGGTCTTTCTGGTCTCTCCTCTTCTTGTCTAAAGGAAGAGTCTGCAGTAGCCGGTAACGGCGTACTTGTCTCCACTGGTCTTGGGAAATGAACCACTCGTACTCCAAACCCATTCCCACTCTCGCTGGTTACTTCTTCCCTTCCCATCTGTACGGAGCCCCCTTCTCTCACTCGGTCTGGGTCATATACCGGTACTATAGGGCCAATGGTAACCGGTACTGTCAAGGAGTCCGGTAATCTTGTGTTCCCTACAGGAGGCTGTGTTATCATAGACGCCGTTGCCCCCTCTGTTCCTGTGGAAATCCTTCCCACTACTCTCATGCTAGTCTGATTCTGACTCCCATCAATTGTTACTGCTGGGGTCGGCTTTCCCTCTTCTGAGTCTGGATTAAATGGTGGTGGCCTCTCTGCCAACATCCTATCCAACAAGCTGTCATCTAGGTCACTGTCGTCCTCATCGATTCTTATTATTTTCCCATTTTGTACTAACAAAGGGTACAGCTTATCTCCTTCGATCGTTTCCACTCTCCACCTTTTCTCCAATGCATCCCACCTTGCATCTTGAAATGCCCTGACCGATTTCTTCACCCTTTCCTGGCTTCTGGCTTTCTTCCTATCATACGCTGCTCTTATCCACGCATGTAGTGCCTCAAACTGTGTTGGTCTAGGTAGTGGTCGTAAAGAAGCCATTATACTTTTTAGCTGGTACAGCACCTCTAACCTGAAAGTACCATAGCGTGGGAACGACAATTCTCCCTCTGCTTCTGTCATTTTATGCCAATTCTCAAGCCAAATTATAGTATGCAATCCTACATTCTTTGCCATATAATGTGCTGGTGTATCCTCGGGAGGAGCTTCCTCTCCTTCCCGAACAACCACATGTCTATCACCTCTACAAAGTTCCCGTAAAACTTTAAAACATTTCATGATGAATCAACTTTGTATTTGCACTCAAAATGTCAGCTCTTGCTTCTTGATTTCACTCCACCTATACCAGCGCGGCTCACACCAACCGGCCTATCGCAGCGCGGCACTTGTCTGACGTCACTTTTCCTCCGCTCGCAGCAGTTCCCCTCCTTTCTAATTCACTCGTTCTCACTCGCACCTGTCCCAATCATACTCTGAAATAATGTCCGTCCTACCGAACAATTACCTCTCTGACCGTCAGTCTTACCAATGACCGATCAGCCTCTTGAGCTTGTTGACCTCAATCTGGCAACCGTCTGTCCGCGAAACGACCGGACAATCGCCTCTAACACACTCGATAGGATTCAATCACTCGATGTTCTGCACACAATAACCTACGACCTGCGTTGGTTATTCACACACTCACTCATGCGTTCCCTATCTTCAGTGGGTTTGTCAATGACGTCTCGTGACCCCCACAACCTCTGGTCAACGTTCTCAACTCTGGGTGTATTCTACACCACAATAAATCTCCCGGTCCCGCGCGCGCTCACGGTCCGGTTCTCAATCACACAACTCTCTTTCCAACTCCGCAAGACATCACACGACAATAAAACACCGCAATCTGCCAAACATCACTCTTTTCATACTCACTCTACCACGAACTGCTACTTCCGCCGCACCGTCACTCTCCGTCAATTTTCCACGACCTCCGACATCCTTCTCCCGCGGTCCTCTGGATCTGCGTCACTCGGGCTCTATGGGGCAACTTAATCTCCTATCTTGCTCTAGATCTCCCCTTACCATCAAAGGTAACCATCCTACTCTGCTACCAACTGATAACGCCGATTCTTATCTAATTATCTATAAGAACCTTCTGGTCGCCAAGATCTTTTTACCTGTTGAATAGTGTAAAGGAGAGAATCTCATCTGGTTATACAACAGCATTCATTTTGTCTGGAAGGACCACTGACTCCTTATTCAAGTTTAAGAATTTATTATCGCCAAAAATAACTGAACGTGCAAGCACCTCAACACGAGGTTAAAGAAATAGATGGGCACTAATACAAATAATAACCTACGCAGGAGTCTCATCCGACTCAAGATAAGGAGAATAGAAAGTTCTAGAAGGATCAACCAGACTACGATTGCTCCAATTTCTAAGTTGTTCTTCATTGGACTAAACAAGCTTAAAATCAATTGCTGTCCCTACACTAACGCTAAGTGACATCCCTGCATAACGATTTTCCCAGGCAAGAGTGAATAAAAGGTGTCAGCTGTGAAGACTTCCTAAGAAGTGCAATCACATAATACCTAAGCTCAGCTCTGTCCTTCTCTCTGGTCTCCCCTACCTCTTCTCTGGCCTCCCTCCCTCGGGGCACTATCCCTAATACAAAACCCCAATACAATTGTACAAGCCTTTGTCACGCCTCCTTGGCCAGGTCTTCTTTCTTGTGCTTTTCCATCGAAACGGTTACTTCATCCTGGACGGTTGCGATGACCTTGAGTCCCAGGCACCTTCTCCGCTGAAAGTATCATCCCTAAATTCCATTGCACTCCCGTACCATGCCTCCCATCTCTCTAACTTTTGAAAACAAAGAGTTAGTCTTTACTAACGAGACATGTGTCCTTGCACCTGCAACAAAAGATACGTTCAACAGAAACCTTCTACTGTGCAAATTAAATCTACCGTTTGTGCCCAGAGAGCCTTACCAAGAGAATCTTTTCACTGCCTACGAAATAAGCTAACATAAGAACAAACCAGGCCTTTCCTAAGCATATATGTAGTCAGGCCTTTACATATGACTTTTTTTAAACACACATCTTACTTTTCCCTATCAGCATTTTCATTACGATTCATATGCAAACAATGAATTACATGTGCAGCTTTAATATGGTGCACGTTTAAACTACTGCAATTACATTACACACGAACTAATTCCTCTATGCATTATGTTCACACAATTCAATAAGCATTACATTACATAATTATCATAGCACAATTATACTGCTGATTCACTTTATCTCAGTGAACTGTTCATTCTTTACTAAACATGCATGAATATACAACTGAATATACGAATATATGTCTGAATACATGTGGGTGCGGCCTATCAGTGATTATGATGCACCCCTACAATTCACAAGAACATTTCGCTCTATCAGTAGCATAAGGTGAGAGAGTAATAGTTGTCTAGGTGGAGTCAAAGACCACTCTACGTATATTTTAACATATTGGTAACAATATGTCTTGCTTACAGCTGCACTGTAAAGCCAGACCTAAAAACGAGTTATCAAATGGAAAAGGCAACGGTTAAGCTGCCTGCTAAGTAACAAAAGTTAAAAGCCAGTGCTTCGGAACTGCCCTTCTTTTAGGTGACATGAAAACTACTGGTTTTAGACAGAGGTAGCTTTTCATAAACGATTGGCTCTCAGATGCTCTGCTTCCGTCTGAGAAGGTTTCTGGCTGCCATGGCAACCACCAGTCGTCACATTGGCTAAAAACAAACTAGCCTGGAGAGGGGGAACTTCGGGAAGGAGATGATTTGTATTCTATGTCAGTCTGCCCTTTGAGCTCATGAGGAATAACCCTCGCAGTACCAGGAAGCACAGAAGTCCTGGGTTCCTAAGCCTGCCTGTCCTGCTGCGCCATCCCTCTAAGCAGTAAAACCCAAATTACGGCCCGCAGGTCGCATGCAGTCCTCCTGACCTTTACATGCGGCCGCCTGGGCAACACCAGCACTGGGTTGCTGTTTACTCGACTCAGCACTTTACATTAAAAAATATGTTAAATAAAGAGCAAGCATTTATTTAGAGGTTAATTGCAGTTAAAGAAAGGAATTAACCAGGGTGTACTGCACCCCTTAAATTTAGGAACACCTTCATTTTTAAAGACATCAAACGTGTAAAAATATGATAGTCTCTTTAAAAGTGTCTCTTTCATAAAGTGTATTGCATTATAAATGCAGAACCATTTCACCTCAGTAAATCAGATTATAGTAGGGTATTCTGAAGTATTTTTTTAAAAGTGATAGTTTTCAAATATGAATTTAGAAACGTTCACGCTCCCCCCCCCCAGCCTGACAACAATGCCAATAGCGATTAAATCCAAACACAGGAGAAGGTTTTGTACAGCACGCATCATGAAGTCATGTATTTCAAGGTCCTCTTATATGTGTTGATGAAGAAAAAGGAGGGAAATTGAAATAAAACGATTGCCCAGTATCACACAATTTTGTCAAGCGGGGAAGCTGGGATTCATCCCAGGTTTTCTGGTTCCACATTGTGCAATTCAATTCAGCCACTAGATGTACATGGTTCATTTCCCCTAAACCCACTTTATGCTCTTCACCCAGCACCACCACCACCCTGCTGGCATCAGTGCACATCAAAGACCAAACTTTTCGGCCCGGGGAAAATGTTTGCGAGTACCCAGGCTCCAAAGTATGTGGGAGTCTCGTCCTTGAGCGACCACCTACTGATGCCCACTGGGCTCGGCCTCATCACGCTCAAAGGTAACAACACCGTTTGTGTGCCTGACCGACTGTCTTTACCGAGCAATGCTGTCCCTTGTATAGTTATTCGTTTTGCAAATGTGAAGCTTGCTATATAAACTGCAAGGCATAGCTGTTCTTTCCCACGTAATAATGTGCTGTGCACATGCCTTTTTGTCTTTTATTGAATTGTATTATATTGTAGTATTTATATAGCGCTTAATACGACAAAGTGTGCCGCTAACCCCGAAGAGCATTATCAGGGGAAGCACACTACACCGCATGTGGTTGGCAGAGTGTTGTTTTTGCTGTGATTCTATGTTGGGAAGCATCTTGGTGTCTTGCACAAATGGCCAGATATATGCTTTTATCTTATCTTGGGGTACAGCGCTTAGCAATGTGATGGAGGAGGAGGATATTTTGTATCCCAATTTGTTTCTGCAACATTTTTGTATTTCAATATTTTTGTGATCGATACTCTGTAGAAGTACTAGAGTTCTTGGAGTGCTTGACAGGGTTGTAATAAGCTCTTCTGTGGATTTTTCAGTTCATGCTATCTGCTTTACTATTAGATAACAAAATGTACAGTTGTGCATGGTGTGCTTGTGTGCGTGTGCATAAAGTAATACAAATAAAAGCCACTGAAGTGGGCCAGTCACTTTAAGTAACAAAAACGTAATGCCATCTTGGTCTCATCCCCAGTGCAATGGTTGGAAACTCATAGGGTGTTTACGTCTGTGTGGCCAATCCAGGCTCTATGTCCAGAAGGAACAAGGATCTGAGCAATGGGGGCCAGAAGCAGCGGTTTCTTCCTTAGGGCGGAAGAGCGCAGCCTGCCTCCCCCGCCCACTGTGAACTGGGTTTGCAAATGTGAAAAATAGAATGGCAATTAAAAGATTTCATTGCCATTTTATTTTTTACCGATGGGCAGCCGCAGCCTGCACGAGCCGAGTGAAACAAGGGGCGTGTCTTCTGCTGGTGATTGGCAGCATGGAGGACTGAATTAGTGGCCAGACTCTCCAAAGTGCGCATGTCAGTTTGGCCGGCTGTCATGTGATAGCCAGCTTGACATGCGCACTTTGAAGCTCTCCAACCCGAGCTGTGTTAGACAGCTGGGTGGAGAGCAGACACAGGACTCCAGGGCCTGAAGGAGCGTCCAGCCAGCCCGCTTTATCCAATCCTGGTGCTTCTCTCATACTGGTTAATAGCCTGAGAGCAGCGTATGAATTAGTTAGGGGAGTTAGCTCTTCGACTTGTGCTTGGAGCCACGGACTGCAGAAGAACACCGAGGAGGATGTGCAGCTAATGAATAAGTAACAATTAATTTTATTTCAAATGTTAGCGTAATGCATGTCAGTGTAGTGATTTCGGTTGTGTTTATGTTGCATGATGCTTGTTGTTTTATTTTTGGCTTTTGGGAAGCGGGGGGCACTTCACTTGCTCCACCACTTTCAAATGTTACCGGCCACCCCGGGGGGGGGGGGGGGGCAGCCCTCCCACTCATAACATAGGAGGCATATTTGTAGAGCACCGTTCCCCACCAAGGAGGTATCTTGGCACTATCGACAGATAACTGAAGTTTGTTGTTATCCAACTCACTAGTAGTCTATCTATTGACCTCAGAAGGATGAAAGGCTGAGTAAACCTATCAGGATTCATGGCTGTGACCATGATTTCAAACACAGATTACTGGAATGGATGCAATAGCCCACTGAGCCACAAGGCATATTCAAAAGGCAACTCAGCCTGAGTGAGCACCCTCTGTGCCCGTGCCCTGGACATTTAAAAACCGCTGGAATGGGAAAGTACGAGATGAGCTCACAGAGTATTGGTACCTACCTAACCATCCTTTTCAGCATCCCTTGCGGTACTGCATAGTTATGCGACAAACAGATGAATGTTGACAGGGGCTACAGTGACACCTGCAAGTTTAGATCAAGAGGTGAGGCCACCGCTCGAGACTCGTGGGATAAAGAGACACAGTTTCACAGGATGATCATTGTGCAACACAGGACCATCTAGGTGCAATCCTTAAATATTGAAGGACTTGATGTAAATTCTCTCGAAGTAACCGAGGGTCATGAACATTGTGGTTGCTTTTCGTGTACAACACCACAACTGTGATAATAAATCCCTGGCCTTTATTCTTGGAAATTAATACGGCCAATGTAGACACAGTGCGGGGTTTCAGCACTGTGATCCCCTTTCATAAAGCTTTTTTGTTTAACTGACTTATTCCCAGGCCTTCATAACTCAGACCTTGATCAGGTGTAAAACACATTTACAGAAACCGTTGAAGGAAACCAGGAGGTGTCATGTGTGGTCATGGGCAACAATAGCAGCTGCTAACTTGCCTTTGGTACCCCTGGCTTGCTACCAGTGGGGCACAGCAAGAAGAGAAAGTAAGCAGGACTCTTTACTTTCTGTCATTTCTGCTTCCCTTCTGTTTTTTAAACCCCTCTCAGCAGGGAAAAGATGGCTGCTGAGGGGCTTAATTTGGCACGGGGGGGGGCATCCCCGTAATGTCCCTGAGGGTCAAAGGGTGTAAGGTCACTTACAATGTCCCAGACATTTTGGTAAATTGACATACATTGGGAAAAATCTTCAGTCTTCCAGATGTACATCTCCCATAAGGGGTGTGAAACCCTATATATACACTACAAAATAATACAATATCTACAAGACCTCTGTGACCTGAGTTACACTCCACCTTTAATACCGCTGTGATCTGTCTGGTAGCTCTGCTGCCAATGCCTGTCATGTCTTCCGAGCCATAGCTCTGCTGTCTTTACACTCTACCTTCTATATCGGTGTGACCTTATAGGTTTGTTGCTTTTACACCCTACCTGCAAGACATTTCTGACCTCAGTAATGCCTCTGCTGTCCTTAAACTCTACCTGAAAGACCTCTATGATCTGAGCGATAGCTCTGCTGTCTTTACACACTACCCCCAAGACAGGTGAGCTCAGAGTGATAGCTCTACTGCCCTGTCACCTGAGCGTGTGACCTCAGCTGCTTTTAGAGTCTTCCCTTAAGACCTGTGTGGACTGAGCGATAGCTCTGCTGTCAGGCACCTAAGCCTGTGACCTTCACAATCGATGTGCTGTCTTTGCAGTCCATTGGCAAGATCGGTGTGACCTGAGTGATAGCTCTGCTGTCATATCACTTGAGTGTGTGACCTGAGAGAGTTTGGATTTGGGTAGAGCAGGAAATTACAACGTACAACGTTTTGGTTAAAGTTTTGTTTGGACCAAAGGTGTCCTGCTAGAGGTGGGAGAAGCGCTAATTGGTTTGGGGGGAGGGTGAGGGTGGGAATGGACCAGGATGAGGAATTCGGAGTGAAAGTTAACTTGTTGAGACATATATAAAAGTTGTACTTTGTAGACTTAACAAATTAGGGAAGAGCTGGGCTCAGATTGAACAAAAGGAGAGCTACCAAATCTATGCCATGCTGCTGTCCTCACTGAAACAATGGAAGCGGGGTAAGCCTCCTCTCATCACCAAGTCTCTTTTTTCCCCTGAAATGGCATTGCCTAGTAATAATGAAAAAGGAACTTGTCTAGGAGGAAATTCTAAAAGGGCAGAGGATGCCTCCACATGTGAATTAGAAAGAGCAAGGGGCCCTGGCATCTAAGAAAAAGTATTGGGCTCACTTGGTCTGGTGAAGATAGAAGGGTAACATGGGGTGGACTGATTTGTTCTTGTGCTGTCAGGGCAACAAAATAATAAGAACGTCATCTCTTTCTCTCTCTTGCATGTTCAGGGTGACAGACTGGTTAGGATTTGAGACTCCTTAGTTCTAGCAGAAATGGGTGAAATCTGGTCCTTTAAATATTTTTAGTTTGCGCTCAGGTTGTCAACCATGATTGATTTCCAGTTCTTACCTCGCTCATGAGGTGTACAGCAGTATGTCTGCTTTTAAAAAGGTGCATGAGTACTGCTCATGCAACCAACTGCTATTCTTCATTATTTGGCATCAATTTACCCATTTAACGGCATCTCTACCTTGCACGTTATGATACTGATTCCTAGTCCTCCTCTGATTATTCCCTTATTTGGGGCACATACACTAATCATCCCCTGTCCCTTCTGGCTAGGTGGGTGATGTGTAGAAGCCTATACGTTTTAGATCCCCGCCTGCAAACTGGATTACCTATAAAGTAGACCATCCAGGTAGATCCCTACCTCTTTCACCATTCTTTTTCCCCTTTCTTTCTTCCTTTGTTTGCCTCTCACACCTTCTCCTCCATCACACTGCAACTAGGCGCTGCATTCTATGCGGTCGCCAGTGGGTAGTTATAGTTAGGTTCACGTTTCCATAGGAAATGGATTTTTGATCTGCCCATAACTTTGACGCCTTTGTCAATTCTACGCAAAACTTTGAAAAAAAGTCTCATCCACCTCAGCTTCTTCCCGGAAAGTTTCAGGGTGATCTGTCAAGTGGGGGCCGAGAAAAAAGGGGGTGTATGCAATATTTCATAAGAAAATTGAGCAGCGATACCACAGAAAAGGCTAAACGGAATTACACCAAATTTGGCAGAAGAAAGCATGCTTTTTGTATAAATCAGTTCAATAGTTTTTGATAAATTAAGGTTAAAAATGTATTTATACTTCATGCCGTGGATCAACGGCAGAGGATCTGCAGATCCTCCTGCATTGTGATTGGCTGACCGCGATTAACAGCGGTGAATCTACAAAGTCAACCATGCATTGTGATTGGCTAGCCACAACCAGAAGTTGTGGCCACCATGTTAGGACTCAGGGAGTTGGTCTTATTGTCAATATATCTTACTTTACATAAAAAAAACCTTAGAAATTCACTCGAAAAACCAAAGGTTAAAGGGCTGTTATAGCTAGGTGAAAATGTCAGCTAAAAACATAACATTTTAAACTACCAAAACCACTGAAATTCACTAGTTATAGTTATCACAATTAACAACAGCTTGTGACATAAAGTAACTATAACTTGTGCCCTCGCCATGCACTGCTTGTACCCTCACATATAACATCACTCATGACATGTTCAATGACTGCATTGATGACATCCCTAATGACATTGTGAAACGACATCTTTGATAACAACAGTGTAGCGCCCATGATTTATTGAAGTGTATACACTAATCCATCAAAATTGGCTCTGATAGATGCGCTCATATAACCACAGGTCCTCTGCAGTTATAAAAAGCTAGACAACTCATCCCAAGTCTCTCCATCCCTCCACCAAGGCAAGCAACAAGAACACCTTGCATTGCTGCTGACTCCTTTAGTGCCCAAGACGTTTCAGTTTCAAAGCACCTTCACGCTTAGTAGCTGTACACTCAGATCAGCAGACACCACAGTAGACAAGCTCTAGCCCTGGGAGTCAAATAGGAGGCTATCTTCTTTACTGTTCGGTATGAAGTCCTCCTCCAGGCAGGGATTTTGACAAAGGTTAGGTCAGCTTTTCTTGCATTTCTTTTGCCGATACGTCAAGTATCTTCCTTTTTCTCTTTCCGCCATCCTTGTAGTGTGGTACAGAATAGAGATGGGTAAGGAGAGGGATATGAACATAATGGTCAGAAAACCAGGAAGTCAAAAAAGGTATCCTACACTCTGCTAATAATCCTGGGCAGTGTGTCTATACAGATATTTTGTGACAGACTGGGGACAACCATTTCTAGTTTTGGACCAACCAAAAGAGGGACAAATCAGTTCAAATCGCTATATCATACCCTCCCATCATATGTGGTGTGTCTATGCCACAATAATGAACCTATCTTTCCCTATTTAACTATGGTGTTTAAGAGATGTCAGCAAGTGTCTGTGAGATTAGGTTTACTTTGTGGTAAATCACAGTGGCTGTATTATCCCAGAACATGGTCTCTATTCCACCACAACATATTGCTCTAGACAGTAAACCAATACATAGGCTTGAAAAAGATTCCAATCTTGGGACGGCAACTAGCCGGCTCCAGCAAACTCCCCCTGAGGACACATGCAGAGTGTGAGTAACACTGACAGGATCCTGGCACAGCCCAAGCATATCTTACAGCTACTCTCTATTAGTCTTCAGGCATCATTTTTCAAGCCAGTAAAAGCAGCTGATTCCTAGATGAATCCATCTGCATTGATCAATTGTTTTTTTACCATCAAAGATATATAGTTAAGCCCCTCACCACTCACTGGCTGAATAAAAGAATGGCGTTTTAACTTTGCAGGATTTTTGATTTAAAAACTGTAATCAAATTCTGACTTTAGATTTTAGAATTTAAGCTCGAACTCTATACACTTCTTAAAAGTGGCTGCCACCAGCCCAGAAATTATACAATGTATTGCATTTATTTTTGGGAGTCATTCAGATGCTTAGGTGGTGCAAAATTCATGCAACATATAGATGGCTCAGAAGAAGACAATGTTATTCTGCCAATCTACACATGACCTGACAGGGGTGGTCCATTACTCATACAGTGAACTGATAGTGTGTTGCCCGCTAATAATCTATATCTCCAAATCATATTATAGTGAACTAACAAAATCTCCAAAAACCACAAAGTTTGGAGATGCAATCAGGCAAGGAGGGATTTATTACATATATAGCTTTATTGGAAGGGTGTTATGTTCTCTAATATAGTCTTTCCGGGGTCCACTAAATCCCTTGTATAAAGATATTTAAAGAAACACTGTTTTAAACAAAAGTGTGAATGGACACATCTCATAATTTCTCTTATTCAGTACTTCATGGAACGTTGGACTTCACAATGAAGTATGAATTTTTCATAGTTAAATTCATACTTCAGGGTGATTACACATAAAATTCACCCTACAGTAGGATGTCTCAATCGACATGGATGGGACATCAGGTTGCAATGATTTACTTTGGCTGCTCAGCCCCCCTTACTATTTTTTAGAGCAAGACCACGGCAGGACTTCTGCCATCAGGGAAAGAGCAGCTGCCATTTTGCTTCTCTGCTACCACAGCAGAAAAACAAAATGGTAAGGACTCTGTCTCATCTTCTCCTTTCTATGATGCTGGAATTCCCGCCTTGGAACCTCTGGGGTCGGGAAACGGAAAAGCGGAGAGCTATCACCAAAAACAAGCAGTGTGACTTTTACTCCCACTGAAAAGAAAATACTGTATTAATTGCAACACTATCAGAAGCACGTTTACTAGCTACAAACAAGATCATCTGATAATATAGATATCCATGGAATATTTTTTTAATAACCAGATTTTATTAAGTTTAACAGTGTGTGGCAGCATACACCAACATTCACGAAACAACATCTCTTTTCGTATCAGCCCATATCATGAGACAATCGCATTGATAAGCAATAGCATCAACATACATTGGCATTCCATGGTATGCCCACCACCTGCCCCATATCTTCTTGTGTTTATGCGGACAGCCCCTCGCTGTCGGCATAGATCGGCTTTTCCTGACGCGCACACCAGTCTACTCCCTTCCTCCAGAGTGCCAGCAAAGGGGGTTCTGGACGCTTTCAGGCTCAAGCAATGTCCCATTTGGCCACCAAGGAGGTCACTCCTATAAAAAACTTTTCAGACCTTGGTCCTCCTACCTCCTCCAGGAGACCCAAAATGGCCATTTGAGGACCCAAATCAATCCGTGGCATATTTAATGCCAGGAAAGTTCATAGAAAACATTCCACATATGTAATGAAGTAAAAGTAACTTGAGCTAAATTTCACTATTGTGACTCCGCATTTCTGAGCCACATGAAGTTAAACATCCACATTTTAGAAAACTCGAAACCCAACCAGCAGAAGGCCTCAGACAATCTGAACATATATTATTCATACGTTACCATATTCACTGATTGCCCATCAAAAGCATAACCTCTGCATCACACACAAAGCACTTCAAGCTAGTAATCTGCCATTCCTGCCAAACAAATTCATTCCCCTAAGGCTAACATACATACCAGATCCTTCCCAAACATCCTCCTGACCTCCGGAAGGACAGGTTCGCTCATGCTGGAGGCCACTCATCAGAGATGATACCAATTCTGTGGAATATGCTACCTCAATTTCTCTGCAACTACTCCTCAAAAACCTCTTCTCCCAAGCCTTGAATCTTAGCAGACATTGATTCTCATGCTGCCCTTAGGCGGACTGACACATGCTGCCCTTGCATGAATCCAGTAGATTGATTGGGAAATAAACATTTGTGTTGTCTTGTGTTGTCACCTTCCTGGGTTGCACCTATGTCACTCCAGGGTGGGCCCTGTAGACTCATTGGAATATTTTTATGTTCATTTTCTTGAGAACTGAGACTCCCCTGTGAAGCGGAAATTCCCCTCCTAGGTGGAATTCATGGATTATGGCTCTATCAGTAGAGCAAACACTGCTGCAAGCTGCTCTTGTGTAGATCCATAGATTTAATGGGACCTAGTAATTTGTGTTATTTGGGAGCGGAGTCACCTGGGGTTGCACCAACAGTATTCCTGAGAGGACCTAAAATATTGATTAGGATGAAGGTGATTGTAGTTTGAGGAACTCAGCTCCCAGGGCTAAGCCCAGAAACACCATTGCCATATTGCTATTGAAAGACAAAGATTGTACTAAAAACTGCTGAAATCCACATAGAATCATACAAAAAGACCTCCAACTCAACCTCGCCCTATACCTTCCTTCGTCTGTCTAAGTAACTACTAATAGCAATACCCAACTCACTCTCTTCATTCCCTATTCGCTAAGTAATATAACCTTTTCAACCACCCACCCTATTCCTGCTCTGACTCACCAGCACGCAACCTGCCTCCTCCACCTCAAATACCTTGCCCTTTCTACTCTTTCTTCGACCATGGCCCTCCTCTATACCTTTTACCCCCAAATCTATCCCCACTTTCCCTCCACAATGGACAACACCTTCCCTTTCCCCTCTAACACATTGCTATCCTTTCTCCATCTATGATGCTGGAATTCCCGCCTTGGAACCTCTGGGGTCGGGAAACGGAAAGCGGAGAGCTACCACCAAAAACAAGCAGTGTGACTTTTACTCCCACTGAAAAGAAAATACTGTATTAATTGCAACACTATCAGAAGCACGTTTACTAGCTACAAACAAGATCATCTGATAATATAGATATCCATGGAATATTTTTTTAATAACCAAATTTTATTAAGTTTAACAGTGTGTGGCAGCATTCACCAACATTCACGAAACAACATCTCTTTTCGTATCAGCCCATATCATGAGACAATAGCATTGATAAGCAATAACATCAACATACATTGGCATTCCATGGTACGCCCACCACCTGCCCCATATCTTCTTGTGTTTATGCGGACAGCCCCTCGCTGTCTGCATAGATCGGCTTTCCTGGCGCGCACACCAGTCTACTCCCTTCCTCCAGAGTGCCAGCAAAGGGGTTCTGGACGCTTTCAGGCTCAAGCAATGTCCTGTTTGGCCACCAAGGAGGTCACTCCTATAAAAAACCTTTCAGACCTTGGTCTTCCTACCTCCTCCAGGAGACCCAGTATGGCCATTTGAGGACTCAAATCAATCCGTGGCATATTTAATGCCAGGAAAGTTCATAGAAAACATTCCACATATGTAATGAAGTAAAAGTAACTTGAGCTAAATTTCACTATTGTGACTCCGCATTTCTGAGCCACATGAAGTTAAACATCCACATTTTAGAAAACTCAAAACCCAGCCAGCAGAAGGCCTCAGACAATCTGAACATATATCATTCATACGTTAACATATTCACTGATTGCCCATCAAAAGCATAACCTCTGCATCACACACAAAGCACTTCAAGCTAGTAATCTGCCATTCCTGCCAAACAAATTCATTCCCCTAAGGCTAACATACATACCAGATCCTTCCCAAACATCCTCCTGACCTCCGGAAGGACAGGTTCGCTCATGCTGGAGGCCACTCATCAGAGATGCTACCAATTCTGTGGAATATGCTACCTCAATTTCTCTGCAACTACTCCTCAAAAACCTCTTCTCCCAAGCCTTGAATCTTAGCAGACATTGATTCTCATGCTGCCCTTAGGCAGACTGACACATGCTGCCCTTGCATGAATCCAGTAGATTGATTGGGAAATAAACATTTGTGTTGTCTTGTGTTGTCACCTTCCTGGGTTGCACCTATGTCACTCCAGGGTGGGCCCTGTAGACTCATTGGAATATTTTTATGTTCATTTTCTTGAGAACTGAGACTCCCCTGTGAAGCGGAAATTCCCCTCCTAGGTGGAATTCATGGATTATGGCTCTATCAGTAGAGCAAACACTGCTGCAAGAAGCTCTTGTGTAGATCCATAGATTTAATGGGACCTAGTAATTTGTGTTATTTGGGAGCGGAGTCACCTGGGGTTGCACCAACAGTATTCCTGAGAGGACCTAAAATATTGATTAGGATGAAGGTGATTGTAGTTTGAGGAACTCAGCTCCCAGGGCTAAGCCCAGAAACACCATTGCCATATTGCTATTGAAAGACAAAGATTGTACTAAAAACTGCTGAAATCCACATAGAATCATACAAAAAGACCTCCAACTCAACCTCGCCCTATACCTTCCTCCGTCTGTCTAAGTAACTACTAATAGCAATACCCAACTCACTCTCTTCATTCCCTATTCGCTAAGTAATATAACCTTTTCAACCACCCACCCTATTCCTGCTCTGACTCACCAGCACGCAACCTGCCTCCTCCACCTCAAATACCTTGCCCTTTCTACTCTTTCTTCGACCATGGCCCTCCTCTATACCTTTTACCCCCAAATCTATCCCCACTTTCCCTCCACAATGGACAACACCTTCCCTTTCCCCTCTAACACATTGCTATCCTTTCTCCATCTATGATGCTGGAATTCCCGCCTTGGAACCTCTGGGGTCGGGAAACGGAAAAGCGGAGAGCTACCACCAAAAACAAGCAGTGTGACTTTTACTCCCACTGAAAAGAAAATACTGTATTAATTGCAACACTATCAGAAGCACGTTTACTAGCTACAAACAAGATCATCTGATAATATAGATATCCATGGAATATTTTTTTAATAACCAAATTTTATTAAGTTTAACAGTGTGTGGCAGCATTCACCAACATTCACGAAACAACATCTCTTTTCGTATCAGCCCATATCATGAGACAATAGCATTGATAAGCAATAACATCAACATACATTGGCATTCCATGGTACGCCCACCACCTGCCCCATATCTTCTTGTGTTTATGCGGACAGCCCCTCGCTGTCTGCATAGATCGGCTTTTCCTGGCGCGCACACCAGTCTACTCCCTTCCTCCAGAGTGCCAGCAAAGGGGGTTCTGGACGCTTTCAGGCTCAAGCAATGTCCCGTTTGGCCACCAAGGAGGTCACTCCTATAAAAAACCTTTCAGACCTTGGTCTTCCTACCTCCTCCAGGAGACCCAGTATGGCCATTTGAGGACTCAAATCAATCCGTGGCATATTTAATGCCAGGAAAGTTCATAGAAAACATTCCACATATGTAATGAAGTAAAAGTAACTTGAGCTAAATTTCACTATTGTGACTCCGCATTTCTGAGCCACATGAAGTTAAACATCCACATTTTAGAAAACTCAAAACCCAGCCAGCAGAAGGCCTCAGACAATCTGAACATATATCATTCATACGTTAACATATTCACTGATTGCCCATCAAAAGCATAACCTCTGCATCACACACAAAGCACTTCAAGCTAGTAATCTGCCATTCCTGCCAAACAAATTCATTCCCCTAAGGCTAACATACATACCAGATCCTTCCCAAACATCCTCCTGACCTCCGGAAGGACAGGTTCGCTCATGCTGGAGGCCACTCATCAGAGATGCTACCAATTCTGTGGAATATGCTACCTCAATTTCTCTGCAACTACTCCTCAAAAACCTCTTCTCCCAAGCCTTGAATCTTAGCAGACATTGATTCTCATGCTGCCTTTAGGCGGACTGACACATGCTGCCCTTGCATGAATCCAGTAGATTGATTGGGAAATAAACATTTGTGTTGTCTTGTGTTGTCACCTTCCTGGGTTGCAGCTATGTCACTCCAGGGTGGGCCCTGTAGACTCATTGGAATATTTTTATGTTCATTTTCTTGAGAACTGAGACTCCCCTGTGAAGCGGAAATTCCCCTCCTAGGAGGAGTTCATAGATTATGGCTCTATCGGTAGAGCAAACACTGCTGCAAGCTGCTCTTGTGTAGATCCATAGATTTAATGGGACCTAGTAATTTGTGTTATTTGGGAGCGGAGTCACCTGGGGTTGCACCAACAGTATTTCTGAGAGGACCTAAAATATTGATTAGGATGAAGGTGATTGTAGTTTGAGGAACTCAGCTCCCAGGGCTAAGCCCAGAAACACCATTGCCATATTGCTATTGAAAGAAAAAGATTGTACTAAAAACTGCTGAAATCCACATAGAATCATACAAAAAGACCTCCAACCCAACCTCGCCCTATACCTTCCTCCGTCTGTCTAAGTAACTACTAATAGCAATACCCAACTCACTCTCTTCATTCCCTATTCGCTAAGTAATATAACCTTTTTAACCACCCACCCTATTCCTGCTCTGACTCACCAGCACGCAACCTGCCTCCTCCACCTCAAATACCTTGCCCTTTCTACTCTTTCTTCGACCATGGCCCTCCTCTATACCTTTTACCCCCAAATCTATCCCCACTTTCCCTCCACAATGGACAACACCTTCCCTTTCCCCTCTAACACATTGCTATCCTTTCTCCTGCCACATTATTCCTCTACAACATGCTCGTCCCCTTGCACCATGACCCTCCTCAAACTATCATTTGCATGCCATGCCTTCCACTCCACCCATCCGCTCTCAGCCTGTCCTGTTATCTCCAGCCATTCTTCATCCATTACTACCCGGGAACATCCGTTTCAAGGTACAACCTCACCACCTCACATGTTATCTCTAGGCTCCCCTACGTTTCCTCTCCCTCACCAGAACACCACTCACTTCCCCTCTTCCGCCAGCCCGCTCCTATTCAGGAGAGTGTTGGGAGAATGTGTGTCCTTTTCAATCTTCTCCGAACACCCCACTCTGTTTTACTATCTCTCTCTCTCTCTCTCTCTTCCTCTCTTTAAAAAACTCAGTACCACATGCCCTCTTCAGAGTAGTGAGAAAACACATGCATTGTCCTCCAGCCCCTATAAAAGCCCTATCTAACACACATATGGTTGCTGAATTTTCTAGGGGTAAAAGTGTAATTAACAGATATCTCCATCATCCTAACTATTCAAAATCAATGTATCTCGCTGTATGTCAGAAAACTGTATACAAAAATGTCCCCTGTGTCGTAAATATTATTTACAAAAATACCATCCAATTTGAATTATTAGAAAAACGAAACCCAAGCAAAATCCATTGAGATTATATTTTTGTAAACAATAATCAGGACACAATATTTATGTCAGACAATATTCTGACAGTGATGTTTTGGTACCACACACAGCTATCATAGCATGTTTGGGAAGGGAACACTTGAGAAGGGTAGGAGTTCCTAAAACTGACCTTTCTCAAAAAAAGCACATTTTATCCCTATTAAGTACACTCATTCAGTCATAGAGGCATATTAGCTCCTAGCCTATGGATTAAAATAAGTTGCCCTCTCTACAAAACAATAAGTTCTATATATTAGTGGGTGCAGGGCACTTACTGGAAGGGATACAGACTCGCGTCTTTAAGGAGAAAAAAATCAGATATGATCTTGCAGATGGAGAGAGATGTAATAACTGCACTCACTACATCTCTCTCCATCTGTAAGATCTTTTCTGATTTTTTTCTCATCAAAAGCAGCTAATGTTTAAGCAGACATTAACAAGGATACTTTGACTCCTTCTCTGTATGTTGGAGAATACTAACAGCACCAATTTTATATCCAGATTCTGTTGAAATAGCACTTTATTAAGCTTTGATATCTAGTGACAGGCTTGAGTCCCCTCATGAACTATGCGCGATATACCTTTACAAGGGAATGGGACAACATTTCTCCTTAAGAATGTGACCAACAGTTTTCTCGATACTAGCATCGTCCTTCTACATTCAAAATCAGTTGTGAACTCCCTGTGGAAAAATACTCACTGGATCCCCCGGCCAAGTAAATTTTCAGCTCATTCTCACTATTACCTTTCCCTGCAAAACATCTAGAGCATAGAGAAAGAGATCTATTCCAATCCATTGTGGTATGTGTTATTCCTATCATATTGAATTTGATGTTCCTGCGAATACAGAATTTCTGGTTTGCACATTTCTTAATAAATTAGGAACAGGTGTGAAGGTGGGTCTTGTCTGGGAATTTATTTTGTTAGAGCCTTCTGCTGTATTTGCTCTTCCTTCAACATCATTTCCATATTGCTTTTGGCACTCTGCCTTCATGGTGGTGTAGTGTTATCCCTGAATACAAACTGACAGTCTTCCTCTTTCTATTTAAGTCCTGGTCTGAAGGAGTGCCATAGGTGTTCTTTAAGCGTAGGCAGTTTTATTGACATATCAAGCTTTTATCTTCAACTGCAGCCCCTTCTGTCATGTTCTCCAACAATACTCAAAATCTTGATATGTTTCAATTACCTTGTAGAGCAGGCATTAACATCAAAAACCTCCAAGATATGATAGGGAATATTGGTGAAAATGTCTAAAATTCAATACCAGCACATCTGAAACTTTACTCACCAACATTTGATCCCCTCTGTGTGATACATGTCTTTGGTTTGAGTGTATTGGTACTCACGCATTGCTTACATTTTCAATTGGAAACTTAGACATTTTCATCAGTTTGAAGATCTATTTGAAAGATAAATTTTCAGCAGTCTTTCATAGTTATTCGAAGTAGCAAATGTATTTGTAATTTCACATATTGAATTTAGTTTCAGTATTTATTTGGCCTTTCAAAGAAGGCTAAATGATTCCACCATTTATAAAAAAAAACCTCTGCAGACTGATATGTAATGAAGCTTCGGAAAACAGGTCACATTTCTTCCAGCTACCAGTCCAAGGGATCATTTATTTTAATTTGCTCCATTTAGTTTATGGTGCTGCCAACAAGACTGTGTCCAGTTTTCCAATTAGGAGAGCTCAGTTCCATCATCCAAGATGGTCTTCCCTCTGGGTAGCTCCCTTCCATTAGGCTGGTTATTCACAAATATAATACTCACATGTGCATGCAGCAGACCTTTGGAACTCTGTTCCAAGGTTGCTAAAAGTTAAAAATCATTTTATAGAGGTCCAAATCTCAAAAATGGTTATTCTCCAGTTTGTCTGGTGGATGGATATATGGATACAATTTCTATCTATGGCACCCAAAAACCCTCTGAGTTTGGACACTGTAAAATTACTGATACTAACATGACGGAGCAGTGCAGTGGACCATAAGTGGGAATCTGTGGAGTTTCAGAAATGCAGGTGACTATTGGTGGTAGACTGTTTTTCAATTATTGTTACTTCCATTAGAAAATTCCAGGATTCAGCATGTAGAACCTTACCTAGGACACTGTGAAGGTTCAACTAGTTAGGAGCCGGTCTAGTGGAGTTACATAAGATGCAACAGTGCCTTAATATCGCTGATCAAAAGAAAGAAATTGGGACACCTTACAAAGGACAAGAACACATGAGTCTGCACCCACACCAGACATAACTTCTAAAGCTAATATTTCACCAGAGTGAATGATGGAGTTGGAGACCGTGGGGCCGATTCCGATCTTGGTCGGAGGCGCACCCAATACCATTCGGTCGGGAAAAAAGCCATGCGAATGCCTGTTTCCCGACCGATCCGTACAGCACACCGAACGAGTAAGTACGATGCGCACAACAGCAAAGAATCCGGCCGAGCCATACTCACCCAATCCAGGTCCTGTACTCCGACCGAGGCGAATCCAGAAACGCAGAATCGAGTCGCACGGAAGGGAAAATGCAGCTCCGTCCGGCCGAACAATTACGATGCGCTTCCCGTACGCGCCGAACCCGTCGCTACGCACGGCACGTCAAAGCATCCGGGAGAGGCGCACATAAGCTCCGATTCGCGCCACAACACAATCCACGGCTACGAGGCGAACACGCCAGCGACGAGGACGACGCGAAGCGACGAGGACGACGCGAAGCAACGAGAAGGACGAACGACACGAACCAACCATGAATCCCTTCGTCCCAATCATACCAATATTCTACATTTACTACCGGAACAGGCACGGACGCGTACGGCGCAGAAGGTAAGTCAGACACCAACCACAAAACACATACAACACGTACACGACACATCACACACACACAGAGGGATGCAGAATATACTTACACCAGCAACAGCAGCACCATAGGGGCGGGATGCCCATCACCAATGCCACATATGCACACAGGGGCCTGAATGCGCACCACCACCCTCACCCAGGGGGGGCTGGATGCCTACCACTACTACCACCCTTAGCCAGGGGGGGCTGGATGCCTACCACCACCCTTAGCCAGGGGGGGCTGGATGCCTACCACTACTACCACCCTCACCCAGGGGGGGCTGGATGCCTACCACTACTACCACCCTTAGCCAGGGGGGGCTGGATGCCTACCACCACCCTTACCCAGGGGGGGCTGGATGCCTACCACTACTACCACCCTTAGCCAGGGGGGGCTGGATGCCTACCACTACTACCACCACCACCCAGGGGGGGCTGGATGCCTACCACTACTACCACCCTCACCCAGGGGGGGCTGGATGCCTACCACCACCCTTACCCAGGGGGGCTGGATGCCTACCACTACTACCACCCTCACCCAGGGGGGCTGGATGTCTACCACTACTACCACCCTCACCCAGGGGGGCTGGATGCCTACCACTACTACCACCCTCACCCAGGGGGGCTGGATGCCTACCACTACTACCACCCTTAGCCAGGGGGGCTGGATGCCTACCACTACTACCACCACCACCCAGGGGGGGCTGGATGCCTACCACTACTACCACCCTCACCCAGGGGGGGCTGGATGCCTACCACTACTACCACCCTCACCCAGGGGGGGCTGGATGCCTACCACTACTACCACCCTTAGCCAGGGGGGGCTGGATGCCTACCACCACTACCACCCCCACTCATAGGATGGACAATGCATGACACAACCAGCACACCACAACCTAGGGAATGCAAGAAAAAGACATCCCCCCAACACCATGACAAGCGTGTGTAGACTGTGTCAAATGCCTACAACACCGAACATGACTTTGAACATACAATGTG
Organism: Calotriton arnoldi; assembly: GCA_963921515.1. Lineage (NCBI taxonomy): Eukaryota > Metazoa > Chordata > Amphibia > Caudata > Salamandridae > Calotriton > Calotriton arnoldi. Next base: position 1,158,320 of record CAWUFW010000604.1, on the reverse strand, counting down.
ACACCCTAGCACATGTGCCACACATATATGTGTGTGGCCCCCACAATGCAAGCAGGCCATGACCATTGTGGCAATGGGGTCCAAACCCCCATCATCACAGTGACCAAAATGTAAGTGTGGGGTCCATAGCTGAAGCACATTTTGAACAGTGTGGCAATGGGGTCCAAACCCCCATCATCACAGTGACCAAAATGTAAGTGTGGGGTCCATAGCTGAAGCACATTTTGAACAGTGTGGCAATGGGGTCCAAACCCCATCATCACAGTGACCAAAAGGTAAGTGTGGGGTCCATAGCTGAAGCACCTTTTGAACATTGTGGCAATGGGGTCTAAACCCCCATCATCACAGTGACCAAAAGGTAAGTGTTGACAAAGAAAGAGCTGCAACTGCCAAACTGCATGGATGATTCCTGGTCACAGAACAAAAAACACATCAGTGGCAAAGTTGTGTATGTGTCCCATTGCAACATAGATTGGGGGAGGCAAATACTGCAGGGCAAATAAGACATACCTTTGGCCATGTGCAGACAAACAACACCCATGGGGGCTGACACTGTCAACATTCATCAATGACACAATGACAGAAGTGACCATCAGAATGCAGACCCACATATTCGCACCAATGGGCACACAAATGCAGATACCCTGTGGAGACTGCAGATGTGAGGTGAACAGATACCATACCATGGCAGCAATGGGACACACAAACCATGATCATTGTGCTGACCGATGACCTAGGAGTCCCAGGGACAGCAGGGGAAACCCACCAAACTACATACAGCCAATGGCACACCCAAGATATGCCAATGCAGTGGTGCAGATGCACAAACACAAACAGGCAGACCCACACTGCACATCATACACAACAGGTGAGGGGGGTGCCAGTGTCCCCAGGCAACCACACAACACATGAGGAGACCTGAATACCAATCATACAGATGTGCATACAGTGCCACACAAAGGTAACTCATGGATCCAAATCCCCTATGTGGGCAAGCAGGCATTGTCAGATGAGAGGGAGCACAAATCACACATGTCACACAGGCACGTAGGAACAGCAACTGACACAGCAAGACACAGACACACCACAGCACCACCCCCAGGGCCCCCACAATGTGGTGACCCTGGGCTGCATTACAATCCCACTGTGATGACAAAGCTAAATGTGGTTCACACTGTGAACCACAGACATGTGTCCTGAGCAACAAACTACCATCACACCTACACAAGCACAAATCAATCAGCATGGCCAGTAAGCTAATGCCTAGCCGGGCAACAACTCACATCTGCACACACTCAACACCACACCCCTCGACCTCCAACAATGTGCAGCAGTGAAGCACACATGCACTGGTGATATTGCACATGCACCCATGACTATTCCAGGGTGGTGGGTGGGAACCAAGGTGCAGAAACACATCACACATGGCCACTCAACAAGACTCCTGAATGTCTGACACACTGCACACTACGCTGTACATGGACATGACGGCAATACCACACCAACCAATGGGATCCCAGCCACAGTCACACACCAATGAAGAAGCCAAGGTCACCCACAAAGAACACACATAGACAACAACCAACATTGCAGCCCGGACCCTGAGGAGTGCCAGCAGTCACACACACAACGTGTCACAATCACTGAAAGATAACACAAACTGGAAATCACATGACAGGGGCAAACAACAAGTGCCAAGGGGAAACCTGACTGTGACCCATCTGCGTCTGCACACAAACTCAGCCCTGACAGCAAACACACCTATGGGTGACACCCTGATGACCAGTAATGTGCCATGCACCCACATCACAGAGAACCCAGGGAGAAGACTTTGGGGGAACATAGGTCAACTCAGCAAGCATCACAAACAGGTACAACACTAGGGAACACAGCATGCACAGCTAAACGGAAGTGAACACACAGACATGCACATACAACACACACCTTGGGCGCAGGCAATGTCACAGGAGTACACACTGCCATGAGGGGACTCCACTCCTGTGTGAGGAAAGCTGTGCCATATGTTGCCTCAGTAGGGCCCCATCATGTCAGCTGAGCACTTGGTCACACAATCAACAATTAGCACCAAATGAGGGCTCCCGTCACATCAGCCTGGTCATGGAAGTGCCAACGGAATCATCAGCACAGATCCAACACACTTGTATAGCAATGTTGCACTGACTACACGGATGAGTCCTTCCCCATTGATGCCCAAACCTGCATGTCCAGTGGAGATGGCCACACGGCCAGGGAAGTAGACGAATTGAACAATGGCAGGCACAACAGATGTGCAGGGGTGGAAGCCACAGATGTGAAATAGCTAATCTAAGTAGGAAATCCCATTGCCAAATACTGAACACATGACACCCTCAGATGCTGCTGTGGATGACATGGATACACCACAGGATAGGACACATTCTCCCTGGACCACATGGGTTCCTGCACAGTAACACTTCATTATCATGAGACCAAATATCACCATCACTGCAGCAAGGGCATGGTTAGCATCATCAACAACATGTACATCAGAAGCATAAGCACTAGAGAACAGAAAGTTGCTTTATTCAGCATATGTGTGGAATGAAAACAAAGTCCAGGAAAAACACAAAGGCCAATGGCCAGTCCATTGTCAAAGTCCAAACTTGGTGACAGTGGCAGATGTCACCCTACTCATGCCTGCACAAAACCAGGGACAATCCACTAGGAGGGGCAACCGGGGGGGCAGGCCAGGCACCGCAGGGACAGGATCAGGGCTCACCAGGAGGAAGCAGGGAAGGGGTGGTGGGTGCTGGAGAGCCACTGACAACTGCAGTGGAGGTGTCTGACATGGTGTGTGCCGGCACAACTGGGGGCATGACTCAGATGTTGTGGGTGCCGGCACGACTGCAGTGGACCCTGCAGATGGAGTGGACAGGTCCGCCACTGCAGTGCCCAAGTCAGACAGGGTGGTAGTGGACTCCACTGCAGTGCCTACCACCAGGGGAGGAGAATGGGGAACAGGCAAGGTGGGCTGGACAGAGGGGGAGGACACCCTCACCACATCAGTGGCACAGACAAGCGCAGCGGGGGGTGTGGTGCCGGGAGAGCAAGTGGCAGGGGGAGAAGGCCGGATCCTCTTGGGGATGGTATATCTGTGGGTGGGGGAACCTGGGGCAGGGAGTGGTGTGGGCACCTGTGGAGTGGGGGCCTGAGGGATGGAGGAAGGAGACCTGGTGCCTGAGCTGCAGGGCGGCGGCGGGGTCTTGCTCTTACGACTCCAGGGGGACTTGCTGGTGGGGGCCTCAGTCTGTCTGCGCCTGGGGGAGGGTGTCCGGGGGCGAGGGGCACTCTGCTCCGTGTGGGTGGGCTTCCTCTTCCCCCTGGATGCTGGAGCAGCTGGATCGGAGGGGAAGAGGCTGAGGTCACTGAGGAAGAGGCGCTGGGTCTTTGGGGTTGCAGGTGAGGCAAGGGAGGGTGTTTTGGAGGGAGAGGCAACTGAGGACTGCGCAGTGCTCGTGGATGCGTGTGTGTGTTCCAGGGCCCCATCCCCTGTGAGTCTGGTTTCAGTCCCCTGACTGTGCGTGCGTGTGCGTTTTGTTTGTGGCGTGTGTGTCTGTGTGCTGGATGTGTGTGTGCTGGTGTGTGCCTGTGCCGGTGTGTGTGTGCTTGGGACGGGTAAGGTGCTGGGGAGTGTGGATGGAGCAGAGGCAGGAGGGGTGAGGGACTGTCTGAGGAGGGACACTGCTGCCGTCAGGGAGGAGTCCATGGACCTATTGCCCCTCTGTAGGTCAGACATGCCCGATGAGATGCCCTCCATGAACGACACCAGCTGAGTCAACAGAGCGGTGTGCGCATGGAGGACACTCAGCATGGCTGTCTGCCCTACATGGAGCTGGCGAAGGAGGTACACAGACTCCTCACTCAGGGCAGCAGGGGACACAGGGGCAGGGGGTGCGGTGCCTGGCCCAAAGGAGACACGCTCCCGAACATGGGAGCCTCCACGGACCTGGGGAATGGGAGCCGATGGGAGGGCGGTGGTGGTGCTGGTGGTGGCGGGGACAGCAACACTAGCTGGGGTGTGGTGGCTGCTGACACCCGCCTCCATAAGGGAGTCATCCTCCGAGTTGCTCTGGTCCTCAGCTGAGGTGGATGGTGCTGAGGACTCCTCGGTGTGGCTCCCCTCGCCCTCTGTGCCACTGGGTCCCTCCGACCACTCCTCGGCTGCTGACCCAGTCTGGCTCTCCGGCTCCTCCTGGTCCGTGGAGCTGTCCCCTTCCGTGGCCGTGGATGTATCTGCAAACAATGGGGAAACAGACAGACATCAGTCACCTGCACCAAACGCACACACCACTGTGAGCACAGCACATTACAGAGCAAGCCCTGGCATCATTAGTTGTACATTGCTAAAAGTGCCCTAACTGAACAGGAGAAGCCAATTGTCAGTCTGATGCCAACCATGGCACTCACATCCCACATGGCCTTGCACCCATCTGTCTGGTGTCTGTTGGATTGCAACACCCCAGTGTGGACACATGCACCAACTACACAGTAGTTGGACAGTGCAGAGGACACGGTGTAGCATGTGGACATGCACACATCACAACTCTTGCCACTGAGTCAGTACAGGTTTCCGGATGAAAGGGATGCCCAGAGTCAAATAGGAAATGCATGTGATGCATACCAGCGACAGACACCATGATGCACCCATGTCCTGATAGCCATCGCCACAATGGTGTGCATGTAGCACATGTCACTCCCCTGCAGGATCACCAATAAGTAGACACATGCCATGGCGGAGGCATGACTGCTAAGTCATACATCACTGTCTCAGTGATGTATGACTTGGCAGCCAGACAACAACACTCTGCACTGTGTCACAATAGTAGGTCATGGGGAATGCAAGTCCTGGAGCTGCACAAGTGCACATGTACATCCCCCACACAACACATCATCTTAACCCTCATCTGTCCAGGTCATACCGATTGGACATATGGGAGACCTGTGACACTACCCTCTGAACCTGAGCCCCTCACAATCTGCTGTGAATGGGGAACAGCTGCCTGAACTTCACATTCGCATACCCCAGTCTGCACGGGCAGCTGATCAAACACCTATGTGACACACAAGTATCGTCTCCTATGGTCACATCTCCAGTGGCATGCTGAGCCCCTACCAAGAAACACCCCAGCAGTCCTGGCAACTAATCCACAGCACACTGACACAGAGGCAGACACCTGAGGGGTCAAATCACTGCGCACAATGTGTCAGCTGATACACGGGAGTGGGAGTACAGAGTGCATTGCATGGCCTGGAGTAGGCATGACTGTCCTGCCCCACATGAATGAGGGATGAGCCCTGGACAGTGGATAGCTGGCTATGTATGTGTGACACACGTAATCTGCACACTCCTGGGGCCCAAACATTGTTCCCACCCGCTGCATGGGCGTGTGCCACATACCCCAGGCACATGTGGTGGCTCAGCTCAGCAAGTGGACCGCATATCAAAGCAACACGCAGATTACATGTCCGAACACAGGCGTTGTGTGAACAATGGACCCACCCATGATGCCCACAACAGAGTTAGGGAAACAGATGCTGTCCCCCACCTTTAGTGAAGCAAACTGCAATGGACACAGTCCCAAGTGACACAATTCCCTGAATGTAAGGGCCACACCTGGGTATCAGATGAGGAGTGGGCAGTGCACAATAGAGGGACATGGCTCCTGGACAACATGACTGCTGCACTGTGGCAGTTGAACCAGGCCAGAGGAGGGCACAAAGCATGTAATACAGAGTTCACAGTGCAGTCTTTGACTCACCCCCTCCTTGCTGCTGTCTGGCCTTCAGCTGCCCATCCAGGTCTGGAAACACCACCGCCAGGATCTGGAGCATGTGGGTGGTCAGGGTCCGTGTTCCGCCCCTCCTGCGAGGAGGCGACAGCTTCAGCTGGACCCGTGCAATCCTCCGGGTCCAGCCCGAAGGTCCTGCCACCTCTTCTGGCAGTTGCGGATCCGGCGCTTGTAGACCCCCACGGATCGGACAGCCCGGACGATGTCCTTCCAGATCTCCTGCTTCCGATGGGCATTAACCTGTCAGGATGACAAAGTGAAAAGGCCATTACTACACATGCAACATATCCGTGCATGACACAGTTGTATATACATGTCTCAATCACAGGGGCACATGATGTACACAGGCAGTGCAAAGCTGCCCATGGACAGTTTGCCAGACGTCACTACATGGTATCATTGCATGGGAAGTAAAACCTTGTTCAAATGCACTGTCACTGCACCATACCTGTCCAGTGCATGTCACTACACACTATGGGGGGTGACAACTACTCAGTGAGCCTGCTAGCCAGTGGCGTGCAGACTTCCAGCCTTGCTAGTCAGACAAAATGCACATTCAGAAAGGCAGTGCACAGAACACTCACCTGCTCCCCTGGTGTCCCATACAGCTTGCTGTACTGTGGAAGTAGGCTGTCCAGCAGGGCCTGGTTCTCCTCAAGGCTGAAGGCTGGGGCTCTCTCCACAGTACGTGCCATTGCAGGGTCCAGAGGGGCAGAGACAGCAGCAGTGCAGTGGCAGATGTCGTCCTGGAGCATGTAGTGCAGGCAAGTGAGCTCTCAGGGGAACAGCCAGCAATATATATGTGCTGGAGAGGCAGATACTGTCCCTTGTGTCCAAAGTGATAGGTCCAAGTCGTTTGCATCTTCTGAATCTGGCCAATCCATGGAATAGCAGCACCAATACACGCCCACAGCATCCTTCAAATCTTCAACTTCATGACATACATGATTTTGCAACATTGTTGTGGGTGACCAACTGAATTTCCAGCAACCGACTCGTTCAAAATTCGAAAACGCGTCCGTTGCCAGGCAAGGCCATTGTCAATGGGTGCGCACCGATCGGTCCATTGCGGTACAACGCGTACAGGGGTACAACGCGTACCCGCACACATTGAATGCAATGGGCCGGCCGGGGGCACCGATCGGTCCATTGCAGTACAACGCGTACAGGGGTACAACGCGTGCCCGCACACATTGAATGCAATGGGCCGGCCGGGGGCACCGATCGGTCCATTGCGGTACAACGCGTACAGGGGTACAACGCGTACCCGCACACATTGAATGCAATGGGCCGGCCGGGGGCACCGATCGGTCCATTGCAGTACAACGCGTACAGGGTACAACGCGTACCCGCACACATTGAATGCAATGGGCCGGCCGGGGCACCGATCGGTCCATTGCAGTACAACGCGTACAGGGGTACAACGCGTACCACGACACATTGAATGCAATGGGCCGGCCGGGGCACCGATCGGTCCATTGCAGTACAACGCTGCATGGGTACAACGCTGCACTCGCACACATTGAATGCAATGGGCTGGCCGGGGCACCGATCGGTCCATTGCAGTACAATGCGTACTAGGGGTACAACGCGTACCACGACACATTGAATGCAATGGGCCGGCCGGGGCACCGGTCGGTCCATTGCAGTACAACGCGTACAGAGGCACAACGCGCACCGCGCACATTGAATGCAATGGGCCGGCCGGGGGCACCGATCGGTCCATTGCAGTACTAACGCTGTACAGGGGTACAACGCTGCACCGCACACATTGAATGCAATGGGCCGGCCGGGGGCACCGATCGGTCCATTGCAGTACTAACGCATACAGGGGTACAACGCGTACCCGCACACATTGAATGCAATGGGCCGGCCGGGGGCACCGGTCGGTCCATTGCAGTACAACGCGTACAGAGGCGCAACGCGTACCCGCACACATTGAATGCAATGGGCCGGCCGGGGGCACCGGTCGGTCCATTGCGTGATACAACGCTGACATACAGGGGTACAACGCGTACTCAACGCGTACAGGGGCACAATGCGTACCTGCACACATTGAATGCAATGGGCCGGCCGGGGGCACCGGTCGGTCCATTGCGGTACTAACGCGTACAGGGGTACAACGCGTACCAACACGTACAGGGGCACAATGCGTACCTGCACACATTGAATGCAATGGGCCGGCCGGGGGCACCGATCGGTCCATTGCTGTTCAACGCATCCCTGTACAAGTGACTGGCATATGTCACCATGCCTGTCTCAGATGGACATATGCCAGCCACAGATAGCTCCCAGGGAGTGAGGGGCACACCTACAAAACGACAGCCTGTCCAAACTGTATGATAAGGCATGTAAGGCTGCATTTCCTATTGTGTGTATGTTGGTGTACATGTTGTCCTGTGGGTGTCACCTGGGGGCAGCCACCCCCAGGCTGTGCACGTGTTCATGGGGACAGGATCCTGGGTGTTACGTGTACATGACCACTGTGATGTGCAACTGTTCATATCTGTGCATGTGCCATGGTCACATTTCACGGTGGTGTATGTGTATGTCATGTCACATACCCCGTGAGTCCCATGTGGGACGGTATGTTTGAGCCAGGGTGTCCCAGTGGCACAATAGTGATGGTCCTCCACAGTCTGTGTGCATGTAGTGTTTACAATGTCTCTGATTTCATGTGCACAATGGGAGACAGTCTCCACATCCACGTTGTGTGTGCATGGACTTTGATGTTGTGCGTGTGTGTGTCACAGACGTCCATGTCTGTCCTGCAGTGGCAAGTGGGACCACTACCTGTGGGGGTCATAGTTGTTTTGCTGTGGTGTATACATGATACTCCATGTAATGCCAGTGTCCATGTGGCAATACAGGGTCCCTGGGAATGTACCTGTCGTTGAGCTGTGATGCCTGGGGCACATCTGTCCTCACATGTCACTGTGGGGGGTGATTGTGACACGGCAGCAGGAGATGGGAACTGTGACACGGCCTCATGATATCCAATGGGCCAACCTGGGACTAATTGATGCCACTTGTTGGACCGTGATGACAGATGTTGGCCATGTATGTACCATACATGTCCTTACGGAACTGCACACTTCATGTAGTTGTGCCTCATAATGATGTATGTTGGGATATTGAGTGTGTTCAATGCCGCATATGTGGGCTGACTGACAATCTTGCTTACTTCTCCTCTGCACTGCAGGGCTCCTGCTGTCCATCGACCATTCCCAGACCTGGCAACGATGGTGGAACGGGACAGCATCCGACGGTACCGCTTCACCAGGCAGCTGATTGAGGATTTGGCAGTGCAGTTGGCCCCACATTTGCAGCCTGGCCGGCCGTATCCTACAGCGCTGACCCCCAAGGTGAAGGTGATGGCAGCCCTACACTTCTTTGCCACCGGTACCTTCCAACATACTGTGGCGACTGCTGGTGGGATGTCACAGACCATGTTGAGCCGTGTGCTCCGCGATGTTTTGGCGGCAATGTTGCTATTCCTGAACCGGTACATCTATTTCCCTAGACTGCGACGACTCACTGACGTGAAGAGTGACTTTTATGCCCTGGGGAGGATGCCGCATGTCATTGGCTCCATTGATGGGACACATGTGGCTTTGGTACCACCACAGGCCCAGGAGCAGGCCTACAGGAACCGCAAGCACTACCACTCGGTCAATGCACTGGTGGTGTGTCTTGCAGATATGACCATCACACACGTGTGTGCCCGTTTCCCTGGTTCAGCACACGATGCCTTTGTGATGAGGAGTAGTCGCATCCCCAGGATGATGGCACAGATGCAGAACCAGCATGCCTGGCTTGTCGGTGTGTACTGACTTTGTGCCATTGTGTGTGATCTGATCTGTAGTATTCCGCCCACTTTTCCAAGTCAGCTAATGTGCACTTGTCTGTCCGTAGGTGACTCGGGATACCCCAACATGCCGTGGTTGCTGACACCCCTCAGGAACCCTGTGACACCAGCCCAGATGCGCTACAATGAGGCACATGGTCGGACCAGGAGAGTGATTGAGCGGACATTTGGTCTCCTGAAGAGCCGCTTCCGCTGCCTGGACAAGACCGGCGGGTCCCTCCCATATGCCCCTGCGAAAGTGTGCAAGATTATCATCGTCTGCTGCATGCTCCACAACCTGGCAGTGCGGAAGGAGTTGCCTCTCATCCAGGATGACAATGACCAACATCCGCCACCTGTGGAGGATCCTGGCCTGGACCACGATGCCAGTGACGATGATGATGATGATGATGAGGGTGATGTCCGCACACAGCTCATCACCAACTTCTTTAGCTGAATGTGAGTATCCTGAGGTGTCATGTCAATGATGTGAGTTGGCATGATATGTGTAGGTGGTGCTCTGGTGCTGTTGGAGTGTGTCCATGGGCTACTTGACTGGATGTGTGTTGCGATGTGTGCTTACAGGTGGTCTGTACTCCCCAACAGTGTTGACATGCTAACTTGGTTCTGGGTGGGTATCTTGTAACATGTATTGTGCATGAGTTTTGCTGTTCTGTCCTGTTCTCCATTGCTTTTGACTGTGTGTCATTTCTGTCCTTCACAGGGTACTTTCAGATTCGTTTGGTCAACTGTGTCCACCGACGACGTGATTGCACTTCCAGGGTGGTAGCTGTTGTGTCCCTACAGGTGATGTGCGCCACACCCATGGACTTCCTTCTGTCTACAGTTGTTGACTGTGTGCCCGCTGCCAGGTGGGATTACCTTGCATCTGTAGTGGTTACGACATGTTGCAACTGTGTAATAAACCTGTGCTTCACTTTGTGATGTGCGTTGTCTGTGGTCACACATTTGACTGCCATTTGCTTACTGCACCTGTGGGCTACTTGACTACAACTGGGAATGGGTGTGGTGTCTGTGCATTGCACCGTCTTCCCTGGCAACATCAGTGTAGGCAATGAGTCAGATGGCCTAGGTGTGTATGTGTTGTGTAGCCCTGGTGGTGTGTCTCACTCATATGTGTCACGTTGCCTTTACTCACATGCCTGTGTTGTACTTGCTGTTGCAGTTCGCATACACAGTGTAATTTTGCAGTTCATCATCCCCATAACAGCACCCACGTTGGAATCACAACAGAGGCAAGTATGGTGTATTAGTGTGTTTATTGTGATACATTTGTGTGAATAGTGCATAGGATGGGTAGTGCTGTACATAAATCTTGCAATCAGAAGTTCCTAGGTGAATTGAAAGTCCTGGTAGACAAAATCCCCAGTATCGGGGCCACAGTTGTCTGAGACATTGGTCCAACTTGTACTCCCCATGCAATGTGTGGGAGTAGTGTTGCCGTCAACAGGGTGAACAGTCTGTGCACAAAGGTGAACATCCAGAACAGGTTCAGGCTTCCTGGGAGTTGCGCTTGGCCATCGGCCTCTCACTTGCCCCTCTTCGGACGACCCCTCTTCTTGGGGGGGCCCTCAAGTACAGGCTGCTGCGGTGCAGGGGACTCTCCGCCAGAGTCATCCTCCCTCCCTGTGGCAGTTGCAGTTTGGGCAGCACCAGATGTTGTTGGCACACAGGGAGGTGTGGACTGGTTGCTGTTCATCTGGCGGAGGCATTGTAAAATGTCCCTGTGCACCGCCGTCATCTCATGCAGTGCATCCCACTTGGACTCCACGCGGGACATGTGTGAGTCCACGCGGGACATGTGTGACTCCACGTGGGACATGTGAGAGTCCAAGCGGGCATGATGGGCAGCCTGCTGCTGTTTCATGTCTCTGAGGAGCCCCACTACCTGGCTGAGGTCTCCGGTGCTGGACTGGTACGCATCAGCTATGCGTACCAGTTGTGGGTCATCATGCACACCAGCAACCTCTGCAAGCAGCGACCTCTGTCTCCCACCCCTCCCACCACCCCTGCTGACATGTGCAGTGCGTGCATTGGCACGCACAGATGACCCTGGTCCACCTTGGGAGTTGGTGGTGGTGGTGGTGTCCATGGCCCCAGGTTGGTCCAGGGTCCCTGTGCTGGTGTTGCTCCTTGTTCTGTCCATGTCGGCAGGGATGGTATTTGTGGTGACAGTCGTTGGAGGGGTGGGTGCAGGGGGTGCAGCTGGTGGTCCTGCTGGTGCTGCAGCTGGTGGTCCTGCTGGTGCTGCATGTAGACTTGCACCGGATGTGCCAGGTTGGTCTTCTTCGTCCGAGGAGGGCAGAGGCTGTACGACACCAGTGAGCTCCGCATCCTCTTGAGCCTGGGACTGGGACTCCTCAGCGTCTGCTGCTGTGTCACCATCATCACCTGTTTTTGGGAGACACACACAATGTATGTTATCTTTCTGCAGGCATCAATGGTTGACACACCTGACAGTTGTGACTGTGCCTCTGGGTGCGGGCCTGTACATTGCATTGTCCTAAGTCGTCACAGTCAGGGGTTGATTTTGGTGTGGCACATTGTCCTGCATTATTTGGGCATTTCTATGTATTTGTTGGGGTGTGCACATGGTCTGCATTGGTTGTATTTGGTTGACAGCCGGCCCTCCTTCCCACCCACCCAGCCAGTCAGTTATCCCACCATGGACTGTGCTTGCATTGCAGGGAGTGGAAGTTGTCTCTCAGGATGTCAGTCAGTGGTGTCCTGCTGTTTGTTGGTGCACAGTTCCCAGCAGGGCCTTGTGCTCCCCGCAGCAGTAGCCAGTGTCAGCCATCTTGTGAGTCCTTCTCCACTCCCTGTGATGTGAGCATGGTTCAGGGTGGTGTTGATGGGACAGTTGTGGGGGTGACCAATATCTGTGACTGCCACTCCCATCATGCTATTGCCTCCACCCCACTTGCCAGCATTCCCATACTTACTTGCTTTTGTGGGGAGTTCAGTGTGTGTGGGTGTGAGGGCAATGGCAAGATGGCTGACAGTGGTGTCCTGCTGTTGGTTGGTGTGCAGTTCCCAGCATGCCCTTGTGCTCCCCACAGCAGTAGCCAGTGTCAGCCATCTTGTGAGTCCTTCTCCACTCCCTGTGATGTGAGCATGGTTCAGGGTGGTGTTGATGGGACAGTTGTGGGGGTGACCAATATCTGTGACTGCCACTCCCATCATGCTATTGCCTCCACCACACTTGCCAGCATTCCCATACTTACTTGCTTTTGTGGGGAGTTCAGTGTGCGTGGGTGTGAGGGCAATGGCAAGATGGCTGACAGTGGTGTCCTGCTGTTGGTTGGTGTGCAGTTCCCAGCATGCCCTTGTGCTCCCCACAGCAGTAGCCAGTGTCAGCCATCTTGTGAGTCCTTCTCCACTCCCTGTGATGTGAGCATGGTTCAGGGTGGTGTTGATGGGACAGTTGTGGGGGTGACCAATATCTGTGACTGCCACTCCCATCATGCTATTGCCTCCACCCCACTTGCCAGCATTCCCATACTTACTTGCTTTTGTGGGGAGTTCAGTGTGTGTGGGTGTGAGGGCAATGGCAAGATGGCTGACAGTGGTGTCCTGCTGTTGGTTGGTGTGCAGTTCCCAGCATGCCCTTGTGCTCCCCACAGCAGTAGCCAGTGTCAGCCATCTTGTGAGTCCTTCTCCACTCCCTGTGATGTGAGCATGGTTCAGGGTGGTGTTGATGGGACAGTTGTGGGGGTGACCAATATCTGTGACTGCCACTCCCATCATGCTATTGCCTCCACCCCACTTGCCAGCATTCCCATACTTACTTGCTTTTGTGGGGAGTTCAGTATGTGTGGGTGTGAGAGCAATGGCAAGATGGCTGACAGTGGTGTCCTGCTGTTGGTTGGTGTGCAGTTCCCAGCATGCCCTTGTGCTCCCCACGACACAGCAACAGTGTCAGACATCTTTGATGGGCCTTTCCACTCTCTGTGGGATGTGCATGCGTGAGTGTGAGCTTGCTGGGCCATGTGGTGGGGGATGTAGAGCTGTGACTACGACTCCCATCATGCTATTGCCTCCACCCCCCTTCCCAGCATGCCCATGCTTCCTTCCTTTTGACTCTGCTTCCCTGTGGGGTGGGCTGGCTGTGCTGACAGGATGGCTGGGAGTGTTGTCCTGGCAGTTGTTTGGCTAATAGTCCCAAGAGTGTCCCTGTGCTTCACACAACATAACCCAGGGTGGTGGTTCTTTGTGGGATCTTGAGTTAGGATTGGAGGCATTGCATTCTACCAGGTGGGTTCTGTGGAGTTTGTGTTGAGGGTGTGTGTGAGGGGAGGTGCTTGTGACTATGGTCAGTGCTGCGAGTCCTCCTTCCCACCCAGCCAGCCAGATATCCCACCATGGAACGTGCTTGCATTGCAGGGAGTGGAAGTTGTCTCTCAGGATGTCAGTCAGTGGTGTCCTGCTGTTTGTTGGTGCACAGTTCCCAGCAGGGCCTTGTGCTCCCCGCAGCAGTAGCCAGTGTCAGCCCTCTTGTGAGTCCTTCTCCACTCCCTGTGATGTGAGCATGGTTCAGGGTGGTGTTGATGGGACAGTTGTGGGGGTGACCAATATCTGTGACTGCCACTCCCATCATGCTATTGCCTCCACCCCACTTGCCAGCATTCCCATACTTACTTGCTTTTGTGGGGAGTTCAGTGTGTGTGGGTGTGAGAGCAATGGCAAGATGGCTGAAAGTGGTGTCCTGCTGTTGGTTGGTGTGCAGTTCCCAGCATGCCCTTGTGCTCCCCACGACACAGCAACAGTGTCAGACATCTTTGATGGGCCTTTCCACTCTCTGTGGGTTGTGCATGCGTGAGTGTGAGCTTGCTGGGCCATGTGGTGGGGGATGTAGAGCTGTGACTACGACTCCCATCATGCTATTGCCTCCACCCCCTTCCCAGCATGCCCATGCTTCCTTCCTTTTGACTCTGCTTCCCTGTGGGGTGGGCTGGCTGTGCTGACAGGATGGCTGGGAGTGTTGTCCTGGCAGTTGTTTGGCTAAAAGTCCCAAGAGTGTCCCTGTGCTTCACACAACATAACCCAGGGTGGTGGTTCTTTGTGGGATCTTGAGTTAGGATGGGAGGCATTGCATTCTACCAGGTGGGTTCTGTGGAGTTTGTGTTGAGGGTGTGTGTGAGGCGAGGTGCTTGTGACTATGGTCAGTGCTGCAAGTCCTCCTTCCCACCCAGCCAGCCAGATATCCCACCATGGAACGTGCTTGCATTGCAGGGAGTGGAAGTTGTCTCTCAGGATGTCAGTCAGTGGTGTCCTGCTGTTTGTTGGTGCACAGTTCCCAGCAGGGCCTTGTGCTCCCCACAGCAGTTGCCAGTGTCAGCCATCTTGTGAGTCCTTCTCCACTCCCTGTGATGTGCGCATGGTTCATGGTGGTATTGATGGGACAGTTGTGGGGGGCAATATGTGTGACTGCGACTCCCATGATGCTATTGGCTACACTGACTTGGCCAGCATACACAGTATTCCTTCCTTTGAGTGGTCTTCACTGTGTGTTGGTGTTGTTGTGGTGGCTACATGTCTGGATGTGTTTGTTAGTTCTATTTGTGCCACTGCCTAGCTGTAGTTGTAGTTGTGTTTGTACATGTGATGGCACGGTTGGATGTAACTTTTTTGATGGCATGTGTTGTGTTTATCTGACTGACATACACATTTTGGGATGATTCTGTTCTGGTTGCTGTGTAATTGCTATGAGTGCATGGTTTGACTCTCCCCTTGACAGTGATGTGTGTGTGTTTTGTGGCAGAATATTGTGTACATTTGTTGTGTACTCACCAGGCTCTGGGATGTTCTCTAGTCCATATACGCTCACTGGCGGAAGGATGGCCCGCACCTTCTCCTCCCAGGGCCTGAGGTATACTGGCTTGGCAGGAGGGCCACTGCCGGTGTATTGGCTCAGGAGGTAGTCTTTCTTGAGCAGCTCCCGGACCCTCCTGCGCACGTCAACCCACCTGTTCTGGATGTCGGTCTTTGTGCGCAGACATGGTGATTGTGCGTTCACCCTGTTGATGATCCTCTCCCACATCTTGGTTTTCTGGGAGATGGGGGTCTGTTGGACCAGTGCGCCAAACAGCTGTGGCTCTACCCTGAGGATCTCGTCTACCAGGACTTCCAATTCACAATCTAGGAACTTGTGATTCTTCTTGGGGGGCATGGTGATGGGTGGTGATGGTGAGTGATGTGTGTGTTGGTGTGCAGGTGAGGGTGTGTGAGTGTGTGTTTTGCTGGGTGTATGTGAGGTAGGTATTTGTTGGTGTGCTGATGGTGTGTGGCTTGTGTGGGGGATGAGCTGTGGGTGTGTGGTTGCTGTCTCTTGGGTGCTGGCAGTGGAATGGCATTTGCAAAGGATCATGGTTGGGATTTGTGTCCTTTATATGGGTGGAGTTGTGGGTGTGTCTTTGTTCTCTGTCCCCACCCCCCAGTATTTATTGGCTTTGTAATTGCTTGTTTGGCCTTTTTTGTGTGATTTTTCCTTTGTACTGTCTGTGCATGTTGGAAACGTTGTTGTGACCGAGTCGGACCCTGCATTTGTCTCGTACGGTGTTCTCCGTTTCGTTCACGCTGTGTTTGTGCTGTTTTCTATGCTGCGTACGCGTCGGTCGCGGTGTTTTGTGTTGCTTCGGCTCGGTTTTGTATGCGTGTCGGTCGTGCGGCTTGTCCTCCGTCCGACTCGGTCGTGGTTTTCGCGCCTTGCATCGTACTTAGCGGTTTGGAGTTCGCGTGTACGTTTCGGTCGGATTTGTTCCGGGTGCGTGTCGGTCGGTTCGATTCGCGTGTTTTTCCGGCCGGATTGCTGTTTTCCGTGCGGCTCGGTCGTTCGGCTTGGGTTCTGTACGTGTCGGTCGGATTTTGCGCGCTTTGCATCGTACTTGGCGTGTCGGGCGCCACAGGTACGTGTCGGTCGGTATAATTTCCGGCTCCGAGTCGGTCGGTGCTTTTTCCGGCCCGAATCGGAATCGACCCCTGTATATCTTCTAGCTTTGAAAGGAGACAAACACTAGTCATACAAGAACTAGCAGCTCACACAAGTGTACTAGCCACCTATCAAGATCACTCAAGGTATTTGGCAAAGATTCTTGCAATGAAGAACATTTTCTCCAAGAAAAATCTATGATGAGTTAAAATTTGGCTTTTACACCACCGTAGTTATGATTAATTGGTGTATTATAGTCAGGACCACTGGAATTATGCTATTTTGCTGCCACAACAGTATCGCATAATTATGGATTTGCCACATTTGCCACATCACCCATAATCTGCTGCATAATCTTCAGATTTCAGCAAATAAATGTTTTACTAAAAATGTAGCAACATGAGTTGCTGCACAGTAGAAGGTCCTTCGCAAAGGATTACTGGACATTTTTCTGTTGCATAATTCTGCATTTGGGTATCAAAGTGGTACTAATGAGGTGAAATCTATGGGCCCGATTCTGATGCGGGTTGGAAAAGCTTCCCGACCGAGGGCCTGATTCTGATGCGGTTAGGAAGGCCTCCTAACGGCATTTGCTCCTTCCAAATCGGATCGGGAACGTGTCTTCCCGACCAAGGGCCCAATTCTGATGCGGTTAGGAACAAATGTTCCCATTGAAGTCAATGGGAGTTCAACCAAATCGTATCTGGAAGCATCCGGATGCATCCTACTCCGCCGGTCGGACTTTCCCGATCCGAGTGGGTCGGACACCATTTCCCAACCGATTCGGTCGGGAAGCTTTTCCAACCCGCATCAGAATCGGCCCCTTTGCCTAGAAAGTGTAACATATGTAAAAAATACCAATTCACAATGTGCCGCATTACACTGCATAATTTATCTTTTCTTGACGATTATAGTCATAATTGATTTTAGACCTCACTCTTTATTATTCAAATATTTTGTTTCCTTATGGTAAGATCAGCCATTTCTAGTTTCAGATAATTTGCATCTATTCTTAGACTTTTGTGGTAGTCTCAAAACCATTCAACATGTTTTGAGTGGTAGCTACACCTGATGGCTTTTCCAAAACAGAAAGCTGTTACTGTCTTAACAATGCTTTACTTAGGAGACATTTCGTTAGTTGTGAATGTTGGCAAACGAGAAGTCTAAAATGGAGATAGGAACATTTCTTTGATTTAAATGTCTTGATTGAAAACAAAATCACTCAAGATGGCAATAGTGGTGATTCACTTCCCACCTTCGATGTGGCCAGTCACATTTTTGTTGTATTAGCACACTTCCTCCTACCTCTTGACTTTTGTATCTTGACATTTTACTCCCTGTGTGTCACTTGCGCTTTTGTCTGGGTCTTTCAAGATGTTTCTCAGTCAGCTGTGCTTCTCAATAGATGCCTTTATTCTGGTGCACAGACATAATATCGAGTTTTTATTTTCGGAGTACAAAAATATCGAGTTGGAAATATCGAAGGGACTGAATATCGACATCAAGAATATCGGTGACCAGAATATCGACATGAAGGTAAGAAATATCGTTTTTGTTAATATCGAAGTCAGTAATATCGTTTGTAAAAATATCGTTGTTAATAATATCGATGTTTATATTAGTGTTATGTATTTTAGTATGTATTTTAAATGTACGTGTTCTATATTTTTTGTTAAGGATTGTATTTTTTTTTAAAATACATGTATTAAATTTTTAGAAGTTATTACATTTTTTTAAAGTAAATTTTGCGTTTTAGTTCCGTAGCGGGTTGTGGGTTTATAGGGGAATAGGGTATGAAGTAATTTAATTATAGTAAATTTAATAATAATGTTTAGAAATTATTAATTATTTTTAATTAAATTTTGCGTTTTAGTTCTGTAGCGGGTTGTGGGTTTATAGGGGAATATCAATGGGAAGTAATTAAATTATAGTAAATTTAATAATAATTTTTAGAAATTATTGATTAATTTTAATTAAATTTTGCGTTTTTATTCCGTAGCAGGTTGTGGGTTTATAGGGGAATAGGGTGGGAAGTAATTGAATTATAATAAAGTGATTATTAATGTTTATTTATTGGTATTGATAATTAATTTATTGTTAACTAATTATTAATTGGTAATTAATTTTTATTAATTGATTAATTGATAATTATATTAATTGTGGTAAAAAAATTTAGGGGTGGGTTGTGGGTTTTTAGGGGAATAGGGTGGGAAGTAATTTAATTTTAATAAAGTAATTATTAATTTTTATTAATTGGTATTGATAATTAATTTATTGTTAGTTATTTTTTATTTTATTTATTTTGAGAGTTTTATATAGCGCTGGCTAGACCCGGAGGTATCAGAGCGCTTTACATTGGGTTACACAATGTTACAGAACTCGATAAACAAATTACACTTTACATCAGAAAATAAGCAACATATTGAAAGAGGAAGGAGAGGTGAGACAGATAGAGCGGAGGGGGGGCGGGGGGGAGGGGGGAAATGTGAAGGGGGAGGATGGGTGAAAAGATGGCAGGAGAGACGAGAGGAAGTCTGCCCAAAGACCGACTGGGTAGGTGACGACCGAGGAGGGAATCCACAGCCCGTCTCCCCTATAGCTAAACAAGGTAGCTCCATCGGGCATCAGTCAAAATAGCTAGGTCTCAGCTGACGAGGGAAGGTTCACAAAAGAAAGTCAAGTGGATAAGGCAGGGTGGGATCTATGAGCAAGGACGGGTGAGGGCAAGGGTCAGTAGCTAGAAAGAGGAGAAAGAGTAGAGCGGAGAGGGGTAGGGGGTAGGGTGAAGGGGGGAGGAGGGAAATAAAGGTCCAGAGAGACGCAGGAAAGTTTGCCCAAAGACCGGCTGGGTAGGTGATGGTCAAGGAGGGTATCCATAGCCCATCTCCCCTATATCTCGCGAGGTAGATCCACCGGGCATCAGTCAAAATGGCTAAGTCTCCGCTGTCAAGGGAAAGTTCTCAGAGTAAATGTCCTGGTAGGTAAGCAGGAACGGGGTCGGGTGAGGGCAGATCAAGATCAGGACGATGACCATTAATTTTAGATCAGGAGAGATAAAGCATCGAGGAGCTTCGAGGAAGGGTCCCACTGAGGCGGCCATCTTGAGGTCAGGCAAGGGGGGGTGAGTCCTTAAGGTTTCAATTCAGTCGGTCCCCATTGCACTCTATAACCCAGAAGGAACGAGGGTGTAAGCTGAGCAGTGGATCTTCAAGGGGACAGAGCCAGGATTCGCATGTCTTCAGAGGGGGCGCGTGATGTCAAGAACATCAGCCCGTGGAAGAGATAGCCGCCATTAGCAGGTCAGGCAGGGTGCCTCCGGTGTATTACTCGCCCCCGTATTCTCTCAACCGGGAGCATAGCAGCATTAGCCCAGGTATTCACCCACACGTCGGGCCCCCGCAGGGCTCCGCCATGCCGGGAATGCGCTTGAAGTTCCATCAGCAACAGCTGCTCATTCCCATGATAGTTCCCACAAATTATTAATTATTAATTAATTTGTATTAATTGATTAATTGATCATTATATTAATTGTGTTATTTTTTTTAGGAGCGGGTTGTGGGTTTATATGGGAATAGGGTGGGAAGTAATTTAATTTTAATAAAGTAATTATACATTTTTATTTATTGGTATTGATAATTCATTTATTGTTAATTAATTATTAATTGGTAATTAATTTTTATTAATTGATTAATTGATAATTATATTAATGGTGCTATTTTTTAGGAGCGGGTTGTGGGTTTATAGGGGACTAGAGTGGGAAGTAATTTAATTATAATGAAGTAATTAATAATTTGTATTTGTTATTATTTATAAATAATTAATTATTAATTAATTATTAATTGGTTATTTAATTTAAAAAAGTATTTAATTGATAAGTATGTTAATTTTAACCCTCTGCTATCCAACACTTTCCCTACAGTTACACTCTCTGGAGTGGGAATAGTAATTTTTACCCTTACGCTATCCAACACTTACCCTACTGTTGCACTCTCTGTGTGGGAATAGTAATTTTTACCCCTACACTATCCAACACATTCCCTACTGTTGTACTCTCTGGAGTGGCAATAGTAATTTTAACCCCTTCGCTATCCAACACTTTCCCTACTGTTGCACTCTCTGGAGTGGGAATAGTAATTTTTACCCCTACGCTATCCAACACTTTCCCTACTGTTGCACTCTCTGGAGTGGGAATAGTAATTTTTACCCCTACGCTATCCAACACTTTCCCTACTGTTGCACTCACTGGAGGGGGAATAGTAATTTTTACCCCTACGCTATCCAACACTTTCCCTACTGTTGCACTCACTGGAGTGGGAATAGTAATTTTTACCCCTTCGCTATCCAACACTTTCCCTACTGTTGCACTCTCTGGAGTGGGAATAGTAATTTTTACCCCTTTGCTATCCAACACTTTCCCTACTGTTGCACTCTCTGGAGTGGGAATAGTAATTTTTACCCCTTTGCTATCCAACACTTTCCCTACTGTTGCACTCTCTGGAGTGGGAATAGTTATTTTTACCCCTACGCTTTCCAACACTATCCCTACTGTTGCACTCACTGGAGTGGGAATAGTAATTTTTACCTCTACGCTATCCAACACTTTCCCTACTGTTGCACTCACTGGAGTGGGAATAGTAATTTTTACCCCTACGCTATCCAACACTTTCCCTACTGTTGCACTCTCTGGAGTGGGAATAGTAATTTGTACCCCTACGCTATCCAACACGTTCCCTACTGTTGCACTCTCTGGAGTGGGAATAGTAATTTGTACCCCTACGCTATCCAACACTTTTCCTACTGTTGCACTCAGTGGAGTGGGAATAGTAATTTGTACCCCTACGCTATCCAACACTTTCCCTACTGTTGCACTCACTGGAGTGGGAATAGTAATTTTTACCCCTTCGCTATTCAACACTTTCCCTACTGTTGCACTCACTGGAGTGGGAATAGTAATTTTAGCCCCTACGCTATCCAACACTTTCCCTACTGTTGCACTCACTGGAGTGGGAATAGTAATTTTTACCTCTACGCTATCCAACACTTTCCCTACTGTTGCACTCTCTGGAGTAGGAATAGTAATTTTATCCTCTCCGCTATCCAATATTTTCTCTACTGTTTTAGTTAATGTAGTGTATAATGTATTTTAAAAAGATTAAAAATATTCTAATTTTTTAATTTGTTATATATATTTTGTATATTTTTATTTATATTGGTGTATGTGTATATATATGTATTTATAATTTTTAATATGTTTTTAACCATTTATAAGTTATTAAAATAATTATTTATAAATATTATTAAGTAAGTATATATATTATATTTTATACATATATGTTTAATTTATTTTTACATTATATGTATTAGTTATAATTTTAAACATTTTAAAATAATTTTAACTATGTTTCTTTTAATTATATGTATTATTTACTTTATTTTACATTATTTTTTAAACATTAAAAAAAACGATATTTTTAACAACGATGTTTTTGACAACGATATTTTTTTTCTCGATATTTTTGTACTTACCATTATGTAGATAGGACTTCGATATTCTGGACATCGATATTTTTGTGTCGATATTTTCGTACCTCGATATTCTGACTGTCGATATTCTGTCAGTGATCCCTTTATTCTATTGCTGCCTCTTCATCCTCTTGTCTTCCACTGCTGAATCTGATAGACTAAAATCAGAATAGGCAACAAGAGGCACCCCATTGTAGCGCCACAGACACTTAAAAATATTCAGAATTCCTTTCTAGGATTTGTATTTTTGCTACAGGTTGTGTGGATCTTCTTTGATCCATTTAGCAATGCTTCATGATAGCCATGACCCATGGCAAGTTTTCCCAGCCATTGGAGCCAAACATCTCCTCAGTATCAAAGGAGGCGAATGCATTATGTTCTTGCTTGTCTTCCATATCTTCATATGTGAATTTGAAAGACCTGAGCGCATGACTGTGTTTGTCTCAGTTATTGGCACATAGGCAGCTGTTGTTCCTGGGTATAAAAGAAACGTTTTAATCGAAGCAGTAGTGCATCAACAGGGTTTTAGCTTCGGGGAGGGGGGCGGTGTTACACCCCCCCTAATGAATGTATTTTCTGATGAATAGCTGGGTATAGGTGCCTTCAGTCGGGTATGGGACGTGTCTGTCGTATTTCACCTCTAATTTTTGCATGTATGTACTGTCAAATACGCACACACTCTCTCTCATCTCTGTTTTGAAAGTCCTAAAAATGTTGATTATTTTACCGTATATTATGTTTCTCTCACTTAGGGGCTGATTACAATGGCGGGCGGATCGTAGCAGTGTTTGGAACCGACCGCCATGCATGCGGCGATCCCGCCTACCCGATTAAGGGGGTCATTAGGATGCCGCCATCCTAGTGGTAACGGGACCGGCCGCCTGCCATGCGGCGGTCCCGCACCCCTGATTAGGATGCGACCGCCACCTTGTGCATGGAAATGGAGGAGGGTACCATGGGTACCCCCCAAGTGCACGCCCCCAAAGCAATTCCCCACCAGCCTTTCCATGGCGGCATCGCCGCCATGAAAAGGCCTTAAACCAAACGCATCCTAATATGGATGGCGGTGCCTGCTAGGCACCGCCACCATATTGTGTCCCAAGTCCGCCCGGCTGGCAATCGGAACGATTGCCGACCGGCGGAAAAACGGCGGACGCACTTTGCGTCCACCCACGATACCCCCACCATTATAATATGGCGGGGGTATTACTCGTTACGATGGTGTAACGGGCGCCACCGCCGGCTCGGTGGTGGCGAACGTTACGCCATCGTAATGACCCCCTAGGATGGGACCGCCACCGCTGCGGTCTGATTCCGCACCGTTAACATTGCAGCGGTAGCTGCTGACAGCAGCGCCGCCGCGATGTCTAAAAGAGCATGTTGTGCATTTCACTGCACTACGTGGCAGGCACTACACTGTGCCTGCCACATGGTGCAGTGAAATGCAGGGGGGTACCATGGGTACCCCCCAGTGCACCCACACCTCCCCCCAACACAAGGGGGGCCCGCAACGGGCCCCCAAACCCAATCCCCGCCAGCCTTTCCATGGCAGCATCGCCACCATGGAAAGGCCTCCTAAAACCCACATCGTAATATGGCGGAGGGTGCCTGCTAGGCACCGCCACCATATTAGTGGCCCTGCTCCACCCGCCAGGCAATCGGTGCGATTGCCACCGGCGGAAAAGCGGCGGACGGACTTTCTGTCCGCCGCGATACCCACCGCCATCCTAATATGGCGGTGGGTAAATCTCAGTTTGATGGTGGAACGATCGCCACCGCCGGCCCGGCAGTGGCGATCGTTCCGCCATCGTAATGAGCCCCTAAGTACTCATACCAATCTGCATTTCTCTCCCTTTCCACTGCCCCTTAAGGTCCTCCTATGTGCCCTGCTTCTCAAATAATGTATTTTAACATTATATGCCAGTGATTGTCGGGAAATCTGAATCTCACATCCCCCAATCTTAATAACCAAGCCATGCCATCCTGTCACAATAATTCTCCACATAATTTCTTTACAAGGGTTGAGGTGTTAAATAAAAATCACTCTCTCATCCTATTTGAAGTCGGAATACGTTTATTAACAAAAAGCAAAGAAGTTAATAATCGCTAAAAAAACAAAGTAGTTTCGCCCTCATAAAGTTATTGTGCATATAATGCTAACATGCCTAGAAATCTCATTACTTTTATACATTTTCTTCACATAGGCAAAGAGGACGTTACATGGTAAAGAGTGAACCCGCAGATAATAGGAACTAGGACAGGTGCCCCATTAGAAGATAAACAGCAGTGGTTTCTCTGCTGAACTGACAGGATTCTAACTTCTCGCTTACAAGTGTCAAGGAGAAAATGTGGCCTTGGTCCTAACAGATGAGAAGGCCTACACACCTTGGTATAACACAGTAGTACATTATAAATGCAGTTTAAGAGGAAAGCAAGATTGCAGCCGTATAGGAGAACTGCGGCGGAGGTCCTACCCCCTTCACCTCCCTTCAGAAGACCTTGCCTGTCATCGGAGTTCTTGTGCCCAATGGCGTGGTGATTTTTCGGAGCACCCGTTGGTTTTTTCGCATGGGTGCGGTCTCGGCAGTTCTTCGGAGCCGCGGCGCCAGCGTTCCGCTCCTCTGCAGTTCTGTGCGTTGCGGAGAGACCGCTGTGCGGGGGCGGAGACAGATTTTTATCTCGGTGCTTGTGAGGAGTGTCTCGCCTCGCTGGTAGTGTTCTCGGCGCAGAGTGACGGATTCTACAGCAGCCTCTAGCATGGCATGTTTGCTGAGCGAAGCATGGTGGAAACGTGGAGAGGGTACGCCAGAGTGCTGACGATTCTGGCAGGGAGGCTGACCCGATCCCTGAACCGCGTCTTGAGCGGGTGAGCCGGGCTTCCTACAGGATATTCCGGAAAAGCCCTGAAGACTGCGTCAAGCTCTCCTTGAGGGTGAGCTTCCTTGACGCT
Source organism: Calotriton arnoldi (assembly GCA_963921515.1). Lineage (NCBI taxonomy): Eukaryota > Metazoa > Chordata > Amphibia > Caudata > Salamandridae > Calotriton > Calotriton arnoldi. The sequence goes on along the minus strand of CAWUFW010000604.1, from coordinate 1,133,223 downwards.
CTGCACTATGGCTCCCAAGGGTGCCAAACAACATAAGGAGGCATCCTCGCTGGCTGCTCTACAGGTGCATGGTCCAAGACAAGAATCTCCCCCTGTCCATAATGATGAGAGACCAGGTAAGCCGAGTGAATCTCGGGCTGTAAAAAAATGGCTGGAGAGTATGGGGACAGGGAGGAGGAGGAATTTGCCGTACTGCACTCAAGCTGTGGTCAAAAAACAGGGTACGACACAAGTCTCTGAGGAGGGGGGTTTGGGGCCCAGCAAAGACAGTCTTGTTCCATCTCTGGCCCCACTGCAGCCAGCTATCACTTCCTTTTTTAGGGGTAAGGACAGAAGTGTGGTCCAGACAGCTCAGGGAGCACTCCAGGAGCTTGACAAGTTGGGCCAGAGTGTGGCCCCTGTATCAAATGACCAGTCTGGGATATCATCGGCACAGCAGGAGGAGATCGAGGTGGCATCAGAGTTGGGGCTACATACATTACGGGACATTGGTGAACAGGGAGAGGCGGTTAGCATCCCCAGAGAGGTGAATCTGGAAGTCCCAGAGAAACAGCATTGAGTTATGTATAACTCTCAATCTTTTGCTCCCGGTGGTGTTATGAGCAATCTGGACTGTAATATGGAAACTAACGGTCTGGCTCCAGCCGATCTCACATCCGATGGTGCTGATAAATTCTTTTCGCTCACTGATGGTTCTGGCTCGGAGGACTCTGGCTCCAGTCAAAGTGAAGTTGGGTACAGTTCTTCAGCATCAGGCTCTAGCACTCATGAAGCACCCGAGACAGCCCTCAAGTGCCAAAGGCACCGGAGGAGCACTAAGGGCAACACAGACTCACGAAAGAACAGGGAGAAGTCTACCATCCGGATTGGGTTGAAATGGGACTATTCCCATACGAAAATACTGCGAACACCAGAGATAGCGTCCGCCCAGGCAGATACTGCTTTGTGTGCTTCGCAGGCTGTAGGGGCAGTGACTATGGATCCCGCTCTGGCCCTGTTCTTAGAGCACCGTGCTGAGACCCGCTCAGATGGGGAAAAAGTCAGGCAGCCCACAAAAAAACTGGAATGCGCAGTTCGGAAAGTTGGGAAGACATGCTCTGAGATTGGCGAGCGGCTTAACAGTATAGAGGAGAGAACAACTGTTTTGCAAACGGAGCTGGCTGCTGTCAAAGAACAGACCAAGTCCCATAATGCCCAAATGACTGATGCCATGTGGAAAATGGAGGATCTGGAAAACTGCCAGAGAAGGAATAATCTTTGTTTTCTGGGGATCGAGGAAGACTTGGAAGGGGATGATATTCGATCCTTTATGCTGGACCTTCTCAAGGAAGCCTTTCCCGAACTTGTGGTATGGGATTGGGAATGGGAAGTTCAGAGGGTCCACCAGTTCCTGTTACTACACCATAGACCTACAGAGGCCAGCAGAGGTCAAAGGCAGCCAAGGGCCATCTTAGTCTTTTTCGTAAATTTCCTGTTACACCAAGCTATTTTTGAGAAGGCTCAGCCAGAGGCAAGAAGGAAATACCGAGAGTCCTCCTTTTTTGTGCACCCTGACTTCAGTCACATAACAGTAGAACGCAGGTGGCGTCTGCGGCAGGTCATTAAGCCTTATCAAGATGCAGGTTTGAGGCTTTTTTGTTGGCCCCAGCTAGACTGAAGACAAGAGTTAGAGGGCTATAAAAACATTTACCTCTGAAATACAAGTTAGAGACTATCTTGAGCAGGTTTTGGCAGATAGAAGTAATATATAGCTCATGGGCTGTTAGCTTAGTAAAACTGTGAGACAGGCTAAACATAGCTGGGTCTTTCGTCAGTATTACTGGTATTGTTGGTTGGTTTTTTATATATTGGGGGCGTAGGGTCTCGCTGGTAGTATCTCTTACGGTTTTCACATTGATATGTGGGGGTGTGGAGGAGGGATTCGGGGTGGGAGCCTGCGGCGTTCTTTGCCGTCTCCATCACACAGACCTGGGTGGTCTGGCTGCTTTCCCTGGAAGGGGGGAGGTGTGGATGTCGGGTGAGGGGGGGGGAAGGTGTTGGGAAGGGGGTCGGATGAAGTGGTATCTAAATTGCAGCAAGGTACTTTTAGTAGGTTGGTCTTTTTGGTTGCATTGAAGGATAGGCTGGGGTGTGAATATGAGATCGGGTGGAGGACTATGTCTTGGCATTATAGGAATTCTATCAATCCTGGGATGACATTGCTGGTGGCTAAAGCAATCTTCTGGAGGGATGGCTAAGCTCCATATCGCCACTATTAATATCTGTGGGCTTAATGATAGATCTAAAAGGAGAAGGCTGCAAGAAGATCTTACATTTTTAAGAGCAGATATATATTGCCTTCAGGAGACCCATATAGCACTGGTTGACAGTGCTGTATTGAACTCTCTAGGTCTGAAGGCAGTATGTTATACAACCCAGGATGTTAGGACTAAGGGGGTAGTTATTTTAGTTAGAGGGAATGCTGTTATACTGGGTCGTAAGACAGCGGTCAAGCTTGGCAGATGGGCAATAATGGAGTGCAAAGCTGGCAATGGCGCTTTTACACTGTGCTCAGTTTATGCCCCAGTTTTAGATGATCCTGGCTTACGGAACTTTTTAGCTATGGAATTGCCTTCCTGGCCTGCACCATATGTAGTCTGTGGGGATAGATCTAGAGTAGAGCCTTGGGGTAGCAGAGTCTCTAGTGTTGGGCGTAAGCCGCAAACTTCGAGATCATTGAAAAATCTCTTGAGAGATGTAGGTTTAATTGATGTTTGGTCTTTGCTGAAAGCCTCTGAGCCGGGATATACTTATTACTCAGCCCCCCATGGCAGGTTTGCTAGGCTGGACTATTTTTTGGTATCACCGGTCTTACTTAAGGGGGCTCAGGTGGAACTCTTTCCCAGAGTAATGTCCGATCACAACCCTATTGTTTTTGATTTCCCACTTGACGGAGTAAGAAGGGTGGCTAGAAAGTGGTCATTCAAGAGGGCACTTTTGTCTGATCGTGATTTTCTGAACCATATGAAGGGTTGGATTATGGAATATTTTACTATCAATAAGGGTAGTGCCTCTCCTGGAATGATCTGGGATGCCTTCAAGGCGGCGGCAAGGGGTGAAACCTTGGGGTTCAGCTTGGCCAAACAAAAGAGAGGACAGGGACCGATCAAAAAATTATACCAAAAACTTAGTCTCCTAGAATCAGAATTGATTAGTGCTGTGGCAAGTGGTGCCGGATCTGACCCCAGTGTCGAATTCAATAGCCATAACCAAAGCATGTTTGAATGTTTTCACTGCAGAGAAAACTGCTGGGAGGTACCTAGTCAAGAGCCAAGAATGTTATGAGTACAGTGAATGTGTGGGGAAGCTCCTCGCAGTTAGGTCCAGGCAACAGCAAGCCGCAGGGCACATTAGCCAGATAAGGGATATGCAAGGTGGAGTAGTAAGGGATCCCGGTGAGATCAGGGAGGCGTTTTAGGGAATTTTACTCGGATCTCTATAAAGCTTACCCAATGGGCTTCTCTGGGGTCTCAGAGGATTTTGTGCCTAGCGTTAAGGTAACCCAAGAGGAGAGACTCCTATTTAAGGCGGTTGTCTCATTAGAGGAGTTTCAGGCGGCTCTCCAAGCTCTCCCATCAGGTAAAAAGCCCAAGGAACAGATAGTATTCTTTGAGAGTTCTATAAGGTTTTTTATAAAGAAACCCATAAAGAAATGCTGGGATTGTTTAATGAAATAAGAGAGGGGGCACCACCGCCAGGCTCCTGGGGCACGGCTAATATTGTTATTTTTTTTAAAGAAAGGCAAAAATCCTACAGCCCTGGGCTCTTATAGGCCAATTACTCTTTTAAACAGCGATGTAAAGCTATATTCAAAGATCTTTGCGAGTCTGCTAAGCAATGTAATACAGCGTCTTGTCTCACCTCGGCAGCATGGCCTCATCCAGGGGAGGGGAACTGGAGATCATGTGCGGTGAGTAATATCGTTATTTGATGCCACTGAGGTCCTTGCGAAGCCGATGGGGGCCACCTTGCTAGATGCTGGGAAGGTTTTCGACAGGGTTTCGTGGGACTATCTCTGGACGATTATGGAGGCTAATGGTTTGGGGACATCCTTCATTAAGGCAACACGGGTAATGTATCTTAACCCCACTGCTCATCTGCAAATCATGGGGAGGGTGAGTCGGAGCCTTTCTCGATCGAAAGGGGAACGAGAAAGGGCTGTCCCTCCTCCCCTTTATTATTTGCACTGTACATAGATCCCTTTCTTAGGCGGTTGGAAGCCTCCCCGGACATTCTCCCTGTCAGCCTCCAGGGCTGGGACACTAAGATGCTGGCCTATGCTGACGACGTGGCAATAATTACAACTGATCCTCACAGGGCTCTGCGATCTGTGAAAATGATAGCTGAAGAATTTGGGAATCAATCAGGGTTCTCGTTGAACAGGGCTAAAACTCAGGTCCTGATAAACAGATTTACTTTAGCTACTGATAACGGGATTGTCGACAAAGCGATATATTTGGGAGTAAAAATCACAGCAAGGGTAGATACTATCGTCAATTTAAACTTATCCCCTATGTTGGAAAAAGTAAAGAAGGATTTTAGTCACTGGGATAACCTTTAACTCTCAATAATGGGGGGTGCAACCTTGTTAAGATGATGGTGTTGCCGAAGTTATTATATGTTTTTCCCACAATACCCTTAGAGATACAAAATGACTGGTTTAAACTAATGGATAGATTGGTGGCCAGATTTGGGAAACAGCCATCACATCGTATGCGTTACAACGCATGGGATTACAACGCGGTCGTTACAACGACCGCGTTGTTATATCGCAGTACCATTACAACGCAAGTCGTTACAATGACTTGCTCTAGGGGGCGCTCTAAACTAAGGAATAGTATAATTTACTATTCCAACACCTTCCCTACTGTTGCACACACTGGAGTTGGAATAGTAAATTATACTATTCCTAAGTCCAGTGCGCCCCCTAGAGCAAGTCGTTGTAATGGTACTGCGATGTAACACGTTGTAATCGCATGCGTTGTAAACGCATACGATGTAAAGGGCTATATTCCTAGATTTATCTGGTCTTATGGGAGGACTAGAAGGGCTAATGCTTTTTTGTGCCTACCCAGAGAAAAGGCGGTTGGGGGCTCCCCAATTTCAAATTATACTACTTAGCGGCAGTGCTTCAATATTATGGTCCTTTATTTAATGACAAGGCTGGGGAGGGAGACACGCCAGGGTATGTCCCTTCAATTTTCGAACTTCTGATTGGGGCAACCGCTAGCGGCTGTTTGCTGAAATTATTGTTGAGCCGAGTTACTTCAAAAGAACTCGATTTAAGACCCTGATCACTACCTTTCGAAACTGGGCATTTGTTCGTAAAAAACTGGGGGTGGGTAGATACTGCAGGTACACTCCTCTGCTCAGGAACGATCAATTCCATAGGATCTTTCAGGATGACTGTTTAGCTAGGTGGGAAAGAGGGGGTTTTGGTAGGATCGGGGATCTCTTGGCTGGGGATCATATCAAGTCCTTTGAAGTGGTCAGGGGTAGATTCAACATTGGCCCCCGGGATTTTTTTAAATATCTACAGCGGAGGGATTTTCTTTTGAGGAAGGCGAGTGGCGCGGCATGCTTTAAGCAGATTCCCTGAATGGAAATATTAACAAATGGTACAAGCCCATCCATCTCGCAATTATATGGCTGTTTGCTAGAGGGCGTCCTGGACGACCTGGACAAGCATGAAGTGAAGTGGCAGGGGAGGCTTGAGTTGTCGTTCTCTGGCTTTCTGAAATCGCTCAAGTTGGGGGGGTAAATTTTGTGTTCAGCAAATTTACAAGTACAACATTATAAAACACTTTTTGACCTATATTTAACACCAGCAAAAATTGCCAAATGGGGTGGGGATGTGGAGACCTGTTGTTTTAGATGCCAGGCATCCGGTGAGGATCTGGTCCACATGTTTTCTACCTGCCCTAACCTAGAATCAGTGGAACAGGAAATAGCAGGTTTTGGGGCCATGTACTTAAAGTTAACAGATCCCTGTCACCTCAGCAAATGTTATTGGGGAAAGGTGAATCAGATAACAGGGTTGGGAAAGGCCTAATTTTTATTGCTATGAAGGTTTTTAGGCTATGTGTAGCTTCAGCATGGCCTGACCCCTGCCCCCGTCCTTTCAACAATGGAAGGGGCGTTTTCTGCATATCTATAAACTAGAGACAGCACTTTATGAATGGAAAGGCCTGAGGGGAAGGGCTAAAGGGAAAAGGATCTGGGGGCCGTTTGCGACTTGGGTATCCTTGTTCAAATAAGCCACTATGTTTTTATAACTCTGGGAGTGAATGAATTTGTGTATGCCTTTTTTCCACTCGATCTCGATCTTTTGAATATATGTATTTATGGATAACTAATGGAATTAAGCTTTGTAATGTATTTATGCAACCAGCTGCTGCAATTTTACTTCATCAATAAAAAAATATATAAATAAATAAATGTAGTTTAAAATGGCTGATATAAAATTGGGGGTAAAACTATACATACATTTACAAGGGGAGAGGCTCTGAGGCAGGGGGAATTTGTAAAAAAAAATAAGTGCCGGGGCTCTCATCAGGTTTTAGTCTCTTTCTCTTATTCCTTCATATACTGTCGAAATATGACTAGGGACACCTGCATGTTCTAAGATATATAGTTTTCATATCTCTGGCATTAAAGCATTTAACTGAAGGGGTATAGAAGTGATCAAAGAGTCAAGAGACATGACTACAAAGAATTTTGGTCCTATGAAACGGGAGTAGGGTCCTTCTTACAATGCCGTCTTTTATTCTCTGAGCAGCACCCATCCAAATAACAGTCCCCAACGATTAAGGGTTCTACACAATTAGTAAAAAAAAATGTACTTTATTTTTTTATTTTGTTGGAGATAGGTATAAAGCACAAATGCAGGTCAGGGAGGCAGCAGAGTGTCTCCTTTGGGATCGACTCTTCCTTTCATCAAACGCAATACTGCCAACAATTACAAGTAGAATATCTTTCCTTGTCCACATGCTCAGTTGAACTTATCTTTCACCCAGTTGAATCTGATCTGGCAGCTCTTGAACAGTCTGGGCATTGTGTCAAATGTTACAGTAACATTGCAGTAATATTGCAATTTCTTGGGTTATAATGTATTGCCTCATAGTTAGCAGTCTGCCAGTTAGAAAGGATTAAAATGGCACTAACCTTCTAACCTTTTTTCTGTAGGGCTGGTAGGGTAGGGAGTGCAACCAGCTTTAAATAAGATGAAATATTAAATTCAAATCCTACTCGAAACAAAAAAAGGTTGATTGCATGTAGTGCTGTAAATGGGCACACTAATGTGCCTGGTGGACTTTTTAGTTCTGACATTAACTAATACCTTCTCATTTTTCTAATATTATATTATAATATATTTACTGTGAGAAACTGGATTATTAGTTGGGGTAGATGGTAGTCCAAAACATGTAATAATTGCACTGTTCATGTTAGGTCCAGTAAAGGTTTCAGTAATTTTAACTTGAGCTCGACTCCCAGTAGCTATGGCACAGAGCAAGCAGTCTTAACTTAAGAAAATGTGCAAAGCATTTAGAAGTACCAAAACAGTTAAAAAGCTGAAAATACAATGCAATAAACATCCCACTACAATTTATTAAGAAAGATTTTAATGGACAAAATGACGAAAATCTAATACGGGGAAACAGATATGAATTATTTGCATTTTAAATAAAAATAGAGGTGAAAAATAGTAAGTGGCAACTGTGGTCATCAGGTCATGTGAGAACGGGGCAAAGTCACAAGTTAAGGCCAACTGTAGTTCTTGAATACAGGCACTGAGTTCATCCAGGTCAAAGAGTTACCTTCTTTTCTTAGAAGCAGTTCGTGGATGTTAAGGGGTCGTTGATGGGTTCATCTGTGTCGAAGGCAGAAGATTGAAGCGGAAGCAAGGCTCGATAGGGATGGGTGGCAGAACTGGCTCCCGATGCGGTCATCGGTGAAGGCTGGAGAAGTTCGAGTTTCTGTATCGTAGAGGCCTTCGGCATTGATTGGGTTGTTGTTGATGACAGTGTCGAGGGAGCTGCAGAAGGAAGTCGAAGCACCCTTGGCGTCAATGTGTTCTGACATTGAGTGGCGAATGTAGCAGGAACTACAGTGAGGTCAGGCTAACCAGCAATTCAGCCTCAGCGGATTGGCTTGGCAAGTTAACTACAGTCTTCTGTCAGTTCTATAGGTAAAAAGTTTTAAACATATCTAAGTCCCAGCTTTTATTGTTAGGCAGGAGGAGTACGCTCTGATACCAGCCAAGGGTTCCAGGACCTCATAACCAGCACTTGGTGGCAGACCTGCAGCTAGGTTTTGCATTGTCTCTTTAGTGGTGGCACAGTATGTGCTGCAGTCCATTAGTGATATTTAACTTACATGTCATGGATACACTTTGTACCACATACTAGGGACTTATAGGGAAGTTAAATGTGTCATTTAGGAGGACAGCCAATTTTAACACGTTTTAAGGGTTAGAGCACATGTACTGGGCCTGGTTAGCTGAGTCCCAGTGCACTGAGTCAAACAACCAGCAGCATCTGTCCACAAAACATGGGGACGATCATGCAAAAAGGGGCATTTTCTTACATGGCCCCCCTCCAGATGAAAGGTGAGGAGCAACTCAGCAATTCCCTTGGCAGTTCTCATCTTCTAAGCAGAAGAACCTGGAAAGGCCATCTGCTATGGTATGGTTGGTCCAATGTCTGTGTTCCACTGTAAAGGCCATACCCTATAGGGAGATGGTCCACCTCAGCAATTTGGGGATTTCCCCTCTCACCTGCATGAGCCATCTGAGAGGCCTGTGGTCAGTTTGAACTCTGAGGTGTGTCCCAAACAGGTAGGGCCTCAACTTCTTCAGTGACCAAACCACAGCAAAGGCTTCCCTCTCTATAGCGCTACTCCCTTGTGGAAGTTGCCTGCGAATAAAGGCAGCTGGTTGACACTGATCCTCATCATTCAGCGTTGATTTCACTGCCCCAGTCCTATGTTCTGAAGCATTTGTTTGGACTACAGCATCTCTGCTGAAAGCAGGTGCATTGAGTAGAGATGCTGTGCACAGCACCTCCTTCAGGGCGTCAAAGGCCTTCTGACACTGTTCAGTCCATTTGACTTTCTTTGGCTGTTTCCTAGAAGGTAGTTTTGTCATGGTGCCATACCCGTTAACAAATCTTTTGAAGTATCATGTCAGACCCAGGAAAGCTCTGACCTGAGTCTGAGTTTTGGGAGGTCCCCAAGCCATGATTGTCTGGATCTTGGACTGGAGAGGCTGGACATCTCCACTACCAACTTGTTGGCCCATGTAGACCATAGAACTCTGCCCTATCTCCCACCTGCTTGCCTTAATAGTCAGACCCACCTTTTTAAGGGCCTGAAGCACTTTCCTGAGATGAATCAGATGTTCCTCCCTGCTGGAGATTAAAAACAGCAATATCATCAAGATATGCTGCACTAAAGGCATCCAATCCAGATGGTACCCTGTTCACCAGCCCTTTGAAGGTGGCAGGGGCATTCTTCAACCCGAAGGGCATTACTTTGAATTGGAAGTTGCCCTCAGGAGATGTGAATGCTGATCTCTCCTTTTCTTCCTCAGTCAGGGCAATTTGCCAGTACCTGGAAGTCAAATCAAATGTGCTGAGATACTTGACAGCCCCTTACCGGGTGATGGGCTCATCTGCTCTGGAAATAGTGTGTGCCTCAATCTTGGTGACAGCATTCAGTTGTCTGTACTCCATGCAGAATCTGAGTTCTGGTGTCCTCCCTTTTGGGTTGACCTTGGGCACTAGCACTACTAGCTTGCCCTGAAACAACTATAGGGCTCAATCGCCCCCAGACAAAATTTGGGAAACTTCTTGCTTGCCCTTACGTTGTCTGACAACCTGTATATTTTGCTTTTGACAGGTAAGCTGTCACCTGTGTCAATTTCACGAACTCACCATTGGGTCAGTCCAGGTATCAGGGAGAACAGTCTATCAAACTGCCCGAACAATTAGTGACAGTCTCTCTGCTGCTGCTCTGTCAGTGTTGGCGAGAGTACTGCTCCCACTACTGAACCATCCTTGGTATTGTGTGGAAGGAGATCGGGGAGAGGCTCACTATCCTCTTCCTCTCCTCCATCAGTGACCATGATCCTATCTGCCCTGTCAGAGTGGGGCTTTAGACAGTTGACATAGTTCACCCTGTGAGGTTGTCTTAGGGTACCAAGGTCCACCAGGAAAGTAACCTCACCCATATTTTCCAGTACTGTGTAGGGCCCCAGTCCATTTGTCCTGGAGGGCTCTGGGAGCCACATGATCCTCAACCCCCACTTTTTGTCCTGGCTAGCATTTCCCCAAGGCTGCTTTTTGTCCATTCCAGTGCTTGATAAGCTCCTGCCAGGTCTCCAACTTGTATTTGGCCCTCTTCATGTACTAAGCCATGCGGGAATACAGGCCCAGCACATAGCCAACAATGTCCTGTTTGGGTTCCGTGAGCGTTTTCTTCCACCCTTCTCGGACAAGACTTATGGGACGTCTGACGGGGTGCCCATAGAACAGTTCAAAGGGGCTGAAATGTGTTGCCTTTTGTGGTCCCTTACTGTAGGCAAATAAAAGGCATGGGAGTAGGACATCCCACTTCTTACAGAGTTTCTCAGAAAACCACACAATCATACCTTTTAAGGTATTGTTGAATCCACAAGACCATTGGTTTGGGGATGATCAAGAGTGGAGAACTTATAAGTCATCCCAAATTCATCCCACATACCCTTACAGTACGCAGACATGAAGCTTCTCCCCCTATCTGAGATTACATCTTTGGGGGACCCCACTCTGGTAAGGATACCAAGCAGGTCCCTGGCCACCATGAACACAGTTACCATCCTCAGCCATCATGGACACAGTTACCATCCTCAGAAGTATGAATTTAGGATATCTAGTAGTATGGTACAACACCAACTAGATAAACCTATTCCTTGAAACAGTTTTGAGGTCTAGTGGTCCAACAATATCAATCCCCAACTTCTCAAAAGAGTCCCAACCACTGGGAATGGAAGTATGGTAACTTTGCATTTCCCTTCTGTCTTGACACTGGCTTGACGGGTGGTGCAGGACCAACAGAACTCCTTCATCTTTTCCTACATCTGGGCCCAGTAAAAGTCTGCAAAAAAATGCCCAGCCAAGGAAATATACTGGGCTAAGTTTAAGAGGAAGGTTCTTTCCTGTTGGGGGACTACCAATCTTGTGGTTGCCCCAGGTCCCTAGCCTCACTGTTTAGATCACATTCCTGGGTTCCGCCGGTATCCCCCTGCTTGTGTACTTCAGCCTGGCGCTGAAGGCCTCCAAGGGTTGGACATGCTGTCTGTACTTGACAAAATTCTTTCCTGGAGGGTCCTTCTGCCCCATGCAATACAGAGAGTTCTAACAGTTCTCTCAGAGGAGGTTTTCCCCCTTTAGGCTCTAGATCCTCCCCCTGGAGGTCAGATTCCTTCTGGCCATGGGACGTTTTGAAGCTGGTTTCCAATGCCTCTTGCCCTTCCTCCTTGTTGTGGGAATCTGGGCCATTGTTCCAGAATCCAGGCTCCTTTCCCTTGCCTGATGGGCTGCCTGCCCTCTTGTGGTCACACACCCACACTCAGGCAGACCCAAAATTTCTGCATGAGTCTTCCTTTCCACCTCAGCCCAAGAATAGGCTTCACGTTTGTTTAACAACAGACACTCCAGTGGAATGGCAGGGTCATAGCTAGCTTCTCCAAACCAGTAACCCCTCCCCACTCAAAGGTGACCATTGCCTTAGGGTGAAACTTTACCTCATTGTCAGCATTGACTACACTAAGGAGAGTATCTGGGTAAATCAGCCGGTCCACCACTGTGTTCATGCTTGCTACCTTATCCCTCAGAGCATCTACATTGGTCCCATTGATGATTAGCCATTGTCTGTACTTCACCATGTTGGGAGGTAAGACAGCCAGAGCTCCAACACCCACCCCACCATGGAGACTAAGGTGGCTTTAGTCCAACACCTGGTTTCCTCTGGGCAGACGTCCACCCCAATTCCTACACTTGCAATCCCTTTGGACTGCCCACTACTTGGAACAGACTGACTCTCCTCTTTTATGCCCTGGCTTGTGACAGATCAGGCACCCCCCAGTCTTCACGGGTTCAAACGTTTTCTTCCCCTTCTACCCTTCCCAATTGGGTTTGGAAAAGACACAGGACTCCCCCTCTTGAGTAGACCTTTGGGGGCCTTGTGAGAACTCCTTTTGTATCCTTATTGCTCCCTTCTTTCCCTGGAAAGGGCTTGTGCCCCCTTTCTTAGGATCACCTCCCTGGGACTTTTTAGACATGCTAGTGCATTCCCACACATCAGTTGCCTTACCAAGCTGCCTGGGATCAGACATCTTAGGGGTATATTTATGAGAGCTGTTAGACTTGGCACCATTGGCGTGGGTCTCCCTCCCATTTTTTGCTGTTGCCTCATCTGTTTTTGCTGGTCTAGATGCTTTGGGCATTTTGCCACTGCTGTTCAGTGCCAAAGTGCAAGTGCTCCCTTTTGTAAATTGATGTAATGGATTAGTGATTCCATGATTTGCTGATTTGATTTACTTGTCAGACCCTAGTACAGTGCACCATGTGTTCCCAGGGCCTGTAAATCAAATGCTGCTGGTGGGCTTGCAGCACTGATTGTGCCACCCACAGGAGCAGCTTGTAAAATGTGGCTCAGGTCTGCCATTGCAGAGCCTGTGTGCAGTCTGGGACTGCCATGTCGACTTGGCAAGTGCACACACTTGCCAGTCCCTAAACCTTCCCTTTTATACATGTTAGTCACCCCTAGGGTAGGCCCAAGGTACCCCTGTAGGCAGGGTGCATTGTATGTAAAAGGTAGGACATGCCCTGATGTGTGTGGCATGTCCTGATAGTGAAATACTGCCAATTTCGTTTTTCTCTATTGCAAGGCTATCTGTTCCCATAGGCCAGAATGGGCAGATTGTTAAAGTGCATCTTTTAGTGTGGGTGATTTTTACATTCTGTGTTTGAAAATACCACTTTTAGAAAGTGGGTATTTTCTTGCCTAACCATCCAGTATGCCTCTGCTAGGTTTGTGTATTGCATGTCTGGCTTGTAAGTGACAGGAGCTGGGAGAGGGCAGTGGCTCCGGCAGTCTGATGTGTCAGGGCTGGGCTGAATGGGACCTGGGTTGAATTTAGAGTTGGGGGGGAGATTTCCTTTCACCTTCCTGGGCCAGGTCTGCTTTCAACAATGCTGTCTCCACCTCCTGCCAGGAAGCTGCACCAGTGAGGACAGAACTGGTTTTGGCTGGATACAGACACTCTCTGCCTTCAGAGAACAAAGATTTTGTGTGTATAAAAAGAGGGGCCCAGACCCCAGACTTTTAGATCACTTCTGGGAAATCAAGAGGAACCTTTGCGAAGGAGAAGAACCGGAGAAGCTGAAGGAAGATTACTGCCCCTGTGCTGCTTTCTGTTTGGGGTTGGCCGGCAGTGGTTACTTGTTGCCAAGGAAAGGAGAAAAAAGACTTTGCTGTTTGCTTTGTCATCTTGAGGAAGATCTCCAAGGGCTTGAAACTGAGCTTGCCTCCTGTTCTGAAGTCTCAGGGACACAAAGACTTCACCACCAGCTCCCCTGAATTTCCTTGCTGGGAATTCTAACCTGCAGAGAGGTGCCTGCTGTTGTTTAGGACCTCTAGAGACTGTTTGTCGCTGGGAGCTGGAAGATCAACGCAACGAGAAGAAGCGTGTCTCATCCGCACCGATTCCCGACGCATCGCCAAGCCATGGGGAAGAAGCGTGCCGCATCCGCACTTGGTTCTGACGCCTCGCCGAGCAACCAGGAAGAAGCGCCCCGCATCCACACCGAGTCCCGACGCATCACCGAGAAGATTGTTACAGCACCTGCCGTGCGGCTGCAAACGTTCACGTATCGTACCGGATCATCTCATCGCATTGAGCCGCCATTTTGTCGCATCGCACCGGATCGTCGCCATGCATCGAGGCGCCATCTTGTTGCATCCTAACTGGAACGCAGTAAGAAACAGACGCATCCCCTCCTCTCCGGTAAGGAACAGACGCATCACCTCCCCTGCGCTGCAGTAAGGAACAGACGCATCGCCTCCCCTGAAGCAAGGAACTGACGCATCACCTTCCCTGTGACCCTTTTGTTTGTTTTGCGTGGCACAGTCTGCCACCACACCCTACGCACCCGCCTCCACAACGCAGGGATCCGAAACAAGGCTCTGGAATGGACCACCTCCTTCCTCTCCGGCAGAATCCAGAGTGTCCGCCTCCCGCCCTTCCGATCCGAAGCCTCCGAGATCATCTGCGGCGTACCCCAAGGATCATTCCTCAGCCCGACACTGTTCAACGTCTACATGGCACCTCTCGCCCACGTAGCCCGACTGCACAACCTCAACATCATCTCCTATGCCGACGACACCCAGCTGATCCTCTCCCTCACCAAGGACCCCGCCACCGCCAAAACCAACCTCCACGAAGGAATGAAGGCCGTCACCGAGTGGATGAAGAACAGCCGACTGAAGCTGAACTCAGACAAGACGGAGGTCCTCATCCTCGGCTCCACCCCCTCAGCCTGGGACAACTCCTGGTGGCCGACCTCACTGGGAGCAGCACCGACACCCACCGTCCACGCACGCAACCTGGGCTTCATCCTCGACTCAACACTCTCCATGACTAAGCAAGTCAACGCCGTCTCATCCTCCTGTTTCAACACCCTCCGCATGCTCCGCAAGATCTACAGATGGATCCCCATCGAAACAAGAAGAACGGTGACCCAGGCCCTCGTCAGCAGCAGACTGGACTACGGAAACGCCCTCTACGCAGGAGCCCCAGCTAAACTCCTGAAACGACTACAACGCATACAGAACGCCTCTGCACGCCTGATCCTCGACATCCCTCACCACAGCCACATCACACCCCACCTGAGAAACCTGCACTGGCTCCCCGTCAACAAGAGGATCACCTTCAAGCTCCTCACCCACGCACACAAGGCACTCCACAACACCAACATACCTCAACAAGCGACTCACCTTCTACACCCCGAACCGCCATCTCCACTCCGCCGACCTCGCACTCGCAACCATCCCCCGCATCCGAAGAGCAACCACCGGCGGCAGATCGTTCTCCCACCTCGCCGCGAAGACCTGGAACACCCTGCCCACCCTCCTGCGGCAGACCCAAGACCTACTTACCTTCAGGATGCTACTCAAGACCTGACTGTTCGAGCAGTAGCAGCACCCCACCCCACCTCCCCCCAGCGCCTTGAGACCCTCACGGGTAAGTAGTGCGCTTTATAAATGCCCTGACTGATTGATTGATTAAGGTACTTTGTGGGAAAAGTGTCACATTTACAACTTGCATTGAACTGAACTATTTCTACCATTTGAAAGTCTTATTTTTAATAGTGTATTGTGGATTTTTGTTGTTTGGTCTTGTGTTAGTTTAGATAAAGATTACTTATTTTTCTAAACTGGTGTGGTGTCCATTTGTAGTGTTTTCACTGTGTTACTGTATGTGTTCACAAATGCATTACACACTGCCTCTGAGATAAGCCTGTCTGCTCGTGCCAAGCTACCAAGGGGGTGAGCAGGGGTTATTTTAGGCGTGTATCCCCCTTACCCTGACTAGAAGCAAGGGCCCCTATTTGGACAAAGGTACCTACCTCTGCCAACTAGAGACCCCCATTTCTAACAAGAGCCTTGCACCAAGCAAAGTGGTACAAGCACTACGCAAAGCCCCAAGTCATATTTATGAAGCTACGCAAAGTCACCTTGGTGGCTTTGAATGGCTTCACAAATATGGAGTAATGCAACTCAGCACAAATCTCTGTGTGGCCTTACTCTGCGCAAGGGAGGCATTGGACTGGGTGCTCTCACGCAACTCCCATGGTTTTTGATGTATTCACAGATTTACAAAGACTTGTATACCTGGGAATTCGTCAAAATCTTACGCCTCCCTAGGTTTTTTCCTCTTTCTAGGTGAGGAATACACCTCTATGGATTGTGTTTGTGCAGGAAGGAGAATGATGGGGAGGCTGGCGAAGTACAAGAGGAAGCGGTGAAGGATGAACATTTTGGAAGTGATGATTTTTTTTGGTCATGGATAAGGGAAGTGGTTTCCAAAATTCTACCTGCGATTTCAGGGCCGCGAAAGCGCTCCCGAGATTATCCTCGAAAAGGTCAGCTGGAGCTGGCATTATGTGCGAATGATTGCAGAGTATCATAGATGGGGTGAGGCCCATGCAGATGTCCTAGATGTAAAGGAGCAGGTCATCCGCATAGAGGGAAACCGCGTGGGTTGTGCCATCCAAGGATATCCCCCAAGCCTCCCCCTACAAGCGAAGCCGAGCCATCATGGGCTCCATCATCCTGGCCCTTCATGTCCGAAATTTCCCTGCGTTCTGTATTTTCTAGGATCACACAGATCCCCTGATCTTTGTACGGTGGGGATGCATCATGACACCTTCCTTTACCCTCTCTGTCTACTATCTTTTTTCTCTTTTCCTCTAGTCATCACTCTTTCTATACCCAGGGTGATTCCCCCATCCCATTCTCCATCAACAATATTTTTTTTCTTCACTCCTGTTCTCTAGCCCTACCTATACGTTAGTATCTCTATACATACTATGCTCTAGTTAATTTGCCTTCTGCCTTTGCCTTTTTACCTTTCTCTAGCCCTACCTATACGTTAGTATCTCTATACATACTATGCACTAGTTAATTTGCCTTCTGCCTTTGCTTTTTTACCTTACTTATACTCTCGTACATTTACCCCATCTATACCCCACTACCTCTACCCCTACTTATACTCACTTAGCTCCTCCTACACCAATACTCTGTTAATTGTACCCCTACCTTTACTATAGTAGCTCAATGCCTACCTAAACCGTAATATTCTTAACAATAGTCTGTTGTCGCTATCCTTCCTATACTCTACTACCGCTGTACCTAATTATACCCTTGCACTACATGCTAGAAATTCCACTTCTCCATACACCATAATTTCTCTATTCATTCCTACTTGCATCCTAGCACATCTTCTCTTGTCTATATCATATTATCTAAACATCTACATATGCCCTAAAACATATACCCGCACATATATCCTTTTACCACACCACTACATATACTTTAGTACATCTATCACTACCTCTCTCTTCCCTCTTACTGTATTACCCTGTTACCTTTACCCATACCTCTGCCCTAGCATCTCAAAGCAAAGCATGCCTATACTATAGTACTGCAATGTGTCTGTTACTCTAATCACATCAAACCTACCTATACCCTGGTGCCTCGGCCTCTAGCTCGACCACTACCCCATCTATGCCACATACACCTACAGTTACCATAAATTGATTTCTCTCCCCCTTTTAATTAATCCTGAATCTTTTTCTCGTCACCTGTTTTTCAGTGCCATTTTCTTGTCCCGTATGTCCTGAACTGTTAGTTTTTTTTGTCACATTTCTTGAAATGTTTTGAGGAAATGAGTTTTCGTGGGGTGGTCAAGCTGGTATTTTTCATTTTGAATTTTCTCCTGAGTGAGATGTAGCCTTCCACTATCCCTTCTCTTCACTTCAATTGCTCCACAGGAATGGAGATGGAATAGTGAAAGAAAGTCAAAGGTTCATTTTGTAAGTGGGAACTTAAATAATTCTCAGGAAAGGGAAAGGGACCCAGTTCTAAAAGAAAATGTAGGGATTGGTTCCATCAAACTTTGCTTTTGATTGGAAAATCTTTTTAAAAAAACATCTTTTTAGGTCTTGCGCACAGACATCTTTTAGCAGTTGTTGAAAGACCTCTTGTGGACCATACCAAAACATAGTTGGTTGGCGTTATTCTTACTCTCATTTGCTTGGTTGTTATTCAATGGCTTTCCTTCCTCTTCCATATTTGTCCCTCCCCTTGAGCATAGCTTCTTTACCACCTAAAAGCATTTTTTTAACAAATTCTGCACAGCATTGAAAAAACCGTTGGCAAAGCGCAAAGTTTGAAAAAGCAAGACCTACTGTCTTTGCCAGTGCTTGTTGTCTGTGGGATGAAAGCACTGACAACAGCCAGCAGCCCATTTTTATTTGTTACTTTATTTTAGATCAGTTAAGAAAAGCCAATTTGTGCATCAAATTTAATCTAACCATTAGGTTATTATGGTGCACATGCATCAAAATAGCCAATAGCGAATCCTTAATTGCGATTTTTAAGGAATCGCAATTAAGGATTCGCTATTGGCTATGCATGTAGGAATCGCTAATAAATTAGCGATTCCTACAAATTCCTTAATTGCGACTCGCAAATTGCGACTCGCAAGTAAGGAATTGCTTCCCATTTATTCCTATGGGCCGATAGGCCCATAGGATTGAATGGGAATTGCATGCGCAATTTGCGAGTACCCAATAGGTACTCGCAAATTGCGCATGCAATTTCAAGGGTGCAAGGGTGCCAAAGGGACACCCTGTTGCACCCCTGAAATTACAATGTTGCCACATGTTGCGCACACACATGCCGCAAGGGCATGTGTGTGTGTGTAACATGGGACTTTGAAAAATGCACTTTGGTGCATTTTTCAAAGAATTCGCAAATTACCATCACCTTTGAAATGACGGTAATTCGCAATTCTTAATTGCTAAATCGCAATGTTTTTTCTTTAATGCATTGCATTTAAGGAATCGCAATTTGCGATTCCTTAAATGCAATCGCAATTAAAGTAATCGCAAATTTTGCGATTCCTTATTTAGCGATTTTTGCATTTGGGCTGATGCATCCCAAATGCAAAAATATCGGTCGCAAAGGGGCAGGTTCTGCGAATCTGCCCCTTTGCTACCGGTATTTCGTTTGATGCATGGGTACCTAAGTCTCTTAGGAAGAGATTCAGTCCTCTCATATGCAAATTGTGATCTTAGATAGTAAGGTTTTCACAATACATCCCACCTTTGATTTTGATTTTGGTGTAGGTACCTTTTATATAAATTCAGTCTCTGTGAGAACAATGACTCTTATTGTATTTGAGATCCATTTTCTTAGAACAATTATTTATACTTAGAGGGATGTTTTAAGTATTCTTGAGTTCTACCACATCTTTTTAAAGAAACTGCGATAATATTGGAAGCTTAATTTAATTGGCAAATATATGTACAAATAAATCCCTTAAGTTCCACTGAAGCTACACTACATTTAATCAGTTTTCACTTATTATAATCCAGTGGGACTGTAGGAGAACATTTGAATACCTTGTTGCAAAGGTAGGTAGACAATGGTCATTCGCTAATCTAGTGTAATCATTCAAAGGCAGCCAGTGGTGGCACTGATCTCCGCTCATAGTTGTAATAAATAACGTGTGGTTCAAAGTGCAAGAGTTTATGAACAGTTTACCGTCAATATCAACGACTGGAAAGACTTTATCAGTGCAAGCAGGTGATAGCTTGCCAATAATATGCATTATTAAGTCCGCCTCTCAGTTTTGGGCAAATTAGAGCTCTGCCTGCTAGAGAACAGGCCATTTTTAGGACTTTTTCCAGAAATAGGGAAATACAATTAGGTGGCAATATATGACAGCTGCCTTACTTCCCCTCAAGGAAACACCTTCTCCAAATAAAAATAGGTTCGCTAAGAGACTGAATGCCTTGATCATCATAAGCAGCTACTGCCATTTTGAGAGGCAACTTTATCTGGGCAGTTGCTGTTCAAAATTTACCAAAATTCAGTTTATGAATCAGCGTTTGGGTGGTCTACTGGACTACTGTCCCAAATGGCTGGTAAAGAGCTCAGAGAAAACTTGCAGATGGTGTCATCAAGAACAAGAATCCATAGAGCATGTTATCTGCATCTGCCCAGCACTTCTCGCAGAGCACAGACTCCTGTTACGCCCTCTCTTCAATTTTCTGGGAGTGCGTAGTTGCAGACAAGCTGTTATCCAGTGTTAACAATGGGAAGAACATGAGACTTAATGCTCAAACCATCACATTTTATCTAATGCAGTTCAAAGACTCTCAGCCACCACAAATTAGCCTTTAATGAATAAGCCTTTCATAGCAGGATAAACACAATCCCACCCGCTGCCCGTCATTCTGCGTGGTCTGGCAACTCCGGCCCTATTTTACCGCATTGGCACATTGGCACTTTAAGAACAATTCAAGTTTTATTAAGTTACTAATATAAATTAAGGATCATGATGAAACCTTCTTAGAACCTTGAATTCGATTTGCATTCTGATTTTCCTTCTTTTTAGTGTTTTTTTTTAATCAAGTGTGTCTGTTTTGCAAAGGTTTTAATTAATTATGCAATAAAATAAAATTTGAAAACTTCTCTAAATACAAGGTTAATTCCCAAATATGGTAACACTCTTAACGCAATCGAGTGGTGCATTGTATCTCTTACAGTGCTTAACTTGTAAAACATATAAGTGCCAGGGCTCTCGTCAGGACTCAGGAGCCCCTGCTGGTTGCACCACACATTGCCCCTGCTATGCTGCCAATGATAGCAACAGCACCATTACTAACCATCACACTCCTACAAGTGTGACAATTCGGACTATTTCAGAGCCCCAAAGCATTAAAAATGACTTAAGCATCAGGTAATAGCCATTTTAATGTATATTGAATTAATAATTAACTGGTGTTGTGGGCATCTCTAAATTGGCCAGACAGTGGCACCTTGTGGTAGACTGTCACATGCACTGGTGTTGACAATTAACTGCCGGTGCTCAGAACCAGAAACCACTGGCTCAAATTAAGCACTGATCTCTTAGGATTAGAGCTCTTGGCAGAGTGAGTGTAGAGCACTACTATAACACCACGTAGCAGCCGGTGCTAATACTGCACCTGTTGTACACCATTTATCACCACAAACATTAGTCTTGGCCTGACAGCTCAGCAATGATGACACTTGCTAATGTACAAGTGCATGTTGCATCACCTGAAATCATGTACAGTCCGTAGCCTATAGAGCCTGTGCATCCTCAGAGGAAAAGTGCACGGAGGGGCTTTGCTTCTACTACGTGGCCCTCAACACTCTTCAATTCAAGGCTTTGCTGTCATGTTGGGGACATACTTTCAAGTGGGCTATCTCCAGACATTGTCCATCGCCACAGGATGTTTGATTGGTTTTACATCACAGGGTTCGGCAAAGTTCTAGTTGTAGCTCACTACCACTTCTCTGTGCACCCACACTCAAAGCGCTCTGGAGCCGCAGCGGGGTGGCTAGCAATGCTTTACAAACCTGACCTAAATAAAAGGGCATTATATTATAGTCATTATAACTTTGAATGTGCTTCATCATGTCACTTGGGTTCCCAAAAACTTGCTTTCACTTGCTCACAATCTAAAGGAAGATTATGAGCCTTTTTTAGAGTTTGATGGACAGGAACTCTGCCACAAATGTGGTCATGTCCCTTCCACCACATTACAAGTGCCACTGACTATAATATACTTGTAATGCAGCAGATGGGACTTCAGCAACGCTTTTGATGGAGTCAAACTCTAAATGATTCCCGAAGGGCACTGTGTGGATCGGTGTTTGCCAATCCCTGCATAAACCCGTTTGCGCAGGGGCCGGAATTACGAGTTGGTAGGTAGTTACCACATCTAGTATTTACTAGATGTGTTAATTATCTCATCCTTCATGAAATTTCGGCAGGTCAAACTTGCCAAATATTTACAGTGGAACAATGTATGATATTTACTGTACCATGCGGATTTTGCAACGGATAGCGTCAAAATCTGCATGTTATTCCCCAGAAACTCCTAACGGATTCTACTTATCGCACCCGATAAATAACATACCCCAGGATATCCTATTTATCTGGTGCTATAAATAGTTTATGGATTCTGACAACTCTTAATCATAACCTATGCCTTTTCTGAGATTTCACATCACTGGGCCAGTCACTCGAGGTTTTGAATCTACAGTTCCAAAGCATCTGGTGTTGAACATCTCAAATTATAAAATACAAGATACTATAAATCTTGCATATTTATTTGCAGAAAGCAGATGCATAGTACGTGACTTTTAAGTTAGAAAGGCTGCATATGAATCCTTATCTCTGTGGCAGGAATACAATTTATAGCACTACTGACCATCTCCAGAACTATGCTCGGTATGACCTACCCTTTGTACATCAGGGGGTCTGCCCAATTCGACTGAGCACGCTGTCCTTCTACCTGAGGGCAGTTCGAATTCCAAAACCTTGACTAATTAGTCTTGGGACCTCAGTATTACACTATTATAATTACACATTAGTAATGCTGTGCTTCAAGCCTTTCTGTCGAAACCTTAAAATGTTTTTTCTATCAATGTCTTTACAATTTGGTTTCTGATGTCAAGGAAGCTGTGAAACTTTCTTATTGATCGAATGTGACTCTCTGAACTGAATAACACTAATTTAGCACATAACGGGAGCAGGGTTTCTGAAGATTCGCCCTAATGGAAAATATTAAAAGTATCACCCTCACAAAATGTTAAACATAGGTTTTACCCATATGTCTGGAAAGGAACTTGTGAACTATGCTAATACTCAAGGGGCTCAAAAGCACTTCTGCCCATTCCGAGTTCTCAAAACATCAAGATTTTGGGAGAGTTAATAACATCTAAAAAAACCCTCATTTTGCAGAGATTCAGCTTAGGTGATCAATATCACACAGGTTCAGACAGTCAACATACTCCAATCTTCCAGGCACAGGCCTAACACAGGATAACTACAGCTATAATATGGTTATAAAACATACTACCATTTAGGGGTTGTATGACAGGACCACGTATGCCTAAACCTTAACAACACAGTCTAAACAACGACTGCATCATTACCATGTGTTCTTTTAGCACGCAAGACTTGCTTTAGCGAAGACCTGGGGGCATATTATCTAGGAAGTGGCGGTGAGAGACGTTAGCCTCCTTGGCTTAACGCATATCATCGCCACTTCGGAAACGCAAGGCTGCACCATATTACCAAGGATATGGTGCAGCCTGGCGTTTCCCTGCGATGGCGCTAAGTCTCACGACCTAACGCCAACGCAGGCACCCTTGCACCAGAGTGCAAGGGTGTCTGCAGAGCAGGGAGGTTTGTTTATGTACAGGAAGGTGTCCCTTCCTGTACATAAACAAACCTAAATGCCATTTTGTAACTTACATGTGTGCTGATGCAGCACACATGTAAGTTACAAAATGGCATTTTAAAAAGGTTTGTTTATGTACAGGAAGGGACACTTTCCTGTACCTAAACAAACCTTGGCATTTTGCTTTTTCCATGTGTGCTGCACAAGGCAGCACACATGAAAAAAGCAAAAACGAGGAGAAATGAAGCATTTCTCCTCGTATCGCCACTTTAAGACCAGGATTTTCCTTGTCTTAAGTTCGGCGCTGCCACCTATTATCGCCTCTCTTGATAATAGGTGGCAGCGTCGAATTTAATGGGTGTTGCGGTGGAACGCCCACCGCAACACTCACTGCACGCCCCTTTCAGGCTAAGTTTAGCGTGAAAGGGCACTATTACAAGGCA
Source organism: Calotriton arnoldi (assembly GCA_963921515.1). Taxonomy (NCBI): domain Eukaryota; kingdom Metazoa; phylum Chordata; class Amphibia; order Caudata; family Salamandridae; genus Calotriton; species Calotriton arnoldi. Next base: position 1,109,693 of record CAWUFW010000604.1, on the reverse strand, counting down.
GCGTTAAGCCACTTAACGTGGCTTTTAGCCACGTTATGTGGTTTAACGCTGCCTTGGTAATAGGGCAGCTGAGCTTATCGCCACCACAACGTCACAAAAAGTGACGTTGTGGTGGCGATAGGAGCTAGGTAATATGCCCCCTGGACTTTTGAATATTAGAACTTACTATTCCAACTCCAGTCTGTGTATCAGTAGGGAAGGTGTTGGACTTAAAATCAAACACCAGTCCAACACTGCGTTCCCTAGAGCAATTCGTTGTAACAACTTGCGTGCTAAAGGACACAGTCATTGTAGTGCCTGCATTGTAAAGGCACTGTGTGGTTTTGACTGTGTGCTAAAGAATGTTTCCCCCATATAGGTCAGTAAATGCCTCTGTGTGAGTCATTAAATTCCAACCATAGAAGGAAGAAAGTTTCATCCATCATGAAATGCTGATATGGCTTTTAAGTTACGTATTCCTAAAGCAACATGAATTAGTACTCAAACATCAGTCAGAAATATTTTTAAAATGAGCTCATTTTGCCGCAATATGTCTGTGTGCCATTTAAAGACAATACACGACTTTAACTCCTATACCAGTTTTACATTTTTAGGGCCTCATTTATGAGGTTTTGGCGTAGGGCAGCGCCGCAAGGAACCTTGGTGCGCTGCCCTACGTCAAAACAAAAGGGCAGCAATGTGCCGTATCTATGTGATACGGTGTATTCCTGTCCTTATCCCCCGCACCGGGGCATAATGGGCTGCCATGCTCCAACGCAGGCACCCTTGCACCATGGTGTAAGGGTGCCTGCGTTGCAGGGCTGATTGATTTTGTGCAAGAAGGGACACCTCTCTGCACAAAATCAATCATTTCAGGCAATGTCCTCTTTCTATGTATTCTGATACATTCCCAGGTTTCCGATATCTCGTAAATCTGGGAATGTGTCAGATTCCATGAGTGTTGCGTTGGAACACCCACAGCAACACCCATGGTACGCCCCTTTCATGCAGGGTTCTGCGTAAAAGGAGCACATATTTACAAGGCCATGAAAAGCAACGTAAAGTGACTTTGCTTGGCCTTATAAATATGCCAGGGCACATTACGCCACCGGAACTCCAAAAAAGTGATGTTCCGGGGCTGCAAGGAGCCTTATAAATGAGGCGCCCACTATCAGAGGGCCTTATTATGAGTTTGGCGGTGCAGGAGTAGAACCGCCCAGCACCCCCAAATCCATGTTTGAACCGCCCGCCAGATTAGGAGTTTTCTCCAGTCTGGCGGGCTGTTCTTTGGCGTTCCCATGGTGGTGCCTATTCAATAGGCACCGCCATGGGAGCGGTAAAATGCACAGCATGGACTGCTGCAGTTCATGCCGTGCAGGTACTGGGGTACATGCACAAAGGGGGGCATAACATGCACCCCCCTGCATGCACCCCATGCAGAAGCGGGCCTAGTAGGGTCCCCTTTGTTTCCTCACCCCCACACTTTTCATGGCGGTCACACCGCCATGAAAAATGTGGCGGTGAGGAAACTCGTAATATGCTTGGCGGAACCGCAGCGGGCCTGTCAAGCATATTGCAGCATCAATGCCGCCGTGCCACCGCCAGGGATATGTGATCCCTGGCGGTTGCGGTGGTCCAGGGCAACCCGACCACCCTGGTCGTAATAGGGTGGCCGGAAGACCGCCACTGCCGCGCCCCACGAGTCTGGCAGTCCGTGGACTACAAGACTTGTAATAAGACCCTTAGGTAACTTTGGCTTCACACATTGACTTGTCCGTTTCTGATAATACTATTGTTTCATCGCTCTTTATTGAAGCTTTCACCTTTACTAGACAAACTAATTTTTTTGTACCCCAACGTTTTTTTTTTGATGCAGATTTATATAGCGCGAACTCGACCCGAAGGTATTGGAGCGCTTTACATGAGCACCGGTTACGTTACACAAGGACACATTCAGGCACGGGGAGATTAAGTGATTTGCCCAGAATCACAGGATGTGGACGCGACCCCGAGGCTCGAACCTTGGTTTCCAGCACCAAAGTCGGCAATCTAGCCGACGGACCACATCCTCTCCCCAAGCGTTAAGTGGTCATCTTCAGAAATGGGCAACTTTGTACATAAATACTGTATTTTAATTGTGTAAGAAAGTAACAAATTTTTCCCTAAATAGCGAGTTGCCATTTTCAGAAAATATACTTATTTTGTCTCCGAATGCACCCTTTAAGTGTAAGTACAGTACAGTAGTAGCTGATGAAACATAAAAGGCGTAAAGATTTGCACAGAGCGAACAAGCAAAGCTAACTAACTAGCCTGATATCCCCTGTGGGGTTTGTGGTGGTTCTCTCACAAAGTAAATATTGAAAAGACAGGGTCGAATCGTGCCTTGTTCCAAACACTGGTTTTAGTTCTGAAAGAACACTCATGAAACATTCCAACATCTTCATAAAAAAAGTGAGGAAACATAACGAGGACCAGTACTCCCTTTGTGTGTTGAAAGGTTCATCCACCACATGAAAACTTTGAAAACCTGGCACTAAAATTGTGCATTTTCAGGAAAATTGCCCTAAAATTTGTTAAAGGCAACATGTTTTGCAAAGATTAGGGGTATGCAATAAGACATAGCCTACTATCATATTTACACAACGTATATAATATATTTCTTGACATGTTCCTTCCACTTTTTTCCATCATGTCCCTTTTCGGGAAGATTTTTCACACAGCCATTGAAAGTCAACAGTTACTGATTTCATAAAAGGTTGATCATCATCTTGCATTCAAATATTAGATTTATAAACCAACTAGACTATTCAGTAAACAACAGTGTTGAACAGTAGCATATTATTAATCGAGATCAGGATCTCATCTGCGAAAGTCCCCGTGAACTATGGCATGATCTAGTCGTAGACCAAGAGCTGGACATGTGGGTATTAGGTTCATCTGGGTCATTGTAGGGTGCTCCTTTGGGGAGATCTGGTCTCTGACTGCTCCAAATGAGCTGAGGTGGTGTTCATTTGGATGTCAGCCTGGCGTACCACGATACAGATGGAACAGTAAGTGGCCAACCATGTGAGTCAATCACCTTGTGGGTGAATCTAGGCAGCCCCCTGGGTATGTGGTGGCACCTAAAACCACCAGCAATCTTGTTAGATTTGCTAACTAGTCCTAACATACAGTTCTAGATTATTCATACCTGTATGCCATGCTAATTAAGGTTAGAGGCAGGTAGAGTGTAATCTTTCACTGACGCACACGCCCCGTGATACTCATCAATAATGCTGCTCATTCTTCGTCTAAGGTGAGGGAGACTCACCAGAGAGGCCAATGAGGCTGAAAGGGGCATACTTGGAAGAGGTTGGTGTTAACGTAAGGTAGGGACTGAAAAGGATAGGTCTTAGTTCCACTCACCACACTGTTTTATGTTATAATTTGTGTGGTTTATGTTGTGTGGTTTGCACTGTGTTTTATGCTATGTGTGTGTTTTATGCTGTGTGTTTGTGGTTTTCGCAGTGTGTGTGTTTTGTGTGTGTGTGTTATGTTATGTGTATTTGTGTAGCCCCACTTGTACGCATCTTTCAAAGAATCCCTTCTGGATGTGGGGAGAGAACACTAGTTCTGCTTTAGTGAGTTGTCCATGAATAAGTGTCCATGGTCAAAATCTAAGCTTTCTAGAGAGTCTAGGTGGGCAGGATCCCCGTGAAAGTAATCTGATTATTTTCCTCTGATGAGATGTCTTTCCAAAATCACACATATGTGTTCTAAAACTAAGGTTCGTACTTATGAGATCTTGAGTCTGTGATTATTAGGGGGAGGTTATAGTTCACAGTATATGTAAGATCAGGCAACCAATGGTACTGGTTATGTATTTCTCCCAGAGAAACTCAGGAGGCATCACAGATAAAGTACATGAAGCATCACACTACACATTTTGCACACAAGCAAATAGGACCTTTTCCAATTTAAGCAAGCTAGGTGTACAACGTCGTTCCATATATGATAACTGGAGGGAACTAAGGTCATGCATGCTTTTTACACTGGATATGTACACCTACATACCTTCATAAATTCAACATTACTGATGCATGGAGAAGAAGTCCCAAAATCACACAATTGTTGGTCAAATGATTGTAATTGTATTGTAATTTCATTTATACAGCACTTACTCGCCCTGACGAGGAATCGAAGCGCTTTTTTTGGTGAGTAGCACGCTACTCCGAAACCCATTTGTGGTAAATTAGTATAGTGAAATATGAAAGTAATTTGAGTGGTGGATATGCTAATCAGTTATTTGGATTGAGAAGGATAGCGAAAATCTGAGGGCCCAGTCCAACTACCATTATCTTTACTTTCTTTAGAGACCAACACCTAATGACGGGCAGATTTTAACTTGCTTTAAACCAAGAAAAGCTGATAGGAAGGAGATGACTAGCCAATTATAATAATACATGGAGCCAAACCCTCTCTGACATGAAGCATAAGCTGATTTTAGGCCCATCTGAGTAACGGAGACTGCACACGCAAACATCAAGGCAGAGCTCCAAATTATTCTGGCGAAAGCAAACATGAAGGCCTGATACTCCGTAATCTGTCAGAAGCTCACGATAACCTGGACCACAAACTTCTATTGAAGAGACTCATTGAGTGGATGAGGATGTCTAGTACAGCATTAAATGGACCCTCTTCTTCCTCCATAACCAGTCCCAAGAAGCACATACCAAATTATATGAATGATCGAACAATATGCAGTATATGTAGTGTTCCTCAGGGATACTCCCAGTCACTCCTCCATTGTTACACTTGCTATAGCATCATTAAGTTTAATTCAGAAGGTACAACGACATCAGCAAAATTCATAGCCAACTGAATGACCCATCTGGAAGTTATGTAAACATAGCAGAATGCCTAAGCCATATCTTGCTCCAAAAACAAAGATCCAGGTACTGATAGGGTCTGAAGATGACAAATGCCCTATCAAATGGGCTAGAAGCCTGGGAACCTTCAAGCCACATTACAACTGGGGGGCATTTTTGACACAGATCTGCCATTCACACCTCAAATCATCACAGTAGCCACGGTGTATATCTGTGACTATACAAGTTCTGGAAATTAGTTATGGTACTGCAAACACTTAATTGTTTGGAGCTGATGAGATTCCTTGTGTCAAGATGTGACAGCTTGACTACAGCAAAACAGTACACTCAAGGCTTTCAAAAAAGTACAGAGGTAGACTGAAAAGGCTACACAACCAGGCGACCAAACTTATGTTCCTGAAATGAGACCATTCCAAAATAGGGGTGCCAAGTGGAAAATCCTCTGTAGCATCCAAAAGGCCTATTGAAAAAATCTCGGACTAGGTGCAAAATTTGGTTTCCCTGTACATCCCTGCCATGAAGCTACGATTGTCAACGTTGTATTTTATCCAAAAATGAACCTTCAATTGACTAAAATATTGGGACAGATCACTGGGCATCCATGTCCCCAGACCCTGGACACCGTTAAACCAAGTCTAAGAGCAGAAGCTAACCTCCTCTAATCTGCAGATAATCTACTAAATGCTTGAGATAACAGGGACAGTGACAGGGAATACCAGACTGCGGCCAGATTGGGGTCTGACAACTCACATCTAGTTCAACTTAACTTTGCCTGTGTTCCTTCCTGAAGGATGTTTACTTCAACATTAGTGATCAGCATTAGCAATAAGAAAACAAACATTGTGGTGCTTCACAAAACTCCTCAAGTATGTAAATACATGAATCTATAACTATATAGGCCTTTCATCACATAGAAACCCATTTGACTGAGTCACCCAAATCCTACAAGAGGACACATGGAAACATCTTTGTTAACACCTAAACGCAGCACTACCACCATAGCCACTACTCGGCGATTCACTTAATCCTAGTCTGTTTACGGGCATTGTAACAAACAGTCACTTATGAGCCGCCATTCCTATTTTGGTCTTCATAGAGATATATTTAGCTGTCTGCCAGAGCTACTCAGCACAGGACGATAATTTTAAAAAGCAGTACAGGAGAAGGGGTGTATATATGTCCCTTTGTTTATTTTCTTGTTTAACAGCATTTGATTATAGCAGTTGTGTTATCCTGGGTTTGAAGTTGTTCCATTACTTACAACTTATAGAAACATTGGTAACGCAAACAATGTGTAGGAAGATGGGTTGCATGGAAAACTACTGTGTCAAATCCAGAAGAAACTGGATTTATGCTGTGAAGTTCTAGCAAATGGAACAGGAAGGAGTTGTACAGTGTGAAATTTCTGGCAAATGGAATAGGGAGGGTATTTTACATTGTAAAGTATCTGACAAATAAAACAGGAAGGGGTTTTACCTTGTCAACTATATGTCAAACATAATTGGAAGAGGTTTTACATTCAGAGAGAGCTCACATTACACACATCTCTACTTCGGTAGGGACTAAAAAAGTAAAGTTTTCATTCTGTACATTTGTAATTGTATTGATAAAAGATCAATTTTCTTTTACCCTCCTTCAAGAATTCTAGAATTTAATTTTGGAGTCTTCTTTGGTTGGTCGTACATTTATGTTGTTTCTTACATGTTGTTTTATACTGTTGTTTTAATATAATCAAATTCCACAACAGTTATCACCTTACTCTTAACATATGAGTAAGGGTGTTTTAGCAAGGTTGCCTTTTTTGTATGCCCACCCCGGATTTTTCTCCTTTTTTGGGATTCCATTTTTGCTGGCATTCGGACTCTGTACATTACGAGACTGCTGTTCAGTGCCACAGTTTGTGTGCTTTGGCCCTAAAACAGTATTGGTAAAATTGGACTCACCCAGTAGTTCTATTTAACTTTCCTGTAAGGACATGGTAGATGCCACAGAAATTGCACCAGTGGACTAAAAGTTAAATGTCAAATGTTGACCACAGTGCTTATTTACGCAACACTATGCTATGGTTAGGCGGCTGTAGTTTAAAGGCACTGCAGTAACACATGGCAAGAAAAGTGCCTTTGCCATGTAAGAAAACACATTTTTATATATTAATGTCACGCCTAAAATGTTCCCTATAAGGCCACAAGAGAGGGTGCTTCATGTATAAAAAAAGTTGAACACTCTGGGCCCCATTAGGATGGCGGGCAGACTTCAGTCCGCCCGCCACCCTAGTGGTGCTGGGACCGGCCGCCAGCGGTGCGGCTCGGTGGTCCTGCACCGCATTCCGCATCTATTACATTGCGGCGGGTGCTGCTGTAAGCAGCACCCGCCGCAATGCCAAAGAGGCATGTTGTGCATTGCCATGCACAACGTGGCAGGCACCGCGCAGTGCCTGCCACCTTGTGCATGGCAACCATAGGTACCCCCCAAGTGCAGCCCCCCACCCCCCCGGGGGCCCGCAATGGGCCCCCAAAGCAATTCCCGCCAGCCTTTCCATGGCGGCATCGCCGCCATGGAAAGGCTCAGTTTACCTCCCATCCTAATATGGATGGCCCATATTCAAGCCCAATTCCGCCCGGCCGCCAATCGTGACGATTGCCGACCGGCGGAAATGCGGCGGTACCCCCCGCCATGATAATATGGCGGGGGGTGAATGCTGTTGTGATGGCGGGCGGATCGCCACCGCCGGCCGGGCGGTGGCGATCCGCCCGCCATCATAATGACCCCTATGTATTTAAAAAATGTGCCCTTAAAGTGACTAAAGGTCTAAAAGCTATTTCCACTGTGTAGGCTAAGCCACATTTTCCATAAAATAGGCTTAGGCGTGATTACAGTATTTATTTGTTTTGCAAAATTTTGCATTTTCACTTGGGAAGATGCCACAAAAATATTTCAAAGTTATTTTACATTTAATTGTAAAAATCTGATTTAATGGTGGAACTGGGTTTTTGATAACTTTAGTAGAAATGTAAATTTATAAATATGTAATTTGGTCTGCCTGAGCCAGAACTGACTTAATCAGTTCTATCACTCATCACACTTCCAGAACTGTCATACACATGCTTGGCTGAGAGAGTTGACAGCTCTGACCCAGACAACAATAGCCTGCCTCTGACCCAGGAAAAACAGGGTGGTGTTACCTATTCACCAATTAGCAGGAAAGCTGGGAGAACAAAGGGCAGCCTTATCACTTCTTCTTTTGACTTGCTGATTCCAAATGTGGCTGAAAGGATTTGGTCCCATTCATTTCATGAGTCCTCCTCGACACTTTGGCTCCACAGCCAGCAAGACGGAGAACCAGTGCTGACCCTTTCAGGTGGGATGAAAGCGGATCAAAGTAGGTGATGCCTCGAGATGCCCATTGGAAGGAGGGTTTTGCCATTTGAAAATAGGGGCTTCTGGGTAATTTTCCAGTAACGAGAATAGGAAGTACTGCAAAAGGAGCTGGGCCTAGGGTCAGATAATAGCAGGGATTGGATTGGAAAAATTCTCCAATCACTGACAAGTGAACAGGATAAGACTGGCTCTTACCACCACCACCTCAGAACATTACTGGACCTGGGAAGGACGCACATGAAGAAGAAAACCATGCTGGAAGTAAGAAGACTAATGACCCCTGACTCCTGCCGGAAGAAGAGGAATCGAGGACTCAGAGATTCCCTACTCCTGCTAGCACTCAGGCACTAGAACTGCTCTGCATTGATAATGTGGTTGGCCTGTTCCAGTGACACAAAAAGCATAGGAGCCCTGACTTGAGAGAACTCTTGTGCCTATAAGCCTGACCGGAGGATGTGGGGGATGAAGGACTGATCTGAAAGATCTTTCTCAAGATTTGGAGAAAAGTGGGACTTGGTCATTTTATCTACCTTCAGAAGACCAGGCCAAGCTGCTGATACTTGCTTAGGGAGGTCACACCTAAGAGAGGCAGGAAAACAAGGTTTGTCCTGCTCAGAGCTTACTGCTGTGCTGAAAACAGGTTCAGCTGGACCTCCCAGTAAAGGTACCTGACATCATGGAGCCCTGACTGGCTACAGCTTCCAGCCTTGCTCCACTGAAGAATTTTGACTTCTATTTCAGAGGCTAAGTCAGTAGGTTAAACCTTTGACCGTGAATGACTCGCTTGGTGTATCTGACCTCATCTTCATCACAGTCAATTTGACATTGCATCTATGCGCGGTCAGCCTCAAGCTGTTGTTTTTCAATTGTGCTTTACTTTTTCTAGACATTTGTTTGCTTTAAAACTTTAAAAAAAATCATATCAACAGTTGACCTTATACAATTTTATAGAACTTGGTGTCATTGCGGTCACTACATTTTCTCTATGTTACTGAATTGTTTTGGGAATTTTCATGTTTTAAATCTTTTTATTGAATTTTCAAATAAATGATGCATATAGTATACATCATAAATGTATACATGTTAGTTTAAAGGAAAGCACCAAACACATCGTATACCATTATATGACAACCAATGCATACACTGTTTTCATCCCTTACTTGCAACTATAACAGAACACATAAAAGGGTCATACAGATTGGCAGTAGATGTCGCCCAATTAATGGTAGAAATTATGTTATGAGAAAGAGAATGACAGATCTATAACAAATCATATCAAAGGGAATGAGTACAGAAGAACCAAACGGAATAAAGTCATTATGATCCAGAGTATATGTGACATAATGCTAAACTGTAAGTGTAAGGCCAATATGGAAAAATACGTAGAAGGATGTCGCCCTTTGTACAGGTAAAGGACAAGCCAATGGAGTCCCCTTCTACAATACAAAACTAGGCCTGCAGTCACATCATTAACAAGTCTAAGAGAGTGTATGAATTGTCAATAGCAGAAGGGGAACCAAGAGGAACCTATAGCAGACTGAAACAAAAATACATTCGGAAGTTTGGTAATAGAGCTGTTTTGCTCTTTCACAAGTAGGGTAACCCCATATGTCAGTAAATATGTGTTTCTGATCATTCAAACAACAGATCAGACGTTCATGTGCAGCAGTGATTGCCACACTCTCCAGTCACTCTTCCTGATTCGGGACATTGGGTGTAGCCCACAGACGAAGTATGCATAGTTTGGCCACCGACAAAATGGAGGCAATCCAGAAGATTTTGTGCAAGGTAAGAGTCGGCAGTCCTCGGGTGTCATGCAGGATGGTCAGCTGAGCTTGGAAGGAAGCAGTGTAGACAAGAATGTCTTGCATAGGGTGATCTACCGCATACAAAAAATTCTTGAGTGCATGGCAGAATGTGTAGTATGTTAAGTGGCGGTTGGCGCAGATAGGGGTGGGAGGGTGGAGGGCGGGGGAATGAGAAGGGTTAAAGAAAAAAAAACGTACCTCCTCACTGTGTCTTGCCGCTCTCTCCACCATCTCCCGGCACAGGAACAGAGCACCCAGGAAGCACCCAGGCTCCACTGAGCCAATCACAATGCTGAGATGCACGTTGTGATAGGTCTTAGCGCCATGGTTCGGCGTTCAGATGGGGACTGGGGGCCTGGGCATGTTCTTCACCCGGGCTGTAGTACAGCCTGGGTGGAGAACATGCAAAGTGCGCATGACTGTTTGGCCGGCCCTAGACGGCCGGCCAAACATTCATATGTCAGCAGAGCAGCTCCACCCCGCCTGCAAAGCTGCAGCAACAAGAAAAAAATAAAATGATAATTACTTAGAGTTATTACCCTTTTATTTTTCCTTTATTTATACTGCTTAAAAGCAGTGGGGCGACGCACCTCCGCCTTAGTGGAGGAGCTGCCACTGAGTATGTTGCAGACTGGGCTGTGACATCGGCAGGATCTGACGTGGGAGTCAATCGTGCCCCTGTGATTTAGCCAGTGACCAGTGCCAGTTTTGTAAAACCTTAAAGTAGCAGAACTTCATTTGAGCTTCTCTAATACCCCTGCTATGAGAGGCAAGGAGCCGCAATCATTGTGCTGGTGAGTAATCAATTTGTAATCTAGTTTGGCATTGAGTCCGGAGAAGGTGTCCTAGAGGCTCGGAGAATAGTTTGGAGATCAGGAGACTATAAATGCCAGAAATCATCATTCGATAACTAGCCCATTGCATCAAGTATATGTGGAGCGAAGATAGAGGAGCAGACCAATCCCCCGTGCATCGCTGTGAGTAGAGGCTATGTCAGAGCTGGAGATATCTCCAGAAGTGGTAGCATGGAAGGTGGAATTCAGCAGCAAGCCTTTCAAAGAATTTAAGAACACCCTCAGACAGAAGATGATGTATCTCCAGAATCCCCACTCATTTCCAATCCGACCAGGCCAGTAGCGAGCAGTCAACAGTAATGGATCCATTGTGCCAAAGAGGTGCACTTGAATGTGGAAAGCCGTCTTTTTTTGCAGGATGGTATGGGCCATTTCCCATACCGCATTCTTCTCTAGTATCATGGGATTATGTGGATCTTGTGATGCTCATGGACCTGCTTATAGAACCGCGAGGTCCGGCATGTCACTATAAAGGTGTTGTTGGATCTATACCCATAAATGCAAATCTATCACCGTGTCGCTGTGTCAGCATAGATGGTATGCCATCTGTGACAAGTGCTGGGCCCTGTAGTAAGTCAAAAAATGAGGAATTTGCAGGCCCTCAGAAGACGTGGCAGCATATAGTTTAGTAAATGCTAATCTCGGGGGCAGAGGACTCCAAACAAATCTGCAGACTATGGAATCAATTTGTGAGAGACGGTTAGCTTGAATATTTAAAGGAAGCATTCCAAGCAGGTAGATAAATCTTTGGGCTGTCACCATCTTGACCGTTTGGACTCTCACCCATAAAGATAGTTGAAGTTCTGATCATTTGGCAAAATCCCATTTAGTGGAATCCAAAAAAGGAAGAATGTTGTTTCTTACCATAGCACAAATGTTTCTGTGTAACAAAACCCCCAAATATCTCAGACTGCTCGGGGGGCATGTTGCTGCCAGTTGAGATAGTGAGCATTATGAAGTCTGGGAAGTTAATGCCATTGCTTCCGTCTTGGACTAGTTAATCTTGTAGCCAGAAAAGTGGGCTAAGGAGTCAACAAGAGTCATGAGAGCTGGATTTGACACATCAAGATTACTCAGGGTCAGAAGGATATCATCCGCATACAGTAGGGTTTCAATTTAATCTGCCCTCATCTGAATGCCTGAGACTGTGTGCTGAAGATCTAATGACTATGGCCAGAGGTTCCAATGCCAAGAGGAAGGGAGACAGGGGGCAACCCTGTCTCGTACCTCAGGTAAAGGATATTGGATCCGAGAGGATGCCGTTACAGCTCATCATCGCCAAGGGGGATTGATATAGGCATTGGACCATTTGGATGAACTTAGGTCCAATTCCAAATCTGGCCATGGTGCAAAACAGGCATGGCTATTCAATATGATCAAATGACTTTTCTGCATCTAGAGAATGCAGCAGTTTTTCATTCAGATCAGTCTTATTAGACCAGATGATAATCACCAGTGTTCATGAATGATTACGAGGTGACCTGTACGGGACAGAACCCACTTGGTTATCGTACATCAGAGACCTAATCACACGCCCCATCCTGGTGGCCAGAACCTTAGCCAGTATTTTCATGGCACAGTTTAGGAGTGAGATGGGGTGGTAATTAGAACAATAGAGATGATCTTTTTCTGGTTTTGGAATGAGAGAGATCTGTGCTCTATTCAGTTCAGGTCGTAGTGAGCTGGTGGACACAGCTTCCTGCAGCATTGCCGTGAGAAGTGGAACAATTTGGGCGCTTGTGGCTCTATAGAATTCTAATGGGAAACCATCTTACCCAGGTGTCTTGCCTGTAATCATGGTCTTGATAGCCTCTGCAACTTCTTCTCTGAAATGGCCAATTCTAGATCTCCTCGGTCACTCGTAAGGAGAGTGGGAAGCTTGAGACCAGACATAAACATTTGTTCTCGAGCTGTATCAACTGGCCCAAATGCAGTGTAAAGGGCTGTGTATAAGGCTGAGAATTCTTGCACAATGTCCAGGGGATTAGTCAACATGATTCCAGAGGCCTTCATAATAGCCAGGATTGCTGACTATGCTTCCTTCTGCTTCAACTGTATCACCAAAAGTCTTCCTGCTTTGTCGTTGTGTTCATATGAGTTCTGCCTGACACAGAAGTGGGCTTTTTCTGTCACCAAAGTGTAAAGATTGTTAGTTCAGGTTTCTTTGCCATAAGAGCCCTCACACCGCCCGGGGTGGGATGACCGTGCTAATTCTCCAGGAGGGATTGTATTTCAGCTTCTAATGCTGTCTTCTGAATTGCAGCATTAGACCTTGCAATACCGGTTTCTCTCATCAGCATACTTTGTAGATATGCTTTCCCTGCCACCCATAAGATTTGTTTGGAGGTAGCTATCAATTCATTGAGTTCCAGGTAGTCACCAAGGAGGGTTCTTAGTCAGATTTTTTTCCCGGCAATTTGAGCCATGAGGTATTCAACTGCCAAGTGCAGGATTTGGGCAGAATGAGCCACACATCTAATATGAGTGCACAGGAGCATGATCTAAGACCACTCCTCCACCGAAGGTGCATGCACGAATCAGTGACAGAGCCATAGCATTTGACAAAAAGAAGTCTAATCGACACTCCGAGCCATGAGCTGGAGAAAGATATGCCTATTCGTGACTAGTGGGGTGTAGCAGTGCATCATGGAGGGAATGGTCAGTTGTCAAGTCGCATAGCACAGCAAAGTCGCTGTTGCGTCTCATATCTGACCTGCCTGATTTATCCAAAAGAGGGTCTAGAATTAAGTTCCAATCTCTGCCAATTATGAGTTTATGGGAGCTGAATTCCACCAACAATCTACGAAGGCGGACGCGCTATCTTGGTGAGGCGCTAGCTACGCTGTTACTTACTTGCTGAAATTTCGCCAAGCAGCACTGTTGCTTTTAATTTCTCACAGCATATTGTTTTTAAATAACACTGCTTTGTTTTAACCTACTATTCGCCAGCTCCCTGACCTACCTGACAGTTGCAGCGTTCTCCCCCGCCCTGTCACGCCGCATTTCTTTGGTCATTGCCCCGGTCCACCACGGCTTGTGCCGATCGAGTGGAGGGCGTTTTCCTGACCAAGTGCCTAGACCAATTGCTCGGCCCCCCCCCCCCCTGCGGGTGACGCACTTCCGGGGGACGGCGGAGGTAGGACCTCTCCGGCAAACACTATTTAAGGTGGATGTCGGCCCAGACGCGAAGCGGACGCGCTATCTTGGTGAGGCGCTAGCTACGCTGTTACTTACTTGCTGAAATTTCGCCTAGCAGCACTGTTGCTTTTAATTTCTCACAGCATATTGTTTTTAAATAACACTGCTTTGTTTTAACCTACTATTCGCCAGCTCCCTGACCTACCTGACAGTTGCAGCGTTCTCCCCCGCCCTGTCACGCCGCATTTCTTTGGTCATTGCCCCGGTCCACCACGGCTTGTGCCGATCGAGTGGAGGGCGTTTTCCTGACCAAGTGCCTAGACCAATTGCTCAGCCCCCCCCCCCTGCGGGTGACGCACTTCCGGGGGAACGGCGGAGGTAGGACCTCTCCGGCAAACACTATTTAAGGTGGATGTCGGCCCAGACGCGAAGCGGACGCGCTATCTTGGTGAGGCGCTAGCTACGCTGTTACTTACTTGCTGAAATTTCGCCTAGCAGCACTGTTGCTTTTAATTTCTCACAGCATATTGTTTTTAAATAACACTGCTTTGTTTTAACCTACTATTCGCCAGCTCCCTGACCTACCTGACAGTTGCAGCGTTCTCCCCCGCCCTGTCACGCCGCATTTCTTTGGTCATTGCCCCGGTCCACCACGGCTTGTGCCGATCGAGTGGAGGGCGTTTTCCTGACCAAGTGCCTAGACCAATTGCTCGGCCCCCCCCTGCGGGTGACGCACTTCCAGGGGACGGCGGAGGTAGGACCTCTCCGGCAAACACTATTTAAGGTGGATGTCGGCCCAGACGCGAAGCGGACGCGCTATCTTGGTGAGGCGCTAGCTATGCTGTTACTTACTTGCTGAAATTTCGCCTAGCAGCACTGTTGCTTTTAATTTCTCACAGCAAATTGTTTTTAAATAACACTGCTTTGTTTTAACCTACTATTCGCCAGCTCCCTGACCTACCTGACAGTTGCAGCGTTCTCCCCCGCCCTGTCACGCCGTATTTCTTTGGTCATTGCCCCGGTCCACCACGGCTTGTGCCGATCGAGTGGAGGGCGTTTTCCTGACCAAGTGCCTAGACCAATTGCTCGGCCCCCCCCCCCCTGCGGGTGACGCACTTCCGGGGGACGGCGGAGGTAGGACCTCTCCGGCAAACACTATTTAAGGTGGATGTCGGCCCAGACGCGAAGCGGACGCGCTGTCTTGGTGAGGCGCTAGCTACGCTGTTACTTACTTGCTGAAATTTCGCCTAGCAGCACTGTTGCTTTTAATTTCTCACAGCATATTGTTTTTAAATAACACTGCTTTGTTTTAACCTACTATTCGCCAGCTCCCTGACCTACCTGACAGTTGCAGCGTTCTCCCCGCCCTGTCACGCCGCATTTCTTTGGTCATTGCCCCGGTCCACCACGGCTTGTGCCGATCGAGTGGAGGGCGTTTTCCTGACCAAGTGCCTAGACCAATTGCTCGGCCCCACCCCCCCTGCGGGTGACGCACTTCCGGGGGACGGCGGAGGTAGGACCTCTCCGGCAAACACTATTTAAGGTGGATGTCGGTCCAGACGCGAAGCGGACGCGCTATCTTGGTGAGGCGCTAGCTACGCTGTTACTTACTTGCTGAAATTTCGCCTAGCAGCACTGTTGCTTTTAATTTCTCACAGCATATTGTTTTTAAATAACACTGCTTTGTTTTAACCTACTATTCGCCAGCTCCCTGACCTACCTGACAGTTGCAGCGTTCTCCCCCGCCCTGTCACGCCGTATTTCTTTGGTCATTGCCCCGGTCCACCACGGCTTGTGCCGATCGAGTGGAGGGCGTTTTCCTGACCAAGTGCCTAGACCAATTGCTCGGCCCCCCTGCGGGTGACGCACTTCCGGGGGACGGCGGAGGTAGGACCTCTCTGGCAAACACTATTTAAGGTGGATGTCGGCCCAGACGCGAAGCGGACGCGCTATCTTGGTGAGGCGCTAGCTACGCTGTTACTTACTTGCTGAAATTTCGCCTAGCAGCACTGTTGCTTTTAATTTCTCACAGCATATTGTTTTTAAATAACACTGCTTTGTTTTAACCTACTATTCGCCAGCTCCCTGACCTACCTGACAGTTGCAGCGTTCTCCCCCGCCCTGTCACGCCGCATTTCTTTGGTCATTGCCCCGGTCCACCACGGCTTGTGCCGATCGAGTGGAGGGGGTTTTCCTGACCAAGTGCCTAGACCAATTGCTCGGCCTCCCCCCCTGCGGGTGACGCACTTCCGGAGGACGGCGGAGGTAGGACCTCTCCGGCAAACACTATTTAAGGTGGATGTCGGCCCAGACGCGAAGCGGACGCGCGCAGCGGGCGCGCCTAAGGCAAGCCCGTCTGCGCCCGTCCGCGACTGGCCCGCGACTAGCGCCAGCCACGCTGTCTGTTCCCAATCAGACACAAGAATTATGTTGTCTAGGGAGCAAATTATGGAACTTAACTCAAAAACCTGTCCTTGGCCAACCTGTTTTGATCCCAGCATATTGGATCATGAGCTTCACAACCCAGGAGTATGCTGTAAGTCCTGTTCTTTTAAGTTTACTAAAGAGGTTTTGGGAAGAAAATGTAAAGCCTTTGAAGAGGCCATCCCCTCAGAGCTATGGTCCGCCAGTAATAGGGCAACTATTAAAATGAAAGCCTGTCTTATCAACTGCAGATCTCTTCCAAAGCACGCAGAGAACATTTGGTTATTGTTAGAATCAAAAACTTGGGATTTGATTTTCCTCACGGAAACTTGGCTGAGAGAGAGCTCTAACCCTGACATTACGATAGCTATCCCAAAAGGATACAAAATAGTATCAGTAAACCGAAAGGGTAATAGAGTGGGGGGTGGACTTGCGGTGATCATCAGAAATGATTGGGAGATTTTACATAAAAGGATCGATCACACTGACCTGTTAGAAGCACTGTCCTTTAACATCACAATCTCCCCTACTCTCACCATTGCGGGAATATTGGTCTACAGACCCCCAGCATCTAAGCCCGCTGAGCTATGGGAAATTTGCGACCTGATTGCTAATCTCTCATTAAAATACACCAATTTCGTAGTATTGGGAGACTTTAATGTTCATATGGACAATGATCTATGCCCCTTGGCCACTCAATTAGCAGAGACACTAATTGGATTGAACCTTAAACAACTGGTCCACAAGCCCACACACGTGGCTGGCCACACTTTGGACCTCATTTTCACCAATATCCCTACCCTAACAACTGAAGATCCATTCCCCCTCACATGGTCAGACCACAGTGTTATTCCTTTTTACCTAACCATCCCTACGAACCATAACTCTAGGAAACCCGAACACGAAGCCAGAAGAGATTGGAAGAAAGTTAACCCTGAATCACTAGGCCCGATATTAACAAACACCCCTCTGGTATTGACCGGAGACCCAAACAGCGATACCGCAACTTTTAACCACTGGGTCAGTTCAGCCCTGGACCAAATAACTCCCACGAAAATAATGAAGCAGGTCAGAATCAAACCTTCTGCCCCCTGGTTCACACCAGAATTATGATTAGAAAAAAGCCACTGCAAGAAACTTGAGCGAGTCTGGCGTCAAGCCTACGATCCTGAAGCAAAAAATATGTACAGAAAGGCAATAAAGCAATTCCACAAATTAAAACGTAATACTATTAAGAACCATATTACTAATCAAATAAAGTCAGCCGACAATTCCATTAAGGAAGTCTTTAAAATCATTCAAGGATTCCTTAAACCTGAGACAATGAAAAGTAATATTGTCCCCTCTGCCAAACTCTGTGAGGATCTCTCGGTCTTCTTCCAGGAGAAGATCCAAGACATCTACGCAGCATTTCCTGAGACGGAACTATCAAATACATCACGGTCCTTCATCTTTCCAACAAAAACATGGTCTGAATTCAGCCCTCTTAACTTGGATACGTCCCTTAAGCAGTTGGAAATAATTAAATCCGGGTCCCCACTGGACCCCTGTCCGGCCAGGCTCTATAAAATTTTAGCACCACTGCTTAACCCTGCCCTAAATCAGCTCTGGAACACCTCGTTGGAAACTGGCATTTATCCTTCTAGTTGGAAGATTGCTGTTGTTCAACCGATTCTCAAGAAGGAGAATGCAGATCCTGCAATATTAAAACATTTTAGACCTATCTCCCTTCTACCAGCACCTGCTAAGATCCTTGAAAAAGTAGTGCAGAAACAATTATCCATGTTTCTTGAAACCAATAAACTACTTCATGACTCTCAGTCGGGATTCAGAGCAGGATATAGCACTGAGACAGCATTACTCGAAGTGGCAGAAACTATCCGGGAGACAATGGATAAGGGGAATTGTGCAATGCTGGTGCTATTGGACCTGTCGGCGGCATTCGACACGGTTTCACATAAGATCCTCTTAGACAGGCTCAGACAGTTGGGAGTCATGGGGACCACCCTAGCTTGGTTTAGATCCTTCTTAGAAGGCCGCTCCCAGAGAATCCGGCTACACCCGTACATCTCCAACTCTCGCCCTCTGATCTGTGGAGTACCTCAGGGTTCGGCCCTCAGCCCGACCCTTTTTAATGTCTATCTCGCTCCCCTCGCCTCATTGATAAAGCAACACGGTGTCGATGTTGTCTCATATGCGGATGACACGCAGCTCGTGTTTTCTTTCCAAGATCACTCTGAGGCGGCATTCTCAAACTTTAGGCAATGTCTTATGGATATCTCCATATGGATGACTGCTAACTGCCTAAAGTTGAACACAGAAAAAACGGAGGTACTTTTCTTCAATAAGCCCTCCCCTCCTTTATCCGACCTTTGGTGGCCCGCAGAACTCAATCCTCCTCCCCTCCCTGTCTCATCCGCTAGAAACCTCGGCTTCAAACTGGACACTACTTTGTCATGCAAGACACAGATTAGCCATGTCTCCTCGTCCTGCTTTTGGAAGATGAAGGCCCTTCGGAGATTCCTTCACTTCCTGCCGATGGACTGCAGAAAAACAATAGTCCATGCGGTGATTACGTCACAGCTCGACTATGCAAACAGTTTGTACCTGGGGCTGCCAGCATACCTGTTCAGGAAACTGCAAATGGTGCAAAACGCGGCAGCCAGGCTTATTAGAAATGTCCCGCTAAGGCACCACATCTCCCCGCATCTGCGCAGCCTTCACTGGCTGCCCGTTAAGAGAAGAACCGAGTTTAAAGCACTGACCCTGGCCTACAGAGCACTCAACGATATTGGCCCGCAATATCTCATGAAGAGAGTCCGCAAATATTATCAGTCAAGGACCCTTAGATCCAACCACCTTGAGCGCCTTATTTTCCCCCGGTTTTCTAAATCCAGAATAGGAGGATGGTCCTTTTCCGTTAAAACCGCAACCTTGTGGAACTCCATGCCGGACCACATTAGGAAAGCTAAGTCGGAACTTATCTTTCGGAAGGCTTTGAAGACTTGGCTCTTCAGCCTCCCTTAGTACACAGTGATTCGACATTTTTAGCTTCCCCTCACCTTCATCTGTATCCGCTAGCGCCGGGACACCTCCGTTGGGGGTAGCTGTGCGCTTTATAAGCTTAAATAATAAAAAATAATAATAATAAGGCAGAGCAGCCATGAGTGTTTCAATCCCACAGGGGCACATATTGAGCCAATAACCAGGATTTAGTCAGAGACTTTGATCAGCGGAAAAAACGCAGTGTCCATATTCATCTGTCCAGGATTTCAAAATCTGAACCGGAAGCTGCTTATGGGACAAAATGGCTACTTCGTTATTCCTAGGGGGAGACGTGGCCGACTGGGTGTCAGATGGGTCCACATCAGATCCTGTGGAAAAAAGGACTGTACCCACCCAAGTGTGTTTAGGTTTCGCCCGAATCTTCTACTGTGAGATGCGTTTCCTGTATAAGGACGATGTCAGGGGTTTTTGAAACTAAGAAATTTAGACTTTTCTTGTGTTTAATGAAGTGGGTCATTCTGTTAACATTTAAGGACCAGAGAGTCACAACACAATGTTTTGGCAATTTTATTGTGTTGATGTCTTTACTTTAAAATTGTTTTTACTGCTTGTACTTAAGATGCACTTCTTTGGGGATTGCCTTCTTCTTGTGCCAAAGATACCAGGGGTGAGCAGCGATTCTCTACCAACTGTGATTTGGCCTGACCAGGTTGTGATTATTAAGGGGGTCATTACGATGGCGTAACGATCGCCACCGCCGGGCCGGCGGTGGCGACCGTTACGCCATCGTAACGTGAATTACCCACCGCCATATTACGATGGCGGTGGGTATCGCGGCGGACGGAAAGTCCGTCCACCGCTTTTCCGCTGGTCGGCAATCATTACGATTGCCGGCCGGGCGGAGCAGGGGCGCAAATATGGTGGCGGTGCCTAGCTGGCACCGCCAGCCATATTAGGATGTAGAGATTTCAAGGCATTTCCAAGGCGGCGATGCCGCCATGGAAAGGCTGGCGGGGATTTGCTTTGGGGGCCCGTTGCGGGCCCCCGGGGGGGTGGGGGGGTGCACTTGATGTCTCCATGCACAAGGTGCCAGGCATCGCACGGTGCCTGCCACGTTGTGCATGGAAATGCACAACATGGCATTTTACCATTGCGGCGGGTGCTGCAGCCAGCAGCACCCGCCGCAATGTTAAATCGCCAGATGCGACCGCCGCGGTGGCGGTCGCATCATAATTAGGGTGGCGGGACCGCCGCATGGCAGGCGGGCGGTCCCGTTACCGCTAGGGTGGCGGGTGGACTGAAGTCCGCCCGCCATCCTAATGAGCCCCTAAGTTGGTACTGGTCAGCCTCTTCCAAATTAATAACCCAACTCCTGGCAGGTATGCATACCTACTCTAATATCAGTACATTTCTGGCAACTGGACAGGAAAGTCAGTCCACGAGAGCTTGAGCTCCTCCAGCAAAATGCACCATATCACTGACTTATTTGGCAGTTTTACTCTACATGTCAGTCACAGTCCCTCAAGACCATCAATATTCAAATTCATGTTTAGTGTTTAGTTGTGTGTGAATTAAAGTATTTCTTCTTTTTAAAGGTAGAAGCACTGGCTGGACATTGGTTTATTAATTGTCATTCTGTGCTTTGTGGATTCTGAGTTTCTAACCGACACTATCCTCCCTGGGTAATAGTTAGACTGCTCTGTCTTTCCTCCTGAGGGTCAAGTGCTAAAGTGGTGCACATGGTGCTCAGTGTGCATCTGTTTTTTGTGTATATTTGTAATTTTATTTGAGTTTTGTTTGAATTAAAACTCTTTTATGTTTTTAAAAGTAAAACCACTTGCTGAGAATTGATTTATTAAGATTTCTTGTGCGCTTCAGAAATATTAATACAGAACTGTGTCTTTCAAATTGAAACCCCATAAAACAATCAGTAGGAATTGTGGATACTTTGAGAACTACAAAAGGAAGGGGTTTTAAATTGCGAGCTCTTTGACAAATGTAACAGGAAAGGTCCATAAACTACAATTTAGGTTGAATATTCAGAACCACAACTATTTAACATAACTTTTTAGTGCAAAACATAGTATCAGGAGCATTTCAAACACAAGGAATTGTACACAGAACAGTATTGAGTGTTTGCGGCCTGTTGACATTAGATAACAGAAATACAGGCTGTGGTGGTATGTGTGGAATTAGACATATACCTCTGGCATTACAAAACAGAATACAGTGCAGTTCAATTTTTAGACATATGTTTTAATGTTTAGGGAGAGCTTGTGTGGCTGATAACTCAAAGCCCTATAAATGTGCAGGACAACGCATGCTCGCAGCGGACACACACAGCGGGCAAGTCCATCTGCGCCTGTCTGCACCCAACCGGGACCAGGGGCCAGGGACCCTGTCTGTTTTCTTTACTATTGGGACTTGGAGCATTAAAATTTAAAACAGGTCAATCCTCCCTTTGATCAAAAGGTTGCTGAGACCTTGTGGAGTGCAGGCTTACTCAGAAACCCTCCCCCTGCGGAGTGTTCTCTGGTCCACACCCTACTTGGTCCTCCTCTGTCCACTTCTCCTCCTCTGTTTGCCCCCCCCCCAACAATTTCTACCATTCCCTACACATGGCTCTCCTTCAATAAAAGGTTGCTGAGTAAGCATAGCACTGAAACCCAAAACCTTTTGGTAGGACAGCTCACTGGACATACTTTACCTTGCAGAAACCTGGCTGGATGAGTTGTCTATGCCTGATATTTTGGAGGTGTTACCCTCTCAGTATATCATTTTTAACAACAATAGAGGCTCACACAAGAGGAGTGAGGGGTTGTCATACATGCCTACCATGCCCTTA
Organism: Calotriton arnoldi; assembly: GCA_963921515.1. Classification (NCBI taxonomy): domain Eukaryota; kingdom Metazoa; phylum Chordata; class Amphibia; order Caudata; family Salamandridae; genus Calotriton; species Calotriton arnoldi. Next base: position 1,087,393 of record CAWUFW010000604.1, on the reverse strand, counting down.
AGTCATCTGTTGTGATCTGTACCACTATTCGATAATTTGACATTAGGACAGTAAAACTTTTATTTCCATCTTGCTGTCTAGTGTACATGATTGTATATATGCCACCGCACTGAGTGCCCAACTTTACTGACTCCTTTAAATTAATATGCAACCTTGGTACCTCATATAACCATCAGTTTGTCATTGGGAAATTTAACTTTGGTACGACAACCCTCCTGCAAATTCCTAGGACAAGGAGTTCTTTAACCGCATGTCTTCTTTATCTTTCCTCCAAAAGGTACAATTACCAACCCATGCTAAGGGGCATATTCTGGGTTTGGTATGGTCGCACAACACACCTATCAGGAAGGTGTCGGTCCTCCCTTGCATATGGTCAGATCACCACTTCAATACATTTTAAGCATTTCTAAGGACCAGCACTGCATTGAGTAATGCGCGTCGAAGCACATTCCATAACTGGAGCAGGGTGAATCTCCAGGAAAAGGTTAACAACCTCTGTGAAACCTGCTCAGTCCCCAACTCCTTTGTGGAACAGACGTCTGTGATCTCTTTTAATTGGCTGCAGCACCTTGCAATGTACATATCCCAGAACTGACTTAAATGATGCGGCTACTTCTAAACACACTCCATGGATGAACTGAAAGTGGCAAAGTTCAAGCTACACCAACTTGAAAGACAGCGGTGTAAGAGTTATGTACTTTAGAAAGAGAACATTTTAGCGAGGGCTTTAGGAAGTATAAAACCTTGGGGCATATTAGCAAGACCCACGTTAAAATTATCGCCGTTTTAGCGGCAGGAAACTGCCGCTAAACCGGCGATAATGGGCTTGCTAATATGCGTTATGGAATTCCAATAGAAGCCCAGGTTAGATGTCCTGCACATCTAACCTGGGCTTCTATTGGAATTCCATAACGCATATTAGCAAGCTCATTATCGCCGTTTTAGCGGCAGTTTCCTGCCGCTAAAACGGCGATAATTTTAACGTGGGTCTTGCTAATATGCCCCCTTGCTCCTCACCACCAAATCCTTTTTTTATTCTAACTGCGGTAATTTAGCAGCAAATAAACAAAGGGAAACTTTTAAATATTAAGATAGTAAACAAACTCACTTGTCCCAAGTGAGTAACCCAGGAGATAGAACCCTCCCAAACTCAGTGCGGCTCACTCAGCTATTTTTTCAGTGAGAAAATTAAAACAGCTAAGGATTGCATTCCGACCACTTCTCTGCCTCAACGATTTAGGGAGAATATGGACTTTGGTGCTATCAATTCTTACTCCTTGGGTCAGGTTCCCCAGCTCCAGCATGAGACTCATATTTCTCATGCATAAGGTGAAATCTGGCTCCCTCTGGATCCCTGCCCCCCCTACCACTCTGCGAGCTCTGTGTGTCATAACGTCCAACCCTCTGTTACATCTTCTGAATAAGTCACTCACTCAGGGCATTTTTCCTGACAGGTTTAGAGCTGTAGCGATAATTCTCTTCCTTAAGAAGCCGGGCAATGATCCTAAGCTGCTGAAAAATTATTGCCCCATTTCACTTCTCCCCTAGGCAGCGAAACCTTTAGAAAGCTCTGTTACTCACGAGCTAAGCAGTTTCCTTTATTCATCCAACTTTCTTCATCCATTGCAGACTGGTTTCTGCCCAGTCTACAGTACAGGAGCAGGATCACTGACATAACATCGGCACGCAAAATATCGATCTACAAAATTATCGACACATAAACATCGATAACATAAATATCGATATACTATACTTATTTTAAAAAATACACAAATATCGACACAAAATTATCGACAAACATTAACATCGATATAACTAATATCGATCCAAAAAATATCGTAATAACTAATATCGAAATCATTAAATAAACATACAAAATGACACAAATATCGAAAACAAAAATATAGATCACACTAATATCGCCCCCCAAAAAATATCGACACCTTAAATATATTTTTTTATAACATTAGATATAACAAAAATAATATAAACAATATCACAAACACACACAAATCATTAAATAAATAAATATAACACAAAATACATTTTAATTCAAATAAATAACTTTAACATATTTAAACTCAACAAATGTATTATACATACACACACTATATATAAAATAAATATTTTTAATATACATGAATGCAAAATAAAATACAAATAATGTACTATCACACTTTTAAATAAACTAAGAATAAAAAAAAGTTCAACTGAACATTAATTAGCGTATCCCATATGAGGAAAAAACTGCCAAATTAATTGAAAACATTAGTAACAACCAATGAAAAATACCTACAACTAAAATAACCCAATAAGATTGAAAGCACAATTAAACAAACACTATATAAACAAAAGAAAATGTAACATTATTTATGCTCCAACAACAAAAGACAAGAATAAGGGGAATCTCTGCCGGATTGCTGCTGCAACGCAGGACTTCATCATTGAAAGCTCTGAATACAACTTCAAAAAGTAAGTAAAATATCTATTTAGGGGTCGATTCCGATCTCGGTCGGAAGGGCCTCCCAATGCCATTTGTAGAAATACCTTCTGACCGACACGTTCTGGGAGCCAGTCCATCCAAATGACGTAGTACGATGCGGAGGTGTCTCCAAATCCCGGCGAGCCGTACGCTCCGAATCCAGCAACATTTTACGGACGGACAGACTCCGTCAACGCTGAATGGAGTCGCCCAAAAACATTTCTCAATGAGTTTCCTGCCAGGCAAGTACGATGCGTACTTCCTACGTGCCTGACAGGTCGTCAACTCCGACACGTCAGAGCATCCGGACGAGACGTATTACAACTCCGAATTGCGCCAAAACACGCACAACGCGTACCAGAAGGACCAGCCATGTATCCAATCGCGCATGTCATCCCTATACTGTACGCCTACAACCTTAACCGACGTGGTCGTCACAGACGGTAAGTCAGACACCTACCACACACACCAAAATGTCACAACCCCGCAAAAGGCAACACCACCATAGGGTAACGATGCCTATCACTGCCAGCATACTCTACCCATAGGGGGGTGGATGCCCATCACTACCAGGATACACTACCTATAGGGAGGTGGATGGCTATCACTACCAGCATTGCCCACCCCATAGGGGGGTGGAAGCCTATCAGTAGCAGCATACTCTACCCATAGGGGGGTGGATGCCCGTCACCACCAGCATTGCCCACCCCATAGGGGGGTGGATGCCTAGTACTACCAGCATTGCCCACCCCATAGGGGGTGGATGCCTATCACTAGCAGCATACTCTACCCATAGGGGGGTGGATGCCCATCAATACCAGGATACTCTACCTAAAGGGGGGTGGATGGCTATCACTACCAGCATACTCTACCCATAGGGGGGTGGATGCCCATCACTACCAGCATTGCCCACCCCATGGGGGGGTGGGTGCCTATCACTACCAGCCCACTCTACCTATAGGGGGGTAGATGGCTATCACTACCAGCATTGCCCACCCCATATGGGGGTGGAAGCCTATCACTAGCAGCATACTCTACCCATAGGGGGTGGATGCCCATCAATACCAGTATACTCTACCTATAGGGGGGTGGATGGCCATCACTCATAGTAATGGTCACACAATAGGGGGTAATAGCATTACACTCACAGTAATGTGTACCCCATAGGTGGTGGTGTTTCTGTTTCAAAACACCACCACCCTTCAAACCTAAAGTGTCATGGTGGCTAACACCCCCATCACAGTACTGATAATTAACTGTATGTGTGCTTCAAAAGTCATGCCTGTAATAACAAATATGTGTATTGGGGTGCAAACCCCACATGGATTATAGTGAGAAATATGTGCTACTGGGGTTAAACCCCCTTCACGTGATTGCTCATATGTGTATTGGGGTGCAAACCCCACATGGAACCTAGTGACAAATATGTGCTAGTGGGGTTAAACCCCCTTCACGTGATTGCTAATATGTGTTTTGGGGGGCAAAGCCCACATTGATGTTAGTGACAAATAGGTGCTTGTGGTGTTAAACCCCTTCATGGGATATCAAATATGTGTATTGGGGTGCAAACCACACATGCATCATTGAGCCAAAAAGGGTAATGTGTGTGTAACACCTGCAGCACAGCAGAAGTAACTTGGGGGGGGATACATACCCTCATCCCAGTGCTGGCAATCTTGTCAATGGGGAGCTAACACTAACAGCAATGTGTAGATGCACATAGTGACATGAGACCATCACAAATACATCAGCAACTACTTTTGTGGTATGAGCGGCAGTAAACACAGAGAATATAATCTCAAATCTACATATATGATGAAACACCATACCACGCTGTGACAGCAACGTTGACTGGTGAAATCAGAAGGATGTGCAGTGTGGATATGTAGGAGTCCTAGGGCCAGTAGAGAAATAAACAAAGCACATCATTCACTCCATGTCCAACAAAGCCATGTGAAATACATGTGTGAACTTCAGTAGGAAAACCGCACAGCCACACACTGCATAACAAACAACATGTGTGTCAGTGTGGACGCTGACTCAGCCTGGCCTGACACATACGAGGTGGAGCACAATTGGAATGAGGCTGATGTGTTTTGACTCCAATCTGGAAGCAATCCATATACGCCTTGAATAGCCAATGGTGGCAATCAGGCATTGTTTGACGTGCAGGTGCACAACAGTCACATGCAGAACAAGCTCTGTGGAACAACAAACAATACATCAAGAGACTGAATCACTTCCACAATACCGTCAAGGCAACAGCACTGTGGTGACAGTATCCTGTATGCTGACCCTCTGTGATGCTAAGTCAGGATGTGTGCCATACTTATATTCCCACACTAACCCTTGCTCACTGTGTCACGTGCCATGCATGCTATTTGTAATGGTAGAATATGCTGATTGGGAGCAGTCATTGACACATACAAGTGCCACACTTGCAAAAAGATATCACAGATTTAAAACATGATGATGATGCAATCTGTTACTTGCGGAAATTTTCAATGTGTCACATGGGGGTTTCATCATACTGCAGGCCCTTGCCTCAACCCAAATAGGGATGTCATCAGAATGACTCTATTCTAATGCTGCTCCCACATCTTGGCCACTCAAAGTAAAATAGGTTGAGAAAGCACTGACTAGTCAGCACACAGAAAGCTACAGAAACAGGGAAATATGCAGGGACTATAGTCTTGGTATGAAAGTTGTTTGGAAGACAGAGATTACTGCTCACCTCACACACATCCTGGTAACAGGATATGTCACTGATTAACACACTGCCATGAGTTGAATTCCCTACAGCGGAAGTTCATCTTTGTAAAGCTAGTCCTTGGCAGGGGTCTACCATGTCATGATGACACTCAGACATGGCTACAACACTTACAAGTCACTGCAGACTTAGTTTACATCAGCATGTGTACATGTGTGTGTCTGAACTCATCTGCACTTAGTACCAGTTTAGGTATACACAATTTCTAATATGAGACAGATGACTTGTAGCTCATCACAGCGCTATTCTGCATGTCCATCCTAGATGTTTGCACTTTGAAAGAATTGCACAATGTCTTCAAATGTCAGCATGACCTATGTCAAAAAGTGAATTCATTCTTATTGATTTTCATATGAGCATGTTAACATCATGCTCACAAATGTTGTGGCTCATGACAACCTGCTAACCTATTCAATGAGGACTCACATACAAACTGTGATAGGACACATATGCCATGGAGCACATGCAGTCCATCACTTCACCATATCGTTGTACACCCAATACAACATTAGCCCATCAATGATAGTTCACTTATTAACAAAGCTTGTTACAACCAAATAAATGATTCAAAATAAATAAGTGCTTTATTCAGCATTCTCATAATGAAAAATTTCCAAATAGAACAATAAGGGCAAAGGCCAGTCCAATATTTTAGAGTCCTTGAGGGGATGCAAATAAGGATCACCCACTCGCATGCCTGCACTGAAACAAATCTGTGACGTCTCGCCTTGGAGGGGCATCTATATGACCTTGCCAGGCACCGCAGGGACAGGACTAGGGTGTCCCAGGGTGGGTCGTGGGAGGGATGGTGCCTACTCTAGTGTTGGTATCCACTGCAGTGGACAGGTCGGATTGAGGGGGTGGTGGGTGTACTGCAGTGGACTGGTTGGATTGAGGGGGTGGTGGTTGTACTGCAGTGGACTGGTCGGATTGAGGGGGTGGTGGGTGTACTGCAGTGGACAGGTCGGATTGTTGGGGTGGTGTGTGTACTGCAGTGGACTGGTCGGATTGAGGGGGTGGTGGGTGTACTGCAGTGGACAGGTCAGATTGAGGGGGTGTTGGGTGTACTGCACTGGACAGGTCGGATTGAGGGTGTGTGTGCTCCGCTGCAGTGTCAGGAACAGACAGAACATGTGGTCTCATGGGAGGGGAAGTGGCTGTGGTAGGGGGGAAGGCCTGATCATCTTGGGGATGGTGTAATGGTGTGTGGGGGAAACACAGGTGGTGTCTGTCTGAACCGTGGGAGGGGTTGGCTTGGACCGTGTGGAAGTAGCTTTTGTTGTGGAAGTTTTGGATGGTGTTGGGGAAGTAGATTTTTTGGTCCTGGGAGAAGTACGGAGGGGGGCCTCAGTGTGGCTACTCTTAGGGGAGGGGGTGCCTGCAGGGGTGGATCTGCTCTCTGTCCTGGGGGATTTCCTCTTCCCCATAGGAGTGTGGTCAGATGAATCTTTGGGGAAGAGGCCAAGATCGGAGAGGAAGAGAACCTGTGAAGAAGGTTTTGCCTGAGAGTGAAGGGTAGGTGTTTTGAAGGTAGAGGTAGCTGCGGAATGTGGAGTGCCTGTGAATGGGTGTGTGAGTTTTTTTTACCCTCTCCCCTGTGTGTGTGATGTCAGTCCCCTGAGTGTGCGTGATTTGTTTTTTTGACTTTGTTTTGGGTGGTAGTGTGCTGCTTGTGTCTGTTGCTGTGTGTGCATGTGCCTGTGTGAGTGTTATGGGGTCAGGTAGGGTAGTGGTGACTGTGACTGGGGCAGGGGTGGGAGGATGAGGGATTGCTGAAGGAGGGACACTGCTGCCATCAGTGAAGAGGCCATGGTCTGATTGGATCGCTGTAGGGCAGGCATGTCTGATGAGATGCCCTCCATGAATGACACTAATTGTGTCAAAAGACTGGTGTGTGCATGGAGGACACTCAGCATGGATGTCTGCCCCACATGTAACTGTTTCAGTAAATCCACGGCCTCCACACTCAGGGCAGCAGGGGGGACAGATGCAGGGGGTGCGGTGCCTGGCACGAAGGAGACACGCTCCCTAACACAGGAGGCTCCACGGACCTTGGGAATGGGAGCAGCTGTGAGGGTGGAGGTGGTGGTGGTGGCAGACTCTGAACTAGTGTCCACTGATGTGGGAGCAGCCACCACCGCAAGGGAGTCATCACTGGAGCTTTCGTTGTCTTCTGCAGATGTTGATGTCTCTGACCGGCCCTCAGTGTGGCTCCCCTCACCCTCTGTGCCACTGGGACCCTCCTCCTCCTCCGCAGTGGACCCAGTCTGGCTCTCTGCTTCCCCTTGTTCCGTGGAACTGTCTCCCCCTTCTGTAGTTGTTGATGATGCTGTTGACAAGGATGAGAAAGAGATTCACATCAATCATTTGCATAGACTTGACACATGAGTTCCATCACAACACGTCACAGAGCAAACATTAGCATCATTTCAACTTTGGTTTTTGTTATCTTCACACATATGTGGGAATGGCACTTGTCTGTCTGCCAGTAAACTATGCTTCCCAAACACCTGATGGCATGTGAAACATCTGTTAGATATATTTAGATAACCAATAAATACATGCCCACTAACAAACTATTTGGCGTCTTGTCAGATCAGTAATGCTCCTGAGGGTCATGTGTCCTTGCCAACCTGGATCATCTCCTGCAAGGGATTCCGGAAGTGACACAGTATTTGGGAGGGACAAGTCAATTGAGTTTACATGATGAACATATTTCCATCCACAGTCATCAAGATGGGCACCTATGTATTGAACGTCAGTGCTCTAAAACTCTGCAGGCAGAACAACAGACAATTTTAAATACTGCATCCTCACAAAATGAGCTCAGTAAAAAGATGCCACTAGCCTGTCAGTCTGAACAGTATGTACTGACTCTTGTAACAGGACCAGTAAAACGCAAGTGTTAAGTCATCACCGTGTAAAAAACATGTAATGACAGATCAAAGCAACATCTGTTGTGGTCAAGTATACATGTCCCGTATGTGCTACACACATTATTGACACTTTGACAAGCTTACGTTTTTTCAACTCAGACATTGGAGTATGTCAAGTTACTAAATATGTCTCCATGAAGTCTTCTGAGCCCTCAAAAAGGAAGTAATGCAGCATACACATATATGTTGATGCAAACATTAGGCACAGTCAAGGGATGATACACACATGTTAACTCCTGTGTATCTGAGACACATTCCATACATTAGATGTATGTAAATATTTCCCAAAAATGACACGTGTATTTCAAACATTTATACATGTACACACTACCAAGAAGTCTGATACATGTATTCATCAAATTACAATGGTGACAGTGTTGCCTGACACACAAACATCTGATATGCCAGTGTCTTGTATGGCCTTATTTGGCATACATGACATTGGTACATGTGATACATGTGATTACACAGAGCACTATGTAGGTAACTAGAGATTTTGAAAAAATATAAATCACAGTTGACTGAGGCCTCCACATTGGTCTCACCTGCTGCACGTATGGGTAACATTGTTTTTGTTAAAAAATGTGCACCTACATACACATATTTAAATTAAATGTGGGTACCACACAGAGTACAGGTCACATGTCAATCAGTGTGCTGACACAGGTCAGACAATTTATTCACTCCTGATGGACAAATCAATGCACTAGTTGTATATGGTGCTGATCACAGGAAATTGGACTACAACTAATACACAGCACCTAAGTGACACATGTCTCAGACGGAAAGGGACACACCTTGACATAAAAGATAATGGGTTATAGTCACAATCTGGACCTGAAGTGTTGTCTTAGCAGACCTACGACCTGTGAGAGGGTAAGCAGGCTGAGGCAGTGGAACAAGCATGTCATACACTGTTCATCAACATGGCACATACTCACCCCCTCTTTGCTGCTGTCTGGCCTTCAACTGCCCATCCAGGTCAGGGAAGGCCACCGTCAGTATCCTGAGCATGTGGGGGGTCAGGGTCCATCGTCCACCCCTTTTGCGAGGAGGTGACAGCTTCAGCTGGACCCTCGCAATCCTCCTGGTCCAGCCACGGAGGTCCTGCCACCTCTTCTGGCAGTGGCGGACGCGACGTCTGTATTCCCCCACAGATCTTACGGCCCGGACGATGGTCATCCAAATTTCGTGCTTCTGATGGGCGTCGACCTTGTAAGGATGACATGGTGACACACCATTACTCCATATGCTACATGTTTATGCTTCACACACATGGACATATGAGTCATGGTCAGACTGGCATATGATGTCTAAAGGGTAGCCAAGTATCATCATTGCCAGTTGTCCTGTGTGAACATCTCCCTCAGAAACATGAGAACAGCGCAGAAATGTCTAAGCCACTACACACACGCCTACATCACTTAAGCCAGAGGTCTTCAAACTGTGGGGCGCGCCCCCCTGGGGGTCCGTGACTGCATTCCCAGGGGGGCGCAAATGCCTCAGCATGGAATTGTAAATGAAGATCGCCTTGAAGTGTGGCCTTCTTTATTTGGTGTATTTCCATGCCGTTTTCATTTACAAACAGACTTGAAGTGTAAAGTATTGAAACCCCTTGCTATGGGGGCTGGGGTCATTGAGTGTGGTGGCAGGGTCAAAGAGGTGGCTAAGAAGAACAAACGATTCTGTAAGGATTTTGTTATTTTAGACGCAGTTACAAAGGCAAAAGAGTAACCCACACAAAATGAAATAAAAAATAAATGCAAGTTAAACGTCTTGTTTTTCTGGGCACATCATTTAATCTCCCGTGCCTACAAATGTACGTGACCTTGTGTAATGTAATTTGTGCTCATGTAAAGCGCTGCAACATCTTGGGGCAACGTAGCGCTATATAAAGCTACCACAAAAAAAAAGTAATCTTTTTGTGCCAAATGTGACATCTCAGTTGGTTAATGTGATCACTGTAGATGTTTGTGTGTGAGACCAGACAGGCACAGAATTGTATCCTAGTTGACGCAGTGTGGAATACTGACTTATGTATTTATAGTGCTATGAAGTCCCAGCCTGCGACAGAAAGCACTGTGAATATGTGTCATTTTTAATTGTTAACGACAGAGGAGAAACACAAAAGGAACAAGATCCATGGGTAGTGACAAATATATGTCTCAGAAGAAGGGGCACTATGTGGGGGCTCATTTTTTCATTTACAAATGAACAGAGATGACTTACTCAGAGAGATACCCCCTAGGAAGGGTGCGGTATATAGGGGCTTTTTTTTTCTTTTTAAAAGGGCCATCACAATCATTAGTGTAGCAGGTACTGAGGCAAGGGTGTAAGTGACCACTGTCCCACAATTATGTCTCCCTTACGATGAAAAAGTTGCTGTGGGGGCCCATGGTCCTTGCTAGCATTAGAGCCCGGGTCACCCTTACTGCTTTTGTTTTTTCACACTCGAGGCCAGAAAGTATGATTGGTGCTGAAGGTAGAGTGGCACCAGGGCCCCATGGCATGAGGAGCCATGTAAACTGCAATAATGGCAGTTTTTCCACCCTCCTTGACTTGCATTAGGGCCCAATGCACACTTGTATGTCAGTGTTGCTTTCAACCTCGGAGCAATGGCTCAAGGGAGGGGAAATTGAAGCAGATGAGGCACCTTAGTTTAGAATCAGAGAGATGGCAGGGAGGGGGTGTGGCAAAATGGGAGCCCTTTTTTTAACAAATGGCAGAGGAGATAGCTTCTGCCATGCAAAGCGGGCTATCATTAGTGAAGTAGTTCCAGCAGTCTAGGGTTCTGAGGGGCACACTTCATCAAAATTATCACTTTCACTTTAAAAAGGGGTCAAGAGGACTTATTGTCATATGTAACTTTAGGGCACCCTTGCAGAAAAAAGAGGGATATCATGTGGGAGCTTCTGTTTCTTCTTGAAAGGGACAGAGCGCCTGTTTCAAGGTTGGCATGATGGTTAAGCAAGGTGGGGAAGAGGTGAAAGCAGCAGAGGTGATAGCCTGCTACGCAGGACCTCAGTTATCATTGGTGCTGCAGGTGCAGTTGCATTGGGGCCCAGGAGTGTGAGGGGTTCACAACACCCCAATTATGGGGAGCAGTATTTTTGGGTCAATTAGTTGTTTTGTTCTATGTATTTGCTGTTTTATAAGTCTCACATTCAGTGTGGACTGTGAACGACAGTACCACTGAAATGATCTCATAAGTCTTGCACCCTGTGCTCAGCCCGTCTCTACCGCTCCCCCAATCCTTCTCATAAAGTTTTGGAGGGGGGCCCGACTTCAAAACAACTTGCTTAGGGGGGCTCAAAGCAAAAAAGTTTGAAGACCTCTGACTTAAGCTGTCCAGTACACAAATCTACACAGTTTAAGACTTACTTTACCTAGGTTTGCATACTTGCCCTTGCGATCACAATGCTAGTATTATTATGTTATTTTTTACATGTCCTATCAAAATTGCAGTGAAATCAACGCTCACCTGCTCCTCTGGTTTTCCGTACAGCTTGCTGTACTGTGGAAGGAGGCTGTCCAGCAGGGCCTTGTTTTCTTCTTCTGTGAAGGCTGGGGCCCTCTCCACAGTACGTGCCATTGTAGAATCCAGAGTATGCAGAGACAGCAGCAGTGGTAAGGTGAGATGAAGTCCAGTATCATGTAATGCAGGCAAGTGATTTCCCTTGGGAACAGACAGACTTATACCTGTGCAGCAGAGGCGGACTCTGTTCCATGGCTCAAAATTGATAGGTCCGAGTCGTTCGCATTATATGATTCAGTCCAATCCATAAGATTGCACGCATCGGACACGCCTACCGCGACGTTCAAATTTAACTCATCATAACACTATTGATTTGGATACATTTGTGTAAATAGCTAACCGATTCTGATCGCACGCGAATCGTACACGAAGCAAAATGCGCGTCTGTCATCAAGATGACCAACAGCCAATCAGTGCGTCAGGTTCGGTCATGATGCGGCACACGTGTCCTTTGAATACTTACCCGCCTCGTTCCTCGTTGTAGTAAACAGCCAATCAATGCGTCAGGCTCGGTCAGGATGCGGCACACGCGTCCTTTGAATACTTACCCGCCTTGTTCCTCGTTGTAGTAAACAGGCAATCTGTGTGTCAGGCTCGGTCAGGATGCGGCTCACGCGTCCATACAATACTTACCCGCCTCGTTCCTCGTTGTAGTAAACAGCCAATTAATGCGTCAGGCTCGGTCAGGATGCGGCACACGCGTCCTTTGAATACTTACCTGCCTCTTTCCTCGTTGTAGTAAACAGCCAATCAATGCGTCAGGCTCGGTCAGGATGCGGCACACGCGTCCTTTGAATACTTACCCGCCTCGTTCCTCATTGTAGTAAACAGGCAAAGCATGCTAACAACACGTTTCTGATGGGGCTCAGGTGCACAACAATGATACATCAGCATGTCACACAGTATGACACATATTCATGCAATGCTGCATCACATGTGTGGATGGAGTGAGGCACATGTCATAATGTACATGTAACATCACAAAGGACACTCCTATGATGAACCAAGCCTCATGTGCACAAAATATATTGTTTCTGAGGAACATCACAACTGTGAGTGACCACTTTACAGATCAACCTCATGTGCCTAGACACAGTCCCAGGGGAACATTGTGTTAACCCAGGTTACATACACGCATAATCATTGCTTTTCCTGACTGGGTGTCATAAAGTGCATAGTGTGAAGGCAGTTAATGTGTATCCACAGTATGTGAGTCTTGTACAATGCAGACACTTCATTGTTGAAGTAAATATTGTATGTAATCATAGCCATCATCTTGTATTTGTCATGTGAGTTGCTGTTGTGTGTTTGTGTCACACACTTACATGTATGCGTGTTAAAAACAGATGTGCTACACATCATGGATGTCTTGTGTTTGGGATAGTCCAGTTTTTGACAGACATCACAACATGACAGTGCACACTATGACAGTGGTGTGCATGGTGACAAGCTGTCTGTATCTAGTGTACCAGCTAGGTTGAAATACATGAGAAATGTCTGTGTACTTTTCAAACATGTGATAGTTGTTACAAATAACTATCTTTGTTACTTTGATAGGTGTGTGTTGAGTATGTGATGTTTGATCACATGGCCAGTGACAGACACCATTGATTATTCAAAGTACAGCACTGTATTTGTTTACAGACCATAACTAAATTGAATGTATGTTCAGGCTGACATTGCTGTCCTTTGTGTATTTGTTGACCTCACACATCTGACTTTATAGTGTCTTGCTTTAATGTGGTTGTTGAGTTTAAGAATGTTCATTGTGAGATTGGAAAGTGTTTTGTATATGTTAATAATTTTGAAATTTTAAACCGCAGGAGACCAGCTGTCCACAGACCCTTCCCCGACCTAGAGACCATGGTAGAACGTGACAGCATCAGACGATACCGCTTCACCAGAGCACTCATTGAGAAGTTGGCAGACCAGTTGGGACCCCATTTGCAACCTGGACACACATATTCCTTAGCGCTGACTCCCAAGGTGAAGGTGATGGCGCCACTACATTTCTTTGCCACAGGAAGCTTCCAGTATACTGTGGCTTCTGCTGGTGGGATGTCACAGACAATGTTCAGTCGTGTGCTACGTGATGTGTGTGAGGCAATGCTGAACTATCTGAACCTCTACATCAGGTTCCCAACACCACAACAGTTTCGTGCTATCAAGAGTACGTTTTATGCTTTAGGACACATGCCAAATGTCATAGGCTCCATTGATGGTACACATGTGGCTTTGATCCCACCACAAGCCAATGAACAGACATACAGGAATCGCAAACATTACCCCTCCATAAATGCCATGGTGGTATGTCTGGCTGACATGATCATCTCACATGTATGTGTACGTTTCCCGGGATCAGCACACGACGCGTACATCATGAGAAATAGTCGGATACCACAGATGATGTCTCAGCTGCAAAATGAGCATGCCTGGCTTGTTGGTGGGTAATGTTGTCTGTTTCTGTTGTGTGTTATTTGTATGTCATGTTGTACCCTTTTTACAGATAAATGCTTTATTTTTCTATGTTACATGTAGGAGACTCTGGATACCCCAACATGCCGTGGTTGCTGACACCACTCAGGAACCCAGTCACCCCTGCTGAGATACGTTTCAACGAGGCACATGGGCGAACCAGGCGAGTGGTTGAGCGAACATTTGGACTACTTAAAACAAGATTTCGTTGCCTGGACCGTACAGGAGGAGCACTACAATACGAAGCATCAAAGGTGCGTAAGATCATCATTGTGACTTGCATGCTACACAACCTGGCAGTGAGGAAGAAGCTACCTCTCCTACATCTTCATGATGATGGAGACGAGCAGCCTCCAGCAGGGGAGGATCCTGGACTGGGACACGTTGCCAGTGATGATGAGGAGGAGGAGGATGATGTTAGGAGACTGCTCATAAACAACTTTTTCTCATGAGTGTAAGTATGCTAAGATGATTTGATATAGCATTTTCTTTGCATGATATGTGTATGTTGGACAGTTTGTTTGGATACGTGCGAGTGTATGCTGCTTAACCTGGTCTTTATTTTTGGTCAGTGTATATTAAGTTATAATGGTCACCAGTACAGTGTTGACATTACTCACTGCTGGTGTTAAAATGTTACAATTGAAAATGCAGAAAACGTTTAGGGAGATCTTAGAAGGACTAAACTTTGTATTTAACCCTGTTCTGTGTCTCTCCTTCACAGGGTCCTTTGACTGTTGTATGGATAGATTTGACCTACAAGAACCACAATGCAGTTCCATAATGGAATATTGATTTGGATGATGAATCTATACCACACTTTCACTTCTGACATATTATGATATTTTCCATTTATTTGTGTTTATTGACACTGTGTCATCTGCTTGCTTTTGTGGTGAGTGCAACAGCTTGTGCCTGACTAATAAAGCTGTGAGCCACATTGAGGGGTGCCTTGTCTGTTTCCACACATCCAACATTCATTTATATACAGTATTTATGCCCTGATGTTCAGTTCATAAAACAATGATCCGAATTTGTGCAGTTATTTTCTTTAATTTTACAACAGTGGAGGCAATGATGATGTATGGCATGTACTATGTGTGTTGTGTTAACCTTGTTGTGTGTATCTCACATATGTGTCATGTGACATTTATTCACAATACAGTAGCTATACTCCTTTACTTTTTTAACAGATAATTCCTTGTTATATAGATCATCAATTCAATTGTGGAAACAGTGTTTCAGTCACATAACAGAAACAAGTACTGTGTGAATATATTTTAATTGCAGTGCATGTGTGAAATATAACAAAAAAGGTGAAATGCTGTACAAATTGAGAAATTCAAAGTTCACACAGGAGTTGGAAGTGGTGGTAGATGAAAAGTTTCAGAGCAAAGTCCACAGTCATTTGTTCAAATTATCGAACTTAGACCCTCCATCCCATGTGGGAGAGTCCATTGGCTGTCAACAAAGTGAAGGTTTAGCACACATTGGAGGATATAATGAGCATTTTGTCACTCCGTGGGGGGGATGCATGGCCATCAGTCTCTCAATTGCCCTTCCTCGGACAGCCCCTCTTCTTTTTCTGGGGGGGACCCTCAGGTGCAGGCTGCTGCGGTGCAGGGGAGTCTCCGCCAGAGTCCTCAGCACTCCCTGTGGCATTTGCAGAAGTTGAGGCAAAAGATGTAGTGGGCACACAGAGAGGTGGGCTCATGGTGTTTGCTATCTGGCGGAGGCAGGTGAGTATGTCCCTGTGCACCGCAGTAAGATCATCTGTTTTTGACCGGTTTGCTTCCGTACGGTCCATATGTCTTTCCATTCGGTCAAAAAGGGCAGCCTGCCATTGTTTCATGTCCCTGAGGATCCCAACTACCTGGCCAAAGTCTCTGGTGCATTCTTGATAAGCATCAAGAATGCGTCCCATCTGTGGGTCAGCTTGATCATCAGCACCAGCTGCATGACGTGACCTCACACCACGCCCACTCCCACCACCCCTACCCACACGAGCAGGTCCTGTTGTAGCATGCACAGACAGGACGGGGCGTCCTTCATTGTTAAAAGTGGGGATGTTATCTGCCAACTCCGGAGTGCCCTGTGTTGCTGTGCTCCCAGGGTTTGTCTGGCTTGGTGTGTCCGTGTGGGTACTGGTCATCTGGGTGGTCAGAGATGTTGCAGGAGTGGTCGCTGGGGGTGCGGATGTTACTGCTGCTGGTGCTGCATGCTGACCCACCCCGGAGGGGCCAGGTAGGTCGTCTTCATCCGAGGAGGGCTGAGAGACATCCACACTGGAAAGCTCAGGGTCACCTGGAGTCTGGGCCTGTGAATCTTGGTCTGTTCTTGCAGTGTCATTATCAGACCCTGTGGGTAGAAGTGAGAGACAATGTTTGTGGTGTATTTGCACAGGTCAACGTATCATACACATAAGAGACAAATTTGTACATTATGTAGATTTGTGAACAATATATACTCATCAGTCATCACAGACACAGGCCTATTTGTCGTGAGAACATATTGATTTGTACAAGATGTGCCTTTCAGCACATGTCCAGCTGGATGCATTAATGTGCATGTCTTGTTTCCTTGACTGTACATAGACATTGACTGGCATGTGACACCCTGTGCATGACACAGGTGTATTGATATTTTCTAAATATGTGCTTTAACAATGACATACGTACTCTTCCTACAAGGATGTTTTTCAAGATTTGTGAATGTGTGCTTGCCTCTGTGCATGTTTGAAGCAGTCACATTGGTGTGGCAACCTACACACTCACAATCCTGAATCTATGTCAGCTTTTACTATATTGTACTTAGATGAATGTGTTAATGGGTAACAGCAATAACATCACATGCGTTACAACGCATGCAATTGCAACGCAGTTGGTACACCAACCGCATTTTGATTTGATGTTTTCATGGTCAGAGCAGTGAGTTACAGTGGGTGTTGGGCTTGAGTTATGCAGCTAGGACTTGTAACCCTCTTCCCAAACAGACAAGCTCATTCCTCGTAGACAAAGGATCTATGACAGTGAGGGGAGTGTAGTGGGAAGGATGCTGACACCGCTGCATGATGTTTGAATTGAGTGCTAATCACGACAAGCCCTTGGGCACATGACACCATGCAACAGTGTCAGCCATCTTGCTGTGGACCATTCATTCACTGTCAGGTAGCCATTGTCACTGATGACCATTTTCAGTGTGTGTGTGTATAGAAATGTACTCTGACTGCAACTTACATCATGTCCTGTCCTCCACACACCTTCACAGCATGCACAGTGAGCACACCTGGGACTATGCTTTCCATGACAGTGAGTGGAAATGTACTGTGAAAGGGGATGAGAGTGTGTAGTTGTGTGAGAATCCCAAGGAGTGTATGTGACTTTTTTCTGATTCTTACATGAAGCCCCTGTGTAGCCATCTTGCCAGTACATTTACTTTCACACTCAGTAACTGCCTAGTCACAAGAGTGCTATTTGTTCTGCCTGAGAAGGTGTGCGTAGGGCAGGGCATGATGGTATTAGCATTCACTGATAATCATCATCATCACACATGGCACAACTAGACCACCTGGTACTATGGGTTCTATGCAGTGAATTGAAAGGTACTGGCTGAGATGTCTGACAGTGGTGCCTGTTGTTTGTGTGAGCCCAACTCCCAACAGGGCCTTGTGCGCCCCACACCAGGGCACTGTTTCAGCCATCTTGCCAGTACATTTCCACTCCCTGTGCAATGTGTATGGCTGAAGGTGGGCTTGTTGGTCCTTGTGGGAGGAGCAGTGTTAGCTGTGACTACAACTCCCAACATGCTTTTAGCAACACCCACCTTCCCAGCCATCCCACACTTCCTTCCTGTGACTCAGCTTCCCTGTTAGTAAATGTGTGCAAGGAAAATGGCTGATGCATGAGACTGGTGTTTGGATCACATGGCCTTGCTGAGAGTTAGTGCAAAGTTTGGCAATCTTTCAACATGTGGCTATTGAAAGCTAGGTTGCAGGTATGTTGTTAGTGAAAAAATCTCTATTTCACATAAGAAATCCAATCATGAACTTGTCCTCCCCACACTAGAGGCAAGTGTCAGCCGTAATGACAGTACATATTCATTCCCTCTCAGGGACAGCATTTTCCCAGGTGTGATGTTTGTGGAAGGTGGGTGTGTGTTACAAGGGCCTGCTGGGAGCTGTAGTCAGAGCTACCACTCCTCCTCCCACCAAGAACAAATAGGCCACCGTGAGGCATGGTTACATGACAGTGAGTAAAGAGTTACATTCAAGATGTCTGACAGAGGTGCCTGGAGTTAGTTTGAGCACAAGTCCCAACAGGGCTTTGTGCTCCCCACATCAGGGCACTGTGTCTGCCATCTTGCCAGTACCTTTCCACTCCCTGTGCAATGTGTATGGCTGAAGGTGGGCTTGTTGGTCCTTGTGGGAGGAGCAGTGTTAGCTGTGGCTACAACTCACATCATGCTTTTAGCAACACCCACCTTCCCAGCCATCCCACACTTCCTTCCTGTGACTCAGCTTCCGTGTTAGTAAATGTGTGCAAGGAAAATGGCTGATGCATGAGACTGGTGTTTGGATCACATGGCCTTGCTGAGAGTTAGTGCAAAGTTTGGCAATCTTTCAACATGTGGATATTGAAAGTTAGGTTGCAGGTATGTTGTTAGTGAAAAAATCTCTATTTCACATAAGAAATCCAATCATGAATTTATCCTCCCCACACTAGAGGCAAGTGTCAGCCGTAATGACAGTACATATTCATTCCCTCTCAGGGACAGCATTTTGCCAGGTGTGATGTTTGTGGAAGGTGGGTGTGTGTTACAAGGGCCTGCTGGGAGCTGTAGTCAGATCTACCACTCCTCCTCCCACCAAGAACAAATAGGCCACCGTGAGGCATGGTTACATGACAGTGAGTAAAGAGTTACATTCAAGATGTCTGACAGTGGTGCCTGGAGTTAGTTTGAGCACAAGTCCCAACAGGGCTTTGTGCTCCCCACATCAGGGCACTGTGTCTGCCATCTTGCCAGTACTTTTCCACTCCCTGTGCAATGTGTATGGCTGAAGGTGGGCTTGTTGGTCCTTGTGGGAGGAGCAGTGTTAGCTGTGACTACAACTCACATCATGCTTTTAGCAACACCCACCTTCCCAGTCATCCCACACTTCCTTCTTGTGACTCAGCTTCCCTGTTAGTGAATCTAGCCATGCTGACAAGATGGCTGACAGTGGTGGATGCTGTATTGAGCTAAAAACATTTCTGTGTTTGTTATACAGTTGGTACAGGTAATGAAATAGTTACTGTGAGATTGCATGTTAATTCATTTGACTGAGTGGCATACACATCACATGCTCATTTGGTTCATATAGTTCTGTATTTGCTAACAGTGATTGCTATGACTATGTCCTTGACAGTGATGTCTGTGGCTGTGTATTTGCTAGGTAATATAGGCTATTTGATTATGTACTCACCAGGCTCTGGTACTCCTGATATTTAATGTATGCCCTCTGGTGGTAGGATGGCCCGCACCTTCTCCTCCCAGGAAGTGAAATGCACAGGTTTGGCAGGAGGGCCACCGCCAGTACGCTGGCTCAGGACATATTCTTTTCCAATGAGCTTCTTGACCCTCCTGCGTACATCGTAATACCTGTTCCTGATATCCTCCATCGTGCGCAGACAAGGTGCTTGAGCGTTCACTTTGTTGACAATCCTCTCCCACATCTTGGTTTTCTGGGACAGGGGGGTCTGTTGGACCAAGTTGCCAAATAACTGTGGCTCTACTCTGAGAATTTCATCTATCATTACTTCCAACTCACAGTCTGTGAACTTTGGATTCTTCTTTGGGGGCATGGTGATGGGTGGTGGTGGAGATAGATGTGTGTGTGAATGTGATGATGAGTGAGTGTGAGTAAAGGTGTGTTTTGGTGAGTGTATTATTTTACAGGTGCTAGTTGTAGAGGTTGTGTGGTGGATGAGTTGTATATGTAAGTATCAGTGCTGTCTGGTGTTCTGCTGTGCTGGCTGGTATGTTGAATTAGCAAAGGATCATGGTAAATCTTTTGTCCCTTTATATAGGTGGAGTTGGGGGTGTGTCTTAACATACCACGAACAAGATAATTTTTTCCATTTGGATATGCCAATGTTTGGTTGCACTTTTTTTGTCTGTTTCTATTGTATTATCTATGAAGATTTGATGAACGTTGCGTTGACCGCAACGGATGCTTGTTCATGTATTATTGGGGTTGTCCGAGTCTGTTCCATTCATGCTAGGCTATGTAGCATCGTTCGCGTACGAGTCTGTCGCGTCGCGCTGATGCTAGGCTATGTAGCATCGATCGCGTACGAGTCTGTCGCATCGCGCGGATGCTAGGCTATGTGGCTCAATCGCGTACGAGTCTGTCGCATCGCGCTGATGCTAGGCTATGTAGCATCGTTCGCGTACATGTCAGTCGCGTTGGGCTCTTTCCCGGACGTTTCGCACGGACGGATTGTTTTCCGTACGAGTCGGTCATCCGTATTGTACTCCGTGCGAGTCGTTTGTATTTGACATGCATTGCATCGTACTAGGCCATTGGGACAGCGGGTGTACGAGTCGGTCGGAGGTCGGTCCAGATCCGTGTCGGTCGGACCGATTTCTGACCGGAATCGGGCCCTAAATGTTACAACTGCATAAAATAATCGTAAAGTACTTTTTATAAGAACTAAATAATTAATGTATATTTTTTCTTAATTATATCTCCTCTACCGAAACTTCAACACATACTCAACTACCTTCAAACATCATCCAAAAACCACCTTGCCAAAAAAGTAAGAATAAATCTCAATTAAACTATTAAAACAAGTAAAATTCTCAACCCAAATCGCCCACTAACCACACAAACCCCAAAATGAAATAAATAATGTTAAACACATTTATTAACATTTACATTTTTCTTCTGCAGGAAATCAAAATAAACACTAAAGGCAAGCACCAACAGAAACACCTCAGCGTCAAAAAAAGGTCAACATATTCAAACATGTAAGTATAATGTTGTATATAAAAACCTGTATTAAAATTAAAGCAATTACAATACATTTAATATTTTTTATATACATTTCTCATAGAATTTGAAACATCAGAATGTCTGAAGGTGCCAAATTCATAACTTCCCAGAAAGGAAAATTTTTATTAAGTTATATGGGATATGTCTACACCCAGGAGAAACAGACAGGCGACAAAGTGAATTGGAAATGCAGCAAATATTATTCAAATGCATGTTATGGGAGGGCTACAACTAAAGAAACTACTGTGTTACATGTTAAGGAACATAACCACCCCCCTAACGTAGCTGAAATAGAAGTGAGAGACGCTTTAGACACTCTGAAAGAAGCTAGCACTAGCTCTCAAAAACCTACTACTGAAATATTAAAAGATGTACTCCCCAGAGTTCCAGAACATGTAACTGGCCAAATACCCTCTGTCTCAACGTTGAAAAGGCTAATAGCTAGAACAAAAAAAGCAACTGCTACCACCCCACCTACCCCCAAAACTTTCAGTGAAATACAAATTCCACCTGAACTCACTGTAAGTCATAATGAAGAGCAATTTCTACTTTATGACAATAAATCTAATGACAAAAGAATGATTATATATGCAACTCCCACAAACTTACTAAAACTACAGAATTGTGAGACATGGATGATGCAAACCATTTTACCAATTATATACAATCCATGGACTGTATCACAATACCAACATCCCCTTTATATATGCCCTGTTACCAAACAAACAAACCACTACCTATGTAGAACTCATGACAAAAGTAAAGCAAGAAACTAATAATTACTACCCTCAATAAATTATCATAGACTTTGAACAGTCAATGATACAAGCCATCTTGAAAAACTACCTTCACACAGCAATCCAAGGTTGCTATTACCACTTTAACCAATGCATTTGTAGACACCTTCAAAAATCTACGCTCGGTGTAGAATATGCAACTAATAGCAATTTTGCATATGAAATAAAAAAACGAATTGCCCTAGCATACGTCCCAATAACTGATGTAGCAGAACACTACAATCTCTTAATAGAAAGCCCCTACTACCAAACAAATGAACAAAAACTAAGTCCCCTACTAGACAATTTCGAGGACACCTGGGTGGGAAGGCTACACAGATCTGGACACAGGAGACAGACCAAATACCACATACCATGGTGGAATGTATATAACAGTACCCTAAACAAAGAAGCAAAAACTAATAACACTGTGGAAGGATGGCATAATGCTTTCCAAATGTATTTCCAAGCCACAACAGGCAGAACCCAACCAACCCTACATAAATTACTACAATCCTTCCAAAAGGAACAAAGCTACCAACAACTAAGACTTGAACAGTCTGTAACACAGCTAGGTCCAAAACTAACTAAACAGACTAAAACAATGTTCGAGCACCTACAATCCAAAGTAAGGCTCTACCCAAACACTAAAGGGCTCGAATACCTAGAAACAATAGCTAAATCCCTACGAATAGTACTACAAAAACATAGTAATATCGTAATTGTGCATTAAATTCCTAAATAAACATTTCTCTGCAAACATATAAAATATAAAAGTTATGTCAATGAACTTTAACTTACTTTAAAAATTATTTGACATAATAAATATATTTTATATATTTACAAACGTCAATAAAAAGTACAAAAATTGCATTTCCCTCCCATTATAAATAATTTAAATTACTTACTTTTTTGTCGCTGAAGAATTGAATCCAAACGGCCATTAATAAATCCAAACGTGTAAAAATCCCAAAACTTACTTAAACTCCCCCCAAAAATGGAAAAATGCAACTGTAAAACATATAATCCAACGACAACGTATCCGTAGACTCCAATCCATTAAAAACCCGAAAAATGGAATTAAAAAAAGAAAAAACCCGAAAAATAAAGGGACTGTAAAATAATTATTAGTTTACTAGAAACTAATACACAGTTCTTTTAAAAAAAGAGCATGCTTCTCCAAACGGCAACTTCCAAACGCCAAAAACCTGTAAAAAAAACAACACAATCCCTCCCGCACAAATACACATTAAAATCATTGAAAAACACACATAAACACACTAATAACACCATATTCTAAACATATTTAAACATATAACACATATCCTAACACCTACCTATCAATGAACTAACCGCATTTCGCAAACGCAAAACAACTAACTAAACCGCACCAAAAAAACAAAATCCAAACTACACATACACCATACACTACTTAACTACCTTCAAACTACACCTAAATTAAGCCTAAAAGTAATTAAATTAAACTTACCTTGACCGATGCGACGCAGCTTCCAACCGCGAGCTTCTCCCTTCAGAAATGACCTAAAACAACACGGATAGCCTACAAAATACAACTTAGTTTAGAAAATGACTCTCTAAATGAAATAACAAAAATACTTTTTTTACAATAAAATCAATGTACATTACAAATGCAATACTAAAAAATGTTATAAAAATTATAATTAATATTACTAATGTACTATGTTTTTCTTTACTGTTTAAAAATGTTAAACTATAATAATAAATATTAGAAAATAAATAATATTTATTATTATACATTAAAATAAAATATGTAAACTTACCAATGTGATTTAATAAAATTATGTTTGCTAAAAATATGAAAAAAAGTGTGTTAAACAATATTTTTCTTTATCAAAATGTTTTCTTACCGTAATAATTTTATTTATATTTACAACTTAAATAATATTATGCAAAATGTAATATTATTTATTAAAAAATATGCAAAAAATATTTAAAAAGTCATACAATGAGAAAATTGTTAAAAAATGTATGTTATTAAAAATGTACACTGTATCTAGTTATGTAATGCATATTTACAATGTAAATAAATATTCAATAACTGTTTCCAAAAAACTATTATAAAAAATGTATAAAAACCAGTGAACAACTACGGGCCGATTCCGATTCGGGCAAGAAATCTCTCCGACCGAGCCGGACCCGGAGAGATTTCCGACCGAATTGGACTCTAGCAGCCCGACCGAACGAGTACGATGCGTACGTATGCTATCGGACTCGATTCGGTCGGACTCCCATTGAAGTCAATGGGAGCCGGTTGTACAACGCGTACACGGGCTCCCATTGACTCAATGGCCACGACGCGAACAAGGGCGCCCCCTACAGCGGGTTCACGTCGATGCGGGTCGCGCCGTACATGCACGTGTAGGGGGGACCCATGGGTCCCCCCTGTGTGCGACTCACGCGGCTACGCGTGCAGGGGGGTCCGACACGGACCCCCGAAGTCCGGCTCCGACTGCTCTTTGGAGCCGGACGGCGCGAGTCGGTCGGACTGTTCGAGGCGCGCATCGTACTGGCTCGGTCGGGAAACGTCTCCATTGCGCGGTGCGAGTCGTGTCCGTGCGAGTTGGTCAGAGCGGTTCGGACCCGCGAACGAGTCGGTCGGCGATTTCGCGTACGCTCGCATCGTACTCGCTCGCCCGGACGCATGCACGAATCGGTCGGGAAAGAGGCCTCCGAATCGGATCCGGTAAAGCCGAATCCGATTCGGTGCCCTACCGGCCGAGATCGGAATCGGCCCCTACATCTTTATTTGTAAAAAATGTACATATTTACCAAGTTCTACTGTATAAAAAAGTTAAAATTGTTTCATGCTGACTATACTTAAAAATTATATGTTTATGTTGAAATATGTACTAAATATGTAATGCATCCGAAAATAACAAATGTATTATTATTTCTCTTTATGACAATATATATTAAAAAAGTTTAATAAAACAAAATGAATATTATTTATTTGCTTAACTCTTTCAATGAAAATAACTTGAATAAAATATAAATATTGTGTTGCATTTAACTTCTATATTAATTGTTTTTTCTGTATTTACAATCAAATATTTTAATTTATATATCACATAAATATTTATTTGTTTAAACACATAGATAAAATACTATTACCACTCAAATATAGATTTGTATCATAAACATTACTACAAATTAAAGAACTATTATTTTACTATTCCTACTCTACACTATATCAACTCAGGGAAACAGCAGGACACTAAGGGGTCGATTCCGATTCGGGCCGGAAATCTCTCCGACCGAGCCGGACCCGGAGAGATTTCCGACCGAATCGGACCCGTGCAGTCCGACCGAACGAGTACGATGCGTCCGTATGTTATCGGACACGAGTCGGTCGGACTCCCATTGAACTCAATGGGAGCCGGTCGTACAACGCGTACGCGGGCTCCCATTGCCTCAATGGGTGCGAGGCGGACAAGGGCGCCCCCTACAGCGAGTACGCCGCGAAGCGCTCGCGGCGTTCACGCACAGGTAGGGGGACCCATGGGTCCCCCTGTGTGCGCCACGCACGGGTACGCGTACAGGGGGTCCGACACGGACCCCAAAGTACGGCTCCGACAGCGAGTTCGAGTCGGACGGCGCGAGTCGGTCGGAGCGGTCGAGGTGCGCATCGTACTTACCCGGCCGGAAACGTCTCCATTGCGCGGTGCGAATCGGGTCCGAGCGAGTCGGTCGGAGCGGTACGATCCGGGTACGAGTCGGTCGGAGCGGTCGGGTCGCCCGGACGAGTCGGTCGGCGAATTCGCATCGTACTCGCTCGGCCGGACCCGCGTACGGTTCGGTCGGGAAACAGGCTTTCGCATGGCTTTTTTCCCGACCGAATGGTATTGGGTGCGCCTCCGACCGAGATCGGAATCGGCCCCTAAACAT
The DNA here is from genome assembly GCA_963921515.1 of Calotriton arnoldi. Lineage (NCBI taxonomy): Eukaryota > Metazoa > Chordata > Amphibia > Caudata > Salamandridae > Calotriton > Calotriton arnoldi. Next base: position 1,061,459 of record CAWUFW010000604.1, on the reverse strand, counting down.
ATATAATTTACTATTCCCACTCCAAACTGTACCAACTGAGGGTGGGTGCTGGACACTAACCATATGTAATTTACTATTCCCACTCCAAACTACATTAAGTCAGGGAAGGTGCTGGACACTAAACATATATAATTTACTATTCCCACTGCACACTACATTAAGTCATGGAAGGTGCTGGACACTTAACATATATAATTTTCTATTCCCACTACAAACTGCATTAAGTCAGGGAAGGTGCTGGACACTAAACATATATAATTTACTATTCCCACTGCAAACTGTATTAAGTCAGGGAAGGCGCTGGACACTAAACATATATAATTTACTATTCCTACTCCAAACTTAAAAAAGTCAGGGAAGGCGTTGGATAGTAAACATATATAATTTACTGTTAACACTCCAAACTAGAAAAAGTCAGGGAAGGTGCTGCACACTAGACATATATAATTTACTATTCCCACTCCAAACTGTATCAACTCAGGGTGGGTGCTGGACACTAAACATATATAATTTACTATTCCACTAGAAACTACATTAACGCAGGGAAGGTGCTGGACACTAAACATATATAATTTACTACTCCCACTCCAAACTACATTAAGGGCCCGATTCTGATGCGGTTTGGAAAGCTTACCAACCGAATGGGTTTGGGAATGGTTTCCAACCAAATCGGATCAGGAGAGTCCAAATGACCGAGTACGATGCATCCGGATGCTTCCACATATGATTTGGTTGGACTCCCATTGACTTCAATGGGAGTCTTTGTTACGACCGAATGCATAGGCTCCCATTGAAGAAAGGTGTGGCTGGGGAAAATCGGGCACCCTGTGGCGGGCACCCCCTGGTGCCTGCCACACTGTGCATCGCTGGTAAGGGAAGACCCATGGGTACCCCCACGGGCCAGATTGGGAAGGCTCCAGGTGCAAGGGGCCCACTACGGGCCCCCAAAGTCTGATTCCGACTGCTGATTTGAGTCGGACGGAACGATTCGGAAAGGCTGTCCAAATCCAGCATTGTACTCGGTCATTTGGAAAAGCGGCCCATAAAGACGTACAATTCTGCTCCGTATGGCTTGGTCATTCCAAATGTGGTCGGGTTTGGATTGGGATATTCCTAATGCCTAACTCGCATCATACTCGGTCAGTTGGAAACCTTTCCGAGTCGGTTGAAAAGACACATTCCCGATCCGATTTGGATGGAGCAAATGCCGTTAGGAGGCCTTCCTAACTGCATCAGAACCAGGCCCCAAGTCAGGGAAGGTGCTGGACACTAAACATATATAAATTACTATTCCCACTCCAAACTACATTAACTCAGGGAAGGTGCTGGTCACTAAACATATATAAATTACTATTCCCACTCCAAACTACATTAAGTCAGGGAAGGTGCTGGACACTAAGGGGCCGATTCCGATTCGGGCCGGAAATCTCTCCGACCGAGCCGGACCCGGAGAGATTTCCGACCGAATCGGACTCTGGCAGTCCGAACGAACGAGTACGATGCGCACGCATGCCATCGGACTCGAAGTCGGTCGGACTCCCAGTGAAGTCAATGGGAGCCGGTCGCATAACGCGTACGCGGGCTCCCATTGACTCAATGGGTGCGAGGCGGACAAGGGCGCCCCTACAGCAGGTACGCGTTGATGCGCATCGCGGCGTACATGCACAGGTAGGGGGGACCCATGGGTCCCCCCTGTGTGCGACTCGCGCGCCTACGCGTACAGGGGGGTCCGACACGGACCCCCAAAGTCCGGCTCCGACAGCTTTTTCGAGCCGGACGGCGCGAGTCGATCGGACTGCTCGCGGCGCGCATCGTACTTACCCGGCCGGGAAACGTCTCCATAGCGCGGTGCGAGTCGTGTCCATGCGAGTCGTTCGGAGCGTGTTGAAGCCGAGATTCGAGTCGGTCGGAGATTTCGCGGGTGCCTGCATCGTACTCGCTCGGCGGGACCCGCGTACGATTCGGTCGGGAAACAGGGCTCCGAATCGGATCCGGTAAATCCGAATCCGATTCGGAGCCCTACCGGCCGAGATCGGAATCGGCCCCTTAATATATATAATTTACTATTCCCGCTCCAAAATACATTAACTCAGGGAAGGTGCTGGACACTAAACATATATAAATTACTATTCCCACTCCAAACTACATTAAGTCAGGGAAGGTGCTGGACACTAAACATATATAATTTACTATTCCCACTCCAAAATACATTAACTCAGGGAAGGTGCTGGACACTAAACATATATAATTTACAATTCCCACTCCAAACTACATTAAGTCAGGGAAGGTGCTGGACACTAAGGAGTCGATTCCGATCTCGGCCGGAAGCACACCTAACACTATTCGTCCGGAAAAAAACCAAGCCGAACGCGTGTTTCCCGACCGATTCGAACATTCGTACGAACGAGCAAGTACGATGCGCATAACTGCCCAGATCCCGACCCAGCCGTACGTACCCATTCCAGCTCCTGTTCCCCGCCCGAGCCGGATCCGTAAACGCAGAATCGAGTCGCACGGAAGCAAAAATACAGCACCTTCCGGCAGGACTAGTACGATGCGCCTTCCGTACGCGCCGAACCCGTCGCTACGTCCGGCACATCAGAGCATCCGGGAGAGACGCACATGAGCTCCGATTCGCGCCACAAGACGATCCACGGCTACGAGATGAACAAGCCAGCGACGAGTACGAGTCAAAGCAACGAGAAACCCGAACGAGACGAACCAACCATGAATCCCATCGCGCAGGTCCTACCAATACTCTACATCTATTACCGGAACAGGTACGGACGCGTACGGCGCAGACGGTAAGTCAAACACCCACTACACAAACAAACGACACGTACCCGACATATGTCACACACACATAGGGATGCAGAAATGACGTACACTAGCAACAGCAGAACCATAGGGGCGGGATGGCTATCACCAATGCCATACACACCCATAGGGGCCTGGATGCCTACCACTAACACCACCCCTACTCAGGGGGGGCTGGATGCCTACCACTACCACCACCCCTATTCATGGGGGCCTGGATGCCTACCACAACCACCACCCCTACTCAGGGGGGGCTGGATGCCTGTCACTACTACCATCCCCACACATAGGGGGATGGATGCCTACCACCAACACCACCCCTACTCAGGGGGGGCTGGATGCCTGTCACTACCACCACCCCTAACCAGGGGGGCTGGATGCCTACCACCACCACCACCCCTACTCATGGGGGGCTGGATGCCTACCACTACCACCACCCCTACTCATGGGTGCTGGATGCCTGTCACTACTACCATCCCCACTCATAGGGGGATGGATGCCTACCACCAACACCACCCCTACTCATGGGGGGGCTGGATGCCTACGACTACCACCACCCCTACTCAGGGGGGGCTGGATGCCTGTCACTACCACCACCCCTACTCAGGGGGTGCTGGATGCCTACCACAACCACCACCCCTACTCAGGGGGGGCTGGATGCCTGTCACTACCACCACCCCTACTCAGGGGGGGGATGGATGCCTACCACCAACACCACCCCTACTCAGGGGGGGCTGGATGCCTGTCACTACTACCATCCCCACACATAGGGGGGTGGATGCCTACCACCAACACCACCCCTACTCATGGGGGGCTGGATGCCTACCACTACCACCACCCCTACTCATGGGTGCTGGATGCCGGTCACTACTACCATCCCCACTCATAGGGGGATGGATGCCTACCACAACCACCACCCCTACTCAGGGGGGCTGGATGCCTACCACTACCACCACCCCTACTCATGGGTGCTGGATGCCTACCACTACCACCACCCCTACTCAGGGGGGCCTGGATGCCTGTCACTACCACCACCCCTACTCAGGGGGGGCTGGATGCCTACCACTAACCACCACCCCTACTCAGGGGGGCTGGATGCCTGTCACTACCACCACCCCTACTCAGGGGGCTGGATGCCTGTCACTACTACCATCCCCACACATAGGGGGATGGATGCCTACCACCAACACCACCCCTACTCAGGGGGGGCTGGATGCCTGTCACTACCACCACCCCTACTCAGGGGGGGATGGATGCCTACCACCACCACCACCCCTACTCATGGGGGGCTGGATGCCTACCACTACCACCACCCCTACTCATGGGTGCTGGATGCCTGTCACTACTACCATCCCCACTCATAGGGGGATGGATGCCTACCACCAACACCACCCCTACTCATGGGGGGCTGGATGCCTACCACTACCACCACCTCTACTCAGGGGGCTGGATGCCTGTCACTACCACCACCCCTACTCAGGGGGGCTGGATGCCTGTCACTACTACCATCCCCACACATAGGGGGATGGATGCCTACCACCAACACCACCCCTACTCATGGGGGCTGGATGCCTACCACTACCACCACCCCTACTCATGGGTGCTGGATGCCTGTCACTACTACCATCCCCACTCATAGGGGGATGGATGCCTACCACAACCACCACCCCTACTCAGGGGGGGCTGGATGCCTACCACTACCACCACCCCTACTCATGGGTGCTGGATGCCTACCACTACCACCACCCCTACTCAGGGGGGCCTGGATGCCTGTCACTACCACCACCCCTACTCAGGGGGTGCTGGATGCCTACCACAACCACCACCCCTACTCAGGGGGGGCTGGATGCCTACCACTACCACCACCCCTACTCATAGGACGGGCAATGCATGACACAACCAGCATACTCCAACATAAGGAATGTCAGAAAAACACATCCCCCCAACACCATGACAAGCGTGTGTAGTCTGTGTCAAATGCCTACAACACTGAACATGACATTGAACATACAATATGACCCCCTATCACATGTGTCACACATAAATGTGTGTGGCCTCCACAATGCAAGCACACCATGACCACTGTGGCAATGGGGTCTAACACCCCATCATCACAGTGACCAAAAGGTAAGTGTGGGGTCCATAGCTGAAGCACCTTTTGAACATTGTGGCAATGGGGTCTAACCCCCCATCATCACAGTGACCAAAAGGTAAGTGTGGGGTCCATAGCTGAAGCACCTTTTGAACATTGTGGCAATGGGGTCTAACCCCCATCATCACAGTGACCAAAAGGTAAGTGTGGGGTCCATAGCTGTAGCACCTTTTGAACATTGTGGCAATGGGGTCTAACCCCCATCATCACAGTGACCAAAAGGTAAGTGTGGGGTCCATAGCTGAAGCACCTTTTGAACATTGTGGCAATGGGGTCTAACCCCCCATCATCACAGTGACCAAAAGGTAAGTGTGGGGTCCATAGCTGAAGCACCTTTTGAACATTGTGGCAATGGGGTCTAACCCCCATCATCACAGTGACCAAAAGGTAAGTGTGGGGTCCATAGCTGAAGCCCATTTTGAACATTGTGGCAATGGGGTCTAACCCCCCATCATCACAGTGACCAAATGGTAAGTGTGGGGTCCATAGCTGAAGCACCTTTTGAACATTGTGGCAATGGGGTCTAACCCCCCATCATCACAGTGACCAAAAGGTAAGTGTGGGGTCCATAGCTGAAGCACATTTTGAACATTGTGGCAATGGGGTCCAAACCCCCATCATCACAGTGACCAAAAGGTAAGTGTGGGGTCCATAGCTGAAGCACATTTTGAACATTGTGGCAATGGGGTCTAACCCCCATCATCACAGTGACCAAAAGGTAAGTGTGGGGTCCATAGCTGAAGCACATTTTGAACATTGTGGCAATGGGGTCCAAACCCCCATCATCACAGTGACCAAAAGGTAAGTGTGGGGTCCATAGCTGAAGCACATTTTGAACATTGTGGCAATGGGGTCTAAACCCCCATCATCACAGTGACCAAAATGTAAGTGTTGTCATGGAAAAAGCTGCAAATGCCAAACAGCATGGATGATTCCTGGTCACAGAACAACAAACACATCAGTGGCAAAGTAGTGCTTGTGTCCCATAGCAACATAGATTGGGTGAGGCAAACAGTGCAGTGCAAATAAGACATACCTTTGGCCATGTGCAGACAAACATCACCCATGGGGGCTGACATTGTCAACATTCATCAATAACACAATGACAGAAGTGACCATCATAATGCAGACCCACATATCTGCACCAATGGACACACAAATGTAGATATCCTGTGGAGACTGTAGATGTGAGGTGAACAAATACCATACCATGGCAGCAATGGGACATACAAACCATGATCATTGTGCTGACTGATGACCTAGGAGTCCCAGGGACAGCAGGGAAACCCACCAAACAACATACAGCCAATGGCATACTAAAGATATGCCAATGCAGTGGTGCAGATGCACAAACACAAACAGGCAGCCTCACACTGCATATCAAACACAACAGGTGATGGGGGGGGTGTGCCAGTGTCCCCAGGCAACCACACAACACATGAGGAGGCCTGAATCCCAATTACACAGATGTGTATACAGTGCCACACAAAAGTAACTCATGGATCGGATTCCCCTATGTGGGCAATCAGGCATTGTTAGATGAGAGGGAGCCCAAATTACACATGTCACACAAGCTTGTAGGAACAGCAACTAACACAGCAAGAGACAGACCCACCACAGGCACTGCCCCCAGGGACCCCACATTGTGGTGACACTGGCCTGCATGATAATCCCAATGTGATGACAAAGCTAGATGTCGTTCACACTGTGAACCACAGTCATGTGTCCTGAGCAACAAACTACCATCACACCTACACATGCACAAATCAATCAGCACGGCCTGTCAGCCAAGGCCAATATGGAGGTAGGGGTCTAGCCGTGCAACAACTCTCATTTGCACACACTCAACACCACACACCTTGATCTCCACCAATGTGCAGCAGTGAAGCTCACATGGACTGGTGACATTGCACATGCACCCATGACAATCCCAGGGGTGGTGGTGGGAACTAAGGTGCAGAAACACATCACACATGGCCAGTCAACAAGACTCGTGAATGTCTGACACACTGCACAGTACGCTGTACATGGGCATGACGTCAAATCCACACCAACCAATGGGATCCCGGCCACAGTCACACACCAATGAAGAAGCCAAGGTCACCCACAAAGAACACACATAGACAACTTCCAACATTGCAGCTCTGACCCTGAGGAGTGGCAGCAGTCACACACACAACGTGTCACAATTACTGAAAGTTACCTCAAACTGTAAATTACATGACTTGTGTAACCAACAAGTGCCAAGGGGAATCCTGACTGTGTCTCATCTGCGTTTGCCCACAAACTCAGCCCTGACAGCAAACACACCTATGGATGACACCCTGATGACCAGTAATGTGCCATGCACCCACATCCCAGAGAACCCAGGGCGAAGATTTTGGGGGAACATAGGTCAACTCAGCAAGCATCACAAACAGGAACATCACTAGGGATCCCAGCCTGCGTAGCGAAATGGAAGTGAACACACACAGACATGCTCACACAACACACACCTTGGGCTCAGGCAATGTCACGGAATTACACACTGCCATGAGGGGACTCCACTCCTGTGTAAGGAAAGCTGTGCCATACGTTGTCTCTGCAGGGCTCTATCATGTCAGCAGAACACTTGGTCACTCAGTCAACAATTAGCACAAAATGAAGGCTCTCGTCACATCAGCCTGGTCATGGGAGTGTCACCGAAATCATCTGCACAGATCCAACACACATGTATAGCAAGTTGCACTGATAACACAGATGAGTCCTTCCCCATTGATGCCCAAACTTGCATGTCCAGTGGAGATGGTCACACGGTCAGGGAAATAGACAAATTGAACAATGGCAAGCACAACAGATGTGCAGGGGTGTAAGCCACAGATGTGATATTGCAAATAAAAGTTGGAAATCCCATTGGCAAATATTGAAAACATGACACCCTCATATTACTGCAAAGGATGACATGGATACACACCAGGATAGGACACATTCCCCCTGGACCACATGGGGTCCTGCACAGTAACACTTCATTTTCCTGATATCAATAATCACCATCACTGCAGCAAGGGCATGGTTAGCATCATCAACATCATGTACATCTGAAGCAAAACCACTAGAGAACAGAAAGTAGCTTTATTCAGCATATGTGGGTGTAAAATTGAAAGTCCTGAAAAAACACAAAGGCCAATGGCCAGTCCATCAGTAAAGTCCGAACAGGGTGACAGTGGCAGATGTCACCCTTTGCTTGCCTGCACTGCTACGGACCAGGGACATTCCCCTCGGAGGGGCATACGAGGGGCAGGCCAGGCACCGCAGGGACAGGATCAGGGCTCACCAGAAGGAGGCAGGGAAGGGGTGGTGGGTGCTGGAGAGTCACTGACAACTGCAGTGGAGGTGTCTGACATGGTGTGTGCCGGCACAACTGGGGGCATGAGTCAGATGGTGTGGGTGCCAGCACGACTGCAGAGGGCTGGCCAGATGGAGTGGACAGGTTCCCCACTGCAGTGCCCAAGTCAGACGGGGTGGTAGTGGACTCCACTGCAGTGCCTATCTCCAGGGGAGTAGAATGGGGTTCAGGTAAGGTGGGCAGGACAGAGGGGAGGACACGGTCTCCACACCAGTGGCACAAACATGCGCAGCGGGGGTGTGGGGCTGGAAGAGCAAGTGGTAGGGGGAGAAGGCCGGATCATTTTGGGGATGGTGTATCTGTGGGTGGGGGAACCTGGGGCAGGGTGTGGTGGGGGAACCTGTGTTGTGGGGGCCTGAGGGATGGAGGAAGGAGACTGTGTGGTTGAGCTGCAGGGCGGTGGCGGGGTCTTGCTCTTCCGGGCCTGGGGGACTTGCGGGTGGGGGCCTCAGTTCGTCTGTGCCTGGGGGAGGGTGTCCGGGGGTGAGGGGCACTCCCCTCTGTGTGGGTGGACTTCCTCTTCCCCCTGTATGCTGGATCAGCTGGATCGGAGGGGAAGAGGCCGAGGTCACAGAGGAAGAGCTGCTTTGTAGGTGGGGTTGCAGGTGAGGCAAGGGAAGGGGTCTTGGAGGGTGAGGTATCGGAGGACTGCGGAGTGACTGTGGATGCCTGTGTGTGTCTGTTCCCCATCTCCTGTGGGTGTGATATCAGTCCCCTGAGGATGCTTGCGTGCACGTTGTGACTTTGTTTTGGGTGTTTCTGTGCTGCTCGTGTCTGTGTGTTTGGGTGATTGTGCAGGTGTGCATGTGCTTGGGACAGGTAGGGTGCCAGGAAGTGTGGATGGGGCAGAGGTAGGAGGGGTGAGGGACTGTTGGAGGAGGGACACTGCTGCCGTCAGGGAGGAGGCCATGGACTTATTGCTCCTCTGTAGGGCATACATGCCCGATGAGATGCCCTCCATGAACGACACCAGCTGTGTCAACAGAGTGGTGTGTGCATGGAGGACACTCAGCAGTGATGTCTGCCCTACATGGAGCTGGCGAAGTAAGTACACAGACTCCTCACTCAGGGCAGCAGGGGACACAGGGGCAGGGGGTGCGGTGCCTGGCACGAAGGAGACACGCTCCCGAACACGGGAGCCTCCACGGACCTCTGGAATGGGAGCCGATGGGAGGGCGGTGGTGGTGGTGGTGGTGGCGGGGCCAGCCATACTAGCTGGGGTGTGGTGGCTGCTGACACCCGCCTCCACAAGGGAGTCATCCTCCGAGCTGCTGTGGTCCTCAGCTGAGGTGGATGGTGCTGAGGACTCCTCGGTGTGGCTCCCCTCGCCCTCCGTGCCACTGGGTCCCTCCGACCACTCATCGGCTGCTGACCCAGTCTGGCTCTGCAGCTCCTCCTGGTCCGTGGAGCTGTCCCCTCCTGTGGCCGTGGATGTATCTGCAAACAATTAGGGAAACAGACAAACATCAGTCACCTGCACTGACCGCACACACCACAGTAAGTACAGCACATTACAGAGCAAGCCCTGGCATCCTTAGTTGAACATTGCCAAAAGTGCTCACACAGATTAGGAGAAGCCAATTGTCAGTCTGATGGTCAACCATGGCACTCACATCCCTCCTGGCCTTGCACCCATCTGTCTGGTGCCTGTCGGATGGTAATACCCCAGTGTGGACACATGCACCACCTACACAGTTGTTGGACATTGCAGAGAACACGGTGAAGTATGTGAACATGCACACATCACATCTCTTGCCACTGAGTCAGTACAGGTGTCCGGATAAAGGGATGGCCAGAGTCTAATTTGAAATGCATGTGATGCATACCAGCACCAGACACCATGATGCACCCATGTCCTGATAGTCAATGCCACAATGGGGTGCATGTAGCACATGTCACTCCCCTGCAGGTTCACTCTTAGGAAGTTTAATGCCATGGCACAGGCATGCCTGCAAAGTCATACATCACTGTCTCCAGTCACATGGGCAGGGCAGCCAGCCAACAACAGTCTGCACTGTGTCACAATCCTAGGTCATGGGGAATGCAAGTTCTGTAGCTGACAAGTGCACATGTCCATCCCCCACAAACCACATCATCTGAACTCTTATTTGTCCACGTCATACCAATTGGACATATGGGAGACATGAAACACAACTCTCTGAACCTGAGCACCTCACAGTCTGCTGTGAATGAAAAACAGCTGCCTGAACTTCACAGTCGCATACACCAGTCTGCACAGTCAAGTGATCAAACACCTATATGCCACACAAGTATCGTCTCCTATGGTCACATCTCAGATGGCATGCTGAGCCCTAACCGATAAACACCCCAGTAGTCCTGACAACGAAGCCACAGCACAATGACACAGAGGCAGACACCTGAGGGAACATTTCACTGAGCACAACGTGTCAGCTGATACACGGGAGTGGGAGTACAGAGTGTATTGTATGCCCTGGAGTAGGCATGACTGTCCTGCTCCACGTGAAAGAGGGATGAGCCCTGGACAGTAGGCAGGTGGCTAAGCATGTGTGACACACTTGATATACATACTCCTGAGGCCCAAACATTGTTCCCACCCGCAGCATGGGTGTGTGCCAAATACCCCAGGCACATGTGGTGAGTCAGATCAGCAATTGGACCACATATCAAAGTTACACGCAGATTACATGTCAGAACTCAGGCATTGTGTAAGCAATTGACCCACCCATGAAGCCCACCACAAAGTTACGGGAACAAATGCTGTCCCCCACCTTGAGCTAAGCAAAATGCAAGGACACAGTACCCAAGTGACACAATTTCCTGACTGTAAGGGCCACACCTGGGTATCAGATGAGGAGTGGGCATGTCACAATTGAGGGACATGGGTCCTGGACCACAAGACTGATGTACTGTGGAAGTTTAACCAGGCCAGAGGAGGGCACATAGCATGTCAGACAAAGTTCACAGTGCAGTCATGGACTCACCCCCTCCTTGCTGCTGTCTGGCCTTCAGCTGCCCATCCAGGTCCGGGAAGACCACCGCCAGAATCCTGAGCATGTGGGGGTCAGGGTCCGGTGTCCGCCCCTCCTGCGAGGAGGCGACAGCTTCAGCTGGACCCTTGCGATCCTCCGGGTCCAGCCCCGAAGGTCCTGCCACCTCTTCTGGCAGTTGCGGATCCGGCGCTTGTAGACCCCCACGGATCTTACTGCCCGGGCGATGGTCAGCCAGATTTCCTGCTTCTGGTGGGCATCAACCTGTGAGGATGACAAAGTGAAAAGGCCATTACTACACATGCAACATTTCCGTGCATCACACAGTTGGATATACATGTCTCAATCACAGGGGCATATGATGTACACAGGCAGTGCAACTATGGCTATGAACAGTTTGCCAGCAGTTACCAAATGGTATCATTGCCTGGGAAGTCAAACCTTGTTGGAATGCACTGTTACTGCACTATACCTGTTCAGTGCATGTAACTACACACTTTGGGGGTGACAACTACTCAGTGAGCATGCTAGCCAGTGGTGTGCACACTGTAAGTCTTGCTAGTCAGACAACATGCACAATTAGTAAGGCAGTGGACAGCACACTCACCTGCTCCCCTGGTTTCCCATACAGCTTGCTGTACTGTGGAAGGAGGCTGTCCAGCAGGGCCTGGTTCTCCTCAGTGCTGAAGGCTGGGGCTCTCTCCACAGTACGTGCCATTGCAGTAGCCAGAGGATGCAGAGACAGCAGCAGTGGTGGTGGCAGATGTCGTCCTGGAGCATGTAGTGCAGGCAAGTGAGCTCTCAGGGGAACAGCCAGCATTATATGTGTGCTGCAGAGGCAGATACTGTCCCATGTGTCCGAAGTGATAGGTCCAAGTCGTTTGCATCTTCTGAATCTGGCCAATCCATGGAATTGCACCACTTATACACGCCCACAGCATCCTTCAAAAGTTCAACTTCATGACACCCATGAATTTGCAACATTGTTGTGGGTGGCCAACTGAATTCACTGCATCAGACTCGTTAAAGCTTCGAAAACGCTTCCGTTACCATGTCAGGCCATAGCCAATGCGTGCGCACCGATCGGTCCATTGCTGTACAACGCATATTTCGAAAAACAACACGCATCCGTCCACATCATATGCAATGGCCAATGCGTGCACACCGATCGGTCCATTGCTGTACAACGCGTATTTCTGTCCACATCATATGCAATGGCCAATGCGTGCGCACCGATCGGTCCATTGCTGTACAACGCGTATTTCCGTCCACATCATATGCAATGGCCAATGCGTGCGCACCGATCGGTCCATTGCTGTACAACGCGTATTTCCGTCCACATCATATGCAATGGCCAATGCTTGCGCACCGATCGGTCCATTGCTGTACAACGCGTATTTCTGTCCACATCATATGCAATGGCCAATGCTTGCGCACCGATCGGTCCATTGCTGTACAACGCGTATTTCTGTCCACATCATATGCAATGGCCAATGCGTGCGCACCGATCGGTCCATTGCTGTACAACGCGTATTTCCGTCCACATCAAATGCAATGACCAATGCGTGCACACCAATCGGTCCATTGCTGTACAACGCGTATTTCTGTCCACATCATATGCAATGGCCAATGCGTGCGCACCGATCGGTCCATTGCTGTACAACGCGTATTTCGAAAAACAACACGCATCCGTCCACATCATATGCAATGGCCAATGCGTGCACACCGATCGGTCCATTGCTGTACAACGCGTATTTCTGTCCACATCATATGCAATGGCCAATGCGTGCGCACCGATCGGTCCATTGCTGTACAACGCGTATTTCCATCCACATCATATGTAATGGCCAATGCGTGCGCACCGATCAGTCCATTGCTGTACAACGCGTATTTCTGTCCACATCATATGCAATGGCCAATGCGTGCGCATCGATCGGTCCATTGCTGTACAACGCGTATTTCCGTCCACATCAAATGCAATGGCCAATGCGTGCAGACCGATCGGTCCATTGCTGTACAACGCGTATTTCTGTCCACATCATATGCAATGGCCAATGCGTGCGCACTAATCGGTCCATTGCTGTACAACGCGTATTTCGAAAAACAACACGCATCCGTCCACATCATATGCAATGGCCAATGCGTGCACACCGATCGGTCCATTGCTGTACAACGCGTATTTCTGTCCACATCATATGCAATGGCCAACGCGTGCACACCGATCGGTCCATTGCTGTACAACGCGTATTTCTGTCCACATCATATGCAATGGCCAATGCGTGCGCAGCGATCGGTCCATTGCTGTACAACGCGTCCCTGTACAAATCACTCGCATATGTCACCATGGTTGTCACTGGTGGACGTATGCCAGCCACAATTACTTGCCAGGGACTCAGGGGCTTTACAACACCACAGCCTGTCCACACTGTATCCTAAGGCATGTAAGGCTGCATTACCTGTGTGTGTATGGGGGTCAACATGTGGTCTTTTTTGGTGGCACTTGGGGGCAGCCACTCCCAGGCTGTGCACGTGTTCATGGGGACAGAATCCTTTGTGTGTTGTGCACATGACCACTGTGATGTGCAACTGTTCAGTTCAGGGCATGTGGCATGGTCACATTTCCAGGTTGTGTATGTGTATGTCATGTCACATATACCCTGAGTCCCATGTGGGAAGGTATGTACATCACAGGGTGACCCATTGCCACAATAGTGATGGCCCTCCACAGTCTGTGTGCATGTTGTGTTTCAGATGTCTCTGATTCAATGTGCACAATGGGAGACAGTCTCCACATCCACGTTGTTTGTGCATCGACTTTGATGTTGTGCGTGTGTGTGTCACAGACGTCCATGTCTGTCCTGCAGAGGCAACAGGGGCCACTACCTGTGGGAGTCATGGTTGTTTTGCTGACGTGTACATGATACGCCATGTCATGCCACTGTCCATGTGGCAATACAGGGTCCCTGGGTATCTACCTGTCAATGAGATGTGATGCCTGTGGCACATCTGTCCTCACTGTCACTGTGGTGTGTGTTTGGAACGTGACAGCAGTACATGGGTACTGTGACACAGCCTAATGATTTCCCATAGCACGACCTGGAACTTGTTGTCAACACATGTTGAACTGTGATGTTAGATGTTGGCCATGTAGGTGCCATATATCTCCATACAGAACGGCACACACATCAAGTACTTGTGTCTTGTAATGATGTATCATGTGATATTGAGTATGGTCAATGCCACATATGTGGGGTGACTGACAATCTTTCTTTGTTCACCTATGCACTGCAGGGCACCAGCTGTCCATAGACCATTCCCTGACCTTGCAACCATGGTGGAACGTGACTGCATCTGACGGTACCGCTTCAACAGGCCGCTGATTGAGGAATTGAGAGTGCGGTTGGCCCCACATTTGCAACCTGGCCGGACATACCCTACAGCACTGACCCCCAAGGTGAAGGTGATGGCAGCCCTACACTTCTTTGCCACCGGTACCTTTCAACACACTGTGGCGTCTGCTGGTGGGATGTCACAGACCATGTTCAGCCGTGTGCTATGCGATGTTTTGGAGGCAATGTTGAGATACCTGAACCAGTACATCTATTTCCCTAAACGTCAACAACTCACTGACGTCAAGAGTGACTTCTATGCCCTGGGGAGGATGCCACATGTCATTGGCTCCATTGATGGGACACATGTGGCTTTGGTACCACCACAGGCACATGAGCAGGCATACAGGAACAGGAAACATTACCATTCTATCAATGCTCTGGTGGTATGTCTTGCAGATATGACCATCTCACATGTGTGTGCACGTTTCCCCGGTTCTGCACACGATGCCTACGCGATGAGGAGTAGTCGCATCCCGAGGATGATGTCACAGATGCAGAACCAGCGTGCCTGGCTTGTCGGTGTGTACTGACTTTTTACCATTGTGTGTGTTCTGCAATGTTGTATTCCACCCTCTTTACCCAACTCAGCTAATGTGCAATTGTCTGTATGTAGGTGAATCCGGATACCCCAACATGCCGTGGTTGCTGACACCCCTCAGGAACCCTGTGACACCAGCCCAGATGCGCTACAATGAGGCACATGGTCGGACCAGGAGAGTGATCGAGTGGACATTTGGTCTCCTGAAGAGCCGCTTTCGCTGCCTGGACAAGACAGGAGGGGCCCTCCCATATGCCCCAGCAAAGGTGTGCAAGATTGTCATCGTCTGCTGCATGCTACACAACCTGGCAGTGCGGAAGGAGTTGCCTCTCATCCTGGATGACGATGACCAACATTCGCCACCTGTGGAGGATCCTGGCCTGGGCCACGATGCCAGTGATGATGATGATGATGATGGTGATGTCCGCACACAGCTCATCACCAACTTCTTCAGCTGAATGTGAGTATCCAGAGATGTCATGTCAATGATTTGAGTTTGCATGATATGTGTTGGTGGTGCTCTGTTGCTGTTTGAGTGTGGCCATGTGCTACTTGACTGGATGCGTGCAGCGATGTGTCCTTACAGGTAGTCTGTACTCCCCAACAGTGTTGACATGCTAACTTGGTTTTGTGTAGGTATCTTTTGACATGTACTGGGCATGAGTATTGCAGTTCTGTCCTGTTCTTCAGTGCTTTTGACTGTGTGTCATGTCTGTCCTTCACAGGGTGCTTTCAGAGTTGTTTGGTCAACTCGGATCCCCCGACATCGTGATTCAACTTCCAGGGTGGAAGCAGCCGTTTCCCTACAGGTGATGTGCCCCACACCCCTGGACTTTATTTCTTCTACAATTGTTGACTGTGTGGCCACTGCCACGTGGGATTACCTTGCATCTGTAGTGGAAACAACATGTTGCAAATGTGTAATAAACCTGTGCTTCACTTTGGGATGTGCGTTGTCTGTGGTCACACATCTGACTGACATATGCTTACTGCACCTGTGGGCTAGTTAACACAGACTGTGAATAGGTGTGGTGTCTGTGCATTCCGCTGTATTTCCTGGCAACATCAGTGTAGGCGATGAGTCAGATGGCCCTGGTGTGTATGTGTTGTGTTGCCCTAGTGGTGTGTCTCCCTCATATGTGTCACGTCTCCATGACTCACATGACGGTGTTGAACTTGCTGTACCAATTAGCATGCACAGTGTCATTTAGCAGATCATCATCTCCATGACAAAAACAACATTGGAATCACAACAGAGGCAAGTATGGTGTATTAGTGAGTTTATTTACATACATGTGTGAGTATAGTGCACAGGATGGTGGGTGCTGTACATTGGGATTGGAATCCAAAGTTCACAGATGAGTTGGAAGTGTTGGTAGCAGAAATGTCCTGAGTAAAGTCCACAGTCATCTGATGCATTAGTCCAACTTAAACTCCCCATGTCATGTGGGAGAGTTGTGTTGCATTTGACAGGGTGAACAGTTTGCACACAAAGGAGAATTTCCAGAACAGGTGTTGGGTTCCTGGGGGATGTACATGGCCATCGGCCTCTCAGTTGTCCTTCCTCGGACGGCCCCTCTTCTTTCTGGGGGACCCTCACGTGCAGGCCGCTGCGGTGCAGAGGACTCTCCACCAGAGTCATCCTCCCTCCCTGTGGCAGTTGCAGTTGTTGTGGCACCAGATGTTGTGGGCACACAGGGAGGTGTGGCCATGTTGGTGCTAATCTGGCGGAGGCATTGTCAATATGTCCCTCTGCACCGCTGTCAGTTCTTCCAATGTGTCCCACTTGGACTCCATGCCAGACATGTGTGTCTCCACACGGGACATGTGGGAGTCCAAGCGGGCATGATGGGCAGCCTGCTGCTGTTGAATGTCCTTGAGGATCCCCACTACCTGGCTGACCTCTCCGGTGCTATTCTGGTACGCATCAGCAATGCGTACCAGTTGTGGGTCATCATGCAGTCCAGACCCCTCTGCAAACAGCGACCTCTGCCTACCACCCCTCCCACCACCCCTGGCCACACGTGCGGGACCTGCGGTGGCACGCACAGGTGACC
Organism: Calotriton arnoldi; assembly: GCA_963921515.1. Taxonomy (NCBI): domain Eukaryota; kingdom Metazoa; phylum Chordata; class Amphibia; order Caudata; family Salamandridae; genus Calotriton; species Calotriton arnoldi. The sequence continues at coordinate 1,044,149 of CAWUFW010000604.1, read as the reverse complement.
CTAGGCCCCCTTGGGGGTTGGTACTGGGGTTGTTGTCCGTTGCTTCACGGTGGGCCGGGGTCCCTGTGCTGTTGTCATTGGTGGTCCTTGATCTGTCCGTGTCGGCGGGGGTGGTCTGTCTGTTGGCAGTTGTTAGAGGAGTGGGTGCAGGAGGTGCAGATGGTGGTCCTGCTGGTGCTGCATGATGACTCACACTGGAGGTGCCAGGTAGGTCTTCGCCATCCGAGGAGGGCAGAGGCTGTTCCACACCAGAGAGCTCAGGGTCCCCCGGAGCCTGGGACAGGGACTCCTCATCGTCTGCTGCTGTGTCCCCATCATCACCTGTTTTTGGAAGAGACACACAATGTATGTTATGTTTCTACAGGCATCAATGGTTCAAACACCTGACAGTTGTGACTGTACCTCTGGATGCGGGCCTGTACATTGCATTGTCCTAAGTTGTCACAGTCAGAGGTTGATATTGGTGTAGCACATTGTCCTGCCAACATGAAGCATTTCAATGTGAATGTTGAGGTGTGTGCATGGCCAGCATTGGTGGTATTTGGTTGACGTCCGGACCTCCTTCTCCCTCCAGCCCAGTTATCCCACCATGAAGCATGCCACCCTTGCAGTGGGTGCAGGTTGACTCTCAGGATGTCAGTCAGTGGTGTCCTGCTGTTGGTTGGTGCCCAGTTCCCAGCAGGGCCTTGTGCTCCCACAACAGAGCACCATTGTCAGACATCTTTGAAGTGGCTTTTCACTCCCTGTGAGGTGTGCATGCTTCAGTGTGAGCTTGCTGGGCCATGTGGGTGGGGGATGTTGAGCTGTGACTACCACTCCCATCATGCTATTGCCTACACCCCCTTCCCAGCATGCCCATACTTCCTTCCTTTTGAGTGGACTTCACTGTGTGTGAGTGTGACAGCAATGGCAAGATGGCTGTCAGTGGTGTCCTGTTGTTTGTTGGTGCCCAGTTCCCAGCAGGGCCTTGTGCTCCCCACAACAGAGCACCATTGTCAGACATCTTTGAAGTGGCTTTTCACTCCTTGTGAGGTGTGCGTGCTTCAGTGTGAGCTTGCTGGGCCATGTGGGTGGGGGATGTTGAGCTGTGACTACCACTCCCATCATGCTATTGCCTACACCCCCCTTCCCAGCATGCCCATACTTCCTTCCTTTTGACTCTGCCTCCCTGTGGGGTAGTGTGCCTGTGCTGACAGGATGGCTGACAGTGTTGTCCTGGCATTAGTTTGGCTACAAGTCCCAGACGTGTCCCTGTGCTTCACACAGCATAACCCAGGGTGGTGGTTCTTTGTGGGATATTTAATTAGAGTGTGAGGCAATGCATTCTCCCAGGTGAGTAGTGTGGAGTTTGTGTTAAGGGTGTGTGTGAGAACAGCTGCTGGTGACTATGGTCAGTGCTGTCAGTCCTCCTTCCCACCCACCCAGATATCACACCATGGAACGTGCTTCCATTGCAGGGAGTGCAAGTTTGCTTTCAGGATGTCAGTCAGTGGTGTCCTGCTGTTGGTTGGTGCCCAGTTCCCAGCAGGGCCTTGTGCTCCCCACAGCAGTACCCAGTGTCAGCCATCTTGTCAGTTCTTTTCCACTCCCTGTGATGTGAGCATGGTTCAGAGTGGTGTTGATGGGCCAATTGTGAGGGTGAGCGATATCTGTGACTACAACTCCCATTATGCTATTGGCTACACTGACTTCACCAGCATACACAGAATTCCTTCCTTTCAGTGAGCTTCCTGTGAGGTGGTGTTCTAGTGGTGGCAAAATGTCTGACAGTGTTTGTTGGTTAGATTTGTGCCGCTGCCTTGCTCTATTTGTTTTTGGGTTTGTACATGTCATGACACAGTTACATATCACTATGGGATGGCAGGTATTGTGTTTGTCTAACTAACATACACATCTTGGGATGATTATGTTTTGGTTACTGTGGCTTTGCTAACGGTGCATGGTTTGACTATCCCCTTGACAGTGATGTGTGTGTATTGTCACACGATATTGGGTATATTGGTTGCGTACTCACCAGGCTCTGGGATGTTTGATAGTCCATGTACGCTCTCTGGTGGTAGGATGGCCCGCACCTTCTCCTCCCAGGGCCTGAGGTATACTGGTTTGGCAGGAGGGCCACTGCCGGTGCGATGGCTCAAGGTGTAGTCCTTCTTGAGTAGGGCCTTGACCCTCCTGCGCACATCATACCACCTGTTCTGGATGTCTTCCTTTGTGCGCAAACATGGTGATTGTGCATTCACCCTGTCGACGATCCTCTCCCACATCTTGGTTTTCTGCGACATGGGGGTCTGTTGGACCAGTGTACCAAACAAGTGTGGCTCTACCCTGAGGATTTCATCTACCAGCACTTCCAATTCACTGTCTAGGAACTTTGGATTCTTCTTTGGGGGCATGGTGATGGGTGGTGGTGTGGATTGGTGTGTGTGAGTGTGCAAGTGAGGGTAGGTGAGTGTCAGTTTTGCTGGGTGTATGTGAGGGTGCTATTCGGGAGGTGCTAATGGTGTGTGGCTTGTGTGATGGATGAGTTGTGGGTGTGTCTGTGGTTGCTGTCTGATGGTGTTCTGTGCTGGCAGGTCAGTTGAATTTGCAAAGGATCATGGTAGGGATTTGTGGCCTTTATATGGGTGGAGTTGTGGGTGTGTCTTTGTTCCATTTCCCCCCAGTATTTATTGACTTTGTCATTGCTTGTTTGGCCCTTTTTTTAAATTTTTTCCTTTGTAGTTTTGGGGCATGTAGGAGACGTTCTTCTGACCGAGTAGGACGCTGCAGTTGGCTCGTGCGAGCTTCTCCGAGTCTTTCAAGCTGTGTTTCTGCTGTGTTTTATGTGCGGCGTACGCGTCGGTCGCGGAGTATTGGGTTGCTTCGGCTCGGTTTTGTATGCGTGTCGGTCGTATTGCTTGGGCTCCGTGCGACTCGGTATGGTTTTACATGCATTGCATCGTACTGCGTGGGTCGGAGTTAGCGGGTACGTTTCTGTCGGATTCATTCCTGGTGCGTGTCGGTCGGTTCGATTCGCGTGGTTTTCCCGCCGGATAGCTGGTTTCCGTGCGGTTCGGTCATTCGGCTTGTGTTCCGTACGAGTCGGTCGTGATTCACATGCATTGCATCGTACTAAGCGGATCGGGCAGCGCCGGTACGTGTCGGTCGGACTAAATTCCCGTACCGAGTCGGTCGGTACGTTTTCCGGCCCGAATCGGAATCGGCCCCTAAATATATATAATAAACTATTCCCACTCCAAACTACATTAAGTCAGGGAAGGTGCTGGACACTAAACATATATAAATTACTATTCCCACTCCAAACTACATTAAGTCAGGGAAGGTGCTGGATACTAAACATATATAAATTACTATTCCCACTCCAAACTACATTAAGGGCCCGATTCCGATCTCGCTAGGAAAGCCCTCCGTACGACTCGGATCCGGAGGGCTTTCCAAACGAGACGTGCTCCGGGAGTTCGAACGAGCGAGTACGATGCTGCCGTATGCTTACGGACTCGGTTCGCTCGGACTCCCATTGAACTCTATGTGAGCCTGTGTACAGACGTGTACACAGGCTCCCATAGCAGAAAAGGGGTGGGTGGGGAAAGGTGTACACCCTCCCGCCATACTGTGCATGCCTGGTTCGGTGGGACCCATGGGCATACCCCTGTGACAGATTCGGAGGGCCTCGGGTGAAGGGGGGCCTGCTATGGCCCCCCGAAGTACGCTTGCAACAACCGTTTCATCTCGCTGAGACCGAGGCAAAGCGGCTGTCCGAATCGTGCATCGTACTCGCTCGGGCGGAATATGGCTCCATAGCGAGGCACGATTCGGCTACGAACGAGTCGTACGGACGGGTTCGGGTCCCCGGAAACGGTTCGGTCGGTGCAAACGCGATCTTTGCATCGTACTTGGTCGTTCGGAATTGGGACGAGTCGGTCGGAAACAAGGGCTCCAGATCGGTTTAGGTAAAACCAAATCCCATTCGGAGCCCTTTCAACCGAGATTGGAATCGGGCCCTAAGTCAGGGAAGGTGCTGGACACTAAACATATATAAATGACTATTCCCACTCCAAACTACATTAACTCAGGGAAGGTGCTGGACACTAAACATATATAAATTACTATTCCCACTCCAAACTACATTAAGTCAGGGAAGCTGCTGGACACTAAACATATATAAATTACTATTCCCACTCCAAACTACATTAAGGGCCCGATTCCGAACTTGTAAGGAAGGCCTCCAAACGGGATTTGTTAAGAGCAAATCCGATTCGGAGCCTATCATTCCGCCCGAATCGTCCCCCATTCCTACAAGCAAGTACGATGCGAGTATCCTGTACGCGCAGTGTGAATCGTTTACGAACCCGAACCTGTCCGTCCGAGACGCTTGTAGCCAAATCGTGCCGCGCAATGGAGCCGTTTTCCGACCGAGCGAGTACGATGCACGAATCGGACAGCTGTATCATCTCGGTCTCATCGAGACGAAACGGCTGTCGGATTCGGACTTCGGGGGGCCATAGCAGGCCCCCCTTTACCCGGAGCCCTCCGATTCAATCACGGGGGTGCCTCATGGGTCCCCCGATCCAAACATGCACAGTGTGGCGGGCCACATGGGGTGCCCAGCCACAGGTGTACGCTTTTCCCCGCCCACTTTTTTGCTATGGGAGCCTGTGTACGCGTCTGTACACGGGCTCCCATAGAGTTCAATGGGAGTCCGAACGAACCAAGTCCGTAAGCGTACAGCAGCATTGAACTTGCTCGTTCGGACTCCTGGAGCACGTCTCGCTCGGAAAGCCCTCCAGATCCGAGTCGTATGGAGGGCTTTCCTTACGAGATCGGAATCGGGCCCTAAGTCAGGGAAGGTGCTGGACACTAAACATATATAAATTACTATTCCCACTCCAAACTACATTAACTCAGGGAAAGTGCTGGACACTAAACATATATAATTTACTATTCCCACTCCAAACTACATTAAGTCAGGGAAGGTGCTGGACACTAAACATATATAAATTACTATTCCCACTCCAAACTACATTAAGTCAGGGAAGGTGCTGGACACTAAACATATATAATTTACTATTCCCCTCCAAAATACATTAACTCAGGGAAGGTGCTGGACACTAAACATATATAATTTACTATTCCATTCCAAACTACATTAAGGGGCCGATTCCGATCTGGGACGGAAATCTCTCCGACCGAGCCAGACCCGGAGAGATTTCCGACCGAGCCGGACTCCTGCAGTCCGACCGGGCAGTACGATGCGTCCGTGTGCTGCCGACTCGATTCGGTCGGATTCCCATAGAAGTCAATGGGAGCCGGTCGCACGACGCGTACATGGGCTCCCATTGACTGAATGGGCACGCCTTGGACAAGGGCGCCCTACAGTGGGTACTGCACGGTGCAACCCGCACCGCACATGCATGTGTAGGGGGACCCTTGGGTCCCTCTGTGTGCGACTCGTAAGGCCACGTGGTGAAGGGGGGTCCGACACGGACCCCCAAGTCCGGCTCCGACAGCTCTTTGTAGCCGGGCGGTACGAGTCGGTCGGGCTGTTCAAGCGCGCATCGTACTGGCTCGGCCGGGTAACGCTCCATTGCGTGGTGCGATTCGCTCCGTACGAGTGCGGTCGGAGCGGTTCAGACCCGGAAACGAGTCGGTCGGAAACAACGCGCATAATCGCATCGCACCAGCTCTGCTCGGACAGCTGTGACGAGTCGGTCGGAAAAACGCGCCCGGCTCGTGATTTTTCCGGGTGAATCCCATTCGGTGAGCTTCCGAACGAGATCGGAATCAGCCCCCAAGTCTGGGAAGGTGCTGGACACTAAACATATATAATTTACTATTCCCACTCCAAAATAAATTAACTCAGGGAAGGTGCTGGCCACTAAACATATATAATTTACTATACCCACTCCAAACTACATTAAGTCAGGGAAGGTGCTGGACACTAAACATATATAATTTACTATTCCCACTCCAAAATACATTAACTCAGGGAAGGTGCTGGACACTAAACATATATAATTTACTATTCCCAATCCAAACTATATTAACTCAAGAAAAGTATTCAAAAATATAACTTTTCAATATAATATTGCCACACATATATATATATATATATATATATATATATATATATATATATATATATATATATATATATATAAAATTAATACAAATTATACATATATTTACATACTCCCATTTAAAATTAATTTTCCAAAACAATATGTTAATTGTAAATAATTTTATAGCAGAATCCAAACTTTCATTTTAATTTTTTTAAATTATTCTCAAAATTTATCAACTTTTTTTTTTTTTTTAATTAAAAATAACTCAACAAAATTATTGATGGGGGCGGAGTTTGCTCTGACCTAAGATGGCCGCCATGTAGTGGCTCTCCGCCGATCATCACCGCAATCCGCTTAAAAATTTGCTCATTCCATGCCAAAAATCGTGCCTGCACGGTGCACCTGAAACCGCTTGAAGCGGGCTATCCGGCGGTGGCAGCATCTTCCTGATCGGGCGCTCACGTGACCCTCTGCGGCGGACTCCGTTGCTGTCTGCGGAGGCGAGACCTGCGCACATTCTCTGCCGGCCCGAGCTCCCTGGGCGACTGTGATCGGATCTGGGCCTTGTGCTGTGTGGTACGTTCGCATTCAGCGGCCGGAGGCACGGACATCACGCTTTGTGGCGGGAGGTGAGCGCAAGCAGCGGGAGCGTCGGGACACGGGGGTGCAGGTGCTCACTGACCCGTGCTGCGTGTGAAGGCCTGGCAGTTGGACCTTGCCTGGTCCTTTTGATGTTGCGTGGCGCTGCCCCATGCCTCCCGGTGTGCTCCCAGTTGACTCTCCCCTGCTGGGAAGGATTTGTTGGCGTCCTGCCACTGCCAGATGAAAGACAGCACTCTACTGCGTGGCGCCTCCGGTGCTACAGACCCTGGGTGACTTGGGCCTGCTGCGGTGGCCGCATCGTGCAAATACAATCACCAGCACACTGCGCGCAGGGATAAAGCACGCACTCTCCGGCCGCTCCTGGAATTGGGGGTCTGTGGAGTGGCGGATTTGGATCAGCGAACTGGTGGTGTGTGCTTGCGCCGCTGGGGCCATTGAGGCAGTCTTATTCCACACCTGGACGGTACCTACATCTACTGCCAAGTACGTGCTAACATACAGCGCTGTCTGGGCGCGCAGGACATATCCAAGTGGTGCACGGCCTGCTGAGGTGCAGTGGGGGACATTTTCCTTGGTAGCTCTATCATACTTTTTCCCAATGGGGAAGCTGGGGAAAACGCAGTCTAAACTGCAGTTTGACCAATGGAAGTCTTCTAGGCTGAGAGAAGACGGCGCGGAATCTGACACTGGGGATCAGGGTGCGACAGGGTTGGAGCCAGGTGCCGACCTGAGACAAATCCTACCTGCCATGCAACAAAGCCTCTCCACCATAGATGGGAAGATTGACTCTCTCTCATACCGCATGGACCGCATGTCGGAGCGGGTGGATAAACATGCGGAGAGGCTGGACATGGCAGAACGGCGAATCTATGACATTGAAGATCGAGATACGGAGATGACGGACACGCACAAAAAGATGGGGAAACTCATGGACACTCTGCAAGCCAAGGTCGAAGACGTGGAGGCGCGCTCCCGGCGCAATAACTTACGTATTGTGGGGCTCCCGGAGTCTACTTCGACCGGGAACATGGAACTATTTGTCGAGAATCTCCTGACTACTCTCCTAGGCCGTGACTCTTTCTCCTCGATGTTTGTGGTGGAAAGGGCCCATCGCTCGTTGGCTACAAGACCTCCACCCGGGGCCCCGCCACGTCCCATCATAGCACGAGTCTTGAATTACCGCGATAGGGACTCTGCTCTGCGGCGCGCCCGCGAGCTCAAGACACTCAACTGTGAGGGATCTCTGCAGTCCCTATATCCGGATTTCACGCTGCAGGTCCAGGAGGCAAGGAGGCGGTTTGTCCCGGTCAAGCGTAAACTCAGAGAACTTAACATAGACTATGCTATGCTCTACCCGACCCGTTTAAAGGTGACATTGAATGGGGGTGCGGATCTTCGCCGACCCCGGGAACGTTCAGCAAGCACTGAAGGAGTACAATAACGCGCAGGCTAACAAGCAAGGAACGGCTGTGGACCCCACGGGTGAAAGTGCTGGGAGCGCTTTGGACCAAAACGACTGAGGAGCTGTCCTCAGTGTTCAGTGCAAAGGAACAATACGACTCTGCATTTCAGGAGTATCAGGTGCAGCGCATTGTCACTTTTATTTACGCCATGGCTGTCGGCTTAGCTTGCTTGTTTTAGGTTACAAGATATTCGGCGTTGGCCATTATGTGTAGCCCCATACTATTCACCCTGCGGTACAAGGGGGTGGGGGGTAGTTGCCCCCGTCACAACACGGGGTGGGGGCGGTAACACAATTGTTTTGAGAGAGGCTGGGCCAGCTGCCGCATAATCACTGTCATGGTTTGTTATGTAGTTTGTCAGGAACCGAGCGTATGAAGCTGTTGTGTACTCTACTGTTGGCGGGCACTCTCACCTCGTGTGTATTACACATTGTTTATTTGGGTGGTATTGGGATAGGGGACTAAAAAGGTAGGGGTATGTCGCCATGTCATTTGTTGGGGGCGTGACGTGGGAGGGGGAGGGGGGGTTGTTTGAATCCGCATTGTATAATAGCAGCAGCATGATGGCCACTGATCGTTATTGGTTACACATTTACATAATTATACGACTTTATAGTGTGAAGTCCCGATATGGGTGATGGACACTGCAACCTGAACAAACAAGAACACCACACCATGAATTTCCTGACCTGGAACGTCCGGGGCCTAAACGACCAGCTAAAAATCCGCAAAGTAGTCTTATACTTGTCTAGACACCACATTGATGTTGCAATACTCCAGGAAACGCACCAGGGCTTCTGACGCAGAGGAGAGTGAAGGGCACGTGCGTAGCAGCTGGCTTCACCTCTCATGCACGAGGGGTCTTAATCTGGGTACGAAAGGGGTCCAATGTAAAGATACATGAAGTAGACAAAGACGATGAGGGAAGGTACGTGATAGTACACTGTAGCAGGGACCACCTGCATGTGCGAATAGTAGGAGTATACGGCCCCAATTATGATAACCCTCAGTTTTACCGTGCCCTACACAATAAGCTCATCGCGTACCCTAGGATGCACACACTGTGGGGTGGTGATTTTAATTGCGTGCAAAATCCTGCGCTGGACCATTCGAAGGGTGCACCTCGTCCCTCTTCATCCACTGCGAAGGCCATAGCGGAGGCAGACGACCTTGTTGACGTCTGGCGATACCGTGCGCCAGCTGGTAGGGGCTATACGCACTACACATCCACGCACGACATACACACGCGCATAGATTATTGGCTAGTGTCCAAGGGCCTAATTCCCTTTGTATCGCACTGCGAACACCTGCCCCGCACCTATTCGGACCACTCCCCTGTCCTGTTGCGGCTAAACATAGGAGATATGCAGCCCAGAGTCCGCACATGGTGCTTTCCACAGTATTCTTTGCTGGACGAGGCATTCAAGGTAGAAATCTCTGGGGAGATCGATCTGTTTTTTGCCACCAATTTGGGTAGTGTGCCAAAGATTGCCACCGTCTGGGAAACTTTTAAAGTTTTCATCAGGGGGGCAGTCATATCAAAGCATGCAGGGGTCCTTCGTTCCATTAGGGGGAGGTTGCAGAGGCTCGAGATGGAGTTAGCGGACCTAGAACGACGAACGACTGTAGACACCTCCTCAGAAGACCTGGCAAAAATCAGAGCCAAGTTGGTGGAATATAATGAAGAAGCCCAGGTGGAGGTAGTGCACCTGGGGAAATACGCGACGGCTCGAGTGTACGGTGAGGGGGAGAGGCCAGGGGCCACCTTAGCAGCTCTAATCCGCCCTGATAGTGGTTCGGAAGAGGTGTTGGAGCTTCGAGATGACAAGGACGTCATATTAACGGACGCTGTTCGGATAGCAGACAGATTTTGCTCTTACTATGCGCAGTTATACACGTCGCGCCCTTCTGCGACTGACGAGTCGAACGATGAGTACCTATCGTATATAGCCATGCAGTGGCTCACAAATTCACACAGAGAACATCTGATGGCTCCCCTGCGTCCTACTGAGATAGCTGCTGCCCTGAAATCTATGCCCAATAATAAGGCCCCAGGATCGGATGGGCTAACAGTTGCATTTTACAAGGCGTATCAGGACCAATTGCTTCCTCATTTGGTCAACCTGTTCGAGGAGATGGCCGCGGACGGTATTATGCCCCCCAGCATGAGAGAAGCCACATTGATAACGCTCCTGAAAAAGGACAAACCTCCACAGCAGTGCTCCTCCTACAGGCCATTCTCGTTGTTAAATACAGATACTAAGGGGCCGATTCCGATTCGAGCCGGAAATCTCTCCAACCGAGCCGGACCCGGAGAGATTTCCGATCGACCGGACTCTGCAGCCCGACCGAACGAGTACGGAGCGCGCCCGCATGCTATCGTACTCGAAGTCGGTCGGACTCCCATTGAAGTCAATGGGAGCCGGTCGCACAACGCAGACGCGGGCCCCCATTGCCTCAATGGGTGCGAGGTGAACAAGGGTGCCCCTACAGCGGGTACGCTGGCAAAGCGACTCGCGCCGCATACACGCACAGGCCTGTGTGCGACTCTGCGCTACATGCGCAGACAAGGGGTCCGACACGGACCCTCGGAGTACGGCTCCGACTGCTCTTTCGAGCCGGGCGGCGCGTGTCGGGTCGGACTGCTCGCGGGCGCGCATCGTACTTACCCGGCCGGGAACGTCTCCATTGCGCGGTGCGAGTCGCGGTCCGAGCGAGTCAGTCGGTGTGGTTAGACCCGGGAACGAAGTCGGTCGGAGCGGTTGGGACGCCCGAACGAGTCGGTCGGGCGATTTCGCATCGTACTCGCCGTCCGGACGCCGCGTACGAATCGGTCGAGAAATAGGGCTCCGAATCGGATCCGGTTATGCCGAATCCGATTCGGAGCCCTACCGGCGGAGATCGGAATCGGCCCCTAAATTGTTTGCCAAAATACTCGCCAACCGGTTCACTCCTTTGCTCCCCTTAGTGGTTGCACCTGAGCAGTCGGGCTTTGTGCCCACGCATTCTTTACCTAGTAATTTGCGGACCCTTTTCGGCACAATTGCTGGCATAGATCCAGAGATGCATGCTGCGGCGGTCTTTCTCGATGCCGAGAAAGCCTTTGATTCCGTAGAGTGGCGCTTTCTTAGGGCAGTATTGCAACGTATGGGAGTGGGCGAGATATTTATAAAATTGATAGATGTGCTGTATGAGCAGCCCACCACGCGAGTTCGCGTCAATGGGCTTCTTTCAGACCCAATAGCTATTACCAGAGGCACAAGACAGGGGTGCCCTTTGTCCCCCTTGTTATATGCTCTGGTCGCTGAACCTCTTGCATGTGCGCTGAGGGAATACCATGGGTTCCGAGGCATACCTTTCCCGCAGTACAATTTAGTAATCACGGCCTACGCCGATGACACTTTGCTATATGTTCATGATCCGGCGCAAAATTTAGATCCTGTCCTTAAGGAAGTGGAGCGATTTGGGCAACACTCTGGCCTTCGTATTAACTGGAGAAAATCCGTCGCGTTTCCGCTGACCCCTCAGACGCTTCCAGCAACTTCTACATTCCCCATCGAGTGGACGTCAGAGCCTACCAGGTACCTGGGCGTGCAAATACACACTGACCCTGATGTCGTGCTTCGTGAGAACTATGGCAGAGCAGTGCAGAAGTTATCGGAGTCCATTGATAAATGGATTCGGTTACCATTATCGCTGCTAGGGCGCATTTCCCTCATGAAAATGATAATACTCCCGAGGTTCTTATTCTTATTTGCCAATATTCCGATTTTGTTGCCCAAGTCTTTTTTTGGTACACTTCGCTCACTCCTGATCCGTCTCGCTTGGGCAGGCAAACAAGCACGTGTGTCATGGGACATATTGACCAAACCTTATGCCGAAGGCAGACTCAGCGCCCCTGATCTTGAACTTTATTTCTGTGCTGCGCAACAGATGCACACTCACTTATGGTTGCATGGCTCCTCTGGCGGCCGACAAATACAGGTGGAGAGACAGGACGTGTCTCCCTTGACACTGCCGCAGTATTTGTGTAGCGCTCCGCGCAGGCGCTATCATGTCATAGACCCAGTGGGAAACACCAGGAGTCTACTCTGGAGGCCAGGGCGTAGGCAGGGGATAACATTACTTTATTCCCCTAAGTTGCTGATAGAACTTTGCGATTGGCTACCAATGCGGCGGGAGAGGGGCTTCATCACAGCCATGCGGTCTCTAGGCATTATTACTGTGGGCGACATTTTTGTGGAGGGCATAGCTAAGACATGGGAACAGCTACAAAATGCCTCTCTGACCGCCCCTGCGATAGCGAGATTCCACTATGTTCGTGTACGACACGTGCTGCGAGCGATACTAGGTGAAGGCATGACTGAACCGCGCGAATATGCCTCCTTGACATATCTGTTACAAGCCCCATCTTCACAGCACATGATTTCAATGTTATACACGCTCTCAAACACGGGTAGAGGCACAGACCAGGCGAAAGCCCTGCAGGAATGGCGCGCGGAACTAGAGATAGAAATTACAGATGAGCACTGGAAGTACTGCTGCGCTAGCACAAAGACCATTTCCCAAAACAGTAGGCATCGTTTGATACACTTTAAGTACCTGCAAAGGGTGTACTACACGCCGGTTCGCTTACATAGACATGGTCTTAGAGACGATGATAGATGCGCAAGATGTGGTGTGGAGTCGGCTGACTTTACTCATCTCGCCTGGGACTGCCCTGACATTTCCAGGTTCTGGGAGACCATACACGCTTCGTTACAAGATATAGCAGGAGTAACACTCAGATTAACACCGCTGGAGGCCTTACTGGGCTATGTCAGGGAGTACCCGAGAAGTTTGCGCAGGTTGCTTGCGCTGGGTGTCTTGCTGGCAAAGCGTAGGGTAGCGATGAGGTGGATGAAGGGGCCCGCCCCTACATTAAAAGAATGGTGCGCTGACATGTCATACTGCAACACACAGTCCGAAAACTTCAACGCCCTCATGCCCCTCAGGTGTCAACCAAAAGATATTTGGGACCCATTCAAGGCTTATCTCACCCGCCACGTACCATCCGTAGGTTCAGAGGAGGGACAGGACAGGGGTCGGCTGACTCCACCAATACACAAATATGGAGACACAACATGGACGGCATTAACACTGCAGGATATGGGTGACTGGGCTGTTAGCCTCTTACACAGGAGTAAAAGGTGACATGGTGTTCATAATGTAATGTGATTGAAACCAGGTGTATGTAAGGCTTTTCAATGTATCAACAGGTTTGGTTGTATCCAAGAGATAATTGTTATGTTCTTATCATACCGCAAGGTCTGCTGCTGCTTTAAATGCGATGATTGTCTAGATTTCATGTTGTAAGCAAAATGAAAATAAAGTTAAAATAAAAAATTATTGATAAATTTCACAAAATATCAAAATATGTTTCAATTTTCTTTGTAAATTTTAAAATTATTTAAAAGATTGTATTTTTTTATAATAATTTTAAATTATTTACAAAAAAAACCCCATCATCTATAACCCCAACATCACACTCCTAAAATCCAATTTAATTTTAAAATGTTTTAGATTAAAACACTCCCCACCCTTATCTCCTATAAGCACAACATCCCACTCCTAATCAAAAATATTATTTTTTTTAAATTTGTTTAAAGTTTTTTTTTTTTTTTTTAATTTTATTTTTAAAACACTCTCCACACTTATCCCCTATAAACCCAACATCCCGCTCCTAAAACACAATTTAAAATTGCATACATTTTAAAAATATTTTTAAATATGTTTAAAAAAATGTTTAGAGCACTATCCACCCTTATCCCCTATAAACTCAACATACCACTCCTAAAACACAATTTAAAATTTCTTTAATATTTTTTAAAAATGTAAAATATTTTTAACAGTTTTTCAAAACACTCCTCACCCTTATCCCCTAAAACCCAACATCCCGCTCCTAAAACACAATTTAAAATTTCATAAATATTTTTGAAATTTTTAAAAAAATATTTTCAAAACACTCCCCACCTTTATCCCCTATAAACCCAACATCCCACTCCTAAAACATACTTTAAAATTTCCTTAATATTGTAAAACAAATTAAATATTTTTTAATTTTTTTTTAACACACTCCCCACCCTTATCCCCTATAAACCCAACATCCGGCTCCTAAAACACAATTTAAAAATTCATTAATATTTAAAAAATAATTAAAATATTTTTTCAATTTTTTTTTAAAACACTCCCCATCCTTATCCCCTATAAACCTAACATCTCTCTCCTAAAACACAATTTAAAATTTCATGAATATTTTTGAACATTTTTAAATTTAAAAAAATATATATTTTTAAAACACTCCCCACCCTTATCCCCTATAAACCCAACATCCCGCTCCTAAAACACAATTTAAAAATGTATTAATATAAAAAAAAAAGATTTTTTTTTTAAACACTCCCCACCCTTATCCCCTATAAACCCAACATCCCGCTCCTAAAACACAATTTAAAAATTCATTATTCTTTTTTTTTTTTAAATTAAAAATATATTTTTAAAACACTCCCTACCCTTATCCCCTATAAACCCAACATCCCGCTCCTAAAACACAATTTAAAAATTCATAATTCTTTATTTTTTTTAAATTAAAAATATATTTTTAAAACACTCCCTACCCTTATCCCCTATAAACCCAACATCCCGCTCCTAAAACATTTTTTGTATAAAACATATACAATTTATTAAAATGTATTAATAGATTTAAAATTATATACTAAATAAAAAAATTCACACTTACAAAATTGATATTTTTGAATAACGATATTTAAAAAATCGATATTTTTAACAACGATATTTTATACAACACAACAAATCAATATTCTTGACATCGATATTATATACAAGGATATTTTTGACTTTCGACATTTAAAACTCGATATTATTGCACAACGATATTTAAAACTCAATATTTTGTCTACTTACCACAGGAGCAGTGATGCTTTCTGTCCTTGATGATCTACAAAGGGAGATGGATTCCGAGCAGGAGTCTGCTCTAGTTCGCCTAAATCTATCAGCCGCATTTTACACCGTTGACATGGTATTCTGTTGAATTGTCTGAAGGTGGCTGGTCTATCAGGTCAAGCTCTGCGTTGGATATCCTCCTTCCTGGGAGGCCACACACAGGAAGTGCAGCTAGGCTGTTGTCCTCTTCTAAGACCCATGTCATCTGTGGGGTCTCTCTTTGCTCAGCATTATCACCTTTGCTGTTTAATGTTTACATGTGCCCATTGACCTCAGCTCTTGCTAGTTGAGATTGTAGCTTCTCCAACTATGCTGATGACTCTCAACTGATCTTCCGGCTTGAGGTTACTGCCCTACCCCTTCAGGAATTTCAATCTACCCTGTCTACCCTGAAGTTCATTAGGAAATGGATGGCCACTAACTCCTTCAAGCTAAACACTGATAAAACTGAGCTGATTATTCTCAGCCACAGGACGGTTCTCTGGGCAAACACTTACTGGCCGTCTGAGCTCTGTGCACCTCCTATCCCTGTGGCCTCTGCCAAGGGCCTGGGGGTTGCAGCAAACAATAAACTGCCATTTATCACCCAGATCAAAGCAGTCACGGCAAAGTGATTTGGCCTATTGAAATCCATTAGGAAGGTTGTTCCTCTTCTGTCACTCGAGGCCTTGAAAGCAGCAATTACAGTGATAATTGTGCCCCACTTGAACTATGCAAACTCCCTGTACTTGGGTCTCTCTCCAACTTCTTTACACAAACTACAAATCATTCAAATTACAGCAGTGATGATAATCTGTAAACTGCATACACATGCACTGATCTCTCCTGCCTTAATGAAGCTTCATTGGCTCCTCTTCAAACCGAGAGCTGTTTTTAAAACAGCTTGCATTATTTACAAATCCATTCATGATCAGGCTCCAGCCTTTGTAGCAAGCAGAATTAAGAGATATGTTCTTACTCGAGCTCTCAGATCCTCTCTTGCCAAGCAGTTGAGGATCCCTCGGTTCAAGCGACAGAGAGCAGGGGGCAGGATCTTCTCTCTTCTGGCCCCCATCTTATGGAACTCTCTCCGTTCCTCAGTCAGGCTGGAACCTAACTTCCTGAGGTTCAGGACGCTTTTGAAGGCCTATCTTGTTGAGCAAGATTTTGATTATCCTGGTCCTTCTCTCCTCTCCCTCCTGGTTGCCACAACGCCAAGAAACCCTTGGGTGTATGTGTGCTTCATACATTTTCCTAGCATAATATAACATAACCTAACATAACACGAAATGACATGGCATAACATAACATTACACGTAATTTGCCCCGAATCACAAAATGTGTGGTATATAAAAGGTTCGGAAAATAAACCAGGTCACTGTGTTCCAGAGATAGCAATAAAGCCCCTGTGCCACATCTTTATCTTCATTCAAATAATGAAGGTAAACTGTATTTATATCACTATCTTCCTATCAATATCATAAAATGAAAAACACAAAGGCAAATTAAGAGAAATCTCCTTTGTCAGACCCAGTTCAATGGGCTACAGGGCAGACAGGGGGGACTGGACCCCAACAGTGGTGGTTGAGATTGTTTGCTACTGGTATGCTGTGGTCCATCTTAGTATGGCTCTGTAAACCGGACCAAGTCCAACCTTTCGCATTTGACTGTCATGGCAGTTAGGTCGACCAAGCAAAGCCTTCCCAGGGTGGTAGTGTGGTGGGAAAGAGTTCATAACCCAACATTCAATCAACAGACACAATAACTCAATGTCCATCGCAGTGCTTGCCTTTATGAAAAATAAAGTAATTTTAATCACATAACAATACTAAATACTACACAATTCAATTGTGAATACAGGGTGATACCCTGATCATGCTTTTCCTGTGGGCATTAAACTCCTCCCTATTCTCGGTACACTCTCCCACACGGGCGACCCTACTTCAGATAGTCCCTGTGTAAGCTATGGCAACAGCAAGAATTAAACTCAGGTGCAGATTTCACTTCCCACAAGTTCAAAAGTGCAACCTGCATTTGAACTTGTGGGCACGGCAAGGCACTTGCATCCCAACCCGGGCTGATTCCCATGAAGAGGAAGTTGCATCCCAACCTGGGCCGATGCTCATGGCAAGGCAGCTGCAGACCAATACAGACTGATGCATACAGCGAGGCAGTTGAAGCCCAACCCATGCTGAGGCACCTGTCAAGGCAGACACAGTGCAAGCTGGACCAATCAACAGGGTGAGGCAGTTGCAACCCAACCAGAGCCAATACAGACAGCATGACAGTTGTGGTCCAAATTGTTCCAATGCACACATGTACTCAGTCTTTTGCATGCTTGCTGGGAATTGCAGTGAGAGAACAGGTGACCCAATGTAGTACAGGTCATTCTGGATTCACTTATCAGGGAGGCTCCTTTTCCTAGGAGCTCCTCAGACCAGGAGCACACTGGGTTCCTCTGCCTGGACAATCTCTCCTCCTGTAGAGCCATGTAGATTCCTTCCCTCACTCCGCAGACAGGCTACTAGGCACTGGGCAGACCCGCAGGTCCTCCAGCAGATTTAAAATGATAGCTCTTCACCTCTGGGAGACTGACTGTCAGGCAGGCTCCAGCCCTGGCCATTCATCAGTCCTTACAGCAGTGGCGGCTCCTCTGCTAAGGTGGAGGAGCGTCGCCCCACTGGTCTTAGAGCAGTGAAAAGGGGAAAAATATAACGATAATAACAAGGTTATTTTTGTTTTATATTTTTTGCTGCGGGCTGGGTTAGGGCGCGGCGGGACTGGTGGCTCAGGGTGGGAGGAGGAGTGGACTGTGCACACTAAGGGGCTCATTACGATGACGGACGGAAAATGCCTCCCACCGCCGTGCCCTCGGGAAAAAAACGTTCGATTGTACGGCGGCATTTCCGCCAGTCGTATTATGATGGAAAGCACGTAAAATCCGTCCGCGGCGGACGGAATCCACAAAAGTCCGTCCGCCACGGTCGGAAAAGCTGTAAATCCGACCGCTGCAGTCGGGGAAAGCTGATCAATGGACCAAAAAGGCTGCACCTCCCGCGGAATGACTGCACGGCTAATTACGATGAGAAAGCGGAGCTTGTGTAACGATCATGGCTGTTCCGACCACCGCGGTCGCGCTCAGGCCAAATGAATGGCGGATGGTACAAACTTCACTACAATGCTCAAAGTGTGCCTGTATTATCCGCAGCCCTCAATAACATCAGACACGCACCAATGATACACCACAAATGCATTCCTGAAATGAAAGCCATGGTCAGCATGGAAGATACACCTGGTGGTCATCACTCATGTGGACACACCCACATACCACAGTACAAAACCAACCCCTTCCTGGACCAGCATCCTTTGCAAAATAGGCACAGAGAGAGGCAGAGACACAGAGAGAGACAGGACTCCATTTTGGCACACAGCACACCATCACACCCACACAACTCCACACACCACCACTTCACATCCACACACCTCACACATCCTTATCACCACCTTGCACCCTGCACCTTTCATTCATTTGCACCATGGCCAATCCCAAAATGCCAAAATTCTCAGACACAGAGTTGAAAGTGCTGATAGATGAGATAATCAGGGTCGAACCACATTTGTATGGGAACCTGGTCCAACAGACACCCATTGTGTGCAAAAATCAGATGTGGGCTAGGATCTACAACAAAGTCAATGCAGTAGGGACCACCCTACGCACACTGCGTGACATCAAAAGGCGGTGGACCGACCTCAAGGCCCGGGTCGAGGCTCGGGCACAGAGGAACCACGAGGCGGCCCAAAGAACTGGTGGCAACCCTCCCATTCCACCACTAACATTCACAAAATGGGAGGAGAGGGTGCTTGCCATACTGCATCCCGAGAGTCTCACCGGAATTGATGGGGGAGTGAAGGCTGGTAAGTACAAACAAAATGATCACATTCCACTGTAATGTACTGTTGTGCACAACAAGTGAGCCTCAATTGCCAGACCAAATCAAACTCATGTAAAATGCACGCTTTCAATATGAATGTCTCACAAGGCTAGCATTTCCTCACACTGACTCACCTAACAGGTAGATAGTCAGCGCATGCACCCTGGCCTCCCTCCCAAACAGCATGGAGCATCCTCCCCACCCCACAGCCATGTGTCAGCCATCACCGTCGACAGTGCCTCCTAACAGGTAGGTAGCCATCTCACTGGGGAGGGGGTTGTTGAGACCTGACTGCAAGACCACAACTCCCACAAGGCCCTCTGTACTCCCTCCCAAACAGCATGGAGCACCCTCCCCACCCCGCAGCCATGTGGCAGCCATCACCCTCCTCTGCTTCACTTAACAGGTAGGTAGTCAGTTCATGCACCCTGTACTTCCTCCCAAACAGCATGGAGCTACATGACCACCACATCCCGCACTTGTCAGCCAACCCTGTAAAGCTTCATAAGTTGTAGCCAGTGCACACACAGATAATGCCATTGAGAGGTCACATGTATCACAGTGTCATTGATGAAGTCACATGTAACTGCAAAGCAAATCCCTGAATCGCAATGGCCAAAATCCAATGTACAAGTCACATTGTCTCAAAGCATAAAGGTTCACATCAAAACAACACATGCATGGAAACTCAGTCACACATCACTAAACACAGGAGGTCAGTACAAAAAGCACAACAGAAATCTAGGATTTGCGGCAAACTAGATAGATACTCATCGAAAAGTCACAAATATCCTAGCATAAACTAAAGTGGATGAGCAACAAGTTGCTACCAGAGGACATGTCCTTGGAACCACAATATCTTTACAATTGAAATTGTTGCTTACGCCATGTCACATCGCAAACGAGCAATGTATGTACCTCTACATCATGTCCGACTGCTGAAAAACTGTTACGAATGCCAAGTAATGGCAATTTCATAAGTCAGGTCATTTCAAATGAAAAGTGCAAAACATGATCATTCAATTGGGGCCAATGCCGGTCCCCGCAGTGGCGGAGCACGCCTACCGCCAGTTTCAAAAATGTAAGCCGCTGGCGGTTCCCATTGGCTGATGGCTTTTCCTCATAGGCGGTGACGCACCACGGAGGTCAGGAAGCGTCCACCGCTATCCTGCATCATTGAATTGGGGCCAATGCTGGGCCACGCAGTGGCGGAGCACACCTACCGCGAGTTTCAAAAATGTAAGCCGCTGGCGGTTCCCATTGGCTGATGGCTATTCCTCATAGGCGGTCATGCACCGCGGAGGTCAGGAAGCGTCCACCACTATCCTGCATCATTCAATTGGGGCCAATGCCGGGCCCCGCAGTGGCGGAGCACGCCTACCGCAAATTAAAAAAATGTAAGCCGCTGGCGGTTCCCATTGGCTGATGGCTATTCCTCATAGGCGGTGACGCACCGCGGAGGTCAGGAAGCGTCCACCGCTATCCTGCATCAATCAATTGGGGCCAATGCCAGGCCCCACAGTGGCAGAGCACGACTACCGCAAGAGTCAGTAAAAAACAGAACAAGAGAAATCATGAAGTGGTGGCATAGTAGACAGATACTCATAGAAAAGTCACAAATATCCTTGCATAAACTGAAGTGGATGAGCAACAAGTTGCTACCAGAGGACATGTCCTAGTAAATACAATATCTCCACATATGAAATTGTTGCTTACGCCATGTCACATTGCTATCGAACAATGTATGTACCTCTACATCATGTTCGACTGCTGACAAACTGTTATGAATGCCAAATAATGTCAATGTCAAAAGTCATGTCATCTCAAATGAAATGTGCAAAACATGAACATCAAAGTTGTGCTGTGTACTGAATATGCTGACAATATAACCTCGGTTCAACAGGTGATTCACTATCAACACCAGGTGAAACTGTGACCAACGAGCCAAGCCAGTCTCCCCCCCCCCAGGAAGGTGACCTCTCGGATGCTGATTCTCTCCGTTTCTCGGATGAGGAGGACCAACCTGGACCCTCAGGCGTGGCCATGCAAGATCAGTCTCAGGGCCTCACCGTCCCCACCACCACCACGACTGCCACAACAGCAGCAACAACGCTGACCCCTGCAACAACGACCTGTGCGGCAGCCACCTCCAACATCACTACCGCTGCCTCCAACACTGTCCCTGTGGCAGTTGCCCACAATACCACCAGCCAGCCTGGAAACGCTAGGGACAGTGTGCGGGGTCATCGACAGGCAACGCCACAGGTCCGTGTCAGCAGGGCAGGTGGGAGGGCACCTGGGGGACGGTCACAGGAGGACACTGAGACTGAGGCCCTGGCCACCATCAACACTGTTCTTAGTGCATACCAACAAAACCAGGGTCAGATGGGCCAGGTTGTGGAAGAACTGCGGGAACTCCGCCTGCTGCAAAGGTCCATGGACACACCCTTGGGACAACTTGTGGAGTACATGGGCCAGCTTGTGGGTGTTCTGAGGGACATCCATGCTGCTCAAATAGCGACACCCCCTCCCAGTGGCCAGCCTGATGATACTCACAACACCTCAACAGAGGCCACAGGGAGGGGTGAGGCAGAAGGCACAGACTCCTCAGACACCTCTGAGCATGCAGCAGGTTCCCCCCCTGCCAAACGGCAGAGGGGACGTCCGAAAAAGACCACCGGAGGATCACGTGGTAAAGCACCTTCCAAAACAAGTTCTATGAGCCACCGTTGATGTCACCAGTGTTGCACAGAGCATTGACTTAGTTGTACATCCGATCCCACATTGCCACAATGATGGGAGTGTTCTGTTGGACTGTGGAATTCCACCATTGTGTGTTCTACCCTGAGTATCCATGTACCAGCACTTTCAACTTCATCCTTCACCTGTCACTCATGTATAAATAAACACAATTCACACCACTATGCCTTTGTGTCAGTACCATGTTTGTCATAGAAATTTGCATGTTAACTCACATTGCAATGTATCACAAGATTTGAATGCGACAATCCATTGAGAGAGCGGAGGAACCTAGAACGACACAAGAAAATAACATTGAGTTGACATATGATGGCATGACAGCTAAGGCACAGCACTAGGCAACACTGTACAAGAAGCATTCCAGATCACACTGGACAACACCATCACCATGGACAGAAGGGGGATGGTAGCACAGTACTTCACCTCCCAGCACAGTTCAACACTTAGCAGCATTGTAAATGCACTTCATTTGAAATGCTTACTTGACTTTCCGGCGAAGTGTTTCACCAAGGTTGTTGCAGATTAGTGCTGTGAATCTCTAGTCACGTGTTCCTGGATATTATCCTTCATCAGTAGAGATAAGGAATTGAAAATCGTTGTCAGCTGAGAAAGCTGCCACAATCCTCTCAGGTCTCAGTACCTCTCCCTGTCCAACTTTGGTGAAACACTTCAGCTACATATCAAGAAAGCAATTTTAACTTCAGTGCATTTACCCGGATGCCAAGGGGTGAACTGTGCTGGGAGGTGAAGAAGTGTCCTACCATCCCCCTACTACCATCAACATGGACATGACGTAACTGGTAAAAACACAGACAGCACTGCACAATGTAACCCTTAGCAGTGTGCCGACAAGAGCCAGCATCCAAACACATTCTGCTAAATGTCATTTGGGGACATTGTTGTGGCCAGTAGGTCAAGTACAGTCACACGGGGCTTGTAAGGTATCATTGTTGTTTTTTGCCTGTTTTCATAGATGGACACCAGTCCCAGCCAACAGTTCCACGCTAAATCTCCATTTTTTACGGAAGTCATCTAATCCTTAATAACAGAAACAGCTGCAGTTTATAGGCAGGCCTCCCGTTTACAGTAACAGTTTCATAACGTGTCACTTGCTGTAGCAATGTACTGTTCACTCCCCCATATGTGAATGTTGATAGTTAGTTGTGGCCTCACATTCCCACTATGAAAGCATACTTCAAAGAGTTAAGCAGGCTGAAAGCGCCTTTGTTTCTACGAGAAGGCGCTCTCACATCAGCCCGTGAGACCTTCAAATTGCAGGTGGCTCGAACGTCCTGCGAGATCCAGTCAGTGCTAAACAAGACTCTCCCACTCAATTTTGGGGAACTGATACACCAAATATCAAAAACTTCTGATACCGAAGGCCTTGCACATATCATTTTTAACTTGTGGGCTATGGCCTTGTTACTTCGTTTCAGACTATTTTAGGAGTACTACCGGGGGTCATTCATACAATATTTATAGTGCATTTGGCGGTTTAGCATCATTCTCTTGGCTGTTCTGCAGAGTGCTGGTTCTCCTACAGCTCTTACGCAAAGGCTGCCCGTCCTGTGGTCCAGCACAACGCCGGTCAGTTGCAACTGTACCGTGAACGAATGCAGCATATTTTTGGATGTCTGCCATTAGCTGTGCTGCGCATCAGTTATAGGCTAACCTTCTGCTATGCCTATTTCACCTGCGTGCAACCTGTGTTCTACAGTCGCAGATGCCATTTTCAATGGGCCACGGATGCCTGCCTTTCCAACACATCTCTTGCTGATCTGGATTATGGCCTGTGGGTGGGTCCTTTGTTGGCCCACGACCAGGACTGTTCTGGGGATTGCCGTTTATGGGTTGCCTTACAACGTGGCAGACGGGCTGCCAGCTGCGCATGTGCGTTTGCGCAACGTCTCCTGTGCCATGCCTACATCGAACCTCTTCCCGCTTGCCCTGAAATGCTCCTTTCGTCCACAGGGTTCGAAGAGCACATCTGTTCCTTCATACTACTGGGTTGGATAGCGGTCCTTTTTGCTCAAGCTGATTCTGATCGTCTATTGGAACTGATTGCCTACGAAGCTGCAAGTGCTTTCTTGGATTAGTAACCACTTACCAGCATCCGCAAATGTTTGGAACTAAATCAATATTGTTTGACCTTTTCTTGCCTCCTGAAATTCAATCAGATTTATCACAAACTTTGGCCCTGTCTGCATTCGCTTTGACTCTGCTTACCTTAGCGGTCTGTTTCGCTTGGTACCACAGACCTGAGAAAGGGGAGTCTGTAATATGCCCGTTCTGGACATTGTCGCCTAGTACGAGGCCGGCCTCCATTATGCAGCTGTAGCGCACGTTAATACATGGCTTTGTTGTTTTGCAAGTTGCTTCATTTATGTCTTTCACATGAGAACTGTCCGCAGAGCTTGTTTTCTGCGCTGTCCTGGAGTACAATACATTTCACCATCTATGGGCTGAGGAATGGGCTCTGCTGACAAAGCCCAGAGGGCTTTTGGGATACATTACATGACTTCTTCTAGCAAGGGGAGGGGGCATAGGCCCGTAGGTCTTCCTCATGAGGTCTTATTAATATGACTTCTCCCTTCATGACATCTGGACATGTTTCTATGCTGACTGTTTTTGTATGATGCATTAATCTGCTTGTTGTGGCACGTATACTGCATGTTAGGACACGTTATTTGTAATAAACATTTAGAGACGTTTCTTGAATTCAACTGATATTATTGTGGAGAAGTATAAGAGTGAGGGCGACAGGGTGTGTCTTGTTACCGCGATTCCAGAGGGATGTGACAGTGTTGTGTTATGTGTTGTATAAGCGCTTGTTTCACTGTCAGTGAGTAGGAGAGCTACTGAGGCATGATAGCTATTTGGTCCTGTGCTAATGGGTACACAGGTGGTCGGATGACTTAGTCCCTGCCTGCCCAAGTCCTATAATCCTGTGCATAGTTCTGTATGTGGGCAGAATCCCTGCAACAACCCACAAAGTTTTGGAGACAACAGCATAGCGCACAGACACAGTCACAGTTGATCAATGCTAACTTACACTCAATGGAAGTAGTTGGCGATGAGCTGTTCACGCAGGTCAAGACCTTCTTCCTCACCACTATCATCGTCACTGGGCATGTGTGGGTTTGCAGCGGGGGGCTGCTGCTGCTCATCATCGTCCTGAATCAGGGGAATCTTTTTGTGCAAGACCAGGTTGTGGAGCATGCAGCAGGTGACTACTATCTGACACACCTTCTGGGATGAGTATAGAAGTGCACCACCACTCTTGTCCAGACACCTGAATCTAGACTTTAGAAGTCCAAAAGTGCGCTCCACCACACAACGTGTCCTCCCATGGGCATCATTGAAGTGGACTTCCCCGGGCTTAGTTGGATTCCGCAGTGGGGTCAGCAACCACGGACGATTGGGATACCCTGAGTCACCTAGTTGTGAGAAACACAGACAAACAATGTAACAGTAATATGTGAGGAGAGCAGCATGTCACACATACATCACACTCATTGACACAGCCCACTCACCAACAAGCCAGGCACGCTCTGGGTGAATATTTGACATCAATTGTGGTATGCTGCAGTTCTGCAGAATGTAAGAGTCATGTGCTGAACCGGGATACTTTGCACACACGTGTGAAATGATCTGATCCGCTTGGCATACCACTTGCACATTAATGGAGTGGTAATACTTGCGATTTTGATATATGTGTTCACGTGCCTGTGGTGGAATTAGGCCAATGTGGGTTCCGTCAATGGCTCCCACAACATGTGGGATGCGTCCAAGTTCATAAAAATCCCCCTTCACAGATGCCAATTCATTGCGCCTTGGGAAGTGTATGTAGTTGTTCTTGTACGTCATCAATGCAGACAGGACATCACGCAACACCATGCTGAACATAGGCTGTGACATCCCACCGGCGCTGGCCCCGGTGTACTGGAAAGACCCAGTGGCAAAGTAATGCAGTGCAGCCATCACTTTGACTGTAGCAGGCAATGCAGCAGGATATGTTCTGTTGGGCTTCAAATGGGGCTCCAATTGAGCACATAGCTCTCGCAGTGTGAGGCGATCCAGACGGAATTTCCTAATGATTTCAATGTCCTCCATCATTGCCAGGACTGGTACAGGGCAATAGATAGGTGGTCTCCTCCTACGTACTCTGGCAGGGGACACATGCAAAAGATGAGAAAAAGATGATATGTGTGAAACAGCTTAAACAAAGACTCACACAAACACAACATTGACATGACTCTTGAAGACGTTAAATGCACAAGTGACCTGCATACAGACCTTCATTTCCTCCACTCACTCGACATACTAACTATTACAACATCAAAATAAGTCAAAGTGTATGACATGTGGTACACTGCTACATCAAAGTGTGAGAAGCCCTGTGGGTGTATGGCACAGCACATGTGGGTAACAGCATCAATGCTGAGTTGCATTATCTGCTGTCATTGCACGACCTCAAGCTTCAGTCCCACAATACACATCAACTTTACGAAATGAGATCACTGGGTGTCCCCTGGAGCAACAATACTTGAATAAGCAGCACAGTGGACAGACAAATATGAACATTATGTGATCAGTACATCGTGACTGTGTGAGGATTTTGCGTGACAGACATTGCCATGTTCACCAAAATGGTAAACAAATATACATGGATTGTGTATACATGCACATATGGCTGAAAATGAGCAATTAGGTCGGACAAAGCGATGTTTGTTTGTAACACATGTGCTCTACTCTGACATGTGTGAAAACTTATGCAGGCAATGGCAGGTAGGCACATAGCATGCCCCAGCAGTACGTGTGTAGAAAGTGTAGAGCTTACAAGTATGTCTGATTTCCGTCCAATGGACAACACAAAATATCAGTCAACATCACTGGCCCTTCATGAGACAACCCATGGCCAAAACTTAGACAGTCAATTAGCAAGTGATATTCAAACAGTGTTCACAGGTTCAATGTTTCAATACACAACATTAGTACCGTGCGAGAGGCCTTTGTCCTTTTCGACTCCTTAACTCATTTAATACCATGCTGGCCACAAGACATAACGAAGATTGTCATTTCACTCTCCTTTTCTTGGACATACCATGTGTGTGAAGACTTAACTCAAAGGTCACACTCTATGATACCTTAACAGGGTGCACATTTCACTTTATGCTAATGTGTTGGGATGAGTGATGCAATTAGCAAAGCGAGAATGGAAATGCAAAATGTGTTTACAGGCGCGGTAGCTGGCATCCACAGCGGTAACACGCATTGGCCCCAATTGAATGATGCAGGATAGCGTGCTCCGCTTCCTGACCTCCGCGGTGCGTCACCGCCTATGATGAATAGCCATCAGCCAATGGGAACCACCAGCGGCTTGATTTTTTGAAACTCGCGGTAGGCGTGCTCCGCCACTGCGGGGCCCGGCATTGGCCCCAATTGTATGATGCAGGATTGCGTGCTCCGCTTCCTGACCTCCGCGGTGCGTCACTGCCTATGAGGAATAGCCATCAGCCAATGGGAACCGCCAGCGGCTTGATTTTTTTAAACTCGCGGTAGGCGTGCTCCGCCACTGCGGGGGCCGGCATTGGCCCCAATTGAATGATGCGAACCAGGCTGGCCAATGGTATCAGCAGAGCCACATTGGAACGAGCCTAGGGCCCTATATATATGCCTGTGAAATGTCCACACCTGTCACTTGCCTAGAGACACTGCTGCCTGCCATTCCTCACCACGAACTGCTGCTGTACCTCATCTCTGGACCAGTCATGGCTCGTACTGAGAACCTGAGGGCCCGTCCCTTCACCACAGAGGAGCTGGAGGTCCTGGTGTACGAGGTCCTTGGACAGTATGGCTGGCTCTTTGGGGCTCCCGAGGTACTGGTAAGTGAATGCCAAACTTACTTAGGGTGGTCCGAAGGCTCACAACATTTCACTGTACAGTGCTCTGTGCCTCAGACTGCAAGCCTATATTTGTGTTTTCTGATTTAGTCGTCTGCATTTCACATATATGACGTACTACTTGATGCACTTCAGTTTATGGTGAGGATGGCACACTCGTCAATGTTGCAGCTCCATAGTTGGGAAACATCACACATGTGAATCTCAGAAAGGATGATGTATACGTGTTGGAGTCTGTGTAGCCAAACAAGTTCAAGTGCATGGTGTTGAGCCTTGTTCCCCCTGAGCCCTGAGTGCATGCAATCACGATTTAGCCAGAACCTGGTTTATCTGTAATACAGTTACAATGATGAGTCCATGGAATCTCTTTTAGGACACACATTCCCTGTGCCATGTCCTCTATGAGTTCATTACGTGTACATATGTACATTAGTGAGATGGTAAGTTTCGATTGGGCAGGGGTTAGTGATTATGGGGTGTGCTCATGCTACAGGGATACTATTGAGGTGAGCCCAGTATGCACGAGAGTACAGGGCCTGTTACTGTCTAGATTAGTGTGAAGTAACCTCTTGCATCTGATACATGTACAGTGGACATGCCATCCTTCTTTTGGTGTCATTATGTGTAGACTCACTCATGTGTATGCACTGTGTACTGACACACAATGCACCACTACAAAGTGTTACAAATGTCTCCTCTTGTCTCCCATACCTACAGCTCAAGGTCCATCAGCAGAAGGCAATATGGAGGGCCATCGCCCGGAAGGTGCGGGCCCTAGGGGTCTCTAACCGTCGACACAACCACTGCCACAAGAGGTGGGATGACATCTGCCGCCTTAGCAAAAACATCGCCGAAATTACGCTTGGCCTGGTTCCTCGGACTGGTCATTTGGCGCGCCGGAGCATGACCCCACTATTAACCCGCATCCTGGCAGTGACACAGCCAGAGCTGGAACGGCGCCTGAGGGCCCAGCAGCAGCAAGTTGGGGGTGAGTATAGTACAAAGTGTGATGTTGCGCATGAAAGACTGCACGAATCCCAGCCCAGAGCAAGGCAGTAACTTATGAGTTGTCTCTAGTGTGGTGTAATAGCCTCTGAGTTGACTCAGTGGTGAATGCAGATATTCTGCGCCTCTACAACGTCTGCATTGTCATGTAGCCAGGTAACATCAGCATAAGTGTCAGTCTCTGTGGCATCAACTGGAAGTGAACATCAGTGAGCATCATGTCAGGGTGATTTTCGAGAGTGATGTTGTGCATTTCCATGTAATTGATACATCTACAGATTGCTTACCAATGTTCAACAGTAGTTGTGTTGCAGTACCTACATAAGTGGATGTAAGGATGTCATGTCACTTAACAATAGTTTCCTTTAACTTGCTATGAGTGTGGTTCTATCACCTCAAACTTCCAGTGTGACACACACACACAGTTCATTCAGATGTTTAGTTCTCTTAGCTGAAGGCATGTAGATTTGGCAGTATGAAGGCAACATGGAGCAGGACTGTCCAATAAGCATGTTAACATGCATCAGCAGATCATAGCAATATTTAGACTTATGCAGACAGTACATGGAGAGTCAAATGTTTGCCTTGAGTTAAAGCTTTTCAGTTGGTATTGCCTAACATGTTTGTGGTCCGGCCACTAACCTGAACAGTGTCTCTGTCTCCTACAGAATCTACTGAGGTCAGAGAAGGAGAGGGGCACGAAACCGTCGGTGAAGCTCCTAGCATCACTGCTGCCCGGGAGTACAGTGACACTGAGGGGACCAGCGCATCGGAGGGGGACAGGAGTGCCCTGGAGGAGTCCGCTCCAGAAACGCCTACCTCCACTTCATCACACTCCAGCGGTGACTCCTCGGTGTTGTCGGGCAAAGGAAGTTCTACCTCTGCTTCATCGTCCGCCACACCCCGTCCTGTGTCCACTCTCCCTGATGCTCCCCCAAATGTTATCCGTGCCCGCTGCCCTAAGAAGGGCAAATTCAGGAAATTACTAAAAGCCTACTTATACTAATCTTCCCTGGTCTGCACCTCCTGTCAGGATCCGAAACAGCGCAGAGATGCCCCCGGGTGAGACGTGCGCTATAGCAAATAATATTAACATAACCGGGTATCTTTTCCCTCAGGCACCGCTGCCCCAGCCCTGTGTCCCCTGCTGCCCTCAGTGTGGAGGCCATAGACATCTTGCGACAGGTGTCTGTGGGGCAGACTTTGCTCCTAAATTCCCTCCAGAATCATGGCAACAAGTTGTCACAGGTTGTTGCGTTCATGGAGGGCATCCATTCTGACGTCGGTGGCCTGCACAGGACTGTCCAGTCTTTGGCCTCCACACTGACGGCAGCCATTCTTCAGTCACAGGCTCACAGTCCGGCTCCGGTCCCTTCCACAACCACCCTGCCTGTGACCCCACCTGACCAGAGAACACACACACCAGAGCACTCAGGCCCCAAGTCATCCCCACGCAGCACACGACAACAGGAGTCCAAGCGACAAAGACAGGAGACATCATCCCCAAGGCACACCAGGAGCACACATGCCAGCCTCACCACAAAGACATCACAGGACACAGAGAAGCCGAAACACAAAAAACATGCATCCACATTGCAGACCTCACATTCCTCGCCCTCCAAGAGCCCTCCAAGATCTACAGCTGATCCTGAATCAGAACAGGAAGTTGCCCTGGGCCTGTTGCGTGCCACAACTGCACCCCCCCAGTTCAGAGGGCTGTTGTGCCCAGGACTTCCACTCCCACCAAGCCACCCCCTAGGAAGCATGGACAGAGAATCAGTGAGGTAGTGGTAGCTCCAAAGCAGGGGAGGCAGGGTAGAAGCCCCCCCCCCCAAGCGTACAACCAGATCCAAAGGTTTTGCCCGGAAGGATCCACGAGCACCTGCTCCACTTTCTGGGAAGAAGGAAGATGTTGTGGCCACCTCACCTATCCCTTGGCCCAAAACACTTGCATTGCAGCGTTGTGATTGGCTCAAGGGAGCCTGTGTGCTGGGTGCTTCCTGCAGCATCTTCCGGACTGGAGTCAGGAAGAGCAGAGAAGCGGAGGAAAGATGCAGCCGTCGAAAAAGGTAAGTGGTTTTTTAAAATATATTTTTGGGTGCTTCCTGCTGCCGGGACTGCAGGAAGAAGGAAGATAAATACAGCGGAGGAGAGGTGGCGGCCTGTCGTTAATGGTAAGTCCTTTTTTCTTTTTTTTTCACCCCCCTCCCTCCACCCTACCCCTGCCCCACCACCCCCATCCGGTAGCAGCCTCTACTGCGGTTCTCACGCTCCAGCCACAGGCAAAACACTTGCACTGTTTGTGGAAACCAGGAGCATCCAAAATGGATCCCACTGTTGTCTGTACTCAGACTCATACACATGCAGTGTGCTGCAATGATACATGTACTACGTGCATAATCTATACACACTCAACATACACATAGGACGTCAGCACAAGGTTCTATGTTTCACATAAAAGTGGGACTGATAAAATGGTCTGGTCAAGTATACATGATCACAAAACCAGTAGCGGCTCGCATAGGGCGTGCTGCGGTGCGGCGGGGGAGGGGCAGGGTGGGGGGGTAGTAACTCGGACATACGACGGAACGGAGGAACGTAATAATTACTTTCCTCCGTTCCGTCGTATGTCCGAGTTTAATACCCCCCACCCTGCCCCTCCCCCGCCCCGCCGCACCGCCCGCAGCACGCCCTATGCGAGCCGCCACTGCACAAAACATGGTACGCTGCCCCTGTGTCTTATGTGCTGAATACAAGACAGGGACATGATTCCTCAGTCTACCATGAGGACACACTAGGTCAAGGTCACATAATGTCATGGACAGGCCCAGGCTTCTGCACACATCCTAGACCTCAGCGTGACACTAGGGGCTAAAGAAAAGTCAGGCTAAAAGATATCCGTTCGATAGTCTATTTTATTTGCCAGCAGCTCTGTAATCAGTTTGACTTTGTCCTATACTCTTTTAAGCTGGATCCTCGCCAGTAATTCTGTTGACTGTCTGGGGCATGTGCCAAAATGTTACAGTAGAGTTGTGCTGTCTGTGGTTATATATTGCTTCATTTGTAGCATGCAAGGTTTAAAAATGTGCTGATGATCGAATGTCTTTCCTTTTTAATATCAGCAAGCCAGGAGAAGAAATGAACGAGCATTTGCAAAGCCAATAACTCTGGCTTTTTGTTAAGGGAAGTGTTTGATAATTAGTTAGGTGATTTTTGTGTGTGTATCACCCAGCTATTTTATAGAGAAAATCCCACAATGAAGCATTATCAATGTCTACAAAAATATGGAAGCTGGAAGTAGTGCCTCGTTGCTTAACAGACTGCAATAGCAGAGTTAAGATATACCCTCAAAGATGTATTACATCTTTCAGAATGCCTCTGTGCAACAATGTTTCTTATTTGTGAACGAAAAACGGTAAATCCCACAACATGTTATCATGACAGCAAACTAAACTAAATGAGCACGTAAGGGTGATTAGTGAATCACACCTTGCCTTTAGAACAGTCTAAGGCTTCCAAATAGCAAGCACTTCCTAAATAAAAAAGCCATAAGGAAGTAATTAAAATGTTGTTCTGTCAGCAAAGTAAATAGATCAAAGAGCACCCACTGTCTCTAGTTTGATAAAAAGAACTACTAAAACCTATGGGGAAAACAACAGCACTATGCTAACATACACGCAATGCCATGACAGTGATGGAGAGTCATTTCAAGCGATAGTAAACTATAAAAAACACAAGAAAGAAAATGGCTGAATAGAGTTGCCTTTGTTCTCTCTGCACTTCGTATTGGAATGTTTTCATGATTTGCTGACAGGTCTCCCAGAAAGCTACATCTGTCTATGGCCAATTCTAAAAGGGATTAATGAAATGTGTTTCTCCTATTTTATTGTGTTTCTCTAACTTCTAGTTCAGCTATGTAGTACTATGCAAGATGCAAAATGTTTGGAACAGGTCATATAACGTCGTTATGATCAACATGATCCATGTTTATGCCCCATGGTTCATAAAATTACAGAAAAAGTACAGGCAGGGCTAAGTATGGTGCATGAAATCAGAGTAAATTTTATGGTAATATGTAAACTATATTGGATAAATGTAGGAAATGACCATCTTTTCACATGCCCCCCCTTCATTTTTGCCCGTTATGTTTTTCTGGCATTAGAAGTCTGTGCACTTTACCCCTGCTAAACAAGAGTAAAGTGCTTGTGTTCCCCTTTTAAAAATATCGGAATTCGCTTAAACCTGATTTGCAGAATTAACTTTCCAATAAGGCCATAGTATATGGAGCAGAAATACATCCCTGACATGGAAAGTTAAATGCCAACTGTGGAATGCAGCACCTATCGTGCCATTGACTACAGTAGCAGTCAAAACATGGCTTCATGCCTACAATTAGTTTTTTTGCTAAAATCTGCAGCGGATGGATGATGTGGCATCTGCGGCAGCATCACATAAATCCAGGGGCCTTGATTACAATTAACTCAAGTAAATATAACTTGGGCCACAACCATGCACAGTGATGTAAGCAATTATGTCATTTCAGATGTCATCAGTGATGTAATATATGAGGACATAAGCAGTGCATGGCATGAGTGCACGGTACCGTTACTTGAGTTTAGGCCTGGGCGATAAATTCCGCTCCGCTGGCGGAATTTGCGGAATTTTGGCAATTCCGCGTTCCCGGAGAACGCAGAATTGCCGAAAATTCCGCGATCCGCGGCGTAGCGGAATTTTCTTCCATGTTCACGCTTTCAAAATGCGTGTTCGCGCGCATGGGAGCGACTTACCGGGATCCCTGCGTTCGCCGACGAGTTTTCCT
Source organism: Calotriton arnoldi (assembly GCA_963921515.1). Taxonomy (NCBI): domain Eukaryota; kingdom Metazoa; phylum Chordata; class Amphibia; order Caudata; family Salamandridae; genus Calotriton; species Calotriton arnoldi. The sequence continues at coordinate 1,010,624 of CAWUFW010000604.1, read as the reverse complement.
ATAACGTTCGCGTGCACCTCGAGATTTTGGTAGCCGGCCACGCGATCCCGCGAGAGTGTGCGATCGCGAACACGTCATTCGGACGCGCCATCGGACATCCGTGTTCGCGAACAGGAAACACGCATCGCGAGCGGGTGGGACAAGTGAAACAAGATGGCCGCGCCAATTGGCGACCGAATGGGCAAGTTCGCAAGATATTTCCCCCCGAGCACGCAAACAGCGTCCCCGAACAGGAAAATGCATCGCAAACGGGCGGAACAAGCAATTCCACGTGGTCACGGAATTCTGCGTAGCTCGCGGAGATTTTTTACCATTTCGCGGAACTTTGCGTAACGCGACTACGCAAATTCCGCCCACCCCTACTTGAGTTAACTACAACTGCAGAATGTCAGTGTTTTTTAGTTTCAAATTTTACATTTTAACTGAAACTTTCACCCTAGATATAGTAAGCTATTATTTCCATACCTAACTAATTGTTTAATATATTTTTATTGGAGCAGTATGACACTTATTACAACAAAAGCATTCACAGTGAGATGTATAATAAGACAGAGTAGGTTATAAATGCGCATATACTAAGAAAAGTGGTGAGCTCTATTTTTTTTATGCATTTCCTGCTTCCCCCAACTTACAGTAAACAAAATGTAACCTCATAGCTCCTGCACCCGCACACCCCTCCAGCTGCCAAATGGTAATATTTATCTTTCCAATCAGGTCCAACAATAGGTGGGTCAGCAACATAATATAAAAAAGGTCTCAATATGACATTTAAAATGTGGGTTCTCAATGAAATGAATCACAAACAAGAAAATTGGAGTCAGCGTAGAAAATTTATAGGGGGTAATTGTCGTTTTTATTGTGTGATTTAAATTCAGAAGATCCCAAGAGTGAGATACTATAGCAGTCCAGCATGCTCTTCTCTGTACATGAGTGCACTTTCATATTGGAGCCAGGAAAGAAGGACTGTGGCCCAGGTATCAATAGATGGGGGCTTCAGTTTTTTTCCATTGATTAGTGAAGCAAGATCAACAAATTTGGTAGATGCCTTGTCAAGTTTTGGGTGAGCAAACAGATCGAGGAGGACCACCACCATAGAGTTTGCCAATATGTGACCCGTTGATCGATTCAAAACCTTAACTATTTTTGCCCAGTAGGAGGAAAGGGAGCGCAAGACCAAAGCATGTGTAAAAGATCGCCATCTAGTAGACGACAACATGGGCTTTTCGATTCTGCACCATTGTATATTTTATTGATGCACTTAACAGTAAAATAAGCTCTGTTCATGATGGTATATTGTATATTCTTGAGCCGGGCGTTGCACAACACTGTGCGTGGATATGTCAGTATTTTGAGCCATTTGGTATTATGTTATTGTATGTTATGTTATATTATTTTATGTTATGTTAAGAGTATTTGTATAGCATACTTATCACTCGAGGGTCAATCGGGGCTCCTAGTCAAATAGCCAGGTCTTCAGTTTCTTGCAGAATTCAAGAAGGGGTGGGGAGGTCCTGATGTTGTGTGGAAGGTAGTTTCAGGACTTAACAGTGATGTAGGAAAAGAAGCGTCCTCCTGCCTTATGAGTGACCAAGTGAGTGAGCAGCCAACTGGGCTTATCCACTTTATGGCACATTTTTTCCCAATAAGTTGAGTAGGCATGGTATCTGAGAAACTCCAATCTATCAAAATAAGTGGTTCCTAAAGCTGGCAGGTCTGAAATCCTGTCAGGGTTTGTGAGTAGTGAATGGAAGATTCCAGTCGTGATATATCTCTTGTGAGGGTCCGTTTAACTCCCACTGTAGTTTTAATACAAATACCCCTAGTAACCACTGTTCCAGCGCTAACAATAAAAATAATTTCTCCTATTATGCTTTGGTCATCCAGGTGCAATTATTTCTCTAACACACACACTATATCCATATGTCGGTGGGGCCCATAACACCGCATATACATTCACTTACTCATTTGTTCCCTGGATTTCCTCCGTCATGAAACCTAGGAGAAAAACGATTCGCTGGAAGGAGACGGGATACCTCTTTTATAATGACATAATATTTCTCTTTTGCTTTTAAGGTATTCCGCTCATTGGTCGATGGACCAACTAGTAGGAATCAGTTGATGGTGATTAAGACCAGCTCAATCACAATGAACTCTTTTACCATTTCATTATTAATCATTATGCTAAAGAAAATCACTGAGTCATTTGTTTAAAGAATAATAAAGTTTATATACGGTTTTGAATGCAGGAAAATTGAGATTAATCTTATTATTCAGATCATTGCATTTATCATCAATATAAGAATAGTTTGAAATTGCATGGCACTTTTATTAGACGGAAAAATGAGGTTATCATACTAAGAACTCTATAAATCAACCTATCTATTTCTCTGGGAAATCCTAATAATTCTAATAAAAATCTATCAAATAAAAGTTCTCCTAAAGCAGCATCTTTATACTCAACTGGAAAAGGAAAATAACAGCAGCAGCATCAGCTCGTCAGCATCAGCAACCGCAAACTCTCCCATCTACAGCATCTAACTTCTTCAGCATCTCCCGCAGCATCCCGCAGCATTCTAACAGCATACACTACCCCTCCCACCAAGAGTAGGTCTTCTTATACCCTAATTCTAGCTTACAGCATAAAATGTTTCTTCTTACATGGCGCGATTCATTCTCATTGGTCAAAAACTCAGGTCCATATACATTTTAATCAAACTTCCTGGTCTTAACCAGTTCCGTGTGGAATGTCCATGCAAGCATCGTTTCCCACAGTTCATGCACTTGCTCATCCGTTTCGATCAGTCCAAATTGTATCTTTTTCTGTTACATTTTGTGTAATACAGTTCCGTCTATTGATTCACCCAGGCTTCTCACGCTTCTTGCTGATCATCTTGGCACACATCTGCTCAGAAGGGTCACAGCAGCCTTGACCATACTTTCATCTTAGCCTCTCGGCATCAGCACGTGATCATCCCTTTTCCACAGCCTCTCTCCTCTATCACATGGTCTCATCCGCTCATGCGCACTCTAGTAACTCGCGGCCATTTTATATTGCTGCTCGGCAGGCCTAAGCGCACTATTTTCAAAGATAAACAAAATGTTATTAAAACAAACAAATATAAACCCTTTCGTTTCCCTCCCGTCTTTCTACGTACCCCAATTAGGTATTACCTAGCAGAAGCAACATATAAAGCTGTCCCTTACTTACCATCGCTTTATTTTGCAACCACACGTTTTATTTAAAAGCACAAATCATGCATTTATTATTTAATTAGTACGCAAATATTATGTTATGTTAGAAACGTAAACAATTATAAGTCAATTAATTTGCACACTGAATTGCGTGTTACCATTAACCCTTTAACATACATTGTTGGTTATTTACTTAAACGAACATGTTTATTAGTATTGTACGAAAATATTAGGAGGTTAAAATTTTTACATTTACCCTGCTCCATCAGCTCCCCCCTTTGGTGATTTTTAATATCACCACAAAAACCCAAGTTATACAATTTTCTCAGACAGCATATATCTTTTATCCGTTTGCTTTTGTTAGTTTACACAACTGTATCCCTTTCAACTTGTTTCTTCGTTTTCTTGTACATGTTCTCTTTTATTTCTTCTAACTCTATTTCACCTATTTCTCTCTCTCTTTCCTTGTTAATCATGTTTTCTTTTTCTATCTTATTCTGCCTTCTTCTTCTCTTTATACATGTTACTGCAAGCTTCAGTACTAATATTATTATTATTATCATGGTTGCTATTATTATAACTTTCCCTATTATTAATCCACTCATTTTTGTTAACCAATTTGATACAGAAGAAAACCCTTTACCCAGTTTTCCCCACACACTTTCAACCTCCAGTGGAACAAGTTCTTTGTGCAAATTTGTAATATTTGTTATATACTTCTGTATATTTTCGCTCTTATCTGGAATGTAAGTGCAACAATGTTGGACTTTCAGCATTCCACAGACTCCGCCCTCTTTTGCCAAAAGAATGTCAAGTGCAAGACGATTTTGCATCACCATAGCTCTCATGGCAACCATCTCGGTATTTACCATTAAGAACCCTCCAGCAGTATCTGTAGATAAACGATCTACCACTGTGGATAATTTCCGAATTCTAAATGCATTCAAAGATATTCCCACTGCTGGTATCAATGCACCAAAAATATCACCTACTATTTCTGAAAAACTTTCCCTTTTTCTACGTGTAAAGGTATTTATCATTTTGTGTGTTCCTTTTTCTTTTCTATCCACATGAAAAATCTTTGGAAACACCAGGCCTAAGTAACATGACCCATACCAATGGTCCGGCAACCTATAATAAGCCCTATTCCCGCAAACATAATAAATCCCTGGAAATATTGGATCTTTTCCCCCTTTGAATCCCCATCCACCTAAAATTTGGTAATTGTCATGGCAATTGCTGGAACCCACAAAATAATTGTCATATCTTGTCTTATTTCTTCTAATGCACAACCTTCCCTGTTGGGGCCAATCCAGAGTCATAGCTGCATTTGTCTTTTTCTTGTCATGATGGTCTTCCTCAAATGCCCAAAGAGGTGTTTTTGTCTCTTCTATCACTTTTCTTTGAAATTTCACTCTTCTCTCTTCAACCATTTCTAAAAATACCTTTTCTTCCTTCTTTAACTCACAGGTAAGGTTGTACCTAATTATACTATCTAATGTTAAAATCTTATCTTCTAAGAAATATTCACCAAACGTCTTTCCCTCTTTTATTTTGTTAAGCTCGGGAACTACAGAAACCTTAGCAAAAATCTTATTTATATCAGTGTAATAATATTCTAATCTACCTGTTTTATCAAATAAACTTGCTAAAACACTACATGTTATTCCATACGTCAAAGGGAGGTGATGATAAGTCACACCCTCTGCTACAGATGCAGGCAACTGCATACAAACATAGCAATCTCTTACATCCATTGTTTCTACATACTCATACAGTAATTTAGTAAAAACATTCTTTGAAAAATCTGTTATTGATTTGTCCTTATGTAATTCTGCACTACTCTTTAAAATAACTGGGTCTTGAGTGTTAGCTCCTTTTTCTTTCTCAGTGTTATTAGACTTTTCTACTACAGCTAAACTAATTGGAATAGTTATTGCTAAAACCACCCATACTGTTATTAATAAACCTGTACAAAAACAGCACATCTTACACCATCTACTTAAAAACTCACATCTCCACTTTCTATCTCTAGTATTCTCCATTTTGTCTTCTAACCTTATTTACTTGTTTTCTAGAAAATTGTGTCACTACACCTCAGAAATGACTTGCTTGCCACTCTGTACTTTCAATATTTTGTCTTTGCTTGGTACTTTCTTTTAATTCTTTTTCAGAATTCTTTCTCTGTCACATCCGGTAAATTCGTCAGTTCAGTGTTTTGTCAAATCCGGTAAACTATCTAAACTTCTTCAGGTTTGTTGCTTCAGGTTTGTTGCACTTCACTTTCTCCCATCAGGTTTCTTTGTTCTGGGTTTTCGTGAGTGTTCAATTCTTCTTTGTGACTAGTCAAAGCACGATACAACCATTCAGGCGATCTGTACTTTTGATTTACTTTCTTTATTCTTTTCGTTTTCTGCAAATGTTTTCCACCTTGTTTTGCTTGCTCTTTTTGACTTGTTATTTCATTCACTTGTTCAGCACTTTTCCCATCCAATTTTATTATTCTGTATCTTAATTTTCTTACTTCGTTGGGCCAATTGTCTCCTTTTCTTGGCTTTTTTGCTTCACTTCCTTTTTCCTCTCTTTCTGTTTTCCAATTTCTTTTTCTTGTCTCTAGTTTTTCATTTCTTTCTTCTCCACTTTCTTCAGACTCTGTTTCAATTCTTTCGTTATTTCCTCTTATTTTGAAGCTTATAATTTCGCTTTCATCTACTTGTGGTTCTTTTCTTATCTTCCTTTGTTCACCTATTTCTGTCCCTCCTCGAGGTTCTTCCGATTTTGTGTCAGTTTCTCTATCTGCTTCTAAATTTCCCTGTTCTTGTGTTTGACTATCTGTCCCTACTGCTCCTCGGGGTTTTTCCGATTTTTCTAGCTTTTGGTTTGAAACTCTCCCTTCTTCATCTATTAATATTATTTTCGAAGGAATTTTACCACAACTTGTACTTGGTTGTTCACTGTCACTATCTTCTGGCTCAGTTTCTTCTCTTATGCTTTCAAAATTCCACTTTCTTTTTAGAATTTCTTCACCTTCCGAATGTTCTGTATCAGATTCTGAACTGGTGTCAGATATTTCCAGATGTCGACTTACAGGTCGATCTTCAAATTCTGGAACTTCAGCTATTTCTTCTATTTCCTCTTCTTCTTCTATCGTTGCACTTGTAGTTGGGTCTTCCAGATGTCGACTTACAGGTCGATCTTCAGGTTCTGGCACCCTGTTTGTCTCCTCTTCTCTTTCTGATGCTGAACTGTTATCTGATATTTCCAGATGCTGACTCACATGTCGATCTTTAGGTTCTGGAACTCTGATGGTGTGGCTGGCATGTACCCAGTGTTTCACTCCTGCACACTTGGCTGCGGTGGTCGTCACTAGGATCACTTGTCGTGGTTCGTCCCAGCGAGGAACCAAACAGTTTCTTCTCCGGTGGACTTTTATTCGAACCCAATCTCCTGGATTCAAGTCGTGAGCTGGTTTTCTTTCAAGAGTGGTTGCATCCGGTCCAACCTGATGAAACACAGAACGCACCACATCAGCCAATCCTTGGCAATAATCCAGTACTAGATCATCAGTTATAGTCAGTAGTTTGTTGACAGGTACTTGTGCTTGTCTCATTGCTCGTCCCATGATTATTTCATGTGGACTGAGTCCAGTCTTCCTTTCCGGAATACTTCTGATTGTCATCAGAACTAATGGCAGAGCATCTGGCCATTTCAGTCATGTAGCTTGACACATTTTTCCTAACCTGTTCTTGATCGTTCCATTCACTTGCTCTTCTATTCCAGAAGCCTCTGGTCTGTATGCACAATGCAGTTTCTGTTTAATACTAAGTGCTTCACAAATCAGTTTAACTAATTCGTTCTGGAAATGTGTTCCTCTATCTGTTTCAATCGTGACTGGAAAACCATACCTTGGAATGAATTCTCGCAGCAAAAGTTTTGCTACCGTGATACTATCATTCCTTCTTGTTGGATATGCCTCCACCCAACGGGAAAACAAACAGACGACCACTAGAACATAACTCAATCTGCTGCAAGGTGGCATTTCAATAAAATCCATTTGCATTCTAGTGAAAGGACCCCCTTCTCGTCCTATTCTTCCTAGACTCACTACTGTCTTTCTTCCTGGATTTAACTGTTGACAAATAAGACATCTCTGACAAAGACTCTCAGCTATGGCTCTGAATTTTGGATTGTACCATGTTTGTCTAAAAAGTCTGATCATTGAATCTCTCCCAATATGGGCTTGCCCATGGTACATCCGTGCCATGTCAGAAATCATGCTATCAGGCATAACTGGTCTCTCATCCCTGTAAACCCATACATCAGTTTCTTCATGTTTTCTACATCCTGCTTTTAGCCAAATATCTTTTTCTTCATCCTCTGCAGCTTCTTGTAACTGTCTCACCTCCTCCCATGTTTCAATAGAGTTAGTAAAAAGCAAAGGACAAGAAATATGCTCTCTTTCGCGACATTTATTCAAAGATACCACATTCTTTGCACAGTACTGTGCCATCTCATCAGCATATTTGTTGCCAACAGTAATGTAGTCTTCCCCATTTTTATGTGCATTGCACTTCACGACAGCGATCTGTTTAGGCAGCTGTATCGCCTCAAGCAACTTTTTCACAAAATCTCCATTTCTGATGGGCGTCACTGCAGACGTCAAGAAACCCCTTTGTGACCAAATCTGACCAAAATCATGCACGACCCCAAAGCCGTACTGGCTGTCAGTCATAATCGTAACCCGTACATTTCTTCCCAACTTACATGCTTGAATCTGAGCTACTAATTCTGCAACTTGGGCAGACCGTACACCTTTCAGACAAGATGCTTCCAATACAGTTGCTACTGTGCAAACTGCATATGCTGCACTTAGAACTCCATCACTCGTTCTCAAACATGAGCCATCCACAAACAGAATATAATCTGATTCTTTCAAAGGCTCATCTCGGATGTCAGCTCTTGGTTTTGTACAGTATTCGAGCACATTCAGACAATCGTGATCTACTTCATCCATTTCAATCACATTCTCTTCGTCTGGCAATGATGTTGAAGGATTCACATTCATACATCTGTCAATGGTCACATTATCTGCACTCAAAATTACCTTTTCATACCTAGTCAGCCGACTATGTGTCATGTATTGTGTTTTCGTTCTTGTCAAAAGAATTTCCACAGAATGGGGAACATACACTCTCAATGGATACCCCATCACTATGCCTTCACTCTGTTCCAGACTCACACAAGTAGCAGCAACCGCTTTCAAACATCCAGGCAATGCTTACGCTACGGGGTCTAAAACAGCTGAAAAATATGCAATTGGTCTTTTCATAGTTCCATGTCTCTGCACCAAAACTGAAAATGCACATCCATCTCTTTCACTGCAATTCAGCTCAAAATCTTTCTCATAGTCAGGCATTCCCAATGCTGGAGCCTCACACAATTTCTTTCTCAGCTCTCTGAATGCTTTCATTTCTTCATCATTCATTTCAAAAGGATCTTTAACATCCTTTTTTGTCAGTCTCTGCAATGGTTTAGCAATTAGTGAAAAACCGCTTATCCATTGTCGACAATATCCAACCATTCCCAAAAACATTCTTACCTCTCTTTGTGTCATTGGAGCTCTCATTCCTTGAATCATTTTTATTCTTTCTGTCGTTACCTTTCGCACTCCTTTCTCAATTTTATGCCCTAAATACTGGACTTCTTGTTGACAAAACTGCAATTTTGAAGGGGACACTTTATGTCCTCTTTTTGCTAAATGATTCAGCAAAGCAATTGTATCATTGACACATGCTTCTTTCGTTTTTGATGCCACCAGTAGGTCATCAATATACTGAACTATTACTGACTTTTCTGGCATTCTTAAATCTTCCAATGATTTCTTTAGGATCTGATTAAAGATTGAGGGACTTTCTGTGTACCCTTGAGGAATTCGGCACCATGCCAAAATACGCTCTCCAAACCTAAACGCAAATATTGGCTGGCTATCTGGATGCAATGGAATAGAGAAAAATGCATGACATAAATCAATTACTGTGTACCATTCTGCTTCACGTGGAATCTGGTATAGAATCACAGCAGGGTTCGGTACTATTGGGCAACAAGGCACAACAATTTTGTTTACCTTTCTTAAATCCTGTACGATTCTATATGTTCCGTTTGGCTTTTTCAGTCCCATTATTGGCGAATTACATGGACTGCTCATGATTTCTTTTAGAATCCCTTGTTCAATCATTTTATTTATTACTGGCGTTATTCCTTCAATTATTTCTGGAGTCAATTTATACTGGGGCGTATTTGGGTAACTCGTTCCTTCTTTTACTGTTATTTTAACGGGATCTACTCCTTTCATTAATCCTACATCTTCTCCTGTCAAGTCCCACACTTCTTCTTTCACTGTCCTTTTCAACTCATTTGGGATTTTCTCTGCATCAAATACAGGAAACAAACCATTTACTTCTGGTTCTAAATTTACCATTGTCATTTTATACAGCACATCCTCATCTGGGGTCTGAAATGCAATTCCGTCTGGAGTACAATAAATTGTGCAGTTCATTTTGCACAATAAATCGCGTCCTAAAAGGTTCACGGACTACAATCACACACCACAAATCGGTGCATTTCACTAAATGGACCAATTCTTACCTTTACTAATCTAGTAAGAGGCGTTTCAATTTGCTGATTGGAAACTCCAACCACTTGGATATGTTCACCTGAGAGAGGAAGATTTGGAATTTCCACTGACCTAACAGTAGAACGGGTAGCTCCAGTGTCAACAAGGAATGTTACATTTGCACCATTCACTTCTCCATCCACAAATGGACCTGACTGATCTACCTCTAGAGTTGCGTTAAGCACGCACTCTTCCCTCTCTCTTAGACACCGTCATGAACTTTCATCCGACTCATCCTCATTCTGTCGTAACCAATATTGTGAAATTTCAGCTGCACGTGACAACTGTTTTACCTGTTCTCCTCCGTAGAATCCTGTTTCTGCACTGTATTTCTGTTGGTTAACACTCTTGGGAAGTGGTGGTTGTGGTACCTGACCTTGTTGAGTAACTACCTCACTCTGCACCTGTGAATTTAATGATTGATTTTCCACATTAGGTTTTGGAGGAAATTTACACTCGTTTCTCCAATGTCCTAGCTTTCCGCAGTTGTGGCATGGCCACTTTTTCTTTGCCTCATCTATGCTCATTTGTCCTTTTCCTTTACCTATATTAGGTCGGAATTTAAACTGTCCTGTTTCACTGCTAGTATTATTCAATTGAGCTTCTTGCTTCTCTGCAACTTTTACCTGTGCCCACATGGCTTTTTCTTTCAATTTACGCTGTTTACTCTCGATTTCATCACTGCAATACTTAGCATATCTCAAAACTTCATCCACTGTGCTATTCTGCCATCCTATCAAGTGCTGCTTAATCCTTTCACTTATCTCTGGTGTTAATCCATACACAAACCTATATACAAAATGACTCATGTCCTTCTCACTTAGTGTCTCATAACCACTATACTGTTTGAAAACCAACAACAATCTCTCATAGTACGCGTGCACTGATTCTTTGCTTTCCTGTGTTGTTCTGTCTATTTTTACCCAATCTGTTTCTTTTGGTGGAATTTTATTCTTCAAAAGGTAACTACTTGATCATATTTCCTCATCACTTCTGGACCTGGCGCTCCTGTTTTGGCATCCCTTGGATATTCTACAGTTGGCCAATCAATGGTAATCTTACATTCTGTCCACAAATCAGCAGGCACTACTATATCAAACAATCCATCTAGATCTATCCACAGCACTTTTGACACCTTAACAAATCTCTCCACTTGTCTGTACCATTCTACTGGTTTCTCTCTCAATTTTGGGAAGTCATTTGTAAATGACAGTATATCCTGTCTGGTCCATGGAACATGCACATAACTACCACCTGGTGTTTCTCTCATCGGGTATTCCCTAGCAACTGGTTCCCTATCTGTCACTGCAAAAGCCAAAGATGCTTTATCTGTTGTTTTCTCATTCCTCTTTGTCCATCTATTTCTCCATCTATCCACATCACCCCATTTTCTCAATAAAACAATCAGCTCTTTTATTTGGGTCATTCTTCCTGATGTGTTCAAATTCTCTATGTCTTTCTCACAAAAATCTACTCTGTACGGTTTCTGCAACGTCCTCACTTTCACAAATTCTACTCCTAGTTCACCTGCAATCTCTTCCAATTTGTCATGTAAATTTCTAGCTCTCCAAGTAAGACTCTTGCACAAAAACATAATCTCGTCATCCTGATAATTTTTTAGTTTTTCTGTTCCAATTGTTCCCAAAATCAACTCTTCCATGTCTATTTTTAACCTAATTACATCTAATGGTTTTTCTTCTGGTTCTTTTGCTTTTAGGGCTTTCATCCATTCATTTAACTCTTCTGGAGTCGGACCTACAGGCGTACTATTTAACTCTATCCAATCACTGCTTCTTTCTGGTGTTCCTGATGCAGACTCTGTCACCATAGGCATTCTCCTAATCTCACTCTCATTTATCGTCAAATTTGTAGGTGGACTTGGTCTACACGTACTAGCCAAATTGTGTGCACCTTCATTATTCAGTTCTATCCCTTCTCTTTTTCTTTGCAAATGTGAATTCATGGGAATCACTAAAGAATGTTCATTAATTTTCTGATTCTCAAAAATTGGCATTACTGGACCTATCGTTACTGGTACAGTTACAGCTTCCATATTCTTTGTCAATGCTCTTATTTTCTCAGTCAATTCTTTTGTCGTTTTTGCTAATTCAATTGCATTGTCACTTTCTGTCTCTTCATTTTGTGAAATTTTAAATGTTTCTTGTGACCTATTTATTTCATTTCTTCGTTCGGGTTTTTATTCCTCCCAGTTTCCATTGGCGGTGCATTAGGTGTCACCACCGCAGAAGTCTGTTGGTATGGAGGTGGGTTTCTGTTTAAAATATCTTCCAGCAATTCGTCATCTGTTTCACTACCACCATACACATACTTTTCTACCACTACATGCTTCTTTTTCTCGGTACACTTTCTCTTTGCTTCTTCCTCAACCGCAAAAGCTGGAAACAAACCTCCTGCCATGTTAGCGTACCTCCAACGCTTTACTCTGTCCTCATGATTATTTCCCCACAACCTTCCAGGCATAAACTCATGATTCTTTAATCCTCTGGATCTCTCTCGCTCATACATCTCATCTTCCCATTCCGTTAAAGCTTCAAACTGTGTCGGTCTAGGTCTAGGTTCTAACATTACCATCTTTTCTCTCAAATTCCGTAATACAGCTACATTAAATGAACCATTCTCAGGGAAAGCCAATGCTCCATCGTTCTTGGTGTATTTTGTCCAATTTTCTAACCATATGCATGTATGATATCCATATTTCAGCATCATATGTGAAGCTGGTGATTTCGGCGGAGGAATTATTTGTCCCTCTCTAGTCACTACCTTTTTGTCCTTCTTAAAGAAATTCTTCACTTTCGACATCCAAGACGTTTTCTCTTTTCCATACTGATAGTACGACATGATTCACAACCTTTTTCTCCTTAAACAATCCGCAATTCAATACTATTCCCTATGCGTTATTTCAACCAATACTAGCGCGACTCACACCAACACTCCAATCACAGCGATTTCTGTCTACGGCGCACTGTCCAATCCCAGCGCGGCTTTTGTCTACGTCAGTCCTGCTCCTGTTCTCATGTGACTAGCGCACTGACCAATCCTAGCGCGGCTTTTGTCTACGTCACTTTGCTCTTGACCCCTCCTTTACAAAATTTATCGGCAATTTTCTTTTTCAACAATTCTTGTTAGTTACAACATTTTATCCACATTTCCATTGTCTGATTCACTAAAACGAAAAGATAGCTTCGACCATTCACACAAGAATTCTGTATTTTCCAGTAGGCAGCGCTTACCTCTACCCTACCACAGAACTTTCAGTTTCGTCGATAAAGTAGCACTTCCCTCTACCTTACCCTTCTTTCAGGCAATCAGTAAACCCGTTTCTCTGGGGATAAAACACATGTGGAGACTATACTGCTCCTGAGAATTAAGGCCAGAGTTTCACAAGAAAAACCGATCACTATTTCACTTACACACCTTTTATACGCAAAATGTCCCTAATATAACACAACCTGTGTTATTACCAAAAATTAACTCAGACAGTGTAAAATTCCATGCGACTTCTCTTGCCACACGTGTTCCACTTCCTACTTCCCGGAAGCGTGAAAACTTACATATAACATAACGCGACTCAACAAAAAGTGTTAGACATAAACTTATCAATAATCTATAATCATAAATCAATAATCACCAAACTAATCTATAGAAACCATAACTCTGCTACCAAGAAATCTGATCCAGCACTAACAATAAAAATAATTTCTCCTATTATGCTTTGGTCATCCAGGTGCAATTATTTCTCTAACACACACACTATATCCATATGTCGGTGGGGCCCATAACACCGCATATACATTCACTTACTCATTTGTTCCCTGGATTTCCTCCGTCCATGAAACCTAGGAGAAAAACGATTCGCTGGAAGGAGACGGGATACCTCTTTTATAATGACATAATATTTCTCTTTTGCTTTTAAGGTATTCCGCTCATTGGTCGATGGACCAACTAGTAGGAATCAGTTGATGATGATTAAGACCAGCTCAATCACAATGAACTCTTTTACCATTTCATTATTAATCATTATGCTAAAGAAAATCACTGAGTCATTTGTTTAAAGAATAATAAAGTTTATATACGGTTTTGAATGCAGGAAAATTGAGATTAATCTTATTATTCAGATCATTGCATTTATCATCAATATAAGAATAGTTTGAAATTGCATGGCACTTTTATTAGACGGAAAAATGAGGTTATCATACTAAGAACTCTATAAATCAACCTATCTATTTCTCTGGGAAATCCTAATAATTCTAATAAAAATCTATCAAATAAAAGTTCTCCTAAAGCAGCATCTTTATACTCAACTGGAAAAGGAAAATAACAGCAGCAGCATCAGCTCGTCAGCATCAGCAACCGCAAACTCTCCCATCTACAGCATCTAACTTCTTCAGCATCTCCCGCAGCATCCCGCAGCATTCTAACAGCATACACTACCCCTCCCACCAAGAGTAGGTCTTCTTATACCCTAATTCTAGCTTACAGCATAAAATGTTTCTTCTTACATGGCGCGATTCATTCTCATTGGTCAAAAACTCAGGTCCATATACATTTTAATCAAACTTCCTGGTCTTAACCAGTTCCGTGTGGAATGTCCATGCAAGCATCGTTTCCCACAGTTCATGCACTTGCTCATCCGTTTCGATCAGTCCAAATTGTATCTTTTTCTGTTACATTTTGTGTAATACAGTTCCGTCTATTGATTCACCCAGGCTTCTCACGCTTCTTGCTGATCATCTTGGCACACATCTGCTCAGAAGGGTCACAGCAGCCTTGACCATACTTTCATCTTAGCCTCTCGGCATCAGCACGTGATCATCCCTTTTCCACAGCCTCTCTCCTCTATCACATGGTCTCATCCGCTCATGCGCACTCTAGTAACTCGCGGCCATTTTATATTGCTGCTCGGCAGGCCTAAGCGCACTATTTTCAAAGATAAACAAAATGTTATTAAAACAAAGAAATATAAACCCTTTTGTTTCCCTCCCGTCTTTCTACGTACCCCAATTAGGTATTACCTAGCAGAAGCAACATATAAAGCTGTCCCTTACTTACCATCGCTTTATTTTGCAACCACACGTTTTATTTAAAAGCACAAATCATGCATTTATTATTTAATTAGTACGCAAATATTATGTTATGTTAGAAACGTAAACAATTATAAGTCAATTAATTTGCACACTGAATTGCGTGTTACCATTAACCCTTTAACATACATTGTTGGTTATTTACTTAAACGAACATGTTTATTAGTATTGTACGAAAATATTAGGAGGTTAACATTTTTACATTTACCCTGCTCCATCACCACTTTAAACATTTCACACTCTATTAATGGGGAAGATGAGGTCCTGCTATTCCTTCAAAGAAAGAAAGAATATGATCCTGAAGTGTTTTGTTGGAACACAATGTCCTCTAAGGTAGCCACTTGGAGGAACCATGTCAGAATGGGGGTTATTATTCTGCACCAAGTAAGAACCACACACAAGGGGTTATGATAGGAAAATGATTTGGGATAGAAAAAGATAGAGGCTACATGAGCATGTATGCGTAGCATACAGACACATCTATATAGGCGGGAACATACATCATGTACTGGGGAGAAAAAGGAGTGCTAGCATCAAGGTGGGAAATGTAATACACCATGTTTATCTTAGATCCCAGTGATCTAACCATTGGCACAAGTTGAAAGCATTATGAGCTACTGGAGTCTGAGAAATTGGTGGTTACAAACTAATATGCAATTAAAATCGCCCCCAATGATCGAGGAAATGTGGAGTAAATCTGCCAATGGTATCGACATCTGATGCCAAAAAGCCATTTGGTCAACATTGGGAGAATTAGAAAACCCCACCATCAATGGACTGCTGCCCAAATGACCTTTCACCAGCACATATCGCCCATCAGTGTTGATACAAACTGAATCTGTTTTAAAGGGAACCCCGTCTTTAAACCGATTCACAACAGCCCTAGTGTATGTCAAATATCTTGTGCCATAAATCTGCCCCCACCATTTAGTTTGTAATTTGGAGACCTCAGCAGTGAGCCAGTGGGTCTCCTGAAGGAACCTCATTTGAGCCCTCCAGTGGTTTAAAGCAGACTGTATCTTGTAATGTTTTTGCAGAGAATTCAACCCTCTAACATTCTAGATAACTAACCCATATGAAGAAGCTAACGCCTTAGGAAAATCGTATTGATTGGGAGACTTCTTTGAAACCCCTAGTAAAAGGGGGAGGTGCCTAGCATAGAACAAATTACATTCGAGGAAATCCTAAACAATGTCAGGCAGAGAACGCTATGATTAAAAAAAAACGGAGTAACATAAACAGAAAACAATAAGAAGACAGAATACCCAGATGAAGCATCAGCTAGTTCTCTGATCACAAAGGGACAAAGGAGAGATGTGGCTCGTCACACAAAGAAGATCCTCATCCCGCTGTTAAACCTGAGAGAATAGGATTGGGCATTGTTGTAACAGAAAGGCGCCCACCCACCACCCTCCAAGAACAGTACATGGGCTGCAATACCCCACAACGCCCCCAAGGTGGGCATGCGTTTCTCAATGAGCGAAACATATTCAAGCCCTGTGGGGAACTGGAAAGAAGGGTTTTAAATAGCTACGGTCTGCTGCATGGAGGAACCCAAAGGCCACTAGCATGTAGAACAGGTACTAATCCAGGGCTATACACCTTCAGTGAAATATAACAGACAACAGACCTTCACATTACACAGTATACAAGCACTTCAGTATCAAAGGAATAACCAATAATTTGCTACAAGTTGTCGACTGATTAATAAATTCAGACTATTATCTAAGCAAGTCTTCCACTGTTAGAGCCGTGAACACAGGAGCTGATGTGTCATCAGGCCCAAGGTGATCAGATGGTAGATCATCATCAGATACATTAGAATCTGTGGAGAGTAAGTTTGCGTCATGGATAAGTCATGTAAAGATGCTTTTGTCAAATACTGCATCCCGCTGAGCACTCAAGTCCTGAACAGGAGTATGACTCTTATGTCGCGATCCCTGCCGGCCTGCCCTCTGAATGGTGGCAGAGTCGATCTGTAGAGGGGAAAGGGTGGTGGCGGGTGATGGTCGGCGTGATCATTTGTAGAAGGACTCCACCCAATACCAGGCTGATTTAGGTTGTGTAAAGAAGTGCAGCCCTCTCTGAGACTGGAGGTTTCACTGGAAATAGCAACGCATATTTGAGCACTAAGGCTTGGAGTTTTTTCTTGACCTGTACAAAGGAGTATAATCTAGAAAAATAATACTCTGGCATTGTTTTGTTTAATTTTCTCCTTTTAATTGGCTGCCATAAGTACAGAGTTTCGGTCACGATAGTTAACAATTCTGGCTATCATTGACCTCAGGGGCATCCCCGGTTGAGGGCACCAGGAGCCTGTGTGCCCGTTCCTTTGCAAAATAAGGAGAGAAATCATCCAGACAATATCTTTCTTCACCCAGGTCCCGAAGTAGCCAGAGTACTCATCTCCCTCCACTCCATCAGGTAACACAATAATGCGAATATTCTTGTGGAAGGATTGCCCCTCCATTTCTTCCAACCTACTCTCCACTGTACATAAATGATCAGAAAGGGAACAGGTGCGTTTATTCCCAAGAATAATTTGCTCTGACCATTTCTGATAATTTATGTTGGTTTTCTCTTAAAATAGTGAAATCAGACACCAGTGAGTCAAATTTAGCCTTGAGGGCTGAGCAAGAGTCTGCAAATGCTGACGGGATAAGATCAAATTTATCTTGGTACCATCCACTGCACCCCTGCAAGCAAGGTAATGGTTGCAAGGTCAGCCTGATGAGGGTGTCTGGGGCCCTTGTCAGCAGCAGGGTTGCAAGAGTCCTGGGATCTGCCCATCCAGGATCACCGGAATGTGAGATTCTACTCTGCAAAGGTCAAAGCGCTGATGACAAAAAAGGAATAAGATTAGGCCTGCCTCACCCTGCAGGATATAAAGGTAGGTTTGACTATGTCTCAGGGAACATGTGCAGACCACTTCCAAGATTCCGTGCCAACGTGGCTAACAGTGAAGAATAGAAGCCACCGCTAGGCTGTGTGTTCCTTACACGTTCGCCCAGTGAGCAAGAGTCTCACCGCCAAAACATTGAGGGCTTAGCTTAAGCATTGATGGGCGAGATTGAGACATGAATGTAAGGGGGTGCCCTGACCTGGCAACTGGATGTCCTTTCTGTGACCCTCCCCATGCAACTGCCAACTTCTCTAACTATTAAATAGAAGGGGGAGGTGATGGGCCCCCAAGGACCTACCGATCAGGTACAAGAGCCCTTTAGGAGCAAACAGCAGCACCTCCATGGACAAGTAAAGCAGCAAACTCATGCTTTACACCGAAGGAAATAACCCCTCCAACTCTCCAAACAGAAGCAAAAGTGTACCCAGGAATATCAATCACAGGTATTCAGACTTGTAATGGCCAAATCGGGTATGCAAGTTCAAGAGCTCATGACGATCGGAGTCCAACCTGATCGCTGGTGAGTTAGCGCAGTGCAAGGATGCAATCCAGGAGGGAGGGCTATTCCCAGCTAGCTGCCGATGCATCCCTCAAAGCCGGGTTGAATGCTGGATCACAGCAGTTAAACCAGGTGCGGTGGGAGCACCGCACTACCACACTACTCCAACTGCTCCCATTATTTTGCTATGTTTTTTGCTGTACCTGTAGTATCGAACTTCAAGCATCTCCTCGCAGTACCACTAGACATTGCAAGCCTCACTTAGTGAAACTTGCATCGTCTCTCTGTACCAGTCTCCCATGGGAGTCCCATGGTATCTCACGAGGCACCACACTGGCTACAGTGGGGTACAGCAGGGCCCATGGCATGTACTTTTATTCAGTTTTATTTTCAGCCTCTCGGGTGGTCCCTTAGCTACCCCTGAGAAGTGCCAGGTAGTCCGTGAAACCCTATCCTGCCCCTTATATCTGATTTCCATTGTACCTTCAGGACACGGGGACCGAGTCCTATAATGGTGGCCGCAGCATTTTTCTTCATGTTGCAGCCAGCCAATCAGACCACTTGGTCCCTCTGGGCACTACAGGTAGTGTTGAGTGGCACAGTGTGTGAAAACGATGGGTTGGAATGCTACCCGAGCAATTGCCACTAGTTAGATTATGTGCAAGTTTTCATCTGATCACCTTTTGGGTGTTTGATTGCCAGTAGTATGCCTCGTAACCTGAGACGTTTCCAAGGCTGCTACTGCCAATATTTGTGAATTCCAAAAAGTATTACTATTTCTATGGAAGCAGATTTATTATTTTTTTGGTAATGTTTCAGCTCAAAAAAATGAACAAGTTAAAAGCTCTCAGTGAAATGAGAATGATGAAAAACACTGACACAGACATAGCAGACCCAACTTGGGGCCCCCAGACTCAATTACCAAACCAAGAATACATTTAAGGGGTGTCACGCCCCCAAACACTCCCACTGAAGCTACGCCACTGCCTGTCCCACCTGTAGTTCTCCCTGGGAACGCATAACTCAAACATGAGCTTAGAAACATCAATGGCTTGCCCCCTCAATGACAACACCATAAGTGAACTAAGAGGCAAGTCAGTAGTCATGTAAACCCTAAACATGGCCTGGATTATTTTTATTGACGGGCAAAATAATTGTCTTTTAAATCAAACATAAGCAGTGCTTGTACAGTGTACCTCCTGAACTCAAGTACTTAAAAGTACTCTCATGTTTGATAATAAAGAACAAGCATTGGCAAAGCCAATAGATCGGGCCTTATGTCAGAGCTATTGGCTGTGCCAATGACTTTTAGCCATGTTGTACAGCATGGCTAAATGAGAAGAGTGGTCAACAGAAGGGTGGAGTAGAGTGGCTTAGATTGTGGTGGAGTAGAGTGACATGGAGTAGAATAGCGTAGTGTATCATGGAGTGGAATAGAGTGGAGTGGCGCAGAGTGGAATGAATTGGCATAGAGTAGACTGGCATAGAGTGGAGTGTTGTAGAGTGGCATAGAGTAAATTGGTGTAGTCTAGAGAGGTGTAGAGTAGACAGGTATACAGTTGGGTGGAGAGAGTCACGTAGAATAGAGTGTCATAGAGTAGAGTGTCGTAGAGTAGAGAGGCGTAGAGTATAGAGGAGTGGAGTGGCACAGAGTGGAATGGCATAGAGTTGCATGGCATAGAGCAGGGTGGCGTAGAGAGGCGTGGCGCAGAGAGGTGTGGCATAGAGAGGTGTGGCATAGAAAAGCATGGCTTAGAGTAGTGCAGGTGTGGGTCTAAGTAACTAACGCGTCAATAGAAACAGCAGATAAGGTGAAAGCAACATAAATAAGAAGCTGGATATCTGTGTTAAAAGTAGGAAACCACATTGCATGTCCAGGAATAATACCAAAACGCTTATAAAATAAAAAAAATAGTGCTTTGCAAAAAAGACGAGGATGAACAAAAGATAAGGAAAAACATGTACTTGGTCCATGCTCCAAGGAGGAATTAACACAAGAAAGGAAGGGAAGCCTATGGAAGCTAGACAATCGAAAGATTGCAAATAAGAGTGGCAACAAAAACAACAAATGGTATGCTAAGGGTGGGTTGTAAGCCCACTGAATTGTAAACAATATGTCTTGAAGTACAGGGCATGCTCTGTGTGAAGGAGACCTCAAAAGGGGCAGCAGTCGGAGAGGGCAGTAGAGGGAGACAAAGCAGCAGCATTGATGGAGGGCATCGTGGAGAGTGAGATGGCAACAGGAAGAGGTGGGGGTTGCAGCAAAGACAAATGGAAGAGGGCATCAGGGAGAGACAAGGCTGCAGAGAGATTGCAAGATAAAAAAAAAGCATTAGCAAATCTAATAGGTCTCGCCTATACAACAGCTATTGGCTTTGGCAATGTGCTTTAGCCATCCTGTAGACTAGAGTGGCTGCTGTTCAGCATGGCTAGCAGTTAGCAGCGTGGAGTGTTGTAGAGTGGACTTGGGGAGTAGAGTGTCATAGAGTTGATTTGTTGGAGTGTCGTAGAGTGGAGAAGGGCGAGTAGACTGTCGTAGAGTGGAGTAGAGGGGAGTAGAGTTCAATGGTTCAGTGGCAGAGAGTTCCGTATAGTAGAGTGGCATAGAGTGGGATGGACTGGAGTAAAGCGGGGTGGACTGAAGTAGAGTGGGGTGAACTGGAATTGAGTGGGGTGGCTTGGTTTGGAGTTGGAGTGGAGTGGGGTGGACAGGATTGGAGTGGAGTGGGGTGGAGTGTGGTATACTGAAGTGGTGGGATTGGAAGGGGTGGATTGGAGAGGGGTGGACTGAAATAGGGTGAGGTGGATTGGATTGGGATGTGGTTGCCTTGAGTGGGGTGGATTGGAGTGGGGTGGGTTGATCTGGGGGAATTGATTGGAGTGGGGGTGGATTGGACTGGGGTGGGGTGGACTGGATTGGCGTGGATTGGATACATGTTGGGTGGACTGAACTGAGAAGGGTGGAGTGGAGTGGGTTGGATGGAGTGGGGTGGTTTGGGTTGTATTGGAGTAGGGTGGATTATAGTGAGGTGGATTGGATTGGAGTGGGATGGATTGGAGTGGGTGGATTGGAGTGGGGTAAAATGGATTTGAGTGGGTGGATTAGAGCATAGTGGATTGGACTGGAGTAGGGTAAATGGATTGGAGTGGAGTGGAGTGCAGTGGGGTGGATTGGATTGGAGTAGAGAGGGGTGGATTGAATTGGATTGGAATGAATGTATTGGAGTGGGGTGGACTGAAATAGGATGGGGTGGATTGGGGTGGGGTGGGGTGGACTGGGGTGGGGTGGATTGAACTGGGGTGGGGTGGATTTGAGTGGGATGGATTGGAGTGGGGTGGAGTGGGGTGGGTTGGAGTAGAGTGGAGTGAAGTGAAGTGGAGTGGGGAGGGGTGGATTGGATTGGAATGGGCTGCATTAAGGTGTATTGAATTGGAGTGGGATGCAGCGGGGTGGATTGGATTGGTGTGGGGTGGATTGGTGTGAGTGGATTGGAGTGGGGTGGATTGGATTGGTGTGGGGGGATTGGATTGGCATGAGGAAGTCCCATTTTGGGGACAAAATGCATTGGTTGGGATGACGTTAGTTATCACTGAATGATGCAATAAAAGAAAACTTTGGATGGAAATACAATTTCATGGCTCCTACTTTATTGGATGTTTGAAGGACTGTATTTTACATGGGCTAAGGTGCTCAAGAAAATGCTTCAATATCAACTTCTTGAACATTTTACTAAAAAATATTTCTTTAATCCTTCAGCACTCTCTTTTTGACCAGGATTTGTTCATTATGCACGGTCTTGGAGCAGGAAGGCCTAGAGAGGTTGAGTACTGTACTTGTTGACTACGTGCAATAACACCCATGCGACTGTTCTTCTGCCAATACTGCTCTTTCTAGTGGTTTCTGTGGGTCGATGCTCATGAGATGTGACATCAAAGGAGGAAGAGAAGGTCATTAAAAAGGACAGTTACAAGCACTGCACATGTGGTCTGGCACACAAAGGGATGGTGTGATTTAAGTGGACGTGGGTTGTACTTATGAGGCTCCTGTAATAAGGGCTCATGCAGAGGACGAGAGAGTAATGTCGGAAGCTACAGGGTGGGGCACCGAAGGGGAGCAACATCAGAGGGTGTGCGAAGAAGATGCTCCATTGGTGAAAGTTGTCATGTGATGCTGCCATGGGTGGTGCAAAGAGAATCAACATTGTAGGATTTAGAAAGGGAATATTGAATGATGCTGAAGTGAGCCACTAATTCATTGTGTACACAGGGGAAGTATTGTGCACAGGGTGAGTTTTTCCTGCGATGCTCTTGTACCTTGGTGCACAGAAGCGAGCTTGTACACAGGATGAGTCTAGTTCTATGATGATGCTCTGATGCACAGGTGAGTTTAGCGTTGCGATGCACCTGTCACAAGCTGATGGCACCACGAACAGTGACAGCACAGGAAGAGACAAAAAATGTCACTTTGCAATATTTAGAACAAGATAATTGTCATCTTTTGAGAACAGCTAGCGCCCACGAGCAAAAACAAAACACAAGAGCAAAGTAAGAAAAGACGACTTGGCTAAATAAAAGAAAAGAGTAAACTATAGAAAATAAAATTTTGCAATTTAGTTTATTCTGATGGGCACGTTTTTGCCAGTCACACACCTTCTGTTTGCAGGGCACTAGAAGTTAATAAAAAGAACAAAGTAGTACCTCTATCCCATTGGGAGCAGCGGACAGGCACTGATTAAGTTGAATCAATCAGTGCTTGGTCCCTGCTCCACACAAAGGAACGAAAATGATACCAGGACTGCCTTGACAAATTACGAAATGGCTGCCAGACATGAGATGAGACACAGACACTGCACAAAAGTCATAAGATAATTGAATTATCGCAAAAAGACCACATTTGGAGCACTTGTGAATGGCTCTCATCCATGTTTTCCCTCCAAGGTGGATACGCATCCTCAGAAGTATCCAAAAACCCATTGGCCACAGAATTGATTTGTGTTGTCCAGGTGGATTATTATCACCTGATGAGACGGAGCCTGGTGGCCTGTTTCAACTCGTATTTTCGGCATTTGTTGTCAGACTTGGTTGACGCCTACATCCAGGTTGCTCTTCTCACCACTCACTTCTCTAGTCCTGATGAAGACCCGCTTTTGAGGCATTCAGTGGCCCCCTCCATTGTGTCGGTCAAAACTTTGACGCCTCTTAGAACTAAGCCTGGATGAACATTCACTATCCGCATGTTGGTAATAGTTATCGATTAACTGTGCCCCCTATTTGATGAAGATAATGCCATACCTATGGATTTGGCAGGCTTGTAGATGAAGAATTATAATTAAGAAGAGGATCAGGAACCCTAAAGTTCCTCTCTTCTTTACACTTTCACGCGTACCTTCTCAGAGCACCTTCCTATTTCTAATTCCTTATAATCCTGAGCACTTATGTGATTGATTCAAATGCCTATGCATAAATTAATGTTTTCCTGAAATTTCAACTAAAAATTGTTGAAGTGCATATATGTGTATGTATCTTTTTTCCGAATTCAATTGGTTTTTGCTGCCTACCCCGACAGGTGTTTTTTCATACATTGTGAAAGAGTTAGTGATACAATCACCCCTCTTTGTTGTGTTCGCCTCCCCCGATCAGACCATTGTTTGTTTGTATCAATTGACAAGTTACGAGGCTGTAAAGAAGAGTGCCACACAAGTCAACAAACAGTGAGCCATGGGCTCGAGCCATGCACTCACAGGCTTGACCCTAAAAAGGAGACTCTGTGACTTAAAACATTTGCCTGAGATCACACAAATTGGACAAGCAAGGCAGCATCTAGTTTATTTGGTTACACATTTCGAAATTCAGCCACCAGGTATATATATCTATCTCTCTCTTGTGTTTTACATCAAAGGTCACTGTTTGTCTGTTATTCTTGGTGCAAGACGAGACAAACCGAAAAACACATAGCAGCACATAGCAGAACTGACACAGACATAGCAGACTCGACTTAGAGCCCCCAGACCCAGCTACCAAACCAAGCACACCCCAAATACACCCGCTGGAGCTACGCACCTGCCCACCCCACATGGGCCATGGTAGTTCTCCCTGGGAACTCATTTCTACGGTCATGTACAACACAACAGTCTGGAATTCTTGCCCTGTGATCACTTATTTCAAATGTATTTTCACTACAAGCACTCTTCTTCGTCTCTGCTACAAGAAGCCTTGATGGTAGAGTTGTCAAATTGGTGCATATGGACAGGTTTCCTTGTTTCAACCAGATATATATCTCTGTCTCTCTCTTCTGTTTTACATCAAACTGTTTACAAAACTGTTTTGTTTTTTATTCTTGGTGCATGACAAGACAAGCCAACAAAGACATGGCAGACCCGATGCAGGGCCCCCAGACCCAACTACACAGTCAAGAATGGATTTATTTGGGCAGTGCCACACCCCAAGTGTAAAACACCATGGGGCATATTTACAAGGCCCTATCACCACAGGAACGACACTTTTAATGACGTTCCTGAGGCGATAGGGGCTTCGCCTATTTATAAGGTGGCGTTAAGCCACTTAACGTAGCTTAACGCTGCCTTGTAAATAAGGCCCCCTTTCACACTACACTTAGCGTGAAAGGGGTGGGCAATGGGTGTTACTGTGGGTGTTCCGCCGCAACACCCATTGATTGTGATACTGCCCCCTATTTACAAGGGTGGCATAAATAGGAGGCAGTGCCAAAAACCTGGTCTTAACATGGCGAAACGAGGAGAAATGCTTTATTTCTCCTTGTTTTTGCTGTTTCTATACGTGCTGCATTGTGCAGCTCACATAGAAACAGCAAAACATCATGAATGATAGTTTATGTACAGGAAGGTGTCCCTTCCTGCACACAAACAATCATTAAAAAAATGACGATTTATAACTTCTAATTGTGCTGCACAATGCAGCACGCATAGAAGTTACAATTCACCATTCTGGATTGTCTATGTGCAGGAAGGGACACCTTCCTGCATATAAACAATCATTCCCTCCAACACAGGCACCCTTGCACTATGGTGCAAGGGTGCCTGCGTTGGCGCTAGGCAGCTAGATTTAGCACCAGTGCTAGAGGAAACGCAGGGGTGCTCCGCATGCTTGTGAATACAGCGCATCCCTGTGTTTTCGGAATAGCAGAGCGTGGTGTTAGCAATATTTGCTTAGCGCCACGCTGCGCAGTTCCCTGGTAAATATGCCCCTCTTTGCATTACTTTAAGGCTATTTTTTCTAGTGCAAATAAAGTTTTACGCTGGAAAGTAAATACCTAATCAGCACTTTGTGCCAGTTTACGTCACTTTTTGTGCATTGGCTCAGTGTTGATAAGTCTGTCCCATAGTCTCGAATGAGATCACACTGATATAATATGTGCACCAGTTCACTAAATGTCTGCCCAAATTCACCCGACTCTTCACTCCCAATTTACATATTCTCAGGGATGGAGAGGTGAAGGCAATTAATCAGGAATGTTCTCATGACACGAAGACTCCACACTGAAGAAACAGAAGAAACACTGCTGCACCCTCTTGGTTTCTCAATACGAAGCAGAAAGAACCGGAGGGGAGAGGCATTTATAGTCCACTAACCAAGATGGCCGCCAGAGTTCTCACATCTTGTGGGAACATCCATATCCTATGAGATTTCTGCCAGTGGGGTATTGGAGGCTTATACATTCACAGAGCTCATGTCCTTAAGCTGTAGAGACAAACTTGTAATGAATTAAAATGCAAAAGTGATTCCCCGATTCTAAAGAGGTATAAACAATAATATGGAAACAATTCTCTCTAATACAAAAGCAGTTTCCCCGGGCGTTAAATTAGACATCAATACAATTTGCAAAAGTAGACATGGGAATGAAAACCACTTCCTACACAGCCACTCTCAAGGTGTGCTTAGATGATATACTCGGCCTGACACAATGCAGATCAAGAGCAGAAATTTACAAGATGTCAACTAAAATATTGGTCCCTGTTAGGTGAATGGAACGCTGCAGAAGAACTTTTATTAACAGCTGATGATGGCAGTGGGAATGTATGGGATAAGAGAGGAACGACGATAATTGGGAGAAGACCCTGCTGGCGGGGACCTTCGGAGACAGGGAGTTGCCTGAGCTGTTAATGATGGGGGCGCAGGTCCCTTCGACATGCCCATATATTGATCGTCATGTGGCGGAGATGTGGGAACTGGTGGTCCGGAGAGTGCTGAAGAGAGCCCTGTATGCCCCGGACATGCCTTTGTGGGTCGTCCGACCTTTTCAACAGATCCCTGCATCTATGTCAGTGCGGAGGTGGCAGGAGGGGGGTTGTCTGACTATGGGTGACCTCTACGACAACACGCAGTATATTACACATGAACAGGCAATAGAAACCTTTGAGTTGGGTCCAGGCCAGTTCTTACAATATGGGAAGATAGCGCAGGTGGCGAGGGAACTGTGGCCTATGTTACCGGACGAACCACCTGTCTCAAGGGCGTTACAGACCTTGTTAACAATGGGCAAGGGCCGCAGACTGATTTCCCATCTTTATCGGGCAATAAGGGACGATAGGGCGGTCAGGGTACTGCCAATTCAAGCCAAGTGGGAAGCACTGACGGATGACAATATTACTGAAAGGGACTGGGTCAGGATCCACGAAGGGGTCAAGCAAGTAAGCGCGAACACGAGGTTCAAGTTAATCCAATTTAACTACGTACATCAAACGTATCTGACCCCCAAGTTGCTACATAAGATTTACCCGGAATGTCCGGGACAATGTCCTAGATGTGGGGAGACAGAAGCTACATTTATTCACATGGTCTGAACTTGCCCGGAGCTTCAGGGATATTGGACCGAAGCCCTGACTGCGTTGCGGGGAGTAACAGGTTGGGAGATAGCAGGAGAGATCCGAGTAGTGTTGTTGGGGTTGCTGCTGATGGAGCAGGGTAAATATAAAAATTTTAACCTCCTAATATTTTCGTATAATAATAATAAACATGTTCGTTCAAGTAAATAACCAACAATGTATGTTTGGGGAAAGGATAACACGCAGTTTTATGTGCAAAGTAATGAACTAATAGTTGTTTACGTTTCTAATATAACATAATATTTTGCGTACTGAAATGTTAATAAAATGCATGTTTTTGTGCTTTGAATAAAACGTGTGGTTGCAAAATAAAGCGATGGTAAGTAAGGGACAGCTTTATATGTTGCTTCTGCTAGGTAATACCTAATTGGGGTACGTAGAAAGACGGGAGGGAAACGAAAGGGTTTATATTTCATTGTTTTAATAACATTTTGTTTTCTTTAGAAATAGTGCGCTTAAGCCTGCTGAGCAGTAATATAAAATGGCCGCAAGTTACTAGAGTGTGCAGGAGCGGATGCGACCATGTGATAGAGGAGAGCGGCTGTTGCAAAGGGATGATCACGTGCTGATGCCGAGAGGCTAAGATGAAAGTATGGTCAAGGCTGCTGTGACCCTTCTGAGCAGATGTGTGCCAAGATGATCAGCAAGAAGCGTGAGAAGCCTGGTTGAATCAATAGAAAGAACTCTATTATACAATTTGTTGCAGAAAAAGAAACAATTTGGACTGATCGAAACGGATGAGCAAGTGCATGAACTGTGGGAAACGATGCTTGCATGGACATTCCTCACGGAACTAGTTAAGACCGGGAAGTTTGATTAGAATGTATAGGGACCTGAGTTTTGGACCAATGAGAATGAATTGCGCCATGTAAGAAGAAACATTTTATGCTGTAAGCTAGAATTAGGGTATAAGAAGACCTACTCTTGGTGGGAGGGAGTTAGAATGCTGCGGGATGCTGCGGGAGATGCTGAAGAAGTTAGATGCTGTAGATGGGAGAGTTTGCGGTTGCTGATGCTGACGAGCTGATGCTGCTGCTGTTATTTTCCTTTTCCAGTTGAGTATGAAATGCCGCTTTAGGAGAACTAGCATTTGACAAGATTTATATTAGAATTATTAGGATTTCCCGAGAGATAGATAGGTTGATCTATAGAGTCTTTAGTATGATAACCTCATTTTCGGTCTAATAAAAGTGTCATGCAATTTACAATTATTCTTATAATGATGATAAACGCAATGATCTGAATACTAAATTAATCTCGAATTTTCTGCATTCAAAACTTTATATAAACTTTATTATTCTTTAAACAAATGACTCAGTGATTTTCTTTAGCATAATGATTAATAATGCTTTGGTAAAAGAGTTCATTGTGATTGAGCTGGTCTTAATCACCATCAACTGATTCCTACTAGTTGGTCCATCGACCAA
Source organism: Calotriton arnoldi (assembly GCA_963921515.1). NCBI lineage: Eukaryota > Metazoa > Chordata > Amphibia > Caudata > Salamandridae > Calotriton > Calotriton arnoldi. The sequence continues at coordinate 981,968 of CAWUFW010000604.1, read as the reverse complement.
TGAGCGGAATACCTTCAAAGCAAGTGAGAATTATTGTGTCTTTATAAAAGAGGTATCCCGTCTCCTTCCCGCAAATCGTTTTTCTCCTAGGTTTCATGTCGGAGGAAAATCCAGGGAAATAAATGAGTAAGTGAATGTATATGCGGTGTTATGGGCCCCACCGTCATATGGATATAGTGTGTGTGTTAGAGAAATAATTGCACCTGGATGACCCAAAAACATAGTAGGAGAAAATATTTTTATTGTAAGCGCTGGATCACTGCTCCGACCTAAGAATAAGAACCTTAGCAGGACGTTTGTCCTCCTGGGACTAGTGCTAGCGAAGCGACGGATTGCATTTCGTGGCTGAGCCGTAGACCTCCTAGACTGACACAATGGGTAAGAGACGTGAAGGAATGGGCAACAGCTGAGGTGATTCGAATGCAGCAGACCAGACGCGACCAAAAGTTAGAAGACGACTTACAGGCCTGGAGGGCAATGGTGGGAGAGCTGGCGAGTGGTGAGGTGGAACATGAAGATGCAGACCGAGAAGATACTGGGGGAAACACACAGTCGGGGAGTGAACCAGATGGTACTCAAAAGGCAGGGGGGATCGGCCATCGTTGACATAAGAGGTATTGAATGGAAACGAAATGGGAGGACAAATGTCAAGGATACACAACCTGAGAAGTACACCGGACATGGAGGGGGGGTGGGGGGGAGTTCTAGTTGAGAGGGGGAGAGGGTTAACAGGGGGAACTGGCAGACACAGATAGCTTATAAGTTTGGAGAAATGTATCATGGTAGACACTCGTGGGGTTGGATTGCAATGAAGAAATATGCATAAAGATGGAACGATTATAGATGTTAACTGGATTGCTGTATATATTTGTAAGGGGACTGAGTTATTGACCCTACTGTGTACGCAGATTTGTTACTCATCAATGCATGAAGACGAAGGATACATACTGATTATTGTAAATGTCTGCCACAAACTCTAATAAAGATATATCAAAAAAATGTTTAAAAAAAAGAGAGGAACGACGAGACAGAGAACATTTGGGAGTTTCTCTTTATAAGTAATTGTGTATGAATTTCGGAACATTGAGGGCCATTTGCCCCTTATACAAGCAATGAGTTAGAGACAGTACTATACTTGATTGGTACTACCCAAGACTTGAGATCTGACCTCCCCAACCAGCATAAGCAACCCAGGGTGGTCTCGCGTTCAAGAGACTATATATGATTTACACAACAAGTGTCTGTGGTCCACCACAGAAGCAATGTAGGTGAGACCCAATAGGTTACAACTCATTTACCAAACATTATATTAATTCGACCCTTGTGCAGCTCGGTTGTGACCCGTTGAGGCACAGCTCCCAAGAAACATTGTAAGATTTTAATTAATCAACAATAAAATAAACCTAAACTCCCCTAAGAGGCAATCACCTTTAACTTGAACACTCTAGAAACTTCAACCAATAGATGCACAGCCTGGAGTGGTGAGTAGTTTGTTGAGTCACCCGCAGTTGCCCACCTTCTTGCCTTGCTTCCTTCTAAAGGAGCTCTGACTTGATAAAACATCTTCGTGAGTAATTCTGAAATGCACATTTATTTTTTCTTTTGAAAAACACTCTTCAAGGTCACCCTGAGAGTGAGTCATAGCTGTTCCAGGATGTTCGAAGGTGGCGCTGTAAGAAATAGACCAACAGAGCAACGAGTAATGTTCACCATCCTCATTGGTCAAGACAAATCAGACAATGACTAGATGTGCGGTGCCGCATGATAAAAAGGATGCTGTCTACGGAAAAAATGATATTCGTAAACACCATATTAGCTCACAAATGCTCTTTTTCACAGCTTTTTGTTACTTACAATGATGTAGTACTGTATCCAGGTGAACCCCATTTCTACACACAAAATTATTTATAGGACCTTTTGAAATTCACTGTGTATACTTTCACAAGAGAAAAGCAAGAATAAACATGCTTTTTTTGCTAACGACACGAGTTTCCTTTGTGCACTGAGGGGGTACTGTTACCTGTAACGAAGGATGTCTGAGTCAGTGGGACGCGTAGTTTATGTTTGGTATTTAATTGCACTATCCATCTATCTATCTATCCATCTATCTATCTTTCTTTCTTTCTATCTATCGACTTACAATGACATTTCTATAACCCATCTACAGGTCTTTAGGAGCTGGTCATCAGGGAAACCTAGAATAGGTGTGTTTTCAGAGCTGCTGGGAAGGCTACAAATTTAAGTCATTTGACCAAGGTATTTTGGTAGGGTATTTCCAGTGCTTAATTTGAGCCTGTGGTTTCCGGTGCTGGGCACTGGCACTTAATTGTCAGCACCGGCTCTAGTAACAGTCCACCACATGGTGGTGCTGTCTGTCTAATTTTGTGATTAGCACATCAACTGTGTTTATTAAGTCAATATACATTAAAAATTAATAATACCAGCCGCTCACGCCATTATTATAGCTTTGGGTGGTATGGAATTGTCTAAATTACTTGTAGGAATGTGATGATTAGTAGTTGTGTTGGTACTGTCATTGTCAGCACTAGTGGGGCAATAGTTGGTGGAAGCCGCAGTGGCGTTCTGAGAAGGGCCCTGGCATTTAGGTTTTTTTGACAAATTAAGCACTGGCGTGTTTCAGAATATTGGGCTCAGTGCAGAAAAAGGCCACCCACCCTTAGATTTAAATTTGACCCTATGAGCAGAAAGCCCATTAAGTATTTGGCTACATACGGAGACGAGTGAGAGGTAGACAGAAATACGATTAGTGAGATATTCGGGTAAGAGGCTGTTTTTTACATATGACTAACGAGCAGTCAGAGTCTGCCTAGAAGGTGCGCGCTTTGGCTCAAAGTCACCAGGAGCCAACATGGTAAGAAAGTGCAACGGGTGAAGAAAGATATGTTTATGAATATCCCAGTGTCCAGTCTGCTAACATCTGCAAGCTCTACCGCAGTGGGAAACAGGTGAGAGCCACCTAGGATTGACAGAACTAGGCCCATGCTCAAGAACAAAGCAAAACATGAAGAACAAATCCAATGTGTTGTGAATGTATAGAGGTCATTACAAAGGACTACAATCAGTGGAACCTAATACAACCAGGAGAAGATGGAACTACCTCAGTCTGTTTCCTGTTCTTCCTTTTGCTCAGTTCTTCATCCCAAGTCTGGTCTTGGTCCTGGGTTTGATGTGGTCCATCAGAGGTGTAGGTCTGGTGAGGGTGTAAGTGAGGCAGCTCATCTTGAAGTCTATAAAACTCTGGAGTAGGGACCAATAAAGTTCCATTAAAACTAGGGCGATATGGTCGAATTCCTTCAGGCTTTGATGGGAATTGATGCAGCATATAGGGAACCATTAATAGGGGGCATTGTGATGTCAGAGGCCATGTAGGAGGGAGTTGCCTCCATTTAGATGAGGGAGTTTGAGGGTTTGTGGACCGCAGCAGGCCTGAATTCGCTTTCAGGAAGGAAATGTCTCACTTTTTTGAGGATGGGGAGCTGTTCCCTACCCGCCTTAGTTTTATTAGCAGGGTGTTCCTTGAAGAAGAGGTTGGCATCGAGGGTGACTCCATTAACCAACAAACACACTAGTCGTTCTATTAACTGTGAGGTCCCTGGGAGTTCAAAGAGCCAGGGCTTTGAAATATAAAGGGCAGAACCTATTTAGGACAGACCCAAACCACCAGTGCTCCAGGAAACTCCAGGAAAGTGAGCTATTCAAGCTTCCAGAACACTGCACAAAACAGGGTCACAACTGAAGAATGTTAGGGCACCTCCCCTGCCCAAATGAACTTTAAACCACTCTCTGCAAGAAATGCATTTTTGTCAAAATCCTGAGTGCCCTATGGTATCCAAAAGGTATCAAACTTTATAAAACCATAACAAGTAAACAAATCATTTTTAGCTGGCAATACTAGTTTTAAATGAATAACCAACTGTGCTAATCGCCTGCATAGGCAGTGTTTATTCAGCGATTGATGTCAATTTTAAAGTTTGTTCACTGTGAATATTTGATCCAGTGATTCAATTTTGAAGTGTGTTTATGGACCATTGTTTACAGTTTATTTTAATAGTTCCTTGCTGTCCTATTTACTGTGATATTTATAGGGGAGCTTGTAAGTCATATGTGCGTTCTGTTGGACTAGGTTCACTTTCTGTATTTCAAATCCTGAATAGTTATTAGCTGAGCCTTAGGGTGGCCCATGAAATGTAATGCTCACTGCTGACGAATGCAGTGATCTGCAAGCCACGCCTTTGTTCGTCTGCAAGGCCGGCTCAGACTTCCATTTTACTAATGTTGGTAATTTGAGTGTGGGTGAATTAGGTAAAGGTAATACATGTTATTTGCAGGGCTTAGAATACACTGAATGGGTATGAAGCGCTGTGCATGAAGCTACTCTTTTGTATGTTTGTGGCTATTTGAGAGATGGCACATTGCCTGTATATAAAACTCTTCTTTGAGCTGGCTAATCTTTATGGGCTCGTATTCTCTTTTATTGAATTTATTCTTTCTACTGGAGCAGCATGTGATCTAATCTAAATGCTATTTCATAAGGAATGGGTTGCCTGTGAGGCCTATTTATGACAATTAATTGAATCCTTACTTCATGCTGGGTTTAAACGTGCACAAGGGACTTCATTCATTGTAGACGAGCACCTAAGAGACCCGTGTAAACAGCACAGGCTCTGCAACTTTAAACAGGCTGGTTGCAATGTATAAAAGGCACATTGCGAGTCTGAAAGGTCTGCCTGACTTTCAAAGGGCACTTTTAGACACAAAATACAATGCGGAGGAAAGGGGCACGTAAAGGAGGTGCTTCTCACCTTTGAGACGCGGATGGACGCTTTCTGTTCCTCATAGGTCTCGATCCCTTCCTTTGCAGTTATTCATGTTGCCTCGCATAAAGATGCCTCATCAATATTTAAGATGCAGGAGTTTCATAGATGTCATTTAGGAGCCGCCAAGGGGCGCAGTTGCGACCACTGGCTTGCTCCTTGTGACCCCTGGCACAGCCTTCGCGGCCCCCTGGCCTCAGAGGTGGCAGAATCAGTGCCAGGAACATAGTGGCAGCTTGTCCTTATGGACATTGGTTGAGGCTCCACTCTGTTTTCTCTCAATTTTTTATTACACTAATAGTGAATAATGTTTTACTATTCACTATTAATGTAATAAAGAATGGAGTACAATTAGATGGAATATGACACCCCCTGGCAGCTGAGGTAAGTAAAAAATGGTTTAAAATGTATGAAGTGTGCGTGCGGGTGATAGTGTGTTTATGTGAGAGAAAGTGTGCATATATGTGTGTGTTTGTGTAAGCATGTGTGTGTGAGTGAATGTTGGACTTGGCCCTTTCTTTAAGGTTATCCCAAACTTTTTGCCTTTGCCCTCCACTGTTTCCTGAATTCGTTTTAGTTGGTCATAGGAATCTGCACATTTTAACACTTCTAACCAGCAGCCGCGGTCCGTGCAGGTAACAGCGGTGGGGCGGTGGGGCTGTGTAAGGGGGGATTCCGAGGGACAATGCCGAGGGAAAATTAAATAAATAATTGATTTTCCCTCTGCATCATCCCTCGGAATCCCCCCTTACACGGCCCCACCGCTGTTACCTGCACGGACCGCTGCTGCTAACCAGTGATAAAGTGCTTCTGCTCTCTCCCTATAACATGGTAACATTGGCTTATACACAGTTGGCATCTTTAATTTACTTGTAAGTCCCTAGTAAAGTGGCATTACATGTGCCCAGTGCCTGTAAATTAAATGCTACTAGTGGACCTGCAGCACTGGTTGTGCAACCCACTTAAGTATCCCTTTAAACATGTCTCAGGCCTGCCATCGTAGAGCCTCTGTGTGCAGTTTAAACTGCCATTTTCAACCGGCAAAGTAAACCTTTTGCCGGGCCCAAACCTTCCTTTTTAATACATATATGTCACCCCTAGGGTAGGCCCTGGACAGCCCAAAGTCCAGGGTGCAATGCATTTAAAAAGTTAGACATGTACTTTTAAGTTTTACCTGTCCTGGTAGTGAAAAACATTTAAATTCGTTCCTCACTACTGCAAGGCCTACCTCTTCCATAGGATAACATTGGAGTTACCTTATTACATTTGATAAGCATAATTTCCAAATGGGAATAGGTACCCAGTTCATGTTTGGTGTCTCTGGAATCACAATTTAAAATTCTAGCTTATGGTGAAGTCGGATTTTAACTTGCAATTATGAAAATGCCACTTTTTGAAAGTTGGTATTTTCTTGTCTTAGTCATTTGTTGCTTGCAGCCTGTCTCTGGGTCACATGACTGGTTGTGGGTGACAGTTGGGCTTTGTGTACTCCTTCTAGACAGCCACAAACAATAGGAGCTTAAGTGTGACTGGATGGGCCATCACGGGTAGGATGGGAGGGATGAGCTGGGCACATCGCCACTTACACTTGAATAGTCTGTGTCCTGCTTCCACATAAAGAGCTGCATACCCCCTGTAGTTAGTCTGGAGCCAGAGCATCCATGCACTTCAAAGGCATGCCTCTAGAAACTTCTCCATACTTCGAAAGCAAAACTGTGAGTAAAATAATGACCTCAGACACCATATGGGCTATTTTCACTGAAATCTTTAAAATTGCATATCTCTGGTTCTACTAATTGGATTTTTGTTGTTTGGTCATTTTTTACTTAATACATTTAGATCTATTTTTCTAATCCATTGTGGGATCTTTTTATGTGGTGTTTTCACTGTTTACTGTTTGAAGTGTTGCACAAATACTTTACACATTGCCTCTAAGTTAAGCCTGACTGCTCTGTTCCAACCTACCAGGGGGTTGAGCACAGGTTAATTTGGGGTTTGTTTGTGCCTCACCCTGACTAGGATTTTGGTTGCTGCCTGACCAGGGCTCACACCCCAGTCAACCAGTAACCCAATTTCTAACAGTGAAAGTCAAGGTCAAATAGCATGTGGTGTCAATTCTGCTACCCCAAGCATTTTGGTGAATTGACGTTGAGGAAGAGTTTACATACGATCCTGCAAATGAGCGTTTCGTACTGCAACTAGTTAGTACATCAGTAGTAGCGTAAAATGAACAAGGGGTTGCGAAGCAGCTGTTGACCAAAAAGAAACACCAGTTGTGACCCTCTGTTTGTATATCAGTCTCTTTGATCTGTCTTTACTTTCAGCTGATGAGGCCTTCATGATCTCTGAGACCAGAAAGAGCAAGGGTAGTTTCAAAAGTGACATTAGTCTATAGCATCAAAGTGAAAAATCCATATGGGGTGGATTTTCGACAGTGGTATTTGCCAGGAAGAGGTACAAAAATGGCTGTACCCACGGCAATACCATGGAAGATGGTATCAAATATCTATTTCTAACTTTTGTAGAGTGCAGTTTGTCATCTTCTGTTAACTTTAATGTACTTTTTATATAGGTCAAAGTATGTCAAGCAATATAAAATTGACAAAAGGTCATTATAGTCCAGCAAATGATATACCCAGAGGGCTGATTTGGGAAAATGATTTCTTGTAGACTTCAATTTTAAAACGTTTCCTGAATCACACGCAATTTGATTCAGCTGTTGTGAATTAGGTTCCAGGGGGCTCACCAATTTTGCGCACAATACACCCAAGGATAAGCCACTGTGTTTTAGCCATGTGGATAGGATGAGATCAGGTGTTGAGAAACAGAACAGTGGTGGAAATGTGGTTGGGATAGTTTTTAGGTCGAGGCTAGGCATCGCTTGCTCTGTCTCTTTAAGACATGTTGTATATACTTTGGGGACTTACAGCCCGTCCATTACTTTTCATTTCTTTCTTTCAGTGTCATTTAAAAATCCTTGCTTCCAAGTGGTTAATATGTCCTATTTGTCCCTCTTTTTCATGGGTTGTTCCCACCCACGGAGCACTGCCCCATTACTTGCAACCTTACACTTATCCGATTTTAGCCCTGTTAAAGGGACTACTTTTTTACTTCTCTAACAGCACCTCACACTAGCACTCGATGTTTTCAGTCGCTCTGAGGTACGTTTCTGTAAACAGGGCTGTAAATCATGTTCATATCTCGTTACATTTGCTGTGCATTCAAATACCGAGGTCAAATGTTAGAGGCTGTTTTTGGAGGGCACCTTTGTCCACCCCCTGCGGCCTTCAAGCACACTAGCTGCCCCTGCCACCCTGTTATATGCCATGTGCACTTCCTGCAAGACATGCTGTACCTGCTTCTTTTTCTGCACCAGCGCTGCATGGACTACACTCCCCATCATGCCCAGCACTGACTCGCTTCTGTGCTGACGTCACCAGGTGGCTGCACTGGTGTTTGTTTTCTTCAGCCCATAACACGATGGTGATCACTGTAATTGAGAGTTGTGGAGCGACTGCCTGCTGGGACATGCAGTTCCTCTTGTGTTTTCACCGCACTTCTTTTGCCAAACTAGTGCTGCAGGGACTACATGCCCCATCATGCCCAGCATTGACTTGCTTCCATGCTGACATCACCGGCTGGCTGCGCCGGTGTTTGTTTTATTCAGCCCATGACACGGTGGTGGTCGCAATAAGTGAGAGCTGCGGATAATTGTATGGCGTCATGGTTGGTCTCTCATAGCTAGATCCCTTGCACAAGCTCAGTGCTGTTTTTTTAAGAGTCGCTACAGGTATCCAGGAGTGTGATGACCACGAGGTGTTCTTCTTTGACAGAAACGGGTTATTGTTATTCGTCCTTAGGCACTCATGAAAACTCTGTATTTTTCTTTCTGCTGTTAGTCTTTATATTGTTACTAATGGAGTAATTCGGACCATACTATATTTTTCAATGAAGGAAGTTTAGTTTTACAGGCCACGTTTTACTCTTAAGATGTAGGTGATGTAATTGTTCAGTTACTTTCTGCTCCTTGAATGGCCGACGGACTGATTATCATTCGATATTGTCTTGTTTACGTTAGGTAAGTGCAGGAGACTTGCGATGACAAGTTGGCAACAGTGAGCTGTGCCTGCGCCTTGTCACAGGGTAAATTGCATGGAACATGTACACCTAATAGTAAACTCATGTGCAAGTCTTTTTGGCGGCAACGCTAAGTCATCTTTTTTTGAGGATGGGAGAAATGTCAGGAAAACCCCCTGCATTGGACATACGTCCTAAAGGGGAAGTGAAGGTGGGTGAAAATGAAATATCCGTGCAACACATTCTGCACTTTGAGTAGTTTCATAATAATAGCCGGAAAGTGGATAAAAAAACACACACAGCTGTCTTTTGTATTCGACAGACTGAGTTACTGATTTTCTGAAATGCAATTACCAACAAATTTATATTATGCTTTTCAAAGCAACTTTTATTCATTGAAACATTTCTTACCACAACCTTACTTGTTTACATTGAAATGCAATTTGATGCCAATGAATTCAAATGACATCATTAAGAATGCCAATGCGACCTTCCAATCAGCGAGTGACACATCTACTGGATTGAACGTTGCACAGGATGGGTGCATGATCCTATTTCAAGAAACAGAGGGCTCTATTATTACATTGACCCTAATAAATGTATATCAGGATGTTAGACAGGTCAGCAGGTTAAAGGGACATTTTCAAGGACATGCTACCTTTCCAATTGCACATTATTCCACAGTAAAATCACTGAAGGAGAACATAATATATGAAAAGAATGACCAAGGAGGTAGATTAAAGGAGAAAACAGTGGTTGGAAGTCACAATACAGTGTTCAAAATATCGATTTGCAATAATGTAGAATCCACAATATCTATTACCACTAAATCATCACTGTAAGTAGATGTGGTGTTAGGAGTAGTAAATCTATATATATTTTGATGACAAGATATTCATACATAATTTGGATGCAATATTGTTGCTTGTCTGTATTTTTGATGTCGGTATTTTTCACATACCACCGAAGCAATGCATGCACCACCACATGCAGGACTAGTTCGCTGTAGGTAGTCAGCCATGAGCCTCTAACTGGGAATAAAAGTGTGAGGCAGGCAAGGAGTGAGCAGGTGAGCAAATGAGGATCTAGAAGAAGGAATTAAGTTTGCAATAAGGTTTTAATTAAGTATTGTGATTGGCTGACTAATGCTGCTAACATTTGATCTGCTCTTAGACTTCGCCAGGGAAGGAGACCTAGACCATCCAGAGTTGTATACTGTGGACTTGGAGAGGCTCAAAGGGGCTTCCAAAACATCTCATACACAAAGTCTAAAAAGCATACAAAGTTGCCATCAAAGCATTTCATAAAAACTGAATAGACAAGGCATGCAACGTAATTAAGGAAGCCTTCTCAAATGCCAATGAATTATCCAGCCCGGATTGCACCAAATCCAATGTAAAACCCTCACTGGAACTATGCAACTTTGAATATTTTATTTAAAAATATCCCTAATATTAAGCATCTTCTCACTACCTTGACGACTAAGTTTATTGTCCTCCCTTCTAGGCACAAATTACAAAGAAATAAACAGTTGATGGCACTGAGAACCTCATTTGTGATCAAGTTGATGAAAGACTGATGTCCTTATCTGAATATTTTTACCTTGCAACCTCAGAAAGATGTTGCTAACGCCCTTAGAACGCCTTACTCAACCTTTCAATACCACTGGAATTATGTATTTCTGTAGCTGACGAGTTTACTGCAGAATTAGCCTCTTCTTGTGCATTATTTAGTCAACCCTGATGCTTCATTTTGGTTCTCCATTGCCGCATAATTTCAGTAGGCACACATAAATGAGTAAAGACCATGCTGGAAGAGAGCCAAAACACAGCTGGAACAGAAAAGAGCTTAGGAAATTGATGCATATGTGGATTGGGAGACTATGAGTAGGATTTGGGCAATGACAATAGGCCACATAACTTAAACAACCAATGCCAGGAGATTTGCCTTGCTATAAGGGAGTGGGCTGTTCTAATTTACATCAATGTGATGCCATCGTCAATAATATCAGGCACAATATCATATGCAAACCTACCTCTGCAAACTCTTGGGCAGATAGTCTTAGAAAAAGTCTGCAAGATGAATACTTGCGGCAGCCCTACTGTTACGTCCCTGTCTACTATTTTAGCACTCTACACCCCTCCACTCTACTGAACAGCAGCCACGCTGGTGCACAAAATGGCCAAAACATATTGGCAAAGCCAATAGCTCTTGTTTTTACTTCCGTCATGCTGCAAAGCTGCTGTGCTGCTATACAACATGGCTAAAAGACATTGGCACTGGCAACACCAATAGCTCTCGGATTGCCGAGACCTATTTGGCTTTGCCAAACCTTGTAGATAGGTTCTACCTTTCTCCCAGTGTGCTTTATAAATGAGGTAGTGTCTTGAATTTGATTTTACAAAAATTGGCATCTGTGGTTAAAGGACCACACTCTGTTTCTGCTTCCTACCTCGTTTCATATGTTTAAATTGTAAGTTCACAAATTGGTGACCCAACCATCAAAATGTCTCCCTTCCACCCAGTCAAACCAGGTAAGTCAAAACAACATGATGCAACAATAAGTTTTGGGATTGTTTCAAAAAAATCGACCCACGTGCCAATTTAAAATCTAAAACTGTTTATTAACAAATTAAATATATATGTATGTGAATCAGAGACAAGGGCAACAAATGGATCCCCAGCAGCCCAAATACACATGAGGCAAGACACAGATTTAAAAGGTTTGGTATACAGGGCTCCAATGGAGATTAAGTGTTGAGACTGAAACAAAGGTGTGACACAGATGCAGGATTCTGAAGATTTAAGAAAGTTTCCAGAACAACTTCAAAACAGTCTCAGAAACATAAACTTTCTGCAAAAGCTGATCAGAAATGTCTCACTTCAAATCCCAAGCATGGAACCAAGGCTTTACACGTCAAAGACAAATACAACTTGAGGGCATCGTTAACATGAGCAAGTGGCTGCAGCAGATACAGGTACGCTAAGGGAAAAATGTTAAATCTCACAGGACACACTCATTCATGCTAATGACAAAATGTGGTACTTAGTTGTGCAGTCTTAAAGCTTGATTTCTCTTTAAAATTATTTTTATTACAAGCAACCATAAGAACATTGAATTCGTTTTTTCCTGGTGTGGTCAAATACAGAGCAACTGTTTTGCAGTAGTAACTGGATATCAAGGTGTGAGTCTTAAGTATTTTATGAAAAACATCTCACATCCTCACTTCACTTCTATATTTACACCTAGATGAAGTAGTTGTACATTGTGTAAAAGGATGAAAGTGCTTCTAACACCCCTATGTAATGCTCGCAGTGGAAGAAACGTCTTTTAATTAAAAATAAACATTCAAATAGTGCAAATAGTCATTTTCCCTCAGCCACCTCCTGATTATTTTTCTCTCTGAGAACAATGTTTCAGCTATGGATTAAGGTAAAGCGAAGTATGGAAAGAAATCTACAAAAAAGAATCCAGATTTACACCAGGGAATTTTATGAACAAGAAAAGGTTGTAAATGTCTGCAGCGCATATGCGTAAGTTGAGAATTGAGGCATACAACATTTTATGGAAGTAAGGTCATTAGTCTGCAACTCTTCCAGAGCAACTATATAAGTGTGATAAATCTCTTTTCAAAATCTCAGGGGGCATTAGAAAGCTTCATCGTTCGAGCACACACTGCATAGAAAACTTGTAGTATTTGTCAAATCTTCCACCTTATCATAATCCTTCTCTGGATTTACAACCAAGCTCTGGAAGGACATTCCTAGAGACAGCAGACAAAATTCATCTTCTACATAAATAGATGGAATAGTTATCTTCTCCTCAAACACTGAAATAACAATTGGATTATTTTTAGGATATTTACATCCACCAAGCTCAGCATACTCCCAGGTAACATCATTAAAGTCTGAATGCATCAATCTAGCTTTGAGCATGTGTCAGGCCACATTCTCTTGAGCAAAGGTCCTAACAGTCTAATGGTCTAGTTAAAAACCGTGTCCTTTCTTTTATTAGTTGCAATGCATTTGTGAATTGATTGCAGCATGTGACATAATCAAACACAACCAAAGTGTTTCGTTCACTCAGATCCTTTTCAGGGCTACAATAAAATATATATATATATATATATATATATATATATATATATATATATATATTCCCAAATTGCCGGACTCCGTGAAGCTCCTGACCAAGGGTGCGTGGATTCAGCCGCTCTCCAGCTCACAGCAGCATAATATCAGCTACCAGTTCCAGACCCTGCTTCCGGATCAGACATCCACGCCGGGAAAAGACACCACACCACTCCTTGGTAATTTAGCGCTTGATTTTTATTCACTGCTGTCTGTAACGCATTTCGGCTTTGCCAGCCTTGATCACACATCAAGCATTTGTTGCATATTCACTGTTTTTAAAACCAATAGGTACCTCCAGTCACGTGGGTCGCAATAGTCATTACCACTGAAAACAGACTATGCTCACTATGGTTACTATGCGTAAATGCAACTGGTCATGCTAAATTTCATTTTGTCCATACATGAGTTAATTAAATATACGAATTAATCATTTTGTTAAACAGCACAAAATTGAATTCATAAACATAAATCATCAAATTCAAAGACTTCCATAATTTCATTTCTTTGTGGGAAACCAACGCGCATATGTGACGTTCTACAATTGCATTCAAGTGAATATCTGAATCAGGGTCATATACTAAAGTGCACGTGCATTCTTGTAAAGAATAATAATTCTCAAGAATTGTAAACATTAATTCTCCAGTATACTATACAAGATGTTATACCTTCCCCCAGTGGGAACATCTCCCTTCAAGTGAATATCTAATTCACGATCATAGACTGTACTGCAAGTGCATTTATACTTATGTTACAATTGTTAAGAGATGTATACACTAATTCTCCAACAAATTATAAAAATTATTATTATGTCATTGGCTACATAATTTATGCTAATGCATGATTACTTTACCACTTTCTCTCTTGCTGGAGAATCACCTTCACAACATCCAGTTTTGCACATATGATGACTCAGTGTTCATGTCAAAAAATGTACGTAGGCAGCACCATTCATATGGCACATATTCGAATTTTACAGCATATGAGGGCTGTCATGAACAAGGACAAAAGCTACCCAGTAGCGAGGCATGTAAACGAGGTCCATAATGGCAATATAAAAGATCTAGTCTATTATGTGATAGACCAGGTACCTAAAAACAGGAGTGGTGGTAATCGGGAGCGGAGATTACGTCAACTTGAGTGTAGGTATATTATACTCTTCAATACCAAGATCCCGTTTGGACTTCATTCTGATGAGGACCTTTCTGTACATTTAGGAGTCTGTGAAAGAATAGCTATCCCCTCTGGTTTTAGATGTTTTAACTTGTGGAAGGGACTTAAGGTCACGGAACAATTATGTAATTGTGAAAATCAGTAAAGAAATAGAAGGATGCAAGTTGGCACAAAAATGTGGGCAATATATCAGGTGTGGCACTTGCTTAAGAAAACACAGGGTATTATGCATCAACATAAAGATGAAGTACAGTGAGGGAACTGTGATAATAGGTGTCAGGTGACGGCAAAATGTGTTATATGAATCAAGAGTCATCATATGTGCAAAACTGGATGTTGTGAAGGTCATTCTCCAGCAAGAGAGAAAGTGGTAAAGTAATCATGCATTAGCATAAATTATGTAGCCAATGACATAATAATAATTTTTATAATTTGTTGGAGAATTAGTGTATACATCTCTTAACAATTGTAACATAAGTATAAATGCACTTGCAGTACAGTCTATGATCGTGAATTAGATATTCACTTGAAGGGAGATGTTCCCACTGGGGGACGGTATAACATCTTGTATAGTATACTGGAGAATTAAAGTTTACAATTCTTGAGGATTATTATTCTTTACAAGAATGCACGTGCACTTTAGTATATGACCCTGATTCAGATATTCACTTGAATGCAATTGTAGAGCGTCACATATGCGCGTTGGTTTCCCACAAAGAAATGAAATTATGGAAGTCTTTGAATTTGATGATTTATGTTTATGAATTCAATTTTGTGCCGTTTAACAAAATGATTAATTCGTATATTTAATTAACTCATGTATGGACAAAATGAAATTTTGCATGACCAGTTGCATTTACGCATAGTAACCATAGTGAGCATAGTCTGTTTTCAGTGGTAATGACTATTGCGACCCACGTGACCGGAGGTACCTATTGGTTTTTAATAACAGTGAATATGCAACAAACGCTTGATGTGCGATCAAGGCTGGCAAAGCCGAAACGCGTTACAGACAGCAGTGAATACAAATCAAGCGCTAAATTACCAAGGAGTGGTGTGGTGTCTTTTCCCGGCGTGGATGTCCGATCCGGAAGCAGGGTCTGGAACTGGTAGCTGATGATATATATATATATATATATATATATATATATATATATATATATATATATATAATATTATCTTGTTCACAACCAGATAAAATCACTAATGATAAGCAATAAAATTAACAAATGAGAACACGTTACAAGATCTTCACCTCGTTGCGTAAGTGTCTCACCACTGTTGAAGAGGCGGACGCCTCTGCTGGCTAACATTACTCCATTGCCGTCAGGGTGGCGGGATTGCGCCGAGCCTATTTAGATTTCACAGTTGTGCTTGCTTTGTCCTAGCAGTGGATTGCCGACAGAGGGGTTCTGTTGCGGGACGTGTTCAACATTGTACTATTCCTGTGGCTTTTGGATGGATGCTAGCATCACACAGCTGATGTGTTTTGGCTAATTGTTTACATCTGAATACCACACTATCAAACACACTCCATTTCAGACCATTATCCTTTGCCATTATTCGCCAGCAGAACATTGTTCCTGAGCACTTTTTCAGTGAAGTCAGGTGTTTTGTTGGCCTTCTCTGTTTCTTGTTCATTTTGTTTCATGTTCTAATTATTATCTTGTGGGTTATTAAAATCATTTCAGTTTATTTTTTCACAAGCACCTCACCCCCTGCCCCTGTTACCCACCTGCGCTGAGTGAGGAGGCTATTGACCTCTTACACAGCATCTCTGTAGACCAGACTGCGATAGTGAATGGCATCCAAGGCCTTACCTGCCAAATGCAACAAATTGTTGCATTTCTGGATTCCATTCACAGTTCAATGTCTGGCATGCAGAGATTGCTTGCCAAAATAGCAGCCTCCTCACTCACCCCAGCCTCCCAACCAGCCCAACCTTCTGCACGCACTCAGGTCCCTTCCTCAAATCCAATCTAAACTCCCACCCCAATCCCAAGCACATTCACTTCTTAGCAGGCACCCACTACAACAGACACAAGCAGCACAATCACACACACATAAACACAAATATACAAAGAAACACAAACAAATACACAAACAACATAAACATACTATTGAAACTACACTCAAAAGCACCACACGCACAACATCCACAAACACCACACCCACCACCAAACCCACCACCATGCCCACCAGCACACCCACCCCCAAACCCATGAGAGCACCCACCACCACCACCACACCAACCACCACAATACCACACTCATCAAAACCAACACTAACATTATAATTCATTTACAATTCATTGATTATTAAAAATGTTAATGGGAAATATGTGGAATACATATTCTTACTCACATTTATGACAGAAACTACTACACTTTTTTTAATTACATATTTGTGCAGTCCAAACATTAGTAATAAAATAATTGTACTGGACCTTAAGATTTTGGTGCAAGCATTCCTCATAATAATGAACATTTACACCAAAACTATAATTTTGTTTTTGTGTTTTTATTTTTTATGTGTTTCTACAGGTGTGTTTATTTTAACTAAATGAGTGACAACAATAAAATAAACACATATGCATTACATATTGAAAAAAATAGAAAAATAAAATGTAATAAAATACAGAAAATGCACTAGACTAGGTAATATGTCACATAAATGAATATATACAATGATTTAAGTTTAGAACTAACATTGGTTTTACTTTTATTTTTTTAAACAATTTAACTTTTCTAGTGCAATTTCCAAATTAAAATTACATTTAACTAATCCAAAATGTGTGTGATGCATATGTTTATAATTTGATAGTTTACAAAAAATATTTCAACACACCTGTATGAACACATTACGAATTTTGATTAATGTCAATTTTTGTGTAAGTGCCCAATAAAATGAAGGCAGCTTGCACCAAATTTAAAAATAACAAAAAATATTCATACAGGTCTTTACATTTCTTAAACTACAACATTACATACATATGTATTACACATTATAAAAATATTGCTTGTAAGAGAGATTTAAAAATGCAGGAGTCCTGAGCTAATGCATACAGACAATTCAAAAGGAAACAAGTAACAAAAAGCTTACCTTCGATTCTGGTGACGTTTTTACCTTATATCCCTTCAAAACCACCAACTCAGGTGTGGAGGTTTACCTGCCACAGTTATGTTGGCGGGAAGGCACATCGGGATTAGCCCGGCGGAAATATTGGCTGTACTCCCTCCGACAGCCGCTTTTGCCTATGGCGCCGTTGACGTGGGTGGAACAATCTAGCGGAGTCGGTGGGACTCTGATGAACTATCGTCCATGGACCCGCCAACATCTAAATAGAGCGGGTGGACCGCCTAGTAGGCGGGCGGAGAAACCAACGGAAAAGTGACGGCGAGACCAGATCTACCAAGGTCTAAATCAGGCTCTTAATATTTCTCCCCTTCTCTAAAGCGACATCTCCCATGTTCCCGATCTAGAGTCTCTGATGTGATCCTCCCTCTATCTATCCACCACTCAGCTATTGCTTGTGAAAACTGTGTATGGATACAAAGGACACTAGAAATCTCTCTCCTTCAACTCCGAATCCCTGAAATCTTGGGACCTACAATGCCTTATAAGCTGCCACTCAGTTGTCTCTGCAGGTGGTGCACTCTTTCTAGTTACATTTTGCACTATTTCGTCAAGAAGGAAGCTTGTGGTATGGCTTCACACCACACTGCTTGATATCAAGAACTTATTGTATTAATGCTTGCTTACGCTGCCTTTACTGTTCCTTATTACTGGACTAATTGTACAATTTGCTCTACCTCTATAAAGCACTCTGACGTCCACGTGCACTCCATTGACGCTATAGAATACAAAAAATAAAGAAGATTGTTAGTCACCAGGCTGTTTCTTGTTTTGGAGTTGATTCGAAATACAGAAAGCCCATTTCATTGTAGGCTTATAAAGCGAGAGTAAAACTAATCGAAATGACACAACAACATGGCATAAAAAATGTGTTTTCCGCTGCATGTCTCGAACGTCTGACACAGCAACGAGCTTTTCTTGAAAGATTAATGAACCGTGCAAATCGAGCTACACCCATCATGCAAAGGACAGATGCCTCAATCGCCTCGTGTTAAATATACTGCGCTTTTACAGTTCTCGACCCCAAGTGTATCCAAGTAGGTTTGGCATCTGCACCAGTCTTGAACCGACATGTGAACCAAAAAAATGGTGCAAAATTGTATTTTTGCACCGGTGAGTTAGTGCAGATGTTTTTGCATTAGTCAGTGATGTAGCTGTCACTGTAAAATCTCCTGGGACTGGTGTGCAAAATTGCACGGAAAAAGTCCCAGGATTTACACACAACACAAGGCTGCTGCAGATAAACTTGCGCGCAGGCCGCTGACCTCAGTTTCTCTCTTTTATGACCAAATACAGCTCCCAACGCTGCCAATTTGGAAACCATCTGAAGCACTACATCTGCAAAGTGAGCAAACACAGAAAATTGCTCAACTGTTTAAAGCCTTTGCCAAAAAATGATTCGGCACTTTGTGCAAAGTCATTAAAACCGTCATTGTCCACAATATAAATCGCTGCTGTGATTCTGATGAAATCTCCAGTTTCATTAGAGATCAATCCTAGCTGGAATTTACGTTTAATAACTGCTTGCTTTAGTTTAGAGGTTTTTTTTTGTTTTGTTTTAAGCAGTTTTATATAGTGCGAACCAATGTTCCCTCTAATTTTTTTCCTCTGTGTGCGGCAGTGGAGGGTCTCTGTGCGCTGCAACAATGGCTATGTGCGCCAGGAATCAGACCGCGCGCGTGTGCAGCGCCAAATGTCACTCCAAACGTTTACTTAAAAAAGTGAAAAGATGGTGGATTTTCACACATACAGCACCACGTTAAGGGTCTTAAGGCCGGTTTTCAAATCAAGTTAGAGACATCCTGCATCATACTCATAGCCCCAGAGATGACCGAGCCAGCATTTGCACATGGATCTCCAGTTACCTCCAAGCTCCTGCTTGCACAAAAAGGGCATAAGCATAGGTCCATCGGGATGCACATAGAACCGAATTTGAGATTTCGCAATTCCGGTGATTCAGTCTCCCTGATTCACTCAACCATTGGTCAAATAAGAACTTGATATGGTCTTGTTGCAGCTGATACGTCCATTTGAGCCTATTCATAAAGCAGATGTTAAGTACGTCTTGGAGTGTGGCTTTGCTGCTGGTGATGATGTCAGCCACAATGGACAGTGAAATTCGAGCACTATCAACCCTTCCTTAGTTTCTATAAGCATACCTGTATTCTTCATACCAACCAGATGTTTGTGCTAAGTTCCCACAGACTTTCATCTGTGTATTTCTCTACAGATCCATCAATGCAGTGGAGAGGACGCTACTTCCTGGATATTAGCAGATGTTTGATGTATTATATTGTTAGAATAGAACGTTTTAAGTGGACAGATCAGTTTTTCTCTCCTTTGGAAGGAACAAAGGTGACCCACGGTCCAAGCAAGGAGGGACCAGGCGGATAGTGGCAGCCATCAGCTACTGTCAGGTTAAGCAAACAGCACCCTGCTGGTAAAAGTCATTGAACATTCGACGAGAGAAGCAGTGGCAGGGCTGTAGGCCAGTAGTTCCATTGACAGTTATTTTCAGGGTGGCTACAAGGAAAAGCTGCTACACATTCACAAGGCACTACTGCTTGGACACAGAAGCTGTGAGAGATTCAGGGATGGGGCAGACAATGGTCTCCTATTTAGGTAATTGTTGGTATTAGTACTGATTGCTTGCCTCGTTCATGCATGTGAATTTATGAAAGATCCAATGCTGAAAAAGAAGCAGGTTACTTTATCTGTAACTACAGTTCTCCAGTATCTGTATCTATCATGATGGAGCAGACTTAGCTTGAGGATGGGTAGGGTCGTAAAGACAGACCTCTTGTCTTCCAGGAGGGGTGCAACCTGCAAAGAAATTAGAAAAGAAAAGGATTCGACTGAAGAGCATTAGACAGGATAGAAAGATGAGAAGGAGACAGTTCCAGAACTGGGAGGAAGACAGAATAAAGAGCGAGACCAGAGAAAGTAAAAAGACTATCCTCTAGATAGGAAGGGGAAGACTTGGGGGGTGGGGGGAGAACAGTAGCACACGGAGGTCGCTGTGGGAAAAAGGGGCCAGTTGCTCAAATTTACACAGACTCGAGGAGTCGACCTATATGCTGAAGACAGCGTGAGGCACAAAGACACCAAATGCCAACTTCCCACTAAGGAGTGAAAACAGAGAGGCTGCAGGGCAGAGGAGCGAGAACGGAGTTGGGGAAATGTGTGAGCCAGTAAGATGTTGAGGAAGGGCAAACTCCAAAGAGATGCCAGAGAGGGTGTGAAGAGAAAGACTAGTGCACACACAGCTACACTAGGAGACATGACTTTCCCTCACTTACGACCTAAGGATAATTCTTGTACCCAGGCAAATATCTAAGAATAAAGGACGGAGAGTGGGAAGAACTGACTTTATTTCAGGCATATATCATCATTAGCCATGGAAGAGAGGCTAATGGAGTGCCCAAGACTTGAATATTAAAGACAAAAGAAGTGAAAGAAAGATAGAAAAGGAAGTTAAAGAAAGTTAGAAGCAGACAGAAAGGAAAAGACTGAAGGGATTTTGACAGTAAAAGCAAAGAGCGGAGAAGAAAGACAGTAAAGAAAAGATGAGTAAAAGAATTTTGTCCATTATATACACACATTTCTTTTTTCTCAATTCTACATGCCTATTTTTTGGGGCAATCTTTCTGGGAGAGATAAGAGACCCGGAACCACAGGGTGCATGACCAACACCAGAAATATGAAGGACCAAACATAAGATTGTATCTTATAGCACATTTACCAAGAACCAAAATAAATATGTAAAATTGTGTAAATAAATGTGTTTAAAAAGTAGCAGAAACCTGACCTATTTAGGGATGTATTTTCTTTTGTGACTTATTGCAAAGTGCTGTGAGAAGTGGGACGTAATTGACTTCTGAATGGAAGTGCTACTTCAACAACAGCAGAGACACTGCAATTAGCTTTGGAATAGATTGCACATGCCTCACAGCAAGAAAGTTCTACCTTGCAACAAACTTTGCAAACCCAAAATGACTGGTTAATCAAAATGCCCCCACTGAGGATGATACAATCAGAAGACTGGCAGAAATGGTGGCTCATAGAAGAGTACATCCAAATGCACCTTCTGCAGTCCTACAAAAATACAATGCAAATTCCCCTATTCTTCCCGCTGGAAAACAACGAAAGGCTAGTCATGCGTCAAGATTCCAGCTTGATCACGCAGGCTTATCTGTAGATCTCATGTTAATTGCAGCCCCTCCACGAGCTGCGATTAACATAGATACTTAGACAAAAGCACTCAATCTGCCCGCAGCCTCGCTTTACTATCAAAACAATACAGCAAGTCTGCAAACAAGGCCGATTACCCTAAAAAGCACACTCCGTGTTTTTAAACTTGCTGTATTGTTTTGTTAGTAAAGCGAGGCTGCGCGCAGGTTGAGTGCTTTTATTTAAGTATCTATGTTAATCGCAGCTCGTGAAGGGGCTGCAATTAACATGAATACTTAAATAAAAGCACACAATCTCCCCCGCAGCCTCGCTTTACTAATAAAAGAATACAGCAAACAAACAGTTCAGGGCAATACAAAAGCACACGCGCAAGAAACAAAAGTACAGCAAGTGGCCAACACTTACCTCCGCTCCCGAGTATTCACTGCAAAGTGGTCACTTCCGCCGCCATCCTCCGCAATATGGAAATGCCCGTTTTTCGCGCCCTGCGCCTTTTAAAAGCGGCGGCGGCGCGAATACTCTTGCGGGATGTGCCGTCTGTGCGCGCTCCACACATGGCACTGCGCGCTCGGGGGTAGAGAAGTGCGCGGGCGCGCGGGCGCGCGGCTTATTGGGAACAGTGGTGCGAACTCGACCAGAAGATATTGGAACGCTTTACATGAGCACCAAGTTATTTTACACAGGCTCACATTTTTTGGTCACAGCCTACCAGTCTGCTAAAGACATCTTGGGGACATTCAGGAAGGTGACCTAGGAATGCATTCCGCCCGTTGCTTACCATTTGCTTTAGGTCGCAGCCTACCAGCTAAAGACATCTTGGGGACATTCAGAAAGTTCACCTAGGAATGGAATCCACCCATTGCTTACCATTGGTTTATAACTCCCATGTTTTGGCTTTCTATTTGCTGTCTTTATTTTCCTTAGGCTGTCCAGCTCGAGTTCCCTCTCCTGTTGCCCAAACCTTGTTTACTGTATTCTTCCACGAACTCGCTTTCTGTAAACAGGGCTTTAAATCTTGTTCTTATCTTGTCACATTTGCTGTGCATTCAAAAGCAGAGGTCAAATGTCAGGCTGTGTCTTCAGAGGGAGCTTGGTGTTTACTTTTCGTTCTCTGACTTCAAAGTGGGAGAATTTATGTGACAGTCATGCTGGCTAGTGGGGTCTGCTTGAGGAAGTCTGTATGTTATTTTTTTTCTAGCACACAACAAAATGTAAATGTCTGTAAATTAACTGTGCTGCCGATCAAATCAATACATTGTGTGATGACATTTCCACACATTATTTTTTGACACTGTGTACATTTATCGGTAAAACTGCATGTGAGTGCAAATGTAATGGTAATTTCAATTGAAGACATGTTGTCTGCAATGGCAGTAAGCTATCATACCATGCATACTCCAAGTTACCCCACTCTACTCTGCACCACTCCACGCCACTGCACTCTACTCTGCACCACTCCACACTATGCCACTTCACTCCACACTGCGTCACTTCATTCTTCTCTGCACCATTCCCCTCTACGCCTCTCTACTCTACATCTCTCTACTCTATGCCAATGCACTCTACCCCATACTACTCTACTATGCACCACTGCACTCTTCGCTGCTGCACTCTACACCACCCTGGGCCACTCAACTCTATGTCACCCTACTCTGCAACACTGCACTCTATGCCAATGCACTCTACTCTGTACCACTCCACTGTACACCAGAGCACTCTATGCCAATCTCCCTCT
This sequence comes from Calotriton arnoldi, assembly GCA_963921515.1. Lineage (NCBI taxonomy): Eukaryota > Metazoa > Chordata > Amphibia > Caudata > Salamandridae > Calotriton > Calotriton arnoldi. The sequence goes on along the minus strand of CAWUFW010000604.1, from coordinate 958,691 downwards.
GCACCACTCTAATCTACGCTGCAACGCTGTATTCTACTCTGAAACAATATACTCCATGCCACTGCACTCAGCACCACTCCACTCTGCTGTGCACCACTCTGCCCCATTGCACTCTATGGCAATGCCCTCTAAACCACTTTACTCAAAACCAATGCACTCTATGCCAATCTACTCTGTACCACTGCACTCTACACCACTATACTCTACACCTTTGTACTCTGTCACTGCAATCTACACCACTCTATTATACTCTGCATCACTGCACTCTATATCACTCTAGTCTATTCTGCACAGCTGCTCTCTACACCACTCTACTCTGTGCCACTGCACTCTACACCACTATACTCTGCACCGCTAAACTCTAAGCCACTCTACTCTGTGCCACTGTACTCTACACCACTGCACTGTATGCCACTCTACTCTGCACCACTGCACTATACGACAGTATACTCTGCAACACTGCACTCTCTGCTACTCTACTTTATGCCACTCTACTTAACCCACTATACACCACTGAACTCTACGCCACTGAACAATGCATTGCTCCAATCTATGCCACTGCACTCTACGCCAATCTACTGTAAGCCACTCTAATCTACTCTGCACCACTGCACTCTATGATACTAAACTCTATACCACTGCACTCTACGCAACTTCACTCTACTCTGAAACAATCTACTCTAGGCCACTGCAGTCTTCACCATTCTATTTCACTCTGCCCCACTGCACTATACGCCACTGCACTCTACCCCACTACTCTATACCACTGCACTCTATCTGCACCTCTCCACTCTATGCTACTTCACTCTATTCTGAAACAACCTACTCTACGCCACTGTGCTCTATGCCACTGCACTTTACGCCACTCTACTCCACTCTGAGTCACTTTACTGTATGCCACTGCAATCAACACTGTGTCACTCTACTCTACGCCACTCTACTCTACGCCACCACTCTATGAATTTGCACTCTACCCTGCACCACTCAACTCCACTTTACTCTACTCTGAAACAATCTACTCTACGCCACTGCACTCTATGCCACTGCACTCTAGGCCACTCTACTCTACTCTGCACCACTCTACTCCATGCCACTGCACCCTATGCTGCCCAAGTCTATGCAATTGTACTCTACGCTACTCCACTCTACTTTAAACCACTGCACTCTATGCCAATTCACTCCACACCACTTTACTCAAAACCAATGAACCCTATGCCACTGTGACTATGCCAACTACTTTGCACCACTGCATTTTACTCTACACCATTCTACTCTATGCCACTGCACTCTACGTCACTGCACGCTATGTCACTCTACACAATTACGCTCTACGTCACTGCACTCTACACCACTCTATTCTACTGTACACCATTGTACTCTATGTCACTGCTTTCTGCACCACTCTAATCTGCACCACTGCACTCTATGCCACTGCACTCTATGACACTGACCTCTGACACTCTACTCTGAGTGACTGCACTCTATGCCACTGCACCTCTACACCACTCTACTGCACTCTACGCCACTGCACTTTATGCCAACTTACTGCACTCTTCGCCACTCTACTGCACTCTACGCCACTCTACACCATTGCACCACTCTACTCTATGCCAAAGCGCTCCACACCACTCTACTCTGCATCACTCCACTCTATGCCACTGCATTCTATTCTGCACCACTCTGCTCTACTCTGCACCCCTCCACTCTGTCATTTCTCTCTACGTCACTCTACTCTGCAACACTGCTCTCTCTGCCACTGAACTCTACACCACTCTACTCCGCATTGCTCCACTCTACGCCAATCCACTCTAAGCCACTCTAATCTACTCTGCACCACTGAGCTCTAAAACACTCTATTCTATACCACTGCACTTTACGCCATTTCACTCTACTCTGAAACAATTAACTCTATACCTTTGCAGTCTACGCCACTCAATTCCACTCTGCGCCAATCCACTCGATGCCACTCCGCACTACACCACTCTATTCTACACAGCTGCACCCTATGCCACTGCACTCTACACCAATGTTCTCTGCACCACTTTACTCAAAACCAATACACTCTATGCCACTACACTCTATGACAATCTACTCTGCACCACTGCACTATACACCAATATACTCTACTCTGCCACTGCACTCCACTCTACACCATTGAACTCTGTCACTTTACTCTGCACCACTCTATGTCACTGCACTTTACTCCAATGCACTCTATGCCACTCTACCCTACACCACTGCACTCTACAACACTACTCTGCAGCACTGCACTCTCTGCCACTGAACTCTATGCCCCTCTACTCTATGCCACTGTACTCTACGCAAGTCTACTCTATGCTACTGTATTCTACTCTGCACCACTTTATGCCACTCTACTGCACTCTATGCCAATGCACTCTACGCCACTCTAATCTACTGTGCACCACTGCACTCTGACACTGCACTCTGGGCCACTTCACTCTACGCCTTTCTACTCTACTCTGCACCACTCTGCTCTATGCAAGTGCACTCTACCCCACTTTACTATGCACCAGTGAACTCTTCCCCACTGCACTCTACACCACTCCAGTCTAGGCCTCTCCCAATCCAATTTGCAACACTGCACTCTATGCCAATGCACTCTACGCCACTACTCTATACCACTCCACTCTACCCTGCACCACTCCACTCTACACCACTGCCCTCTACTCTGAAACAATCTACTCTACGACACTGCACTCTATGCCACTCTACTCCCCTCTGCGTCACTCTACTCTGCGGCACTGCAGTCAACGCTGTGCCACTCTACTCTACACCACTCTATTCTCTGCCACTGCACTCTACCCTGCACCACTCCACACTACTCTGAAACAATCTACTTTATGCCACTGCACTCTATACCACTGCACTCTATGCCCCTCTACTCCACTCTATGCCACTGCACTCAAAGCTGTGCCACTCTACACCTCTTCAGTCTACGCTATGCCACTGTACTCAAAACCACTGCAGTCTATGCCAATGCACTCTACACCACTTTACTCAAAACCATACACTCTACACACAGCACCTACATCAACGATTTTGCACCACTGCCTTTTACGCCCTTATACTCTACAACATTCTACTCTATGCCATTCCACTCTATGCCACTGCACGCCACGTCACTCTACACCATTGCACTCTATGTCACTGCACTTTACACCACTCTGTTCTACTCTGCACCACTGTACTCTAATGTCACTGCTCTATGTACCACTCTTCTCTGCATCGCTCTACGACCGACTCTGACACTCTACTCTGTATGACTGCACTCTATGCCACTGCTCTCTATGCCACTGCACTCTACACCATTGCACTCTTCAACATTGCACTCTATGCCACTCCACTCTACCCTGCATCACTCCACTCTACTCTGCACCCCTCCACTCTGAGCCACTTCACTCTACACCAATGCACTCTATGCCACTGCAATCTACTCTGCACGGCTCTACTGTATACCACTGAATCTATGGTACTCTACGCCAAACTACTCTGCACCACTGTACTTTACGCCACTTCCCTCTAGTGCACTCTACTCCCCTCTATGACACTCCACTCTACAACCCTCCATTCCACGATACTCCACTCTGTAATGCTCTACTCCATTAAACTCTGCTCCACTGACACTGTACTCTACTCTTTGTCACTCCACTCCACTCTATGCCATTCTATGACAGTACTCCACTCTACGACGCTCTATGCATTTCCCTGTATGCTACTCCATGCTACTTTACTCCACTCTATTCTGTGACACACTACTCTCTACTCCACTCAATGACAAGCTTCTCTCTACGTCACTCCACTCAGGTCTACACCACTCCATGACACTCTATGCCACTCCGCTCTACAACACTCTACTTAACTCTGACACTGTACTCTACTCTACACCACTCAACTCTACACCCTTCCATTCTACGACACTCTACTCCCTCCAAGACAGTCCTCAACACTGTACGCTACTACATGACACTCCACTTCACTGCTCGCCATGCCACTCAACTCTACTGTATTCCACTCCAAGTCACTCCATAACACTCCATTCTACTCCACTTTATGACACTGCACTCCACACCACTCTTCTTTACCTCACTAACTTTTAGCCATGCTGAACAGCAGCCACTCTGGTGTTTAACATTGCTAAAATATATTGGCAATACCAATAGCTCTTGCATAGGTGAGACCTAGCCGATGCCAATGCTTGTTTCATTCAGGCACAGGAAGAATAAGTGATTTACCCAATATCATAGTAAGTTGAGCCCAGGCCGAGACTAGAACCTAGTTAACCAGTTCCAAAGACGTCAGCTTTGGCCGTAACACCACGTGGTTTGTTGAACTCCTGTTTTAACCCACCAGTGGTGCTGGAACAATTTTCACAGTAGGGTATGCTGCCATCAATGTTACATCACCCAAGTCATAGGGATTGTGAAAAATCACAAAGAACAATTGTAGCAATGTGCCACACCAATTCAGCAGGAGAGTGGTAAGTGGGTGGCATATAGCCGGTGGTGCGTTTTGTAGCACACTATCACAAATATATCACTAAGACAGGGTGTGGTAGTGCACTGCCATTTACAGACAACATGCTTTTAATTGAAATGGCCACTAAAGTTGCACAGACATACAGTTTTACTTGTAAAACTATATCACGCACAACGACAATGTGTAGAAATCTTGTTTCAGTGGATGATTATCATTTGCACATCACTAAGTGTCTTTATTTATTTTGATCCTATTAAAATCTTAGATTCCATCTCACTTCAAAATTACAAAAAAGGGGCTTTGGTTGTTTTTTCATATCTGCTGATGTATTTTGAAATGTTTATACTGTCCATTTACAGGTATTCCAATTTTGTTGAGTTAGGAAAAAATGACATCCCACAGCCTTTCCTTTCACACTCTCTGTATTCCAGCAACATAGTCACATCATTCGCTTTAAAAACTCTTGTCACATTGTACTCAGAGAATGAAAAGTAAACACCAATCTCCATGTTAAAGAAATGAGCAGCAATTTGGATGAAGACCTAGCCTGACACTTGATCTCATTTCCTTCAACGCACAGCAAATGTGAAAAGATAAGGACAAAATTTGAAGGCATCATTATTTCCCATGCTTTGGAAGTAGAAGCTCGTTTTTAGAAAGTTTTCAGAAAGTTGACTTAAATATGCCCTTAGAGGGGATTTAGGAACAAACTCCATGAATTAGAAGGTGTGGAAAATAAGGATTTGAGTAGTGAGGTACATAGTGGTGTAAACCACTTTATTAAATCCCTCAGAAAGTTTTCATATGTGTGTTCAAGGAGTGGCCTTATAAAATCACTTTTATAAATCACTCTGGTAGACAGATGACTTTAAAAAGTTATACTGTGTCAAGGTGGCAAAAATAATGCAACTGACCCTGCTTGGGAGAAATTTTAATCACACCAGACTAATTGGCGTAATTTTGGTAATTTCCCTTAACAAAATCTATGCAAAATTACCCAGATTACACCATTACTCCACATAATGTAATTTCGGGGAGAAATGCTAACGTGAGATGTACCATTCGGGTAATTTTTTAATGCGAGCAGCATTTCAGGTAGATTTTTTACCTGAGCAGACCGTTCGGGTAATTTTTGAGTGCAAAACTACAAATTTGAACACGAACGGGCAGTGTTATGAACGCGAGTGGCATTTCCTTTAACATGGGTAGTCAACAAACATTTCAGGTAGAGTTTTTTACCCGAGCCGACCATTTGGGTAATATTTTAAACACAAAACTGCAAATATGAATGCGAGCGCCAGTGTTTTGAATGTGATCAACTGGAAACAAACTTGAAATTACATTTTCGAATTTAATTTTTACCCAAACAAACCGTCTGGACAATTTTTTCAGTGCTAGATACATTTTGGGTAATTTCGTTTCATTTTCTCGGATCTTTGTGGAATTACGCTTCCCAGAGTTATGCAAGTTATGCCTACCCCTAGTCCAATACTGTAAACATCTATTTCTACAGGCAAGGGGGATTTAGGCAAGCACATTCTTACCAGACAATGATTAGCATGACTGCCCTTTCCACTGAAACTGGAGTTTCCAACAAGAAGCCACAATGGCTTTTAAATACTCTTAAATTCTCATTTATTAATCCTGATAAAGGGGGAAAAGATGGGCAACATGGATATTTCTTTTCAGAAAATTGGTTTTCTTAATTTCTAAAAACATCATTCACTACAAAGTAATGTTTCGAGACTTCCATGGCCGGATTAAGAAGGTCATTTGCACATATAATTTCAATTTACACATCCTGAATAGCTTGATTTATTAGTGCAACCAATTCACAAATTGATTTAAACATGTGTTAAATTATGCATGCATTAATCTATACATGATGGGGGATTAGTATTGAAGAGCAGGATGCTCTGCAAAGTTTGGAAACAGTCAAAAACTTCTGCACAACCATTTCCATTTTGGAAAAAAATACTTCTGTGCAGGAGCATGGAGAAAATAAAAATAAAAATAATAAAAGTGCAAATGCTTTCATGTAAAGGCATTATTGCATGTTAAATTATACCATGTGTGCCTTACTCTTGGAGTGGTGTGTGAATTCATAAATCTGCACATGGGTGATACACCACCCCCAAATCTGGAGGCAGATCAAAAAGATAATGGAAAACATTGAACCCTTTCAATCAGTTTTTTTTCACTCCACATGAACTATTTGTTTAAATTGTAGGAGAGTAGGATCTGCTTCTTATAGTTACCCCCACTTTTTGCTGATGTTTCACTGTTTTCGACTTAGCCTGACTGGGATCCTGCTATTCAGGACCCCAGTCTATCTGCTTTCTCCTCTAAATTGATTGCATGTACTATAGGTACACTCCAGATTGGATTCTGGGGTACCCTTATAAGTCCCTAGTATATGGTATACTATGTACCCAGGGCATAGGTACCCCAGAGGCCTCCCAGGGGCGGCAGCATGTATTATGCCACCCCTCAGAGACCATTCAAAATGACACAACAGGTCTGCTACAGCAGCCTGTGTAAGGTGGTGCATGCACCCCTTACTTAGATATAGGTTCACTATATCTATCCTAATCACTGCACATATAAACCTATCAGTCACCCCTATAGCAGGCCTTATCAATCCTGAAGGCAGGGTGCTGGGTTTTATGTGAGAGGGTGCCCATGCATGAGCAGAGCCCCTCTGCAGCCTTCGGAACCCATATTCCGGGGTTGTTTGTGATGCAGCCAACCATATATACTTAAGTGCATTATAACCTCGCGGTAAATGCTAACTTTAATATGGCTGCATGGAAACATGTCGTGTTTGGTGTCAAACACCTTGGAATCATACCTCCACACCAGTAACTGGTGTGGGAGGTATGATTCCACCCTCCTAGAGGGAGAAATATGACAACATCGGTACACCCGGTACCAACTTTCCTGACCCTGGCATCACAAGCTGGATGTTGCCAGCCACAGACACGAGTCTGCCCTCCTGCTGCTGGACGAAACTCCGGCAGGGGAAGGTTGGACAATAGGTTTCCTGTCACAGGGAGGTGTGACCACCTCCCAGACGGGCTTTAGTGTATTGGGGCTGGGTGGGTGCACTCTCAGAGTGCTTTGATGTCTGCACTGGGGGCACATTTGGTGTCCCTGTGCATAGTCCAGCTCAAACCGGTTGCAGGAGCCGTTTGCTCCTGCTCTGGCGTGAAACTGGAAAAAGGACATGGGTGTAGCCACCCCTCTGTCCAGACCCTCCCATAGGTGGGTCCCCAGAGTTTGTCCCACCCCTTCCTTGGGTATAAAATAGGAACCCCTGACTACAGGACTTTGGATTTACCTGGACTAAACTCTGCTACAGAAACCAAGTACTTTTGACGATCTACACTTCGTTGGACGACAGAAGAATCTCCCTTGGAGTAAAGGAGCTACTCCCCTGCTGAGCAGGCACCTAAACGCATCTGACCGGTTTGCAGCTACGAAGCTCCTGAAGGACTCTGAAGATTTCTGCAACACAGGAGGTGGGTTTCCAAGGTCTCCGAGGTTGATCTGCGCTCTCAGCAATTCTGAGGCCCGTATCCCTCGTGGGGACCGTGAAACCTGTACCCCTGGGCACCGTGTACATTTGCAGCAGCATATGCTTTTTGGCGACCCCTGAAGCTGTGCTTTGGGCTACTTGTAGTCCTGACCCCAAGCAGTAATTCCACCGAAGATTTCCGGCCTACACTCCAAGAGTGTTCCGTGGGCTGGTACTTTGTGATTCAGCTCGAGGTCCCTTCGCGATCCCTGGTCCGTTGGCCTGTGGGTCCCTGTGAAGGTAACTTTGACTTTCAGTGGGCTTTTCTGGTTGCTCCAGACATGCCCTGACTCTTCATAGCTTGGAGAGTCCCCAGTACCTTGCCGGTCCTCACAGAAGCATCTTTCCTCTGACCGCGTGGGTTGCAGTTGCCAAGGCTTGTTGGTGTTCAATCCGGACACTGACCCCCCCAGCACTCGACATCCTTCGTGGGACAGCTCGCCTCTGGACTGTGGTCATCGTCGACGCCTCCTGGTCCCCGTGGCTGCAGAGTCAAGCTTCACCTCTTCTCACCTGAAGCACCCGACATCGGTGGGCATTCGATTGCTCCGCTCCTGGTCACGTGAAGTGACCCAGACTTTATCCCCTCTGCTTTCAGGTTCTTCTCATCTCTGATCCAGGCTTGGGTCACACCGGACACTTTTCTTCTCCACGGCAGCAGTACTTTTTCGCATCACGCCATTGAAAACTACGAGGGTTTCCGACACCACTTGACCCCTATGCACCCGGCTCCTCTGGGATAGGTAACACGGGTACCTCGGTACTCTCAAGGGTGCTGGCCTTAGAACCTTCTATGTTTAGCTGGGTTTGCTTAAAGTCCTCTCCGAAGTGTCCTTAATCTTTAAATTTCCAACTGCGACTTTCCCATAGAGTTGTACGGAGCTCGCGCCTGTGTTCACACACTGCACCCGTCCTCCGTGGGTCCCCTGTGTCACTACCTTGGGTGGTTCCTTGGGGTCCCAGCGATTGTACGTGCTCTAGGCACTGTGTCTAGTCAAGTTGTGGTTGTTATACCACTTTCTTAGTATATGGTTTGATCTCCCCCTGGAGCCCACTCTGTATTGTGCTATTTACTGTCGTTCTAGTGATTTAATATTGTGTGCTTTGTTCTCTAATCTCATAAAGAGGTTAGTAGAGAGGGTTTAGTAATAAATACATATGTTTTATATATACCTTGTGTGGTTCTCCTTTCATTTGGTCATTCAGGAGGTTATATACTGGTAAAACAAGCTGCTTTACATTCCTTCGAGACTTAGCCTGAAGGCTCCTCTCCATAGCTACCACTAGGATAGCTTTCAATAAAGGTTGTCTTTAACCTAATCATCAATAAAGGTCGTTTGGACTGGTGCAAGGTGCCCACTTTAATTAGTGGACAGCATATACCAGGCCAACTTCTCACATAAATGCATCAAAAGTCAGTAAAAATATAATGAGACACCGGAAACAACTGTCAACAAACCACTGCACATTTGATTTTCATTGGGTTCTATGGAAGAAGAAAGAATTAGGCGTACCAAAGACACCAATGGTAAAAATAGCTTCTTTTTACATTGTAAAATAGTAATAAGTGTTGGCAAAGCCAATAGGTCTTACCTTTGAGACCTATTGGATCCGGCCATGTCAATTTGTAGGCTCCTACAAACTGACATGACTGGTTTTTTTTCTTTTTAGTTACTGACCCGAGTTGGAGTGGTAACTAAAATGAAAAAAAGGTTCAAAATGGCTCTTTTTAAAAGCGAGAGGGGGAACAACAGAAGGGGGGTTGAAAGCAACAAAGAAGTGGTGGAGGACAAACACAACACAGGGGGCACAAGTGGGGGCGGAAGCAACACCCAGTGTATGGGTGGGGAAAAAGCAAATGGCAGAGAGAGAAAAACTCGGAGTGTGGCGGAAGAAGGGAGAGAAGTACACAAGAGAGACAGCTGCAAAGCACACGCACTCTTGTAGAGTGCTTATGTGAAAAGAAAAAAATTGTGTTTGGACTATGAGCATTGCAAGGACACAAGTAATGCATCCATGCTTCAGGGAGGGACAAACACAAGAAGAGGAAGGTAAGCCCACACAAGCTGACGAACAGTAGGCAAGAAAATTAGAGTGACAAAAAAAACACCATTAGAAAGCAATGGGCGGGCTCTAAGCCCACTGTAAGCTAACAATACATCTCACAACAGACAGCGCATATGCTGTTGCATATGGTGGAAGGAGATTTTCAAATAGAGTGACAAAACAAACAATTTCAAAAATTTTGCTAAAAACCACCCTGATTTAATAATGGCCTCTTTTAAATAACTCTTTTTGAACAAAATTGAAACCATTAATCAGATATTTAGTAATATTGCATCATAATGAACCACTAAACTACACTTTTGCAAAAATGTCCGATTCTACCATCTCACCCACTTCGATTCCTCCCAGAAACACATGCTCCACCCTTAAAATATTTTGTTCATTTGCTGCACTCCCTCATTCAGTAACACCAACATTTATTTTTTGGAACCCCCTTAATTTTGAGGACCCTGGCTAGCAGCCCCACTCAGAAAATTAGTCCAACTTATAGAGAGAGCCTCCTGATGAAGAATTATGTTACTCAAAATGGATTGAGGCAAAGAAAATCTACCAATGAATTAAATGGACTGTGGTGTTCATATATGGAACTGCTGCAAAATTACCTCTATCATATTTTGGACTGCACAGACAGTGATAAGTGGCACTTTTGCTATAAATGTGCAAATAAAAAAATGCTAAAACCCAAGTCAATAAATTGTCCACAAGAACGTCCATTCAAAATGTGTTACGAAGCCTTTGAGCTCATGGCTATGCACAGGATAACACAGGGTGGAGGAGCGTACCCTACATGGATGGACAGTTTACACACACACACACACACACCTTGACAGATGGGTTTGTCCCTGGATCATGCAGAAGGTATAGCACATCTTAACCAACAGTGAAGTCATTATAGACTCATAGTTACCAAGACTAATTACCAGGGTGTGCCTATGAGTGGGAACGTGACATAAGTTCTCAGAGTCAAACATTCAGCCAAAATAATGGTCTGCATGAACAAAACCTTTTTAGTTTGACAACTGGACATGCTTAACAGAAAATTCATTGCTAGGACTGTCCTGGCTAGACCTTACGCTCACACTTTCAGGAAACACATTTATTGAAAATAAATAAAAAACATATTTTTTAGACATGCCTCTCTTCTAAATCCACATCACTTCTTCAACCTCACTCTTCTCTTTACCTCTTTCTTTATGACCTCTCTCTTTGCCTTTCTGTATATCTGCCACTCTCTACTCCCTCTCAGTTCATCAGCTGTTGATAACTCACCAGTGGCGGCTCCTCCTCTAAGACGGAGGAGTGTCGCCTCACTGCTATTTGAACTCACCTCATCTTGCACACCTATCTCTCCTCCTCTCCTTTATGTCTTTATTAATTTCGGTACCTAGCCCTGGCATTACCTCTAAATTTACCTCACAGCTCTATCAGCCCCACCCTCTCTTGATCCACCTCTCTTCAACCTCACCGCTTTTGCTACTTCACCTATATCTCTACAATGCCTCTTTTAGTTTTGATTTATCTTTCTACACGTCCTCCCTCTCTGCCTCTCTACTCGCTTTGCCTGAACCATTGTTCAATACCTCTTCTCAGTTTTCCCCTCCCTCTACCTCAAAGCTCCATCTTTGCCTCTCTTTATATTTCTCTACTAGTCTATCTCCCTCTACCTTTACTTTTTCTAACTTGACTCTCTTTCTGTCTTACCTCTTTCTCTACTTTATCCTTGGGTGAACCCCAGTTTTCTCACTCTTTCTACATTTTTTCTCCTTATTTTTAGCTCTCCATACCTCTCTACCACAGTCTAAAACATTGTGTACCTCTGTTTGTCTACCTTCTGCTTCTTCTTTCTACCTGTCTGCATCTCATCTTTTTCTCTATCTCACCTTTCTCTCTTCACCTTATGTCTCTCCCCACCTCACCTATCTCTTTTCCTCACTTCTATCACCTACTCCCTTCTGCCTCTAGTTCCCCACTCTTGTTATACTGTTGTCTTTATCTCTCTGTCTTTCCCATCCAATTTCTCTTAATCAGCAGAATCGGATGTAACATTCTAGGCAAATAAGTGCATACATAGAAATGCGAGAAGAGGGGTTGCAAGAGAGATATGGATAAAGTTATCAAGTTTCACCTGATGTAATGGTGAAAATCATTAATTCAGTGCGTCGATTTTCACTCTTAGAGAAAACCAATAGTGAAGGGGGTTTCTTTGTGATTATGAAAATCCTGCAACAAAAGCTACAATGTCTAGCGCTATGTGCATATATGTAATTTTAATAATATGCACAAGTCCACTAAACATTCTCCAACCCACCATTACTGAGTCTTTCCTGCAATTGAAGAAACAGACTGGTTAAAACCTGAATTCCACATAAAAATGTTGTTGCACGTCAAAACAAGCATTGGCAAAGCCAACAGGTCTGGGGCTGGCTGCCAGCCTTTTAACTTTGTCAATGCTTGTTTGGTTTTGTCATGGTTTTTGCAAAACTTTATTGTTGGGGAAGCGGCCAAGCCCTTGCAATTTAAAAAAAGAACAGTGTCTAAAAGCAAAACTCTTTGTTCTCAAAAAGAACACATTGTTTTAAAAATTTCTGGCATTGAAGGGAACTCATTTATGTGCAATGATGTTAGCCAATAGCTGAAGTGGACTGACCCTTTGCTCCAAGCTGTAGTGAGCGGGAGAAAAATGTAAATGACACAATAACAGACAGCTGAAGAGGGCAACCTGAACGCCCTTATAAGTATGCTATACATGGAGTTTTTGTCAAATCAAAAGGTATTCGCTAAAGCCAAACCTTAAAATACTAGATCCTCAAAGAGAAAGCTCATTCATGCTTTCTTTTGATACTATTTGTGGCAGACAAAAGGGATTTGAGCTTTCAGCCCTCATGTCTGAAAGTTTAATGTTTATTTACACTGCGCTTACCCACCGTGTGCGGGGTCTCCACTGCTGTCTCGTGCCAAGCATAATAGCTCACTTTGCCCTGTGGGATCCCAGGACAAGCAAACTTCAGGATGAAGAGAAGTTGTAAGCCATCTATAAACAAGATGCCTCACCTGCTGATGTGGCCCATGTACAATAAATACAAGTGGGCTCCTGCCACTCTCTGCCGCCTCCCTCTACATGCTAACCTAACACCAAATATGTTTTAATTCTACAAGCCCAGGGCATCATTGCATGAAAGTTTGCACCAGTGCATTGCTCTAGCAGTAAAAGATTACACCGTGCATATTTACAAAGTGTTGTCTGCCACTGATGTGATCGGAAATGTTTGCGCATTCATTACGCTTGCCAGTTATTTGCAACTGGTTACTTCTGGTGGTAGGAATTCATGCACTACAAAAGCGTAAATCCTCAGGCAACTAATACCTTCACATCAAACACACATATATCTATGATAAAAGGGCTCTAAGCCAAATGGATATAGAAAAGCATCAAAATATATTTTATTAAGAATGACTGAATCGGCATGGACAACATCACATAAACATAAATATGAATAAAGCATTTATCCTGAAACATTAGAATCCATACATTCACTCCCCTCACTTACCACACTCATCCACAACTTCTCCAATCTGTCATACATAACAATATACAGGAGACTCTTTATCATACATGTTTCAATTCATTACATATCTTATGGTTTTATATGTGTTCAGAATGTCATAAGCAAATTAAATAAAAATGACAAAATACTTTTTTGAATTCCTGAATTTGATTTCAAAGCAATGTTGTCGCATCACACAGATTCCAATGGCGTAAGCTCACTTGAGGTTGCTTAATGTCCAGGGCCTTGAATTCTGGATTCTCATAAAAAACCAGGTCCTCATAATACTTAGAAGATCTGGCTTTGAGTAGAATCCTAAAGGTGTTTGGATGGTGTACGCCTTATTATTTCCCCTTTGCAGGTAATATCGGGAAAGGGGGATGGCGTCCAATGATGCACAAAATAAATATTGCGGCCAAAAGTTGTTTCCAACTGTCATTTGCTCTGCTTTGTGAAGCCCTCCTTAGCGCCAAGACAAGTACCCTCGCAAAATGCCTCGGCCTTGGTTAGGTAATAGCAGAAACAATTGTCTGATGGCCCGGAGGATATTGAGAAGTTGGAGGATAGATTTCAGACTATCCTCCCTTTTTAGGGCAGATGTTTTGACATGTTTTTCCTGTTCAGGACTGCCAGGAAAAGCATGGTGGTCGTGACCAGGAAAAACAAAAATGTACCCCACAGGCTAAGATAAAACTCCCAGAGTGTCAGAGCCATTCGTTTTCTTGATTTGCAAAAACAAACTCCTGCATTGGGACTTTGTTTTTTAAAACAAACATCTTTGCAAAGCAGCTGCATGAGACAGAGCAGCTGCTTGGCAAAGCTGCAGTGTCTTCAGAGAAGCCACTGTGCATCTGAAGGAACAAGAGACCTGGCTCTTTGAATGACCCCAACGAAGCTGCATAAAGCCTCAGTGCCCCCAAGTGCCTTGAGACCCTAACGGGTGAGTAGTGCGCTTTACAAACCCCTGATTGATTGAGAGACCTCTGCCAGCCAGGTAGAGATCTCTAAATATGGTGGGATGACAGGAGGTCACCAAACCTTAAATAAGGCCCCAAATCTAGTCTGAAGTCCCCAAGAGTAAGATGGTAACAGTAACCTCAGAATCGGAGCCAAGAGTTATTAGACTGCCAACTTATCCAGGACAATGACATGGCTGCATGGAATTGGCAAATAACGTACAGAATATCCTCCAAAGCCTTTTCCATATGGTGCCGGGCCATAATCTTGATGGCTTTATGGTCAAGATCTTATGGAAGGGGAAATATGCATGCTCTTGGAAAGTCAGAAAATAGGCCTGTTTTGAATATGAGACCACATCACATTTCCACATAATCCTGCTTCTTGAAAGGACTTGTCAAGATCAAGCTTGTTGTAGGGAAATTGAAATATTTTTATTTTTACTCATAACTTAAGTTTATTAGACAAAACGAATGCCCTTACAACTTTATACAACACAAAAACATACATTCAGTACATTAGAGATCGTAACAAAATGTATTTATTTACTATTTATAAAGCGCCTAGTTACACCCACTGGTGTGTCCCTGCACTAGGATTCTAACCCCATAAGAAGAAGAGACAGATCGGAGAGGGAAGAGGGAGATAAACCTGAAACCATAAGGGAGCAAGGCAATAGAGTGAGGTAAGGCTAAAGAGTCCCCGTCTGAATACAAAAAAGCCAGGTTTTAATTCCATTGCGGAAATTAACAAATGCTAAAACAATTTAATTATTTGATGCCTTCAGAACTCAATCTTTTGCCCTTTTTTCCAATTTAAGACCATTTTTCCTTAAAATGGGAATAAAAATATATAAGTCGAAATATTAAACATTGAACAGATCAATAAAACGTAAATGATACAATTTGCCACTAATACTTTGCACTCTGATCTGGAAACAGACTGAGAAGGAGAAAAAGGGGTGGCTACAGTGTAAAGCAGGGCCATGATGACACCTGATTTCCTAAACATTCTGACTCATCCAGATATAAGACAAGTTCTGAATAGAAACTGCTAAAATATTTCTAAATGTAAGATGCTGACACTGTGCTAAAGCCTTACTTATCTGTAGCAGAAAATCATGTATGTGCCTTTAAATAAATTGCCCTGCTTCTTTTGGGGTTGGCTACAATCAGATCCACCAACCAATCCTGCAATAGACGTCAATGATCCTCCGGGCCACATGGGGCAGTATTCTATAAACCGGTATACTGTCTCTGTTTGCATAAAGCAGACCCTGAATTAGATGCGTTCACCATCCTCACTGGGCATATTACATAAACAATCTGCTGACCACTAGTGCAGTTGTGAACATGGCCAGCGCTGAACTGGGAACTCAAAGCAGCCCTGGCAATTTTGTCGGACCAGCCCCCGCTCCCCCCCGGGTTGGGGGGATGGGGGTGCGAGTGTGAAGCACTGGTGCTTTTGTTACTAGGGGCTTTTGTTACTAGGGGCCAATATTGCAGCACCAATGCAAAACCGGCCTCCATGAACAAAACTGGTCCCACCGCTGCAAAACCGGGCCCACCCTTTCTGCCTCCCGGGGAAACACCCCATGCCTGCTACGGCCAGTCCGGCCTTGAACATGCCCCTGCTCTGGGAACAGTTCAGCACTAGAAGGTGGACCAGCGGGTTGGAACCACTAGTCCATCTTCCAAAGAAGAGGGACGGGCGGCATTTTGAATAGGAGGGAGGGCGTCTGAATGCGCCCACCTGCAGCAGGATACCTGTATGGGTCCTTGTGCCTCCCATGCTCCCCTCAAGCTGCATCTCCTTGGAGAGGGGGGCCTAGTGTTTGCCACTTCATATTTGGTGGACCATCAGTTCGCCTCCCAAGGGCCTGTTTGCCCCTAACCTCACATCCGTAAGATGGCCCCCGGTGTTTTCCTTGTGTTGTGCACAGTCTGCTCAGCTGAGCGAGGGGACCAACTCACAACAGTGAAGGATGCCTTGTGCCAGGCCAGCAGCTACTGTTGAGTCTATTACTAAATAAGCGAGGTGCCCTCAGTTGAGTTAAACCCCACATGGAAAAGGAGTAATAGTGAGAGGGCTGCAGGATCGGATGAAGCTGCCTAAAGTCTAAACAGCAAAGGGTTACTGGTGGGAAAGGGCAGACAGCCACAGATAGGCTTTAGTGTTGAGATACTGCAGTGAAGAAATCCCCGTCTAAAAATAAACTGTTCTGTTTGGACAACCCCCATGACCATGTCTAAAAATGGTGAAAAGAGCCATTGCAATCGGCTGAGGCTTTCCAAACCCCCCATCGGAGGGCAGTGAAATGTCAGCTACATGGACACAGCAATGCGCTGCAGGGTTGCATCATGAGAACCCTTTGCCCTTTTTTAAACAGGGGGCCATCGAAATGCATAGATGGCAGTTTGGAAATCGTTGCATCAACTTTTTGAAAATTTGCATCATCAGCTAAAGCAGTCCAGTGTGCCTAGTCCTTTCAAAGGACATCAGATGTATGAAACTCCCAGTCTGTGCTATCAAGAGAGGCAGCCAGCGAGGCTTTGGGTCAGGACCAGTGCAGACATTTGGGTCTCCTAAGCCGTCCACTATCTAAGGACAAGTTGTTTGCAGAACCTAGCGCACTACGCAGCAGATTTTGGACAGTTACTCCCAGTTTGCACGCTACTTATTTACATCAATCTCCTGAGGGTTCACACCTTCTCGATGTAAGTCTAAGGGACTAAAGAAATACCACCATTATTACATTACCACTCCCCGGGAGGTTGGACAAATATTAAACATCACTGCTAGTGGTGACTATATCAGAGGCAGAACACTTTACTTTCTCCTTTTCAGCAATTTGGATTGCTGTATCTTTTACCAATGGGGAATCAGTAGCACTGTTCAGGAAAGAAAGTATGAGTTGAAGGGGTGGTGACTTGAACACTGGCAAAAACATTTCCTGTCCCTAATAGTATGTAGAGTAACTATAAATGGGATACATCTCAGGTAGTTGCAGCTGAGTATGATTTTAATACTATTTAAGACCAACTCACAAACCAGGGCTTTAAGTGGGGTGGGCCCTTCAAGTGCTCAGCAACAAAAGAAGTTTAA
The DNA here is from genome assembly GCA_963921515.1 of Calotriton arnoldi. Taxonomy (NCBI): domain Eukaryota; kingdom Metazoa; phylum Chordata; class Amphibia; order Caudata; family Salamandridae; genus Calotriton; species Calotriton arnoldi. The sequence continues at coordinate 940,943 of CAWUFW010000604.1, read as the reverse complement.
AAACAAGCATTGACAAAACCAATGTCTCATCTTCAAAAAGGCAAATATCACCCTATTGGTTTTGTCAATGCTTGTTTGCATTGGCGCTCCTGCGTCATGACTCATGCACAAATCAGATGTAACGCCATGGGCACAATTGACCAATCAATCTTGTAGCCAGAGAAATCTGAGAAGGAAGATATTCAAGACATTAGTGATGGAATGGAATCCACTGGATTTGACAATGACACCAGTATATTATAGTATGCCGTAGATGTTCTAGTAACAGCGAATCATCATAGCCAGAGGCTCCAAAGCCAATAAGAAAATGAAGTGTATGAGGGAACAACCCATTCCGGTGATGCTCAGTACTTGGAAAGATGGTGACAAGAACCCGCCACAATTCACCAAGGCCGTAGGCCCGGGATATAGTCACCAAACATGAAGTCTTGACCCAAACACAATCAATGCATCATTTGAAATAAGTGGCTCTTTTTGACACAGTCAAAGGCATTCTCAATGTTTAAGGATACTGTTGGCATCTGACATTTTCATCTTATAACTCATTAGAGAAGATTAGGCCACAGGTGAACGCCTGAGAAATGTCCCAGGACAAAACTAATTTGGGCAGCATGTATCAAGAGTCAAATATCTTTCTTCAGCTTGTTTGGAAGGACCCTTTCAGGAATGTTCATGTCCATATTTATTAGGAAGATGGGCCTGTTTTTGGAACAAAACAGAGGGTCCCTGTCAGGTGTGGCAATCAGGGAAGCCCTGGACCTATACAACTTTGCGAGCAGCTTCTCCTCAATCAGCTGCATAACAGAGAAATAAATGTTCAGTAGTTTTGTAAAGTGATATCCAAAGTCTTCGTCCAGTGCTTTGCCTGTAGACATGCCGTCAATCATACTAGCAATCTTTTCCTCTGAGCTGTCTCCTTTGAAGATGGATCTGTATTCCTCGAAAAGAGTGGGAAGATCGAGATCTGATAGGAATTCCACCACCACTACTATTGTGTCAACCGATCTTCAAAAATTAGACTTGTGTGCCTCATGGGTATTTTATGTTTTATATGTTTCTGCACAATTTAATACTTACTTTCATATCTGAAATTCTGTACTAGTTTATAGAGTAATTTGAACAGCACTAGGTTGGATGAAGGCATCAGCGATGTCATAAATGATGTAATTTGAGATGTCATCAGTGAAGTCCTTGAACATGTCAAGAGTGATGTAATATATGAGGTCATATATAGTGCATAGTGCGGGTGCAAGTTATAGTTAGCTCCATAAACTATAACTGGTTAATTTCACTGCTTTTTTCTTTTAAAAGCATAGTTTTAATATTACTAAAAGGCCTAACAATAACCTCACTTTAACCCATGTTTTTTTCCAGTGAATTTCTAGTTTTTTTTTACCGTAAGCTAAAATCTTAGTGCCTTACCTAATTATCACATCCCTTTAACCTTGCTTTTATATATATATATAACAGAGGAGGTTGCCGGTGTGTAGCTATACGTAAGTCAGAGTTTCCATAGGAAGAACATTTTTTGTTTTGCTTATAACTATAGAACCATTTGACGAAAGTTTCCAAAAAACAGTCATCCAGCTCAGGTCATCCAAGAAGCCCTATAGCAGGGGGTGAGAAAAAGAGGGTCTTGAAATACTCTTTTACCCCCATGAAAATTGGACATGAACAGAATTACACCAAATTTGTCAGCAAGCTAGATCTTTACTCAGAAAGTGTGCTTTTTGTGATTTGGTGTGAATCTGTTCAGCTGTTTTGCGAACATAAGGTTAAAAAAATAGCACTATCTAGTGCTGTGGGACTCCCGTGGGAGTCCCATGGAAAAAATAAATCATTCTGATTGGCTGATCCCATAGGACTGATCGAGGAGATTGGCTGCCTGCAACACGAGGATAAATGTTGCGGCCGCCATTACAGGAATTGGGAACTGAGTTCCCAAGTCCTGAAAAATAAAATTAAAAAATATAGAAGGGGGCAGGGTGGGGATACTTTGACATCCTAGCCTTTTTTTGGGGTGGGGGTGGGCCCCAGGGTGATCCCGAATAGACAGTATTTGGAAAAGAAAAAAAAAAGCCAGGGTGAACCACAGTACTCCTGCAGGAGTCCTGTCTGACCAAACAAAAATGTTAAAAAAGAATGAAGAATGTGGGATGGGAGTCCATGAGAGGTTGGCTGATCACGGGGGCTTGGGCACAGGGCACAGAGGCTGTGCACAGTGGGTGGTTGACCGCTTGCAGAGGGTTGACCACAGATGTACACAGCAGGGAGGGTTGGTCACAGACGTATCATAATGAGATATTTCTAAATGTTAAACAAAACATAGAAATTTCCTGAAAAAAACAAAGGTTAAAGTAGAGTTATACGTAGGTCTTCTAATAATAAAAAAAACTACTGTTTTAAAACTTAAAAACCACTGAAATCACGACCTCTGCATTAATGTAGATAAATACTACATATGCATTTTACATTTTTACATTTCCTCACAGAATATAGGATCCGAAAGTGTGCAACAAACATTTAGCTCTATACTCCTTCAAGGTAACTCAGATTCAGCACTTCCATTGAGTTACATTTGATATCACAATGTGACTAGAATCCTTTAGACTGTGTCTCTGTACTTCAGTTCCAAACATACTTTCAATTATATCCAGTCTTCATCCAGTGCTTTGCCTGTAGACATGCCGTCGATCACACTAGCAATCTTTTCTTCTAAGAGGTCACCTTCGAGGATGGATCTGTAGTCCTCAGAAAAAGTGGGGAGATCAAGATCTAATAGGAATTCCACCACCGCTGCTATTGTGTCAACCAGTCTTCAAAAAGGAGGCTTGTGTGTCTGAAGGGTATTTTATGCTTTGCATGTCTATATGCTGTCTGAAAGGAACGCAGTCTCCAAAGTTTTCACAGGTTGTGGTAGCAAAGTCTGAGGGCAGCAACACAATACCTTGGCTGCCTAGCAAGGACACCATGAACTGTGAGGAAACCTAAACCCAGAACTTCAAAATGACCGCCCCATTTCAAAACAATTTGAGAGTTCATTGGATTCATGGGAAATGTAGTTTGCGTTTTGGTGCCAGTGTGTCCTCCAGAGACACTAAGTCCTCTGACAAGCGGTGCAGATATTCCAGGAGTACTGTCACTCTAGTCTTCCCTGGAATTAACCCAGCACTAGTCAGTACAAAGTATTGTGCACATGTGCCCACAGAGTGCAGGAAGGTTAGCCCAAACCATTGATCATAACAGATTCAGAGCCAAAAACCTGCTTAGGGGAGAGAGCTGATTGCTCAGCAGGGTCATTGGAGGTGCCCTTGCATGAAGATGCATCACTAAAGAAGAGGGGAATGGAATCACCACCACCGCTGCAGCACTGAGCGAGACATGAACCACTGTGCTAAAGGTGAGGTCCAAGAGCCCTGAGGTGTCCCCACAGCATAGGCAATTGGACCAATACCTCAGGCTGAGGGTGCCATTGAAGCCGACAGGGAAAGAGTTCCGCCGCGTCATCTAGCACCAAGAAGTGAAGAAAGCTTGAGCTTTCAGCTGCCGCCTGTGGTGAGGTTACAGAGAATGTACTAGAACCACAAGAAGATCGACACCAACGGAGGGGACTGCACCTATAGGGATTGCTCACTGCTGCAGTCTGGGGTGGGCATTTAGCTTCATTGGGTGGGGGGGGTTTGTTATTGGACCCAAGTAAGACCCAAGCAAGATCCCCTCCTCTCGACTGGTGCTGCCACGACTTACTTGAGATTATGGGCACCAGCTCCTTTATTATGAAGCCTGACCTTGTCGGCTAGGATGGCAGTGTCCCCGCCCGGTGTGCAAAGCAGAAGGCACACCACCAGGTGCAGTGCTGCCTCTGTTGATCTGCAACGCCTGCAGTTGCTGCCATCCATGAAGGAATTTCACAAACTTTCCACCATGGTCAGAAATATATTGTGGCATTGCACCCTGAAAGGAGGTAAGAATGTGTACTTATTTAAGGGCACCTGAAACGGTATCTAAAAGAGCTAAACTACAGTAATCTCATTGACATCTCCCTCGAAGGGCCAAGAGGCAATGCACATTACACTAAAGATTGTCCTCCAGATCACTGCGGGTATTGTTCTGTATTAGTATAATTGAAGAACTACCACTTTTAATTATGTGCGATAGTTTCCATTATGTACGTTAGCAATAAATTGATTTTCTTTTTAAAAACCAAAGTATTGCATGGTCAGTGATTTACTGATTTATATTAGATGTTAGTTGAGTTCTGAGTCTCTAACTTCACAGCACCTCCCTGAGTATGCCTTGGACAGCTCAACCTCACTATCCTGAGGGTCAAGTGCTAAAGGGGTGTACGGGGGTTCCACTTTGAGTCCAATAGTAAGGTTAAGACCCGGGACACCAGTGGTAAACAGCTCTGAATCACACAATCTGAGCCCAACATCACCTAATTGACTCCTAAAAAAAAGTTCACACAACAAGAAGTTGCATACAGAGGGATCATTGGAGGGAACCACCGGAAAGTATAAGAGTTCACTCTAGGGCCGTTTCTGTAGTAGCGTGTGAACGTATACCACCAATTGGCGGAGGTGGCAAGTGGTGGCCGAGAGTGATATGGTAGGAACACTGTTCCCTTTAAGGTGCGCGCCCGCGCACCTGTGTGAATTTGAGCGCGCAGTGACTTCTTTGAAGCACACACACCACCAGAGGCAAGTATTCATGTTAATCGCAGCGCCCTGTAGAAGCATGATGGGCGCTGCGATTAACATGAATACTTGAAGAAAAGCAGACAATCTGCCCCACTCTGCGCTCTCTTAAGAAAAGGCATGCAGCAAGCCTAAAAGCACGACGTGTGCTTTCACAATCACTAATATGCATTAGTGATTGTGAAAGCACACGTCGTGCTATTGGGCTTGCTGCGTGCTTTTTCTTAACAGAGCGCAGCAGTTTGTGTGCCTTTTTGAAAGTTTTTATGTTAAAGGCAGCCCCGAGTGTAAGCATGTCGGGAGCTGCAATTAACATGAACACTCTCAAAAAGGCACACAATCTGCTGCCCTCTATTAACAAAAGGCATGCAGCAAGCCTAACAGCACGACCTGTGCTTTCACAATCCCTAATATATATTAGGGATTGTGAAGTGCTGTTAGGCTTGCTGTGTGCCTTTTGTTGATAGATAGGGCGACCAGAATTTTAAAGCCAAAAACCGGGACATATCACACAAACAGAAAATGGACTACACATAGCTGCCAAGGTTTCAGATTGCTATGTGTGACATTTTCAAAATTTCAGTGCAATCAGGGCACAAGTCCTAAAAAAAGAAGTGGGGGGACTAACCTAGTTAGGCAGTATGCAAGTGACATCACGGCGCGCGACATCACGGAGCGCGACATCACACATGGCATCACAGGAATTGAAATAATAGAAAGTGGCATCACAAGCCACGACTTTATAGGAAGTGGCATCATAGAAAGTGGCATCATAGAAAGTGGCATCATAAAAAGTGGCATCACAAGCCACGACTTTACAGGAAGTGGCATCACAAGAAGTGACATCATAGAAAGTGGCATCAAAAGCCATGACTTTACAGGATGTGGCATCACAAAAAGTGGCATCACAAGCCATGACTTTACAGGAAATGGCATCACAAGAAGTGACATCAGAGAAAGTGGCATAACAAGCCATGACTTTACAGGAAGTGGCATCACAAGAAGTGACAACAGATCTAAAGCCCTCACATATATGTTTAGCAGGTCTATCATGTATACGTTTAAGCGCATTGCGAGGATAATAGCACAGTGTGCTATGGAAGGTGATATGTGACTTCTACACCTTGTAATCCCCCAGTTTTATGTAACACATCCTGTACATTCATTTACAAACTTAGATAATTTATTGTACATGTAATATGCACGTGTTGATGTCAAGCGCAGTGTGAAGAACTAACAAGGTTTGAGTCTTTGTTTCACCTCCGCTTCATTTGTATCAGGTGTGAGGCTCCTAACTGCTCCCAGCCAAGAGACTCAAACAAAAGGAGGCCTGATGACCCCTCAAATTCCGCCTTTGTTATGGGCCCAGCAGTAGTCTGAAATAAGAAAGCCCCATCCCCGCCTGCACATTGTTGCTTGTTGCAGATGGAAAGCAGACAACGTGCAGGTGCTGCTGAAAGTGTCCCGGTGTTTGAAATTACACCTGGACGAGTTCAGCACATTATTCAGTGGGGCCCTACTTCTTGGCAGGGTGTGCATGATGTGCACTTTGCAGCTGCAGTTCCAGCTTCTCCCTCACAGCACGCAGGTGTTGTCAAGGCGCTACAAATGTGTGATTAATGCTTTTTAGTGTGGTGATGCAGACCACCACACTAAAATGCGTTAGTCTAAGCCTGATGTGTGGTACTTGGCGGGGCTGTGAAAGGCATGCAAGAAATGCAGCAGGAGATAACACATATAAGGAATGTTCTGTGGTTGGCTAAGGATAGGACACAACAATGCATTTTCACAGATTCCATTGTGGTGCAATCTTGAATAACACAGACACCTCTCAGGGATGTAGCATTCACATTTGACAAGTGATAGTAAGGGACACATTGTTACGTTAAAATACTTTTAATGGAGAATATTCTTTTGAATATTGTATCCTTTTTATGTTTGTTGTATGTCACAAACCTGCTTTAAGACCCTTCATGTGGTGCTGTATGTGTAGAAATACAGTCTTTTCACTTTATTAAGCAAATGTTTGAGTGATATTTGCACTGATATTTGTCGCTGCACCCACACACGTGGTTGGGTTCTCGGCGCACATAGCCTTGGCTGCAGCGCACAGAGACCTTATACTGCCGCACACAGAAAAAAAGAATTAGAGGGAACATTGGGTAGGAATGAGGTTGTGATGTGGTAGGAATGAGCTAGGTCCAGGGAAAAGCGGTTTGGTTAGAAACAAGTGTTAATACAAGAAGAAACTGTACTATAACAAGAAAAAGTACAACAGCAAAGTAAAGAATTAAGCCAAATAAGGCTGCAGACAGATCAGCAAATCTATAATCAGGCAAGCCACAAGACTGCGACCCAGTGGGCCCCTTCCATCTTAGGCCAAGACTATGAATCCAACCTTGCGCCCGTATGGGCAGGAGTCAGAATAATGCATGATGGGAGGTGAACAAGTAGTAGTACCATTGGTGACATGGCCCAAAAGGGCCTTACTCTGATGCCAGTTAACCTTTAGCATGATATTTGGCCATTGAGATTCAGTACTACCAGCATCACCATCCCCATCAGCTATAGCAGTACCACTACCACCTTCCCCATTGGGTAAATATAGCAAGCATCTCAATGGTTGGCCATAATTTGCAAGTTCACAATACATTTCTGGCAGGTGCTATCTGTCAGGATTCCCCAGCAACGTATTGCTAAATACAGCTCCGAAGAATAATAGGGTGTAATCCACATAAAGTGAGAATTGTTTCCAATACAGGGAGCCAGTACCCATCTGGGAATAGAACGACACAAACAAGGACATAGTACTTTAAGAAGCAGTGTTCAAGAGTCCTTACGCAGTGACCTCGATTTACCAATAAGGCTAGAATTGTGTCTGTCCTTGTTACTTTATCACCCAGAAACGTGTGACAGCTTCTATCCTAGTTTTTTTGTCTGGTGCCGGAGGTTCGGCTCCTAGGGAAGTCTTCAGGGGTAGGTCATCGTGAGAGGTTCCTGGTGGAGAAGTGTCCATGACAGACAACTCTAGTGATTCCAGGAACTTTTGAAAGTCATGGATATGTTCTCAGTAGTAATCAGCATTACTGCAGGTTCAAGAATTGCAAGCCGGATGTCCCATTTCCGTAAACATGGCGTCGGTACCAGGCACCTTTTTTCTTTTCACAGTGGTGACATAAGAGATCTGCTGAAATTTTCTGATCACCACATGTTTCTTGGCAGTCATCATGGACTGACATGCCTGTCAGTGACTCAGGGAACAATTCAGAATTTGCCTGGGCTCATTCAATTTTCAGTAGAGCGTGCACGTACCCTGTGGGCTCTTTGAAATTCCGGAGGTGGAGTGGAGGTCATGTCCAGATATTCAGGAAGAAATTTGGCAAAGAACAAGAGCATATCATCCTCTACAACTTTTTCTGCTGTTCCTGAAAACCAGACAATGCCTCTTCTACTTCTGTTTTCTAGGTCAACAGACTTCTTGGACAAGTACCACACCTCCTGGCCTCAGTCCTGCGTACAGTTCAATTTATCCCGCACCTCTGCCTTTCTCTTTTCCAGGTTGTCCATCCTCCCACTGAAGGAAACCATGTTCACCCCGACTGATTGAACTTCGGATGCAGTCTTGGTGGAGGCTGAGTCCACCGACCGCAAAGACAGCTTGATGTCTGTCAGTCCGTCATCATGATTTGAGGAGCGATGTCCAGCATTGTCAAGGCAGTTCACCAACAAGGTAGTTTTTTGAGTCTATTGTTTACAGCTTCAGAAAAGAACAACTGTTGTGATGGTTTCTGTTTAGACATTATACAGGTATGGAGTGTTTTGATTATCCCCAGAGGAGGAATAGAGAAATATAAGACGCAGTTTGCACAATTCAGGAAGAAAAGATCATGAAGGATCAGGTGACACTCACCAAGGCTGGGCAAGAGATTCAACATTATAAGAGCCATAACATCTACAGTTCAAAATTGTAATCTTCCCCAGATTCGATCCCCAAAGACCCTGGTGTCTTTAAAGCAGTTAATATGTTCCTGGGGCAGAGATGGAAATGCCAATCTCACGCAAAAGAGGTTGTTTTTCATACATAAACAGACCAATAGAGCCCAGTAAATGTTAAAGCATCCCAATGAGGTGAGTGTGCAACAAATAAGTTTGCAAGATCCGGCCATAAATATGGAGCAAGAAGGCAAGATGCCAGATGTTCAAGCAGTTAAAATGGTATTCACAGGTCAGGTGCACCTGTCCTTTTTCAAGGGCTTTGGTCATCCATTCCAACAATCAATCAGGATTTATAAAGCATGGCAAGCCATCTGTGTGGGTCTCAGGGCTCTGAAGTTGCTCGCTGCTTCGTGGTAGTCTGGTCATTCTAACAGCCAGGTCTTGAGCCCCTTTCTGAATTCCCGGAGTGATGAGGCGGTCTTGAGGTGCAGGGGAAGATCGTTCCATGCTTAGGCAGCCAGGAGTGAGAAGAAGCATCCTCCGCTGTTGCTACGGCGGATCCAGGGGGTATCTGTGAGGAAGAGGGAGGTGGATCGTAGATGTCTGGTCGGTAGGTGGAAGGTCATGCGTTTGTTGATGTATGCTGGTCCTTCGTTGTGCAAGGCTTTGTATGCGTGTGTTACCAACTTTAACTGGCATCTCTTCTGGATTGGGAGCCAGTGTAGCTTCTTGAGGTGAGGTGTGATGTTGGTTCATCTAGGGAGGTCGAGGATGAGTCTTGCTGCTGAGTTTTTTATTGTCTGTAGTCTTTTTAGGAGGCATGCAGTGATTCATACGTGGAGGGTGTTCCCGTAGTCCAGCCTGCTGGTAACAAGGGCCTGCGTGACCATCCTTCTGGTGTTGACTGGAAGCCACCTGAAGACCTTGCAGAACATGCGCAGGGTGTGGAAGCAGGAGGATGATACTGCGTTTACCTGTGTTTACTTGTTTTACATCGATTGCTTGCTGTCCAAGATGATGCCGAGGTTGGGGCGTGGCCTGTGGGGGAAGGGGATGAGCAGAGTTACTGCGGGATGGCGTCTTACTGTACTAATTGATTTCAGACCTGTTCCTCTGCAATCTTCTTGCTTTCTGCATGTAGACAGGGATCTCCCTTTGTGGCACTAGCTGTAGCCCACAACTCAATGCACTTCCAGTTTCAGCACCAGCACTTCCAGTCTTCCAGACCTCTGTTATCAGAGCCCCCACTGGTCAATATGCGCAGCTAGCAAAGTCAGTGGAGAAGGGGGTAGACCGACATAAGCCCTAAATCTCTGCTCATACAGCGCAACGCTCTGTCCTGCACGGATAGTTATTTGTCAGTTGCAGGCCCCAGCAGCAAGGAATGAAGGGAGGTCGCCCAGCAGGGGAAGTTGATAGACTTTAAAGCAGGTCTTATTCTGCTTTACCAGAGTGTTGTCTCATTCCCCGCCACAAACTCACAGCAGTCCAGCACTCTGATGCAGGCTTCAGGCCATAGACTGGGAGTCTCTCTGGAGCTCAAGAGGAGCTCTGCCATTTTCCTGGTGTCAAGCTCTGGTTTTTCGTTGAGTGTGATATCTGGTTCTTAAATTATATTTCTAAGAGAGAATACAAATATTACTTTATTTCAGTCTGTGGAATACACAAAGCCATGTCTAGGTGTGTTTATTTTACAAATATTATATAGATGCATCCAAATGTTAATGGTGTAATCTCACTTGGGATTTCCGCAGGAGCGAGCGGAGGTCGCGATGCAAAGGTCCCAACTTCCCTAATGACCGAGATGACCCAACAGTGGTCAAAGTCAAACCTGACAGAAGGGGAAAAGGGGAAGGGTAGAGAAAAAGAAGAACATCCACCAATGACGGCGCTGCAGGATGTGTGTCTAGTGGGACCCGTCTAAACCTCTCCCTCTATGTGAAAGACTAAGGGGGTCAGAAAACGCTCCCGTAAGCGAGTTTCTAATGCTTTCTACAAGATGTATATCTCATGTAGTAACCCACTACCTGTATGAATCCCCGCTTCCATCTTAGTTCAGAATTAACCAGGTAAATTGGTAATACCACACATCTACAGAAGAAAAGGAGACACCAGTGTTTTAGGAGCCTAATGTCGCTATAGCATGTCTAGGTATTTAAGTGAACATTTATCTTTGCATACCTCATACCTTAATTATGGCTTCTTAACTTAGGCTCATAGGGTATGGCTGGAAAATACGATACATATAGAGAAAACAAAATATAATACTCAGCCATCACAGAAAATGTCAAAAAAAATTGCAAAAACAAAAATAAGCCTAAATACAATACAAGCAACAATACTGAGAGTTCAATGTGGTATTATAAGTACACCCAGTCCAGTAGGATCAGTAACAATGGCTGTCTCTCAGTGTTTTTTCCCTGAGACAAGAAAACCATTGGTTACCTCTTGGACCCACAATAGCTAAGCAGAGGAATTCAGAATGAGATAAGTATTATTGTAGGTAGTCTATGATTAAACATGCTGAGCGCACTAGCGCGTTACCAGACAAAGTTATTCCAACTTAGATTCTTTGTTTGACTTTCTTTTGTTTGCTTTTTCAGGTACAGCAGGGGTGGAGAAGCAGGGTCGAGAAGAAAGAAAATTCCAGTGGTGGCTGGTACGGTAAGAGGGGTGGCAAGGCGGGAAAGAGAGTGTGGGGGATCGGAGGTTTAAAAAAAAAAAGCACTTACCTGATCACCGTTTCTTTCCTCTGTCCCTCCCACGTCGTCCCTCCGCTCCAACCGGAAGAAGGAAGCACCCAGGCTCCACTGAGCCAATCACAACACTGCAATGCAGCCTTGTGATTGGCCTGAGCGCCACGGTTCGTCGGTCAAATGGAGAATGGGAGTCTGGGCATGTTCTCCACCCAGGCTGTAATGCAACCTGAGTGGAGAATATGCAAAGTGCGCATGACGGTTTGGCCAGGCCAAGACGGCCTGCCAAACCATCATACACACTTTTGAGTGCAGCAACCACTCCTCCTCCCTCATCATAGGAGCCCAGCCCCGCCCCGCCCAAACCTGGCGGATACTAAAAATAAAATGACAATAACATGTTATTATCATTTTCTTTTTTCTTTTACACTGCTCCGCGAGCAGTGGGGAGACGCTCCTCCACCTTAGCTGAGGAGCCACCACTGGAGAATTTCCCTGAGGATGTAGCCCCTGAGGCACTGAGACAAAAACAAGTACAGAGCGACAACTCTGCAACCACGAGAAGAACCTGAAAGCGGCTCGGGGCACTAGCAGGCGTGACAGTTAATAGACTTACCTGGAAAATGGCTAAATGGAATTTCTGATCTGGACATGACCAGGGTATGACATCACTTTTTTCTTTATTTCAAGTTGTGAACATACTGTCCTCACAAGGCACAGGGCAGCATGCTGTTCCCAAGTGTGGCATGTGTTAATATGTCCCTGATCAAGACTCACTAGAATGGAACAACAAAAAACAATGTCTCAACTGGAGGATAATTAAAAGAGGTCAATTTAAAACAGTGAAATAAATCACAAAGAGGAAGGGGGACAAAGGGAGGGAGACCACAACGTGAGAGTAGGGTGAAGTAAATTAAACTATAATTCCGTAAGTAGTTTAATAAGCACTACAGTACATCATTATACAAAGACCATGACACACAACGTGAGCACTGGGCGTGCTAGTGAAGGTGGACGGCGCAGTGACATAAGTGTGCGAAAAACAGCGTGAACGGCGAAAATAAGTAAATTAAAGGTGGTCAAAAAAATGCAGAATATATACAGTTTATATATACAAGATAGTCAGAAAATTAAATTTGACCACAGTAACGCCTGTGTTCTAGGCTGGATAGTCGACGGCGTTTCAACCTGAATGATTGCAGGTCATCATCAGGACAATGGTCATTAATTTGACGGTAGTGCTCTAGTAAAAAGAGCGAAGTGGACGTGAGGCATCACGAAGGGATCACGATCTGCGATTTCTTCAGGGTGGCTTGTGAAGTCCAAGATGTAGGTCCAGGAGCGCGATGGCAACGTAAGGGGGGGGGGGGGAGCCTAGGAAGGACTCCAATATCAGCCCGGTTGGTGGGCGGTGAGGATAATTTTGTATGTTAAACGTAGTCAGGGCGGTCTCCAATGAGTCCGCAGCGCAATGGAGGGGGGAATGAATCACCGTGCCAGAGGAACGAAACCTCTGTGTAACAGGAGGGCGAGTAAAGGACTACATATTTTCTGGGAAGGGGCACGAGGTGCAGAAAGGCAAGAGTAGGCAGGCAACTGGCCATGAGCGATCTTGATGAGATGGAAAGGACGTGCAATCTGTTATGTTTTTTTTTTTAGTTTCCATCCTGTTGTCCTTTACTTTGTTCCCGCCCCCTTCCGTTGCCCCGAGTCCCTGTGCGACAAGCTGAACTGGCGGCTGAGCGAGGACAAGCAGCTGGAGATGGACCCGCGGCTCTCCCGCACCGTCTGGAATAGCCTGGTTTACATTACTTCGTCTATTTACATTACGCGGCCACCCCTCTGAAATCGCTGCTTTTTTATGTAAATTTGTACAATTATTTAGCGTCTGCACGGGGGTGATTAAGTGATTTGCCCAGATTCACAGGGTGTTCAGCAACACTGAGGCTCGAAGCCTGATGCTCAGGTCCGGAGTCGGCAGCTCTGATGGAGCCGCTCTTTGGCGGAAGGGGGGCGGGTAGAGTCGGGACCACTCTGTGCGCTTGTTTTTGGATATTGCAGCACTTTCCCAGTTGCCATATCAGCCACACGAGATGTCACGAAAGTGCTTTGATCACCGCCACTCTGTTGATTAATGCTGTGGCAGTGCAGAGGGTTGCCCCTGCTGTCACAAAGTGTATCTAATTTTTTAACCTCCCGCCCCATTAGTTCTGCTCCCCAGCCTCTCTCCCGCCCGTCACTTTCCACCCTTGTTGCACTACAACAGAAAGCGAAAGTAAGTGGCGGCGCCTCGTTAAACAAAGCACTGTACCCCATGGCACCGTGGTCCGGGCACTGGCTGACCCAGAGCGCACCGGAAAATACAGGTATTTCGATGCAGGCTAAAACCTGAAGTCTCAAACAATACCATGTACTTGTTTTCAGTTGGTATTGTGAAATATGGGGGTCTTACAGCTTAGGTGGAGCTCGTTGTCGCCCTTGCACCGTGTGTAGCTCCCCCGACCTCATTCCCCCCAATGTGCTTGTTTCACCTGTGGCCCCTCTAAAGGTGGTTACTAGACACAACACAGCTTGGCATAGCCTGCACCATTCTCGAACAGGCCTCTGCCCCAGGCGAGCTGCAGAGCCTCGGGGGTCACTTCTTCACTGCCCGTTGCCAGAAAGGCCCCTTCAGTGGCCTAGATCCTGTTTACTGCTCCTCCGGTGGGTGGGGGCGAGGGAGCCAGCCTCAGTTGCTGTTGGACCCACCATCCACACACAAACAACATGCACACTAACCTGCTGTTCTTTTTCTGCCCCGGAGCCACACATTACACCACATTGCATGAACAGTGGCACGTGGAGTCATGTCTCGCTCCCAGCACACAGTGTGCTACTTGGCATACATCTCTTCTTCGCCCCTCCTAAGTGTCTATCAGAGTCTGTGCCCTACATCTTCGCACCCCTCCCTCCCACGCACACCATCCCACACGGTCCTCGACCCCCCCCAAAACATCTGAACCCGAGTTTGCCCCAGTTCATCTCTCTCTGAGCCTGTCTCTTCTGCTATCCCAGAACTCGCGGTCAGGCTCCCTCCCCATGAGTCTTTCCCACTCCCCTCCCTACCTAAGGCCCTCTGTTCATCCCTTCCCCTCCTCCTGTAAAACTTTCGGAAACTTTCAGGTGAGTTTTAGTTCCCCCCGCTTTTGTTCTGGCCCCTCCCACCTGTCCATCGACCTTCCTGCACCCTGGTGCCGCAGTCATGGCTGACTCTTGCATCTGCTCTTGCTGGCTCTTATCTTATTTCATGAAACATTTTGGGGTAGGAACCCTCTGTATATTAGGTCTTTAGGTTTCTGGCTGCTTTATTAATTTGCTACCTCTGTTGCCTTAAGGCTTGGGTGTACCATTTCTTTTTGTATGTCCCCTGCACAAAGAGCAGCCAGTTGTTTTTTCAGTGAAACCTCTATAGTCTCCCATTTAGAGATCGCGTCCAGTTTTCCCCCTTGCTCTATGGCAATTCCCATTTTAAATTTCTAGCTGATCTCTCACTAGAGTTACACAGCTTGTTACACATAGGGACCGGTGACTAGAACCTTCCTTCCTTCCTTTCCAAGTAGAATAAAGGACAGGCCCAGGCCTCTTTTCTTTAATAAGATATTAAATCCCTGATTGAATTTGCTTGCTATAAACGGTTGATGTGTGTCTTGTTAGCAGGGCCTCGAGTAGCCAGCCTGTGGTTTGTGGGATGAGATGTGAGATACTACCTTGGGACCCAAGGCCAGGGATGACAAATCATTGTCTCATGGGCAGACATTGCCAATGCTGTGTGGGCCTGTTGCACTTGAACAAGGTGCACTGCATGGGAAAAGATTTTTAAACCAATACTACCACACCTGCTGGAAATGAATCCATGTTTCAATATAGCATTGGGCCCTGTAGGGTGGGGTGAGGCAGTTATATCTGGTCACCTGAAGAGAGAGAAGGCAAAGGTAGTGGGTGGAAGTAGTCTGAGTGAGGGAATGTGGAAAGCTGCTGAGTTGGGCTTCAGGAGTGGTGCCTGGATTGCAGTAATGACTGAGAGTTGACAGGAGAGAAGACCAAAAGAATAGCTGATTTATCCAACAGATGGGTTTTCTTAGCTCTGCCCAGATCTGGACAGGTGTTTTGGTCTAGAGGTGAAGGGAAGATGCCCTCATTCTAACTCGGCATTAGGTAAACATGACAAAATCTCAAAGTGGGAAATTTAAATTACATTTTAACATATCTATTTAGAAAATCATTTCTGTCTTGTGTTTTGTTCGGGGGGAGGGGGGTGAAAGTGTCCCACATATGAGACAAGAGACTAGAAATCCGTGGTTGTCACTCACTACTATTCAACACACACAATTAACTTTACACACATATATAAAAATAAACTTGCCCTTTGGTTAAAAGTCGACATTTCCTTTGTAACAGAGTTGGCCCTGGACAGTACCATATCTCATGAACCTTGGGGTGTCTCTAGATGATCTTTCATAAAGTAGATGCACAGGTTTCACACATGTTGCCAACATACACTTAAACTGTTTTTCTCTGCACATCTCTTTCCTTATTGAGCTATGTATCCCGACAAGCAGGAGAAGGTACGTGAACATATGTTTTATTTTAAAAACATGTCAAGATGTCCAGCAATGATCTTTGGAATGCTGAGTTATAATTAGACTGCTGTTGAACTGTGCAGAATAAGTGTGTTATTGTTAAAATAAGTAGCACAAAAATGCTGCATTTCTAGTGCCTTCCAAGCTGAAAGAGGAGTGTTTTATATACACTGATAACCCATGTTCTACAACAGAACTCAGAGACTTTATCAGGAAGCATTGCTTGGGACATGACTTACCAGTTAGATCCTATGCGGATCTAGGATTTTCTCTGAAAATAACTTTTGAACTATTTTGCACATTTAATTTGAACTTTATTAAAAGACTGTAGGATTGTTGTTACACTTATGGTTGGCCTGGTACCGGAAGAGTGATAAGGCCAGAACTATGTTTGCATAAATCAATTATTTTGCGGTGGCATAAGAGTTAAGTAAAACTACAACTCATCTTCCACAGAGCGTGCACAGTGACTACGCTTGAAGTTGTTCTCCTGCTGCAAGAGAGAAATGTTCATGAACATACATTTTAGATACTTATTTCATATACATTTGGTTTCAGCAATAGCAAGTTCGACATTAGAGAATAAAAACTTTGTCACCAAGATATATCATTAAGGTGTATCCATTTACTGTTGCAGTTGAATGCAGGTCTGTGGTGGCCGGTCACTAAAGATATCTCTTATTGCCGTCAGACAATCCACTACATATTGCAGTCCGCACTGCCCATCAGAAGTAACGAGTCAGAGTGGTGGATCATATTCTTGTTTACATGGTCATTGGTAAAGCCGGTGAGAGACGGAAGAGTGCATCTCTCCTGTTGGATATTGAGCACAAGGTAAATAATCTCAGATATTCATGTCAATGTATTATACACATTGACATGAATGCACCAAGCCATTCCAAAGTGGTTCAATACAGAAAAAATCCAAAAGGATCAGAAATTAAATTCATTTAATGTCTGAAATCCTTTTTTACCTAATCCTTCAGACTACAGAATTTTAATGCAGCATTACTGTTTAAAGTCCCTACAGGGGAGAATGAATATAGTTCTCTGCATGTGATTTGGGCCTGGAGAGAGCTAGAGCACGGTTTTCCTTTCAAGGAATTATGTAGGATTTTTGATAATGCATATTTCACTGTAGCAGAATTGCTGATTTTCATTTTGACGTTCATTAATAATAAATCATTTCATTTCAATACTTTATTTGATTTTGGTAAAAATCATTAAAGCGTACACAAATTATAATAACAATACTTTAAAAGTGAAGCAGAATGATATTGTAGATATATTTAAAATCATACCATCAAATATAATAGCAATATGTTAAAATACAGCATAACAATATTGCACATAATTAGGAAGGGATGCCACCACACCGTAGCCTGGTCAATACTCATAATCCAACTTTTACCTGATCTAAATCACAGATCATAGGTAACGAGATACAACACAAACGATTGGTAAAGATATCAGTTGTTGCCAAAACAATAAAGCAGGACACCATTGCTTGAATTTGTGGTCCTGTAAAATGAGCAGGATAAAAACCTTCGTAGGTATCTTATAAAACGTACAAAGAAGATTACATGAGAAGGTCATTGATCGGATAACCATCACACAGGCATTGAGCTAAGGTGACAGACCAATCACTGGTTTTAGGAAAAGTGACAAGTTGTTAGAAGAAATCAAATCTGAATCTCGTCAGAACAAAACTATGTTGGTGATTGTAAATGTGTTTAAGATAGGGTTGCATACCATCAGTATTAAGCATCATTTGTTTTTTGATGACACTGAGTTTAGCTAGTTCCACAGATAGCCTTTGACCTTCAAACAGGGATATACACCTCTTTTTTTTATCTCCCACCTGTCTATATGGTGTAAAGAGTCAGGGTTATCAAAATATTCTGGTCAGCCTAATTTCAAACAGGTATGACTTATGCATTTCAACAATGAAATTTGTAATCACAGTGCTGACTTAAGACAGTCATTCGTAATCTTTCGACTTATGGCAGTGTCCTCGCAGGACAAGATCATATGCCATAGCAAAATTGGTCGGACTTTATTCATACCGGCTAAAAACTGAACACTGAGTTCATTGTGGCAAACAAAGGAAGAGCTACCTTTAGGCACGGCAAGGAGTTTCCTAAGGAAGGCTTCTCAGATAATTGAGCTTTGATGTTACCGCATCCCCACACTCCCACCCAATACAATGCCGCAGACATACACTTAGGGGTCGATTCCGATTCGGGCCGGAAATTTCTCCGACCGAGCCGGACCCGGAGAGATTTCCGACCGAATCGGACCCGTGCAGTCCGACCGAACGAGTACGATGCGGCCGTATGTTATCGGACTCGAGTCGGTCGGACTCCCATTGAAGTCAATGGGAGCCGGTCGTACAACGCGTACGCGGGCTCCCATTGACTCAATGGGTGCGAGTCGGACAAGGGCGCCCCCTACAGCGGGTACGCGGCGAAGCGATTCGCGCCGTACACGCACAGGTGAGGGGGACCCATGGGTCCCCCTGTGTGCGACTCGCGCGGCTACGCGTACAGGGGTCCGACACGGACCCCCAAAGTACGGCTCCGACAGCTCTTTCGAGCCGGAGTGCGCGGCTCGGTCGGACTCGCTCGCGGCGCGCATCGTACTTACCCGGCCGGGAACGTCTCCATTGCGCGGTGCGAGTCGAGTCCGAGCGAGTCGGTCGGAGTGGTTCGAGCCGGGAGCGAGTCGGTCGGAGTGGTCGGGACGCCCGGACGAGTCGGTCGGCGATTTCGCATCGTACTCGCTCGGCCGGACCCGCGTACGGTTCGGTCGGGAAACAGGGCTCCGAATCGGATCCGGTAAAGCCGAATCCGATTCGGAGCACTACCAGCCGAGATCGGAATCGCCCCCTTAGCCTTGTAGATAGTAACCATTTCACTCAGGGGTCTCTTGACAAGCTAAGTTGCAAAATTAAGCAGCGCCGATGAAGCTTTTACAAAGTGCAATTTTCGGGAATCAGTGGCCTGTTTCCATGAACTATGTACCTCAAATAAAACCCCTTGGTGAGAAAAGGTCGGAGTAAAACTAATTTAAAAATCACCAACCTTGAAATCACAGCACTTCATAGCTTTAGGCCCACATTTAATTATAAACGTTTTAACCAAATTTACATTTAAGCCCAAATTCTGTATATATTTGACAAAGCAGGTGAGTAACTGCTGCAACACATGGGGATACGAGACATGAGCACTGCGTCATCAACATAGAGGAGGGCTGGAATCGGGCAATGTCGAATCTGAGGGAGGTCCGTGCACCGCTCAGTCAAGACTGCACTAAGCTGTTAATGTAGAAAGCGACCAAGAACGGTGGAAGAGCCCTGCCTAACCCCTCTCTCTATGTTGAATTCATGAGTGCATACCCCCCTGAGTCCATAATGTACCCTAGCCCTACTCCCTCTGTACATCTGTTTAAGAAAAGAGATTATTGTTGGGTCAACCCCTAACTCTGATAATATCTTACACAATTTGTCATGCACCACACAATAAAACGCGCTCAATAAGTCAACAAATGCCAAAAACAATTGACCATTTTTTGTTTGAATGTATTTCCCAACTAACAGGTTTAAGTTAAGACCCTGCTCAGTCATCCCCATTCCTCTACGAAAGCCATACTGTAGATCTGACAGAATACCATTGTTTTCTGCCCATTCTTCAAATCTTCCCAATAATATTCTACGTATGACTTTCACCAGAGAATCAAGTAGGGAAATGGGGCAGTAACAGACGGGATTAGAATGGTCCCCCTTCTTATAAATGGGAACTATCAAAGAATCCGACCATGAGTTCAAAATACCAGTTCTACACCAAGCCCTTAGTACCTTGGTCATTATTGAATCCAAGTGGTATATTAGCCTCAAAAAGGTCAGTAGGAATAAGGTCTGGTCCTGGTGCTTTTCTGCCCTTGTTATTAATAACAGCCCTGTTGACCTCCTCTAAAGAGAAAGATAGAAAGCTATGGTCTCCTAGTAGTTCCTCAACAGTGGCGTAGTCCGGCCACAATGGTGCCAATTCAGGGGCAGAAAAGATCTTTGAAAAATTAGCCACCCCGTCAGCTTCAATGTTAACAATTTCTAATCTGGGGGCAGTTTAGTCCTTTAACAGTGGGTCACTAATCACACACCAGAAGGCTGATCAGTCCTTAGTCTTGCTTGCTTCGAGTAGCGACTCCCAAGCAGCGTTCTTTAACTTTTTTTCCTCTCCCGTCGGCGTGACTTGACCTCAGAGGTACACATAGGAGATTTATGAAGAGCTGTTTTGAGTCGCCTTTGGGCCTTTGAGCACTTAGAATCTAACCAGCCAGGCCTAGTACGCACAGCATGGAACACAGACCTAGTTAAACATTCTTTAATCTCTCTAGAAATACAGAGAAAGGCTTCCTTTATTTCATTATGGTTGGAAAAATCATCCAAATACGTGTCAAAAGCTTCCCTTAGATCTATAACCAAGCTTTCAAAGAAACTGACTTGCTCAACCCTGGTCCACCATAAGGAGATACCATTACTAGAGGCTATTTCGATATTATCAACAGTAAACTCTGTATCATACCTCTCCACACTAAATCGGAAACCAACATTAACATTCTGAGTGTTGACATTGTGGTGAAGTTAGATAATAACGTACCCAACTTGTATGATGAAATGATATAATGCATAACAATATTAGTACCTCTACCATTAAATGTACAATTAAAATAAGTGGGTGGGGGCACACAGTTCATTAGCAAAAACAAAATCATATGTAAACATTAAATCATTCAACTTGGTCCGTATGCATCGTGGGTAAAATGGGAATGATCTATAGCATGCATACCACACCACAATCTATTTTGGGTGTGAACTGACATAAATAAACATTAAAATCTCTACCTCTGACTATGCCCTCTGTGAGACTACCCATGACAAGTGGTGCCTCCCTAGTCCTGGACCCATGGAAGTGGACCTAAGGTGCTGTGCCAGCCTCTGGAAATCCAGCAGAACAAACGCGTCTCCTCTGCTGTGTGGCGCAACCCTGAGCAGAACCGACGCATCATAGCTGCTGTGTGGATCGGAACCGTTGCAAAGAACCGCATCGCAGCCCATCACCACATTGGACCCGCTGCTTCGCAACATATCTTCGGCACAAGCTCTCATATCCCTCGTCGACGGCAGCCTCAACAATGACAACAGACTCTGCATCACAGCCTCGAAGCTCTTCAGAACCCACTCATCACCCAGACGCACAGATGCATCCTTGAGGCAAGTTTTTGCATCACAAGTGATTGTCAATGGGACCTTCGATGACGACGCAGGACCTCTCACTGCAGCTTCACCACATCTCAGAACCAATGTATCGCTTTGACTGCACAAAGCATTTTCGACGCAGAACCTCACACAAACCACAAACCAGGATTTAAGGTACTTTGTTCAGAGGACCTAACTGAGTCCCTGTAACCGGCCCTTGCTCCATCACGGTCGGCCTGAACTTGTGACTTTGTCCTGGTCCGGAGCGAGCAGAAACCCACAGTTGGAGCTTTGTGCTTTTTGGCAATATTTTTACTGAAATCTTAAAACCTGCATATCTCTGGTTCTACTAATTGGATTTTTGTCATTTTGGTCTTGTTTAATTTATTAAAAATAACTCTATTTTTCTAACTTGGTGTGGGATCTTTTTAGTGTTTTTGTTTCACTTTATTAATGTTTGACTTTACACGTTGCCTCTAAATTAAGCCTGGCTGCTCTATTGTAAGCTACCAGGGGATTGAGCATAGGCTTGTGCCTCACCCTGACAAGCGTTGTGGTTGCTTTTTGACCAGGGCTCACCCCCCGTCAACCAACAACCCAATTTCTTACACTGGTGTTCAGCGGTGAGGAGTTGGACTTGGGTTTGTGCAGTGCCATATAATATTTTTTTGTTACATTACCACCACACAATTTTTTTTTTATACCTATTCAAGTTTTTTTTATTCTCCTTGATTGGCTAGTTTTTGTTTTTCCAAATTTACTCTCTTTGCTACCGGACTGTCTGTGACTATACCTGCAGTGATGGATTTTGAGCTGGCCAACTTGCAAAATTACACTGTGGCTGAACTCAAGCAATTCTGCAAGGAAAGGGGGCTCTCCCACCAAGAAGGGTACCTAGATGCTGGAGTTGCAGAAAGCCTTGAGGGCCTGGTGGGAGGTGCACCAGTCACTAGCAGCCACAGAGGAACAGGATGATGAGGATGAGCACGATTAGGATCTGGACATCAGGCCTGAAATGCAGCCATCAGTGGAGAAGGATGATCCCTCTCCTGAATTGGAACTCCCTGCCAGAGCAAGATGCCATGTATCCTCGCATGCCCTGTCCCCAGAGGAGGTGGCGGATATAAAGGCAGAGGGAGTTTCAGCTATATATGGGCAAATTAAAAATGGAAAAGGAACTAGCTTTGGAGTGTTTGACTCATGATAAGAGTCTTAAAGAGCTGAAACTGAAGTCAAAGCAAGCAGATTCCAGCAGCATTGGTGGCAGCATACACTCAGTGTCTGAATGGGACAAGATTGTCTGTATACCCAAAGACCTGGTGCCCAGTTATGCGGTGGGAGATGACATCGACAAATGGTTTTCAACTTGTGAGGTGACCCTGAGAGTACACAAGATCCCAGAGGAGCACTGGAGGGTGGGGGGGGCGGTCTGTGGAAGCATATGCCTCCAGTGGAGAGGGACACTCTTCTGAACCTAGAAGTAGAGGACCAAACCGGGTACACCCCCATGAAAGCCATTCTTTTAGGGAAATGTCGGCTGGCCCCTGAAAAGTACAGCCAGAGGTTCAGGGGCAGCCACATACTCACCAACCAGTCTTGGATGGATTCCTTGGACTAGTCCAGCAAGTCATTGAAGGGCTGGGTGAGGAGCAGCAAGGTCAATGATTATGAGTGGCTGTAAAACTTGCTTCTAATGGAGCACATGCTCAATATTTGTTTTACAGAGCTGCACCTGCACCAGCACCTAGCGGACAGCAAGCTGACTAACCCCAGGAAGCTTGCTGAGGAGGGGGACTTCTGGGTCAGCACCAAAGTGTCCAAAAAAACATCTGGGGGGACTCCCAAAAGGGTGGTCAAGGGTCCCACCAGAAGAAACGGAGGGGGTGGTACTTAAAAGTAAGGAGTTCTCAAAAGGCCCCCAAAATAATTCCCAAGGGAAAAGTGGTAACCAGTCCCAATCTGAACCAAAGAAGAAGGGATTCTTTGACAAACAGACAGGGAGGTAGGTCCCTCGATGTATAGAGTGTTACAAGTATGGACACTCTAAGGGAGACACCAAATGTCCCAAGAGGGTACAGCCTCCCACCGGTGGACAAACACCTGAGTTGGCAAGTGTAGCACTTGAGGATGTGGGTGTCCCAGTTAACTTTGGGGAGCAGACAGAGGAGACCCTAGTGTCCCTGGGGGATAAGGAGGTGGTATTAAAAGCCCATATGCCTGCCAATACTTCTAAGTACAGGCAGATGGTCACAATCAATGGGCAACGGGTGGAGGCTCTGAGGGACACAGGAGTCAACATGACTACTGCAAGGGGTCAGCTGATGTCCTCTGTCAGGAATGAGATGCTCCTTACCTGTCAGTGAGCAGTGAGCACCTCAACGTTGCAGAGACGATATGGACCCACCTGCTAGTGACCTATCAGCAGTTTTGGATCCTGGTTAAGAGACCTCCACAATTACTGATAAGGCTCAGAGAGGAGGGCCTTCCGGGATGTCTTCCATCCTAATCCTTTCCTGTTGTCGACCTTAAAAAACAAGGATCAGTATTACTTAACACTCCCAGATGTCTATCTAGCCTACCAACCAACCCCTCCCTCAATCCTGTGTATCTAAACACTAGGGAAAATACCTGTGAGCAACTGGAAGGCCACTTTTAAGAAGGATAGACGTGTTGTTCTCGGGTAGTGCACTGTTCTTGGATTAATGTACTGAAAAGAAGCAAATGGACATAACTCAATGGGTACAAACAACTAAAATAAACATGGGCCTAATCGTAAATATAGGGGTAAACACTCACGTAATAACATCTCTGGATTATGCATAAACATGAACTGGTAGTTACTAAATACTCCCGTCCTACGCTCACACAGTCAATATCCATAGGAGTCTGGTGTCCTTGGGTACAGAACAGTCATGCAACACCTTCTTTGAAGCTGTTATGAGTGCATAGGTTCAAATGTACATCAAATGCTAGTAAAGGTTATTAGTTGAATTCATGAATATCAAACAACTGTTCGTACCTTGTTATATTCAAAGTAAACCGCGCAAGAGCTGCGCGTTACCTCCTTGACGTGTTGCACTTGCTGCAGAGCTGCGCATTACCCCGTTGTTATTAGCTGGATGCACTGCTCTTAGCCAAGGCACAGCTGAGGCAGTAGGAAGCGGCAGTGGACCCGGGAAGCTCAACCAAGATTCGCGACAACAGAAAACTCCACCCGAAGAACTCGCCAGCACAGAAGATCCGCTTTGGAAACTAAACACGAAGCGTGAGTCAGTGGTCGGGTGTGGTTTAAATAGTCCCTACCCAAAAGTATGTTCCAGGCGCCGTTGCTCCGTTGCCTTAATCCTTACGTGTAGGGCACCATCAGCAACTAGAGCGCGATGTAACATAGGCATTGTACATCATGTGGGCAGTGTCGTAGTATCGCTAATACACTGCCAAACAACAGCGAAATACTGCTTAAGGAAAAATAGAACAATAAAACAGGAGACAGACAGAAATACAAAGAATAATACATACATTAGAGAGGGCAATATAACAGAGGGATTAGCAATGCATGTATCGATTACAGCAGGAGATTCTCATTCAGTCAAACCCACACAAAGGGATCTATGACATCCTCAGAGCAGGTCCTCTCTAACACATTCCACCAAGTCATTGTTGCAAACAACCGTAAGAGTCATCTACCGGTGACTCTGGTTCCCTTTGATTTGGGGTGGGGGTCTCAGGTTCTCTAAAAGTACCTTTGAGCCATGCCTATAGATTGCCTGTTAGGCAATGACCTGGCACACACTATCTGGAAGGAGGTAGAGCTAAGGTCACACTTGGAGAGGTTGGGATTGCCTGAATGGGTCTGCTTGACCACACGGTCCATGACTGCCTGGGAAAGGAGTCAAGGGTGCCTGGTACCTGGAACAATGACCCAGGCAGCTGCCAAGAAGAGTAAGGGCAAGGGGTGTGGGAAACCAGCCCCTGAAGTTTCCACCGACCAGGCTGACAGGTCACCTGAGGAGTATGCTTCTGAGCCTACTGGGGAGGACACTGTCACCCTAGGTGACCTGCCTGAGCTTTCTGGATGGCAAGTTGAGGGTGGGCCCACCAGGGAGGAATTCTGCAAGGCACAGAGAGAGTGCCCTACTCTAGAGGGTAGGAGGCAGCAAGCTGAGGCCCAGGCAGCAGGTGACACCTCTGGAGATCACCTTATCTACTGGGAGAATGACCTCCTATACAGTGAGCCTAAGGTTCCTGGACCTGTGTTTACCCATGTGCTGGTGGTCCTCCAGTGTTACAGGGCCTTCCTACTGGGGTTGGCTCATCATATCCCTCTGGTAGGACATCTGAGACCAGACAAGACCTTTGCCAGGCTTGTTGCCCACATCTATTGGCCCTGGATGAAGACAACCTCAGATCCATTTTGTAGGTCCTGTCCCACCTGCCAGGCCGGTGGGAAGTCCGGGAAAATATTCAAGGCTCCCCTGACCCCATTACCTGTCATGGGCACTTCCTTTTAGAGGGTGGGCATTGACATTGTAGGTCCTTAAGACCCCAAGACAGCTTTAGGCAACTGGTTCATCCTAGTCTTGGTGGACCACACCACTCGCTACCCAGAGAACATCCCTCTTAGGTTGGTGACTACACCTGTAGGTAGCCAAGGTCCTGACGGGGATTTTTAACCATGTAGGGTGCCCCAAAGAGGTAGTGTCTGACAAAGGCACTAACTTCATGTTTACATACATGAAGTCTATGTAGGATGAGTGCAGAGTAACTTATAAGTTCTCCACGCCCTATCACCCCGAAACAAACAGCTTGTGGAGAAACTCAACAAGACCCTAAAAGGCATGATAATGGGCCTACCAGAGACCATCAGGCTTAAGTCGGACATCCTCCTGCCATGCCTGCTCTTTACCTACAGGGAGGTGCCACAGAAGGGATTTGCGTTTAGCCCCTTGGAACTCCTCTATGGCCATCCAGTTAGGGAATCTCTTAGACTTGTCAGAGAGGGGTGGGAGCAAATTCCCAGGAAACCCCCTCAGGATTTGATCAGCTACATGCTGGCCCTCTGCAACTAGATGCATCGCCTCTGGAAGGAGGAAAAAAGCAATCTTGAGGCCAATCAAAAAGTTGCTAAACTCTGTTATGACCAGAAGGCCACTCTGGTAGTGTTTCAATCTGGCCAGAAGGTGTAGGTTATGGAGTCTGTGGAGCCCAGAGCTCTCCAGGATTGCTGGGCAGGCCCATTTGAGGTGAAGGAGTGGAAGGGGGGGAGTCCACCTACCTGGTGGATCAAGACCCCTAAAAATCCCTTAAGGGTGCTCCACGTGAACAATCTCAAATCAGACTTTGAGAGGTCCCAAGTAAGCATGCTCCTGGTGACAGATGAAGGGATGGAAGAGGACAGTGAACCTATTAATTTCTGTTTTCTTTCAACCCTGGACTCAAACACCTGTGCATCCATGACATTGACACTGGAGACAGTCCGCCTGTTAAAAAACACAATTGACATGCTGTCAAACAAGGTGAGGGCCAGTATCAAGGAGGAGGTCTCCAAGATGCTGATATTAGGGGTACTTGAGCCCTTCAACAGTCCCTAGTCCAGCCCCATGGTGCTGGTACCAAGGCTGCCCCACCGGGCACCACTCCAGAACTTAGGTTCTGTGTGGACTACAGGGGGCTCAATTCTGTCACAAGACCAAAACGCACCCCATCCCTCGAGCTGATGAGCTCATTGACAGGCTGAGTGCTGCCATTTTCCTGAGTACCTTTAATCTCACATCAGGGTACTGGCAGATTGCTCAAAAGAGAGGTCTGCATTCTCGGCCACAGAGGTCCACTTTAGAGTGATGCCCTTTGGCTTAAAGCATGCCCCTGCCACCTTTCAGAGGTTGGTCAACAGGGTCCTGGCTGAGAAGGAGGCATTCTGTGCCGCCAACCTGGATGACATAGCTGTTTACTTCTCCAGCTGGGAGGAACACCTGTACCACCTCCAGGAGGTGCTTCAGGCCTGCCAGGAGGCAGGCCTGACTATCAAGGCCAGTAAGTGCCAGAGAGGGCAGGCTTCCCCAGTATATCTGGGCCACATGGTGGGCGGAGGTAAGGTGCAGCCCCTCCAGGCCAAGGTTGAGACTTTCCTGGCATGGCAACCACCTAAAACTCAGATGGAGATGAGAGCCTTTCTGTGCCTCACAGGATACTATAGGAGGTTTGTTAAGGGATATGGCACCATTGTTGCCACCTTAACAGAGCTGACTTCAAAGAAGCAACCCAGAAAAGTGATCTGGACAGAGGTTTGCCAGAAAGCCTTTGATACCCTCAAGGAGACCATATGTACAGCACCAGTACTCTGGGCTCCTGACTTCTCTAAGGAGTTCATAGTGCAGACAGATGCTTCAGAGCATGGCATAGGAGCTGTCTTAGCACAGTTAAATGAGGAGGACCTAGAACAACCAGTGGCCTTCATTAGCAGGAGCAGAGGGAACAGAGGTGGAGTGTGATTAAAAGGGAGGCCTTTGCTGTGGTCTGGGCACTGAAGAAGCTGAGACCATGCCTGTTTGGGACTCACTTCCGGGTTCAGACAGACCACAGGCCCCTCAGATGGCTCATGAAGATGAGGGGTGAAAATCCCAAACTGTTGAGGTTGTCCATCTCCCTACAGGTAATGGACTTTACGGTGGAACACCGTCCTGGATCAGACTACGCCAATGCTGATGATCTATCCAGGTTATTCCAACTAAGTAATGATAACTCCCAAGAGGTTGAGTAGCTCTCCCCACTTTCAGCTGGGGGGACACATGTTTGACATGTCAGCATAAGGGTGTTCTTCCTGTCAGTGGCATAGTCTGGCCTCAATGGTAGCAATTTTGGGGCAGAATAGATCTTTGAAAAATGAGCCACCTGGTCAGCATTCATTAATAGCAATCTCGAATCTAGGGGCAGTTTTGTCCTTTAAAAGAGGTCCGCCAATCACACACCAGAAGGCTGAACAGTCCTTAGTCTTGCTTGCTTTTAGTAGTGACTCCCAAGCAGCATTTTTTAACTCTTTTTTCCTTCTTTAGGCACCAAATCTGTAGTCATGTTGGCATGCCTTGACCTCAGAGGTACACATCGGATATTTATGAAGAGCCGTTTTAAGTTCGCCTTTGGGCCTTTGATTACTTAGAATCAAACCAGCCAGATATATTACGCACAAAATGGGGCACAGGCCTAGTTAAACATTCTTTAATCTCTAGAAATACAGAGAAAGGCTTCCTTAATTTCATTATCGTAGGAAAAATCATCCAAATACGTGTCAAAAGCCTCCCTTAGATTTATAATCAAGCTTTCAAGGAAACTGACTGGTTCAACCTGGGTCGAACGTAAGGAGATACCATTACTAGAGGCCATTTTCATATTATCATCAGTAAACTCTGTATTATACCTCTCCACACTAAATGGGAAACTAACATTAATGCTCTGGGCATTATGATCACTCATTCAAATTGAGTGAGTAGTTAAGGTAGATAATAATGTACTAAACTTTTATCATAAGAGGACTTAATCAATAACAATATTTGTACCACTATCATTAAATGTACAATTAAAAGAAGGGGGGAGACACACAGTTCATTTGCAAAAGGAAATCATATTTAAACATCAAATCATTCAACTTGGCCCCATATGCATTGTGGGTAAAATGGGATTCATCCATAACACGTATATCCACCATACCACAAACCATTTTGGGTGGCAATTGATATAAATGAATGTTAAAATCGCCACCCCAAAGAACAAAAACCTCTTTCCCTTCGCAGCGACATACAGCTGCAAGCTCAATATCCAGTTGAGAAAACACATTAAGTATATCATATGAAAATGCATTATTATAAAAGTTAACGAGAAAAAAACTAAACATATAAGAAATTTTAATCACAATAATTTGAAAATAGAGGGAATTAGAAACTGATTTCAAAACTGAGACAGACAATAACGTTGAAATATAAATGGACAAACCCCCCTCCACTCTGCCTGAAGCAATAGGTTCAGCCGGCGTGTGGATTGTTATAAAACCATTAATATGAAAACACCCTTGTTAGAGCTGTCAGCCTTAGGGTGGTCTTCCCCCAAACGTTTTGCTTTCCTCCCCCATTTTTATTGCTGATCTCATTTTTGCTGGCCTTAGGACTCAGTGAACTTTACTAATGCTGACCAATGCTAAAGTGCGTGTGCTCTCTGCTAAAAACATGAAATCATTGGCTTATCCCCAATTGGTATATTTAATTTACTTATAACTCCCTAGTAAATTGGAACTACAAGTACCCAGGGCCTGTAAATTAAATGCTACAAATGGGCCTGCAGCACTTATTGTGCCAACCACTTAAGTAGCCCTTTAAACATGTCATAGGCCTGCCTTTGCAGCCTGTGTGTGTAGTTTTTAAATGCCATTTCTAACTGCAAAATGATTCTTTTGCCTGGTCCAAACTTTCATTTTTAATACATATAAGTCACCACTAGAGTAGGCCCTGGACAGCCCAGAGGGCAGGGTGCAGTGTACTTAAAACGTTGGACGTGTACTTTTAAGTTTAACTTGTCCTGGTAGTGAAAAATTCTTAACTTCATTTTTCACTACTGCAAGGCCTACCTCTCTCGAAGGATTACATTGTAGTTACCTTGTTACATTTAATAAGCTGTACTTTCCAAATGAGAGCAGTTGACTAGGTCGTGTTTGGTGCCTTTGGAATTGTAATGAAAAATTCTAACGTATGGTGAAGTCAGATTTTAAGTTGCAATTTTGAAAATGCTTCTTTTCGAAAGTTGTCATTTTCCTGCCTTAGGCATTTAGTGCCTGTAGCCTTTCCCTGGGTCACATGAATGGGTGAGCTGACTGTTGGGTTTTGTGTATTCCTCCTAGACAGTCACACACAATAGAGAGCTTAGGTGTGCCTCAATGGGTCATCACTGGCAGAATGGGAGGGCGGAGCTGGGCACAGTCACACTTAGACTTGAATAGGCTGCATCCTGCCTCCATACAAAGGGCTGCATTCCCTCTGTAGTTAGGCTGGAGACAGGGAAGGCAGGATGCCTGGGGACTTCAAAAGGAAACCTCTAGAAGCTTCTCCCCCACTTCAAAGGCACAACTGGGTATAAATGCTGGACCTCAGACTCCAACTCTTTAGTAGACTTCTGGACATGTGAATACTCTGCCAGGAAGAAGGCTTGCTGTGCTGCTGAAAGGACTGCCGCTCTGCTGGACTGATGCTCTGAAGGGCTGCTGCCCTGCTATGCTGACCTGCTGCCCACTTGCCTGTGTGAGAAGGACTGGACCTGCATCTGTTGAACCTAGGACCCCAAAGTGACTCCAAGGGCTAGTTGGCTGGCCTCCTGACTAGAGCCTCAAGGACAGAAGGCTCCAACAACCTTGATCCAGCACCTAGACTCTTCCATCTGTGAGTCTCCCCTGCCAAGTGGTGCCTCCCCAGTCCTGGACCCTTGGAAGTGGACCTAAGGTGCTCTATCAGTCGCTATGGATGCGCGGAACCAACGCATCTCCTCTTCGGCGCAACCCAAAGCAGAACTAAAACATTGCCGCTGCTGCGTGGATCGGACTCTCTGCAAAGAACCGTATCGCAGCCCATCACCGCATTGGAACTGCTGCTGCACAACACATTCTCGGCGCAGGCCCTTGCGTCCCTCATGGAAAGCAGCCTTGACGACAATGCCGGACTCCGCATTTCAGTCTCACAGTTCCACAGAACCGACGCATCGCCCCTACTGCGTGACGCATCCTCAACGTCGGACTTTGCATCACATTCTCTCATTGACGCGATCCTCGATGAGGACGCAGGACCTCGCACTGCAGCCTCACTGCATCTCAGAACCCATGCATTGCTTCAGCTGGCGATGCGT
Organism: Calotriton arnoldi; assembly: GCA_963921515.1. Classification (NCBI taxonomy): domain Eukaryota; kingdom Metazoa; phylum Chordata; class Amphibia; order Caudata; family Salamandridae; genus Calotriton; species Calotriton arnoldi. The sequence continues at coordinate 909,859 of CAWUFW010000604.1, read as the reverse complement.
CTTCGACACGGACCCTCACAATACTCTGCAATCCAGGATTTAGGGTACTTTGTTCAGCGGGCCTAACTGGCTCCTTGAAGCTGGCCCATGTGACTGTGTCCTGGTCCGGCGCAATCAGATACCCACAGTTGGTACCTTGCGATTTTTTGCTATATTTTTACTGAAATCTTTAAATCTGCAAATCTCCAGTTCTACTAATTGGTTTTTTGTCACTTTGGTCCTGTTTTATTTATTAAAAATAACTCTATTTTTCTAACTTGTGTGAGATCTTTTGTATGGTGTTTTTCACTTTATTAATGTTTGAAGTGTTGCACAGATACTTTACACATTGTCTCTAAGTTAAGCCTGACTGCTCTGTGCCAAGCTACCAGGGGGTGGAGCACAGGTAAATTTAGGGTTGGCTTGTACCTCTCTCTGACAAGAATTGTGGTTGCTGCTTGACCAGAGCTTACGTTTCAGTCAACCAACAACCACATTTCTTACAACTCTGTTGCATAAGTTTCCTAGAAACATAGGACAGAAAATTTAGAAATAAAATCATAGCAATCCAGACTATGAATTTTGGAGCATAACCCTGCCACATTCCAAAATAAAATTCTACATTGAGGTTGACACAATGGGGCCTCTGGCTCTAAATTTAGAGTGGAATGATAATCCAAGGCTTTCAAATGAAAGAGTATTTGAAGTCCTGATGCTACTAAAGGGACCCCAGGGTTCGATATGGGTAACCCATCTCCAGGAACCATATAATCGTCAATTGAACCACCCATCTGTACACTCTCACTGAGTCAATCCACACCTTCCAATGAAGTAAATGGTGTGAGAGTGTCTGAGTGGGTCTGTGAGTGGAAGGGTGAATGCCTGAGTGCTCTCTGTTTTGCCCTCTTCTGTTCGTTCTCTGCTTGTTTTCTGCCTTTTTCTGCTCACTTCAGACCTTTACTTTGCCTCTTTCTGCTTGCTTCTGATCTCTATTGTGCCTCTTTCCGCTCATTGCTGACCTTCATTTTGCCTCTTTCTGCTCATTTCTGATCTTTATTTTGCCTCTTTCTGCTCGTTGCTGTCCTTTATCTAGCCTCTTACTGCTAGTTTCTGATCTCTATTTTGCCTCTTTGCGCTTGTTTCTGACCTTTATTTTGCCTCTCTCTGCTCGTTTCTCATCCCTATTTTGCCTCTTTCTGCTCATTCCTGACCTTTAGTTTGCCTCTTTCTGCTCATTGCTGACGTTTAGTTTGTCTCTTTCTGCTCATTGCTGACCTTTATTCTGCCTCTTTCTGCTCATATCTCACATTTATTTTATTTTGCCTTTTTCTGCTCATTCCTGACCTTTTTTTGCCCCTTCCTGCTCGTTTCTCACCATTATTAAATCTTTATCAGACCTTGTTCAGACCTTTATTTTGCCTCTTTCTGCTCGTTGCTGAACTTTATTTTGTCTATTTCTGTTCCTTTCTCACCTTTATTTTGTCTGTTTCTGCTCAATTCTGATCTCTATTGTGCCTCTTTCTGCTCGTTGCTGACCTTTATTTTGCCTCTTTCTGCTCATTTCTGATATCTATTTTGCCTCTTTCTGCTCTTTGCTGACCTTTATTTTGCTTCTTACTGCTAGTTTCTGAGCTCTACTTTGCCTCTTTGCGCTCGTTTCTGACCTTTATTTTGCCTCTCTCTGCTCGTTCCTGACCTTTATTCTGCCTCTTTCTGCTCGTTTCTCACCTTTATCTTGCCTCTTTCCGCTCGTTGCTGACCTTTCTTCTGCCTCTTTCTGTTTGTTGCTGACCTTTCTTCTGCCTCTTTCTGCTTGTTTGTGACCTTTAACTTGCCTCTTTCTGCTCGTAGCTGACCTTTATCCTGCCTCTTTCTGCTTGTTTCTTATCTTTATTCTGCCTCTTTATGCCCCTCCTTTCACTTTCACAGGCCTGGCCCAGGGAAGTGGTGGTCCCCGGGGCTGAGAAGGGCCCGGGAGGGGCGCCGTGCCCCTTCTTTAAATAAAAAGAAAGCCCCAGGGAGGTGGTAGTCCCTGGGACGCAGGGGGTCTGTGCAGCCCCCCCACTCCATATTTAAGTGAGCCCCAGGGAGGTGGGGATCTCCAAGGCTCGGGGGTGTGCAAGGCACCCCGGCATTTACTAAGTAGCCCGGGATGTAGTGGTCCCCAGGGCCTGGCGGGGTCCACTCAGCCTTCCCGCCTCTTAATAAAATTAGCCCCGGGGAGGTGATGGTCCCCGGGGCTCATTTGAGCATATGGAGGGGTGTCTGCACGACCCCATCCAAAATTTAAATAAAGCACCGGGGAGGTGGTGGTCCCCGGGGCTCAAAGAGCCTCAGGAGAGGGGCCCCGTGTGCCCCCCTCCTTTTTTTTATAAAAAGCCCCCGGGACCTGACCTACCTGGGGGCCCAATTCAGAACAAGCGCAGGAGCCCGCTATTGTTTTTTTTTATTTTGACCGCAAATTGTCAAATTTTGCAGATTTTTTTTTTTAAATGCTTTTTATGGCCTGGCGGAGTCCCTCTGGTACCCCATGACCAAGTTTAAGGAGGTCAGGGCATTCCTACTCTGCCCCCTTTTCCTTTTTTATGGTTTTTTGAGGGATTCAGCTGAAGCCGAGTCCCAAGATGGCTGCTAACACTTCATGGTTGAAGTGTTGGCAGCCAATCAGAGCTCTGCATTTCCCAGCATGAGCTACTTATTATTCGCGAATTATCTGCGGCCACAGATATCACAATCTTGATTCTCTTAAATTTCTCAACAACTACTGAACGGATTTACACCAAATAACTGAAAGAGTGATCCGCGTAACCAAATCTATCTTTCTGCCAAATTTGGTGTCATTCCATCCAGCGGCTTGGGGTGCCGGCGTGTCTAAACAGTCTATGGGAATTAACATGGTAAACACATCTTTTTTTGACCCCCCTTTTTCTCCTCCCCCGCTTGATAGATCACCCCAAAACTTTCCATGAGCAACAAGACTCACTATGACACTTTTGTGGGAAATTTTCATGAAGATTCATCAAACAGCGCCAAAGATATAGGCAAGTCAAACAATGTTTTTTCTATGTAAACATGGTCCTAACTATAGCTACTTACTGGCGACTGCCAGTAGGTAATAGCCATCCAGCCAACCAGGCAACAGTCTAATAGCTTGGACAGTGAATGGGCCAGTAGAGTGGATCAACTGGACTTTGAGTTTTCTTTACAAGAGGGAATGCGCAAAGACCTGGCGGACCTAATCTGGCTTCTACTGGGGTTTCTATTGTAGTTGTTGATTTTTCTCTTTACACACAGGCTTTAAATATTATGAAGGATGCATCAAGAAAAGAGGATTTGGATTGGTGCTGTTTAGGCTGTGTTGAATCGGTAATGTTTTATGTTTGTTACTTCCTGCTAGGTATGCAGGGCTGTGGGTATTTTTAGTGTCTTAAGAACTGTGCTTAAAAAACAGTAACAAAAGACACTGCATAACTGCCTCAGTTGTTTTTAACAAAATCAGGACTCGCCTTCACAACTGGCAGGAGAATCTGCAACTCTAATCAGTGTCAGAGAAAGCCCTAAATAATAAGGCTTTGTTTGTACAACACTCTGCAGCCTTTTTCCTGGGCCGGCCTGTGCTTTATAATACTTTTAAATAGAAGGACAAATGTATCAGAACTCCTGTTCATCTCATTAGATCCCTTTGCTTAATTTTACAGTGACTGATGCCTCTAATAGAAGTCAATCTAATTTCAAATGTCTCATTTTCTTTCATATCTTTCTACTTAAAAATCTTCTGTGCTACATAGTTTATATTGCCTTAGGTATCTGGGAAACCATCTTGAAATTATAATCCATTTTGACCCCTCTTAAAGGGATCCTACATGCACCACCCTGAGCGAATATGGCTGCATCACCTCCATTCTGATTAAACTTCCACAGGCTCCCCTTTCCAGATTGCACCATCTTCAAAACCGGCTGCATCGTCTACAAAAGCCATTGCGACCCACACCCCTGCCTTCTTGGATCATAAATTCACCATCTCCCGCAGCTTTCAGCACACCTGGAGCCAGCACTCCTTCAGAATGGAAAAGAAATAGTGTAAAAAGAAAAAAACAAGGCATCAGGCCATCTCCATCTATACACCTAAGTTCAGGAACGATATCAGGACTGCAGAAGACTCACCTCTAAATAACACTAAAATGATACAGCAGTAGTCCACAAATCAGTTACCCCTCCTATCACATGTTGACTTTATGTTTGCCTTAGACCCTGTAAAGAGTCCCTCTGCTTTTTGGCTAGGTTTGTACTACATAAATACAGCATACATACCTGTCCCCGACACCCACCGACCACGCACGCAACCTGGGAGTCATCCTCGACTCAACGCTCTCCATGGCCAAGCAAGTCAACGCAGTCTCCTCCTCCTGCTTCAACACCCTCCACATGCTTCGCAAGATCTACAGGTGGATCCCGACAGACACAAGAAGAACAGTCACCCAGGCCCTCGTCAGTAGCAGACTGGACTATGGGAACGCCCTCTACGCGGGAGCCCCGGCCAAGCTCATCAAGCGACTGCAACGCATACAAAACGCCTCCGCACGCCTGATCCTCGACGTACCACGCCACAGCCACATCACCCCCCACTTGAGGAACCTGCACTGGCTCCCCGTCGACAGGAGGATCACCTTCAAACTCCTCATCCACGCACACAAGGCACTCCACAAAACTGGCCCAGCCTACCTCAACAGACGACTCTTCTTCTACGTCCCCAACCGCCAGCTCCGCTCCGCCGACCTCTCCTCGCCACCGTCCCTCGCATTCGAAGAACAACCACTGGCGGCAGATCCTTCTCACACCTCGCCGCCAAGACCTGGAACACCCTTCCACTAAGCCTACGACAGACCCAAGACCTGCTGACCTTCAGGAGGCTACTCAAGACCTGGCTGTTCGACCAGTAGCAGCATCCCCCCCCTTCCCTCTCCCCAGCGCCTTGAGACCCTCGCGGGTAAGTAGTGCGCTCTACAAATTCTGTGATTGATTGATAGAGTGCCACCAGGCCTCTTCTGTCATGATGGGATGCAGTACACACTCCAAGGCCAGGCGTTGCCAAGGAGATAAATAAATAGGATTTGGATCGCTCGAGGACACTCCTGCAACAGTCAACCTGTGTGTGGTGTCAGCAGTGCCTAATTTGAGCCGGTGGTTTCCTGGTGCTGAGCACCTGCACTTCATTGTTAGAACCAGCACTTATGGCAGCTGTCACATGGTGGCGCTGTTTGTGTAATCTAGAGATGAGCACAACAACAGTTTTTTATTAATCAAACAGACATTAAAACAACTAATACCTGCCTCCCAAGCCATTCTTATAGCTTTGGGGGCGAGGGGGGGCTCGAACAGTCTGAATTGTCACACTTGTAGCAGTGTGGTGGCTAGTGGTTGTGTTTACACTGTCATTGACAGTGCTGGCAGTGGCAATTGGTTGTGCAAGCTGGGGTCATCTCCTGACGAGGGCCCTGGCGCTTATTGTTTTACAAATTAAGCACTGGGTGTCAATTATTGTGGACCACTCACCCAAGTCGCGGCCTGTACCCTGGGTGCAAGGTACCACATTTACAATACCTAATAGCGCTCTAATCTTGAAACAGTTAACATTAGAGAAAAGATAGCAGTTTTGGAACAACTTTTCTACCGAATAATATTATTTTATGAGGCATTTCTATTTAATAGAGTTTTACAATATATTTACTTATTTTATTAGGGTAAATATTTATGTTTTTATAGTTTTACTGATATCTACACTAGGAAATCTGCTTCTTGCAAAGTGGCTTCAATGATGCCAGAGATTTATTAGTCAATTAATGTCACTTCCTGTCGTTTCATATGATGTGACATAATTTGCACATTAGAGGAGCCGTGCATTTTCCATTTCTTCCCTGGGGGCCCAAACATCCTACAGAGGGCCCTAAATAATTTATCCAGTGATCGGATAAGTAGCCACCTGTTCTAGAATGTATGTGAAAAAAGGATTTCAACTAGCTTGTACTTCTGCGTCACGTCTACAGGAACATTACAAAAGCGTGAGTTTAAAAGGGAGCGAAACAGGTGTCAGCGATTTCACAAGTGAAGATTACACTTAAAAATAATACGATTTTTAAAGTGAGGGGTGAAAATGTTATGGATTAACTCACTTGAAGAGGTGTGACAAGTAATTAACAGTCTCTTGAGATGCATCCATCTCCTAATTGCCCTAGCTAGCAATTTGGGTTTTCATTACTCGGTGTGTTTACAAACATTCATAGAATGCTATACACGGTAGACGGAGGTCAATGCGTGCCACTAGGTGGGCAGGATCAGTCCACGCTTCCACCTCATTTGGTCACGCACAGCGCACGCGGAGCCCAATCTCGCTGGCGCTGACCCTGCAGGTGTGCCAAGTCCCTGCTGGGACATACCACAGTGAATGCGGCTGAGGGGACGGCTCTCCGCTTGAGGGCCGGCAGAGGCGCTGCCAGGCGCCACAGACGGCATTTCCACATCACGCAAGCCCACAGTCCGTGCCAAGCTGAAGTAAACTGTGCCCTTCAGAGACTGTCTGAGAACCGAGGAAAGAGCTGGCAGAACACCGCTCCCCCTCCAACCAATTTACCCCGCCCGAGTTCGGTGCGCCCCTCCTCTCCAGAGTTGATATAAAGGCAGACGTGTCGGCTGCGAGGTCAGGGAAGAAGCTGTGCCGGTGGCGACAGCGTTAGACCCCCCTCCTTCGCATGAACATCCCTACATCGCAGCAGCCCAGGTGCTCGCCATGAAGACCCTCATCGCGGCGTACTCGGGAGCCCTGCGAGGTAAGCACTCTAGTCTGTTTGTATTATATGTCGCCATTTCTTTCCACTGTATAAAACCGCACTGTGTAATCCGATTGTAAATTAGCTGTGTCTTTTTTTGGTGTAATCCCATTTTATGGAATTAGATCACTTTTTTTTCTTTTCCTCATTTCATTTATCTGTGATCTAGCCCCACCTCCTAGCCTTTTTTGGTCCATTCCTTACTGGCAACCTTGCATCGCCCTGCTTGTTTATTTTCTGCTAGGCGCAGTACGCTCGCTTGCAAAGTTCACAATCTTAAAGGGTGTTTTAAAAGATATTTTTTTTTTATCAGACTCTGTGGGTAGTTTACTACAACTAAATGGAGGGAGCGTGACCAAAGTGACGGAAGGATGCTCTTGGTGGCTGTCTGTGATTAAGTAACAGAAGTGTTGTTTTGCCATAGACTTGAGACGTGAGGTGGTGTGCATCTTGAGAACCCGAGACCGTGGTGACCAGGTCTGTGTGTAGTTAATAGTTTACAAGGGTTAAAAGCTTTGATGGTGGTAGGGGGGGGTCCACCAATGTTCACAACAACTAAGAAAACAGAAGTATAAATTGCATTTATATAGCGCTTACTACCCCTGACGAGGCGTGGAAATGTATTTGTCATAATGTACAGTAGGTGTAATGGACTTAAATTGGAGTAGTTGCCCGGCTTGCCCTTTGGAACTGCAAGCTGTCCCTGCTACCCCTTTTTCAGGAGTGGGGGGGGGGGGGGGCCAGCAGCAGGGACAGAACGGGATTATAGTGGGCGTGCTTAATTTGGACATGGTTTGCGAGTGATGGGTACCAGCACTCTTTTTTTGGGGGGGGGATCCTGGATTTATTTTTCATCAGACTTTGACCCATAGTTGGAGAGAGAGGCAAAAGGGGGAGGAATAGAAAGGAGGGGAACTGGAAACAAAGAGGAGAGTGCGGGAATGAAAAAGAACCTGTATGAGTGGAGTGAGGAGTCGGTAAGTGGGGATGGTGAAATAAAGCGGCCCGAGGTGGGACCAAGAATTAAGAGCCTTGGCCTTAAATAGCGCCAGCAGGGGGCGACTAAAAATACTTGGTGGCCATGGACACTTTGTGGTGTTTTATTTTTTTTATTTTAAATAGGTCAACCCTACTGCGCCAGGAGGCTCAGAAGGTGCCCGGGTCCACTTCCGACACCCAAGATATTTTGTTGATGCTGCGCCGATGGACCATGCTGTACTGTGCTCTATAGATGGTTAAGCGGATGGAGAGCGAGGAGAAAGGCTAATGATGGTGGTTCTGTATATGTGCAGGGGTGTCTTCCTGCTCTGCCAGGTTTGGAGCAGGGAATCGTGGTCGGGGACCGCATCAATGAGGAGTTGGCCTAACGGCTAGGGCATCCGACCTTGAATCTGGGGAACTGGCTTCAAGTCTCGGCAATGACGCTGAACATCCTGTGATTCTGGGCAAATCACTTAATCTCCCCGTGCCTAACAAAAATGAATGTGTGTCCTAATGTAACGTAACTGGTGATATGTAAAGCGCTCTGATAACCGATTCGGGTCAAGTTCGCGCTATCTAAAACTCTGCAAAAAAAAAAACACATTAAATGAGAGTTTATCTTGTCTTAACGCTTGCCACGACTTGGGTGGACATGCTAAAGTGCCAATTTTGCATTTTTCCAGCAGGTACTTCCTTTTTAAAGTTGGGGGCCAGCCCACAGGGCTTATATTATTTATGTGCGGAAGCATGTTTTATTTTTAATTCAGTCACCCTTAGATTTTTTGGAGCCTTATACTGTCCAGTTTTGGCTTCTTTACAGGTACGTCTGTATCAGGGCACAAGTCGAGGGTGGGGTGCAGTACTCTCACGGCCCCCTCCCCTCCCTCACGCTAATCTTAAAAAGTTGGTGCCTTTTGCCCAAGGTTTACCGAGGCTCGGGGGGGTCCTTTAACTATGAACTAAAGTCTGATTGTCCCGTCACTTCCGCCCGCCCACCAGAGCTGCTCTTATTGTTTGTTGTTGTACACAAACACAATGTGGCCTGAGGAGGAGGGGTGGTTTAACCCCCCCTCAGACAGCACCCTCCTTATACTTGAGAATGGCCCAGCAGGAGGTTATTAGGACGGGGCTGCGACCTTTGACCCTCTCATTCTTTAGGAATGTGGTAATCTGACCCTTTTGTGCTTTTGAAAACGCTGTCAGGGAACAAATGCACGAGCCCAAGTAATTAACTCTTAATCCAAGCGCTTTTATTTACTTGGTGAAAACTGTACTTTTTCACTATTTTCCAAGTATCCCGTGTGAGTATATGTTTGTGTGTGTGACCATATGTGTGCGTGTATACGCATGTGTATGTCACTCGGAGTCAGTTCTAAACTCAATTATCCCTAAGGGTGGAAAATGTACAAGCAATTTTACAAAAGTGAAACAAATGCAAAATCTTCTTTTCACGTGTTCATATGTGAGTTAGTATATTTGTTTCTGTGACGTTCTCCTGCAGTCAAGAGGTCATTTCACAGCCCAGATAAAACATAACTCATCTTTTTCAGGTATCGCTGGTTAACGCCCTTGATTTCACGTCATCAGCTTGAGTTAAACGTGTGCATAATAACATGAAACGTAGAGCTCCGTAAGCAACCTGTGCATTTCCTGACTAACATATTTTTAATTCTATGGCGGGTGAGCACGATTCTTCGCTGTTTGGTGACGTGCAAATTACTGTTTGCATACATTTATTTAAATGTGGATTTTGTTTCCAAAACCCCGGCTCCTTGGAATTAAGACAAAGCGTATGATCTAGATATGAATACATGCATTGTATACAAGCTCTTAAATTAATATATCCATACAGCACGTGTTGTATCCCTGCTAGGACTGTGAAATGACTATTCCTATTAATGAGTGACTAAAGGGAGTGTGAATTCACTTCATGTGATGTTACTCTGTGCGGTTATATTATGCATTGCTTATGCTTTTAACCCCGGCACTGCTTACTTGTGCCCTGGGCTTTTGGTGTTAGTGACAATTGCTGTCCACAGACTCAGTAGGTTGCATGCCTTGCCCGTGCAACATGCCAGCTATCACTAGAACAGATCTTTGTCCTGTGCCAGTTCATTATTCATCTACCTTTATTCATCATGGATTCGTTTGTTTCATTTCTGTGCTTGCAGTTTTGCTTTTCCACTTCAAGGAGATGACTATACAAGTACCAGAGTGCAATAACAGATGGCCTGCAAGCGATCTAGTGCCATCGGGCAGAGTGCACACAGATCCTGATCCATGCCAAGGTGGCCCACTGCCCTTGTGGCTGCTTCTGGCCTGTCCGGTGGGTCTGGCTTCTGGGGATGGAGCGGAGAGACTTTATTGTGTCGCCCCACGTCGGGCATGATGAACTCACCCAGTCCCTTACATACTCTGACTTTTGGCGTTTAATTTTATAATTGGGGTCAGGGGATAACAAAACTACATGCAGACAATGAACCAGGACTGGGGTTGGTAATCTCACCTGACATGTGCCACCTTGAAAGCGATTTTTGCAATCGGCATGTGATGCATCTACTTAGCCTGTGGTTACTGGTCTGAGGCAGACTATTACCTTTTGGGATTTATTTACAGGCCATGCTTTAGTCACTTGTATGCTTCAGAGGAGTTGGGTAGGAAGTCTGTGAATTTAGGGTTGGATTTGTCCCATCGAGCGTTCTGTGGACACAGATGAGCATGTATTCAATCACTAGTTCTTTGGGGGAGCTTAAATCCAGGGGTTCCTCTCCGCCGTGGGTTTTAGAGCATGCAAGCCTGAAGTCTGCCCTTCTCGTCTCCTCCACAGTTCTGTGCTTGGAGAGTGCTCTGATCTTAGGGGATGGGGGCTGTACTCTGGAAGTTCTGCCAGCCCGTTGTCATGGAAACACTGCTTTTAGCTTCTGTTCAAAAATACTTTTAAAGTTACAGCCCTGATAAGTCTTGATCTCCACTATTTTTGGTGGCTGTTCACTGACTGATGCGGGTGCTAGATTTAATACAAACCGTTTCGTTTCACACGAATTGCCTCAGATCAAGGTGAAATCTGCAGTGTGGCTTCCTGCCTGGATATGGTTCAGAGCTATCTCTAATCTACAGAATACTTGGTTATTCCTAGGACCCAGAAGGTCTGTCGTGACGCTTGCTCCATTGTCTCTCTGTATTTATCCTTCCAGGGTATGTCTAATCTTCATCTTGTCTACCCACTGTCCTCTCCATCCTATATCAAATGAGTATTTGCATCCCTTCTCATGAGAACTGTACCGTAGACCATATACTAAAACAGTGGTGTAAAGCAAAATGATTGCCCCCCCCACCCCGAGTCTCCAACATTCATTGACCTTGAGCAGAATAGGGCTCCCTTGAAGAGTTGGGGAGGTACCCCCATGCACCTCTGGGGTTTGCATTACGCCCTTGTACTAAAAGTATCCCGCTGTTTAGTGTCCTATCTCCAAGCTTGGTTTATAGCAGTGACTCTTCTGTTTTGCCTCTTTCCTGTATATTTCATACTTACTTTTGTTGCATTGTTTGGTTGCAGCTGAGCTGATGCATTCTTGATGTGGTTGCAGTCATGGACTTTTAGAAACTTAAAGGTTTTCTCTGACCACCTTGAGATGGTGCAGTTTAGTTCACTGTCTTGGTTCATCTGTGACAGTGCTTTGCTTTTGTTGATATTGCGCCCAACATGTGGACAGACTGGCTAAAATCGGTCACTCGTTTTGCATTATAAAGTGGAGGCAGCAATTATACTCTGATATTGGAATGTGAAATTTATGACTGGTCCTGGGATGCCTCTGTGCATGCTCACTTAAAACACCTTTATATCACTATCTGCTTCCTTTCACCCTCTTGAATGTGCTCTGTGGATTGGGAACATTTTACATTCTCCACCACAAGGTGACCTCTGCACTATGCTGCAAGGTGAGGTTGTATTACAGCATCGAATGTGTGGATCGAATGTGTGGATGCCCTTCAGTGAAATCCACTTGATCCACAGTGCCCTTGGTAGAGTTCCAGAACTGAGGCAAGGTCAGAAGCTGCACAGCTTTACCAAGATGGGGGAAGGTCAGAAGCTGCCCAGCTTTACCAAGATGGGGGAAGGTCAGAAGCTGCACAGCTTTACCAAGATGGGGGAAGGTCAGAAGCTGCACAGCTTTACCAAGATGGGGGAAGGTCAGAAGCTGCACAGCTTTACCAAGATGGGGGAAGGTCAGAAGTTGCACAGCTTCACCAAGATGGGGGAAGGTCAGAAGTTGCACAGCTTCACTAAGATGGGGGAAGGTCAAAAGCTGCACAGCTTTACCAAGATGGGGGCAGGACAGAAGCTGCACAGCTTTACCAAGATGGGGGCAGGTCAGAAGCTGCACATCTTCTCCAAGATGGAGAAATTGAGTCCTGTGATGAAGATGAGTAGTGTAAGAACTGTCAGGTGAGGATTGTGGAACATTGGTTGTGATGTGCAGAGTGAACTCTACAGGGTCTTGCCCTGGATCCTCTGGGCATCTGGCCATATGGCACAATCATGTGTAATGTCTTCAGTATTCTGGATACAATGGAGACAGTGATGCTGTTCTCTGTATACTGTGGTGAGGACATTAGAATGCTGAAGTAGACTTATTGTAGTCTAGTATGGGAAGAAGAATGTCAACCACTGGAGACCTCTTCCCAGAATGTCAGACAGGACAATGTCTTTTACATACTGCATAGATTACCAAAAACTGACTACTTGTGAGGGCTGGCTGTAGGTTGATTCATGGCTAAGTAGCAGCTCGGTATACTAAATATGGTTGCTTTTTTAACCATTAAATATTGATGTGCAATGTGAGATGGCATCGCTCAGTTTTCTTAGGGAGATTAAGACCCTTGCCAACTTGACTTGTGATCAAAGGGTTTGGCACGGAGGTCAAAGCAGAAGTACTTGCCTAAGAGGTTGAGTTAAGTATTTTTTTTTCCTATTTTTTTTTTATGGTTTGGCCAAGAGATAAAGGATTTAGGATTTAATAGGCCAATCGGTGGTTGAGCATCTGTACTTATGTCTTGAATCAGCTGTGGTTTTTTTTCCCCCCAACAGCAGGGTGTTTGAGCCTTTAGTCCGAAATAAGACCTAGAGTCCATACTGGTTAAAGTTCACACATGATATGGGGTCCACTTAACTGCTTATCAATGTGGAATGCCATGGAGATCAGGCGGGATGGAGGTGCCAATGCTTTCACTGGGCATTAAAAGACCATCCACCACAGAAGTGGACCAATTGTATCATACATTTTTAGTGTGCATGTTTTCTTTATATAACTGAAGAGCATGCATTTTACTTTACTCAGCCTAGGTATGCAGTTAATTGGCTGTTGAATCTTGGTACCAACTATACATTGTCTCATGACCCTTGCACTGTGGATTTGCCCACTGGAGCTGGTGTACCATTACGCATACAGTACTCCGAGTTAAGGTCTGTTAATGTCCTGGTTCCCCAGAATTACCAGTGGTTGGTGATGGCATCAGTTTTCCTTTGCCAATGTAGCATTTGAGATTGGGAATGTAAAGGGGAAGCAGAGACAGGAACAGGTGGTAGTTTGTGTGCTAAGACCTCTGTTTACTTTCTGCCATGTCTATGCTCTGCCTGTCCCCTACCCTGAAAAGCAAAAAAGAACCCCAAGGGCTAAAAAAGGGGGAATGGGTGGGGGGGGGGGGAGCGGGGGTATCAGCATTAAGGGCCTTTAAAATACATGATTTTTAATATACTCCTGGCATTTTGGTGAATTGAGTTCACTTTTGATTGATGCAGAAGTCTTGCGGCAAACAGTAGTTTTTGAATGCTTGTTTTTGAAACAGTTGATGTTAGATGTGCCAGAAAAAGGAACATTTCACACACATTCTTACACAGCTGCCAGGATCCCTGAGCGAGGTAAGCACCTTGTTTGAATCCCAGCTATGGTGCCGATCTTCAACCTTCTAAGATTGATGTGCGCACGCTCGGTTTGTGCACTGGCCTCTTAGTTAACTCAGAACAAGCATTTGCAATGCAATAGGTCTCGCATTCACACGAGTTTGAGCTATTGGCAATGTAAATGACAATGCCTTTTATTTATGTTTTGGGTTTTAAAACGTAAATAAAAGGCATTGTCATTTACAATACTAATAGCTTAAACTCTCGCAAATGCAAGACCTATTGCATTGCAATAAAGGGCCTTCTCAACTGCTTGTTAGATTGTAAATATCAGAGGAAGAGACCGGCCTGCGAGGTCTTCAAAGTAGTGATAAATAGTGCAGTGAAGATGTGTAAGTGTTGTAAATTACACAGACACAAAGTGTAAAGTGAGAGTTACATATGATCCGAGCTATAAACACTAACAAATCGCTCCAACACCTTTCGCTCTGTGATTACACTGTCGTGGCTCAGGAGGAGCAGCGGGGGGGGGGCTATTTCCTGCCCTCTCCGTGATTTGAGTGTGCAGTGTGGCATTGCGTAATGTCATTGCTAGCTTTCGCCTAATAAAAAAACACTCCAGCTGTAGTAGGGCCCTGGCTTCACCTCCTGGTGCAGGGCGGGCTGTGCTTGGCAGCCATGGAGGGAGGGATGGTCTCGACTGCAGCTCCGGCCTCGTACAGTGCCCCTGCTATTAATAGTGAGCGAGAGGCACTGAGGTATTGGTGGTGGTGGTGGTGGTATTGGTGGTGGTGGTATTGGTGGTGGTGGTATTGGTGGTGGTGGTATTGGTGGTGGTGGTATTGGTGGTGGTGGTGCTATTGGTGGTGGTGGTGCTATTGGTGGTGGTGGTGCTATTGGTGGTGGTGGTGCTATTGGTGGTGGTGGTGCTATTGGTGGTGGTGGTGCTATTGATGGTGGTGGTGGTATTGGTGGTATTGGTAGTGGTGGTGGTATTGGTGGTGGTGGTATTGGTGGTGGTGGTATTGGTGGTGGTGGTATTGGTGGTGGTGGTATTGGTGGTGGTGGTATTGGTGGTGGTGGTGCTATTGGTGGTGGTGGTGCTATTGGTGGTGGTGGTGCTATTGGTGGTGGTGGTGCTATTGGTGGTGGTGGTGCTATTGGTGGTGGTGGTGCTATTGATGGTGGTGGTGGTATTGGTGGTATTGGTAGTGGTGGTGGTAGTGGTGGTGGTAGTGGTGGTGGTAGTGGTGGTGGTAGTGGTGGTGGTAGTGGTAGTGGTGGTATTGGTGGTGGTGGTGGTAGTGGTAGTGGTGGTGGTAGTGGTAGTGGTGGTGGTAGTGGTAGTGGTGGTGGTGGTAGTGGTGGTAGTGGTGGTATTGGTGGTGGTGGTATTGGTGGTGGTGGTATTGGTGGTGGTGGTATTGGTGGTGGTGGTATTGGTGGTGGTGGTATTGGTGGTGGTGGTGGTATTGGTGGTGGTGGTGGTATTGGTGGTGGTGGTGGTATTGGTGGTGGTGGTGGTGCTATTGGTGGTGGTGGTGGTGGTGGTGGTGCTATTGGTGGTGGTGGTGGTGCTATTGGTGGTGGTGGTGGTGCTATTGGTGGTGGTGCTATTGGTGGTGGTGGTGGTGGTGCTATTGGTGGTGGTGGTGGTGGTGCTATTGGTGGTGGTGGTGGTGGTGCTATTGGTGGTGGTGGTGGTGCTATTGGTGGTGGTGGTGGTGGTGGTGCTATTGGTGGTGGTGGTGGTGGTGGTGCTATTGGTGGTGGTGGTGGTGGTGCTATTGGTGGTGGTGGTGCTATTGGTGGTGGTGGTGGTGCTATTGGTGGTGGTGGTGGTATTGGTGGTGGTGGTGGTATTGGTGGTGGTGGTGGTATTGGTGGTGGTGGTGGTATTGGTGGTGGTGGTGGTATTGGTGGTGGTGGTGGTATTGGTGGTGGTGGTGGTATTGGTGGTGGTGGTGGTATTGGTGGTGGTGGTGGTGGTGCTATTGGTGGTGGTGGTGGTGCTATTGGTGGTGGTGCTATTGGTGTGGTGCTATTGGTGTGGTGGTATTGGTGGTGGTGGTATTGATGGTGGTGGTATTGGTGGTGGTATTGGTATTGGTATTGGTGGTGGTGGTATTATTGGTATTGGTGGTGGTGGTATTGGTATTGGTGGTGGTGGTATTGGTATTGGTGGTGGTGGTATTGGTGGTGGTATTGGTGGTGGTGGTGGTGGTATTTGTGGTAGTGGTGATGGTATTTGTGGTAGTGGTGGTGGTATTTGTGGTAGTGGTGGTGGTATTTGTGGTAGTGGTGGTGGTATTTGTGGTAGTGGTGGTGGTATTTGTGGTAGTGGTGGTGGTATTTGTGGTGGTGGTGGTGGTATTTGTGGTGGTGGTGGTGGTATTTGTGGTGGTGGTGGTGGTATTTGTGGTGGTGGTGGTGGTATTGGTGGTGGTGGTGGTATTGGTGGTGGTGGTGGTATCGGTGGTGGTGGTGGTATCGGTGGTGGTGGTATCGGTGGTGGTGGTATCGGTGGTGGTGGTGGTATCGGTGGTGGTGGTGGTGCTATTGGTGGTGGTGGTGCTATTGGTGGTGGTGGTGGTGCTATTGGTGGTGGTGGTGGTGCTATTGGTGGTGGTGGTGGTGGTGGTGCTATTGGTGGTGGTGGTGGTGCTATTGGTGGTGGTGGTGGTGGTGGTGCTGGTGGTGGTGGTGGTGGTGGTGCTATTGGTGGTGGTGGTGGTGCTATTGGTGGTGGTGGTGGTGCTATTGGTGGTGGTGCTATTGGTGGTGGTGCTATTGGTGTGGTGGTATTGGTGGTGGTGGTATTGGTGGTGGTGGTATCGGTGGTGGTGGTATCGGTGGTGGTGGTATCGGTGGTGGTGGTATCGGTGGTGGTGGTGGTATCGGTGGTGGTGGTGGTATCGGTGGTGGTGGTGGTATCGGTGGTGGTGGTGGTATCGGTGGTGGTGGTATCGGTGGTGGTGGTGGTATCGGTGGTGGTGGTGGTATCGGTGGTGGTGGTAGTGGTGGTGGTGGTATCGGTGGTGGTGGTATGGTGGTGGTATCGGTGGTGGTGGTGGTATCGGTGGTGGTGGTATGGTGGTGGTATTGGTGGTATCGGTGGTGGTGGTATGGTGGTGGTATTGGTGGTATCGGTGGTGGTGGTGGGGTATTGGTGGTGGGGTATTGGTGGTGGTGGTGGTGGGGTATTGGTGGTGGGGTATTGGTGGTGGGGTATTGGTGGTGGGGTATTGGTGGTGGGGTATTGGTGGTGGGGTATTGGTGGTGGGGTATTGGTGGTGGGGTATTGGTGGTATTGGTGGGGGTGGTATTGGCGGTGGCTGTAGCGGTGGCGGTGGCGGTATTGGTGGCGGTACTGGTGGTGGTGGTGGCGGTACTGGTGTTGGTGGTGGTGGCGGTACTGGTGTTGGTGGTGGTGGCGGTACTGGTGGTGGTGGTGGCGGTACTGGTGGTGGTGGTGGCGGTACTGGTGGTGGCGGTGGCAGTACTGGTGGTGGCGGTAGTGGTGGTGGCGGTGGTGGTGGTATTGGTGGCGGTGTTGGTGGTGTTAATAAAACTGGCTTTTGAAAACAACCCGTCAGGTGGCTTTAGCACAGGACATGTAACACAGATGTGCTGTTAGCTTCACCCCATTAGCACAGTATTATGTGCTACCTGGAATTCACATGACTTAATTCGCTAATCATTTCTAAATCCATTGTACTTGGGGGGGGCTGATTTAAACAGACATGAGATAATGCTGGGGTAAAGTGATTGAAAGCAGGCTCCTGTGTTACGGGGGCAGTCATGCTGCTTAAAAAAACACAAGCGGTTTCAGCTGAAGCAGTGCAAGTCCGGCCTGCAGCAAGAGAAACTCGCAGTAAATAGTGCTTACAGACTAAATGACTGGTCCTGTGTAACAACCAAAGTAAAAGGGCCGGTCGCCATGGGAGAGTACAAATGAAGACAAGGCCGTACTAAGGAGAAACTAACAAGCCTATTAACGAATCCGAAGGCAGCATTTACAAAAGACAATGACGCAAGCCAATGAAATATATGGGAGAAGAGTGGGCGCAGCTTCTCTCCCACACTCTACTACAGCAGTCTCGCAGAGCGAGCAGCGCTTGGGCGCTGCCACTAGGCTCGACCTAAAAAACGACCTAAAAACCTGGAGCAAGAGTTATCTGCTTACTGTCCGTCTCTGGACTCCCTGAATCATTCTGACCTTGGACAGCCTGCCTGTTTTCAGTGCCATCTGCATTACCTCCTTGGCTATAGTTCGTACAGTTGCTCAGTTTGTTTCCCAGCCAGCGAGCAGGGTCACAGAGCACTGTAGCTCCGAGGAGGTACAAGATGTCATCTGAATGTAAGGTACAGAGAAACAGAGGCGTGGGATGTTTGAGACAATGTCTGACGTGCAGTGTTTTGAGAATATTCTGTAGTGCTAAAATTGTGAACTTTCGTTGCCAGAGTTGTATTTTGTTTTCAGAAACAATGACTGTTTCACTTGGGTACAAACACCGCAGGATACCTCAGTAATGTACTGTCACGTACATGATAGCATTACTGATGAGGGCAGGGCTCCCCATTTAGAAACCAAATATTTGAATTTTACGTTTTTCCAAAAATCAATGACAAAAAATAAGGGGATATATTGTAATTAACTTGGATTTCAATGCCCACACGTTTATTCCCAAATGCCAGCATTTGGGAAAACACTTTTATGAGTAAACTTGGCAAATAAAACAGCACTGAAAAAACAAGAGAAGGAAACTGTTTACGAATCACAAGGTTAACATTTCTGAAAAGCCTCAACTCTGGGTACACAGTGCAAGCCCAGTCTCTTGTTACTGTGTAGCACAATATGATGAGTCCAGGAAGGAGCAGGCTCCCAGGGTCAGCTATGGATGCATTGCTGGCAGAGATTGGCCAACCCAGCTGGATGTGCCCCACGTCATCACCCTGGGGCTGGGAGAGTTGCAGCACAGGTAAAGAAGTACTGCAGTGCAAGCACACTCTGCTGGTTAGTGGCTTTTTGGCAGACATCTGCAGGGCCATTTGTCCATGCTGCAAGCACACCTTAGCATACACCCGGGAGCACTTAGATTTTCTAGCAGAAAGAGCAATGCTTCTATTTAGCAGTTAACTTCTTTTGAAATTATAGATTTTTTGCAATTTGGCGCAAAAAAGGTAGATGTATTCGAGCACTTTTTCTTGAGCAATAAGGCACAGGGAGAGGAAGCGATTTTCTCAGAATCATAGGATATCGAGTTGAGTCCGGGAATCCAACCTGGTTCCCCATGCTCAGTCAGCAGCTCTTGCCATTGGGCAAACATAAATAACAAGCATTGGAAATGCAACAGGTTGCGCATTTGTTGGAGTTAGAGCTATTGGCAGTGTAAATACCAATGTTTTTTACCTATGCAATAGATATGCCCTCCACACCATAATAAAATAAAAAACTCAGTTGTGTTTTTTTTTAATGGAGTAACCCTGCAATGGTGCCATAGCGCTGGGAGTGAAAGGCAGTTCAGACTCCAGGTGAAAACAAGCAGTGTTAAAGAGGGTGCAGTTCTACAGGCTGTCACTGGGTGTCCTTTGGGACCTCTTTTGGCCACATATGGTACTGCACCCTGCAACATGACTAGGCAAAGGCTATGGCACAGTGGTGAGAGCTGCCGAATGGTGACCTGGGTTTCCCAGTTCGAATCTGCTGTCAGGCTCACTATCCTCTGTATATGGTGCTACCACTAGGTGGTTATAGCGTGCACAGAGTCCAGGGCTTCCCCAAAAGTGTACCGGGCTCAATGTAAAACCCAAAGTGCTCTGTTAGTGGTAGTGTGGGCGAGCAGCCCCAGGCCTAACACAGAAGAGTGTAAGACATGTGTTGTACAACATTTACCAGTAATGGACACACAACTCAAGAAGTGGATCCACACCAATTTTATAAAAATAAGCTTTGTTTGTATTTTATTTTAAGACCAAAATCTTTGCAATAAGGTATGTACATTTAAAAAAAAAAAAAACGACTATTCACTTTGAAAAATCGACACTTCGAAACTTTTCAGATCAGTTCAATGTTATCCTATGGGGAAACCAATATCGCGGTTAGACAGGTAAGCATCAAACTTACAAATTCAGTCTTCAGGCCCAAAAGTCAGCAAGGAGCAAGGGTCAGCTGAGTACCAAAACTGAACTACTAGCGGCACAGGGGCAGCTGGGTGCAGAGGTAAAAATCTGAATTCGCCCCAATGCTTTTTAATGGATACTTGGGGTATCCATTTTCTGACTGTGGGCGTCGGGTGCAGAGTGGGCAGGAGACGCGAACCCACCTGGATCCGGGGTTCTTGGAGTTTGTTTCTTCTTGGACAGGTCTGCTGTCCATGGAAGACTGGAGTCTTCTTTCTTTTTTTTTTTTTTTTTTTTTTTAGGCAGCAGTCCTCCCAGGGTTTTTAGAGGTCGCTGGCTGCAAGACAGGTCGTAGGTTCGCAGAAGCTGGAGACAGGCTGGCAGGGCTGGGGCCAAGGCAGTCGTAGTCTTCAGTCTTTTCTGCGGGGTCGTTTTCTGGCTTCTTAGGTCGTCGTAGATCTAGTTTCCAGGTCAGGAGAGCCACCTAAATACTAATAATAATACTGCGCATTAGGGGAGTAGCAGGTAGGGCCAATGGGCACCTTACCCGACCACACCCTCAATTATGCCACCCTCCTGTGGGAGGGGGCTAAGACCTAACCCTGATTGGAGGGGTCCCCTCATCTTCAAGATAGAAGGGACTGAAAAGTGTGCTTAACTTCGCCAGTTTTCCCACCCAAAGTGGGGGTGTAAACCAGGGGCGGCCATCTGCTGCTAGCAGCAGAGGCTGGGGTTACATTACAAAGGCGGCAGGCATTTGAAGCTCCCCCTTTGAGCACTGGCTCATCCTGGGGGAGGAGGTGTGACACCTCTGTCCAGAATGTGCATTGTTTCTGGTCCCAGAGAGCAGAGGATCTCCACCCAGGGGTCCAGAAACATGTCTGTGTGTAGCAGGCTGACTGAAGCAGTCCGTGCCCACACCAGGGTTGGCAGGTTTTCAGGGGGCCCCTCTGAGGTGCCCTCTTAGTAAGTTTTAATAAATCTCACACTGGCATCAGAGTGGATTTATTACAAGGAGCTGTTTGGTACCAAACACTCCTGGGTTCAGTGACGCCATCATAATGCTGTGGAGCTAGAGTTGTCAAGTTCCCAGCCCATCTACTCTCTATGGCTTCCCTGGCACGTACATTATATAAAAGGAATAGACGCTAATACTGTAGGGGCATAACTGCTCATGCAGATATGCCCACACTTGGGTTATAGTGCTGCCTGCCTTAGGGCTGGTGAGGCCTGCTAGAGGGGTGACATACCTATATCTAAGGCAGTGCTTGCTGGCACTGCACACCGGCAGTGTGCCATGTCAACTTGGTCATTTTTTCACGTCACTGGGGCATGCCAGCTGCAGGGGTAGTGGCATGGTCCTAGTTATGGGGACCCTCTTCAGCCTCCAGGCCCTAGATACCCAGGGTACCACTTACTAGGGACTTACAGGGGGCAGAAGTACCAATTGGGACTTGTTTTTAGGGAAAGAACACTGGTCCGGGAACCTGGACAGCAGGGACCCAGTACTCTACAGTCAAAGTTGCATCAAAAGCCAACAAAAAAATGGGGGGGGGTTGGGGTACTGCAACAGAACCCAGTTTCCTTAATCTTCTTTCAAATATTCTCAGTTTAGGTGCTTTAAGTAGGTTTGCCCACCCCATCTTGCCTGTGATGTAGATTCACTGATTCGTGTTTTTAACCTTGTTTTTTCACTTATCCAAATTCAGGTAAGCATCTTCAGGCCCACCCCTTTCTTCCAATCCCTTTGCTGTAGTAACTCTACAGACCACACTTCGTCCTCAGCTGTGATTTGGGTAGAGCAGGGCAAGTTGGTTAAATGTGCATATCGAATTAAAGATCTGTTGACTTCCATTAGACTCCACTTGAGCCCAAACTTTCTTTTGATGTCATTTGGACCTGCTCTTTAAGTTTAAAAAAAAAAATATCCTGAAGTGCCCCTTCGTCGTATAGTTCATGTATAATTAAAATCGTCCACATTTTCATGATGGAAATCCACCCCAAGAAAGTCCTTCTATTCTGCCTACTTGCTATCATTAACATTAACCTTGCACTCACCCCCAAGGCACGCTGCTCTTTAACCAGTCTTTAAGATTTGGATGCGTGCGAACAGGATGACTGTATGTGACTGAGGACATGGCGACGAGGATCCTGTAACGCCCCAGCCACTTGTTTATGGGATTGGAAAGCTGTTTGTGTAGTGCTTGGATAGATCATATGATTGGATTTTAGGAAGAGGCACTCAGCATTAGAAATAAGGCAAGCCAACACCCAGTCCCTTCTAAGATGTGAAACAAAGGAGCAAGTGATAAAATCAAATCACAAGAAACTAAGTGTATGCCCAGAGTAAATGCCACTTTGTTTCTAAAACAGGCAGTCTAACCAGCTGCAACCAACATGTTGGTAGCATGTTTAACGAGTTAATATATTATTTACATATGTTTTGATTTGTACAATGCTAAAACCTTTGCTTGTTTTGAAACACTGTTGGCCTTCATAGTACTGACTTCTAGACCTCCCCTAATTCAAAGCATTATTTAAAGCCTAGCTTATCTAGTGAAAATATTTTACTGTTATGAATGGCTTCTATTAGGACAGATTTTGGCATATGCGTTGATGGGCTGTATATAAATATCAGCCTTTGCACCAGGCAGTATGTAGGAGTTTAGTGTTTTATTTCACAGGTATCTCATTTTAAACAGCTGTTTGAACTCTTTACTATACTCTGGACTGTTTTTCCTTTGTCCTGTACTTGAAGCCTTAATTTAGCTTATGACTGACAATGTGACCCCACCTGTACCAAAATGTAGGTTTTTTTTTTCCGATTGCTCTTCAGATGCAACATTTGTGTGATTGTGCCCCTCACAGCAGGGTGGTCTCCCACCTGGAGCACGCACAAAGGTGTTTTTTCTGCATTTGGTTGTGATCAAGAACGACCAAAGACTGGGCCTTACCTGAAGGGTCCCCTTCACCTTGCACAAACGGCCTTTGCAATCCTGCCCCTCCCC
Source organism: Calotriton arnoldi (assembly GCA_963921515.1). NCBI lineage: Eukaryota > Metazoa > Chordata > Amphibia > Caudata > Salamandridae > Calotriton > Calotriton arnoldi. Next base: position 887,042 of record CAWUFW010000604.1, on the reverse strand, counting down.
CTACCCTTTGGCAAGAGGCAGTGCTTCAGGAAGTTTAATCAGCAGCCACTTGCTATCGGAGAAAGCCCTGTCCCCATCCTCCTCAGTGTCCGGATCTCCATCCTCCAGCTACAAGAATGCAGGCAATACGCTTCCGCTGTCTGGGGAAGCTGTCCTCGCCCTCCACTTGGAGCCATGATACAACCAGGGGCATCCACAAGGATCCCACTTTGCTTTTGCAAAATGAACAGAGGCAAACATGTGGAACATCATAAGGCCTCCACTCTAGCATTTGCAAAATCTCCTTCTAAAATCTAAATGCTTGTTTACTTACATGTATACTTTCTCACATTTCTCTGATCTTGAGGTGCCTGCTTCCTTCAAGCCCAGTCTAAAACTCTTTCTATTCCCAGTATGTGTCCAGCCATTTACTTTATGCTTCCAACCCCTGAGCTGATGAGCTGACCATGCTGGAGCGAAAGTCTATAGTGGTAGCCTAGCAGTGGACAGACTTCACCTGATTCTAGTGTCTACGCAAAGTACCTTATATATCTCTATATTCAGATGCAAACTGTTTCTCTCCAGTCTTGCATACTAAAATTGCTTCCTATCTGAAAAAGCATGCGATCTCAAAAATCATCATCCTGTGTATTTTTAAGTCCTGCATGAAAAACTAACCTTTACCTAAAACGTCCAATTGTCGTCTCATTACTTTTTTTTCCCTTTCAATTGACCCTCTCCTCCCCTTTATCCCTGGTATGCCTCCTCGCTTAGCACAACCTCCCTAAGCCACATGCATCTTTGCCTTAATGTCTATTAATGTATTTCTGCAACTTGCTAACGACTCATTTCAAACATCACAACCTCTCCTTTTTTGTCATACCACTACAACCTAACACCAAATCTCCTCTAGCTCATCTATTAATCCCACCAAAAATCTTCATAAACTCACAACCCCACTCCCCCCACTAATGATCATACCAAACTATTTATTAACTTTAGTCTACCACAAAGTAACTGGAATGAAAGCATGGAATGGTTTGCTTGAGTGGACTAGGATAATTTCACGAACTAACACCGGACTAACCAAGGATTCTGGTGCAACGTTCTGTCCAGCATAAAACACTTCAAAGCTTTGTCAGGATAGCGAGCTCTTTATAAATGAATTACAATGGTATCCAGGCAGAAGACATCTTTTAGCAATTGAAGTCTCGCCATGAGTTTGTGAACCTCCTATAGGACAAAATGACTGAAGCATAGTGGAAGGGCATCTATGAGTACACTTTAGTGAAGTATAGTGAGTTTGGCTGGAGAGATGGTACTTGCCTTTTGGTACCCCCCACACTATATGTAATTAAGGCACAGTTATGAAGGCAATTGGAAGAACATAGCAAATGGGACTCTTAAGATCTGTTTACCGTGTAGTTCGTATACTTTACAGCTTCCAGATTCATTCAGTAGCAAGTAGTAGGGTGTTGGTCTAAGGTTGGGTTGAGGTAATTAACTTGAAGTCATTGGGGCTTTTTTTGAGGATTAGATCACCATGGCTATACGGATTTAGGGTTTCATTCAATACAGAAGATAAGGGGAGGAATGATTGCAATAGGTCTAACCACTAACAATCACCTTGCATAGCTTCCAACCCATTGTTCATTTGCCCACCATACCACCTCCGTTTCGACCCAGCCATACGCAAATCAGTCTTGCCCCTGCTGCAATAGGAACAGTCCAGACCAGACTGCCAGGCCAGGTCCTCCCTGAACTGGAACACCAGCAATCCAAGACCAGTCTCACCCTAATGTGGGCTCTTCAGGAAGGTGCAGCTTGGTTCCAGTGGCACATTGAGCATGGGACCCCTGTCTGGACATACCCATGGCCACTTAGGACGGTAGATCAAACACAAAAGGTAATGGGAGGATACTTGCACTAAGTTCGGGCTGTTCTGTTCCTATTAGAGCAGGTAATGCTACCCCAAGCGACTACCAGTGGTTAGTTAGACTTATTGTGAGCATCCTCCCCACCTTTTCTGCTTGATGTACCCCACTAAGCGGCTGTTTGCATCTCAACAGCTGAATGTGCTCCTGATGGGCACCTGTGCTGCAACCCCGCCCTCCTAGCCACCCATAAGCACCCTTTTTTACCAAGAACTCACATAGAATTAGAGTTTCCTGTTCTGTGAGGTGGTTAAGAGTCAAGGAACCAAAAATGCAGGACAATAGGTGCCCCACGGGGCCTCTGTGGGCAGCTGGACACGAGCCACGGTTGCAGGAAAAACATGCACAATGCGAAACAGTGGCCACCCTACTTGTAAATAGTCGCTTTGGATTTAGTAGTCTCTTCAGGGCTGTCTTCTTTAGACTGCCCTTTTAACTTGCTTCCCTGCATCCTTCGACTTTGGAGCAAGTCATAAATATTTATCAGCAGTGCGTGTCACAGTAGGATGGTAACGCGATGAAGTAAACAGCAGCCCGTCCCAGTAACACCACACTTACACTAAACAGGGACTCTGCTTAACACCAGCTCCAGAGGTCTGGCTCTGCTGTGCGCCAGAAACAAACACAGAGAAAGCACATAGGTTTGGTTTGTGTGCAACGTATGCACCAAGGGGTACACACATGCGTGCACATGCACAGACCATGCATGCTCGCCTACGGACACCTACTTACATGCAGTCATATAGGGGCACCAATAGTCATGTCACGTGTTCAGACAGTTCTTGTTATTTTTCAGCAACATTTTGCATGCTAGGGTTTTTAAACATTATTTAATAGGGTAAAACCAACACCAGAGCTCTCGAAATGCAAAGTTCTGCTGGCTAAAAATCCCAAACTGTGTGACGATGCTGCACATAACTTTGGGCATTTGACAGCTACTCAAATGGATTGTATTTAAGAATAAGCTTTTAGGAATAAGACTACTGCTATGAATGTTTGTTTTTTCAGTCCTGGATTATGAGCGAAGTCTCTTAAGTAATATTACACTTTCATTGACCATGCCCCTCTGAAATATTATACAAGCAGACATTGAATGTCACTACGGATCAAAAGGGCGACATGCAACAAATAGTAAGCGGGTGTGACACGTCTTTCACTCACCCTGCTTGCCATCAAGAATACTGGCTGATTCGAAAGGATTCTGTGGGTATCCGTTTTTCCAGCGCCAGCAAATGCCATAGAAAGAATCCAGTAAGCAGGGAAAACACCATTCCTCATGACTTACGAAATGTAAGGTGTGGGAGGTGGGCCAAGCCTCATCACTGGCAGCCCCTGTACCCAGGTAATCTTTCCTTTCATACGCAAAACACCCTTTATGCATGGATATAAACAAGATTATTTGCCATCTTCGGGCAAAGCACACACACTTGCAGTCTTTGAGCCTATGGTGTTAAGACGGTTTCCCCCTACATGCTTAAAATATTCGTCGCTAGCCCTGCTCCTCAACAAAGCCCTTAACCCATAATTGTGTGATCCGCTTGGTAGATGTCGTTGGGCGTGAATGCTCCTGGTCTTGTAAATCTTCTGTTGCGAAACGGGAGTGAGGTTAGCGGTCTATCTACACCCGATCTGGTAGATTTCCAGGTGCCCTTTTGTACTCTGTCACTTAAGATGAGTATGGGCAAAGTAGAGGCCAAGGATTTGTGCCCAGAGGGCAACAAAAATAAATCTAGATATTGGTGTTATAACTGGGTTTGTACTCTGGGGACAGGGGGTGGTACTTGGAAAACTGCCCTATTAAAAGCGGGCAGCACACGTGGATCCACCTCGAACCATGGTCTGGTTTCTTCAACTATGCAGTTGGTGCCAGGCATAGCTATATGAAGTGGCAATTTGTATACTAGAGAAACCCCGTGAAGAGGGAATGCTGGCCCATAAATTGGCAGCAGAACTTATGAAGAACTGCCAGGTCTCTGAATTTATGTGGTTCATGTTGGTGGCTTTTCCAGGGGACTTCAACATCTCATTGTAGGTGCACCATGTGAAGATGGTCAGGCCTGAGAGTATTTATTTTCTCTCACCATATTAAGCTGCATATGTTATTTTGATTTGTATAGCAAACTATTCACCCGAGAGGGTATCCAGGTGCTTAGGCAGGTGTGTAGGTTTGGCATCCCCAAGATGTTTATACAAAGAGCTGGGTCTTCAGCTTCTTGTGGAACTCAAGAAGGGAGGAGGAGGAGGCTCTGATGTGTTGAGGGTGGTTTGTATGTTTAGGCATGGGATGTAGTGTCTTTTATTGATTGGAGTAGTGGTTGTGATGAGATTGAAGGAGTTGTATTTGTGTGAGGTATTTGGTTGGGCATACCATATGAAGAATCAATGGACTTTCAGAAAATATGGGAGTGGATGATAAGTTTCAGAAGAGCTCCAGTAGAAGGACTTGCAGAGGGTCTAGGAAGACCATCACTGGCGTTCTTCAGGATTGTACTTGTGATTTGCTGCATGGCAGGGTATGCAGGGTGTGGGGGAGTATTAGACACCTGCCTCACCCTGGAACTGTGCATCCAAAGATGTGCGTGCAGTTAATTGTGTATATACTAACTCCTCTAATGCTCCACCCAAGCTAAAAACAGAAGCAAAGCAGGTAGTAAGGCCCATGGAAACTTAGGAGGGAGGTCTTGTTGATAATTACTGCATGAGCCTAATGTTGACTGCATGCACCGGGTACGACACATACATAAACTATGGCTGATTAGTTCAGAGGATCTAAACGATACTCCCCTTGGTGCATAGTGTCTTCAAACCCATTGGTTGCTGCTTATTCGGCAGATGTTAGCCAAATGGCCTAGTGAAACTAGAGCCAGATCCAAAGCTTTATAAACTCCAATTTATGAATTTTATTGATGGGCCCCAGACATGCAAAGAACTTTCTGTGAGTGTTTGTGGTAGCATAAAGATTGCTTGAATATGGCCAAAATTATGTTTTATAAGAGCGTTGGACTTGGCCAAAGCTTGCTCTGAAAGTGCACACAGAACATCAAATGCAGTTTTTCAAAGTTTTTGTTTAAAAAATGCATTAGCGAAAATTGATTTAACTACTTTATTGAAATATATGGCTACAAAAACAGTAAATGGGGAAAATAATAAAACCTGTGTCGTCACTTGAGATGGCTTTCTGGTGAATTTTCATATCATTTGCACCACTGAAGAGGATTGGGAAACCGTATCTGGTCTCTGAAGGCACAGACACTCCTACCATGTAGATAAGGCATGAAGGTCCTGGGAGAGCTCAGCAGGGTATTTTGTAGGGAATAGGGTGGGTCCAAAATGACATGTAGGGCAGATGTGATATCTGAGGTCAAAACTAGTTAGCAGCTTTAAGATATTTAGATCTGCATTTGATCGATTGTAAATAGCATTTTGATAATTTAATTCTGCTTTATTACTGATGGGAACATTCAGGAGGTGTCTTGGAGCATGTTTTTGAGACATTACTTTGCGTATTAAAACTAACCTTTCTAATTCAAGCAAAGCAGATGGGGGTCCCTGTCCATCCAGGTACCATGAACGGGTTAAGTGAGCAAACGTTAGGCATCCACTTGAAGGTTAAATTTATTTTTAATTAAACGTGTAGTTAAAATTAATCCTCAATTGGTCTTGAGTATTTTAATGTACTGAATGTATGGCTGGTTCTACTACCGGTCTCAGTACTTAGATTTAGCTTTTGGTTCTCGCTGCTCTTAGACAGTCAATACCAACCATACAACAGGGTGCATTAGCTTTTCTAATTGGAAGAAGGTAGGGCACAGCTTGTACTGTTAACTTGTAGTACTTGAGTTGTGAAATCTGTGTGGCACCTGTGCTGAGCATTTTACTCAAAACTATCCCTGTCAGAAGCCTAATTGAACTGTACCCTGAATTTGTTCTCGCAAAACAAAATAGCCTTCTATGCATTGCGGGACTTGCTGTTTAAATTACCAGCCCCGTGAAGGGACCAGGGTTCACGTGGACCTGAGTACTTTGCATCTTACATGAGGGAATCCTGTCTGGGTGGATTAGTTGTTCTAACGCTCCAGACAGCCTGAACCCTAAACATGACCAGACCATCCATAGATGAGACATACTTGGGTCTCTGAGGCCTCACTAGGCAAAGCTACTGACCGCTCGCTGGCGTCTGGACCGCTTGCTGGCGTGCTGGGATTGGGGGTAAAAGTAAGGGTTGGTGCATCTGGAGTAAAGCCTTGCCAGCACCACCGCTGGGCATGGGGTGCCACCTTTTTCAGGAAAAAAACCTACCACTTGTTAAATTTCTGCCTTTCTGTGTAATTCAACTCCAGGCGAAGCAATCACGCAGGAGGTCTGGTAAAGGCAGCGAGGTTCAGGGCCTGTTGGGAGGGTAGGGAGGGGCCACAGAAGCAAGACCCCTGCTCACATGACCAGCAAGCATGATTTCAGATACTAGCCCGACTTCACACCTAGCTTCAAGTCGCTCACCTGGGGTCACTCCCAGTTTTAACTAAAACAGTGAATGAACACTCAAGGGTTCAGAGACCTGTCTAGACTTCGTTGTTAATTTACTTTCTAAAGCACAGACAAGCCCCAAAGAGCACTTTACAGAAAACACATTTTATTGCACCAGGAGCATCGTGTCAGAGGAGGCGCTGAAAATGGAACTGAATGGCCGTTTGGGACCAGATTACTGAACATAGGATGTTCTCGGAAGCAGAATGTGCAGCTGGGACAGTAATAGGCAGAGGGAGATTGATTTACGTCTTTAATCACATGACTTGTCAGTAAAATGACAGAAGCCAGGATACAAGGTTTTTCAGTTTAGCAACTCAAGGGCCTGTTCACAAAGGTATTTTTAAGTAAGTAGAACTCCTGTTGTACTCTCTTCGTCGCTCCTACATACTTTTGTGGATTGGCCCCAAAACATCTAAAATACGAATATTCAGGAGATAGGCATGTAGAGTTCGTACAAACAGAAAGGGCTCTGCACTCTTTGCACATTTACTGATTGGGAGCTGGACATTTCGGGGCCTATTCACAAAGTCATTTAAATGTCTTACAGCTGTGTCTAAAGGAGTGAAACCTCTTGTTTTTTCTGGCTCCCCTACATTTGTTTACTCACTTTAAGAAAACCGTGATAATGCACCCACCTGAAACATAAAATGTGCACACATGCAAAGTACAGTGTTTAAAACACCATACTCCATAAAGTTCATGGCAAGGGTGAGCAAAGGGCACACCATCCTTCATATATACATTGTCTTAAATAACGATGAAAAAGGAACAATAAATTGTCCCACAATCGTTTTCCTCCATGACCTTACATAGGCAATCCGATCTGTGTAGATTGTGTAATCTTTTAGGTGTGGTTGTGTTATCAGGAGATATAATCACAATTACAAATATATATATATATATATTCTATCTATCCAGGTCAACAGTTCGCAAAGAACCCGAGCCACTTCCTGACAGCGGGCTGAGGCGGGGTTGCAAGCCCCCAATATTCCAACAAATGTTCGTTCGTGGTAGAAAACAAACACGCCAGAGCCCTTCGTTCTGCTGCACTCGTGATTTTATTGGCAAATTACCCTACGCATTTCGGAGCAACGCTCCTTTCTCACGGGTAGTTGGGTATGCCCACAATGACTTCCTTAAAACATAGTCACGTGACATTGAAAACATAATAGACATAAAAGAAATACTCCCGAAATTGGTTACATTTCATATGGCAAGTATACATTTATAATTATTTCAGCCATCGTCACGTTAAATAAATTGTATTTACACACAAGAGACACATATTGCATATTATTCAGGTAGTGCATAGAGCAACTCGCATTTTTTTACAAAAATCAATTACAACTTTATGCAGTCCGTAATAGCGTTCACGAACAATTCTGCCCGAGTGGGCTAACATTGCCGGAGCATTCACACTGATACATCGTATCGTCCTTACTCATGAGCACAATTGATTGTTACATTATGCTGGTAAGGTACCATTAAGTAAAATTTGTTGTTTACACAACATTTAATAGTGCACATTATTAAGGTGGTATCTGGTCGGCACCTCCCATTATTTAAACATTGCAAAAGCAGATTAATGCAGTGAATGATTGTGTGCATGAACAATTCTGCCCAAGTGGGCTACTCTTTGCCAAAGCATAAACAAAGATGCATAGTTCTCTAAATTATTTTCAATTATTAGCGGGCATAGTCAAATGCTAAAAATAACTGGTTAAATGCCATCTATCTTACTAAGCGCACAACACAGTTTATGCGCTATACGTCCAAGAAAAACCGCCTCAATTCTGCCCTGTGTGCATACATAAAATTATAATGGCTACAACAATGGCTATACCACATCAAAAATAAATAATCATTCGATCCTTGAAACCTACATGCTTAAAGCATTTACTTGACAGATATTTTGGCTTCTTTTTGCTTTCCACTTGCCAGAAGTTCATTACTTTGGGACCTAAATGAAAATAAAACACATCAGATACAAAGTCACACCTGTATTAATGCATACATTGCTTTCTTACCCTATGTACAATTTATTAAAAAACAGTGAAAGATAGTGATAGTGCACAATTAAAACAGGCTATTATTAATACTCCTGTACTGCCTCCTACGTATTGTTAGGCCTTAATTAAAAAGCTGATTCATTCAACCCAAGTGTACTGAGTGCCTCATCATTATTGTGTCCAGCTGGGTACATGGTGCCATATTGTATAATCATTTTGGACTCTCGTCTCCTTAATTCCTGCACCCTGTCACCTCCCCTTTCCCGTGTAGGGATCCTCTCTAACACACAAAATGACAGCAGGTCACTATTCTGGTTGTGTGCAACTTTAAAGTGTCTTGCAATTGGATATTGTTTGTCATTATGTCTAATCGCCCTCAGGTGCTCCAATACCCGCTTTTTGGCTTTGTGGATGGTACTAGCAATATAGTATTTCTCACATGGGCACCTGAGGGCGTAGACAACATAATCCGAATTGCAAGACAAATGTTTCTTAATTTTGAAAGAAGCCAGATCATTAGATAATTTGACCTCTTTACAATTTGTGCTGTGCTTGCATGTGGGGGTGACAGCTATCAGCGTGTAAAAGGCTGTTCCCAGCTGTCATTTTTCTATATAAGATAGTCTCCAATCTCATCTTTAGCCATAATTTTCAAATCAAGGAATTCCATTTCTTCCTGATGCATGTGGCATGTAAAGGTACGGTTAAATGTATTATTATTTAGTTCCTCAACAAATCTGATAGCCTCTTCCGAACTGCCATCCCAGATACAAAAGATATCATCTATGTACCTGGCCCATGTCTTCACGTGTGTTTTAAACATGTCAAGGTTGGTGGACACTTGCTCCTCCCACCAGCCCAGGTAGAGACACGCAAAGCTGGGGGCGAAGCAAGTGCCCATCGAAGTCCCAAGTATTTGTCTAAAAACCTGGCTGTTGAATGTAAAATAATTCTGTGTTAGGCATATAAACATCTTCTCGGCCAGCATTTCTGTATGAAAGAAGTAGGAAATAGACCTCGCTTTGAGAAAGTGTTTGCAGGCTTGTATGCCTTGATCGTGGGGAATATTAGTGTAGAGGCTATTAACATCTAAACTAAGTAGTAAATATTCTTTCTTCCACTGAACCCCTTTTAAAAGTTTTAGGAAATCTCCTGTATCTTTAACGAACGTAATTCTTGTACATAGGGTTGTAAAAAATGATCGACATAACGTGAGGTGTTCTCAAGGCAACTGCCACGTGAGGAAACAATGGGCCTCCCGGGAGGATTTTTATCATCCTTGTGCAATTTTGGCAATAAGTAAAGCGCTGGTAATTTGGGGAACTTGCATTTAAGAAAATGAAATTCCTCAAGCTCCAGTAGGCCTCTCTCCTTCCAGTCCCATAATTGATTCTGGTAGGTCTCATTCGCTCTCTCATACTCTACTTTGGAGCTTTTTACATATTTAGTAGTATCTTGTAGTTGCTTCATGCCTTCCTCAATATACCTATCTTTGGACATTACAACCACATTTCCCCCTTTATCAGATTTTTTCACAACGATCTCAGTGTCATTTCTCAAACTTTCAATGGCTTTCATGTGTTGATATGACATATTGTAATTACTATACTTTTTAACCTTGGCCAGTTTTTTGAATTTATTTGACTCCTCTTTCAAACACTTCGATAGCTTCGTTGGCTATCATGGGTAAAAATATGGACTTGGGTTTAAAGCCACTGCTATGGCATTAATCAAGGCAAATATTTTCATTGATCAAGTTCAAATATGGATCCTAGATAAAATCAGGCTTACTTTGCAATTCATGTAACGTATATAAAACATCAATATCCCCTATAGTAATGTTACTGGGAATTGGATTGACCACTTCACTTGTAGTGTTAACCCTGGTTTCAAACCATTTTTTCAGCCTCAATTTACGTGTAAATTGGAACAAATCTATTCTTCCTTGCGTGTAGTCAAAATTCAATGTGGGACAGAAGGATAGCCCCATAGATAGTACCTCGGTCTCAATGTCTGTTAAATTACGACTGGATAAGTTAATGACCGTTTTGGTATCCATTAGTTTACCTTGCGTTGTCCCCGAATTCTGCTTCCCACCGGGCTGCTGATTTTCTTCTCTCCATCTTGTGTCTTGTCGTTTGTCGCCGCTTCCTCCCGACCACGACCTCGTCCTTTTGCTGTTGTGGCCACTTGCTTGTTTTGTGCCAGCATGCGCCCTTGGGCCATCATCGTGAATTCCCTTAAAAATTTGTCCTTTTACCTCCTTAGGTGCCTGATCGATAGTCTGATCATTATTAGTGCTTGTGTTGTCTTCCAAATTAATTCGCTCCACCGTCTCAGGACTTGATTCTCGACGTGCTGAGTCTTCGCTTTCCAAATCCTTTTGGTTGCGCATGTGATCATACCTTTTTGCGAACGTTAGGATTTGTCCTTTCTCATAATCCTGTTGGTCGCGCACAAACTTTCTTTGTTTTTTGAGTTTAATTTCATCCTCAATTTTCTCCAGTCGTAGTTCCATTTTGGACATGTCGTTCTTAAATTCCTCATCCTCACAAACCTCCTTCAATTTATTTGTCAGCCTTTCAATTTCGTCAGCGATTCTCTCACATTCTCGCTTAGCATATTTCACAAGTAACTCGAGCATTACAGTGGAGCAACGGTGGTTGTTCATCGCCCACTCGTCGACCGGATCCGGATTGCTGAAAGTCGGGGTTATGAATATCCTTAACCCACGGGGCACACGTCCCACATCGACATATTTTTGTAATGCCGTTGCCTCCCACCATTTGTTCTGCTCGGTCTTCAGTTGCTTCCACAGCTGGTCCCAAAGTTGTTTTTTAGATGTTATGGTATTGCTTGGACCAGCTACTTCACTGCCTGCATCAGTGGGTAAAGTCGTCAGCTTGTCAAACAGTTTATTTGCTGCTTCACAACGTTTTTCGTTTCTTTTACTTGCCATTTTAAGATGTTATCGTTCTTTTGCGCCGATCTACGGGCGCTCACGCTGTTCGAACTGCCACCTGAACAGACCAATTATCCGTTCAACGCGGCTCTGTCTGCCCAGAAAACTCGCCAGTTGTTCACCTTCACCGTACACTGCACCTTCGTGATTTCACGTTATTCACACCGGTATATCAATGCTTGTAGCTCGGTGGACGTGACCTCCTTCTGGCAACGGTTAAAATGTAATGGCGGCGGGCGGGCACGGGTCAAACTTGTAATCCAGGTCAACAGTTCGCAAAGAACCCGAGCCACTTCCTGACAGCGGGCTGAGGCGGGGTTGCGAGCCCCCAATTTCCAACAAATGTTCGTTCGTGGTAGAAAACAAACACGCCAGAGCCCTTCGTTCTGCTGCACTCGTGATTTTATTGGTATATATATATATATATATATATATATATTCACTGAAAAAACCATAGGTTTTAGGGACAGTTATAGTTACTTGGACATTGCACTCGTACAAAACCCGTGAAATTCCCCCGTTATAGTTAGTTCAGCTAACTATAACTCGCGCCCGCAATGCACTGCTGATGACGTCACATATTACATCACTCATGACATGGTCAGTGACATCACTGATGACATCACTGATGACATCTCAAATGACATCACTGATGACATCACTGATGACATCATCCAGTGACTGTGTGTTTCTGTAAAGTTTAAATATTTTTAAAATATATAGGAAAAGACGTATTGAAGAATGAGTGGGTGTGTAAGTGTCTGTATGGATGATTTAGTAGGTGCGTGACTGACTCTATAAGTGAGTGATTTAACGTATCTTACTGAATGCATGGGTTAGTGACTAAACTGGGTGTATGTCTGTATCCGTCTCTGTTGCTGTGTAAGTGGCTGCATGTGTTTGTGAATAGCTAAATGAGTGTCTATATGAGTTATTGAATGCTTGTCTGAGTATCTGTATGGGTGCCTGAGTGTTTGTGTGGGAGGGGTGTGTGCAACTCTGTGAATAGATGTGAGTGGGTGATTCACTGGGTGGATGGTTTCAAGAGTGCATCTGTGATAGACTGTATGGGTGGGTAAGTGTGTGTAAGAGTGTGTTAGTGAGTGAATGTATGTCCCAGTGGTACATGTGTGAGTAACTACATATGTGAAAGGCAGTATATATGTGTGTTGGAGTATATAAATAGCTATAAGCAAGAGTGAGTGATTGTGATAGTGGCTGTATGGATGATTGTGTGCTTGTATCAGTGATTGTATAAGAGCGTAACAATGTGCTACTATTTGTATGAGTAAGTGAGCTGGTGTGTGTATAACTGTATAGGTGAGTAAATGGCAGTGTGTTTAATTATTTGCATGATGACTGACTAGGTGTGTGAGTATCTCTATGGATGAGTGGCGTTGTTTGAGTGTCTATATAGGAGTAAGAGTGCATATGATAGTCCTGTACTGAGTGACCGTAAGTATGAGTGACTGTACGGGTGAGTGAGTGGATGTGTGTGTGTAGACCTAAGAATCAGTGAGTGGGTATGTAGTTATTGGTGTTGGAGTGTCTATGGTTTTGCGAATGGCAGTCTGTAATTTAGAGTGGGTGTATCAAAGGTTATATTAGGGTGTGAGGAGGTGCATCAGATTATCACGTGGATGATGTCATCAGTGATGTCATTTGAGATGTCATCAGTGATGTCATCAGTGATGTCACTGACCATGTCATGAGTGATGTAATATGTGACGTCATCAGCAGTGCATTGCGGGGCGCGAGTTATAGTTAGCTGAACTAACTATAACGGGGGAATTTCACGGGTTTTGTACGAGTGCAATGTCCAAGTAACTATAACTGTCCCTAAAACCTATGGTTTTTTCAGTGAATTTCAAAGGTTTTTTAAATGCTAATTTGTAACTATAACGTGTCTGAAACCTATGGTTTTTTCAGTGAATTTCAAAGGTTTTTAAATGCTAATTTGTAACTATAACGTGTCTGAAACCTATGGTTTTTTCAGTGAATTTCAAAGGTTTTTTAAATGCTAATTTCTAACTATAACGTGCCTGAAACCTAAGTTTTTTTAGTGAATTTCAAAGGTTTTGTAAATGACAATTTTTAAATGTATTAATTGTTATATTAATTTTTTTCATACCGATTTAGTACATTTTTAGAAACAATTTTTTTTACATATTTTATTTTTTAAATTACATTGTAATTACATTATACATTACATTACAAAAAATACTTTCTCTTAATGAATTACTTTAGTTTAAATACTTTGCAGATAGGCAATAGACTTTTAAGTACAGTAGTTACAGTTGTTGCAATGGGCAACACATTTTCAAACACAATGCAACATTCAGCTCAATGTGAATTTCTAGTTAAATGCAATTAGTTACTTTATGGATTACTTTTTCTAACCACAGGACTGGATCCTAGATTCAGTCCTGGTACATCTCCTGTAAACAGTTGAGTAAAAGCGTTTTGGTTAGTCGTGATTTTTAAGGAATATTATTGTATTTTAAAAGTTGACACTTGGAAACTTTTTCTCATAGAATCACCAATGTTATCCTATGGAAGGAAATTCACTTAGCAGGTAAAAACTGTTATCGTTACTTTTTCTTACTCAGTGTTGGATCCTGGATCCAGCACTGGTGCATCTCCTGTAAACAGTTGAATGAATGCGTTTAAGTCATACAGGCGATTTTTAAGGAATATTTGTAGTTTGTGAAAATCGACACTTTGAAAGTTTTCTGCTGAAAACCAGACAATGGATTCCTATGGAAGAAAATATAAGTTACTGGTAAGTACGGTTAAAATTACTTTTCAGGACCAGTACTGGGCTGAAAGATGCAGCACTGAGGTCTCTCCTGATAACAGGTGAGTAAATCAGAATTCGGATTTCGGCTGATTTTAGAGGAATATTTGTATGTTTCAAAAATCAACACTTAGAAGAATTTCCAAGTGAAACCAGTCAATGTTAGCCTATGAAGTTAATTCAAGTTACCGGTAAGTACGGTTAAAATTACTTTTCAGGATCAGTACTGGGCTGAAAGATGCAGCACTGAGGTCTCTCCTGATAACAGGTGAGTAAATCGGAATTCCTATTTCGGCTGATTTTAGAGGAATATTTGCACAATGGTGAAGGGAGGGGCGGGGCCTGAGGTGACATCTTTGCAAACGCGCCCCGTGGCGCGTTTTAAGTTGGGGGATTAAGTCCCCTTGAATCTTGAGGGTCCCTAGGGGGCAACTAGACCACCAGGAACCTCCAATATGCGCCAGGGGCTGCGTTGCAGAGACGTGTAGAGAGGCCACACCCCTTTACACCTCTCTGCAACGCAGCTCTGTGGCGCATTCTGGATGTACCTGTTGGGCTAGTTGGCCCCCAGGGACCCTCAGGATTGAAGGGATTTAATTCCCCATCTTAAAACGCGCCACGGGGCCTGTTTGCACACATGTCACCTGAAGCCCCGCCCCCTCCCTTCACCACTGTGCAAACGCGCCCGTGGCGCGTTTTAAGTTGGGGGATTAAGTCCCCTTGAATCCTGAGGGTCCCCGGAGTCCAACTAGCCCACCATATACCTCCAAAAGCGCCACAGAGCTGCGTTGCAGAGAGGTGTAAAAGGGGCGTGGCCTCTGTACACCTCTCTGCAAGGCAGCCCCTGGCGCATACTGGAGGTACCTGGTGGGCTAGTTGGCCCCAGGACCCCCAGTATTCAAGGGAATTCGTTCCCTCTCTGCAAACGCGCCAGGGGCGCGTTTGCAGAGTGGTGAAGGAAGGGGCGGGGCCTGCGGGCCCGATCGTGTTTTTTTTTTTTTCTCCCTGAAGGGGGCTGTGTGGCCCCCCTTCCTTTTTCTTTTTTGGGCCCTGGGGACCCCATCCCCCAGGGCCTTACACCTTTTTTAAATTACCTTAAAAAAAAACGGGAAGGGGGCCGCGTGGCCCCCTTCCCTGGGCCTGTATTGGCCCCGGGGACCCCATCCCCGGGGCATGGCCTCTATATTTATTTTTTGAGGGGGGCAGCGTGGCCCCCCTCCTCTGGGCATTTTAAGGCCCGGGGACCCCATCTCCCAAGGCCGGCCTTTCCATTTTTTTTTTTTTTAATTTTCCTCTTTTTTGGGGAGGGGGGCCGCGTGGCCCCCCTCCCGGGTCACTACTTGCCCCGGGGACCCCATCCCCCGGGGCTGGCCCTCTCCGTTGGGGACTGTGGGGGGTCCCCAATCCCCCACAGTCCCGCCGGCTCCCCACGTCCCTTGGGAGCCGGCATTGCTGTTCCACATGGGGAGCAGCTGACATGCTGCTCCCCATGTGGAAAAGCAATCGCTTTGGATATTGGAAGAGAGAGCAGGTTTCCCTGCTCTCTCTTCCAATATCCAAAGCAGTTTGCTATGGCAGGACGGGAGCCGCGAGGCTCCCGTCCTGCCATAGCAAACTACAGTGTCCCGGGGGTAGGCACCCCGGGACACTGCAGGAGCGGGCCCTGGGGGGTGGTGGTCCCAAGGGCCATCAAGGGCTCCAGGAGGGGGCCGCGCGGCCCCCTCCCATTCAGTACACAGCCCCGGGGAGGTGGTGGTCCCCGGGGCTCTGGGGTCCGTAACGGACCCCCATATTAAAATGTTTAGTGCCCCGGGAGGTGGTGGTCTCGGGCGTGTGGGGGCTGGAGCCCCCCACACAGGTTTAATAATGTATGTAAAAAAAGCCCCGGGGAGGTGGTGGTCCTCGGGCTGCGGGAGGGCTCAGAGCCCTCCCGCACCATTTTTAAAAAAGCCCCGGGGGTGGCGGTCCCCGGGCTTGGGGGCCTTTGAGGCCCCCACACATTAAATTATCCCCCCACCATGCCCCCGGGACTTGGGCCACCCGGGGCCAATTAACATCGAGCGCGGGAGACCGCGCTCAATTTTTTTTTTCGGCAGGATTCGCGCACCCTGAGCGCATCCTGCCGATTTTTAAAAAAAATTTTTTTTTTGCCCAGGGGTCCTTGTGGGACCCCCTGAGCAAACCTAGGGGTTCAGGGTGTTTCTACCCTGCTCCCTTTGTGCGCTTTGCGCACTTGTTTCTGTCCCTCGGTTCTACCGAGGGACAAAATGGCTGCCAACATTTCCTGAATCGGAATGTTGACAGCCAGCTGACAGCCAATTAACATGCAGCTCGTGATCGGGAGGGTACGCGGACCCTACTCGTCCCTAGATATCACTAACTTTTTACTTTTCATTTTCTCAGCAACTACTGAACGGATTTACACCATTTAACAAAAGGGTTCTTTCTGAACCAAGAACTACCTCTTTGCCAAATTTGGTGTAATTCCGTTCAGCAGTTCGGGCTGTAGCCGTGTCTAAAGTTTCCTATGGGAAAATGCATGGGGAAAACGCGTTTTGGGACCCCCCTTTTTTCTCGGCCCCCGCTTGACGTATCACCCCGAGACTTTCAGGGTAGGAGCGGACCGGAGCGCCCCACGAAGTTTGAAAATTTCGCGAAGATACGTCAACCGGCAAGAGTTATTTCAAATAGAATGTCGCGGATTTCCTATGATAATAGGTTGTAACTATAACTATCTACTGGCGACCGCCAGTAGATAATATATATATATAATCAAAGTAATTCTGAAATAAAGCGCACTCTTGAAAAAATAAATAAAGAACTTTACTGCTTACTGCACAGAGACCTTTCAAGAATGCGCTTTATTTCAGAATTACTTGATTACGAAGTCCGGTTTTAGATCTACCGGCACCGCGCACCACCTGACTACGGGCTCGATCCCGGAAGGACCTGCTCTTTTGATGTGTGTGTGTGTGTGTGTGTGTGTGTGTGTGTGTGTGTGTGTGTGTGTGTGTGTGTGTGTGTGTGTATATATATATATATATATATATATATATATATATATAATCTATCTACACACAAACACTTATGTAAAAATATTGTTTGCGGATACACCTAAAAATGCACCTATAAAACTATTTTTGTTTCTTATCTTATAATATATAGGCTTTCCAGAACCTCTACGGTAGGAAACAGTGGCAAAGCCAGCAAGCATGTGTAAACACTGGCATGTGCTCAGGTATTAGCGCACTAAAGCCTTACCTGTAGGCTTGCGATATATATATATATCAAAACCGCAAAGAGTTACCCCTTAAGGAAGAGCCACATCAGGTAGGTGATTCAATTCTTTATTGTACACGAAGGCTGCAAACACGGGATGAAAGATGTCATCTGGATATAAACGCCCAAAGCCAGACACGTTTCAAGAATTGAATCACCTACCTGATGTGGCTCTTCCTTAAGGGGTAACTCTTTGCGGTTTTGATGTTTAGCGGCCCGCTCCGGTCGCGGAAGAGCCCCGCTGTGAGCACAGCGTTCCCGAGGTGAGGTCATTGGATATCACCGACGAGGGAGGTAGTGTTCTTGCACGAAGGAATGAGAATGCAGCATGAAGATTTTAAGGTAAACATCACCCCACTGTGGTTGAATATAACTGTTATTGTGTATCACAACACGGACTCACTTGAAGAAAACGAAGTGCAACTACAGAGACCAGAAGGCCTGAGAAGTGGCCACGCCCACTGAGGCGTTAGGAGCTAATTAAATGCAGCTGCACTGAACTAGTGTTGTGATACTCTGTTGCCGTAGCCATTGAAGAAGGGTCTTATGGACTTGAAACGCGTCTGGCTTTGGGCGTTTATATCCAGATGACATCTTTCATCCCGTGTGTGCAGCCTTCGTGTACAATAATGAATTGAATCGCCTACCTGATGTGGCTCTTCCTTAAGGGGTAACTCTTTGCGGTTTTGAGATATATATATATATATATATATATCTCACCACGCAGCTCCTTCCGGATCAACGGGACCCATGAGAAGTGGCGCACACGCCGGCAGGATAATCAGGACTCCAAATAAACTTGCAAAGTGTTTATTTACACAACGCGTTTCAACTGCATCCGCACACGTGATCAAGACTGTGGATGCAGTTGAAACGTGAGCCTTATTGTCTTTGCCAATGCTCGTTTTACATTGTATTGTTGGTAAAATTTTCTATCTCCAAATGGAAGTTCCATAAATGTCAATGATCTTGGAAATTCCCTCACTCACAAATGTATTAAGTAGCCATATTGTTTAGTTTTGCCATACTCATGTACTATTACTTCTCCCTTTACTGCAGGCAACGGCTCCAGTTTCCGGTCTGCTGTACAGGATTTTACCAATTTCTCTTGGCTGTCCAAGTCTAAAGTGGAAAAGCAGCTGCAAATTGTCTCAGTGCTACAATGGGTTATAACCTTCCTTATGATGGGTAAGTTAACAATCTTCCCTTTTTTGGGTTATTAAACTTTTAGTTAAGATTAGCATCGATGCATTTTATTGAGAAAATGGAAAATGAAGGAAAACTTTGCCTTCTATGTCAATATAATGGCAGGTTTGACACATGCCAAACAGGCATTTACAAATGCAAATGGTTTGACCCTGTGTAGTATTTCACTGTCTTGGAATTAGTCATTTAGGTAATAGGAAGTAAGGTGCCAGGGGGTTCTGTTTTATAATATTTGATAATAGTTTCTTAAAGTCATCTTATATTTGTGCTATTAGTAGGAATTATTGTTATTGCCCACCTAACAAGGGCTCAAGTAGCCAGCCTCGAAGGGTGGAAAGCTATGGTGGTCTTTCCAGATTGCCATGCTGAATTCTTGCAGTCAGTGCTCCAAATCTGATATTGCTAAAGAGTGTTGGTGCAAGTCGGCAATCGTTGTACGGTGACTTGCATGTTAATGCAAATTAACACGCAAAGCTTATGCTCAATAGTGTGTATGCTCAAGAGATCCACTTTGTAAAATACTGGATGATTGAGGCTAGTCACTAGTGCCATACCCTGAAAGAACTAGTGTGGCATTTTCAAATGCCTGCCATTTAGTAAGGGATGCCTTGACTCATGGGCTCAGAGGAGCTGGTACAAAATGAACATGCATAGCATAGAAGCGTGCATACTCACCAGTCTGTGCAGAACCTGGTTACTGCCAAGACTCATCCATTCTGGGTTCTGTGTAGAGTTTTGCCTTAGCACAGAGCTCTTCAAACTGGGGGGCGGGCCCCCCCTAGGGGGGCCTTTAGTTATCGCAGGGGGGGCACCAGACTCTGGCCAAAAGAAGCACTATGCTAATAACAGTTCTTTGTTTTAAGTGGGGAAAAAATGAGCGGCAGTAAGCCGCTCTGTAATGAGCCACCACTAACGTTTTGCCATTTATATGGGAGTATGTGTCAAAAGGGAAGGGACTCCAAATATTCTTCAAAACCTCCACCCCATGTCTGATAATCCACTATGGATACTTTTACACATTAGGCCTGGCTGACCAAAATAGTATGTTTGGCAATCATGTATTTGATTACATTTTTAAAAGGGTAACAAAACTTAACTTCTATGTTTAATTCTAAACATATTAAGACATTGGCAATTTAAAGGAATATTTATCAAACTTCTGAGGGGGGGCCTGAAGATTTTTTTTGTTTACACGGGGGGGCGGGTCTTAAAAGTTTGAAGACCACTGCCTTAGCATGTACCATACACTTATAATTGCACTAGCCCTACAGAGCCTTGCTGTTACACTCTCTAAGAGAGGTGTCGGTGAATATGCAGCATGTTTACAATGTTGAATATGCCAACCCAACCCATTCTACAAAACCCACCCACTGTTCTGGAACTCCGTGTACGAAGACTATGCCTCCTGCACTCAGAGCTCACATCATGATATCAGTCACTGGGCCCACAGAACAATGTAACTTCATCCCCAACCAAAGCCTGAAATGCATAAATCTCCCTCACATGACAGGTCATGAACTGGTCTCATAAGGCAACCTGCCCAATACAAGCGAGGATGAGATGTAGCAGTAGGGATTGTTAATGACGTTCGAAGGATCATTTTGTTATGCATGACAACAGTACTCTGTTTTCCTCGGCAGCAGCCTGTATCTGTTGGACTACTGAGCTTGTACGAAGCACCTATCATAATGACATTGACAGTGCACCATTAAAGTTAGTGGAACATTAGATTTCTACAGAGGAGGATGGTTCTGCCTCTGAGATTTAAGAAGTCTTGACCTAAAGATATTGACCATATTTGCTTATTGGGCTATTTGGTGTCATCCATAAAGGGAGGAATTGCTGTTAATGCAACAAACACCAAACTTGTGACAACTGAAAATTGAATGTCTTTTGAGGCATGATTGAAAGTATGCACCCGATGACCTGGGGACTTTATCACACAATTGTTATACTAGGGCATGCATAAGGTATTACTAAAATATAAGACCACATAGCAGCAACATATGTCCAGCAAGCTTTAGAACATAATATGGGCCTAGATGAAAATAAGTGGAGCCGCCACCTGATTGCTCTGGTTGAGAGAGGCTCCATGAGCAGAAGCCCTCAGTTTTCCTTGCTCTATTAAGATGATTCTGGATTCTAATATTGACCGTGATGAGCATTTCTGACTCTTTATTGCAAAGTGACAATGAAGATAACACAATGGAACGATAACCACATTACCCATAAATCATATGAGTAAAGTAGTCCACTGTCAAAGGAGGACTCTCTAGGTTTTTTCCAATCATTGATCTCTTGGTCCTACTGTCCCCGTGCCTGCTCTCTTGGTAGATGATACTTTCAGTTTCTCTAGTAAAACAATAAACCATAAGCTTCTGTCCACCAGACCCAAATTTAAGTTTTGGGTCTTGTGATCTGCCTCCAAAAGAACTGGCTTTAAAACATGTTTGGGTGTTTGTCAGTCCAAACAGCATATTAGAAGTGCTACTAGATTTTAAACCTTAAGAGCATGTGTATAGAGCAGTATACCCACCTACGGTGGGCATAACACACAACTCAATGTCATAATAAAATCCTAGCTTTTCTGTTATTTTGGCTAAGAACCAGAGAGGCGTAGAAGCCACCAATTAGAATCCCTGACTGGAGTGATCACCATTGATTATGACCAAAGGTGGATATGTAGATGTCATTCCTGGCTCAGAGTGCAGAAAGGTATCAGTTACTTTCTGGTTCAGTGTCTGTGTGATACCAAGGCCCACTGGAGTTATGCATTTCTGATTCTGCTGGGTTTTTGCAGCAAAATTATCGATTTGCAGCATTTGCTACATAATCTGCGGATTTTAGCAAAAACGTTTCTTGCTCAAACAAATCAAGTTATTAAACCTCTCATCATATGTTCCTATGCAACGGAAGATCCTCTGCAAAAGTTGACTGGTCATCTTTCAGTTGCTTATTACTGTATTTGGTTGATAAACTGGTACTAATGAGGTGAAATCTTTGCCCAATGTTACTCTGAATAAAAACGACAAAATAATGAAAGACGGTCACAAAATGTGCTGCATTATGCCACATTTTTTTTCTTGTTGCATCATTTAGTCAAACCAGCTGCATAATTTGGCTCTCACTGCTGCATAGTTCTATTGAGCCTGGTTATACCTGAGAAATACTAGCAGCTGGATATTAAGGTGACATGAACTGCTCCTCAGTATGGGCTCCCGATTCCTCCATGAGCATGTTTCTGACCCTCTGGCCACAGCACAATCTTTTACTACTTCCACATGTCAACTTAGGTCTTACCTCATTAACTAGTCTCCCCAGGTATTTGTCAGAACCTCGGGTCACGTGCCACCCAGGTGATGTGTGCAGCTGATGACCGTATTATCCAGCTGCAAGAGTATGTAGCACTGACTTGATGGCAGGTTGGACTCACGATCATGAACGAATACCACCAACTACTCCAGGCAATTGGTGTGCAGGTGGAGGTCTTGTAGATCCCACTTCTCTCTTGTGGAGGCATCCCTAACCAGAACTGATAACGTCCGATAACCAATTCCATTCTAAAGTATTCCTGAAGATCTCTTCCATTCCAGGCATCCATGTAGTCCATCTATCATTGCAGTTTCATCCTGGTCTTCGAGGAAAGTGATTGCTTTTGGTGCAGGCCAGACAAGAACCCGAGGGGCTTGATATTTCAGTGCTGGAAAGTCATGGAGACCTCCAGCAGAGATGGCCTGAATCAATGCTGCTGAGGACTAACTGACAAGGCTAGCCTTTTCTGAGATATTATGGACCTCTGTAGAGCCCACTTGCTTTATATTACTGGCTAGATTGAGGAAGGCGGGAGTGAAAGGGAAGGCACTCGCTTGGATTAAGTCCTATCTTAGCGATCGCACACAAAGAGTGACATTACACCCTTACAAATCAGAAGCTAAGCCTCTCTGGTGTGGGGTGCCGCAGGGATCAGCGTTGAGCCCGCTACTTTTTAACATCTATTTGGCCCCTTTGTGTGCACTCATTGCTAAATGGGGAATTAAAACCGTCTCCTATGCAGATGACACACAGTTGGTGTTCTCCTTTAAGGACCTGTCGGCAAACACCTTTGAGAGGTTCAGGGGCTGCCTGTGCGACGTCTCTAGGTGGATGAACAATAACAAACTAAAACTGAATACAGAGAAAACTGAGGTGCTGTTCTTTGGTAAGAATTCCCCTCCACCATCGGGTCTGTGGTGGCCGGAGGAAATGGGTTCTCCACCCTCTCCGTCCTCTACGGTAAAAAATCTGGGTGTAAAATGGGATGCTGAGTTGACATTTGCTTCTCAAATACGTTCCATTACATCCACTTGTTTTGGAATTTTGAAGGGTTTGAGGAAATTTCTTTTTCTTCTGCCGGAGAGCTGTCGTAAACTAGTCGTTCATGCCACGGTGACTTCAAGGCTTGACTATGCCAACAGTCTGTTCCTTGGTCTCCCGGCATATTTGATAAAAAGATTGCAGATGGTGCAAAACGCAGCAGTGAGACTGATTAGAAGAGTGCCATTCAGACAACATATTTCTCCACATGTTAAACAACTTCATTGGCTGCCAGTTGTACAGCGTATAGAATTTAAGGCCTTGACAATTGCTTTCAAGGCCCAAAATGGCAGCGGTCCCAACTACATCAAAAACGTATCCGCCCTTATCAGCAAAGGCGGTTGTTACGTTCTAATTCACAGAATCTGCTGTGTGTTCCCCAATTCGCAAAGGCTCGTATTGGAGGAAGGGCTTTCTCAGTTGGAGCAACCAGATTATGGAACTCACTTCCCGGTAAGACTTCGGCGTATACCGGAAGAAGGGGAGTTCAGGAAAGCTCTAAAAACATGGCTTTTTAGCCGGGACTAGCTGAATTTGTTCAGTTTGGAGATCCAATACCCTTATGCTGCTGGATCACGCTAGCTCCGGGACACCTCTGTTTGAGGTAGCTGTAGCGCTTTACAAATGCTGATGTATTGTATTGTATATCTCCTGCATCTTGTGAGACTGTAGCTTTCTTACGGTCTATGGCAAATGCCCAGGAAACTCATGCACCTCTTTAGTCATTGTTGCCTTGGCTCTCATCTTGAAATCCCAAGTTGTACAGTAATTTCTCCGCTAATGCTAGCTGACATTGCAAATGGATCCTGTCCTGCAATCACAGTAGGTCATTCTGATACACCTTGTGTGAAGGGCTGCCGACACACGCGTTAGCCCCGGAGGGAAACGCAAAAGTGCCATGGGAAAACTCTAGTGAAATGTCAGACCTGCTTATGCCAAATAAGATGGAGAAACATTCTTTGAAGAGATGGATCAAGACAATCTGGTGTATTTTGGATCCAGAATAATTTTCAGATGACTAACCACTGTGTTGCATCTCAATTTTCGTAGTGACTGAGTCAATTGCCTCAATTATTCACATGCTTCACAATGTAAGGCCATGTCCACTTTTGTTATGCCCGTAACATCTCGGAGTCCTCTTAAGAATGCTGCTGGGACCATGAATGGAGCTACCTGGGATGGATCACAATGAATCAAAGGATACATTGGGGCTTTATATCTGCTTCCAAATTTGCAACCATCTGGCGATCACATCACACACAGGAACAGGCATTTGTCAGTGGCTCATTTTCTGTGAATTTGAACCCGAAAATCTGCCTTTGTGTGTTGGTTTCTGCGTTGTTGATGTGAGTTCCAATAGACTTGTTGCAGCATGGTTTGTTGCCTTCAGAATTATGCCTGGAAAATGCCAGTACAAATCCTATTGTGTTTTGAGATAATACACGTGTGCACAAGTGTATAACTTGTAGTACTTTCACTAATGTGCTTTTGTAAATCATGTATCTTAATTAGGGCTCCCGGTTTTATGGTATTTTTTTATTTTTTCTTTAACATTTCCGTCTGTATTTATCCATATTTATTTTTGGGCCATTTTTTCTGTATTTATCCATATTTATTTTGTGTCTTGCGTAGAAGTGTAGTTGTAAAACGGTACATTTCCGTATTTATTTAAATGATAGACGCGCACTCATACTTTGATGTCTGTTGTGTTTTAGCTATTTAAGTTGCCAAATATTACTTAACCGTACATCCACTGGCAAATAGCATTATACCACAAAATTATGTTGACACATGCAGTTATTTAAAGAAATTTCATTCTGTTTTTTAATTTCCCATGCTGTCCATCTGCTCAGCTGTTGGGCTATAATTCATGAAAGACAGCACGAAGAGTCACTTAGAAGCACATTTTCTGTATTTATCCACTTTTAAAAATAAATGCAGACAGAAAACACCTTGTTTTCTGTCTGTATTTATCTGTAAAAATCCGTAAAAACGGAAAACGGGGAGCCTTGATCCTAATCTTGAAAGCCCCTTGCGCTGTCAAAGGTAGTTTTGGTGTTCCATTTGAATACATAGACACTCATATCATCATCCTTTAGAAGTCTCATGGCAAAAGAGCCAATTATAAGCCGCACCATGGGTCAAGTCTGGCTCATTTCATACTTGCAGCTAATTGTGATAAGTGCTGTTGCATGTTACCTTTTGATGGTAAGGCAGTATGTGTTGTGTGGGATGAGTACAAGTGGACATGTACTTGAGGTAGCAGTGGAGTTCAAGAGCAGTTGTCCTGACAGATACCTCATTGGGGTGAATGTAGTCATCACCCACCTAGACGTGGAGTTTGACTGTTTTCATGATGTGCTGTGGGATTGGGTTATGCCAGCAAGTTGTGGGAAGGCTTTACTGCATTTCTGTCATGTTAGTTTCTATTACCATTTGTGGCAGATCCCACTCAGACCTATTGTGCACCAAGAGCACGATCCAAGGGATCATAACTTTGTGACCACACATTGGCAGTCACGTTTGTCACTGGTATTTTTCCAGCTACTTTTCTGAATTCATGTCCCTCTCATTTTGGCATGATCCAGCGCGACAAATATAAATTCTTCTCTTTTGGATATAACCTCCAGGTAAAAGATCTCACACAGCAACTATACCTTATGACGGTGGGGCCCATAACACCGCATAACCATACACTCTCTCAATTGTTTCCCTGGGTCACATCCACTACTACCAAAGAGAAGAATGAGGTTGCTGGAGGAACGGGATACCTTGTTAAAAATTAACAGGATATTTCCTTAAACATCATACATAATCAGTTTTAATCCTGTCGGTTCTAAGACATCAAGGTATTCCGCTCTTTGGTCGATGGACCAACTAGTAGAATAAGTTGATGGTGATTAAGACCAGCTCAATCACAGTCAAACCCTATTAAAACATTACACTTATTATTGAGCTAAAGAACCACAGACTCGTAGTTTTAATTATAATAAAGTTTATCTACTTTTTTTAAATGCATGAATAAGATTCAATTTTATTAATCGTTTTAATGCATTTCAATATCATTATAAGAAATAAGCTTTAGAGAAATTTATGCATACCCCTTTTTAGATGAAGAATAAAAGTTCACCAAAGCAGATAATCACAGCATGGAATTCCCAAAACTGACTGTCTGTCCCGCTAAACAGGCCTCCTCGACAGACCTCCTATACAGATTTCCCGCATCGGTCTCGTTCCTTTCCCCAGTCAATTTTAGAGTTCAAAAATGAAAGTTTCTATCAGAAAATGGCCTATAGAAAATAGCAGCAGTTTCTTCAGCATCAATGTTCAGTGCTCAAAAATTATGCATGAATAGCCCTCTGTTATATCTAGGTTTCTACCTTACATCTTCCCTGTTTCTCTGCCTCTGCTGTTCAGCCAGTGAGAGTAGAATGTTAGTGTGAATGTGATGTCATTGGAATGTTGGGTATGCTGTGAGTGGGACTGTCAGTTGGATCCTGGGCTGAGCAGCAGAGAAGCTGCTCCTGGTGGGGTTTTATTACATCCATACTGGAAAACCTATCTGAACATCTAAGATCAATAAACTTATCATCTGTAACCTAACCAAGACTACTGGAACTACTTACCTACGATATAACATAAATTGGCGACGAGTTGGATTCAAAACCATGCGTGAGGACTTACTTCAAGCTTGAAAAGGTACTTTTATACAAGATTTTACTTAAAAAAAGAACTTACCTAAGGATCTTACGCCCTCCCGCCCCACCAGTGTCCACATTCACCGGACAGCCCATAGACAAGGCGTAAATTTAAATTTCCTGCTACCTGCTTCTTCCTGCCTGATTTCTACTGCCTGCTTCTTACTGGGCATGTTTCCTGCTACATGTCTTTCCAACCTGATTCCTGCTACTTTAACATTTCTACCATTGTGTGGACCCGGCATCTTCAAAGATTGGCACTATATCTAAGAACCCATTTTACAGGACGCATGTTTCCTGCTACATCTTTTTCCTGCCTGATTCCTGCTGCCTTTGTCTGCCAAATACTGCCTGTACCTCATCCTGTGTACCTACTCTTTCTACATGGGAAACACTAACGTTTGCACCCAGCAAGCAATTTTGAGCAAGCGCCATCCATACAAACTGCCGATGTACCCTGGCTCTACATCAGAGGTGTACCTTCTCTTCATTTTGCGAGCACTTCCCAAACCCGTTGTGTATTTTGGGATGCTTTTGTGGAACCAGTGACTAGCATCAACTATGCCAAGAATCAACTTTGGACACCCCAGAGACTGAGCTTTGCTTACTCGCTGACACTTTACATGGATCCTGTTTGGTGGCAAGTATTGTGAACATTTTGAGGTAAATCATAATTGATTTAATTATGGGCCTCGGTTTCCCCTCTACATTTGGCAGTTCAACCGTCCTGTTGTGGTTTGAAAAACAACGCGTGCCATGCTCAGCACGCGCTCTTACCTTCTCGTGGATCCTCTGATCTTCAGTGACGCTTTCGAATCCTTCTCCGTCTCAGCTTTACCGTGCAGCAATTTTGGGTGCACGCACTTGCCTACAACCACCCAGCACTGCGTTACCGAACGTGCCGCCATCTTGCGGTAGGCACCATCGATACAGCTTACTTTGCTCTGCTTTACACGTTATTGCTGACCATGTTTTGTCGTTACTGTCGTTGAGCTGGCAGTGGACGCTATGCTGACTTTACGCGTGAGGAATCATTTTCAAAGGTGTTTTCTTCTTCGTTTGCAAGTTTCTGCGTTCTCCACTCTGGCAGTGAACTGTGCTCGGCAGACACCATTATTTCTGTTCCTTCACTGGATGTAGAACCCGGGTGAGATATCGCTCACCGGTGTTTGCTGTCTCCTGCTTTCGTATTTGACTAATTCATACTTTGCAATGTATTCTTTATATTGTATTGTGTTCATTAAGTTCGTTGTTTCTGGGTTTTATTCTCTATATTCCTGATTCTGAGTGTTCTCTTTCCTTGTACTGCACTAGAGTTTATTTTTGAAGTATTCTTGATTTGCCTGAGATTTTTCTCGTCCTGTCAGGTGTACAGCGTACCTTTGCGCTATTGAGTTATTTGCTTGTCCATTCTCCTTATACTGTGTTTGAGGCTGTTTACCACCTCTCTTATTGCTTTCTGCTTACATACTTTCCTATGCACTCCTCTTATTAAGTCATTGTTTTCATTCAGTTCACGTGCATGAATATGTGTGTACTCTATTGTGACTGGGGTGCTTTACCTTTTCAGTTTTAAGGCCTAGTTTATACTTCTCTTGTTGTTTATTGAGTTTACATTACTCATTGCAGTCTTTACAGACTTACTGCGCAGTTTATATTTTACGTAATTACCTCTTCTTTGCGGGTTGTGTGTAGGCGTACAATTCAGCTATTACAGACTTCAGCTTCTGCGTTTTTCTTGAGGGTTTGTCTACTTACCACTTAACACGTACTATTTTCTCTCTTCTGTGTCCTGGTACAGCTCCCCCAGATCGCATTTTCTTTGCAATTTCATGTGTGGTCTAATTCGAGGTGTGACTGTACTTTTGCTTTCTAAGTGGTGCAGCTCTCCCTTATCGCATTTACCTTGCACTTTCATACGTGGTCTACTTTTGGTGTGACTGAATTCTATTTGCTGTGTAGTTCAGTTCACTTAGATCGCACTTTCCCTGGAGCATTTTTTCCTCTGATTCTTAACACGATTTTACTTTCAGTGCTTTTGTTTTATTGTGCGCAGGTTTTCATATGTGGTCTAACTTGAGGTGTGACTGTACTTTTGCTTTATATGTTGTGCAGCTCTCCCAGATCGCATTTTCCTTGCATTTTCATGCATGGTCTAACTTGAGGTGTGACTGTACTTATGATTTACGTGTGGTGCAGCTCACCCAGATCGCATTTTCCTTGCATTTTCTGCTTGGGGATTCACTATTTTGTGTTTTCACCTCTGCTTGATTTCTGGTAGGGTGTAAGTCACCCGTTATTTACTTATGATTGCTTTCTGTTTGGGTGTTTTTTCTTCCTGCTTTTGTAATTCACCTTTGCTTGCTTTCTGTTTTGGGTGCTGGTCACCTTTTGCTTACACTTGTTCTTGTCGTTTTCCTTCTTCCTGCTGTGTTCAGTGTTTCCATCCTCCTCGCCAGTCTGGCCAGTTGGTGTGGTTGTGGTGGTTACATTGGTGCACTATTTCTTTGTTAATTTTTCATGGTATACCTCTTTCTTGTTCATGTATGTACGTTCTTTTACAATTTCCTTCCTTTTGAAACTTCTTGCTTCATTTTTTGCTCTGCTAAGGAAGGAGATGTGTCTTTTCTAGTTTTCGATTTCCTTTACTCTATCTTCGTGTTTACTCATTGCATTACTGTTTATATTTTGCAATTTCTTTTACTTATTGCTTCCTTTTACATCACCTTTCTACTTGCTTATTTTAGCATGTTTTTCATAACTTATGTGCAATTTGCTATACTTCTTCTGGCAAGTTTCTTCAGTATTACAGTGATGTTACTGCAATGTTACTATTTATATTTGCTTTCTCTTTGTTCATTTTATAAAGAGGGAAGGTGTGTTATATCTAGGTTTCTACCTTACATCTTCCCTGTTTCTCTGCCTCTGCTGTTCAGCCAGTGAGAGTAGAATGTTAGTGTGAATGTGATGTCATTGGAATGTTGGGTATGCTGTGAGTGGGGCTGTCAGTTGGATCCTGGGCTGAGCAGCAGAGAAGCTGCTCCTGGTGGGGTTTTATTACATCCATACTGGAAAACCTATCTGAACATCTAAGATCAAACTTATCATCTGTAACCTAACCAAGACTACTGGAACTACTTACCTACGATATAACACCCTCCTCCTACTTAAGAGTAGGTCCTCTTATACCCTACTACTAGCTTACTAAACATAAAGTTGCAGTCTTTGGGGGCGAGAATCACGCTAATTGGTCCATTGGAGGGGTGGCAAGAATCACCTCATTGCCCTCCTTGTTCAAACCGGTTCTGTAATTGTTTATGATTTTGTCCTTTCACACGGCATTTGGGTAATAGCAATCCGATTAAAAGTTCATTTAATGTTTCTCTTTTTGCTACTTCATTTTAAACAGTCCATTGTTTATTCTCTAATGCTCGTCCCCTGTTATCGTGAATCCGTGAGGAGTCTTTCTTGGCATTCACCTCGGGTCAGGTCAACCTGACCGTGATACTTCTCACTCTGTGCTCGACTCGCACCCACGTGATATGTTTCTGCGGCTTTCTTCTGCTTAGAGGCCATCTTTGCGTCTGCGCACTGAGCTCATTTGCCTCGGCAGCCATTTTTACAGCACGGCCTAGCAGGCCGGAACGAACTATCATGAAAACAAACACAATCATAATTAAAACAAAGAAAATAAGCCTTTCTGTTTCCCACCCGTCATTCTAAGTACCCCAATTAGGTGTTACCTAGCAAAAGCGACATTTAAAGCCATGTTTACTTACCATCTGCATTCTTTTGCCACAAAACAAATTTACTACATAGCACAAATCATGCAATTTCACTCTAATTAGTACGCAATTCACTAGATTAGTATTATTTCACTTTTACAATTGTAAATAGGTTAATTTTGCACACAAATTGCAGTTACCCCTTATGTAAGTGTTTACCAAAAAGGTGTAAAAATATTGATTAATTTAGCACGCAATTAATAATGTCAATTCATTGGAGGGCGTGGTCTGCCGAGCTGCGGAATGGCCGCTCTGTGAGTGAGCTCCGCCGGCCGAGAAACAATCCTTCACTTATCCTCACAAACGGAGAGCTAAAGTCCTGCTAAAATCCACCCGCTGACAGCAGAGTGCCTCAGGTCTCGAGCGGTGTGACCTGCAACTGTGTGCCCGGCTCCGGTGCTGAGTTGTGCGATCTACGGAGCGGACGCCGGCTGCGGAGGTGAGCCCAGACGCCGGCTGCGGAGGTGAGCCCAGACGCTGCGCGGGCGGGCAGCACTCGAAAATATAGCCTGCAGCGGCTGGCGCGGTGCGGGCCGCAGCGGCGGAGAGGTACCCCACTGGGCTTGGTGTTACCGCCTGAATGCTGAACCGAACAGCGGTGCAGTGCCGTCACGCTGATTTCCTCACGGCGCACACCCTGCTTTCATAAGGTGAGACACGGCGCGACGAAGGCAGAGAAGAGCCTCGTATACTGTGGCCGCCATTTTGCAGCAGCGCCGGTGGGAAGTTTGCCTCAACTATCTCTGGCGGGGAGCGTTGGCCCGGTGGTCGCTCTCCCTGGACCCACGGACACATAATTCCCTCAGTGTTTTCAGACCCTGCTAAGTGTATTCCCAATCGCCCCGACCGGAGGCGCACTGCTTTAACCCCCGCGGAGCCGCCATTTTGCATGAAGGGCATATTCGGCGGAGCGCTGGAGCGTGAGGACAGCAGCAAAAGGCAAATTGGGGTGGACATCTTAGGCGACACGACAGGCTGTTCGCTTTGACTTCAACTGTGGCACAAGTTGCGTTTGCAGGGTGGTGGCGACCCCCACAGCCGTGACTACTGGGTGGTCCTCCTTGCGTTTCTGTGGGCTGGGACTGAACATCCATCCACGTGAGGTTGATCGAGTCTGCCCGAAACGTGAGGGAGAGAGGTTGGTGTGAGCCCTGCGCCTCGACGGTTGGTGTGACTTCGCAGCTGCGGCCGGTGCTCGCTATGGGGAAACAGGACGCCAAACAACCGAAGTTAACCTTTGACCAGCGGAGAACGACCCGACTCACGGAAACTGACCATGAAGCTGGAGCGGAGAGAGCCGTGGAGCAACAAGCAGAGGATCAAGGGGAAGACCTCCGGACACTCATGCTGGAAATGCGGTCAAGTTTACGCAATATTGATACCAAACTTGACACGCTCACTACACAGCTGGAATCCGTCAAATCTCAGGTGGTAACTTACGAACACAGGCTCGACGTGCTGGAGAATAAACAATCTGACTTCCATGAATTTCAAGTGGAAACCAAGGAACAACTCCTACAGATGGACAGAGTATTGGGTCTAATTCGCGCCAAGAATGAAGATTTGGAAGCGAGGTCGCGCCGCAACAATCTACGTATCACGGGCATACCGGAGACCACGGCCATTGTTAAAATGGAGACCTACGTAGCCGACCTACTCCGCGAACTGTTTGATACTCACCTCTCCCCTGTCTTTGCGGTAGAGAGAGCTCATCGCACTTTGGGACCCAAGCCGCCAGTCGGAGCTCCCCCTCGGCCCATCCTGGCTCGAATCCTTAACTACCAGGACCGTGATTTGATTTTGCGCCGAGCGCGCGAAATGGGGAAAATTGAACACAAGGGCAATCAGATTTCCTTTTACCCGGATTTTACACCTGCGGTGCAATCTGCGAGACGTGAGTTCCTGCCTGCGAAGCGGATCCTCCTGCAGGCCCAAGTCCCTTACTCCTTATTGTATCCCGCCAAACTCAAGGTGACACATGATGGCTCTCCCCACTATTTTACCGATGCCAAATCTGCCCTCAAATTCGCAAAACGCATCGGTGGCAAGAGGTCGAAAAATGGTACCAGAACGATGGACTTGGCAGAAACCCAGCTAAGTGACAATGACTAACAGTTCCCTTGTCAATCCATGTTCCATGTTCACTGTGTCCAATATTGTTCTCTCTGATGGGAGCCCTGTCTGGCCTTCCAGGCTGGGCTGGCCCAAATCTGATCTACCATGCGCTGCTGTGGGTTGCCTGTTCCTTGTACAGTTGGTTTCCTCCGGGTGGAGGTGCGGGTCCTGTTGCTGCGTAGGCCTGCTTGGGGGACAGCGGGGGTTTGGGGGGTCTATACATCGTATCGCACACAGGATTGGCGCAATAATCTGCGCAAAGGTATGAGACGGGATGGGCCTGACTGTTATGTGGATGGTTTTTTTTTTTTTTGCTTACTGTTTGCTCTTTTTACAGACTTTGCTCTCTGCAGTATCTTGGCCACCCTGTCATGGCAGGGAAGTATGCCGGTGTTCCCGAATCCCTATGGGAGGATTCCCAAGTGCCTATTGTTTCTATTTTTGTTCATGGGGGGGGTTTCTACAACCTGATTGGGGGTTGGAGTGGGTGGAGGGTTGGGGGATGGGAATGTTGTTGTGTTTTTTGCCAGTATAAGTATTCGCTGCTTGTTGGACCTCACTGATAGATCTAAGCATAAGAGGTGCTGCTCTCGCCCTGTGAACTACGTACACTTTCCACAGTTCATCACCACGCTGCCAGTCTAAATTTTCTCACATGGAACATTAGGGGACTGAACGATGGCAGGAAGGCCAGGCTTGTCCATACATATCTCATGAGGCACAACATAGACATATGTCTCTTGCAGGAAACCCACCTTAATGTCGAGCCCTCCCCTAAGTTGAAGCACAATAGGTGGAGGCACGTGTATTCCTCCATCTACTCCAACAACTCGCGAGGTGTAGCGGTGTTGGTTAAGCGGGGCTTGGATTGGAGGGAGGGAGAGCTTCACAGGGATCCTGAAGGCCGATACATTATCTTGTTGGGCACACTGTGTGGGGCCCCAGTTGGGATAATAGTGATAAATGGTCCTAACGTAGACTCACCTGTTTTTTTTCGAGACATCTGGGCTCGGATCCGGGCGACTGGCTGCAGCACCATCATCTGGGGGGGAGATTTTAATGCCATACTAGATGATGATTTAGACAGAAGGGGGGCGGCCCGGGCCCTTCATCCCTCAGCAAGCAATGCCCTGAATGCCATCATCTCAGATGGAGACTTAGTAGATATATGGCGCTGTAGACACCCTGCGAGTAAGGAAGGTACCTGCATTTCAGAACACCATGAAGCCTGGTCCCGCTTGGATTTCTGGCTGGTCTCACGAGATGTGGCCACCTGGACTACCGAGGTGTCGCATCTACCTAGAACCCTGTCAGATCATGCCCCCTGTCTTTTGAAACTGGCACTTCCTATGACCCCTCCACGCATGTACTCCTGGCGGCTCCCCCACATGCCCTTTTAGATGAGGCCTTTAAAGAAGAAATAAGGACTGATATCATAGACTATTTCACCCTAAATTCCGGATCGGTGGACACAGAGGCCTCACTCTGGGAGGCATTTAAAGTGGTCATACGAGGTCAGTGCATTGCCCGCCAAGCAGGGGTGTTAAAAGCCATTCGGGGCACACTTGCCTCTCTCGAGTCTCTGATCAGGGGACTGGAAACACAATTCTATTCCTCCAATGACCACAACACTCTGGCTCACTTGGAAGACCAAACTGCTTGATTATGATGAGGAAGCGCAACGCGAGGTTAAATTTCTTGGGAAATATGCAGAGGCAAGGAGATATGGAGAGGGCGATAGGCCGGGAAGGACGTTGGCCAGTATGATCCGACCCCCGCGCTTCACTACTTTCGTTCCCGAGCTAAATGGCACACAGGGAACTGTCATTAGAGGTCAGGCGGGTATCCTAGACGAATTTTCCTCATTTTATTCTAAACTCTACACTGCCACCCGGGAGACGAGCCCAGAGGGTATGCAGTCTTTTGTAGACTCTTTGGAGTTAATTTGGTTTAGTCAACGGCACAGGGAATACATGGACTTCCCGTTCAGTGTAGACGATGTCTCTCAAGTCATCAAAAGTCTGCCTCTGGACAAGGCCCCCGGGTCTGATGGACTAACTACTGCCTTCTATAAAGCTTACGTGGAGGAACTGGCGCCACGATTGTTCGCATTGTACGAGGAAGCCCTAACTACTGGTATATTGCCACCAACCATGCGGGAGGCAATCATAATCACTCTGCTGAAACCCGGTAAACCTGAGACTGAGCTGGATTCCTACCGGCCATTGTCTCTGATAAATGTAGATGTTAAAATTCTGGCCAAATTGATAGCCAATAGACTGCAGCCTCTACTTCCCCTTATTGCTCGCCCCGACCAGTCGGGCTTCATCCCCGGGCGTTCTACCTCCCACAACCTCAGGACTGTTTTTTCGGTGCTACATTATCTTCACCCTGACGTTCAGGCCGCTGCGGTCTTCCTTGACGCTACCAAAGCCTTCGATACGCTCGAATGGCCATATCTATTCGCTATTTTAGGCCGCATGGGATTTAGCCCGCTTTTTATTAATCTCATCCGATTGTTATACACTAAGCCCACAGCTCGGATCAGAGTGAATGGCCTCCTGTCGGAACCTTTCCCTATTTCACGTGGCACAAGGCAAGGATGTCCCCTGTCCCCCTGCTCTTCGCGATTGCTATGGAACCCCTCGCGGCGCGTATCAGGCAACATCACACTGCCAGAGGGATCGGTTTTAGCACCAGAAGCCTCCTCATTTCGTTATATGCTGATGATGTAACTTTGTATATCACGGACCCCGTGACAAATCTGGACCCCATCTTGCGAGAATTCATCAGATTCGGAGGGCTGGCTGGAGTCTCTATTAATTGGGCTAAATCTGTCGTGTTTCCCTTGACGGATAACACGGTCCCGGTGGTGTCTGAATTTCCTTTACGATGGGAGGCCGAGGCCGTTAAATATTTGGGCATCTGGATCAGCCGGAGTCTGCAGGAGGTGTGGAACTTAAATTACGGACGCGCCATCACCTGGCTAGAAGAGAAGGTCTCATTATGGGCTAAACTCCCACTATCCCTGGCAGGTAAAATCGCCCTAGCCAAAATGGTCATACTACTGAAATTTCTTTATTTGCTAACATCCCGATTCCCCTTACTCATGCCTTTTTCAAGTCCTTGAGGACACTGCTGATTTCTTTGGTGCGGGCAGGCTAGAATATCATGGGATTTGCTGACACTCCCGCTGAGACAGGGTGGGATGGGTGCTCCAGATATGCACTTATATGCCTGCTGCACTCGGGGTCAGTTCCTTCACTACTGGGTACAACCCACACCCTTCCAGCCTCATGTAGCAGTGGAAACGGATGCAGTGGCGCCTGTTCCTCTTCGGGTGGCACTGTGCCAGCCGTATCGCAGACCCCGAGACGGCATAGACACTGCAGAGACCTTA
The DNA here is from genome assembly GCA_963921515.1 of Calotriton arnoldi. NCBI lineage: Eukaryota > Metazoa > Chordata > Amphibia > Caudata > Salamandridae > Calotriton > Calotriton arnoldi. The sequence continues at coordinate 850,998 of CAWUFW010000604.1, read as the reverse complement.
CGTTGGGCGTGGAATGAGCTGCGGAAGCGGGCGGGTGCCCCTGTACTATATGCCCCTTCTATACCAATAGCCTATAACCCTATGTTACCAAACATGAAGGACGGTATTAGTGCAACACTGACACAAAAATTGAATCTCCGCACTTTTGCAGATCTTTATCCAAAGAACACATTCAGATCCCCCCCGGTGGCAGATGAGGGTCAAAAGGTGCCCTTTGCTGACGTCTTCCTGTATTATAAGCTACGCGCTGCTTGTCGCTCCTTGCATGACCGCTTTCCGGCGTCCCCATTACCGCTGTCAGCATTAGAGAATCTGCTGAGTTCACCCTCCCCTCGCAAACTTGTCACACGTATCTACACACACATGCAAAACACGGCTCCACTGGTGACACCCAGAGCATTACAGGGGTGGAACGACGAACTCCCTGTTCCGCTGACTGAGGATCAGTGGGTGTATTGTTGCTGCCAACTCACTGAGCTGTCCAACAATTACAGGCTTCGCCTGATACATTTCAAATTCCTCCATAGATTTTATAGGACACCTGTCGGTCTGCACCGCATGGGGCTGAGGGAAGATGAGAGCTGCTGGCGCTGTGGGTTCACTCCCGCATCTTTCTTACACATGGCGTGGGATTGTCCGAGGCTAGCGGCATTCTGGTCCATGATCTTCACGCTGATTAATCAGATAGTTGGCACACCTGCATCGCCCACCCCCGTGCTGGGATTATTGAGCTATGTTAAGGACACGCTGGTGAGGGTACGCAAGCTGCATGCACTGCTTCTCCTGTTCGCCAAACGCCGGGTTGCCGTGCACTGGGGGCGGAGGAGGGTGCCTTTCATTAAGGAGTGGATCAGGGATGTCCCGTATGGTCATTCTCAATTGACTACATTCTGGGAATTAATGCCCGCTACTTCAAGACCCAGGGACATATGGGAACCATTCATCGTTTGGGCCCGGGAGAGACAGGGGGCAGTCGAGGATGCTTCAAACGAGCCGGGGTCACCAGATTGGCCATTGCGAAATGTTATTGCTGCCTCTACTTAAAGTTAGCTGGTCTGAGATTCCGGTGGGCTGAGCTGAATCCATAGATTTGTGGGCACGTCCCCCATGTGATTATTTCTTATTTGGTGCCGGACTGTGGTCTTGCATATCTCCGGTCAGTATTAGGGTAAGGGCGCATAATGTATAACATTTGCAATTGAACTGAATGTGCAGATTTTACTCCTGAAAATGTATCGCTTATATACTGGCTTGTTGTTTTGTATGTGTTATTGTACATTTTCTTTGAAAATGCTAATAAAAAGAATCTTAAAAAAAATAAAATAAAAAAAGTCAATTCATTAGTATGGTTATTAGGGTGTTCCAACATTTTTTTATTTACCTCGCTCCATCAACTCCCCCCTTTGGTGATTTTTAATATCACCACAAAAACCCATGTTACACAATTTTTCAGATAGAATGTTTCTTGTCCACTTGCTTTTGTTAGTTCACACATCAGTGTCCCTTTCATTTTGTCTTTTTGTTCTTTCATACATGTTTTCTTTTAGTTCCTCTAGTTCTATTTCTCCCAATTCTCGTTCGATTTCTCCCAATTCTCGTTCTCTTTCTTTCTTTATCTTGTTTTCTCTTTTTATTTTGTCTTTTTCTCCTTTTAACACATATAACAACTAATTTCACTGATAACATTACTAATATTACTACTGTTGCTGATATTAAAACTTTCCCTACAATAGAACTACCTATTTCAGTGAACCATTTTGGTATGGCGGAAAAACTCTTACCAAGTTTCTCCCAGGCACTTTCAACCTCCAGTGGAGCAAGTTCTTTGTGCAAATTAGTAATATTCTTTATATACTTCTGTATATTTTCACTTTTATCTGGAATGTAAGTGCAACAATGTTCGACTTTCAGCATTCTACAGACTCCACCCTCTTTTGCCAAAAGAATGTCAAGGGCAAGTCGATTTTGCATCACCATAGCTCTCATGACAACCATCTCGGTATTTACCATTAAGAACCCTCCAGCAGTATTCGTTGATAAACGGTCTACTACTGTGGACAATTTCTGACTGTACACACAGCATACACCGCACTCAAAACTCCTTCACTCGTCCTCAAGCATGAACCACCCACAAACATCACATAATCTGATTCTTTTAAGGGCTCGTCCTAAATGTCCGGCCTTTGTTTCGTACAAAATTCAAGCACATCCAAACAATTATGATCGACTTCATCTTTGTCTTCTACGCTCCCTTCATCTGGCAATGATGGAGGATTCACACTTGTGCATCTGTCAATAGTTACATTGTCTGCACTCAGAATCACTTTTTCATACCTAGTCAGCCGACTACGTGTCATGTATTGAGTTTTGGTTCTTGTCAAGAGAATTTCAACAGAATGTGGAACATACACTCTCAATGGATATCCCATCACTATGCCTTAACTTTGTTCCAGACTCTCACAAGTAGCAGCTACTGCTTTCAAACAGCCAGGCAACGCTTTTGCCACTGGGTCTAAAACAGCTGAAAAATATGCAATCGGTCTTTTCATCTTTCCATGTCTTTGCACTAAAACTGAAAGTGCACATCCATCTCTCTCGCTACAATACAGTTCAAATTCTTTTTCATAGTCAGGCATTCCCAGTGCCGGTGCTTCACACAGTCTTGTTTTTAGTTCTTTGAAGGCTTTCATTTCTTCGTCATTCAAACAGATCTTTAACATCCTTTTTTGTCAATCGCTGTAAGGGTTTCGCAATCAATGAAAATCCACTTATCCACTGTCGACAATACCCAACCATTCCAAGGAACATTCTCACCTCTCTCTGTCATTGGAGCTCTCATTCCTCGGATAATCTTTATTCTCTGTCGTTACTTTCCGCACTCCCTTTTCAATTTTGTGACCTAGGTATTAAACCTCTTGTTGACAAAACTGTAATTTAGACGGAGACACTTTATGTCCACCTTCAGCTAAGTGGTTTAACAAAGCAATTGTGTCGGTAACACATGCTTCTTTGGTTTTTGATGCCACTAACAGGTCATCAATGTATTGAACCATCACAGATTTTTCAGGCATTTTTAAATCTTCCAACGATTTCTTTAGGATCGGATTAAAGATTGAGGGACTTTCAGTATACCCTTGAGTAATTCGGCACCATGCCAAAATACGCTCTCCGAACCGGAACGCAAATAATGGCTGGCTATTTGGATGTAACGGAATAGAGAAAAATGCATGGCACAAATCAATAACTGTGTACCATTCTGCATCGCGTGGAATCTGATACAGTATTACAGCAGGGTTTGGTACAATTGGACAACAAGGAACAACAATTTGATTGACCTTTCGTAAATCTTGCACTATCCTATATGTCCCATTTGGCTTTTTCAGTCCCATTATAGGTGAATTACATGGACTGCTCATTATTTCTTTCAAAATTCCCTGTTCAATCATTTTATTAATTACAGGTGTTATTCCTTCAATAATTTCTGGCGTCAATTTATATTGTGGAGTATTTGGGTGATTTGTTCCCTCTCTTACAGTAATTTGTACAGGGTCTACTCCTCTCATTAACCCAATGTCTTCGCCTGTAAAATCCCATACCTCAGGTTTGACTGTTTCTTTTAACTCAATTGGGATTTTTTCTACATCAAACACAGGAAACATATCATTCACTCCTGGTTCTAGTTCTGCCATTGTCATTTTATATAGTACATCTTCATCTGGTGTCTGAAATGCAATCCCATCCGGGGTACAATAAATGGTACAATTCATTTTACAAAGTAGATTGCGTCCTAGTAAGTTTACAGGACTGCAATCACACACCACAAATCGGTGCATTTCTCTGAATGGTCCAACTTTCACCTCTACTAATTTGGTAAGAGGTGCCTTAATCTGCTGGTTTGAAACACCTACGACTTGGATATGTTCACCTGAGAGAGGAAGGTTTGGTATTTCCACTGATCTAACAGTAGAACGGGTAGCTCCAGTGTCCACAAGGAATGTAACATTTGCACCATTCACTTCTCCATCCACAAATGGACCTGACTGATCTACCTCTAGAGTTGCGCCAAGTACGCACTCTTCCTCCTCTCCTAGGCACCGTCATAAACTTTCATCCGACTCATTCCCATCCTGTCGTAACCAATACTGCGATATTGCAGCTGCGCGCGGCAATTGTGTTACCTGCTCTCCTCCGTAGAATCCTGTCTCTGCACTGTTTCTCTGAGGATTTACACTCTTGGGAAGAGGTGGTTGTGGCACCTGACTCTGAGTAACTACCTGCGGTTGCTGCAGCTGTTGGTAACTCACCTCACTCTGCACCTGTGGATTTAATGATTGATTCTCCGTATTAGCTTATGGAGGAAATTTACACTCGTTTCTCCAATGCCCTAATTTTCCGCAATTGTGGCATGGCCACTTTTTCTTTGCCTCTTCTATACTTACTTGACCTTTACCTTTACCTATATTCGGTTTGGATTTAGTCTGTCCTGTCTCATTAATTTGATTATTCAATTGAGCTTCTTGTTTTTCTGCAACCTTCACTTGTGCCCACATTGCCTTTTCTTTTAATTTACGCTGTCTACTCTCAATATCATTGCTACAATATTTAGCATATCTCAACACCTCGTCCACTGTACTGTTCTGCCAGCATAACATGTGCTGCTTAATCATTTCGCTTATTTCTGGTTTCAGTCCATAAAAAAAAATCTGTATACAAAATGACTCATGTCCTTCTCACTCAGAGTCTCATAACCGCTATACTGTTTCAAGACCAAAAGTAGCCTTTCATAATAGGCATGTACAGACTCCTTACTCTCTTGCGTAGTTCTATCAATCTTTACCCAATCAGTTTCTTTGGGTGGAATTTTGTTTTTCAAAAATGTAATAACCTGATCATACTTCCTCATTACTTCTGGACCTGGCGCTCCTGTTTTTGCGTCTCTAGGATATTCTACCGTCGGCCAATCAATGGTAATCTTGCATTCTGTCCATAAATCTGCTGGTACTACGATGTCAAATAATCCATCCAAATCTACCCACAACACTTTCGAAACCTTAACAAACCTTTCCACTTGTCTGTACCACTCTACAGGCTTTTCTCTCAATTTTGGAAAGTCATTTGTAAATGACAGTATATCTTGTCTGGACCATGGGACATGTACATAACTACCTCCTGGAGTTTCTCATCGGATACTCCCGTACGACTGATTCCTTGTCTGTCACCGCAAAAGCCAAAGACGCTTTGTCGGTTGTTTTCTCATTTCTTTTGGTCCACCTGCTCCTCCATCTGTCCACATCACCCCGTTTTCTCAACAAAACGATCAGTTCTTTTATCTGGGTTAATCGTCCCGATGTGTTCAGATTTTCTATATCTTTCTCACAAAAATCTACCCTATATGGTTTCTGCAAACTCCTGACTTTTACAAATTCTACTCCTAGCTCATTCGCTGTCTCTTCCAATTTTTCATGTAAATTTCTAGCTCTCCAAGTAATGCTCTTACACAGGAACATTATCTCGTCGTCCTGGTATGTTTTCAATTTTTCTGTACCAATAGTCCCTAAAATCAACTCTTCCATGTCTATTTTTAGCCTGATTACATCTAATGGTTGCGGTTCTGTTTCTTTCGTTTGCAAATTTCTCATCCACTCATTTAATTCTTCTTGAGTTGGACCTACAGGTGTACTATTTATTTCTATCCAATTTTTGTTCCTTTCTGGTGTTTCTGATGCAGACTCAGTTCCCATAGGAATCCTTTTTATCTCGCTCTCATTTACTGTCAGATTAGTAGGCGGACTCGGTCTATAAGAGCTGACCAAATTTCTTGCCTCTCCAGTTTCTGTATTTATCCCTTCTCTCATTCTCTGCATATTTGAGTTCATCGGGATGGTTAAGGAATGCTCATCTATTCTCTGGTTCTCAAAAACTGGTATTACAGGTCCTATTGTCACTGGCACAGTCACAGCTTCCATGTTCATTGTTAACTCTTATTTTCTCAGTTAATTCTCTTGTGGTCTTTGCTAATTCAGCTGCATTGCCACTGTCAGACTTTTCACTTTGTGGAGTTTCTAACTGTTCATTTGACCTATTTATATTGTATCTTCGTTCTGGACTTTTATTCCTCCCAGTTTCCATTGGCGGTGCATTGGGTGTCACCACCGCAGAATTCTGTTGATATGGAGGTGGTTTTCTGTTTAAAATATCCTCCAGCAATTCATCCTCTGTCTCGCTACCTCCATACCCATACCTCTCTGTAGCTGTATGTTTCTTTTTCTCTGTACACTTCCTTCCTGTACCCTCTTCAACTGTTAGTGCTGGAAACAAACCATCTGTCATGTTAGCATATCTCCAACGCTTCATCCTGTCCTCATGATTCACTCCCCATAATCTTCCAGGAACCAAACTATAATTCTTTGCACCTCTGTGACTTTCTTGTTCATACATCTCGTCTTCCCATTCACCTAATGCTTCAAACTGACGGTCTAGGCTCAAGTTTCATCATTTTCTCTCTCAAATTTCGAAGTACAGCTATGTTAAATGAACCATTCTGTGGAAAAGCCAATACTCCATTTTGAGTATATTTTGTCCAATTTTCTAACCAAATGCAAGTATGGTAACCATATTTCAGCATCATATGAGAAGCTGGCGTTTTCGGCGGAGGAATTACCTGTCCCTCTCTAGTCACTACCTTTTTGTCCTTCTTAAAGAAGTTCTTAATTTTCGCCATCCATGACGGTTTCTCTCTACAATACTCATAATAAGCCATATTTCACGATTCTTTTCCCTCGGCAAACTCACAACTCTGTTCTGTTCTCTGTGTTATTCGGACCTATCCCAGCGCGTCTCACACTAACGCACCAATCCGAAGCCTCTACGTCACTGCTCTTCAGACCTATCCCAGCGCGTCTCACACTAACGCACCAATCAGGGCGTTTTCCCGAACACTGGCCAATCCCAGCGCGGTCTTTTGTCAACGTCAGTTCTACTCCTGACACCTCCTTTACAAAATTTATCGGCAGTTTGTTCTTGACTATATTTTATTAGTTACGACATAAAACACATTTCCATTGTCTGTTTTCGCTAAACAAAAGGGATAGTTTACTCTATCTTACAAGAATACTGTTTAGTTCGATAAGTGTAGCACTTCCCTCTACCTTACCCTTCTTTCAAGCAAGGGGTAAACCCGTTTCTCTGGGGATAAAACACATGTGGAGACTACACTGCTCCTGAGAATTAAGGCCAGAGTTTCACAAGAAAACCGGTTGCTATTTCACTCATACACGTTTTATACAGAAAATGTCCCTATCATAACACAACCTGTTATCACCAATTTGAAAAATCAGACAATGCACTATTCCATGTGACTTCTCTTGCCACACGTGTCCACTTCCTACTTCCCGGAAGCTTCAAAATTTTCGACATACATAGAACATAACACGATTCAACATGAAGTGTTAGACATGAAATAATCAATCAATAATCACCAAACTAATCTATAGTAACCATAACTCTGCTACCAAGAAATCTCTGATCCAGCGCAACAAATATAAATTCTTCTCTTTTGGATATAACCTCCAGGTAAAAGATCACACACAGCAACTATACCTTATGACGGTGGGGCCCATAACACCGCATAACCATACACTCTCTCAATTGTTTCCCTGGGTCACATCCACTACTACCAAAGAGAAGAATGAGGTTGCTGGAGGAACGGGATACCTTGTTAAAAATTAACAGGATATTTCCTTAAACATCATACATAATCAGTTTTAATCCTGTCGGTTCAAAGAACATCAAGGTATTCCGCTCTTTGGTCGATGGACCAACTAGTAGAATAAGTTGATGGTGATTAAGACCAGCTCAATCACAGTCAAACCCTATTAAAACATTACACTTATTATTGAGCTAAAGAACCACAGACTCGTAGTTTTAATTATAATAAAGTTTATCTACTTTCTTTAAATGCATGAATAAGATTCAATTTTATTAATAGTTTTAATACATTTCAATATCATTATAAGAAATAAGCTTTAGAAAGAAATTTATGCATACCCTTTTAGATGAAGAATAAAAGTTCACCGAAGCAGATAATCACAGCATGGAATTCCCAAAACTGACTGTCTGTCCCGCTAAACAGGCCTCCTCGACGGACCTCCTATACAGATTTCCCGCATCGGTCTCGTTCCTTTCCCCAGTCAATTTTAGAGTTCAAAAATGAAAGTTTCTATCAGAAAATGGCCTATAGAAAATAGCAGCAGTTTCTTCAGCATCAATGTTCAGTGCTCAAAAATTATGCATGAATAGCGCTCCTCCTACTTAAGAGTAGGTCCTCTTATACCCTACTACTAGCTTACTAAACATAAAGTTGCAATCTTTGGGGGCGAGAATCACGCTAATTGGTCCATTGAAGGGGTGGCAAGAATCACCTCATTGCCCTCCTTGTTCAAACCGGTTCTGTAATTGTTTGATTTTGTCCTTTCACACGGCCTTTGGGTAATAGCAATCCGATTAAAAGTTCATTTAATGTTTCTCTTTTTGCTACTTCATTTTAAACCGTCCATTGTTTATTCTCTAATGCTCGTCCCCTGTTATCGTGAATCCGTGAGGAGTCTTTCTTGGCATTCACCTCGGGTCAGGTCAACCTGACCTTGACACTTCTCACTCTGTGCTCGACTCGCACCCACGTGATATGTTTCTGTGGCTTTCTTCCGCTTAGAGGCCATCTTTGCGTCTGCGCACTGAGCTCATTTGCCTCGGCAGCCATTTTTACAGCACGGCCTAGCAGGCCCGAACGAACTATCATGAAAACAAACACAATCATAATTAAAACAAAGAAAATAAGCCTTTCTGTTTCCCACCCGTCATTCTAAGTACCCCAATTAGGTGTTACCTAGCAAAAGCGACATTTAAAGCCATGTTTACTTACCATCTGCATTCTTTTGCCACAAAACAAATTTACTACATAGCACAAATCATGCAATTTCACTCTAATTAGTACGCAATTCACTAGATTAGTATTATTTCACTTTTACAATTGTAAATAGGTTAATTTTGCACACAAATTGCAGTTACCCCTTATGTAAGTGTTTACCAAAAAGGTGTAAAAATATTGATTAATTTAGCACGCAATTAATAATGTTAATTCATTAGTATGGTTATTAGGGTGTTCCAAATTTTTTTATTTACCTCGCTCCATCAGGCACAATATTCATTCAGCAGTTTTCTGATGACTTTAGTTTATGGGCAGCTGGTGTATTGAAGGGGACAGTGGGGACTAATGTCAAATACCCCTTGAACCAACAAAATACGCATGTCTCATTGGGTCAGTTTGGGTTTGACATTGGCATGTATTTGGATTTCAGCTTTTGGTCATGGTCAGGTGTATTGCTAACCTAAGCATGACGAGTGCAAAAGTGTCTTGATGTATTTGCACATCTATCTGTTGTGGTGAGGAATTGCACGTGTTAATGCAAAGATACTGTGCAATGCCCTGCCACCAATCATTAAGACAAGTTCTAATGGAACAATCTTTCCCTTCAGGTGTTGGATGTACAGTAATAATGATCTATATCTTCTGCACCGATTGCTGGCTGATCGCTGCCCTATATCTGGCTTGGCTGGTTTTTGACTGGAATACACCAAATAAAGGTTTGTATGCCTAGAATAGCTGTATTGGAAACTTGAGTGGGTTGGGTGAGTCTTTTATTCCATTATATACAGTAATCCATTGTACCCGCTTTTCAAAGACGCAGGCTCCTTGTTGCAACCGTACTACATTCTCCCACAATACTGCAAGCACGTCTGCTATTCTCCCACCAACTTGATTCTAATGAGCCAGTTAGACTTGCTCACTAAACTGCTTTCTCCATCAGTCCCCAAGTGTCTTGATGATCATATTCACACTGCCATCTGGCAATTCTGTCTCCTTCTATGTGGTTTCTTAATGTTGGAGGGTCCTGTACAGTTTAGGAATCCTAAGTTTTCTACAGTTGGTTCTGAAATAAAGCCGGTATTCTAATAATTAGCCGTTACCGCCTGCTTGACCTGGCTAAACGTCTCGAGGTGCCTGGGAGGCTTAGTTTACATCGGTCTTGTCTAAATACTTTACTTCTTTTGCAGGTGGAAGAAGGTCGAAATGGGTCAGGAATTGGACTGTTTGGAAATACTTCAGGGACTACTTCCCAGTCAGAGTAAGTATTTTTTTCTAGAATGTATCTCAAGAGTGTTAATGTGTGAGGCAAACTTTCAGATTCTAGTCAAGCCAAGCATGCACATGAATTTGAAATTCCTGCCACCAGCACTGGAGGGAAGTCTGGTAGACTGACTGGTTTGACTGCTGCAGGTTCTATTTGGCTCTTGTATTTTCCCCCCACTTGTTTATCATATTGCTACCTGTGATGTGGTCAGTTTTGTCTCAAGCCAAAGATTCTGCACTGGACTGATGGGTCATATTTTATTTCAGCTTCTCCATTCTGTCCTTGTTGCTGCAGTCATTTATTTACAATCTTGTTTTTAGGTTACAGTGCTACCATTGAAATACTACACAATAGAATGCTTTAATCTACGTATTCGTAAATTACCCCGGTTGAGAAGGTGTTAAAGGGCTGACTAAGCTTGCACAACTCCGACTTTGCTGCCTGTTTTCCAAAGTAAAAATACTCACTGATATGGCTTGTCACCGGGTGAAGCAGGTGAAGTTGCCCAATCTGCAACCGTATCTTGGACGGAATGCTGGCGTAACACTGCAGTCAACATAGCCCTGTAGAAAAGCAAAACTGAGCTGTTGAGCAGATTAAAGTTGCTCTGATTGAGAAGACTAAAAGGTTCTGCAATTGACAAGTATAAGTTTAACTCACGCTTGACTGTGCATTACATGGTTCTGTTTTCAACCACTGTTGTAGCACTATCACCTTCTTGCCTAGCGGCCTGGCCTTGGATATTGACCAGGCTTGTGTTGTAAAGAGCAAGTGGTCAAATAAGCATTTTGTATTCTGGGGCACCTGATCAGAGATGATTAATTGAATGATCTGTGTTAAATGGTCTCAAGTCGGGAGCCCTTCAAAATGGGTTTAACCTGCCTATGTTATAGACCCTTGTCTTGGTCCATGGAATTGCAGTTTACTTGGGGCAGTTGAAGCACCTGTAAGCAATTGGACATCTGTGCTCGCATTTCTCTTTATTGCTCATATCCAACATGAAATTGTGGTTGTTTAAGATTAAAGAAACCGCTCCCCTTATACTTCCTATGGCCTTTACCAATAATCACCCTCAATAACCCCATTTCTGTTTGAGCTTTATGCGCAATAGCAGTAGTCGATAGCATTGAGGTTGTACAAGTTATGTTGCTTAAGGGTACTTGGAGTTTTTAAATATGAAATATCACCCCTGCCTGTACATCAGAATTATTTTGACCACCTTTTCACAATGCTGAAACAATTACATTCTGGTATCTGCTTTACAGTAATCTAATCATTTATCACTTAAATGGAAGTGTTTCATCTGCCATTGATGAGCAACCACCTGAAACAAAAATGTTCAAGTGGTTATTTAAGGAATTACTTCTTAGAGCCATCTGGTGTGAAGAATAAGCCTGGGTGGAGTTCCGCTATGAGGAACTCCACGAAGTGACAAACAACTCCGCCATGCTATGCGGAGTTGCCTCACGCCGTTCATTTTTAGTGCCGGGTGTTTGTCCCGTGCTGTAAAATCAGCGCGAATGGTATCTCTCACAGTGCAAAAGGGCGCTTCTTCTTTCTGCCACTTGAGTTGAAGTTCTACTCGAGCTCCAGCTTCTTCCTCAACGCGAACGGATGGTTTCTCAACGTGAGCGGTAGCGACTGCCCGCGTTGAGAAATCTCGCTGGGAAGTGGTCTAGCATTGGATTTTCCTTGCTCGCCAACTTACTGAGTCCACCTCCCAGGCATAGTGAAGAACTAGAGCCAACCAGATTGACATGAAACGAAAAAAATCTTTGTGACACCTCAAGTCCATTAAATCCCAAGAAGCACCTAGTGCATAAACAATGCATCTTCTCTGTTTAGGATCACTGCAGAAACTACTGGCCGTGATCCCCCTCGTTATGTGAAGTGTAGACTAGAAAAATGGTCTTCCAGTGGCGACTTCCGTCCTTCAAAAATTGCAGTGGAATCGAAGTGGTGGAAAGGCTGCTCTTAAATTTACATACATTGAAACGTGTGCCAGTGCTGATAGAGCAAGTAAAAAGCTCCCTATAGACGAATGCTCTGCTTTCAAGTCTTTCTGCATCATCCAAAGGACCAGGATGAAGGCCTATTTACTCAAGCTTCAACAATACTCCTAGTACACTCTGTTCTAGTCTAGCACCTCGGCTGAACATCTTAGAAGAAGCTCCTCCGTGGAACTTTCTTCTCCATACAAGCTGCATAATTATGGAACTCCCACTCCGCAAAGACAAGTGTTCAAGATCACCTGAATTTTGGGATGGCTGTAAAGACCTCTCTTTAATACTAATGATACAGATTTACACTAGCCATTTCTGTTGCCCACAAACACTAGTCCGATTTGGGACAAATATCACTTACCCAATAGATAAGGATAGACGCACAGCTATGTGTTGGTCTGCACTGAAAGCATCAATGCAACTACACAATTGTATCAACATGAGGTGCATGCCTTTAATCATCATGCAAGACACCAAAATACTGCACTCTTAGGGCACCATAACCCACCCCAAAAATACACTACAATATAATAAATGTGTTATAAATCTCATGTGTTCTGTTCTCCTCTTCTGCTACCTGTCCAACTATAGCAACCTGTGTCTGGAAAATCGCATCAATCACTCTCTACACCAATTCTTCCCACAAAGCCCGCACTGTACTTCAGCTTTGGTCCAACCTAGCACTCCTCCTCAAAGTATGAAGCATTAAATGAGTAGAGTAATGCACTCTACTGTCATCGGCTAGATCGGGTGTATCTCAATCTGTGTGCTTGGTTCATGGTTCGAAATGAGACCAGAATTTCCTTACGTCTTCAGTGTTGAATTGTTTTTAAACTTTCATGCTCTGTCAGCTCTTTTCATCATTGCCCTCTTCCTCCTGTCACTCGAGCGATGTTCTTGACTTGATTCATTAGCGTATATCAAGTCCCTGAAGTGCAGTGTCACTAGTCTCTTTTCTGAGGACAGTGTCTGTCATTCGGTGTCTGACAATATTCATCTTTTGGGATTGAGTGTTGGGTTTCCTCCCTTTCGCAAATACTTTTCCAGTGGCTTTACTTCTCCTTTGCTTCCTATGGCTTGTTAGTTCCTTGTTAAATAAACTGTGTTTGTGTTGGTGTAACTCCTTCATTTTTTGGGGGGGGATTGATCAAGTGTTTGTTTACTCCCTTGAATTCCTTTTGTAATACCATATTTGGCTCGATAGTCCATAATTGTGCTGCTGTATTTTTGTTCATTTTTTCCAGTGAGCTCACTTTGTTTGCCTTGTTCTAAAGTTGTAGCACTTTTGCCAATGAGTTACTTAGTCCCGGCTGTCCACTAAGCTTTCGATCTTTTTTTGTACTCCCGTTCTTTTCTGTTTGTACATGATCATTGCTTCACATGCCTTAGGCAAAGTTCAATGAAATAAAACTAGGCTAAGTTCTGAATAACAATCCTTTCCGATAGTGGCAGGCAGGACAACCCCGATCTGGGGAACTCATGCGAAGCCTGACTCATCTGCTTATCTATTTGTTTTGTTAAATCCTCTGTCAACACCCAAAGTCCGAAACTGACTCGACTCTGACCAGGCCCTGGGGGATATGTAGTCACAGGCATGTGCAGTGCCGAACTGGTTTCTTGTCTACACTGCTGGAAAACCGGAAGTTCTACCGTTCCTAATCAAGCAAACTCTGAGCCTAGGTGAACCATGCTGTTGAAATGTCTTCCAAAATTAGGTACTTTAAATTGCAAATGCTCCGTGTAAAGCACGGTGTAAAAACAGGAAATTTTGCAAAGTGGCACTCCAGGCAACCTAACTGAAATGACTGTCTCTTAATGCAGAGGTATGGTAGCACATTGTGGCTGCACCTGACTGTATGGTGCAGCCGGGGGGAGGGAGGGGAGCAGGAGGGCTAGGAATATCATGCCCCCTCCGAGGGGCTAAATACTAGGGTCGGTGTAAAGTCTGCCCCACTTCATCTGAGGCGCATAATTACTGTGCCTCGTGGCCTGTTTGATGCTGTTCCTGTAATACAGCGCTGGCGCAGGAGTAAAGGTGTTCCATCACATGCATGCAAACGAGGGGACACTCCCTTGGGATTGCCTAGGCACCATGTGTGCAGTTGCAATCCATATAACAGAAGGGACTGCACCGGAGTCTGCAGCCCTTTCTGTTAAGTGCCCCGAGTGCAAACGCCCGCTGCGCTGTGGGCCACTTCCTTAACTCAGCCTGATGAAACCATGTCCTGCTCAGCTTGGCATTCTAGACAGCCATTTTATTCCAAATACCTAGCGTCCTGTTTTACCACGAAAACATCTACAAATATTAAAATTTGAGAACGGTGGCTCTTAACCTGTGGTTCCGGGACCCCTCTGGGTCTGCAAAGCATACTCCGGGGAGCTACAAGTGCTTGGAAAATTAAATATTATTAACAAATGAATAAAGTGTCTATAAATAAACACCAAAAAGTACCATTTATTTCATGAATGCTTGTTTCTGTATTTCTGTATTATTTTGAGGTTCAAATTATTGAAAATGCTTAAGCCGGGTTCCCCGATTCCAATAATGATTCAGTGGGAGTCCCTGGGTTCCAGTAATGATTCAGTGGCAGTCCTCAAGTTTCAGTAATGATTGAGTGAGAGTCCACAGAAGTCAACAGGATAAGAATACCTGTTCTAGAACAACGTAGATGTGAACCAAATGTGTCCTCGGTCAAATGCAACTGATGGGCTGATGGTGAATGCCTGACCAGGAGGTAGCTTTGCAAACACTGGAGACCAAATACAATTTTGTTGATGCTCGCCTATTGACTTGGCTTTCCTGCACTGATACCGAGGGACATGATAGTTTGATCTGATTGATGTGTGTAGTCTCTTTTGAGCACACTCCCTAAAAATTGCTGCAATTGTGGTCCTCATTCAGTCTCTTGGGTGTAAACGTTAGCAAGTTTCTATTAATGAACTTGCTGAGATTCTTGTATGGTTGTACCACCTCTTGGGGCAGTGTCCGACCTTCTGCACTGTTCTATGCTGCTCACAATGGGAGTTTGGTATAAAATGTAGGGCCTAGCTGGAGATGGTTGGATGGAGGCTATTCCATGTATGTACCTTAAGGAACTGCATTGCTTAAAAGCATTCCAAACAAGTTATTTCACCATGTTGTTGGAAACTCTCTTTTCTTTACCCATAAAGTTTTCTCTTATAAGAAAGCTGTAGCATGAAGCCATGTTCGCAGAAAAGTTTCTTCTGGATTCGAAACCTTCAGAGTTTGGTAACCTGGGCATGTTCAAATTGGCGAGTTAACTGCACAAACCCCTATTACATAGTGTCTAAAATTTAAAGTTATTCATTTAGCAAGCAGTATCCCTGGCAACTTGATAAACACAATCTGGTTAGGTCAATCTGCACTGTGAAAACAAGGAAATAAATAACTTGCAATCAGTAAGTCCCTTCGAAATCTGACTGTAGTTCTGAAAGTGCTGTAACCTTTAGAGATGCTTACATATCTGTTGTGAGTTCTAGCTGTGCCATAAATGAAACTGCTGCCTTTTGTGCATCCTTGTCCAATAATTAATTTTCTGGACGAAAGTTCAGCGGAAAGAGCTCAGACTAGTTATCCCTCATTAACCAGAAGTTTGGTTTCTGCTCCATGACCTGCATTTCACTGTCGATTGGCACTGTTGCAGGCATTATCACAACTGCACTGTAGTAACACCTCGAGTAAATGGATAACAGTCGTGCAACGTCACTATTCTCCTGCACTGAGAAAATATCATATTTTCTCAGTGCAGGGGATATAGTGACGTTGCACGACTGTTATCCATTTATTACAGTATTTAGTGTAATGTAACTAGATTACTTTGGCGTCGCAAAAAATTATATCTGTACAATGATAAATTAGTTATAGGTGAGAAATGCTAAACTGAGCCTTCAATATAAACCTTAAAACATTTTCATACATTTGTTACAGCCTTAATTGTATTGTAATCAGAATAGTTTACTTACTATCTGTCCTTGCTGTTTCTTTTTGGGCTATGTAACAGCAAACGTGATTGAGTATCCAAATTGTAATGCGGGGATTGAAGTCTGGGGAGTAAGTTTGGCAACTTCGGTGGATCCTTAGCTTTGGGGTGCAGTAATTGTTCATGCACCTAACCTTTTTCAAGACTAATACTTTATGCATTTTCTTGTTTCAGCTGGTTAAAACTCACAACTTGCTACCAAGCAGAAATTACATATTTGGCTATCATCCTCACGGGATTATGGGTTTGGGTGCATTCTGCAACTTTGGTACTGAAGCCACCGGTTTCTCTGTGAAGTTTCCTGGTATCAAATCTTATCTTGCTACTTTGGCTGGAAACTTCCGATTGCCTCTGCTGAGAGAGTACTTGATGTCTGGAGGTAAGGATGAAGGACCACTCTCCTCAACCTGCAGATGTAGCAAATAGTTTCATGTGTTGGAGTCAAGTTCGAGGTGGAGTCGTTAGTTTATGCAGTGGGAGGAAGGTGCAAAGTTGCATTCCTCTTTGCGGTCTGCTTCTCATGGCCTTTTGGGCACCTGGACACCTGGCCATTTACCTGCACATGCCTGGGGATTTACTTATACTAGCGGAGCAATTTAAAGGTACAAGCATCTCTTCCTGCCTTAACATCCCCCGCCCCCCAGCGACAGTCACCTAAATAGGCAAATACTGTTCCAGTGCCTTTCCAGCAAGAGCTTCACCCATGCTATTTAGTCTACACCCATCTTCCTTTTGCTCATCCTATGCTGACCATGCCTGTGTTCCCTCTCTCTGCACAGAACTCACTTCCTTTTTCTTGGCCTGTGCTTCAACCTTTAGTAACAAACAGTCTTTCATGGATCATGCATTCCGCTGCTGATTAAGATCCTTCATGTACATGACCTACTGGGATTATGTAGCACTGTTTGCAATCAACTTAAATTTTAGACACGTTTATTTCACTGCTGTTTAGCTGTAAATATGAAGTTAACCATACAACAAAAGCCTACGATGCCCTAGGGGACTGTTTGAGCATAATGTGATGGGAAGGGGCTCTGTAAAACAAAGCACTTTTAAACGAAAACTAGGAGGCACACTCACTGAACATGGCCTTTCTTAATGATGGAACGGCAGATTTTGGGGTAACTACTCCTCTGAATGAATGTTCTGTAGCATCTGCTGTTTGTGTGGAAGACAAAGGCTTGTATGAAGAATTCAGATACTAGATAAAACACGGTTATACCCGTCAGCCTTGGGGTGGTCTTCTCCCAAACGTTTTGCCTGCACCCTCCTATTTTCTGAATTTGTTTTGGACTTTAAGACTCTATCACTGGTTAGTAGAGGAAAAGTGCTCACTTCCTAAAACATGGTAGATTTAGCTTTCTCATGATTGGCATATTTAATTTACTAATAAGTCCCTAGCAAATTGGTATTCTAAATACCCAAATTAAAATAAATTAAATGCTACTAGTGGGCTTACAGCACTTATTGTGCCACCCACTTAAGTAACCCTTTAAAACCCATACCGAGTCAGCAATTGCAGCCTTAAACTCCCCTTTTATTACATATGTCACCCCAGGATAGGCCCTTGGTAGCCCGCAGGGTGCATTTTAATTGAATGGCTTAAGTTCTACATGTACTGGTAGTGAAAAGCTCACAAATTCATTTCGCACTGAGGCCTATCTCTTCCATAGGATAATATTAAGTTGCCTTACTACAATTAATAAGTGCTAAGTTTTCATTAGAAGCAGGTAGGCATTTCATGTTTGGTGTCGGAGAAATCGTAATTTAACATCCTCTTCTAAGTTACAATTTGAAGAATGCTGCTTTTAGAAAGTGGACATTTTCTTGCCCTAGCTATTTTGTGTCTGGAGCCTGTTCCCGGGTTGGCAGTTGGACTTTGTATATTACTCTCAGACAGCCACATAATAGAGGGATTAGGTGTGCCCGGATGGGCAATCACTGGCAGGATGGGGGGAAGCGGGCGGAGCTGGGCACAGCCTCACTTGCAAATCAATAGGCTGTGTCCTGCCTTCACATAAGAACTTCACACCAGTGCATTGTGCCTGCAGCCAGGCTGTAGCCAGGGCAGGGGAGGAAGGAAGGATATTTCAAGCACTTCAAAGAGATTCTCTAGAAACCTCTCCTTTCTTCAAAGAAGGCACCAGGTATAAAAATAAGACCCTCAGACCCACTTTTCAGTACACTCCTGGACCTGCAGAAGGACTGTAAGGACTGCCTGCTGCTGTGGCCAGCTGTGTACTTCAGAAGACTGCTTTGCTGCACCTGGAAGGACTGCTTTGCTGCCTGAAGCTTGTCTTGAACCCTCAGAGCCCTGCCCTGCTCCTTGAGTCCTGTTCCACTGCTTGAACCTGGGACTACCAGAGTGCCTCCAAGCAGTGGCGGTGCGTCCATTGGGGCGCTGGGGCGTTGCCCCACTAATGCCACATGGCGGCATTCTTCATGGCTACATCACATTCTTCCTCGTTACAACACTTCTTACTGAAGAATTCGGGCCGGCCGGTCACCGAGGCAGTCAGGACGCTGAAGGGGGTGGGGCAGCACTACAGGGTTTGACTGACTAGCATTAAGCAAGGGTGCGGTGGTCTAGTAGCGCAGCAGCAATAGTGCACATGTTCGGTTTTGGGCTGGTCACTTTTTCGACCAGCCCGAACATGCACTCTAGCCTGCACACAGGAGAGCAAGGGTTGCTTGATGCCGCAACCCCCGGTATCCTAATGGGCGGGGAGTATCCCTGCTCAAGCCAATCCTGGCGCTGCTGGAGCAGCGTCTGGATTGGCTGAGAGGCACGCGTTCAGTTCACCGGCCAGTCCTGAGGCATTGGGTGATTCAGCGGGCTGTCTGGTGCGGTCTCGGCGTCCCCTAAGTACACACTACATTCATTTCACGCACGTTCGGGGGCACAGGAAAGGAAGGCACAGAGCGAATTAAGACTAAGAGATTAACTCTTATAGGACGGATTCATTAAATTGTGTTTTAGTACCGAGGCACTCTGAAACCTGGTTTAATCTATTCTCACATTCCGGCTCGAAATGTTCTGTTTGTTTTGCGGGACTTGGCCGTGTTCGTGTTCCTTGGCGCAGTGAGTGGAGTGGGCGCAAACTGCATGCTCTGAACACCCGAAGCCCCCGTGAGGGCTCTGCAGCTTTGCCTCTACGAGGGGTTGTCTGAGAATTAATGGCACCATTTGCAGAGCATGAGTTTTCCAGTTGGGCAGACACTGGGGAGAGAACGGCAATTTCACTGAATAGCGGACTGCCGAGAGGAGCATTCTTGACCAGGCTGGGAACTTACGCGAGAGTGTTTTATTGACATGATTTATTGATTGACTGCGAAGGCCAAATATACGGACTATATTGGCAGGTTACTGGGATCTGGCTGGGCGTGCATTACTGGGAAGTGGATTGTCAGTCAAACCACATTAACAAATGTTTCTGTGCTCTCCTTAGCGCGCCAGACGCTTCTTTTCTTGTTTAGTAAGTTTGTTAGAATGTTTAGTTTTTTTTTTTTTGTATTAAGACGACAGCTCAGTACAAAAATTATTTTTTACCATACGAGTTACAAACTAAAATTTGAAAAGCAGACATGAAAGTCCAGCTATTCTTCCCCAGTTGGCCCTCTGGGTCACATACTAAGGGCTCCGTTGGCAGTACGATGTTCATGTGAGTCAGAAGGCATACCAGCGCAAACCATGGACTGAATTTTCAGGATTGGCATTTAACTTATTGTTATAAAAGGAGGAGTTATTACTATGGTTCTGTATGATAAAGCATGGGTGGATCCAGCGAACCTCTCCACCCCCAATTCTTGAATTGGCTAGTAACGTGGTGTTTTGTTCGTCCCATTATACACTTCTACTCGAAATTCACTAACGGTCCAGCGCATGCATCCTTCGTGAATTTGACAAATCGATTATATATTTTTTCAAAATGTATAACTACTTGAAATCTAGCCATGTCAATGCATATATGCTAGTGCGGAATATTAATAAATGCTCGGCTCTTGATCCATATGATAGGAAACACGTCTGGATATTTTTCTGTGATGTGCTCTAGAAGTTACGCTGCCAACCTCAGAATCTATATGTGCCTTAAATCATAAACATGTGTAAAATGGTTCAGGAGCATCCCTACCACAGTCACATCTTGCTTTCTGTAACTCGGTCTCAACTGGACCCACACACCATACTGTTCTATGTGCAGGCTTAGATGCCCTGCTACAATAACAATCCTCTCCGTAAAGTGTGTTGCTGCTCTTGGGTGTGAGGAACATGCTGCACTTAACATAAAGTAGTTACTATGTCTTTTGGGTTCTCGGTAGTGGATATGCAGCTGTTGATCTGCTTTCTGCAAATGTGTATGTTTGTGTGTGTTTTGGCAGTGTGTGTGTGTGTGTGTGTGTGTGTGTGTATATATGTGTGTGTGTATGTATGTATATATATATATATATATATATATATATATTACAGGAAACGTCTTTTCCACGCTTAGTCGATCTGCAAAGACTAAGCGAACCCAATTTGCAGTGCAAAGTAGTTTATTCTTGTTCAAACCCCTGCACCACCGCCATTACGCGTTTCAGCCCTCGTGGGGCCTTGATCACATGACACGAATGGGGAGCATGATTGTGTATTTAAAGTGACAGTGCCTAAAGAGAGAGACTGCAATTCACCAGAGACATAGAAGAGTTGAAATAAAATTTCTTCCTTTTTTTTGGGGAGAAATTAACAATTAGCCTGAGACAATGGGAGATCTAGATCATACGAGCCGGACATGTGCAAATGAGCAATTCTAATAAATATATAAATATGTATAAATAAATAAATACACATATAATTACATCATAAGATTAGCTCATAAAAAGGGTATTTGTATATTAAAATTACCTAACTACCACCAATTGCAAAAAGAAACATACAATATTAGTAAGATAAATGCCTACTAAAATAAATATCCAACTAAATTATAGCAATGGGGACTGGCTACATTTGATCATCCTCATGTTAAAAATAAGTCATGTAGGAACAATAAAGCCCAAGTGGGCCAACACAATAGTATTCTATGTCAACAAGTAAAGTGTCAGTGCATATGTGCAAAAAGGTGTCCTAAAATGACACCGTACATTCTCACGTGCAGAAATGTGCAAAGTTAAAAACCTAAAATCCTATGAAATAAAAAAGATTTTTTGTCTATTTTTTAAAGGAATAAAATTAAAATGAGGCAGCGGCAAAGTATGGTATCATGACATATGATGCTAGGGTAGAAACCATTGAGATGTTCATGTATCCTATACTTATAAATGTGTGTAAAAATCTTCACTGCTGTTCAAACCGACTGGTGTCTTACAATCTAATTCTAATATGTACCTAGTCTCAAGTTTGCGCAAAAGACCCTCCCGGTCTCCACCCCTTCTAAGTGGAAGGACCGTGTCAATTACAAAATATCTGAGCTCTTTGGAACTTTTGGCATGGATTTCATCAAAGTGGCGTGCCACCGGATAGGACATATCTCCATTATTGATTGCCCTTATGTGCTGGAGTATCCGTTTGTGGACCTGTAGTTTTGTACTCCCCACATAGCGCAGACCACATGGACACTCCAGCACATATACGGCAAATTCTGTTTTGCATGTCAACTTCTTCTTAATCTAGGTGGGTTTGTTGCTGAACGGAGTGGTATATTCAGTTTTATTGATGCCATGCTTACAAGCTTTACATACAGCGCATTTGATAAAACCCTTACTGCTGTTAAGCCAGGTAGTTTTAGTTTTCACCTCAGGGCTGCATTTAACAAGAGAATTGCTCATAGAGCGAGCTCTCCTAAAGGCTATATGTGGAGACCTGGTTAGTTTGGTCCCTAATATGGGGTCATGTTGTACCAGAGGCCAATTCTTATTCACAATCCTGCGAATAATCTTGTGTTGGCTACTATAGGTAAGTATGAGCCTGGAGGGTTGTGACGTCACTGACTCCTTATTTGTAGATAAGGCAGCAGGATTCTTACCAGCAAGTGCCTGCACTCTGCTTTGTTTGTTAGCATTAATAATGGCTCTCTTGACTTCAGGTGAACATCCTCTTCTCGAGAATCTTTCACCGCACTCCTTCTGAGCAGAATGACATTCTGTATCTGTGCTACTGATTCTCCGTATTCGCAGCATCTCCCCATAGGGGATACTGCGAATCAGATGGACTGGATGATGGCTATCAGCATGTAGTAATGTATTACCAGCCGTCGGCTTTCTGTAGAGCCTAGTGTTCAGTTGATTATTGAGCACTGAGATCTCCACATCAAGAAAACAAATAGAGCTGTTACTAATTTGCCCAGAAAATTTAAGATTCAAAGGGTTGTCATTAATTTGCTCTATGAACAACCTAGCTGCATTCTCATTGCCTTTCCAGATTATTAATAAATCATCAATGTATCTAAAAAGTCTTATTATATTGTTCTCCATGATATCTCCACAGGCGAGCGAGAGGACCTGTTCCTCCCATAGACCCATATGCAAGCAGGCATAACTAGGGAGAAACAAGCCCCCATCGCTACACCCCGCACCTGCTGGAATATAAAATTGTTAAATGAGAAAAAGTTGTTTTCTAGGCACATCGTAATCATAGCAAGCAGCATTTTGTTGTGTTGGTAAAAACAAATATTCCTGGAATTAAAAAAATGTGCTACTGCTTTGAGGCCATCCCTATGATGGATACTAGTATAGAGATGTTACATCAAGGGAAATAAGTAAATAATTAGGGTCCCAAACAATATCATTCAATTTCCTAAGTAAGTCATTAGTGTCCAAAATAAATGAGGGAAGCCCCCGCACATGTGCCTGTAAAAAGAAGTCAACATATTTGCTGGCATTTTCCATTAAACTACCACATGCTGATATTATAGGCCTCCCAGGCGTTTGGCGATTATCCTTGTGTATTTTTGGGATAAAATACATAGCCGGCATAATAGGATAGTCGTTTTTTAGGAACTTTAGTTCATCTGTTGATAATAGTCCCGCACTCTTCCATGCTATTAAATTGGAATAGAAAGTGTTCCATGAAGCCTTAGCCACATCCCAAGTGCTTCGTTTATAACAGTCTCTATCATTCAGTTGACTCATTGCCTCTTCCATGTACATGTCTCTGGGCCATAACACAACATTGCCCCCTTTATCAGACTGGCGTACAATTATGTTGTCATTGGCCTGTAGTTTTTTCATCAATTTAAAATGTATCATCCTGACTACTGTAACATTTCTTGGCAGTTCCTAGTTTTTTATGTAACATATATATATATATATATATATATATATATATATATATATGTGTGTGTGTATATATATGTGTATGTATGTGTGTGTATATATATATATATGTGTGTATATATATATGTGTGTATATATATATATGTGTGTGTATATATATATATATATATATATATATATATATATAATCGAATCCCACGTCTGGTCAACGTTTCCACATGTAAAAAAAAACGTTATTGATGTAATTGCTACACTTTCCCAATTGCTTTATTAACATTCTTGCTTTCTGAAATATCCTTGAAAATGCACCATTTGCCCGCTCTTTTTTCCAAATTTTCTTGGGGGGGTGGGGGGGGGGAACCCCCCAGAACCCCCCTTGACACGTTCGGGCTCGGTCGCCACAGTGCACCGCCCGCAACCTTTACCTCTCACCACTTATAAATGTCACCAGCCGCCACTGCCTCCAAGGGCTAGTTGGCTGGCCATCTGATCAGAACCTCACAGATAGAAAAGGCTACAACCATCTTGAATCCGCACCTGGACATAGCCTGCGCAAGTCCTGACCTTCCAAGTGGTGCCTCCCCAGTCCTGGGCCCTTGGAAGTGGTGCAAAATGTGCCCAGATAGCTTGGGACTTAAAAAATGTTTGGAAAAAAGTGCTGTGAGAACCGAGTAGACCTGGACCTACCTATTTGTCAATCCGCCCACGGTCTATCGCCGGTCAGCCTGACTTCACAGTAGCTCCTGCCACATTCTTCTCCACAGCAGCGAATCCTGTTCAGTGGTCCTTCGCAGAAGAGGTATCTGGCCTCGTGGAGCTTGCAGCTTCGTCCCACTTGAGGTTTTCGACTTCCAAAAAAGAGACTGAGTCCGAATGTGGATATGTTCACTGTCACTTAGTCCAGCGGCTCCCCGATGATGACTCCTCCTCCTCCTCAGACACTGCCTGCAGCCTTGCCCCGTTAAACTTTACCTTCTCTGACGTTTTTCCATAAAATTTCTTCTAAGTCCGGAGGTAAGGGCCGACCGGGCCCAATCCACTTCTTAGTTCTGACCCGTGCTCCATCACGGCCAGTCATATATTTCGACTTTGAACCAGTCTTGCGCAACTAGATGTCCGCGGTTGGCACTTTGATCTTTTAGACTCTAGTTTTTACCTCAAACATTAAAAATTCAGTACTCCGGTTCTACTGATTGGATGTTTGTTATTTTGGTGTCAAATAATTTAAAAAAAATCTAATTTGGTGTGGAAGTATTCTTATGTTGTGCTTTCACTTTATTACTGTATGTGTGCTGCATGAATACTTCACATTGTCTCCAAGTTAAGCCTGACTGCTTTTGTGCCACACTACCACAGGGTTATGCACAGCTCAATTCAGTGACTTTAGGGGTTTACCCTGAGAGGGATTTCAACTCTACTCAACCAACAACCCAATTTTTCACAAACATTAGGCAGCCCAACTAAATTTAGTTTTCTGTGTTGTTCCTGACCCTACACCAGGGTGCTAGAGCACTTCAAATACTGGAGAAATATGTTTTTAAAAGTTCATATTAAACAGAACATAATGTATAAAGCAGGTATTGAGGAACACTTCTGTGTTCAAATTTATATAGTCGTTCTGGTTCATTTACAATGGCTGATAGACAGATAATGAGCTCTGGTTCCGCAGGGAGCCATCAGGAAAATGTTCAGCCTGGCCTTGAAAGCTGAAAAGGAGGTGGAAATAGACGTTTACTTGGGAGTACCAAATATTAGGCTCATTACAACAGTGCGTCTTGATTGAATTTGTTATACTAAAGGCACAGGGAGGTCGCCCACGCCCTTGACCCAGGTCTTTACTTGCTGCAGCTAAATTCAGTATGATGTGTGATATATATGGAGTTGTAGGTGTTACGATGTACTGCATGCCCCTAGAGGCAGATGCAATGCCGCAAAGATGCCAGGACTTGAATGAAGTGATTCTGTCTTATTGTTCTAGGAAGAGATTAACATCAGATTGAATGACTGCTTTTAATGGTGCCAGTTTAGTGCAGATGTGCAAAGCGCTGCCATGTTTTCTGGATGGCACTGACTTGAGCTAAGACTTCATATCTGGGCACAAAATATCAGATGTTCCATATGATTGAGATGGTAATTGTGGCTCCTTGCATTTGTCTGTCTTCAGGTGAAGTTTAGGATGACACCCATGGATATTGTAAATGACAGATTTAGGTGTAATGCCCGTATTTTTCACATCTTGAGTCTAGTAAGTTGGTTGTGGCTCCTTGAACGAAAGAACAAGTAATTCTGTTTCCCAGATATTGAGCTATGACTTCATATTTTTCATCCCAGTGGTTCGGATGTGGTTTGGGTCAGGTAGATGTTTGGCAGTGAGTTTTCACCAATTGAAATCGGTCAGTGAGGTAGGACTACAACAGCCCAGAACATTGTCCTTGACTCCCATTATCTGTGGTAAGCGAGTGGATGTCATGATAAATTGTATCAATTGCTGCGGTTAGGACAGGTAGTGCAGAGATGAGTTCCGTTTGTGCGGGTGTTGGATGGAGTGGTATGTGATCTTGTCCTAATCTAAATTCGGACTGAAAGGCCCTAGAAGTTGGTTGTTGTACTCCTAGAGATTGACAGTTATTGATGGTGGGGAGTCGGTGGGGGGCAGGAGTAGGTCTGAAGTTTGTCCTCGGGTGAGGTAATGGTCTGCCTTTATTAGACGGCCTATGTAACCAGTTTGGGTACTGGTCGGAGTCCCTCCCACCCCCACACCAGATGGTCATTTCTACTCAATATTAGGATGTGCCTCTATAGGATGGTTGTTGAGACCCCCTTTGTGTTCACCGGGATTTGTATTCCCTCCCACACCTCTCCGCGGCCCTATTTTCCTTCCCACCCCTTTTCCCGATCCTTTTTTTCCCACGTTAGGGGTTCGTTTTATATACAATTGTTTGGCGTGCTAACTGGATCAATGTGAATTGGCGGAGTGAAGCCATAAGCACCGAAGTTTTGTGATTTGAGAGTATTGTTTAGATCCAGTCTTATTGTATTAAAATATGATGGTGCATTATGTTGAAAGGTGGGTGGAGGTCATATGATGGATGGGGTATGTCATGTGTAAAGCGTAGACATGCAAACTTAACAGATGTAACTATGCTAATGTACAGCTAATTTGTGATTCGTGCATGTTATTTACCTACAGGCTTTGAATGGTGTTTTCTAAGATGATGTACCACTTTCTATCTATGTTCACAATGACAAAATCTTTAATAAATAGATCAAACAAAAAACTAAAAAAACAGGTTTAGGTACAATAATTCTTTTGAGAGAAGTGTTCATGCAATTTAGCCGGAGGTGTAGGAATAGCCCCTTCTTTGGCCATAAAGAGGTGGAAGTGTCCAAGTATTGTGATTGTCCAGACCCATGCAGTAGATGACCTATGAGCAGACGTGTGCTGCGCATGTGAGTACCTAAAACCAGACTACTTTATGCTGACCGGTTCATCAGTATATTTGCATAATCTGTTTTATAGTAGTGTTCCTCCAGTAACTAAGGGGTTCTGTATAAGGAGAAAGTATATAAATAATAATATTGTGAGACTGTTCAGTAACTGAGGGTGGTGCAAAGTACTATCTCCAAAAAGGATAGCAAGTGAGTATATTTAAAGGTAAATTATTTCAAATGGAAATCCTGGGCTTCCCGCTTGTAGCTTATGACCCATCTGGCCTGCCTTGCACTCAGAAATGCAAGTACTAAAGCATTACTAAAATAAAAATACACTAACGTTTCCAAACTAACTTATTAACTAGGAAAACTTATTGAGCAAGCCAAAATAACAAATCTGATATGTTTACGCCTAGCTTTGTGGGTTTTTCCTTGGTCTATTGTCTATAAATAGTTATTCTTATTCTGTGAACTGAGGTTGATGGCTTTTAGGGCTATATCAGGGCAAGAGTATAATCTTTTTTTTAAAAATGTCTGCCACCTCAATGTTCAGGTTACTGCAGGCAACATGTCTAGAGCCCTAGAAGTGGCATCCCTACTATAGGAGTCAGAACAGTTGTGTGTATTGCGCTCTGCCTGGTTCCAATCCCTACCAGTTTTCCAGAGGCACCAGTAGGCTTCTGTTGGCCTACTGGCATGTGAAGGGGCTAAAGGAACAAATGATGAGATAGGTAGCTGTTAGTATGGTGTAGGTTTCCTGCAGTTAATGGGGTGGCACAAATAGTGTATTGGAAAGGGAGGTGGCCACAATGTGGCTGTTCATCACATTGGGGGGGGGGGGGGAGGGGGGCTTGGAGGCCTCTTCAGGCTTGGTTTGGAGTTTCTGGAAATGGGTATTCAAGAAGCAATTTAGGAGATTTGCAAGAAGAGGGAGGACTTCTACAGAACTTTACATTTATCTCACCTGTTGGGTGGGAGGGGGGAGTGGCAGCACGTAGTCTTTTAGTGACTGGAATTGCCACCATAGAGCTGCCCCTTTGTATTTGGCAACATTCTTGCAATTCGGCTTTTCTTACCAAGTTTGTAGCTCTTTATACTTCACTTCTCCAACTTCAGTTTTGTGAGCTCTCAATCCTCTCCATGTAGCGAGCACATCAGATTGATCACTCACACAAGCACTCTGTCCTTTCTGGATCTGCACCAACATAATTAACCGCCCTAATCATAGAGAAGGTCACTTTCTTGATTCGGTCTTTTCCAGATTGTCTGCACCACCCCCCCCCTCCTTCCTGTTATCTGGATCAGCTGCTTTTATATCCCTTTCTCACTTTTTTTTTCTTACCACTCTAACAATGGCTCGCATCACTGGGCCCTGACACTATTTTGTTCTATACTTTTGGATCTGTGCATCTAGTCCTAGGCACCCCTTGCCAAACCAAATCTGCTGATCTTTCAGTCTTAAGCAACTATTGCCCTGATCTCTCTTTCCCTAATAAAGTCCTCAAAAAACTATCAATCTTCATGAATTGATCTTCTGAACTCCACTAAATCTGGATCGAGGCTGCCCAGGGGATGGAGGCTGTTCTTTGTGTGATCTGACATTAGATCATTATTTGATCATGGTGGAACTTCCACACTGATTCTACTCGACCTTTTGACAGCTTTTGATACCTTTCTCATGAGCTTCCGATTTCCCATCTTGTCACCATTTGAGTCTGTGATCAAGCCCATAAGAGGCTGAGGTCTTTTCTCGGAAAACAAATCGTTCATCTACCTCCCATCCATTCTCCTCTCCCTGTCATTTGTTTTCACTAAGGTTCCTACTTCAGTCAAACTCTCAATTACATCTCTCCTCTTTTATCTGATCCTTTGACTTTAACATGTCATATGCTGATGACACTCAGATCATCCTCTCCATCAGTGACAATTTCAGCAACGTAGAGAATTTTCCTCTCTTGTATGCTAGCAGTTGCAAGGTGGATGTACAGAAAGTTGAATCAAACTGCAATGGGTCAAAGGCTGGCATCCTGAGTGGTAACACTTCTGTTTGGTCCTCCCTTTGGTGGATCCTGAACTGGGCATCTTCTCCCTTCCAGTATCCACAGCCAGAAAACTGGGTGTTCTGTTTGACTTTTTTCTCACTGTAGCAGGATCACTAATTCTATTATTTCTAAATTGTCCCTCACTCCACTAAGAAAGCCATTGTTCAAATCAGATCTGTTTCAGTATGGAAATTCGCTTTATCTAGGCATCCCCACCCACCTATCAGTGCCTTTAAATCGTTCAGAAAACTGCAGCCCATCTTTTCCTTGGGGATTCTTCAGTTCCCCCACTACCTGCTGTTCTATTACAAATCAGTCTTCGTTGGCTTCCAATTGCCAATCTGGCTATTTGTTTAAATCACTCCTCAGGCCTTTCACAACTTAAGTCCTTTACGTCTCAGGAATAAGTTCCTGCCTCATCACAAATGCTCCTCTTTGCACCCTATGTCCCAAATTGCATACTCTTCCCAGTTTTAAATGGGCCCGTCTTGGCAGTCACTCCTCCTTTTTTACAGCCAAACACTGGATCTCTCTTTCGTCTCATCTTTCGATTCAGAAACATCTCAAATATTGGCCTTCTCAACTTTGGGAAACTTTATGCTAGCCTGTTTCTCCAGTGCTAGGGCACCCTTATGAGTAGCATTTAGATATTTGTTAGATGTGTACAAAAGTGGTTCTTTATAGGTGTGGGGATTGTATGAACCACTATTATTGGCCTGAGAACAGGTATTTAGATGTTTAGTTGCAGTATGGAGTACAGGGGAGCAAGAGGCTCCTAGACTGCATTCAAGAACAATTAGGCTTTGATTACCTGTTTTCCTTGCAAAGGAAATAAAAACAGCACTTTTCATCAGGAGTGCTCTTTCCTGAATAGAATGCAGGTATTTTAATAGAAAGGCATTTCTTGCCTAGTGTGGACTGCCCTCCACTCTTGAATTCGAGCACTGGTCGCGGTAGATGGATTATTAAGTACAGCATCATGAATGCGAATGAGCACAATTCAGGGTCAGCCTCAACATTGTGCTAGTTTATAGGTGGGGTTTTTGATGTAAATTGAGTGTGCCCCAGAAAAATGTATGATTTGGCAATAATCTTGGTGCGCTTGTCTGTAATGTTTGCATGTGTGCCTTCATGTATCTACAGTGTGCCTGACCTATTGGCAGTGTTAATTCTGAGCTAGTCTGTCATTATTGGAGGAGCTGAATAGTATGCACTTCTGACCCAACTGCTGGACTACATTTTATCTGCTTGGGCAGACTAGCATCTGCTCTGCTGGGGTGTATTCTATCTGTGCGAGTAGACTAGCATCTCCTCTGGTGGGTTGCATTCTGTTGACACTGATATACCAGTCATCAGTAATGTGATTTAGGGCCTGATTACTACTTTTGGCGGTGCGGGAGCGAGCGGCACACCACCACTGTGCCCCTGCACCACCAAGAGTCGCTGTCGCACGATTCCAAGTAATTTTGTAGTCTGGCGGGCGGCACGGCGGTCCCACGGAGGTGCTTTTAAAGGATCATTGGGAGCCTTAAACAGCACCACTGTGGGACTGCCAGTTCACGTTCCTGCACGGGAAGGGATGCACCATGTTGTGCATTCCTTCCCGTGCTGGAACTGGGGGCGCAAAACTACAGGGGGGCACATGTGCCCCCCCTGCATGCACCCATGTACACCAGGGCAAGAGGGGGCCCTGTAAGGCCCCCCTTTCTTTCCTCACCGCCAGCAGTTACATGGAGGGAGAACCTCCATGACACCGCTGGCTGTGAGGAAAGTCGTAATATACTTGGCGACACCTCAGGGCACAACCAAGCATAAAGTGGCCATCAGACCACAGCAGGACCGCCAGGGAATGCAGTTCCTTGGTGACTGCTGCGGTGCAATGTTGGTCCTACTGCCAAAGTCCTAATAGGGCAGTCTGACTGCTGGTGCAGCGGTGGCTGGACCACCACTGCCTCGCCCATGCAAGTCTGGCGGTCCTCAGACCACCAGACTCGTAATCAGGCTTTAAGTAGGAAATAATCTTGACTATCCCAGTAGGTCTGGCTTGATCTAGTGTCGCATTGCAACCCCCAGGCGTAGAGCAATCTAGCATATACTACGGAGCCTTTGCATCCATTGACATTTTCCCAGTCTCTCAAAAGCCAAAAGGATGCTGCGAGGCCTGTGGAGGGACTTGCATGATGTACTTGTTTATGGCAAAGGGTACAGAGCCAGCATTCTCTCAGCCACATTTTTAAACTAAAGTGGGGTGGGCTGCAGACCACCATCCATGTCTTCATGGAACATGCCGTGAGCACTGAGGGAGTGGCGCGCACACACAATTCTGTATTGATTGCTTGATGTTTTCAGTGCTTAATATAAAAATAAGTACATGGTTCAATGTTTTAAGGGCCAGCTGCTGCTGAATACCAATACTGCCTATTTTTGATTCCACCTCTTATCTATCTTTCATGAACCTACACTTCTGTTTTTGTGTGTCTTACAGGTTTAATTTTATTCCTGCTTTTTCACAGTATCCCTACCTTTCTCTTCTAAGGTCTTTCTCTCTCGCCTTTGTCTTGCTTGGAGTCAAAGTCTGGTCAAAACTATGTTCCATGCCCACCACCTGCAGAATTTAAGTACTGTTTGCTACTGGCCACTCCGAAAATGAAACTGACCTCTATTTTACATTCTACGCTGCTTATCTGTGCTTCATTCAGTCCGACCTAAAATATAGGAATATATTGCAACAAATGCACTTGTGCATTGAGCATAAGCTGTTTAAAGCACATGATTGTTCTTTATCGTGTTCTAGGCATATGTCCTGTGAGTCGTGATACAATTGACTACATCCTCTCCAAGAATGGCACTGGAAATGCAGTAGTCATTGTGGTTGGAGGAGCTGCGGAGTCGTTGGATTGCAGACCAGGAAAGCACCGTGTCACCCTGAAGGAGCGCAAGGGGTTTGTGAGACTAGCCCTCCGGCACGGGTAAGAGTTCAGCTCTGCAGGATTAGGGTCTAACCTCAGTGGGTGCACATAACCTGTGATCTGCTTTGTACTTGTGCATTTGAGGCAGTAATGTGATGGGCATGGGATGATGGGATACGCCAACCCCGGGGAATGCTATAGTGTAATGTACTGTCCACAAACTTGCTTGCGTTAGTTGGATCCCTACAGGAAATTGACTGGGCGGTGAATACATACAAAAGCCAACTCCTCAATGGAACGTTTCCTGATGGCGTTTGATTGGAATACACTTGGTGCTAGCGATAAATTCTTAATGAGAATAGTCTTTTCTTATGTTTATTTCCATTTTGGTGGAATTAATGGCGTCAAACAAATTGGGAGGTCTAGTGTTTTCTGGGTGAGGTAGGATGCAGGCTACCGGCACTTCATCGGACTGCTCATAGTGGCTTCTGGAGTTCTGTGCAGCAATTCCATGAATAAGGTGCCTGTTATAATTCATATGTCTTGAAGATTCAGTGCTTTAATGGATGGGGAATTTTCTGACTCCAGTTTGGATAAAAAGTTCCATTTAACTGGAGTTTTGTGGAGGTAAGGTGGTGAGAGCTAGACTGACATTTGACAGCACGGTTTGGAGATTGGGACCAGTATTTGTATTTATACACAATAGGGCAACCCAATATTCCCCCTAGGAAAATTGATAATATTTAAAAAAAAAAAAAAAAAAAAAAAAAAATCCTGGAGGGATTAGTTCCAGTGTAATTCACGTTTTGCAACGTGAATCCTTTTCTGGATTCACATGCTGTGCATCATTCCGCCATCTAGTGGTTGGGTCCGGAATTGTTTTTTTTTTTTATTTTTATTTTTTATTTTTTTTTTCTTGTTTTGGTCGCTGTTGACCACCATTTGGTGCCCGGTACGTCCCCTGTGTGATGTCAGACGGTATGCTGGAGGTCGACGTGCGTGGTGGCCATCTTCAGATTCCTTTTTCTGCCGTTGGGTCTGGAAGCAAGGCGGGAAGCTCTGAAAGTTTGTTTTCCCGGAAAAAAAACTTCAAAAGAAGATTACTATCGAAGGATCATCGAAGTATAATCGATCAACTGACGTCGTAGCCGAAGGCAGGAACAGAGCGTCCGTTTGAACACCAGAGGACCACTCCGTCCACAAATGGCGAGGTAGGGGTCATGGAGAATACCCCTTTCAAATTCTGCCCCCAGTGCCACCACAAATACGCACAACGCGACCCACACGACGTCTGCAACCTCTGCCTGCCCAAAGATCATCAGGACAAAGACTGAGGCCTGTGCAGCGTTCCTGCCGAAGACGCTCAGGACACGCCGAAACCAAAGAAAGGCCCACTACGCCACATTGTCGCAGTCAACGAAGAAACCTTCCCTGAGGGAGCTGGGTTTCTCTAGCGACAAGGAAGAACATGGAGCTCCAGCGGAGTCGACACACGAAGGATCGGACGTCGAAATTCCGGAAGGGGACTCCGATAAGGTCCACGCTGATAAGAAGGCGAGAGAGTCGAAAAAGAAGACTGAGAAGGTAACACACCATAAAGATCCGTCGGAACTGAAGGGCCACGAACATAAGGCGCCCAAGGCAGCCCCAATGCTGAGCAAAAAGGTGATCGAGGGTCAGCCGCTATTAAAAGAACCCCACGGAACCCATCCAAAGGTTGCCAAAGAGGGAAAATTGCCGAAGACCAGGGTCGACATCGAACCCGCAAAAAAAAGGGCATAACACTGCCGAAGACTAACGTTGACGCTGGTAAGAAAAGAAAGTCCCCGGCCTCCGATGCCAAGAGGGCCCTCGAGGTCGAAAGGAGAAGACTCGAGGAGATGGCTACGCTCAAACAAAAGAAGAAGGAATTCAACGCCTCACTAAAGGATTTTCGAATCCCTAAGACACCGGCTGCCGAACCGGAAAACGTCGACGCTGAAGACGCCAAGGGGGAGGAAGAAGGTATCTTTGAATCCCCACCAACACCGGAACCTCGAGGCGAAGATCCCGAGGAATATGGAGACATACCGGAAGAGGAAAACTCTGAAACCTTCGAGGATACATGGAACGACCTCGACACGGAGAGTCCAGAGGAAGAAATCTGCAGCTATCCTTCGAAAGCATCACCCCCAGATGACATTGCTTTCTATAATGACATTGTAAAAAGGGCAGCAAACCAATCTGGTGTTCCCTTAGAGGAAGAAAAGGGGGACACATGTTTCCTACTAGAAACCCTGGCCCCTGCAACAAAGGGGACACAATATCTACCTATGTTGCCCAGTATCCTGGATCAAGGCAAAGAAGCCTTTAAAGAACCAGCTTCAAACAAAGGGGTAACTTCCAGAGTGGAGAAAAAATATAAGCCTTCTTCAAAGGACCCAAAATACATACAGGGAAGTACTACACCTGACTCCATCATTGTCACCACAGCCAGGAGGAGAGCAAATGCAGTCTCCAACACCGGGCCTCCACCAGAGAAAGAAAGTAAGAGGATGGTTATGGTGGGGAGAAGGATGGAAAAAGAAGCTGCAACACAGTGGCGCATCGCCAACTCAAATGCCCTGTTAAACAGATATGGCCACCAACAGTGGGATGAAATTGAAGAGTTGCTGAACAAACTCCCTGAGGAGGACAAAAAGAGGGCAAGATCTATTGTCCAAGAAGGGAAAACTGTGGGCAACACCTGCCTAAAGACAGCCCTAGATGCAGCAGATACTGCAAGCAGGCAAATGTGCACAGGAACCATCCTTAGAAGGCATGCCTGGCTCAGAATTTCTGGCTTTAAACAAGAAGTTCAGACATCAATCATCAACAGACCATTCAACGGAGAAGCTCTGTTTGGCAAGTAAGTGGATGAATCCCTTCAGCAAATTAAAAAAGACAATGAAACCGCACGGGCAATGGGGGCCCAACAGCAAAGAGGTCCTCTTAAAAGAGGAGACTTCTCTAACAGAAAAACCACAGGTAAAGGCAGCTTTGGTCAAGGACAGCAGATGCCACAACAATCTCAGGGACAGAACCCAAACCAACAGATGGGTCAACAGTCTAGCTACCAAGGTTGGCAACAACAGCAGAAGCAGCCCTTTCGAGGAAGAGGGAATGGCAGAGGAAGAGGCCAATCCTCTAGAGGAAGAGGAACCGGGTCTAACTGACTTTATCACGGAAAAGGACCCACACAAAACACCAGTGGGGGGGGAAGAATATCCTTTTTCCACAGACAATGGAAAAGGATCACAACAGACAATTGGATATTACATTTGGTACAATACGGATATTGCATAGAGCTCACAAAGACACCACCTGCAAATCCACCAAAAACAAGAACATTAACCAGATCAGAACAAACACTGCTCAACGCAGAAATCAAAGGACTATACCAAAAACAGGCAATAGAAAAGGTACCAACATGAGTGGTACAAAGGAAACTACTCTCCATACTTCCTAGTACCCAAACAGGACCAGACTCTAAGGCCAATCATGGACTTAAGATTCATAAACAAGTTCATACTAACACAACACTTCAAGATGTGTACCCTTCAAGAAATAATACCACAGATTCAAAAGGGGGATTACTTGGCAACAATAGACCTCAAGGACGCCTACTTACATATCCCTATGAACAAAAGGCACAGAAAGTACCTAAGATTCCTACACAACGGAACACACTACCAATTCAAGGTACTCCCGTTCGGCATAAAATCTGCTCCATGGGTGTTCACAAAGTGTCTAGCCGCAGTGGCGGCACACCTGAGAAGAGAGAAAATACA
The DNA here is from genome assembly GCA_963921515.1 of Calotriton arnoldi. Taxonomy (NCBI): domain Eukaryota; kingdom Metazoa; phylum Chordata; class Amphibia; order Caudata; family Salamandridae; genus Calotriton; species Calotriton arnoldi. The sequence goes on along the minus strand of CAWUFW010000604.1, from coordinate 815,361 downwards.
CGTCTACCCCTACTTAGACGACTGGTTAATAAGGGGACGTTCGAAACAAACATGTCACAATCATGTTCAAAAAACAATTCAAACGCTACAAATCCTGGGTTTCTCAAACCACAAGAAATCTTCTACAACACAAGAAAGAGAAAAAACCTTCCTGGGAGCAAGACTGAACACAGCAAATGCCAAGGCTTATCCCACACAAGCCAGAATACAAGCTATCCATCACGAAACAGCCCTCTACCAGAGGGGTCAGTCTCTGACAGTGAGGAAAGTAATGAAACTAATGGGCATGATGGCATCATGTATCCCACTCATCCCTCACGCTCGCCTACACATGCACCCATTTCAAGAATGGCTCACCAACAGCTGGTCACAAGCCACAGGAAGTTGGGAGGATCTAGTGGTTGTTACACAAAGGGTGCAAGCAGAGATACAATGGTGGGCATCCAACAACATAGCACAGGGGAGACCTTTCAGGGATCTAACTCCATCTGTGACAGTAACCACGGATGCATCCCTAAACGGGTGGGGTGCACATTTCAACTAGCTGAAAGTTCATGGTCAGTGGAGCGAACAGGACTCCACAAAGCACATCAATTTTTTGGGAGATAAACATTTTTTCTGGCACTCCAGGCATTCCAGAAACATTCAGGGGAAAACCATCTTAATACAGACACAGACAGGGCCGGACTGGGAACCAAAACTGGCCCTGGCATAGTGCTCGGCTGGCCCCCCGGGGGGTTGGGGGTGCAGCCGAGCTGTTTGTCACGGCCGATTTTGTTACAGCGGCCGATATTGCAGCTATGCTGCAAAAACGGCCCTGTAACATGCTGCAAAACCGGAATTGCCCGGTGCCCGCTACAGCCAGTCCGGCCCTGCAGACAGTCAATACAACTACAATGTTCTACCTGAACGAACAGGGTGGAACAAGGTCCTTTCCCCTGAGCAAACTTGCACAGGAAATCTGGCATTGGGCGATACCCCAAAAAAATCAATCTACAGACAGTACATCTACCAGCGGTAGACAACATTACAGCAGACCAACTGAGCAGACAAAGCAACTGCTCCCACGAATGGGAGTTGAAACCGACAACAGTACAGTATCTATTCAACATCTGGGGAACACCAGTGTTGGACCTGTTTGCAACAATGCAGAACAAGAAATGCCAAAGCTTTGCCTCGAGGTTTCCACACCACCGGTCAAAGGGAAATGCACTTTCACTCAATTGGTCACAGACATTTGTTTACGCCTTTCCAATATCTCTGATGCAAAGAGTGCTACAAAAAGCAAAGGAACCAGGAACAAATATGATTCTCATTGCTCCTCATTGGCCAAGGCAAACATGGTACTCAACTCTCCTAGAACTATCCAAAGGAGAAATGGTCAGGATCAAAGCAGAAAAAGACCTGCTGACAATGCAACACGGCCAGATTTTTCACCCAGAACCAGCAACGCTACAACTAGCAGCCTGGCGCCTGAATACATAGAATTTGGGCATCTCAATCTACTGCTCAGAACCATGGAAATTCTAAAAGAAGCAAGAAAACAGTCAACAAGAAAATGCTATACAGCAAAATGGAAGCGATATACCACATGGTTCACCGCTAACAACAACACTAATTCAATCAATACACAAGAAACAGTTATTACATATCTTACTTACCTCTTGGACAGAAACATCAACTTTTCCAGCCTTAAAGTGCACCTTGCTGCCATAGTGGCATACATGAGGAAAATCATGCAAAAGCTTTTTTACAAGACCAGTCATCAAAAGTTTCTTAGAAGGAGCAAAAAGAATAGCTCCACCAAGAGCTGCTCCTGTACCAACATGGAGCTTAAATACAGTACTTTATCAACTGATGACAAAACCCTTTGAACCCATGCATGCAGCGGAACTCCAACATATTACTCTAAAAACAGCCTTTCTCATTGCGATAACATCACTACGAAGAGTAAGTGAACTGCAAGTATTAACCATACAAGAACTCTACTTACAAATCCACAAGAATAAAGTAATCTTAAAGACTAACCCACAGTTTTTTCCAAAAGTGGTATCTAAGTATCACTTAAATCAAAACATTCTCCTGCCAGTTTTCTTCAAGAACCCAAAAACTAAAGCAGAGAGAAGCCTCCATACCCTGGATGTAAGGAGGGCTTTACTGTATAAATTTGCAAAAAACAGATCAGGAAAACAAAGCAATTGTTTGTTGCTTACGCACATACCAACACAGGATTAGCTGTCACAAAAGCAACTATTGCAAGATGGATAGTACAAGCTATCCAATTATGGTTATGCCAATGCCAAAAAGGAACTAACAATGCAACCAACCGCTCACTCCACCAGAAAGAAAGGAGCAGCGCTGGCATTTATGGCCAATGTACCCATTGATTCCATTTGCGCAGCAGCAACATGGGCATCACAACACACCTTTACAAAGCATTATTGTGTGGATATACAGATGAATAAGGAAGCTCAAATTGGACAGAGGGTGCTTCAACACCTGTTTGCAAGATCTTCCTTTCACCACAGCCTCCCAGACACGGGAGAAACCGGTACATAATCTGAGGCACAGCATGTGAATCCAGAAAAGGATTCACGCTGCAAAACGAAATGGTTACTTACCAGTAGGAGTAGTTTTGCAGATTGAAGAATTTTCTGGATTCGCATGCGACCCACCCGGCCTCCCCTATAAGGAAAACAAACAAGTGGGGAAGCAAAGGACTACATCAGTATTTTTCAAAACCATCTCAAGGATTACAAAACATAAGAAAAACAGAAAAAAGAATCCGAAGATGGCCACCAGGCATGTCGACCTCCAGTATACCGTCTGGCGTCACACAGGGGACGTACCTGGCACCAAATGGTGGTCGACAGCGACCAAAACAACAAGAAGAAGAAAAGAAAAAAAACAGACAATTCCGGACCCAACCTCTAGATGGCAGAATGATGCACAGCATGTGAATCCAGAAAATTCTTCAAGCTGCAAAACTACTCCTACTGCTAAGTAACCATTTCGTTTTTGTTGGTCTACTAATCCAAATATCTATCTAATACACAGAAATCACTAGAGACACAAAATAATAAATATAGATGTGGTGTTACTCAGGCGTACCGATCAAGAAAATGTTCTCCTATTTTGTTATTAGAATTTCTTTTTATCATACAAAAATAGTTCATCACATACACAATGTATATTCAGGGTAAAATTCATACAATATCACTGCCGAACTCCAGTTTGGATAAAAAGATCCATTTAACTGGTGTTTTGTGGAGGTAAGGTGGTGAAAGCTAGACTGACATTTGACACCATGGTTTGGAGATTGTGACCAGGATTTGTGTAGGACACAGGTGATTGGCGTGACACTGGTATAACTAGAGTACCAGGCTGAGCAATTGGAGAGCTCCGTTAGTATCCTGAACCTTCCAACCATGTATTGGTTGGGGTGCATTGGAGAAGCCACTGAATACCAGCTGATACCTGGGGCACATTTGTGCATCTATTGCTCTAGGACCTTTAACAGCCTTCTTGCATGTTCCTTGGGAAAAGCACTGGTTTAAAGTTCAAACTGGAAGGATATCACAATTTAAGATCTATAATATAGATTTGTTTCTGTATAATAAACAGAGGGGGCGTTTTTTTTTTTAGTTCACTTAAAGTCTGTGGCTGTAAACCCCCATTCAATTGCCAGCAAATGTAGAAACTGAAGCTATCTAGTAGGGTCTCTGGGCCCTTATATACATCCAGAAGTCATTGAGCCTTGTTCTTGCACCACAGCACATGCCGTGGTACAGGATTGCATGTATTTCCTCGGGTCCCAGTTTGAACTTTTGGCAGCTTTGGCATTGGCAGGAAAACGTGTCTACAGTCTTGGGCCTGAGCCATGATTGGGTGCTTCAGCTCTTGGGGCCCTTGCTCAGTCACTATCAAAGAGCTTCTACAAAGACATGCCTGTTGGCCATGCAGGGCCCACCCCTGTGCCAAGAGTGATGGTGTAATGAAATGAAATAATGAAACCATCAATTCCCCAAAGGCGTCAAGGCGCTGATAGTGGTCAGTCTTAGGAAGGGGGATAGGCATTTAATAACTTGTTTTTCCACGTATCACTCAATAGTGCACTATTGACATTCTTTAGCTCTGTAAGTAATGGTGTTGCTATTTAATGATACACAAGTTGTCTACTTCGAAAGGATGAGCCTGCCACGCCCAGATTGAAACTCTTGACACGCACAACACAGCATATATCAGCAGCGAGTGTTTAACTCCACTGTGCACCTGGATTACAACAGCAGCCTGTTCCTTTTCATAAAGGTATACCTGCTTTGTTTCAGTAATGACTCCCCTTGGGAAAGTTTCAGGCTCAGCACCAGAGGCATCCATCCTAAAAGACGTGTCTGTAGCCCTAAGGCTCAGTGAGGAGAGCAGGGTCAGGGCAGACATGTTTGTAGCACTGTGGCTTTAGACCGACTCCCAGCTGCAGCAATGTGACGTCTGTTCTAGTTAGCATTACTGATTATTCATACTTGTAGAAGATTTAGTCAGGGATTGAGAAATAGCGCGGCCAGGTTAAGCACTGCCACTATCCAGTGATTCAGTAACTGATTGGTGGTTGTGTATGTTTTGGAGCATGTGAACTGATGTTTATTCGCAGTTAAAGCATTCAGTACTACATTATGTTAACAGCCTGGCGCAATTTTAGGGAAACGTGAAGAACCTAATACCATGCTGTGAGGGGGGCAGGTTTTTCCAAGGAGTGCCATCACAGGCGGGGGCACTTACCTCTGTGTGGTGCAGAAGCAGGGTGCCTCCATTGCACCCACCTCTGGAGTACAATGGCAGATGGTGCCCTCATTTACACGGGGCAACACCCCAATGCAAATGAGGGAACACTCTCGTGGTCATGCTGGCACATTCTGCACAATACATAATACAGACCGGGCCACTCAAGCATCTGCAGCCTCTTTAATACCAGGTGGCGTGAGCCTCGAATGACTAGGCAATGTTTGGGGCGGGGGGGGGGGGGTGTGTTAACACATTCTGGGGAAATGCGAGTCCTTAGACCACTGTTTACATTTCTAGATGCAGAGTTTATCGAGGTGTCCTGGCCCCTATATTCGGATTCATTGGCCCCTATATTCGGATTCATTGACCCCTTGTTCAGCCTTAGGTGAAGCACTGCAAGGCTAACTACACTCAATGTTGAGTGAAGAGGCCAATCAGTAAGCAAGTTGCAGCTTTTGATGTCTTTTCTTGTATCAGCCCAACCGGACTATTCCACAAAGGTGAGTCTGCTAACTTGCATCAAGACAAACATCTTGGACTTAGTTAGCTCCACTTGCAACAGGATCACCTGCAAAACATGTGCTAAGTGTGCAGCCACTGCTTACCTCTTTTCAGACATGTCTGTCATGGACAGGTGAGGCTAACCAACACATTTGGGGCTAGATTTACTAAGCCTGTGCATTGCCTTTCTGTCACGCAAGGGCTTAAGCCACAAAAAGCCACATTTTGTGGCTGTGCGTGGTTTAGTAAATCCAGAGTAGTGCACAGCAGCACACATCACTGCCTTGCGTTACTCTGCTTTGAGAAGACGTTCCATGGGTGGAGCATGGGCGTTCCCATGCAGCCACCCATGGATTTTGACACAATCCCAGATTTACTAAGGTCAATAAACCTGGGATTGTGTCAAAATGGTACACCTACCCAAAAGAGGTGTAACAAGGAGAAATATCTTTTTCTCCTTGTTATTTCCTCTTTGGATTGTTTTTGTGCAGGAAGGTGTCCCTTTGTGCACAAAACCAATCCTGGCTGTAATGCAGGTGCCCTTGCACCTTGGCACAAGGGTACGTGTGTTGGAGCTAGGCAGCACTCAGTGTGCCAGTGCAGGGAGAGAGCAAGAGTGAGTTTTCTTAGTAGATATGGTGCATTCCTGCTCTCTGTCTCACAGTTCAGCAAGTTGTCTTGTTACGTTGCTTGGTAATGTGATAAATCTGGCCCTTGGCCTTTAAAGAACCTCATCAACTAAAGTCCAAAAACACAAACTCTCTGGCAGCTGCAACTCGCAATACCCTGGACATCAAACAATCCTTCAAAAACCATAGGCGACATTAAACCCACCTGCAAAAATTCATGACTGAAGAACCTGCTCATATTGCAAAAGAAACTTATCGGAAGCCACAAAACCCTTTCAAACTAAGGATTCCACCAAATGGCTGTAAAACACCTGAATTGCCACTGAACACTGTGTGGAAATGTGCACCACTCTTAGCCAGTTCAACGAGATTGATCAACTCGACCACACTGACCCTGCAGTTTAAGCACCACTCTCCTCCAAATTGAAATTTCTCTCTAGCGTCCTTCTTTGACACACTGCTCTTCACTGAAGGCTACTCCAAGGATACGTTTCCCAGCATCAACAGTGAAGACCGTTCTCACAAGGCTTTGTGGCTGTTGTTCAAAATGGCTCGTGCGTATAACCCACCAGCCTCTCCCAAACTCTCTCAAGATTAGACAGATTCTGCCAACCTGGACCCTGACTATCTTGCAAACTGAATGCTCACCCACCTACTTGTTCTGAGCAAGATCAATGGACTCAGACTAACAAGGTGGCAGAAGGCTGCCTAAAGTGAAGGAATGCTACCATAGATACAGTTGCACTCCAGATCACTGATGCCAGCAATCCCAGTTGCCTTATTGTGCAGCACTAGAGACAGTCACTCAAGCTGTGCTTCCCTACGTAATGGGCTTTGGCGCTGTAGTGCGCTGGTGTTCTACCAGAACAGATTCTGCTCATTCAGGTGACTTCCAGGTTCCAAATCCATCCATTGAACTTGTATTAATCCCAAAGCTCCATCCTGTTGCCAGTGATTCAAAATATTTACTTGGATGCCTCCTGGGTGATGTTGGATTCATCAGTGTGAGGATGTTGTCCAGCTTTACCCAAAGGTTTTACATTGCCGTATCACAGTTCAGTCCTATGTGTTGTGGGCTTACCTGGATATCATACCCTTGAAGAAAAGTAACTACCAACAAGTGCAGTGCTAGCACATCAACGAACATAAATAGTTTCACCCCGACAAATCCAACAGTGCCCAAACCCCGAGGTTCCACTCAGATGTCAGGCTTAAAACCCACATTGCAAACAAAGCAAACCTCACATCAACTGTTGTTGCTGTGGAGGACGAAGTATTTGTTGCTGGATTCATACTTTGGAAGTGCAGTCGCTGTAAGTAGAGCCCTGCTTCCGGGCATCAGAATCACATCAATCCTCTTCAATGCCCTATGTGCACCAGCAATTAATCAAGTGATTGTGGTTAGACAAGCTCTGGCTACTTCTACCTACCCACTTTGCCTAAAAAGCCTATTGCATAGTCTGTGAGGTGATAAACTACAGTACCCCCGCCCCTCCCCCCCCCCCGGCAAGTGAAATGGCAAATAGGTGTTTGGCCTCAGTACACCCACAGTGGTAAAATATGGCTCCAGACCAGGGTCCATGGACTGAGACAAGACTTGCTTTCACCTGTGCCCAGAGGATCTCCAATGTTACAGATCTGAAAAACTCCCTCCCCCCCTGAAAGGAACTGAAGACCGTACCTGGTGCATGATCTAGGTGTGCTTCCTACAGATGTCATCCAACTCGGAAGAGCTCTACTTTCAACACACTCTTGTCTTCAATACCTGATGTGTAACTGTGGCCTTCTCCATTCTGTACCTAACTGTAAAATCTGTTTGTACCATTAACTTTATGTAGCGTTCTATTGGTTTGGGCTCCCTTTGAAACCCTGGATACATTAGACTTTACTTTTTGAGAGAGTACCTCGAATTTTGTTAATCCTGTGAACTGAATGCCCTGTTTGCAGAATGTTTTGCTTAGTAAAGTGCATCGGCTTGCGATGGTACACTAGAATGATTGGACTTTTCTTTTGTTTCATTAGGGCAGACCTTGTTCCTCTGTACTCGTTTGGAGAAAACGATACTTACAAGCAGATTATCTTTGAAGAAGAATCCTGGGGGCGATGGGTACAGAAGAAATTTCAGAAATATGTTGGTTTTGCCCCTTGCATCTTTCATGGCTGTGGTCTATTCTCACCCAGTAGCTGGGGCTTGGTACCCTATGCCAGTCCCATCACCACTGTTGGTAAGTCTCCATTTTGTCGTCTCCTGAATCTGCTACTGACTTTGGCTGCATTAGACACTTGACCTAGTCAATTTAAGAGGTTTGAAGGCTAAAAGCAGTAAGTTGTGTAGTCTGGTTAGGATGCAATGATGGGTGGCTTATAGTTATGGGAGTCTGGAGGAAGCAAAGAAAATGTAAGGCTGTCAACTTGCTCCATGTCACGTTTGTAGTCATGGGTTTTTCTTTAACAAATTATTCACTGCGGCGTTCATTTTGCCTTGAAGTCTGGTCCTTAGCTGACTAGTTCAGTTACCGTTTTACATGTGTGGAGCACATCCATGTCCTTGCTTCACCTTTACTTAATTCCTGCTCCCACTGCACTCTGTCTGCTTGTGGTGATTTCGTTTTCTGCCACAGTGCTCAATACTGCTTCTGCTATTATACATTTTTGATATAAACATTTCTGATTTTGAATAAACTGTTTTACATGTCTGTAATGTCTTCTATGTTCACCTACTCTTAAAAAGACTTTTCTGTGGCATGGCAAGGTTGCCATTGGCTGCAGCACTGGCATGGAAAATACCACTTCTATGCACGTCACAGGGCTCAGTTTTGAGAACAAGGGTGCCAAATGGTTCTTTCAAAGGTTTCCATGAGAAAGTGCCTAACATCCAGAGATGTAATAGTCCTAAGGTTGGGACTTGGGTGCTCAGGCTCTGTCTGTTCCCGCCTTAAAGCACCATTGGAGGAGTGGAATACGTTGGTTACTGCCTACTCATTTTGCCAATTCTGCACTATGTAAAAACCTTTAAAAAAAACTCTTGATTTGACTCCGGCTTCCATTTAGAAGGTGGCGGATGGCCTCCAGGCCAGCAGAGGATAGGGACCTGGCTCCCTAGCAACGGACCAGCTGCCTGATCACGAAACCTTCAGAGCAACCGCTTCTGTGGCTGCTCAAAAAGCAAAATAGTTTACCAAACAAGTGCCGTGTTTGTTACATCTGCTTGTTAACATTTTGTTTTTTCAATAGTAAACTCTCAATGCTGAAGTTTGTTACTGAAAGCAAAAATTAATGCCCTTGACACACACGGAGTTTTTCTCCCTGCAGCAGGGAGTCATTGAGTAGTCTCCCTGTTGAGGACTGTAGTGCCTCGAGCATGGAAATGTAGTGTGGGTGCCCCACCCTAAGTAGGTCAGGGTGCCATCACTATGACCCCCCCCCCCGGCCGGGGGAGGACATCATTTTTAGGGTTCCTGATACTTTGTTCTAACTGTGGAGTGGGGAATTCAAAGTCCCTGATTAGGACATTTGCCAGACTCTAAATGGGCCGGAGTCTCAGTCCACCCCTCCCCTATTGTACAGTGCTCAGTACCACTGTAGTGTGTGCCCTGAATACATCCTGACTGGTAAATAGTCATTGTGGTATCCTCAACCCTGATTCCCACAAACGACACAAACACCTGGTAGAGTTGACTGTACCCATATTATTACTCTCCACTCCTCCCCCCTCAATCTTCCTACTCCCTACCTTTCCCCTGACTCCTCCTCGAACCCTCGAGGTCCTTCCTGGAGGCTTATTCACTTCCAGTCGGGGTCCTAGTGCCCGATCTTACATCTTCCGCCCCCTTTTTAAACACCATCTCATTCTTTGCTCCAGTACTTACATTTCTAAAATCAGTCAGCTCACCTGTCAACCCGACCGAGTGGTCAACAGGGAGTGAGCAAATTGGAATCTCCTTCTGCATTGATTACGTCATCAAGATTCCGGTCTGGTATAGCACTCAGTAAGGCTGCTCACCTTTCAGGACGGAGTCATAATCTGCTTGAAATGACTCATGCTGAGTGATGGATTTCCCACTACGAGTCGCGATGACCATGCTTCCTTTTCGTTGAGTCACCTGCATTGGCTCGAAGCCATATGGAGTGTCTGCCTTCCATTGTTTTCGTTGTCTATCCACCACCCAGTGTCCAGGCCCGGTCAATGCCTCCTGCACGCGACGCTTGGTCTCGGCATACAACTGCATCATCGCCTTCTCCGTCGGTGGAGTGAAGCCAGAGGGCATCCACTTTTCACTTGGCAGTCCACTGAGGGAGTCTAGTTCTAAGGGTATGTCCGAACATTAGAGTTGCAAGACTTTCTCCCATGGTCGAGTGAGGTGTGGTTCTATAAGCACGCAGGACTTAGCACAGGGGCTGGTCAATCATCATCATCATTATTCCTTTGGCTGTGACCCTCTGGACAGTTCATTTCAGTGTGCACATAAAACGTTCAACGACTCTATTGGCTTGGGGACACAACAGGGTGATTTGAATGTGTTTGAAGTCTAAGTGCTTTAGAAAATCTTTGAATTCTTTGCTGGTGGGCTGTTTGATTTCAGTGTTTTAGGGAGCCCCCACGTTGCAAATATATCATCCAGTGCACAGATTACTTTCTCAGCACCAATGGAGGACAGTATGTTGACCAAAGGAAAACGGGAATGTTCATCCATCAGTACTAAAAGATATTTGCCAGAGGCGAGGGGACCAAATAAAATCAACAACTACATGCTCTCACACGTTCTCAGGTAGGTCTGACATTATTGGAGGATGTTGTTTGGTTGTTGAGGATAGGCACATGCAAATGTGACAAGCTTTCAACTTTTTGTACTCATCAATTTTGGAAACCAGAGTCTCTCGTGCAGCGCACGTTTGGTGGTTACGATTCCTCGGTGCCCTTCAAGCGCCAGCTCAATTGCCCGTTCTGTAGACTCTTGGGTATTACTATGTGTGATCCCCTCAATATAATTCCTTCTTGGGTCACTGCTAACTCTTTTTGTATGTCACTGAACGCCCTTCTTTCCTCTGTATCATCTTCATCTTGTTTGCTGTGTTTCCACTTTTGAATGTCAATGAGGCATTTGACCCGTGTCAGAGTAGTGTCCTACCGTCTGGCCGCTGCAATTTGTGGGATTGACAGCGCAGGGGAAAGACTGGTGTGTACGATGAAACTGCAGTATTCCTCAGTCATTGAGGGGCTAGTTCGAGTCCATTGCAGTGGGTGTCGTGAAAAATAATCCACTGGATTTTGTTCTTTCGGAATTGTGTAGTTGTACTCCTGCAGTTGCATCACCCACCGTTCAATTCGTGGGGGCATTTTCTCCTTGGGGTTGCCGAATATTGTTAGTAGAGCCTGGTGGTCCGTGACTATGGTGAATAATTTTCCATAGAGGAAAAGGTATAAATGTTCACAGGCCCAGACAAAAGTCCTATTGAGTAATCCTCAGGAACTGTACATCTTATGTAGAAGACAAACAGAACATTTTGCTCTACAAATGGTGTTGATTAACCTAGTGTGTGAACAGAAAATGAGAACATGAGCATGTTCAAAGAATGCTCTGGTGCTCATACCATCTGATTCTATAGCAAGGAAACCTGATCATGTGCAGCAGTAAATATCAGAATGTCTAGTTATTTTCATCCTAGTTTCTTCTTTCAAAGATGACCTAGACTTGTCTCTTGATGATGATTCAACAATCTGGGGTAGTCCCGCTTTGTCAGGTTACATTCGAATCATTCCAGCTTGTTTGGTTCAATTTCTTTCGTTATTGGTGGAGAGTTGTTGAGCAACATGTGATTGCTCTTAGTGTTGTGTGTTGGTACTTCTCTCTAGTGAGGTAGAGATGGAATCCAGCAAGTCCAAAATAATCCTCCAATTAATCAGGTTCCATGTTTTGGGACGTCTCGTTGTTCAGGCTGATTAACATGTCTGTTTTGGTAAGAATAACTGGCACGTAATGTCTCATTGGCACAACTTGGACCACAGTGATACAAACTTCATCCTCTTTATTTTATGGGATATGCCTTTGAGCAAAAAAGGTCTGTTTTCTTACCAGCTGCAAGGACTGCCCAGGCGTGTTGATGTTCAGGAAGCATATGATTATCCGTCATGTCTGGTCTTCCCTGACTGATTACTAGGGACTTGCATGGTCAGCTCTTTGAAATCTACGGTTCTGCAAATTTTATGCCAAGCAGTGAGGTATTAGTTCCTGAGAGAAAGCCCATCATGTTTTTCTTCTCAGATATGCAATAAAAAGTGACTTTGTGGCAGTGGTCTTCAGGTTCTAACTCCACGCCTGAGGTGCTATGTCATGGTCCCAGTCTAGGTACATGTCCAGATCAGATGGCTTTCCTCTTCATTTTCTGTTACATCCAGGTGTTTGCTGAAGGATACAGAGTTAGCACAGATTTTAGATGCGATCCGATGACAACAGGTGATGCAGGGTATTTTCTGTCATTGGATATCAGTTTTTCACGCCTTTTTATGGAAAATACCACTTGATTAAGTGGAGAGGCTTAATTATGTAGTGGCCATTTTGACCATTTCCTAATACGGCCTTCTTGCACTGGTATTCTGACTCACCAGAGTGATTGTCTGTCTTGCAGCTTGTCCACGTCACCAACATCACTTCTGTGATTTTGGAGTTTAGCTGCTACATAAATCTGTAAGCTTCTCTTATGCACCTTCAACTCTGCTAAAGGAAAGGATTCTTCAAGGGCATTCAGATAAATGTACAGTGGGGGTTGGCAAGTGCCCTTTCACATGAATTGAACAGGGACCTAGGCAATCTCTTGTAATGTAGATGCATGAGCATGTCTCCCTTCAAGTGGGTTACATTCAATCACTAGACATTAGAACAAACAAAATGCCTAGTGCACTCACACAGCATCAGTTTAAAATGCAGCACAATAATTCACTTTTTAAAACCGCATTGCTGACTCCATTCATGCAAAATACTGGGTGCAGGGCAAGAGTCGGGGGTACACGCAGGTACACGGCGTCCACCCACTATTTTCACAGGGTGGACACCGTCCCCCCTGCCAAGAAGTTGGGCCCCACAGAAATATGTTGAACTTGTCCCAGTGTAAGACACCGGGACAGGTTCAGCAGCGCCTGCACGTTGTCTTCTTTGCAGCAACGTGCAGACAGCGAGGGGGCTTTTTTTCACCTCCAGCCAGGCCAAAACTAAGGGGCCATCAGGCATCCTTTTGTTTGAATATCCTGACTGGAGGCGCCCTGGAACCTCACACTCAAATGTAAATGCACCGGAGGGGAAGCAAAGGCACACAGCTTGCTATCTCCTCACAGGTACTTAAAGGAGGCATGCTTTTACCTTTGTTCTGTCCCTCTATATAAGTGCAGACACTGTAAGACTGTCAGATGGGGTGGTCTGTCCCAGTATTTACACAAATAATGTAGATAGCATTATTTTATTTCTTTTATAGCTGCTACGTCATGACGTCACTTGCATAGTGTCTGACTTGGTCAGTCCCCCCACTTCTTTTTATAGGACTTGTGCCCTGACTGGGTGCCCCACTTGTATGTGAGACTGCATTACAGTAGTGAATGCACAGTCGATGCACAAGTTTCTCAAATATTCCAATGTGATCCTTTTTTTTATTCTTAACCACAGTAAGTCTTAATGCTGCTACCTCCTCTCCATCTAGAAAAGGTTAGGCTTCACTCATTTGACCCCACAAAGTAGGGTCAGATTCTGCAAGCCCTCATTTGTATCTGGACTTGTGACTTTGATACCCAGCCTATACCAACCAGATTCATTTTCCACAAACCCACCTGCTCCCTTTAAGAGTGGAGATGGGATAGATGTTAGTTGGTAGATGTAAAGATGGGCGCACACAAGTTAGTTGCAGAAGTAACGCCTTTATTAGCACCAACACAGGCTCCAGTATAAGGAGCGTAACGAGCCTGTAACTGTGTACGCAGTCAGCTGTCAACTGTCATAACTGACCGTTGACAGCTGACATGGCACACAGGTACGGTGTCCGCGCAGGGACACAGCAGTATCTATTACAGTACGGTGTCCACCGAGGGACCAACAAGTGGGAGATACAACACATCTCCCTTCCCAACAATACATAGGAAAGAAACAGATGGAGGGGTGAGAGCTGGAGACAGAATACGAGCTGGGAGCAGAGAGAAGGTAGGAGAGAAGGAAGAGAACAGAAAAGGGAAAGTGAAAGGTACAGGGAAGGAAGAATAAAAGGAGAACATAACAGGCAGGGATGCGCTACTCGCACACATAGTCCGTGAGCCTGGTGGGAGGCACGATTCTTCTTCCGGCCCTACTGGTGACAACCATTGGGTTGGTGTCGAGTGAGGGAATCTCAGGTAACTGTCTCCTGATCCTTACAGAATGAGAACAACTTGGATCATCCATCGGTGCTGCAGATGCAGACTGTGCCAATGTCCCATGAGCCGTGTCGTCGCAGGTAGGTTGACTTAACTCGGTCTCATCATCAGACCATACCCGCTGCTTGACTTGTGTCTTCAGACCGCCTTGTTCCTCTTCCAAACTGGGACAGTCAATCGGCCTCATTCTCTGCGCGGAAAGAGCAGAGAAATGCCAGACTCTTCCATCACTTAGTTGGGCGGAATTACAGAAAATCTTGCGTACAGTGAGTGGTGGAGTGTATCTGCTCTGTCCTTTTCCTATGTGACCACTTCTCTTGACCCTAACACTGTCGCCAACGTGTATTCCTACGGTCTTGCACCCATGCTTGACGTCGTATCTGGACTTGACCTGGGCTTGGGCTGACGCACTTTTTTCCCTGACCAGTTCAGCTGTCCACTCGACTCTCTTTGCCATCTTGACCCAAACTACATTGTCTTTAGACAAAGGTGTCCTACCACGCATTAGTTCAAAAGGGCTGTGCCCAACGGTGTCAATGGGAGTTATGCGGTACGCCCACAGCGTCTTAAACACCTCGGGGCAGATTTACAAGCCCCTTGCGCCACTTTTGCGCCGCCGTTGCGTCACTTTTGTGACGCAGCGGCGACGTAAACCATGCGCCACGTTGCGCATTATTTACAACGTGACGCATCTAGGGAGATGCGTCACGTTGTAAAGCCCTGCGCCACATGAAACCTGCGTCAGGTTTCATGTGGGCGTTCCTCCGCAGGGTGGGCGTTCCGTCGAAGGAATGCCTCGTAGAAGTGACGCAGTGAAATCTACAAGATTTCACTGAGTCACTTTTCCGACGCCGCTGCGACGATCCTTACGCCTGCTTCAAGCAGGCGTAAGGAGTGGCGCACCACGTTAGGTATGGGCGGCCCACGAGCATTGCTGGAGTTGCGTCGCGCTTGCGACACGACTCCAGCAATGCGCCGCCCTTGCGCCACAGGATGCGACACGCATCGGCCTTTCCTTGCGCCACGGTGCGCCGCATTGTAAATGCGGCGCTTCCGTGGTGGCGCAAGGAGAGAATTGCGTGTCGCAACTATTCTGGCGCATCCCTGCTGATTTGCAGGGATGCGCCAGAAGTTGTAAATCTGCCCCCTCTTTTCTCCACTCTAATCCGTTGTTGTTCGCAAGCTGGATAATACCTTTGATCACCCTGTTAAAACGCTCCACGGCGCCATTTCCAGCTGGATGGTACACAGATGTTGTTTTATGTTCAATCTGATTTCTTCTCACATAGTTTTTAAAGGTGTCTGATGTAAATTGTGGACCATTGTCGCTGACAATTTGTTTCGGGAGACCTTCTCGTGTGAAAATATCATCCAGGAATTTGACTATTTGGAGTGCGTCAGTTTTGCTGACTACCTTGAGCTCTGGCCACTTACTGAAATGATCAATGACAACTAAAACATACCATTGCTCTTGCCTGTCTGGCACAGGGCCCATGATGTCAATACCAATTCTTTCCCATGTCATGGCCGGCGTAGGGATTGGGTGAAGGGGGGGTCTGTACGTTATTTGAGTCTTATCCGAATTCACGCATAGGGCACAATCACGGACCATTCTCTCGACGGCTAAGCTTACTCCTGGCCACCAGTAACTGTTCTTTACCCTGCTCTTAGTTTTACATATGCCCAGATGTCCCTCGTGACACAATTCAAGTATTTTTTTTCTCAATCCGCTGGGTGGCACAACTCTCCCGCTCCTGAACAGGAGGCCGCCTTCAAATGAGAGTTCATCCTTTACCTCCCAAAAGTGTTTGATGTCTTCAGTTAAATCACCTTTTGCTGACCACCCTTTGCTCAGCATGTTCACCACATTGGACATTATTAGGTCCTTAGAAGTTATTTTTTTTAGTTCTGATACTCTGGTTCTAGAACCTTCTATTATCAAGGCATTTTCACATTTGATCACTGAAGAAGGGTTAGACTAAGTGATACGTACTCCAACTAATGCCTGAATATGCATAGCAGGCCTACATTGGGCCTGCTGGGTTACAAGTATGCCCAATTTAGACCACGGAGGTGCTTCAACTATCATAGTATTAATGTGGCACATACTTCATTAACAAAGAAATGCAAGGTTTGTCTAATGATTCTCCCATTTTACTACAGTACCACTCTTATAAATGTGAATATTTATTTTAATTTTGCAGTTGGCGAACCAATCACTGTTCCTAAAATTGAATGTCCAACTGAAAAAGATGTGGATATCTACCACAGCATGTACCTGAACTCCTTGATCAAGCTCTTCAACAAATACAAGACTAAGTGTGGCGTCCCGGAGACTGAAGACCTCGAAGTGAACTAAAGGACTGGCTGCAACCATTTAGACTGGCAGCTCTTCCAGAAAGCTGTTCCATGATATGCATCCCACCTCCAGACTTAAAGTAGACAAAGCATACTACTTGGATTTTGAGAAATACATTTAGATAGTCTTGTGATTTTTATCCTGCAGGAATTGCTTTGTAAATGCTTTTGATGCCAATGTGTTAACTTGCCATTGAGGAGGGATGTTCTGTGTTGGGACTGCTTAACCATTTGAGGAGGCTTTGCGCTAAAAACAGTGTTCTGGCAGAAAGAGCTGAGCCCTAGTAACTTTGAAATTTTAAGGCTTTCTTCTGACATTGGGGCCTTACAACTTGCGTCCACCTTCAGTTTCAGTGTTCGAAGCCTTTCGGATTTCTCTGTAGTCACTCTATCATAAACGTTGAGCCACTTTTCTGCGACTCTCCAGAAGACGCTTGCATTTTGTCAATGCATTCTGGTTGTCCCTTTGTGACTGAGAAACAGGCCACCAATCTAGGTGAGCTGTATAGCTTAAAGCATCTCCAGATTCATGTTGCACAAAAGATCACGTGTCAGCTACCTTGGTTTCTGGAAATGTAATGAGAGATACACTAGATGACTTCTCTCTGGAGTATGATTCCTGTAAGTCTAGCACAGGAGCACCTTACTTGAAGATATATATTTCACTGTTGTCTTTGGTCTTTTTGAGTTGATCTTAAAAGCCTGATTTATTTTTCCAGATTATGTACAACAGAGAGGACCTAAGATGCAATATGAAGTTCATGTAGTCACATATTTGCCAATTGTACTAACTGTTTCAACTTCATTAGTGTTCTTTTCTGGATTTCTGTCATATACAACAACCAATCTTACAGGAACTCTAGGATCTAGCCTGCAGCCTCTTTATAGTCATGGGCTTGCAGAACCAAATGTCTACAGAAGCATCGGTCTTCATGAGAAATGACTTCTTGAATGCTATGTCCACAAGAAAGACTTATTGAATGTATTATGGTATTAGGAAGTGTCCTTTTGGCCTTAGGTTGACTCTCGCACAAGGGAAGGGGTGTTATGGGTCACATTGATCCAATTTGTTTGCAGGGGGGTGTTCTATATTAAAACACTGCACGGTAACCAAAGAAGGAAAAGCTAAAAAGCAAAGTGAGGTTGTTTTCTTTCCTTAAGTCATGTTGTCTTTTCTTCTAAGTGCCTTTAATGATTATGCTGGTGCATAATGGTTAAAGGGAAGGTGTTGGCAGTATTAAGGACAGGAGACTCACCAGCAGCATGGACCAGGGAGAAAAATATGCATTCTACTGATTGATAGAAAATGTAATTCCTCAATTGAATGTAAAAAGAAAATATAGACTTTGTGCTCACCATTTGACATTTTTGTATTAAAAATGTTTGTTTACATGAATGTTAACTGATGTAATGATGCTGTAAGAGAGCATAGAGTAGATTTAAGATATTGCACAGGCTTCATGGGTAATTCAGCCTTTGATTCTAAGTGTGTCCTAGTTAAGAAATGTGCCTTCTGCAATGAAGGAATGTTTTACTTTCCAGTCACTGCATCTTTCAACTCGATTACCAAGCTATTGATATTTTCTGTACAGTTTACACGAATAAAACTCATAAATAGGTGTCTCTTTCATGTTGTTGGGAATGTGCGTGCTAAAGCTGTAACTAGGTTAGAACTACAAAAAAAGTGAATATAAGTAGAGGGCAAATATGAAATGAGCGGCAAGATCTTCATCTAGCTTTCAGTGCTGAAGACTGATCTACGACATGTATATATTGGCACAGCTGGCAGATTTTCAGCTGGAGGGTGTTTATAGTTTGCGCAAAAGACTAATACTGAAAGCCCACAATCTAGCTGTTCTGAACTATGATTTTTCTGCCCAGGCATCAGTTGATGGGTTCAAGGATAGAGGCCATTTGTAGCATTAGAAAGTTTGGATTACCCATAATGCTAGGTGGTTCAGAGATCATTAACTTATTCTCCGCTGTGCCTAATTCAATGCTGGTTGCTGCCAAAACCTGTTGTGTATCATTGTGAAGAGTTGTCTGCACTTGTGTTACTGCACCTTGCTTTTTGGCTGGTATCTGCATTACACATTTCAGACCTGAGAAGTAGGACTCCACTTTCCTGACAAATTTTAGAAAGTTCTGAGCAGTATTGAAACTGCAAAAAACTCCTGGAAAAATGAGTTTGTGCAAATACTACTTGGCACAAACCCCTCCCCTTGTTTACTTGACCAGTTGTGGACTGGAACTTTCAAAGGCTATGTTAAAAAAAAATTCGAGGCTCAAAGCTGTGCCTAGCACAAGACAAGTGCTGGATCGTTGATAGAGGTACTGCCACAATCTATTATGGTAAATATTAATAATTCTTAATTGGCGGCACCTCAGCCAATCCTAGTGCACTGTACACAATTCCAAATGCTCATTGGACCTGAGCTTTCACCTGCCTGTGGGTGAATAAACGGTGACCGTGCTCTCCTACCAGTTGGTGGCTGGAGTCTGGAACAGAATATTCATCTGCCAAAAAACAACCACAGTTGAACACTACCTGATAATGTCCACCCTATGAAACTGCAGCTTTCAGTAAGTACATCACTGGCCAGCTCCTGCTGGATAGTCTTGGCAAACAGATGCACTGAATGCCTGGCTACCTTGTCTACCAATGAAGTAGCCATATCAGCCCAGGCAGACTAAAGCGGCAAGTCTGCATTGCAATACAAGGAATCTGAATGTCGGCCAGAGCTGCCGACTTTGGAACTGGGGAATCAGGTTCGAGTCTGGGTTGGCTCAACATCCTGTGATTCTGGGCAAATCACTTAAATCTCCCCGTTCCTACCAAAAAAATGAATGTGTCCTCCTTGTGTGATGGAACTGGTGCTCATGTAAAGCGCTCCAATACCTTCGGGCCGAGTTCGTGCTATATAAAACTGCAAAAAAATGTAATAAAACAATAAGTTGCAAGTTTGTCTTACTCTCAGTTGATTAAGAACTCAGTCCAGTAGTGCATAATAACCATAAACTGTTGTGTAGCCTTTATAACCAGAATGTTAGATTCTGAACCTTGATTACCAATCTTTCCAAGTCAACCAGCTCAAAATCTACATTTCAAAATTGACTCTAAGGGGTGTGGCCAGAACAGAGACCTGACAACACGTCTCTCCTGACCGCTGGTACCCAGGCATGCACAGGGAGAAAATTATCTGTTTGACCATTATGCAGAAAATGTAATGCACTTAGCAAACCTACTGATAGGGTACGCAATGCTACCTTGCAACATGAAGATGAAGGCTGGAGTTCCTTGATCTGAGATTTATCTGCTGGCGCCACCCCGTGCTTGAAAGTAAAGCTGCATCCCAAGATGGTGGCTACTGTTTTTGTGCTGTTGACTGCGTTGTTGAGGCTCTGTGCGGCATGGTGGCTCTGGCTCACTGATTAGTTGTGATCTTGCCCTCTCCTACTGCTGGGACACAGATGAGAAGAGGAGGCTTGTATGGTGGTCACACTGAGTTGGAGGCCTCAGCTAGAGGTGGACAGCAATTGGGCAGAGTGAACAGGGAGCCAGGTCACAGATTGAGATTTACAGAGGACCAGTGATCAAAGAGATATTTTGATCCCTTCTTCACCTACAAGGAAAGCTGCTTTCACCTGTGGGAGGATCATGGGAAGGGCAAACCAACATCTGTGACCTGCCACATTGTGTCCTTATTAACTACGCATGAGACTGTAATATTGGCTCTGTAAAGTAGCGATTGCCAGGTATATGGCCCTAAGCGCACTCTTGCACATGCCTCAACAGCAGGTCTCTACTTGGTGCTACTGTTTTTCCCCATCTATAATCATACATTTCTGGAATAATGTTATCACTATGGTGGCAGCGAGACGAAAGGCAACAGTACAATATCTATGCCTTTAGTGGCAAGCCATTTTAATGCCGCTCTTCAATTCATGGGGAAATTAAGCGCATAAATATTCCAGCTGAAAATTTAAACAATGGTCTTTTTGAAGAGTTATTGGGGATGCCTATGTGAAATCTATGGGCATGGCCACATTCAGAACATCTAAAGCATTAACCTTGTGCACAGGGTCACTTAATAAATCCCAGTTGACTTACAAACAATGGTTGCTTTGTGAATTAATCCAAACAGTTTTAAAGTTGCATTATATGTAAGGTCTGGGTAACCTACAGTAATAATTATTTTTTCTGGTGAGACCCTGGGAGAACATAACAATATTCTGCTGTTTAAATTAAAATGCTGCAGAGCAAAGATAGGAACTGACTAAATAAATATTTTAAAAAAACACAAGTTAACCAGCTCAACAGCTTTTGATCCCTGCCCTTTACAAATGGTTCACATGAGAACCAGCGAGGACACAAATAACTTCATGTTTTATGTTCAAGGAAAGCGAAACAATACCCAACCAGCAATATTGCAGCCGTACATTGGGCTACACACCTAAGGGTGTACACAAGGTAGATATAATATAGTAGCGTGGAATAAACTCTACATACAGTGCAGGTCTCTAGCTATACAGGTACAGTTTGCTATAGAGAATATGACAAGGTTGCCTGTCGTTAAAGTACTCCCCGGTAAGGGTCTGTATGCACACAATCCTAGCATAAAAAGGGAAGAGCAAAAAACACATCAAGTACAACTACAATGGATCCGCATCTAGAACTGATGTAAAAACTAAAACGAGGAGGGGGAAAAGAAAGGAAGAGGTGGGAGGGGAAGGAAAGGAAGAGCGGAGGAAGTAAAGGAAGAGCTGGGAGGGGAGGGAAAGGAAGAGCGGGATAGTAAAAGAAGAGTGGGGAAGAGCGGGGAGGGGAAGTAAAGGAAGAGGGGAGGGGAAGGAAAGGAAAGGAAGGGGAAGCAAAGGAAGAGAGGGGAAGTAAAAGAAGAGCAGGGAAGTAAAGGAAGAGCGGGGAGGGGAAGGAAAGGAAGAGCGGGGAGGGGAAGGAAAGGAAGAGCAGGGAGGGGAAGGAAAGGAAGAGCAGGGAGGGGAAGAAAATGAAGAGCGGGAGGGGAAGGAAAGAAAAGAGCAGGCAAGTGAAGGAAATGAGGGGAAAGGAAGTAAAGGAAGAGTGGGGAAAGGAGGGGAGGGGAAGGAAAACAAGAGCAGGGAGGGGAACGAAAGGAAGAATGGGGAAAGGAAGTAAAGTACAAGTGGAGAGAGGAAGAAATGGAAGAGCGGGAAGGGGAAGGAAAGAATGAGCGGGGAGGAGAAGCAAAGGAAGAGCAGGGAGAGGAAGGAAAGGAAGAGCGGAGAGGGGAAATAAAGGAAGAGCAGGGAAAGGAGGTAGAGGAAGGAAAGGAAGAGCGGGAAGGGAAAGGAAAGGAAGAATGGGGAGGGGAAGTAAAGTACAAGCGGAGAGAGGAAGGAATGGAAGAGCAGGGAGGGGAAGGAAATGAAGAGCATAGAGGAAAATAAAAGAAGAGCAGGGAGGGTAAGGAAAGGAAGAGTGGGGAGGGGAAGGAATGGAAGAGTGGGGAGGGGAAGGAATGGAAGAGTGGTGAAGGGAAGGAAATGAAGAGCATGGAGGAAAATAGAAGAGCGGGGAGGGGAAGGAAAGGAAGAGCGGGGAGGGGAAGGAAAGGAAGAGTGGGGAGGGGAAGGAAAGGAAGAGTGGGGGGGGGAAGTAATGGACAGTAAGGTAGCACGTTTAGCTGGCCACTGTTCCATCATCTAAGTGAATGTCTACGGAAGTCACATATATCTGTTTCCCTCGCTCATGGACAACTGGGAAAAACAAATAAGACTAAAATAAGTACACGTTTACAGCTCTGTAAAAACTGAATAGGACACGTTTGTACACGATTCATAGTGTAAAAAAAGGCTTTCATGTTCCACAAGTCAACTCACCAGGGAAGTAGTTATTTGGGAGTGGAGTCTTTAGGTGGGAACTACAAAAACACAAACTTTCTTTGACCTCATGTAATCCTCCATTGAAAACATGCTTAAAAAGATTTTGGGAGCCTTGCGTGGTATCGGAAATTGGACCAAAATAAGTAGTATGGCATTGATCTCCCAAATCAATATAAAACCAGTCTAGCAGCTGGTACCCACAACTTGCCCTTTGGTACATCTGTCACTGTCCTTGCTTCTCCTTGTCTTAGGGGTCTTGAAGGCAGGGGAAGAAACAGTAAAGAGAGTTCTGTGTTTTTTAATCATCTTTATTGGCATTTACATCAAGATGCAACCAGTCAATACCGTAATGATTAAGTTACGGTCGATTAATATATGTCCTTTCTGATATATACAGCTTAAATGGCCAAATATACCAGGCCAGCTTTGTGTATACATTGTTCAACAAGGCTAAACCAGGTATCTGTTATGCCTATGTAATATTCGTGAATCTCAAGATAGGGTTAGTTCCTCGATAGCCAAAGGTGATCACCAAGGGTTGACCCTTAAGGCTGTTCGTCCTGTCGTAGGAAGACCTGAAAGTCAGATCTTAGTGCTCTCACCCACCCGTAAGGGTGTCATGCTTCATCATTGGGCGCTCCTTGTCAGGCCAGCGCTGCAATGCCTGACGAGCCTGAGGGCTCTTTATCGGAGATCTTTTAGATCTGAAGTCACCGTCAAGATGAGTGCAAGTGAGGGGGCTACCTAACCGTGTATCTAATTAAATGTGTGTGTAGTGATTAAAATAGGCTCTGGTATCCTAAGGACAAAACTTTACAGGAGATTGGTACCAGGTCTAGCTAAAAACAGTGGAGCTATCATGTGGTCTTAAGGTACCAGGATAGCTTGTAATGTGGGGTGGTCAACATGTTTCGTGCCTCAGAGGCCCTATGATTGGGCAGCACTTCGTCAGGACCTCATCCCAAAGCGCTTCAGGACAATCTCCCTTTTGCCCAGTTCCTACGCTTGCGCAGAAACTGCAGCTCTCTTACAGAATTCCACAACAAAGCCACACAACTGAGCAAGAACCTGGAAGCCAGAAAATACCAGACATCCGTGATAAAGAAATCCCAGAAAAGGGCTCAGAACAATCATAGAGAACCAATATTGGAAATACGGCATAGAGAGAAGGAAGACACAATGACCTGTGTGACCACTTTTACACCTAATTCTAAACAGATACAAAGGGTGATAAAGAAACACTGGCAGACACAGCCTGGTGAGGAACATGTCCAGGCTCCCACTGCCTGTCTGAGCGCTGAACTACGGCGCTCAGGAGCGTTGTGATTGGCTTAGGGGATCCTGGGTGCTTCCTGCTTCCCTGACTCGCCGGAGGAGACACGACAGTGGAGAGACGGTCACAGCGGCTGTGAGGAGGAAAGTGGGTTTCTTTTTGTATTTTATCCCCCCCGCCAACACCCCGTCCCTCCACCCCCGTTCCCTGCCAGCTGCTACTGTTGACATCACACCTGCCAGCATTCTAGAACTGCAGAGGAGAAACAGCTTCGAGGACTACAGTGTGAATGCAAATAAGCGCATCTCCCTTTTCCCGGAAAAAAGAAAGCAATTTATCTGAGGCTAAATATTGATACAAGAACAAAGTTACACCAATCTTGTAGTGGCTCTACAAGAGTTGACATTCAAGCCATTAAGAATAGGCAACAATTGTTTGTGATCTGTCCTTATGATATACTTAGTACCCCATAAATAGGGCTTAGATTATTCCACTGCCCAAATACAGGCGATCTCCTTTTCAATAGCTGAATATTGTGATTCATAGGTTCTCAAAGTATAAGACACAAAAGCAATTGTGTGATCCTAATTGTCGCGACCTTAAGCTAACACAGCACTTTTGACAACATTACTGGCATCAACAGTTATACACATTAGTTTGCCTGGAACATATGGAGCCAGAAGTGCCATTTCCAACAACAATTCTTTGACTATTTTTAATGGTTGATCTTGTTCATTCTCTTAAACCAACTGTGGGGCAGATTTACAAGCCCCCTGCGCCACCAGTACGTTGTGACGTACTGGAGGCGCATTCCACTTCTCCATATTTACAAGGAGAGGAAAAGCCACCCTGCGTGACTGTTCCTCTCCGTGTAAATATGGCCCCTTCACACGCAGCACTTTGCATGGAAGGGGCATTCCATGGGTGTTGCTGTGGGTGTTCCCACGCAACACCCATGTATAACGAGACACATTTCCAGATTTACTAGGAATCGTAAATCTGGAAATGCGTGTCAATGCTACGCCTCCCCAGGGGAGGCGTAGGGAGGTGCAACGAGGAGAAATGTTTTCATTTCTCCTCGTTTTTTCCTCTTTCAAAGCGTGCTGCATTCTACAGCACGCATTGAAAGAGGAAAATGCCTGTAGCGATTGTTTTTGTGCAGGAAGGTGCCCCTTCCTGCACAACAACAATCTCCCCATGACGCAGGCATCCTTGCACCATGGTGCAAGGGTGCCTGCGCCGGTGCATGGCTGCAGTTTGTGCGCCAGCGCAGGGGAAAGCACAGGAATGCGACATATTGTTGTAAATATGTCGCATTCCTGTGCTTCGGAAGTGCCGCAGCGTGGTGCAGCCAAAGGGCTTGCGTTGCCGCGCTGCGGCACTTCCTTGTAGATCTGCCCCTTAATATTTTTCTTTGGTAGTTTACACAATGGTTGCAAAGTCTTCAATAAATTTCATGTAAAACTCATACATCACCATAATAGATAACAATCAGTGTTGATTAGTGGGACAAGGAATATTTTGAATCACCTTTAGCAAACGTGGTCGAGGCTTAATCCCTGCACTCGACACAATATGTCCAAGACACTACCTTTCACATTTGTCCTTTCTGAGTCTCGTCTCTCCCCATAAACAATTTAAAACAAGCTTGCAGTGTGTTCTTGTTCATCCTTACCAAAAATTAATATGTAGTCTTGAAATGCCATAATACCATCCAATTCATGCAGCAATTTAATCATAAGTCTTTGAAAGGAAGCCGCTGCCAATGCCAGACCAAAAGGCATTCTACGAAACCTGAAAACACCATCAGGAGAGACAAAAGCTGTCGAATGCCATGGCTCCTCGGCCAGCGCTACCTGATTATGTGCAGACCTCAGATCAAGTTTCAAAAAAACTGTGCCCCATTCAACATTGTCACCCTCTCATCAATTGCAATTAAGGGATGCCCATCTACCTAAATGTCCTTATTCAAACTTCTCAAATGAATTCACATCCACAATTCATTGTTCTTCTTGTGTGCCACAACAATAGGTGACAATCGGAGGGAAGACCCCGCTGGTTCAATAACTTCATCTTTACACAGACCCTTCAATAATTTCCTCAAATCATTCCTCACACTGAAAGGCACACATCTTAGCTTGTGTTTCACTAGAAAAGCTCCTTGTTTAACTTCAAACCCCTTCAATTCTTTCAACTCTTTTTAAACACATCTGGAAAGTTATGCAAAATTGTTTCCAACAAATAAACTTTCTCCCCTACAATGGTATCTTTTACCCACAAAACATGTGTTGTTCACATGCTGGCTTCAACACAATACCTAAACATCCCTGAAGATGCCATCCCAAAATATCAGGTTCGTCAAGTGATATATAAACTTTCCCTGGAACTTGTCTCCCTCTGAATTCTTCAGTAGTTTTAAAAAAAGAAAACTTTAACATCTCAAACCATTATGCCCCCTGGAGATAACATCGGGAGATTTCAGACTCAGAAATCAACCCTTTGATTTCAGCAGTATTTTTAGAAATAATAGTTATCTTCAGGGCTTTAAGTGGGATGAAAAAACTGGGGGGGGGTGTCTCAAAGGGGCGTGGCCAATGTAATTAAGGGCGTGGCTTAAAAACACGTAAGCGAAAAATCTGTGCTTCACATAGTGTGCTACCCGACTTGTATTTTGCTGTTTCTGTCATTGCATCCAGATATGATACAACCAGTAACATACCTACAACAAGTCAGGACTATTGGCTTTGTCAATGGTTGTTAGTTGCATAAGATAAATAAGCAGCAACTATGGCTTGTATATAATATTGAAAAAGCTTCCTCTTAAAGCCCTGGTGACACCACGACAATGTTGCTGCTCCTGAGTTTCAAAAAGAGAAGGGAAATCCAGAGAAAATGACTCTTTAAAGGACTTCCCTTCCCCTACAAAACGTAACTTCTCCACTAGTGAGAAGTGAGCAGTGTGAGCAGCGCACATCGATGGGCTGCTGTCACTGCAGTCCGGAAAAAAACGGACCGCTTGTGCCAGGGCACAAAACAGAGCCCGATAGAGACCCGTTTCGAGGCCCCCTTTAAAAAACTGCCGGTGCTCAGACCCAGTGAGACCCGGCCCACTTAAAGCCCTGGTTATCTTAGACCCTGAATCCATCAATAATGATACAACCACTTTCCTAACCTCAAAACCCTCAATCGGACCCTTTGCAATGGGAAAATCACATTTGTTAGCTTCCACAAACAATACCATATTGCTCATGCTATTTCCTGTTTGCTTTGTCCTTCCGCAGCAACATTCACTTTATCACTTTTGTTCAGACCTCTTCAAACTCTAGCAAAATGTCCAACCGTTCCACACTTCACACATAGTTTCCAAGCTCTGGGCATCGTTCGAAAATAGCAATGTGAAGTTTCAAACCACATCTAAACAGGACCCATTTTTACTCTGGGTTCCTTGCTTAAGAGGTTTTTTTTCTGTCAAACTTTCTTTATTGAGTTTACAGCGCGCATTTACATACATACACAGTGCAACATAAAGAAGCCTAGAAATATTACATGGCTATTGTTAATATTGTTGCCCGGTGCTCAAGACAAAATACTACATTTCCAGTAAACATAGTAAAGACAAATGCATTTATGTCAACATTTTAGCGTAGCAATGAATACATCTTGCACCTAGTTTATCCCTCCCTCCCCCCCTACAAACTCCCAACTGTAAACCATGAGTGATTGTACCGAAACTGTATAATGAGTGAAGGGTGTGAGCGAGCCGGTGGGCATGGAGTGTCATATTCGTAATCACTTGTCTCTGGGAGTGGACTCTTGGGTCTCTCAAAATGGTCAGTACTGGAAGAGGTGGAGTGCTCTCATACGAGTGGGGCAGGCGGTAAGTGGAAGACCCTCCGAAAGGAAGAGGAGCAACAGACCCCATTGATATTCAACGTTTTTGTAGTTATCCATTAAAATATCTGCAATTCATTCCATTGAGAACCCTTCATTCCTCCTGCATGGTGCACACTTTTTTCAATGTGGGAGAGATCTCTGGTAGCTGCCAAGGCGCATGTCTGGATGAAGGACCCAGTGTTTTATTTGAATGTAATGGTACTTCTCGGAAGCCAAAATCCCGCTGGCAGTAAGTCTGTCCCGCCCATGGAACAGGTCTGAAATGGTCGAGCATCCCCCACCCCCCCTCCCTCCACAGATCAAAGGGGCTGGGGGAAAGGCAGGATTGAGGTGAATGGGAGTATATTATGAAGGGGAAAGTAGCCCATCCCGCCATCCGTGTCACAGAGTCCCATACTCGAAGAGTATGGGTCTCTGAGGGCTGGGTGGACTGAGGTATGCATTAGAGGGTCTAACTGATTTGGGTTTCCATAGTATGTCCCAGACATATCGTCCAACCACCTTTCTATCCATATGGAGCCAATGTTTGTCTGGTTCCCTCATTGCCCATTCGAATATTACTTGCAGTTGTGTTGCCTTGTAGTATAGAGAAAAGTCAGGCATTGTCAGCCCCCCGCCTTTTTCGGCAACCGCAGTTGTTTAAAGGGGAGACGTGCTCTACGATCTTGCCATGTGAAGCGTATCACCTGGGATTGGAGCTCTGAGAAAAAGCCCCTCTGCAGCTCAATTGGGAGACCCTGGAAGAGACATAAAATCCAGGGTAAGACAGTCATTTTAATTTCATTGATATGTCGTAACCATGAAATATACATGGGAGACCATTGTTTAAGTTCCGCCTTGAGCTTTCGGAGCAGTGGGGGAAAGTTAGTGAAGTATAGGTCAGAGATTTTGGAGGTGATGTTGATCCCTAGATAAGTAATATCTTTTAGGCCCATTGGAACGGAGTCGATTTTCTCAATGCCTCCATCTCTGGTGCGGGCAGAGTCAAATTCAGAAGGAAAGATTTATGGAGAGTTATGTGGTAACCTGCCACAGCTTAGTAGTGGGTTAGTTCTCTTTGCAAGGTTATTACTGATGTGGAGGGGGAGGTAAGGGAGAGCAACACATCATCCGCAAAAAGCGACATTTTATGATCCACAGAGCTAAAGGAAATGCCACTGCTCATCGGCGTGGCTCTTATTTTGGCAGCTAGGTATGCTGAGTGCAAATAAAAGGGGTGACAATGGACACCCCTGGCGTGCACCTCGTTTTAATTTAAAGAAATCTGAGCCCACCCCATTAACTACCACCCGCGAGAGTGGATTTGCGTAGTTTGCCTGGCCCATGGCTATAAAACACTTGTTAAAGCCAAAGTTGCGTAGAATGTGGAATAGGAAGGACCAATCCACCCGGTGGAAGGGAGGATAGGAGATCGTCCTTAGTTAGTACCATTTTGCCATCTGGGGTTGCTGGTGGAAGCAAGTCTCTTGTTTGGGCCGTTTGAAAGTAGCTTGACACCCTATTTGTTTGCGGTTTCTTCGGAGGTACAGTACTCCACTGTAGAGGGGTGGCGTTGGATCAATACCCACCAATGGTAGAAGGAGCTCATCCAAGTAATAACAAATAACCCAATATTTGTAAAGCGCAAACTAATCACCCCTAAGGGTCTCAAGGCATTGGGGGCCGTCGGGAAGATTAAGCAAGTTATTGCCCAGAGTCACATGGTGCTGGGCTGAGCTGCCGCCGGGGATTGAACCGTGAGCCCCGTGCTCCGGAGTCAGCCTCCCTGGCCGCTGAGCCACACCTCTGGGAAGTAGGAGCTAGCGCACTAACGTTTCACCACTGAGCTTTTTGAGGCACCTCGTGGGTCTGGCTCTGCCTGCTTCAGGGCCTACATGTAGGGTGTTTAGCATAAACAGGTGATATTTGATGTGGCGCTATGGGTCAGCTTCTAGCCTAACACTCACTGAAGGAATCACTCGGGCCTTCAGGAAGGAACCCACCTCTTGTTTTATTACCTTTGCCTCATTTATTGGAGGGAGGGTCACACGGTTTCAGGCCCCAGGCTTGTTCGAAGGCTCCAAATCATCAGTGCTGCCAAGAAGTTCAGTTGTGGACATGGAGCAGCTGGGGATACATTGCTTGGCAGCAGCGTGGGACACCTAGGGCTGGCTTCACCACTGATTTCCCCTCTCCTGCCATCGTCCCTGGCAAGTGTTTTGTGTGGCTATGAGAGGAATAGCAATGCAGCAAGTTTGGCTCTGAATCATCTGCATCTGCAACACTATGGCAGCAGGGTTGAACGGCAGTGCAGCCGATCTCCTCGCAGTGCATCTGCCATTTTAAAGTCAGGCATTGTAGAGTCAGGCAACAGGGCCTCCCCCAGTGCCACGAGGCCGCAACCCAATATAGCTCAGTTCTTCCTCTACTGTAACCAACAGTGTCCCCGCAACTCCGGCACACAGTAAGAGGCAGTTAGAGTTAAGTTGTCTCCCCGGGGGCCCCGAGTCCTCGTACTTGGCATGGGTGCTGCAGTTTACATCGTCTCCTCATGGCCCTGTGTCCTCGCACTATCTTAAGGGTGGGGGGATCTCATGGGGGCAGGACATTTGTTTGTGTGCTCTTTGTCCGTTCTGCCGCCAACACCAGAATGAGGGGCGATGTCGAGCACTCCGGTCACTTCTGGTCGACTACCGCTCTTCCTGTTAGTTCCTGCTGCAGCCTGCCACCTCTGTCTGGGAGTCTCTTGTCTGCGCTGCTGGTTTGAACTTGAAACCATCATCTATAGCACCCGGATACGCATAAAACGCTCTGTACTACTCCTTCCACCTTATGGGTGGTTCACCAGGAACTTGCAAAAATGGTGGTGGAAGGTTGATTGACTGCATGGAGTAACAAGTATCCAATATATGAGGATATAAAATGGGTATTTAATTTTAAAAACCACAGGCGCTGATTGATGGTAATGTATTCATCAAATACAAAGGTAAAGACTGTGTTTAACAAAGAAAAACATTTTTTATAACGAATGAAAGCTGTAGAAACATTACAAAAACACTAGAATGATGAACAAGTATCCGATGTGATACTAAGTGAATTAATAATTCTCAAGGTCAAATGAAATAAGATATATATATTTCACCGTTAAGGAGAGGTGGTGATCGTGAAGATCTTTTGAGAAAACTGGAAACGAAATATATTTTAGAAATGGATACAAAAACACCAAATGGGCTAAATTCCAGTGAGGATTTTTATACGCATCTGTAAAATGTAATTTCCTCAACTGTTAAATAGAATGCACCCATACTTCCATGCTGCTGCTACCTTATGAGATGTTTTTAGATTTTCCTTTTTATATGTTGGCATAATTTTTGCACATTAGGGTTTTATAGGGATTTTTAAAGAGACACTTTTTATGCACTAGCACTTTATTCTAAGACTTGGTTTACAGGAACTATTGCCCACTTGGGCTTTATTGTGTGTTGTTTACTCACGGTACTGTAACATTGTTTACAGTTTACTATTGTGCAATATGATATTTGATACTGAGTTGCTGCACATCTATTAAGATGGGAAAAAAAAGTCAATATTTTTACTTTTTTAAGGCTTAAGCATTTTTTAACAATTGTACATATATTTATAATCATGTATTTATGTGTTATTTCAGTTGTATCTCCTTTAATTGGCATCCCTTCTAATGAGGGCGTCATTATTGGTTGGTTTTACCAGGTATTTATTTCCAGGTTAATCAGAGAACCTAAGTGATATTTATATCTTTATTACTTTGCGTCATTTTGCACATTGTTAGATAAAAAGAGCAGCTATGTTAAAAACAATTTGCGACACCAAAAAATGTTTTTTCCATGTCTATGATGAAGAGCTATTTTGATTGAGTACTGTCACTTTAAAATGTGGAGAGTGTACCTGGTAACGTGTCATGTGATCAAGGTCCCACGAGGATCAAAACGCGTAATGGCGGCGGTGCTGGGCATACAATAAAGAAAAGAGCACTGCAATTTTGGGTTCGCTTCGTCTTTTCTACGATTGGAAGTCAGAGACGAGTTTACAGGATACATTTTACCGGGTTGGCTTCCCCGGTATCAGCGTTACCCCTCCTTCAACTACGGGCCGTACGGCAGGAAGCAGTTGTCTCGGTGTCACAGCCGGGATTTTTCGAATCTCCTTGAGAAGGAGTAGCCGTGGTTGCCCCCGGACAGCGGAACGAGCACCTACAGCAAAGCGGAAGGAGCTGGTGTCGGACGAGATCGGCCCCTTGACGCGGAGCGGAGGTAGGAGCAAGCGCATTGTACGGTGAAGGAGTGTGCAGAGAAGCGCGGGCGCCGGCATTCAACCAGGCGTCTGGGTTTTACTTTACGATTGCCCCAAGTTTGAATGCACCATGTCCGCCGACACGTTACGAATTCGGGAAGCAGCAGCATGTGATATGTTTGACAATTCCCCAAGTGGGGAACATCCATCCAGTTCCACTACACATCTTGCACCCAACACAAATCCCACCACTCGCGAGCTCTTCAGAAAACTTGAAAAACTCATGAAGGCTGAGCAAGCGAAGTGGTGGGAGTACAGGTCTCTCAGCCGATACTTAGAAGTAGGACGTATACCGAGGGGGCTCCGTATCATGCTTGCCCCCAGTTATGAAAACCCTGACCCGAGGATGCTTTCAGAGTGGGCTGAATGCAATTTGGATTCTTCGCGCAGGTTGGTGGTACTCCTGGTGAAATATGCTGAGAGTGACCGGGAAGCGCTCCAAAATCAAATTGACACTCTGAATGTAGAAATCAACAGATTGGAGGTTACAGCTTTGATTACCAAGTACAGAGAGGAGATGATCTCACGCTTATCACGTGAGGAGGAGATAATAAAGAAAAGAAAGGCATTCAAGTTTCAGCGGGACAAACTTGATTATGAACATGGCCAAATATTCACCTTCTCCAAAAAATACGATAGTGTCAAAGCACATAAGAAGGCGATTCCCTCCACACCAGCCTTGAGTTCAGCATCCAAAGAGTTACCCTCTGCAACGTCAGCATCTGATCTTAGTTCCGCAATTGATAGTGGTTCTGATAATGAACTGACAAGGGCTCAAAGGTCGGGGTTTCACAAATTCACCCTGGCGCAGGAAGTGGATTGTCTGCGCCAGGACAGAAGACAAACACTTCGTCCACGTGTACAGGGTGCAAAAAACAACTCAAATGTAACAGAAAAAGATGGGAAAGACGACAATGCTGCAAACAGCGCAGGCAAAAAGCAGAACAACAGAAAAACAAAGAAGCAATGGAATCGGAAATGAGCACAAATATGCAGAACTGTGATGTACAAACCGTCATCAATCTTACAGATATTGCCCTAACTGAGAGCGAGACTTCCATATTGTCCCTTGGTTTATCATTTAGCCCTAAGAGTGACTTCAACTACGCGCAAAGTCGCATAGATGTGTATAAGTTTGTACGTAAGTTAAAATTACAAAAATTTCACCTTATGCAAGGTTCCATGAAAAGAAAGCAATCCATGGTGACAACCAACATAATCATGAGCCCTCCGATTTTAACAGTGGGTGACGTTGGGCTATTACACGATCTTCAAGAACTGCAAAGGGAGGGTGATAACGTTGCGGCAACTTGTAGTCCAATGATAAACAGACAAGACACTGGTACTTTGACCCCATTCAAACCGAAGTCTACTTTTTGTCCGGTAATGTTGAGGGACAACATTGAATTATTCCATGACAAGGTAACACAGGAACTAAAAATCCTTTACAAGAAACAAGGTGAAATTAAAAAACGTTACACTGTCCATGATGACTCCTATTTCAAATTAATGAAAAAACTGCGGCTCAATAACAACGTAATTGTCAGACAATCAGACAAGGGCGGTAACGTCGTTCTCTGGCCCCGCAATATGTATATGACTGAGGCTTTGAACCAACTGAACGACAAAGACTGCTACAGACGGAGTGACATGGCATCTGTTAAAACTTCTTGGAACTGTTTTTATTCTAATTTACTGGCATGGAAAAGTACAGGTCTCCTGTCAATGGATGAATTTCGTTTTCTTAAGAATGATCATCCAGTGATGCCGGTGGTGTATTTTATACCTAAAATACACAAGGATGTTCATGCACCACCAGGCAGGCCAATAATATCGGCATGTAACAGTATTATGGAGAATGCCAGCAAATATGTTGATTTCTTTTTACAGGAACATGTGAGGTCATTGCCATCCTTTGTACTTGATACAGGGGATCTGTTACGCAAATTGAATGACGTTGTTTGGAATGATGATTTTTTGCTCATATCTTTGGATGTCTCGTCACTTTATACGAGCATCCATCATAGAGATGGACTAAAGGCAGTAGAATACTTTCTAAATTCACGACCCATTTGCTTCTATGAACATAAAATGCTAATGGCCATTATATCTATGTGTCTGGACAACAATTTCTTTTTGTTTCAAAAACAAGTGTACCAGCAGGTCAGGGGCGTGGCTATGGGGGCTTGTTTCTCCCCCAGTTATGCTTGTCTGCATATGGGGCTGTGGGAGGAACAGGTCCTCAGGCCAGCCTATAAGGAAATCATGAATAACCATATAACACGATGGTACAGATACATAGACGACTTGTTCATTATTTGGAAAGGCTCGGAGATTAGGGCCCAGCAATTTATTGAGCAAATTAATGAGAATAATCTAAATTTGAAATTTACAGGCCAGTTAAGTCGTGAGGCAATTTGCTTTCTTGATGTCGAAATTTTGATAAAAAACACACAGCTGCACACGAGACTGCACAGGAAGGCGACGGCAGGTAACTCGCTGCTACATGCAGCGAGTCATCATCCAGCACATCTGATCCGCAGCATCCCCTTTGGGGAGATGCGTATTAGAAGAATTTGTAGCTCTGATGAAGATTGCATTAGAGCGCAGACTGAATGCCGTATCAGATTTATCACACAAGGTTACACCCCTAGTGTAGTGGACAAAGCCATGGCCAAAGCAAATGAGCAGGGCAGATCACAGGCACTGGCTAGTAAAACACTTAATGATAACTTACCAGAGACAGTACAGCCCTCAAGACTCATTCTGACGTATAGTAATCAACATCAAATTATCAGAAAAATTGTTAATAAGAACTGGGCACTAGTAAGAAATGATACTGTGCTGGGGGACAGACTAACAAGGTCCCCCAATTTAACATTCAGAAAAGCACGCTCAATGAGCGACTCGTTAGTCACAAGCAGTCCTGAAGTATCGCAAAATACAACTTGGTTGACGGTCAGTAAAGGCTTTATCAAATGTGCAGTTTGTAAAGCATGCAAACATGGAGTGAGCAAGACAGAGTACACCACACCGTTTAAGAGCAGGCCAATAAAGATTGACAAAAGCTTACCTGCAAGACTGAGTTTGCGGTGTATGTGCTGGAGTGTCCTTGTGGCCTGCGCTATGTGGGCAGCACGAGGCTGCAGGTCCACAAGAGGATACTCCAGCACATACGTGCAATCAACAATGGGGATACGTCGTATCCTGTGGCCCGACACTTTGATGAATTGCATGCTAAAAAAATCAAGTGAGTTACGCTATTTTGTGGTCGACTCGATTCCACCGTTAAGGAGAGGTGGTGATCGTGAAGATCTTTTGAGAAAACTGGAAACGAAATATATTTTAGAAATGGATACAAAAACACCAAATGGGCTAAATTCCAGTGAGGATTTTTATACGCATCTGTAAAATGTAATTTCCTCAACTGTTAAATAGAATGCACCCATACTTCCATGCTGCTGCTACCTTATGAGATGTTTTTAGATTTTCCTTTTCTATATGTTGGCTTAATTTTTGCACATTAGGGTTTTATAGGGATTTTTAAAGAGACACTTTTTATGCACTAGCACTTTATTCTAAGACTTGGTTTACAGGAACTATTGCCCACTTGGGCTTTATTGTGTGTTGTTTACTCAGTGTACTGTAACATTGTTTACAGTTTACTATTGTGCAATATGATATTTGATACTGAGTTGCTGCCACATCTATTAAGATGGGAAAAAAAGTCAATATTTTTACTTTTTTAAGGATTAAGCATTTTTTAACAACTGTACATATATTTATAATCATGTATTTATGTGTTATTTCAGTTGTAGTATCTCCTTTAATTGGCATCCCTTCTAATGAGGGCGTCATTATGGGTTGGTTTTACCAGGTATTTATTTCCAGGTTAATCAGAGAACCTAAGTGATATTTATATCTTTATTACTTTGCGTCATTTTGCACATTGTTAGATAAAAAGAGCAGCTATGTTAAAAACAATTTGCGACACCAAAAAATGTTTTTTCCATGTCTATGATGAAGAGCTATTTTGATTGAGTACTGTCACTTTAAAATGTGGAGAGTGTACCTGGTAACGTGTCATGTGATCAAGGTCCCACAAGGATCGAAACGCGTAATGGCGGCGGTGCTGGGCATACAATAAAGAAAAGAGCACTGCAATTTTGGGTTCGCTTCGTCTTTTCTACGATTGGAAGTCAGAGACGAGTTTACAGGATATATATATATATATATATATATATATATATATATATATATACAGCAACTCGAAATAAATTCTTTAGAGACGGCACTCCTGTGGTGCGGATATTTTATAAATTGAATGTAGCATGTAGACAAACAAACTTAAACGTTTGTTTGTCTACATGCTACATTCAATTTATTAAAATATCCGCACCACGGAGTGCCGTCTCTAAAGAATTTATTTCGAGTTGCTTCATAATATGCGTCCGGGCGCAGACGCCAACGTGCACCCGTGGCGGTCTGGAAGCACACCAGGCACGCCTTTAGTATGTATATATATATATATATATATATATATATATATTTTATTTTTTTATTTTTTTATTTTTTATTATTATTTTTTTTTAAAGCGCATGACTACCCGGGGACATCCCAGCGCTGACAGCGGGAAGATCAGTGTGGCCACCAGACTAAGGGAATAGCCAGGTCTTTAACAGTTTACGGAAGAAAATATGGTTAGGTTCTTTTCGTAGGTAAAGAGGAAGAGAATTCCAGAGCTTCGATGCATTGTAAGAGAACATACGCCCTCCACTTCTGGCTTTCCTAATCCTAGGAACAGTGGCCAGGTGCAGGTCGTCTGAGCGAAGGCGTCCGTTGGCACAATAGGGGCGAATAATGGAATAGTTAATGGCCGGGCACAATGCACATCGCCTTGAAATTAACTCTCTCCCTGATCGGAAGCCAGTGAAGGGATTTCAGGGCTGGTTTTGCTGATTGGAATTTTGGAATGTTCAAAAGAAGTCTGGCTGCCCAATTCTGTACCATCTGGAGTTTGGAGAAGGTTGCACATGGGGCACCTAAATAAAGGGCATTATCATAATCCAGACGCGACAGAATAAGCGCCTGAACCATAAGTTTCCTAGCCTGAAAAGGGAGGAGAGGGAGGACTTTCCAAAGCATCCTCAAGATACCGTAGCACGAGGCCGCCACATTGCGTGCCTGAGCCTTGAAGGTCAAATCTTGGTCTAACCAGATACCCAGGCTCTTTATCTGGGGCTTGGGAGTTGGAACAGAACCCAATGTATTCGGCCACATAGTATTGAAGTCAATAGGTGACCGATTCCCCAGGATCATGAGCTCGGTTTTTTCCCCATTTAATTTCAGAAAGGAGTCATCCATCCATTTAGCAGTCTCTTCTAAGCACTGCCGAATGTTGGGGGATGAGTTGTCGGCGTGGTTGAGTCCCACCACAAGTTGGGTGTCATCTGCATAGGTCACTATGTGTACCCCAAAAGGCAACACCAGCTTCGCTAAAGGGCTCATATAAACGTTAAACAATGGGGGACTCAGGGATGACCCCTGAGGAACCCCACAGCAGAGAGGCACCTGTTTTGAGGCCACATCAGCGTCAAAGACCTGAAAGAATCTATCACTCAGGAAAGATTGCAACCAAGCCAGAGCGACCCCGCTCACCCCGATCTTCTAAGTCTATGGACCAGGAGTTGATGGTTAACCGTGTCGAAGGCTGCACTTAGGTCTAGAAGAATAACCACAGTGATGCCTCCGGAGTCCAAGATTCTTTTTGACTCTTCAACAACTGAAAGCAGGGCCGTTTCTGTACCTTGCAATGGGCGAAAGCCCGTTTGAGACGGGTGAAGAAGTTTATGGGTCTCCAAAAAGGTTGACAGCACTGAGTTTACATGTTTTTCAGCTATTTTGCTGATCCCTGGGAGAAGTGAAATGGGACGGTAATTTCCCAGGGAGTCAGGGTCCAGGCTGGGTTTTTTGAGGAGTACCCTCACCATCGCTTCCTTCCAGGACGGGGGGACCACTCCAGAGACTAAAGAAGCATTGATCAGCTCCAAAATAATAGGGGAGACTGTTCCAGCCACTTGTTTCAGAATTTTTAAAGGTGCTGGATCTTTGGGTGATCCGCTCTTCACCTGAGACAGGATGCGATCAAGTGCCTCACTATCCATCAGAGGAATAGTTTCCAGATAGGAATCTATACTATAATGACTAGAATCCCGAATTTGTCTCTCTGTCTGGGGGAAAGAAGTGTATATAGTTTGAATTTTATTGAGGAAAAATTCTGCAAGTTTGTTGCAGCGGGAGCCTGAAGTATCGAAGGTCACTGGAGGAGGGGGAACTCTGAGAAGTGTTTTAGCGATACGAAAGATCTCATACGCATAGTTGCCTGCCGATGAAATTTTTTCTTCGTAATAGGCCGCCTGGGCTAATTTAATTTCGTCTTTGTATGATTTAATAGCCTCCCTATATTTCAGTTTGTTGTCTGAAGAAAACTCCTTCCTCCAGGTTCTTTCTAGCTTCTTACAAGTTTGTTTTAGTTCCCGAAGTTTTGCGGAATACCATGGCATTCTATTAGTACCTTTTTTCACCTGGGTTGATTTTATGGGAAGAAGCAGATCTAGGGAATCTTGTATCCATTTATTAAAATTTTCATTGGCGATGATAACATCAGAATTGGGCACTGGTTTTGTTTTTTCTAGCTCTAATGTCCATTGTTCCATTGATAGTTTGGACCAGGGACGAAGCCTTGTGCTGATCGGTTTAGCGTGGGACACAGTAGAATTGGGGGTCCAGAGAAGTGGTATAAGAAAGTGATCAGACCATGGGACTGGGATCGGATTCCCTCCTATTAAATCCTCCAAATTGGAGAAGATAGGATCTAGTAGGTGCCCTTTCGTATGAGTAGGGTTGGCCACTTTTTGGTGAAGCTGATAGGCAGCTAAGTCCTTTGTAATCTCTACTGCGGCCACCTGTGAGAGATCATCGAAATGTAGGTTGAAATCTCCTAATAGAGTAAAATTAGCCAAAATATTGGCCGAATTGGCCGCTAGATCAGGCAGGGAATTACCAAATTGTCCCAATGGCCCTGGGGGCCGGAATATTAGAATACCAGACAGGGTAAGCGAGGGTGTAAACCCTATAAAAAAAAAGGCGAGATTCTCGCAGTCTGGTATTGGACTTCCAGAAATGCGACAGGTTAGGTGATTTTTATAAATAATGGCGATCCCGCCGCCTTTCCCTAAGTTGCGGTCAAGCCTCTGGATGGTATAGCTCAGGGGAAGAGCCTGGACGAGATCAGGCTCCGACCCATGATTTAGCCAGGTTTCAGTCAGAAACAGAACCTCTGGCCTTTCTTCTTCCAAAAGGATGGAGATTTCCACCACGTGTTTAGGTAGTGACCTGCAGTTTAGCAGAAACATTTTATAGGAGTTAGGTGTGAGTAAATTCGAATGTGGAGCTGTTGACAATTTAAAAGAACAGTGCGGACATTTGGTTGAACTACTATCTGGGTGGATGGAATGTTGACAATTTCCCATGATGAGTCCATTTAGTTGAAGCAGCTCCTCTGCCTCATAGTGTAATCGTTTTGGGTTAACGGATACAGGGGTACTGGCCCCTGGCCCCGAACGGACGCGGACGGGCGCAGACGGGCTTGCCTTTGGCGCGCCAGCGGCGCACCCGCTGCGCGTCCGCTCTGGCATGCTGATTAAGTAAGATTTTCAGCCCCCGGAAGTGAGGAAGCTGGGGGGAGGGGCCACGTCCCTCCGCAACAATCGGCTGTGAAAGCCACGGGGGACTGGGGACCGGCGTTGGAAAAGTGCAAGTGCGAGTGCTGTACAAGGTAAAAGAGCAGTTACAATTGCCCTGACAGACAAACACAGTTTAAGACGAGTTTAAAATATGTCACGCAGGTTAAAATGCTATCTCTAAAATATGGTTGCTGGCTATCTAAGTAGGCGCGCTTCAGCTTACCGCTGCGCGTCCGCTCTAGCGGTCCGGATTAAATAAGATTTTCAGCCCCCGGAAGTGAGGAAGCTGGGGTGAGGGGCCACGTCCATACGCAACAATCGGCTGTGAAAGCCGCGGCGGACCGGGGACCGGCGTTGAAAAAGTGCGAGTGCTGTACAAGGTAAAAGAGCAGTTACAATTGCCCTGACAGACAAACACAGTTTAAGACGAGTTTAAAATATGTCACGCAGGTTAAAATGCTATCTCTAAAATATGGTTGCTGGCTATCTAAGTAGGCGCGCTTCAGCTTACCGCTGCGCGTCCGCTCTAGCGGTCCGGATTAAATAAGATTTTCAGCCCCCGGAAGTGAGGAAGCTGGGGGGAGGGGCCACGTCCATACGAAACAATCGGCTGTGAAAGCCGCGGCGGACCGGGGACCGGCGTTGAAAAAGTGCGAGTGCTGTACAAGGTAAAAGAGCAGTTACAATTGCCCTGACAGACAAACACAGTTTAAGACAAGTTTAAAATATGTCACGCAGGTTAAAATGCTATCTTTAAAATATGGTTGCTGGCTATCTAAGTAGGCGTGTTTCAGCTTACCGCTGCGCGTCCGCTCGAACGGTCCGGATTAAATAAGATTTTCAGCCCCCGGAAGTGAGGTAGCTGGGGGGAGGGGCCACATACCTCCGCAACAATCGGCGGTGAAAGCCGCAGCGGACCGGGGACCGTCGTTGAAAAAGTGCAAGTGCGAGTGCTGTACAAGGTAAAAGAGCAGTTACAACTGCCCTGACAGACAAACACAGTTTAAGACAAGTTTAAAATATGTCACGCAGGTTAAAATGCTATCTTTAAAATATGGTTGCTGGCTATCTAAGTAGGCGCGCTTCAGCTTACCGCTGCGCGTCCGCTCTAGCAGTCCGGATTAAATAAGATTTTCAGCCCCCGGAAGTGAGGAAGCTGGGGGGAGGGGCCTCGTCCCTCCTCAACAATCGGCTGTGAAAGCAGCGGCGGACCGGGGACCGGCGTTGAAAAAGTGCGAGTGCCAGAGCTGTACAAGGTAAAAGAGCAGTTACAATTGCCCTGACAGACATACACAGTTTAAGACAAGTTTAAAATATGTCATGCAGGTTAAAATGCTATCTTTAAAATAATTGTTGCTGGCTATCTAAGTAGGCGCGCTTCAGCTTACCGCTGCGCGTCCGCTCTAGCAGTCCGGATTAAATAAGATTTTCAGCCCCCGGAAGTGAGGAAGCTGGGGGGAGGGGCCACGTCCCTCCGCAACAATCGGCTGTGAAAGCCGCGGCGGACCGGGGACCGGCGTTGAAAAAGTGCGAGTGCAAGTGCTGTACAAGGTAAAAGAGCAGTTACAATTGCCCTGACAGACAAACACAGTTTAAGACAAGTTTAAAATATGTCACGAAGGTTAAAATGCTATCTTTAAAATATGGTTGCTGGCTATCTAAGTAGGCGCGCTTCAGCTTACCGATATATATATATATATATATATATATATATATATATATATATATATCCCGGCGCTGATTCTCAGTTCCCCGTTTCGCTCACAGGGAATAGTCCATATGGTCCACTTTAGTTCATGCGCTGAGAAGAACACACGTTGCAATAGAAATCCATATAAAGTCTTTATTTCAAGATTTCTTCACTTCATACACTTCATCAAAATTTTCCATCTGAGAACATGACATCTACAGCCAAGCTAACACGTGTTTCGCGAGCTTCTCGCTTCAACAGGGCTTCAATTGTTAAGGAAGAAGACAAACCTTTCACATATTCAATTTCAATTTTTCAAATTTCAGTTATTCTTATGACCTTAATTTTTTCCTCTGAAATATCATCTGCTATCTCTTACGGACTTGTGCATATATATATTAAAATGTGTAAAAGGTCAATGACTTGTATTACACATGTAGTAAAGGCATGCATGGTAAAGTAAAGGCATGTGTTGTAGTGTCTGATATTCCTTTGTATTGCCTTGCTTTCGGCCTCTGCCCACTTTAAGATGGCCAGATGCCTCCAGGCACACCAAATCCACATTTAGTTCCCTAATCTCCTTATCTCACTGCCTCTGGGTATAAGCTACAAAAATAATCATCTCGCCTCTCACACCTGCCTTAAATGAATCCCATACCTCACCTCTAGATGCGCTATGCCTATTAATTTCCATAAACTCTATCCATTTTTTATATGATCTACAGTCCGCATTTAAGAGCAGTTTTCTGTCAAACATCCACTTTCCAGGAAGATTACCCATGCACAGTCCTGTAAGTTCCAGAACTAAAGGGCTATAATCAGAGAAACATTTTGATAATATTTTAACAGCGGAATCGGCCCTCCAACCCTGGAAAAACCAGGATAAACCTGGATAAACCAATCAAGCTGGCATACTTTTGATGTAGATGGAAGAAGTATGTATTACTGGGGTCCGAGGCATTCTTTCTTTCCCAGATGTCTACTAACCCATGACTTTTCCTAAATTGAGTTAGTGCTCTAAAAACCATTGGCTTCCTCCCCAGATACTTATTGGCTTTGCTACCACTCATACCAACTTCCAAATGTATATTAACGTCTCCAAAGACTATCAGGGGTGTTGGCCACATAGCTAGCTCTACCATCAACTCTTCCCAGACTGCTGTCCCATCCAAATTAGAGCCACTGACCGAGCACATGATGAATCTAGTAACTGCCACCTGGCATTCAATATTCGCCCAGTGAACATATTTGTCCATCAGCTCCCGTTTGGACACAATAAGGCTTCTTCCTACCAATATCGCCACCCCTCTAGTGGAGACATTTTGCGATGTGCAAGCTGCCAGAAAATACTCAATAATCTGTAATAGAACCCTCTTCGCCCAGGGGATGTGACTCTCCTGCTCACAGATGATATCTGGCCCCCATATTTTAAATATTTCAGCCACCTTCAATCTTTTATTCCTATCATTCAGCATGCAGACATTTACTGAGCATATTCACAATTTATCCCCATGCATTGAAAAATACCTGAGTATAGTTCATCCTGAATGACCTCAAATAGCCCAAACGACCATTATCAGTCCCAAAACTCCAAAGTTGGATCACTGCCAAATTCCACATGATTATGCTCTTTTTTATTCCTTTACGTGCCCCTGCCCACACCCCTTCCCCGTACCCCTTCCTGTCCCCCCCCACATCCACCCAAGCACCCCCTTCCCCCACCCCCCATTCCTCCCACCCATGTGAAGCAACCAGACCAGTCATGGTCTGCTAGAGATGATTGAGCTACCCTGTCCAGCCCCCAGAGCCAGCAAAGCAATAGCCAGCCCATTATCACATATATCACTGTCTGGAGCCGCCCCACTGCCATTGATCATACCATACATTTAATATGACTTAACATAAACATGTATCCACCACCACATTTAATATCCGCACTAAATCAATCCTCTTATTTAAATAACCAGTCCAGTTCTCCATTGCGCCATCACACTTCTAGCCGCCGCAGGCCATGTCCATGTCTATGAATCAAACTAATAGAGGCCCATTACAGGTTCTTGCCCTCCAAAAAATCATTGGCCTTAATCTTGCACATGAACACCCATGTCTTATTATTCCAAACAATTTTTAATTTTGCTGGGTTGATCAGGAAAGCTTGTGACCTCTTGTCTTGGAAGGGCTTGATTAACTGTCTGAGGCGTCACCTCTGTTCCACTGTTGCATGACAAAAGTCAGGCCAAACAAAAAATGAGCAGTCATCCAGGGTGCGTTTTAAATCTGGACACACTTTCTCAAAAATTACCAGGCGCAGCAGAAAATGACCAATATAAGCCAGTATTGCTCTAGGTTTCCCCGAGTCCTGGATTGCCTGTTTTTGCACCATAGGGGTTCAATGGGCCCTGTGAATTTCAGAGAACCAGTCCCAGCCCTAAAGCTCTGGAAAGGACTT
Organism: Calotriton arnoldi; assembly: GCA_963921515.1. Classification (NCBI taxonomy): domain Eukaryota; kingdom Metazoa; phylum Chordata; class Amphibia; order Caudata; family Salamandridae; genus Calotriton; species Calotriton arnoldi. The sequence continues at coordinate 771,478 of CAWUFW010000604.1, read as the reverse complement.
CTGAAATAGATCAATCAGAAAAGCTCTTGCATCTTTTCCCTCCTTCCCCTTGGGTACCCAGAGAACCCGTAGATTATTCCTCCTTTGCTTATTTTCCTGGTCCTCCAGCTTCCACTGGATATCCATTAACTGTGCTTCATGTGCCTCTGTGAGTCCCTTATAGGCTCCCACATCTGTTTCAAGAGCAGTGTTTCAATTCCAAACTGCTCATTCTATCAGCAGGTGTAGAACACACTTTAGCTACTTTGCGCGCTTTTTTCTGCAATTTATGAGTAGCTAGTCAGGTTTTCCAGTTATCAGCGCACATCTCTTCCCTGTGGGTCATGATAGCTTGATAGTTTTGATAAATAAGTACCAAAGTTGGGAGGTTCATGCTGGGGGGGAGGGACATTCAGGGTCTTCATGCAGCAGCATTCCTTGTTAAGGGAGGATTGTCATTGAACCACTATCCTTTCACCTTAACTGCTGTCATAGACATTTTCTCTCCCCCCAGGAGTACCAAACTTAGACATACCTTTCATAACATGGCCAGGGGACTCACACATACACAATTTCCCACTGCAAACTACTTTGCCCATACTTCCTAACCATTTTCATACCTTTTATTTAGTGGCCTGCTTAGTCACCAACATTTCATTCACTCCTGACCTGAATTACCAGTATTACTCCTGAAAAGGAAGAAGGGTGAATATCCTGTAACAGAGGGTGGGGTATCTATATAGGCCCAAAGCACTGACTTCATAGATTGTACCATAGGCTTCCTACAAACCACAACCCACTGTAAACAGTCTGAAGCCATCTGGTGGGCTCTCTCCACAAGCCCATTCGAATGAGGGTGACAGGGGTATGTCCATTTAAGTTTAATCTCATCCCTTGCAATAAACACCATGATTTTACCTAAGGTAAACTGAACCCCATCATCAGTCACTAATCCCCTTGGAAAATCCATTCCATAGAAAAATGCATCACTGCATCAGTACTAGTGTTTGAGGTGAACACTACTTCCATCCACTTGGAAAAATATTCCACAAGGACAAAGTATGACAATACTGCCTGGGTAAAGTGGGAAATGGTTCAATAAAATCTATGGCCAACTTGCAGCATAGCTTGTCAGGCATTTCCACTGATGTAATGGAGGAAACCTTGCACTCTACCATTTGTCACTACACTTACACTGCACACAGCTTTCAACGTTCATATCCTTGTCATTTTTCATTGCAGGCACGTGATACAAAAAAATCTGGCTCTCTGAGGAACCCTTGCCCCCCTAAAATCTTCTTGCATCTGGCCAATATTATTTTGGAACCTTTGCTGGCCTTAATTAACTTGTCTCTTGAACAAGGCAGAGTACCCAGGGCTTTCAAAGGAGCTATTGGAACTCTCTTGAAAAAGCCAGGGGCAGATTCTAAAATATTTTACCCAATATTTTTGCTTCTTTACGGGGACAAAATTATGGAACATCATGTGGCAGAGTAGCTTTCTAATCATCTTCAGACATCAGGGATCTTAGAGGTGCAAGGTGGCTTCCGCCCAGCTCATATTATTGATGCGCTTCTTCTTGTTGTAATGGACGATCTCTTCATGGATAGCGATCTGGGCATCAGTAATGCTTTGGTCCTCCTGGACTTGTCGGCTGCATTTGACACGGTGGGTCACACTATCCTCTTCAATCGAATTGCATCAATGGGTCTGGAGGATACTGCGCTTGTGTGGGTTTGGTCCTTTTTGTCCGAACGCAGACAAACTGTAAAGCTAGTGATGGAGCAGGGTTTTCGCAAAATAAAACCTGCTCGTATTGAACCCCCATTGTGTGAAAATACTAATCGAGTGAAGTGCAAACTAAATGCAAAAGGCTAATGGGAGAAGATAAAAACTGTGCAAATGTGTTAAGGTGCTGTAGTAGGCAGCAAATGCATGTGGTTAATAGAGAAAATAACAGACTAAAAGCTGTTAGTTTTATTGTGCACTAATCTAGATCAAAAGAATAATCTATTAAATTGCGCATGGATAAAGCGAGAAAGGATGCATCACATAAGGTGTTTTTAATAGTATGGCTCTATAAATGATAAATAACACTTGTATTTGTCTTTCCTAGAAGTGTGACTTTTCTGCTCTGCAGAAAAAGGCCTGAGTGCCTCTTTTGAAAGTATTAGAAAATGTAGAAGGGAAGAAATTGTGAACTGTCCTTGGCAAGTCCCTGTGTGCCTGCCAAGGTTGCATGGAGGAAACAAATTGAATAAAGAGAACAGAACTTCCTCAGTGAGCGGCGCATTAAAACAATTGAGGCACAAAAGTTGATACATGACTGAGATGGAGGAAGCGTACAAACTATGGAAGCTTGAATTGTATTTCCTTGGTTGGAAGTTGATAAAATGAATAAACGGACAATGGATCTTTTTGCAAATTGCCATGTCAGGAGTGGTGTGATTGAACACCCCCTGTTTTGACCAATAGAATGAAATGAAATTGCATGTTATGATACAATGTGGGTTGGACTTTAGAGGATTTAGAGTTTAACTATAGGTACCTGGAGGGTGGGAGAGGCATGGTTTTCCTACTTTGCAAGAGGAGAGGGCTGTGTTGCCGTTTCCTAAAGTCTCTGGGCTGGCTGCTGTTCTGCTGAAACTTGACTTTAAACTTTGCTCCTTAACTCTTCTTGAGGGGCCTTGCTTACTCTCATGGCCAGAGGGTAGCTTTCCAAATTTCTTGAACCTTGGTTAGTATGATTTTCTGGATTTGCATAACTGTTTGCAAATGACCTATGTTTCTATTCTTTTGTCTCTACGCCTTTCCACTCACTCAGAGCGCTGTATTTGAGATGTGTTATGACATTTTCTATTGATGTTTCTCTTGTATGGTGATTTATGATTCGAGCTGTATTGTACTTGATGAGCAATCACATTATTATAGATAAAGCATTATTAACTCATAAATGAGTTTGTCTTTATTAGTGTTATTGACTGAGTTATATGAAGAATGTACAATAGTTTATTCTAGATCCAAGTATTATTTGCCAAACCCTGATTACATAATAAAGATTGCATCGCCAAAAAGGATAATGCAAAGATGATATGGTAATGAGAATTTGGTAAGTTTAGGTTACACTCACCCAGCGTGAAAGGGACTTGTAGGGTATTGAATTGGGTCCAGGTAATGAAATGTATTTGTCCCCGATCGCTAGATCACTAGCCAGGTATTATGCTTTATCATAAGCAGTATACCATGGAGTACTGCAGGACACATCCTTGTCGTTGCATCTATTAAATATATATATGGCTCTGTCTGGGTAAGGCCCTGGCAGGACTGAGTTTAAAATATATATGAATGCTGATGATGCCCAGATAGTGTTATGACCAACCTATGGCATGGCCTCACACCTCACATGAGGCCTCTCAACGTCTCATCTGGGAAAGGATGGGCACCAATTGTTTGAACTTAATGCAGAAAAAACAGAGGCACAAGTCGAAGGTACACGCGGGTAGATGACGACTACCGTGCCAAGAGGTTGGGCCCCACAGAAATATGCTATACTTGTTCTGGGGACACATTCAGCTGTGCCTGCACGATGTCTGCTTTCGTTATGAGCAGCAATGTGCAGACAGGGAGGGGGTATCAGCTTTCAGCTGGGCCCATAACGAAGACAGACGTTAAGGGACCATCGGGCCTCCTTTTGTTGGAGTATCCTGGCTAGTAGCTACCTGGAGCCTCACAACTAAATTCAATGGAGCCATGAGGGAATATAAAAAATGCATTCTAAATGCTAAAGCTGTTCACTTCTCTTCTAGAATTCTTACTTCCACCAATCAAACTAAAGAAATATTTAACATCGTAGAAGAATTGTCTAACCCAGACAGAGTATTAAGCAAGCCCACTCCCTCACAAGCGTTATGTGACAAATTGAACAATTTCTTCATTGAGAAAATTTCCCTCATTAAGGCTAGTATTCCTACTCATATTGCCCAGGAAGTTTCCCCCTCCACATATAAAAATTCATGTTCCCTTGACACTTCTCCACCTATTGATACTAAGATCTTTCACAGCCTTTTGTTTAAAGTCAGCTCTGGTTCCCCTACGGACTGTTGTCCTCCACATGTTTTCAAGGAGGTCTTTACTGCCCTTCCAGGTCCTGCCCTTGCCCTGCTAAATGATTCTCTATCTCAGGGTTGTGTACCCAAATCCTTCAAAGAGGCTACTGTGATCTCTCTTTTGAAGAAACCGGGAGCTGACCCCCAGACACTATCTAATTACCGACCTATCTCCTTGCTCCCGTATCTGGCTAAGGTGTTGGAGGCCCATGTGGCAAAGTGTCTGTCCAATTTTTTGGAACAGACTTATTTTTGTTGATCCACACCAAGCGGGCTTCCGCCCCGCTCATTCCACGGAGACAGTCATTACTGCAGTAATGGACGCCCTACGGGAGAAAGCTGATAAGGGTATTCCCCAGGCCCTGGTGCTGCTGGATTTATCCGCAGCTTTTGACACGGTCGACCACGGTATCCTGGTGGACCGTGTCAAGGAAGCAGGCATTCAGGGGCCAGCCTTAAGTTGGATATGCTCCTTTTTGGAGGATCGTTTCCAGGCAGTTCGCCTGGCCCAGTTTATGGCTCCTAAACAAAGAATCACGTGTGGGGTGCCACAGGGCTCTTCGCTCTCCCCACATTTGTTCAACTTATACCTCCTTCCTTTGATTAGGTCGTTGAAGGAAAAAAAAATGGTTACTTTCAACTATGCTGATGATTTACAGCTGCTCTTCACCATTGATAACTCACCCCAGTCAGTCTCGGTTTTTCAGTCAACCATGCGTTTCATCAGTCACTGGATGGACAGAAATCATCTAAAACTAAACCCTGGAAAGACTGAACTAATTTTGACAGGTGGCAGCCAGAAATTCTGGGGCCCCCATTATTGGCCAGGAGAACTAGGACCCCCTCCCACCCCTTCTTCATCTGCCAAGAGCCTCGGAGTCATAATATCTAATGACCTGTCTCTAAAGACGCATGTGGGATTTGTTATCGCCTTCCTGTGCCTACCAGCTGCGTAAAATCAGAAAGATAAGTAGGTTGCTGACCCAAGTTGCGCTGATACAGGTTGTAATGGCTATGGTTTTATCGCACCTAGATTACTCCAACGCAATCTATCTTGGATTACCAGCTGGTCTTATGAAACGGCTGCAGATAGTCCAGAACCAGGCGGCTAGACTGATCTACCGGCAACCTAGGTGGCATCATGCCTCCCCCCTTTTGAGGGAACTGCACTGGCTCCCCATGCCCCAACGCTGTGTATTTAAGATCGGTTGCCTGGTATTCAAGTCACTGCATGGTCAGGGTCCTGGATTCATAGACAGTCTCATTTCCAGGTACTCTCCCCCACGGAACCTTCGCTCGGCCCACCTCCAGCTACTGTCAACACCTACCTTTAAGTTAAAACGACAAGGAGGAGCCAGGTTTGCAACTCTGGCCCCTAAGTTATGGAATTCTATCCCTCTGGAAATCAGGTCCACTACTGATCTACTGAATTTCAGAAAATTGCTTAAAACTTGGTTGTACACTCAGGCTTACAATTGATCTGTTAAACCTTCCGGCACTTTCTAGACTCAGCGCCAAGAAACCAACCGGTGAATGAGCGCTTTATAAAACATTATTAACATAACATAACAATGGAGGGGCAACAAACACACACAGCTTATCACTTCACAGGTACTTAAGAGAGGCATGCTTTTGACTTTGTTCAGTTCCTGTATATAAGAAATATGCATGCACTGTAAGAATGTCAGTTGTGTTGGTCTATCCCAGTATTTACACAAATAACAATTTAAATACCACTATTTTGTTTGTTTCTTTTATAGCGCTATAGCATTACTCATCCCAATGCAGGGTGTGAGAGCGCATTACATCACACGTACACATTATAAATTGACAATAAATCATTTGTGTGTAAATCAATGCGTAGGATGTGTTACATAAAACAATGAGGGATACAAGGTGCAGGAGTCACATGTCCTTCATAGCTCACTGTGCTATATTAGAAGGAATACAGTTTATGAACTTCAAGTAACAAAAGGATCTCTTTGCTAAACCAAGCCATTTACATAAAATAAAAACCTGTCATTTGTGTGTTGCACAATGTGCTTTGCAGGCAACCTATTAAAGCTCTATGCTACTTTGATGCAAAACTGGGACTAGCCAAAACACAGGTCTCTCTAGCAAGTATGTTAACCTCCAGAGTTATCTTACCATATTATCCCCCTGAGATTTAGCTGGCATGCGAAGATCTCTGCAGCAAGTGCCTTAAGCCCATAAGATATTTTAAAATGCAGACTTTGCAACCAATTAAGCAGAACAGATTTACTGCCACATTTCTCCTTGTTGCCAATTTCTTTGTGGCAGGGTTTAAAAAAATAAATGTACAATTTAATGCCCAGATTTTGCATCAGGGTTGTGTCACTTTTTTGGCACAGCCCCGACATAAAATCTAATTTGTTACATATTATAATGTGTTCAAATGTAATCATGTTAGACCTGCTAAACATATGTGTGAGGTCTTAAGATCTGAAGTCACTTCTTGTGATGTTACTTCCTGTGAGGTCAAGGGTTGCGATGCCACTTCCTGTGATGCCACATGTGATGTCACGTGCCGTGATGCCACGCAATGTAATGTCACACACCATGATGTCAATTGCATACTGCCTAACTTGGTTATTCCCCCCACTTCTTTTTTTAGGACTTGTGTCCTGGGTAACACTAATCTATGGCAGTCGATGTATTGGACATGTCAACTAGGGCCATGCCCTGAGCCTTCTCCTGATGTGAAGAGCCTAAGTGTCAAGATCAATGGACTACTGGCACTAAATAATCAGATGTCTATGGTGGTGTCATCCTGTGTATCCTGTGGAAAATCCAGCCATTTTAACAGAAGCAGGGAAAAAGCTACTGTTGGCAGCTGAAGTCATGTCCAGATTAGACTGTGCCAAGGAGCTGTATCTTGGCCTCCCGCAATACTTGATTTGGAAGCTGCAAGCAGCTCAAAATGTGGCAAATAGGCTAATCTTGGATGCACCAAGGTTTTCTACGGCATGCCTCTCTTGGTCAGACTGGACTTGCTTCCAATAGCCAAACCAATACAATTCAAGGTTCTTTGTCTCACCTTTACAGCTCTCTATTTTCAGGCCCCAAGATTGCTTGTGAAGGGGGTGAGAGACACAGCTCCAGAATGATAGTGCAAAAAGTTTGTTGAAAGTTCCTAAGGTACGGAAAACCAGAGTGGGAAGCAGGATTTTCTCATTCAGTGTTCCCAGATTCTGGAATTCGCTCCCCGATTCTTTAATGGCAGAGACCGACTATATGGTTTTCAGAAGAAAGTTGAAAAACTGGCGGTTCAAACAGGCCTTCTTAATGTATCAAATTGTCCTCACCTCCTCCCTACCGGCCAGCGTCATCAAACCTGGGGGTGTACGTGCGTTTTATAAGTAGGGGTAACATAACAACATAACATAACACTAGATTCCACTAAAGATCTCCATCCCAGCCGGACCCTAAGGTCAGTGTCCCATATAAGTACAGATGAGATGGAGTTCAGTGGCTAAACCGCTGACTGTGGAGCAACAGCAGGTAGTATTCTATTCCTACCTGCTCCACTTGACACAGTGAGCATTCCTGAGAAAACTATTTCATAGACGGAGCCTCATTACCCCCTGATAGGACCTCCTCGTCCCAGTAATTACAAGATGAGGCGGTCCCACCTCCCGACAGGCACTCTAAACGCTAGTATTGTTTACATTTCCATTGAATAAAGGCCCCTCCCACCCACCTCCATGCCTGCTTTTTGCCTATCTAGAGACAGGTAAGAGAACGCGCCAGTTTTCTGTTCTATCTTAGACATGATTGTATGTTTTTAACAGTCTTGTCTCATTCATTGACGCATTACACTTACTGAGGGTTTGTGTTTTGTGTGCGCTCTGCACCCCCTGTGGCCGCGATCCCCATGCATGTGCTTGGCTGGGGCAGGGAGCGTTACCTGCTGTACGCGGGGGGCAGGTCAAGTGTTGATTAGTTCCAGCACCACTCGGTCCCCGGCCCGGGGCTGTGTCTTCTGTGTACACGGCAGCGGGGAAGGCGACAGCCCGTTTTTGGATGGCTTTCAGAGTCTCGTTTCTTGGGGCTTTTGTTATTTCCCTTTGAGTGTTCCTTTTTGCAGTTGTGCTTTTAGCATGGCTTACATTCGGCTTGGCGGGCCAGCTGCCAAGGTTGTTCCTCTGGGGCCTTGCTGGTGATTCTGTGTTTGCACCTGGTTACACTGCTTCTACATGGAAGCTATGCAAGTATTGGCGAATGTCGATCTGCTTTTAATGTGGTTCAAATTGCTTGAATGAGCCGCAGACCACTAGGTGGAATAGGGTTGTTGATGGGTTTTATTCGACTCCCCTGTGGGGCCATTTATGGCATATATTCTTGTGGTGCTGCGATTTGGTCCACCCTGTTTGGGTGTTTTTGACCTCTGTGTGGCATTCTTCAGGACGTCCTGGCTGAACATGGAGGGATGTCCATGTCCATGGTATTTCCTGTTTTTTGTTTGGACTCCCACTGACGTTCTTTCCCATGGGGTACTGGGGTTGTCTCTTGTCGTCTGTGACTTTTTCCTCCACGTTATCCTGGGATGAAGAGTCCCATTTAGGATCCTGTTGTGCCACACGTTGGGGCTGATCTGTGGCGGGCTTCCACTGCCTCTGCTTTTGATCTGGGCCAGTCCATGTTCATCCTCTGCCTCACGGGACTTCCTTTCGGTCTTTGAGCCACTGCTGCCTGTCTTCCCACCTTGGAGCCATTCTGCCTAATCCTGGATTGTTAGTGGTGTTGGCACAGGTCCTATCTGTGTTTTTGGTGCTGGTGGTTTCCTCCTTAGCTGGGACTGCAGGGGCGTGGTTCTGGTCCCTGTGGGCTATCCCCATGGCATCTGGAGGTGGCACTGAAATCATTGGCCCTTAGGTTGCCTTTCAGGATTCTACGTTGTTTGGGGCGATTTTCACTGCCCTTCTCTATCCTGCCCACTCTGGCGAGGCCCTCTTCAGAACCTTTCAATCTCTTGTTTGGGGGTTCCGTGGAGTGGTCTCTTTGCCTCTCCCCCCCCCCCTTTGCCCTGCTTACAGAGTTATTTTCTAGGGTGGTTTGTCCTCCATCTTGGCTCCCTTGTGTTCCCCTCATCCGGGGGTATGGCTGGTGATTCGGGCGAAAAGGATGTCAGTGTTTTTGATGGCCCCCTTTTTGACCTCATCACTTTTGTTTCCTCTGTTGCTCCAGTTGTCCATGGGGACCGTTGTCTGGTTTCCAGGGATCTCGTCTGCGCTTTGGTTTCCTATGCTGTCCTTTCCCCCATCTCGGTCCATTGCATTTGGAGGCTTAGCTCTTGGGCACTTCGCATTGGAGTTGTTGGAGCGCTCTTCTCAGTTGGCAACGGGTGTTCAGTGGTCCTGTTGGTATCTACTCTTGCATCTTTTGTTCCAACTGGAGTTCCTTTGTGCGGTGGTGTGTGGTTCATAGGGTGGTTCTGGTTGCAGGGGAGCCAGTCCTGCCTCTTGAGTTTTGGGGGCTGTTCTTTGTTGCCTCAGCCTTTCCGTCTTGACTCATTAGTAGGCTGCTTTTCGAGCTTGTCAGGGATCTGGCTATCCTCTAGTTGGTTTGCCTCCTTGGTGGGGCATTTGTTCTGGGGTCTTAGCTTTGTTGCACATTTCTCTAGTTCTTGTTTTACCCTGGGCTTTGCCTCCTGTTCTTCAGGGTCTCCATTTGTTCCCTTTTTGCCTTTTCCTTGTGGTTGGCTTTCTGCGGTTGTCTGCTTGCTGGCTGTCTGATGACTTTTTCTTCGGCTCAGGGTTTGGGGGAGTTGTCACCTTACTGGTGTCCTGTCCTTCTTTACGGCTTTTGCCTCGTAGGTTGGTTCTGATGTTGGATCCAGCCTTTGTTGTTTCAGTTTCTTGGTCCTTTCCGACAGGAGCATCTTCCTACTTTTCCTAGTGGGGGTGTTCGTCAGATCCTCTCTTCTTCGGTTGTTCAACAGGCTCTTCTGCTCTGTTTGCTGCGCACTTCAGTTTTGTCTTTCTCCTGTTCTGTGTGTCTCTTCTGGCAGGGTTTCTTCGGGGGTCTGAGTTCTCCTCTCGGTGAGAATCACTGACAAAATATCGACCTCACAAATATCGAGGTACAAAAATATCGTGACAAAAATATCGAAGTCAAGAATATTGACATCCTATCTACATCATGGTAAGTACAAAAATATCGAGAACAAAAATATCGATGTGAAAAATATCGTTGTAAAAAATATCGTTTTTTTAAAATGTTAAAAAAATAATGTAAAATAAAGTAAATAATACATATAATTAAAAGAAACAGAGTTAAAATTATTTAAAAATGTTTAAAAATAAAAACTGATACATATAATGTTAAAATAAATTAAACATATACATATAAAATATTATATATATACTTACTTAATAATATTCATAAATAATTATTTTAATAACTTATAAATTGTTAAAAATATTTTATAAATTATAAATACAGACATACACATACAAAAATAATATTATTACAAATTTTAAAAATATATTTAACAAATTAAAAAAATTACAATATTGTTAATTTTTGTAAAATAAATTATACACAACATTAAATAAAACAATACAGAAATATATTGGATAGCGGAGGGAAAAAAATTGCTATTCCCACTCCAAAGAGTGCAACAGTAGGGAAAGCGTTGGATAGCGTAGGGGTAAAAATTACTATTCCCACTCCAAAGAGTGCAACAGTAGGGAAACTATTCGATAGCGTAGGGGTAAAAATTACTATTCCAACTCCAGAGAGTGCAAAAGTAGGGAAAGTGTTGGATAGCATAGGGGTAAAAATTGCTATTCCCACTCCAGAGAGTGCAACAGTAGGGAAAGTGTTGGATAGCGTAGGGGTAAAAATTACTATTCCCACTCCAGTGAGTGCAACAGTAGGGAAAGTGTTGGATAGCGAAAGGATTAAAATTACTATTCCCACTCCAGTGAGTGCAACAGTAGGGAAAGTGTTGGATAGCGCAAGGGTAAAAATTACTATTCCCACTCCAGTGAGTGCAACAGTAGGGAAAGTGTTGGATAGCGTAAGGGTAAAAATTACTATTCCCACTATAGAGAGTGCAACAGTAGGGAAAGTGTTGGATAGCGAAAGGGTTAAAATTACTATTCCCACTCCAGTAAGTGCAACAGTAGGGAAAGTGTTGGATAGCGTAGGGGTAAAAATTCCTATTCCCACTCCAGTAAGTGCAACAGTAGGGAAAGTGTTGGATAGCGTAGGGATTATAATTGCTATTCTAACTCCAGAAAGGTCAACATTAGAGAAAGTGTTTGATAGAGTAGGGGTCAAAATTACTATTCCAACTCCAAAGAGTGCAACAGTAGGGAAAGTGTTGGATAGCGTAGGAGTAAAAATTACTATTCCCACTCCAGAGAGTGCAACAGTAGGGAAAGTGTTGGATAGCGTAGGGGTAAAAATTACTATTCCAACTCCAGAGAGTGCAACAGTAGGGAAAGTGTTGGATAACGTAGGGGTAAAAATTACTATTCCCACTCCAGAGAGTGCAACAGTATGGAAAGTGTTGGATAGCGTAGGGGTAAAAATTACTATTCCAGCTCCAGAGAGTGCAACAGTAGGGAAAGTGTTGGATAGCGTAGGGGTTAAAAATAACATACTTATCAATTAAATAATTGTTTTAATTAAATAATGATTTATTAATAAATTAACAATAAATTAATTATAAATACCAATAAATAAAAATTAATAATTACATTAATAACATTAAATTACTTCCCACCCTATTCCCCAATAAACACAAAACCCACTGAACATAAAATTTAACACAATTAATATAATTATCAATTAATCAATTAATAAAAATGTATTAACAATTAATAATTAATTAACAATAAAATAATTATCAATACCAATAAATAATAATTAATAAAAATTAATTGCCAATTAATAATTAATTAGCAATAAATTAATTATCAATACCAATAAATATTAATAAATAATGACTTAATTATAATAAATTACTTCCCACCCTATTCCCTATAAACACAACCCGCTCCAATAAAAAATGTATACAATTAATATAATTATCAATTAATCAATTAATTACCAATTAATTACCAATTAATAATTAATTAACAATAAATTAAGTATCAATAACAATAACTAAAAATTAATAATTACTTAATTACAATTAAATTACTTCCCACCCTATTCCCCTATAAACCCACAACCCACTACAAAACTAAAATGCAAAATTTAATTAAAAATAATTAATAATTTCTAAAAATTATGAATTAATTTACTATAATTAAATTACTTCCCACCCTATTCCCCTATAAACCCACAACCCGCTACAGTACTAAAACTCTAAATGTACTTTAAAAAAATTACAAACTTCTAAACAATTTATACATATATTTAAAAAAATAATACAAAACATAACAAAACATATGGAACACATACATATAAAATACATACTAAAATACATAACACTAACATAAACATCGATATTATTAACATCGATATTTTTACTATCGATATTAATAACTTCGATATTAACAAAAACGATATTTCCTACCTTCAGGTCGATATTCTGGTCACTGATATTCTTGATGTCGATATTCTGTCCCTACGATATTTAAAACTCGATATTAATGTAGGTCGATATTTAAAAGTCGATATTTTGACTGTGCACCTCTCGGTGAAGGGATAGGGCTGGCATTTGTCAGTCTTGTGGATCCTTGGGTCTGGCTCCTCCTGTCCAGGTTCAGTGGCACTCTCACTGATTTGTTTCACCTTCCTGGGCTGAGGCTGCCGGAGTTTTTCTCCAGGGATCCTGTCGAGGGGCCTCTTGGCTGTCGCCTCACACTTTTGTTCAGCATATTCGACTGGCCGTTTTGCATGCTTTGATGGATGCTTTTGCTGTGGGTGTTGTGTCTGCAGCAACTTCGTAAGCTTGTGTCTTGCTGTTGGGTTTCCTACTGTCTTTGTGTCAAGCTGTTTTTTTGTTTCGGGCTTGTTAGGTGCTCATATTGTAATGACAGGGATGAGGAGGTCCTATGAGGGGCTAATGTCCCATTACTTATCTTCATTACCCTAATTAAGGTCCTCCTCGTCCTAGTCATGTTCCTCCCCCCATGCCCCCTCTTTTGTTGTGTCTAGTCTTGTTACAAGCAGACATGGAGGGGGGTGGTAGGAGCCTTTATTCAATGAAAATTTTTAAAAAATACTAGCGTGTGAGAGTGCCTATCGGGGGGCAGGACCGCCACATGTTGTAATGACTGGGACGAGAAGGACCTTAATCGGGGTAATGAAGATTACTGGTACGTAATGGGGCATTTCCTATATCTGTCAATAGGAGAAGGGTGTGTAGAAAGAGACCGAATGCACGTATGATGTGTCACATATACATACATGGACGCTTACAGAGGAGAAACATGAAATTACACAGAAACTCTACTGACAACATTTTTGGTAATTTAGCATTGAGTACATGGATCTCTGTCATACTTTAGACTTTTTTATGTTTATCTTTAGTTTTATTATGTGAACAAATTACTGGTCTGTCTGTAATTCACCTGTAGTTCACTACGACTATGCACTGGGGCAGTTTTCAACGCAAATTGTAATATTTTCCAGCAATTGCTAGTTCGCTGTTTTAACGGATTGACTCTTTTCTGGCAAGTTGAGATTGAAACAATTTTCCTTGAGACCGAATGTAGCTTGAGGGTCTTTTCTCAAACCACTTAAATACAGAATACAGGAGCTGTTTGTTTTACTGGTGAGACGCAACCCGACGCAACTCGAGAGGGGAGGAGCAGCGCGGAGCGGAGAAGCGCCGAAAATCTGCTGAAAAGCTGCTGAAATCTGCGGGGCGATAGCAACGGCACCCTCGGAAACACCCTCGGAACACGTCCTCGAGAGGCCGAGCGCGGTAAGCGGGCTAACGGCCAGGCAGCGAGCGCGGCCGCCATTAGTGGCGGCCGCTGAGTGTGAGCCCGACGAGTCCGCGGAAGCGGCCCAACTAGGTTGGGCGCGGGTTGCGGCTCATCAGAGTGCCCTTCTCCTGCCTGTTCCTGCCTCAGCTCGTTTTTTCTTGCCAGCTCGTTTTTTACCCGTTTTTTGCCCGCTTCTGGCCCAATTCCTGCCCGTTCCTGCCAATTCTCCATCCCTCACCCCCCAACCCCCATCCCCACTAGCTCTCACCCCCGCTGAAGCACTAAAATTTGGAGTTCTGAGCCACAGATAGGCCATAGACAGGCCCCAGCTATAACAAGCTGAGCTCCCAGTGACGACCTGCCATTGTGTGTTTTCAGAGCTAGGGGGTGGAAGGCAGAGGAAGAAAAGCGAGGGGCAGAGCCATAGTGAACATTTGGGGGGACAGGCAAACCTGTGTAAAACCTGCACAAATCCAGTGCGCAAAACCAGTGCGCAGTGCGCAGTACTAACCAAGGAAAGCACAAGGAACCAGGCTGCGAGGCTCTCAGCGGCCTGCCAGCTCTCCGGAGAAGCTCTAAGTAGGAACCATTTTGAGTGGAACACGGATCCAGCTTCAGTGAACTGTGAACCGTGAACTGAGAAGTGAAGGAAGCATGAGTGCCCAGGGTACCCCCTCAGATAGAAAATCGAAAATGAGATCAGGGAGAACCAGAGCAGAAGGGAAGCCGAAGAAAAAAGCTTGCCCAAACATAAGGAAGACCCGTAAGACCAGTAAGGGATTCCCTGATTTATTGACGGAAGAGACCCAACTAGAGATAAATTCGGACTCACCAACCGACTTTTTATCAACGTCAACAAAAAAAACAGTAGGCAGGACACCAAAAATCACAGACTTCCTAATCTCTCCAGGGCTCCGAACTCAGGATTGCACAACAAGAAGGCCATCGCCAGCGATATTCACATTACACAAACCGCTTGCACAGACCGACAATCTACCAGAGGAGAGCTTCAGCACCCCAAAGATCCCGAAAACCGCTGGCAACCAAGTAACTGTGATAGCACAAATCTATACAAATGCAAATGAATTATCACAAACATTACAATCAAAAGCAAGCGAAGCGGCGCTAGAAGCATCACCAGTGCCAACACAACAAATCGAGAGAGTTTTATCACTTCCTCCCCTCAAGCCGGGGGCAAAATCAGGTGAAAGCCAAACACCGACTCTGTCCAGGGTCAATACGGATAAACACTTTGCAGCAATAGAAGATGATAATGCTGTAAGAAGTCAGTTACAGGCCTCAACAACACCGGTACTAGAAATGCAGGAAATCTTAATAAGTTTGCTTGGGCAAACAGAGGATGCCCACAAGGAGGAAACTCCAGCGCTTAAAGCACAATCATTTACAGGGCATCACCATGATTATAACATCTTACTTTCTCCTATAAAGTCCTGTCCAGGGTCTGGTCCTAACATTCAAGTAAGTCCTGGCCCGGTGGAGGACGATACAGAGAACCTTATGGACAACACCGGGGATGGTACCCTCCCAAGTCAGCAAATGGATGCCCACCAGGCTGACCATTGCTCACCCCATGAACTCCGTTATGGTCCCCTTTCATTAACATTATGGAAACTATTTCTTCGGCATTATTTCAGCACTCGGAAAAATTAGAGTTGCAAGTCGACCTTCTGGAAGCCCTTGCGTTTCACGTTTCTGGCATAGAGAAAAAAATACAAGATCTAAATTCCATAATAGAGAGGGTGCAAAAAGACCCTCATACAACATATCATGAATGTCAATGTGCCAGCACCATGCACCAACTTAAGACTATCCCGGCGATTTTAACAGATATTCTGGTGGAAGTAAAAGGTCCAATGAATAGCGTTAGATCAGCCAGCGCAGTAAGCGCCTCTATCGAAACAGGCTCTAGCAAAACAGATTCCTGCCAACAGAATCTCACTACTTCTTCAGGCACTCTGGAATGCGCGGAGGAAACTGATGGCAGCCAAAGAGTTTCGCACATAAATGGCGCTGAGCCAGAAACTTCGATCAAGACATCCATGCCACAATGTGGCGTTTTGCCGCTTGATGCAGCAGTTTTAACCCCGCAGCAACAAAAACCCAGCGAACCATTAACTAAAAGGGAACGCAAGTGCCTAAGAAAATCAAGGCTCAACAAACAGAAGAAGAGTCAAGCTACAGCACAGACTCGTCAAAATCAGGCACAACAAGCACCCACCACACCTGGTCTAGGCACGAACTCGCAGGAGGCAGACATTGAATACGAGTTCATGGGAAATATGGCCAACGTGAGTTCCCCCGGAAATAAGTCTGAACCTAGACCTCAAGCCGAATACTGTGGAAAGTCCACACTCCCGGTAGACTCAACACCTGCAAAGGCAAGCACCCATAAAGCCTATTTGGTATCATCCTTTCCTAACCAACAGCAGAAAGAAGATGGTCACACAGTGCATGCTTCTCGATTAGAACAAACAAGCATATCCCAATACTTCACTAAACAAGCAAATATTCATAACAGAAAAAGTATGGTTGAAACGAATCCATCTCCTAAAACGATACAACCATCGGCAAATAATGCCGATTCATTTCTTACATTAGGGGAGCATGCTGAGATTAAAAAAACAGCAAACAGCGCAACAAGTACATCTCAAACCTTTCCCAAACATTTTAATACTCATAACAGTAAAAACATGGCCGAAGCAAATTCACGGCCTAAATCGACACAACCATCAGGAAATCAAGCCTTTCCATCTCCTACACTAGGCAAGCATATTGAGACTCAAAAAACAGAAAATGGTGTAACAAAAATTACTCGCCTGGAAATTCCAATTAATGAAAAACTGGCCATAGGAGAAAAATCTTTCAGTGATATCTCTGCAGGATTACATCACCACAGCACCAACATATCATCAGGAAATGAGGGTAGCACATTACCAGAAGGCTCGTTAACTCTAGAATTGATTCCCCATTACAACTCAAGAGGATGTCATGATATTCACAATCGCAGCTCAATACTAAAACTCACAAGTACAATCGAAACACTAAAATATTGAAATACGAATCACCTCGAAAGCGTACAATTCAAACCAATCCCAGGTGCAAAAGGGAGAGAAATGACGGTGGTAACATGGACCGAGCCAAAAGTTATGACGAATTTCTGGCACCACAGAGAACTTTTTGCGAAATGGGGAATTGAAATAAAAACAATCGAAACAGAACGGTATCCTGGCCCACTATGTCCAACAACAGTACCCAGAACGGCAATAGCCAGCGGATTACTCCGTGGGGCAGCAGGACCCACCGACAGCGCCCTGGAGAGCTGGCCCAACCTACGCATTACGCACCAGGCAGCACCGGGAACAACTTGTCAAAGCAGAAAAGTTCTAATTTCAACTACTCGGGGCATAGAGTCCGAAACAAGTGAGGCATGAGTAAATAACTTAAAATTGTGCTCTTGGAACATCAATGGCATTGGCAACAAAACAGAGGACGCAGACCTCTTAAATTTTCTAAAAAAATGTGATATCTTACTCTTCCAGGAAACATGGTCACCGACACCGATCAACGGTTTTAAAGAATACCATCTGTATGCCACCAAGGGAAAAGCATCAGGTAGAGCATCAATTTACTTAAACACCACTATACCTTGGTCATCCGAATCGATTGATATAGGACAAACCTGGCTCCAAAGCATCAAAATCTCAGTATTACAATACCCTTCCAATGACTTTTTGCATACACAGGAAAAAAAATCACTACTAATATGTAATGTGTACATTCATCCGGGAACAAAAGCAAAAATGGAGAAAATTGAGACTTTAATATCCCTGCTTAAATCACTGCAATCTACCTTCCCGCAAGCAGGAATTGTGCTGTCCGGCGACTTCAACATGTTTTAAGGACCCGGTCCAAACCAAATTACAAAACAAATTTAAAGGGAAAAATACCTATTCGCTAATTACAAATCACCGCAAAAAAAAAAACGTTACGGTAACATTTGTGCCTTATCATTAGCCGAAATAGGGATGCTAACTTTAAATGGACGACTACCACAAGATCAACCAGCCGCACCCACCAGAATATCCAAGTATGTAAACTCTGTCCTAGACTACACAATAGTGGACATAGAAATACTACAAATGATCTCCAGTTACCAAATTATTCACAGACTGGAGAGCGATCATAGCCTCCAGGCAATTGATCTGCGTATCCATTCTGCGAGGGCGGCCAGAAGTAATGACCTGTTGGAAGTCCCTAGCCCGTATAACCTAAAAAGGCTTGTGTGGAAAGGCAAAAACGCCAGTGAATTAATGACTTACATCAAAAACTTAACGGCGAACACACAAGCACAAACTACTAATCAGTTATGGACAAACTGGGAAAATATGATTATGACGCTAATCTCGAAATTTCCAGCACAGAATAAGCGCTATGAAAATAAATGCAGGACAGCAATACCAGAGTTCGTCAGCTCGTTAGCAGGCAAAAAAAGGGCACTAAATCGGGAAATAAGAAAACTACGCGGAAATGCCCAAACAATCGAGCCAAGGTGCAAATCAGCAAATACGTCAGTTAAGAGAGAAATATAAACGGGAAGTATGGACCGCAAAGAAAGCACAACAAACAAAAACTTGGCTAAAGCTGCTACAGACAAGTAAATCGAATAACAACAAGAAGTTCTGGGCAGAAATAAATAACATAGCAAACGGCTCCTTCCGCCATCATAATGCAAACATCTTAGAGGCAGATTGGAAAGCCTATTTAAGCCAAATAACAAGAACGTAAATATGGAAATCTACCAGCTGACAAAGCTCGCCCCGACAAATGATTACGATAAAATAGATTACAAGGGTACCAAATACGCAGACAGGGCCAAAGACTAGCTTGCCTTGCATCAAACAGAAACCAACTACGCCCTGCCTCAACCGGAAATCGAGTATGCAGAAATCGCGACTGAGGGACAACTGGATTCGAAATAACCAAGTTGAAACTGTCCTAAAAAAACTTAGATCTAGCGAAGCACCAGGTCCAAACGGCCTGCCAAACGAGCTCTTCAAACAAGACAAATCTTTCTGGGCAGAATATTTCACACCACTGTTCAACTACGCCTACCAGTCAAACATCATACCTGCATCATGGAGAGGGAGCGTTCTCCACCCGATATTTAAAGCTGGCTCCAGATCAGTACCGGCGAACTACAGATTAATCGCGCTCATAGACGTAGAAGCTAAAATATATGCGTCAAATCTTCTAATAGAGCTCGAAGACTGGGTCACTTCTAACGAGATTCTGCCAATTTCCCAAACGGGTTTTAGACCTGGTACAAGCACTATGTGCAACCTCCTAGCCCTCAATCTCCTAGTCGAAAAAGCGCAGCGGAAATCCACCAAACTATACACGTGTTTCGTTGATTTGAAATCAGCGTTTGACATGGTACCCAGAGATCTTCTGTGGCAAAAGATGGCAAAATGGGGCATCCCACCACGACTACTACGGGTCATAGTTAACCTGTACTCAGCGACTTGGGTCCAGATAATGCTAGGAAACGGCGATAGAACTACAGAGAGGATACCAACGTACATCGGTTTAAAACAAGGATGCGTGCTAGCACCCAGCCTCTTTAATATTTTCACCGCAGACCTAGACAAAAGGCTTGCAGAAGTTCAAAGCGATCCATCAAAGCTAGCTCATCGCCAAATCAGAAGTCTGCAGAACGCAGATGACATTGTTCTATGTAGCCAGACCCCAGTAGGGCTACAACGCCTGATCACAAAGCTATTGGAATATACAGAGGAGCACGGTCTGCTACTAAATTACAACAAAACCAAGGTCATCTGTTTTTCAGCAAACATAGTGCAAAACAAAAAAAAACACAAGTGGTACGCAGCAGGGAAAGCATAGAGCAAAGCGGCTCCTACAAATATCTGGGAGTAGTGGTTGATTCAAGATTCACACTTAAAGAACATCTAATCAAAAGAAGATTGCAGGCAAATAAACTACGTTTCGGATTAAATACCTTAAAGCAGAAACTAAAGTGTCCATCAAATTCCCACTTACTAAAAGTAATCGCGGCCAAGTTCCTTCCATCTCTTACCTACGGCTCAGAGTTACTCAAAGGCCAAGACGCAAAGCAGCTGAATCTCCTACAATCAAGCCTTTTTAAATCAGTCTTCGGATTCCGCAATTTACTTCTCAAGCACAAGTGCACTTGGAATTTGGGTTGTCTAACCAAGTCCAAGTAAGGCAAGCGGCGATAATAAAACTGTGCTGGAAACTAAGAGCTGCCCAAGAAGAGTCTTTGCTCGAGCATTGCTGGACAGAACTGAAGAACCAGCCAAAAGGCAAGAAAGACTGGCCAACAGCACTGGAACATGCCCTAACCATGCTAAATCTGCATGAAGCCTGGGAAAAAAAACTACAGCTTCCCCGCTTTCAAAAAAATAGCTAACAAGGCAGCAAAACAAAAAGCCTGGCTAATGGATAAAGCTGAACTAACAAAGAAAAAACACGTCTGAATGGTTTTATCCTCATATGAAATAGGTACCCCACAGCCATATCTCGTCCAACACATAACTCCATCCGTTCAGCACTGTCTACTTCTGACCCGGCTGGGAGTTTTTTGCTCAAAAGATCTGGTTCCAGCATGGAAACAAACATGGCCGACCACCCAGTGCAGACTTTGCAAACAGGCGGAAGAGACACTCGTACACCTTTTGTGCATTTGCCCAGCTGTGAGCAACTTGAGACGGCACTTTTTACTCCATGCTTTCTGTTCACTTCAAGTCAGATCGTGCCGACCAGCTGTAATGGCACTATTAAACAGCCAGACTTTGCAGTTTTCATGTAGGGCAGCTAAATTTCTGCAACTAGTTAGCACATTATTACAAAAAACAATCATATAATGCTCATTTAAGTGTGTATTAATATATGGTCACCACAATACCTGTACATTTTGCACAAATCTTTATTCTGGTGGTTGCCATAAAGGGCTCAGCATAGAAGTATAGCTTTGTATTTGGTATTAACAAGCTCGCAGTGCATTTTCTCAATGTCAAAATTCTGTTAGTGTTAAGCTGACTTTAGACAGTCCCATGTTTACAGCGTTACGCTTATTTGCATTTTTGCACTCGAACTCAAAACATGAAATGGTGGAGGATTAGTACCTGGCATCAATTAGTATAATAGCTTATATCTCTCTTGGATTTTAGATGTTTTATGTCTTTCTTTTTTATGGATATTGAAAATGTAAATAGGAATGTTTTGTCAAATTGATGATTTTAAGGTAACATTTGTAATGGTTTTAATTAACTATGCACAATAAAATCAATTGACACTTAAATTGGGGCACGAAAGTCCCCATTTTAAAGTGAAATTCCACATGTTGAAAACTTTGTGAATTACTGCTTGTTGTGTTCGAAGGTTTCTGTGTTATTGAACAGTAATGGTGCAATCGAGCAATATTTTAGGGGACAAGCTTTCTCCCAAAGACACTTACAAAGGCTAAGGGGCCGATTCCGATCTCGGCCGGTAGGGCTCCGAATCGGATTCGGATTTACCGGATCCGATTCGGAGCCCTGTTTCCCGACCGAATCGTACGCGGGTCCGGCCGAGCGAGTACGATGCGAATTCGCCGACCGACTCGTCCGGGCGTCCCGACCGCTCCGACCGACTCGTTCCCGGCTCGAACCGCACCGACCGACTCGCTCGGACTCGACTCGCACCGCACAATGGAGACGTTCCCCGGCCGGGTAAGTACGATGCGCGCCGCGAGCAGTCCGACCGAGCCGCGCACTCCGGCTCGAAAGAGCAGTCGGAGCCGTACTTTGGGGGTCCGTGTCGGACCCCCCTGTACGCGTAGCCTCTGTAGTCGCACACAGGGGGGACCCATGGGTCCCCCCTACCTGTGTGTGTACGGCGCGAGTCACCTCGCCGCGTACACGCTGTAGGGGGCGCACTTGTCCGCATCGCACCCATTGAGTCAATGGGAGCCCGCGTACGCGTTGTACGACAGGCTCCCATTGACTTCAATGGGAGTCCGACCGACTCGAGTCCGATGGCATACGTGCGCATCGTACTCGTTCGGTCGGACTGCACGGGTCCGATTCGGTCGGAAATCTCTCCGGGTCCGGCTCGGTCGGAGAGATTTCCGGCCCGAATCGGAATCGGCCCCTTAGTGTAGAAATTGTGTGAGGGTGTGGCTTAACTGCTAGGGCTGCCGACTTTGAAGCTGCGGAACAAGATTCGGGTCTGGAGGGAGGCTCAAACATCCTGTGATTCTGCGCAAATCACTTGATCTCCCCCTGCCTAAAAATGAATGTGTCCGTCTGTAATGCAACTGGTGCTCATGTAAAGCGCTCTGATACCTTCGGGTGGAGTTCACCGTATATAGAAAAAACAGCAAAAAAAAAAAGAATGCTTTCATTTGCTTTAAATTTGTGACATCCAGGTCATTCATGAATAACAGCAGAAGTAGTCTTGGAAAACTACAACATTCATCATAGTTTACCAAAAATACACCTGTGTGTGAAATGTATGGAAATAGAACATCCGCCAGGTGGAAGATTCGTTGTGCATACAGTTACCAGAATGGGAATTCATTCTTTTTTATTTTTGTTACTTTACGATGAAATGTAAATAAATGTGTGCGTACTTTCACGGGCATTACCCTCAAGCGTATGTAACTATCCACTAATTCATGTGTTTGTCACCTATTTTTTTTAGCCAGATCTATCTAGGAATGCCAACAAACCCGAATTAACCCCAAATTTGGCACTAGGGAAATTCAATAATAGAGAAGGAATGCCCACATTTACAAAAAGATAAAACTCCACCAAGCTTGTTTTTGTGATTCAGGGTTGAGAATTTATCCTCGCAAATGGTTTGCTTTACACAGATGAATTGAATTTTGCTGTGTGAATCGTGTCCTGAAAAAACAGAAACTCTTTTATTGAAGCAGAGGAAAACAGAATGTATTTGCTGCCACCTACTGGCGACATTAGTTTACAACACTATAAATGCGACTATGGAGAAAGTCGCCAAATGCGGTTTCTGTGCGTTTCGTTAGGTGGGCTCCGGTAGATCCCAGCAGTTAATGTGCGATGTCTTGTGCTTCGGATTTCCTTTTTCCAGCCAACACAGATGCTGGGTTACCATTCAAAAAGTACAGTGTGTATCAGCAAAGAACGACAGGCGTTTCTAGAATCCGAAACAATGTCAGCAGGAGGCTTAGATTTCAAGCTGATCCCCGGTTACACCAGTGAAAACCGTACACGTAGGAGCGACAGCAACGTGCTTCAGAAAACATAAAGCAAACAACAACTTAGTATAAAACAAACTGGCCAGGCTGCTTCATACTGTCGATTTGAAGCAGCAAGAAACAACTCAAACAGGCACAATTGTTTTTTACATTTTCTCTGATTTATGGATGAAGAAAAGATACCTGAACAAATCAAACCTAATGTTGAGAAGAGCTCAGAATCTGTGCTGTGCTTCTGAAGCCAATAAAAAGTGTGTCATAACTGTCCAGAAATTAGATCACGGGATTGGACCATCTGCAGGTTGTGAGAATTCCCTCTGAATCTCCAAGGTGACTTATGTTATCATATTGACAAACATCTCATTAAAATGACCTTTATAATGACATGGTGTTACATAGAGACTTCGGGAGCCAAGCAGAGATAATTACAGCATTTACTTTGCGAAGTGCATGGTAATAAATACGGAGCCCACACGGAGCCTGTCCTCATGCATCAGACGCCCAACGAAGACTGAGCAACTGATGGGGGACAGCAGCGCGGGCCATAAAGCAGTAACCTAAAAAGAAACATAGCAAGTAAAGTGCAGTTAATTTTGACAAGTGAGCTTGCTTCTCATAAGAAGTTCTTAAAGGTACCGCACACTCCATACATTACTGCAGTGTCATATGGTACAACACCTTCCTCTTTTTTAAAAAACAAAGCTAAATAATTTGTATGAAAAAAATATAAAATAAAAATATCTACAATAAGCACAACAACACAATATTTACATCTTTACGTCTATTTTTTTTTGTAGGGCATATGGTAATCCTTACATTTAGAAGGCATGGCAGTGTTGCGTACAGCTCTGGTGTTATGGGACATAATGCAATCATTAAATTGTTCAGGAACAATGACTGTACCAGGTTGCCTTAGTGTAATTACCAAATCATTCGCATTATCAATCTGAGATGACCCTTGACTGTTAGTTGAATGCTTCTGGGTTGTTTGCCACCAAGTGCTATCAAGAGAGGAATTGTTACCATCATAGCCTCGCACAGCTTGGATTTTGACTGCCTGTACCTAGGTAATCTTGACCAGATCTCTCTTACTTCATTTAAGTCAACACTGCATACTTTAACTTGGTGTTTACTAGATCTGCAAACACTGTGAAAGTGACCTAATTACTTGCATTTATTGCATCAGTTACCTACTGCTGGAATTAGTAGGGCTCTTTGCCGGAGGTCTTCTTGGTTTGCCGTCGTGAAGCTAAATGATGTTATTTGAGGGTGCCTATGTGTAGTGAATAGAAGTGGGATCGTGTATGTGAGGTTTAAAAATGGCTCCTGGATTCTCCAGAGACAGTTTATTCGAGGAGTACCTGGGCCACAAGTAAAAACAGACTAAAGAGTCGTGGACTGAGGAGGGAGAATTAAACCCGTATCAGTTCTAAGGATTTAGTGCGTTGTGCCGGGGGTCGACATGTTTCATGCCTTATTCAGTCCGTAAGGATCTAGGCATTTCTTCAGGACCTTTTATCCTCATCTACTCTGAGGGGCAGCAAGTGATGATTAGCCAAAGGGAGCTAAGAGTCACGTCCCCTCAAGTCAATTAGTATTTCCAAGTTCACTTGAGCCAATTCAAACAAAAATCTCTTACGTTTTAACGAATCATTGCTATAAACCTGAAATATCCAAAGCAATCTAGCACTGGCATTGAATTAAGAGCGTATTGGCACAACATCGATAATTAAAGCAGATACAGATCAGAAATGTAAAGTTAGTGCCAGGAGGGCATATGCACGTAGGGCAGCTAAGTATTTACTTGTAGGATGGGCATGTAAACTGAAGAAATGAAATCAAGCGCATATACAAGCGTGCCGACTCGGTGGCTCACCCCTGTTGAGTAGGAAGTGGAACATATGGAGCCGAAATTAGGAAATGGGTGGACTTGCACTTGAAATAGCCCAAAAGTAGCCTTGGGCTGTGTGGGTCCAGGAAGTACAGGAGGAGCACTCAACGGGTAATTGCTTTGACGAGTGAAATGATACTGATGATAGCATGGGTTATCTTGAGTACGCTGTAGACTCCAAAGTCTCAAAAGTGTCAAATTTCTTGATCATACCCAAATGTTACGTAGAGACTTTGGGAGCCAAGGGGACAGCAGCGCGGGCCATAAAGCAGTAACTTAAAAGGAAGCATAGCAACCGGAATGCATTTACTTTTAACATAAGAAGTTTTTAAAGGCTCCCACTGCCTGTCTGAGCGCCGGACCACGGCGCTCAGACCAATCACAACGCTGAATTGCAGCGTTGTGTTTGGCTATGGGGAGCCAGGGAGCCCCGGTGCTTCCTGCTGCCGGAGTCGAGGAAGATGAAGAGGACGGAGGAGAGGCGGCGGCCAGCCATAGCCAGGTAATTGTGTTTTAAAAAAATCTTTTTCACCCCCCTCCCCGTCCCACTACCCCCGTACGGAAGCAGCCGCTACTGGTGAAAGCGTATCCATGTGCAAAAGCAGATGTCATAAAAGTAGGTAAGCAATTACTTAGGGACTTCATCCCCCCCGTTTGGAATCTCAAGCCACCTCTTAAGTGACCATGGAACATACTTCCTTTCAGTAGTAGTACAGCAGATTTCCAAGGCTTCAGGGATCAATCAGCACTACCATTGTGTCGATCACCCAGAATCAGCAGGAAAGGTAGAAAGAAATAACAGCATGTTTAAGAATAAGACTGCAAAGCTCTGTTCTGAGACCCAACTGAAGTGGCCAGATGCCTTACCTTTAGCACTGTGGTCCACCAGGGCCATACCAGCTCAAATAATCAAATGAACCCCTACAAAATAGCTATGGGATATCCTATGATGTTGCCGTCAAACCTACCTGTCTGAACTGGTGGGTTAGACCTCCAATCAAATGATGATGCATGTAAGAAATTAGAGTATTAGTTGAGGGGGTAAGTACCCACTGCAAGTAATAATCACAATCATTGTCATGTAAGCAGTCACAGTGACTATATTAACCTGAGCTCAACTCCCTCGTAGGTATGGCACAGAGCAGACAGGCTTAACTTGCTAACTTGCATAAAGTATTTGTGCAGTACCTAAACAGTCATAAAGTTGAAATGCAAAACAATAAAAATCAAACCAGAAAAATAGAGTAGAATTTAATAAACAAAAATCAGATCTAATAAGGAGAACCAGAGATATACATTTTTAAAAGTTTTAGTAAAAATATTGCCAAGAAACACAAAGTGCCAATGTTTGCCACTAGTTGTAGTAGACAAAGACTTAGGCACAATTTGACACTGACTGCAATGGAGCCCAGGTTGGATACATAAACCGGGTTCATCCTGAGCAATGATTTTACTTTTTGACTTTAGTCCTTTAAATCCCAATCCATTACAGGTGTACACTTCTAAAGCACACCATGACCTCAAGGGAGGCACTTAGAGACTCACAGGGTGTCAGGCAGAGGCCAAACAGCAGAGTCCAGCCCAGGTCCAGTTGCCACTGGTCAGCTAGGCAGTTGGAGGAAAAGGCGTCTTGTAGCTTATCGTGTCACTGTAGCTTTATCAGGAAGTCAGCCTTATGACCCTTGGAGTGCATGTCTTTGCCTGGGTACAAGAAGGAGAGCAGGTCCCGTCTTCTAGGCTCTTCTCAGGTCTGAGACAACAGGTTCAGCCCTTTTCTGACATTCCACAAGTCCAGGAGTGTTCTGAAGTGGGTGCATGGGGATGCCACATTTATGCCTGGCACGAGCTAGTTGGTGGAAATGCCCCCTGGGGATGCACTAACCAACAAGGTAATGGTTCCTGGGACTAACCCTACCCACTTTGGACATATTTCAAGATGGCGAAAGTCTTCAATCACACTAAACTTTGGCTCTTAGGGCTGGGGATATGTGTGGAGATGTAATATGGTAATTATAGTGTCCTCCCACATCTAACACCAATATCCAATTTGAGGCAGTCTCTGAAACTCAGAAACACAAGTCTGTCAGAACAGAGCTGAGTTTCTAGCTATCAGACAGTTGACACACAAGACTTCCTTTGGCTTCATGTCCTCATCCCTTGAAGTGCTAATCACGTGTTATATGTAAAACTCCAGCAGACCTGTCAAGCATGCCTTGAAGCTCCAGCAAAATTTGACACTAAGGCCGAAAAGATGTCCACTGTGATTGCTGTCTATCTGGCTGGGAGGACAAAAGAAGAACCCTGCCAAAATGTTGCCTGTGACAGGTGAGGCCTCTTTGAAAAGCGCCCCAAGTGTTGTATGAAAAACCCCAGCACACCTGTCCAGCAGGATGTGAGATTCAAGCAGGATTTAACACTTTTATATCAAATGGATGCTCACAGCCACAGCCTGCATATTCTGCAGGTTCAGGGGGATCATCCCTGCCCATTCAGGTCAGCCTATTGTTTGCTCCTGGGGTTCATTTCATACCAATTCAAACTTATTTAAATGCCTGGCGGCTATGGAAAACTACCTTTTCCGTGCTATTTAGTAGAAATCAGACTTCACCATTGAATTGGATTTTTAATAACTAATACAAATATTATTTTTCCAAAATGCCCCAATCTCAAGATACGATATTTAATGTTGCACCCCAGTGCTTTCCTATGGAACAGCCAGCCCTGCTAATGTGAAAATAGATTTTGGGCCCTTTTCACTGTATGGAAGTGTGTAACATTTAACTTTTACATGCCGTACTTTTTAATACCCTGCATCCTGCCTTATGGGCAAAAAGGCCTACTTAGGGGTGACTTTTAACTATTTAAAAGGAAGGTTTAGACCTGTTAAAAGTGGTTATTTTGACAGGTAGAATTTGCCATTTTAAAATTGCAACTGCCATGCTACAAATGATAGGCCTACAGTTCTCTTTTCACTGTCAATGTAGTAGATGGCACAATGGTTGCTACAGTCTACTAGTGGCAGTTAACTTATGGGCCCAAGGGTACACTTTGTACCATATTCTAGGAAGTTGTAGGCAAGTTCAATATGCCAATTAGGAGTATCCAATTTTACCACATTGAAAGTAGGAGCACAAACACTTCATCACTGGTTAGCAGGGGTAACATGCGCAGAGGGCTACAGGTAGCAAAAAAATATAGGGTCCAGCAAAAGGTGAAAAAACTGGGGTGACTTTGTAGAAAAGGCAGTTTTCCTACAATGCAATTCTCCAGTGATGCAGAAAACTCTTTCTCTGTTGCTACAGTATCCATTTTCAGGTTCAAGCTTCATTACCTCATTCCCTGTCTGAGGTCTGCCACACAGCATGTGCACCAGAGAAAGTCTGCTATGCAGCCCCGCTGAAGAGGCCTGTACATTGAGCTGCTCATCACCAACACAGCTGTGAATTATTGGGGGCAGTTCCTGTGGTTCCATTCCTCCCACTGCAAACATGTTGCACCCCAGCAAAAGGTCTTCCTACCAGTGCATGCACATGGTCCTAGGGCTAGGGTTGTCTGTTGGCACTGCTCCTGCCTCCTCTCCTGCAGAGATCAGACAGCCAAGGCCAACTGATCTGCTTGTTCCTGGAAAGAGCCAGCTTCCCTAATTTGCTCCTCTGCCACCACACAATGATGCATTCATCGCCCCTCTTCATTACTATCTCAGTTCGACGTGAATCCCCATATCTTAAATATTGGATTCTTCGGTAGATCTGCCTAAGTGTCTTTGCTTCTGTCCTCAGTCTCTGGCTCCCGGTGGGATATCCATGGTTGTGGAATGGAGAACTGGCAGAAAAGCAAATGATGAAGGTTTTCAACAATGATGTAATACTGAGTATTATTCTCTGCTCATTGGAAATAGGGAACAGGTCACTGTGGATTTATAACTATTGCATGATACCCCTATTGCTTGGAGGAGGAATCATGGCTTTATTTTTTTCATATTTCATTCTAATTAACAGTATGGTGTTGCTATGCTCATGGCGTCTTATGAGTATAATGTATTAATTCTTTTAAATCATTATTTATGTGGTTTGTTGTGACATTGGGTCCAATTATCTATTTAAAAGAAAGTACAGTATTGAAATGAATTACATTAATAAACTGTGAGTAGATGTATTGTCTATTTCTTCGTTTCTGATCTCTGTACAATAATGCAGTTGCAGTATTTGTTTGTTTTTATTTGCCCTGATGATTGTGGCCTAAATGTAACTTGTTCCACCGAAACGTGTCAGAATTCTTTTCTGGGGTATGACTGGCTATCACCACAGTGTTTCTTAAAGTGTGCATGAGAGCGGGTGCTTGTTTGTTAGCAGTGGCGGCTGGTCCATAGGGGCGCCGGAGCGGCGCCCCACTACGCATCAACACAAAAAAGAAACTCACTGCAGTTCGAGCAACATGAACAGGAATGTAAGCAGACGAATTGACAGCTTGACAGCTTTCACAATTCGTCTGTTTACATTTCCGGCCTGTGCTTCACACAGGTGAAAGTGCGCATGTCAACGCACAACGCAGGCGAGAGCAGGAGTCCAGAAGATGGACTGCGCATGTGAGAGAGGAGCGCTCTTCATTTAAGCTCCCGACTCACATTCACAAACCATTAGACATGCTGCGCATGCCTAGTGTAGTGCAGCATGTCTGAAGATAGCCTCCTGCTCGGACGGTGAAGTGTTTTTGACACAGTCGCCCCATGCCCTGTCAAATGCCAGGATACAGCCGAGTAAACAAGGGTCAGCCGCCCCCAGTCGGATCCAGTCTTCTGATTTGGCAGTATCAGCACGTGATCTCGAACCAACGTAAGTAGAATGGTTGCTATGTGGTTTATCGCTGAGCTTGCTTGCATATCTTCTGTGGACCGTGGGGATTGCTTAATATGAGGTAAAACATTCCTTTAGTAGTCAGGTGAATGTAACGCATTGATTGATGTGCTGCTGCTCCGTGGCATGTGAGATTCTGAGGCCACAGAATCAAGGGATGGCAGTTGTCATCCCCGCAAGGCACTTAAGCACTGAATATGAGGTGAGCGGAAATACCGGGTGGAATCCACGCTGCTCAATTAAGAGTAAGATACCACCTGTCCCCGCCTGACCCTCTACCAAGACTGGTGGAGAGGTGCTGCCCCCTCCCTCGATCACCTTCCTGCCGCCGGTTTGGGGTCACTGCACATAATTATATCCGCTTGTGTCATAATGAGGCCTGATTGTGTTAATCTTGTGAATGCTCGTGCAAGGCACCATAACATTTTTACTGTGGCGTGCATGAGCATGGAACTTATTGGAGTTCCAGCGTTTGGAAATGCTCACAAGGATTCTTTGCAATTGTCCGATGAACCACTCAAGTGTCATTGTAGGCACTAGGTTCTTATTGCAACTTCAGTGGGATTTCACTATTGCTTCAGTTCAGCCGCATTGGCCAACCCGTTGTTTGAACCAATGGTTTTAAAACTGGTTAAGTTATCTTGGCAACAGCCTTTCAAGTTATCAGCATCTAAGACCAAAGATTATGTTAGCTGCTGTGCCTTAAACTTTGGTGCCCTATCCTGTGCGTTTATATGGGTAAGATTGTACTGTGGACTCATTTCTTGTTCATTCAGAAACTACCTTCCAAGATGGTCTGCCCGCCTTGGTTCGTAGATCCAGTGTCCCCTCTCAGAAGTAACAGGAGCGCTGAAGTTTTTTGGCTACTAGAGTAAATGCTGTGGTATAGGTTCCGTCATCCAAGGAGAGAATCCCCTGGCAGGCAGGATTAAATGTATTTTAGCACATGAATTGTTTCTACGTGTTACATATGGAGATATCTTCATAAAAAACGTGGATCTCTCATTCATTAAACCTGCGCCCATTTAATTTTGTTGGCAGAGGCATCTGTGTACAGTTGATGGAAT
The DNA here is from genome assembly GCA_963921515.1 of Calotriton arnoldi. Taxonomy (NCBI): domain Eukaryota; kingdom Metazoa; phylum Chordata; class Amphibia; order Caudata; family Salamandridae; genus Calotriton; species Calotriton arnoldi. Next base: position 740,391 of record CAWUFW010000604.1, on the reverse strand, counting down.
CTGAAGGGCAGACACATGGACTTCCTAACATGTTTTCTGCAAGCTCTTCTCTTTCTACGTCAGTGTTGGTCTGAATGAAGCTGGTTAATGCTTCTACTTTCTCTCTTTTATTACCAAGTTTATCATTGTTTCATATGTAGTAAATGAAAGGGGGAGATAGGGAAAGACATTTTCTGTTTTTGTTTTTAGTGTAAATCATAGTTCTAAATATTAGCCATAAGCAAAAATTCCCTTTCTACCCTCATGTTTATAGATTTTCAAGGGTCAGCGGCTAAATGAGGGTACGCGGGCAACAGGAACCCATTCTTTTAAGTCTGTATTGAAGATCTGTTGTTATATTGATAAGCAGCAACCTACATTATATTTTCATACAAAATCTCTATATTGATGTAATTACTACACTTTCCCAATTGCTTTATTAACATTCTTGCTTTCTGAAATGTCCTTGAAAATGCACCATTTGGCCGCTCTTTTTTAAAAAAATTCTCGGGGGGGAAAACCCCACCGAACCCCCCTTCATACGTTTGGGCTCGCATGCTACGCTCGCTCGCCACAGTGCGCTGCCCGCAACTTTTACGCCTCACCACTTTCAAATGTCACCAGCCACCACTGTTTGTTAGGGAGCAATGTATACATTTTTTTTATTATTAAAATAATATATTATGTTTGCAATACTTTGATAACTGATAATAAATGACTATGTATATGTTAGGAAACAAACCACGATTAATCAAATGAATTATGGTTAGATTAAATTCAAACAAGAAGGGTTCACACGTAGGTTTGTGAAGCATAAATCACAATTTCAGAAGAAATTGGAGCTTGAATCCTTTCTGACCCTGTGCAGTGATGCAGAATGCGTTCATTTTATGGCCCCAGTATTTCCATGTTGGACTCTTTTTCCAACTGTCTCCAAACTGAAAATGTAGGTGGGACCTTAGTATGTCGAAACAATGCTTGCCATATGGCAACATTATCTGTACAAATCATTGTGACCACATTAAATGGCAACATATTAAGCTGTGCTTGTCTTTCCCCATAAGATGGAAAAACACCTAAAGAATGCATGCGGGAAAACCAAGAAAGAGAACACAACGGTAAAGTGGGTTCTTCAACTCTTATGCACTCCCAGGAGTACCGCAGGAACCGCACTACTTTTAAATAAACAGAGGCTCATAAACTTGGCAGAAATCAATGCTTAGCAATCCTTGTGCTGACTTTCAAAATAAGCACAAGGGCCTGTAGGCACGGCACAGCAATTTAAAAGAAACATTAGGAGAAGGAAAAAAGATTTATGAAAGTGCACAGGCCTTGCATTTGGTTCCTCCCTACATTTACCATTTTATCTCCTATGCCATACTATATTGAATTCATTCACGGCCTAACCTGTACAGACAAATGACCACAGGCCTCCTGCAGGTTATGAAGTTCCATTAGCAGCTCCTCTCCTATAACCAGGGAAAGAAGCTATAGACCCAGATAGGACAGCAATAATATATTTATTAGTCAAAGCCTTTCTTGGTATCATGAGAAAAATAACAATGCAAGGTGACACTGACTTGCAATAATAGAGCCACAAAGACATATATCTTGTTTCCTACATAAATCTTCATTCACACAATCTGTGAAATTTGACTGGAGAAAGAAACAGCAGAATGGTATGTTAAATGCACACCACTAAAATGTTACCTTCTGCAATCAAATCTTAATGTATGAACCTTACCATTGGGTGGGACTGGCTTGAGGCGCTCTCGTGCTGGGAAATGAGACAGCTAAGGCTGAGATAGAAACAAAAAAGAAAAGTGAAAGAATGAGTAGATGGAAGGACTGAAGGGTGAGGACTGCGCAGATGGGGTCCAGTCCTTTGATGAAGACGTGGTGAGGGCAGGGGTCTGAGGATGCTCTGGAGTGTATGGATTGCATGGTTTTGCAGTTTCTTGAGGGGTGATGGTGGGCCAGGTGGTCAGTATGGTCCTCTGGGTGTTGGTTGAGATGGGCAGGAAGGCTGTGAGGGTAGAAGGTCCCAGTTGAGGCTCACATTTATTCTAGATGCTGGTGGTTGCTGAATTGGGACAGAGATCCTGAGAGGGGGTTACAGTGGTGGAGCTTGCGGCTGGAGAGGTGAAGACTTTCACTTTGGCAACATTTCCCTTGGGGCTGTTGTTGCTGCTTTAGATGCAGTTGGTGAGCGCAGACCGTTTGGTGGCTCTGATTTGCTGATGGTATAGTCTAAGGGCAGATTTGTAGGTGCTCTTGTCGGTGTCGTCCTGACTTTTTCTCCATCTGCATTCAAGTTGCTTGCTTTGGCGTTTGGTGAGGCTGAGCTCTTCCGTGTACTGGCTTGCTTGCAGTCTGGTTCTCGTGGCTTTATTGGCTATCGGGAGGAGACAGGGTGTTTGCACAGGTGATGATCCAGGTGTTGAAGTTTTAGATGGATTCGGGGAGGTTGTTCTTATGTTGTGGGTAGTGGTGTAGGAGTTTGGAAGGGCAAGATGCTTCTGAGATCTTGTTCCATTACCATTTTGAAGATTTGGAGACGTTTCTGTAGTGGTGTGGAATGGGTATAATGAAATTGATGAGGTTGTGAACAGATCAGGTGATTGGTCTGGGCTTGGTACTGTGATGTTGCTGAAGCAGATGAAGATGAAGATGGGGTCCAGTGGGTGTCCTGCAGCATATGTGCGGCCTTCCACGCACCTTCAATATTAGGTGGTGACAAGGGGCAACAGCACTGGGAGATGTGACCGGGTTCAGGGCGCGAAGAATCGAGGTTGAGTGATGGATGGGAGGGTGAGTGGGCGGATTGGGCAAACGGGGCACAGACAGGCTTGCCTTTGGCGCACCCGCTGCACATGTTGTCTGCACGTCCATGCAGCAGCCTTTATTATCTGAAGATAGTTTGGGAGGGAAACCAAATGTCACTTCCTGTGCAAATGGATGATGGGAAATCGAGTAATGTCACTTTATGTGCACATGGATGATGGGAAATCCAGTGATGTCACTTCCTGTACAGATGGATGATGGGAAACGAGTTCTCTTGCATGGTTTCTTCTTTTAAAGACATTTTTGGAGGGATCTACTTGGCTACATGTATATTAAACCTCTCCAATGTACATACTACAGTCTCTTCATGCTATGTGTGCTGTTTTAACTGGTACTTTAGCATTTAGGGCCCAATGTACCAAAGGGTTTTCCCCATTCTGTGTCTATGGAGAAATGCGTTGATACATAGGGGCCTTATTCAAGAGCTGGCCATATTTGTAGAAATGGACGATCTTGCAGTAGGCGTTCTCCTTCATCTTCAACTTTTCGTGTAACTGTTCAACTGTCTGGCACCCGCTCCTTTGGCTTCCCGTCAGCCTCGGCTCACTAGCACAACATCTTCAAATCATAACACATATTGTGAGCATCTATCTGACTTTGGGCTGCACTCCATGGATAAATATGAGTTCCAGAACTTTTGTCTATTTAAAGTGTATGCCTTCAATGGACTGCTACCATGGTGCCCGTAATCCTAGCAGTGCGGTGCTGCCTCTGCTGTTGACACTCTGTTGCGGCTGTGCCGATATGAACTCTAAAAAACAAATGATGTCTTATGTGGACACACTTTCACTTGTATTTCACCTTTCATTTACCACCTTATAAGTAATGTTATTCCTATGTCAATCACTTGTTCCTTTACTCTCCAACTCACCAAGGTGGATAAGAATTACTTGAAGATTGATTTCAGTTTTCATTCAGCTATACATTTTGTACATCTGCTTAGTATAAACATACATCAGTCCCTTCTCTGACTTGCAGAGTCCTACCCATGTTCCCTTGTGTTGATCTTGACATAGGACATCCTCTTGAACTTCTGGGGAGGACACTAATTTGGAGTTTGTTCTTCTGGTCTCTCTATTGATAGTCATTCTGAATCATGTGACTGATTTCCTTCTGCTTGCCCTGAGAGGTCTCAGCTCCCAGGCTCAGCTTAGTCTGCCTCAACTGTCTTTGGAATCCGCAGGCACAGTCTGCACTCTAAGATGCCAAGGAGATTAGGCACTTGGTAAATCAAACTCTCTCGAGAGACCAGGCCGACCTGCTCTGTTGCTGCGCGTTCAGGGTGTTAGGGTGCCTTCAGCAGGTCATTCCCAATGTCCCTCCATTATGTGTATATTACACAAAAGGAGGACCGGAGGAAGCAGAGGCCGATTCCCCACTAACACAGCTACAAAACACAATAGATGAACCCTGGTTCTAAATAACTAAAGGAGTGCTGGAATGTCCCTTTCTCCACTCCCCCACCCGTAGGTGGCATGCTTCATCATCGGGCAACCTCCTCACACTACGAACCTAGTCGTAGTGCGGGCTACAGCCCCCTCACTGAGATGGAGGAGCTCAGGGATGTTTTATTGGTAGAAAGGAGGTATCCTAAACCTCTTGATGAGCAGGGTGTGGTAAGAGGTGAGATAAAGAGGGTGTAAGTGAGCTAAAACTAACTCTGTGGTATGCTGGACAATTTTAAGAGGGCATCCAGAGGTCAGGAATAAAAAGTATGGCTATGACAGAGGAAGATTCAATCTGTCAAAGAACTCTAAAGGTTGAGATGTTTCAGCCTATCACTCATCGTAGAGATGTAGCGGCTTTCTTCAGGACCAATATGTGACAAAGAGAAATAGCCACTTATACCAAGTTGAATTAGTGGAAACTATATACAACCAGTAGAGGGAGGGGGCACGACTTCGGCGACAGGGCATCCTCCTTGCAGTACACTGGATGCCACCTCCAAGTTTTACGTGCCAAGGTTTCAGGTATCTTTTGCTTACCCCGACATTTCGGGAAGCATGCTGACCAGTACAAACAACGCTTGAGTGGTCATTCACTCCATCTACTTACACCCTCTTTATCTCACCTCTTAACACACCCTGCTCATCAAGAGATTTAGGATACCTCCTTTCCACCAATAAAACATCCCTGAGCTCCTCCCTCTCAGTGAGGGGGCTGTAGCCCCCCTCACTGAGAGTGGTAAGGGGAACCATCCTAAGAAAGGGACATTCCAGCACTCCTTTAGTTATTTAGACCCACGGGCCATCAACTGTGTTTTGTACCTCCACTATGTGTAACAACTCCCTCCATATACGACCTTAAAGCGGACACAAAACCCTCCATATTGGTGATGTTCACGTCTCTTGTAAGCAAGGTGTTTTGTACCTCTTGGAGTGTATGCTATGTTCCAGCCAGTAAACTATCAAGCTTCAGGAGCCAGCTGTCAGTCACCAAGTTCTGCCCCTTCTGTATGCTTTGTTATGCATGTGATGACCATGACAATATGCGTGATTAAAGTTGACATCTGTGCATAATTCTTAAATTAGTTGAATGAATAGACACTTATAAAGCGCATGGCTACCAAAGGCTTCCCAGCGCTAAAGACAGAGCCCAAACCACGAAAAAACAGAAAAATCAGGAGAACAGAAAAGTTTTCAAACGTTTACGAAATAAAAGGTGGTTAGCCTCAAGCCGAATAAGATCTGGTAGCTGATTCCAGCATTTTGCAGCGATAACAGAGAATAGACGGCCACCGCTCCTAGCTCGGTTGACTTTGGGAACATTAGCAAGATGTTTTTTCTCAGAACGAAGGGATCTTTTAGGAAGATACGGGGAAATAATGGATCTTAAAATAGGAGGAGCACTATCCGACATTGATTTATGGGCAATACATAAGGCCTTGAATTGGATTCTTTCGGCTACTGGCAGCCAATGCAAAGAAGTAATATAGGGTTTGGCAGACTCCCTATTGCTGGCCTGCATAAGGAGTCGAGCTGCACAGTTTTGAACTGTTTGAAGTTTCTTTATAGTCGAGCAGGGGGAACCAAGATAGAGCACATTGGCATAATCAAGTCTTGAGAGAATAAGGGCTTGTACCAACAGTTTCCTGGCGTTAAAAGGCAGGAGGGGCAAAATCCTCCTAATCATTTTCAAGATTCCATAGCAGGTACCTGCTACCCTATTAGCCTGTACCCTAAAGTTCAAGTTATGATCCAGCCAAACTCCGAGGCTTTTTATTTGATCTTTAGGGGGGGGCATAGCCCCTAGGCATTTGGGCCATAGAGCGCCCCTCTCCAAGTTGGTAGTCTTACCTAAAAACATGAGTTCAGTTTTAGCAGCGTTCAGCTTTAGGAAAGAAGAGTCCATCCATGCTGAAACCTTTTCCAAACAATTGGCCAGCATAGACTTATTGTTGTCTAAAAGCTTAAGGGACACAATAAGCTGAGTATCATCAGCATACGTGACGATCTTGACCCCAAAAGGCTCAACCACCTCAGCCAAAGGGCGCATGTAAACATTAAAAAGTGTGGGGCTCAGGGAGGAGCCCTGAGGAACCCCACACTGCAACGGCATCCATTCTGAGGTGGCATCGTCCTCAAAAACTTGAAACAACCGACCTGTCAAAAAAGACTCAAGCCATTTAAAAATAGTTCCAGTCACCCCATTCTCTCTGAGTCTTGCTATCAACAATTGGTGATTGACCGTGTCGAAGGCCGCGCTGAGATCAAGCAATATAATAGCTGCGGACCCTCCGACATCAAGTATCTTCCTTGATTCTTCAATCACCGCAAGCAGGGCTGTTTCAGTGCCTTGCTGGGGTCTAAAGCCCGTTTGGGAGAAATGAAGACGATCATTCGCCTCCAAAAAGGCGGAGAGAATGCAGTTGACGTATTTTTCACTTATTTTAGCAAACCCAGGCAAGAGAGAAATCGGGCGGTAATTAGCGAAGACCTCGGGATCCAGGGTAGGCTTCTTCAGAAGGGCTCTAACCATGGCCCGTTTCCATAGGGAGGGGACAACCCCCGAAGAAAAAGAGCTGTTGACCAGATCCAGAATAACGGGGGCGACGGAATCAAATACCTGGTTGAGAATACTCGGGGGGGCAGCATCACATGGGGAGCCAGATTTCAAACGATCCAAGTGCATTTTTAAAACTTTCATATCCATAAATGGAATGGAATCAATAGAGGGGTTTAAAGATTGGGGTTGATCCTCAGTCAAGGGGGGGCTTGCCAAGGCCGATAGGGGAGGGAAGGCAGTGTAAATGTCTTCAATTTTCTTATAGAAAAAGTGGGCCAAATTACTACCCGTCCTAGGGAATCCGCTGGGGGCAAAGGGGGCTCAGGAGGTTGCAGGAGTGATTTAGTTATTTTAAAAATTTCACGGGGGGAATTAGAGGCTAAGATAATTTTCTTTTCATAATAGCCAGATTGAGCAGTTCTAATTTCTGCCTTATAAGCCTTCACGGCATCTCTATATTTGGTTTTCTCACAAGTGGAGAAGTCCTTTCTCCAACTTCTCTCGAGACGCTTACACAGCTGTTTCAACTCTCTAAGTTTAGGAGAGTACCATGCTGCGCCGTGCCCCACTTTTTTGCTGGAAATCCAGTTTTTGGGGATTAAAGTATCTAATGACATCTCGAGCCATTGTTTCACCTTAATGTTGTTGGATTCAGGGTCAATACCAAGTACAGGTCTCATATTGTCAAGAGTAGACGCCCAGGCCTCCATGGAAAGTTTAGACCAATTTCGGTTCCAGGATTTTACCCTTTCCCGTGGATGTCCACCCTCCTGTGGGTTCCAAACGAAGGGAACCACATAGTGGTCGGACCAGGGAATAGGCATAGGTTTATCCACTATAAGGCTATCAATATTAGAGAAGACCGGGTCAAGGAGGTGTCCTTTGATGTGGGTGGGACCGGCGACTTTTTGCTTAAGGGCCAAAGCCTCCAAATAGTCAGTTACAACCTCAACGTCAGGGGAGGACGCCAAGTCAAAAGGGATATTGAGATCGCCCAATAATGAAAAATTAGAAGAGGAGCTCACAGATTTAGCTATGATTTCTGGGAGCTCCCTACTAAAGTGTCCAATTGATCCTGGCGGCCGGTAGACAAGAACGCCAGAAAAGGTGCAGGTAGGGGAAAAGCCAAGAGCAAAAAAACAGCTCTCACAATCAGGGATTAGGCCAGCTGTAATTTGGCAGCTAAAATCATCTTTATAAATGATAGCTAGACCCCCACCCCTACCCAACTCACGAACTTGTCTCTGAATAAAATAACCCGGGGGCAATGTTTGAACTACCGCTGGATCAGCAGTATTCGAGAGCCAAGTTTCGGTGAGAAACAGGGCATCAAGCTCATTATCCTCCAGTAGTAGACGAAGTTCAGTGGCATGTTTAGGTAGTGAACGGCAATTCAGAAGGGACATTCTAAGAGATCTTTTCGAACTAGGGGAATCTTTGACAATGGACTTAAATGAGGTTCCAAGTATAAAGGGGCAGTGTGAGCATTTATTGTAATGGTTATCTAGAATCATAGAGTGCCTACATTTATGGGGTACCGACTCTCTAAGGTGAAGCAATTGATTAGAGGTATAGGAGAGCTTATCTCTTATTAGAGGACCAGGGGTACTGGCCCCAGGGCCCGGTTGGGCGCGGACGGGCGCAGACGGGCTTGCCTTAGGCGCGCCCGCTGCGCGGCCGCTTCATCCGCCCCTTAAGAGGAGAGGTGAGCGTCGAGGCCGTCGCAGCTAGACTGCTAACCAGTTTAAGGAAGCCCGCCTAAAGGTCCCCCCGGAGCATTAAACACAGCTCCTTCCCCCAGTACCCCGCAAACTGTGCAAATATGCAATACACAAGTGCAAAACAGCAATTTAAAAAAAAAATATTGAGCCACACAGTAAAAACACTTGGAGATCAATTATTTTAAAAATGCGAGAGAAAATCGGCAGCAACCTCTACCTCCTGATCGCGCCGCTAATGCACGTATCAGGCTATGTCTTTGCTGCGCGGCCGCTTCATCCGCCCCTTAAGAGGAGAGGTGAGCGTCGAGGCCGTCGCAGCTAGAATGCTAACCAGTTTAAGGAAGCCCGCCTAAAGGTCCCCCCGGAGCATTAAACACAGCTCCTTCCCCCAGTACCTCGCAAACTGTGCAAATATGCAGTACACAAGTGCAAAACAGCAATTTAAAAAAAAAATATTGAGCCACACAGTAAAAACACTTGGAGATCAATTATTTTAAAAATGCGAGAGAAAATCGGCAGCAACCTCTACCTCCTGATCGCGCCGCTAATGCACGTATCAGGCTATGTCTTTGCTGCGCGGCCGCTTCATCCGCCCCTTAAGAGGAGAGGTGAGCGTCGAGGCTGTCGCAGCTAGAATGCTAACCAGTTTAAGGAAGCCCGCCTAAAGGTCCCCCCGGAGCATTAAACACAGCTCCTTCCCCCAGTCCCCTGCAAACTGTGCAAATATGCAGTACACAAGTGCAAAACAGCAATTTTTAAAAAAAATATTGAGCCACACAGTAAAAACACTTGGAGATCAATTATTTTAAAAATGCAAGAGAAAATCGGCAGCAACCTCTACCTCCTGATCGCGCCGCTAATGCACGTATCAGGCTATGTCTTTGCTGCGCGGCCGCTTCATCCGCCCCTTAAGAGGAGAGGTGAGCGTCGAGGCCGTCACAGCTAGAATGCTAACCAGTTTAAGGAAGCCCGCCTAAAGGTCCCCCCGGAGCATTAAACACAGCTCCTTCCCCCAGTCCCCTGCAAACTGTGCAAATATGCAGTACACAAGTGCAAAACAGCAATTTTTAAAAAAAATATTGAGCCACACAGTAAAAACACTTGGAGATCAATTATTTTAAAAATGCAAGAGAAAATCGGCAGCAACCTCTACCTCCTGATCGCGCCGCTAATGCACGTATCAGGCTATGTTGACTGAATAACTCGCATTTTGTTTCATGTATTAGTGTGACTGCATCCCCGACCTACCTTGTTGTATCTGCATTTCTACGCCATGCATTCTTCCTTAGTGTTATGTCCTCTGCTGCTCAGCTAGAGTGACTGTGATGTAATTAGAATACTGATGTGTGCCTGGTTGAGTTAATGTCAGTTGGAGTGCATGGGCTGAGCAGCAAGGATGCTGCTCCCGGTGGGGCTTTCCTGATACTTTCCTGCTTCCCTACTACCATCCATCTTCTATTGGTAACCTGAGATTACTAACTTGAGAATAAGCTTGATCCTGTTTCACCTATACTACTGGCTACTGTGCATCTTCATTCACTACATACCTCTAAAAGTTGGTAGGCCTAGGGAATAGTCAGACCTTCTAGGCTGTATTTTTACAACCTCTCTTGCTTCTCTGACTGAGAGCTTAGTACTTTATTCCCACTTAGAGGTTCTCCTACTAAATTAGACAATGCCCCTGGAAGGCCATCCTCTGTGAAAACAGGACAAAACATGGCTGGGAGCGGGTCATCATCAAAGGCGGGACTCCAAGCCTGCCACTCTGTGTTGTCCATACATTGCATTCGTTTTACTCACATTTTAAGATAACAAGAGGTGGCGGCTCTCTAATTAAGCCCCCATACCACCAGTTCTTGCAAAGATCTATTAGCAGCTTAGAGCCTTTGTTCTTCCCAGAAAAGTATTTCATAACTAATCAGCAGACTTGGGGAATGAATTACTGTTACTGGAGGAGGAGTCTATTAAAACTGATCTATTGACTGTCCGACTTCAGCCAGAGATTAACATCATATATTAACATCCTTTCTGGGGCATAAATAACACATACTCGGTGTCAACAATGTATTAGACATTTGATAAGTATAAAAAAAGTTCAGATTATTTCCCTAGCCCTTCCAAAAGCTAACCTATAGAGAAATATATTAGTCCTAACCAGGCCTTTATAACAGAGAAAGGCTACTTTAGCCTACATAGTAAAGTAGCTCTTTTAATCCTTTCACTGCAGAGACATGCCACTTTCCATTTTAGGCTGGTCTTCCCTTTTACACATTATGTATCAGGCCTTGTGATCTACAAGGCTCTACGTAAGGGACTTGGCTTATGTAAAAAGTAGGCGCTTTCAAGTAGAAAACATGCTTACTTTGACACCTGGTGGATAGTTTTTGGATACAGCCATTCATGCCTGCAAGGGCAGCCCAGAAGCAATGCTTTTAAAGCTACACATGTTGGTGGTATAACATACATGTTATCTTATGTTACGTTAACGAGTTTTTAAAGTGCCTGGTTACTCCATTCGGAGTGTCCCCGCACTAGGATTCCTGCCCCAAAGTGGTTGATTAACACATTGCTATGCCGATTTAAGATTGTCTAAAATGCCAGGTCTTAAGTTTGCTCTGAAAGACCACTTCTGAGCGTTCCTGCCTCAGATCGGCTAGGAGGGTGTTCCACAGTTTAGCAGGCAGGAAACTGAATGAGCAGCCACCCATTTGCGCTCTTTCTACTCTAGGATCACAGTGAGTGATGCTCCTGTAGACCTGAGACATCTGCTAGTGCATGGTTCCCAAACTTTTTCGACCCGCGGCTCCCTTGACCTAATTGGCAGTTGGCCGCGGCTCCCCATCATGCCATTTGTACCTCGGGAGTACTTCCAGTTTTCTCCCTGAAATGAATTGGGATGAATCCGATGATTGTCATTTTGTGCAAGAGTATAAAACAACCACATTGGCAGTGGTATGGTACAACTGCCTTTTAATGGGAAAAGAGACAAAATCAAAATGTGCCCATGTAAAACATGGAAGACTTTAATAAAGTGGAAAAATCAATTTGGGAGCCACATTTTATGTTTGGGTGCAATACACCTCTGAAGTTTAAAGATCTGTAAGTGCAGCAAACCAAAAGTTCTAAAAATAAATCATGGCCTATTCCATCTTGCTGTGTGTAGCCTCCCATGATTTCCTGAATGTTGCGCCGTAAAGGCCGAATTTTTCATTCCTCTCTATCGTGAGGCCTGTGAGGAGGATGTGGACAATTTGGTGGATGCTGTGTTGCTTACTGTAAAGCGCATTATACATTGTAAGCCCATCTCCTCCTCTCCAAAAGGTTGGTTAAACTGTTCAAAGCAGAGCCAGAGGATGCTTTCGAGGTCATTACCAATGCACTGAGTCAGTTCTTTGGATAATGTGAAGTGCCTCTAGTGTGCTGTGTCATTGAGCTTACTACTCTACCTTATGCTTGTGATGTAGCTGCCCTTATAAGGTGTCCCTGATCGCAGGGAGTGCAGATGTGCTTTTAACTTGTCTACCAAAGGTAGCTAAGAGTGTTATTTGGTCAGCTCCTGCATTCAGTTAGCAGGTTATTGTGCAAATGTGGCATGAAGCTCCCTATAAAAATACTAGTACTGCAAGGTCACGCTGAAAGCAGAGGCACTGCTATGCAGTTGTTTACAAAATAAAGGAAATGCAAACCCCCCACTCTTTTCAGGCAGGGAGGAATCCCTGTATTTACAACTCAAAGCTTTCTAGGCCGTGCACTTGAAGGTGTTAATGTATGCAGATTGCGTTCTTTGTGTTTTAAATCCCCGGCTAGGTTAAAGTCAAGAAACTGAGCCTCGGAGCACCTCCCCCATATCCTGCTGTCCCACATACATTCTGGAGCAATTGGAAACCTCCAAGGAGGAATCAGCATGGCTAGTCTGTAAGAAATGAATGGGGTAAAAGGCAAACAGTATTTACAAAAGGTTAATAAATGTTCTCTTTTTTGTAATTGTTGTGAAAATACCGAAAGAGAACTGATTATCCAAATCGTTCTATTACTCTTCAAAAGACTCACTATTTTTTAATTGCTCTCATTGCAAAGAAGTCCGCGGCGCCCCTTGCTAATCCTAATGGCGCACCGGGGTGCCGCGGCGCACAGTTTGGGAACCACGGTGCTAGTGTGATACGGTTTAATCAGGGGATGAAGATATCGGAGTCCTTTGAGGTTCAAGATCTTGTGGCAAAAGCATAAAGCATTGAAAGATACCCTTTTCCTAATTGGAAGCCAATGGAGTTTGAAAACGGCTGAGCCCATCGAAGAGTATCTGGGAATGTTTAGCAGCAACCTACCTGCAGCATTTTGTACTCTTTGAAGCATTTGTAAACTGCCTTGAGTGGCCCCGAGATACAAAACGTTGCAGTAGTCCAGACAGGAGATCAGGAGGGCTTGGTCTACTGTCTTGCTGGCTGCATCAGAGAGCAGAGCCAGGATCTTGCGTAGCACTTTTAAAATGCCAAAGCAGAGACCGGCAAGGCTGGATATCAAAAGAGAGAGTGTTATCAACCCAGATGCCGAGGTTCTTAACTTTCGGTTTAGGAATTGGGGTTGGTCCCAAAGCATCAGGCCACCATGCAGTGGACCAGATCAAGGGTTGTTTCCCCAAGAACAGGACCTCGTTTTTTCAGCATTCAGCTTAAGGCAGCTGCGTGCCATCCATTCTGCTAACCCTAGCAGAATGATCTAAAACTGTCCGCAGACATGCCTTCATCCTGCGTCAAGGTGATGATTAGCTGTGTGTCATCGGCATATGACACGATTTTAACGTCATTATGCTCAATCACGTCAGCAAGAGGGCGCATATATAAATTAAACAAGGTTGGGTTTGGAGCAGAACCTTGCGGCACTCCCTGCTGCAGTGAGAAGACCTTAGATGCGCACGGCTTTTGGGTCACCTGGAAGGTGTCGCCCTGTAGAAAGTTGGCCAGCCATCTCAGAGCTAGGTCCCTGACACTGTGCCGCCAGAGCTGATCAAGAAGAAGGCCATGGGATACAGTGTCGAAGGCTATGTTCAGATCCAGTATTACCAGCGCAGCCGTCTTACTGCCACCAATGAGTCTCAATGACTTGGAGTAAGCAATAGCGTGTACTCAGTGCTCTATTGAGGATGGAACCCAGATTGGGTCTCATGCAGGAGCTCTTTATATTCAATATACCTCATCACCTGCAGATTAACACGTTTTTCTGCTATTTTAGAAAAAAAAACAAAGCAGGGATATGGGCCTAAAGTTTTCTGGTTAGGCAGGATCCAATGTAGGTTTCTTCAAAAGAGGTACAACAGTGGCATGTTTCCACTTTGAGGGGACTTGACTTGTCATAAAAGATAGGCTGAGCAGTTCAGATAATGTTGGTAGAATGGCCTCCTCTCCACACTCCAGCATCACAGGTGGGGCAGGGTCCAATGGAGAGCAAGACTTCACTTTAGATACAAGGGCACGAAGTTCTGTCATGGATACGGTGTTTATACTAAGGAGACCATCCGTCGAAACAAGTGGTGAAGGCCAAGTATCAGGAAACGAGAACTCTCTAACTTCCTTCGGGAAGGAGGCATAAATCTTAGCGACCTTCTCCGAAAAAAATTGTGCAGTCTGGTTACAGTTAACTACCGAGGTAGTTTTAGAGGCAGAAACCCGCTCCAAGGCGGATAAGAATTTCACCATCCGAAAAAGCTCCCGTGAAGAATTCTGAGCATGCTCAATCTTCAGAGAGTAGTACTGCCTCCGCGTGTGCGGATTCATTTATGATATTATTTTAGGGACTCAAGGTATTTAGCTTTGTCTAATGCAATATAGTTTCTGCCCTAGAGACGTTCAAGGCATTTGCAGGATTTCGTCATAGAACTTAATTCCCCACTAAACCATTTCGCTGAAGGCTGAGAGCGACCATCACTACAGTTTTTCATGGGCGTATTGTCATCGAAGGCCTCCCTAATCCAGGTTTCTACCTGGGAGTTGGCTAAATTCGCACAGACACTAAGAGAGGGGCGATTTGCACTGCAATATATACTACTGATACCTTTTATGCCATTTTACTGTGGCTTCACTAAGCAGTCAGATATACCACTTGGAATTAACCATTTGTTATCATGTCAAAACAAGCCAAACAAAAAGAGGAGACGATGCACAAAGGCAAATTTCCCTATAAAACTATTATAATAGTAATACCTTAACCTTAACCTTAATAACTTAAAGGCTTACCCTTGACATTACTCTCTTAGTTCCTACCTTTAAATACATAATTTCCATTAACGTGTAAACCTGATGTTTGTCCAAGGGAATAAGAAAAATTAATTTTGTGGGGAGAGAAAGGTAAAATACCACAGAAAGTGTAATAACTAGTTGAAAAAGAGAAAAGCAAGTAATAACTAGGCTATAGCGAGAGGGGGGACTGTGTACGCACTACACTGATAATTGAAAATGGTCAACAGACAGAGAAAGCTGGAACTGCTTTACAGCTACTCTACAAAGTGTCTTCAATGGAAATATACAAAGTACAAAGGTATCCAATTGAAATGATGAGCCCTGGTATTCCATGATCAGAAGTGCAGAAGCACTGTGTTTCAAATTATAGAAGTGCATGTACTTGTGCCTTGCAGAAACTACATACATAAAGTAGTGACTCTACAAGAAGTAATTAATTTTACAGCTATTCAACAACCGAAAAAAGAGAGAACTACAAACAATTTCCTAGAAAATAAAACAGTAAATATATGGAAAAAAATAGAAAATGGATTGCCTAAAGTGAATGCACCTAAAGGAGAGGTGAGCACTGTGAGTGGGGTGCGAGCATAGACTATTTGTAAATGGGAATAATTGCATGAGAGATATCTAAAGCTGGGGTTAGAGCATGGGCTCAGCTGATGCGCTTTGTGTCTCCTTACCTTATTGGGCACAAACAGTGAATGTGTATTTTATTTAATATGTACAGTGAGGACTTCACAAAAAGAATTCTGTTCAGGCACATGTGTAAATGGAAAACTATTAACACCTGCTCCAGAGATGTGTTTTTGATGTTTAAACACAGGGAAGAGAGGTCGAAGGATTCGGTTATCAGACGTAGGAGGCTATGTGCATCCTTTGTGAACCTCTTTTCTATGGCCCTCCAGAGTTTTTGTTTTCTAAATAGTAGATATAAATAATTCTTTCTGATAGATAGAATTGATGGATGAAAGCGAACATCCTAGATTTTGTTTCTATAGGAGAGAACACCCAAGCTAGTCAGATTATCAATAAATGGAAATTAAGTTTGCTAGATTGTTAAATATGGATGGCATATAGCAGTAATAAAGGTTGCAGCTGAAACATGGTTCCAAGGCAATCGTTACGAAACCACAAGCAGTTTACTATGGGGCTAAAGATGCAATGGCAAAAGCATGACAATAGCGGCACAGTTAGTGCTTGTGAACTATGCAGGTTTCGTTGCCTTTCTTAGGCAGAATGGCATTTGTAAAACTGAGCAATGATGCAGCATGGCAGTGAACTTTGATTATTTAACTCCTTGGGTGCTACTGATGACACTTCCCCATCAAGAGCGCTCACAGCTGTGTGCTATTGACAGGGAGGTCACCTCAAGGCATGTGGCAAAGGTGCAGCAGTTCTTGTGTGCTGCTCCAGTCCCCTCACCCATCACTCCCTCCTGGGTTGGAGATGGAGACTTTCCCGCTCCAGCCCAGGAGCAAGTGACAGTACTGCAACTGACATTACTGTGACTTTTATGGTGCTATGATGTCAGTTGTAGGACCAGCACCCAGGAAATTGCTTCCTGGTTTCCCTGTGAGTGTGGAGAAGGAAGAAAACAGCCCTGTTCTCCAAACCTGCAGGGAACTGTGCCAAGAAGGAGGTGTGATGATTGTGGTGTGTTAAATGGTGTGGTTGTACGACCTTACCGTGTAACACGCACACACAATTGTGGACTCTGGGAAGTGGCTTGTGACTAGGGCCATGGACAATTTTCCAGGCTCCAAGTTTTCTTGACTTTCCTTATGGCCTTTTGAGCTCTAGTGAAGACACATACCTACTTAGAGAGATCCAGCATTGCTGCATGAGTCCTTCTCTCCACCTCTGCCCATGCTGAAGATTCGAGGTCATTGCCCAGCAGACACTCCACTGAGATGGAAGGGGACACAGCTCCTTCTTTGGGCCAGTAACCCCTCCCTACTCACTGCTGTGGGATGTGCCTTTGTAACATGGTAAGAGTTGACAATCTGGTGTATCTCATAAGGGATAATCCGTCCTGAGGAAATCAGCTTAGCCATGACCATGGTGATGCCGGCACCTGTATCCCTCAGGGTCTGGACTTCAACCCCATCGATTCTTGGCCACTGCCTGTACTTTTCCATACTGGCAGGCCAGTGGGCCAAGGGTTCAATTTCCTCCCCACCCATGGAGACTAAGGTGGCTTCAGCATACCCATTACAATTCCCAGGGACAATTTCCACCCCCATCCCTACACTAGCAATGTCTTTGGGGGGGTCATCAGTGGTTGACATTTAGGTGCAATCAGTATCTCCCTCTTGTGTCCTTGCTGTTTACAGTCATAGCACACACCAGCCTTTGTAGGGTCAAAATTATTTCCCACGTATCACCTCCTCTTTAAAAGGCTGTGACTCTGGGCTACCCCCATCTTGGGCATCTTGTGAGGACTCTTTGGGAGTTTACTTCTTTTTATCCTTGCCCCCTTCTTTCCCTTGGAAGGGGAGTAACGGTTGTACCCCTTTCTTGTGAACGCCACCTTGAGAATCTTTGGGCACTCTAGTGCACACCCATTCATCAGCTAGCTTTCCTAGCTCTCAAGGGCCAGAAAACTTAGAATCCACCAGATGCTGGTGTAACTCTGAGGTATGATTTGTAAGTATGAGTTCTTTAACCACTAAATTGTAGAGCCGCTCATAAATATTGTTGGAAATTGGATTGCTGGTTGAGGGGTGTGAATCCCTACTTAAGCAGCAATGACAACTCGTCAGGGTGAAACACAATCAAACCTCAAATTAACCTGTGCGTAACCCTCTAGTAGCTTGGCCCCAAGCAGTCAGGCTTAAATTAGAGGCAATGTGTAAAGTATTTATGCAGCACCTCAAACAGTAATAAAGTGAAAACACAACACATGAAAAATCCCACATCAATTTTAAAAAATAGAGTAAAATGTAATAAATTATTTGAGACCAAAATAACAAAACTAAAGAGAAGAGCACTCATGTATCCTTCTTCACTGTAGCGTTTTGCTAATAGAAAAACCTCTTTGGGTTATTCAGAAAGCCCTCACTCACCAACCTGGTTGGTGACATGCTTCATCATCGGGCCCCACCAGGAGTGGCCGAATGCCACCCTAGTGTGCTACAACGCCAGAATTACTGCGGAGCTGGTTCAGTGATTGGTGAAGAGTGAAAAAGTGAATGTTAAAAAGTCCAACTTGTGTCAAAAAAATCTTTATTTATTTTGCCAATTAGACTTAGTTAAAAACAAGTGTAGGATAAAGGACCAAATTAAAAGTCCAGATTTATCCCCAGGTGTAGGTCAACATGTTTCTGCCTTTCAGGGACATATCGTCAGGCATTCGTCAGGACCAATATTTATAGTGAATGAACCCGGCGGTATGGGCGCACTAAGGCCCATCCTAACCAAGGGTTACTAGTGTTAAAAATGTTTATCCCAAAACACTAGAAAGATTCCCTCAATTTAGAGAGGAACCGAGTTTATTCTGTGAAGATAAAAAATGACAAACATACACATAGGAGACAAAGAACAACATCAGGTTATTGCGATACGTCCTAGATGAATGTCATAGCAAGAATAACATAGTCGGGTGCTCATCGAGGTGCTGAGGTAACCATAACATGGACACGAGTGTCAGAATTTGTGATCTCGTGCACCTACTCAATCGCATGATTCCCGTGATGCGAACAAAGGTCGAAAACCCTCGTCGCGCTAAATGGCGTGCATTATTAAAGCAAATGGTGGGCAAAGGAGTGTTCAAATGCCCTGTTAAAATACTGACCTATATGTGTGCTATACATAGCAGGTCCACATAAACATGGACCAAAACAGAAAACAGAATACACAATAGTGCTCATAGGGCAAAATAATAACACTAAATAAACGAAAATCTTACAAAAGTGCTAACTCTCAAAGCACCATGGGTCTCGGGAGATGGGTGATGGCGCTTTGGCACACCCTAAAAGACAAACCATGAATGAGGAAAGACACACAAAGAGGGGGCACCACACACAGGAGCATACTTAACTTCTGTGGGGTATTACTCACGCCCTGTCTGCCAGGCACCCGTTTGGAACCTGAATGCAATCTCTATAACCGGACCCCGAGGAACAACCGTAGTCCAAATGAACGCTGTTAATAAAGGCCCGGGAACAAGCGGAAACCGCGGGGTGGGCGTGGTTCCAGCGGTAAGACTCACCAAACCCCTAGGCATCAGAGTTAGGTTGCAAGATCACAACCTAGCCAATCCACACGGACAATAACATAGGAAGCAAGCCAATCAGGGGGATATTTGAAAGGTTGTTCGACTCGTCTCCAATCAGAAGGAGGATAGTATATCCAGTGACTAGAGGCTGGCGCGAGCGTTGTCAAGGCAACGCTCGTGTAATCCCAAACAATTATACATATGAATGTAAGAATAGGCACACCTCATGTGTATGATTCGCAAAAAATTGATACTCAACATGGAGCCTCAACAACAAGTTAACGAAATAGCCAATCCACACGGACAATAACTGAAAAAGCAAGCCTGTAGGGGGGGGGATATTTAAAAGGTTGTACCACATGTCTCCAACCAGAAGGAGAATAGCGTGTCCAGTGACTGGAGGCTAGCGCGAGCGTTGTCAGGGTAACGTTCGTATGATTCCAAACGATTCTCCATACCAATGTAAAAATAGCCCACCTCATATGTGTGACTAGCAAAATTGATACTCAACATGGAGCATCAACAAAAAATTAACAAAAAATTAGTTGCGTCAGTGTCCCGCTCGGAATGGACTGAATAATAAACAGAACAAAGGAGGTAATGGTGATAGTGGCGAGCTTATTCCACAATACAGCAAACAAAGGAGCATTAACCTTCAAGTAGCGAGACTGCCACAAGTGTTGTCAATTAGAGGAAATAACAACTGAAAAGACTCTTATAAAAAAAAAAAAACAACAAAGGTACAAAGACCCAGTGTTATGTATTAGAAAGGCACATTCAGCCCCACAAAACAAACTCAATAATCAAAAAGAACTTACAGGGGTTGTACAAACGAGAAAGTGGGAGAAAGAGAGCGGTCGCAACCAATTCGAAAGCAACCAATTAAGAAGCAAAAATTTTAAAAAAACAGTGATAGATGCAGAATTAATCTTCTTGACCTTTGAACTTGGATGAGGTCACGTGTCCTACAATGGCTTGATGGGAGTGTTTTCATATAAAACAGGGACTACTTTCACTCTTCATCCTTATTAGCCCCTTTCCCTTTGATCATTATGATTTCCTCTCAATCTCTGTTTTTTACAGTGAATCTATCACTGTTTTTTAAAAATTTTTGCTTCTTAATTGGTTGCTTTCGAATTGGTTGCGACCGCTCTCTTTCTCCCACTTTCTCGTTTGTACAACCCCTGTAAGTTCTTTTTGATTATTGAGTTTGTTTTGTGGGGCTGAATGTGCCTTTCTAATACATAACACTGGGTCTTTGTACCTTTGTTGTTTTTTTATAAGAGTCTTTTCAGTTGTTATTTCCTCTAATTGACAACACTTGTGGCAGTCTCGCTACTTGAAGGTTAATGCTCCTTTTGTCTGCTGTATTGTGGAATAAGCTCGCCACTATCACCATTACCTCCTTTGTTCTGTTTATTATTCAGTCCATTCCGAGCGGGACACTGACGCAACTAATTTTTTGTTAATTTTTTGTTGATGCTCCATGTTGAGTATCAATTTTGCTAGTCACACATATGAGGTGGGCCTATTTTTACATTGGTATGGAGAATCGTTTGGAATCATACGAACGTTACCCTGACAACGCTCGCGCTAGCCTCCAGTCACTGGACACGCTATTCTCCTTCTGGTTGGAGACATGTGGTACAACCTTTTAAATATCCCCCTACAGGCTTGCTTTTTCAGTTATTGTCCGTGTGGATTGGCTATTTCGTTAACTTGTTGTTGAGGCTCCATGTTGAGTATCAATTTTTTGCGAATCATACACATGAGGTGTGCCTATTCTTATATTCATATGTATAATTGTTTGGGATTACACGAACGTTGCCTTGACAACGCTCGCGCCAGCCTCTAGTCACTGGATATACTATCCTCCTTCTGATTGGAGACGAGTCGAACAACCTTTCAAATATCCCCCCTGATTGGCTTGCTTCCTATGTTATTGTCCGTGTGGATTGTCTAGGTTGTGATCTTGCAACCTAACTCTGATGCCTAGGGGTTTGGTGAGTCTTACCGCTGGAACCACGCCCACCCCGCGGTTTCCGCTTGTTCCCCGGGCCTTTATTAACAGCGTTCATTTGGACTACGGTTGTTCCTCGGGGTCCGGTTATAGAGATTGCATTCAGGTTCCAAACGGGTGCCTGGCGGACAGGGCGTGAGTAATACCCCACAGAAGTTAAGTATGCTCCTGTGTGTGGTGCCCCTCTTTGTGTGTCTTTCCTCATTCATGGTTTGTCTTTTAGGGTGTGCCAAAGCGCCATCACCCATCTCCCGAGACCCATGGTGCTTTGAGAGTTAGCACTTTTTGTAAGATTTTTCGTTTATTTAGTGTTATTATTTTGCCCTATGAGCACTATTGTGTATTCTGTTTTCTGTTTTGGTCCATGTTTATGTGGACCTGCTAGGTATAGCACACATATAGGTCAGTATTTTAACAGGGCATTTGAACACTCCTTTGCCCACCATTTGCTTTAATAATGCACGCCATTTAGCGCGACGAGGGTTTTCGACCTTTGTTCGCATCACGGGAATCATGCGAATTGAGTAGGTGCACGAGATCACAAATTCTGACACTCGTGTCCATGTTATGGTTACCTCAGCACCTCGATGAGCACCCGACTACGTTATTCTTGCTATGACATTCATCTAGGGCGTATCACAATAACCAGATGTTGTTCTTTGTCTCCTATGTGTATGTTTGTCATTTTTTATCTTCACAGAATAAACTCGGTTCCTCTCTAAATTGAGGGAATCTTTCTAGTGTTTTGGGATAAACATTTTTAACACTAGTAACCCTTGGTTAGGGTGGGCCTTAGTGCGCCCATACCGCCGGGTTCATTCACTATAAATATTGGTCCTGACGAATGCCTGACGATATGTCCCTGAAAGGCAGAAACATGTTGACCTACACCTGGGGATAAATCTGGACTTTTAATTTGGTCCTTTATCCTACACTTGTTTTTAACTAAGTCTAATTGGCAAAATAAATAAAAGATTTTTTTGACACAAGTTGGACTTTTTAACATTCACTTTTTTCACTCTTCACCAATCACTGAACCAGCTCCGCAGTAATTCTGGCGTTGTAGCACACTAGGGTGGCATTCGGCCACTCCTGGTGGGGCCCGATGATGAAGCATGTCACCAACCAGGTTGGTGAGTGA
Source organism: Calotriton arnoldi (assembly GCA_963921515.1). Classification (NCBI taxonomy): domain Eukaryota; kingdom Metazoa; phylum Chordata; class Amphibia; order Caudata; family Salamandridae; genus Calotriton; species Calotriton arnoldi. Next base: position 718,232 of record CAWUFW010000604.1, on the reverse strand, counting down.
GGGCTTTCTGAATAACCCAAAGAGGTTTTTTCTATTAGCAAAACGCTACAGTGAAGAAGGATACATGAGTGCTCTTCTCTTTAGTGTTACACTCCTTTGTTGTTTATTTGACTTAGTTTGAGGGGAGTAGGAGTGTCCTTTATTTTCCCTTCCTCTCCTATTGTTATATACAAAATAACAAAACTCCAATCAGCAGAATCGGAGACAGGAAATTTCAAAGATTTAAGATAAGTATATTGCCTAAAAGCACTCGCGGTTATCTGGACGTGTGAGACTAGGGGAAAGTCACAAGTTCAGGTGGACCGCGATGGAGCATGGGCCAGATACAAGGAGTATGTTAGTCCTGCTGTACAAAGTACCTTATATCCTTGTTTGCAGAGCGTTGCGAGAATCCCAGGTTGAAGAAGGGTTGCACAGCAGCAGTTCTGAGTAAGCTGTGGGGCTACGATGCGGACTCCTGCATCATCGTCGAGGATGCTGTCGATGAGGGGGCTTGCAATGCGAAGTCCAGTGTCGAGGATGCGTCACGAAGCGGTAGTTCCAAAGAAGCTGCAGGCCTGCGTCGTCGTCGAGGATGCAGTCGATGAGGGGCTTGCGATGCGAAGGTCTGAAGTCCTGGCTCCTTGACTGAATCGCAGATCTCCCCCCCACAGCGCCTTTAGACACTAACGAGTGAGTAGTCACGCTTTACAAGAACCTGATTGATTGAAAGATGTGTCACGCAACAGCGGTTCCGAGGAGACTGCGGGCTGCGATGCGAGGTCCGGCATCAGGCATGCATAGCGCTGCGGCGGTTCTGAAGCGGACCTGCGAGGAGATGCATTGCGCAGCATCAGTACTGCCCACAGGACCACATCTGGGCTAGGAGAGCACATTGAGTCCTGCTCCCAAGGGTCCAGGTCTGAGGTGACACCACTTGGGGGAGCAAGACTCACAACAAGCAGAGTTCAGGCAGGTGCTGGGTGCAAGGTGGTTCGAGCCTTTTCTGTCCTTCTCACTCAGGCAGCAGGGTAGCAGTTCTTCTTGCAGAGCAGCACAGCAGTCCTTCTGAGTCTTCCAAAGGTCCGGTGGTGTACTGAAGAGTTGGGTCTGAGGGTCCACTATTTATACCTGGTGCCCACTTTGAAGTAGGACAAGGTTCTGGAGCTTTCTATCCCTAGGGGTGTCTGGAATTTCCAGCCTCCCTGCCCTGGCCCCAGCTTGTCTGGGGACACAAAACACTAGTGTCAAACCCGCTGTGAGAGTGCTCAGGCAGAGCCTTTGTGATGTGCAAGTGTGGTAGGTGACAGCTCCTACCCCTCATCAACTCATAGTGGTCCATCCTGCCAACACCTATCTTCCCTGTCTCACTATCTGGAAGCAATACCAATCCAATAAACTTTATTTTGGTCGTTCTGACCATAAAAGTGCATGTGCAATACAATACATTTCATAAAAAAGATCAGTCCATCAAAACGCGGACCAGGATAACTCATACAAGTGCGTATGCATCACATTAATATCCCATAAAAAAACAGTCTAAAATGGCACATGCCCAAGCCCAGTGACCTGGGATGGGCTTGCCAATACAAGGGCCATTAAAGTGCGTGTGCAATACATATGCAATACAATAGCAGTAGCATAAAAATTGTCCACATGGGCACAAGCCCAAACCTCATGGCCCTCGGTTAGAGTTGCTTGTGGAAAGTGCATGTGCCTTACAATAACATTTCATATAAACAAACTATGTAAACATATGCCCATATCCAGAAACCAGGGTTTAGATTACTAGCACAGGGGCCATCACATTCATGTCAAATTCAGGAGAATGCACAGATATAAAGCATTCATAAAACCAACTATGCATCATATTATAATTAAAAGAACATGTTAAAAATCATAAAAGTTATATATAGGTTAAAATATGCCAAATCCAGACAAAAATATTATGGGATAATCAACCAGTACCTATGGACTAGACCTCAGGAAAGCTCTACGTACACACCACATAGAAAATAAAAAGCGTGATACTGAGAATGCAATGGGCAGATGGGTGTTATATTTCAGTATCCTAAAAGCCTCTGGACAACGCTTGGTTACCAGGTTTCTGCATACCTGAATCAACCATCAGTGTCTAGCCTTCTTATAACCTGGACAGAAAAAAATTATGTGGTATTCCGTCTCCGCTGCATTTCTGCAAGCCGGACAACCCAAAATGGGTGAACCCACCCATTTATTTGTAAAAGCACGCAGCAGGAGTACCCCATGCCTAAACTGCAGATATAACTTCCTGGCAAGGGCCGGTTGAATGTCATCCAGTACAGGCTCTAGTCTATACTGATCTTTGATTTCCAAAAACACAGTGGTAAGCGTGCCGGTTGTAGACCTCCCCTGGAGGAAGGTAAGTTTATTCTCCCTATAGCTCCCTATCAAGTCCTTCCTGGATATTGTAGGGCAGATTACTTTTGCGTTATACCATAGGTTGGCCCTTCCCATGGTCACAAATGAATACCTCACAAAGGTCAACCACGGTAGTTTTCCCGCACCCTGGAGGCTCAGCACCTCTCTCAGCTCTGCCCTGTATTCAGCCAATTGTGGGGTAGCCCACAGGCGACGCCAGAATATGAGGGGTCTGAGGGCAACTTCGTCTGCAATTGGTCTAACCCCAAGGTCCAAACGAAGCGGTGTAAGGGGAGAACTAGGGGGAAGGCCAAGTAGCTGTCTGGCAAAGGTAATCTCAATTTTTACTATATTACCAGATGGGCGGTGGCCCCAGATTTCGGCCCCATACAGGGCAGCACTCCTGGCTTGCACTTTATATATTTCAACCACCGGGCCAACGGGTTTATAGGTAGAATTCCTGAATACCTTTGACAGGTCCCTCGTTGTCTGAGCCAGCTTTAAGCTGGCTTTCTTGATTTGGGCACACCAGTCCATTTTTTCCGTGAGCTTGATCCCAAGATACTCAAATACGGACACCCTCTCCAGGGGGCTGCCTTCTAAACAAGGGTTTGGCCGAGTACTACTACCTGCATTGAACACCATATATTTGGTCTTCTGTATATTAATTTTGAGCCCCCTGCATTTACAAAAGGGATTGAAGTTGTCGAGGACCCTCTGTATGCCCATAGGTGTTTTTGGGGGCAAAAGAGTGTCGTCGGCAAACATCATAGCAGGTACTTTGCGATTCGCCAGCTTAGGTGCATCTATGTCCTTCCCCACAGTCAAAGCCTCAACAAGTCTGTTTATAAAAAGACAGAAAAGGATGGGGGCAAGGACACAGCCTTGTCGAACACCTCTGTCTACCGGTATGGGTGTAGTGAGTTCTCCATGTATGCCGAACCTAATTTGGGCAAAGTTGTCTTCATGTAGCTGTTTCAACAGGTGGCAAAGGTAAGCTGGGGCCCCCAGATCCCTTAACGTTGCCCACAATTTGTCCCTCGGCACCAGATCAAACGCAGATTTTAGGTCCACAAAAATTAGATAGAGGCTGCCACCCTCTATAGACACTGTTTTCCAATCCAAAGTTGGAGCCTAAAGATTTGGTCTGTTGTGGACACCTTCTCTCCAAAGCCGGCTTGAAACGGACTAAGAACATTGTGCTTCTCCATCCAGCTCTGAAGTCATCCCAACAGTACTCAGGCGAATATTTTTTGGCTAACATCGAAAAGACTTATAGGTCTATAATTTATGGGGTGGAGTGGTGAGCCCTTTTTATAGACTGGAAGAATTTCTGCACCAGCCCAGGTAGCAGGAATCGCCATTCCTTGTAAGATAGCGTTAAACAGGGTCCACGGATAGGGGGCCCAGATAGGTTCACTTCGAAAGAGGTCCCCGGGGATCTTATCTAGCCCTGGAGCTTTAGATGGTGCTACTTTGCTCAGGGCGTCAATTATCTCCTTAAGGGTTATCACGGGGGCCTCAATACAGTTTGTCTTTGGGGGGGGGGGAAACTCGCTTGCTATTACGCTACTTTCATCCTCTACCCTTAAATAGAGGGTCTCAAAGTGGACCTTCCACACGTCCGCCCCTATGTTAGGTTCTATAGCCTGTTTTCCTTCAGAGCAACCCGTGTTTACCACATTCCAGACGGTCCTCATATCATGGGTAGATAGGGCCATTTTCAGGGTATCCCACTTGTCACATTCCCACCTTTTTTTAGCCTCAACCATGGTGCTTTTATAGGCTGCCCTCTTTTCTCTAATTAGAACTCTATCCTTGGCTTTGATAGGAGAGATAAGAGCTAGCTTGGCCGTACAGCAACTATCGCTAAACCATGGGTGTCGTGGTTTTTTGTACTCCCTTATTCTTTTATAGGGTAGAAGATGTTGGCCATAGTAGTTGTTAGTGCTTTGTGGTTGTCAGCAACTTGCATAAGGGAAATAAATGTACCAATAACTGAAATAGAATGCTTCGCAGCCAATAGGAACGGAATGATAGTTTGATATAAAGAGGACAGATTATCCTGAGATTGGTGAATGTCCATCCATCGGACTCTCTTCCTGCAATTAGTGAGTGTTAGTCTATCGTCAGGTGCAGATTTTGAATCGGATACACTCTCTGCACTTAGCGTAGCCGCCTCTAGGATCAGAGCATTATGGTCGCTATCATGGCGGGGCACAATCTTAAAATCAACCACCCTATGCCAAAATCTTGTATCTACCAGGATGTAGTCTAGGATGGAGGCGTGTCCTATTCTATTGAAGATGTGGTTCCCCGGTGAGTCCGATTTAGTTCAGCCATTACATGCCCTTAATGAATGTTTCAGGGTAAGGGAATTCATCTGGAGCACCAATGGAGTCCAAGCCCTAATTAACGGAATATTAGGCTCAGGGATAGCCCAGTGTAAATCCTCTTCACTGGGGTTATCTCCGTTCAGGCCATCCAGGGGCTCGAACTGGCAGTTAAAATCACCACCAATAATCACCAAAACGTTGATGGGGATGGTAGATAAAAAGGTGGTCAACTGATCAAGGGTCGTTGACTCTTGACTAAAACCAATTGGCCGGGAATAAACATTAACCAGGGCGATTCTGACCCTTGATGGAAAAGTAAGAAAGATACATAAAATGTAATTGGAAGATGTCTCCATCTGTTTTGCTGTGCAACCCAGGTGCGAACCAACCCAGATACAAAGCCCCCCTGAAGGCCTTCCCTTTCCCCCACAGGTGGCGACTGCACTGAACGACGCGTATCCCAGCTTATGCAAATCTACCCTAGCCCAGGTTTCTTGAAACATGCAGACCTTGTGTTGGTCTATAAATACCCCCCTATCAGGGTTATCCAGTTTAGTGGTGAGTCCAGCAACATTCCAGGATAGTACCCGCAACCTGGGTGGGTCCGAACAACTACCCGAGCTTATGGACTGACTATCTATCATCAGTGGACCAGCATCCTGCTGAGGGAAGCTGGTCCTCTTCACCCCCGCTGCCCTAGATCTGATACTGGCATCGCTTTTACCGTTTGTGAGGAGTGGGGATTGTGAAGCCGCCAGAATGGATAGGTCAATAGCCTGTGCTATCTCATGGAATGTGTTTGGCGGAGGTGGGCTTGTTATGGCCTTATGCCTTTGATCCCTATCGGCTCCTTCCATTACATCGGGACGCACCTTCCCACCGCCCCCCTCCAGCCTGGGTAGGACACTCTGCTGATGGATCTCCCTCGGTTGCATGGCTCTCCCCCGGGGCTCCCTCTGACGGTGGGATTTCTCTACCTGGTGCCACGGGGTTCGAGTCAATTGACTGGCTCTAGGGCCCAATATCTGTTTGCTATTGGTTAAAAAATAAAGATCTGGGCTGTTCCTGACACAAACTGGTAGGTTGACAATTCTGCTTCCACATCCCCAACTCCTGTCTGTTATACTCTCTAGTTTGCGGAGCTCGCCCTGAGGAATAAAAATATCCCAATGGGAGAGACCTTATGCCCCCTTCCTGCCTATGGTGGTTCCTGTCTAGGGGAACTTGGGTGTCCGAAACTGAGAAAAATCCTACCTTTACGACTTTAGGTAATCACAAAAGGCATTTAGGAGTACTAAAGTTAGGATTCCTAACTTTAGTACTCCTAAATGCCTTTTGTGAATACCTAAAGTCGTAAAGTTAGGATTTTTCTCAGTTTAGGAGTGGTAAAGTTAGGAATCCTGACTTTAGTACTCCTAAATGCCTTGTGTGAATACCGAAAGTCATAAAGTTAGGATTTTTCTCAGTTTAGGAGTAGTAAAGTTAGGAATCCTAACTTTAGTACTCCTAAATGCCTTATGTGAATACCGAAAGTCATAAAGTTAGGATTTTTCTCAGTTTAGGAGTAGTAAAGTTAGGAATCCTAACTTTAGTACTCCTAAATGCCTTCTGTGAGGGGCGTGGCCAAGATGGCGGCGGAGTAGGACGTGCTTTTCTGTCCCTCCGGCGCCGCCCGCATATCGCTTTGTCTATCACCCTATTTAGTGCCCATCTGAGCCTGCCGGGGGACGCTGGGGTCCCGGAGGGCATCCCCGGAGCCGACGGAGTGTCCATTTGCGCATCGGAGTGGAGTAGCGGTCCCCGCCGGGCCCGCTGGCCCCGACTGTGTAACGAGCTGCTGGGCCCGTAGAGACGGAGAGGCGGTGCTCGCCTTTGGCTTCGTGGCGCCCGACACACCTGCGGAGGCCCTTGGAGCTGCAGCCGCGACTCCGATTAGTCGAGTGGCGCTGGGCCCCGGGAGGCTGCAGGACAAGGGGAGCCCGAGTGAATGCGGCCCTGAGGTGCCGCCGCCGCCGCATAGCCGCGCGGGGCCTGGTCCGCGTGAGAAGCGCGATCTGCAGCCGCCGGAGGCCTACAGCAGTGGGGCTCGCTCCAATCACCTGCCTGGAGGAACGGTGGCGGTCGGGCCCCCTCAGCGGAGCCGGGGGGGAGCTCCGGTACCGCACAAGGGAAGACCTACGGTGAGTCCGCCCAGCGGATGACGTGAGCAGTGAGCCGAGGTGTAGCGGTGTGGCCGGAGAGGGAGCGGAGGCTCGGTCCGTGGGTCGGCGGACGGTGAGTGACCCTGCGAGCGGAGCTGAGGTGGGGCCGAGGTCCCAGCACTGGTGCCTGGCGAGATCGGTGGCGCAGTCCCCCTCCCCCCATCTTGTTGGCGGCCCTGCTCCAGGACTGCGGCGGGGCTCTGAGGGGGTGCTGCCTTGAGTGCTCCCCTGCTTGGAGGTGACCGGAGTGCGGAGAGCAGCCCCCGTGGTGCCGTGAAGTTCAGGTGAGCCTGGTGGCGTCGACGGGGATAGTGGGGCTGAGTGGCGGGGGGGCCTGCTATCGACCTGCATATCGGCGGGCGGGCCGCTCCCCTTCGGCGTAGCGTCTCCGCTGGCTTGCCGGTGGCTGGGGCGGTCCGGAGGCCTCCCCCCGACGGCCTGCGCTGGTGGAGGACCGCGATTCTGCCGCAGTGAGGAGCGCCCCTCCCCTAGGATCGGGGCAGCGTGGGCCTGGGAACGAGCATGCGGCCTGGAGTTGCTTCTGGGGCCTAGATTCGGCTTGCGGGTCGGCGAGCGGTGCCCCCTCCTGGCGGTCTGTGCCTTGCCTGCCTGCTGTGGGTGCGAGGGCCACGGAGGCCTGACTGCGCTCTACCCCCCCCTGAGGGCTACGAAGGGAGTGTGGTTTGGAGCTGCGGGCATCGGAGGAGCTACTGGGCCTCCGTCTGACGAAGTGTGGTGGTGGGCGCAGAAGAGGGGTGCCTCTACCGCCCGCCCTTACGGAGTGGTGGCGGGGCTAGTGATCGGGCCCTTGGCTTAGACTTTTGTCCTGGCAGTGTAACGGCCTCTGATTCGGAGATCTATGGCACTTGGGGCGGTTGGAATGGATGCGGGATCGCCCTGACCCCCCCCCCCTCCTTTGAGATGCACCGGAGGGTCGTTCAGGGCAGTGGTGCGTGGGATTCCAGCTGGGCCTGGCGAGGGTGTCATGCAGTGAGGGCACTGAGACTGCATTGTTGGAGGTGGTTCTTGCCTTTGCCCTCTTCTGTCAGGGCTGCAGGAGGGCCTGTGTCGCCGTGTAGATGGCATCCGCCAGGAACAAACGGGACAAACCCCTGAAGGGCCTACTCCAGCAGACGACGGGCCAGGAGTCCGCGGTGCTGGCGGCCGGATCGGCACAACCGGATGACAATGATCTCCCGGCGACCAAGGCTTTCATGCTTGAATTATTTGCCGCCATAAAAGAGGATATCTCGGAGCTCCGCTCGCAACTCTCCTCAGATCTGCGCGAGACGAGACGCGATGTCGACGCCATTGGCGAGAGGGTGGCGACCCTGGAGGAGCATGATCTGAGCACCGCGGAGGAGGTACACCAACTCCAGCAAGACGTCCTTCGCCTCATGGATCAGAATCTTGACCTTCAGGCTCACGCCGAAGATCTAGAGAACCGATCTCGGCGGAACAATATCAGAATCCGGGCGGTCCCATGGAGGGGAGAGGGAGACGATCTCCGTGAATACGTGAGCGAACTGTTCCGACAGATTCTGGGCGAAGGGGCGGAGCGGGAGATCAAAATGGACCGAGTCCACCGTGTGGGCGGGCCGCGTGGTGGCAGGGCCCCTCCACCGGACATACTGGTGTGTGTCCACGACTTCCTGACCAAGGAGCTGATCCTTCGGAAAGCTCGTGACCTTCAGCCCGTGCAGTTCCGAGGTCATCAGCCTGCCCTTTATCAAGACTTGGCGGCCTCCACTCTCGCCAAGCGCAGAGACTTTAAGCCTATCACTAACCACCTGCGTGAGAAAGAAATCCCCTATTCCTGGGGACATCCGTTCCGGCTCATTGTTAAGCTAAATGGCAGAATACAGCAGATCCGATCCCTGGACGCCGCCTTTGAGCTCTTGGGCCTGGAGCGGCCCGCCCCTAGTGCTGGGGGCACCAGATCACCGGCCAGAAGGCGCAGACGGTCCAATGAATGGCAACGTGTGGGGAGATCCCCTCCGCCGGCGAAACCCGACTTGTCCGCAAGCCTGCTGGAACGAGAAGCGGCTGTCACTTCTGTGGCTCTGGTGACTGAAAACGCTGGGACCCCCTGAGGTGCTTCTGTCCGGCACTAATGGGCTCATTATGCGGCGCCGGAGGTGGGCAGCTCCTGAAGAATTAGTATCTTATCATCTCAAGTCCTGGTGAACTAGAGTGCCCTGTATCAGGAGCGAGCAGAGTTCCAAGATGGTGCCATGGTCCCCTGACGAATGGATTCATAAGACGGACTGTAGTCATTACAAGCGACTGTTGTATGCTTCTTCACTTTGTGTTTATTCGTATTTGGGTCTGGGGGTTAGGGGTTTGTTAGGGGGTTGGGATTAATTTTGGGGCTCCGCATCAGTTCTTCAGACGACTAGGAGAGGCCTCCACCCACAAGTATTGCGCGTTTGCCCACGCAGAGATTGGGGCTCTAGCTACCACATAGGCTCTTCTCTCCTCGGGCTGGGGTATGGGTAGGGACCTAAAGATTGTGAGTCTGAACGTTCGGGGCTTGAATAGCCCTGTTAAGCGCTCGGCTATACTCTCCTACTTGGAGAATGCGGAGGGTGACGTATGCCTGTTGCAGGAGACACATTTGCTTTCTAGGGACACTAAAAGGATGAAAGACAAGCGCTTCCCTCTCCAACTCTGGTCCTCGGGCCCGGCCAAGAAACATGGGGTAGCGATCCTCTTTAGTCCCCGCGCTCACTGCAAAGTCCTTTCCCAGGTGGCTGACATTAAGGGGAGACTGCTAGCGGTCCGCATCCAATGGGGGAAATGCAGCTAACGGTGGGATCTCTTTATGCTCCGAATGACCGGCAAGAGCCCTTCCTGCGATTGGCCCTGTCTACGGTTTTAACGTCCCCTGACTCAGCGATCCTAGTGGGGGGACTTGAACATAGTGATGGACTCCGGGATGGATAGGTCTGAGCAGGGAGCCTACCAAACTGGGGCTATATCACAGGGGGGGAGGCAGTGGCTCCTTGAGGGTGGGTTGAATGATGTATGGCGCGTCCAGCACCCCTTAGAGCGCGACTATACCTTCTACTCTGCGGTGCATAAAACGTACGCGCGATTAGATCATTTCTTGGCTACATCCTCTCTCATGCCATGCCTGTCTGCCGCCGACATCTCTGCGCGCTCCCTGTCGGACCACGCCCTCATATCGGTGGTGCTCACCTCTTCGGGCTCGCGTCCGCCGACGTCCAGCTGGCGTCTCCGTGACTCCCTACTCCACTCAGAGTCGGTGGTCGCACGACTACGGGACACTATCACCCAATACCTTGCAATCAACGACCAGGAAGGTATGGCCCTCGCGTCGGTGTGGGAGGCCCTGAAATTAGTAGCGCGGGGGGAATTAATTGCGATTGCAGCGTCATATGCGCGGCTACGCAGGGAAAAACGCGCAGAGTTGGAGGGAGAGGTGGGTGCCCTGGAGGCGGTGCACAAGAGGACGGGGGCGCCAAGAGTTTGGAGAGAATTGGAGGCTAAACGGCGCATGCTGAAACACCTTGATCTAGACAGGGCGGAGCACGCCCTTCTGCGCCTGCGACACAAATTTTACCTTAGAGGGACAAAGGGGGAAGGATGCTGGCGCATAGGCTGCGAGCACGAGCTCAGCTCTCGGCCATACAATCCATTAGAGATCCTCAGGCAATTGAACATACTACGGACGCCCGCATTGTGGACTCCTTTCGGCAGTTCTACCGGCGTTTGTATACGAGGGAGGCAGCGGATGCGGGGGAAATAGCAGATTACTTGGCATCCTGTAACATTACACCCCTTCTTAAGTCATCGGCGGAAGCCTTGGATGCCGCGATTCGCATAGAAGAGGTCATAGCGCGGCTGAAAGTGGCCAAATCCCCAGGGCCGGATGGCTTCTCTGCCATATTCTATAAAACCTACTGTGTGGAGCTGGCCCCTCTTTTAACCCGCCTCTTCAATTCCTTCCTTGAGACAGGAGAGGTAACTCCTTCCATGTCTGAAGCGGTAATCACTGTTATCCCTAAGCCTGGAAAGGACCCTAAAGATTGTAGCTCGTATAGGCCGATCTCTCTTCTTAATATAGATACGAAACTGTTTGCGAGCATCCTAGCGGCGAGGCTCAACCCCCTGATGGACGGTAGCATAGACCCGGATCAAGCGGGCTTTATCCCAACGCGTCAAGGAGGGGACAATACTAAACGGCTCCTTCATCTCACGGATTTGGTCCACCGCTCGCGGACGTCGGCTCTCTTTCTCTCTATAGACGCCGAGAAGGCCTTCGACCGAGTGGACTGGGGGTATTTGTTCGCTGTGTTGAAGACCTTTGGGATGGGGGACAACTTTATAGGCTGGATTCGGTGCCTGTACGCGGCCCCCAAGGCCGCTGTCCGAGTGAATGGGAACAGGTCGGCCCTCTTCCCTATCACGAGAGGGACGCGACAGGGATGTCCCTTATCCCCGCTGCTTTTTGCGCTCTATATGGAGCCTTTTGCCCAACGTATACGAGCGAACGTGGGCATTGAGGGGATTGCATTCGGAGCAGACACACATAAAATCAGCCTCTACGCTGACGATGTTATCCTATCACTTACTCAGCCTCACTCCTCCTTGCGGTACCTCTCGACGGAGCTCCACGACTTCGGGAAAGTGGCGGGATTTAAGGTAAACTTTTCAAAATCACAAATTCTTAATATTTCTGTCCCTGGGGCGGAGGTTCTGGCCTTGCAACAAGACTTCGCCTTTCACTGGGCTGACCCTGACATCCCATACTTAGGTATCCGATTGACCTCTTCCGTAGCTCATACGGTCTCCCTCAACTATAAATTGCTGATGGACCAAACTACCAAAGCACTCTCAGGCTGGTCCCGCCTTAATCTGGCTTGGTATGGGAGGCTGGCGGCGGTGAAGATGACCATTCTCCCGCGCATACTCTATCTCTTTCAGATGCTCCCTGTGGGTCCCCCTCCAGGCGCCCTCCGGAAGCTACAGGGACTCTTAAATGCTTTCTTGTGGAACAACAAACGGCCACGACTTGCGCTGCCCCTCATCACCGCACCGAAGTCGGCGGGTGGGTTGGGCTTTCCTTTGTTAGAGGCCTACTATCAAGCCTCCTGTCTCCGGTATATTGTGGAATGGAATAGGCCCTTGTCCAGCAAACATTGGAACTTTATGGATCAGACAGTGGCGGGCTGTAATATCTGGCGCGAGTTGTGGCTGCCGCGCAAACATAGAGCGTGGGGCCTCTACTCTTCCCCGGTGACCTCCCCGACTTTGAAAACTTGGGACCAACTAGCGCTGCGCAAAGGTTGGACTACTTTTCCTTCCCCTATGACTCCTATTGTCGACAACCCCGATTTTCCGCCGGGATGTGCGTCCCCCATCTTCCAACGCTGGAGGGAGGAGGGCTGTAAGAGGGTGGGATCTCTCTTTGATCTAGATGGTTTGATCCCTTTTTCCCAACTGCGCCAGGAGTACTTCCACCTACCGGAGGCAGAGGCCTTTCAGTACTTACAATTAAAGCATTGGGTGACTCAACCTGCTAACTTCGCATCAATGTCCCGCCCCTTGACGGCTTTTGAGAAGTGGCTTGTCTGCAAAACAGATGACCGCAAGCTCATTTCCGATCTGTACGCGATGATCCTGATGCACCCCAAGAGGCAGCGCACGAAAGCGCAGGTCCGCTGGGAAACGGAGCTGGGGCGACCTCTTACATGTAAAGAATGGGAACACGTCTTTTATCGCGCTCACCACACCGCTTCTAACACTGCGGGGGCTGAGTCTGCCTACAAGGTGGCCGCCTATTGGTATTATACTCCGGTGCGCGTAAAGGCGTGGGATGTAACGAAGTCGGACCTCTGCTGGCGGGGGTGCGGCCATCAGGGTACACTGGTGCATTTGCTATGGCGTTGCCCGAAATTAGTGCGGTACTGGAAGGTTGTCCTTGATGAGCTAGACGATGCCTTTCAGATCACATTTCCCCGAACACCTGAACACGCGCTGCTGGGCCTCCCCCACCCCAAGTCTTTCCCTTTGCGCTCGCTCCGGGGCCGGCAGATAGCCTTAGCTCTGTTAGCGGCGCGCCATGTTCTTCTGGCGCACTGGGGCTCCTCGGCCTCACCTGACCCGAGGGACTGGTTCCAAAGGCTTTGGCACCTTCTGGCTATGGAACGTCTTTCGTTGGGCATTGATGGTAAAGGCGCTGAGTATGCGGAGTTATGGGGTCCTTTCCTACAGCTCCTTTCTAAAGAACTGAGAGAGGTCACATGCCCAAAGTACTTACAGATCTTGCAGCTCATTCCCTTGGAGCCTCTAGGGGCCATTAACGATAACGGTGGGGCGGCGGACATGGCATGAGGAGGGGTTAGAAGTGCAGGGGGTTAGAGGCTGATGCGGAGAGGGGTGGGGGGACTCAGGGGGGTGTCTGGGGGGGTATTTGTTTCTTTGCTTGTTTCTTTGTTTGTTTCTATCTTCCAGAAAAGTGGTATTCGCGCTCCTGCTAGATGGCTGGTTATCTCTCGAACGTCTCTAACGCGGGGTCGCCCTCCGGGTTGGTGACCTGCACGCTGTGTACATCATTAAAGAGGTTACGCTCTGCCGGCCATCGGATGTAGGCAGCTGAGCCGTGTATTTAAATGCTTACCACACAATAAAAATGATTGATTCTAAATGCCTTCTGTGAATACTGAAAGTCGTAAAGTTAGGATTTTGTCTCAGATTACTTTTGTGAATCGGGCCCAGGGTGCGAGGGGTGCCATATTTATGCCCCAAAAGTGCCCTCGGGGGATGAAGCAGTCACTAGCCAATCAGCTACCGATACCAGGTTCCCGCCCGTCTTATGACGTCTTCCGGCTATGTGTGGCATCTTAGCTATCCCAGATTAGTCTATCATTCCCACTCCCAAGATGTTTGAACCCCCGCTTGGTGTGGGGAGCATGGTAGTCCACCCTAGAGGTGTGGCTACTTGAGGGCTACATGCCTACTGAAAAAAATGGTTTGGCAACTGGTTTCCTGCCTCGGTTCCCACCGCCAGCCCATCTACCTGAAAAAAAGAGCACACCCTCTTGAGTGTGGTTGCCCTTTGCCCATCAAAGGCAGCTTCCCCCATGAAGCTCTTCTTTTGGGCAAACTCTCTGTGTGGCTGCCTGTGATGGGGAGGTAACACCTCTCTCTACGGTAGGGCTCTATTGTTCCTGTGCTTGAGAATCTTTCATACACCTCCCCAGGAGGGCAGAAGGCTGCCTGGTGGCCATCATCTGTGAATGGCTACTGAATCAGCAACAGAGTGGTGACTTTCTAAAGACTGCCTTTTCTTAAAAGTGACATTAAATCCGACCTGAGCTTTAAGTCGGGTTTGATGCCACGATTAATTTGACACCTTGAAGTACCAATTTCAGTAGTCCCATTCAAATGTTAGCACAGCTGATGGGCCAGTGTGTAACCCTGCTCTCGCTAATTTGGCTACCTACCCTAAAACAGTAAAACGACAATTTGGAGCTTTTACTTTTACCAAATATTAAAATATATGTCCTACTTAATAATAAACAGCACCCTGCCTTAGGGCTCAATAGCCCTTTTGTAGGGTTGAAATACATACCATTAATGGAGGTTTGGGCTTTGCCATAAGTTTATTGATATTGATATTATTTTATAGAGCGCGCGTTTGCCCGAAGGTGTCTTGGCGCTGGGGTCTGCTTTTCAATCCAATGGGTGGTCTAAAGAGGCAAAGAAAAGAAAACAGGCAGGTGTTAAGCAATTCTGAATTGCGTGAGGTTGGACTGAGCTTTGAGATGCAAGGGCATCTTGTTCCACATTTGGCAGGTGGAGTAAGCAATACTCCTACCACTCCAGGATTTGTTACTGATTTTGAGCATTACCACGGTTTTAGCAGAAGATGATCCAAGCGTTCTCGTGGTGATGTGCCAATGGAATTTCTTTCTGAGGTAATCTGGGCCGGTATCATGGAGGGCTTTGTGAGCCAGGCAGAGTGCCTTAAAGGTTACCCGTTTACTAACTGGCAGCCAGTGTTGCTCCACTATAGCTTGGGAGACTGAATTACATTTTGTAATCTTCATAAGGAGAGCCACTGCGTTCTGTAGTACCAGCAGTTTATTAAGCAGCCATTATTTGATGCCCATATAAAGGGTTTTACAGTAATCGATCCTAGAGAGTACCAAGGCAGTGATTACTGTTTTTGGAGTTCGAACAGGATGAATGGAAAGATCTTTCTCAAGGTTCTTAGGAGGAAAAAGTAGGAGGAGGTGATTTGATTTATCTGATCTGCAAAGGTAAGTTTTTTCGTCAAAGATTACTCCCAGCTTCCTAACTTTTTTGACCAGGGACGGAGGGGGCCCAGGTGATGAGGTCACCGGGATGGATTCCAAGAGGAGGTATCGTTTCCGAATAGGAGGACCTCAGTTTTATCTGAGTTTATTTGAGACAATTGTCTCTCATCCATCCAATTACCTCTCTCATGCAATTGTTAAGTAATATGCAACCTCATCAGTGTTACTCGAAATTGAACCTACAATTTGAGTGTCATATGCGTATGAGATTGTAGAAAAACCAAAAGATCGAATCAGCTTGGCCAATGGTACTACACACATATTAAAGAGTGTAGGACTCAATGAAGACCCCTTGGGGACTTCATATGACAATGAGAAAGTCTTAGATGTGAATTTTCCAAGAGAGACTGATTGTTCTCTGTTGGTAAGAAAGGAGCTCAACAGACCTACGGCAGATCGCCTATTCCTATACTCTTTAGCTGTTCAATGAGCACTGAATGGCTCACTG
The DNA here is from genome assembly GCA_963921515.1 of Calotriton arnoldi. NCBI lineage: Eukaryota > Metazoa > Chordata > Amphibia > Caudata > Salamandridae > Calotriton > Calotriton arnoldi. The sequence continues at coordinate 702,520 of CAWUFW010000604.1, read as the reverse complement.
TGTTGAAAGCTGTGGATAGATCCAAAAGGAACAAAGCAGCCTTTCCACCTTTATCCACGATCTTTCTGATTTCCTCTGTTGCAGTAATCAGAGCAGATTCAGTACCATGGTTTTTCCTAAAACCTTATTGAGCACAATCCAGTGCTTACTTTTTCTCCATAATGGATGAGAGTTCTGTATTTAGGTGTTTTTTTAATACTGTTTGCCGGCATAGGGAGACGGGAAATGGGTCAATAACATTTTACCTCATTAGGGTTAAGGGAGGGTTTTTTTTTTTTAATCAAAGAAAGGATGGAGGCCTTTTTTCAATCATTAGGAAAATATCCGGCCAGGATTATTTCATTCAGGAGATTGGTAAGGTGAGATCCTATTGTTTCAGCAATAGCATTAAGAGTTTTGGGGGGACATGGGTCAGTGGGGGCACCTGACTTGGTGGACTCAATTTATTTGGTTACCCTCTCTACATTGAGGAGGGGGAATACGCGAAAGGCGCTGCTTATATTACTTGAACATTCGTTCCTAGAGACATAGGGATTGGTATTTCGGCTTGCATTGAACTCACAGTAGACTTCCTTTACCTTGGTTTGAAAAAACACAGAAGAGATTGATTAGGTGTCATGGAGTTGGGACTGGAAATAATTTTTACAGTTTTAAATAATTCTTTAGCCAGTTAAGTAATTTGCTTTTCAGTTATAATCATGCTCTTATGTTCTTGAATGTATTGATTGTATTTGTTTCTTTCTTCAAGACTATAATTTCCCCTCTTTTTTGTTCCTGTCGTCTACACTTTTGTTTTTGTAGTCTTAATTTAGAGGAGAACCAGGGTGCAGAAGGGTTATTTCTGTGATTTTTAAAGACATTTAGAAGAGCTAACTGAGTGACCGCTAAATTAATCCATTCCGTGCAGTTAGTTGTAGCTGCATTTAGGTCATTTCCAAGAGCAGTTTGTGAGTCTGGTAGTATTTCAGAAAATGCATGGGATTTAATAATCTGCGTGATCTTATTAACTAGTGTACTTTTTGCAAAGCTTGTTAAGGTAAAGCTGACTGCTTTGTGATCAGACCAAGTCTACGGGACCACAGATTCACATTGTTAGACTGGGTTGATAAAAAAAATGCCATTAAGGATATGGCCTGCTGAGTGCGTGGCGGTCGGAGTAAACCAATTATTTAAGATCAAAGCAGAGCATGTCATCAGTTAATTGTTCTGTATCCTTATTAGTTAGATCCTCTAAATGAAAGTTAAAATCACCTAAAATTGTAAAGTTAGGGAGCTGCATACATGATTCAGTGAATCCATTTACTGAATGTAGGAAATTTGCTCTCGGGCCTGGAGGCCGATGAATTAGCAGACCATTAAACACATAGTTATTGTGAAGCATGCATTTAAATGTGAGAGCCTCACAATCTATTTGAGTAACAGACTCAAACGGAATTTCCAAATGGTAGCAGTAAATAACCGCTAATCCCCCACCATGTTTAGAAGTACGATTCAGCCTAAAATGAGTCTGGCTAGCTGGAGTAACAATGCTAGGTCAGGGCCAGAGCTCTGATCGGCCCATGTTTTGGTGACATAAGCTATCTCTGGGGAATGATTGACCATAACTTCAGTGAATTCGTATTTATGTTTAACTAACAAGCAAATATTAAGCAGAACGCAAGATAGTTTTACTAAACAGTCTTCAGTTCTGGAACAAGGGAGAGCTATATGAGTTTGGTTAGAAACATCCAATAGGGGAAAGGTATTTACTTTAAATGAAAAATGGCAGTTTTCACAATGACAACATTCAGTGCCATTATCAATATATTAAAAGAATTGCATAAAACCTTCCTACCTTGCTTGTTAATTGCACAGAGATGTTCCCTCGAGTACCTCTGAGGGGTGTATTGGGCAGGAGTTCTGGCGCATGGCGCAGTCCGGGCGCAGATGGGAGCAGATGGGCTTGCCTTTGGTGGGCCAGCGGCACGTCTGTGCTCGTGTGCACATTATGTAGAAGGAGGTAGGAGAAAGCCCTACCCCTTCTAAACAACGAGAGTGGACAGGAGCAGAAATAGAGGCCGGACTGACTTCGATTATTCCGCCAAGAGATGTCTTCCTATGTGATCTCGAATTACGCTGATAAAGTGCAGTATTAATTAGTTTTGAAATTCTCACCCATCACAAATTAAATCTCAGCCCCCCTTTAAAGTGAATCAGGGCTTAAACATAAAAAGATTAAAAACAGTTTCTAATTCAGCCGATGGTGACAGTTGGAATATTTTAAAAAAGAGCAAATCTCAGCCCCCCTCTTAAAAGTTTCAATGCCAAAAATTAAAGTGCTATGCGGTGAGGTGGAAAGTAGGAAGCAACCAGAGTCGTTGCACTTACTAAGACCGTTGCGTCCGCGCTTGTGTGCACATTACGTAGAAGGAGGTAGGAGAAAGCCCTACCCCTTCTAAACAACCAGAGCAGGCAGGAGCAGAAGCAGAGCTCTGACTGACTCTGGTTATTCCACCATGAGTTGTCTGCCTGTGTGATCATGAATTACGTTGATAGAGTGACAATTTTGAATTAGTTTTGAAATTCACACCAATCACAAATTAAATCTCAGCCCACCTTTTAAGTGAATCAGGGCTTAAACATAAAAAAAATAAAAAGTTTCCAATTCAGCCGATAGTGACAGCTGATATATTTTAAAAACAAAGCAAATCTCAGCTCCCACCTTAAAAGTTTCAATGCCTAAGATTAAAGCGCTATGCGGCGAGGTGAAAAGCAAGAAGCAAACAGAGTTGTTGCACTTGCTAAGCCCTAAGTTTAACTACGTTTAAATGGCAAAGTCGAACTAGCCGCTTTAAAGCTGCTCTTCCAGACTGCAGTAGCAGGCTGGGAGCCATGTTGTGCTCTGTCCCTCTCAGGGTGGCACAATTGGTGCTGCAGCCCTGGGTGGACACTTTACCTTACATGCCCTGGGTACCCCTGGTACTGTATGCTAGGGACTTGTAAGTAAGTTAATTTATGCCAAATGGGGGTAGCCAATTCAACAAATACTTTGTACAGGGTTAGAACACTGGTTAACAGGCCTCGGTGCATTTAGAGTTGAAAAACCAGCATCATCAGTCCAATACTTCAGGGGTTATCATGCAAAAAGAGGTATTTCCTTACAGGAGGTGTTGCAGGAAAGCTGAGAAACACAGCTTTTCAGCAACACCCCTTCTGATTTGCAAACCATCATATGATAGCAGTGGGATGTGATCGCCTGGGGATTCCATTAGACACCAGGAACATCACCTATCATCACGATCTTACCCACACCAGTAAAAATAATGTAAGTAAAGGAAGCCAGCACTTTCTACCAGAAATGTGAAAAATGTATTGCATTCTTTGGGTTTCTAGAAGGGAGTGTCTTTTTTTTACTGTTGACATAATGCAGTTTTAGAAAGTCCTTATTTGGTCCAGTATGCTTTATATAGTGTGCTTTAGTACTGTTTTATGCAAGTTATGATCCCTGCATGCTGGATGCTTTAAACCAAATTGCCTGAAAAGGTCAGGTTGTTGGCGGGTGTTCGTGATGGGGCTCAACATTTCATGTTATATCCCGCATAGAGGCCCTAAGGTAGACCCGTTCGTACATGCCCTGAAATGGACGTATTCATATTTACCCTAATATGGTCATATTCGTACTTGCCCTATTATGGTCCTAGCCGCATATGCCCAATTATGGTCATAACTGTACATGTCCTATTATACACAAAAGAATACCTGGGTCCAAAAACTAGCAATTGGAGGTCAAAATGTGACTGTGAGAGTGAGAATCTAAACAAGGGATATCCCTTTTAAAGGACAGTTCCCCTCACACACCAGAGGTGTCATGCTTCATCATAGGGGTACCTCCTCGCGTGAGGAACCTGGTCCTCACGCGGGCTACAACCCCCTCTCTGCGAGGGAGGAGCTCAGGGATGTTTTATAATTGGGGGAGTGGGGTCTTCTATGACCCTATGAGAGCTAGGTGTGGATGAACTAGAGTGCAGTGCTATAATATAAGTGAGTTTAAAACTAACTACGGGGTCAGCTATGTAGAAACTTTAATACAGCTGCCTGGTGTTAGGATTAAAAAAGCAAGAAAAACGCTTGTAAACACAGAGGTCAAAATTCAAGATCTGTGTGTTAGTACATGACCAACATGTTTCAGCCTATCTGACCTGTCTAAGTATCTTTGGCTTTCTTCAGGGTCGGTGATGTAGCTACTGCAAATACAAAAATAGTGATCAAGTGAATCATAAAAACAAGATACACAATACTGAACCAAAATGCTTTCAGTGTTCAGTATGTTCAATCGTGTACCCAATTCGGCTATCTAGAGTCCACTACATCTGTCCTGGCTAATTTAGCCATGTGGTACCAGTGCCATGACCGTGGGTATGTAGTCCAAGGTCCAAGGGAGCACTGATCCTGGGATGCGAGGAGGTACCCCTATGATGAAGCATGACACCTCTGGTGTGTGAGGGGAACTGTCCTTTAACCCCTTCGCTGCTAGGCCTTTTCCCCCCCTGTGCTAAGCCTTTTTTAGGCTATTTGGGGTAGTGCGCGCTTAGGCCCCTGTAACTTTTTGACCACATATCACGCCAAATTTGCGTCCTTTTCTTCCAACATCATGGGGATTCTAAAGGTACCCAGGGTTTGTGGATTCCCCTGGAGGGGTCCCAGAAATTAGCCAAAATACAGCTAAATTTAGTTTTTTTGGGGAAAAATGGGAAAAAAGGGCTGCAAATGAAAGCGTCTGGATTTTTCCCTGCAAATGGTATCCAAAAAGCGTTTGTGGGGCTGAAATCACCATTTTCCCAGCTTTTAGGGAATGACAGACTTTTGTCAGAAAACCAAAATTTTTTACACAGTTTTGGCATTTTTCTGGGACATAGCCTATTTTTACTATTTTTTGTGCTTTCAACCTCCTTCCAGTTAATGGTAGAAATGGATATGAAAGCAATAATGAATCCTAGAAAGCTATACATTTTTGAAAAGTAGACAACATTCTGAATTCAACAAGGGGTCATTTGTGTAGATCCATCAAGGTTTCTTTATAGAAACGTACAGTTAAATATAGGAAAAATTGAAAATTAGTTGCAAAAAACAGCCTTTTGAGTCAACGTTTTCACCTGTAACTTCTTCTAATTATGACAGCTCTTTGAAAGCAATATACCGTTACATCCGCTGGACCTTACTGGTTGTGGGGATATATAGGACTTGTAGGTTCACCAAGAACCCGACGAACCCAGAGTACAAAACTGAGCAGCAATTTGCAATGGCTTTTTATTATGTACCGGGTATATAGCAATTATTGTGGGAAAATGTATACATGGAAAAATCGGTATGAACGACACCTATGTATTTCTGAAATGGGAACAAGTTATAGAGTTTAGAAACAGTAGATATTTGCACATTTTTGAAATTGGGAATACTCATACTAGCATGAGAATTATCGGTCATTTTTCAAAATGACTTTTTTTTACACAATGTCTTTCATTTGGAAGGGAGAAATGCATCGAAAGTCAATAGGTAATAACAGTTGCTTTACAAATCTGAATTACCCTAAGTCTCCTGATACAAATGGTACCTCACTTGTGTGGGTAGGCATAGTGCCCACGACAGGAAATGGCTCAAAACCCAACGTGAACACACCACATTTTCTCAATGAAAAATTACCCTTTTTTGCAAAGTGCCTAGCTGTAGTTTTTGAACCCTAGCTCTGCCGGCACCTAGGGAAACCTAGCAAACCTATACATTTTTGAAAACTAGACACCCAGGGGAATTCAGGATGGGGTGACTTGACTGCCTCCCACCAGGTTCTGTTACCCAGAATCCCTTGCAAACCTAAATAATTGTCAAAAAACCCACATTTTCCACACATTTCTGTGGTGGAAAGCTCTGGAATGTGCGTGGATCCACAAATTTCCACCCACCCCGCGTTCCCCAATGTCTTCCGAGAAAAATGGTACCTCACTTGTGTGGGTCAGCCTTGTGCCCGCGGCAGGAAACGGCGCAAAACGCAACGTGGACACACCTCAATTTCGCAGTGAAAAATGACCCTTTTTTGGCAAAGTGCCTAGCTGTAGTTTTTGAACCATAGCTCTGCCGGCACCTAGGGAAACCTAGCAAACCTATACATTTTTTAAAACTAGACATCCAGAGGAATCCAGGATGGGATGACTTGACTGCCTCCCACCAGGTTCTGTTACCCAGAATCCCTTGCAAACCTAAAAATTGTCAAAAAACACATTTTCCCCACATTTCTGTGCTGGAAAGTTCTGGAATCTGCGTGGAGCCACAAATTTCCACCCACCCCGCGTTCCCCAAAGTCTTCCGAGAAAAATGGTACCTCACTTGTGTGGGTTGGCCTAGTACCCGCGACAGGAAACGGCGCAAAACGCAACGTGGACACACCTCAATTTCGCAGTGAAAAATGACCCTTTTTTGGCAAAGTGCCTAGCTGTAGTTTTTGAACCATAGCTCTGCCGGCACCTAGGGAAACCTAGCAAACCTATACATTTTTGAAAACTAGACATCCAGGGGAATCCAGGATGGGATTACTTGACTGCCTCCCACCAGGTTCTGTTACCCAGAATCCCTTGCAAACATAAAAAATTGTCAAAAGAAACATTTTCCCCACATTTCTGTGCTGGAAAGTTCTGGAATCTGCGTGGAGCCACAAATTTCCACCCACCCCGCGTTCCCCAAAGTCTTCCGAGAAAAATGGTACCTCACTTGTGTGGGTTGGCCTAGTGCCCGCGACAGGAAACGGCGCAAAACGCAACGTGGACACACCTCAATTTCGCAGTGAAAAATGACCCTTTTTTGGCAAAGTGCCTAGCTGTAGTTTTTGAACCATAGCTCTGCCGGCACCTAGGGAAACCTAGCAACCCTATACATTTTTGAAAACTAGACACCCAGGGGAATCCAGGATGGGGTGACTTGACTGCCTCCCACCAGGTTCTGTTACCCAGAATCCCTTGCAAACCTAAAAAATTGTCAAAAAAACCACATTTTCCCCACATTTCTGTGCTGGAAAGTTCTGGAATCTGCGTGGATCCACAAATTTCCACCCACCCCGCGTTCCCACAGGTCTCCCGATAAAAATGGTACCTCACTTGCGTGGGTTGGCCTAGTGCCCGCGACAGGAAACGGCGCAAAACGCAATGTGGACATACCTCAATTTCGCAGTGAAAAATGACCCTTTTTTGGCAAAGTGCCTAGCTGTAGTTTTTGAACCCTAGCTCTGCCGGCACCTAGGGAAACCTAGCAAACCTATACATTTTTGAAAACTAGACACCCAGGGGAATCCAGGATGGGGTGACTTGACTGCCTCCCACCAGGTTCTGTTACCCAGAATCCCTTGCAAACCTAAACAATTGTCAAAAAACCCACATTTTCCCCACATTTCTGTGGTGGAAAGTTCTGGAATCTGCGTGGAGCCACAAATTTCCACCCACCCCGCGTTCCCCAAAGTCTTCTGAGAAAAATGGTACCTCACTTGTGTGGGTTGGCCTAGTGCCCGCGACAGGAAACGGCGCAAAACGCAACGTGGACACACCTCAATTTCGCAGTGAAAAATGACCCTTTTTGGCAAAGTGCCTAGCTGTAGTTTTTGAACCATAGCTCTGCCGGCACCTAGGGAAACCTAGCAACCCTATACATTTTTGAAAACTAGACACCCAGGGGAATCCAGGATGGGGTGACTTGACTGCCTCCCACCAGGTTCTGTTACCCAGAATCCCTTGCAAACCTAAAAATTGTCAAAAAACCCACATTTTCCCCACATTTCTGTGCTGGAAAGTTCTGGAATCTGCGTGGATCCACAAATTTCCACCCACCCCGCATTCCCACAGGTCTCCCGATAAAAATGGTACCTCACTTGTGTGGGTTGGCCTAGTGCCCGCGACAGGAAACGGCGCAAAACGCAATGTGGACATACCTCAATTTCGCAGTGAAAAATGACCCTTTTTTGGCAAAGTGCCTAGCTGTAGTTTTATGAACCCTAGCTCTGCCGGCACCTAGGGAAACCTAGCAAACCTATACATTTTTGAAAACTAGACACCCAGGGGAATCCAGGATGGGGTGACTTGACTGCCTCCCACCAGGTTCTGTTACCCAGAATCCCTTGCAAACCTAAAAAATTGTCAAAAAACCCACATTTTCCCCACATTTCTGTGCTGGAAAGTTCTGGAATCTGCGTGGATCCACAAATTTCCACCCACCCCGCATTTCCCCAGGTCTCCCGATAAAAATGGTACCTCACTTGTGTGGGTTGGCCTAGTGCCCGCGGCAGGAAACGGCGCAAAACGCAATGTGGACATACCTCAATTTCGCAGTGAAAAATGACCCTTTTTTGGCAAAGTGCCTAGCTGTAGTTTTATGAACCCTAGCTCTGCCGGCACCTAGGGAAACCTAGCAAACCTATACATTTTTGACAACTAGACACCCAGGGGAATCCAGGATGGGGTGACTTGACTGCCTCCCACCAGGTTCTGTTACCCAGAATCCCTTGCAAACCTAAAAAATTGTCCAAAAAAACACATTTTCCCCACATTTCTGTGCTGGAAAGTTCTGGAATCTGCGTGGATCCACAAATTTCCACCCACCCCGCGTTCCCCCAGGTCTCCCGATAAAAATGGTACCTCACTTGCGTGGGTTGACCTAGTGCCCGCGACAGGAAACGGCGCAAAACGCAATGTGGACATACCTCAATTTCGCAGTGAAAAATGACCCTTTTTTGGCAAAGTGCCTAGCTGTAGTTTTTGAACCCTAGCTCTGCCGGCACCTAGGGAAACCTAGCAAACCTATACATTTTTGAAAACTAGACACCCAGGGGAATCCAGGATGGGGTGACTTGACTGCCTCCCACCAGGTTCTGTTACCCAGAATCCCTTGCAAACCTAAACAATTGTCAAAAAAAACACATTTTCCCCACATTTCTGTGGTGGAAAGTTCTGGAATCTGCGTGGATCCACAAATTTCCACCCACCCCGCGCTCCCCCAGGTCTCCCGATAAAAATGGTACCTCACTTGCGTGGGTGGGTCAAAGACCGGCGACAGGCAAGGCCCCAAAAGCTATTGAGGCGACATCAAAATTACATATCACAAACCAACCTGGTTTTGCATGGGGGGTCCCATGAGTTTTTGGCCCGGGGCTTGGCATCCATGTAGGGAAACCTACCTAACCCATACATTTCTGGAAACTAGACACCCGGGGGAGTCCAGCGAGGTATGGCTTGCGTGGGTCCCCCATCATTCTCCTACCCAGAATCCCCTGCAAACCTCAAATTTTGCCGAAAAATTCACTTTTTTGTCAAATTTCTGTGTGGAAAAGTTCTGGAATCTGCGTGGATCCACAAATTTCCTCCCACCCAGCATTCCCCCAGGTCTCCCGATAAAAATGGTACCTCATTTGCGTGGGTGGGTGAAGGACCCGCGACAGGCAAGGCCCCAAAAGCTATTGAGGCGACATCAAAATTACATATCACAAACCAACCTGGTTTTGCATGGGGGGTCCCATGAGTTTTTGGCCCGGGGCTCGGCATCCATGTAGGGAAACCTACCTAACCCATACATTTCTGGAAACTAGACACCTGGGGGAGTCCAGCGAGGTATGGCTTGCGTGGGTCCCCCATCATTCTCCTACCCAGAATCCCCTGCAAACCTCAAATTTCGCCCAAAAATTCACTTTTTTGTCAAATTTCTGTGTGGGAAAGTTCTGGAATCTGCGTGGATCCACAAATTTCCTCCCACCCAGTGTTCCCCCAGGTCTCCCGATAAAAATGGTACCTCACTTGTGTGGGTAGGCATAGTGGCTGCAACAGGAAATGGCCTAAATCGTACTGTGGAGACTTCAAAATTACCTATAGCAAAACTACCTGGTTTTGGGGGGGGGGCACCTGAGATTTTGGCCCCGGGCTCGGCGGCCATCTTGGGAAAGTACCAAACCCAAACATTTCTGAAAACTAGACACCCGGGGGAGTCCCATGAGGTATGGCTTGCGTGGATCCCCCAACGTTTTCCTACCCAGAATGCCATGCAAACCTCAAATTTAGTTGAAAATAACACATTTCCCACATATTTGTGTGTGGACTCACCGTGCCGGCACAAATGTCCTACCACCCAGCGTTCTCCTTGTTCTCCTGAGTAACATGATACCTCACTTGTATGGTCAAGGAAGACTCAAAAAGCATACCAACAACCTGCTGAGCAGTAATCCTGCGGCTAGCCATTATCCTTACTAAGAAAGGAGACTGCACAAACAAGTCAACAACAACCAACACTGTGCAAAGCAAGTAAGTAAAACAATGTGTGCCTTTATCACAAAGATCTATATACTCAAAAACTATACAATTCACTTACAAGAGACAGCTACACTCACCAGCACCTACTCTGCAGAGACACAGCAAAAACGATATCCCACTAGAAAGAAAAAAACAAAACCAATTACTCACAAGACAACAAAATACACATCGAGCACAAATGCAAAATGTTTTTGACACTCAAAAAACAGAAGCCAAACATACTGCTATTATTACACCATTTGCAAAAAACAAATTCATGCAGAGAAATGAAACTCATTTACATTGTACAAAAAAACTCTCTTACCAAACACGTGCAACTACACAAACAGCAGAACCACCAGTAACGAAACCGCAACCTGGAACAGTCTAAAGAGCAAAAGCCTTCAACTAGAACAAAAAAGGAGAAATAAAGCATTACAATTGCAATTCACAAAAAATAAAACAATTAACATTATAACACGCTATGTTACTACCCAAATGGTCAATCGGCCAGATGGGCCTTCAAATAGGGCTGAGAAAAATAGGGGTGATCTTGCCCAAGGGATCGGGTGAGGTTGTCTCCCAGGCCAATCTGCCCCCCAGGTGGAGCAGAAAACAGCAGACAGAAATTTGCCCCCTTGCAAAAGTAATAAATCCCTAGTGCCTAGTAGGGTTTTCTGCCTCCCCCCTCCCGCCTAGGGCAGAAAAGCCAAAAAAAGGGGCAGATCTGTCCCCAGGAAGCAACCATGTCGCTTCCATTACTCGCGAAACAAAATCCCTGGTGCCTAGTGGGGTTTTCTGCCCCCGGGGGCAGAAAGGGCAAAAACTAGGCTGATCTGCTCCCAAGGGGGCAGAATACACATATAAAAAAATCTGCCCCCTGGAAGCGACCCTTGCCCAAGGGGTCGCTTCCATTTTTATTTAAACTACTTCCCTGGTGTCTAGTGGGGTTTCTGACCCCCCACTGGGGGCAGAAAGGAAAAAAAACAGGCCGATCTGCCCCCAGGGGGGCAGAATTCCCATTACAAAATAAAATGGCCCCCTGGAAGTGACCCTTGCCCAAGGGGTCACTCCCATCACAATTAAAATAAACTCCCTGGTGTCTAAAGGCCAAAAAAAGGGGCGGTCTGCCCCAGGGGGGGGGGCAGAATGTCCAAACAAAGAAAAATGCCCCCCTGGAAGCGACCCTTGCCCAAGGGGTCGCTTCCATTTCATTATAAAAATGAATCCCTGGATCTAGTGGGCTTTTCTGCCCCCCCCCTGGATCCAAAAACGGCCGAAAAAACGGTCGATCTGTCCCCAGGGGGGGCAGAAAAGTCTTCAATGTAAATTGCCCCCCTAGGAAGCGACCCTTGCCCAAGGGGTCGCTTCCTTTATCAAAAAAAACCATCCCTGGTGTCTAGTGGGGCATTCCTGCTCCACGATCGCGACGCTGTGCGCGATCGTGAAGCAGGAATGCCATGCATTGAGACATCAGGGGAGAGGAAATACTCTTTCCTCTCCCCCGATGCCTCAAGGCATCCTGTTACGGCCCCCCCGCCCCACCGGAGACAAAAAACCTACCTCCTTCCTGGACGCGCTGGAAAGAAATGATTTCCAGCGCGTCCGGCGCTTCCTGGTGACGTCGGCGCACGCTGTGCGCGCTGACGTCATGGGGAAGCGTGGGGAAGTCGGGGTGGCAGCGGAAAGTCTTCCGCTGCCATCCCCTCTGTGGGGGCAAGATCGATGCCCCAGGGGGAGCGCCAGCGCTTCCTCAGGGGCTGTGCTCATGACGGAGCGGTTCCGTCATAAGCACAGCCCAACCGATGCTCATGACGGAACCGCTCCGTCATGAGCATCGAAGGGGTTAAAAGGGATATCCCTTGTTTAGATTCTCACTCTCACACTCACATTTTGACCTCCAATTGCTAGTTTTTGGACCCAGGGCTTCTTTTGTGTGTGACATAGTTCTGGTGGGGAGTCAGTCCCTGAGGGTCCTTAAAACTCCTCCAGCCCCCCTTGTGATTTATATTACATGTCCTATTATAGTCATGATTCCTTATATAGGCATGATCTTTCACCTACATTGGTCCCAGCTAGTACACAACGAGCTCTGAGGGCTGAACGTTATCTATCCTGTGGTTTTGAATACAGCAGGGTTTTCCCCAAACACAGGCCCTCACTGTACTCATTAATTATGCATGGCTTTCTTAGAAAACACCACGTGCATAATATGTATGTACAAAGTTCACCCCTGACATCTTCCTCATGTCCACTACAAACCATACTGAGGACCGAGACTCTTTAGGGTATAAATACACCACATCTTGCCCCGGTAAGACAGAGGGAACCGAGACTTCCATGCTGACACACTGACCAGAGACGCTGAGGCTCCTGCATGCAGTCGCTCCAGCTGACAGTGGTCTGACACAGCCCTGACGGGGTGTCCAACTCGAGACCAGGACGGGGTCCCACACTCTCTCTACTCAGGTATGGGGGTTCGACTAAATCCTAGAAGGATTCTTGGCTCTTAGGCTTTTAGACCTACACATATGCTAGGTACACTCAGGTACATCTAGATAGGCATCGTAGGAGTACGCGCACTTGCATAATGCTTTTATATTCATGTATGTATCCATGACTATTGCAATATGGTAGAACTGTTCTATCCCTTTGCTTTTATCATACTGCTGATAATATATCTCTGCTATTGTCTGCTGGTTACCGCAGCACATATATTTTACACTAGAATAACAACTGTTCAATAAATACTTATTGAAACGCCCGACTGTTTATTCTGTGTAACTCTCTGAGACAAACCGAATAAGTGAGCACGAGTGACTGAGCGAAAGGTAGTACATTGTTTCCACGATTCTGAGAGAATCAGGGTTGTCATGATCTAAGGTTGCCAGAAACGAATCTCTCCCCAATAAGAGGAGACACTAGTGGCACTGCGAGCTAGCTAATGCAAAACTAGGCTAACATATACGGTGGGGGTGCACGGAGTCAGTCTGCCACCAAGCCCGCAGTATATGTTATCCAAACGCGCAGGTCCTGCAGGGGTACTATAGGAGCTACACGACATGGCACCGCCAACGTTGGTTTAATACGTATTTAACAGTAGAATCTGAGTAGTTCAGTCGTGCTATTCTCAGAGAACCTACTCACAAAACCCCAGAGACGTCTGGAGTGGGTGGGCACAAAATCCGCCGCAGCTGAGTAGTACGAGAATACTATTTATTGGCTGTTGGTTAATCAAGCTTGAAGGACATTTAGTTCCTAAATTGTGCATTTACACCCTATCTTAAAATTTCCTTAAAACACCCTTCTTCCACTTAAAAATGGTTGAACAAGCAGAAGAAACAAGGAGATTTACAACAGACCTCTTCGGTTTAGGAGAAGAAGACCCCGAAGATGCAATACAAATTGCACCAAATTTCAGAAGGGCAGTCACCATAAAACTTCTAGAACATGGCTTAAGAGCCAGGGGTGGAAATGTAATTTTCGTGATTGAGGCACACAAATCCAATAAAACAGAGGTATTCTATTCATGGGTTACATTCCCAGCAGCGAATCCAGTTACAGATGTATTTCACTACTACCTAGAAGGTGAAGCACCAGCGGACTATACTCCTTTTGAGGAATTAGAGGTTCCGCTCACTTACCAGGAGCATAATTACTGGTTTAAAGGCGCCCTACCCCACATACATGGAAGAGCAAGATTAGGCCCGCTCGGAGGAGCAGGAGCCACATGGCCCATATTAGCGGCATACACACCGCATCCTGATATCAACACAATGCCACAGCCAGACTTACTCGTACAACACATAGATTTAATTAAAATCTACAGAAACCTCACACAATTTGTGATGAGGACTTTAACAGTTCAGCCTGCATCAGCTGCAGCACAAGATACTCCAGTGCAGAGTACAGTTAATAAAATACCTCCACAAACATTACACGCAATAATGGGCAAAATGCCAACAAAACACGAACAAATCCCATTCTGGATAGCTCAGAAAATAACTCAGCTTGAAGCAGTATTCCCGAATACTACCACCTGTGATAAACACAGAATTCTAACAATCTGCTTGCCCATGGGTCTCACACCACAAGTAGAGGACTGCACCTCTTGGGGTTCAGTCTTTGCTGCCATATATACCAGAACACATGGTATCCCATCAATAGCAGTTGTACCTGAAGTATTAAAACAGATACAAAATTAGTACGGAGCAGAGCCTGCCCTTAACTTAGGGATGAAGTTGCTAAACAACTTTGACCAGGTCTCAGCCATAATACTGGCTAACATTAAGGGGGAAGCAGCTTCAGTGGCGATCCACCAACGCCTAAGGGAGTTCGGTCCAGAGGATCAACAACATGAACTACCCAAAATAATTGAAACTGCATATGCAGAATTAGGCAGAGACCGTCTAGGTGGGAAAGCATTAAAACCACAACTAGTGGGCAGTCCTGAAAAGGATACTACAAAGCAGACGCCTACTTCTTCTAAAAAGACGTGGGAAAATAAAAAACATCAAAAGTCTAAAGACAGCAGATCTCAATCCAGAGGTAGGTCTCCTCAACAGGAGCCCTCTGAAAGGAGGTAAAACCTCAGGAATAGGGATAATATTAAAAAACCTGACAGGTATCAGGATACTGATACTCGTTCCTTTCAGGGTTCATCAAGAAACTCCAAGAGGGAAGGACGGTCAAAGGAGCGTACAAAGTCCAGAGAAACGCAATGCGCTGCGGACTACGCACCTAAAAAAGAAGATAAACAAAAATCAAAACCTCAGTTCAAAAAGAAGAAGGTAGCAGGTCTCAAGATCAGACATGCCCAGAATTCTGAGGACACAGCTTCTGAACGAGGAGTGGGCTCTGACGATGCTAGACAGTGCGGCAGAAGTAACGATAGCTCGCCAGAACCTGAAGGAATTTCTGGTGACAGCGGAGTTGAGTGAGTATATCACGGTGGAAACACCTGATACTCGGGTAAGTGTCCCACATAAGTTACATGAGATAACACTCCGGCTGGAGGGGGACAAGCCCAGGAAAGTTAAAGCTCTCTTTTGGAAAAATCTGTCATCTGGTTATGACATTCTATTAGCAGAACAAGACTGGCCGCCAGCATTCGTCATGGAGTGCCCTAGGGGAGAAACTGTAATTTTTCCAGCCTTTTCCGACCTCGTTCCCATTCACCTAAAACATGCATATGCGCAGGAGTGGGCGGTTGCCCTAGCTCCAGCATTGTACAAAAATCATGCTGGTTGGGATGAGGAGTCAACCCACCACATGATCCCGTTAAAAGTTTCCCCAAATGCTCAAAGGCAATACCCTATAAAGCAGGAAGCTAAAAAACAAGTCAGGGAGATTCTAGACCAACTAGAATACCAGGGGGTGATAGAAAATTGCACTTCACCTATGAACAATCCTTTGTTTCCCGTAATGAAACCTGACAACACATATCGTTTAGTTTTGGATTACAGACATTTAAACACTTGCACAAAGACATTTGCAGTTCAAAATGCACACAGTGCCGCATTAATGAATAACACTGTGCGGAAAAAATACAAAACAACACTTGATATCTCAAATGGATTTTTCTGCCAAAATATAGCGCCTGAAAGCAGGTATCTAACCGCATTCAGTGCGTTAGGGTCACAACGGCAATTTTGCCGACTGCCCCAAGGGTATAAGAATAGCCCGGGGTTGTTTTCAGCAAGGGTAACAGAGTTACTCCAAAATTTGGATGAAGAAGCATTGTCCTATGTGGATGATATTTATCTGACGGACGATGACTTAAAGAGGCACTTGACCAGGGTGAGCACCATTATTATGGGATTCGCCTCTGAGGGCTACAATTTAAATTCAAAAAATCAAAAATTGCCCACCTCGGTGTCCTATTTTTAGGATACGAGCTGTAAAGTGAAGGGAAAAGCCTAGCAGCTAACTTTTTAGAAAAGTGTGCGCTGCTCCAACCTCCAAAATCTTTAAAGAATTTACAATCAATTCTGGGATTCCTATATTTTGGTCGAACATACATTTTGGATTACGCAGAAAGAGTAAAACCTTTCTACGACTTAATAAAACCTGATTTTTCAGTCAGACAATGGACACAGGAACACACGAATATCCTGCGTTCCCTACAGGAAGACATGATAGCTTCTAAACATTTACAGACACGCGTAAACGCACAGAACTTAGTGATTCGAGTAATAGCGGGTCAATGCAGGTACACATATTTGACTTTTAATGAAGGCGAAACAGTACCAATCGCATACAAATCACACCTGTACACAAACGCAGAAATGCGTTTCACTTCAACAGAAAAAATTCTGACAGCAGTGCAGACCCCTGTAGCAAGAGAAAGAGCTCTGGCTCAGGGTAAACGCATTATTGTCGTGACCCCAGTACCAGCTTTAGAAGCTGTTACAAAAGCTAGCATTCCAAATGCAAAAGCCTTACATCCAAGATGGATAGAATGGGCTAATTCTCTTACTGCAACGGATGTTGCATACAGATTTGATCCAAGTTTAAAAACACAGGCATTCCTGCAATACGAACAAGAATATCCTCTTCCAAATGAAATTTTGCCTCTAGATCAGTATGAATACATTATTTACACTGACGGATCTGCTCAACTAGCCATAGGGAGTAAGCAAGCTTACAGCGCGGCGTGTGCGATTGTTAAAGGTAGCATGCACGATGGAAAGTTCCATCCGAGTTGCACTAAAACGCAATCTCTAGGAGACTGCACGGCTCAGTTGGCAGAACTCAAAGCACTTATACTGGCACTTATAAATACGGATCACGAATTCCCCACACTTATTGTGTGTGATTCCTTTTACTGTGTACAGTCGTACAATGAATATCTACATCATTGGGAACAAAACGGGTTCAAAGATGCAAAAGGTGGCCCAATTAAGCATAAAATGCTATGGGAACAGGTAGTGGAGTTGAGAAACGAACTACCAAGGGCTCACGTGATACATACACTGAGTCATCAGCGTGATGGCGTTCACGTTGAAGGGAATTCATTGGCTGATGAAGCCGCAAAGGGGGCTGTTCGCACAGCCGCCGTAGCTGCAGTTACTCGTTCAAAGACGAGGGTAGACGGCGAGATAATGGTAGCTGTCAATGCTTCAAGCAAAGGCAGCACAGCAGTACCTAAAACATTTCCACTCAAGTACTCCTACAAGTTAGATGCACAAAACATTCCATATGCTCAGATTCCTGGAGTGGGGGATAGAGTAATACCAAATATGGATCGTAGGCTAGGCTTAATTATGGCGGCACACGAAGGGGAAGGTTCTGTACATAAGGGACTTAGGGAGACTGTTTCTTTGTTGAAACAACGCTACTGGTGGCCCGTCATGAGAAGTCAGATTAGAGACTATGTCTGGAACTACCACATCTGCAAACAGATGGAAGGGTCCACCGCAACACGTCCAGTACAGATACCATTGTTAGACAGCATTAGGTTGTCCGTTCGTGTACGTCCAGCTCAAGTTTCCTCAAGGTTTGGCCTCAGCGCTCGGCTGACGCTCGAACTGTTATAAAAGATTTGCGAGTCTTTATCGGCACATACGCAGTTCGCACGTTACATTCTGACCGTGGTCCGGCGTTTAGCTCTCAGGCTTACAAAGAGGCCATGGAAGGAATGGGCGTAGCATTGCGGTACTCCTCTCCGTACCATCCCGAGGGAAATTCTGTTGTGGAGAGGACAAACCGAGACTTAAAGCAATCTTTAACAGCTAGGGTATTAGGCAAGGGCGGTAGATGGGTCGATCCCCTTTATGGGGTACAGTGCGCGCTCAATAACCACCCAAGAAACTCTCTAGGGGGTGTCACTCCTTACGAGGTCCTATTTGGGACGAGAATGTGGGTACCTGATCTTGATTGTGAAGGCACAGTGGCGGATGAAAAACCATTTGATATCCATGATCGTTTGGCTGTTTTACAGGATCTAAACAAATCTAGGAGACAACAAAGTAACGTGCTCCAGAAACAGGCCGCCACTGAGGAAGTCAAGGCAGTAACCGTAAGACCTGTCTGGATCCCAGAAATCGGGGATCTGGTCAGAGAGAAGATTGCTGACAAGAAAGAATTTGGGCCATCATACAGAAAGCCTGTACCGGTCCTTGCAACCCATGGCACAAGAACTGTAGTTCTGCCGCCTCTTGCCGGAAAAAAGGAGAAAAGATTTGTCTCAATCGACTTAATCAAACCACACTATGTGGCCGATACTAAACAGTAGGCCTCGTGGACTCCACAGTAGCAGACGCCCTCCTCTCGCTACAATCCAAGAAGTCCAGACAGAAAGACTCATTACTTTTGAAGAGCCACCTGTACGGAATGAAGGACTAAGCAACAATGCTATGGAACTCGTTCCACTTCAACAAGAAGAAAATCAACTTAACAACCAAGTTGCAATAAGACCGACTACAGGCATCTACGTCAACAAGCCTCGTCAAGAGCAAAATCCGATTTCAACAAATCCCGTTGCAATTCCAACAATTGATCGAACAGCTTCTGGCTATTTCATGAACTTTGATACGTTTTCTCTGGATCCAAGCGAGCCGGAAACGACGCCAGCCAAAAAATCACTCAAACAGAAACTCACTGACTTTTTGAACTTTTTTAGAAAGACTTACCTGGTGTCACCTTGGATTGACTATGGTATATCACTGGGATTTTATTTTTTCTTTTCTGGCTAGGTTTAATAATAACTTTTAGTATGCTTATTAATGGACGATACCTCCAGCCAAGCTCTACAGCCCAAAGAGTCAATTTGATTTTAAAACCACACTAGTCTTCACATCGTGAACCAAGAGACTTGTCTCCAGTGAAAATTACAGCAGTTCCTATACCAGACGGTATAGTATGGGACAAGATTGATTATGATGTATTCCGTCCGACTGAACTTTTAAAGCTAAAACATGTATTTAAAATTTCTTTAAGTGATATCATTACCTCCAGTACATATTCTGATGATTGGGACACTGAAACTGTAAATGCTATAATGTCTGATTTAGAAAAAACTGCAGCATTTCCGAACAATGAAATGTTAAGAAGGTACTTCAGACTATGATACATTGTACTGTTACCAGCAATATGGTCATCATTTCTTGCACAAATCTATAACACCTAGAAATGTATTTGAGTACCACCAGTGGGAACACTACCCAACACCACCAAAAGGTAGTTCACAAGCATTTGCACAGAAATTCACATACTTCTCATGGTTTAACACATTCGACCCGAAGTCATTTTATTATAAAGTGGCGAAAATTTCAGCTCAGAAAATTATGTTAACCAACACCAAACATATTTACTTTGAACCAGTTGTCTAAACAGGGTTTCGATCTATGGAAAGACACAATAGATTCCAAATCGATCTGGGGTTCTAGGGACTGGCAGGTCCAGGGAATAGAAGCACTTTTTAGAGCATGCATCATTCCGCAGCAGTTTTTATTTCTGAATGAAACTGTGCAACAAACATCCTGTCTTGGATTAGCCAAAGGCAAGGAAATGAACACACCGGGGTTTCCAACACCATCGCAGATGGGTGGGGGGCAGAATTCAACTACACATGGGGTGAAATTAGATGACGTTTTCCAGTACAACATATCAGATCCTGATTGGACAGAATGGCTGGTTTGGCCCATTGACACGAACAAATGTCAGCAGAGATTTATGAATACAACCGAAGGGTTTAGTATCCATAGGCCAGACCCACGCTATGTACAGAGACATCACCCGGGGGTAGTGACAACCTATAGTGTTGGGAAGTTGTGCCTTGATTGGCTAGAGACCTCAACACTCACAGAAGTAAAACATCACTTGACCTTACTCACACCTGACATGGATCTTAGAGATTTTCTATTAGGACCCAGGAAACAACATCAGAAACGTTTCATATATGCAGGCCTTTATGCCTACTATAATGAAAACTGGAAAATATCCCAACAAGAGGCCGCAGAAAGGATACGGGAAATAGACCGTATTAACTTAGAAAAGGCATTAGCTGTAGTGGATAATGGGTTAACAACTTTGACCTCCAGGATTTACTCCTTAGGCAACATTGTGTCTTAGGCAATCGACATATTAGAACAAGATCTGGCCTTGTTACAACACGGGCATCTCAGCTGCGTTGTATTATGATGCTAAGCTGGACGCTACAATCTTTGCGTGCAGGCTATGTGCCCTGGCGTTTCATAAACACCACGTCTCTGTTTTCAGAATACAATCTGACTGATAAACAGACAGAAATGGCACAAAGGGGAGCCAAATATACAGTGCTGCGTATTGAGAAACTGGAAAGGTTACCATTCACTGTAGCCGAATCACCATCAACAGAATGGCTAATTCATGGCCAAATCACTCTGCCGGTCACTACGTTTCAGTTCCAATATTGCCTTGAGCAAAGGCAGGCAGGCAAATATGTGAAAATGGGTAAGGGATACATCAAGGAAACTTGGGAGTTACCATATAGATACCGATGCCGGAATGGGGATCGAGAAGTGTATCTGAGTGGTACAAACTGCAAGAACGCTTTAAGCGGTTCTCTCATGTGTCAGGATATTTCTCTACACGGAGCCTGCAGTGGTTCAGTGGCGAACTTATCTTGTCACATGTCAGGGACCCCAGCGGCAATGATCACGCCGGTTTTCCAGCTGCTCTCGAATGGGAGTTATTTAATGCTAAATGATCAAGGTTGCTTCCGGGCGTCGCATATCTAGTCACTGTTAACTCTAGGGTTACTTGCTGTATGCAAGTATTGTTTCCGCCACTGAACACAGTCAGGGAGGCGCCGCTATGGCCTTCGCTGAATGTTTCTTTTATACAATTTGATACTCTGAGCAGATTGAAAGCCATGCTTTTACAGCGACCCGTGCCCTTAACCTCCGCTTGAGAAACCTATGAACTTCAAGTTGCAAGGACCTCGACTGAGATACAGGCACTCATACGTACAAACTGCCCCATTCATTTCGCAGAAATGGTGGGACGTATCTTTAATATGTCTGATACGAGCGGAATTTTACACCTATTTAAGACCATAGGGTCCGGACTGTTAAACACCTTTCAGACAGTCCTCGGAGTAATCCCAAATTTTATACACTCCGTGTTGGGAAGCATATTTGGAGGATTCCCGCTCATCCTGTTCCTAATCGCAGGAATCCTGATTGTAATATTGCTGCTACGCAATGGACGGCCCACTTCCCGAGGGAATGGTGAACACGCTCCTGGAGCGGAAATAACGTGAACGCATGGTACAACTTCTGGGCATTTCTTGCCTGCGAGAACTCAATGCCTCCTGGTTCTATCATTTAGACCAGTCTGGGTAGACTGCATCTTACCTGTTCTTCGATGCCTGTTCTGCGAGGAAGAATGCACGTTGGATCTCTGTCTAATGTTTCCATCGGATGCGCCTCCGGACACGGATGCAATACTGGACCCCATAAAGGCCCATGCTCTGCGTTGTCCTCAGCGGCTTCCAATTCTGATGAACGCATTCCTGGAGAATCCACAGGTGCCGTTTGCTCCTGCTAGGTTAGGTGACTCCTCCACACGCACCCAGGTAACAACTGCCGCACAAGCTGCCGCAGCTCCATCTGTTGGCAGTGCTACATTCCATCTATGTGCGATTGACGTTCTCTGTGAGGCGTTGGATTTGTCGTCTGCAGCAGCTAACACCGATGGTGTTGTGCTTCCCAGCCAGGACGCTTAATCTTGAATTGGCTCATCGCGTCCTGGGAAAGAATTCGGCTTCATTTCTCGTTTCAAAACAAACGATCTAAATTTGGAACATTTTCTTATATTGACACTTTCGCTTAAGACAAGCATGGCCTTCTCCTGCTTATGGTAATGCAACTTTTATGGAGAGACAATATTGACTTTTTTCAAGTGGCAACTACAAATTGCTGAATTTTAACATTATTTTTTTCTCTCTCTCTCTAAACACCTCATTTTTAACGATTTTTTAGAACCATGTTTTTACTTCCTTTTAAAAAATATTTTTAAATTGTCCAGATTTTAAGTATGGTCATTTTATCCAATTCGGAAGAGGAGTGGGTGTTATATCCCGCATAGAGGCCCTAATGTAGACCCGTTCGTACATGCCCTAAAATGGACGTATTCATATTTACCCTAATATGGTCATATTCGTACTTGCCCTATTATGGTCATAGCCGCATATGCCCAATTATGGTCATAACTGTCCTATTATAGTCATGATTCCTTATATAGGCATGATCTTTCACCTACATTGGTCCCAGCTAGTACACAACGAGCTCTGAGGGCTGAACGATATCTATCCTGTGGTTTTAAATACAGCAGGGTTTTTCCCAAACACAGGCCCTCACTGTACTCATTAATTATGCATGGCTTTCTAAGAATACACCACGTGCATAATATGTATGTACAAAGTTCACCCCTGACGTCTTCCTCATTTCCAATACAAACCATACTGAGGACCGAGACTCTTTAGGGTATAACTACACCACATCTTGCCCCGGTAAGACAGAGGGAACCGAGACTTCCATGCTGACACACTGACCAGAGACGCTGAGGCTCCTGCATGCAGTCGCTCCAGCTGACAGTGGTCTGACACAGCCCTGACGGGGTGTCCAACTCGAGACCAGGACGGGGTCCCACACTCTCTCTACTCAGGTATGGGGGTTCGACTAAATCCTAGAAGGATTCTTGGCTCTTAGGCTTTTAGACCTACACATATGCTAGGTACACTCAGGTACATCTAGATAGGCATCGTAGGAGTACGCGCACTTGCATAATGCTTTTATATTCATGTATGTATCCATGACTATTGCAATATAGTAGAACTGTTCTATCCCTTTGCTTTTATCGTACTGCTGATAATATATCTCTGCTATTGTCTGCTGGTTACCGCAGCACATATATTTTACACTAGAATAACAACTGTTCAATAAATACTTATTGAAACGCCCAACTGTTTATTCTGTGCCACCGCACCCTACGCACACGCCTCCACAACGCAGGGATCCAATACAAGGCTCTGGAATGGACCACCTCCTTCCTCTCCGGCAGAACCCAGAGCGTCCGCCTCCCCCCTTTCCGTTCCGAAGCCTCCAAGATCATCTGCGGCGTACCCCAAGGATCATCCCTCAGCCCGACATTGTTCAACATCTACATGGCCCCGCTCGCCCACGTCGCCAGACTGTACGACCTCAACATCATCTCCTACGCCGACGACACACAGCTGATCCACTCCCTCACCAAGGACCCCTCACCGCCAAAACCAACCTCCACGAAGGAATGAAAGCCGTCGCAGAATGGATGAAGAACAGCTGTCTGAAGCTGAACTCGGACAAGACGGAGGTCCTCATCCTCGGCTCCACCCCTCAGCCTGGGACGACTCCTGGTGGCCGACCGCCCTGGGAGCAGCACCAACGCCCACCGACCACGCACGCAACCTGGGGTTCGTCCTCAACTCAACGCTCTCCATGACCAAGCAAGTCAACGCCGTCTCATCCTCCTGCTTCAACACCCTCCGCATGCTCCGCAAGATCTACAGGTGGATCCCCACTGACACAAGAAGAACGGTCACCCAGGCCCTCGTCAGCAGCAGGCTGGACTACGGAAACGCCCTCTACGCGGGAGCCCCGGGCAAACTGCTGAAACGACTGCAACGCATACAGAACGCCTCTGCCCACCTGATCCTCGACATCCCTCGACACAGCCACATCACACCCCACCTGAGAGACCTGCACTGGCAGCCCGTCAACAAGAGGATCACCTTCAAGCTCCTCACCCACGCACACAAGGCACTCCACGACACCGGACCAGCATACCTCAACAGACGACTCACCTTCCACACCCCGAACCGCCAGCTCCGCTCCGCCGACCGCGCCCTCGCTACCATCCCCCGCATCCAAAGAATGACCTCCGGCGGCAGATCGTTCTCCTACCTCGCCGCCAAGACCTGGAACACCCTCCCCATCCTCCTACGGCAGACCCAAGACCTACTAACCTTCAGGAGGCTACTCAAGACCTGGCTATTCGAGCAGTAGCAGCACCCCTCCCCCCCTAGCGCCTTGAGACCCTTACGGGTGAGTAGTGCGCTCTACAAATTTCCTGATTGATTGATTGATTGAGACAAACCGAATAAGTGAGCACGAGTGACTGAGCGAAAGGTAGTACATTGTTTCCACGATTCTGAGGGAATCAGGGTTGTCATGATCTAAGGTTGCCAGAAACTAATCTCTCCCCGATAAGAGGAGACACTAGTGGCACTGCGAGCTAGCTAATGCAAAACTAGGCTAACATATACGGTGGGGGTGCACGGAGTCAGTCTGCCACCAAGCCCGCAGTATATGTTATCCAAATGCGCAGGTCCTGCAGGGGTACTATAGGAGCTACACGACAATCCGGCATTACTTAAAAGTTTTTGCTTTTTCCGAATGGCGTGTTTCAGTACAGTTTCATGTCACCCCTGCATACTGCGAACTAAGTTGCCTGCAAAGGTCAGGTTGTTGGTGGGTGTTCATGACAGGTTCAACTTTCCATGCTATACATCAACTTGCATTCCATAAACGTTTTTGACTGTTGTGAAGTGTAGAGTTGGGAACAAGTCGCCTCTCGGTGCCTGGGTCAGTTTAGGCTGTGGGTGGGTGTTTATGGCAGGGCATGCCTAAAAGAAGCACAGGTTTCTCACTGGGTTTGCCAGGTGGAAATTAAGGTGTTTAGATTTCATGCACATCCAATCCTCTACTCCTCGGCCACTCTGTAGAGCGCACAGAGCGATGTGGACATAAATGTCAAGCAGTACTGCATGCGTGCAGCAAGAGGCTGGGTACAGACAGTTCTGCATGCCCATTTGGGCAAGTGATGCCAGGTGTATGGGGCCTTCTTCTCCTCGCATCTTTCTGTTAACCTCCATCAGCACATTTCACATCACTCATGCCATCTCTTTCCTCTTCAGCACCAGCTTTTCATTCTGTCCTTCTTTATGTATTCCCTTTCATCATTGCAAGTATGAGGTAGGCCCAGCCAGGTTCTGACCCATTATTGAGTCAGAATTTGCCCAGCATCAGTGAAATATGATGAATTTGTCCCAATGTAAATAGCAGAAATTGGGACTCGTTCAGCACCACCTGTTACTATAATAATTCCCATTCATAAAGCCCGAACAATCACCCCTTGAGGGTTTCAAGGTGCTGGGGGCCTTTGGGGAGATTAATTAAGCTATTTCCCAGAGTCACATGATGCTGAGCTGAGCTGCCGCCCATGCCGGGGAACGAACCGGGAGCCCCGAGCCCCCTGGAGTCAGCCACTCTGGCCGCCTCTTTTCACAGCGGCAACATGCAGAGGACGAGAGAGTTTCTTATTTCCACTTAACAGCTGCACCCATCACAAAGGCCTCATCGCCCTTTTTTTGTTAGGGTTTCATCCTGGCTGGGAGCTATCGGCAGCCTACCATCTACATGCCAGTACAATGGAAGAAAGCAAAGACGCTCAGTTTGTTATTACTTTGCAGAAGTGTTAAATATAAATTATGATTTGGAGGTAGGTTTTTGACTTTGTTCAATGCTCTATGTAAGAGATATGGATGCACTGTAGAAATGTAACATGTATCTTTCTGCATGAACAATTACACTATTAATAATTTAAAAAGTACTTTTTTATTTAATTTGTTTTGTCACGCTACTCATCCCAAGTTGAGGGTAGAGTATCACAACATTTTGTATCAAACACATATTGTACAGAGACAATGAATAATATAAATGTATTAATCAATTAATGTACAGGGTATGTTACAAAAGACAATGAGTGTTAAAAGTTGTAATGTTGCTCGGATATGAATTTACCTTGAAAAAATGAAACGACAAGAGGTGTTTGGCAAAACAGGAACACGTTGGTTTAATTAAAAGCAGTGGCTGGAAGAGCAGCAGCAGAGTCATGTCTTAAGACTGTCTCAATGTACAGAGATTTTGGCCGGCATTATATACAGTTCTTGAAGTACAATAAACCGATTACACATTCCAGTAGAGCACATAAATCTGGTCCTAGTCATGAACCATAAATTCAACCATCTGATAAGGGGGCACGGGTGGCTCTCGACTTTGTGGAGACCCAATGTGGGCAAGTGTGTCTGTGTTCAGATGTCCGGCATGGGGAGCGCATGATCACTGCGTGTATTGCACCTGCTGCTGGTTGTTCCTAACTCCATGTGGCATCTAACTTTGTGGAGTTTTTGGAACGCGCGCCCCTTTGGCCAAACGTGTTTATTGAGACCAATCTCCTCTGACCTTCTGTGGTGTAGCTGCCTGTCTGTGGGATCGATCTAGGTTTTCCCTGTTCGCGCATTTGTCTATGGGCTAAGTGTAACCCCACCTGTGACTCATCAATCGGTAGGCTTGGGTTTGGGTCGCAGGGCCTGTCAGACCATGCATCTCTGACTCGGGGGTTGTTGGGGAGGTCATCTCAGATGTAATAGTCAGCATTGATATGACTTTGTTATTATGTGTACATATAACACGGCGGTCATTGATATCGCATTTACTGATATTCTCATTATTTTGCGTACATTTGACATGGGGTTCATTTGCATCGTATTTTCCGGTATTGACATTGCTATATGTACATATATTATGGCGTACATTGACATCACATTCAAAGAGGACTTAAATACATCTGTATTGGCAGCTGTAAGAAATTAAATTATTTTGGGTGGGTAAAGTATTAATGCAGTACCAAAACAGAAACAAAGTCAAAATACAAAACAATAAAAATAGAGTAAAATGTAATAAACAAAATGACACTAAAATTACAAAACCCCAACAAACGGAACCAAAGACATGAATTTTTAAACTTTTAAGTAGAAATAGTGCCAAAAAGGACAAAGCACCAATGATAGTCACAGTGGCGGCTGCCACAAACAAAGGGTGGTGAGCGGGTGGAGGGAACATGAGAGGGGGAGGGGCAGGTGGGGTAGCGTGGGGGTTTAATAATAATTTTTTTAAAGAAGGAACTTACCTTAAGCTGCAGGCCGCCTCCTGCGTTGTGTCGCACCTCTGTGTTCTTCCTGGTCCCAGCTGACACTTGGACAGACTCCCTGTGCAATCCCCACGCTGCTGTCATGCTATGAGAGCAGCGAGGGGATTGGCCTGAGCGGTCTGAAAAGGGAGTCTGTGCTGTTTCTCCAGCCCGGCTGTTCAATACAGCAGAGTTGGAGAAACCTAAGTGCGCATGTGTGTTTGGCCAGCCTGAGACGGCCGGCCAAACAGACATGCGCACTTAGAAGTGCACATAGCACTCCTCCTCCCACCTCCCATGGCCTGGCCCACCCCTCCCTACACTCACTGGCTCAGACCCAGCAAATGAAAAATAAAACGATGATTGAAATTCGTTTTGTTTTTCACCTGCTGGCTGTGAGCCAGTGGGGTGACGCTTGTGGAGGAGCCACCCCAGGATAGTTAATGGTCGCGGTAGACTAGGCTCTAGACGCAATTTGAGGCTGACCACGATGGAGCGTGGGTCAGATACACCACCCAGGTTCGCCGTGGTCAAAGATTTCACCTTTTGACTTAGGGCCTGATTTAGATCTCAGCGCAAGGGTTACTCCGTCACCATCATGACGGATAACCCATCTGCCAAAATATAAATCCCATAGGATATAATGGGTTATCTGTCACCGTTGTGACGGAGTAACCCGTCCACTGAGATATAAATGGGATTTATATTTCGGCGGATGGGTTATCCATCACCGTTGTGATGGAGTAACCCATCCACTGAGATCTAAATGAGGCCCTAAGTTCTTAAAGTCCAAATCCACCATAGTTCCGTCAGCACATCATCCACCTATCTTGGTTCCCTAGGAGGATTCCACAAATGTGGCTCATGCAAGGCCTGCAATTCTAGCACCAACCGAGACCAATATTGTTTACCCACTGGTAAAACTAAAAAGATTTCTAAATTCATCACCTGTACCTCTGATCATGTCATTGCAATGTCCGTGCAACCTCAATTGCGTTGGAGGGAGCAAATTACCTATCAAAAAGAGTATTCTGGAGCACTTGCGTGCCAGTAAAAACAACAATTCCAACTACCCAGTGGCTAGGCATTTCCAACTCAAACACAATGGCAATAACAACTTACTAAAATACTATGGGATTGACACTGACAGAGTTGTTAAAAACATCAGAGGGGGTGATCATGAAAAAAAAGTGAGACTCCTTGAGTCCCGTTACATTATTCAGCTCAACACAGAATTTCCATATGGGTTGAATAGTGATGAGGAATTAGCCATTCATATTGGGGCTTGATATCTGCTTTACCCCTGTGGTTAACGGCATTTGAACTAACAGTGTCCTTCAACATCCATCACTACATGTAATAGTATTGTTGAATGATGGTGTCCTTTGTCCCCTTCTTTTAGTTGCTCTATATTATCTTTCACCATTATATTTATTATGTTTCTACACTTATTTCATGTTCCAATTTCACTTAGGTTCACTTCACCGTACTGGGATTTCATGGTCACACCTATCTCCTTTGGGACACCTCCCCCTGCAAAGCCCCCCCACCTTTCCTTTTCTACTCCCCTACCCCTTTTGGAGCACCATGGCTTAGTACTTTAGATCATTCATTGCTGGTTCTCATTAACCACACTTGGGATGATGCCACCGGACGCTATAGGCTCTTGAATTCCTGTGTTTTGTGTTATCTTTTATTTTATTTGGATTGAGTTTAAATTTCATCTCTACCATAACTCAGGACTGTTGTTGGGTCAGAGGGAGCATCTGCATATGATGCTTTTGGGGGGCTATCCTTATGATACCCTGATCTTAGGCACTTGCCTTGAAACTCCATGTTTATTTCAAACTGACTTTGGTATAGTGATTACATCCAGTGGAGCGTTCGCTCATCACACTACTGGGGGTATATCCTTGTAATACCCTAAGAGCACTTGCACATTCTATTAGTGTTGGAGGCCTCTCACCCACTAGGCAGTGTACCTTTCTGAAAATCCTCCATGCTTTTAACTTGTCTTTATTGTATTTGAAAAGTACACACTGTGTTATAATGGGTGTTTTACTAGCACTGTCGCGAGTTTGTTATTGTATAGAACGTTATTACTATTGTCTGCTATTTGTGGCTTGTTGACATAATTTATCTTGAGTTCTAACTTGAATGCTGACCAGGAAGTGTAGAAATTCCTTGGTGGTGATACTTGTCACAATGACGTGTGCCTGGCAAAATCTTCATTTTAATTTCCATTTTATTACTCATTTTGATTTATTAGCACCAATTGTTATCCCTCTGATGGACACAAGTATAGCAGGAGAAAAATGCTAACGAAGACATGTAGTAGATTTTCTCTTATGTCTACAGTTTTACACATGGTCAAGTCTATTACGCTTACATAGTGTGTACATTTCTTTCTTTATGCCTTAGAGTCACAATTTTGGCTATGACCATTTTTGCAAAGCATTACGCACGTACCATGTATTGTATTTCATTTCAAAGTTGATATTCAAAATACCTCGTCTTTTTTGTCAGTACATCTTGTATGTCTATGAACTGAAAATCCTTTATTTTTATGCATTTGGAGCTTGTAATGTAACTTGGCAAAGACTACAGGAAAGCTGAAACGCATCGTGGTTTTTCGACCAAATAAACCAGAACACGAGAATTGGTGTGCCGCTTCTTTCTTTCCTGAACTGAAAATCTTTTGGATATTACTGACAGAGCTTAAGTCGTTGCTGGCACTGGCATCACAGGCGGTGAGCAGCTCACTTGGGATAACTCAGCTGGATATATATATATATATATATATATATATATATAATTTTTTTTGGCTTAAAAAAAACAAAGGTTACAGGGACTTTATAGTTAGGCTCATATTTCACTTGTACAAAACCAGTGAAATTCAGCAGTTATAGTTACCTGAGCTAACTATAACTTATGCCCCAGCAATGCACCGCCAATGACCTCACATATTACATCACTCATTACATGGTCAGAAAAATCATTGATGACATCTCAAATTACATCACTGATGGCATCATCAAGTGAGTATGTTTTCTAAGAGTTTATGAGCATTAAGCATATATATTAAGCTACTACAAAAGTTAAATTAGTATACTAGGTGCACTACTAATGAGTGATACTACTTCTAACATATATTATATGAGTGGCTGTGTGACTGTGTGTATCCATGTGTGAGTGGGTGTGTGGGTGAGTGAGTGGGTGTGTTAATGGCTGTATGGGTGACTGAGTGACTTATGGGTGCGTGAGTGGGTATATGAGTGACTGTATGAGGAGAGCCGAAGATGGCGGACGCGTGAGCGAAGAGCTCCACCCCAGGCCATATTTTATCTGGCAATAATTGATGGCGCAGCCCCGCTTACGTCGCTGACAGTGAGATGCATGGTGCCGGGAACCGGACTGGCGGTCCCTGCTGTGGTTTTGGAGCGGCAGCCCCGTCCGTTGGCAAGGTGAGGCCGGGCCGATCGGAACCCTGTGTGTAATTGCTGGGGCGCGGCCGGGACTGCCAGAGCCGGCCTGCCGCTGAGACGGTGCTGCTGGGAGGCCCACCCCTGAAACGGCAGAGCCTCTGGAGGGGAGGTCTTGGGAGCAGCCCCTGCGTGGGCGAGAACTGTTGTGCCCTGAGTGACACCGAGGCGCTGGGCTCTGGCGGACCCTGAGCGGCAGAAGCGCCGCATGACGCCACAGAGGTGAAGGGCGGCCGAGTAGGAGCTTGAGGGCCTTGCCTACGATGTGCATCTGAGCCCTGCTGACACCCGAGTGGACAGCGGAGCCCCGGATTTGAGGACCCCGGCGGGCGGGGCGAGGTACGGCGGAGCCAGGGTGCTGTCCTGGAACGGCGCAAGAGCAGCGCGCCCTGGGCCTGCCTGACGTGAGCCCGGCACCAGCGGAGACGCGACACCCCAGAACTGAAGAGCGCCGGCAGGTGCAGAGTTCAATAAAGAGCGGCGGTGAGTGCGGCTGCGACCAGGCTGGTACACCCGACTGAGGTGCGACTGAGATCAGCACACGTGCAGTGAAGAGCCGGGGTTTTACAGGAGCCCGGGTCAGACACAAGGGCTGGCTGCCCATAGGCGGCGGCAGTGTACCAGGGGCAAGGGAATGCTGGTTGGGGGCCCTGAGATCCAGCCGGGGCAAAATTGTGGTCACGCTTGGCTGCCAGGAAGGTACTACATCCCGGAAAGACTAGAACTGGAAGTGTGGCTGTAGTGGGGTGCAGATCGTGGCACGGCGGGCGAGACCTGAGTGGACAAGTGCCACGCGAAGAGCGGATCCCCCTCCTGTTCAAGGCGGCAATAATGGGGAAGCCACGGGGGAAACAGATGGGGGACACCCTAGACCGCGAGGAAGGCCAACAAGAACAAGCGTGAGATAGTCCCGAACCTCAGCCGCGACAAGATCCCATTCAGCAGCAACTGTCCAAAATCCTAGAAGCTATTTCCGATACGAAAGCCACGCTTCACCAGGACATAAGCACGGTGTTGGTGGGCCTTGGCCTCCTTCATGCAGAACACCAAAAACTTAATGAGAGGGTGAAAGTGGTGGAAACTGGACTTGAGGAACTATCGCCTGCGCACAGGGCCCTCTCACAGCAAGTAGCAGAGTTAACAGCAAAGGTCCAAACGTTGGAAAGGGGGGCGGAAGATGGAGAAGGCCACAGCCGTCGCAATAATATACGGATCCTTGGCCTGCCGGAGGGAATTGAAAAGGGCAATATGGTTGCATACCTGGAGCCGTGGCTCAAAGATGTGGTGGCCACAGGAGCGCTGACGCAGTTCTTTACGCTGGAAAGGGTACACCGTGTACCGGCTCGCCCGCTAGCACCAGGCCGCCCCCCGAGACCCGTGGTGGCCAGGTTGCTGCATTATAGAGACAGAGACATTATCTTACAGAAAGCTCTCACAGATGGCCCCTTTGTGATAAATAACGCTAAAGTCTCCATGTTTCCGGATTACACGCTGGAGGTCCAACGGAAACGGGCCTCATATATTGAAGTTAAGAAAGCGCTTAGGGAGGAGGGCATCCAGTACTCCCTAATGTTTCCGGCCAAGCTCCGCATTGTGGTAGATGGTAAGACCCACTTTTGCAAGGACCCCCAAAGAGCCTGACTGGATTGAGGCTTACCGCACAGAGAAATCGGGGCCGGCGCCGAAGCCCCGGCGGACGGCGAGAGACCCCAGAGACGGTCGGAGCGTATAGGGGCGAAGAAACCGAACTCCTCACAGACTGAGTTGGAGAGGGCGGCAGCGCTACAGGCGGTGGCGGAGATTGCGCGGACAAGCGGTTCCCCATCAGAACAGGAATCGAGATCCACGAAGAGAACTGGGGGCTCGGAATCAGACTCCTCGGACAAGAACACTGACCCCGCATACTGCAGACGACATTATATGACTGGGGCTGGCCAGTCTAGACTGCTGTGAGATTGGGCTGGCGCAGGAGGCTCTGCAAAGGGCCACAAACTGTTTTTGATCTTCTACCGCTCACGATAGTGCAAGTAAGCTTGTGAAGCCGCAACCCCCCTGTGGAGGCCAGGACTGTGATCGGTTTGGGCCTTTGTCGTTTATAGTACAGTTCACTTAGAGTTTGGGCAGATGGCCGTTGCCAGGATGCCCTGGGGCCGGGGAGTTGTTTTAGGTTTGGGATTGTTATGGTTTAACAACTGTGTTGCTCATGCGTGCGGGGATGTTTCATCACTGACTATTGCTGATGTGGGAGGGTGGGGTTCTTGGGAGGGGTGGGGTGCTATACATACAGAAAGGCAATGGCACAACAGGACGTGAAGTTAGTTACGTGGAACATTAGCGGGATGGGATCCATGTCTAAACGTTATAACATTTATAAATATTTGAAACGCCGTGGAGTGCAAATTGCTTTCTTACAAGAGACACATTTGGTTCAGGGGGAGGTGGAGAGGCTGAGGAGACGTTGGCGGGGGCAGATTTTTGCTACTGGGTACTCTGCATATGCCCGAGGGGTACTGATATGGGTACGGCCGGGGGTCCCCTTTGAAGCAGCACGCACGTTAATGGATATAGATGGATGGTATGTGTTGGTGGTGGGGCGATTGTTAGGTCAAGAGGTGACGCTCTGCTGCTGCTATGCCCCTAATCATGATCAATTAGCATACTTAAACTCCCTCTCTGCACATATAGTGAATATAGCAGCGGGACAGATGGTGGTGGGGGGTCATTTTAACTGCGTGGAGGATGTACAGTTGGACCGATCCCATCCCCCTCTGGCAGGAGCACAAGCGCATAGGACCGCGATGAGACTGCAGGAGTGGATGGCGAACTGGGACCTGCAGGATATATGGCGCCTACAGCATAGCGGGGACAGGGAATATTCTTTCTATTCGCACCTACACCACCTCCACACGAGAATAGTTGCATTTTGGTGCTCTCCGACACTTGGCACTCTTACCCAGTATACTGAGTATTTAGGCTGCACATTTTCTGACCACAGCCCGTTGCTAATGTCCTATTGTCCACAAAGGCGGAGGCCCCCGATACCCACATGGAGACTCAACCCAATGATATTGGAAGATGTACCGTTTGCGGAATCACTGCGATCTATTATAGACACATACTTTGCAGAAAATGCAGACACCGCCTCCACGGCCCTAGTAGAGTGGGAGGCTTTTAAAGTAGTGGTGAGGGGACACTGCATGGGACAGACGACTGGGGTACAAAGGGACTTACATAGGGAGCTTGCGGATATTGAGGGAGAAATGCGGGAACTGGACAATATGCAGGGTTCAGGGACTCAGGCACGTGAGCAACTAATGGCCAGACGGAAACAATATGATGAGGCATTAGAGAGACTACGGTCATATGACCATAGAAAGTACTTGGACAGAGTGCAAAGTGAGGAAGGTAAGACAGGGCGCCTACTGGCATGTATCATCAGACCTGAATCGCGGGGCTCCCCGATAACTCGTATACGCATCACCGGAGACAGGACTGAGTATGATCCGGATAAGATAAATAGAACATTTCAGGGGTATTATGAACAGTTATACACCGCTCCGCCGGGTGCCCCATTGGAGGAGATTGCTGCCTACCTGGCCCCTCTGGCTCTTAAAGTGGTGGATGACGAGAGTGCGGAGGAGTTGGGGGGACCGATCACACTACAGGAGGTCAGGGGTGCCATTGCATCATTGGCTAGGGGTAAAACGCCGGGCCCCGATGGCTTGCCTGCGGAGTTCTATGTGAACTATGGCTCTGGATTGGCCCCTCGACTGGTAACCATGTATAATGAGGCCCTTCGATTAGGACTCCTACCATCTACCACAAGGTCTGCGCTTGTGATACCTCTCCCCAAGACTGAGCATCAAGAAGCAGGGGTGAAGGACTTCAGGCCCTTATCTATGCTCAACACTGACTTTAAGGTGCTGAGTAAAATATTAGCACTCAGACTAATCCCTCACATGAGAAACTTGGTTCATCCCGACCAAAATGGGTTTGTACCTTCCGGTAATACATCGTATAATTTACGTAGACTATATTCGGTGCTCTATCACGCTGAGGCCAAGAATTTACCACGGGCTGCGCTTCTCTCAGTAGACCTGGAGAAGGCATTCAATACGGTGAGTTGGGATTATTTAATAGAAGTCATGCGTAAAATGGGTCTGAGGATAGGCTGGCAGAAGTGGGTCCAATTACTATACACTTCCCCAGCTGTGAGGGTTAAGGCGGGCGGTACCATCTCTCCAGAGTATGCAATATCACGAGGGACTTGACAGGGCTGTCCTCTGTCACCGCTCTTGTTTGCGTTAGCGGTGGAGCCATTGGCTGAGTTGTTCCGCAAAGGAGGAGAGGGTTTGGGAATATTGCTGAGTGGTAGAACACACGTAATTTCTTTATACGCCGACGATCTGTTGATCTATTTGGGTGATGCTGTAACAGGGGCGGATTCTGCCTTTGAGATATTGCAGGGATTTGGCCGCTTGTCCAGACTTCGGGTTAACCATCATAAGACGCACTTGTTCCCAGTTGCTGGGCCCCTCCCCAGACCCGGGGATCTCCCTGTTGATCATAACTGGACCTCCAGCTCCTTCAGATATCTGGGTATCCAGATCTTCCACTCGTTGGACGACATGAGAGAGGGTAACTTGGGCAGGGCAATCCGCTCCCTGCGCTCTAGCGTGGCCTTCTGGAGCTCACTGCGGTTGCCTTTGATGGCTAGAATCTCGTTGACCAAGATGGTCATTGTTGGACTTGGCCCTTTTTGGCTATATCCCTAAACTTTTTGCTTTCCCCCTAGACCTTTTTT
This sequence comes from Calotriton arnoldi, assembly GCA_963921515.1. Lineage (NCBI taxonomy): Eukaryota > Metazoa > Chordata > Amphibia > Caudata > Salamandridae > Calotriton > Calotriton arnoldi. The sequence continues at coordinate 666,950 of CAWUFW010000604.1, read as the reverse complement.
CTGACATGGTGTTGCCAACTTAGATGCTTTGGACACTTTGCCACTGCTAATCAGTGTCAAAGTGCAAGTGCTCCCTGTATAAAGTGTAATGGTAGTTGGTTGTCCATGATTGGCATGTTTGCCTTACTAGTAAAGTCCCTAGTAAAGTGCACTATGTGTGCCAGGGCTGGTAATGCAAATGCTACTAGTGGGCCTGCAGCACGAATTGTGCCACCCACATAAGTAGCCTTAAACTGCCATATTGTTCTGACAAGTGCACCCACTTGCCAGACCTTACCCTTCCCTTTCTATGCACATCAGACACCTCTATGGTAGGTCCAGGGTACCCCCCTGGGCAGGGTGCAGTGCATGTGAAAGGTAGGACATGTACTAAGGTGTGTACCATGTCCTGACAGTGAAATAATCTCCATTTCGTTTTTCACTGTGGAAAGGCCCTCATGCCCATAGGATAAAATGGGGAGGCTGTGTAATATGTTTTCCAGCCTATCTTCCCAAAGGCTTAAGATGGAGAGGTGAAGTTTAGTGTGCCTGAACTCACAATGTAATAGCACATCTTTTTATGAAGGTGGTTTTTGCATTGTGTGTTTAGAAGCCACTCTATTAGAAGTGGCTGGGTTTTTGTGCTCTATCATTTCTGTGTGTCTCTGCCTGGTAGTGGATTGACTGTCTGGATTTGAAAGTGATAGGATCTGGGGAATGTTTTGACCCAGGGGAGGAGGTGAGACAGCAACAGGCTGACCTGCATCTGGAGTGTAGGGGGAAGGAGTAGCCCCTAGAGGTGAAGAGGCCTGGGCTGCAGTCATAAACCAATGGCTCCGTCCCCTGCTGAGTGATTGAGGATCCAGACCCCCACTATCAAAGGAATAAGGTGTCACTGGCAGGGAGGCACCCAGAACTGGTTTGAACAGGGGTCAGTGCCCCCCTGAACACAAAGACTTCAAAGACATTTAGGGGTATAACTATGAGAGCTGAAGCCCCTGAACTTTGGAGAAATGGATTGATCAAGATTGAACAAGACTGAAGCTACTTCGTGGTCAAGAGGAACCTTTGCCAAGGAAGAAACAGCTGAAGAGACTGAAGGAAAGGACTGACCCTTGCTGTGTGTTCTGGGGCTGGCCTGCAGTTTGCTGCTTTAACCAAGGAGAGGCTAAAGGGACTTTGCTGTGTGCTGTGTCCCCCTGCTTGAAAGGACTTTGCTGTGTGCTGTGTCCCGAAGTAACTTATCCCCAAGGGCCCGAGGTGAGCTGGCTCCCTGTTGCAGAAACTCAGGAACACAAAAGTTCCCAGGAGAGTCTCAGCGACGCTGTGTGCGTGTGCTTTTTGCAGCCTGAGACCCTCATAAGAATTGCCCTGTGATCGTCTGCATCTGGAGTCCAAGCGAGTCTCAGGGACGCTGTGTGCGTGTGCTTTTTGCAGCCTGAGCCCTTCGTGAGGATGGTCCTGTGATCGCGTGCACCGGAGTCCAAGTGAGTCTCAGCGATGCTGTGTGCGTGTGCTTTGTGCAGCCTGAGACCTTCGTGAGGATTGCCCTGTTATCGTGCACACCCGGAGTCCAAGTGAGTCTCAGCGACGCTGTGTGCGTGTGCTTTGTGCAGCCTGAGACCTTCGTGAGGATTGCCCTGTTATCGTGCACACCCAGAGTCCAAGTGAGTCTCAGCGACGCTGTGTGCATGTACTTTGTGCAGCCTGAGACCTTTGTGAGGATTGCCTTGTTATCGTGCACCCGGAGTTCAAGTGAGTCTCAGCGACGCTGTGTGCGTGTGCTTTGTGCAGCCTGAGACCTTCGTGAGGAGTGCCCTGTGATCGTGCACCCGAAGCTCAAGTGAGTCTCAGCGACGCTGTGTGCGTGTGCCCTGTTGCAGCCTGAGATCTTCGTAGCATCAGCGGCCCGGACCGGCAGCCCCAGAGAAGCCGAGCCGCCGGCCCGAGCCCGCCGTTGCCAGAGCGGGACCTCGAACCAACCTCGTCGAGGGAGGGCCCGAGTCCCACTGCCCGGAATTCACAAAGATTGCATCGGAGGCCCAAGTCGCGGGAAGAGGAGAGGAGAGCGAGGTCGCACCCCCCAGGTAACGTGTGTCGACGCCTGGGGCGGGGTGCGGGCTCGAAGGGAGACGCTCTCGGCCTCTCTCATTCCTGCAGTGCGAGCCTCTGCTTCGGCTCGTATCACGGCCCGTACTTGCCAACGGAGTGGCAGTACCGGGGCCGGAGTGCGGAGCTGCACTTTTTGTTTACACCATACCCGTGTGGGGGCAACTGTTGACAGAGGCTGACTGCGAGTAAGTACGAGTGGCGGAGAGACCGCCTGAGGCACCGTGATCGGTGCTGGAGTGTATTACGCATTGCATTGTTTCTGCATAACGAACTACCTGATTAGTGTATTACGCATTGCATTATTTCTGCATAATGAAATACCTTATTGTTGCGTTACGCATTGCATTATTTTTACATTGCAAAGTGCCTGATGCTAGCATTACGAACTGCATTAATTCTACATTGCAAAGTGCCTGATTCGAGCATTACTAACTGCATTATTTCTACATTGCAAAGTGCCTGATTCTAGCATTACGAACTGCATAGCATTGCATTAGGACTGCAGTGGAACGTTTAGAAGTGCTCATTAATATCGCCAGAACTTACAAGGGCTGGCTGGCCTAACAACCGGCCAGGAAGAATATTACAAATACGCATATGTTGGATTTATATCGTGTGGTCTTATCGTATATCTTTTTATATAAATGTATACTCGTTTTTATGAAACTCGTGTGGAGTCCATTTTGGGGTGTCATCATTGGGTTGCTGTGAGCGTGGTTGCAAATACTTTACACATTTGCCTTGAAGATAAGCCTGGCTGCTCGTGCCAAGCTACCAAGGGGGTGAGCGGGGGCTAACTGAGAAGGTGTCCTTCCTTTCCCTGACGTGAGAGCGGGGGTCCCTATTTGGCCTAAGGTACCTACCTCAGCCAACCAGGGATCCCGGGTCTAACATTTGGTGGCAGCGGTGGGATTTGAACGTGTATTTGCAAATTCACTCTCAGTAATTGGTGTACATCACAAGTTTAGCGCAGACCACGACGCAACCACATATTGTGTTTTTGATTTGTTGGTTCTATTTTTGAGTGACCTTTAAGCCACACATCATGTCTCAGAGGAGTCAAGTAGCCAGTGAGGCTGCAGAATTAGAGTTCGACATTGAGGCATTGCTTACCTACAAAGTTGATCAATTGAGGCAATTCTGCAGAGCTTTGGGATGTCCCATGAAAAGTAGCGCCAAGAAGGAGGAGCTGCAAATGGCCTTGAGGGCCTGGTGGGAAGCCAAAGGGGCTCAGGTGACGGGTGATGTTGAGGTGGATGAGGATGACCCAGGGAATGGATTTGATCCACAGGATTTGCCAGTGGAGGGACCAGCCTTAGGGGCTGGTAGTAGCCATTCAGGGAGGAGTTTTTCACCAGAGGAGCTGGAGGAAAACCAAAGGGTCAGAGAGCATGAGTTGTAGGTTTTAAAACTTAAAACTCAAGCAGAAGAGAAGAAGCTGCTCATTGAAAGTGAAAAGCGAGCAGAGGAGAGCAGGAACGCTCTCGCCTTGGAAGAGAAAAAGATTCTCTTAGCTCATGAGTTAAGCATGAGGGAACTGGAAATGAAGGTTAAACAGGCAGAGTCCAGTTTGAATGGTGGCAGCGTACAGCCAGTGCCAAGTGTGGATGAGTACAAGCGGGCAATGGATGATTGGGTGTTGGTGAGCATGGCGAATGATTTGAAGGGGTTGCTCAACTTTGCCCCTAGGGAGCCTAGGCTCAGTAATTGTTTTCCAGGATTGCGCCAACCCGTGTTAGGGTGCGAGCTCTTTGATTCCCGGGAGCTGGCACAAGAGCCGGATCCCTGGTCATGGGTCCAAGGGTCTGAAAAGGCCTTAGAGAGGGCAGAGATGCGAAGTAGAACCGTTAGGTCCCAGAGTAATGGGGTGGGCATGCGGGCTAGTGCCCTGTCTCAAAAGAGAGGGAGGGAGTGTGAGCAGTGTCCCCAGGGGTTCACCACCCCACCCCAGAGACTGGAGGGTTCCTTAGAGGAGCACCAGGTTGAAGGCCTATCGCCTACTTGCCAGCTGTGTGAGGAAGAACACCTAGCGTCAGGAGGGCGTGGGGCGTCTGTAACCAGAGCTCCCGCTGTCCTGAAGTTTGTGGGTGCCATTCCTAAATGGCAGGCACAGAAATCTAAATGGAAGGTTAAGGGAGGAAGTTGTCCCCCCGTGGGAAAACCCGTGGGACCGTGTCCAGCCAGTAGGGCTAGGTCCCCTAGGAGTGACCAGGGTAAACCCACTTCTAACCTGGAGGACAGGATAACTGGGAACAGTATCCTGACTGATGGGTCTTCCAGGGGTAACGCTCTAGGTGGGGGTTGGCAAGGGACCAGCACCCCTAGAGAGGCCCCATCTGCCAGGAAGTACCCATGGAGCGGCATAGTTGGCCCAGGGAGTAGTGACCAAGAGAATCCCCTGGGGTCAGGAAGGCATAGAACAGGAGGGTGTCCCTGCGGTAGCGGGCCTGCGTCCGTGTTCTATCGCCCCAAGCAGGGAAGTCCATCAAGGTAGTTGATTGGTCTACCCTGGCTTTTGGCTGGGAGGGTTTGTGTTGGACTTGGCCCTTTTGGCTAAAGTTCCCTAAACTTTTGCTTTCCCCCTAGACCTTTTTTCTGACATGGTGTTGCCAACTTAGATGCTTTGGACACTTTGCCACTGCTAATCAGTGTCAAAGTGCAAGTGCTCCCTGTATAAAGTGTAATGGTAATTGGTTGTCCATGATTGGTATGTTTGCCTTACTAGTAAAGTGCACTATGTGTGCAAGGGCTGGTAATGCAAATGCTACTAGTGGGCCTGCAGCACGAATTGTGCCACCCACACAAGTAGCCTTAAAGAGGGAACTCAGGCCTGCCACTGCAGTGCCTGCGCGCAGTTTGTTAAACTGCCATGTTGTTCTGACAAGTGCACCCACTTGCCAGACCTTACCCTTCCCTTTCTATGCACATCAGACACCCCTATGGTAGGTCCAAGGTACCCCCTGGGCAGGGTTCAGTGCATGTGAAAGGTAGGACATGTACTAAGGTGTGTACCATGTCCTGCAAGTGAAATAATCTCCATTTCGTTTTTCACTGTGGAAAGGCCATCTTGCCCATAGGATAAAATGGGGAGGCTGTGTAATATGTTTTCCAGCCTATCTTCCCAAAGGCTTAAGAAGGAGAGGTGAAGTTTAGTGTGCCTGAACTCACAATGTAATAACACTTCTTTTTATGAAGGTGGTTTTTGCATTGTGTGTTTAGAAGCCACTCTTTTAGAAGTGGCTGGGTTTTTGTGCTCTAACATTTCTGTGTGTCTCTGCCTGGTTGTGGATTGACTGTCTGGATTTAAAAGTGATAGGATCTGGGGAATGTCTTGACCCAGGGGAGGAGGTGAGACAGCAACCGGCTGACCTGCATCTGGAGTGTAGGGGGGAGGAGTAGCCCCTAGAGGTGAAGAGGCCTGGGCTGCAGCCATAAACCAATGGCTCTGTCCCCTGCTGAGTGATTGAGGATCCAGACCCCCACTATCAAAAGAATACGGTGTCACTGGCAGGGAGGCACCCAGAACTGGTTTGAACAGGGGTCAGTGCCCCCTGAACACAAAGACTTCAAAGACATTTAGGGGTATAACTATGAGAGCTGAAGCCCCTGAACTTTGGAGCAATGGATTGATCAAGATTGAACAAGACTGAAGCTACTTCGTGGTCAAGAGGAACCTTTGCCAAGGAAGAAACAGCTGAAGAGACTGAAGGAAAGGACTGACCCTTGCTGTGTGTTCTGGGGCTGGCCTGCAGTTTGCTGTTTTAACCAAGGAGAGGCTAAAGGGACTTTGCTGTGCGCTGTGTCCCCCTGCTTGAAAGGACTTTGCTGTGTCCGGAAGTAACTTATCCCCAAGGGCCCGAGGTGAGCTGGCTCCCTGTTGCAAAAACTCAGGAACACAAAAGTTTCCAGGAGAGTCTCAGCGACGCTGTGTGCGTGTGCTTTTTGCAGCCTGAGACCCTCGTAAGAATTGCCCTGTGATCGTGGGCATCTGGAGTCCAAGCGAGTCTCAGCGACTCTGTGTGCGTGTGCTTTTTGCAGCCTGAGCCCTTCATGAGGATTGTCCTGTGATCGTGTGCACTGGAGTCCAACTGAGTCTCAGCGACGCTGTGTGCATGTGCTTTGTGCAGCCTGAGACCTTCGTGAGGATTGCCCTGTTATCGTGCACACCCGGAGTCCGAGTGAGGCTCAGCGACGCTGTGTGCGTGTGCTTTGTGCAGCCTGAGACCTTCGTGAGGATTGCCCTGTTATCTTGCACACCCGGAGTCCAAGTGAGTCTCAGCGACGCTGTGTGCGTGTGCTTTGTGCAGCCTGAGACCTTCGTGAGGATTGCCTTGTTGTCGTGCACCCGGAGTTTAAGTGAGTCTCAGCGACGCTGTGTGCGTGTGCTTCGTGCAGCCTGAGACCTTCGTGAGGAGGGCCCTGTGATCGTGCACCCGAAGCTCAAGTGAGTCTCAGCGACGCTGTGTGCGTGTGCCCTGTTGCAGCCTGAGATCTTCGTAGCATCAGCGGCCCAGACTGGCAGCCCAGGAGGAGCCGAGCCGCCGGCCCGAGCCCGCCGTTGCCAGAGCGGGACCTCGAACCAACCTCGTCGAGGGAGGGCCCGAGTCCCACTGCCCGGAATTCACAAAGATTGCATCGGAGGTCCAAATCGCGGGAAGAGGAGAGGAGAGCGAGGTCACACCCCCCAGGTAACGTGTGTCGACGCCTGGGGCGGGGTGCGGGCTCGGAGGGAGACGCTCTTGGCCTCTCCCATTCCTGCAGTGCGAGCCTCTGCTTCGGCTCGTATCGCGGCCCGTACTTACCAACGGAGTGGCAGTACTGGGGCCGGAGTGCGGAGCTGCACTTTTTGTTTACACCATACCCGTGTGGGGGCAACTGTTGACAGAGGCTGACTGCGAGTCAGTACGAATGGCGTAGAGACCGCCTGAGGCACCGTGATCGGTGCTGGAGTGTATTACGCATTGCATTGTTTCTGCATAACGAACTACCTGATTAGTGTATTACACATTGCATTATTTCTGCATAACAAAATACCCGATTGTTGCGTTACGCATTGCATTATTTTTACATTGCAAAGTGCCTGATGCTAGCATTACGAACTGCATTATTTCTACATTGCAAAGTGCCTGATTCGAGCATTACGCACTGCATTACTTCTACATTGCAAAGTGCCCGATTCTAGCATTACGAATTGCATAGCATTGCATTAGGACTGCAGTGGAACGTTTAGAAGTGCTCATTAATATCGCCAGAACTTACAAGGGCTGGCTGGCCTAACAACCGGCCAGGAAGAATATTACAAATACGCATATGTTGGATTTATATCGTGTGGTCTTATCGTGTATCTTTTTATATAAATTTATACTTGTTTTTATGAAACTCGTGTGGAGTCCATTTTGTGGTGTCATCATTGGGTTGCTGTGAGCGTGGTTGGAAATACTTTACACATTTGCCTTGAAGATAAGCCTGGCTGCTCGTGCCAAGCTACCAAGGGGGTGAGCGGGGGCTATCTGAGAAGGTGTCCTTCCTTTCCCTAACGTGAGAGCGGGGGTCCCTATTTGGCCTAAGGTACCTACCTCAGCCAACCAGGGATCCCGGGTCTAACAGTCATGCTGCCCGACTGTTGTACTTTTTCGCTAATTTACCAGTGATGATGCCTGCGGGATGGTTCAAACCATTGGATGCACTAGTACGAGACCTCATATGGGCGGACGGGAGATGTAGGGTGGCTTTGTGGACCCTGCAACGTCCCATGAGAGAGGGTGGACTGGGAGTACCAGATTTTGAACTCTATCAGCTGGCCGCGCAATTGCAGTGGGTGGCGCTATGGTTAGAGCGGGTGAATCAGGAGGGAACGTACATGGCGGAGCCGGTACATCACCCGCGTCTACTACTGGCCAAGCTGCTGAATCCAGCTATAAAGGTGCCCTACACATCGACATTACAGGCTACGACCTTGCAGTGCTGGAGAAGGTGCATGGTAAGGTTACCAGCAGTGCCGAGATATTCATCGACACTGCCGCTGATTGGGTTCCCTTATGGAGACAATCAGGCGGTCTTGGGGGCGGAGCAGTTGTCGGTTTGGACGGAGGCAGGAATTGACACCACTGGGGACTGTTTTCAAGACAAATATTTACTCCCCTTTGCTGAACTGATGGAGGGATACGGACTCCCTACTGGCCAATTCCTCATGTATGAGGTGCTGGTACGGACGTTTGAGAGGCTGTGGGGTACTAGACGAGAAGAACCGAACACACACATAGTTCTCCATTCCTTGATAACGCTGGGCACGGCCGGGCAGCAAATAAAGTGGTTCTATGCGTCGCTCCGGGAGGCATCCCTGCCCCCGATGCTGGCTCTAAGGGAGAGGTGGGAGAGATCCCTGGAAAGGGAACTCACAGATGTAGAATGGCGCCGCGTGCTAGAGTCACCTAAGAAAATCTCTCGTAATACCAGTTTAAAATACCTACAATTGAATTTCGTCCATATGACGTATATGACCCCACACCGCATACAGGCTGCCTTTGGAGGGGAGCCTTGAGGATGCCCGAGGTGTGATCACCCAGGCGCGGACTTCCTCCATATGAAATGGAACTGCATGCTCATACGACAGTTCTGGGAGGCAGTGATGATCAAGATTAATGGTACACTGGGTCGCACACTGGACCAATCGGTAGAGGTCTGCCTTCTGGGATTGTATTCCAGACTGCCTAAGCGCAAAGTGGGGAGTCAATTCATTGATTTGTCCCTGGCCTTGGCTAAGAGGCGAATCGCGATATCATGGAAATCAGTCATGGGACCACAGATTGGTGTCTGGATTCAAGAGGTATCTAGATGGGCAGCAGCGGAGGGTAGAGCCCTACATGGAGTGGAGTTGAGAGGCCTGCGTAGGCGCCCAATTGCCGAAGCATGGAGAGAAGTTCTATTTAATTGGGATCACCCGAGTTGTTCTAATAGTGAGGAAGATGAAGGTGAGACCTCCACGGAGGAGTAATTTAAGGCTCTGAAGCGGCAGGGGAGGGGAAGAGACGACGAACGGAAAGGAGGCGTCCTGGTTCCTAGCCCTGAGGCGACATGATATTGATTGCTTTGCCTGTTTTCTCCCCCTCCCCCCTGCTTTTCTTTGCCTCCCCCCCCCCCGATACCACGGGCGACTGGAATGACATGGGGACCTACTTGACATTACTATATATAGGGTCCGTGTCATCCCGCTGGAAACACGGCGGTCCATTACCCCCTACCCATAGAGTAATAGAGGCAGCGAAGCATGCATGAGTTGTTTGACAATGTTTTGTTTTTTAAGATTAGATGTTTTATTAAGTAAGGACACTTAAGGCATGATCGAATTAAGAATTAGTCAAGTGATTTTACACTACATGTTGGAGACAAGTAGGCCCCAGGGATTGGACAATAGAGCATATAAGGCACAATCTGGTCAAATGTAAGGGGGGACATCAACTAGACGCAGAACATACTGGAAAGCTGAGTGGATCAGAGGAACTGATTTCCCAGCCTATACTTTTTCAAATGTTGGATCCTCCTGTCTGATAATGTATTGTAGTAAAGACTGACCAGTGAAGGCCGGATGCCTGACTGGATACAACGTATACAATCTGTGCACTACAACAAGTGTATACTTAATTCTTGTTTACAAATGTACAAATTTGTATGATCACAAATGCCAATAAAAATATTTTCAACAAAAAAAATGAGTGACTGCATGAGTGAGTGCGTGGGTGTCTGGATGGTTGTATGAGTGAGTAACTGAGTGAAATAGTCACAAATTATTCGTGCACCTAGATATACAAATTTGTTTTTCCTTTAATATCTCAAAAACTACTGAACAGCTTTACACTAAATAACAAAAAGGGCGCTTTCTGGACCAAAAGCTACTTTTCTGCCAAATTTGGTGTCATTCTGTCCAGTGGTTTGGGCTGGAGTCATGTACAAAATTCCTATGGGAATTAACATGGGAAAAGCACTTTTTTGATCCCCTCTTTTTCTCGGCCCCCACTTGACGGCTCACCCCGAAACTTTCTATGCGCAACAAAACCTAATTTGACACTTTTTTGGGAAAATGTTGTGAAGATCTATCAAACGGTGCCAAATATATAGGCAAGTAAAGAAATTCTGCATATATACATAATATTCCTTCCTCCATGTGTCATGTGACCCAGGAGCAGGCTGATAGTGATCCCAGTCTTGGATGATAGGACGGCGTTCAACCCTCATTAAATTCTGCTGTGCTGAACGAGTGAGGGGAGGCAGCACAGCAGGAGGCTCTTTAAACAGCTCAACTTCTGTCCCTGGTATGAAGAGAGGGTCAGAGGAAAGCTGAGCCTGCACCCAATTGTGAATAATGGGCACGATTATCCGACCCTATTTCCAAAACCAGGACATATCTTTGTTGCAAGAAAAGGTTTCAGGATGCTAGGACAGTCCATGAAAAACCAGGACTGTCTGGGAAAATCAGGGACGTTTGGTCACCGTATTCTAGCACCCAAAGACAATGGTGAGAAAATCAGAATGTGTGTAGACCTTCATGATCTTAATAAATATATTTGGGTGAACAGGCAACCACTTCCCAACATTGCAGAAAATTTGTCAACTTTGGGGAAAGCTAGATATTTGAGTGCCATGGATATGTCCTCGGCATACCACCAGATTGCCTTGCATGAAGACTCAAGGCATCTTACTTAATTTGGCACTATGCTAGGGGCATTTAAGTTACTTTGCATGCCATTTGGATTGGCTTAAGCAGCTGCATGTTTTTCAGGGGGTGATGATGGTGTTGGAGGGGATACCAAAGGAATTAATTTTTCAGGGTGACATCTTGGTGTCTAGCATTGACAGATCTGAACATGACCAGATTTTGAGGTAAGTTTTAACCAGGATGTGTGATCATGGACTTACGCTTAAAAAGAAGTGTAAATTTAGAGTGACGTCGGTCACCTATGTAGGGCACACTATTTCTCATGAAGGGATAAGTCCGAAATTAGAGCTAGCAGAAGCATTGTAAATGCACCTTCTCCAGCCAAGGATCTGTTTTGGAATTGGCAGAGTTCTGCTAAGAATTCATTCCTAACTTTGATAATCTTTCTCTACCTTTGAGATCCTTGTTGAAGAAAGAAAACAAGTTTGAATGGTCTATAGATTGTATTACGGCATTTGAAGAGATTTAAGGCTGTATCAGTACTGTGCCAACTTTAGGGCAGTTTAATGTGTGTCATAGAACTTCACTATCCACGGATGCAAGTTTAAGTGGGTTGGGTGCTGTTCTTTCACAGATAGTTGATTGAGAGGAAAAAGTTATTGCATTCGCATCTCATTCTATCAAGGGAGCAGAGGAGAGATATTCAGTGATAGAACGGGAAGCCTTAGCGGTTTCATGTCTGTGCAGCATTTAAAATTTTTCTAGTCGGGCATTCCTTTTATGGTAAGGACTGACCATAGACCTCTAACACAGATTTTTACATGTAAGGGTAGTGCCAATTTGATGCCAAGAATTAAGAGGTGGACAGAATGATTGTGTGAGTACAATGTCCATATGGAATATGTACCTGGAGTGTGTAACAAGGCTGCAGACTACCTATAAAAGAAGAGGTAATCATCTCTTGTGTGGAAGATTATGATGATCATTCTGGCCATCCTTTGGTTGGTTGGGTGAAAGAAAAGGCATAGTGTGCGGAAGAGTGGGATCGGTATAGTGGTGAAGATGAGGTTCTTAAAATTGTTTCTAAGTATGTGGTGGAAGGTTGGCCAGAGTATAAATAATTGTCAGATTCCATCAAACTTTGCTGGAACGTGCACAGTGAATTGGGTCTGGTTGGGGACAAGATTTTCAGGGTTTCAAGAGTGGTACCTCCACTGGGTTTAAGGGAAACATTAATCAATTTGGCCCATGAAGGACGCCTTTGAAGAAGTCTAAGTCGAGACTGAGACAATGGTACTGGTGGCCTAGAGTTGATCGTGCGCCAAAAATGACAAAAATAAAGTAACATGGACCGCAGCTGGCACCAGTAGAGATTCCTCAAGAGCTGTGGACTAAATTGGCCTTGGATTTTGCAGGACCTTTTGATCTATTATCCTATAGAGAGTGTTATGTGATACTTTTGGTAGATTGCACCACAAAAAGGGTTGTGACTAAGTGTGTGAGTGGGGAGAATACAAAGGTTGTGGTGGATTTCTTTAAGGATGAATTTTATAGGGAAGGAATTTTGTGAGTTTTTGGAGGGGTTGTCCATTGGTCATTTAAAAACCGCATTGTACTCACCACAGACAAATGGATTAGCAGAACGCGTGAAACAAGTGGTTAAAAGCTGTGCACAAAGAGCAATAGATAATAAAGAATCACTTGTTGAAGTGTTGACAAAAACGTGGTGGGTCCATAGGGTTCCCCCAAACAGTATTTCAATGGAGTCACCGTTTTTCTGTCTTAAAGGAAGGCTCACAAGTTCTAAACCTATCCCTGCATGGCTATAATCTCAAGGAATCATGAAGAGTGTAAAGGTTCTGCCTGACGGGATTATTGCCAGTAGGCGCAAAGATCATCAAGATAAATATAAAGCGAGATATGATGATTCGTTTTGTGCAAAGTCTTTTGATTGGAAGATTGGTGACCATGTTTTGGTGAGAAAACCGAGGCATGTGAGGAAAGGCACAACAAGATTCATGAGTCTGTATGTCATCACAAAGATAAAGAGAAATGTAGTAACTCTGTACTCTGGGGGGGGTCTGGAACATGTCTAGATTGGTAAGGGTTAAAAGTTAATCATATAGGTTATGAAGAATTCTGCAGTTATTTATTTATTGTGTGAATTTCCATCCACCATTCTTTTGGATTTTAATATGATTATATATAATTATTATTCCTATTGGGTTTAAGTTTGTTTCGTTGTGCTATTATATATATATTTTTTTTTTTGTTAGGGGTGGGGATGTGTTATATTCTGTGTATTGCATTCTCTGTTGCTAACAGAATGTCTTTTCATCATGGGCATTCTCTGATGCTAAAAGAATATATCTGCATCATTGGGGTTTGTCATTGTGATGTATTCTTATTGTAACAGAATGGGTTGGGGAAGATTCTGAAGAAGTCAGTTGAAGTGGGCTGAGCTATGATGCGGCTGGTGGTTTTGATGCTTCTCTCCTAATAAATGGATTAACACCATCTCAAGCCTGTGGATATTACTGGAAGAAGGGTAGAAGGGGAGCTTAACAGAGTCCTTCAGGAACCAAACAGAGGATCCACAAGGATTGTCTTAGCATCATTTCTCTCTCCTTTCAAGCGTGCCCCAAATGTTCCATGTGAACTCAGCAAATCGGTCAAGCAGACTTTGACACTAAAGAAGGATTTGACACTGTAGTGTCGAAAAGGATGCTCAGAGCCCCTACCCTGCATATTTGGTGGAGTTAAGAGAAGTCATCTCTTGCCCAGTCATATCAGTCTATTGTTTGCTCCTGGGAGGCATTTCACTGTATGTAAGCAGATAGAGAGCCAATGCAAATTAGTCTCCAGGGCCTTTAGGCAGGGGAAAGGTAACTTTCCAAAAGTTACATTCTCTTAACATTTACTAATATCCGACATCACCATTGAAATTGGATTTTTAATAACTATTAAAAATAGTTCAATTGTTTTTCTATCTGGACCCTTTCCCGAAATACAGTGATATAATTTTAATCTGTACTCTTGTTTTATACATAAAGCAGCTAGGTCTGCCACAGTGAAAATATCTTTTAGGTGCCAGTCACTGTAAGGGACAGATTAACATTACATTTCTTCATGTCCTACTTTTAAATACCATGGACTCTACCTTATGGGATCAAGGCCCTCATAGGGGTGACTTATTAATATTTAAAAGGAAGGTTGTCAAAAGGGTGTATTTTGACAGGTCGAACTGCAATTTTTACACTGCTACAGTTGGGTGACAATGATAGGCCTGAAGCCATGTTTGCGCTGCCACTGTAGTTGATGGTACAACAGTTGCTGTAGTCCACTAAAGGCATTTAACTTCCAGGCTCTGGGTACACTTTGTTCAATATACTAGGGACTTATTTGAAAGTTAAATATGTCAAATAGAAGTATGCCAATTCAATGTTTAAAGGGGGAGGACAGGCACTTTACTATTGTTGGCAGGGATAAAGTGCACAGAGTTCTAAAGCTAGCAAAAATATAGGGTCCAGCAAAAGGGGAAAAATCCTGGGTGACTGCACAGAAAAGGCATTATATATTTTAAGAGTACTTGGGTCTACATCCAGATTAAAAACAATAACGCAGTAGTTGGGGTTGTATGTATAAAAAAGATTTTACCACTACCTAAAGGCATCCTTTTCAGCAACCTCAGAATTAAGGAAAGATTGAGAGAAAACGTTAAGGTTCCAAACTTATGCCTTGGTGTGTGTCTACAGCTCCTGGATGCTGGTTAGCTCACTGTGCTATATTAGGGCAGTAACTTATAAACTTCAGGTAACAAAAGAGTGGTGCTTTGCAGCAAGCATTTCAACCCCCGTGTGACTTAATGATGACTCAAAACTGTGATTAGACACAGATCCCGGCAACGGGTGCGTTAACCACCACAGGTATCTTACCACTATTATTCAAATTGCTGGGCACACGCGGTCACGGGCTTGGGTGCAGTGGTAAGGTGGGCGGGCTAACTAGCTGAGTTTTCTCTCCATGCGGTCTCTTGCAGGCTCTGCTGGTGCCAAGCTTGAATCTACTCCCCAGGACCTGACAGGTATTTAATTCCACCGGACATTTCTCCTGTGGACTGGAGCCCATCAAAGTCCAGTTTTGAAAGCCCAGGGACACTCCTGTATCTCTGCCACTTACCCCAGCACCCTGAGATTGATTGCAGCAGGCACAGGAGGCTTCGAGGGAGGAAGTAGAGGCAGGGAGGAGGAGGGTAGAGTGAAAACAATCAGAGAGTGAGAGGAGAGAAGAGAGAAGAAGAGAGACGGAATGGATGGTTGGAAAGAGAAAATGTGCAATGAGATGAAGGGACTTTGGCTGATTTGAGCATTTCTGCCAGGGCTGCTTTTGGTTCCCAAGTGCTCCTTCCAAGCACCAGTCACCCCACGCACCAGAGGATTTTGGATGGACACACACTGGGCAATCGATTATCTTCCCACAAGGACATCACTGGACACGATTTGCACACTGCATAAGATTGACGGCGCTGCAAGCAAACACCTCAAGGGTGGTTTCAATAATGGCACAAATAGTTATATTAAGGCACACTTGTCATGTGCCTTAATGTAACTGCGTGTATCATTGTGTGAGGTTTAAACTGACTGTTGCTGCCTCATAACTGGGGGTGAGAGCTGGCCTAGGGGTGGCTCAGGAGAGCTGAGGCAGAGAGCAGATCAGCCAGAGACATTATTTAAAGGGGTGTTTCCTCACCTTGAAAAAACGTCACCATGTGTGATTCTTATAAACTTTGGGATTCTCTTCGACCTCTATGCCAACGACACCCAAATTTACATGAAAATCTCATCCCCAGAAGACGTTGCTCTGCTTTCCATCACGCTTTTAAAGATTCAGAGCTGGATGTCTAACCACCATCTAAAACTCAACCCAACTAAAACAAAATTTCTTTTGATTTCGCCTCTGAAAGTCAAAACTCCAGTACAGGAATACATGTCTAACTTTCCTGCATTGGATGACAGCCCTGCCATTGTCCAAAGTGCCAGATCACTTGGTATCACCCTCAACAATCATCCCAACCTCCACAGCCACATCGTAACCATGGCATCAAGCGCACAACACCAATGTAGGCAGCTTTGGGGCATCAGACAATTGATCCTGGAACAAGACCTCAAAGCAGTAGTGCAGTCTCTTGTTCTCTCCAGACTAGATTATGGAATTGCCCTTCTCTCAGGTATTCCCAAAGTTCACCTAGGCCCACTGATTCAAGATTTGTATTTCATGATTTGGAACTCCAAGGAGGTCCACATAAAACAAGAACATACAAAACTATAAAACACAGACAACATGACATAAAGACAATTAAACTACTTCCCTTCTACCATACGTTTGGATTAATAGAACAGACGACCAAAATACATACAATTTTCAATGCAGATTTAAAAAGGATTTTAAAAAGTTAAAAATTTGAGTACAAAATATTTCATTTGGAGGGCTATATAACAATTGCAAAGACTCAGATGTTGCCCGTGCAGAAAACTTCAAGAAGAGGGGTCTCAACAGATTGCAACGACATAACAAGGCATGGCAGGCAAATAAAACATGCTTCAAATCCTTGATAACATTTTGACAAAGATTACATATACTTGGGCACCTGTACCATTTAGACGTTAGTACATTTAACAAAAGTATATTTAATCTCATTAGGATCCAAAAGCATCTAATCCCATTTCAGCACATTACATGTCAAGCATGGTTGTAAACTTTTCATAATAACAGAATTCATTAATACTTCATACCTCCCTTTTTTACAGCAGGAATTGGTATCCAGACGATGGCTTAGATTAAGTGAAGCTTATTTAAAATAGGCCTTTAATTGAGTTGGTGATAAAGAAGATACCATGTTTTGGTCCAACTCAAGTTGGTCTTGTGCATACTTGAAGTTTCTAGAAAACAAAGACTTTTCTTATTCCAATTCAAAAATCTTCTTACATATAAAATTCCTTAGAGAGGAATTGTCACTTCTCGGTAGGCAAAAAGCCCACCATACCACTCCCGCCAAGCCTTGTGCAAATGAACTTTTAATCACTAATTCAAGTATTAGGGCAGCAGCAATCGCTAAAGTATTATTACATGAAGAATAATCTCCTTAATATCTGGCCTTCGGTCTTGTCTAAAAAGCTCCATCTTACCACATTGATTAACTCCACCACATATAAGAGAGTGGGTGGGACCTTAGCCTGGTATACAGATAAGAGATGGGAAAAATATCTCCTGGCCAAAGCATTATAGAATGCACTCAACCCCTTGACCTGTGATTGCGCTTTACCAACACTGTTTGAGATGTGATATAAATCGCTTAGGGTACGGGACATAATTTTTTCCTAAAAAGGTATAGGATCTAATCCTATCCAATTTTTGTGAACCTAAGTGCTACGAAAATTAGAGTGTTTATGTGCTTTCTTCCCCTGAAAACATAAGGCTTGACTTTTTGCAGAGTTTAATTTTCAGATAATTCAAGTCCACATATTGTTGTAACGCCACTAAGCGGCCATTTAAACCTTTTGGGGGTTAGATCAAGGATTACAATGTCATCTGCATATAGTATGCAAGTTATTGATTGACCCCCAATACTTGGTGGAAAGCCTGAACCTTTCGAAAGGAAGCTGGGCAGGTCGTATATGTAGAAAGAATAACAATGGTGTAATTAAACACCCCTGTTCCAAACCATTGTTTGTCGAAAAGCCCAAGGATAAACCCCTCTCTCCACCTAGCAAGACTTGATGCCAGGTTGAGAAGTACAACGCAAGGGGGCGTGGCTGACCGCCGAGCATGGCGGCTGCACCTTAGTGGAGCTCCCGGCTGGGACCCGACTAATCCTGATTTTCACGGTGGAACCTGGGGGAATCTGCCCTTAAAACTTCCCCTGGTGTGAAGAGGAGGCGGTGGGGATCGGCTGACCCCAGCAACGACTTCGATAGACCCTGCGGTTGTGGAGCACCGCCGCGCGGGTCTGCCTCCGGACGCCGTGGCCTGGCGCTGCCGGGAGTACGAGGCTTCTTGTGGGGCGGTGCCTGGAGGCCTCGCCCGGATTGCGACCGAGTACTACCTGAGATTGAGCCGTGATGTAGTGGCAAAGGAATTTGAACCGCCCTGGGGTGTCCTGTTTTGGGTTTTGTTCGCCCTTGGGGCGGGCTCCTGTGTGTTCCAGGGCCCCGCATACGGAGACAGAGCGTAGTGCAGCCGGTGACGCACTTTCCCCACTTCTTTTCTGAGGCCAGCGACCTTCTTTGGCTGTTTACCGGACCGACGCGCTACTGCTCACACGACCGGGCTCATACGCGTCGCTGGGCCTGGTGACGGAGTCGCGCTCCCTACTTCGTGACGAGCGCTTGATTGCCCGGGCCCACGCCAATGGACAATTGTGGGGGCTTGTCGGCGCTACTCAGGCCTACAGCCCCGGTTTGATGTTTGTATCGGCCGGCGATAGACCGCCCACGAGAACCCGCATAACGGCCTTCTGGCCTCAAGGTGAGGAGACGGGGGCGGAGACATGCTAGTGGGGGCCTCATTGTGTCCGTTGCCTGCTCTCCCCTCCTGTCCTTAATCATGGAGGTAGCCGGGGCCTATAAAGCTTCCCTGTTAACTGTGAGACTGCTGTGACCTGACTGAGGATCCCAAGCTACATCCATTCGGCACTGCCATATGGGATGAGTGGACATTGGCCCTTTCTACACCTTCTAAGAACTGGCAAGCATACCTTTCATACTCGGGTTTTCAAGTCCCTGGGGCCGCTCCGGACCGTTCATCCCCTGTGTGGCTGTTTTGCTGGGTGTCCTGAGAGGTATCAATGTTATACATTCTCGTTACCAGCAGCATTGCTCATTTGAATACTGTGCAGGACTGTGGTGCTCTTCCCTTTTTTTTTTTTTTTTTTTTAAATGAAGGGGGTTGCTGGACAAATAGCAGAGGGCCCTGGTGAGGTTGCATATAAAGTCTGTACTTTCCTATGTGCACTTGGCCTCGGCCTTGCCCCCCTGCACACGTCTGTGTTGATGGTCCCTTGAGTGGTCTGGCCCTCTCTTAACTGCTTAGCTGTATCGCCCCTTGAAGTGGACTCTTATACCTTCTTTACCCACTGTGCCCTAGTGCTGTTTTCACTACTCTCAAGGAGTTGGTTTGCTCTGGGTATTTGGCTGGTTCGCCACATTTCGTCAAAGGAGCACTCTGCCCGCACTTATAGCCCCTCTGGGCCCGCCTGAGAGACTCCAGATCACGCCTAAAGGTCATTCTCTCACTGAGGTGCTCCTCTTCCAAGCTGTCATGGGGCGCACGAAAGGGAAACATCTCGACATGCTCTCTGCGGATGCGCCACTACAGGGGGACTCTAACTCGGCCTCCCAAACATCCTCAATCAGTTGCGTCTCACCAACGGCCTTAACGCCCCCCCCCTGACAAGTTGGATCAAATACTCCAAGAGATCAGGGAATCACGCCAAGCTATTGAACAGCAAGTAGGCACTCTTACCACTAATCTTACCGTTTGCGAGCGGATCACGCCAAACTCTCTGATATGGTCAAAGATCACACACAAACTCTTGACGATCTTGTACCACAGCAGAAAGAGCACTCTGACCAGCTGTCACAAATGCAAAAACAACTTGCCACCCTGCTGGATAGAGCGGAGGATGCGGAAGGGAGGGCCAGGCGTAATAACATCCGTATTATTGGTATGCCGGAACGTTCAGAGGGGCTCAATGCGACCCTGTTTGTGGAGAGATGGCTCAGAGACCATGTGGCTCCGGAAGGTCTTTCCACCTTCTTCTGCGTGGAACGGGCGCATCGCATACCTACGGGTAGGCCAACGGCAGGCCTGCCGCCTAGACCACTTATTGCCCGCATCCTTAATTATAGGGACCGAGACTGTTGTAAAGTCATCCTGTGCCCTGGGCACCCCCCAACTTTTTGCTGACTGGAACTGGTGGTAACTGACTCTGACTGACCCTGGGCTCTGTTTAACCAGGCCCAGGGCCAGTGCCATGCTGAAACACTTAGATAACAGTAAAGCACCTACATACACTAGGGTACACTTTGGGTTGGGGTACCCCTGTAATTGGCATGACCTACCCCATAAGCCCCTAGTATATAATAGGGCAGGGGATTGAAACTACCTAGAAGTCCCCAGTATCCTGGCAGTTTAGAGGCCAGCAGCCTTTTTGCACTTACATGTGTGCACTGCTGAAGCCTGTGGTCAGTTTAAAAGCAGCCCTGGGCGCCAGGATTGCTCTTAAACATGTAAATTGTGGCCAAACTCGACTTTGGGGTTTGGGGCACTTAAAACTGGTCAACCTAAAATGTTTTGGCATAATAATGACCCCAGGGTCTCCCCTAGGTATCCCAGGGGTGGGGGGTCAGGTATCTATAAGGTAGACCCTTATAAAATGAGTTTATATATGCCCTGGGTTAAGTGAAATTCACATTTCACTCTCCCCATTGTGTAAAGTGCTGCCCAAATTCGACTTTGATGCTGGGGGCACTGGGCATGGAGGATCTGCAATATTTTTACAGATTCAGCACCCCTAGGGTCTCCCCTAGGTGACCTATGGGGTGGGGGTCCTGTGAAAATAAGCCAAGTACTTATAAAATATGTTTTTGTAAGTCCTGGTGCTGGAAAAATGGCCCATGTCATTTTTCCCATTGCAAACCCCCTGCCCCATAGGTTAACATGGGGGAAAGTTATTAAACAATAACTTCTGATAGGAGAGGGATAAAGATTCCATTCAAAGTCTCACTAGAATGGTATTGATAAATCCTACAATATGATGTTATTGAATTTTTCCCAAAGTGAACAGACAAGAAGTTATAACACTTTCTGGGTTTTAGTTCCAAATCCAGCCTTCCAGTGCTCTGCCCTGATTGGTCAGAGTTAAGGGGATTAGCCAGCCTGCCTGAAGAGGTGATAAAGATCCCCTGGGGCCAGCCAGATGGACTGGGAGGGCAGTGAGCTGTTCTGCAGGAATGCCAGGCCTGGGGGAGGGGTCGTAAACAATGAGCTTCAAAGGGACAGAGCCCAGAGCAGTGTCATTAACAGCTTTGAACCCCCACCTCAGCCAGATGGCAGGATTAAGGAAGATATGTGCAGATGTAGGGAGGAGAGGCTAGGTTAATTAGCCAACTCAGTGGGAGTGTTTGGCCAGCTCTTACCTCCTTGCTGGAAAATCAGCCATTATGGATTTGGAAGCTTTGTTGCACTCTGGGATAGAATAATGCCACACTCTGCAGGAAGGAGTCACTCAAGTGGGAGGTTACCCTACTCCTATTGATGAAGCTTGACCTCCTGGATGACCCAGAGACTGTGGAATAAGTATCTGAGAGAGGCCCAGCCCCTCAGATCTGCTGCTTGAAACTGAAGAAAGCAAGACTGGCCCTGCTGAAAACTTCTGCTGTGCAAAGACTTCTAAGGCCTGACCTCTGGAGACTGCACCACCTGAAACTACAGCTTTGTGGACTAACTGTGCTGAGTAAAAGAAGTCAAGAGTGGACTCCCTGCAAGCTACAGGTTAACAGAGCTCATCTGGACCCTCACCACCAAGAATCACCAACCTGGGGAGCTACCAGTGGATTTGCAAGGGTGACGTCCAGTGCATTGTGGGAATTGAAGTCCTCAACTTTCAAGGACCATCTTGGAGCTTCCAGACCCTTGGAGTAAGTTTGAGACACTTTGGGACCCTTTGAGGAACTTCAGGAAGAAGTTCAGAAAGTTTGGGGAACTTTGGAGGAACTTTGAAAAAAAGCTCCATAGGGGGACCGACTCATCCTTGTCAGCCAAGCCGCCTGCCTTCAACCGCGAGCCGGCCAAGCCCACCAGGTTCGTCCCGCTAAAAGCTCCATCGCATCGACTTCCAGAGATTGACCGGGACTAGCAAAAATCTGAAGCCGGCGAACCCTCACCGGATCCGGCTACATGAGGAGCATCGAGGGACCCCACGAGAAAAAGCTCCAGAAAAGCTTCAAAGTCCGCTTGTAAGAAAGTCGACCGGGAACAATCGCGAGCGCCAATCCGCCTGCCTTCCATCGCGTGTCGGCCTGGATTGTTGGATTGCCCCGCTGAAGCGATCTTGAAAAAGTTTCTAAGTCCGCTCCAGGGAAGTTCACCGGGAGATCGTCGAAAGGCTATCCGGCGGAGCCGCACCGGATCCGGACTGACGGAGAGCGTCGAGGGGCCTCGAGGAGAAAAGCTCCAGAAAAGTTTCTAAGTGCAAAGGTAAAAACATTGACCGGGACCTTCCGCGTGGGGTACCCGCTTAGGGCTCCATCGCGGTCGGCCTTAAACTTTGACTTTGGCCCGGTCTATCGCGAGCCTATGTCCCAATATGGTGCTATATGCTTCTAAGTGCTATATTTTATTTAAACTTTGAAAATTCATATCTCCGGTTCCCTACATTGGATTTTTGTCGTTTTGGTGTCATTTTAAAGATAAAAATATTTCCTATTTTTATAAATTGGTGTTGGATTTTTATTATGTGTTGTGTCTTAATTATTTACTGAATTGGTGTTTTTAAATGCTTTACATACCTGTCTTTGAAGTTAAGCCTGTCTGCTCGCAGCCACGTTACCAGGGGTTGAGCATAGGAATAATTTTCTGAGACCTATGCTGAGTCCTATCATGTGTTAGTGGCCTTATTGCCAGTGGCAGACCTACATTTGCCCCTACCAATAATCCACTTTCCAACATTTGGTGCTCAGCGGTGTGGATGTGGACTTGTGTTTAAAAAATACACCTTTCAGTGAATGAATTAAGATTATAAAAATCCTCTAAATTGCCTTAGAACAAAACTTTTGAGTTTGATTTTTGGAATGTGGACTAAACTGTTTTTAATCCATTGTTTTGATTTTTCCAAATTGTTCTAAGTCTATTGTGCCTCGTGTTGTGACCCAAAACTAGGGAACCATGGAGTTGGACCTGGCTAAACTGTCCCAGTGTAAGTTGGCTGAGCTTAGGGAACAGTGTAGGCTTAGGGGGCTGCCTGCTTCCAAGAGGTATAGGAAGGCAGGGTTGTTTCAGTTTATACAAGCCCATGACCAGGCAGCTGAGGGGAATCAAGGGGGGATAGAGGGTGTCCCTCCCTACCTCCTCCAAGAGAGGGAGGAGGTTGAGGATGATGCCTCTTCCATTATAACTACTGTAAGCCAACAGAATCCTGATGGTGGGAGTGGGGAAGGGTCCCTTACTCAGGAACCACTACGGTCCCTTGCAGAGAGACAGCTTCAGGCTCAATTAGCTTTGATAGCTTTAGAGCAAAGGAAACTGGATTTGGCTGAGAAGAGGTGGGAGAAGGAGGAGAAGAGAAATGGTGGCAGCGAAAGCGAAGAAGATGCTGAGATGTCCAGGGGTGGCAGATTTGAACCTAAACTTCCAAAGGGTATTGTGCCCAAGTACACTGAGGGGATGACATTGACAAATGGCTTGCAGCTTTTGAGAGGGCCCTTAAGATGAGTAGGGTCCACTCTAGGTATTGGGGTGCACTCCTGTGGGAGTTGATTCCAGTAGCTGGGAGGGATAGGCTCCTGACCCTGAAGGGAGAGGATGCAGAATCATACCGGCAGATGAATGCCTGCTTAGTCAAGAGGTTTGGTCTGACTCCAGAGCAGTACAGGGTGAAGTTTAGGAACACCCAGAAATTGAATTCCAAGTCTTGGATAGACTTTGTGGATGTTTCAGTGAAGGCACTGGAAGGCTGGATTTGTGGTAACAAAGTGAGCACTTATGAGGGATTGTATAATTTGTTTTTGAAAGAACACATTTTGACTCATTGTGCAGAAGAGAAGTTACGCCAGTATCTAGTGGACTCTAAGCTGACAGACCCCAGAGAGTTGGGGGAGTCAGCTGATGAGTGGGTGAGAACCCGGGTTTCCATTCAGCACCAGGGGGTGACCAGAAGAAAGGAGGACAGGTCCCTCCCCAAGGGAAAGCCCAGGGAAATGAAGGTCAAAAACCTAAGGAGTCCTCCAAAGACCCACAAAAACCTGCACAAGGAGGGGGGCCCCGAGCCAACCCAAATCCAAAGGGAGGTGGATTCAAGGAAAGAATGGTAGGTTCTTTGATCCCTCAAAAGTGGGTAAGTGCTTTGACTGTAATCAGCCAGGGCACAAGCAGGGAGATGCTGTCTGCACTAAGAAGCTCCCCCTAAGGGGCCATCTACAGGGATTGCCAGTGTGAGTGTAGGGGTGGAGAGTGGTACACCAGAAGGGGGTATTCCAGTAGGGGCAGCAACCTTAGTGTCCCTGGGTGGGGTGAATATTGCAACCCTGGATGCCTTACCTCCAAACATGGAGAAGTACAGGCAGAGACCTAAAGTGAATGGGACTGAGGTTGAGGCTATCAGAGACACTGGGGCTAGTGTAACTATGGTCCTGGCTGAGCTGGTGCCTCCAGAGAGGGTGATACCTGGTGAGTTTCACCAGGTGACTTATGCAGACAGCACTACCAAAATCCATCCCATGGCTGTGGTGGATTTGGAATGGGGAGGTGTGACAGGCCCTATGAAGGTAGCTGTGTCAAAGGTGCTCCCAGTCCAGTGTTTACTGGGCAATGACCTTGAAGCCTCTGCGTGGTCAGAGGTGGAGAGAGGACTCCATATGAAAATATTGGAGCTCCCTGAGTGGGTATGTGCTGTGACTAGGTCACAGACTAG
The DNA here is from genome assembly GCA_963921515.1 of Calotriton arnoldi. Classification (NCBI taxonomy): domain Eukaryota; kingdom Metazoa; phylum Chordata; class Amphibia; order Caudata; family Salamandridae; genus Calotriton; species Calotriton arnoldi. Next base: position 642,519 of record CAWUFW010000604.1, on the reverse strand, counting down.
CCAGAAGGGAGGGGCTGGACACTTGGACCCTGGAACAAAGGGCCAAGCATCCATGGACAAGCGTACTGGGCCTGGTGAGCCAGCCCAGGGAACTCCAGAGGTGCAGGCAGAATCCAACCCTGCTGGGGAGGTTCTGGCCTCGGAGGGAGGGACTCAATCCCTGCCAGAGCTGTCAGATTTGGCAGAACTGACAGGAGCAGGTGGACCCTCCAGAGAGGAGTTCAGTCAGGGACAGCGTGACTGTCCCACCCTTGAGAGCTTGAGGCGGATTGCTTCTAAGCAAGAGGAAGGGGATGACAGTGGGTTTCATAGAATCTACTGGGAAGATGGACTGCTTTATACTGAGGCCAGAAACCTCAAGGAGGGGGCCACCAGGAGGTTGGTGGTGCCCCAGAGGTACAGAGAGTTCATCCTGACTTTGGGTCATGACATCCCCTTGGCAGGACATTTGGGACAGACAAAGACATGGAACCGGTTGGTGAACCATTTCTACTGGCCCCATCTGTCTGAAAAGGTAAAGGAGTTTTGCAGCTCCTGTGTCACCTGTCAGGCCAGTGGCAAGGCAGGGGGCAAGACAAAGGCTCCCCTAGTACCACTGCCAGTGGTTGGGGTTCCTTTTGAAAGGGTGGGGATGGACATTGTTGGTCCCCTGGACCCACCTACTGCATCAGGGAATAGGTATATCTTAGTGGTAGTTGACCATGCCACTAGATACCCTGAAGCCATACCTCTTAGAACCATTGATGCTCCTGCAGTGGCTAGAGCACTACTTGGTGTGTTCACCAGAGTGGGTTTTCCAAAGAGGTGGTGTCAGATAGGGGCACGAACTTCCTGTCCAGCTATCTGACTGCTATGTGGGATGAGTGTGGTGTCAACTACAAGTTCACCACCCCCTATCACCCACAAGCAAATGGTCTTGTTGAGAGATTCAACAAAACCCTGAAGGGCATGATAAATGGGTTGTCAGAGAAACTCAGGAGGAGATGGGATGTTCTCCTCCCATGCTTACTGTTTGTCTACAGGGAGGTGCCACAGAAAGGGGTTGGTTTCAGTCCCTTTGAGTTGGTGTTTGGACACCCTGTGAGGGGGCCATTGAGCCTGCTAAGAGAGTCTCTAGAGAAGCCTCTTAAAGAAGCTAAGGACAATGTGCTTGATTATGTGCTAGGCCTGAGATCTAGAATGGCAGAGTACATGTACAAGGCAAACAGGAAACTGGAGGCCAGCCAGGAGCTCATGAAGCACTGGTATGATCAGAAGGCTACTATGCCTGAGTATACTCCAGGACAATTGGTGTGGGTGTTGGAGCCTGTGGCTCCCAGGGCCCTCCATGACAAGTGGAGTGGGCCCTATCCAATCTTAGAAAAGAAGGGTGAGGTTACCTATTTGGTTGACCTTGGCACCCCCAGGAACCCTCATAGGGTCCTGCATGTGAATAGATTGAAACCCCACCATGACAGGGCAGACATGACCATGTTACTGGTCACTGATGAGGGTGTGGAGGAGGAAACTGAGCCTGTGCCCAACCTCCTCTCCACTAATGTGCAAGATGGGTCAGTGGAGGGGTGATACTCTCTCCCAAGTTGACAGACCAGCAGCACAGAGACTGTAAGCAAGTGCTGGAGCAGTTTGCTGGCCTGTTCTCTTTGACCCCAGGCATCACTGAGTGGTGTGTGCATCACATTGACACTGGTGACAGCCTACCTGTCAAGAATAAACTGTACAGGACATCTGACCATGTCAGAGCCAGCATTAAAGCTGAGGTTGCTAAGATGCTGGACTTGGGGGTAATTGAACCGTCTGAGAGTCCATGGGCCAGTCCAGTGGTGCTGGTACCCAAACCTAATCCTCAGGGGGACCCAAGGAGTTAAGGTTCTGTGTGGACTACAGAGGATTGAATGCAGTCACAAAGACTGACGCTCACCCTATACCTAGAGCTGATGAGCTCATTGATAGGTTAGGGGCTGCTAAGTACCTGAGTACTTTTGATTTGACTTCAGGTTACTGGCAGATTGCCCTCACTGATGGAGCAAAGGAGAGGTCAGCATTCTCCACCCCAGAGGGACATTATCAGTTCAAGGTAATGCCCTTTGGTTTAAAGAATGCACCTGCCACCTTCCAAAGGTTGGTGAACAGGGTCTTGTCTGGGTTGGAACAGTTCAGTGCAGCTTACCTGGATGACATAGCTGTGTATAGTTCTACCTGGGGAGATCACTTAAGCCACATAAGGGAAGTGCTTCAGGCCATGCAGCAGGCAGGCCTGACTATTAAGGCAAGCAAGTGCCAAATAGGGCAGAGTTCTGTGGTGTACCTGGGCCACCTGGTAGGTGGGGGCCATGTACAGCCTCTCCAAGCTAAAATCCAAACTATTTTGGATTGGACAGCACCTGTTACCCAGACTCAGGTCAGGGCATTCCTTGGACTGACAGGGTACTATAGAAGGTTTGTCCAAATTATGGGACCATTGTGGGGCCCCTAACAGAACTGACATCTAAAAAAAGGCCCAAGAAGGTGACTTGGACCCCAGAGTGTCAGAAGGCTTTTGACACTCTGAAAGCTGCTATGTGTTCAGCACCAGTGTTACTGGCCCCTGACTACACAAAAGAATTTGTAGTTCAGACAGATGCTTCAGAGCAAGGGATTGGGGCAGTGTTGTCACAGCTAAATGAAGGGGGCCTTGATCAGCCAGTTGCCTTTATTAGCAGGAGGCTTCTTCCCAGAGAGCAGAGATGGAGTGCCATTGAGAGAGAGGCTTTTGCTGTGGTGTGGTCACTGAAAAAGTTGAGACCATATTTGTTTGGGACTCACTTTCGTGTTCAAACTGACCACAGGCCTCTCAGATGGCTCATGCAGATGAGAGGGGAGAATCCCAAGCTGTTAAGGTGGTCCATTTCCCTACAGGGAATGGACTTTACAGTGGAACACAGACCTGGGGTTGCCCATGCCAATGCAGATGGACTTTCCAGGTTTTTCCACTTAGCTGAGGAGGACTACCAGGGTGTAGGTTAGTAACCCCTCACCTTTCGTTTGGGGGGGGCTATGTTGTAAAGTCATCCTGTGCCCTGGGCACCCCCAACTTTTTGCTGACTGGAACTGGTGGTAACTGACTCTGACTGACCCTGGGCTCTGTTTAACCAGGCCCAGGGCCAGTGCCATGCTGAAACACTTAGATAACATACACTAGGGTACACTTTGGGTTGGGGTACCCCTGTAATTGGCATGACCTACCCCATAAGCACCTAGTATATAATAGGGCAGGGGATTGAAACTACGTAGAAGTCCCCAGTATCCTGGGGCATGGCAGTTTAGAGGCCAGCAGCCTTTTTGCACTTGCATGTGTGCACTGCTGAAGCCTGTGGTCAGTTTAAAAGCAGCCCTGGGCGCCAGGATTGCTCTTAAACATGTAAATTGTGGCCAAACTCGACTTTGGGGTTTGGGGCACTTAAAACTGGTCAACCTAAAATGTTTTGGCATAATAATGACCCCCAGGGTCTCCCCTAGGTATCCCAGGGGTGGGGGTCAGGTATCTATAAGGTAGACCCTTATAAAATGAGTTTATATATGCCCTGGGTTAAGTGAAATTCACATTTCACTCTCCCCATTGTGTAAAGTGCTACCCAAATTCGACTTTGATGCTGGGGGCACTGGGCATGGAGGATCTGCAATATTTTTACAGATTCAGCACCCCTAGGGTCTCTCCTTGGTGACCTATGGGGTGGGGGTCCTGTGAAAATAAGCCAAGTACTTATAAAATATGTTTTTGTAAGTCCTGGTGCTGGAAAAATGGCCCATGTCATTTTTCCCATTGCAAACCCCCTGCCCCATAGGTTAACATGGGGGAAAGTTATTAAACAATAACTTCTGATAGGAGAGGGATAAAGATTCCATTCAAAGACTCACTAGAATGGTATTGATAAATCCTACAATATGATGTTATTGAATTTTTCCCAAAGTGAACAGACAAGAAGTTATAACACTTTCTGGGTTTTAGTTCCAAATCCAGCCTTCCAGTGCTCTGCCCTGATTGGTCAGAGTTAAGGGGATTAGCCAGCCTGCCTGAAGAGGTGATAAAGATCCCCTGGGGCCAGCCAGATGGACTGGGAGGGCAGTGAGCTGTTCTGCAGGAATGCCAGGCCAGGGGGAGGGGTCGTAAACAATGAGCTTCAAAGGGGCAGAGCCCAGAGCAGTGTCATTAACAGCTTTGAACCCCCACCTCAGCCAGATGGCAGGATTAAGGAAGATATGTGCAGATGTAGGGAGGAGAGGCTAGGTTAATTAGCCAACTCAGTGGGAGTGTTTGGCCAGCTCTTACCTCCTTGCTGGAAAATCAGCCATTATGGATTTGGAAGCTTTGTTGCACTCTGGGATAGAATAATGCCACACTCTGCAGGAAGGAGTCACTCAAGTGGGAGGTTACCCTACTCCTATTGGTGAAGCTTGACCTCCTGGATGACCCAGAGACTGTGGAATAAGTATCTGAGAGAGGCCCAGCCCCTCAGATCTGCTGCTTGAAACTGAAGAAAGCAAGACTGGCCCTGCTGAAAACTTCTGCTGTGCAAAGACTTCTAAGGCCTGACCTCTGGAGACTGCACCACCTGAAACTACAGCTTTGTGGACTAACTGTGCTGAGTAAAAGAAGTCAAGAGTGGACTCCCTGCAAGCTACAGGTTAACAGAGCTCATCTGGACCCTCACCACCAAGAATCACCAACCTGGGGAGCTACCAGTGGATTTGCAAGGGTGACGTCCAGTGCATTGTGGGAATTGAAGTCCTCAACTTTCAAGGACCATCTTGGAGCTTCCAGACCCTTGGAGTAAGTTTGAGACACTTTGGGACCCTTTGAGGAACTTCAGGAAGAAGTTCAGGAAGTTTGGGGAACTTTGGAGGAACTTTGAAAAAAAGCTCCATAGGGGGACCGACTCATCCTGGTCAGCCAAGCCGCCTGCCTTCAACCGTGAGCCGGCCAAGCCCACCAGGTTCGTCCCGCTAAAAGCTCCATCGCATCGACTTCCAGAGATTGACCGGGACTAGCGAAAATCTGAAGCCGGCGAACCCTCTCCGGATCCGGCTACATGAGGAGCATCGAGGGACCCCACGAGAAAAAGCTCCAGAAAAGCTTCTAAGTCCGCTCGTAAGAAAGTCGACCGGGAACAATCGCGAGCGCCAATCCGCCTGCCTTCCATCGCGTGTCGGCCTGGATTGTTGGATTGCCCCGCTGAAGCGATCTTGAAAAAGTTTCTAAGTCCGCTCCAGGGAAGTTCACCGGGAGATCGTCGAAAGGCTATCCGGTGGAGCCGCACCGGATCCGGACTGACGGAGAGCGTCGAGGGGCCTCGAGGAGAAAAGCTCCAGAAAAGTTTCTAAGTGCGAAGGTAAAAACATAGACCGGGACCTTCCGCGTGGGGTATCCGCTCAGGGCTCCATCGCGGTCGGCCTTAAACTTTGACTTTGGCCCGGTCTATCGCGAGCCTATGTCCCAATATGGTGCTATATGCTTCTAAGTGCTATATTTTATTTAAACTTTGAAAATTCATATCTCCGGTTCCCTCCATTGGATTTTTGTCGTTTTGGTGTCATTTTAAAGATACAAATATTTCCTATTTTTATAAATTGGTGTTGGATTTTTGTTATGTGTTGTGTCTTAATTATTTACTGAATTGGTGTTTTTAAATGCTTTACATACCTGTCTTTGAAGTTAAGCCTGTCTGCTCGCAGCCACGTTACCAGGGGTTGAGCATAGGAATAATTTTCTGAGACCTATGCTGAGTCCTATCATGTGTTAGTGGCCTTATTGCCAGTGGCAGACCTACATTTGCCCCTACCAATAATCCACTTTCCAACAGAGACTATCTATTACAAAAAAGCTCGAGAACATGCCCCTATACAGTATGAAAACAATTGAATCTCACTCTATCCGGACTACACCATTCAAGTACAACGTCAAAGAGCCTCCTACCAGCCACTCAAGAGGAAGCTCCAGGCCCTTAATTTGAAATATGCCTTGTTGTTTCCATCACGACTAAAAATCATCTACAACCAGAAGGCCCATTTCTTTGAATGTCCTGAGGCAGCCAATGCCTGGCTGAAATCCACTTTGCCCCCCCAGTCATTGGATGACATTGATCAGCGGACACGTCGTGTGCCATCACAACTGTTCAAGTCGAGATCCCGTCGCACTAGAACAGCCCGAACACACACCGTTAAAAAGCCTACGCCGGCCCAGGCTTTCGTGGGGCAGGAATCGGCGTTGGTGGTTGCTGCCTCCATGCGTGATCCCACACAGGTCACGTCCCCGGAACAGTCAGATGAAAATATGCTCTCATCAGACTCTGAGAGCAATGATATCTTGTTCCCTTCGATAACCCCGCAAATTGTGAAGGATTTATTTGGCTGATGTTGCTGATTGGTCTTCATGGTTTCCCTTGGAATTATTGAAGAACTCTTCTGCTGCTCTTCTTGGTGGAGGGAAGTAAGACACTGTGGACATGTGATTGTAACATGCTTTTTCTCCCCAGGTTCCTGTCTTATCTACTTTTGTTACAGGGTCCCGCCTTAGGTGTAGCCTCATTGTCACATGCTCAGTCATGCTCTTCATAGAGCCCACCCCCCCTGCAGTTATTACACTGTATAACCGTGTGAATGCAGTATGTTTTAGAATATGTTTGGACCAACTTAGTTTGATTGTTGGCCCTAGTATTGGGAGTTATTTTTTGCGAGTGGGGTTTTGGTTCCTGGTCCCGATTAGATTCTTTATTGTGTTGTGGTCCCTATGTCTCCACATGGCACTCTGTTGTGACAGTCAATTGGAATATGGCTATTTTAGGTAAATATAAAATATTGACATGGAATGTTCGAGGAATGGGGTCTGTTCATAAACGACATCGCGTTAATGCCCAATTGAACAGGCGAAGGGTACATATAGCTTTCATTCAGGAAACTCACCTTACCGATTCAGAAATCTCTAAAATGCACAGGAAATGGAAGGGACAACTTTTTAACACTTCTTAGTCTGCCTTCTCTAGGGGGTCATTGAGTTGGGTTCGCAGTGGGGTACCCTTTAGGTTAATAGAACAACGAATAGACCCTGAGGGATGCTACGTACTATTGCAAGGCAAATTGGATGGCGCCCCAGTAGTTATTGGCAGTGTTTATGCCACAAATTACGAACAGAACAATTATCTCACTAATCTGAATACAGTTTTATCAGACTGGGTCCTGTTTCCCTGGGTCATTGGTGGTGATTTTAATTCCGTCCTAGATGTTCAGTTAGACCGCTCACACCCCCCATTACGGGGAGCAGTGCCTACTAAACATGCAGAATTCTTACGGGCCTGGGCTATGGGCTGGACATTGCAGGATGTGTGGCGCATACACTACCCCAATAGTCTGGAGTATTCCTTCTACTCCCCACCACACCAATTGCACACTAGGATTGATAGAATATTTTGCTCTATATCTCTGATGCCCCAAATGACAGAACCCACGTATCTCGGGAAAACATTGTCCGATCATAACCTGTTGGAGGTAGTCCTTGAATGGGGTAGGATTCCCACTCCGGTTCCGACCTGGCCACAAATCCTAGAAGACGCGGTCTTTCGAGACACACTGGGTACCACCATCACTAATTATTTTATAGAAAATGGCAACACGGCATCCGCCTGTTTAGTGGAATGGGACGCATTTAAATCTGTAATTCGAGGGACAGCCATCGGGGCTACTGTGGGAGCTCGTCAGGAAGTGCACAGGAATCTTACTACAGTAGAAGCCTCTCTTAATAGGTTCGAAAATGCAGCTCTTACCAACCCATCGCAGCACACACAGCTTCAAGAGACTAGAATTAAACATGCTGAGTTGTTGGAACAACTTTGTTTGATAGATTATAGTGCATTCACCCAATACAGTCACAAGGATGCAGACAAGTCAGGGACTCTTTTAGCACGCCTTATACATGATATTCCTCCCCCTGTTCCGATAACAGAAATATTTCTCCCGGATGGATCAGTTGCGTCCACACAAGCTGACATTAATTTAGCATTCTACACATACTATCAACACTTATACAGTGCTCCTACTGTTACATCACATGCCGACATAGCTGCCTTTCTTAGCGATCTAACATTCCCTCAGTTGTCAAAGGATGCTCAATCCGAACTAAAAGCCCCCATAACTAAAACTGACATTAAAGAAGCTATTAAAGATCTGCCCAGAAATAAGACTCCAGGCCTAGATGGCCTGCCGGCAGAATTTTATGCGGTATATGCTGAAAAACTGGCTCCACACCTTGAGACCCTCTATAAGACAGCCCTTGACAAAGGTACACTTCCGCTGACAACCATGCAAGCACTGGTGACTTCTCTCCCCAAGCCTAACCGAGATTCTCGTGATATATCTGGTTATCGTCCTCTCTCGTTACTATCTACTGAGTATAAAATTCTCAGCAAAATACTGGCTAAGCGACTCCTGCCCTACCTCCCAAAATTAATTCATATAGACCAATGCGGCTTTGTTCCGGGCCGCAGTACATCACTCAACATACGGCGACTTCACTATATTATGGAAGCAGCAGCGGCCTATTCCCAAATGGCTGGATGTATTTTGCTTGATATGTAACAGGCATTTGACACTCTTGCCTGGCGATACATGCTGGCCTCTCTGGAAAAATTTGGTATTCCAAGGGGTTATTTGCAGTGGGTTAAATTATTATATAACGCTCCTACAGCGCGGGCCCGAACTGGTTCACATATTTCTGCAGCTTATTCCTTAGCCAGGGGTACCCGTGAGGGATGCCCCCCATCGCCTTTGCTGTTCGTACTGGCGATAGAGCCCCTACTACTTAAACTCCGTAAGGAAGCAGTGGATCTTGGGATCTTGATTAACAAGACAACACATATAGTGTCAGCCTATGCGGATGACCTTATCCTTTTTCTTGAAGATCTTACTATCACCCTTGACCCTTTCCCGTCTATCTTTAAACGGTTTGAACAGTTATCGGGCCTGGCTATCAATGCCACTAAATCTTATGCCTTTTTCATGCGACACAAAGACACTTCGGATACTATTTTGTTCTGTGATCTAACTCTTAAGACAGCCCCTGACACGTTTAAATATTTAGGCATACAAATATATAGAACCCCGCAAGACCTCATTGATGGCAACATATTGAAGGCTATAGGATCACTTCGCATGCAGGTCTCCTTTTGGACTTCTTTGCCATTATCGGTTATGGGCAGAATTGCCATCTCCAAGATGGTGATGCTTCCTCGACTGTTATACTTTTTCGCTAACATACCTGTTCTGATTCCGGCCACAATCTTCAAAACACTCAATACATTGTTAACGGAACTTATTTGGGGTAAGGGACGAAGGAGGGTAGGTCTGGCAAAATTACAGTTACGTCCTGAGGAGTGTGGATTGGGCGCTCCAGATTTTCGAGCCTACTGCATGGCCAGTCAATTACAATGGCTATCATACTGGTTGGCGGGCTATACACCCCGACTTTTGCAGCAAGGCACCTTACATAACTTGCTGTTGCCGGCTGTTAAGATTCCACACACACCCCCTACTTTGCTTAAAACAGCACTTTTATACTGGAGACAGACGCTAAAATATACCAAGAAGGTATCTCCATATTCTCCCAACATTCCCTTACTCGGGATCCCCACTGCAACCGGCTTAATCTCCAGTAGAATGATATCCCCATGGACACAGGAGGGGGTTTCAACTATTGGAGCACTATTTATAGAGGGCACACTCGCGGATCACGACAATTTTCTCCGTGCTCAGGGTGTCCCCCTGACGTTATTTCTCCTTCATGCCACAATCATTCATTATGTCAAACTCCATTGGGCCGCTGATGGGTCGGAACCCTCTACACATGAGTTAGTCCATGCTGTATACCTTATGGGGGAAGGGCGTCACCTTACTCGATGGTTATATAGAGGTATCCGGGCACACTCCGGCACACCCTTATCTCCACTCCGGGCTAAATGGTCATTAGATTTGGACAAAGAATTTACTGACAAAGAATGGGCATCGGTGTTGGAATTTCCTAAGAAAGTATCACGTAATGCCAAATCCAAATATATTCAATACATGATTTTACATACAGCATATCTCACACCGCACCGTCTCAATAGCATATACCCGGATGCCCAACTTTCCTGTCCCAGATGTCAGGAAGCGGATGCAGATCTATTCCACATGCTGTGGGGGTGCCCGCGCCTACGTTTTTTCTGGCATGCCATTAATTACACTATACAGAAGGTTACCAGCACAACTGGGTGGTTCTCCCCGGAAAGTTGCCTCTTGGGCCTCCACGGTCGCCCTAAGAAAAAAAAGGTCCAATTTAGTTTTGCAGACTTGGCGGTACTCATAGCCAAGCGTGCAATTACAATGCGTTGGAAGTCTGCCTCCCCTCCTACACCACTCACCTGGCACACAGAACTGATAAGATGGGGTACGGCTGAGAGTACAATAATTAGGCAAGAGGAATTTCGGGGGCTGCGTAAGACCCCTATCTCCTTGGATTGGGATCAAATGCTGGAGACCTTCAAAGCTATAGAATCATTAACTCCCCCAGTGTCACCAGCTGGACACACCCAGCCCGCTACTCCTACATCTTCCATGGCTTGTCTGACTGTACCTACTTAATCACATACCATCTGCATAGCCTTCCATACAGATACACATATGTCTCTACTGAGGAGGATGTCTAAATATGACTGTATGTACAACTGTATATGGTTAGTACTGATGTGATATACATGTGGGATCACAAGAAGTCAGATTGTTATTATGCACATTAAGGACCAGTGTACCGGGGGGTGGGGGGATGTTACTAATTCCTTTTCTTCTTTTAATAGATTAGTAGTTAAAACAAGTAGTACATTACGAATTTTTCATTACGTATATTTATCTTCTGTATGTTTATGGGCACGTCAGACATGGTTTATATACTGAGAAGCACATTCTTTGTCCCATAACATTTCAGATGACTAACTCTTGCGCTTTCTATAATATTGCATTTATTTTTATATCGATATTAGCACAATGTTATTTTGACAAGTATTTTCATTTGCTCTTTTACGGTGCCCTGTTGATATAAGCAACATGTTATGTATATTGCTGATGTTGAAAATTCAATAAAATTATGTTTAAAAATAAAAAAAAGAGAAGTACAAGGCAATAATTAGATGCAGTAGGGTTCCTGGCATGCCGAGATTAGCTAACTTTTTCCAAAGGGTTGGGTGATCTACTTTATCAAAGGCTGTGGAAAAGTCAATAAACACTTCATATACTAGGGAGTCCTTGATGGTCACATATTTTTCGTTAATCATCTGTAAGGCAGCGATAGTACCATGTTTTTTCCTAAAGCCCGTTTGTTCTAATGGAATGATCATATTGCTCTCTACCCAGGTATTAAGTTGGTCTAATAGACACCTAGTAAAGACCTTGCCTAACCCGTCTAACCGAGCAATTTGGAAATAGTTAGCGAGCTTTTTATAAAGTGGAATAATGACACTTCCGGTCCATGAAGGGGGCACTGTAGCATTAAAATAACAATATATGAAGACTGGAAACAGTATCCTTGCCCAGAGCATGGCCTCTTTTTTATAACCGATATCGGTAGGACCTCAGTCTGGACCCACAACAGTTGGCAATGATCTCCCACAATCTTCCCACATTTTTCTTTTATGCTGCTTCACTTAAGTCGCCCCACCTACGATCTGTATTCTGCTTTCTTATGCCAGCCTTTAATCTGCTTTTTTTCCTCTTCAATAGAGATACAAGTCTATCTCTTTCCTTTGAGAAGGAAACAACCTGCATTCTAATCAATCTATTTATTTCTTTATTTAAGGCAAGGAGTGGCAGACATAATAGTTTATAGGAAGGCTGGGAATACCTTGGTCGATCATCCTTCAAGCTCTGCTTCATGAATTGGGAGTAGAAGCTGAAAATGTCAGCTTTCCAAATGCCTAAATCATATATGGACCTCTCCAACAGCCCTTTTAAATTAGAGATCTTAGAGGGGATCATTGCATCCTGCAGAAATTCTTATTGAATTTTTAGTAGGGTCCATCAATTTTCCCTGTCCCTACAGTGGACAAACTGATCGCTAGGGAAAGGATTATGAGTCTATGATCACTAAGTGGGGAGCCTACAATTTTAAAGTCATTTAAAAGGTGGAAAATAGAGTAATGAGCAATAAGCAGATTCATCAAACAAGCAGCTGGTACACTCAAGCACTCAGCACATTGAAGCGCAGCTGCAAACAACTGGAGAGAATATGGCACACTAGCAGAGACACCACAGACCGTGCCACATTCAAATCAGCTCTCAACATCTACCACCAACTCAACGATGCAAAAAAAGACGCCTAGCAGACCGTGTCGAAGCAAGCGCCAACCACACTAAGGAACTCTTCAGCATCGTCAGAGAGTTCTCCTGCCCAACAGCCACAGAGAACACAATCCCTCCCACACAGAAACTATGCGATGCTCTAGCGAACCAGTTCCACAACAAAATATCCACCATCTACATGAACTTCGAGCCCCAACCCACCGACCTCCACAGCTTCCTCACTCACATGGATGCCTCCCCTGACCAGCCACTCACCACATGGGAACAGATCGCTACACAGAACACCATAGCCATCATGAACTCCATCCACTCAAGAGCACCTACAGATCCTTGCCCCCCTATCTCTTCAACTTAGGGAGTAACGATATCAGACGCCAACTCACTACCATCCTCAATGGATCCATCACCAAAGTCACCTTTCCCGGCGAATAGAAACATGCAGAAGTCAGACCTCTCCTCAAGAAACCCTCCGCCGATGCAAGCGAACTCCAGAACTACTGCCACATCTCACTGCTCCCGTTCCCTGCCAAAGTCCTCAAGACGATCATCAACCAGCAGCTCACTGAACACCTGGACAGAAACAACTTGCTAGATACCTCCCTGATCGCCACCACTGTCGACAACCGCATCTTACTCAACAGCAGAGAATCGGCAGCCCTATTCCTCCTCAACCTCTCCGCAGCATTCATCACCAAATCCCACCACACACTCATCAAGAGACTGCACCACATCGGGATCCAGGGAGATGCACTCACATGGATAACATCTTTTCTCACAGGACGAACGCAGAGAATCCGCCTACCACACTTCACCTCGGAACCCCAGAGCACCATCTGAGGCGTCCTTCGAGGTTCATCCCTCAGCCCCACCCTCTTCAACACCTACATGATACTTCTAGCCAAAATCGTTAGAACCCACGATCTCAACATCATATCCTACGCCAACGATACCCAGCTCATCCTCTCACTCTCATCAGACCCCACCACCACGAAAACCAACTTCCACAACGGCATGAAGAATGCCGCTGACTGGATGAAGGCCAACTGTCTGAAGCTCAACACTGACATGACTAAAGTGCTGATCTTTGGCAACAGCACTTCCCCTTGGAATTACATCTAGTGGCCCACCAAACTGAGACCCACTCCCACACCAACAGACTATGCATGCAACTTCGGCATCATCCTGGACAGCAAACTCACCATGAAACAACAGATCAACTTAGACTACTCTGCCTGCTTCCACACTGTCCCCATGCTCTGAAGAATCTTCAAATGGCTCTCCATCGACCCGAGAAAAACCGTCATCCTAATCACCAGCCAACTGGACTACAGCAACGAACTGTACAGAAACCAACACTTAACTCATAAGAAGACTTCAGACAATGCAGAACTCAGCGGCCAGACTCATCCTCAAACTGCCCAAATGGACCCACATGACCTCACACCTTAGGAACCTCCGCAGGCTCCCTGTCCTGAAAAGATGCCAATTCAAGATATTGACACACGCCCATAAAGCCCTCTACAACATGAACCACCAACTGAACTTCCGCCAACCATCCAGAGACCTTCGCTCTGCCTCCCTCAAGCTCACACAGACACTGCGCATCTGCCGAAGCCACACCAGAGCCGTTCCTTCTCCTACTTTGCTGACAAGTCCTGGAACGGCCTTCCCCTCCACCTCCTGACATCACCCTCTCTGGCGGACTTCAGGAAGAGACTCAAGACCTGACTTTTCGACTGAGCCCAGCAAACTAGCGCCTTGACACCCTCACGGGTGATTAACAGCGCTCTACAAATACTGATTGATTGATAAGATAATCAATAATAGAATATCCCAGCAGAGATTTATGGGTATATTGGGCAGGAGAGTCTTGGATAAATCTTCCATTTACAATCACATATTTGTTCTTTCTCAACTGGCCAACAGTAATTGTCCTCTTTTCTATGTTTTTTTCGGCGGGAAAAGAAATGGTGGAATGTGAAATGCTTCTTCTTTGCCCATAGCTAGGAATAGGTTAATGGAGTGTTTGGAGACTTTACAATTTAAGTCTCCAACTACCATAACCTGAAGTTCACCCTCATTATCCGTAGCCTTACCTATTAAGGAGAAAATATCGCAAAGCAGATTATTAGACATTATGTCTGGGGTAATTAAAGCATTCACCACTAACAAGGGAACTGTCAGACATCACAACTGCAATTGGGAAGATTTTTATTTCTTGAAAGACATAAGAGGACTCTTTAAAGCTATTGTACTCCCAGTTTATATAATTACTTAAAAGAATAGCTATTCCTCCCTTTGCATGCCATTTCCTGAATGGGATGTCATTACAACTTATTACAAAATAGCCATCGCACTGAAAATCTGAGAAGTACCAAGTGTCCTAAATGCAGATTATGTCAGCTTTTAAGCTATTAAAAAATTCTAACTTTTCCAAGTTGTATATTAGACCAGCTCCATTCCAGGAAACCATTTTTAAATTATTGCAAGTTATAAGGCTTGGATAATGGGCTTGATGCACAGGCATCATTAAGTGTACGAGCCAGCCAATTCCATTTTATGCACTCATCTTCTACTGTAGGGGAGGGAACCCAGGGACCCTAGTCCCACAATGCCTTACAAACCTCCCACCATTCACTAAGAAGACCTGAAAGGGTTACATTTTCAACAGAGAGTTCCTTTAAAGGCATGTGATGATACTAAGAGATTGGTTGGTTCAAGGTATATTGCCGTTTAATGATTTTGTTTTCCCGAAGTATAGGGACGGCATCAGTCCCTCTACACTGGAGAAGATCACACTTTTGAAGAATCAAATTTGCAACAATTTTAGTTTGGAACTGGACCCTTGCTTTGATCGCTGACGACGAGTGCATTAGGGAAACAAGAGAGATGGCACTACTTTGTATCATCTTATGATTGTCAATCTCTGCAAAACAAGTTAATAAAAAAGAACAATTCAGAGTTAAATCAAAATCAAAGAAGCCTACAAAATCCAACGTAAAAGTATCTGCAGAGAAAGAGGAGAAGGAAGGGTCATTTCCGCCAGTCAATGCAAGGTTTATATTATCCTTTGGTGCAACACAAAGGGTTCAGCCATTGGATTAAGATCAGTTGGCACAGGGTTAATAGATAGTGGATCTACTAAGGATGCATCAATCTCTCTTTTAGCCAGAGGATTTATAACAGACGGTACATCCAGCTTTGCAGAAAGACCCCCATTATCTCTTAAAATGTATTGCTACTAATAGAATTAGCAAGGTTTCCACTGTAGCCTTCATTGTAGAGTCACCAATGTCTTGAAAGCAAAGTTTCTTTGCACCTTTCTTAGAAATTCTCCACTTTTTCTTTTTCTGCAGGCTCTGTTTTTTTGCTTTGGCTTTTCCTTTGGATTGAACAGGTGCCGAGATGTCAGCCGAGCTTGTTTAAGCCCGTTCATTAGGCATAAATATAGGACAAGCCTCAAACCTGGAACAAGAGGAATTCACAAGGGAACCGGGTACCACAGCGTTCGAAGATCAGAAGTCAAAAAAGTTTTATATCGAGTAGGTGGGACTTTCGACATTCTGTTGCTTCTTATTGGAACCCAGCAGCATCCTAACTTGGGATTTAACAGCTTGCCTCCCCTGGTTAATTGTTTGAGGTGGTTGGATAGAGCCATCTGCCCGCAAGCATTTGGGTTTACCAGCATGTAATCCATGATCAATAAGTCCCAGCTTTCCACATGACTCATTTATTGCTAAGTATAAAGACAGATTTGGGAGCACCCCCTCACCCTTTGGACTCATCATCACTTTCAGGATCACCAATAATATATCTTGGATGTGATCTGTGTTAATCACAGATTTTTATAGAAGAAATAAAATGGGAGACAAGATTTTCTCCATACATTTAAGAGATTCGGAAACTGTCACTTATTGACCTAAGAAGTTACAAGACTGGTTCCCAAGCAATTCCAAATCAGGGGTCACTGAAGACTGTATTATACTGATGATTGCTCCGACGGCGTACTACTAAATAGCTTTAAACCAGTTACCTGTAACAGGACAGGATGGGTCCTATTAGAGCCTATTTTCTTTGGTGAGCGAATTCTCAAATTAATATCCACATCCGGTAGTGTAAAATCCTCATTATGATATTTGGGGGCCTCCCCAGGCACTGAATTCGCAATATCTGTGGTAGTCAAATGCAGAGTGGGAGAAAGTGTGATATTTAAATGATACTCTGCTGCTGTAGGAGTGGGGAGAACCTCTGATTTAGAGCTAAGGTAATCATGTGCCACATTCTCTTTCTGGAAAAAGGAGAAAATCGAGTTCAAACTCTTCATTAAGTTTAGGTGCGCCACCTTATTTCTGAGAGTGTTGGATTTAGTCTGTTTGCACACCAGCTGGAGAGGTGTGGTGCAGCGGCCAGGGCAGCTGACTTCGGAGCACAGGGGTCACGGTTCGATCCCTGGCTCCGGCGGCAGCTCAGCTCAGCATCCTGTGACTCTGGGCAATAGCTCACTTAATTTCCACAACGGCCCCCAGCGCCTTGAGACCCGTAAGGGTGAGTAGTTCGCGCTTTACAAATACGGATTTTTAGATTCAGGCCCTTAGAGGAATCAATCTGCCAGAGCGAAGTTTCCTGGCAGTGATATTGTTAACTCATAGAAGCTGTGAGAAGTTGGCCTGGCATATGCTGTCCACTAATTATAGTGGGCACCTTGCACCAGTCCAAACAACCCCTTATTGGAGATAGGTTAAAGACAACCTTATTGAAAGCTATCCTAGTGGTAGCTATGGAGAGCAGCCTTCAGGCTAAGTCTTGAAGGAATGTAAAGCAGCTTGTTTTACCAGTCTATAATCTCTTGAGTGACCAAATGAAAGAGCACCACACCAGGTATATATTCAAAATATATGTATTTATTACTAAACACACCCCTCTAGTCTCTTTATGAGGCTAGAGTTCGAAGTACATAAGTTATAAGATCTTAAATCACAGTAATAGCACAAATACACGTTTGGGCCCTAGGGGCGTACCAAACCATATACCAATAAAGTGGTATGCGAACCACGACTGAACTAGACACTAGGCCTAGAGCCTCTAGAAGTGCTTGGACCACAAGGAACCACCCAAGGTAGTGACACAGGGGACCCACGGGAGACGCGTGCAGTGTAAATACACAACCGCGATACGCCGTTAACTTCTATGGAGAAAGTCGGGATCGGGAAAATAGAGGAAAGGGACACTTAAACGAGGACTAGGACAAAACCCTTTGAGATCTAGGACTTTGAAGAGTCTCTACCCACGGGAGCACCGGAGTACTCGTGTTACCTCACCCAGGGAAGCCGGGTGCATAGGTGCCTTTCGGGGTCGGGTTTCGTCGTCGATTCGAATGGCGATCTGCTGCAAAGTGCTGCTGGCGGCCAAGAGAAAAGTGTCCAGGTGGATCCAAGAGTGGATCGGAGTTCTGGTGAACCTGAAAGCAGAGGGGACAGAGTCTGGGTCACTAGCCAGTGACCAGGAAGGCGATGGACAGATGCCCACCGATGTCGAGTGCTTCAGGTGCGTTGACGGTCGTCTTGACTCTTCAGCCACGAGGTCCGGGAGGTGTTGTCGGCGACCAGGAGCAGGATTCGGGCTGGTACTCGATGTCTGTCGAGTGCTGAGGTGTCGGCGACCGGATTGGACCCAACAAGCCTTGGCAACGGCAAGTCTCGAGTAAGATGTAGATCGTCGATGGTGCAGACCAGCAAGGTCTGTGGAACTCACCCAGCGAGGGTAAGTGAGGGCAGGCCTGGAGCAACCAGGATGCCAAGTAAGAAAAGGATTGGCCTTCGTTAAGGGCTACTAGCCAACGGGCTAGCGACCGCGAAGGAGCCTCGTGACGCCGCACGTGGATCTGGCTTACAGGACACTCGTGGAGTGGGGGCCAGTGATCTTCGGTGCAGGTGGTGCTGGAGGCTAGGGCTACTCGGAGCCCAAAGCACGACTTCTTGGGAGACCCAGAAGATGATGCACTTGCAAATGTGCTCGGTGTCCAGGGGTCACGGTCTCAAGTCACCCACGATAGCCACGGGCCTCAGCTTTGCTGGGGACTCAGGGTAGCCTCGGGGAAGTCTGAGAATCCACCTCTGGTGATGCGATGACTTCGGCGTCCGACGGGAGCTTCAGAAATGCGAACCGGACAGATGCTTCTTTGGTGCCTGCCAAGCAGGGGAGTCACTCCTTGACCCCAAGGGAGGTTCTTCAGTCCTCTAATCTTGTCGTAGAGCGTCGAAGGTCCAGGATTCAGTTTCAGAGTTTCGTCCAGGTATAATCTAAAGTCCTAAGGACTGGGTTCCTACCTTTATTCTAAAAATAGGGGTTGGACTACTCTGTGGCCCCACCTATGGGTGGGTCAGGGCAGAGGGGTGGCTACACCCCTTTCCCTTTGTCCAGTTCGCGCCAAAGCAGGGGCTGCAAGCCCCTGATCCGGTTTGAACTGGGGTATGCACAGGGACACCAAATGTGCCCCCAGTGCAGGACTTCAAAGCACCCGAAAGTGCTCCCGCCCAGCCCCAATACACATTATCCTGTCTGGGGAGGTGGTCACACCTCCCTGGGACAGGAAACCTATTGTCCAGGCCTCCCCTGCCGGAGTTTCGTCCAGCAGCAGGAGGCCAGACTCGTGTCTGTGGCAGCAGCATCCATTTTGTGATGCCAGGGCTCTGGAAAGAAGTTACCGGACTCGTCAGAGTTAACATGTCTTTCCCTCTAGAAGGGTGGAATGCTACCCCCGCCGCCAGGATTGGCGGGGGGGTAGTCTTCCAAGATGTTTGACACCAAACACGACATGTTTAGGTGCAGCCATTCCAAAGTTAGCATTTTACCGCGAGGATATAATGCGCTTAAGAGTATATGGTCAGGCTGCACTACAAACAGCATCAGAGATGGTCTCCGAACGCTGCAGAGGGGCCCTGCTCATGCAGGGGCACCCTCTCACATAGGAACCATGCACTCTGCCTTTAGGATTGATAAGGCCTGCCTTAGGAGTGACTTATAGGTTTCTATGTGTGTATGTATTTCGTGATATAGGTAACCTACATCACAGTAAGGGGTGCATGCACCACCTTACCCAGGCTGCAGTAGCAGACCTGTGGTGTCAGTTTGGATGGCCTTCCAGGGGTGGCATAATACATGCTGCAGCCCCTGGCAGGCCTCTGAGGTACCTATGCCCTTGGTACATAGTATACCATATACTAGGGACTTATAAGGGCACTCCAGATCCCAATCAGTGATGTGCCTAAGGCACATGGAAACCATTTTAGAGAGGAAGCAGCTAGGCTGGGGTTCTGATTAGCAGGGCCCCAGCCAGACTAATGTCGAAAAACAGTGAAGCATCAGCAAAAAGTGGGGGTACCCATGTGAAGCAGATCCTACTCTCCTACACAACCCCCCCAAACGTAGGGACATTAAACTAACCTTGCCCAGTTAAGTCTTCATGTTCTAAGTGGAAATACCTAGAGAGTCCATCTGCATTCGCATGGTTACTCCCAGGCCTATGTTCCACTGTAAAGTCCATCCCCTGTAGGGAAATGGACCACCTAAGCAGTTTGGGGTTTTCACCCTTCATTTGTTTTAGCCATAAGAGGGGCTTATGGTCTGTCTGAACCAGGAAGTGTGTACCAAACAAGTATGGCCTCAACTTCTTCAGAGCCCAGACCACAGCAAAGGCCTCCCTCTCTATGGCTGACCAACGTTTCTCTCTAGGGGTCAGCCTTCTGCTAATAAAAGCTACTGGCTGATCCTGACCTTCTTCATTCAATTGTGACAGTACAGCCCCTACCCCCAATTCAGATGCATCAGTTTGAACAATGAACTTCTTGGAGTAATCAGGACTCTGCAGAATTGGAGCAGTGCACATGGCCTGCTTGAGGTCATCAAATGCCTTTTGACAGCTAACTGTCCACTGAACCTTTTTGGGCATTTTCTTAGAAGTTAAGTCATTCAAGGGTGTCACTATTGATCCATACCCCTTGACAAATCTCCTATAGTACCCAGTCAGGCCTAAGAAGGCTCTCACCTGAGTCTGGGTAGTGGGAGCAGTCCAGTCCATGATGGTCTGGATCTTGCTCTGCAAAGGTTGAACCTGGCCTCCACCCACAAGGTGGCCCAGGTACACAACCTGACTCTGCCCTATCTGGCACTTAGTGGCCTTGATAGTCAGGCCTGCCTTTTGCAGGGCCTGTAAAACATTCCTGAGGTGGACCAGGTGATCCTCCCAGGTGGAGCTAAAGACAGCAATATCATCTAGATAAGCTGCACTATAGGCTTCCAGTCCTGTGAGAACTGTAGTCACCAACCTCTGGAAAGTGGCAGGTGCATTTTTCAGACCAAAGGGCATTACCACAAATTGATAATGCCCACTAGGGGTTGAAAATGCTGTTTTGGGCTTTGCAGTATCAGCTAGTCTGATCTGCCAATAGCCAGCTGTTATGTCAAATGTGCTGAGATATTTGGCAGAGGCCAAAGTATCTATGAGCTCATCTGCCCTGGGTATTGGATGGGCATCAGTCCTAGTGACTGCATTGAGACCCCTGTAGTCTACACAAAACCTCATCTCTCTTTTTCCACCACTGGTGTGAGGTTTCGGTACTAGGACTACTGGACTAGCCCAAGGGCTATCTGAGGGCTCAATTACTCCCAATTCCAACATTTTCTGGACTTCAGTCCTGATACAGTCCCTGACATGGTCAGGTTGCCTATAAATCTTGTTTTTAATAGGCAGACTGTCCCCAGTGTCCACTTCATGAGTGCACCAGGTGGTCTGACTGGGTGTCAGTGAAAACATATGTCGAAACTGATTGAGGACTTGCCTGCAATCAGTTTGTTGCTGGGTAGTGAGGCTGCCTGCCAAGGCTACACCATCAACTGACCCATCGTCAGGGTTCTGTGAGAGCAGGTCAGGGAGTGGGTCACTCTCTTCCTCCTGCCCTTCATCAGTAGCCATGAGCAAGCCCATGTCTGCCCTGTCCACATATGGTTTTAACCTGTTGACATGGAGAACCCTGTGGGGACTCCTGGGTGTTCCTAGGTCCACTAAATAAGTGACCTCACCCTTCTGCTCAACAATAGTGTGGGGTCCACTCCATTTATCTTGGAGAGCTGCTGGGGCCACTGGCTCCAACACCCACACCTTCTGTCCTGGCTGGTAAACAGTCAGAACAGCCTTTTGGTCATGCCAGGCCTTTTGAAGTTCCTGGCTAGCCTCAAGGTTTTTGGTTGCCTTTTTCATGTACTCAGCCATCCTGGAGCGGAGACCAAGTACATAGTCCACTATATCTTGCTTTGGGGGCTTGAGAGGTAACTCCCATCCTTCCTTCACCAAGCACAGTGGACCCCTCACAGGGTGGCCAAACAGAAGTTCAAAAGGGCTGTAACCAACCCCTTCTGAGGCACCTCCCTATATGCGAATAAAAGGCAGGGCAAGAGTATGTCCCATCTACGCCTAAGCTTTTCTGGGAGCCCTTTAATCATGCCCTTCAAGGTTTTGTTGAATCTCTCAACTAAACCATTGCATTGTGGGTGATAGGGTGTGGTGAACTTATAAGTCACTCCACACTCCTTCCACATTGCTTTCAAGTACCCAGACATGAAGTTAGCACCCCTGTCTGATACTACCTCCTTAGGAAAGCCCACTCTTGAGAAGATTCCCAGGAGGGCCCTTGCCACCACAGGTGCTGTAGTGGTCCTGAGGGGAATAGCTTCTGGGTACCTGGTGGCATGATCCACTACCACCAGGATAAACCTGTGCCCAGAGGCTGTTTGGGGATCCATGGGACCAACAATGTCAATCCCTACCCTCTCAAAGGGCACCCCCACCACAGGTAGTGGTATCAGGGGGCCTTTGTAGTGCCACCTGCTTTGCCACTGGCTTGGCAGGTTACACAGGAGCGACAAAACTCCTTACTGTCTTCAGACATGTGGGGCCAGTGAAAGTGAGGGACAATTCTGTCCCAAGTCTTGTTCTGGCCCAGGTGTCCTGCTAAGGGAATATCATGGGCTAGGGTCAATAGGAAGCCCCTGAACTTCAAAGGTATTACCAACCTCCTGGTAGCACCAGGCTTGGGGTCTCTACTCTCTGAGTACAGGAGTCCATCATCCCAATACACTGTATGGGGACCACTAGCTTTCCCAGCAGCCTCAGCAGCAGCTTGCTGTCTGAGGGGTTCAAGGAGGGGCAGCTCTGCTGCTCCTGGCTCAGATCTGCCCTAGAAGGTCCCCCTGTCCCCAAGAACTCAACCTGGTCAGGTTCAAGTTCCTCTGGGACAGTTCCTTCTTCAGGGCTGAGATCATCCCCCTCAAGGGACTGATCTTCCTCCTGAGCCAAGGGGAAGGCACTGCCTTAACCCTACTACTCCTCCTCTTGGAAGGCACTTGGTCCATTCTTCCAGAATCCAAGGCCTGTTCAGTGCTAGACATTTTGGCTTGTGACCTGGTCACAGCAAACACATCTGCAGGGATCCCCAGCATTTCTGCATGGGTCCTGAGCTCCACTTCTGCCCAAGCAGAAGTCTCTAAGTCATTGCCAAGCAAGCATTCGACTGGTAGGTTTGCACTTACCACAACCTTCTTAAGGCCAGTTACCCCTCCCCAGGAGAAGTTAACAACTGCCAGAGTATGGTCTGTTCTGACATTGCTAGCATTGGTCACTTGGTACATTTCACCAAGCATAACTTGCCCAGGTAGCACAAGGTCTTGTGTCACCATTGTGACACTTGCCCCTGTGTCCCTAAATGCCAAAGCCTCACGTCCATTGATTAAAGGCTGTTGTCTGTACTTGCCCAGATTACTGGGACTCACAGTGGAGGTCACATCCATGCCTCCATCACAGACTAACACAGCCTGAGTCAGTTCTCTGACTAAGTCAGAGCCCAACTCAGTTCCCAGGGTGAACCCTACTAAACCCTTTGCTGGAGCACTTCCACCAACTGTACTAGGGGGAACAGGTGCCTTAGGGGCATTGGTGGGTGCTGGACTGGAGTCTTTGGACTTGGTGCAATCACTGGTCCAGTGGGTCTTTTGCTTACAGACCTTGCACCATGGTTTTCTTTGGCCTTTACCCTTGGTAGACTGGGAATCCCCACCAGAAGAAGATTTTTGGGGGCCTGATGAAGACTTTTGATCTTTACCCTTCTCCCCACCCTTGTCAGAGTTCTTAGCATCTTGCTTCTTGGTTTCCCCACCTTGGTTCTGTACCTTCTGCTTCACCCTGGTCCTGACCCATTTGTCTGCCTTCTTTCCCAATTCTTGGGGAGAGGTCAGATCAGAGTCTACCAGGTATTGATGCAACAGCTGATTTTGACAGTTATTAAGAATCTGCTCCCTCATTATCAGATTATACAATCCTGAGAAGTCACACACCTTACTGCCCATCAACCAGCCTTCCAGAGCCTTGGCAGAACAATCCACATAGTCTACCCAGTCTTGAGTCTGTGCTTTTTGGGTGTCTCTGAACTTCAACCTGTACTGTTCAGTGGTTAGGCCAAACCCATCAATAAGAGCACTCTTCAAGACCTTGTAATTGTCAGCATCCTCCTCTCTAACAGTGAGGAGCTTATCTCTACCTTTGTCAGCAAAGGAGAGCCACAAGATTGCTGCCCACTGCTCCTGAGGGACCTTCTGTACTTTACAGGCCCTCTCTAAAGCAGTTATCCATTTGTGGATATCATCCCCACTCTGGTAGGGAGGGACAATCTTGCTCAGGTTCCTATGGTCATAGGACCTTTCCCTGTCTCTAGGGACATGGCTGCCACCATGGGACTCTAGTCCCAACTTTCTTCTCTCTCTAAGGAGATCTAGGGATTCTCTATCTAAAGCCAATTGCTTTTTTCTGAGTTCCAGCTGAGTTTCCTCATACTGGACTAGCCTCTTTCTTCTCTCATGAGAGGATTCCCTCCTATGAGATGAGACAGAGCTCCCTATAGAGGTGCCAGAGTGGTTAGACTCCTGAGAAGGAGACCTAGACCTTCTGGGCACACTCTTAATCCTTCCTGGGGGACAAAGAGGGCATCATCTTGATCATCCTCATCATCATCCACAGGAGGGATTTGGTTTTCCAGGTCAGGGTCATTGTCACCATCCTGGCCAGTTTCAGAGGGGGGGCTGGGGGTACTGGTACCCCTAGCATCCTCCTCTTCTCCTGCCCCACCCTCAGCTCCTACCCCTTCAGTCCCTACAGGCTTACTAAGGTCATAAGCCACCAACAACTCCTTGAGGTGTTGGGTGGTGGGGCTTTGGCCTGTCCTTATTTTTCTCAAGTTACATAAAGCTCTCAATTCCAAGAATGGGAGTGTATCATACTTGGAGGGTGGAAGCTCAATGGCTTCCTGCAAGGATTCTTTGGATCCTGCCCTTAAAGACATTACTAGTGTGGTGTGGTGTATGCACTACCTACTCTAGTGTGGCCTACTAAACTCTCTTGAGTTGTAGAAAGGGTTGTGCTATCCCTTAACACACAACTCTAAGTTCAGTAGAACTTACTGTTATTCTAAGCTTAAATTATATGTACCTTAGGTACCTTTAGTGGTTTTCAGTTGATCAATTCAATTGAGATTATCTGGTAAAACAATAGCAAGCTGGAATCCCACACGCTGCACACCAATGTGAGAAGTTGGCCTGGCATATGCTGTCCACTAATTATAGTGGGCACCTTGCACCAGTCCAAACAACCCCTTATTGGAGATAGGTTAAAGACAACCTTATTGAAAGCTATCCTAGTGGTAGCTATGGAGAGCAGCCTTCAGGCTAAGTCTTGAAGGAATGTAAAGCAGCTTGTTTTACCAGTCTATAATCTCTTGAGTGACCAAATGAAAGAGCACCACACCAGGTATATATTCAAAATATATGTATTTATTACTAAACACACCCCTCTAGTCTCTTTATGAGGCTAGAGTTCGAAGTACATAAGTTATAAGATCTTAAATCACAGTAATAGCACAAATACACGTTTGGGCCCTAGGGGCGTACTCAAACCATATACCAATAAAGTGGTATGCGAACCACGACTGAACTAGACACTAGGCCTAGAGCCTCTAGAAGTGCTTGGACCACAAGGAACCACCCAAGGTAGTGACACAGGGGACCCACGGGAGACGCGTGCAGTGTAAATACACAACCGCGATACGCCGTTAACTTCTATGGAGAAAGTCGGGATCGGGAAAATAGAGGAAAGGGACACTTAAACGAGGACTAGGACAAAACCCTTTGAGATCTAGGACTTTGAAGAGTCTCTACCCACGGGAGCACCGGAGTACTCGTGTTACCTCACCCAGGGAAGCCGGGTGCATAGGTGCCTTTCGGGGTCGGGTTTCGTCGTCGATTCGAATGGCGATCTGCTGCAAAGTGCTGCTGGCGGCCAAGAGAAAAGTGTCCGGGTGGATCCAAGAGTGGATCGGAGTTCTGGTGAACCTGAAAGCAGAGGGGACAGAGTCTGGGTCACTAGCCAGTGACCAGGAAGGCGATGGACAGATGCCCACCGATGTCGAGTGCTTCAGGTGCGTTGACGGTCGTCTTGACTCTTCAGCCACGAGGTCCGGGAGGCGTTGTCGGCGACCAGGAGCAGGATTCGGGCTGGTACTCGATGTCTGTCGAGTGCTGAGGTGTCGGCGACCGGATTGGACCCAACAAGCCTTGGCAACGGCAAGTCTCGAGTAAGATGTAGATCGTCGATGGTGCAGACCAGCAAGGTCTGTGGAACTCACCCAGTGAGGGTAAGTGAGGGCAGGCCTGGAGCAACCAGGATGCCAAGTAAGAAAAGGATTGGCCTTCGTTAAGGGCTACTAGCCAACGGGCTAGCGACCGCGAAGGAGCCTCGTGACGCCGCACGTGGATCTGGCTTACAGGACACTCGTGGAGTGGGGGCCAGTGATCTTCGGTGCAGGTGGTGCTGGAGGCTAGGGCTACTCGGAGCCCAAAGCACGACTTCTTGGGAGACCCAGAAGATGATGCACTTGCAAATGTGCTCGGTGTCCAGGGGTCACGGTCTCAAGTCACCCACGATAGCCACTGGCCTCAGCTTTGCTGGGGACTCAGGGTAGCCTCGGGAAGTCTGAGAATCCACCTCTGGTGATGCGATGACTTCGGCGTCCGACGGGAGCTTCAGAAATGCGAACCGGACAGATGCTTCTTTGGTGCCTGCCAAGCAGGGAGTCACTCCTTGACCCCAAGGGAGATTCTTCAGTCCTCTAATCTTGTCGTAGAGCGTCGAAGGTCCAGGATTCAGTTTCAGAGTTTCGTCCAGGTATAATCTAAAGTCCTAAGGACTGGGTTCCTACCTTTATTCTAAAAATAGGGGTTGGACTACTCTGTGGCCCCACCTATGGGTGGGTCAGGGCAGAGGGGTGGCTACACCCCTTTCCCTTTGTCCAGTTCGCGCCAAAGCAGGGGCTGCAAGCCCCTGATCCGGTTTGAACTGGGGTATGCACAGGGACACCAAATGTGCCCCCAGTGCAGGACTTCAAAGCACCCGAAAGTGCTCCCGCCCAGCCCCAATACACATTATCCTGTCTGGGGAGGTGGTCACACCTCCCTGGGACAGGAAACCTATTGTCCAGGCCTCCCTGCCGGAGTTTCGTCCAGCAGCAGGAGGCCAGACTCGTGTCTGTGGCAGCAGCATCCATTTTGTGATGCCAGGGCTCTGGAAAGAAGTTACCGGACTCGTCAGAGTTAACATGTCTTTCCCTCTAGAAGGGTGGAATGCTACTCCCGCCGCCAGGATTGGCGGGGGGTAGTATTCCAAGATGTTTGACACCAAACACGACATGTTTAGGTGCAGCTATTCCAAAGTTAGCATTTTACCGCGAGGATATAATGCGCTTAAGAGTATATGGTCAGGCTGCACTACAAACAGCATCAGAGATGGTCTCCGAACGCTGCAGAGGGGCCCTGCTCATGCAGGGGCACCCTCTCACATAGGAACCATGCACTCTGCCTTTAGGATTGATAAGGCCTGCCTTAGGAGTGACTTATAGGTTTCTATGTGTGTATGTATTTCGTGATATAGGTAACCTACATCACAGTAAGGGGTGCATGCACCACCTTAACCAGGCTGCAGTAGCAGACCTGTGGTGTCAGTTTGGATGGCCTTCCAGGGGTGGCATAATACATGCTGCAGCCCCTGGCAGGCCTCTGAGGTACCTATGCCCTTGGTACATAGTATACCATATACTAGGGACTTATAAGGGCACTCCAGATCCCAATCAGTGATGTGCCTAAGGCACATGGAAACCATTTTAGAGAGGAAGCAGCTAGGCTGGGGTTCTGATTAGCAGGGCCCCAGCCAGACTAATGTCGAAAAACAGTGAAGCATCAGCAAAAAGTGGGGGTACCCATGTGAAGCAGATCCTACTCTCCTACAGAAGCAAAGTAGCCTTATACTCGGAGAGGACTTGAATGACAGAGTCTTTCTTCACAACTCTGCCCGCCAATCATGAGCATCCACAGATTGCAAAGATTGTGAAGAAACTACAGTTTGTCTAGGCCCAGGTGCGGGGGAGCACACAGCAGAGAGCAGGCCGTACCACAGACCTAGCTGGACCGCTTCCGAGCTCTACCTTCAGGTGAAGCGCTAAAGATCTTCCTACACCCCCACTCCCCCCCGGACCTAGATTTAAACAGGTCTGACATTTCGGGTGTTCCCACTGTCAGAGTGGCCGCAATACCCTTTTTTCACTCTTTCAAATCCCAAAGTCCACTGTCTGTCACATGTCTCTCCTCTCTCACCCCACTTGACTCTCTCTGAGTGCCAGAGCACCATTTTCCTCAGCCGACTGCACTAATCACAAGGGGTAGGCGCGGGGTCATCACCAGCTGCAGCTGTTGATTGATTTTCCTTCCTTGTCCCAGGCAATCCGGGCGGCACAGCCGGGCCAGGGTCAGGCCAGGGTAAGGGGAGCGCACCAATGTGGGTGGGCCCTGTGGACACAATGTTCCAAGCTGTACAGGGGCTGTATGAGAGCATCAAGATGCAACGGCCAGCGGTGAACAGCGAGACGACAAACAGTGGCCCACTGAGAGCAACACTACATGCAGCAGCGTGCTCGTTCTAGATCTCATGAACTTTGACCACATCACATTTTCCCTGCCCTGCTAACCCTCCAACGGCTTCCCATTAAAGCGCGGGCCCAATTCAAAACCGCCTGTATTACACACAGGACGCTGCACTCCTCTTTACCCTCCTATCTAAACGAGAAACTGAAAATCTCTGGAGCCAATAGGGTTCCCAGAAATACACAATCCCTGCTCCTGGAACCCCCACATCTTCAGTCAGGAATGATACATTAGCCAGTCATTCTCTGGTAGTGCCACAAGAATCTGAAACTCTCTGCCTCCTTCCTTCTGCCTAACCACCTGCCTAGTCACCTTCAAAAAGAAACTTAAGCTCCTCCTCCTATTTGACAGACATCTTGGTTAATCACCCTCAAATACTTAAGTACTCACTCCACCAGGATCTGTACTACCTTCGCAGTCCTGCCAAGTACCATGCATCAGGCGTTAGACTAACCCATTTCAGTGTGGTGGTCCGCATCACCGCACTGAAATAGAAAGCCAAGCATTATAGCGCCTCCTCAGCTGTCAAAGCAGGAGCACTAACCAGTCCATAAGCTGATGTGGAGGTGTGCAGTAACGATGCGTGTTGCTGAATGCTAGGGCAGGCTTGGGGGCTGGCTCAGCTGCTGCTACAATGTAACACTCACCCAGCACACAGCGCACCACTGCATTTCTCATACAACTTAGTGACGTGCTTAAAGGCGTCCTCCTGCCGCCCGAGGTGTGAGCGGGTGCCGGTACCAGCAGCACAGTTCCTGAGAAAGTTTTGGCTGCTCACACTGTGGTAGGAAATTTAATAATGAATTCCCCCACCTGATCAGAGTCGACCCCACACCGGCAGCTGAGTGAACATGGCTGCTGGAGTGGTTCCTTAGCTGCAGCCTGCCCTGATTAAACCAGCAGCCCTCAGATTCAGTCATGCCCGGCAGCGGCGTTGCCATGGGCAGGGCCACCTGGGAGAGTCCGAGGTGCGGTCAGCAGCTGCCAGCAAGTGTGTTACCGCTGCAAGGAAGTAAGTGCGTGCAGTGTGTGTTACTAACTCCAATGCCTGCTGCTTTCACTTTAGGATAGAAATAGAAATAACGAGCAATGCAGGATAGCGACCTTACTTCCAGATCTTAAAAGCATGCTGTTTCTGTCTGGTTTGACTGAGGCCAAAGGGAAGGGTTTTCTACGGCCCCGTCCTCACCCTGTCCAGTGGGAGGAGCGAAATTCGGCCGACAGAAACGCTGCATGAAAAGCACAAGCAGCGCCTCCGAAACGACTAAGTGTCTATTATCTGGGAGGCTCGAAAATGTCTTCTCTGTACCCTGGTTTGAGAGATTGCAATGTAAGCACAGAACCTGCTCTTGCACCACGCTCTCCGAAGGGTTCTTGTACAGGCACATGCAAGAATAAATGTGAAATAAATATGGCCTCTGGGACTTTAAATGCAAACTCAACTTTGCCCTTATTACTTTTTTAGGTCGAGCCTATTGCAGCAGCGCGCATGCGCTGGTCGCTTTGCGAGGCATGCAGTAATGGAGTATAGAGTGGAAGCTCCGTGGAAGCTCTGCCCACTCTCCACCCATGTTTTTAATTGGCTCGTGTCATTGTCTATCGCAAATGCTGCCGTCTGATTGATTATGAGGCTTGTTAGTCCCTCCTTATTATAGCCATGTCGTCATTTGTACCCTCCTATGGCTACTGGCCCCTTTACTTCGAGTGTTACACAGTACGGTATGTTATTTGGACTGTGAGCACTACTTTGTCCGTGCCTTCTCACCCCTTCTCCCCCCTCCCCCCTGTTGTCCATGATGCAATGCAATAGGTCTCGCATAAATTCGAGTTCTATTGCATTGCAAATGCTTGTTATTTTTTACAACATAGCCGTATTATGATACAATAGAGTATACTGCTTTCTGTATTTAAACACCAAATGTGACTATAATGGGGTGATTGTCATTCGGAGATCTGACAAAGATGAGTGCTTTGAGAGAAACTAAATCCTTCTTTTGCTAGTTTCCAAATCTTTTAATGGTGGAAAAAGGAAACTCCACAGTAAACAACTCTACATGATTTAGTGTTCTCTTACTAAAATGCAGAGGGATCAAACGATTCATAAGTTTAAAGGCAATTCTTAATTGTTGTGATGTAAAAATAAACCATTTCACTAGCACTACACTCACTCCCTGTAGTGAGTGTAGGGAGAAACACTCACTACAACAATTTTGGTGTGTTATTTGCAAAAACTCTCTTACTACATGACAGAAGTAGTGTCACATCCGCTATAAACGCGGGAGTGCTTCCTTTACCGTCTTACAGTGAATGGATCTGTTAAAAGAATTATACCCTCAAGTTTGCGTCATTAGGCAGGAATAGTGGGGCTGACTGGGAAGCCTCAAGGAGCAGTTAGATGCACACAGGTGCCTGAGATGTGCTGCTTTGTTTTAACTTTAGCAAAGCTAATGGACGCAAACTGAACATCTGCATCAGAATGGAAGAGGCCCCCAAAACCTTTTATGGTGAAAAATTCTTAGCTGGTGTCACGTAGTTCCTACTAAAAATACATAGGATCTGACTGTCACGGGATGGATTATACCTGCCACTATTAAAGGGGTGGTGTTGGGGTTATTACCCACGCCCCAAAATAAGAAACTCACTAGGAGATTTATACAGCTGGGTCTCGTCTTAGCAAAACGCCGAATTGCTATTCATTGGCTGAGTCCAGAAGCGCCCAAGTCCGAGAAATGGATTAGAGATATGATAGAATGGGCCACAGCAGACGTAGTGCGAATGAAGAAGGTCAGGAGGGACGACAAGCTTGAGGAAGATGCGAGGGCTTGGTACTTAATGATCACAGAATTGACCACGGAGACGGGTCATTCGGAAGGGGAGGCACTTTCCCTGGGTTCCACTCAGATGGAGGCTGACATAACACGTCCACCCGTGATTTCCCATACGGTAGAGAATAACAAAGATGGTTGAGGTAACCAATAATAAGATGGTCTCCGAGTTTTGTATGCAACATAATCACCCATGACCGGGGGAGGGGAGGGATAAGGGGGTGTTGGGGTAAGGGGGGATAAGTTTATAGTTAATGTTACCAATGATTGAAAGACTGAGAACGAAACCTGGGATCTGCGAACAATAATCAAAAGTTCAATAGAGTAATGATAATGCCTTATGTTAAATGATTGTATATCCTGATCGACTGAAACTAAGAACGCTGTACTTGATATAAGGTGTCTGTTTTGAAAAGTGGTTTCTCATGTAAATGTCAATAAAAATTATTTTAAAAAAAAATACATAGGATCTGCACGTTTAGACAACATAAACTAAGAGATTGGTGTCCAGACTGATTCCAGACACCCCCAAAGGATATGTTAGCCTTTAGAACAGCTAGCGCAAAGTGCCATCATAAGCCCCCTAACCTTACCAAGGAGCGAATCATTTCTGGCAGCTATCGAACATGACAACCCTTGATCCTTCAGGGATCGTGGAAACAGTCCAGTACTTTTCGCTCAGTCTATCGTACTCACTTAGTCTCAGAGAGATACACAGAATAAACGATGGGGACGTTTTCAATAAGTAGTCATTCTAGTATAAAACATGTTTGCTGTGACAATCATTAGACAGAAACAGATGTATAAGATTACAAGCACAAACAGAGTAAATAAAAGGTAGAATTCTACCATGGTGCTAAAACAGTGAATATATGCAGGCATATAGATACATGACAGTAATCAAGCGTACTCCTATGATGCAAACCCTACATAAGTGTACCTAAGTGTACCTAGCATGTATGTGGGTGTAAAGCCAAGAATCCCCTAGGAAAGAGCCAACCCCATTAACTGATGGGAGAGAACAAAGGATCCCGTCTTGGTCTCGAGTTGGACACCCCGCAAGGGACCTCAGCGTTTTGTGTCAGCGTGGAAGCTTCTCCTCTGCTTATCTAGTGTTGGTATGGTTCTTTTATACCATAAAGATAGCCTTGGGGTTCCTTACACAATCGATATGTTGTGAGTACGATTATGCAAATGAGCCTAGAACAATACCTGCTATTATGCAAAGTAGTTCTTTCGCCCTAGGATGAAGATGACCATGACTTTAACACAGAGTATGTTCATGCTGTTATGTACGTCATGTGCAGGGACTTTTCTAAGAATCCTCATGCATAATAAATGGGGCTAGTTTCAAGGAAACTGATCGACATTTATTCAGCACATAACTGGGTAAAAGGTCAGTGCTAGAACTGTTATGCAGAGCAAGGTAGGACAAATGTAGGTAAAAGGTTGTGTAGCTAACTAGGCCAAGACTGGGGTACATAGGGGTACATAGCTCCCACTCCTTATCCGAAGGTCGATAAGATCAACTAATGCTAAAATATGCCTGATAAAAAGCATTAAAACATTCTTATAAAACCGGTATCTAAAAACATGGTATATGTAAAAAACAATGCTATAAAATTAAAAAAGCTCTATATGTCTGCTAAATAGTCAATATACTCTAAGACCAACTGAGCACATCAAAAGCCATGGTGCTCAGTGAGAACAGAAAGGAAAAATAAAACAAAAAATAATGTTTTCGCATTCCAATTTGGCTTGTTTTGGAAAAAGTGCCGAATTGTTCCCATCACATGGAAAGCCAAATGTTTATGTGTCCTGCGTGGGAGACGCAACATCACTGTCACGTGCATTTGCAGATGACGGTCCCTGTAACACCTCTTGTATCAGGTCAATGGAGCAAAGGTAATCATCTTCAGGTTCAACAGCAGCCGCCGAGGGAACACTCTGTACCTGTGAATGTGTTGTAGAGCCATTGTCCGATCCGACAGGAGCTGAAGCATCCTGTGGGGGCTCTAAGAATGCTGTCATCAACATGGGAATATGCTGAGGACACTGTAACACATGGGCTTTTAAGGGGTCCAGTAGTCCGTCTATGTCTGGTGGTGCAGCCGATGGAAGAGTCTGACATATGTCCAACATGCATTCGTATCCGCAGAGTAGGCAGCGGAGCACAGGCATGATGCAGTCAACTCAGACTGGTCTGAATGATAGGAACCAATGCTCGCTTAGCTCCCGAAGCCGAGGTGTGCCCAGATGGAGTACCATGCGTTCATGGCAACGTCGCACCAGGAGTGCCTTTTCCATCTCTTGAGGAACTGGGCCGTCCATTGCGTAGCAGGAAAATTAAAACCAGGATACCCACTACAAGTAGTAGGACTAGCGGAAGCCCTCCAAAAACGCTTCCCAATACAGAGTGTATAAATGCTGGAATAACTCCGAAGATTGTCTGAAAGGAGATTAATAGTCCAGAACCTATGCTTTTAAATAGGTGCACGATCCCCCTCGTATCAGACATGTTAAAGATACGATGAACCATTTCCCCGAAATGGAACGGGAAGTTCGTACTGACCAGCGCCTGTATCTCAGATGAAGACCTTGCAACCTGGAGATCAAAAGTCTCTTGAGCTGAGGTTAAGGCCACATCCTTCTGCAAAAGCATGGCTTTCAGTCTGCTCAGAGAATCAAACCGTATAGAGGAAACATTCAATGAAGGCCATAGCATCGCCTCCCGCCTGTGTGGGTTGGTGGAAACAATACTTGCATACAACAAGTAACCCTGGAACTTACTGT
Organism: Calotriton arnoldi; assembly: GCA_963921515.1. Classification (NCBI taxonomy): domain Eukaryota; kingdom Metazoa; phylum Chordata; class Amphibia; order Caudata; family Salamandridae; genus Calotriton; species Calotriton arnoldi. The sequence goes on along the minus strand of CAWUFW010000604.1, from coordinate 608,473 downwards.
GACTAGATATGCGATGCCTGGTACCATCCCACAACAACCTTGATCATTCAGTATCGAATAGCTCCCATTCGAAAGCAACTTGAACACCAGATGAAGCACGGCAGCTGGGGAGCCCTTCAAGTGACAGGATAAGTTGGCAAGCAAAGCATTACAGGCTCTGTGAAGCAAAATATCCTTGCAAACTAGAGACCCACTTAAAGCAGATTCACAGTGTTGGACTTGGCCCTTTTTGGCTAAAGTTCCTTAAACTTTTTGCTTTCCCCCTAGACCTTTTTTCTGACATGGTGTTGCCAACTTAGATGCTTTGGCCACTTTGCCACTGCTGATCAGTTTCAAAGTGCAAGTGCTCCCTGTGTAAAGTGTAATGGTAATTGGTTGTCCATGATTGGTATGTTTGCCTTACTAGTAAAGTCCCTAGTAAAGTGCACTATGTGTGCCAGGGCTAGTAATGCAAATGCTACTAGTGGGCCTGAAGCACTAATTGTGCCACCCACACAAGTAGCCTTAAAGAGAGAACTCAGGCCTGCCACTGCAGTGCCTGCGTGCAGTTTGTTAAACTGCCATGTTGTCCTGACAAGTGCACCCACTTGCCAGGCCTTACGCTTTCTATGCACATCAGACACCCCTATGGTAGGTCCAGGGTACCCCCCTGGGCAGGGTGCAGTGTATGTGAAAGGTAGGACATGTACTAAGGTGTGTATCATGTCCTAACAGTGAAATACTCTCCATTTCGTTTTTCACTGTTGAAAGGCCATCTTGCCCATAGGACAGAATGGGGAAGGTTGTGTAATATGTTTCCAGCCTATCTTCCCAAAGGCTTAAGATGGAGAGGTGAAGTTTAGTGAGGCCTGAACTCACAATTTAATAACACATCCTTTTGTGAAGGTGGTTTTTGAATTGCGTGTTTAGAAACCACTCTTTTAGAAGTGGCTGGGTTTTTGTGCTCTAACATTTCTGTGTGTCTCTGCCTGGTTGTGGATTGACTGTCTGGATTTAAATGTGATAGGCTCTGGGTAATGTCTTGACCCAGGGGAGGAGGTGAGACAGCAACAGGCTGACCTGCATCTGGAGTGTAGGGGGGAGGAGTAGCCCCTGGAGGTGAAGAGGCCTGGGTTGCTGCCACAAACCAATGGCTCCGTCCCCTGCTAAGTGATTGAGGATCCAGACCCCCACTATCAAAGGCCGAAGGTGTCACTGGCAGGGAGACACCCAGAACTGGTTTAGACAGGGGTCAGTGCCCCCCTGAACACAAAGACTTCAAAGACATTTAGGGGTATAACTATGAGAGCTGAAACCCCTGGACTTTGGAATGGAACTGTTCAAGACTGTAAAGGATTGAACCTACTTCGTGGTCAAGAGGAACCTCTGCCAAGGAAGAAACAGCTGAATAGACTGAAGGAAAGGACTGACCCTTGCTGTGTGTTCTGGGGCTGGCCTGCAGTTTGCTGCTTTAACCAAGGAGAGGCTAAAGGGACTTTGCTGTGTGCTGTGTCCCCCTGCTTAAAAGGACTTTGCTGTGCTGTGTCCTTAAGTAACTTAACCCCAAGGGCCCGAGGAGAGCTGGCTCCCTGTTGTGGAAACTCAGGAACACAAAAGTTTCCAGAAGTGTCTCAGCGACACTGTGTGTTTGTGCTTTTTGCAGCCTGAGCCCTTCGTAAGAAGTGCCCTGTGATCGTGGGCACCTGGAGTCCAAGCGAGTCTCAGCGACGCTGTGTGCGTGTGCTTTTTGTAGCCTGAGCCCTTCGTGAGGATTGTCCTGTGATCGTGTGCACCTGGAGTCCAAGTGAGTCTCAGCGACGCTGTGTGTGTGTGCTTTGTGCAGCCTGAGACCTTCGTGAGGATTGCCCTGTGATCGTGCACACCCGAAGTTCAAGTGTGTCTCAGCGACGCTGTGCGTGTGCTGTTTGCAGCCTGAGACCCTCGTAAGAAGGGCCCTGTGATCGTGGGCACCAGGAGTCCAAGTGAGTCTCAGCGACGCTGTGTGCGTGTGCTTCCTGCAGCCTGAGACCTTCGTGAGGATTGTCCTGTGATCGTGTGCGCCCGGAGCTCAAGTGAGTGTCAGCGACGCTGTGTGCGTTGCTTCGTGCAGCCTGAGACCTTCGTGAGGATTGCCCTGTGACCGTGCACACCCGAAGCTCAAGTGAGTCTCAGCGACGCTGTGTGCGTGTGCCCTGTTGCAGCCTGAGATCTTCGATATCGCCATCGGCCCGGAATCAACCAAGTCGCATCGGAGGCCCAAGTCGCGAGAGGAGGAGAGGAGAGCGAGGTCGCACCCCCCAGGTAACGTGTGTCGCCGCCTGGGGCGGGGTGCGGGCTCGGAGAGGGACGCTCTCCGCCTCTCCCATTCTTGCAGCACAAGTCTCTGCTCAAGCTCGTATCGCGGCCTGTACGTGCCAAGGAGTGGCAGTACCGGGGCCGGAGTGTGGAGCTGTACTTTGGTTTACACCATACCCGTGTTGGGGGCATATGTTGGCGGAAGCTGACCGCGAGTCAGTACGAGAGGCGGAGAGACCGTCTAAAGCACCGTGATCGGTGCCGAAGTGCCTTGCGCATTGCATTGTTTCTGCATTACGAACTACCTGATTGTTACATTGCGCATTGCATTGTGTTTGCATAACGAACTGCCTGATTGTTGCAAAACGCATCGCATTAGTTTGCATTACGAACTGCCTGATCATTACATTGCGCATTGCATTGTGGTTGCATAACGAACTGCCTGATTGTTGCATTACGCATCGCATTAGTTTGCATTTCGAACTACCTGATTGTTACATTGCGCATTGTATTGTGTTTGCATAACGAACTGCCTGATTGTTGTATTACGCATTGCATTAGTTTTGCTTAATGAACTGCCTGATTGTTGCATTACGCATCGCATTAGTTTGCATTACGAACTGCCTGATTGTTGCATTACGCATTGCAGTATTTTGGCATTAAGAACTGCTGGATTGTTGCATAACGAACTGCATTATTTTTACATTGCAAAGTGCCTGATTCTTGCTTTACGAACTGCATAGCATTGCATTAGGATTGCATTGGATCACCTAGATTTGCTCATTAATACCGCCAGACCCTACAAGGGCTGGCTGGCCTAATAACCAGCTAGGAGGAATATTACAAATACGCATATGTTGGATTTTTGATCGTGTGGTCTCATCGTATATCTTTTTATATAAACATAATACTTGTTTTTCTATGAAACTCGTGTGGAGTCCTTTTGTGGTGTCATCATTGGGTCACTGAGAGCGTGGTTGCAAATACTTTACACATTAGCCTTGAAGATAAGCCTGGCTGCTCGTGCCAAGCTACCAAGGGGGTGAGCAGGAGCTATCTGAGAAGGTGCCCTTCCTTTCCCTGACGTGGAAGCGGGTGGGGATTTGAACCCCCCGGTTCTAACACACAGTCTGAACTGCTGAGAAAAACTTCAGCCTCCCCATTACTGCATCTAAATCTGTACGGTAATTCCCAGTACTCATGTATATATTCCTCTCCCAACGCTTCATGCCTGCCTACCTGGTGATACTGCAGACAGTACTGAAATTGGAATGTCGTGACTGGCAGTGTAATATAGCCATGGATTAACCATTCGGTGGAAGGTAATTGGTCCAAATTTTCAATGTGCAGCATTGTATACTTTGCATCTCTTTGTGTCATTACCCTCTGTCTTTCTGTTAGATTATATGCAGAAAACAGAGTCATCTTGTTGATGTAACGCCAAGGCACATGGCCAGAACACAAGGATTGTAGCATCCAGCTTAATAATAGAATGGATCGCAATTGCAATTGTCCATGTTGTAAAATAGACAAATCTTGTTCCATTATATCTATTGCAGAAGACACAATGTTGCCCAGAGAATAAATTCTGGATAATAATGTGGTCATACCATTGTCGACCACTGCCAAAGCCTTTTCTAGGTTAACCCTATCAATCTCACGCAATCTCTCAGCAGCCTCCTGCTGGGAGATTTTCCATGCCTCGTTGGAAATAGCGTACAAGAAGCGCTTTTGACGTGGCTTCTGGGGACCTAACAAAAAATCCTTATGATCCATGTCATCAGAGAGTAAGCACAAGTGTTATTTCACCTGGGAGAGTGTTGAGGTTCTTAGCCACTCTAGGCATAACTTCCCAACAATGTAAGATGTCACCACTGAAGGAAGTGACCCGATTCGGTCCACCCAGGTCACCACTGACCACCTCTTAGCCTTCCATGCTAAATGAAGAGTCAGAGAAACAGTGGAGAATATACACCAATTATCATTTATTGTATACGCTCAGAGCGGGGCCCCATCTGCACAGTCTTGAGAGAGTGCTACAGAGGGAACTAAGGAACAGTAAGCATACAGACACATTATATGCATTGCATAGCCAACCCTTAACACGCCCACAGTGGAATTTTCCAAACAGATGTGGATAAACAGAATAAAGGAGAAAAAAAGATTTCTACTCTCGTTTCTTGTACGACTCAGAACACTTTCAAGGCCGTTCCACCCTGGGCTGCGATCAAACTGCCAGACAGGTGGGAAAGGGCCTTTGCAGAGAGAAAGCTATGTGCTGGCACGGACAATTCTTTGTTACAGAAACGAAACTTAATAAGGGGCATTTCTCAGAATTGAACAGGATTGGTTTCATACATAACATTAGAAATGGCAGAGTCAAAGAAAATGGCGTAGCGAATGCTAACTTACACATAGCATTAAAGAGCATCAGCGAGCATAATCTGACAAACCCTCCTTTTAGCTTGAGCATTTGTGGCAGAAGCAGATATTTTCTGTTTGGGTGTTAAAACAGTGGCACAATAAGAACAACTACTAATACAGCTACGAAATAAACTATGTCCTTTAGGATCCAACCCCAATTACCTAGGAAAGACCAACTCCAATTTCCACTTTCCATGCCTTTGATATTATCAAAGATATCCCTAATGTGCTGTGTTATGTTCTTTTCCAAATTCTCTTTACCCATAACACACGGATCGCCAATTATCGCGCAACCACCACCGCTCTTGGCCAACATAAAATCCATTGCATATCTAGTCTGTTCCGAGTACACCCGCATACTTTCTAACTGAGTAGTAATATCTACCAAGGACGTCACTGTAGAGTTGGATAGAATCTGCAATTTACATCCAAAATACTCTCGAGCTTTCTCACCCCTGGCCATAGCAGTGCCACCCAAGGTGAATATGGAGGACAGGATGTATCCAAATGTTATGTTATGTTAGTTACATTTCTAACGCGCGCAGATACTACAAGAGTGTCCCGGCACGAGCCTAGCGAGAGAGAGGGGAGCAGAATTAGATGAATAAGTGCGTTTTCAGTTTTTTCGTGAACACATTGATGTCCTGAGTGCAACGGAGAGCCAGGGGCAGCACATTCCAGCAAAGGGCGGCCTTAGTGGTCAGAGAGCTACCGCCCATCCTTTGCAGCCGGAAACGCGGGACTTGAGCCAAAGATTGGGAGGAAGAGCGCAGGTGTCTTGCGGGGGTGTAGAAGGAGAACCGTTTCTGAAGATAGCCAGGCCCTGTGGCGTACAGAGCACGGTGGGCGATGACTAAGGTCTTGAACCTGACTCTCTCTGTCATAGGAAGCCAGTGTAGAGGGCGAAGATGTTGTTTCACGCTACATCTGGCCGAAATGTTCAGGAGAAGCCTGGCAGCCGCGTTCTGCACTACTTGCAGTTTATTTAACAAGTAACTCGGGACGCCAGCATAAAGCGCATTGGTGTAGTCCAACCGAGAAAGAATAAGGGCGCGGGGGACTGTCTCCTTGGCTGCCTGAGGAAGAAAGGGCCGGAACTTCCTGAGAATTTTTAGAAGTTCAAAGCATGTCCCAGCCAACCTCTTGATCTGGGTTGTGAACAGGAGGTTCTCCTCGAACCAGACCCCCAAGTTCTTGACAGGATTCCCTGAGGAGACAGGAAGTACAGAGTCGGATGGTCAGAGTGTTTCCCTGAAGCTGGAGGAGAATTTTCCAAATAAGTTATACCGTTGCTATAGCTAGTCACTTCCAACTCTGTTACCCCGTCACAAAATTCTTTTGTTAGTGTCCTTTTTACCCATCTAGTTTTAGGTCAGACATTTTCACATGGCACACCTAAAGGTAGTACCATTCCGAGAGCCACATCATCAGTACCATTGTAGACATTTGAATAAGTCCCATTGGACAGAAAGAAAAACCCTGGGTGAGCATATATCGGCCCCTCATAACTCACTGCAGCATATCTGGAATTCATTCCAGAAGTACTTGGATCTAATTTATTTTCTAGGGAAACATTGTTTTTAAACAGGACAATTGATGTACAAAGAAGTATCGGTAAAGTTCACTTCGGGGCAACAGGCAGCATAGTAACCAACCTCCCGGGGTACCGTCAGTTCTTCATAATGCCAACCCACAAGTTATATTCTGTTCTTCCACATAACAATTATCAAAAAAGTGTTGTTATCACAGCCAGGGTAACCCTCACCCTGTGGCTTTCGGTGGTACAGACATGGTCCGGGGTAACCAGATCCGAACATTCCCTTTACCTCCACAAACTGTGGTGGCCGAGTGTATGTGTAGTTAACAAGTGACAAAGACTAGTGACAAATTGGATAGGATAGCAGGCGGCCCCCTTCCCAAAGAATCTTTTATGAGTATTCACAAACACAATATTCGTGACAGCCCTCCTGTTGCGTCTCATGGGAAGGTGTTCAGTTATGTGGAGTGTGAGTACACTATGTACTATGTATGTACGGTATAACATTTGGAAACATCCTGTCCTCCATATTTACCTTGGGCGGCACTGCTATGGCCAGGGGTGAGAAAGCTTGAGAGTATTTTGGATGTAAATTGCAGATTCTATCCAACTCTACAGTGGCGGCCTTGGTAGATATTCCTACTCAGTTAGAAAGTATGCGGGTGTACTCGGAACAGACTAGATATGCTGTGGATTTTATGTTGGCCAAGAGCGGTGGTGTTTGCGCGATAATTGGCGATCAGTGTGTTATGGGTATAGAGAATTTGGAAAAGAACATAACACAGCACATTAGAGATATCTTTCATAATATCAAAGGCATGGAAAGTGGAAATTGGAGTTGGTCTTTCCTAGGTAATTTGGGTTGGATCCTAAAGGACATAGTTTATTTCCTAGCTGTATTAGTATTCTGTTGTATTCTCATTCAATGTTTCCCATTTTGTTGTTCTTATTGTGCCACTGTTTTAACACCCAAACAGAAAATATATGCTTCTGCCACAAATGCCGCTATGACGTTGCAGAATGATATTGATGATCCTATGAATATAGATGAGGGGATATTTGAAGACACCTCCCTCCATGCTGTCTCACTATTAGACGTCAACTGTAATAGTGCTTTACCTTGATTATGTTTACTTATGATGTTGTATTCACTAATGCTGATGTCATAGTTACCCCCTGAATATGTGCTAGTCATATCTACTTCCAAGAACCATGATACCCCACATACTATAACTACTACCGTTACCAGAGCAATGACACACGCAATCTTACTTTGCATAGACCAAATCATACTGCGTTGTCTAGGGGCAATTGGCTGATCCTCCTCATTAATTTGCCTACCAAAAGGATGTATTCTGGAACAAATGAAGAAGCGTAAAAATGATAAGGAATATAAGTGTTCCCAGTGTCCGTCAGAGCCTCACTGGCACGGGCTCCTATTGTCCATCAGTTGGCGCTCTTGAGCACCGGTGGTGTAGCTTGCTCCGTCCTAAGCTCTTTCCTAATATATCCCACGTCGATAAAGGTGGTATACTTTCCAAAGTATACTTTCCTGACTAGTGTTCAAACAACAAGAGCAAAACAGATGCAACTCTTTCATTTGTTCCATTCCCTCGTTGGTACTGCTACTCAGTACTTTCCTACCTTGTGCAGTCCATCCCTAGTCTTTCTTTTCCTTGGACTCGGTGGTCCTCAGCCGAGGACGTAAGTTGTACCTGGCAGCTCCAGGCACTGTGTGATCACTGAACAGAGGATCCAGAATAGCTCGTATTTCTGGAGGAACAGCCTCGTTCAAAACATCGTCGTTCTCCTTGTCTGTTTGGGCCCAAATGAACTTTGCATCACTGAAAGGCACAAATCTGGGCACCTGCTCACATTCAAAGTCTCCTATTGCCTCCTTGACCCACTGGTCATAAGGCAATGGCAGAGGTATTCTTTTGCAATGGGTCGCATGGACCCAATTCTTTCGACCAGCAACCTTTACAGCCGTCTGTGTAGCCAGAAGGAGTTGCTCAGGACCTTTCCATCTGGGCTCCTAATTTTTCTTCCTCTGAAAATTACGAATGAGAATGAAATCACCAGGCTGGATATTGTGGCTGGGACCCTCTGGCTTAGGAGGTAAGGAGTCTTGCACCTGTTGGTGAACAGAACGCAAACTTTCTGTCAATTGCCCAAGGTAATCAAGCAATACAGGATATTCAATATCAGAGAACTTTTTAGGCCGTGGGACCCCCCAGACATTTGCTGGGCGGCCGAAAACGACCTCATAAGGGTACAAGCCTGTTCTATAATGTGCTGTCATTCTACTGGACAAAAGTGCCAAACGAAGAGCATTTGGCCATTGCAACCCTGTCGTCTCCTGAATCTTTGCCAATTTCAATTTCAGTGTTCCATTATTCTTCTCGACCAAACCCACTGACTGCGGGTGATTGGCGGCATGGAATTTCTGTTTATTATGCAAGCCTTCACATATTAACTTAATCACTTTCCCATTAAAATGAGAGCCATTGTCACTCCAAATAACTCTGGGCATTCCAAAACGTGAGAAAAACTCTTTAATAAGTACCTTTGCTGTTGTGATAGCCGTATTGTCCTTAGTAGGGTAAGCCTCCACCCATTTACTGAATGCACATATGACCACTAAAACATACTTGAGATTGTTACAACGTTCTAGCTCAATTAAATCCATTTGAAGGACCTCAAAAGGGAATGTAGGTGGTGCACAATTAACGAATGGTGTGGGGGTACCTTTCCCAGGATTGTGCATCAAACAAATCATGCAATTTTTCACTAGGTGTGCAGCTGTTTTGGAAATATTGTCATTACACCAAACTGGGGCCAATAATTTACAAATACCCTTTGCACTGCTATGGCTGGGTCATGAGCCATAGTAACCACAGGGAGTACATATGCATCGGGTAACATCCATTTCTGTTTTCCGGACAAATCAATCCAACATCCTTCTTCATCTAAACGTGCTGTACTCTCTTGCCACACAGCTAATTCTTCTATTGTGGCCTCACTTTGTATCTCTTTCACACTCTCACATGTGTTTTCAAACATAGTGTTCTCGGGAACCCATCTAAGTGGATCTACAACAAACATTCTCTTCATCTTACTCTGAGCCGTCTCTTTTGATGTCTGATCAGCGAACGCATTCCCTCTACCTACATCATCTGTCACCTTCTTGTGGGTACTACACTTCACGATAGCCATTCTCTTAGGAAGTGCTAGTGCAGACAGTAATCGTAGTATCAGAGGTCCATGTTGTATCTTAGTACATACCATGTGAGGTAAGAAACCCTCTCTCTGCCCACAGTCGCCCGCAATTGTGCACGACCCCAAATGCATACTGACTATCCGTGTAAATATTGACAACTAACCCTTTGCTCAATTCACAGGCTCGTATAAGGGCAACAAGTTGTGCTGCCTGGGCAGATTGATAGGGGACTTGTGATGTCTCTACGACTGTGCGCAATGTAGTGATAGCATAAGCTGCAGTGGTGGTGCCATCTGATAGTTTAAAACAAGAGCCATCGACATATAGTTCTCCTTGGGGATCAGATAAGGGAACATCAGTCAGGTCTACCCGTCCTTTCGTCTCTTCCTCTGCTCGAAAATACAATCATGTTCATCAATTGCATCATTCTCGGAAGGGAGGGGTAGTAACGTGGCTGGATTCAAAGTGGCACATCTTTTAAACGTAATATGTTTGGCAAACAATGTCGATTCGTAGCCAGTAAGACGTGCACTGGTGAGGTGCTGTGTCCTTGTTTTATTCAAAAGTGTGTCCACAGCATGGGGTACCATAACTGTGAGGTCAGTATTGAGTACGAGTACAGCCGATTGACTGATAGAAGTGGCCACAGCCACGACCACTCGCAGACAACTCGGGAAGGCCCTTGCGACAGGATCAAGCAAAGCAGAGAAATAAGCGTACAGTCTCTGTCTATCACCAAATTTTTGAGTCAAGACAGAAAGAGCACAACCAGAAATCTCATGGACGTATAGCACAAAAGACATGTTATAGTCAGGCGTGCCTTGTACTGGAGCAGAGCAAAGCGCAGTTTTTAATTCTTCAAAAGATTGCTGACAATCTGGCGTCCAAGGTAAAGGCTCATTGACTTCTTTTGGAATTAATGCAAGCAGAGGTTTAATCAGTAAGGAATAATTAGGGATCCACTGTTGATAGAAAGAAGTGATGCCTATAAAACCACGCACGTCCTTTTGAGTCAGTGGATAGGGCATTTTATTAATGGTACTGATGCGTTCTGGTGTTAACCTCCTACCCTCCTTCGACAGAAGGTGACCTCCTGTCGACAGCACTGAAATTTCGAAAGAGAAACTTTGTGACCATGGTGTGCCAAGTGCAACAATAATTTCACCGTACTATCTTTGCAACCTTGTTCAGTATCAGAAGCAATTAACAAATCGTTGTCAAAAGTGTGGTGATATCAGGAACCACTGGGAATTGCGGGACCACTATTTTATTGACCTCGCGCAAATAAATCACAAAACCATTTATACATCATCATCACCAGCACTGCCGGGAGAGTCTAGTGGTGCCCTTTTGAGGACTGGAAGAATAGGACTATTGCATATGTTACCAGTGGTCTCCTCAACAACCCCCTTTCGTATGAGGTCCTGAACAATATTAAGGAGAGCTTGTTCTCCTGCCTTTGGTATCTTATACTGGGGAATACGTGGTAATATGGCATATTCACTTGTATAGAAACTGGGGGTATGTGCAATAAGCCTACATCAGTGTCACCGGTGGCCCATAATGTGGGTGGTACTAGATCAAATTCAGGTGGAAGGTGAGCATCTTTGGCTAGGCATTGTCTAGTACCCACGTCAGGACCCATGGTAATATAAACACCATCTGGTGAACAATATATGGTAGCATGCAACTTCTTTAGTAAGTCCAAGCCCATTACATTTTCACCACAGTTAGATGTTAAAAGAAATGGGGAATCCACAGGAAAAGGACCAACAGTAAGAGCAAGAGGGCGCGATATGGGGCTTACAAACGGTACTCCTGAAAAACCCACTGAAACATTATTATGGCCAGAAAGGGCCACCCCAGGGACCAGGTGTCGGGAAATAGAGCTCTTTGTGGCACCCGTATCAACCAAGAATTCCTTAGTAGATCCTTGCAGATCCGGTTTGACATAAGGGCCACACTGGTCTACAGGTATGTGAACTGGTCCCTCACCCTGTCCCTTGCTTTTCTAGCTGAAAGACATCCCTGTCACGTCATCAACGTCATAATCGTCGTTGTAGTACTGTCCTTCCCTGGTGTCGTCAAAATAATTGTTGGAACGGCCTACAGAAGTAGTAGTGTGTTGCTGCCTATTGGTTCCATGGCCCCCGTTTCCAGAACCCCTTCCTCTAGTAGACGAAACATTTTGCAAAAGTACAGGGCATTGGCTACGCCAGTGGCCTTCTTTACAGTAAACGCACTGGTTCTGTCCCAAAGGTGTCATGGGTGGCTGTCTAGTGCGTGGAAGTTGTCGTTGGAGTCCTTGTCCTCTAGTGTTACCTCGATATGCCTGTTGCAATACTACCTTCGTTTTCAAATCCTTATTTCTTTTATCAGTTTTGTCTTTCTCTTCATTATCCCTATGCTCGTAATATTGGGCCATATTTAGAATCACAGAAGGGGAAGACGTAGACCAGGTGCTTTCAGATGCTTGAAGTCTAGACATTATTTCGGGAAGAAGATTAGAGACAAACCTATCAACAAATAAGCGGCCTTCCCCCTCTGTAGACATATCCTGCCCACTGCAGTCCAAAAACATCTCTTCAAAATGGGTGAAAAAAATCAGAAACACTTTCGTCTTTCTTTTGCCGGCACGCAGTCAGTCTGCCCCAACTAACTTTCTTGGGAGGAATGAGTGTTTGCATGAATGTTATTATGCGACCGGGTAAGGCAAGCAACTCAGCACCTGGCTTTCTATCTCTGTCCCAACCTTTAAACACATCCCATGTTCCGCCCAACTCAGCAATATGGTCTTGAGTATGGACCTGTAGCCAAATATCAACTGGGACGAGTAGGCCAAAAACATTTCAATATCCGCAAGTCATCACACTAGAAGAGGCAGCTTCTGTCAATTCTTTATAATAAGCAGTAGTATTTTTCCTAGGATCGGGCAATGTAGCCTTCAGGGCCAGAACTTCACTTCTTTTCCATGGAGTATAAACCCATTGTTCCTGAAAGCGGGCTGCTACAGCCGGTCTAGTAATTACCCCATGCTAATCCGTCACTGCAGGGATCTCTGGATAATAAATCGGGTGAACTTCTTGCATTGGGAACTGAGTTATTTGAGTGAGACTCTTATCATGTAGTCTGCCTCTATAAGTAATTAAAGTTGAAATGTTCCTGAACACTTGGGCCGGCTCCATGTTAATTATATAAACGCCTTCACTAATATCAAATAGTATTTGGGGTGCTTCCATTTTGATGTGTGTACGCCAGAGGTCAATTAGTGTGGCAGACATATGTTTAAGGGCATGTTGCTGCAAAAAAGGTTCGAAGTCTCGCACTACTTGCCACATGTCCTCGAGACTGTAAATGGGGTTGCGAGCCTACTGTATCGCCTGTTCCGCTATTACTTTCTTCTCTTCCTACCCCACCCCAGATCGCATTAACGGACCCAACCATTCCCTGAATCCCATCAAATCTCTTTCTTCCGGACCACGCACCGGCGTGTCAGGAACTAGAGTTGATGAAGAATGAGTGACTGTAATGGGAGTAGCGGGAATTGTCGCAGTCATATGTTGCAATGGAAGCGAAGGAGTAGTTGGTTCGTTGACTGGGGCCGTAGGTGTAGCAGCTTCAGAGACTGACGCACCTGGTGTGGGCTGTTTTTACTGTTGGGTAACAATGGGATATACCTGTTCTGGGGCGTATGGTGGCGGGGTCGGGTATCCAACAAAATCTCCATAAAAGTATCACCATCTTCCTGAGCCATATAGGACATATCAATGTGCAACAGAAATCTTCTGTCTTCGCGTTCTATTCCCGTCTCCTGCTTGTCTTTATCGTAGGCTACAGCCTTTTGTGTAAGGGTCTGCATTTTTCTCTTTCTGACATCTTTCTCTATTTTCAATCGCCTCCGTTTGGCCTCCTTCTGCCAAGTACGAAGGCAGTCAAACATAGACTGTCGACTGCGTCTTTTAAACAACTGTTCCTGAAGAAACCATATCTTCTGTTCATCAAAAGAGCCAGTCAAAGGCCACTGCAACTCTGGTTGTTCCTCGTATATTTGTGCCATAACGTACTAAACATAATAGGGCCAAGGCCATGTTTTACGTACATATCAAAATTAGGACTACCTTCAGGAGGTGCAGGCTAGGCTTCTTCTAACCGTGCATCTTTAGAACAACAATAACAGCACAAACTCAGAATCCTACTGAAACCAGGCATTGCAAAGAAAAAAGAAACAAAGTCCTTATTTTACCAGGCAAAGTATTTGCAAACACTTTTCACCAAAACAGTCCTAATGCTGAAACAAAACCCACTTACGGTGGTACCACATAAACTGAAACAGACTCACCTGGTGTCAGGCACACCGATAGACCAATTCTCCACTGCTGACTCTTCAGACCAAACAGTCAGATCACAGGTTCGCCGTTCAGGACTCCAGTCGGGATGACCGCTGGGCGAGGCACCCTCCAGTGGGACAGAGGCAGCAGCTGCGAGAAATGTATCTCTTCATGCAGGGATCCCTGAGTCGTCAGTCCGACCTGATGATGTCCTCGTCCTTCCCTCCGTCTGTGGAAAATGGATGGGTCACGCCCCGAAGGAGTACCTGTTCGGGCGCCAACTGAAGGAAGTGACCCGATTCGGGCCACCCGGGTCACCACTGACCACCTCGCAGCCTTCCATGCTAAATGAAGAGTCAGAGAAACAGTGGAGAATATACACCAATAATCATTTATTGTATACGCTAAGAGCGGGGCCCCGTCTGCACAGTCGAGAGAGAGTGCTACAGAGGGAACTAAGGAACAGTAAGCATAAAGATACATTATATGCATTGCATGGTCAACCCATAACACGCCTACAGTGGAAATTTCCAAACAGATGTGGATAAACAGCGTAAAGGAGAAAAAAGGTTTCTACTCTCGTATCTTGTACGGCTCAGAACACTTTCAAGGCCGTTCCACCCTGGGCTGCGATCAAACTGCCAGACAGGTGGGAAAGGGCCTTTGCCGAGAGAAAGCTATGTGCTGGCACGGACAATTCTTCGTTACAGAAACGAAACTTAACAAGGGGCATTTCTCGGAATTGAACAGGATTGGTTTCGAACATTACATTAGAAATGGCAGATTCAAAGAAAATGGTGTAGCGAATGCTAACTTATACATAGCATTAAAGAGCATCAGCGAGCATAATCTAACACCACCACTGTGTGTTCTGATTGTACATAGAGCTGGTCAGGCCTATGGATACTAAAACCCTTTGGTGGTACCCCTGAATCATGACTAACACCTATTTGTGTTGATAGGCCAAACCAACCATCCCTTCCAATTGGGGTCAGATGAATTGTACGAACCATTGTGTAAAATGGCATCTAATGTATCCTCACTATGTTGTGTGTAAGTGAGGGAATCTGAGGTAAATTCAAATCCTTAATCTTGGCTAGCCCAATACAGGAAGTCTGTTGCACTGAATCTTTCAGGAAGATCATCTAATGTGGTATGAGGCATGCTCCAAGTAAGGCCTCAGTTCCTTGAACTTGCCATTCTTTAGTCCCCAGACAGATTTTGTGTCTATAGTGTCTTTCCAAAAGTCGAAACCATGTACAGACAGCTGGGCAATAAAGGAAGCAGAGTATATCTGTTTCGTGTTAGTGAGCATATTTTTCTTTGCAGATGTAGGTGCAAGCTTATAATACTAGAAGATCGGGTCTGAAGTGTTAAACCCAGAAAAATAAGCAAACTTCTGTGCAAATGTAGTTGAACTACCTTTCGGCAGTGTTGGGCAATATTCCCATTGATGGTAAGAGAAAACATTACGTGGGATACTTGCTTTGTGCAAGAAATTATGACCACAGTGTTGGTAACAAAACATGGTGTCAAAATTAGATGTATCTTCATAAAATTCATCATTTGAAAATGCAGCAGATTGTTCTAAATCAGACAGCATAATATTTACAGTTTCAAAGTCCCAATCATCAGAGAGAGTACTAGCAGTGATGATATCACTAAGAGAAATGTTAAATAAGTGTGGTATTTTTAAAAGTTGAGTAGTACTATATACATCATATGAAACTCTGTACCAAACTATTCCTTTAGGAACCGGAACTGCTGTAATGTTCACTAAGGACAGGTCTCTCTGTTCAGGGTGTGATGATGCATGCGGTTTCAGGACCAAGTTCACAGGTTGTACTGCAGAGCATTCTTGGAGGTAATGTCCATTCAGGAGCAGGAAAAAGACAGCCCCTATACCAATGCAAAGGACTAGGAACAGTAGACCAATTGCAATCCAGAGCTGTATCCAGGGAGAAACAAAGTAAGTCTTTTTCAGGCAAAAGTAGAAATCACAAATTCTTTTCTTGTAGGGAACAGGCGGTGGCAGTAACTTGGGTTCACTTGGATCCAAAGAGAAAGTATCAAAATCAATGAAGTAGGCAGACGCAGTTCGATCTATGTTTGGTAGGTCAGCAGGTTGTGTGGAACTGGCAGATGTCTCAGTTTGAGATATATTCACATAGATGTCGGTGTTAGGCCGAATTAAGATCTGTGTGACATTTGTAGATTTAAGTTCTTCAATTTCAACAGGTACTAGTTGCATTCCGTGGTTGATAACTCCTTCACTTTGTGGAGTAGAATCTTCAAATGTAATTAATCTTTCCATCTGAACTTCCTATATGGTAGCGAGAGGAGATCTGGTGCTACCCAGAACCCATGCGGCCAACTATTGAGTATCGGCCACATAGTGTGGTTTGATCAGATCAATTGAGACAAATCTCTTTTCTTTTTTGCCGGCAAGAGCGGAAGAAGTACTGTTCTTGTTCCTTCGACAGCCAGGACAGGTACAGGCGCTCTATAAGATAGCCCAAATTCTTTATTGTCCACAATCTTTTCTCTGACCAGGTCCCCAATATTCGGGACCCAGGCAGGGCTTGCCGATACAGCTTTCACTTCTCCAGTGGTGGTGCGTTTTACTAGGACGTTGCTTTGTAATGCCCGGAATTCATTGAGTTTCTGTAAAACAGCCAAACGATCATTGATGTCAAATGGTTTTTCATCCGCCACTGTGCTGCCACAGTCGAAGTCAGGTACCCACATTCTAATCCCAAACAGGACTTCGTATGGAGTATGGCCAGCAGGGAACTTCTTTGCATGTTGTTCAGTGCCCTCTGGATCCCATATAGGTGATTGACCCAACTGCCACCCAAGCCGAATACCCTAGCTGTTAAGAATTGCTTTAAGTCCCGGTTTTTCCTCTCCACAATTGAATTTCCCTCAGGATAATATGGGGAGGAGTACTGCAAGAACACACCCACGATTCCCATGGCTTCTTTGTAAGCCTGTGAGCTAAACACAGGGCCACAGTGAGAATGTAATGTGCCAATTGCGAATGTCCCTATGAAGACGCAAATCCTTTATAACAGTTCGGGCGTCAGCAGTGCGCTGAGGCCAAACCCACAGGAATCTGGAGCACGAATCCACTGCCACCAGGATGTACCTGTAAGCCCCGTCAGATTGTAAGGGGTCGCAGTGGTCCAAATGGACACATGCGAGAGGTCTGTCTGATATAAGTAATGGTGTTTGCGGTAGACGTGCTATGGTGGAGCCTTTCATCTGCTGACAGATGTAGCACTTAAGGACATATCCTGTGGTCGGTTTAGTAAGACCTGGCCACCAATAATGCTGCTTCAGTAGTGAAATAGTTGCAGCGATACCTGATTGTGTGCTGAACCCAGACCCTCGTGTGCAGCTAGAATTAATCCTAATCTGCGATCCGTGTTTGGTATTACTCTATCCCCCACTCCTGAAATTTGAGCACAAGGAATGTTTTGCGCATCTAACTTGTAGGAGTACTTGAGTGGAAAACCTTTCAGACAGGCTAAGCTGTTGTTGCCCGTAGCGTTCACAGCTATCATTATTTGTCCGTCTATTCTCGTGCTAAAACAAGTGATAGCAGCAACGGCAGCAGTTCGCACTGTCACCTTGGCGGCTTCATCATCCAATGAATTCCCTTCAACGTGCACACCAACACGCTGATGACTCTATGTATGAATTACATGAGCCCGTGGCAAGCCTTTCTTCAGCTCTGCCACTTGTTCTCAAAGCAACTTTTGCTTTATTGTGCCACCTTTGGAATCTCTAAACCCATTCTTGCCCCAATAGTGAAGATATTCATTGTATGACTGGACACAGTAAAACAAATTGCACACAATGAGTGTGGGGAATTCCTGATCCGTATTTTTTAGTGCCAGTATCAGGGTTTTCAGTTCTGCCAGCTGTGGCGTGCAATCTCCTAGAGACTGCGTCTTGCTAGGACGCAACTTGCCGTCCCGCATACGCCCCTTCACAATCGCACATGCTGCGCTGTATTGCTGTTTACTTCCTATGGCAGGCTAGGCAGATCCATCAGTGTGTATGACCTATTCTAACTGATCTAGAGGCATTATTTCATTCGGGAGAGGATATTCTTGTTCGTACTGCAGAAATGCTTGTGTTTTTAATGTATAGTCAAATTTGTAGTCTACATCTGTTGCAGGGGAAGAATTAGCCCATTGTATCCATCGCGGATGCAGTGCTTTTGCGTTTGGAACTCTTGCTTTGGTAACAGCCTCTAAGGTTGGTACTGGAGTCACAACAATTATGCGTTTCCCCAGTACTAGTGCTCTTTTTCTCACTACAGCAGTCTGTACTGTTGTCAGTATTTTTTCTGTGGATGCAAA
Source organism: Calotriton arnoldi (assembly GCA_963921515.1). Taxonomy (NCBI): domain Eukaryota; kingdom Metazoa; phylum Chordata; class Amphibia; order Caudata; family Salamandridae; genus Calotriton; species Calotriton arnoldi. The sequence goes on along the minus strand of CAWUFW010000604.1, from coordinate 590,320 downwards.
ACGCATTTCTTCGTTTGTGTACAAATGTGATTTGTATGCAATGGGGACAGTTTTGCCTTCATTAGAGTGAGGTAAGTGTACCCTGATTGACCCGCGACTACACGGATCACCAAATTAGTAATATTTACACGTGTGTGTATGTGTTTTGAAGCTATCATGTCAGCTTGTATGTAACGGAGAATTTCTGTGTGTTCCTGTGTCCAATGTTGAACTGAAAAATCAGGTCTGATTAGGTCGTAGAAAGGTTTTACCTTTTCTGCGTAATCCAAAATGTATGTTCTGCCAAAATTTAGGATTCCTAAAATGGATTGGAATCCTTTCAGGGTTTCGGAGGTTGGAGCAGTGCACATTTTTCTAAAATATTAGCTGCCAGGCTTTTTCCTTCACTTGATAGCTTATATCCCAAAAATAGGACATTGAGGTGGGCAATTTTTGTTTTTTTAAAGTTACATTTGTAGCCCACAGTGGCGAACCCCAAAATGATGTTGTTCACCATGTGCAAGTGATCCAATAACTCATGGTCCATCAGATAAATATCATCTACATAAGACAATGCCTCCTCATCACAATTTTGAAGTAACTCTGTTACTCTTGCTGAGAACAACCCGGGGCTATTCTTATACCCTTGGGGCAGTCTACAGAATTAGCATTACGAGCTTAGGGCTGGGAATGCGGTCAAATGTCTGCTTCCAGGCGCTATATTTTGGCAGAAGAATCCATTTGAGATATCTAGTGTTTCAGTTTCTTCCGCACAATGTTATTCATTAATGTGGCACTGTGTGTATTTTGTACTGCAAATGTCTTTGTGCATGTGTTCTAATGCCTGTAGTCTAAAACTAGACAGTATGAATTGTCGGATTTCATTATGGGAAACAAAGGATTATTCATGGAGAAGGTGCAATTCTCAATAACACCTTAGTATTCAAGTTGATCTAAGATCTCCCTGACTTGTTTCTTTGCGTCATGTTTTATTGGGTTCTACCTCTGTTGTGTAGGAGTAGTTTTTTATGGGATTTCATGGTGAGGGGACTCAGCATCCCACCCTACATGATTGCGTTTAAGTGAGGGAGCTAGCGCTAACGCCCACTCCTGCGAGTATGAATGGTTTAGTGACTCTGGAACGAGGTCGGAGAAAGCCAGTAAAATTACATCTTCCCCCTTTAGGCACTCCATGATGAACTCAGGTGGCCAATCTTTTTCAGCCAAAAGGATATCATATCTATATGTCAGGTTCTCCCAAAAGAGACCTTTCACTTTCCTGGGTTTGTCCCTCTCCATTTGGAGCGTAATTTCATGTAAACAATGTGGGACACTTACCCTTGTATCCAGTGTCTCCACTGTGATATATTCATTCAACGCTGCTGTCACCAGAAATTCCATCAGTTTCTGGCGAGCTATTGTTACTTCTGCTGCACTGCCTAGCATCGTCAGAGCCCATTCCCCGTTCAGTAGCAGAGTCCTCCGTAGCCTGGGCATTTCTTATTTTAAGGCAGCTACCTTCTTCTTTTTAAATTGAGGTTTAATTTTGGGTTTATCTTCTTGTTTGATAATGTAGTCTGAAGTGCGATGTGTGTCTCTTGGCTTGGCTTGCTCTTCTGATCTGTGTTTCGACCGTCCTTCCCTCTTCGAGTTTTTGGATGAACCCTGTAAGGAACGAATGGAATGTGTATCAGTATCCTGATACCTGTCAGGTTTTTTAATATTGTCACGGTTTCTAAGGTTGTATTTTCTATCAGAGGGCTCCTGTTGAGGAGACCCAACCTGTGATTGTGATGCAGTCTGCTTATTATTTTTTGATTGTTTGTGATCCCATTTCTTTTTAGAAGAATCGGGTGCTTGCTTTTAGTTATCCTTTTCAGGATTGCTCGTTATTTGTAGTTTTCCAGGTCTAGCTCCCAAATTATCTCTACCCCAAGAAGCATAGGTTTCATCAATAATCTTAGGTAGTTCTCGCTCCTGTTGTACAGGAGTGACTTCCCTCAGGCGTTGGTGTATAGCCACCACTGCTACCTCCTCTTTTATGTTACCTAACATAATTGTTGATACCTGGACAAAATTGCCTATCAATTTCATCCCCAAGTGCAGGGCAGGTTCTGCCCTGTACTCATTCTGTATTTGTTTCAATACTTCTGGTATGACTGCTATTGAGGGGGTACCATGAGTTCTGGTATAATTGGCAGTGAAAACTGTACCCCAAGTGGTACAATCCTCTATCAGGGGGGCTATCCCCATTGGCAAGCAAATTGTTAGTATTCTCTGTTTTTCCTGTGGGCTGGTGTGGGGAAAAACTGCTTAAAGCTGTGCTTTTTTCTGTGCTATCCAGAACAGCATGTGTTCACGCCAGGTGGGCATCCATCCCATAACCGCGTTCAGCATTTGTGGGCTTATTTGTGTCGAAGTCCCTTGCGGTTGACCAGCTTGAGTGACACTTGTAGGTTGAATTGTAAGTGTTCGCATTACGAACTGTGTAAGGTTACTGTATAGTTTTACTATTTCTTTGTAAAGTGTACGTAAATAAGCTGCTGGTAATGTATCAATCTCTGTATGCGGTGTGTAAGCAGGTAGGACCGGCCAGGTCGCTCCTTCTCTGCTGAGAGGACCGAGTCTTTTCTGTGGTGTGGGGGAGGGCGCCTTTAAACCAATTAATATGTTCTTGGCACGTTAAAGGGACTTCTATGTCCTCATCAGTATTCTTCAGGTGTCTCATCTGGAATGTACGTATGAAAGAATGTGTGCATGCATCTGCAGGTGGGACTTTGATCCAAGAATAGAATACCTCTGTCCTGAATGCCTCGTGTGCCTCAATCACAAAGGTAACCGTCTCACCTATGGATGGGAGGCCATAATCTACTAATTTCATTGTCAGTGCATGTTTGCAATTTTCTGAAATTTTAAGAGAACCTTCCTGCTCGGCTTCCTCCGCACTAGCACCACTCGTACCAGTGTCCCCATTGTTAGACATTATGAGAGGAAGTATTAAGAAAAAGAGATAAGGTGTTGCACAATGTGGGAAACCATAATCTTTCAAGTTTGAACAAACCTACAGCCAATACATAGGATATACCTACTCGGCTGCTGCGGATTTTCCCTTTCCCCCTCCAGACGTCTCTGGTTAGATATGAGTAGGGGTCTCTGAGAAAGCATGACTGAACTACTCAGATTTGACCGTTAAATAGGAAACAAACTAACGCTGGCAGCGCCATGTCGTGTAGTTCCTAAAAATACATAGGATCTGCGCGTTTAGACAACATAAACTAAGGGATTGGTGTCCAGACTGACTCCAGAAACTCTCAAAGGGTATGTTAACCTTTAGACCAGTTAGCTCACAGTGCCACCATAAGCCCCCTAACCTTACCAAGGAGCAAATAGTTTCTGGCAACTATCGAACATGACAACCCTCGATCCTTCAAGGATCGTGGAAACAGTGCAGTATTTTTCACACAGTCAATCAGTACAGTCTCAGAGAGATACACAGAATAAACGGTGGGGACGTTTTCAATAAGTATTTATTGAACTAGCGTCATTCTAGTATAAAACATGTTTGCTGCGACAATCATTAGATAGAAACATATGTATAAGATTACAAGCAACAACAGAGTAAATAAAAGGTAGAATTCTACCATGGTGCTAAAACAGTGAATAAACGTAGGCATATAGATACATGACGGTAATCAAGCGTACTCCTACGATGCAAACCCTACCTAAGTGTACCTAGCATGTATGTGGGTGTAAAGCCAAGAATCCCCTAGGAAAGAGCCAACCCCATTACCTGATGGGAGAGAACGAATGACCCAGTCTTGGTCTCGAGTTGGACACACTCGGGGTTCCTTACACAATCAATATGTTGTGAGTACGATTATGCAAATGAGCCCAGAACAATACTTGCAACTATGCAAAGTAGTTCTTTCGACCTAGGATGAAGATGACCATGACTTTTACACAGAGTATGTGCATGCTGTTATGTACGTCATGTGTAGGGACTTTTCTAAGAATCCTTATGCATAATAAATCAGGCTAGTTTCAAGGAAACCGATTGACATTTATTCAGCACATAACTGGGTAAAAGGTCAGTGCTAGAACCGTTATGCAGAGCAAGGTAGGACAAATGTAGGTAAGAGGTCGTGTAGCTACCTAGTCTTAGATTGTGGTATATTAGGGTACATAACACCGGTCAAAGAAGCGCTTAGCAGTGTCCCTATTTTCAATCTTGGGGAGAGGAAGAGTAAGTGCAAGCTGACCACGAAATGGAGGACAAACACACACAGGTCAATGCGATTCAGGCTGCGGGTTGAGCCACTGAAAACGTATGGGGGCCCATTAAGAAGTTCTGGCTCTGCTCTGTCACTCACTCACACTAGTGTCAAGGTATTTTTCTTCAAATTTTATTTAATTTAGTCAGAGCCAAGTCATCATTCTGAGCCTGTAATTTGCAGCTCTGCTCACAGTTCTGTGCTGTGCTCAGCAGTCTAGAACTTTGGCTGTTCGTTAGTTGGGGTCCGGGATCTGCAGCTGTGGTGCACTTCTTCACCAGCTCTTTTACTTCAATGAACCGGTTAAATATTACCAGCAGTTTGGCATTCATTTATAACTACGAGGCCCTCCTGCGAAGTTAGTGCCCGTCCATTCCTGGTGCTTTGGAGCCGTTTTAACATTTTCTTAGAGTTTCTCGTTGCTCAAATGGGTGCAATTTCTGATATTTCTATGCAGGCCCGGCTGCAGCAATTTTTATTTGGGTGCGCCAAGGGTCCATTTGGGTAGGCCACTGCAGGCCCAATTTGTCACTTCTGGAGGTAGCCTACAAGCCCTAGATTACATCATATCTACTTGCAAACAGTCACGATGATACAACGGATCCATTCTGTCTGTATACAGAGCATGTGAAGATTTATTTGAAAGTAAGAGCAATGTCTGGACCTAAGTGCAAACCCTCAAATTCAAGCAGGCCAGGATTCAACACAAGTACTTCCAGGCCCGATTATCCACTTTTCTTCCATCCCTCTCCTGTTCACCTTATCTCACAGCTGACCTTGGGCCCCAGCCTTATATCAGCCACCATTGAGCTTCAATTTCATTATTCCCGGTAAAAAAACATTAGTAAAATCACCTTCAAACTTAAAACATTGAATATAGCAGTAAATATAATTAGCACGCACTTTAAAATATGTTCCACAGTTGCCCTAATGACCTGACTGCTAATTAAATAAACAAAACCAGAAAGGCCATGACAGGGCTGGCTTTAGCGCTAGCACGCAAGTCTTTTTTGGCGCTCCACCAATGACTTCTTTCTCCGTAGCTACCATCACTACCACCCTCCAACAGTGCCCTTCATCTCTCCGTAGCCCTTCTCTCATATGTATTTCATTTGTTGTATAGTGCTACTTATATCAGTGTAGGGTGTCACAGTACTTTACATCACGCACACATTATACATAGACAATGAATCATACAAGTATGTAAAACAGACTATGGGGAATGTCACATAAGCCAATGAGGATTACAAGGTGTAAGAATCACGTCATCCATACTGGTGGGCAGTATGTTTTAAGAGGGTTTGGACGGGAGAAGCACAAACTCAGGATTTAAAGCATACCCCAGTGGTTGGGGGTTGGCTTTACTAATAAAAATGTATATCTGCCCAAACGAACTCTTTTTAGCAACATTAGAATAATGAAAGACTGGGGAAGTTCTAACTATATCACATAACAAAAGAAAAGTGAAGTTCTAACTATACCATTCATGTTTGTATGCAGCTCTTGATGACAGTTCATAGGTCACTATCCTATGTTAGGATTGTAACTTCTGAACTGCAAGTAACACAAGAGTCTCTATGACAAAGGCAGTAACCCACTGAGCTATCCACATAAAATACAGTTTATCTGCATTTCAAAACTACCAACAGACAAACAATTGCTCTTCAGCAGGATCATTAATCACCAGTTATCTGGACATTTGTATTGTTGTCTTGCATCCAAGGCCATGATAATGATAACAAGCATTTGCAATGCAATAGGTCTCGCATTTGCGAGATTTTGAGCTATTGGCATTGTAAATGAGAATGCTTTTTATTTATGTGTTTAAAAACCTGCAATAACAAAAGGCAATGTCATTTACAATACCAACAGGTCAAAGTTTCGGAAATGCGAGACCTATTGCATTGCAACCAGATTTTATGTACGCCAAGTGGGGTAATAACATAGACTACTGCCTTCTAGACAAATCTGAAGTTCCCTTATGCAATCAGGAAGTTCTGGATGGGGAGAATAACTATTGTTGCTTGCCTGCTTTCTAACGCTTCCAGAGTAGAGCGAAAGTGCACAACTAAGACACATTGCAGACAGCAACCGGGAGTAGGGTGAATTCGGTGGTAAAACTACTATTGTGGGCAAATTGCCCTTCCCTAGATATATATACATATACTGCAAGGAGAGCAATCACTTTGTGGTGCGCGCTATATACATAAATGGTCAGAATAATATTAAACACACGTGTGTAAAGACTGTGTTTCTTCAAATCTGTCAGATGCTGTTATCAATGGGCCAAATTAAATTTAGTTTAAAAAATATATATACGTTGTGGTCAGCTGCCTCTTCTTCAGAGAATATTAAATATAATGGGGAACCCAATCAACCCATTGCGGCTTGGGTAATAAAATATGAGCAGGTAGGTGTGCCTACAAGGGATTTATTTATATAGTTAATTTGGACTGATTTTTGCTTTTTACTTAAGGCAAGCTTTTATATATTGCTTGCAGAATACTTTCTTTATAAATAGTTTAAGTTGTTCATACACAGGTAATTAATATATAATTCTGGTTTCCTAATGCAATATGGAAACATTAGTTTATATCAAAATGTATCTGAAAATATCAAAGCAACACAGGTGTATATTGATAAAATGAATTTTTTCATAATAAAAATGATAATAAAGGGTACTAAAGCATTAAACACACATTGAGACAGGAAGATGTAAAGTAATACAGATGTTTGTTTGTACTTCACAGTAACAATTGTGTACACTTTTTTCTGGTCAGACTTAGGCAAATCAACAAGTTAATAAAGATGAATTTCGCCTATAACAACATTGTACAGAAAATAAGTGCAATTGTCGACATTTCGGTCTTTGGGCTGTCGTCTGTTAGACCATCTTCAGGACTATGCAAGTTTAAAATGGTTGACCCCTGATGGAACACGGAAAAAATTCAAAATTACTGTGTGTTCTATTCAATGTTTATTGTTTTTAAGAAATATCACCCGTGTGAAAAGTAGAAAGGAAAAGTGAGTTAAAAAGTATAAGTCAAGACTAAAGCAAATAGTCAGTACAAATGTCAGTATGAGCCAATCACGAGATTCATAGGTAAAAAAATAAAGACTTCAGGAAACAGGAGTGTTTCAAAAGAATACTTACTCGAACATCAGTGTCAATATCGCTGTAACTGTAACATCCAAGTATACAGTGAATTAACAGATATCCAAAGAGGATGATCAAATCCAAATCTAAAATAATAAAAAATATATTGTTCTTAAAGAAAATGGAGGATCTATCTCATTGAACACATTTACTCATTTAGTGCAAAACCAAATGGACTATTGCTGTGGCATTATATAGATGCTCTCTAAGGTCAAGGGATGATTAAATAAAACTATAATCCATATCTTGGAATAATAGATCTTGAAAGCCAAAGCAGTTGGTCATTTAACTAAAGTAATGGCTACCTGGTTCCGGTGTATTCTTATGTTTATATAAATTAAAAAGAGTATGTGCCACCGTGTTTCATAAATAACACCTATGTAATTAAGCATTATTGGAAAATAATGCTAAAATATGCTTACTTCGAATTTTGACGAGAATCCAGAAAATTTGTAGATACTTGAACGAAGTTATTGATGGCTCCTAGGGTCAGAGAAACAGAGAGGAGTATCATGAGATAAGTATCTCAGGTCACTCTTGCCTGCAGAAATGTCTCTTAGTTGAAAAATGTTGTTTTTGAGAGATTAAGTTCAATGTAATTTCAAAATAGGGCATAAAGAGATACATATGCGCCTAGAAAACAAAATAATATTTCATATTTTCTTATGTATATCAAGCGAGATACCTGCTCATTCAAAGATGTTATATTGTGCAGATTGAATAAGGCATTCTTGCATAGTCGCCAGTGCTAAACCTAATTTATCAAACAAATTGTCTTGTAGCCGAGGAATACTCTTGGCCCAAAACAAGGCAGCCATAATTATGGATATCATCTTTTGTAAAAGGATTTTCAGGCTTACGAGAGATCCCATTATATCTGGTACGAAAAAAAGTATATTCAACCATTTGTGCACTTATGAATGGCATGTCATTTCTAATTAAGTGGTATTGTAAACATACCCCCAAATACCAAAAACGAGCACCAGGTTTTTGAATTAAATACTTAATGGCAAAAGGATTCCTGATAACTTCAAAACGAATAGACTGTGATAAATGCCTCAGTTTGCAGTGATATTAAGAAATCATAAAACAGAGAGACAGTTTGTGGAAGGATGTTTCTCAGAGCCGGCTAAAGTGACAGTGTTAGTTTCCTTGATGGTTTTACAAACTTTTTTTTTCTTCTTCAGGGTGAGAGTGGAAATAGCAGTGCTGCGTGTTTGGCATGCCCCCCAGAGATGAATCACCCGCTTGAGTGCTGCCAAGCCATGGAGGCAGGCCCGGTTCCAGGAATTCTGATCTGGATGGGCCAATGGTTTGTTTGGGTGGTCCAATGTGGGTCCAATTTTTGTCAATTATGTAATCCCAAGATTTACATCATATCTTCTTCAAAACAGGCATACAGACCATCTAGAGAGTTATTTTAGAGTAGCAGCTGATACCTATACTCAACAGCTCAACTCTTATAATTTCCAGCAGGCTAGGCTTTAGCACCAGCACCAGGATTCCAAGCAGAGTGTAATAGCAGTTTAAGGTTAAGGAGGTCCCTGTTACCAGACCTGAGCCTTGACATTTCACACTAGGAAGGCCGGCACTGAAAGCTTGATCCGGGCCTGAACCTGAAGCCTGGCTCTGCCTCAGCTCGAGGTCCTGTTAGAAATTCGAGCCCATAATGAGCCGAACTATTATGTACCTTCTGCCTGCCACCCTCAATCTACTCAGGATGTGGCATTACAGTGATAGCTTCCAACTTTGAAACTGAACAAGCTAGGTTTGATTCATGGCGTTGGCTCAACATCCTGTCATTCTGGGCAAATCTCAAGTGCCTAAAAGAAATGAATGTGGCCTTGAATAATGTAACTGGTGTTTATGTGAAGCGCTTCAATATCTCCAGGTAGAGTTCACACTATAAAAAAAAAATCGCAGAAAACCTAGGAGGTCAAAACAAAGCATTAACATAAGAAGGAGAGACAAATAGCCACTTAGCGGCTGATTTGTACAAAGTGAAAACATAAAACCTGGATAAATTGCATCATCTCCACTTAAATTGTGTGTGCTTGGGCAAATATTTTATTTCACCAAAACTTGATTTTCCTCATATTTGCACATAAAATTACATTCAAATACATGAATCAGAAAACCAACTATACAAAACCTATTGGGGCACATGCATCAAGCATTTTACCGGTCGCAAATGGGCCGATTTGCAGAATCGACCCGTTTGTGACTGGAAAGATGCTTTTTCCAATGCATGTAACTTTTGCATTCGCAAAATAGGTAATCGCAATATTTTGCGATTACCTAAATTGCGATATGCATTTAGGAATCGCAATTTACGATTCCCTATTTCAGATGCATGTAGCATTTCCTAAATGCGACTGTGCATTTAGGAATCGCTAATTACCATCAACTTCAAGTTGATGGTAATTTGAGCATGCATTGGAAAATGCAAAAAAAATGCATTTTTTCAATGCGCTATGTAGCGCACACATGCCTACACATGTGCATACTTACCTTTTTTGGGGGGTTGCCTCAGGGGGGCCTTAGGCCCCCAGGCACCCTTGGATTTGCATTCGCAAATTGCGATTACCAATTTGGTAATCGCAAATTGCGAATGCATTCCTATGGGCCTCTACGCCCATAGGAATGAATGGGAATGCATTCCCTAATAGCGATTCGCAATTTGCGAATCGCTATTAGGGAATGTTAATGATTCGCAAGAGTAATTGAGAATCCTTCATGCATAGGCATTTGTGATTACCAAATAGCAATTCCTTAAAAGTCGCTATTTGGTAATCACAAATGATTACCTTGATGCATGTGGCCCGTAGTGTTTTATTTAATAGACTAATGTTGCTCTATAATAATCACATACAGGGTCCACGTGACAACTGTCTTGCCTGTTGGTTCACTAATAGCGCTGTCACCAGTGTGAGGATGGAGGCAGGAATGACTGACTCTAAGCTCATGTTTAAAAACTATCACTTTTAACAAGTGTTTCTTAGTGCAGCGCTATATTGTTACATATTTATGTCAAAGCTTCCTTGTGTAAAAGAAATACAGTCTCATCAAAATTTTAAAAAGTGTATCATATTTTACGTGATGTTTGTTGTATGTTTTACATAGCAAACATTTTCAGGTCTCGGATTGTGCATGGGCTGTAAGAGCCAAGCCAGAGCCTGAGCTCGGCTCTCCCTGTTAATTTGTTTGCTCACCCACCTCTAACCCCAAAACCCAATTTCAATTTTAAAGACAGTGAAAACAAAATTTCGACGTTCTGACGTGGAGATTGATGAAGCACTGAACAGGTGCCTTCTCCGTGGCCTCTTCTGTCGTGATTGGGTGGGCCGAAGGTCATGTTTGGGTGGGCCTGGCCTACCCGGCCCCCCAGCTAGAACCGGGCCTGCATGGAGGGGGGGGAGAGAGCCAGTCCCGTGCAGCCAAGGAGCACTGTGGTTTTATTAGCCCATGATTCATTGTCTCTTGCCCACTCTCTCGCTACACCACGTTATTCCAGTAGATTACTGCGGCGAGTTTATGGCTTAATCATGCAAATCTCCAGGAAGGACTTGCACTCATCGCTGCACCCTTCTGATAGCAATGTAAGGCGGCTGCTTTACCTTACCTTAAGCGCGCCGCACACCTGCATAAACAAGTTGCACCGCAGAAAGCAGTCTCTTTCTGTACATCCATCCTTCCCACTCGAAAAGGCTAAATGTATTAAAATATGTAACCAAGCTCAATAAGGGATGAGGAGCCCCGGAAACTCGACTTCACCAGTGAACACGATGATTGCTCATTACATCCCATCCCAGCTCGAGCGCCGAGACCGAGTAACTCAGTCTGCTGGCGCAGCTATGACGTTGTGTTGCCTGGAGGGATTATCGTTACTGATTGGGTAAAGATCCCCCAGGCATAAATGCACAAAAACTGCGTACTAGCTGAAAAAAGAGCAGCAGGAAGGCCAATTACCTCCCAATTAGATCCTCAGAGGCAGAATGTTCACCTGCTCGGCCTAACGAAAGCAGCCTGTGCTATTAATTAAATAAATAAATAAGCGTGGACGCTATAGTTAAAGTGGATGCGCTAAAATTTCAATAAATACATCAGTAAAACCAGACGACCTGCAGAGATGTTGTGGTTGGAATAGGGAAGATCATTAAAGAAAATAGTGCTCACCCGCTTATAAAGCAGACCGTGTAACGCCACAAGTAAAAGGTCCAGTCGTTATGGGAGGTAACAAATGCAGACAAGGCGGTACCAAGGAGGGACTAACAAGCCTATTTATGAATCAGAAGCCAGCATTTATGAAGGACAATGACACCAGCCAATGACAAATCTGGGCGGAGAATGGGCTGGGCTTCCAGCGCATACTCTATTACAGCATGCCTCACACAGCAAGCAGCGCATACATGCTGCAGCTAGGCTCGACCTAAAAACGATTTAAATGAAGCATACACAAAGTATGTGCCTTGCTGGGCCTTTGCAGATTTTAAAAATAAGAATAGTCACACATTTTCTTTCCTACTCGGTTCATAGAACTCCGCCTCACAGCCTGATCTGATAAGCAGCTGCAGGGGTCACGAAAGGTGAATCCTGATAAACAAACTTATTTTCTCTAGCACTGAAAAGAAAAGAAAAGATCCACGCAGCCGGTGCCAAATAAATAATTTGTCCTCTTCGCTATGCCCCTATTGTACCTGCATGACACAGCCTTCCTTTCTAAAAGGAGATGCGTGATTGGGGGTGCCTGTGAGAAAGAGCCCAGGCCCAATCATGCAACTCCCACAACAGGAAGAAAATTAACATTCGGAGGAACGTTTAAAATTAAAGTGGCCATTTTCTATTGGCCTTCAAGGTGTCACTGCTAGGACCAAAGCTCATGTTTGGGTGGGCCAGGCTCATGTCTGGGTGGGCCTGGACCACCCAGATCACCCGCTAGAACCAGGCCTGTTTCTATGTTTCCCTCGTCTTCATTGCTTGATTTTGTTTGCGAGAAAGTGTCACTCATAGTCGTTGAATGTCACTCATGAATACGCTGAAATTATGAAAATGCCACACATAAGCAATCTGAAACCTTGGCAGCTATGGCAAGCCTTCGTTATGTGACCCCCATCATCTAAACTGATGCTTTAACTGTGTACGACCTCTGAACAACTGTTGCAATTGTCTTGAGGTAGCTAACTCTTGCACGCATCTTCAGATGTAAACGTCCGAGCAGCCCTGCCAAGTATCACGCATCAGGCGTGAGACTAACACATTTCAGTGCGGTGGTCCGCATCACCGCACTGAAATTGAAAGTCACGCATTATAGCGCCTCTCACAGCTGTCAAGCGGAGTGTCTATGATGTATACACCATGCTGAAAACTGTGAGAGTGGTGCGCGATGCTCCCGGCATAGTTAGGAGCTGGCTGGGCTCATCTGCGCTAGCGCTGCTACAATGTAACACAAATCCACACTACAGCCGCACGATAACTTTGACGTCAGGAGTCACTGTCAGTGTGCCCAATGGCTACTGTGGAGACAGTGTGTGAGTCTTTTAAAGTTGTCAGACTCATTTTAATAGGCGCATAGTCCGTGGCGTGAGCAGAGCGGGAGGCATTTGCAAGTTAATCATCCTGCAGCACTTTGCGATAGCTCCTTGGGCCGGAACATTTATCATTCGAAATATCCTCAAAAAGCTTATTACTTGCCGGCCGCTACAAAATCCTCTATTGCCCACGGCGATAACACTCTCATTGGGTCTCCTCTGTGTCACGAGGGGGCCCTCAAGGTAAAGAGGAAAGAGAATCTGCGCAGGCTGAGGCCTTGATAGGCCCTGCCTGGTGAATGCGCCGGGCGGGTGAAGCCAGATGTGCCCCAGCCAGAACTGCCAGCCCTTGCTGACGCCCCGGAGACAAGCTACAGCCCGCAACACGAAAAGAGAGGTGGGGGACCAGTGATCAGCTCCGGTCCTGAAGTAGCAGCATGTGCGACAAGAACTAACACCGTGCTGCGGCATTTCCTCTGCTCAGTCTGGGTAATGGCACAGCAGCTCAGCGCTTCGCTCTCACCACCGCGGCGGCACCGGTATTATATTGAGCATTATGTATCCTGGACTAAGTCGACCCCGGCCCCACCAGCGTCAACGGCGGCTGACTCACAGTCATGAGCCAGACCCACCCGGACCAGGTAGATGGCGCTGGTTACCCCGCCGGAGTCCAAATCACTGGGGCCTGGCCACGCAGGGGGCCCACCTGTTGCCACGGACCCGACACGCCTGAGAACGTCAACCAACGAAGTAAGTGCCTAAGAGACTGAGCCGATATATTAATCTTAATTAAAGACGTGTTGTGCTGTCACCCATCAAACATAATAAAGAAACAAAGTAGCAGTTTGTATTTGAATTTCACAGAATGCTTTTTTCCTGGCTGCATATTTTTCTTGTGCTTTGCAGCAGTTAAATTCATAGAGTTTCTCATTACTCAAATGGATGTAGTTTCTAATATTTGTATATTTCCCTCGTCTTCTTTGCTTGATTTAGCTCGCAAGAAAGTGTCACTCCTAGTCATTGAAATGTCACTCATAATTACTCTGAAAATATGACAATGTCACACATAGCAATCTGAAACCTTGGCAGCTATGTCCGAGTTGTATTACTGTAGCCCAAGTATCTGTTTTAACCCCTTCGATGCTCATGACGAGCTGGACTCGTCATGGCACACAGGGGTCGTGTGCTCATGACGAGTCCAGCTCGTCATAAGACCACCCACGGGGGAAGCGCTGGCGCTCCCCCCGTGGGAATCCGATCGTCAGGTTTTTGGGGGAAGGCAGGGGAAGGGCTTCCCTGCCTCCCCTCGCCCCCCTCAATGACGTCAGCGCGCAAGGCGCGCTGATGACATTGGGGTTTCTTAGCCCGACGCGCTGGAAGCCATTTGCTTCCAGCGCGTCGGGGAATAAGGTTAGTTTTGGCTCCGGGGAGGGGGGATTTGAAACAGAAGAGGCATCTTTTGTGCATTCCTGCTGCACGATCATGCGATCGTACAGCAGGAATGCCCACTAGACGCCAGGGAATTTTTTTTAAAAACGGAAAATACTGTTTTGGGGAGCGGACCCTTGGGCAAGGGTCGCTCCCCTTTTGGGGGCCTTATGTTTTTGGTGCTCTGCCCCCCTGGGGGGGGGCAGTTTTTTTTATATAGCGAGGGCTTTACCCGAAGGTGTCAGAGCGCTTCACAATAAATGTAAGTCCGTAACATTACATGATGAGAAGGTTACAAGTGAGCATAATACAAAAGCAAGCGTTACATTACATGAGGAAAAAGTGACAATTGTGCATGATACAGGAGATACAAAATACAAATAGAGGTATAATACTGCAATAAGTGGCAGTCACTCAGAACACACTGGGAAGGCACTTCTATAGGCATGGAGTACAGAGTATAGTGGAAGAACTTCCTTGAGGGAGTAGAGAGGGCGTGAATTAAATGAAGGGTACACAAATCCAGCACAGCACGCAAGGGTGAGGAATGTACAGGAAAAAGTACAAATTTACAATGAAGAGCGAACTTCCTAGAGGGGGCTGAGAGTAAAAGTATTAGTTCTGAAAGTGTCTTTGGAAGAGAAGAGATTTGAGGTCAGCTTTGAAGATCCGGGTAGAGGAGGTGGCACGGAGCAATGGGGGAAGCGAGTTCCAGATTCTCACCGCATTGCCTGAGAAGGATTGCGCCATCGATCTTTCCCTTTGAAGACGGGGGGGCTCAAGCAGAAGCTTTTTCGCATTGCGAGAAGGGCGAGAGCCACCGGACAATTTCAATTTATTCGCCAGGTAACGAGGGGAGGACGTGTGTAAGGCTTTGTGTGTGATGCAGGCAGTTTTGTAAATAGATCTTGCCTCGATCGGAAGCCATCGAAGAGAGGACAGGATAGGAGTGACGTGGTCGCTCGCTTAGACCCTGAAATGAAGCGAGCTGCTGAATGGAGGATGGATTTGAGAGGGGAGAGGTGGGATTTGGGTAGGCCCGTCAGAAGAGAATTGCAATAATCCAGTCTTGAGAGAACCAGAGATTGTACCAAGGTTTTTAAGTCTTTCTCCGGGAAGAACCGACTGATCCCCCATAGAAGGCGCAACTGGTAACATGCGTTCTTAGCAATAGAGTTGATGTGGGAGATTAGGTTGAGTCTTTTGTCAAGAATGACACCTAGGGATTTAGCGCTGTCGACAATGATTGGATTGTTGTTGAGTAGGTTCAGCTGATCCATCCAAGATTGAACAGGAGGAGGTGAGAGAGAGGTAGAGAGGAGGAGGAATTCAGTTTTGGCGGGATTCAGAATGAGTTGGTGAGCTAACATCCAGTTGTGAATAGAGTTGAGAGTAGAGTTGAGTAGTGAGAGATTGTGTGCGGAAGATAAAGGTATCTTCCCACTAGTCCACCAGGCATTTATTTGTGGAGAGTGACCCCTTGGGTGGCAGAATAGCAGAATGTTTTTAGGCCCATCTGCCCCCAAGGAGGGCAGAAGCCACTAGACACCAGGTTTTTTTAATTTTTGTGTTGGGGAGTGGCCAAAAGAGCAAGGGTTGCTCCCCTTTACGGGGGTGAATATTTTATTTATACTTTTGGCCCACCTACCCCTTAGCTTGGCTGGTGGATTGTGTGTGGACTGGTGCATTATTTGCATATGTGATTGTAATGTTTTTTTCTCCTTTTTATTCTAGTGTAAAGCTTTTGATTCCTGTTTGCGGTTTCCGGCAGTGGTTGTTCTGCAGTTTTGCGTAATTGCATTTATTTGGTAAGAAAAATATTTTTGTTGTGTGTACTCCAAATGAGTATTATTGTCATGCATGAATGAATTTTTTTGTAAGTGGTGTCATAATGGCAGCATATTTGTTAGTGTTCAGAGCATGAAATTCTTTGCGATGTTTTGCATTGTCTTATGTGTAATTTTTTTTCCTTCTTTTTTAGTGGGATATTGTTGATCCTTACTGTGTCTGTGCAGAGTAGGTGGTGGTGAGTCTAGCTGCTTCTGTCACGTGAGTGGTATAGTGTTGAAGTATATAGGTCTTTGTGATAAAGCTACATTTTGTTTATTTCTTTTTTTACTAAGGGTTTGTTGTTGTTGACTTGTTTGACACGTAACCTTTATTAGTAAGCATTATGGCTAGCCGTAGAATGACTGCTCAGCAGGTGGTTGGTTTGCTTCTTGAATCTTCCTCTGAGCAGGATTATGAGACTGACAGTGCGTCTGAGGGAGAGGAGGGAGGGGAAGATTCAGGCAGTGAGTTTTCTCCACATGGAATCATCGGATGATGAAGGTACTCTCAGTGCAGATGAAGTGCCTGTTTTAGAGGAGGATACTACTGTGCCGATGGTGCAAGAGGCATCTGGATTGCAGCCTGGGGCTGCTAGGCTTCCTACTGGAAGTGCTGGACTCTGGGTTGATCCAAACATGGTGCAGCCGGTGTTGCCTGCCTTTAGTGGTTATGCAGGGTGTAGAGTGGATTGTGAACATTATTTGCCTATACAGTATTTTCAGTTGTTTATGGATGATGTATTTTTGGGTGAGATTGTTGAGCAGACTAATTTGTATGCTGAACAGTTTTTGAGGGACAACAGTGCCAGACTTAGGCCCCATTCTAGAGCTACCCGGTGGAGTCCCACAAATCTGGAAGAGATGAAGAAGTTTTTGGGTTTGACTTTTTTGATGGGTTTGATAAGGAAGCCGTCCATGGGTTCATATTGGTCTACCAGTCCCTTGATGGCAACGGCCATATTTCCTGCAGTTATGACTCGTGGATCGGTATTTACTTTTGCTTCGGATGCTGCATTTTGTTGATAATGGTTTGGCGTTGCCACGAGATCACCCTGAATGTGACCGTCTTTTTAAGATTCGGCCTGTTCTTGATCACTTTGTAGATCGATTTTCAGAGATCTATACTCCAGGGAAAGAAATATCTATTGATGAGTCTTTGGTCCTGTTCAAGGGCCGTTTGGTTTTAGGCAGTACATTCCTAGCAAGAGGGCACGCTATGGAATTAAGCTGTATATGTTGTCTGAGAGTAGGACAGGATATGTTTTTAATTTGCGTGTGTACACTGGTAGGGATTCCACTATTGACCCCCTGGTTGTCCGTCCACTTTTGGAGTTTCAGAGAAAATTGTGTGGGATCTTGCTAGAGGACTGTTTAACAGAGGCCACCATTTGTACCTTGATAACTTCTACACTGCTGTGCAATTGTTTAAGGAATTGTTCAAAGTGGACACTTTTGCTTGTGGCACAATCCGCTCTAACCGTAAAGGTTATCCAAAAGAGCTTGTTTGCAAAAATCTTCAGAGGGGACAGTGCAGTGCCTTGCGTAGTGAGGAACTGCTAGCTGTGAAATTTGTGGACAGGAGGGATGTGTACATGCTGACTACCATCCATGATGAGAGTACTTCACCTGTGGCTGTTTGGGGTCAGATTGCTGAAGTGCGCAAACCTGTGTGCATTTTAGACTACAATAAGCACATGGGTGGTGTTGATAGAGTAGATCAGAGGTTGGAACCTTACACTGCTATTCGTAAGGCTTACATTTGGTATAAGAAGTTGGCCATCCATCTCTTCAATTTAGCAACTTTCAATGCTTTTGTTGTGTTCAAGGAGTGTTCTCCTGCGTCAAAGGTGACTTTTGTTCAGTTTCAGCAGTCTGTCATAGGCAGCCTTGTTGTTGTGGAACAGGCAAGTGTTCCTAGAGTTGGAGTGGTGGAGGATGTGGCTCGATTGAAAGATCGCCACTTTCCTGATCACATTCCTCCTACACCCTCAAAAGACTTTCCCACTAGGAGATGTAGAGTCTGTTGGCGAAGAGGCACGCGGAAGGAGACTCGTATGTACTGCCCTGAGTGTCCTTCTAACCCTGGGCTGTGTGTGCCTGCTTGTTATAGAGCGTACCACAAGCAAAAGAATTATTGGGAGCAACCATGAGTGGTAAAGTGAACTGCCTGGTCTGTAATGTTTAAGAATTGTTGTTCTGTTTCAAGGTTGGCATTAGTGCAATGTATTTAGTTTCTGATTTTGTGTTAGTAGATTTGTATCTATTTGCAATTTGTTTGTGTTTTCTTTTTTGTATAAAATAATCCTAAATGTGATGGTGGTGTGTGTAGGCTGGTGCTTGGCTGGCGGTGTGCGTGGAGTGGCGCTTGGCTGGCGGTGTGCGTGGAGCTTGGCTGGCGGTGTGCGTGGAGTGGCTCTTGGCTGGCGGTGTGCGTGGAGTGGCGCTTGGCTGGCGGTGTGCGTGGAGTGGCGCTTGGCTGGCGGTGTGCGTGGAGTGGCGCTTGGCTGGCGGTGTGCGTGGAGTGGCGCTTGGCTGGCGGTGTGCGTGGAGTGGCACTTGGCTGGCAGTGTGCGTGGAGTGGCGCTCGGCTGGCAGTGTGTGAGTAGTGACTTGCTGCTGGTCACTACACACACAGCTAGCCGAGCGACACTCCACGCAATCCATCAGCTTGTGTGGTTGCTGTGTTAGGAATGTGGGCGTGTGAAAGTGATGGGCCCTTGAATGGCGCTGTCTGCTGGTGTGAGTGTTGTAATGTGATGGGCCCGCGGCTGGTGGTGTGAATGGTTTTGTATTTGTCACACGTATGAAAGGTGTATGAATGGCCTGTAAAGAGGTTGGTGCCTTGTCGTGGCTTTACAGCTCACGAGCTGTGAGTCAATGGTTCAGTTTCTCGTCCTTTCAATTATTAACAGTGCATTTCATTTTTGTGAAATCACTTGTTAATACAATTGTATATACTGAACCATCACTCACCCTCGTGCCAAATCCAACCAGTATGTGTGTGTGGAGGATTAGATGGCTGTGCAGTAATATTTTTTTTTGTCTTTCTCAAGCAGGGTGTACCTTGTCCCTTTTTGTGAATGTTGTAATGTGTTTGTTTCGTGCCTGGTGGTGTGAATGGTCTTGTGTGTATCACGTATGAAAGGTGTGTGAATGGCCTGTAAAGCGGTTGGGGCCTTGACGTGGCTTTACAGCTCACGAGCTGCGAGTCACTGGTTCAGTTTTTGTCCTTTCAATTATTGACAGTGCATTTCATTTTTGTGAAATCTCTTGTTAATAAAATTGTATATACTGAACCATCACTTGCCCTCGTGCCAAATCCAAACAGTATGTGTGTGTGCTTGAGGAATAGATGGCTGTGCAGTAATCTTTGTCTTTTTAGTCTGTCTGCCCAGGTGTACATTCCGTCTAAGAATAACCTACCAACTGTAGATATTGTCGTAAACGAAACACCCATGGGAGTACATGGTGATATCTCTCTTGTGGATCCCAACAAGTTATGGTACCCACAATGTCCTGCAAACCTCAAAATGTCGGTCACATTTTCCTTGCAATATTGTGCCAAAATTTTCACGCTGCAGAAATAAACAACACATTATCTCAAAATGACCTGGTTTTGCAAGGGGGTCACCTGGGTTTTGGCCCGGGGCTCGGCAGCCACCTAGGGAAACCTACCAAACCCACACATTTCTGAAAAGTAGACACCCGGGGATTCCAGGGAGGTATGGCTTGCGTGGATCCCCCAACATTTTCTTACCCAGAATCCCCTGCAAACCTGACATTTTGCTGAAAAATCCCTTTTTCACAAATTTTTGTGTGGTAAGCTGTGGCATCACGGGCTGACACAAATTTCCTACCACCCAGCGTTCCCCAGGTCTCCCGATAAAAATGGTGCCTCACTCGGTGGAGGCCCAGTACCGCGACAGGCAAGTGCCCACAACGCATTGAGGCGACCTCAAATGGCCTATCACAAAACGACCTGGTTTTGCAAGGGGGTCCCATGACGCTTTGGCTCAGGCTCGGCGGTCACCTAGGGAAACCTACCAAACCCACACATTTCTGAAAAGTAGACACCGGGATTCCAGGAGGTATGGCTTGCGTGGATCTCCAACGTTTTCTTACCCAGAATCCTCTGCAAACCTGACATTTTGCTGAAAAATCCCTTTCACACATTTTGTGTGGTAAGCTGTGGCATCACCTTGCTGACACAAATTTCCTACCACCCAGCGCCTCAGGTCTCCCGATAAAATGGTGCCTCACTCGGTGGGAGGCCCAGTACTCGCGACAGGCAGGGCCCACAACGCATTGAGGCGACCTCAAATGGTCTATCACAAAACTACCTGGTTTTGCAGGGGTCCCATGACGTTTGGCCCGGGCTCGCGGCACCTAGGAAACCCACCAAACCACACATTTCTGAAAAGTAGACACCGGGATTCCAAGGATGGCTTGGCGTGGATCCCCAACGTCTTACTCCAGAATCCCTGCAAACCTGACATTTTGCTGAAAATCCCTTTTCACACATTTTTGTGTGGTAGTTGTGGCATCACCTGCTGACACAAATTTTACCACCCAGCATTCCCCAGGTCTCCTGATAAAATGGTGCCTCACTGGGTGGGAGGCCCAAGTACCCGCGACAGGCAAGGGCCCACAACGTATTGAGGCGACATTAAAATTGCCTATCACAAAATGTTGTGGGACCTTGCCTGTCGCGGGTTCTTGGGCCTCCCACCCGAGTGAGGCACCATTTTTATCGGGAGACCTGGGGGAACGCTGGGTGGTAGGAAATTTGTGTCAGCCTGGTGATGCCACAACTTTACCACACAAAAATGTGTGAAAAAGGGATTTTTTCAGCAAAATGTCAGGTTTGCAGGGGATTCTGGGTAAGAAAACGTTGGGGATCCACGCAAGCCATACCTCCCTGGAATCCCCGGGTGTCTACTTTTCAGAAATGTGTGGGTTTGGTAGGTTTCCTAGGTGGCCGCCGAGCCCCGGGCCAAAACGTCATGGGACCCCTTGCAAAACCAGGTCGTTTTGTGATAGGCCATTTTGAGGTCGCCTCAATACGTTGTGGGCCTTGCCTGTCGCGGGTACTTGGGCCTCCCACCCGAGTGAGGCACCATTTTTATCGGGAGACCTGGGGGACGCTGGGTGGTAGGAAATTTGTGTCAGCAAGGTGATGCCACAACTTTACCACACAAAAATATGTGAAAAAAGGGATTTTTTTCAGCAAAATGTCAGGTTTGCAGAGGATTCTGGGTAAGAAAACGTTGGGGGATCCACGCAAGCCATACCTCCCTGGAATCCCCCGGGTATCTACTTTTCAGAAATGTGTGGGTTTGGTAGGTTTCCCTAGATGGCCGCCGAGCACGGGTCCAAAAACCCAGGTGACCCCCCTTGCACAAACCAGGTGGTTTTGAGATAGGCAATTTTGATGTCGCCTCACTACGTTTTGGGCCCTTGCCTGTCGTGGGTACTTGGGCCTCCCACACAAGTGAGGCACCATTTTTATCGGGAGACCTGGGGGAACGCTGGGTGGTAGGAAATTTGTGTGAGGCCAGTGATGCCACACTTTCCCACAGAAAAATGTGTGAAAAAAGTGATTTTTTCAGCTACAATTGAGGTTTGCAGGGGATTCTGGGTAAGGAAAGGTTGGGGGATCCATGCAAGCCATACCTCCCTGGAAGCCCTCGGGTGTCTAGTTTTCAAAATGTATAGGTTTACTAGGTTTCCATAGGTGCCGGCAGAGCTAGGGTTCAAAACTACAGCTAGGCACTTTGCCAAAAAAGGGTCATTTTTCACTGCGAAATTGAGGTGTGACCACGTTACGTTTTGCGCCGTTTCCTGTCGCGGGCACTAGGCCGACCCACACAAGTGAGGTACCATTTTTCTCGTAAGACTTTGGGGAACGCTGGGTGTGAGGAAATTTGTGGATCCACGCAGATTCCAGAACTTTCCACCACAGAAATGTGGGGAAAATGTGTTTTTTGGACAATTTTTAGGTTTGCAAGGGATTCTGGGTAACAGAACCTGGTGGGAGGCAGTCAAGTCACAACCATCCTGGATTCCCCTGGGTGTCTAGTTTTCAAAAATGTATAGGTTTGCTAGGTTTCCCTAGGTGCCGGCAGAGGTAGGGTTAAAAACTACAGCTAGGCACTTTGCCAAAAAAGGGTCATTTTTCACTGCGAAATTGAGGTGTGACCACGTTGCGTTTTGCGCCGTTTCCTGTCGCGGGCACTAGGCCGACCCACACAAGTGAGGTACCATTTTTCTCGTAAGACTTTGGGGAACGCGGGTGGGCGGAAATTTGTGGATCCACGCACATTCCAGAACTTTCCACCACAGAAATGTGGGGAAAATGTGTTTTTTGGACAATTTTTAGGTTTGCAAGGGATTCTGGGTAACAGAACCTGGTGGGAGGCAGTCCAGTCACCCCATCCTGGATTCCCCTGGGTGTCTAGTTTTCAAAATATATAGGTTTGCTAGGTTTCCCTAGGTGCCGGCAGAGCTAGGGTTCAAAACTACAGCTAGGCACTTTGCCAAAAAAGGGTCATTTTTCACTGCGAAATTGAGGTGTGACCACGTTGCGTTTTGCGCCGTTTCCTGTCGCAGGCACTAGGCCGACCCACACAAGTGAGGTACCATTTTTCTCGTAAGACTTTGGGGAACGCGGGGTGGGTGGAAATTTGTGGATCCACGCAGATTCCAGAACTTTCCACCACAGAAATGTGGGGAAAATGTGGTTTTTTTGACAATTTTTAGGTTTGCAAGGGATTCTGGGTAACAGAACCTGGTGGGAGGCAGTCAAGTCACCCCATCCTGGATTCCCCTGGGTGTCTAGTTTTCAAAAATGTATAGATTTGCTAGGTTTCCTAGGTGCCGGCAGAGCTAGGGTTCAAAAACTACAGCTAGGCACTTTGCCAAAAAGGGTCATTTTTCACTGCGAAATTGAGGTGTGACCACGTTGCGCTTTCGCGCCATTTCCTGTCGCAGGCACTAGGCCGACCCACACAAGTGAGGTACCATTTTTCTCGTAAGACTTTGGGGAACACGGGGTGGGTGGAAATTTGTGGATCCACGCAGATTCCAGAACTTTCCACCACAGAAATGTGGGGAAAATGTGTTTTTTTGGACAATTTTTTAGGTTTGCAAGGGATTCTGGGTAACAGAACCTGGTGGGAGGCAGTCAAGTCACCCCATCCTGGATTCCCCTGGGTGTCTAGTTTTCAAAAATGTATAGGTTTGCTAGGTTTCCCTAGGTGCCGGCAGTGGGAGGCAGTCAAGTCACCCCATCCTGGATTCCCCTGGGTGTCTAGTTTTAAAAAATGTATAGGTTTGCTACGTTTCCCTAGGTGCCGGCAGAGGTAGGGTTCAAAAACTACAGCTAGGCACTTTGCAAAAAAGGGTCATTTTTCACTGCGAAATTGAGGTGTGACCACGTTGCGTTTTGCGCCGTTTCCTGTTGCAGGCACTAGGCCGACCCACACAAGTGAGGTACCATTTTTCTCGTAAGACTTTGAGGAACGCGGGGTGGGTGGAAATTTGTGGATCCACGCAGATTACAGAACTTTCCACCACAGAAATGTGGGGAAAATGTGTTTTTTTGATAATTTTTAGGTTTGTGAGGGATTCTGGGTAACAGAACCTGGTGGGAGGCAGTCAAGTCACCCCATCCTGGATTCCCTGGGTGTCTAGTTTTAAAAAATGTATAGGTTTGCTACGTTTCCCTAGGTGCCGGCAGAGGTAGGGTTCAAAAACTACAGCTAGGCACTTTGCAAAAAAGGGTCATTTTTCACTGCGAAATTGAGGTGTGACCACGTTGCGTTTGCGCCGTTTCCTGTCGCAGGCACTAGGCCGACCCACACAAGTGAGGTACCATTTTTCTCGTAAGACTTTGGGGAACGCGGGGTGGGGGAAATTTGTGGATCCACGCAGATTCCAGAACTTTCCACCACAGAAATGTGGGGAAAATGTGTTTTTTTGACAATTTTTATGTTTGCAAGGGATTCTGGGTAACAGAACCTGGTGGGAGGCAGTCCAGTCACCCCATCCTGGATTCCCCTGGGTGTCTAGTTTTCAAAAATGTATAGGTTTGCTAGGTTTCCCTAGGTGCCGGCAGAGGTAGGGTTAAAAAACTACAGCTAGGCACTTTGCCAAAAAAGGGTCATTTTTCACTGCGAAATTGAGGTGTGACCACGTTGCGTTTTGCGCCGTTTCCTGTCGCAGGCACTAGGCCGACCCACACAAGTGAGGTACCATTTTTCTCGTAAGACTTTGGGGAACGCGGGGTGGGTGGAAATTTGTGGATCCACGCAGATTACAGAACTTTCCACCACAGAAATGTGGGGAAAATGTGGTTTGTTTGATAATTTTTTAGGTTTGCGAGGGATTCTGGGTAACAGAACCTGGTGGGAGGCAGTCAAGTCACCCCATCCTGGATTCCCCTGGGTGTCTAGTTTTAAAAAATGTATAGGTTTGCTACGTTTCCCTAGGTGCCGGCAGAGCTAGGGTTCAAAAACTACAGCCAGGCACTTTGCCAAAAAGGGTCATTTTTCACTGCGAAATTGAGGTGTGCCCACGTTGCGTTTTGCGCCGTTTCCTGTCGCAGGCACTAGGCCGACCCACACAAGTGAGGTACCATTTTTCTCGTAAGACTTTGGGGAACGCGGGGTGGGTGGAAATTTGTGGATCCACGCAGATTACAGAACTTTCCACCACAGAAATGTGGGGAAAATGTGTTTTTTGACAATTTTTTAGGTTTGCGAGGAATTCTGGGTAACGGAACCTGGTGGGAGGCAGTCAAGTCACCCCATCCTGGATTCCCTGGGTGTCTAGTTTCCAAAAATGTATAGGTTTGCTAGGTTTCCTAGGTGCTGGCAGAGCTAGGGTTCAAAAACTACAGCTAGGCACTTTGCAAAAAAGGGTAATTTTTCATTGTGAAAATGTGGTACGTCCACGTTGCATTTTGAGCCATTTCCTGTTGTGGGCACAAGGGCTACCCACACAAGTGAGGTACCATTTTTATCGGGAGACTTAGGGTAACACAGAATTGTAGAGCAACTGTTATTACCTATTGACTTTCGATGCATTTCTGCCTTCCAAATGAAAGACAATGTGTAAAAAATAAGTCATTTTGAAAAATGACCTATAATTCTCATGCTAGTATGGGTACTCCCAATTTCGGAAATGTGCAAATATCTACTGTTTCTAAAATCTACATTTTGTTCCCATTTCAGAAATACATAGGTGTCTTTCATAACAATTTTTCCATGTATACATTTTCCCAAAATAATTGCTATATACCCGGCACATAATAAAAACCATTGCAAGATGCTGCTCAGTTATTGGCTCTGGGTTCGTCGGGTTCTTGGTGAACCTACAAGTCCTATATATCCCCACAACCAGAAAGGTCCAGCGGATATAACGGTATATTGCTTTCAAATAGCTGTCATAATTAGAAGAAGTTACAGGTGAAAACGTTGACACAAATGGCTGTTTTTTTCAACTAATTTTCAATTTTTCCTTCATTTAACTGGTAGTTTCTATAAGGAAAACTTTAAGGATCTACACAAATGACCCCTTGCTGAATTCAGAATTTTGTCTACTTATCAGAAATGTATGGCTTTTCAGGATCCATTATTGGTTTCATACCCATTTCTACCATTAACTGGAAGGAGGTTGAAAGCACAAAAATAGCAAAAATAGGCTATGTCCCAGAAAAATGCCAAAACTGTGTAAAAAAGTTGGTTTTCTGACAAAAGTCTGCTTGTCCCTGAAAGCACCACAACCCCTTTTTTGATGCCATTTGCAGGGAAAAAACAAGACGCTTTCATCTGTAGCCCTTTTTTTCGCATTTTTCCCCAAAAAAACAAAATTTTGCTGTATTTTGGCTAATTTCTGGGTCCCTCCAGGGGAATCCACAAACTCTGGGTACCTTTACAATACCCATGATGTTAGAAAAAAGGACGCAAATTTGGCGTGGATACCTTATGTGGTCAAAAAGTTACAGGGGCCTAAGCGCGCACTACCCCAAATAGCCAAAAAAAGGCTTAGCACAGGGGGGGAAAAGGCCTAGCAGCGAAGGGGTTAAGGCGCTCTGATGCCTTCGGGACATGTCCGCGCCATATAAAATTGCAAAAATAAAATGCAGATTTTCCACAGTTTTAATGGGTAGAAAATCTTGATGGCACGGAGGCTAATATTATGCACAATACCTTTATTGCAACCCAAACACAGCAGCAACAAATTCTAGAGTTTAGAACCCTAAATTAAAACTTCTAGAACGTTGAACGTGCATAACCAGATAGAACGTGCAGCCATCTTCCTCTTTAACTGCTGCGAAGAAACAAAGTCCCAACACAAAATACAATCCATAACTTAAACACCAAGCGATTCTGAATCCTCCAGAAAACTGCTCCAAATGAACGACCCTTCATCTTCACCCTGCATAGGAAAAAACCAAACGATTAATAAACAGGGCGGGTTCAGAGGAGGGATAATATTAGCCTCCGTGCCTTTATTAAAATCAAGATTTTCTACCCATTAAAACTGTGGAAAATCTGCATTTTACAGCAAGGCCCGGAGGCCAACAATATGCATGTTCAAAGTTCATCTAAAACTCTAACCAACACATTTTCAACCGGCTTAAAATAGAATCTCTTAAACGTTGAATCATTTGACCAATCTGCCGCTCTCATAATTCCACTTAAGCTAAAACCTCTCATCACTGCTTTGCTAGCCACCGCCCCCCTAACAGTGCGCTCCAAAAACATTCACATCCACTCCTGCCCTAGACATAACCTCTCTCACCCACCTAGCCAACGTGGGTGTAGACACCGCTTTATACGGTTTCCTATAAGAAATCAAAAGTTGAGAACAACCAACCTGCCTCAGATCAACAGTCCTTTTTTCGTATTCCCTAAGACAGCCAACCACACACAAATTATCATGCCCCTCTAAGAGAGGATAAAATATTGACCTAGACATAGTCTTGGTCCTTCTCCTGATCTCAAAATACACCCCCTCTGGCTGAAAAAACCTCGAATCCACGTCTAAAGCTCTAATGTCTGAAACTCTTCTAAAAGAAACCAAGCAGAGAAGCATAGACAATTTCCATGAAAGAAACTTAATCTCCAATGAAGAGTTAACGTCCCAACTATCCAATTCTTTCAAAACCACTGAAACATCCCAAAGCACACTATACTTAGCTTTGGGAGGAACAGGTACTCTAACGCTCTTAACCAATCTTTTAACCAACACATGTTGCCCCACCGGCAGACCACACACTAAAACATGTCCTGCTGAAATTGCAGATCTGCTTAAGTTAACAGTATTGTATGCCAGACCACTCTTAAACAGTTCCGATAAGTAATTCACTACCTCCACTACAGGTGCCGATACGGAATCCAAATTCCTCTCAACACACCAACCAGACCATCTTCTCCAAGCTGATCTATAAATCTTGGTTGTTCCCTTTGACCATGATTCTGCGATAAGGTCCTCAGCCTCCTTTGATAGTCCATGCACCTGCCAAACTCTCCTGAAATCAGCCAAGCCACTAACCTTAACTGACCTGACACGACCAACTCGTGAACATTCCCCTCCGGATCCTGAATTATCTCTCTTCCGCCTGGTAATAACACCGGATCCTCCATTACCAGACTCATCATATCCGGAAACCACACCTGAGCTCTCCAGAAAGGCGTTACCAAGACTAACTCGGCTTTCTCCCTCCTCACTTTCATCAACACCCTCTGAATCAACGAGAAGGGAGGAAAGGCATAATTTCTTCCCATGCCCCAATCCTGCAGAAAAGCATCTATCCCCAACGCCTCTGGATCTGGTCTCCAACTGTAAAAATCCTTCAGTTGACAATTCAGTCTGTCCGCAAAAAGATCCACTCGCAGTGGACCCCATCTCTGTTGTAACCTCATAAACACCTCCTTGTTTAACCTCCAATTGCTCACATCCCTGAGATATCTTGAATACCAATCGGCTTCTACGTTGTTCTGCCCCGGAATATACTGCGCCTGAACCATAATCTCCTTTTCCAAGCAAAACTTCCAAAATTCCTTTGCCAAATTCGCCAAACCCCTTGATCTCGGACCCCCCAACTTGTTCACATATCTCACCGCAGACAAATTGTCCATTTTCAACAGGACACAACACTTCACCTGATCCTTTAGGAAACTCTTTATTGCAAAAGATCCCGCCAGCAACTCCAGACAGTTTATATGCATTTCTCTCTCCTTCTCTGACCATTGACCCCCTGTTGACACCATGCCACATCGTGCGCCCCATCCGTGCAGACTCGCATCCGACTCTATCGCTACTTCTGGCACCTCTCCAAAGATTGCCCTTCCATTCCAGGCTTCCAGACTCATCAACCACCAACTCAGCTCCTCTTTTGAGTCCTGATCCAGAACCACCTTCTGAGAATACTTCGCCCCCCTTCTCAAATGATAACCCTTCAACCTCTGCAATGCTCTGTAATGAAGAGGGGCTGGAAAGATCGCTTGAATCGATGCAGATAACAGACCCAGCAACCTTGCCAACTGTCTCAAGGTAATCCATTGCGCCTTCCTCATTCTCTTCACCTCCTTTCTGATTTTCCTCACCTTCTCCATAGGCAACTTCAACACACAATCCAACGTCAGTATCTGAAAGCCTAAAAATTGTATCTCCTGCCGAGGCTCCACACAAGACTTCTCCTTGTTCACCACAAAACCTAGATCCTCCAGAACCCTTACTGCAAACTCCGTTTGTTCTTCTGCTAACTTCTTCTCTTCCGCCAAAATCAACACATCGTCCAGATAAACAATCAAACGTATTCCCCTCGATC
This sequence comes from Calotriton arnoldi, assembly GCA_963921515.1. Classification (NCBI taxonomy): domain Eukaryota; kingdom Metazoa; phylum Chordata; class Amphibia; order Caudata; family Salamandridae; genus Calotriton; species Calotriton arnoldi. The sequence goes on along the minus strand of CAWUFW010000604.1, from coordinate 561,290 downwards.
TCAACCAAGCTGCCACTGGCCTCATTACCTTTGTAAAGCACCAAGGGGCTGAACTCAAACCAAACGGGAGGCTCCTGAACCTCCATAACCTTCCCTTCCACCTGAACTGCAGGTAATCTCTTTGCTCTTTGCACATAGGAATAGTCAGATAAGCATCTTTCAAATCTAACCGTGTCAACCAATCCCCTTTCCTTAACAGGTCCCTCAACATATGGATGCCCTCCATCTTGAAATGATTGTATGCAACCCAATCGTTCAACTCTCTCAGATTGATCACCGGACGCATGCCTTTCCCTTTTTTCTTTACTAAAAATACATTGCTTATGAAACCTTCTCTCACTTCCCTTGCTGGTTCTATTGCCCCTTTTGCCTCCAATGCCTCTATCTCCTCTGACACCATGTCCTCCATTTCCTCTGAGAACCTCAGAATATTCGGAGGCCGCTCTTGCATTGGAGTCTGTAAGAAATCTATCCTGTAACCAGACACGGTTTCCAAAACCCATGGGTCCTGCGTAATTTCTTTCCATCTCGAAACAAAATGGGCTAGTTTGCCGCCCAACTTTATTTGGATAGAAATAGGGTCTTGAAAACAGCTTACCTGAGGCACCCCTTGACCGCCTCTCAGATCGCATCCCTCTTGGTCTGCTTCGTTGCCTCTGAGGGAAGAAACTTCCCTGCCCCCATCTCGTTCCGTTGGTATTTGAGCCAAATCCGCCTCCATAAGGTCTGTATCCTCTTCCAAAGTTTCCTCTAGAAATACCTTGCCCACGGCCGGGGAACCGACCCCGCATTCGCCCGGCCATGCCAAAAACTCTCCTCATGTCCTTTTGCACCTTCTCTAGTGAGCTAAAAGTTCCCACGTATCTGGACATTTCTTTCACGAAATCGTCCCCAAAAAGTAAACCATCACTACGCTCTCCTGGCTCCTTGTTTGCGAGATCTGCCAATTTTGGATCAATTTTAAAAAGAATACTCTTCCTTCTCTCTACACATAGCGCAGTGTTAGTATTACCAAGAAGGCAAATAGCCCTTTGGACCCATTGTCGCATTTCTGCCACATCAATCCCCGTATTATTAGAGTGCGCCTCCTCGCACATATCAAAGATTTTGGTCAGGGGTCCTAAGACATCCAGGAGCCTGTCCTGACACCCCTTCAATCCTTTCTCAAGACCTCTTCTTGGGTCCTTTCCATTCTTAATAATGAATGCCATCATTCTCTGGTCCAATTCAGGTGTATATGCCACCTTACTCTCCAGACTTGTTCTTGGACATTCACTCCTCATCCTAGTCCTCACCTCTTTCGGTATTTCCCTTCTTATCCAATACCTTACGTATTGGGCCACTGTGGAGAGAGTGGATGTTGAATCAATAGTGGATCGAACATCTCTTACCCTGGCCGGACCCTCCTGCCATCACCTCCATCTCCTCTGTGGTCCAAAAACTCTCATCTTCGCCACTTCTATGCTTCTTTTGCATTGTTTTCCACATACTATTCTCTATCTTTTTATCCAGAGATGTACTCATCTCCCCAAACAATTTATCCATGTAGCTTTTTAACTTATCCTCTAAACAGACCCCCCAGGATATTGCGGCATGGATTAGCAAATTTAGCGGCACAAATATGGAAATTTAGCGGCACAAATATGGAAATTTAGCGGCATTTTTGCGGCACTTTATTTTACTCATAATCATCCATTTTCAGCTTTAAAACAATGGAAACTGTTTTAGCAGAGTATTCCACTTTGAAATAGGCAACCTGGGATATGGAACAGAGGAAGCAGCCCACAGGTGAAGGCTGCTATCCCTTGGAAATTCAATCCTCCATTTGCTTAGCCCATTCCATTCCAGAATACATATTCTTCTTGCCATCCCAGATACAGCAGCCATTTTGGAAATCACAGATGCATTCTGGCCTATTTGTTATAGGTTGCACACAGTTCCCACCTGCTTAGAATTGGTGGTAATTTGCATGTGCAAAACTGTGTTTTTCTTATGACTAATCGCTATTTGCAAATGCATTGCCATAAGAATAGTGATTCGCTATAAACGATTTTTTAATAGCGAATCACTATTTTGAGCCGGTAACATACCAATTCATAATTCATTTGTATTGCTAAATTGATGCCTGCAAATGATTTTCTTACATACAAAACTATTGCTTTTGCGACCGGTAACCAGTTTGTGACTGATTACTGAGTCGCACAAATGTAGTACACATGGCCTCATCTTATACTCTATTTTCCTCTATGTGCTGATGCAGTCACAGAGCTGTTATAGCTCACACCTCTCCCTCCCTCCTTCCTGATAAAAAATATACTAAGCTAGTACAATGTCCAATGGAATTCTATAGTTTCAGGCACATCTACAGGTGATGTGAAATGGAGAGTGGAGCCAGGAAGGGCCAATGTTTAGCGTGGGGAAGTGCCACAAAGTCAAACCTAGGTCCAACTTTACAATTGACTGCTCAGTGTCAATCAGATTTGAGTGTGCAAGCAGCCTGCTCTGCTTAAGTATTGCAGGTACAAAGCCCATTTGTGAAGCTGCTAGAGGCATCCATTAAGGTGGCTAGTTACTGTTGTGGTACATCCAAATTGCACCCAGAGTTCTGTCTGTGAACATTCACATGGTGAGCTTTGTGTGGCCCGACAAGAAGCTGTTCCTCAAAGCTGGCATTCTTAAAGAGGCAACTGCAAGCTGTACAGAAGACAGTCTATCCTTCACGGCCTCAACCATCGGAGACTTGCTGCAAGCATTCTGCAACCATGACTTTTCATCACAAGTGCAAAATCTCACATTATCACAGAGCAGCTGACATCTCGTGACCTGCTCTCGACTCCTGAATAACTGTTCCATTTGTTCCGATCTGGCAGGTCTTGAACAATATAGAGACTATGAGCTCCTGAGAGCCCAAACTCTTGCAAGCGACTAAGGACAGTATAATACACATGCACCAGTGAATTTAAAAATCTTACTGCATCCTTGCTGAAATGCCAGGTTAAATTCCTATAATTGTATCCCTTGCTTTCCCAACATTACTCCACCCCACCCTAGAGACCCAAAACCCCCCAGCTTATCGTAGGTGCTAGAAACTGGTAATAGAAATTAATGTTACTTCTCAGGCTTGCTTAATGTATTGAAACTGTTATTCTGTCTGTAGGTATTTTTTCTGCTTTGAACTAGGCATTTTAGCTTCACATAGCCCTCCAAGAGTAATTTGTTTTTAAAGTTTCACAGTGCTACCATCTGAAATTCTGTGCCTGAAAACGAAGCTTGCAGTGGAACATGAGTTTTGCATATCCACAGGCAGCAACTATACTTGTTGCAAGGATTGTCTTTGGCTTCACAGGCTGCGTCTTACTAGCTGATAATGTTTGTGATTGTACATTTCATTATTTGCGTCTGGACTATTTGAGGTACAGTTGAGGCTAACTAGCTCATGCATAAACTATTTTTTTCATATTTTACTCAGATTTCGGGCTCCCTGTTTTATCAGCAATCCTGTATCTTCCTAGTAATTTTCTGTAATTGCTTATATACAGTGTTGGAGTATTTCTGCCTTTCAATGAATTGGCATTGCACCAACAACCTGTTCTATTGTCATGTTGAGAGTGTTAAGTGTTAATCACCGCCATCAGACCTCCACTCCCACCCATGACACAAGCAGCTGGTACTGAAGGAGGACCAATGCTCCCGTGCTACCCCACAGTACCCCTCCCTCCCAGGTACCGGAGCATCCTTTTGCTGCTGAGCTGCTTCAGCTTTTCCCTGCATTCCTTCATTTCGCGGGCACTTATGTAAAAAGCGCAGCATTTTTACAAAAGTGCCGATTTCGCGGGCACTTTTGTAAAAATCGTGGCATTTTTACAAAAGTGCCGATTTCGCGGCAAACCGCGAAATCGCAAAAGCGCGGAATCCTGGAGGGTCTGTCTAAAACACCCTCTACATTCTCCATTTAAAATATTATTAATGTAGAATACCTCCACAACCTTTCAAAACTTCTTCCCAAAATAGCTTCTACTCCTTTAAACTCTTAATCCTTCTCTACAACCTCTCTTTCAAACTTCCTGAATCACTGTCTCTATTCCCTTCTCTTTCGATCCGGTACGCGACCTCCTCATAAACCTAAAACCGAAGTCTGACAGAAACTGACTCGCGTTCTGTCAAACTCCGAGTTTTCCCAAAACATGTCCTCCTTTAATCTCCTTTACTTCTATTGCGCTTCCCCAATCGTCCAAAATGGCCGCCGCACGTTTTACGTGTCTACGGATCCCCTTCTGAGTCAAACCTCGTTCCAAGATATGCTCGCTGCGCGCGCATATCTCTATCTCCTTTTCCGATCGCTGAAGCCTGCACGAGCCAATCCTCCGCAATTCCGTGCCTCGCGCCCTGCGCGCTTCCTTCAACTGGCACAAACCAACGGTAACCCTTCTCCGTTTAAACGCTTCATTCCCCCTTTACCTTACACACATTCATTTTCCCCAAACTGCAACTATACACTCCCCTTTCCTTCCGTTAAGCGATCCCCTTTTCACACGCTTCCGATAGCTTTAAAACTTAATCACCTCATATAACATTTCATAATTTAAAAATATATCATTTTTTAAGACATATTTTAAACACAAAAGCACATTCCCATATGTCATTTTTCCTTTAAAACCCTTTAAACTTCATTTAAATCTTTCCAAATAACTTCTTAATTACTAAAATCAATTTCAATTAAAATTTGCGACTTATCTGTGTCTGAGCAGCAACAAAAGAGGAAGATGGCTGCACGTTCTATCTGGTTATGCACGTTCAACGTTCTAGAAGTTTTAATTTAGGGTTCTAAACTCTAGAATTTGTTTCTGCTGTGTTTGGGTTGCAATAAAGGTATTGTGCATAATGTTGGCCTCCGGGCCTTGCTGTAAAATCCAGCCCAATAATCACTTCACCCGCAAGTTATAGTTTAACCCCCGTACAAAATGTAAGCAGCATAATTTGGCCACAATGCTCAGCCTGATTAGGTACTAGCTAATCAAATTCACGTGATCCGCTTTAGGGAGGCATCACATGTTAGTTTTAAATACAATGACATAAGGGTAGTGCCTACGACCGGTTTAGATCCGTGCTTCACGCCTACTGTCCAATCACCAACTTCAAATCTTCATCTTATCCCCGCCCCAAAGTCGCTTGTTTACTGTCACCAAAGTCCAAGGGCGTGGCCCCTGATTTAATACTTAAAGCTAATTGGTCGACCCTAAGCGGAGACGAGTTTCTTTTTCACGCCCCTGATTTCGCCTGTCGAGGTTGAGGTAGAGTTTGCAAGCCTCGCTCTCCCATAGATACAAAAGAAGGACACAGCCTATAGCATCTTCAGCGACAGCTTTGGAATCATGGTGGCCATCTTAAAAGCTGTTTTCATGTTCAGTACATCCACTACAGCTAGGTATACGGAAATAGCATAATAAGAAGGCGAACTAGCAACGTTACTGTAGGAGAAATAATATGTTTCTGGAATCTGTATCCCGTCTATATCAATATGTTTACGCCTCTTTAAAGGGGAGTTTTCATTACATAATAAGAACTTTTAAAATATTTGAGAAATTCCAATAATATATTATTTATACTGATTTTGCCTATCAGAGTTGCCCCCTTTGTTGAATTAGTATTTTTAACTTACCTAGATGGCCGTAGACGTTACCCACTCGCCCTTCTTTAGCTTGTATTTCTCTTTTGTCGTACTTCTTTGGCAGGCCACGCCCCCGGATTTTGTCGGCTCCCTACTGCCAATGGGAGCCCGGCGCCCGCAGCGTTGGGTGCTGGTGCGCTAACGGCGGGCGGCCGCAGCATCGCCAGCTGCTGAGGGCCCCTCTGATCTGTTGCTCGTCCCGTGCTCCCCTGAGCCCTGCTGTCAAGTGCTGTGTCACTCGGGATGCGAGGCTCGTGCACAGGATGCTAAGCTCCGCGGTGCTCCCTGGCGGAGCTGGCGGCAGAGAGGAACTGTCAGGCACCTCCTCCGCCCCGGTCGGTGTTCTCCCCAGCTCTTCGGCGCGGGCTCTGCACGTAGAGCTGCCCTCCCAGCAGGTAACGGAAAGGAAGAATTACATATGAGGCATTGTCCGGTCTTTTGTGATGATGACTGTCACGGTTTGGAAGTCCGGCTTTATGTTGGGAAAGGGTCTCTGTGTTTCAGTCCTCTGTGCTAACTATAACGGCCTTTAGTAAAGTTCAAACTTTTTCGGTGACCCCCAGTAAAGCAGAGCCACCTTTATAAGCAGCGACCAGATGGGTTTACCATGAAGTGCGAGGGGTTTACCCGTTTTTGAAATGAGTATTAACATCATTAATCACATATGTAGGGTTATCACTTTATCTTTAGTTGTCATTTTTGGGACATTATTGCTTGGCGAGGGTACTGATAATAAGTCACTTCATTGCTACAGAATAACACTTTTGCAGTCCCAGGCTTTCCTTTCAAAACTTCTTGTGTTCAGGTGTTTTAGACCATATGGTACACAATAAGCCAGTTTTGTTACATTGAAATCCATAACTGTGAAAGGATTGTTTTGTCAACAAGTAGTTCAGGGGTGTCGTCATGAATTGCCCAATAAGTTGCATTCCAGGCGTGAGAGATGGTTTGTTAATCTTTAACCCGTGAATCTTTGTTTAGAGTGGGGTACGTCCATTTGTGCTGAAGTAATTGCCCTTTCGTCAGATATAATCAAGTTTTAGGTAGTGTGGCTGTCACCTTTACAATGGGGAGAGCATGAGCTGTGTGGTCAATTTCCTAGGTTATGTCTGTTCTGGAAAGAAACCCCCCCCCGTCGTATGTGCAATTTAAAGAAATCTTTTACTTCGTTAACTTTATGGTTAGGCTCAGGTTATGTTATGAGGTTTTTATATAGCACACGTTTTGGCTCCCATCTCTTCCTGTTGCCGAGTAAGGTTTTTTTTGTTGATGACTAGTATGATGGCATATTGGGGGATGTATTATGTTGCATTAAGCCATCCAGGAGGGCTGACAAATGAAGCTATAGACCTTGTCTTGTTTCATGTCATGGAATCCTTAGGTAACTGATGCACTCTGATACATAATTACGGGTAGGTGCAGTCAGGATACAGAATTAGTCTTATGGAAAACAAGCACAGGGTTTTTACACACCAGTGCATCTGATTAAACAGATATCAAGTGTGTGGCCAATTTGTTTGGCGTTCTCTGCCCAGTCTCTGAAAAAGCTTTAAGCTTTGTCTACGCAAAGCTAACTAGCACCTGTTTGCAGGTAAGCTGGGTGTGTTTGCTAAACAAGCAGCGCAGTGGTATGCAGGATGTTCTGTAAACAAACAGGATTGAGCAAGCAGAGAGGGAGCGATTCCATTATATTGTCCCAACTCCGGTTTCAGAAAGCCACTGTCAGTTTTTTTTTCAGCTCCGAAAATAATTTGTTTATATAGTGTTTACTGTCATACTTTTGCCATTTGTAAGTGTTGTGAATAACACATTTAACTGTTGCCTATTTAGTAACCCCAGATAGAAGGAAAACCGAGTCTGCCTTCCTTGGATTCAAATGTATGACCTTCAGATTGCTACATTTGTCGGGGGCGAATGTTCAACGCACTGAGTCATCCTGCTAGCATATTACTGACTAGCATAGTAGTCATAAACGGAGCTAACTACCAGTGAAGAACCAATTCGGACATTCTGGTTGCTGCAGGCATCCAGACTCACCAGATAAAGTGCTTGGTCGATATTTTGATTTGTGTAATTCTTGTAATTCTCCCAATCCCCATCTCAGCACTTTCTATATTATCAAAAACTTTTTTTTTTTGCCTCGTTACAGGTGAGATGTTGTTATTTTTCCCCCTTAAGGCACATGCAATAAAAAAGAGATCCCAAATCATAATGGGATACTTAACACTATGTAGCCTGTTGCAGACGTTAAAATTACGGAGTGCTAGCGCAATGTGTCTATTTAGAATTATTTAAAAAATCTTCAATTCTTAAGCAGAGCTTAAGGATACAAGCAGGCATAGAGAGCATGGCCATTTTCATGTATTCTTTTACTGGCAAAGGTAGCTTGACTGTAAGGACATGGAGACGGACATTATGAAGCTTCTCAACAGCACCTGGCTGATTTACCAAATGATCTACTTTCTCAGTCTAAGGGAGTTCACTTGGTCATTTGTCAAGATGACATATTGGTTGTCTTCCAGGGTCGAGACAAATTGGTTTATTTTCTACAGAGCGTAGGATTAATTGCATGCTTTGAAAGGTTAATGAAACTGCTAGTTTAGCTGTTAATAAAGGATACACAGATTAATAAAAATGCACAAATACCGGTTCGTACACGTACAGGCAAAAATGTTAAACTTTGAATTTTTTGCTGCCTACTTATGAGCAGTTAAACTATGTGTTCAGTATTTGAGGGTGTTTCATTACCTTTCTGCTTTAAATTATTTCGGTTTGATGGAGTTCGTGATAGATAATTAAATTCTTTAGTGGGCTGCGTTGTGTTCCTCTAGTGGACTTTGATGAGGACCTCTTTTACGTTTGCTAGCAATAAGTAGCTCTTCTGTGTGCAGCTTACCCTACTAAATTAGACATTTTTGCTTGTTTGAGCTAATATAGTTATGCCAAAATTATAAGTGTGCACTTGAGACAAAAATGTATATATTTCAGAACTCGTAAACTGGTGTTTGGAGAACAATGGCTGCATTTTCAAAATATACTTAAAGCTGATAGTTTAGTGACAAATCATGTGGCACTAACATTATTCTAACTAACATTATTACCTTGGTGCAAGTGGAATTACAGCTATGGCTGTTATGTATTACCCTAGTAGAGCAATTTCAAACCGAGAAAGCATTTGCATTACTGCTAGTGACCTTGCTTATGGTGGCCACTAATGTAATCTTATTTGATGTGGTTAATAGTACAGTACTAATAATGTTATTAGCTCTGGTTGGTTTTCATAGCTCTTATTACAGAACAAAGTTGGAGACCCCTGCTCTGCAGACTAGCAGCAGATCCATACCCTCAGGGTCGATCAAAACTTTCAAGTGTAGACATGTTAGTTTCTTGTTTAATGTCTGTTTATTGAAAACAAGCAAATAGAAGGTACAGACATGTTAGTTTCTATCTTGTTTCACTGTTATTAAAGCAGCTTTAGCTATTGATTGAGTGTTTATAAATTGCATTGCAATCCAAAGGGCCTCCTGGTGCTAATTAGAAAGTAGAGTGAAATGGGAGTACAAATGGTCGAATGTGGAATGATTCAGTATGTTCAACACAAATATTCAGCTCATGAAATTGTGCCCACCAGGTAGTGTGAGGCTAGGAAGTTATCATACCATGTGTGAAGGATATACATTGTTGAATATAATTAAAATTATTTCGTGCTCAGGTGCACTAGACATCAATGATAGTTGCATATCCCGATTTGCATCCACATTCTAATTTCAGTAACCTGGTTCGTAGTAGTAGTATTGGTTGGAGGCGGGTGTCACCTATCTCGTTTGAACTATATTAAAGCAGCTCTCACATATGCCTAATAAATTGTTACTTGTAACAGACCCAGCCACTTCGTTCAGATTTTTGTTACATTCATCTTTTCTCATCAGTCTCCTGTGAAACAGCAAAATGTGTACCTCTGCACTTTAGAAACACCTGCAGTTTGTTGTTTAACCGTTCCAGCTGTTTCCCTCACATACAGAGTCACTTATGTAGGCTACAATCTGGATGCCATACTGTAGAAATCATGTTACCTGTAGAAGCCAACAGTAAAAATTCCCCCTGAACATGCAACAAGGCACCCTGGCATACTACTGTACTCCGCCTCTGAAGTCAGAGTACTTCTGTAGTGTAGTTCCTATTTCCCTAATAGGCTCTGCGCATTGGAATAATATAACCTATAGGTTTGACATAGGACTAAGGTCGGTATGTCCCTATCGATTATATTAAACTTAATTACCTGTGCCAGCTAGCTCAGAGGCCACTAGAAACTCCTTGAGAACAAGAAGGGAGTAGTTTCTGGCAACCGAAAAACATGACAACTTTGTTTCCCTTTAGAAGCGGAACATGTCTCAGAATCGTGGAAACAATAGACAAGTTTCACTCATTCAATCGTGCATGCTTAGTTTCTACAGAGTTACACAGAAAGGAAAGACGGGCGTTTCAATAAAAGGGTTTTATTGAACAGTCTTGTTTCTCGTGTAAGAGATATGTGCTGTTATGATCACAAGACAGTATGCAAGATAAATAATGTACAGCGTAAGCAGTAGAAATAAATAATACTGCGCTAGCATTATCTTTTAGCATATATTCACGTACATAAATAACATGAGCTAAAAATGCGAGTACTCATTCGATGCATCCCTAAACTAGTTCTACCCCAATGTACCTAACCTGGTCTAGGTGTAGGGAAAGGTGGAGTATTCTCTCGTCTGGTATACTAAGAGTATGTTAAGTCTAGTATGCAGAGTATGATATGCCAAGAGTCCCTCTAGGTTCTAGTCAGCTCCATACCTTGAGAATGAGAGAGGTGGGAATCTCCTGCCGGGTCTGGAACTCTAACACCCTGCGAGGGGAGTCAGAACACTGGAAGCTGGATTCGTCTGCGTGCAGGAATGACAGCGTCTTCTCAGTGCGTCAGGCCGGGATACGGGCTCCTCTGAAGTCGAGGTCTCCTCTAACTTGCTTGGGCAAGGGAAGGTATATTTATACCTGGTAGGTGTCATGGAATGTTAGCATTGACGTGAAGTCGGACAGAGGAAGACGTCAGGAATGAACCCTTAAGGTATAACGGTTCATACATTATAGATGAGTTCTTGGAGAAATCAATAGTCCTGTGCTAGGGGAACTCCCGAAGCTTAACCCCTTCGCTGCTAGGCCTTTTCCCCTCCTGTGCTAAGCCTTTTTTTGGCTATTTGGGGTAGTGCGCGCTTAGGCCCCTGTAACTTTTTGACCACATAAGGTATCCATGCCAAATTTGCGTCCTTTTTTTCTAACATCATGGGGATTGTAAAGGTACCCAGGGTTTGTGGATTCCCCTGGAGGGGACCCAGAAATTAGTCAAAATACAGCTAAATTTTGTTTTTTTGTGGAAAAATGCGAAAAAGGGCTACAGATGAAAGCGTCTTGATTTTTCCCTGCAAATGGCATCAAAAAGGGGTTGTGGGGATGAAATCACCATCTTCCCAGCTTTCAGGGACAAGCAGACTTTTGTCAGAAAACCAACTTTTTTACACAGTTTTGGCATTTTTCTGGGACATAGCCTATTTTTGCTATTTTTTGTGCTTTCAACCTCCTTCCAGTTAATGGTAGAAATGGGTATGAAACCAATAATGGATCCTGGAAAGCCATACATTTCTGAAAAGTAGACAAAATTCTGAATTCAGCAAGGGGTCATTTGTGTAGATCCTTAAAGTTTTCCTTATAGAAACTAACAGTTAAATAAAGGAAAAATTGAAAATTAGTTGAAAAAAACAGCCATTTGTGTCAACGTTTTCACCTGTAACTTCTTCTAATTATGACAGCTATTTGAAGGCAATATACCGTTATATCTGCTGGACCTTTCTGGTTGAGGGGATATATAGGACTTGTAGGTTCACCAAGAACCCGACGAACCCAGAGCCAATAATTGAGCAACATCTTGCAATGATTTATTTTAAGTACCGGGTATATAGCAATTATTTTGGGAAAATGTATACATGGAAAAATTGTTATGAAAGACACCTATGTATTTCTGAAATGGGAACAAAATGTAGATTTTAGAAACAGTAGATATTTGCACTTTTCCGAAATTGGGAGTACCCATACTAGCATGAGAATTATAGGTCATTTTTCAAAATGACTTATTTTTTACACATTGCCTTTCATTTGGAAGGCAGAAATGCATCGAAAGTCAATAGGTAATAACAGTTGCTCTACAATTCTGTGTTACCCTAAGTCTCCCGATAAAAATGGTACCTCACTTGTGTGGGTAGCCCTTGTGCGCACAACAGGAAATGGCTCAAAATGCAACGTGGACGTACCACATTTTCACAATGAAAAATTACCCTTTTTTTGCAAAGTGCCTAGGTGTAGTTTTTGAACCCTAGCTCTGCAGGCACCTAGGGAAACCTAGCAAACCTATACATTTTTGAAAACTAGACACCCAGGGGAATCCAGGATGGGGTGACTTGACTGCCTCCCACCAGGTTCTGTTACCCAGAATCCCTTGCAAACATAAAAAATTGTCAAAAAAAACACATTTTCCCCACATTTCTGTGGTGGAAAGTTCTGGAATCTGCGTGGATCCACAAATTTCCACCCACCCAGCGTTCCCCAAAGTCTTACGAGAAAAATGGTACCTCACTTGTGTGGGTCGGCCTAGTGCCTGCGACAGGAAACTGCGCAAAACGCAACGTGGTCACACCTCAATTTCGCAGTGAAAAATGACCCTTTTTTGGCAAAGTGCCTAGCTGTAGTTTTTGAACCCTAGCTCTGCCGGCACCTAGGGAAACCTAGCAAACCTATACATTTTTGAAAACTAGACACCCAGGGGAATCCAGGATGGGGTGACTGGACTGCCTCCCACCAGGTTCTGTTACCCAGAATCCCTTGCAAACCTAAAAAATTATCAAAAAAACCACATTTTCCCCACATTTCTGTGGTGGAAAGTTCTGGAATCTGCGTGGATCCACAAATTTCCACCCACCCCGCGTCCCCCAAAGTCTTCTGAGAAAAATGGTACCTCACTTGTGTGGGTCGGCCTAGTGCCCGCGACAGGAAACGGCGCAAAACGCAACGTGGTCACACCTCAATTTCGCAGTGAAAAATGACCCTTTTTGGCAAAGTGCCTAGCTGTAGTTTTTGAACCCTACCTCTGCCGGCACCTAGGGAAACCTAGCAAACCTATACATTTTTGAAAACTAGACAACCAGGGGAATCCAGGATGGGGTGACTTGACTGCCTCCCACCAGGTTCTGTTACCCAGAATCCCTTGCAAACATAAAAATTGTCCAAAAAACACATTTTCCCCACATTTCTGTGGTGGAAAGTTCTGGAATCTGCGTGGATCCACAAATTTCCACCCACCCCGCGTTCCCCAAAGTCTTACGAGAAAAATGGTACCTCACTTGTGTGGGTCGGCCTAGTGCCTGCGACAGGAAACGGCGCAAAACGCAACGTGGTCACACCTCAATTTCGCAGTGAAAAATGACCCTTTTTGGCAAAGTGCCTAGCTGTAGTTTTTTAACCCTACCTCTGCCGGCACCTAGGGAAACCTAGCAAACCTATACATTTTTGAAAACTAGACACCAAGGGGAATCCAGGATGGGGTGACTTGACTGCCTCCCACCAGGTTCTGTTACCCAGAATCCCTTGCAAACATAAAAAAATTGTCAAAAAAACACATTTTCCCCACATTTCTGTGGTGGAAAGTTCTGGAATCTGCGTGGATCCACAAATTTCCACCCACCCCGCGTTCCCCAAAGTCTTACGAGAAAAATGGTACCTCACTTGTGTGGGTCGGCCTAGTGCCTGCGACAGGAAACGGCGCAAAACGCAACGTGGTCACACCTCAATTTCGCAGTGAAAAATGACCCTTTTTTGGCAAAGTGCCTAGCTGTAGTTTTTTAACCCTACCTCTGCCGGCACCTAGGGAAACCTAGCAAACCTATACATTTTTGAAAACTAGACACACAGGGGAATCCAGGATGGGGTGACTTGACTGCCTCCCACCAGGTTCTGCTACCCAGAATCCCTTGCAAACATAAAAAATTGTCAAAAAACACATTTTCCCCACATTTCTGTGGTGGAAAGTTCTGGAATCTGCGTGGATCCACAAATTTCCACCCACCCCGCGTTCCCCAAAGTCTTACGAGAAAAATGGTACCTCACTTGTGTGGGTCGGCCTAGTGCCTGCGACAGGAAACGGCGCAAAACGCAACGTGGTCACACCTCAATTTCGCAGTGAAAAATGACCCTTTTTTGGCAAAGTGCCTAGCTGTAGTTTGTGAACCCTAGCTCTGCCGGCACCTAGGGAAACCTACCAAACACACACATTTCTGAAAAGTAGACACCCGGGGGCTTCCAGGGAGGTATGGCTTGCGTGGATCCCCCAACGTTTCCTTACCCAGAATCCCCTGCAAACCTCAATTTTAGCTGAAAAAAATCACTTTTTTCACACATTTGTGTGTGGGAAAGTGTGGCATCACTGGCCTCACACAAATTTCCTACCACCCAGCGTTCCCCCAGGTCTCCCGATAAAAATGGTGCCTCACTTGTGTGGGAGGCCCAAGTACCCGCGACAGGCAAGGGCCCACAACGTATTGAGGCGACATCAAAATGGCCTTTCACAAAACCACCTGGTTTTGCAAGGGGGTCACCTGGGTTTTTGGCCCTGTGCTCGGCGGCCATCTAGGGAAACCTACCAAACCCACACATTTCTGAAAAGTAGACACCCGGGGGCTTCCAGGGAGGTATGGCTTGCGTGGATCCCCCAACGTTTCCTTACCCAGAATCCCCTGCAAACCTCAATTGTAGCTGAAAAAATCACTTTTTTCACACATTTTTGTGTGGGAAAGTGTGGCATCACTGGCCTCACACAAATTTCCTACCACCCAGCGTTCCCCCAGGTCTCCCGATAAAAATGGTGCCTCACTTGTGTGGGAGGCCCAAGTACTCAGCGACAGGCAAGGGCCCAAAACATTTTTTGATAGGCAATGTTGATGTTGCCTCAAAACGTTTTGTGTCCTTGCATGGATGGCCAACTTCTTATACCAAATGTAAGACTTACGAATAGCAGTGTAAGGTTCCAACCTCTGATCTACTCTATCAACACCACCCATGTGCTTATTGTAGTCTAAAATGCACACAGGTTTGCGCACTTCAGCAATCTGACCCCAAACAGCCACAGGTGAAGTACTCTCATCATGGATGGTAGTCAGCATGTACACATCCCTCCTGTCCACAAATTTCACAGCTAGCAGTTCCTCACTACGCAAGGCACTGCACTGTCCCCTCTGAAGATTTTTGCAAACAAGCTCTTTTGGATAACCTTTACGGTTAGAGCGGATTGTGCCACAAGCAAAAGTGTCCACTTTGAACAATTCCTTAAACAATTGCACAGCAGTGTAGAAGTTATCAAGGTACAAATGGTGGCCTCTGTTAAACAGTCCTCTAGCAAGATCCCACACAATTTTCTCTGAAACTCCAAAAGTGGACGGACAACCAGGGGGTCAATAGTGGAATCCCTACCAGTGTACACACGCAAATTAAAAACATATCCTGTCCTACTCTCAGACAACATATACAGCTTAATTCCATAGCGTGCCCTCTTGCTAGGAATGTACTGCCTAAAAACCAAACGGCCCTTGAACAGGACCAAAGACTCCTCAATAGATATTTCTTTCCCTGGAGTATAGATCACTGAAAATCGATCTACAAAGTGATCAAGAACAGGCCGAATCTTAAAAGGACGGTCACATTCAGGGTGATCTCGTGGCAACGCCAAACCATTATCAACAAAATGCAGCATCCGAAGCAAAAGTAAATACCGATCACGAGTCATAACTGCAGGAAATATGGCCGTTGCCATCAAGGGACTGGTAGACCAATATGAACCCATGGACGGCTTCCTTATCAAACCCATCAAAAAAGTCAAACCCAAAAACTTCTTCATCTCTTCCAGATTTGTGGGACTCCACCGGGTAGCTCTAGAATGGGGCCTAAGTCTGGCACTGTTGTCCCTCAAAAACTGTTCAGCATACAAATTAGTCTGCTCAACAATCTCACCCAAAAATACATCATCCATAAACAACTGAAAATACTGTATAGGCAAATAATGTTCACAATCCACTCTACACCCTGCATAACCACTAAAGGCAGGCAACACCGGCTGCACCATGTTTGGATCAACCCAGAGTCCAGCACTTCCAGTAGGAAGCCTTGCAGCCTGCAATCCAGATGCCTCTTGCACCATCGGCACAGTAGTATCCTCCTCTAAATCAGGCACTTCATCTGCACTGAGAGTACCTTCATCATCCGATGATTCCATGTGGAGAGAAAACTCACTGCCTGAATCTTCCCCTCCCTCCTCTCCCTCAGACGCACTGTCAGTCTCATAATCCTGCTCAGAGGAAGATTCAAGAAGCAAACCAACCACCTGCTGAGCAGTAATTCTACGGCTAGCCATAATGCTTACTAATAAAGGTTACTTGTCAAACAAGTCAACAACAACAAACCCTTTGTAAAAAAAAGAAATAAACAAAATGTAGCTTTATCACAAAGACCTATATACTCCAACACTATACCACTCACGTGACAGAAGCAGCTAGACTCACCACCACCTACTCTGCACAGACACAGTAAGGATCAACAATATCCCACTAAAAAAGAAGAAGAAAAAAATTACACATAAGACAATGCAAAACATCGCAAAGAATTTCATGCTCTGAACACTAACAAATATGCTGCCATTATGGCACCACTTACAAAAAAATTCATTCATGCATGACAATAATACTCATTTGGAGTACACACAACAAAAATATTTTTCTTACCAAATAAATGCAATTACGCAAAACTGCAGAACCACAACTGCCGAAACCGCAAACAGGAATCAAAAGCTTTACACTAGAATAAAAAGGAGAAAAAAACCCATTACAATCACATATGCAAATAATGCACCAGTCCACACACAATCCACCAGCCAAGCTAAGGGGTAGGTGGGCCTAACAGTATAAATAAAATATTCACCCCCGTAAAAGGGGAGCAACCCTTGCCCTTTTGGCCACTCCCCAACACAAAAATTAAAAAAACCCTGGTGCCTAGTGGGCATTCCTGCTGCACGATCACATGATCGTGCAGCAGGAATGCACAAAAGAGGCATCGGGGAAAGGAAAACCCTTTCCTTTCCCTCGATGCCTCTTTTGATACAAACCCCCCTCCCCGAGCCAAACCTCACCTGATTTCCGACGCGCTGGAAGCAAATGGCTTCCAGCGCGTCGGGGAAGAAAGGGAAACCCTCAATGATGTCAGCGCGCCTCGCGCGCTGACGTCATTGATGGGGCGGGGGAGGCAGGGGAAGCCCTTCCCCTGCCTCCCCAAAAAAAAACCTAACGATCGGATTCCCACGGGGAGCGCCAGCGCTTCCCCGTGGGTGGTCTTAGGACGAGCTGGACTCGTCATGAGCACACGAGCACTGTGTGCCATGAAGAGTCCAGCTCGTCATAAGCACCGAAGGGGATAAAGGGTCAGAGCAGGATCTCAGCGGCAGACGAGGAGAAGGAACCTCCTGGTCACAGGAACTACACGAGCATTGCGCTCGAGAAATTCAAGGATGCAAAGACCTCCATCAAGGATTACAGCTAACTTTTCAGGGTGTAAATGGAGAGAAGCCACATCTGCTTAACCACGCTCACGAATTCTACACGAGAATTGCGCTCGAGAAAATGAAGGATGCAAAGACCTCCATCAAGGATTACAGCTAACTTTTCACGTTGGAAATGGAGAGAAGGCACATCTGCCCTGCATATTTATCCACGAAGATGCCACCGTTTTGTGCAATACCTCTACTCAACTGGAGTACTTTCTACTGGCTAATCAGTAAGTGCTACCTCGTTGGGTAAATGTATAGTGCCTTTCCTACACTACAGCTGCGTAAAGGACCAGAAGAATTGTCTCCAGTGACCTGTGTGTCTGTAACTTTGCCACCGCGCCGAAAGCGCCGGGGTCCTTTGAGTAAGCTGTCCATCATAGTGGGGAAAGGGCGGGCAGACGTTGCATACCGCTAGTGTATGTGTGGCGGGGCCAAACGAGCGGGGCTTCTAGGCCCGTTCACATGCCTCTTGTTATAAAGGGTCAGAGCAGGATCTCAGCGGCAGACGAGGAGAAGGAACCTCCTGGTCACAGGAACTACACGAGCATTGCGCTCGAGAAATTCAAGGATGCAAAGACCTCCATCAAGGATTACAGCTAACTTTTCAGGGTGTAAATGGAGAGAAGGCACATCTCCACGCTCACGAATTCTACACGAGAATTGCGCTCGAGAAAATGAAGGATGCAAAGACCTCCATCAAGGATTACAGCTAACTTTTCACGTTGGAAATGGAGAGAAGGCACATCTGCCCTGCATATTTATCCACGAAGATGCCACCGTTTTGTGCAATACCTCTACTCAACTGGAGTACTTTCTACTGGCTAATCAGTAAGTGCTACCTCGTTGGGTAAATGTATAGTGCCTTTCCTACACTACAGCTGCGTAAAGGACCAGAAGAATTGTCTCCAGTGACCTGTGTGTCTGTAACTTTGCCACCGCGCCGAAAGCGCCGGGGTCCTTTGAGTAAGCTGTCCATCATAGTGGGGAAAGGGCGGGCAGACGTTGCATACCGCTAGTGTATGTGTGGCGGGGCCAAACGAGCGGGGCTTCTAGGCCCGTTCACATGCCTCTTGTTATAAAGGGTCAGAGCAGGATCTCAGCGGCAGACGAGGCGAAGGAACCTCCTGGTCACAGGAACTACACGAGCATTGCGCTCGAGAAATTCAAGGATGCAAAGACCTCCATCAAGGATTACAGCTAACTTTTCAGGGTGTAAATGGAGAGAAGGCACATCTCCACGCTCACGAATTCTACACGAGAATTGCGCTCGAGAAAATGAAGGATGCAAAGACCTCCATCAAGGATTACAGCTAACTTTTCACGTTGAAAATGGAGAGAAGGCACATCTGCCCTGCATATTTATCCACGAAGATGCCACCGTTTTGTGCAATACCTCTACTCAACTGGAGTACTTTCTACTGGCTAATCAGTAAATGCTACCTCGTTGGGGAAATGTATAGTGCCTTTCCTACACTACAGCTGCGTAAATCACCCTCCCTCCCTCCCTCGTGGGCATTCCTGCTGCACGATCACATGATCGTGCAGCAGGAATGCACAAAAGAGGCATTGGGGGAAAGGAAAACCCTTTCCTTTCCCTCGATGCCTCTTTTGATTCAAACCCCCCCCTCCCCGAGCCAAAACTCACCTGATTTCCCCGACGCGCTGGAAGCAAATGGCTTCCAGCGCGTCGGGGAAGAAAGGGAAACCCTCAATGATGTCAGCGTGCCTCGCGCGCTGACGTCATTGATGGGGAGGGCGGGGGGAGGCAGGGGAAGCCCTTCCCCTGCCTTCCCCCCAAAAAACCCGACGATCGGATTCCCACGGGGGGAGCGCCAGCGCTTCCCCCGTGGGTGGTCTTATGACGAGCTGGACTCGTTATGAGCACACGAGCACTGTGTGCCATGACGAGTCCAGCTCGTCATAAGCACCGAAGGGGTTAAGGGTCTGGTTTCTAAGAACTCGTTGTGACGTTAGGGTGGACGGATGTCGGTGACCATGCCTGTATTTGGAGTGCACGGTTAATGCCTAAATAAGGACAGGGATTCTATGCCTATATAAGGGCAAGGCGAATTGTGCCTATATAAGGACATGATTCAGGAAAACCTATACACGGACCCCTAAAGCGGAATACAACACTTCCAGGTCCTTAAAAGGCTTCAGTTTTTCAGCATAATCTCATGCTACTGCAGCATCTGTTTTAAAAAAGAAAAAAAAAGATTTGCAATTGTTTACCCTATGTTTCACTGTGAATTGTAACATTTATCGAATTTGTAAGCCTCAAAGCAGTTATTTTTAATCCACATATTGCAATCTTTGCTGTTGTAGTGCCAAAGTATAATCTTGCAATATCCGAACCTGCACATTATCAACCAGAAATGGTCTGTTTTGCCTGACTCCTTGTAGTATGGTGTCTTAGTCATAACAGTTAAGCATCTTTGCCATTATATGTCTTGGTGATGATGGTGGGGACACAGGGGCCCTTTCTTGTAGATTCTCATATTGCTTATTGAGTTCTGTGACCTCAGGTTAAATGATCAACAGTTTTGCCTCTGCTTCATTCACTTGGTCTGCCATATCCCACTGTTCAGTATGCAGCAATCCCACATCTAATACCACAATATCTGTTTTTGACTTTAAAGGTTATCGGGTGTCCTTTATGGCCAGAAGAGTATGTGTCCTTAAGGTCATAATAAAACAGGACATGTCTGTGGCTTTACTCATAAGTATGCCTCAGTTTTCTGTCTGCTTATTGGGCTTTGGTTAGTCGAGGTGACATACAAGAACATCCGAATGCCACATATTGTCACTCGCACTTGGGTCCAAGTCCACAGTGGTCGTGATCCAGCTTCTATTGCTAGAAACTTTCAGGTTCCCCAGATAACTGCACTAAATTCACCTACGCACATGGATTATTCTCTTCTGAATGAATCCATTTCAAGTCCCATAGGGACACCACCTCTATGCCATCAGCAGAGATCATGAGGCTAGTAGAAAATATTATCACTCATTTTACAGGCCCCATGTTGTCAGGATTCAGCAGGAGGTCTCTGCCTTGTGTTCTATGACCACGTTCCAGAGGGTGTATACACTTATACCATGCACCAGCAGTGTTTGTCTCAGGCTGCTAGCGACCACATCATTCATTCCAAGTTACCCCTCTTGTCTACCCTCCCCCCTTACTTGTGTCTTCTCTACTGCAAAGCCTCTGCCACACCACAATGCTGGATGGAGAAGCAGGCTTGGGAAGGGGCAGTGGACTGGAGCCTCACATTTAAATCTTTCCTTTTTGTGCTTTGCTACCTGTCCACCATCTGTGCCCTGCCTGTTGGGTCTGTCTTCATCCTGGCACACCTCTACAGGATTGTCTCTACCTCAGCCGCTGTGTGTCAGGAACTTGAAATCCATGGCACTGTCCATATCCCATCACAAGCAAGTTGCACTGAAGAAAGTACAAGTTTTAATCATAGTGGTTGTGGATATAGGAAACTTGGCACACTAGTGTTAAGGACTGGGCTGGTTTGCAGGGAGCAGTGGCTAGTTCCTTCCAGTTAGACAGAGAAGTAGTTCTGGGACAAGAAAACGAGATACAGGGTAAAAAAACCTCACCTTCATGGGGTTAATGCCTGGCATCAGTAGTTGGTGGGCTTTCTTTGCACTTTGATCCGTTCTCATTAGTTCAGGGTCCAAGCTTCTTTGTTTTGTTCTCCTTGGGGTGTTGTCCATGTTTAGGTTTCTATGCCTTCTACTTGTTCTTCAAATCTACAAAATCCTGGTTAGTGTATTGTTGCAGCTATTATATTTTCTTCTCCTTCGATGTGGCAGCCCAACAGCAGGACTTTAGTTTGTAGTCTCCAAATACCATATTCCTTCACCTTGTTCAGTTCTTTAGCTGAATCCACATAGCTGGGGGAGTAGTTATAGTGGGGTACCATTTAACAGGTAGGTGTGTGCATTCATAATTACACACACAGCTGCTTATGTGATCCTTTACTGCCTATTACCCCTCCTCCTTCAGACTGCGTTTACTCGATGCTCATGAAATCCTTTCCCGAGAGGATTGCCTGCTAAATCCAGTATTTCCCTCTCTTCTAAGACCCTGTTTTCCTCCTAAAGATTTCCCCTTTGCATTGAGTTAACAAGCATACGACGTTAGCATCACAGGGAGATCGTGGAATTATTGTCTGCATCCAGAGCGACTTGCAAGCTTGTTTGCGACCCTGACAGTTAGCCAGGCCTGTCTTCACAAATAGCTCATGGACACCATCATAAATCCCTTGTAGGCAAAGGCACAGGCTATAAACAAGGTTAATGTGGATGTGGGACAGTTAGGCAAGAACACATTTTTTTTGTTTTGTTAGAGAAGATTAATAAAATTTGTGTAGTTTCTCAAGCTTCCGGGAACACAGGAGTAAATAGTAATGAGACTGCATCGTCGTCAGCTCATATGCTAAATGCGGGAACACATACAAATACAGTAGAAACTTATGTCATGTGTTCCAGTTAGGCCTGGAGGGAAACACTGCCATTTAACATATACACTGCTCTTTCCTAAAGTTCCCTTCACTTTTACAAAATGACTTCTGACACACATTTTGCATCCGTGACTGTCTGAATTAGTTTCTTGGAAACTATACTTGCTTACAGAATCAACTTCGCAAGAACGCTATCATGCTACCTTAACACCATGTACAAGGTTTATATAAACTTTGTGCAGATGTGTTTGTTGTTTTCGTACATATGGCAACACAGTTACCTACGACACACAAACAATGGCCGCCTGATCAAGATCTTGGACCAAGGCAAGGATGCCTTTTGTTATAAATAAATATCCATTTCTGGGTGTTGGCAGAGGAGTGCTTTGCTGTCATTGGCAAGGTCCCTACATGCTGATGCTTTGGCCCAGCATCCTGCTGATATCTCTACAAGGGGTGTCCAGCTCGTGACCACGTTGGGGACCTACATTCTTTCCCTTCAGATAATGGGGGTTGGATCATCCAGTACAGGGATTCTTGTCCGAACATACACACGTCCTAGACACTTAGGTTAGGGGACGCATAGTAGGAGTACGCCAGATTTCTATATTGTTTTATATGCTTGCGTATATACATTATTTCAGCACGATGTGGAACTTTTAATTGTGTTCACTTTCCTAGTATTCCTAATAATTTTCATTTGCTTCTGTCTATTGATCATTGTAGCACATATATTTCATACAAGAATCACATCGGTTCAATAAATATTGAAAACGTCCCACTGTGCATTCCTTGTATATTTCTCTGAGAGAAACAGAGCACGAGTGACTAAGCAAAAGGGCCCTTGTTCTGTTACCACATTTCCTGGGTGATCAGGGTTGTCATGTTCAGTGGTTGCCAGAACCATTTGCCACCCGTCTAGGGTTAAGGGAGGGTGGGGGTGGGGCCTGGTTTATGGTGGCACTGTGAGCTAGCTGGCCTATAGGACAACATATCCTGTAGGGGTGAATGGAATCAGTCTGGCACCAACTCAAAGGTTATGCTGTCCAACAACATGCAGTTCCTACTGTAGGATGGAAACTAGACAACACTTATGGAGCATCCATGGTACGGGAGTTGAGTGAAACTGGTAGGGCACCTCCAGATGAATTCATGGACAATCCCTGGAATTTATCTGCTTTTCTAGCACAATACAATTTGCAGTTACTTTCCCAGCCCCAGGTCTTCCTTATGGACCAGGCTACCATTAACTTTACATTATTGTATTTGTGTAAATATTAATTAGCCAGGCTACTCTCTTAATTAAGTATAGTAGCCACTGGCTACACGATTGTGCTCTATTTTTGCTTTATTTTAAGGTCATGTTTGGTCTTTCTTTTACAAAATAAGATGCTGGTCTGCTCACTTTAAGACAAGGAGCAACGGATCTTGTTTCTTATACAAGTCGGAATCATCAATTGGCATTCGAACGGCATGGACAGGCAAAGCATCAACTTCAGTGTTTTTTATCCGGGATTACAGGAAGAATTGAAGGCTGCAATCGCGTTACTAGTCAGTTGACTCACAACTTCTAAAGCCCTGATAGATCTCGCTCTCAACAAAACACAGATGAAGTGAGGAGATGGAGAAATCGAAGAACAGTGTGTGGGACGATGCCTAGCTTCAGTTCTGCTGCTTCTTTTCCAATTGATGAACATATGCAGAGTAGGAATTTGGGAAGATATTTCTCAAGAGTCACAGCACATTCACGGAAAGACAAGCAGTGACTCCATTTCAATGCCTGAATTTTACCTAATCCAAAGAGAGACAGAATTTGACTTTGATTTGAGTCATAATGCAGTTCCAGATCTTGGGTGTGGGTGATACACTTCCAAAATGTTCATAAATCATAATTTCCCACTGAAGAAATAAACTGCTTTATAACAGGAGAACAAAGGTCACCGTCCTTCAGCCAGTTTTTGATCATGTTGTTCTCCTGTTCTTCGGGCTCTCCTTGATACTGATATTCTTGTAAACTTCTGGCTAGTCACTTCATCCTGGGGACACCAACCACCTGCGTCAAGTGTATTTTTATGTTACAGCACAACACACTTGAGCTTTAGTATGGTACAGTAACACCATCATACACCTCCTCTACATCAATTTCCTTCTTTCTTTTTTCATATTCTATGTTAATGATATCTTTTTGAAAAGAGCAAAGGCCTACAGTTAAGGTGACCTTTGTGTCAACTGGACTGCCTTTTTGGTCTGAAACTCTTAAGTGGCAAAACACTTCTGCATGCTTTGATTTGGCAATACTCCCAATCCCTTAAGCTCACAGTCTCAGTTCTCTCCATGGCCGAAATTGTTCCTCAATACGTTTATTGGTAAGCTGTCAGTGATCGCAGCAGGGCATAATAGCATCTGGAGAGTCAAGGGCTCTGAACTTTGCATGTGGTGGAGAGGTGTGGTGCAGCGGCCAGGGCAGCTGACTTCGGAGCACAGGGTTCACAGTTCGATCCCCGGCTCCGGTGGCAGCTCAGCTCAGCACCATGTGACTCTGGGCAATAGCTCACTTAATTTCCACTCCGGCCCCCAGCGCCTTGAGACCCGTAAGGGTGAGTAGCTGCGCTATATAAAAACGGACTTACTTACTTACATGTCATTGGACCTTCAGGCTGGTTAGAGCTTTAGTTTCAAGTCTTTCGTTGTGACCTGGGAAGAATTGGTCTGCAAAATGGCTGCTCCTCTTCTTCTCTGCTCAATTTTACTGACTAAGGAGTTTGTGTCCACACCCTGCTCAAGTTACGACCCCTAGTAAGTTTACCCTTTCTTCTTGGTGAATGTCTGCCTGGGACGGGAGTAGCTTAGGCAATGCAGAAAAAAATACACTATATGAGGCCATCCTTACTACCATCTCCTTCCAGTAAAGCTTGACTTCTGAGTTCAAGACTAAGATTATGGTACCATAAGCCACTTTCCAGTGTTTTCATAGCCCCCACTACTGACTCCTCATTACACTGTCAACAAGAGCAAGCTGATTGGCTATGAAGGCACACCGTATTTTGTGCAGGAGGGGAATACGTCCAGCATCCTGAGGACTTTTTATTTTTTTTATTTTATTTCTTAGGTTGCACATCAAGAGAAAACATTGCATGCTTTACAAACGAGCAGTAAATTCCAATATTGACACATAAAGAAAATTGTCTCTAAGCATCCACGTTCAAAAGTTCACTTGGAAAAGTAAGAAATGCAAACTCTTATTGCTTTTTTTTTGTTTTGTTATAACAACCAGCGGTCACAGCAGGTATGTACAGTGCCTGTTTCAGACTACCTTTAGTACAAATAATTTGCTAGGCAGGTACATCAGAACTTACAATCATATCCACTTTACGTTGAGTAGATTACTTAACGTTGCCCTGGGTCTTCCATTTCAGTAGGAAACAAACTAGGTTCCTGAAGCGCCTGCCCTGCGAGGTACGTTTGGTACAACCCCCAGAAGTTCTTAGGTCGACAGCGGGGGGAAGCAACTCGCTGTACAGCTCTAATTGCGTATTGCAATACAACATGTCTCGCGACCACTCCTGCATTGTAGGAGGAGGACCACGCGACCAACGCATGGCTATCCTGCGTTTGGCAATCAGCATACCCATTTCCACTAATCGCCGCAGGCCCTTCTTAATCCTCTTAGTGTAACCCAGTAATGCTACAATCGGGTCAGGGATGAGTGGTACCTCTACTATGTCGCTCAGCGTCTGGAGCACCCTCCCCCAGAACTGAGCAATTGGCGGGCAAGTCCAAGCTACATGCAAAATATCCGCCGGACACGCCCCACACCGTTCACACACTGCAGACTCACTCAGCCCATATCTGAATAATCGCTCTGGGGTATAGTAAACCCTCTGCAGATATTTAAAATGAATTAGGCGGTGCCGCCCGTTTAGGGACACCCGCCGCGTCGCTTCACAGCAGTACTGCCAAGTAGCATCGTCAATGTGTATGTCCAAGTCTCTTTGCCACTCTAGTCTAGACTTCGTGCAGGAGTGTTTACGAGAAGCCTGTACTGTTCGGTAAATGCTAGACACTAACTTGCCAGGTGTTTCTGCCTGCAAAATAATTGTGAGCGGGGTAACCTCCGGGGGTTCCGACATATCTTCCCCCAGGCGTTCCCGCAGAGCATGCCTCACTCTGTGGTACTGAAACTGCGCTAATGGAGTGGGAGTGGCGCCCTCCGGTATCACCTCATCCCATGTACGAGCTATCCCCTCCGAGAAGAGGTCCCCTACTAGTGTAATATTCAAAGACTGCAATGCCCTTATTACTGCGCGGTCACCACACACCTGAAGCCAGGAGCACCACTCCAGCGGAGTCAGTGGGGAATAGAGGATGTTACAGTCCTGCCTCTTAACCAAGTCCCGCCACGCATGCACCATAGAGTTTATGAAGTTTATGAAGTCCTGTTCGGCGGTCCGGGGGACTGAAAAGGCTCGTAGGTAAATCGGAAGGGGCCACTGCCACCTTCTCCACGTGTAAATGTGGTGGATCCTGCGCCTGGTGTATCCAGTGAAACGCATGTGTACATTGCGCTACTCTATAATATAAATCCAAATCCGGGGCTCCCAGCCCTCCCAAGTAATAATGGAGTGTGAGGACCCTCCACTGTACTCTCGGCTGTTTGCCCGCCCACGCCAGTTTAGTTAAAATAGTGGTAAGTGTTTTGAAGAAGTGAGCAGGTAGGACCATCGGGATATTTAAGAATAAAAAGAGAAATCTCGGTAAAATGACCATTTTCATTAACGAGACACGCCCCATAAGCAATATAGGCAAATGAATCCATCTTTCTACGTCCTCTTCTAGCTTGGTAACTGCCCTCCCATAGTTTTCCCTGAATACTATCTCCGGGTCCGTGTGTATATGTATGCCCAGATAGCGCACCGGCTCATTAGTCCAGGTTAAAGGGAAGTCTAACTCAATGGGAGTAGTTACGGGCGTCAATGGAAAAATAATGGATTTATTCCAATTAATTTTTAACTTGGAGAGCTCGCCGAAACGGACAACCTCTCGAAGTACGGGAGACAAGTTATCGGCAGGTTTCCTTACATAGAGTAAGGTGTCATCAGCGTACGAAGAGACTATTAGGTTATATGATGGGAACCTAAGACCCCGGAAGCCATGATATTCCCTAAGGGCGCAAGCCAGGGGCTCCGCTACTATGGCGTAAAGAAGAGGGGATAGCGGGCACCCTTGTCTTGTACCCCTAGAAATATGAATTGGGGCGAAGACCATATCTCCTGTGCGAATTCTAGCAGTGGGTGAATCATAAAGGACTGCTATTAGGTTCAAGAAAACCCCTCCTACCCCCATCCTTTCCAATACGGCCCGCATAAATGCCCATTCGACGGAGTCGAACGCTTTTTCAGCGTCTAAAATGACTGCTGTGGCCTTAATTTCAGGTTTAATATGTTGCAGCGCTCCGAAAAAGGTACGTAAGTTATACGTTAGGATGCGGCCCGGAACGAACCCTGCCTGTTCTGTACTAGCCAAGTTTGGGACCAATGGGGCTAACCGATTAGCAAGTATTTTCGAGTAAAGTTTGGTGTCAACATTCAGTAATGACAAAGGACGGTAAGAGGAACATTCTTCAGGAGGCTTACCGGGTTTGGGTATGGTGACTATCATGGCTTTGCGCATTGTAGAGGGAAGTCGCCCTGTCTCATATAACTCCTCAAAGAGTTTGACTAGATGAGGGGTCAGGAGGTCCTTAAACTCTTTATAGAAAGTAACTGTTAGGCCGTCTTGCCCCGGGGCACTACCGGAACACATATGGCGTAGAGCCTCGTGAATTTCCCAGGCCTCTAGCGGTCTCATCCGGTATTCACGCTGGTCGTTCGTGAGCCAGGGTAACTTGATATACTCTAAGTAATCCCGAATGTTACTATCATTCGTCTGAGACCGGGAGCGATATAGGGTTTCATAATACTGCCGAAACCGATTGGTAATGTCTTCAGGTTCCGTCAGAAGCTCACCCTCTTCCGACCGGATCTCCGTGATCATAGTAGCCTCCCTCTTTTTCCTCAACAAAAATGTAAGAGTGCCTCCTGGGCATTCCCCTTCCCCAAAAGATCTAGCTGTAGCGTATTTCCCCATATGCTGTACCTCACTGTCCGCAGCTTCCTGATATTCGGCTAGTGTTCTCTTCAGCTCTTCGTTCCCTGCTATGTCTCCATCTTGACCCAATGTCTTTTCTAACTCATTCAAACGCTTTTCCAGATATTCAAGCCTATTCCTAATAGCTCGAAGTACTCCTGAATGTTTGGATATGGCGATGCCTCTAATATATACCTTAAAGGTCTCCCAAACTGTAGAAAACTGTGAAACCGAACCTATATTATTTGCAAAAAAATCTTCAATGGCCTCAGCCATCTCAGCTTTGAAAGCTGAGTCCAATAACTAATATGGAGGGAACCTCCAAGTGAACGGAGCAGGCTGCGCTCGGGGACTACGCAGGTCTAAAAGGATGGGTGCATGATCGGACACGGTGCGGGAAAGTACTTTGCAGTCTCGAACGTCAGCATACTACGCCCAAGACAATAACAAGTAATCAATTCGTGTGCGTAACGCGTGTGTGGCTGAATAGTGTGTGTAGCCACCCACCTCTGGACATCTCGTCCTCCATACATCTACCATGTCAAGCCTTACTGTCGTGTCCCTGATAAGTTTTGCAGAGGAGGAAAGTCGGCGTTCAGGGCCCCCTGACCGATCTGGGGCTGGGTCTAAGACGCAGTTGAAGTCGCCCCCAACTAGCAGTGGAAGTGCTGTGCTCACTTCCGGGCCTGAAAATAAAGAATGGTAAAATTGCGGGTCGTCAAAATTGGGACCATATATGTTGATAATCATTAACTCTAGTCCCTTCCCTCTACACTTTGAGATGATGTATCGCCCCCCCAGATCCGTCTTAATCGGGTAGAGTGCAAATCCAGATTTGGATTTACCCACGTGAGTATCCCTCTAGCATGAGAAGTGAACCCAGAGGCGTGAAACAAGCCCTGCAGAACCCTCCGCGACAACATAGCACTATCTATGGGCAGATGAGTTTCTTGCAACAGTGCAATATCAACAGTGTGACGTTTCAAGTAGGCGATGACGTTGCGTACCATACGCTGATTGTTTAAACCCCGGACATTCCACGTTAAGAATCTAATAGGCTGACCTACATGTTGCGCCATGTCCGGAATATCTGTATAATGATTTGAGATAAAATGAAGTGTAAGCTGTCCTGCCTAGCGGTCCGATTGCAAGTATTGAAGCACATCTCACATACCTTACTTCTGCTGTGGCTCAATCCCCCCCCTCCCACGCTGCGTCATCCCCAACTTGACAGTCGATTGCCCCACCCTCCACATAAACCAAACAAAAGTGACTGAAACCCATCCGGTGGTGCACACGCAGGGGCGGATGTTGCCTCTCCGCCATTGTGCTCCTGGACACAGCCATAAGCACAAATACGCCATGTAGCTACTCTTATGGCAGAGTATAATAGTTCTTCAATTAAATGCACCCTTCCAAATCATCCGAGACTTAATGTCTACGGGCCACCCCACGTGCCGCATGCACCCCCGCAACAGTATCAGACTCACAGTGCCACTGAGCTTCCATAATATAGAGCTAGGGCTGAATATGCTCCATCAGGTGTCGATTATTAAGCTGATCGATTCAGGTTAAAGCACCACTGTATTCCCAGAGGACATAATGCCACAGAGGATCTTATTAACAATAGATAGCCCACCCAGTGTCACCACTGTCCGCCCCATGTGGGCACTCGAACAGTGCGCGCCCAGTCCTTCTTTTTTTTTTGTTCAATACATTTTATTAATTTAAGAGAAAAGATAATTAAGATATTACAACATGCAATACATTCAAATAGAGATTTGACCAATAAAAAGTACATAAGAAGAATAAATAAAAGCAATGTTATAAATAATGGATATATACGAATACCCTATTGTATTAAAAAGATAAACATAGAGATTCAAATATTTCATTTGTATTACATTAGAGAAAAAATAAATCATCACAAAAAGACACACAAAAAACACCAAAGAAAAGAAGGATAAGAGAGCAAAAGAGAGGGAAAAGAAGAAAAAGAAGAAAGATAGATACAAGAAAAAGGAAGAAAAAAGAAGAGGGCGGGATTCCAACCTTACTGGAAGAGAGGGATCAACTAGAGATCGTAAAAGATATTGAGCTACCAGGCCCTGAGACGCTAACTGCATATGTCTATCAAGTGATCTCCAAACACCAGAAGAAAGAACAGGAGTATATTGTCTTTCCTCCACTGAAGTATGAGCTCCTCGAAGAAACGATACCCATGCCCACCATGTGTGATAGGAGAGAGAATTAAAGGATTTCCATTCTGTCAAGATAATCTTAACAGCTATTGATAGCAGCAAATCAAGGAGTTGTAAGTCTAACTGGTCTAAAGGAAGTGGAGATGGAGCAGCCCAAGGTCCCAATAGAACTAAAGGCAAGGAAAGCTCAAATTGGATATCAAAGATTAACAATAAATGTTTATGGATCAACTCCCAAAACGGTTGAAGAAGGGAGCATTCGAAAAACATGTGTTGATATGTGCCAGCAGCACTCTTGCAGCTCCAGCATCGATTATCATCTTTAAGTTTGAGTGAATACAAACGAGCCGGGGTCCAATGAAGATGATTGATGGTAAAAAACTTAGATTGAATAAGAGAAGGAGCAATTTTATTACGTAGTGAAAAGTTTTCAATGATTTTCCAAGTGTCCGGTGTAATATGCTTAAATACGTCAGCATCTAAATGATGTATCCATTTACACTGCGTAACCGTCAATTGTGAAGGCGGGGTGGTGAACAAGAATTTATATATCCTGGAAGCCACATGCCCTGCCTTATGCCACACTTGTAAAAGAGAAATAGTATGTGAATCCGGATGATAACTCCCCTTGGACACATCCACCTTTATTTTGAGAAAAGAGTAGAAATCAATATTATTAAGATTGTGTGATGTAACCAACGATGAAAAAGGTAAAGGCTGATGATCATCATAAAGATGTTTGACCAATGTGATACCTTTGCCAGCCCAATAAGACCTTGTCTCTATGTCAACCTCAATCTTAATTTTGGGATTAAACCACAAAGAAGACCATCGAGATTTATGAATACGCAAGGAAACCCTCCTATCAATTACTTGTAATGCAGACATGGTATCGGAAATGATACGTCCAGAGAAAGGTAAAGGTATTGTAGATGCAGTCATCAGAGCAGAGGTAGATAAGGGGGAAGCCAGATGTTGCTCAATATATAACCACAGTGGAATATATCTAGAATCAGAAGAATACCATAGCGCACCCTGAGACGCTAAGAACGCCACTTGATAAAGATTCCAATCTGGGAAATTGCACCCCCCCCCCATATCATAAGACTTCCGTTATTGCTTATACGCAATTCTAGCACGCTTATCACTCCATAAAAACTTAGAGGAGATCACGTCCAGCACATGAAAAAAAGATGAAGATAACTTGATAGGGAGCATAGAGGATACAAAGTTGACAATAGGAGTTATCATCATTTTCAAAGTTTGCAGACGTCCCCACCAGGAGATAAACTTAGGCGACCAGGTCTCCAACAATTGCTTAACTTTAGTAATGACCTGAGCCTCATTATATGAGACAGTCTCTAATAAGTCAGGACAGAACCAAATCCCTAGATACTTAATCCGCTCCGCTTGCCATTTAAAACCAGCCTCCCCCATATGAGAAGAAAAACATAACCGATTAAGAGGGAACATTTCGGTTTTATCTTTATTCAGAGTATACCCAGAAACCAGAGAAAAATCTTTAATAATATGAGAGATAGCAGGAATTGCCCTTTCTATGTCCTCAGAGAAGATAAGCACATCATCCGCATACGCGGCCGTTTTAATGGTTTGTGTACCAAATTGAAAGCCCCGAATGTCTTGATTCAAATTAAGTAGACGCAGAAGCGGATCAATAGATAATGAGAACAGAAGCGGCGATAATGGGCAACCCTGCTGGGTGCCCTGGCCAAGACCAAAAAAAGCAGACGTAGCTCCATTAATTCTAATATTAGCTTTAGGTTGCGCATAGAGAGACATTACCATTCCAATAAACACATCCCCCAAATTATGAGACTGGAGTACAGCTTGAAGAAAGGGCCAGGAAACCTTGTCGAAAGCTTTCTCAGCATCAAGGGCGATGGCTGCCGACGGAGAATTAGCCAACTTTGCTTTCTCTATAATATGACAGAAAGTCCGGATATTATCCCTAGCCAGCCTACCCTTAACAAACCCAGTCTGGGAGGGATGAATAAGTGACGGAATATGGTGTTCCAAAGGTTTGGCCAAAATTTTCGCGAAAATTTTCGCTTCCAAATTCAACAGAGAAATGGGACGAAAATTTTTAGGATCTAAATGGTCCTTCCCCTCCTTAGGGATAACCACTATAGTAGCCTCAGTAGCCGACCCCGATACCAACCCTGAGGAAACAAAGTGATCAAAAACATCCTTGAGATGTGTGATAAAGGACGATAGGAATTTCTTATAAAAATCAGTAGAAAAGCCATCAGGTCCTGGAGCCTTCCCTGACCTAGTAACCTTAATGGCTTGAATAATTTCATCCGAGTCAATTGGTTTACTCAGAGATTCTATGTCAGTATCAGCCAGCTTGTGAGTAGGAATGGAAGCCAGGAACTGCTGACACTGAGCTAAAGAAGATTGATGGATAGGGGTATAGAGTTTACAATCAAAATTACGAAATACTTCCAGAATATCTTGTGTCTGAAGTTTCCTAGCACCCGAACTATCTTGGATACAAGAAATCTGCGCTGATCTAATGTTGGAATCCTGAAACTTTAAGGTTGCTGCCAACACCTTACCAGCTCTATTTTTTAATAAAAGGCGTTTAGATTTTTGTGTTTGTACACCAATGTGAGCCCTCCTAGTTAAAATAGTTATAAGAATATTTAAGATTTTTGATATCTTGCAGTAGCATTTGTTCCTTAGATCTTCTATATAGGGACTCCTTCTGTTTAATACTATCTGCCAAAGAGAGGAGCTCTTTTTAATAGCCGCATTCCTTCTTGCCATTATTTGAATAATGTTACCTCTAAGCGTGCATTTGAAAGCATCCCATAAAACAACCGGGGATGTCACGGAGGCCGCATTCTCTCGAAAGAAAGTGTGAATAGCTACATTAAGTGTCTCTACCTCTTTATCGTCATGCAAAATTTCCGTATTTAAACGCCAGGTACGTGGCCCACAACTATCCATGAAATTAGAAAGAGTGAAAGAAACTGCTGCATGATCAGAGACAACTATAGGGTGAATGGTCGCATTTGTAGTATGTTTTAACAAATCATCTCGAATCAGGAGGTAATCGATGCGAGAAAAACTAGAGTGAGGAGAAGAAAAAAAGGTAAAATCACTACCAGTGGGATTATGCATTCTCCAGACATCAGAAAGCTGTTGGGAGGAACACATATTAAGCATCTGTTTATGAGCTCTAGGCGGACGAAATTTAAATGCAGAATGCCTATCTAGGATAGGGTCCATTGGAAGATTAAAGTCACCGCCCACAACCAGCTTTTCACCAACAGAAACTTCAGAAAGTTTTTTGGTTATTGTGCGCCAAAAAGATGGGTCATCACAATTGGGTGCATAAATATTCATAATATAAATATCAGACGACCCATTAGATAAACGCGTAAGTAACCATCAATGTCATATTCCGCAGAAACAATAGACAGACCCGAAGTTTTAGAAATTAGTGTCACCAACCCATTTCTCTTACCAAAGGCCTCTGAACATGCTACATCTAGAACCCACTCCTTTCTCAACAATAAGGCCTCCTTATTAGCCACCTTGGTTTCTTGCAGTAATACAATATCAGTAGCAAGATTTTTACAATAATCCAAAATTTTTGACCTCTTGACTGGGTGATTCAAACCACGTACATTAAGTGAAAGAACATTTAAACCTGTCATAGATACAAAGAATTAACAGAAAAAAGAGTATTCAGTGGAAAAAAGAGAACAGAATGTATTCGTTGCATTAGAGGAAGATAGGCATAAGACATCAAGGCTGGAGTC
The DNA here is from genome assembly GCA_963921515.1 of Calotriton arnoldi. Taxonomy (NCBI): domain Eukaryota; kingdom Metazoa; phylum Chordata; class Amphibia; order Caudata; family Salamandridae; genus Calotriton; species Calotriton arnoldi. The sequence continues at coordinate 527,361 of CAWUFW010000604.1, read as the reverse complement.
CCTAGACAGAACGACATCAAGAAGAAATAAGACAAGAGTAGAAGGAAAAGAGAAACCAAAAGTGAGAAAAAAAACAAAAACCGGACAAACGAGAAGAGAAGTCCCACCTGGGGAAGTCCATAAGAGACCACAAACATACAAGAGGGAAAACATGAACGAGCAACCATAGAGGCCCTTAATTACTACCGGCCCTTAATATTATAATATAATGTAATGAGAAGGAACCGGCAAGAAGAAAAACAACACATACATATATAACAATTGTAATAAAGTAGATAAATAACAACACCAACAATGTTGGAATAAATACCAGAAGTCCATTAGTAAAAAAAAAATACTAAAGTTATCAACATGTAAAACAACATCCATAATATATCAAATTCATGTAATAAACGACATGAGGAATAAGCAGATGTATATATGTAAGAAATTGTAGGCACCTAGAGAAATTTATAAATACATATAATACTATTATCATTGAATGTCGAATCAACATATAACGTCTAACAGCCAAAGAGACGATATTATGAGACATAAAAGATAATAGAAAAGAAAGGACTGCCTATACAAATCCATGGAATACTGTGGAGAAAAAGAAAAATTAATGAGAACCACCACCTGCATCAAAAGTCTGAAATGGAACCATATAATCTCTACAACATCTCTCCAACAATTCATACCTGTGGAGAAAAAAGTTAATAAAAGACCCAACCCACCCTAGCTAACCATTATGGGCAGCCCCAATATGCTAACAGCTACACAGATATCTAACAAGCACAAAACCAATGTTCAGGAACACCATTCAGCGAATAAGGTAATAAAACACTTGAGGAAGAGACGGGATCTGGTCTGAACCGTACATGAAGACAGGAAAGAGAGCCTAAAAACCATTTAGATCAGAAAAGATGAAAAAACAAGTGAGAGGAAAAAAGGAAACGCATCCTAATCCGGTGAAAACAGAATGAGACAGAAAGGACCTAGTATGGCCCAAAGGAAGAAGCATCCTCTACAAAAAACTACCCTGTACTAAGGCAAAAGAACCCTCACCCTGCCAAGTAATAAGTATATACATAGGAGAAAAATTGGGAGAAAAGTTTAACCCCTTCCTGGACCATACACTAAAGAGAGAAGCCCCCATAAACTATAAATCCAGCGATACCACCTGTAAGGAAAAACTGATTATTACACTAAGAAATCTAAGAGTGACATCACCTTGTCATATATACAGGTTAAGGAAGAGGGTCCCCCCCCTGCCGGAACCGCAGTCTAAAAACCTGTGAGGAAAAAAGGTAACATAGAAAATCTCAACCCCTCAAGAGAGGAAAAAGAAACCACATTCAAGAACTAGAAGAGCCTGAAGGAGATTCTGGATCCATCCTTGACTCAGACTGATTGTCCAAAAAGGTAACCAAATCGGAAGGTTCATAAAAAATCTGAGAGCGACCTTTGAAAGTTATTCTGAGCCGTGAGGGCCCAGCAAAGGAAAAAGGAATGCTCATTTCCAACAGTCGTCTTCGAAGATTCAAGAAACCCTTTCGCCTGATGACAGTATCTCTAGCAAAATCTTGGGAGATAGCAATCCTGTGACCCTCCCAAGTAATTGCTCTGATTTTCCTCATCTGAGCCAGAATCAGCTCCGAATGTTGATGACGTAGGGGTTTGAAAACCACAGGTCTGGGATGTGGCGAAGACTTAAGACGAAATGAGGGAACCCTATGAGCGCGTTCAATTTCAAAGTCTTTCTGAAAAGAAATGTTCAGAACCGCAGGAATCCATTCCAGCAAGAAGTCAAGCATTGATGGAGCAGCTTTCTCTGAGTCCTCCGGTAGACCAAAGATACGCAAGTTGCTTCTACGGTTCCTGTCTTCCTGCTCGGTAAGATCTCTCCGTAAAGAAGCCATGGAACGTTCCAGACTTTGCACATGTTTAGCATGTTTATGTGTGCTATCCTCAACACCACTGATACGAGACTCTGCATTCGAGACACGCAGTGACAAACTTTTAAAATCATTCCTAATTGCCGCCACTTCTACCTGAAGTAAGTCCGTATTTGTTTTAGTGCTCTGCGCAATATCATGGACAGTATTCAAACGCAAGAGAATCGTGTCCAGAGTAGTAGTGGTCTCCTTTGAGGTTAATTCCGGCGTAGGAGACACTTGTTTGGCTCTTTTAAGGTTACCTTTGACATCTTTGTCCTTTGAAGAGAGACCCATGTTGTCTGCCATTGGGATACTGAGGAATAAATAAGAGGTAGGTTCCCCACTGTAATTTGACTTCACTAGCGTCGCAAACCACACTCCAGAAAAGGAACCCCAAACAGGCCACAGCCAAGGAGAGTCAACGTTGAGCAGACTCTGAGGTGATCATAGACAAGCGACATCAGCAAACCATATCTCAGCCATCACCGAAGTACAGACTAGTGCCCACATGGCTCCGCCACCGTGACAGAGCTAGTATGTCAAGAATGGTAGCGAACAATGACCAAGAGCCTTAATACAGACACATGCCAGCCGGAAGAGAAATTGCCATGTATAACTTTGGGAGGAAACTAGTGTAACTCATAATCCAGCCTCAGTAGAGCACCCACACTGACAAGACCTATTTCTTCTCCTGACCAGAGAACATGGGGACTTTGAGTCTCTTGTCAAAAAATAAAGCCCTTGAATCTTCTGGCAGAGAAAACAGCCGGCATATATCTACGAACCATGCGCTTCCTCAATAAAGTATTCCTCAGCCAAAGCGCTCTCCACACAAAGGAGCAAAGTTCCAGCTGATATTTTGCCAGAAAACGCTCACCGCTCTCAATGTAATGGCTGAGAAGGCTCCGGCGTTAATTCTCCAATGTTCCTCGCACCGCCGCCATTTTAGACGCCGCGTCTGAGGAGCTGACATCCACGGAGATGACCACAGCCAGGAACGCTAGAAATGCGTCGAAACTTCTCCGGTTGCTAAATACATTCCGGTGCCGAATTCCTGGCAGGGAACCGGCAATTAGGGACTCCAACACCTTAAAAGCCGACCGGCCTCACAGCGCCGCGTCGGAGCTCAGAGATTTGCGGCCATCTTGGCTGCGTGTAAGCCACGCCCCCTCATCGTGCGCGCCCAGTCCTAACGTCTAACATAGTAAATAAACTAGTAGTGAGAATCCAAGATTAGGGTCATGACAAAGAGCAAAGCAGCGCGGCCCTGAATTGAAAAGCCTTATACCTTTGGAGCTGCAACAACAATTCTAGAAGCACCCTCCCCTTCCCAACCTCACATCCCCAACATTTACATGTAGAGTCACTGTATGACAGGCCTGTAAATTGCATTCAATCATTTTCATCCAGGATCCCTCCCTCCACTCCCTGCGAGCTGCTCGAGGCAGCCTCACGCTGCTGTTCTCTGGTGTAGTCTTTGAGCGCTTTCTGCAGTGATTTAGGGTCTTGAAAGATCTTGGAGACGCCATTCATGGTAACTCTTAATCGTGCTGGGTAAAGCATGGCATAGTCTAGTCCTTGGGCCCGTAATGCCCGTTTCAGTGGTGCAAATTGTCTGCGTGCCTCCTGGACCTTAGCTGTAAAATCAGGGAACGGCGAAAGTGTAGAACCCTCGAATTGTAGTGTCCCTGGCCTTCCTCAGTGCCGCATCTCTGTCCCTGTAATTCAAAAATTTTGCAATGATCGGACGCGGGGGCGACCCCGGGATCGGCCTCTGGCCCAGCGAGCGATGTGCCCGTTCAATGACGAACATTGCTGAGAAAGTATCCCGGCCTAGCAGTGTGACCAACAGGGTTTCAATGAAAGTTTCCATGTTACCGGTGTATGTCGATTCGGGCAGGCCCGTAAGGCGTATATTACTCCTTCGTGAGCGAGCTTCAAGGTCTTCCGCTTTCTCCTGCAGTTGTAGTAGCGTCTTCCCCATACTTTTCTGCGTCGCGTCTGTCTCCATGTGCGACTCCTCAACTTCCGTGATGCGCCTTTCTGCCATGTCAATCCTTTCCGTGTGTTTGTTGAGCCGCTCCGACATGCGATCAACTCGATAGACCAGGGTGTCGATCTTCCCATCAATAGCACGGAGACTGGATTGTATGGTAGCTAGAATTTGACAGAAGTCTGTCGGTGTCACATCTCCCTTAGCACCCTGTTCAGGGATAGATTGCGCTTCATCAGGCTCGCGATTTCTAGTCTTGCGTTGGTCGTACTGGATCTTAGGTTGGAGTTTGTCCACCTTCTCCATGTCAGCTAGTGTCTCAAACCAAGAGGATCACCTGGTGAGGTTATAAGATTGCAAAGTCTCAGCAGTACCAATAACAGTCAGCGCTATCACTCACAGCAGCCCACAACGGTGCAGACTTCCGCAAAAAAACCGGCTCACAGCAAGGGAGGGGGCCGGCCAAACCCTTGCTTCCACAGGTCCAGCGCCACTCCGGCAGGGCTGAGGGATACGCCGTTGGAGTGGGGTTCCTAGTGATGTTCCCAAACCCCCGCATCTCGCCAGGAAAATTGCCGGTTATGAGGTAAGCAAATGAAAGCCGTCCGTCGAAACTGGACTCTGAGCTATTCAATGGCTCCACTTGGCCGACCACACCGGGTCGTTTTGCGTGCCAGGGCAGTATAATAAGAGTAGCGCAAAGTGACTGCCTCCACGGCAATGTGGTCTCCTCAGGGACTACTCCTTATCAATGGGACTGAGAGTCGGAGGCGCTTATAATGCCTGGGTGCCTCGCAGCATCCTAGTGCTCTCCTCTCTTGCACAGTGGCGGCCCTCCTCTGTCCCGCTATTAGCCCCCAACACTCATATAACTCCTTGTACTAGGGATAAGAGGCGGGGGACCCCAGCATGGAGTTATGGCAGCCCCCGCCACCATCCGCAGCATTGATGGAACAGTTAGGCCTCACCAGGCTCAGGTGGGAGGTCGCAACTGGAAGTAGGGCAATGCAAAACTCAAACGCTCCCTGAAGCGTCTTCAGCGATCCTCGCAAGCAAGCGGGGGGAGGGGGGGGCCGTGACTGTGAACGCGACCGGGGCCAGTCGAGTGCTCTCTGCACCGGCGCAGCCTCAAGTTCCACACGCCGTAGGGCCCAGTTTCATCCCCTGTGCCGTGCTCAGAGGATAGGTTTATGGTGCAAGGAGCACTCCTCGTGGCTCCCACGCTACTCACTGCGACTTAGATGCAGCCTGCAGGCATCGCCAGACGGCCTGCGAAGCAGACCATAGACCAGAGGAGGCCGCGCTGCAATTGAGGACCGGGCCCAGGCTCGTTCATCCCGCGCCTTCCACGCCCAAGTACTGGCTCTCCAGACCGATCTCGGTAGAAGCCCCAGGGGGGGCTACGCTGCTCACAAAGTGCCCAGCTCGCCACGCAGCAGCGGAAGGTGTCGGCGCCACCGCAGTCCTCGGGCGACGGACGGTTCACTAGTTCCAGAGCTCCGTCCCCGGCTCCGTCGTCTCAGCTACGCAGGCTGCAGGCGGGCACAGGGGGTGCGCGAAGTGAACAAGCTGTATCTTCGCCGCCGATCGTTGTAACGGCCCCAAACCAGCTGGAATCTGTGCCGGAGGGGTTCGGACACCCCCGGCCTCGAGGTGTGCATAGCAAATACGGGTAAGTCTGCCAGGATTTTTCAGGATCGATGTATGGCGCAGCAGAGCTCAACTAGCTTGCAGCCATCTTGTTGAGCCAGCAAGCTCCGCCCCCAGCATCCTGAGGACTTTTTGCCATATGAGGAATGGCTCTTTTTTCATTTATATTTTTTGCAGCCATTATCAATTTGTATCACTATTGCCTGATAGATCAGAGAACTTGACTGTGCCCTTTAAAAATCAAAATGAAATCTGCTCCACTAATCTGTGCTTCAGGATGCTATATTTCAAATCGGCCATCGTGATTCGGAGCACACCACCCTCACCAGGTACTCTCTGAGCAGCATCACTGTACCTAAATGCACCAGGTTTTCCTTCATCCATTGCTGCAGGCACGCTCTATGCAGTCACTGCCAGAAAAGCACTCTCTTCTTGAAAGCATTTGCTGCTTCGCCAGCCTAAAATAGGCTTACTGTGCGACATTGCCTCCTTGGGGGTGCAAATGGATGGATTGACAAGGCAGTATTAAGGCTTGTAGCAGTGCTTGCAGATTGTGGAAGGGAAGGAAACCGTGGAAGCAAACGCTAGAGAGTAAACAATGAGAGGAAGGAAGTGCTGGTAGCTGTAGCTTACTTTTGCATGAACTATGATTGTTTGTTTGTTTTCCACTGTTTCTGAGTAAGTTTTTAATGTTTGTTATTTGGTGTTAGTCAAGCACAACTTTTTCACCACAGTAATCTTTAGATTACTTTTTCCCCAGATATTTGCTTGTGATACCAATCATTGTGCTGCATGGTCATACGAGTGCATCCGATTGAAATTGATTGATTTTGGCAGGCTTAGTGATGTAAACTTCAAGTAACCATCTGGTTTTCTAATTGGCCGAATTTGCGTGTTGAGAATAGCTTTGGGACTGAAGCCCTCTGCATAGCCCTGTAGAGTGTGATCAACGGCACTGTCTTTTCTATTTGCAGTCTGCTTGGTTTTTCGTTTTTGCTCCAGTGAGTTGACCCATCATACGAGCTTATTGTGAACCTTCCTATAGAAAAGAACTGACACAGCAGAACGGTGCTTTGAGGTCATCAAGGCACCCAATGTGTGCCCCCTTTTAAGAGACCAACTACTGGCGGTACCTTTTACTGGCCGCTTGTAGGCGAGATGCCATGGCGTGAGCTGATGTGTGACATATAGTAGATGGTTTGAGGCGGCATTAAGATTGTGCACTTTGCTTGTGACTCACAGTGTCGTGCTTGTGAGCACATGCTAAGCTGTTCGTTTTTAAGTCACTGTGACCATTACATCAAGTGGGCAGTGCTTGTGGTTTGTGAAAGGGAACCACAACTGTTGTTCATAGAACCACATTGGGCATCATCCTCTATGCTCAGCATGAGCACTCTATTATCCCTTGCAGTCCTATCTTATGCCATGAAGGAATCCTTTTTAGGTCCCGCCTGCGGCAGCACATGTGCTGCATGCGCACTTGCTTACAAGAGATGTTGTAAACAAGGGGCATGCAGCCCGCCCTTTAACATTCGTTGGCTTCATTGTCACTCTTATTTGCTGCCCTCTCATTAGCCACCACATGTTGGCTTAACGTCCTTTTCTTTCGGCTGGAGCATGGACCATGTACTGTTTGCTTAAGCTTGATTGTTGACTGCTGATCGTGCTGTGATTGAGGTTCTACTTAAAATTTTCTTCTTCCCTCTTGTCCTTGTTGAACCTCTTGGCATTTGTAGCTATGTTTTGCTATGCCAGACACACTTCAGAGATGCCCTTTTCACCTTTGATATGGGTGTTTGTGATAATAGATGTTATCTGCTATTATTGTGACAACAGCTGTTATCTTCTAAGTGTATTTTCACTAAGATATGGACATGAGTGCAATTGCTTTCTTTGGGCCAGATGTAGGTAAAGTCAGTTTTGTGAGTCCTTAATAGCGATTTTTACCGAATCGCTATTAAGGAGTCGCAAAATGGAATGTATGTAGGAATCGCAATAATAATTGCGATTCCTTAATATTCCTTAATTGCGAATCGCAAATTGAGATTCGCAATCAAGGAATACCCTCCCATTCATTCCTATGGGCCAAGAGGCCCATAGGAATGAATGGGATGTGCGCACGCAATTTGCGAGTAACCAAGAGGTACTCGCAAATTGCGTGCGCAATTCTAGGGTGCAAGGGTTCCAAAAGGGCACCCTGTTGCACCCCTGAAATGTGCATGTGTGCACATGTGGCGCACATACATGCCCTAAGGGCATATATGTGTGCCACATGGCACTTTGAAAAGAGCAAAAAAGTGCTTTTTTGTAGGAAATCGCAAATTACCACCAACTTGAAGTTGGTGGTAATTTGCGATTCCTTAATGCAATATCGCAATTTGCGATGCCTACTAGCATAGCATTTAGGGAATCGCAAATTGCGATTTTCTAACTGCTTGCGCACAATAAGGAATTGCAATTTTGCGATTCCTTATTTTGCGTGAGGGTATTTGCCTACCTATACTGCGAATTTCAGCGTTTGCGGTCGCAATTTGGCTTCCTACATCTGGCCCTTTATGTGCTAAGATATTTTGCCAAATAACTTTTTTTTTTCTATTTCACGGATGGGGAGATTAACTTATTTGCTCAGAATCACAGAGATGTTGTGTTGAGACCTAGCAATCATTGACAAAGCCAATAGGTCCTGCCTTTGAGACTAGTGGTTCTGCCATTGCCTTTTGTTCATGCTGTACAGCATGGGCACTGGCTAGTGTGGCAATGATTTGTAGCCGTGTTTTATAGCAGTGTGACTGCAGTGCAACATGGCTAGAAATAATAAAAAGGACTATGATGCATCCAGTGCTAATGCACTTAAAAAAAAAAAAACCTCATTCATTCTGGCTGCTTCATAGCGCTTTTCAAAATTAGTTTCAGCCACAGAGCAAAGCCTCCGCACTGCTGTACCGCATAGCTACAAAACATTGCCCAAGCCGGTAGCTCTCAAAGGCGAGATCTATTTTTTTTGCCAATGCTTGTTATATGTCATATTGCATTCTGCGTGTATTAATGTACTTCTCTTATTACATTTTATTTTTACACTGACTGAAGTGGTAGCCTTATTGAACAATATTGCATGTGTTTCTAAGTGTCTAGTCCTCATCACCTCCTTGAGTAAACATGTCGAGTCTCTCTATCTGAGAAGCTAGTGCTGCAGGGCACTAATGGGTAATCCAGTTTGTAGTTCAATAGTATTGTGGGTCCAGGAAATCAACAGTTAACAACTCAAGTTGTCAAAACTGCATCCCACAGACCTCTATTGCACTGAGATTGCCTGGAACAGGTTTCAAAGGTAGAATGTTGGTTTGCTTTAATATACACTTGTGGTGCTACAGGGGATTGCACAGAAGATAACTAAGAGTTTCTTACCCTACCCCAAAAGTAGCTGATTGGCCCCAAAAAACGGAATATATTAAAAAGGCATGGGTCCTTTAAAAGACTCTTTCTTCTCTGGCGTGTCCCAACGGGTAATGTGGGAGAAGAGTCGGGAGCCACCTTACATCAAGCAGGCCACATTCTTTGCCCCAGGTGGCTCTTGGGAACCCAAGTGAGAAAAGCAGCAGGTATGTATGTGGCAGCTGATGTAATATTCACTAGGGCATAGAGGCAAACCTTGAGAGATTTCATCATGAAACCACACAGATTGGAACTGAATAACAAGCATTGGCAAAGAAAAAATGGGTTTCGGCAATAGCCGAGCTATGAGCTTTTGGCATTGTTAATGCAAATGCTTTTTAGCCATATGTTGATACCTTTAGGCTTTGCCGATTTTTTGCCGATTTTGTATTTTTTTTGTATTTGTGCCAGACCAGAGCAGGGAAGACCTGTATTTATACTTCCCCATTTGCTTGGCTAAAGCTGACAATGTAGCTTTAGAGCAGGACATCAGTTTATTTCTGTCGTACTTGAATTCCTTTCTTTTGGTTTAACTTTGTTTAATAAGAGTTTAAAAGTTAGCTTGTCAGCCCTGTTTATACCAAACAGTCCCTTAGGCGAAACAAAACTTGCAGACAAAGAACGGTAGGACATAACCCATCAAACACAGAAGTTAAGTAAAACAAAGAAACAGAAAAAGTCAAGAAGAATGAAAAGGTGAGGGCAAGGCAATACTAGAGTATTCCAGCAGGAACCACCCATTCCAGGTAAAAACGCCATCGTCAACAAGGACTGCATGCTCCCAAAGTCCCTCCAGCCACACGTGTTGCTGCTCAGGGGTACGCTCTTTTGTAAAGGTTCAATATTCACTTTTACTTTGCTTCTTGCTATATTTGGGGGTTAAAATGGTACTAATGAAATGCAACCAATCCCCAGACAGTGTAAAAATAATAAAATAATTAAGTAATCTTGTCACAAATATGCAGCATTACGCCGCATAATTTACTTTACTGTGTCGCATAATTCCAGTGGCCCTGAACAAAAGTCACGACCATGAGCTGCTGGCATGTACACTAGTAAGAAAAAAAAAAATTACTGTTCTAGCTAGGAAAGTGTTTACAAATTAATGATGCTACAGTTGGGTAACACAAGACATAACGCTTTCCATTCAAAATAGAATGTGTTACCAAAGCAGACCTTTTACATACACATATCACGGCAGAGTGAATGAATGAATGAATTAGTTTTTTAAAGCGCAAACTTTTCCCGGAGGCATCAAGGCGATGCGGGAGGGGCTTTTGGACAGAAATAAAAGTAGGGCTCAGACTGGAGTACCTGTAAAAAGCCAGGTCTTCAGGGCCTTACGGAACAGAGAGTGAGACACTTGTCCAGAAATATCAGCAGGGAGGGAATTCCAGAGCCTAGCAGCAGCGATGGAGAAGGCTCTGCCTCCCCATTTAACTCTCTTGAACTTAGGCACTACCAGCAGATTTTTACTGGCTGATCTAAGCTGTTTAGAGGGAACATAGCGCCGAAAAAGCCCTTTCATACCATCTGAGCCTAGGTCATAGAAAGCCTTGTGAGTAAGACAAAGAGCCTTGAACAAAATTCTTTGATTTGAAGGGAGCCAGTGCAGCTTTCTGAGAGAAACCGAGACTGAGTGGTATTTAGGAAGATCCATCACCAGCCTGGCTGCTGCATTCTGCACTAGCTGCAAACGACGCACAAGGCCTTTATTAATGCCCAAATAAAGGGCATTACAATAGTCCAGTCTGGACAACACTAAGGCAATAACTGCCTGCTTTCGGGAGGCGAAGGAAAGAAAATGGGAAATCTTTCTGAGAATCCTAATAATCCCAAAGCAGATGGACACCGTTCTATTAATCTGAAGACTCAGAGAGAAAATTGTCCACTATGACCCCTAGGTTCTTTCCATGTGATACCGGACAAGGACAAGAACCAAGCGTGTCTGGCCACCAATCATTGGACCAAACATTCAGTTGGTTCCCAAAGATCAGGACCTCTGTTTTGTCCATCCAAGAGGAGACTGCCTGCATACAGCTTTTGAAGTTGGTGGCAGATTCCCTGATGTTGTGGGTAATGGACACCATGATTTGTGTGTCGTCGGCCTAGGACAACACCTCCAATCCAAAGGATCTGACAACCCTGTCCAGTGGGGCAACATAAATGTTGAAAAGGGTCAGGCTCAACGAGGAGCCCTGCGGGACTCCACATAACAGACTGTTGGGAGCTGAGTAAAACGGACCCATTTTCACAATTTGTGCCCGATCACTAAGGAAGGAGGTAAGTAGCATGAGGGCTGTACCCCCAATCCCCATCTCCCTGAGCCGTTCCACCAGTCTTATGGGAGATAGAGTAGCAAAGGCTGCGGTAAGGTCAAGAAGAATCAACAGCGTGGTGTGCCCTGCATCAACCTGAACACAGATATTATTGATTACCGAGGATAGTGCTGTTTCCGTGCTGTGATCACTTCTGAAACCATGCTGCGAACTATCAAGCAGCTAGTGCTCCCCCAAAAACGAACTGAGATGAAGATTCAGATGTTTCTCAAGAATTTTGGCTGGAACTGGTAACGAGGAGATAGGGCGATAGTTCTTTAATTCAGCTGGATCCAGCGAGGGCTTTTTTAAAAGAGGCTTGACCACCGCCGTCTTCCAGGGGATGGGGTACTGTCCCACCGAAATAGCTACATTAAGTACTGAAGTGAGGTGGGGGAACAATGGCCTCTCTTCCCATTTTCCAGATCTTCAAAGGGCATGCCTCCATCTGGGAGCCTGATGTAATTCCCCCTAACAGGAGGTTAGTACGCTCAGGGGACAGGGGGGGGAAGGTAAGTAATTTAGGTACCTCCGCCGTGGTTAGGGACGCATTACAATGGGGGTGGGAGGGACTGATAGGGGGCTATCCGCATTAAAAGTTTCCAAAGAGGAATGTAAATCCATAATATTTGAGCGGAAAAAGTCCGCCATTCTATTGCAGAGCTCCTGGGAGGAGTCCGTGTGATTAGGGCCTGAGGGGGAGGAGAGCAAGTTAATAACATTAAAAAGGTCTCTAGGGGACCTGAGGGATTCTGTGGCCATTGAATAAAATGATACTTTTTCCTCGATAATAGCAGCTTTATATTCTCTCAGGCATTGTTTATGTAACTCTCTTCCCGCAGGATTGAGGTCTGAACGCCAGATCCTTTCCTGCTTGCGACCGGATTGCCTCAATCTTCTCAGTCTATCAGAGAACCAAGGGGCAGAGGGCATTTTTTCTCGCCGCATAATGTTCCTTAAAGGGATCTAAAGTGTCCATGGCTGATAAAAGCCAATTGGAGAAGACAATAGCCGCCAAGTTAGCGTCCAGGTGAAGAGGACTATGATGGTTATTAAGTAAGTTGAAAAGAGCCTCTTTACTAATGCGACTAAGATTTCTCTTCATCTCCATTACCCTTTTATTGAGTGGGATAGTACCCTGTACAGGGATCTGGAGGTTGAAAGGGATGGCATAGTGGTCTGACCAGGAGAGAGGTATAGGCTCTCGTACCATGATGCGGGACTCATTAGAAAATATACCATCTAATATATGTCCCGCTACATGCGTGGGGCTCTTGACCAATTGTAACAGACCACAGCAGCCTAGAGTTTCCACGAGATTTCTAGTATCCTTACATAGAGTATTATCAAGGTGGAAATTAAAATCACCCAAAAGGGTAAGATTAGGTCTTGCCAGGTACGGTTCTATGAGGTTGCTAAAATCCTGGCTAAATGATGCCCTCGGTCCAGGTTGGCGGTAAGTCACAGTACCCGTGAAGCTTTCGGTCGGATGAAATGATATTGAGAAGTATAAAGCCTGAAACGGATCAGGAGGTGTAGTGAGTGGGTTGGTTCGACAGGTATAGTCATCCTTATAGAGAATGCCCAGACCTCCACCCAATCTGCCTACCCTGTCAAATCTCGCTAAGACATAACCAGGGGGAATTGCCTCCACAAGATCAGAGTCCAGAGCAGTCTCTAGCCCACGTCTCAGTGATAAATACCCAATCAGGTTTGCGAAGCGAGACAAAGTCCCTGAAAGCAACCTTATTCTTAATAAGGGATCTCGCATTGATGAGAACCCATGTAAGCATGATCGCGGGGAGGGGAGGAGGGTGAATGGCTCTCTGTGGAGGCATCGCCAACGCCCGCCTGAGACATGCGAAAATTGCAGGAAGGGCAGACATATAGCTGAGTTCCAACTAAGGCCTCCACTCCACCTGATGACAGCAAGGGATTCCCCCTGCTGTAGATCTAAAAGCTCTTCCCTTGTATACGTTGAAGGTAAATTCTGTATTACCAAAAAGGGCCAGGGTTCGTGGCGCAAGGCGCAGTCCTGGCGCGGACGGGCACAGACGGGCTTGCCTTTGGCGCGCCTTCGTGCGCTGGCAGCGCGCGTCCGCTGCGCGTCCGACCCAGCATGCCCAGATATAGGCTGGGTCGTAAAACAACTAGAGCGCGGCGCAGCCTTCCGCCAACAACCGGAAGAAGGTAGGAGAAGTAATGAAAAAATGCTCACTTCCCTCCGCAGCAAACGGCAGATCCGCGGTGGACCGAGGAAGTGAAGCGTGCCCCCAAAAGAATGAGCAACGGTAGAAGGAGGGTAAGGTGTATTAAAAGCAGCCCTAATTAAAAACGAAGTTTAAAAGAAGTTCATACAAGCGTCTATTAAAAGAGTAAAGTGCCCAGTGCTAGCAGCAATCAGTCTAGGTAACAACAGTCCACTCACCACAGAGTGTACAAATTGACACACAACACTGCAGAGATTTCACAGACATAAACAGTGGCAGGCCCTGCATTATCAGACACACCACTGAAAGCTGTGCATAATCATACAGGTGTTGTGGGACGCCATGCAGAGATGCGTACCACAGCCGACCATGCATAATTAGATAGGCACCAAGGTACACCAAGGAGAAACACACACACAAAGGCATCCCGTGTACAACTATATAACTATCACAGAAGATCACGCACAACGTGCCATCTAGCATAGCAGGCCTCACATCATAATCCCATGATACATCATGTACACTCAAAAATCGAGTGTGTAAAGTTGTGGAAACTAGACGGGGTCCAATAATTCACAGGGCAGGCTGCGCACAATCAGACATATGAGAAGACAGACAAAGAAACACTTATCCCAGTAAGGCGCGCACATGCACACACCGTGTTAGACTGTGCACAATTGGGCCCACATCACAACAGACCTCGCACAATCAATGCACAAGAAAACATAACAGCAGACCCTGCGCGTTCTGCCAGTGCCACACAATGCCACTTAGAACCAAAGATATGGCTGCAGTGAAGAGGGTGCACGCTGCAGAACAGGTCTGCAATTTAATGCAGTTTGGCAGTGTGTGCAGTTTAGCAGTGTAATGACAAGACTATGGGCGAGCAGAAGCCCACGATGTAGACACACAATGTCTCGGTTTGAGACAACGCGTTTGCGCCCTCTTAGAGCAGAGACTTAAAAAAAGCAACTGTATTACAATCGTTCAATGTGGCCAAGTGAAAATGCTGGTTGAGCCTCCTGAGTCCACTGTAGACATCAAAGTCAACGTGCATCGTATTAGTACAGTAAGAATTTTTTTTTTGCGCTTTTTTGCCACCAGCTGTTGCCTTGTAACACTGCACATTACAAATACTCATGCCGTTTACCTCAAAATATCCCATACAAGTATCTTGATTGTGAGTCTTGTATAATAAAATCAATGCTGCGAGAATATATATTACCCCCCCCACTCCGTACTTATTTTGTAATGCCCCAAGCCACCCTGCTGCATCAGTGCAGTGCGAGTAAAGAAGTAGTCCCGAAACAATGCCCCTCAGTGACCACTGCGTATGCAGTGTAATGACAAGACTATGGGCGAGCAGAAGCCCACGATGTAGACACACCATATCTCGGTTCGAGACAATGCGTGCGCGTCGCCTTAGAGCAGAGACTTAAAAAAAAGAAGCAGTCCCGAAATAATGCCCCTCAATGACCACTGTGTATGTTCAACAGTAGTAGGGGCAGTTGCTCAGATAGGGCTAAAAACCAGAAGAGGCATGACCTATGCATGCGCTTAGCAAACGGGAAGCCAGCGAAATGGAGCGACGATGGTTGCAGCCAATGGCAAGACTATGGGCGGGCAGAAGCCCATGATGTAGATACATCATGTCTTGGTTCGAGACAGCGCGTGCGCGCCATCTTGGAGCCAAGACCTAAAAAGGAATGATTGAACAATGACTCAAGGCGCATACTCTTTTGACTAATTTGACATCCTAAACTAACGATTACTGAATTAAGACACAATTTTGTATATATTGCAGTGCATCTGGAGACACTGGTCACTTCTGATTTGTTCTTTGTTAGTAACTGAGATGATGCTGGACTAAAGGGATCTCACCCCATCTGCACGCCCCAGTTGCCAAACATGGATCCAAACCTTGACATCAATCGGGAGAATGCAGCATATGTGACTTCCTCTAGTTCGCTGCAGTAGTACTCCCAGAGGGCCACATTGAAACTATAGAGTGCAGCAACTGTGTTGATGACTTGGCCTTCACCTAGCCCAGATTTCACAATTATTAATCTCAACCAACTGTTTCATAAAATTCTATTGCGTATATGCGCAGTGTATTTTGTCTCTTATGTGTTTGCAGTAATATTATAGTGGATGCAACCTAGATCACTTGTGTGAAAACAAGTTAATGGTTGAAGATAAAGGAGGCTTTCTTCTGTCTGCAGGGAAACTGATGTTTCAGTTGTGAGTCTAAGGATATTTTAAACCTAAAAACAGATTGCAATGTAAGGCAAAGTTCCCATAAACTTTCTAATGGTGAGCATGGCAGAATCGTAAATGTCTGATGCCCTTTTTTTCTGTGCACATTGAACTAGTCTGAGCAAGCTTCACTCTTACAAGTGTGGTTCTCTAAGTGGGCATTGTCTGGTACAACCCACGCAGTTGATTATCACCGATAATGCATAGTCCATCATGTGTATGTTTGTTTAAATGTGTACGCTCCACTGGTGTGATACTTCCAAGTGAAAATTCACAGGAGATTGTTATAATCTGCCAAATGCTGTGAAGCATTCACCCCTTACTTATTTCTCTGGAAAAACTTCAGATTTGTAGTGATCCAGCGCTAACAATAAAAATTCTTCTCCTATATGCTTCGGTCATCCAGGTGCAACTTATCCCTCCAACACACAAACTATATCCATATGACGGTGGGGCCCATAACACCTCATACACATTCACTTACTCATTTATTCCCTGGATTACCTCCGTCCTTAACCTAGGAGAAAACGATTCGCTGGAAGGAGACGGGATACCTCTTTTCAACACGACATAATGTTTCTCATTGCTTTTAAGGTATTCCGCTCATTGGTCGATGGACCAACTAGTAGGAATCAGTTGATGGTGATTAAGACCAGCTCAATCACAATAAACTCTTTAATATTTCATTTTTAATCATTGAGCTAAAGAATCACTGAGTCAATTGTTTAAAGAATAATAAAGTTTATATAAAGTTTTGAAGCAAGAAATAAGTTTAAGCTTATTATTCAGATCATTACATTTATCATCATTATAAGACTAAATTGAAATTGCAATGCATACCTATTAGACGGAAAAATAAAGTTGTTACAGCAAGAACTCCAAAAGATCAATCTATCTGTCTTGGAAAATCTAATAGTTATAAATAAAAATCTATCAGGAGTAAAAAGGTTCTCCAAAAGCAGCATCTTATACTCAACTAAAAATATAAAATAGCAGCAGCAGCATCAGCTCGTCAGCATCAGCAACCGTAACTTCACCCATCTACAGCATCCACTCTCTCCAGCATCTAACCCCTCCCCACCAAGAGTAGGTCTTCTTATACCCTAATTCTAGCTTACTGAATAAAAAAGTTGCATCTCTATGGCGTGATTCTCTCTCATTGATTCATTCAAGTCCATATACATTTTAATCAAACTTCCTTGTCTTAACCAGTTCTTTGTGGAATGTCCATGCTTGCATCGTTTCCCACAGTTCATGACATTTCTCATCTGTTTCGATCAGTCCAATTTGTATCTATTTCTGATACTTTTTAGATTCAACAGTTCCGTCCATTTATTCAGTTTGACTTCTCACGCTTCTTGCTGATCATCTTGGCACACATTTGCTCCAAAAGGTCACAATAGCCTTGACCATACTTCCATCTTAGGCTCTCAGCACGAACACGTGGTCATCCTTTTTCACAGCCTTTCTCCTCTACCACACGGCTTCTTGCTCATGCGTACTCTAGCAAATGGCGGCCATTTTATATCGCTGCTCAACAGGCCTAAGCGCACTATTTTCAAAGATAAACAAAATATTGTTAAAATAAAGAATATAAACCCTTTCGTTTTCCCTCCCGTCTTTCTACGTACCCCAATTAGGTATTACCTAGCAAAAAGCAACATATAAAGCCGTCCCTTACTTACCATCGCTTTATTTTGCCACCACACGTTTTATTTTTAAAGCACAAATCATGCGTTTATTATTTTATTAGTACGCAAGTATTTACGTTTAAGTTAGACACGTAAACAATTATAAGTTGATTAATTTGCACACAAAAATAGCGAGTTACCTTTAACCCTTTACATGTAACATACATTGTTGGTTATTTACTTAAACGAACATGTTTATTAATTATTTTACGATAATTATTAGGAGGTTAAAAATGTTTCATTTATTCTGCTCCATCAACTCCCCCTTTGGTGATTTTTAATATCACCACAAAACCCAAGTTATACAATTTTCTCAGACAGCATATATCTTTTATCCGCTTGCTTTTTAGTTTACACAACTGTATCCCTTTCAACTTGTCTCTTCGTTTCATGTACATGTTCTCTTTTATTTCTTCTAGCTCTATTTCTCCCATTTCTCTCTCTCTCTCCTTCTTTATCATGTTTTCTTTTTCTATTTTATTCTGTCTTCTTCTTTTCTTTATACATGTAATTACAAGCTTTATTACTAAAATTATTATTATTATCATGGTCGCTATTATTATAACTTTCCCTATTATTAATCCACTCATTCTTGTTAACCAATTTATTACTGAAGAAATCCCTTTACCAAGTTTTCCAAATGCACTTTCAACCTCCAGTGGAACAAGTTCTTTGTGCAAACTTGTAATATTCTTTATATACTTCTGTATATTTTCACTTTTATCTGGAATGTAAGTGCAACAATGTTGGACTTTCAGCATTCCACAGACTCCACCCTCTTTTGCCAAAAGAATGTCAAGGGCAAGTCGATTTTGCATCACCATAGCTCTCATGGCAACCATCTCGGTATTTACCATCAAGAACCCTCCAGCAGTATCTGTAGATAAACGATCCACCACTGTGGATAATTTCCTAATTCTAAATGCATTCAAAGATATTCCCACTGCTGGTATCAATGCACCAAAAATATCACCTACTATTTCTGAAAAACTTTCCCTTTTTCTACGGGTAAAGGTATTTATCATTTTGTGTGTTCCTTTTTCTTTTCGATTCATATGAAAAATCTTTGGAAAGACCAGGCCTAAATAACATGACCCATACCAATGGTCCGGCAACCTGTAATAAGCCCCATTACCGCAAAACATAATAGATCCCTGGAAATATTGGATCTTTTCCCCTTTGAATCCCCATCCACCTAAAATTTGATAATTGTCATGGCAAATACTGGAACCCACAAAATAATTGTCATATTTTGTTTTATTTCTTCTAATGCACAACCTTCCCTGTTGGGGCCAATCCAGAGTCATAGCTGCATTTGTCTTTTTCTTGTCATGATTGTCTTCCTCAAACGCCCAAAGAGGTGTTTTTGTCTCTTCTATCACTTTTCTTTGAAATTTCACTCTTCTTTCTTCAACCATCTCTAAAAATACTTTTCCTTCCTTCTTTAACTCACAGGTAAGGTTGTTTTTAACTATATTCTCTAATGTTAAAATCTTATCTTATATAAAATATTCACCAAACGTTTTTCCCTCATTTATTTTGTTTAGCCCAGGAACTACAGAAACTTTCGCAAAAATCTTATCTATGTCAGTGTAATAATATTCTAATCTACCTGTTTTATAAAATAAACTTGCTAAAACACTACATGTTATTCCATACGTCAAAGGAAGGTGATAAGTCACACCTTCTGCTACAGACGCAGGCAATTGCATACAAACATAGCAATCTCTTACATCCATTGTTTCTACATACTCATATAATAATTTAGTAAAAACATTCTTTGAAAAATCTGTTATTGATTTATCTTTATGTAACTCTGCACTACTTTTTAATATAACTGGTTCTTGAGTGTTAGCTCCTTTTTCTTTCTCTGTTTTGTTAGACGTTTCTACTACAGCTAAACTAATTGGAATAGTGATTGCTAAAACCACCCATACTGTCATTAATAATCCTGTACAAAAGAAGCACATCTTACACCATTTACTTAAAAACTCACATTTACATTTTCTATCTCTAGTATCCTCCATTTTGTTTTATAACCTTATTTATTTATTTTCAAGAAAATTGTGTCACTACACCTCAGAAATGACTTATTAGCCACTCTGCACTCCAATGTTTTTGTTTTTGCTTGGTACTTTCTTTTAATTCTTTTCAGAATTCTTTCTTTGTCAAATCCAGTATTTTGTCAAATCCGGTAGAAATTAGTCAGATCCAGTGTTTTGTCAAGTCCGCTAGAAATTTGTTTAAATTTCTTCAAGTTTGTTGCACCTCACCTTCACCCATTAGGTTTCTATGTTCTGGGTTCTCGTGAGTGTTCTTTTCTTCTTTGATATCAGTCAAAGCAAGATACAACCATTCAGGCGATCTATACTTCGGATTTACCTTCTTTACTCTTTTTCGTTTTCTGCAAGTGTTTTCCACCTTGTTTTTCTTGCTCTTTCTGGCTTGTTATTTCATTCACTTGTTCAGCACTTTTTCCATCTAACCTTATGATCCTGTATCTTAACTTTCTTACTTCGTTGGGCCAATTGTCTCCTTTTCTTGGCCTTTTTGCCTCACTTCCTTTTTCCTCTCTTTCTGTTTTCCAATTCCTTTTTCTTGACTCTAGTTTTTGGTTTCTTTCTTCTCCACTTTCTTCGGACTCTGTCTCAATTTTTTCTTTATTGTCTCTTATTTTGAATCTTATAATTTCATTTTCTTCCTCTACTTGTGGTTCTTTTCTTATTTTCCTTAGTTCACCTATTTCTGTCCCTCCTCGAGGTTCATCCGAATTTGTGTCAATCTCTCTATCTGCTTCTAAATTTCCCTGTTCTTTTGTTTGGCTATCTGTCCCTATTGCTCCTCGGGATCTTCCGATTTTTCTAACTTTCTGTTTGAAACTCTCCCTTCTTCATCTATTAATATTATCTCCGAAGGATTTTTACCACAACTTGTACTTGGTTGCTCACTGTTACTATCTTCTTTCTCAGTTTCTTCTCTTATGCTTTCAAATTTTCAATTTCTTTTCAGAATTTCTTCACAATCCGAATGATCTGTATCAGATTCTGAACTGGTATCTGATATTTCCAGATGTCGACTCACATGTTGATCTTCAAGTTCTGGAACTTCAGCTATTTCCTCTACTTCTTCTGTCGTGGCACTTGTAGTTGGGTCTTCCAGATTTCAACTTACAGGTCGATCTTCAGATTCTGGCACCCTGTTTGTTTCTTCTTCTGCTTCTGATGCTGAACTGTTATTCAATATTTCCAGATGTCGACTCACATGTCGATCTTCAGGTTCTGGAACTCTGATGGTGTGACTGGCATGTACCCAGTGTTTCACTCCTGCACATTTGACTGCAGTGGTTGTCACCAGGATCACTTGTCGTGGTTCGTCCCAGCGAGGAACCAAACAGTTTCTTCTCCTGTGGACTTTTATGCGGACCCAATCTCCTGGATTCAAGTCGTGAGCTGGTTTTCTTTCAAGAGTGGTCGCATCCGGTCCAACCTGATGAAACACAGAACGCACCACATCAGCCAATCCTTTGCAATAATCCAGCACCAGATCATCAGTTATAGTCAATAGTTTGTTGACAGGTACATGTGCTTGTCTCATTGCTCGTCCCATAATTATCTCATGGGGACTGAGTCCAGTTTTCCTTTCCGGAATACTTCTGATTGTCATTAAAACTAATGGCAAGGCATCTGGCCATTTGAGTCCTGTAGCTTGACACATTTTTCCTAACCTGTTCTTAATTGTTCCATTCACTTGCTCTACTATTCCAGAAGCCTCTGGTCTGTATGCACAATGCAGTTTCTGTTTAATACTAAGTGCTTCACAAATCAGTTTAACTAATTCATTTTGGAAATGTGTTCCTCTATCTGTTTCAATCGTGACTGGAAAACCATACCTCGGAATGAATTCTCGCAGCATAAGTTTTGCTACCGTGATTCCATCATTCCTTCTGGTTGGGTATGCTTCCACCCAACGGGAAAACAAACAGACGACTACTAGGACATACCTTAGTCTGTTGCTCGGGGGCATTTCAATAAAATCCATTTGCATTCTAGTGAACGGACCTCCTTCTCGTCCTATTGTTCCTAGACTCACTACTGTCTTCCTTCCTGGATTTAACTGTTGACAAATAAGACATCTTTGACAAAGACTCTCAGCTATGGCTCTGAATTTTGGATTATACCATGTTTGTCTAAACAGTCTGATCATTGAATATCTCCCAATATGGGCTTGTCCATGGTACATCCGTGCCATGTCAGAAATCATGCTATCAGGCATAACTGGTCTTTCATCTCTGTAAACCCAAACATCATTTTCCTCATGTTTTCTACATCCTGCTTTTATCCATGTATCTTTTTCCTCATCATCTGCTGCTTCCTGTAACTGTCTCACCTCATCCCATGTCTCGACAGGGTTAGTAAAAAGCAAAGGACAAGAAATATGCTCTCTTTCTCGGCTTTTGTTTAAAGAAACCACATTCTTTGCACAGTACTGTGCAATCTCATCAGCATATTTATTGCCGACAGTTATGTAGTCTTCCCCATTTTTATGTGCATTACACTTCACAACAGCAATCTGTTTAGGCAGCTGTATCGCCTCAAGCAACTTTTTCACAAAATCTTCATTTCTAATTGGCGTTCCTGCAGACGTCAAAAAACCTCTTTGTGACCAAATCTGACCAAAATCATACACCACCCCAAAGCCGTACTGGCTATCTGTCACAATCGTAACCCGTACATTTCTTCCCAACTTGCATGCTTGAATCAGAGCTACTAGTTCTGCGACTTGGGCAGACCGTATCCCTTTCAGACAAGATGCTTCCATTACAGTTGCTACTGTGCAAACTGCATATGCTGCACTTAGAACTCCATCATTCGTTCTCAAACATGAGCCATCCACAAACAGAATATAATCTGATTCCTTTAAGGGCTCATCTCGTATGTCTGATCTCGGTTTTGTACAATATTCAAGCACATTCAGACAATCGTGATCTACTTCATCCATTTCAATCACACTCTCTTCATCTGGCAATGATGTCGAAGGATTCACATTCATACATCTGTCAATGGTCACATTATCTGCACTTAAAATTACTTTTTCATACCTAGTCAGCCGACTATGTGTCATATATTGTGTTTTCGTTCTTGTCAAGAGAATTTCCACAGAATGGGGAACATATACTCTCAGTGGATATCCCATCACTATGCCTTCACTCTGTTCCAGACTCACACAAGTAGCAGCAACTGCTTTCAAACATCCAGGCAATGCTTTCGCTACAGGGTCTAAAACAGCTGAAAAATATGCAATGGGTCTTTTCATAGTTCCATGTCTCTGTACCAAGACTGAAAATGCACATCCATCTCTTTCACTGCAATACAACTCAAAATCTTTCTCATAGTCAGGCATTCCCAATGCTGGAGCTTCACACAATTTCTTTTTCAGCTCTCTGAATGCTTTCATTTCCTCCTCATTCATTTCAAAAGGATCTTTAACATCCTTCTTTGTTAGTTTTTGCAACGGTTTAGCAATCAGCGAAAAACCGCTTATCCATTGTCGACAATATCCAACCATTCCCAGAAACATTCTTACCTCTCTTTGCGTCATTGGAGCTCTCATTCCTTGAATCATTTTTATTCTTTCAGTCGTTACCTTTCGCACTCCTTTCTCAATTTTGTGCCCTAAATATTGGACTTCTTGTTGATAAAACTGCAATTTTGATGGGGACACTTTATGTCCTCTTTTTGCTAAATGATTCAGCAAAGCAATTGTATCATTGACACATGCTTCCTTCGTTTTTGATGCCACCAGTAGGTCATCAATATACTGAACCATCACTGACTTTTCTGGCATTTTTAAATCTTCCAAGGATTTCTTTAGAATCTGATTAAAGATTGAGGGGCTTTCTGTGTACCCTTGAGGAATGCGGCACCATGCCAAAATACGCTCTCCAAACCTAAACGCAAATAATGGCTGGCTATCTGGATGCAATGGAATAGAGAAAAATGCATGACATAAATCAATTACTGTGTACCATTCTGCTTCACGTGGAATCTGGTATAGAATCACAGCAGGGTTCGGTACTATTGGGCAACAAGGCACTACAATTTTGTTTACCTTCCTCAAATCCTGTACAATTCTATATGTTCCGTTTGGCTTTTTCAGTCCCATTATTGGCGAATTACATGGACTGCTCATGATTTCTTTTAGAATCCCTTGTTCAACCATTTTATTTATTACTGGCGTTATTCCTTCAATTATTTCTGGTGTCAATTTATACTGGGGTGTATTTGGGTAACTCGTTCCTTCTTCTTTTACAGTTATTTTAACGGAATCTACTTCTTTCATTAATCCTATATCTTCTCCTGTAAAGTCCCACACTTCTTCTTTCACTGTCTTTTTCAATTCAATTGGTATTTTCTCTGCATCAAATACAGGAAACAAATCATTTACTTCTGGTACTAAATTTACCATTGTCATTTTATACAGTACATCTTCATCTGGGGTCTGAAATGCAATTCCATCTGGAGTACAATAGATAGTGCAATTCATTTTGCACAATAGATCGCGTCCTAATAGGTTCACGGGACTACAATCGCATACCACAAATCGGTGCATTTCACTAAATGGACCAATCTTTACCTCCACTAATTTAGTAAGAGGCGTCTTTATTTGCTGATTCGAAACGCCAACTACTTGGATATCTTCACCTGAGAGAGGAAGGTTTGGAATTTCCACTGACCTAACAGTAGAACGGGTAGCTCCAGTGTCCACAAGGAATGTTACATTTGCACCATTCACTTCTCCATCCACAAATGGACCAGACTGATCTACCTCTAGAGTTGCGCCAAGCACACACTCTTCCCCTCTCCTAGGCACCGTCAGAAACTTTCATCCGTGTCCTCCTCATCCTGTCGTAACCAATATTGAGAAACTGCAGCTGCACGCGGCAACTGTGTTACCTGTTCTCCTCCGTAGAATCCTGTTTCTGCACTGTATTTCTGTTGGTTAACACTCTTGGGAAGTGGTGGTTGTGGCACCTGACTTTGTTGAGTAACTACCTCACTCTGCACCTGTGAATTTAATGATTGATTTTCCACATTAAGTTTTGGAGGAAATTTACACTCGTTTCTCCAATGCCCTAGCTTTCTGCAGTTGTGGCATGGCCACTTTTTCTTTGCCTCATCTATGCTCATTTGACCTTTTCCTTTACCTATATTTGGTCGAGATCTAGCCTGTCCTGCTTCATTACCTGTATTACTCAATTGAGCTTCTTGCTTCTCTGCAACTTTCACCTGTGCCCACATGGCTTTTTCTTTCAATTTACGCTGTCTACTCTCAATATCATCACTACAATACTTAGCATATCTCAAAACTTCGTCGACTGTGCTATTCTGCCAACAAATCATATGTTGTTTAATCATCTCACTTATCTCTGGTTTCAACCCATATACAAATCTATATACAAAATGACTCATATCCTTCTCATTTAGTGTCTCATAACCACTATACTGTTTGAAAACTAACAACAGCCTTTCATAATAAGCATGCACTGATTCTTTACTTTCTTGCGTTGTTCTGTCTATTTTTACCCAATCTGGTTCTTTAGGTGGAATCTTATTCTTCAAAAAGGTAATTACTTGGTCATACTTCCTCATCACTTCTGGTCCTGGCGCTCCTGTTTTAGCGTCCCTTGGATATTCTACAGTTGGCCAATCAATAGTAATCTTACATTCTGTCCACAAATCAGCTGGCACTACTATATCAAACAATCCATCCAAGTCTATCCACAACACCTTTGAAACTTTAACAAATCTCTCCACTTGTCTGTACCATTCTACTGGCTTTTCTCTCAACTTTGGGAAGTCATTTGTAAATGACAGTATATCCTGTCTAGTCCATGGAACATGCACATAACCACCTCCTGGAGTCTCTCTCATCGGGTACTCCCTTACAACTGGTTCCTTATCTGTCACTGCAAAAGCCAAAGATGCTTTATCTGTAACTTTCTCACTCCTTTTTGTCCATCTATTTCTCCATCTATCCACATCACCCCATTTTCTCAGTAAAACAATTAACTCTTTTATTTGGGTCAATCTTCCTGATGTATTCAGATTCTCTATATCTTTCTCACAAAAATCTACTCTGTATGGTTTCTGCAACTTTCTCATTTTTGCAAATTCTACTCCTAGTTCACTTGCTGTCTCTTCTAATTTGTCATGTAAATTCTTAGCTCTCCATGTAAGACTTTTGCATAAAAACATATCATCCTGATAATTTTTTAATTTTTCTGTACCAATCGTTCCTAAAATCAATTCTTCCATGTCTATTTTTAACCTAATTACATCTAATGGTTTTACTTCTGTTTCTTTTGTTTTTAGCGTTTTCATCCATTCATTTAACTCATCTGGAGTCGGACCTACAGGCGTACTATTTAATTCTATCCAATTGTTACTTCTTTCTGGTGTCCCTGATGCAGACTCCGTTACCATGGGTATTCTCCTGAACTCATTCTCATTTATCGTCAAATTAGTAGGTGGGCTTGGTCTATAGGTACTAACCAAATGGTGTGCACCTTCATTATTCAGTTCCATCCCTTCTCTTTTTCTTTGCAAATGTGAATTCATGGGAATCACTAAAGAACGTTCATCAATTTTCTGATTCTCAAAAATTGGCATTACTGGACCTATCGTCACTGGTACAGTTACAGCTTCCATATTTTTTGTCAATGCTCTTATTTTCTCAGTCAATTCTCTTGTGGTTTTTGCTAATTCAGTTGCATTGTCACTTTTTATCTCTTCATTTTGTGAAGTTTTTAATTGATCTTGTGACCTATTTATCTCATCTCTTCGTTCGGGATTTTTATTCCTCCCAGTTTCCATTGGCGGTGCATTAGGTGTCACCACCGCAGAAGTCTGTTGGTATG
This sequence comes from Calotriton arnoldi, assembly GCA_963921515.1. NCBI lineage: Eukaryota > Metazoa > Chordata > Amphibia > Caudata > Salamandridae > Calotriton > Calotriton arnoldi. The sequence goes on along the minus strand of CAWUFW010000604.1, from coordinate 500,975 downwards.
GAGGTGGGTTTCTGTTTAAAATATCTTCCAGCAATTCGTCATCCGTTTCACTACCACCATACCCATACTTTTCTATAACTACATGTTTCTTTTTCTCTGTACACTTTCTCTTTGCTTCTTCCTCTACTGTAAAAGCTGGAAACAAACCTCCTGTCATATTAGCACATCTCCAACGCTTTATTCTGTCCTCATGATTTACTCCCATAACCTTCCAGGCACAAACTCATGATTCTTTAATCCTCTGAATCTCTCTCGTTCATACATTTCATCTTCCCATTCAGTTAAAGCTTCAAACTGTGTCGGTCTAGGTCTAGGTTCTAACATTGCCATCTTCTCTCTCAAATTCCGTAGTACAGCTACATTAAATGAACCATTCTCAGGGAAAGCAATGCTCCATCATTCTTGGTATATTTTGTCCAATTTTCTAACCATATGCATGTATGATATCCATATTTCAGCATCATGTGCGAAGCTGGAGGTTTTCGGCGTAGGAATTACTTGTCCCTCTCTAGTCATTACCTTTTTGTCTTTCTTAAAGAAGTTCTTAACTTTCGACATCCACGACATTTTCTCTCTACCATATTCATAATACGACATGATTCACAATCGCTTTCTCTCCTCAACAATCCGTAATTCAACCCTGTTCTCTATGCGTTATTCCAACCAATACTAGCGCGACTCACACCAACACTCCAATCACAAACTTCCACGTCACTATTCTATTCAACCAATACTAGCGCGACTCACACCAACTCTCCAATCAGAGCCGTTTGTCTACAGCCCACTGTCCAATCCCAGCGCGGCTTTTTGTCTACGTCAGCTCTGCTCCTGTTTCTGTATGACTAGCGCACTGCCCAATCCCAGCGCGGCTTTTGTCTACGTCGGTTCTGCTCTTGACCCCTCCTTTACAAAATTTATCGGCAATTTCTTTTTCAACAATTCTTTGTTAGTTACAACATTTAAAACACATTTCCATTGTCTGATTCACTAAACCAAAGAGAGAGCTTTGTCCATTTACACAAGAATTCTGTATTTTCCAGTAGGCAGTGCTTACTACCACAGAATTTTCTTTTTCGCCGATAAAGTAGCACTTCCCTCTACCTTACCCTTCTTTCAAGCAAGCGGTAAACCCGTTTCTCTGGGGATAAAACACATGTGGAGACTATACTGCTCCTGAGAATTAAGGCCAGAGTTTCACAAGGAAACCGATCACTATTTCACTTACACACCTTTTATGCGGAGAATGTCCCTATCATAACACAACCTGTGTTATCACCAATATGAACTCAGACAATGCACTATTCCATGTGACTTCTCTTGCCACACGTGTTCCACTTCCTACTTCCCAGAAGCGTGAAAACTTACATATAACATAACGCGACTCAACATAAAGTGTTAGACATAAACTTATCAATAATCAATAATCACCAAACTAATCTATAGTAACCATAACTCTGCTACCAAGAAATCTGATCCAGCGCTAACAAAAATTCTTCTCCTATATGCTTCGGTCATCCAGGTGCAACTTATCCCTCCAACACACAAACTATATCCATATGACGGTGGGGCCCATAACACCGCATTCACATTCACTTACTCATTTATTCCCTGGATTACCTCCGTCCTTAACCTAGGAGAAAACGATTCGCTGGAAGGAGACGGGATACCTCTTTTCAACACAACATAATGTTTCTCATTGCTTTTAAGGTATTCCACTCATTGGTCGATGGACCAACTAGTAGGAATCAGTTGATGGTGATTAAGACCAGCTCAATCACAATAAACTCTTTAACATTTTACCTTAATTATTGAGCTAAAGAATCACTGAGTCATTTGTTTAAAGAATAATAAAGTTTATATAAAGTTTTGAAGCAAGAAATAAGTTTAAGCTTATTATTCAGATCATTACAATTATCATCATTATAAGAATAAATTGAAATTGCAATGCATACCTATTAGACGGAAAAATAAAGTTGTTACAGCAAGAACTCCAAAAGATCAATCTATCTGTCTTGGAAAATCTAATAGTTCTAAATAAAAATCTATCAGGAGTAAAAAAGTTCTCCAAAAGCAGCATCTTATGCTCAACTAAAAATATAAAATAGCAGCAGCAGCATCAGCTCGTCAGCATCAGCAACCGCAACTTCACCCAACTACAGCATCCACTCTCTCCAGCATCTAACCCCTCCCCACCAAGAGTAGGTCTTCTTATACCCTAATTCTAGCTTACTGAATAAAAAAGTTGCATCTCTATGGCGTGATTCTCTCTCATTGGTTCATTCAAGTCCATATACATTTTAATCAAACTTCCTTGTCTTAACCCGTTTCTTTGTGGAATGTCCATGCTTGCATCGTTTCCCACAGTTCATGACATTGCTCATCCGTTTCGATCAGTCCAATTTGTATCTATTTCTGATACTTTTTAGATTTAACAGTTCCGTCCATTTATTCAGTTTGACTTCTCACGCTTCTTGCTGATCATCTTGGCACACATTTGCTCCAAAAGGTCACAATAGCCTTGACCATACTTCCATCTTAGGCTCTCAGCACGAACACGTGGTCATCTTTTTCACAGCCTTTCTCCTCTACCACACGGCTTCTTGCTCATGCGTACTCTAGCAAATGGCGGCCATTTTATATCGCTGCTCAACAGGCCTAAGCGCACTATTTTCAAAGATAAACAAAATATTGTTAAAATAAAGAATATAAACCCTTTTGTTTCCCTCCCGTCTTTCTACGTACCCCAATTAGGTATTACCTAGCAAAAAGCAACATATAAAGCCGTCCCTTACTTACCATCGCTTTATTTTGCCACCACACGTTTTATTTTTAAAGCACAAATCATGCGTTTATTATTTTATTAGTACGCAAGTATTTACGTTTAAGTTAGACACGTAAACAATTATAAGTTGATTAATTTGCACACAAAAATAGCGTGTTACCTTTAACCCTTTACATGTAACATACATTGTTGGTTATTTACTTAAACGAACATGTTTATTAATTATTTTACGATAATTATTAGGAGGGTAAAAATTTTTCATTTATTCTGCTCCATCAGTAGTAAGCGATTAGCAGGATCGTGTTGCAGCACTTCGCACACACTGCAGAGCGTGCCTGTATCTTTCTTAGGTGCTGGTGAAGTACACAAGTATTACGTTGCTCATCTCTCAAGTAGAAGCTTTTATGACAGTGCTGCAACAAGAAACAACTGTCCCCCTCTAATGTTTCATAAGATACATGACTTTATGTGCTGCAGATGAAATCTGATTTTACCAGTAGAAATGTAGATAAAACCAGAATTAGGCTCTCCAAATCTGTAACGAAATTGCCAAAACAGAATGTGAAGAAACTGCACCATGTCTATTTAGCATCCCAAGTACAAAGATGCGCAATAAGAATGTCGTAGAATGTTAATAGAAATAGCGTGTTGCATTTTACAGTGAGTGTGCTACAGATTTCAGTTCTATTTTTCCCGAGCTGCTTCTGACCTTGCACTCTTTCTTAAACTTATTGGGAGGGTACGCTGGTTTTGGAACCAGTCAGGGACAGTGGTAGGTGCCATTTTCAGCACAAAAGGGCGATCACAACAAGGAGCGCAATGGTGGGGGTAGAAGTAAATGGGAGAGGGAGCAAGCACAGGGCATTGGGGGGGGATGGATGGACAAACAAGTGGGAGGGAGCTGGAAAACATGCACTCATGGAGTGCTTAACCCCCCAAAAAAGTAGTTCCATAAAAGTGAGCAGTGGAAGGACACAAGTAAAGCGGTTATGCTCCAAGGGAGGAACAAACACAAGATGGACATGGCAAGCCATTAAATAAGAAGCAAGCAAGCGAGTGAAAATAATGCCAACCAATAGTAAGCAAAGAGCGGGCATTGAGCCCCCGTAAGATCTGGTAATTTGACTATAGGTCTTTTGCAACCAGACGACTTATAATATCTGGTAGGCTCGATCTAAGAAGTGGCTGTCAGCTACAAGAAGCATGCGAAAGATCAATTCAAGTCCATTATTATTATTATATAGCTTTATAAAGCACACCGCTACCCAAAAAGGGTTTCCCGATGCAGAGCAGAAGTAAGGATGTCCAGATTGTCAACTTAAAACAGCCAGGTCATCAGGCCTTTTCGAAACACAAGTAGTGAAGTGCAGTTTCTCTGGGAGGGAGTTCCACAATTTCGGGCCCAGGAATGTAAAGGAACGACCTCCCATATGGGCCAAGCGAAACCTAGGCACAGTGTACAAGGCCTGGTGCAGTGATCTCAACATACGTGTGAGCTGATAAGGCACCACAAGTTCCTGAATATAATGTGGTCCTACTCCGGCTCTATCTTTGTACATACAGCATAAAGCTTTGAATTTTATTTGCTTTATAACCGTGAGCCAATGAAGCTCACAGAGAAGGTTTGAGACTGAAGCGTGTTTTGGGAGCCAATACAGGGTCCATGACCCTGTGCAGATGACAAAGAAAACAATTATTTGTTTGTCATCTGCATAAGAAAATAGACAAACCATAACTTTCCACTACATCTACCGATGGGCGGACATAAATATTGAACAACCTTGGACTTAAAGCTGAGCCCTGGGGAACTCCAGAAGTTAAAGCCCGGAAATCTGACCTGGCATTGGCCAAGAAAATCTGAAACATTTGATCCTTCAAGAATGATGTTATCCAGGCCAGAGCTGTACCTTCACAACCAAGTGTCACCAGTCTTTCGACCAAGATGGAATGGAACACAGTATCAAAGGCCACTCTAAGATCTAATAGAATAAGCACCGCTGGTTTCGCCCTCACCCGGGAGTCATTTTAGATGTTCTGTTACTCCTAGCAGAGCAGATTCAGTACTATGCCCCGTCCATGAAAATATCCTTCAGCAAGATGGCCACAATGCATCTGGTCGACACTGTTGTTCAGTTGGGTACGACAAATTGGGTAACACAAAGGTGTGTACTTCAGCAAATTACAAAAGGTGTGTAAATTCAGCAAATTACAAAAGGTGTGTAAATTCAGCAAATTACAAAAGTTTTCTTTTTTATTTGGTCTATATTCTTTCTCTTATGTAGATAAGCAATTTGCTTGCAGACTGCTGCCGTATAGCCCTCATTTTGAATAAAGACTGAACACTAAACTGAGAAGTCATGTACAATTGCCAAAGAAATGTTTCATGGCTGCGAGGTAACAAAAAGTAACTGTAACTTCATTTTTGTGGAGTGTAGCATGAGACTAGTCATGCTATGCAAATTTTCTGTAATTAATCTCTAGGGATCCATGTATTCCCATGGCAAAATAGCTGCTATTGTTATGCCTGGCTTTTCTTTTATAAATTCCAGTTGGAAAGCCATGTCGCAGTTTAACGTTACTGTTAAATGGACAGTTTTCTTTCAGTATGCGTACACCAATGCAAATTACAAGGTTGAAAAATTAGAATTTCTGCAGCTTTGGTATTTTATTCGAGCAAATTATATTCAGTTTTTCCTTTCGACATCTGTGATCATTGACTATAGACTTTTTACTGTCTTCAGAGGTTAGTAATTGTCCACAAAATCTATATATGTCTACTTTGTGTTTTAATAATAAACCGTTGACTCCAGGTCACCCCAAGTCTCAAGGCAGGGTTCAGAAGTGTCGTCCATCGGCATCTGTATAGAATTAGGCCTACGTATTCCCTTTAACAGACTCACTAAATTCCAAGCTGTCCTCCATGGAAATGTGTGTATGTTGTACCTTTGGTGACCAATATCTGTTTTGGTTAGTTTTACAAGTCCATAATTATTCTCATTAGGGAAAATGAGGATGTGAATGCTCTCACAAATGTTATTTTTTCTATTTTCCTTTACATTAAAAACGTGTTAAACTTGTTGGGATGGAAAAGTGCCCTTCATAGTGATTGGTGTGCACCCCTGCCCTGAGTGCGCCAGCTGTATGGATATCTGGATCCCTGGCACTGATTGTTGGTCATGGCGAAACACAAATCATGCATGCACGCCATGACCTAGGCCGGTTTCATGGTAAAACGGTCTTATTAGACCGGGAGGGTTGCACCAAACGCTACCCTCGTACTAGTTGCTAGGAGTTGCGTGGCACGAGAGCAGTGGTGGCACCATAGAAACATGATATGGAATGGTGCACCCAATCATTAAGGAGTCCACAATCCTGTATATTTTGAAAACTTCTTTTATGGAGTTTCAGTGTGTTCCATAAAAACAGCCTGAAAACAGCCAACGCATTTCGTTCAAAAGATTTTGCTGTAAACAATACCCAAAAACATACATAAATACAAAAGTCAAAATTATATATACAAAAATCACATGAATAATAAATTAAGTTATACAGCAGTTAAAAAGCAGCCCTATTGTTAGAATTGTCACAGGCCTTCACCATTAAAACCAATGGAACACAAATGACGGCATGTGCGTAGGAAAACACACCAGAAAAAGGGGGACCTACCCAACAACACCTCATGCGCCATAGACAAATTCCATAGCCAGAGTGTTAACGTCTGAAAAAACAACACTATAGTGACTCAACCCCAAATATGAATGAGAGGAATACATAATTCATAGGTATGCTTTGCTCAGTAGTTCCACAAAGCGATACATGTTAATACTGCCCCATGTGCTACTATATTGGTAACCTACCTCAAAATGATCTAATAATGCTTTCATCAGCCAGTAATTCATTTCTTATAATTCAATTTCCATATTCATCATGATCAATGAAAGCAGTCATTGGACCGTCACGAAAATCACATGGTTCAGTTTCCATATTTATCATGATCAAAGAAAGCAGTCATCAGACCGTCACGAAAATCTCCTGGTTCAATTGCTACATGCATCTTGGTACAGCACGACAGTATCATGGGGGGTAATAGCGCCCCCGTGTCGACATCTAAGAAGATTAAATTCGTATTCAAGTATATGAGACACATAAAGAGCTACTAATCATTAACATATATTATTCTCCAACTTAATTATATAGCAAAGTCAATAAAATCATAAAGATGTGCAAATGCAGTGGTGGTACCATACCCGTTTTGTGTTTAGTAAGAATGGGTCGTAAAGTTCCGCTGCTATGTATTTCAATCATCCTTGACCTTTCGTTGTGATTTTGTGTAGGGCCATGAAGTGTGTGATACTTGCTTGTGCATGCTCGAATGTATGAGTTCCCATGCATTGTACTTAACATGGAGGCCTATTGGTTCAATTTTGTAGAAACATGGCCTGGAAAGGCAAGTGGAGGTGAGGATTGCAGCTCCCAGACAGCAGATGTGTTTTGTTGACATTCTTGAGGACTTTGGTGAGAACACACGCACTGGAGGAAGGGAAGCGGAGCATCCAATGTGTACGTCAGAGGTCTCTTAGATTTCAGGAAGACTTTCCGGTGAGAAGACCCAGGGCTCATTATAAAGCGCAATGGTGGTCCGAAAAGGCTGGCACTGTAGGACCAGGGAATCACGATAGAGGGGAAGGCTTAGGCCTTTGAACCTTTGTGAGGCATATCTCAGTGGAGGCTGACAGCCGTATGTGATCCCTGGATGCTCCCTTGACCTGTCTTATGGATCAAACAAATTTGGAGCTACTCCTGCTGTTGCAGACTGTCTCTATGACAATTACAGGGAAGAGGGTACTTCAGGGAAGTTGACACTCACAACAGGATAATCAAAGGATCAGAACATGAGTCCCACAAGTTGTTTAATAGCACTGTTCAACAGGAGAGATCACCAAGATTTCCTGCTGCTGGAACCAAGACTAGGGACTAAGATCTACTAGTCTCCCTGCTGGGTGAGGGTCCATTACCCAGGAAGTGAAGACCACTTGCCCTAAGCCTAGAGCACCAACCTTCTGCCTGCCTGCCAAGACCAGTGGGCCATGTGAGGAGGAGCAGAGCGTCTGGAGTGAGCAAAGTGTGAGATACCTTGTCCGGTCGAGACTGTAGCAAGAGTGAGGGCTGCATGTTCGTTCTTGCGAAGTTGGCGACACCGTATGCCAGGAGGTGACCACCATGAAGCTAGGGTTGTTGTTCTTATGCAAGGAAAGTGCCCCCCCCCCCCCATGTGGTAGAAGGGGGTCACCAAGGAATTAGGGCTGTGGCCCTTGTGCAAGTGAAGTAGGCGGTCCCTGTGTTCCTGGAGGGAGCCACCATGAAGGCAGAGCAGCTACTCTGAATCGTCGTACCAAGTCTGCTCTGATAAACATTTACAAACTGCTGCGAACAGGACATCTGACACCTTTGCAGGCCCTCCGAAGACGGAGGCTCGACGAGTTATCAGGAAGAGACCATAAGAGTTTGTGGACCCTCCGCATTAGGAGCCTCCAGCCCGTGTAGATGCACCCAGTCCTCCTGCACTTGCCGGCTGTCATTGGAGCGGACAAGAATGTTAGAGGCCGTCAGACCTCCCGTGGACTTGGACAAATGTAGCCGTTTGTGCTGCTACAGTTGACTCCAAATGTAGACTTTTTTGTGTAGGGACTAACATTGCCCACGTCTAAAAGTCACCTTTATTTATCAAATGGGGAAAAATCAGCCCCACTAGGAGAGATCGAGGTCCTCTGGCTTATCGCGTAGAATGACTTTAGTGCTCCAACCTTAAGAGAGTATGGATATTATTTAGTGCAGTGTTATACTTTCTCTGCTTATATTCAAATACTTTTTTCATAAAAGCAAGTATTTGACGCACCTGTTCAAGTAATCGGTTCTCATTAAACAAATTATATTCTATAAGAGTTTAATATTGAACTGTTCAGATTTGTTAAGACTATGCCTAGAAATAATTTTTCCATCTGACGTCTTCCATTTTGCCATGCCTGTCAAGTCTGTTTCATATTGATGTGTGCTTAGAAATGCAGAGCAGTGTGATCAATGTATTAAAATGTGTGGACCCCGGCAACAACGTTGGGTCTCTATGGGTTTGAGCATCATTGTCATGGACCACTCCGGAAACATTCACTGGTGCCATGACTGGCAAAATGTGCATACTGTGCTAAACCACTGCACTCATGACTATTCCTCTCTTTATTTCTAATTATCTAAAATTCGGATCACTGACATAAAATCGAAAACACAAATCTCGTGGGACAGAATATTGTGCCAAAAATATTGAGGACCAAGATATTGAGAAGGTAAGTGCAAATAGGTACGTATAGATTTACTATTCTTAACTCCACATCTGCATATCATCAAGGTACATATATGTAGAGCTATATATAGTCAAAACTTTACTTACCTATAGAAACATACCTTCACAATATTTTTGTCCTCAATATGTTTGCCACAGTATTTTGTCCCACGAGATTTGTGTTTTCAATATTGTGTCTAAATACCACACAAACAAGCGGGAGAGACCAAGTCCAACTTAAACCATAAAATGTCACACATTGTTAGCTAACCCCCCCCCCACATTTCAACAAAAGGACACGTTCTACATCTGCTTCTTCCATTCCTGGTATCTGATCAGAAATCAAGCATTTTATGTTCTCATCTCTTATCTAGCTTTGGAATTGGACGACTCGTGAGGCAGCTGGGCAATACCTCAGCCTGTTCGTTGTCCACCTTGGCAGTATAACAGTGGCACCAGTCGCAAGGGCTACTAATGAACTTACCGTTGAGGAGACCATGTAAGAAGGGTACAACAGTATGCCAGATACTGTAAGCGACATGAAATGGAGAACTGGAGCAGAAATGTCTCCTAGACAGCCGTAGGTGGTTGAGTCCGGTTTTCTCGCCAATGCCCTTCAACACAACATGGAACATTTGCACATCATGAACCTAATTCCGTAATGTTGGGCAAAGCTATACCTTCATGACGAAGTGACCTCTATGCATGCATATAAATGTCAATCCTGCCCTTTATAACACAAATCAGATTTATTTTTTATGTGGAGTGTTACACTTTTTACACACAAGTATGTTTTGCACATGGGCATTGATTTATGAACTAGGACTTAATTTTCAAGTGCAAACAGAGTTTTTTTTTAATTCCTCTTCTTTTAACTGGCTTTAATATTTTAGTTCTAGTGAACGTGTGACAAGACGCACTTAAGCCAAAGCATTTTAGAAAGATTTGTTTTTTAAATTATTTACTATGTTCTGTGGTTTTTGGATTCAGTTTTGAGATTGGTTTTACAGGAAAGAGAAGATGCGTCTGGTTTTCTGCTAAATTCTAAACGTTATATATATGTTGGATTAGTTATAAACGTATTTCCCCTTGTTTTGTGTAAGGTGTATGTGCATTGTGTTTTACACAGCTCGAAACACCTTTGCTGAAGTAGGATGAGGTGACAGAAAATGGCAGTGTTGCAAAAAACTCCTGTTTTATTTCATTGGGCAGTTAGATAGATATCTGAGATGCAATATAACACATTTTCTATGAGTCATAAACATGGGGGTTCCTACTGCAGGCTATGTAAGGGCGGTGTTGCTGGATGTCAACTTATTCAATTTGTAACTTAATTTTTCAAAAGTATCTAGGTGACTTGACTAGGTAGATTAAATAAGCAATATTATCCAAGGCGGGGGGCACTTCTAAGTAGTTATTGACCCGGGTGGAGTGAGAGGGCCCGAGGCAGAGCCAGGGACCCTCCTTCACCCCAGTCAATAACTACTTGGAGTACCCTTCCCCCTCCCTCAGATAATATTGCTATTTTTAATTTGATCCATAAAATTTGTGGTGAAATTCACAGTTGTTTGTTAAATGGTGTGTTTTTCATGGTACTAATTAGTTTAAAGGTTATGTTGATTCGTGCCCGCCATCCATAGTTTTATTATCCATAATTTCATTGCAAGTGTTAGTGATATTATTAATGATATCATTAGTGATGTAATTTGTGGGATAATTAGCAGTGCATGGCGAGGGCGAGAGTTATAGTTACCTTAGGGCACGAGTTATAGTTACTTGAGATAACTATAACTAATGAATTTCTGGGGATGTTTGAGTTTAAAACGTTGTTAATGAACATTTCACCTAACTATAATGTTACATTAACCTTTGGTTTTTTCCCCAGTGAATTTCTAGGGTTTCTTAAAACGTAAAGTAATATTTTATTACCATATGTAACGCCAACCCCCTGCCGCGAACTGCCTTTGGCCCTCTGCTGCAGGGGTTGGCCACAGGGCCTGCTTTCAACCCTCCTGCAGGCAGGAAACCCTATGCTATGAGGTGGTCAGATAGCCAACCCCACGCTTCGCACGGCCTTTGCCTGTGCGCAGCAGGGGATTGGCCACAGGGCATGGCCTGTGGCCAGGCTCTGTACCCAGCCCACCTTCAGGCAGCCAACCTACCACTGTGCATGGCCTTCAGCCGTGCACCACAAGAGGTTGGCCGCAGGGCCTAACCTGGGGCCATGCCCTGTGGTAAACCCACCCGCGACCCCAGCATGCTCCCTGCATAGTGCAGGAGCACTCATTGCTCCTGCCCGGAGGGAGCAGCTGTTTTCAGTAATATGAGTTTTGTTTTGCAGGAGTGCGGACAGGGAAACAGAAGACCAGTCTGCTCCCAGCCAGCGGTAGCATTTTTAAATCTCCCGCTGGCTGGAAGCAGACTTGTATGTTTGCTTCCGTGTGGCGAGAGAGTTAAAAATGCTCCCGCCAGATGTAAGCAAACCTATATTTCCCTGCTCAGGCTAGTGCGGGTAGGGAAACTACTGTGTCCGGGAGGTGGGTTCCCCGGGACACAGTCACTGAGCCGGCCACGGGGATGACGTCCCAGATCCTTTAAAGGCTCAAGGAAGGGGACGTTCTGCCCCCTCCTTTAATTACTCGGCCCCAGGGGAATAGGGACCATAGGGCCTTTTTAGGCTCTGGGAGGGAGGCGCAGCACCTCTTTATTAAAATGGCAGTCCCAGGGAGATGGGTCCCCAGGGCCTAAGTAGGCTCTGGGAGGGGGCCTAAAAAAAGTTTTGGGCCCCAGGCAAAGTGCCTCTGGACCCCACCACAAGGCCTAGGGTATCAAGGTATCACTACCTTGCCCCCTTATGGTTTTATTATTTTACATTGTTTTTTAGGATTCTGGACTGATTCCCGAGTGCTACGATGGCTGCCACCTCTTGCTGGTTGATAAGGTGGTAGCCAATCGGACCTCAGCAGGAGATATGCTGGTTCCATGGCGGCACCGTGTCCCTAGATATACAGCGTTTTGAGCATTAATTAAATGAATGGGGAAAACGTGTTTTGGGACCCTCCATTTTTCTGAGCGACTGCGTGATGGATCACCCCAAAACTTACCCTGTGCAAACTAGTCAAAAAGTAGCACTTTTTTTTTTAAACGTTCTGTGGAGATTCAGCGTATATGAATGAATATATATATATATATGAATATATATATATGAATATATATATATGAATATATATATATATGAATATATATATATATATATCCACTTCCGGTGTTCCAAATATTTCATTCCATAAGAAAGACTGCTACGCGTTTCGGCAGGATCCCCTGCCTTGCTCACACATCGAGCACCATTACATTTCCACATTTTAAACTCTTTTTTCTGACATCACATGTTCATAAAAACCAACAAAAGACTATATGTGTGTCTTTTTTTCTCTGTTTTCTATTTTTCTCTCAATTTTTTACACACTATTTTATTCTTGATATCTTTAATTAACAACATACTTTATATTTTATGCGTGCATATATTTTTTTACGTTTTATTTTTTCACTTTTTTATCCTTTTTTTATTTTCCTCATTTGCTGACGTCAGAATGGCTGACTATTTTTTGCATACAATTCAACTAACTTTATTGTGCCATATTGAACTTATGTGTCAGAGATGGATTTCTTTCTACTTCACAAAGACATTTGATTTATACTTTAACCATGTGGTCACCTGCTGCCACCAGGGTCTCACTTGGTGTAATGATGATTCTCATAGTGTATTCAATGCTACATTCAGTAATTCTGTCTAAAAATATCAGCTATTGTGAAAATCGCACCTATTCACAATTCTTTCCATCTTATAATAATTTCGTCCACCTATAATGATGGAATTACATTATTGGATGGTATATAAAGTGCAAATGCTTTGTACAAATCTGTTTGAGAATAAAGTGCATGTGCACTAAATCACATCCTCTCAACATAACAACATGTTGTGTTTTTCTTCACTCCTACAGAATCTTAATATACCTTTAGGGGCATAGATCTAACTCCAATACTATATTTACTCCTGCCAACTAAACATTCGCTCAAAAGTATATTTGTGCAAAAACTACGCAAAGACAATAAAGTGCCAGTGCACCTAAGTATTATAGCAGCATAGTCCAATTTGACAAAAATTTGCAAATGGTGCAAAAATGTGCAAATAGTGCAAAAATGTGCAAACTTTGCAATAAAAAATAAAAAATTCCTATACTCTGAAATATGCCATTATTCCCTCTCGGGATAAACTTTCTAAAACAGGTATTACTGTGCTGTTTGTGCAAATTGCGCAGATGTTTTCCAATATATACTAAAGTGCAAGTGCCTATTGAAATTGCAAATTCCTTCCTTCCCCATTTAGCAATTTCCATTTAGGTACTATCAATGCCCAGTTATCCATCATATCTACAGGTTACCTCCCTCAGGTTAAAACACTCATTAAAAAATCCTAATATATTAATACCGGCACTAATAAATATCTTTAAAAAGTTATATTATGCAAAGAAATATGTCAACTAGCCCAACTAGAGTTCATACTTTCTCCTATTCATCTATCTTACATTAAGGAACATTCCTGGAGAAATGTCTAAAATCTTAAAGAAAAAAATCTTTAGGAAAAAAGGAGGAGGATTTAGATAACTGGGCATCATTCCATTATTCAATTATTTAAGTCAAGTGAACATACATTTCTTCGTCACTATTCAGCCCATTTGGATTTTTACAGTCAAACATCAAAATATACCTTGGATTCCAATTTTCTCAAATTTGCTTCTCTGTTCCCACCTCTTCTTCGTCTCGGAACCGAATCTACTAGATAAAATGTCAGGTCTTCCTCTCTACCCCCATGAACCTCATTTATATGCCTTGCAACTGGGTATGTTTGATCTTTGTTTTTTACTGCCCTTAGATGTTGCAAATATTCTTATATGGGCCATGTGGATTGTGCTCCCCAAGTATATTAAAGGGCAAGTGCATTGCAACACATTAACCACATGGTCACTCTTACAATTTAGGAAACGTGGAATTTTCCACGGTTTCTCCATTAGGGGCAGTTTTACTTCCTTCATATTTCTCCCATGCCTGCAAGCTTTACATTTAAGGCATTTGGTGAAGCCTGGATTGGCCTTAAGCCAACTCCCACTCTCCACTACTTCAGGGCTACTATTTACAAGTTCTTGTCTCATGGAGCATGCCCTTCTGTATGTAACCATGGGTTTACGGGAGATTTTACTACCCAAAGTGGGATCAGACTTTACCAGGTACCAGTGCCTATTCAAGCAGTCTCTCACCCTTGCATGATAGGCACTGTACCTGGTTATCATTCGGACTTCCTGAGCTGGGACCTTAGCACTTTCATTCGATTTTTGTTTTGCTGTTAGAATCTGATTACGGGACTTAGTCTCTACTTTTGCCAATGCTTGATTTAAAACCGCTGCACTGTACCCTCTTTCCCTGAATCTTCCTGTCAGTTCTGCCTGAGCTGACGCCAATGAGTTCCCTTCACTGCAATTCCTTTTCATGCGCAATTGTTCCGCATAAGGGATACTCATCTTCAGATTTGTTGGGTGGAAGCTGTCAGAGTGTAGAATGGCATTCCCTGCTGTTTGCTTTCTAAAAGTACGTGTATGTAATGTATCATTTTGAATAAAAACTTCTAGATCTAGGTAATGTAAGCTGTTTTTGCTGATGGTTTTGGTGAATGCTAAATTAAGGGTGTTAACATTAATAGCAGTTATAAAAGCATTGGCACTTTCCAAAGAGCCCCTCCACACAATAAAAAGATCATCAATAAATCGATGCCAAATTCTGATGTTATCCCTCCATTCTGCTTTGAAATCTACTCTGAGCACCTGCTCCTCCCACCAGCCCATATGCAAATTCGCATAGCTGGGGGCGAAGCAGGTGCCCATCGCCGTTCCTCTCAATTGCCTATATGTGTCGGTGCCAAAGAGAGAGAAATTATTTTCTAGACACAGCTTTGCCATCTGTATAAGCATTTCTGAATGCTGGTATAAAATCAAAGGTTTTTTCCCCAGGAAATATCGGAGAGCTCTTAAGCCATCTTCATGGGCAATGCTAGTATACAATGAGACTACATCTATATATATATATACTTATTATATATATATTTTTTTTAATGATAACAGTGCGGGACAACGGAGGAATGGGTGGGCGCACAACTAGGAGAGAAATAATGGGGAGTGACGTCAGAAAGGGCTTTACGTTTTGTACAACACTCTCAAAGGAACAGAGCAGCGTAATTCTGAATTCCAGCCCGCTCCTAAAAGCTAATCATTTCTTGTTGGGTAATAACTCTTCTAACAAGGTCTTTACATTCTGGAACATCAATTGCCGCTCCCTCCCCAAACATAAGATGGACATATTTGATCTGTTAAATAGCGAACATCCAGATGCCATCTTTCTAACCGAAACGTGGCTACATACTAGTTCAGGTCCTGATGTAGCTTCGGCCTTACCACCTAACTATGCTATAGTTAGAAGGGAGGAGGCATTGCCATAATTTATGATAAATCTTATCAATGTAAGTTAGAAGATCTACCTTTTTCAAGTTGTGAGGCAGCTTTAATTAAAATCACAATGACCCCACAACTTACCTTCTCGGGCATTCTTGTCTATCGGCACCCTGGACCATCAGGTTCCTGGGCTTCTTCACTTCCAGATTTAGTCACTCCATATCTTCTTAAAGCGGCGAATTTCACTATTCTGGGTGATTTTAACTTGCATCTCGATAAACCTGAATGTACGGTCAGCAGTACACTGATCGCTGATTTTGCAGCACTAAATCTTTTGCTTTGTAACACTGGCCCAACGCATATTGCTGGCCATCTGTTGGATCCCATCTTCTCCAACTTATCTTGCCTTCAGTGCTGTCCCACTCTTCCTTTATGCTGGTCAGATCACTTTGCAGTTAAGTTTCACTGTACTTTTTTGGTAAATCCAATTGCAGCCGCCGTTGGCACTCCGCAAACATCTCGGAATTGGGGTAAATTGGATATGGAAGCCTTTAACAAGCTCCTTTCTAATAGCTTCCCTACCATTGATCATATGTCAACTACCTCTTTGTGTACAATACACAATTGGATTTTTAATGCAATTGATCATTGCCTCCCACTATCTACTAAAAAAATCTTAGTCACCGTCATGCAGCCCCTTGGTTCACGGAGCAACTAAAAATTGAAAAAACCAAGTGTAAAGCTCTGGAAAGACGTTGGAGGAGGAACTACACGCAGGATTCTAAATTGAAATATAAGAAAGCCCTGCAACATTATCATGCTCTTTGTAAATCAGCGAGGACGGACTATGTTTCCTCCACCATCTCCAATGCCCAGAACTGTTCACGTACCTTGTTTACTATGGTGAAAAAACTTGCTGGCTCTGATACACAGTCAATACCACCTATTTTAGATGAATAACAATGCGACAGTCTTGCCAAGTACTTTGTGAATAAAGTAGAGCAAATATATTCCACACTGCAAAATACTCAGCCAGTGGTCCCTGCCCTGTCGCTTTTCACTACTGAGCCTGCCCATAGGGATGAGTATACCACCAAACTGGAAACTTGGGCACTTTTTGACATCAACTCCTTTAAAAAGATTTTAAACAGCATTAAATCCGGCTCTCCTTGCGATCTCATTCCTGCCTCTGTGTTGCAGCAGTTGGATTTATCATCTCTGATGTATGCAGCTGCTCAATGCCTCTATTCAAGAGGCTATTGTTCCGTCGGACTGGAAACATGCTATGGTCCTTCCCCTCCTGAAGAAGGCCAATGCTGGCCCAGCCATCTAATTTTAGGCCTATTTCTCTACTTCTAACCTTTTCTAAGATTCTGGAAAGGCATGTAAACCTGCAACTAACTCAGTTTGTCGAATCTGTTGACTTTCTACACTCCTCTCAATCCGGCTTTAGAACCGGTTACTCAACCGAGACAACTCTCCTCGGAGTGTCAGAAATGTTACGACAGCGTTTGGATTCTGGGGACACCGTGGCTCTTATACTGCTTGATTTGAGCGCTGCATTTGACACGGTGTCCCATACTGTGCTAATTAACTCCCTGCAGTCTCTTGGCATTTCTGGCTCAGCTCTCGGCTGGCTTTCATCCTTTTTAGCTAAATGGACATTCCAAGTCTTTTCATCTAGAGCCACCTCTAAAATCTACTCCTCTTCTTATGGGGTACCCCAAGGTTCCATCCTAAGTCCTCTTCTGTTCAATGTGTATGTAAAACCTTTGGCGACAATTGCAGAGGAGGCTGGGCTGTCCCTTTTTTCTTACGCGGACGATACCCAAATCATCTTTTCCCTTTCTACGGAAAGGATGTCTGGACCTTCAGTTCTTCAGACTGGTTTGAGTAATATTGCATCTTGGATGCAAGCCAATTTACTGAAATTAAATGGCAAAAAAACTGAAGTCCTAATTTTGGGTAAAAATAAAAATCTCTGGGGTCCCCAGCATTGGCCGAGTGAAATGGGTGCCTTACCCCAGCCCACTGATCATGTCTGTAATTTGGGAGTCATCATCGATGACAAACTATCTATGAAGCAGCAGGTAGTGAAGGTGGCAGCTACTTGTTTCACCATTTTAAAATGGTTGGAAAAAATCATCTGGATGCTCCCGGCCCCCACTCAAAAGACCGTAGTCCAGGCGCTTGTGACCTCTAGAATGGACTACGGGAACATCCTTTATTTGGGGGCAAACAAGGATGTTACGCGGGGGCTCCAGGTGGTACAAAACTCTGCTGCCAGGCTGCTCTGCCAGACTCCTAAAACATCTCCCACTTCCAGTGTCTTGAGAGATCTACATTGGCTTAAGGTCGAAAACCGTGTTAAGTTTAAAGCCCTGAGTTACATGTATAAAATTAAGGTTGGCTCTGCCCCTAAATACCTGCAAGACCTAGTCCACCCTTACCAACCTTCTCGTCTACTACGATCGACCACTCAGGGAAAATTCTTGGTGCCCAGGATTAAACTTACAAGAATGGGAGGTCGTTCGTTTGCTTACCTTGGCCCATCCATTTGGAATTCTCTTACCATTGCACTTCGTAATGAAACTTCATATATGACTTTTCGCAAACTTTTAAAAACTTGGTTGTTCAACCAATAATTTGTTATCTGTATTTTTTCTTTTTCTTTTCTTTTCTCCTCCTTCAGGCTTTTGGCGCTGGGAAACCCTTGTTGGGTAGCTGTGCGCCGTACAAAACTAATTTAACATAACATAGTGGGGAGTGGGTGGGGGCATTAGAGAGAACAAGCAACGCGAAGAGGAGAACATGAGGGATACAGCAACACGGACCATGGTGGCGGAGGGGCAGACGTACACGGAAGAGTGAGTAGCCATCAAGGAGAGAACAAACAGAGTACAGGGGATATTTTGCATGGGAGGGGCAGAAACACAAGTGGGTACTGGAAAACACATGCATTCTGATGAAGTGCTTAAAGAAAAAGATACTTTACTCAGACTGAGCAGTGGAAGGACACAAGCCAGACAGTAAAGATGATGATGAAGACGCAATGCTCCAGGAGAGGGACAAACACAAGGTGGACAAGGAGAGCCAATGAATAAGAAGTAAGCAAATGACAGTGACAAAACTAAACAATAGTAGGAAGTGGGTGGGCTGTAAGCCCCATGTTCTTGTTAAACCCACAAAAGGTCTTTTGCAACCAGACACTGTCTGGTAGGCTAGACTTAACAAGCATTTGCAATGGAATAGGTCTCACATTTACGGACGTTTGAGCTTTTGCATTGCAAATGCTATTTTTGTAAAAGCGCCCCATGCCCCACTTTCACATTAATTGGGGCCACGCCCCTTGCTTTGGACCCGGCTCGTCTGGAGAAAGGGCGCGCCGCTATTAAAGTGAAAGTCCTGTATGGGGGGCTTTTACAAAAAAAAAGCATCTGTTTGTTAAGTTGACAAACCAATGCTTTTTTTTTGTAAGAACACCACATGCCGCGGTTTCACTTTAATAATTGCCACGCCCCTTTCTTTAGACGAGCCGCGTCTAAAGAAAGGGGCTCAGCCGCCATAAACGGGAAAGCGCGGTATGGGGTGCTTGTAAACAAAGCAAACAGATTTCTTTAATTAGGACAGTGCCCCTTCATGGGCGTCCGTGCAGCAGGTGAGGAAGAGGGGGAACGGAGCGTATTTAAAAGTTATTGCGTGACGCCTAATAAGCGGACGCCGCGCTAAGTTACAAAAACACGACGGAGTGGCAAAGAGTTTGGCAAGCTGTGCATTCCCACGCGGCCGCCACTGTAAATAAATTAAAAGTAAATAAATAGAAAAAATAAAAGTAGTGCGGTGAGCCACAAATAAAACAAGAAATGCAATTGAAAAGTCTGTTACGAAGCAGACGCCATTACTGAAGTAGGCGTCCCGCGAGTGCTGTGTACATTATTTAAGTAAATAGTTCTCGGAACTGCTAATGAAAGCTCTCGAGTTAGGACACATGTAAAAGGGCCAGTCCTCATGCAAGGTAACAACAGAAGATGGGGAGGTAGTAAGGAGGGACTAAGAAGCCTATCAGAAGCCAACATTTACAAAGCACAGGCTCGACCTAAAAAGGGAATACTGTTGTAGACTACACAATAACCGTCTTTGGCTGGGAACGCTTAAAATATATAAAAGAAATACATGGAAAGAAATGTTTTCAGGAACTTTTAGCAAGAGATAAGAACTGAGAGGCCGGCTCACCATACACTATACCAAAAAGATCTATAGTGTGTAGTGGATCTCCAGAGGTTGCACAGAGGCTAAATAGATAACACTAATGCTCTATTTTATGGTAGTGTGAGTGAGCAGTTAGGCTTATCAGAGGGTTGTGTTAATGCATTTGTTGCACACACAGTGGCAATAAATGAGACACACACTCAATGAATAAATCCGTGACCAATTTCTAAAAATAGTACTTTGGTATATTTATTTACTAAGACCACAAAACTTTCATAGAAGCAAGTACGTTTTTAAATAAAAATCCTTTTCGGTTTCAAAAGTGCACACTTAGTGCAATGCAATTTTCAGTCTTTGCAATGTTAACCTATGGGAGGAATACAATAATGCAGTTAAGTACACAACTTACAGTTTGTCTTCGGGGTTGAAGGTCAGCAGAGGGCAAGGTTCAGGTAAGCATAAACACTGCACCACCACAGCAGCACAGGGGTGGTTGGGTTCAGAGGTCAAATCTGCAGTTGGGGCCATATGTTAACCAATGGAAACTGGGGTGCTTGAAGACACGCTGCTTGCAGGTAAGTAAAGCGGTTGCTGGGTTCAAGCTTCGGCACTTTAGGCAAGCACAGGGAGGGCCACAAGGCAGCACCAACTGTACACCACCAGCGGGACCGGGGCGGCTGGGTGCAGAGTGCAAACACAGTGTTGAGTGCCCAATGCAAGGAAATTGAGGAACTCTGTTTTGGAAACAGGCTGCAGGCGTCGAACCGAGGGATGCACGAAGAACATCAGCAACAGCAGAGGTAAGTTGGGACGCTGTGGGTCACAGGGACACAGTCGGTTGAGCTCTCCAAGGCCCAGGGCCTTCGGGTACAATGGTGTCCTTTGACGTCTGGTTTTTCTTACCAGAGCCGGTTGCAGTTGGGGGAAGTCTTCGGATTTACACTGCAGGCATAGTTATGGAGTGCAGGAGGGGTCAGCCAACATTGGACTTGGACTCATGATCGCTGGGGAACATTTTCTGAACCGGTGGGCCACCTGAACTCAGGCCGGAGGCATCGGGTGCATAGTGGTCAGCGATTGCGGTCCCGGTGGGCACCAGAGTCCTTTGTCTTGGTTTCTTGGGGACAGGTCCGCTGTCATCTGGAGTTCTGGTCTTTTTCAAAGGCAGGAAGTCCTCCAAAGGGTTTTGGAGGTCACTGGCTGCAGGACAGGCGTTGTTTTCTTTGCGGGGTCTTTGAAGCTGCAGACAGGCTCGTAGAGCTGGGGCCAAGTCGGTGGGTATCTTTAGTCTTATCTGCGCGGCGTCTTAGGTTGGCAAGAGCTAGTTTCAGGGTCTGGGGGAGCCACTTAAATACTAGATTTAGGGATTTTACCGGGGAATAGCAGGTAGGGATCAATGGGTTTCTTACCTGTGGTGGCTACACCCACTATTATGCTACACTACTGTGGGAGGGGGGCATAGCCCTAGCCCTGATTGGATAAGTCCCACCATCTTCAAGATGGTGGGCACTAAAAGTGTGCTTTACTTCGCCTCCTGCACCTGAGGGGTGGAGTTGTCAAAGGGGGGCACACCTCCTATTATTCCTAAGTCTTCCCCGCCAAAAGTCGGGTTGGAACCGGGGGCTGCCATCTGCTGCTATGTGCAGAGGCTGGGGTCGCATTACAAAGGTGGCAGGCCTTTGAAACTTCCCTCTCGAGCATTGTGCCCATCCTGGGTTAGGAGGTGGAACACCTCCGCCCACGATGTGCTTTGTTTCTGGCCACAGAGAGCAGAGGCTCTCGACCCAGGGGTCCAGAAACCTGTCTGGTGGTGGCAGGCTGCATAAAGGCAGCCAGAGACTGTGAGAAGTTGGCCTGGCATATGCTGTCCACTAATTATAGTGGGCACCTTGCACCAGTCCAAACAACCCCTTATTGGAGATAGGTTAAAGACAACCTTTATTGAAAGCTATCCTAGTGGTAGCTATGGAGAGCAGCCTTCAGGCTAAGTCTTGAAGGAATGTAAAGCAGCTTGTTTTACCAGTCTATAATCTCTTGAGTGACCAAATGAAAGAGGACCACACCAGGTATATATTCAAAATATATGTATTTATTACTAAACACACCCCTCTAGTCTCTTTATGAGGCTAGAGTTCGAAGTACATACGTTACGAGTTAGTTATCTACAGTAATAGCACAAATACACGTTTGAGCCCCAGGGGCGTACCAAACCATATACCAATAAAGTGGTATAAGAACCACGACTGAGCTAGACACAAGGCCTAGAGCCTGTAGAAGTGCTTGGACCACAAGGAACCACCCAAGGCAGTGACACAGGGGACCCACGGGGACGCGTGCAGTGTATGAACACAACCGCAAACCACCGTTAACTTCTATGGGGAAAGTCGCGATTAGAATTTAAAAGAAAAGGGACACTTAGAGGAGGACTTGGAGCAAACCCTTTGAGAACTAGGCTGTTCTAGTGTCTATACCCACGGGAGCACCGGAGTACTCGAGTTACCTCACCCAGGGAAGCCGGGTGCATAGGTGTCTTTCGGGGTCGGGTTTCGTCGTCGCTTTCTATGGCGATCTGCTGCAAAGTGCTGCTGGCGACCAAGTCGAAAGTGTTCGGGTGGATCCAAAGGTGGATCGAAGATCTGAAGAACCTGAAAGCAGAGGGGACAGAGTCTGGGTCACTAGCCAGTGACCAGGAAGGCGATGTACAGATGCCCACCGATGTCGAGTGCTTCAGGTAGGTTGATGGTCGTCTTGACTCTTCAGCCACGAGGTCCAGGAGGCGTCGACGACAACCAGGAGCTGGATTCGAGCTGTCCCACGACGTCTGTTGATTGCAGGGGTGTCGGCGACCGGATTGGACCCAACAAGCCTTGGCAACGGCAAGTCTCGTGGAAAGCGAAGAAGGACGATGTTGCAGACCAGCAAGGTCTGGGGGACTCACCCAGCGAGGATAAGTCAGGGCACACCTGGAGCAACCAGGGAGCCCAAGCAGAAAAAGATTGGCCTTGGGAAGGGCCCACTAGCCAACGGACTAGCGACCGCGAAGGAGCCTCGAGACGGTGCACGTGGAGCTGGCTCACGGGACACTCGTGGAGTGGGGGCCAGTGATCTTCGGTGCAGTTGGTGCTGGAGGCTGGGGCTACTCGGAGCCCAAAGCACGACTTCGTGGGAGACCCAGAAGAGAATGCACTTGCAAATGCGTTCGGTGTCCAGGGGTCACGGTTCCACGTTACCCACGACAGCTACGGGCCTCCGCTTTGCTGGGGACTCAGGGCGGCCTCAGGGAAGTCTGGAAATCCACCTCTGGTGATGCAAAGACTTCGGCGTCCGACGGGAGCTTCGGCGATGCAGACCGGACAATTGCTTCTTTGGTGCCTGCCAAGCAGGGGAGTCACTCCTTGACCCCAAGGGAGATTCTTCAGTCCTCTAATCTTAAAGTAGAGCGTCGAAGGTCCAGGATTCTGTATCAGAGTTTCGTCCAGGTAAATCTAAAGTCCTAAGGACTGGGTTCCCTTTCTTATACTAAGGTAGGTCGGTTGGACATACTCTGTGACCCCACCTATGGGAGGGTCAGGGCAGAGGGGTGGTTACACCCCTTTCCCTTTGTCCAGTTTCGTGCCAGAGCAGGGGCTGGAAGCCCCTGAGCCGGTTTGAACTGGGGTATGCACAGGGACACCAAGTGTGCCCCCAGTGCAGGGCTTCAAAGCACCAGAGAGTGCTCCCGCCCAGCCCCAATACACACTATCCTGTCTGGGGAGGTGGTCACACCTCCCTGGGACAGGAAACCTATTGTCCAGGCCTCCCCTGCCGGAGTTTCGGTCAGCAGCAGGAGGCCAGACTCGTGTCTGTGGCAGCGGCATCCATTTTGTGATGCCAGGGCTTGGAAAGTCAGTACCGGGCATACCGGTGTGTACATGTCTTTCCCTCTAGAAGGGTGGAATGCTACCCCCGCCGCCAGAACTGGCGGGGGGGTAGTATTCCAAGATGTTTGACACCAAACACGACATGTTTCCGTGCAGCCATCCCAAAGTTAGCATTTAACGCGAGGTTATAATGTGCTTAAGAGTATATGGTCGGGCTGCACTACAAACAGCATCAGAGAAGGGTCTCCGAACACTGCAGAGGGGCCCTGCTCATGCAGGGGCACCCTCTCACATAGGAATACGCACTCTGCCTTCAGGATTGATAAGGCCTGACATAGGAGTGACTTATAGGTTTATATGTGTGTATGTATATAGTGATATAGGTAGCCTATATCACAGTAAGGGGTGCATGCACCACCTTACCCAGGCTGCAGTAGCAGACCTGTGGTGTCAGTTTGGATGGCCTTCCAGGGGTGGCACAATACATGCTGCAGCCCCTGGTAGGCCTCTGAGGTACCTATGCCCTGGGTACATAGTATACCATATACTAGGGACTTATAAGGGCACTCCAGATTCCAATCAGAGATGTGCCTAAGGCACATGCAAACCATTTTAGAGAGGAAGCAGCTAGGCTGGGGTTCTGATTAGCAGGGCCCCAACCAGACTAAGGTCGAAAAACAGTGAAGCATCAGCAAAAAGTGGGGGTACCCATGTGAAGCAGATCCTACTCTCCTACAGAGACCACACCAGGGTTGGTAGGTTTTCAGGAGGCACCTCTGAGGTGCCCTCTGAGTATATGGCTTAATAAATCAAACACTGGCATTAGTGTGGATTTATCAAGGGGAGTCGTTTGGTACCAAGCACTCCTGGGTTCAGATAAGCCATCATGGTTCTGGGGAACTCAAGTTGTTGATTTTCCAGCCCATGAGTTCTGTGATTGCCCTGGCACTTACAATATCTAAGAATAGACTTAAATATTGTAGGGGCATATCTGCTCAAGCAGATAGGCCCACACCTGTGATATAGTGCACCCTGCCTTAGGGCTTTATGGCCTGCTAGAGGGGTGACTTACTTATGCTTTATGCAGTGCTTGTTGGCATGGTACACAGGAGTGTGCCATGTCGACTTTGTCTTTTTTCACTGCACCAGGGCATGCCAGCTGCAGGGGCAGTGGCATGACCTTGGTGATGGTTCCCTAGGGAACCCTCTTCACTTCCTATGCGCTAGGTACCAAGGGTACCATTTACTAGGGACTTACAGGGGGCTCAAGTTGCCAATTGGGGAACAGTTTTAGGGAAAAAGCACTGGCACAGGGTACCTGGTTGGCAGGGACCCTGTGCACTACAATCGAAACCACATCATTTTCCTGGCAAAAAGTGGGTCTAGCCATGTCAAAAGAGGCACTTTCTCACAAGAACCATTTTCATGTACATATGCAGCCTTCTGCGCTGCGAAATACATTTTTCTAAAGCCGACTTCTCCAGCAGCATGCCTCCCAGTGTAGACACACTGAGTTAATTCTTTAATAGAACTGTGATTTTCACAGGCAGCTGTTATGGAAACAAATCATAGCGATATATGGGTTGATCCTGTAAAGAGACTTGTCTCTGGTACTAACTATTACTCTTCTGAGTAGACATTGACTGGCCAAGAGCTAATCAAAATGCAGCACTTGGGTAGTGTACAGCTCTCTGATTTACCAGCGGTAGTAAATCCAGTATTCCTGCCTTTGTTCTGTGAGATACTAAATGGATCGGAGGTACATAAACTGTTGAGTTGTGGTCTGGAGCTCACATACTTTTCACTCAGTAATTTGTATTATGTTGGGTGCTAGTTGAATGTGGCCCATTTTACTTTTTGCCATGTTCCGTGTTTATGGATATTGACGTCACAAGTTAGATGGGTAATGTCCATGTATGACACTGAACTCTTAGTTTGGTGCTGATATGATTTAGGTTACTGGTCCTTTAAAATCAATTTCTTCTGGGATTGATCGGCTCGAAAAATAAATTAAAAAGTCATTTAATCGAACTGTGAGCTTAATTTCTTGATTTCTCACAAACAGAGAAATGGTTTACAAGATATATTAAAAATCCTAGAACATCAACAAACCCTGAAATATTATAGATCCAGCCTTTGCTCCTCCAATAAGATCTGCTGGTGGAAGTAGCCCTTTAGTGATTCTCTAAAAGGAATATAGTTTTTCTTGCAGGATTTCCAAGTCTAGTTGAGTCCATAGTGGAACAAGCAAAAGAGACTCTTCCCGAACAATTCTGGCAATTCCCTTCCCCACCTTCTAGTAATATTTAAAATATTCAATTCCTTAACCATCCCCCCACAACACTCCTGTTCTCCTTTCTAAGTGTGGGAGAGGGGAGTTGATGCCTTGCTGACAGCAACTCCTTAAGAGCTGCTGCAGCACTACTTTCCCCTGTCATCTGTGGGACGGCACAGGCTGATGTGGGAGGTGGTGTTGGGAGTGAAAGAAAGTCACCCACATTCCCTACTCTCTCTCTCTGTCTGCTGAGATTCGTGATAGGTGGGAGGAGGCAGGATAGACTGCAAAAGGTCAGCCACCATTCCACCTCCTGCCATCCTTCTCTGAAGACCCTCTAGAAGTGTCAGGTCTGTGTCTGCCAGTGGAACTGTTTCAGAGCCAGGTTTGTCGCTGATCTCCTGTCAGAGTGGTTTTGATTCCTGTGTTCAGTAATACTTTGCAATGAAGAACCATACACAACAAATGTGTGATGTTTCCTCCTTGCCTCATCCTATTGAGGAACACTCCAATATTGTATCATAAGAACACTTTTATCTGGTATTAAGTTCCGAACAGTGTTGACCCGAGTCACACAGCCCTTGCTTTGAATGTCCGAAATTTGCTCTCTTACTCCAACATTTAGAGCACATTTCTGACTTTATTGGGATTCAGAAAGGATCCCTGAAGAAATCTGACAATCATGGATTACCTTGAGTACTGAAGTGCGTAGATTTTTTGCAAGCTGTTTTTTTCACCAACTGTAAAATTCTAAATATGTTAACATGACTCAAATATACTTTTGCACCTTGAACGTTTTTTGTTGTTTCTCTGGGAAAATATTTTTCTCCTTATAGAAACCCCATGCCCTATTTCCTCCATTAAACATAAGTCTATCCCGCCCCTTTCCTGCTCGGGAAAGACACTTGATCCTTCCTTCAAAAGTAAGAGATTTCTGTATGTTTCCAGGGTGGGAAGTTAAGTGAACCCCTTTAAAGAAATACCCCAAGCCGGCCATTGACACTAAATCCATCCTTTCTGGTGTCAAGGCAGGGTGCTGCACACATTCCCTCTCTCCTGAGCTGTATTGTGTGTTTGTGCAAGGAAAGCTGTAAATGAAACATGCACGGAAAGCTGCAGTACTTCGGTAAAACTTGTCAATAATATCTCAGAGCCAATATCGCCTACTATGATGCATGTAGTCTTTTCCAGATCATGACAATGAGGCGGAGTTACTCAGGATGTGCGAGAACAGTACTTTACTTCATTGGTGCGTGATCACCATTGATAGTATGGCGGCATTACACACAAGGATGTTCAACACGGGTGGAACATATAAATCCATCTATCTACTGCTGCTTGATTATATTACTTTTGGAAGTTTTTAGTGGATTGAAGATACATTTTAAGGAGAAGCCAAATCGATGTAGCCAAGGCTAGCAGCTGGTACCTACTGCTTGAATGTTGGCATTCCTGGCCCTACCATTGCTACCCTTTATCACATGGGTCCTGGTGACAAGTGGCAAGAATAGAAGGTTAACCTGACTCACGGAGGCCCGTTGACCTTCTGTCGTTTGCCTGTTTCTCTAGCCACATACAGTAGGTTGTTGCTGGATTAATGCAGGGGAAGGCGTTAATTCTGTGATGCTGTTGTTGGTGGTTAGATTCTGCTACCATTGCATTTTTAATCAACTACCACGAGTAGCAGTAGTATCAATTTTATTTTCAAACGTTGGCTGTGGCTCCTAAAATGAATCTTCGGTGGTGTAAGTAGCATGGATAGCGCATGAAATCATCTAATCATGTTTCCAGATTTTTCCTTTGAAGTACATGAGATGCCAAGCCCACTAATTAGACTGGCTGCTAAATGCCAAAGCAGCTTTTCCTTCCTCGTGATTGCCTCTGGAATGCGAGTAAGCCCTTGAAAAGAGCTTTAGATTAGTGGATGCTCAGGCCGGAGGCACACACGCGTCCCTGAGGCAACCCCCTCACCCTGTTCTTTTGTTTTAGAGGAAGAGCACAGGGTGGAAATGGCTGTCTTAGAAGTTGTGAGTACCCAATTTTGGACTGGATAACATGGATTAGCTATTAGTGTAGGCAAAAGAACAGTTCGTCGTAGATAATGTGGTGAAAGTTTCTCAACAGAAGGCTGACTTGTTTAAAATCCTGAATTGAAGGAAAAGGCATTGCTCTCCAGTGAGAGATTCCCTGTGTTGTATTTCTAGAGTAATTCGATTTAGATCTGCCAAGACATACTTCCCTGTACACCAAGCTTTCATGTGAGCAGTACCAGACTTCGAGCAGGGTGATTGCGAAATATGTAATCCTTGCAAAACAAAAGCAGGGACTGTGCAATGGGTTTGATTACCTCATCTTTTTTTTCTGTGCCTCAGGCTGGTTGCAAGTTTATTATTGTGTGCATATGAGACTCAAGCCAGAAGCACTCAATACCGTAGACCTGGTTCGCCCAAAACTTTTCCTAAACATTGTGGAAATTTACGACAACCCCTGCGATTCTCAACTTCAATGCCTTTACGAGAGAAATCTGCGATTTGCTACAGGTTCTGGAGTAGACCTGTTTGGAGTATTTTTAGCATTGACAAAGGTTTCCAGGACTGCGCCTGAGCAGCTGTGACGGTCAGTTTCCCAAGATTGCTGATTGATGCTTGCTTGACTGATTACAGCACTCATTAGAACTCACTGTTACCTGATGGTGTCTTGTCACTATAGCTGCTTCAGGTAGACGCATTCAGGGGACAGGGGGGCTTGCAGAAAGAAAAGGGGTCTGAAGCAAAACACATAGGACATTTCTGGGAATCACAGACTTGTAAGAAAGGATCGATTTTGCAAGCGGATCTCCGAGAACGAGAGGGGCAGACACCTACACGGAAGTGTACATCGGCTTAGAGGCATTGATGAGCAAAGTGATTCTAAATAATTGTGATCTCCTCGGGCAGCCAATGAAGGCTTGAGAGAAGAGGGACAACAGGAGGGACGTTTCTAAAATCGAGCACAAGGCAGGCCGTAGAATTCTGAATAGTTCGAAGTCCTTATAGAAGATAGAAGGCTCAAATGAAGTGCATTTCTGTAAACCACACCTCAAGAAAGTGCTGCCTAAATTACAATAGCAAAACCAAAGGGGATGATGGACGGTTTCTGGCTTACAGCTGTCATCAGCCAGGCTATCTTGAATCCAGTGGCAAAGTGAGCAAGGGACCCACGTCTGGGCATACCCTGCCAACTTAGGGCGAACATAGCAAAACCAAAGGGGATGATGGACGGAGTGTTGAACATTGCAAGCACTCACCCCCAGTCAACTGATCTGGGTTTAATCCATCATCATTCTTTAGCTCACTCCGCCACCCCAGTTCAGACATGGCCATATGCAAATCAGTCTGACCCTGTGCCTCATGGGAACAGTCCAGCCCGAACTGCCAAGCCATGTCTTCCCTGGACCGGAAACGAGCATCCTGGGACCGGTTTCTGGCTTACAGCCGTAATCAGCCAGGCTATCTTGAATCCAGTGGCAAAGTGAGCAAGGGACCCACGTCTGGGCATACCCTGCCAACTTAGGGCAAACATAGCAAAACCAAAGGGGATGATGGACGGAGTGTTGAACATTGCAAGCACTCACCCCCAGTCAACTGATCTGGGTTTAATCCATCATCATTCTTTAGCTCACTCCGCCACCCCAGTTCAGACATGGCCATATGCAAATCAGTCTGACCCTGTGCCTCATGGGAACAGTCCAGCCCGAACTGCCAAGCCATGTCTTCCCTGGACCGGAAATAAGCATCCTGGGACCGGTTTCTGGCTTACAGCCGTCGGACGTGGGTCCCGTGCTCTCCATGCCACTGGAGTCAAGCTATCCTGGCTGATGAGGGCTGAAAGCCTGAAACCGGTCCTAGGATGCTTGTTTCCAGTCCAAGGAGGACCTGGCCTGGCAGTTCGGGCTGGACTGTTCCCATTGGGCGCAGGGTCAAGACTGATTTGCATATGGCTGGGTCCAAACTGGAATGGCATGGTGAGCAAAAAAACGATGGCTTTAGGCCCAGATCTCTGTACTGGGGTGAATGTACGACATTGTTCTGCATTCTGTCCATCAATTGTTGTTTTTGCCTAAATTACAATGTGCTTGTTCTCTGGGGAAAGAAAAGGCAGGTCCCTAATGAGAGCCTCTAAGGGGAGCCCCCTTCATTCATTGTGGAGTAAAGAAAGATGAACTTATTGACCAGCACCCCCAGATTGCAGACTTTGGTGGCAGGAGGATAGCGGGGCTAAAACACTGGGCCACCAAACAGAGCTCCAGATGGTAGCCAGCCCCGTCTTATTTGTATTAAACCTCATCTTATTTTCAGTATGGAGCAGTTGGAGGTGTGGGTCTTTATGATTATTAACCATAATTTAAAAAACAGTTGTCGGTTCCTCTTCACCTCGGGCAAAGGTATTTGTGCAGGGGAAGTGCATCACATGAGTGCAATTACACTTTAACATTTTTCCTCCACAGAGAAAATACTTTCTGTATTGAAAAAAATACTCTTCCCTACGCTCCTATCTGTTTTGGTGTCTTCTGCCTTTTCTAGGGTTTGAATTAATTGACAAGTTTGTGATTACCCACACACAAGGATGTTTGTGTGTATCAAATCTTATGGACTTTCCTGACCCGAAACACTCACTCTCTCTCCATGTTTGTAAGTCATATGGCTTATAAAAAGGTTACTTCCACGTGGAAGTTAAGCTGAGAGGCAAAAATAATGTCAATCAGCCCTTGGTTTGCAGTGCTTTGATGCCAATTTATGTGTTCAGGAGGCTCGGAATCGACAGCCTTAATAACATTAAGATGTGTTCATAAAGCAGATATTATGGTAGTGGACAAGAGGGGCATTCAAACAGCGTAGGTAATGGTAGTTTGGAGACCACAAAGGCAGTAGTTTGTGCTCTGCAGAGTCTACCCAGATGTGGTAAACAGGAGCTATTAGGTTATCAGTCACAGTGTAAGCTCTGAGGAGTCCATACTTGGGTAACTGAGCAGGAACACATTAGAGTAGATAATAAACAACCAACCATGCTGTATATTTTGATTAGTCAAGCCAGGAGCAGCAGGAAGTACCCTGTAGGAATGGACCTTCTACAACCTTCTGTGGAGCGAGACGAGCAATCAGTATTTGATTAACCATAATGTATGCCTGAAGGTCATTCTGTGTGTTGCCATGAGTAACCCATAGGAGTGTGAATTTAACTCTCACCCATAGTCAACTTTGAGGAGTCTATTTGACATAGATGGGAGAATCCAGTATGTAACCAGACTTAGCATATACCTGCATGTTCATCCAGGTAAGGTAGTGAAAAACCTAAGAGTGTGCATCATACAACCGTCCACAATATGTTCTCTTTGAAAGGGAGAAGTTAGGGTAACCCAGGCCTTGGGGAAAGGGCTGGGACTGTCCAGTTAGGGAGAAACAAATCTTTCAGTCCTTCCTTCCGTACTTGTACTCTGTGCATCTGTCCAGGTCATCTGCACACACACAGCTGCCTTACCGGAGTGACAGTCAAGACACAATGTAAATTAATACATCTATCCTTTTAAACAGAGTACATTTTGAACTTGCTTAGCAGTCCCCAGTCTGTGCAGAGGGTAAAAAAGATGTCCAGAGTAAAAACAGCAAAATGGGGACATGGCAGAAATAAGAGCTGAACAAAATCTCGTTAGATATCGGGTAGAGTGTTTTATAAAGCCCTAGTCACAGTTGGCCCATTTGAGAAAGCTGGTGGGAAACTTTAATTTTTAGATGTGTTTTAGTATGGGATAATTCTTCACCCTAGGCAGGGTAATACCAGTGATTATCTTTCCTGGGGAGCAGCAGCATTAAGGAAGCTGAGGCTAAATGGTATGTCTTTTCTCAACCCCACCCACCCCTTCCCACTCCCCTCAAACCCCACCCCACTCCCTCCCAGTGTTTTTGGCCTCTTCTTTCCTTTGCGCTGCTGCTTAGGGCAATGAAATAGGCCCCAGTGGTCACAGGCACAATGGAAGCCCCCCCCAGGATTACCTTACATGGGCTGCGGAAGAATCCATACATAAAGAGAATATCTGGGCCCTCTCTGCTCTTGAATTGGGGGGCACTGGGTTGCCCTTTATCTTCAGAATGATTTTCACTCCGTGCAGTGTACTACCAAGAATGACTTGGGCTGGGGAACATCTGCTCTTTCAGGTAGCTGAGGTCCAATTGGCGCTGCCTACTTGCAAAGCTTGAGACTGCTGCTGTGCAGATGCTGCTGGGGGCACCCACATGGGCTCCAGTTGTCATTAGCACAAATGAAATCCCTGGGATTACCTTGCATATGGCGCAGAAGCACCCTAGATAAAGGGAATCAACAGGGGCCCTGACTACCCAATAGTGCCCGGTACTCTGTGGATACACACACTCCACAATGCATGACTACACAAAACATGCAGACATACAACTCTACACACACTCAGGCTGGTGCACAAACATCTGACCCCACTCTTGAAACACATACGCCTATCTCTATATAAATGCATCACAAACACAGACTCAGGAATCCTGAGTGTTAGGCCTGACCTCCTTGGTGTGGTATTCCCCCAAACGCTTTACCTGCAGGGGGCCGCACATAAGGGTTAGGATATACTTTGAGTATCGCTGCCTTAGACAGTGGATCGACATCCCCCGGTCTGGAAAATGTGCCTAAATGTATTGCTGTGAGATTAACTTACTTTCTTCTCACATAAGAGAAGCACTAGGCTGGACAGTACATTATTGTGTCTGTTGGTTAACTGGTGAATTTTAAGCTCTTGTTCCCCGTCAAAACTCTCTGAGAAACCTGCGACTGTTGACTCTCTGGGTATTGAGGGCGAAGTGTAGAAAGAGTCCATAGAAGAACAGATCCAAGGACTCCAATGGGAAACAACCTCAACCACCAGGCCTGGGGCGCAATATCCCCTGTCTGCCCAATGGCTCCCGAACAGGGCCTAAAACCAATGAATGAATTTTTTATTGCATGATTAATTAAAATCATTGCAATTCCTCCTCAGAATATATGCAATAGTAACAGTAAGAACAAAATGCATTTGTGCAGCAAACATACTGCAATACTTTCATGCGCATTCTACGTTTCCAGTATACGAATATAAGAACCTATATAGAATGAATGAGCAACGGCGGATCTGAGTAACCGCACCTCCCTGCTTTATTCCTTTTCTTGTTTAAGAAATTGTAATGGATAGTATGATTGGGTGTGCACATACAGCTCCTGCACCTGCCGTTGTTGGATGCCAGCTGCCAAGCAGAGAGAAAACTGTGAAAATAGTGGAGCGGTGCACTACCAAAGAGTTTTCTTCAATAAATCCAAATGTTCATTTTGTATAGTGGTTTATCAATCCTTTATTTTCAATATCAAAATGTGCAAATTCCAGCCAACGCGTTTCGTTCATACATAAAATGAACTTCTTCAGGGCAAATGGTGATGTGAAGAAGACGCAGGAACACAGAGGCAATGAAGAGCCCTTGATCTGAGATATTTCAAATTCCTGCTGTCGACGCACAAGTATTTAAATTTTAAAGGCTACCATGATAAGTCCCTGATGGTTGTATCTCTGGGGACACAGTCCTGTTATTATCGTCCGGTCGGCAGTCAGAACATGTAAGAACATATATGTGCCTTAAAATTTGTTAAAAATACAAACGGCATAAAATATCATTAAAAAACTTGCATATCCTTATAGGCGCCTCAAATACAGCTATTCTAAGGTACTGTGTCAAGTGACACGAAGTGTGCGTTTAAGCAGAATAAAGTGCAAGATCAGCACGAAATTTCATTGAAACTTTCATGCCATTAACATCAGAGAGAACCGTTCTAAAGAACTGTAACGAGTGAATTAAGGTGTGCAGAAAATCAGCATAAAGTGCAAAGTCTGCATGCTTCTATGCAAAATGGGTGACAGAGTCTTCTAGGTGAGTTAGAGTTTTGTAGATGGCGGTGGTCATCCACCAGCAGCTGAACACAGTGCAATTAGTAGATAAAGTGCGGGGTCTCCCTTCCCCATGCGGCTGAGCGAGATGTCATCGTTCCTGCGCATTAGTGAAAGACCAATGCCACAAACATTGAACATTGTGAAAGGCATCACAGTCTGTGCTTTTTAAGCAAGATGAAGGAACAATACTTTCCATCTTAAGCCTGTGCAAACGAGCAAAGTAAAGCTCTATGACTGTGCGGAGCTTCACTGATTGGGTTGTGGAATTTCTCTCGTTAGTTTTTGTCTTTATTAGCACTGTCACCTTGTTTCTTGCAGGGCTGTTCTAGCTGCCTGCATGAATTTGCCAAACTTGTACATATCCGAGGGGACCATGCAAGAGTAGAGAACTGCAATTGCAAAATCCATAAAAATGTAAAAGTCAGGTAAAGCACGAGTCAAGGTACGTTCATCCCGCTGTATGAATTCAACATACCACCATCGTATAGGAATTTAACAAGCATTATATGGCTATTTTCACAAGGCTATGAATGACCATACACCAACCATTATACTTCCACATACAACTAGTTTGCATCCCCACCCCTAATCATATGGGGGTACAGCCACATTCAGAAACACCCACTAACATGAATTCTTATACTCACATCATCAAATAGCCGTTCTTACACCATCATAAAACCAACACAACTACTCTCATACACCAACACACTGAACATCATTCTTCCCTATAATCCACCGTTTACTAGTGCTTCTACAGTGTGTTATAAAATAGCAACCACCATACAGCCATGTTTACAACTTCTTGTATTAGTAGACACTATTGTATGTCCATACTACCAACAGTATTCATACACATGCTTCATTGACACAACCATGTAGCCTACTCCCCAACATACATTCATATGCACATCAAGTGCTCGCATATCCACCATAATAAACCCACACAGCAATCATATGCCAAGACACCAACCATCCTGCACCCTTAGTCAGTATTTACAAATGCTGTACAACAAAACACAAACCATCGGGCAGGTACTGGGACATCACATATAGCTACGTATTATCAATTGTATGTCTGCACAGCACCACTATACACTCAAACCTCCATCTTCATAAGATCACTAACATGCGATCATGCACCCATCATGAAATAAAACACACACCATTATAAAGCCACACACCCACCATCATATTCTAAGATACCCTCAGCTGCACCACCTGTATGGATACCCCCACCCGCTACATGGAACACCTAACGTTCAAGATTCACGTCACAGCCAGCTTCTCCCTGGGTGGAACCTTCGTACTCAGACCACCTGACCTCGCACCAATTTTGCCAGCAATATCACGAACTTCGTCGCACCCCTCATCAAAGCCAGCACCTTCAACCTCCTTGGAAACCTTAAATTTCACGTTAAAAAAAACGCACTGATCCAAACTCCATGACCCTTCTAGAAAACGTTGCAAACCTTTGCCTCACCCAGCATGTTACCTAACCCACCTACACCTATTGAACCAGATTTTCTTTTCAATCAGCAACATTGCATTCGACAAGCCAGTAACTATGGCCTGGACAGACCATGCCCTCGTCAGTTTCAGTATACCGATCCTGCGTCATCGCAGATCTTCCACCACAGGAACCACCCTCTGGAGCTTGAATAGCATCTCAGAAGAAGAGTGGGCTTCCACCCTCTCTGAGCATTTGCCCCAGCATGCCAGCAACTTGTTGAAAGCCATCAAAAATCTCAACAGCTAGATCTACTGCATGCACAGACTCACCTAAAGCGCAACCCAAAGGCAAGAGCTCAACTTCAGGCCAGCTGGTGTACATAGGAACTCTGGCTGAAATGCCACTGCAAGCAACTGTAGCACAAATGGAAGACATGTCAAGACACTGCATATAAAGACATCTTCAAATCAGCCCTAAGACGCTCTGCTAGCAGATATATAACACCAAGTGCGCAGCTCTTGCAGATCGCATCAATGCCAGCACTAATGGTAGCAAGGAAATCTCTGCCATTATCAAAGATTTCACCATGCCTCCCGCTGCTCCTAGCAACATCACTCCCTCAGAACACCTTTGCAACAAGCTCTTGGAATTCTTCTGTAACAATCACTTCCATATACTGCAATTTCAACCCCCTCAACCGGACACCTTTACTTTTGCAAGTCAACTTCCAATCACAGCTGATGAACGAACCCTGACCTCGTGGCCTGCTGTCACCAGTGTCAAAATCACTGCCACCTTGAAGAACATCATGCCCCCAGCATGCCTTCACCAAAGGACTCCTACCAATCAGTGAAGTACTAACACCCATCCTCAGTGCCTCCATCAACTCAGCCACATTCCTGGACACCTGGAAATATGCCACAGTCATGCTTCTGCTCAAGAAACCATCCGCTGATCAGGCCATGCTTTCCAACTACAGACCCATCTCCTTCCTACCATACCGAGCACAGGTCCTAGAGAAACTAATCCACCAACGCCTCACCGACCACCTCCGCAACCACTAGCTCCTCGATGAGACACAGCCTGGATTCAGGTCCAACCACAGTACAGAAATGGCACTCATTGCTGCCACTGACTGCATTCACTTGATAGAGGAGGCACAGCAGCCTTCATTCTCCTGGACCTCTCTGCAGCATTTGACATCCACATCAGACACCTGCGTGAGATTGGCATCCAAGGACCCGCTCTCCACTGGATCTGCTCCTTCTTAACGGATAGAACACAAGTTCATCTATAAAAACTCATTTGAGTAGAATATTATCTTTGCCTGTTATTTTCCTTCAAAGATCATGACTTTTACTTCATGGAGTATGAAATGCAATTTTTTCTAAATTAAAAATGTGTAGTAATTCAGCCAGTGTTGAGATTCAGACAGGATTTATTCAAATCAGCTACACAGCAGACAGGAGCGCAGGGTGGTTGCATCCCCAACTCCAACTGCTCTCTGAACATTTCAAACAGACACAAGGCAACCAGGCAACAACCCAACATTCTACAAGGTGATGCCTGGAATGGAACATAAGAACACTCCACTGCAGCATAGGGCCGCAGTACCAACAGAGAATAGGAGGGAAGATACAACCTATCCTCCTTTCTCAATAAATAAACAACAAAAACCAAAAACTAAAAAAAACAACAAAACAGATGATACATGAAAAAATCAGTAAACGTAGAAGCAATTCAATGACGGTACCTACTAGGCACAACTCTTGATCTAGAGCTCCTTCTAAGGAACGACCCGGAGGGTCCAGCAACCTCAAGACACTGAGGTACAGTTTGGGAAGAAAGAACAGTATTTCTAACTTTAACAATTTTCCCAACATTCCACCACTTCCCTCCTTCAACCTGTACAGCATTCCTACCCACCCTGGTGACAGAAATGGGGGAACCAAACTTGCTCTCACCCTTCTTTACAGGTAAGGCAGATTTCACTCGCACAAGATCACCCACTACAACAGGAACAGTCTTAACAGCTTTCTTGTTATCAAACCAGGATTTCTGTTTGGATTGAGAATTAGCAACATTCCCTCTCACCAATACCATGAGGCAGTCAACATCAGGAACGGACTTGATCCATTTGTTCATCCACGCGGGTTTAAAACTAGTGTTGGCCCTCCTTCCCCTCAAAAGCTCGAAAGGCGAGACTTTAGTTGTGGAGTGCGGAGTGGTCCTGTAGAACCAGAGCATACTATTAATTGAGGTAGGAATATCACAATTACGAGATCTTGCCCACTTGATGCAGTCACCCACAACCCTGTTCATGCGCTCCACAACCCCATTGGACTGTGGGTGATAAAGAGAGCTCTTTACATGTTTAATATTACAAGACTGCAGGAAGGATTCGAAATTAGCACTGGTGAATTGGGTACCGTTATCCGTTACCATAGTATCAGGGAAGCCTTCCCTCATAAAAACCTCCTTGAGAAAAAGGATAACATTAGCAGTGGAGACTTCTTTAACCAGCTTTACTTCAGGCCATTTTGAAGCATAGTCGACAAGCACTAAGATAAAACGACACCCACCAGGCAAAATTTCTAGGGGACCCATGATGTCTAACCCCACCTTGGACCAGGGTTCATAGGGACATTCAATCGGAAGAAGGGGTGGAGTAACAACCTTCAACCCTTTGTCAGCTGATCGACAAATAGAACATACATCAACGAACTCATTAACATCAGCGTCCATGGAAGGCCACCAGAAACACTCACGGACACGACGATTAGTGAGCGTTGACCCCAAATGGCCTTCGTGTGCTTTAGTTATAATGTCTTTTCTGAGACACTGTGGAGGAATAAGTTTGTCATCACGTAACAAAACACCGCCTTCCAAAGAAATCTCTGAAGCCACCTTCCAAAAGGGTTGTAGACATTGAGGGAGAACACGCTCTCTTGGCCATCCTGACCTGACAAACTCACA
The DNA here is from genome assembly GCA_963921515.1 of Calotriton arnoldi. Lineage (NCBI taxonomy): Eukaryota > Metazoa > Chordata > Amphibia > Caudata > Salamandridae > Calotriton > Calotriton arnoldi. The sequence goes on along the minus strand of CAWUFW010000604.1, from coordinate 462,614 downwards.
TACACGCTGTAAAACATCATCATCATCATCAGCAAGAGACTTGACCCAACAGTCTTCAGTGCCGAGACCATGTTCAGGCAAATCAAGAGAGGCGACAAGACAATCATCAGAGTCCTCTTACCCTACATCAGAAAGAATAACCTCCCCTTGGTTGTCATTCATGGGGAAACGAGACAAATAGTCTGCTCTGAGATTTCTACCACCAGAGACATATGACATCGAACTGGTACTGCATGAGACGAGATACCATATGGAGGATTCTCGGGGAACAACATTTACCATTCCCAGCTCCCAGTATGTTAATAAGAGGCTTGTGGTCAGTCCTCAACAAGAACCGCTTTCCCCAGATATAAGGGCGGAACTTTTCAATGGCCCACAAGCAAGACAAAAGTTCCTTCTCGATGACCGAGTACTGAAGCTCCCCATTCCTCAGAACTCTGGAGGCAAAGGCGACAGTGTTTTCGACATTATTGGCATTCTGTGTCAACACGGCACCTAACCCCACTTGGCTTGCATCCACAGTTATGCAGGAGGATAAATCTGTGTCAAAAGGTTTGAGGGCACTGCTATTAATGAGGGAGTCTTTAACGCACCGCAAAGCAGTCTCACACTCATTAGACCATGCAAACACAACTCCTTTACTAAGGAGGGCACTAATGGGTCTCACAAGAGTGGCATAATTATGAACAAACTTCGAGTAGTATTCTAGGAGACCAAGTAAAGACTTGACACCAACCTTATCTGATGGAGCGGGGGCTTCGGTGATAGCATCCAACAGTCCTTGCCTGGGTCTGATTCCCTCACCAGAAATCAGATGGCCTAAATATTCGATTTCATCGGTGAGAAATTTGCATTTTTCGGACTTCACAACCACACCATGTTTCTTGAAAATTTCAAGGACCTTCTCGAGTAAACAATTGTGAGTCGGGATATCTTTGGAGTGGATTAATACATCGTCTTGAAAGACCAGCACTCCATCAATTCCCCCCAACATATTTTGCATGACTCGTTGAAAAACGGAAGCCGCAGAGGCATGCCCAAAAGGCATACATCTGTACTGAAACGTGCCTAAGGGAGAGACGAATGCTGTAAGAGGACGTGATGAAGGGTCCAACTCAATCTGATGGTAAGCGCTAGCGAGGTCCAGCTTTGAGAAAAATCGAGACCCCCTTACACTAGCAAACAAATCACAAATTTTCGGTAGGGGATGAGAGTCAACCCAGATCTCCTTGTTGAGAGATCTCAAGTCCACGCAGACGCGCAATTTGCCACATTTCTTACGTGCGACAACCAAGGGTGACAACCAGAGTGACGACTCTGTAGGTTCAATGATCCCTTGATCGCATAGAGACTTGAGCTCTCTCTCAAGGTCGTCTCTCACACTGAAAGGTACGCCCCTCAATTTGTGTTTAATAGGATGAGCCCCATCTTTAACAACAATTTTATGCTTGAAACCACGCACAGTTCCCAGACCTCCTCCAAAAACGGATGGAAAACGTTCTTTCCATTTACAAAGATGTTGATCCTCAGAGACAACCAGGACTTGCTCAGATCTACCAGGTTTTAGAACCATCCCGAATAATCCTTAATGAAACCACCCAAGGATGTTCAACCCATTTACAGCAACATAAATGTTGCCACTAATTTTCCTATCCTTGAAAACAAGCACATCTTCAAAAAAAACAAGAAGATCAATCTTTCGTCCTTCGTATGAGACCGGCGAGCGGTCTGGGGGTTGTAGTGGTCTGTTGCCCCATGTTTCTGAAAATAATTTTTGTGTTAGCATGGTAATCCTGGCACCAGAGTCAACAAGTAGATTGAGTGGTTTCCCACCAATACCAATCTCAACAATAGGGTCAACACATTCACATGAATCGTTAACATTAGACACATGTTCATCAGAATCCCTGATAACAGAAATGACCTCAATCAGATCCTTGTTCAGGTTCTAGAACACATGCAACAGTCTTCTTTTGATCTTTTTTTTCATGCAAACTTTTGCAAAGTGCCCTATTTTTTTTTTTTTACAATAACTGCAAACTACATTAGCACCAGGACACTTAGCTCCCCTCAAATGAGGCGGATTGCCACAGCGATAACACATCTGCTCGATGTTGTGAGGATCAAGTGTGCTTCTCCCTGTATTTGAGTTCTTAGAAGTGTTATTTCTAAGGGAAGACTGCTTGGAGTCCTTTTGTTTCTCTTTGGTATTGCTGATGATGGCGTTAACTGGGTCAGACGTTTTTTCTTCCAGTTCTTTTAATGACACTTGAGATGTTTCAATGCTTATGGCTATTTTGATTGTTTCTCCAAGAGAAGAATTGGCAAGCGAAAGAAGCTTTTGACGGATTTGTTTATCCCTGCAGTGGCACACGAATTGATCGCAGATCAATTGGTCAGTAAAAGCATCGAACTGACACACAGCAGCAAGTCTGCGTAAGCTAGAGATGTAGGAGTCCACATCCTCATTCTCAGACTGATGTCGTTTAAAAAATTTGTGACGGAGAACCATCAGACTAGGTTGTTTATCAAACTTTATTTTGAGTTTGGAAATAGTGTCTTGAAAATCATCAACGTCATCTGGAAGATGAATGATTTCAGGGAGATGTTTGAAAATTGAACGACCTTCAAAACCTAGTGAATGCAGGAGGAGACATTTCTTGCGCTCACTGCTAAACCTTGAGGCACCGATGGCTCCAAGGTACGTTTGAAAGGCATCAAACCAAATCTCCCATCTAACAGGAGGTTCTCCTGGAGATTCAAGAAAAGGAGGAGGAGGAGCTACAGACTGCATATTTATAAGGGAAGGAAAGACAGAAGGATAAAAACAGAAGAGGAAAAAGAAAACAGGCAGTGAAGAAAGTTAAAGAAATGACAGGTACACGTAAGTAGAAAATGGTAAGCGTGGTAGAAAAGAATAATTTGCACTAAGCACGATTGATTAAAGCAGGATATGCAAAAAAAAAAGTGCAAAAATGAGTATTTTCTCTTGGGAATAACGTGTAACGAGCGAGAATCACCGTTGTGATCTACTGCAGTAATACATATATGCGTAAACAGAAATGGTGAGTTTATAAATGCAGAAGGTGTGTGGATCACCGTCGTGTGATTCACATCAGAAATGCGTGCTGAAAATTGTCGAAACAAACGTCCCAAAGTTAACAAGCATTTGCAATGCAATAGGTCTCACATTTGCGAGAGTTTGAGCTATTTTTATTGTAAATGACATTGCCTTTTATTTATGTTTTGATTTTTGAAACATAAATAAAAGCCATTGTCATTTACAATGCCAATAGGTCAAACTCGCGTAAATGCGAGACCTATTGCATTGCAAATGCTTGTTACCAAAAGCCCTTTCCACAGCGCATACTGGCTCCTTTAACATTACTCACAAAAACAAACAAGTACAGGTAAAGCACGAGATGGCTTCGTGTAACCAGAAGCACAATGCTCCAGCACTGGAATTATAATCAACATAGTGGCAGAACTTAAATCCCAATGGCAGGAGTCAGGAGGCCTCACAAGGAACATATTAACCTGTAATAATGTGCTAGACTCTGTTGGAGGAATATGGTTAAAGACCAGTGTGCACACTGATGAGAGGCATGTGAGTGGAGGACAGTGTCTCCTATGAATGAGCAGTGCGGACCCTGAGTAACAGTCTCTTAATCATGCAGTTTTGCCATCTGCACTAGTCCTGTTATCATCAGCGCTATTCTTATTGTTGTCATCTGCACTAGTCTCGTTGTCATCGGCACTAGTCTCATTGTTATCATCAGCGCTATTTTCGTTGTTGTCATTAGTGTTGTCATCAGCACTAGTCTCATTGTTGTCATCAGCGCTATTCTCACTGTTCTCGTTAGCACTAGTCCCACTGTTATCATCAGAGCTATAGTCATTGTTATCATCAGTGCTATTCTCATTGTTGTCATGAGCACTAGTCCCATTGTTATCATCAGAGCTATTTTCATTGTTATCACCACTAGTCCTGTTGTTATCATCAGGGCTATTCTCATTGTTGTCATGGGCACTAGTCCCATGGTTATCAGTGCTATTCTCATTGCTGTCATGAGCAATAGTCCCATTGTTATCATCAGTGCTATTCTCATTGTTGGCATCGGCACTAGTCCCATTGTTATCATCAGTGCTATTCTCATTGTTGGCATCGGCACTAGTCCCATTGGGATCATCAGTGCTATTCTCATTGTTGGCATCGGCACTGTTCCTCAGTGAAAAAGCTAAGAAAGTTTCAAAAGAGCAACCTGTGCCCGACAGGCACTTCAAACTTAGCAGTCTGTCAGGACGTACATCGAAGAGCAGAGCCCTCCACCATTGCAAGTAGCTGAACTGAATGCCCAAAGGAACATTTTGCGTGCGTGGTGTACATTTATCTGGAGTTCGCCACCAAACCTGTTACACTGTAATCAAACATTCCTCCGTACATCCACGCCAAAGACAGTCAGCAGAAAACACGGGAGTTCTGCCTCACAGAAGTCCGAGGAGCGGCCTAAAGATGGGGCAGAAATTTTTATACTGTGTGAACATAGTGAACATAGTGCAATGCATAATACTTCAATACTTCAACACTTTTAAGAGCAGCTGCGAAACTTATTTCAGATACTATCTGGAAAAAACCAGTGGTGCGGGCGCACCACAGAGGAGCGGGGGCGAGGGAGCGCGGCAGCGGCAGCGAGGCGAACGCGCGCTGCTGCGCGTGCTAGCCACCAGTGGGACTGGGAGGAGCAAAGGCGGGACATGCGCCCGCCTTTGCCCAATCGCGTGCTGTATTTATTAAAAAAAAACACGCGAAAGCCAATAACAGCAGGCGAAAGCAAAACCACACGCACGAGCGTGTGGTTAGCTTTCTAAAGCCCGTACAAGAGGTCTCGCGCTGCGCGAGCAGCGCTGCGCACTGCAACGCTAGGCGCGAGACCTAAAAAGGTGTGTGAATCACTGTGATGTGTTCACAGCTGAGCGTGCCAATGTTAAACGGGTGTGTGAATCACCTTTGCGTGTTCACAGCTGAAATAGTTACAAACGCAGTTAATGGTGTGTGAATCACTGTTGCGTGTTCACAGCTGAAGGTGAAAGCAAATATTAAACGTGCTGATCCTCGTGAACAGCTGCAGAGAAAATCCACTGGGGCGTTGCTAGTCAACCGCTTGTAAGGTTGCTAGGTGACGTGAAGGCGTATCGAGCGCACAGACCGGCAGAATGAAGCTTGCGTTGCCGATGCCTTATGGTTGCTAGGCACACGCGTAATGTCGCAGCTTGACGTGGTGTGTGCGCAGTCAGGCAGGGAGGCCAGGCAAATTGAGGCCTACACCTGCGCAGGCGTAAACGCGAAGGGAGAAATCCGACCTGCGTCTGCGTGTGAAAGACGATCGGAAAGGCATTACAAGCAAAGCCCTTGAATCCGAAGCAGCACAGGAGGCAGAGGTGAGTTAACAACTTTTGTTTTACGCGCAAGCAGGCAGAGTTCGCAGAGAAAGCTGAGAGATGTGCAGAGCTTTGTGAGGTGGACAGACAGGCAATCCGGCAGTTAAGTAAGAAATGAGAACAGTCTTACCCCGGCATGGGAGGATAGATATCAGTCCACAATGTGAAGAGATGCACGCAAGGTCCAGCGTGTGACTGTGTAGCTCAGGATCGTCGCCACAAATTTGTAGTAATTCAGCCAGTAGGCGGTGTTGAGATTCAGACAGGATTTATTCAAATCAGCTACACAGCAGACAGGAGCGCTGGGTGGTTGCATCCCCAACTCCTCTCTGAACATTTCAAACAGACACAAGGCAACCAGGCAACAACCCAACATTCTACAAGGTGATGCCTGGAATGGAACATAAGAACACTCCACTGCAGCATAGGGCCGCAGTACCAACCAAGAATAGGAGGGAAGATACAACAAAATGTTTAAACAGCAAAGTATCTATCGGGCATTCGTGAGAATAAAGATTTCAAACTGAGGGGAGAATTCCTATGGCAGGTTCATTATTAATGTATGTTAAGAGTTTTGTAGGTGCTTCAGGTTCCTGATTTGGATTTTGAGGTTTTTGCAGATCGCCTTTAACTTCTTAACATTGTAGGTTTCTAATCTCTCCTCCTCAAAGGCCACTTCCAAGGATGCAATAGATGATGCAGTTGATTCAGGCATGTTGTACTAACTAGAAAGTTCAAGTTCAAAACCAATGGAAAGGCAAAAATAGACCAAAAGAAAATAGTATGTGGTACGTAATGGTCTGCGATATGGTAGTAGTGCACACCAATCACTGTAAGTCAAGTGCAAACGCAAGTACTATCCTCACCGCTGACAACCAATGTTAGAAATGGGATTTTTGGCAGGCTAGGGCATGCGCCAAAGCCCGGCAGAAACCACCACTCTATTCAGGATAAGGGAGTTACACTCCTAAAATAACCCCAGCTCACCCCCTTGGTAGCTTGGCAAGAGCAGTCAGGCTTATCTTAGAGGCAGTGTGTAAAGCATTTGCACATAACCAACAGTAATACAGTGTACGCACTACAAAAGGACACCACACCAGTTTAGAAAAATATCCAATATTTTTATATACTTAAGACCAGACCAAAAATGATAAAAATCCACAATACAGTACTTAAAAATCTTCAGTTATCAAAATATGCTTTAAAAACAGTTCCTTGATGTCGATAGCTCCGTCCGGGGCTATCACGGCGTCGTGAGCAAACAAATCCAAACAGTTCTGGCTGACCGCGGTGTCGCGGGCCAGCTACTGTGTCGGGAAGACCTGCAAACAGTACCTTTTAGAAAAGCAGGGCGTCCGCGACCTCTCGTTGAGCTTCCGAAAGCACGGCGTCTGCAGGCGTCGGTTCCGGAGGTCGGTGCAGGAGTCGTCGGGGCCCTCGAAGTAACACGCGTTGCAGGTCGATCTCCTCTCTGTTGAAGTCGGGAGCGCTGACGTCGGCAGGCGCCGGGTGCTGCGGTGCAAAGTGCAGCAGTGCGGCGTGCGGTGCCCTCAGGTCGCGGTGCGAGCAGCGGCTCGGTGGCGGCGTCGGTGAGACCAGGATCGCAGTGCGAGATGAAGGCGGTGCTCGTCACGGTGCTGGCAGGTCACTGTGCAGGCAGCGGCGTCGTCGTTGCTGAAGCGCTGTCGTCGGCTGACGAACTGGAGTCGATGGCATCGGTAGGCCAAGGCTGCGGTGCGGGATGAGTGCGGTGCGTCGTGTAACTTTACGAGCGGTGCCCTCGAACCACGGTGCAAGCAGCGGCGTCAATTTCGGCGTGGGGCGTCGTCGTCAGGGATACCAAGGCGTCGTCGCGAGGCGGACGGAGTGCGGTGCCCACAGGTCGCGGTGCGAGCAGCGGCTCGGTGGCGGTGTCAGCAGGCGTCATCGGTGAGACCAGGGTCGCGGTGCCCTCAGCGGTGCCAAGGCGTCGTCGTGCAGCGAGGCGGTGCCCACAGGTCGCGGTGCGAGCAGCGGCTCGGTGGCTTCGTCAGCAGGCGTCGTCGGTGAGACCAGGGTCGTGGTGCGGCGGTGCCCTCTGCGGTGCCTTCAGGACACGGAGTCGGCAGCGGCGTCGTAGACATCGTCGGGTTGCTTTTCTTCTGTTGCAGCACAAAACACAGTCCCCAGTGCTGAGGGCAGAAGAACTTGAAGTCTTTGCTGCTCCTGAGACTTCTTGAACAGGGGGCAAGCTCTACCTCAAGCCCTTGGAGAAACTCACAAAAGTAGATTGCAGAAAGTCCAGTCCAGGCCTTTCACTGCCCAAGACAGAAGCAGCCACTGCAGGCCAACACAGCAAAGCACCCAGCAAAGTGGTAGTTCCTCCTCACAGCTTCTCCAGCTCTTCTTCTTGGTAGTCTTCTTGATCCAAAAGAGTTCTAAAGTTCAGGGGTCTGAGCCCCAATATTTATATCCTAAAATCCTTTGATCTCTTAGGCAGAGAGTGTCTGTGCCCAGCTAGAACCAGTTCTGCCTCCTCTGGTGTGACTTCCTGGCAGGAGGTGGAGACTGCATTGTCCGAGGCAGACCAGGCCCTTTGAGGTGCAAGGAAATCTCCTCCCCCTTCCCCAGTTGCAGCCCAGGTCTATTCAGCCCTTTCCTGACTCACCTAGACTATCTGGAGCCACTCCTGCTCCCCAGCCTTCTGTCATCCAAAACCCAGACAGTCAATCCACATTCCAACAGAGGCACCCAGGATGACTGAGCAAGAAAATACCTACTTTCTAAAAGGGGTATTTTCAAACACAGAATGTAAAAATCACCTTCACTAAAAGATGCATCTTTAGATTCTGAGTTCAGGCATACTAAACTTTATTTTCCTACCTAGTTCCCAGGGCCAGTTATGTTTATAAGATGTTATAAACAAACTTCCCATTCTGTCCTATGGGGAACAGGTAGCCTTGCAATAGTGAAAAACGAATTTGGCAGTAATTCACTATCAGGACGTGCCACACACCCCAGGGCATGTCCTACCTTTCACATACACTGCACCCTGCCCACAGGGGTACCTTGGGCCTACCTTGGGGGTGGCTGATATGTAAGAAAAGGGAAGATTAGAGACTGGCAAGTGTGTGCACTGGCCAAGTCGACATGGCAGTTACAAACTGCGCGCAGACTCTGCAATGGCAGGTCTGAGTTGCCTTTTCAGGGCTACTCACGTGGGTGGCACAATCAGTGCTGCAGGCCCACTAGTAGCATTCGATTTACAGGCCCTGGCACACTCAGTGCACTTTACTAGGGACTAACAAGTAAATCAAATACCCAATCATGGAAACACCAATCCATAACACAATTTACACAGAGAGCATATGCACTTTAGCACTGATTAGCAGTGGTAAAGTGCCCAGAGTCCTAAAACAAACACAAACGGGTCAGGAAAAAGTAGGAGGAAGAAGCAAAAAGTTTGGGGATAACCCTGCAAAAAGGGCCATTTCCAACAGCGGCCAAGCTCCCGTGCAGCCTCGAGGGCCCGACACAGCTGCATGCATGAAAACGTCCGCGATTGGGCAGCCCACCCCTGTCGCACCGTATCTGGTAGTTGGCACCTCCAAGGCTGCTGAGGTCTCACACAGGCAGCGTCCTCCGCGGCCACCCTCACCACGAGGGGACTTCTCCATGCGGGGCTGCTAGCACGGATGGGCGAACGTTTCACCGGAGAAAGGACCCCAGATCTGGCCGAGCGCGGTCCCTCTTATTCACAGGGGCCACAGAACCAACCTTTTTCAGTTTCAGAATCAACAGTTAATATAAATGTTCTGGTAATAATGAGATGAAAAGAATAGTATAAAACTTCTTTTTGTTTCTGGTTCTCCTCAAACCTTATCTTCGTTCATAAGGAGTATTTTCTGTTCTCTTCCTCCAGAAAAGAGATGGAAAGGGAGAGAGAAGTCCTTCACCTCCAGTTTTGTCTACTCCCTGTCTTCCTCTAAAAGTAATGGAAGTTTTTGCATTCACCTTCCTCCTCTCAATTCCTTATCACCTCCAAAAATAGTAACCATTGTAGCCCTCCTCCTTTTGCTCCATTTGCTATGATTGTATGTTCTGGGCACGAGCCCATCAACATAATTGCCTTCATCAGGGTCTGTCATGAGTAAGGGTCTTATGGTGTAATATAAATGTGTGGGTATCAACCAGCATCGTGAAACTTCAAGTTATTATGTCTCATTTAGATTTGAACAGGTTAGTCCTTCTCCAAAGTTAGCTATGTGGTTATAAAGCTTTCAGCAGTTATTTTATGCACCCTCGAAGGGTATGTCCAGTATACCCTTTTAAAAATATTGCTCTTGCTGACTAGAAATTGAGTATGCAGCTGATTGCACTCTTTCTCAGTATTAGTAATACAGAAAGTATCAGAAGTCTAGCTCGCATTTTGCTTTGATTCATGTTGATAAAGATTGTATAATAATGTAATCCATCATACATCCTTTTTATGCTTAAATGAAGTGTTTTAGACTGACTCAGTTTAGGAAAAAACATGTAAAAATTAAGACATAGAATATGAAATTGTTGCTGGAAATCTCCATAAAGTTGCCCTGGTATATGGATTATTAAATGGTAGCAGTAACATGCATACTGAATATACCGTTTGTGATGTACTGCCATTTTACTTTAACTGATCTCTTTCACCATTCCAGAAGCTGAATGTTTGCACCCTTTTGGTTGTTATGCTCTGGTATCATCAGTTGTCTTTGTTCCTTGCAGTAGAAAATAGTTGAGAATTCAGTAACAGTTGATTGCATTAGTTTACACAAATGGTTCTACTAGTTCAGTTGCCATTAAGAGATGTTGAAATGACTAGTCAATTTTGTCTTGATTGAGATTTCTTGAATAATCCCCCATAAATTGTATTCTTCTGCTCTCTGATTATGTGCATCTTGCTTTGATTTAGCGGCGATTGCGCCACCTGCGGAATATAGCTGCACGAAACATTGTCAACAGAAATGGACATCGCCTTCTTGACACATACTTCACTCTTCACTTGTGTGACAATTCGAAGAAATTCCGAGGTAAGGCACTAGACCCTACACTTACCCCATTTCTCTTAATTTGTAAGGGATACTTTTTCACATTTATCCTTTTTTGCTCTGGTTGGTATACGAATATATTGTCTAATGTCAGATACTGTAAATAAAATATTCTGCTAATCACGTTTTCAATTTATTGTAGTATTCTTCTGCGAGTACTTCAGGTTGGATGGTATGAAATCATCTGGTCCAGCACATTGCATAAGTGTCACTGATTCATTTTGGATCTTGCGAACAAGGGGCAAGTGGGCGATAGTGGCCCCTAAGGATTGGGGTTGTCTTTGTGATTCTTTCGCAGTGCTGCATCAAAGAGGTGCAAGGGTGGGACTCACATCTTAGCTATAGCCCTTGGTGCAGGTGTGAGATGAAAGGCAGAGATGCCGCAGATGAGGGAGTCTAGGAAATCTGGGTCCTCCAACATATGTTATGCATACCGTGATGCCAGAGCTAATTGTATCTTCTAATCCCTTCCTCACCCCAACACCAACCTCTCTTATGAAGCCACGGGACATGCTTTTCCACAGTGCTGCATATACCTCTGGAGGGGATTAGGTGTGTACATATGCTATGCACAGGTGGGAACTTTCTGATGGGTTCTTACCAGTGTAGAGGCAGGGTATTCCCCTGGCATATGCCCAACAGCTTCTGCGTCCTGTGCCTCCTTATACCATTTCTGTGCCTCTCGTATGTGCTTGTCGGCAGTGCACTGCTGCAGTATCGTGGGTTGACTGATGCAGCTCAGAAATAAATGGTTGTCTCCAGATTTCACCTTAGTTTGTATGCTTCAGTTAGCAACAGTAGATTGAGGCATTGCAGCATCCTCATCCATGCATTCAACGCCAGCCCAATATTTCATTTAGTAGCACTTTATACCCATGTATGATTCGCAATGTCCAATCACACCTGTTTGGTAAGAGGGCACACCCTAGAAATCATGACCCTAGAAATCTTGACAATGTAGACTTTGTTCACCAAAACTGTTTCTGAATCATTAAACTCTGTCTCTCTGAAAAGGGAATTGAAGCAACTAGATGCTATGGAGCTTCATGTTTTTAATGCCTCCGTTTTGCTTTCCATGTATAAAAATGCCTGCCTTCCAGGCCGCATGCTGGCTGACAGTTTAGATACTGTAGATGAAGTAGCCTTGGCAATGGGTACTAATTGAGTTTTGAGAAGACATGCTTGCATGCAGCCCTCTAGCTTTTTGGTGGCTCTTGGAGAATGAAGTCTAGGTTGAGATGCACATTGTTCAAAGTTGAGGTCCCTTTTGTAACAGATATATACTCTTTCCAGTATGTTAATTCCCCAAGCAATGCTAGACATTCAGAGGCTACAAGAGACCTGCTGTACCTAGCCCACGTCCGTGCCCTCATCTCTCCGTATCTTAACTGTACTTCCTTCTTTAGAGAGGCAGAGTAACTTTGTAATTTTGACATAGGGAGTACATAAACCACTTTGAGTTAAGCTTACTAACACTTGACTCACCTGTGGGCAGTGGAGGCTTCTGAGTTACTGTGGAAACTTTTAGGAGATCACCAATGAAGCCTTCATATTCTTGAATTGAATTACTACTTTCCTTGTACCAGATGGCACCCTCATATCCCCCAATCTCTCCTATACAGACAGCGTCCGATGAGGGGCAGAGATGCTTCTGCTGAAGGAAGTCATTATAGACCACTCTGGTAAGTGTCTCAAAGCCAGGTTCCCAAGAAGCATGGGTGGATTTCACCCTATTGTAGACTTGTATTTCATAAACCGTTCTAAGAAAGCAGATGTTCTAATTGTTGAAACCCACATTTAGGTGGAGTCCTTGGATCTGTAGGATCTCTGCTTCCACATCATAATTGTTCTGCTAGGGATTTGTGATAGGAGGAGAGCAGTTATTTATTGAAAGTTTTATATAGCGTGAAATTGACCCAAGCGTATCAGAGCGCTTAACAAGTACATAATGGTAAACAAAAAAAGCAAAATTACGACAAAAAGTGATATACAATAAACGAAGCATTGGGACAAAAGTAAAATGGGAGTAAACCGGGTCAATGCAGAGTACTTGAGGTAGACAATGTTACTTTGAGGACGTTATAGGCAAATAGTAAAACAAGTGTACAATAAATGATAGATCTCAGCTAATAAGGACTTGCTGTAATGCAGCAATACAGGAACATAGTTGAGCTAAATGGAGAGAGCAGAGTCATAGCTAATGGAAATGATAAGAATGGACTGGGTGGCAGCATAGGTTGAGGGGTAAAGAGGATGGAGTTCAGTCAACAGCTTATGGTAAGAATTTGGTCATAAGGAAGATCTTGGCTTGAAGGCAGAAGTAGAGCTCATTCTTCTGATGTAAGGGGGAAGCGAGTTCCAGATTCTAGGGGCCGCTCCAGAGAAGGCTCTGTCATAGGTTTTCTTCTTATGGAATAAGGGTGGTTTCAGGACTAGATCCCTGGCGCTCCACGAGGGTCTTCCTCCCCCCCGAAATCTTGATTTAAAAAAAAAAAAAAAAAAAAATTTGTAAGATACATCAGTGTTTTGTGGTGGATGGCTTTGTGAGTAATACAAGCCAGTTTAAGTTGAATTCTGCCTTTGAATGGAAGCCAGTTCAAAGCCTTCAGATGAGGAGAGATGTGGTCAAATTTCTTTGATCCTGTTAGAAGTCTTGCTGCAGCGTTGAGGCACGTGTTTAGGGGAGCGGTGGAGATCTTGGGTAAGCCTGAAAGTGTAGTGCAACCATACTCGATCCTAGAAATGACTAAGGTTTATACTGCCATTTTAAGGTCAGTAGATGAAATGAATGGTTTAAATTTCCTGAGATAGCTCAAGTGAAAGCGGACGCTTTTGGCCATCGAGTTGATGTGAGATTGCATGTTTAAGTTCTTGTCAAGAGTAATTCCCAGAGATTTGGAGGAGTCAACCAGGACAGGAGTGCAGTTTAGAGCAGTGATCGACTTGGTCCATTCGTTAACATCGGCGGAGCTTTTGGGCGGGGAAATCAAGAGGAATTCTGTTTTTTTGCGGATTGAGTTTAAGATGATTGCAGGTCAGCCAACGTAAAGTGAGCTTTAAGGCATCATCCATTGACTTGATCTCCTCCAGAGATGAGATCTTCATGTAAATCTGGGTATCATCCGCATACATGTGGTAGGAGGTGTTAGTATGCTGGAGAGTTTCAGTGAGTGGTTTGACATAAAGGTTAAACAGTGAAGGGGAGAGAGTAGAGCCTTGCGGAACACCAATCGAGATAGAGGAAGGTAAGGTTAACTCATGGTTAACCAAAAATCTTTGGATTCTGTTCTGCAAGAAGGATTTAAACCATTCCAGCGCTGTACCTGAAAGCCCTATCCTGTTTTTTAGTCTGGCTAGCAGTATTTCGTGGTCAACAGTGTCAAATGCGGAAGACAAGTCGAGAAGAACTAGTAGGCAGGTTTCGTTATGATCAAGAGCCAAAAAAGCGTCGACCACTATATGAAGAATTGCAGATTCGGTATTGTGGCCAGGTCTAAACCCAGATTGACAGTCCTCAAGCAAATTGAATTTCTCGATGTGTTGGCTCAACTGTTGTTGCACACGTTTTTCTAGAACTTTGGCTAAAAGAGGAATGTTGGTCAAAGGCCTAAAATTGTTCGGGTGAGCAGGGTTCCCTGTATGTTTTTTTAAGATGGGAAGGACTTGACCAGTCTTGAGGCAGTTTGGTAAGGAATCTTGACATAAGGAAGCATTGATTATGTTGGTCCAGCTGGGGACGATGCATTGGTGGAGTAACGGAAGCCATTTGGAAGGAAGGGGAACATTGTAGTGATTATTGGGATTAATGGACAATATGGTTCTAGTAATGTCATTGTGGTCATAAAGCTTGAAGTCCGCCCATTGTGCTTCGTTTTTAGAATTTGGAAGTGGAGGGTGTAGTGGTTCGTGATGAAGAATATGCAAATGGGAGAGTGCATCGGCAGCTGTCAGGAGTTCGATTTCCAGGGTGTTGGCTTTGGATGAGAGAAAAGGAGGAGAATTCCTCGCAGCTGATTTGGGCTATGGCTGATTCATGTGAGGTTTTAGCAAGCCTGTTCGATTGATATTTTATCAACTCAGTTTACGCGGTCTATTTTTGGCATTGTTAAGTTCAGTACTAAAGAAATCTTTTTTTGATCTGAGAATGCTTTTGTTGTAGGCGTTTCTGGTCTTTCTTTGAAGCTGTAAGTGGGATGATGTGGGGTAATGCCTTCATTTCCTTTCAGCGAGTCTGAGGTTTCTCCTTTCGTCATTTAGTGATCCATTGAACCATGGATTTTTATCTTTATCATGAATTCTTTTCAGTTTTAGAGGAGCAATCGAGCTGATTATGTTAGACATTGTAGAGTTATAGTTATCAGTGAAATTGTTCACATTACCCAAATTGTCTGGTGGGTGAAGCTCTCTCTCGCAGCGTGCAATTAGTTACTTTTGGCTGCAAATTATGCTCGTTTGTTTTATTCAAGAATACCAGTTAGATGCTTGACGGTCAAACAACCCACTAGGGGCAGCATCCACCTTCCTCGACCCAGCCTCTCTAACTTCAAACTTAGTTATAAAATAAATAAATCAGATATTTGTAAAGCGCGAACAATTACCCCTAAGGGTGTCAAGGCGCTGGGGGCCGTCGGGAAGATTAAGCAAGCTATTGCCCAGAGTCACATGGTGCTGGGCTAACCTGCTGCCGGCGCCGGGGATCGAACCGTGAGTCCCTGTGCTCCGGAGTCAGCCGTCCCGGCCGCTGCGCCACACTTCTTCCAACATTACATGGCCTCATAGCTTACTCTGAGCAGAACAAGGAAAGGAATAACAATGATCAGCCAGTTGTAATGCACCTCATTTCTGTAGAAACAACGTCTTACCATATGGAACCATAATAAACAATATCTTAGACAAGCTAGGTGGAAAGGAGATTCTCCCCACTCCCAGTTATATACAGCTTTAATCATAGAAAACATATGATAACCATACACATACCATCAGACCCCATCCCAATGAAATAGCACTACTCAGAGACATCTCGACTGCAGACAGGACCAGAACTAGCAGGCAGGACCAGAACTTGCAGAGAGGGCCAGAACGTGCACATACACCACTCTCTACTGGACACATGACCAACGTAAACTTTTACAAAGTGATTAAGGAAATGCTGAATTAATCTCAGACATTGGCAATATTTGGGACCACGTTCCAGTCCATCGTGTTTGGCTCTAGGCATGGACAGTCATATGTAAAGTGGTCTCAGTTCTGCTCCAACAGGATCAGTCAGGCTTGAACTGCTAGGCCAGGGCCTCTCCCGATTGGAATATAAGTAACCCCTTACCAGTTTCTGCCTAATCATTGAGGTATAGCGCAAGTCCTGTGACACAGCATACCCCTCACATTTAGGGCTTTCACTGCACTGCAACAAACGCCAAAGTGATAGGAGAAAAGCTTGACTTAAATATCAATCACCGACTAAATCTTGGTGCTTGCATTGTAGTCTATCATTTTCCCAACACTTTGCCATTCTAGTCAGAGATCAACCATATAAAAATCAGTGTTGGTCCTATTGTAATAAGAATAATTCAGCTTGAGCTGCCAGTCCAGGTCTCCTCCAGCCAGGAAAACATGTAATCCTAGACTGGTTTTGGCCTGGTTAGGCCTCATCAATGAGGCATACCTTGATATTAATTCAAGTGGCCTTTCAATCATTTTGTTATGGTTATTGTAGACTCCCTAAGTGCAGCGTGTATGCCCAAACATGGGTCCCATGCCCGTTAGGCCTCAAGACTCAAACCATACCTCATTGATGACACCTGAGTAGCATGAGCCTATCCTGGATTTGTCTGGTGCTACAGGCCAGACTTAGTATGGGATCTCTTCTGTGAAGTCTTGAATGCAATGGAATCTATTCCACTAGCACCTTTGTGCTTCTGTCAGTCTCACAGAAATTTAGTGATGATAATCTGTCTTGGATTCCCAACAAAATCATCACTTAGAAAAGCTTTTTCGTCAAGATATGTCTCGAATGGCCATAGCTACCTGTGCCTCCCACCTTTTGTTGGAGCACTCACTTAGAAAAATATTAATCAGTGGACTTTAAAGTGAGATAGTCGGTTTTCTAGACAGGACCACAATTTCATTGGCGGCTCTGGTTGCCTTTCTCACCTCAGCGCAAGGTTATTCACTACAGGTAATAATGGACAATATGATGGCCAGCAGCTATTTCAGCACGAGAGCAAAGTGGTCTTTCTGTATTTGCAGTGAAGCATTGAGACTGTGAAGCCAGTCTCTTGACCACAGGTTGTCGGTGACAGATATCCACCTAGCCAGGATAAGAAGTGTCACATTAAAGTCCTTAAACATAATGATGCATTGTTTCCGCGATTACTTACTCAGAGTTTATAGATCAGCCTTTTTGTCATTGGGGTACACTTGTGGACCTCATTGCAGTCGGTAAAAATCATGAGATTGCTTTTTCTGCTACTAAAAGTTCTCACACAGTGCCTGCCTTGGTAATACTTTTAGATTGGCTGGAGATTTGCAACTTCCTTACGCCTCTCTTGTAATCTTTGCTGTTCCTCTAGCTGTTAAGTAGATCAGGATGCGTAATGCAGGAATGATGCTCTTCACAACAGTCTGGCCTATGACGATGTAGTTGCAGGTCCTGTTGAAGCTTAGCCTTTGGGGTAGCATCTTATCACAACAGTCTAGAAAAATTCTTCAAACCGCATGTACAAACATTCTTACCTTCAGACTTAGAGACTCCGTGCCACACCATCGTTAGTAGGCATCTTTCTGAAGAAGTGATGTACTTGACAGCTATATGCCCTTCAAAAAGTTGCCTTAGTCAAGCAGATAAAAAGGGTTGTACAATGGTGCTCCAAGAGGTGCAAGGATCCCCTTTCGTTGGAGGTTCCTACCTTTCTGAATGTTGGCCTTTCTTACATTGGGGTGGGCTTAATGTGGGCATGATCAAATATTATGTAGGTACTGTCTCTGCATTTCTGCATTCGTCTGAGCAGTATTCATTCTTTAAAATGTCTACCACCTCAGTTTCCTGTAAGGTATAGAAAATGTTTTCTGCTACCTGTTTGGTTACCTTGTTTGGGATTTAAGCTAATCTTTTTGCTAGTGCCTCCCTTTGAGTTTTTCTGTTCTCTTTCACTGTTAATTGTGGCTCTGAAACTGTGTTCCTCCTTGCTGTAACCCTTGCACGGGAGTTTCGGGTACTTCATTTTTTTTGCCTCTGTTTACTGGCTTCCTTCTAGTGTTGTTCAAAATTGGTCATTGTTTTTCTTCTGATGGTTTCCAATTTCATTTGATGCATAAAATCAGTTGCCTTTCCTTTTTGTCATTCTGTTGATGTACAAGAGGGAGTAGACAGACTCAATCTGAAGAGAGACTTGAGTTTTTATGTGGATGGCTGTAAGCATCACAGCTGATGACCAGTTGTTTATGGATTTATCAGGCACTAAGTAATGTTGAACAGTGAAGAAGCACATTTTTGCAGGTGATTACATGGAATCCTATTTTGTGGATTATGGTTTATTGTGCAAAGGTTGCTTTGTACGTACCGTCCTTGATTAATTCTCAGTTTGAATTTCTGATGTGTCTCTTTGATCGCTCATTCCAGTGGTTCTCCTTTGGGAGTTTAGAGGAGTCTGCAGGAAGAAGCATCCAGTAGGAAGATAAACCACTTACCTTTTTTATCTGATGGGTAGTTTTGTTCTACCATAAGTTCCTTATTGCCTCCCTTTTCCTTCTTCCGAGGTTTGTTTGAGTTTTTTCATATCCATTTGTATTATTTTTTTCCTCTTATGGTGGCTCTGTTTTTTAATGTACCCCTGGCTGAGGGTCTTGTGGAAACCAGGTCTTAACCTTGTTCTACACTATCTGTGTGCCTCCTGATTCCTCGATGCCACAGGTGTCGTGGGAACCAGTGCTTTTTGCAGCAGCATGTGACTTTGGAAAGTATTGCTCTGAAGGCTTCAGTGAGCAAGACGAACCATAATGCTTTCCCTACTGTTCCGCTGTATAGGGAATTCATTGAACACTGTATGCCTCTTGGGCCATTATACATGTGCATTTTAAAACATGGCGACAAGAGTGCTGCCTGTCCTCTGAAGATTTTCGGCTTCCTTTGCTTAAACTGTACATGATTGTCAGGATGCGGCCAAATACATCTTTATGGCTGGTCTTGACACCCAATATCATATCGGCTGTGCCGAGAAAACCAGCTATGTTGTCTGATATGTTTGGATGTGTGCTCCTGGGTATCCTTGAGACATCCCAATGTCATTGAATGATATGGCTTTGTTAGAGGCTGACTGTTTGGAGCAACGCCTGCTTTGGCCATGGAAAACCTTAAGGATAGGAAGGCTGTCTGTTCCTTGGGGCTACTTTCCCCAGCTCACCCGTTCAGCAATAGTACCAGAGATTCTAGAGGTACTCGAAGGGCCTTGCACACTGACAGAGGCACCCCTCTCAGCCTAATAAACAGCCCGCCTAGCCTTGTCCTCACTCCAAAGGTAGAGGAAATGGCAATGGCCATGGCCACAGGCAGATGTAGTAGTCCCTGCCAAGCGGCTGTATTCTTCCTCTAAGGGTTATATGGGGCCTGTGGTGGGCAGAATCACATTTTGTCCGAATGGCTGGCATGCAGTTATTTAGGACCAATGATTCTTTCAGGTTATTCAGTTTGGCTGCGCATTCCCCTTTTTGTCCACCACTCCCCATATTCCACCAGTTTGTGGCAAGACTCCCGCAGTGCATTCCGCCATCCTAGCCAGGGAGGTCCAGACACCACACATCAAGGCCCAATAGACATGTACCTGAGGCGGAGAGGGGCACAAGATGATACTCCCTTGGTCCTAAAGAAGGACGTGCATTTGAGGACGACATTAGATCTCAGTCTTGTGAGCAACGTGATCAGAAAGGACGAGTTCAGGATGCTCATGTTTGGTCAGGTCCTAGTGACTTTGGTTCCCAAAGACTTGATGTAGGCTTTGGACTTTCAGACTGTGCACGCTCATGTCGATCCTGCTGTTCCATTGGTGTTTCCTCTGGTTTGTTGTGGGGTTGGAGCACTTATGGTTCACTTTCCTGCCTTTCTGCCTTTGTTCAGCTTTCCAGATGTTTATGTAGATAAATTAGGTTGTGGCGGCTGTTTTTTGCAGGGCAAGAATACAAATATTCCCTCACCTCAATGACTGGATGCTGAAAGTGGGCTTGCCTCCGTCGGTCTCAGACCACTTATAAACAGCAGTTTGTTTTCCAGTCCACCTTGGGGTTCTTCATCAACGAGCTGAAATCCAATCTTCAGCCCATGTAGAGAATCGCCTCTCTAGGGCACATCCTGGGCACTGTCGTTTAAGGTCTTTCCACCTCTGAAGCAAGCTTGGGATATTCAGACTATGATCTTGTTATTTCAGGTAATTGGCTTGGTTCCAGCCTGGGTGGTTCTGAGGCTTTTTGGTCTCCTGACTTTGAGCATACTCCTGGTGCCTCAAGCCTGTTGGCACATGCTGGTTCTTCAGTTGAACCTTTGCCTACCATGAACCAAACTCTGAGGTTGCTTCTAACATCGGCTTATCGGAAGGGGCATCCCAAAACCTTTAATGGTGGATGCCAACATGACATGCAGCAGATTGTTCTGCCTCTCCCATCCAGAGTTCACTACAGTAATAAATGCATCATCTCTGGTCTGGTGAGGTCAAATAGATGAGATGGAAATTAGAGGTCTTGGTTCTCCTTTATGCCCTCCAGCAAGGGCAGGTTGGTCCAAGTCCTAACAAACAATATGACTGCCATTTGATGCGACATCATTTCTGTTAGTTGTGAGAGTGAATTGCAGTCGTCATCTATTCAGCTGCAGTATACAACCTTTTTTCCTGACATGTTAGTGCTTCAGACTAGTGTTATTTTATCCTAAATTGTTGTCGCCTTTTTTAAATAACTAAAAGGTTATTTTGCCCACTCTATCCTCCAGGACTTCCTCATTCAAAGTATTTCCTAAGATCACCACTACCAGAGGTACTCCTTTGGTATTGATTCAAAAAGTGAGGAATTTGGGGTTAGAAGTATCGATCAGGTGAACAATTTGCTTACCTTTTGTAAACGTTATTGCTGTTGGATTCTCCATCTAACTTCAGATTCATCACTGCCCGCCCACTACCCTGTGCTGTGGAGTGGGCATATGGTAAGTTAAAAGCTTCCACGTAAGAATTGACACAATGTCAATGCTCTTAATTTTAAATTGATCAATATCTGAGGGCATGGAAATCATCTGTTAGCATACTAATATCAGTGTGCAAGGGTAACACTTATGTGCAGCTCTGTTTTGTCCCTTTCGGGAGTGGGATGGAGCTGCCATGAATGGTCATGGCGCCACCTGCCAGTGCTCAAGAGCCATTGCGCAAACGTTTCCAGATCTAACCTGGTGTTGGGGAGGACTCAAAAGGTGAGGAATCTGCAGTACGCGATTTTCAATTCGATAGAGCTCTACCAAAGGTAAGTAACTTGTTAGGGTGGTGTTTCTATCTTCTGGCCATCTTCCTAACCGGAGTCAGATATGTAAGCATTAGCTGTCAATTTGGAGAGTCCTGCTGGACCTCTGCATGAGCAGCAAGATTAGTACCCTTCCATACGGTCTAACTCTTTGTGTGTTAGATTAATCTTTGATTTGTTTCTAATGTGGAACTGCTTCTTGTGTGGTGGGGTTCTTGACTTAAACACTTGTTTCTTTTATCGAATGGCTCAGTAATTTTTTTTTTTTTTTTGGTTGGCCTTTTTTATTTATGCCTATATCATGCTTATTAGGAAGCTTGCCTTTTTTTCATTTTAGTCTGCCATGATTATTAAGAAGCTGTGCTGATAACCAATCCCTTGCCCCTAACAAAAAAAAGGAAATCAGCCTCGAAAAGCTATTTAGCTTCCTTCGATACCCCAGAACAGTTGGCATGAGGTGTTTGCATTTTCTGTGACTGCTGTAAAAATAATTGTAGCATTCACCTTCTCTTGTTGGCCTGTGGATGGATTGTTCTTAATGTATGAACTTTGGTTATGACAGGGATTTTGATAAGGTTTAAGATAATCTGACCAGTTTCAATCAATCAATAGATTTGTAGAGCTCTACTTGTCACCCATTAGGGTATCCAGGCACTGGCAGGATCTAGTTGATTAGCCAAATAGCCAGGTCTTCAGGGACTTTCGGAACTCTCGAAGAGATTGGAAGGTCAGTAGATGAAAGGGTAGCTTGTTCCATGTTTTTACTGCAAAGTAGGAGAAGGAGCGACGTCCGTATCTGCCACGTCAGATGCGGGGGGGTGCAGTGGGTGAGGGTTAGAGAAAGGAATACGGAACAGAGGTGTCTGGTGGGGTGAAGGAAATTTAGGCAGTGGTTCAAGTAGGCGGGACCGCAGTTGTGTTGGGCCTTGTCTGCATGGGTTAGGAGCTTGAACTGGCATCTTTTCTGTACAGCGAGACAGTGAAGTTCCCTGAGGTAGGGGGTGATGTGGGTTAGTGTAGGGAGATCCAGGACGAGGTAGGCTGCGGCGTTCTATATGGTCTATATTCGGAGGAGGAGGTGAGCTCGATCCCTGCATAGAGAGCATGGCGTAGTCAAGTCGGCTGGAGGTGAGGGACTGGGTGATGATGTCTTGAGCTTTTCGGGTAGCCATTTGAATATCTTACAAAGCATGCTGAGGATGAAGAAGCAGGAGGAGGAAGTTGCCCTGGGTCGTCATGGTTAGCTTGTTGTCCAGAATGATGCCTAGGTTCCTAGCATGGTTAGTGGGAGTAGGAATAAGTGCGATTTCTGAGGGTCACCAGGATGCGTCCCATGGGGAGCTTTTGTTTCCATAAATCAGTATCTCTGTCTTGTCCGTGTTGAGCTTCAGGCAGTTGTCCTTCGTCCAGTTGTCGACATCTATCACACTGTTGTGGAAGTTGGTCTTGTCTTCGGAGAGAGAGGATGAGTTGTGTGTTGGCGTTGGATATGAGTCTGTGGATTTTGGTGCGACTGGTCGGAGGTGTCATATAAGTGTTGAAGAGAATGGGGAATATCCTTGGGGTACTTCGCAGATGATTTACTTGGGTTCAGAGGTGAAGGGGGGGAGATGAACATTTTGCATTCTTCCTGTGAGGAAAGAGGCGATCCATCTGAGAGCGGCTCCTTGGATCCCTATGTTCTGCGGCCTTGTGATGTGTGTGTTCGGGGACTGTATGGAAGGCTGCCAAGAGGTCTATGAGGATCAGAGCCGCAGTCTCTCCTCAGTCGAGTAGGGCTCTGATGTAATCGGTAGCCGCAATGAGGGCTATCTCAGTGCTGTGGTTGTTGTGGAATCTGGATTGGGAGGAGTCGAGTAGGAGGTTCTGTTCCAGATGCAAGGAGAGTTGTTGGTTGATGGCTTTATCTAATACTTTGGACGGGAGCGGGTAGATCAGTCGGTAGTTGTTGAGTTAACTGTGGTCTGCCAATGGTTTCTTTAGTAGGGCGTTGACTTCTGCGTGTTTGCAGTCCTCAGGGAAAGTAGCCTTGGCAATTGAGGTGTTGAACAAGGTATTGAGTACGTGGCTGATTCTGACTTCGCCTAGGTTGAAGATGTGGTGATGGCATGGGCCGGGTGGGGCCCCTGAGTGAACAGAGTTCATGATTGAGATGGTGTCCAGTGGGGCGACCTGGGTTTATTCAGGTTGTCTGATGTCTGTGGTGGTAGCGGGGTCATTCTGTTGCTTGAAGAAGTTGGTGGCCTTGGTCTGAGGTCTGAAGTTTCTGTAGATGTTGGCAATCTTTTCGTGCAAGGTTGTTGCTGTAAGGGGGTAATGCTGTTAGTTGTAGCTGAGGGGTTGGAGAATTCTTTGAAGATGTTGAAGAGCTCTTTGCTGTTATTGGAGCTTGATTCAATGCGTAAGTTTAAGGCCTTTTTTCTTCGATTCTCTCAACTTTCTGTGGTAGAGGTTGAGGGCTGTCTTGAAAGTGGTCTTGTCGGTAGTGTCCTTGCTGGTGCGCCATCTGCTTTCCAGTTGTTTACAGTGTTGTTTAGCGGTACTGAGGTCTTCAGTGTACCATCTAGCCTGCGTGGTGGACCTTCTGTGGATGTTGTTGCCAGTAGGAGCGATGCTGTTGGGGTACTTGGTGATCCAATTGTTGAAGTTTCTGATGTTCTGGTCTAGGTTGTTGGAGGAGATGAGGTGGGTAGTATTGAGGGCGTTGATCCATGTGTCCTTTTGAGACTTTGCTCCAGCTGCATTGGGGGGAGTTGTGTAGACTGGGGGCGGAGGTCCGTGAGCTGGTGATGTTGAAGTGGACGATGGAGGTTGGTCCATGTGGGTTCCGTTGTGTGGCTGTACCTGATGTGGTCACTGGTGGTGAAGATGGGGTTTAGTGTGTGGCCTGCGGTATGCGTGGGGTCGTGGGCAAGTTGAGTCCGATGTTGTTCATGCTGTGAAGGAGGCTGGTAGTGTTGATGCCATTGTGGTCATTGAGATGGAAGATGAGGTAGTCGGAAAATGTAGTTGTTGGAGTCTATGGCGAAGGGGGCGATGAAGTTGCAGAAGGCTGTAAGTGGTCCTGGAGGATGGTAGTCAAGGGTGCCCCTGAAGGTGTTTTTTTGCTGTCTGTTGGAGTCAGAAACTCAGGTGTTCCATGGCTGGGTTGATGTTTGCTTCTGTGGTGGTGCATTGGATGGATTCCTTGTGAATGATGGCGATCCCTCTGCTAGGCTGGTTGATGCTGTCGCGGTGGGTGATCTTGTGTCCTACGAGTTTTGCGTTGATGATGTCGGGCGCAGAAATTGGGTTGAACGAAGTCTCAGTAAGGAAGAGGACGTCGGGTGTGATGGTGAAGATGAGGTCCCAAATCTTGGTGGTGTGTTTGCATAGTGAGCATGTGTTGAGAAGGGCGCATTTGAGTTGGTGTTTTTGTTCAGGTGGTGTCTATGATGCGTTCAGGGTGGGGCTGGTGGTGGGCTGGTTTGTGTGTGTGTGTGCTGTAGCAGTGGGCGTAGGTGAAAGGTCCTACCGTGAGCTTGGGTGGCAGTGTTTGTTGCGGTGTCAAGGGTGTAAAGCTCAGCGATGGTGTATCTTCAGGGGGTGAGAGGGCCAAGGGACGTGGCGCTGCTTGGGGTCCAGGCGCAGTATGGTTGGCGCTGCGGCCTACATTAAGTAGGTCCTGGGGTGGGCCGGGCTTCTGTTGGCGGGATGAGCTGTGAGCCAGAAAACCCAGATGGGAAAACCCGGGCAGCGGCGGTGTCACTGGATCAGACAGGAACAAGCAGGAAATGGAGGCCACAGGCAAGTGACAGGCTAGTTGTTCAGGGGCCTACTGTAGAGGTCGTGCTGCAGCCTGCATTGAGTAGGTCCTGCAGTGGGTGGGGCTTCTGTTGGCAGGAAGAACGGAGAGTGGGAAAACCCGGGCAGCGGCAGTGTTACTGGTTCAGGCTGGAACAAGCAGGAACTGGAGGCCACATGCAAGTGACAGGCTAGGTGTTAGGTGCATCCTCTTGAGGTCAAGCTGAGGCCTGAATGAAGTAGGTCATGGGGTTGGATGGGCTTCTGTTGGCGGGAAGAACGGTGAGCGGGATTACTTGGGCAGCGGTGGTGTCACTGGATCAGGCTGGAACAAGCAGGAACTGGAGGCCACATGCAAGTGACAGACTGGTTGTTCGGTGCTAGGTTTTCAGCACCTTCTGCCTCTTTTCCCCCAGCTTCCAACGGTTTGGATAGATTTTCCTTTATGTAATGCAAAGCATTTAAACATTGAATGGTCCAGTACTTGATGCCAATTACTTAACTCTGAGTCTGTGAGATTCAAACCTGATGTGGTCAACATGTACTCGCTGCAAAAATGGCATGCGCATAATCTCATGTCCCCAGAAGTGGATCTGGTTTTTCACTTATACACCAGAAAAGAAAGGCAGCGGACCATGGAGAACCGCACCTTTCCCCTGTTCCAGTGTAAGTAAGTCTCAACAATTCAATTTCGGTATGCGTGCACCAACTACAAGCACCTGCTGCCAAGATGCAACCTTTGGATCAACGACATATGATAATTCACGATAGAGGTGCACCACTATCAATAATAACATTAACTAAGACGTCTGAATTTGAACACCAAAGTATTGTTAATTCCTTGTTTTATTTTCTTTCTTAATCATATCAAACGTTACAGCGAAGACAGCCAATGCCTTTCGTCCATAGCAATGGACTTCTTCAGGGCACATTCGTTCCTCTTGTCACAACATTCCAGTAATGGTATATCCTTCAATCCCCGCTCTCAGCAGTATAAAATTTGCTATACAGGCGATTTGGGCCAATCTGCCAGTATTTGTTACCCAATTCTATTATATTGTCCAGTCCTCCAAAAAAGGTCTATCGCTCAGCATCTTTCGATCACCATGTGAAGTTTTCTACATAGGTGGTTTGGGATGAATTGCCCCAAGATGGCACTCTGGTGCTGAAAGCCACAGTCTGGTTTCCTTCACATTAAGGGCCGGACTAGGATCGCACACCAGCCCTGGCAATTATGTCCGACTGGCCCCGAAGGAGCTGGGGGACTGGGAGGGGCAGAGGGGGGGTATCGATGGTGTTGGTGGGAAACGCTGCTGCTGTGCTTTTGTTACAGGGGGCTGATTTTGCAGCACTGCTGCAAAACCGGCCCACACAGGTCCAAAATTGTCCTCCACCCTTCCGGCCCACCGGGGAAACGCCTGGTGCCCGCTACTGCCAGTCCGGCCCTGTTCACATCCTGTGAAGCGAAATGGAAAAAAAGCATCATATGGTGGTCTACATATGGATTGGCTCAAATCACCCATATAGCAAATTTAATACTGCTGAGAGCGAGGATAGAAGGATATACCATTACTGGAATGTTGTGGCCATTCGAACGAATGTACCCTGAAGAAGTCCATTGCTATGGACGAAACGTGTTGGTTTTTCACTTGCTTTAATCTATTTCCTATGCCTGTGTATGGGTACGGTAGTGCCCTTCTCCTTTAAAAAAGAAGCATTATTTAGTGATCCTCACTTCATTTAGGACATAGTGTTCCTTAAACTAAGTATTGACATTTCTAGCTACTTGTATTAGATTGACAAGTATGTACTTGTATTAGTTATTGCTATAGGTTTAATTAAAAAAACGAATTTCACCTCGAGGTAAGCCAGAGCCACTGTCCTTGCGCATTTCACAAGGAACTGTTTAGCCATCTGGAAATAAAGTGATTCATTGTTTGTTAAATATGTAAATGACAGTATTGTGGTTGTGTTTGGGATCTTCACCTGCTGCTGTAAAGCATTTGTTTGATAGCATGCTGAACATTCAGAACTTAAGCAATGAAATTGATAATACAGTTGAGTATCATTTGCACTATATACCCCAGTCCCAGCACACAATTGGGAAATGTTTGTGTAGAAATTCAGTTAGTCTTTCACTCTTAATGTCATTTTTCTTTTTTCAGAATTTTACCAAAGTGAGGTGGTCAAAGACTCTTTGGTAAGTTTCAAAATTATTTTAAATTCAACATTAGCTCTTTAAGAGAGAGGATAAATATTTTATGATCTCCTTTACTTATTTCAGTAGTTTGAATGCCATCTTCAGATTTCCGTCTCTCAAAAAAACGAATAACTGTGTGCACAAGAACAAAAACGCTAGCCATCTCCTGGAATCTTCAAATACTGTAGGCTGTTACCTGGTTGACAAAATACTGTATATGTGATTATTTTTATTTTTTTTAATTCTGTAATTTATTTATATGCTAAGTGATGTTGCTCCAGTAGCTCCTTTCTAGGGAGCATCTAACGGTGTTACAACATTTGTTATTACAGCAACAGAATGACTAAGCAGAGAAAGACAGGTTTTGGAGGATTGTATAGTCTGGGACTGCTTGCCCCCTGATGATTTGTCAGTCAGGAACAGCTTCGCCCTATCTGTCAATAATAAGGTTGCTTTCTTTGTGGGACACTAGAAGGCATGGCAGTGGAGGGTGGAACCATCAGGGAAAGAGAAATCGATCAAACGGATATATAGAGATGGGGGGGAGGGGGGGGTTCTCCAGATAATGTATGTTGATCGTCTCAGCAACTGTCAGACCCTTGAGTAAAGAAGCTGATACCTTACTGATTGTTCCCCCGCGGTTTGGCTTTCACTGTTGCAGCTGTTCGCTTTCATAAATCTTCTGAGTCCTCAATCTTCATAGTTTGGCTTACTGTTCTTTATTAGGTCTCACCTAGCGCTGCTGCGCACATGCGCAGCTCGCTCGTCGAGATTTATTGCTAATGAGGACTTTTACAAAAGGGCTTGAAACCCCGTCCCTCATTTCCATTGGCTGGCGTCACCGTTTATGCTAAACGGTGGCCTGCAATTGGAAATGAGCTTTCTCGGTTGCCTCCCTTTGGCTTTTTTGTCCGGCCCATCTGGACTGGATCGCCTGCTTCACAGCTGTCGTGAAGCAGTTTCTTATCGCAAGGAGGCGTGTTATGTAAACAAGCCCTGCGATCCAGTCCAGATGGGCCGGACAAAAAAGGAGACATGGCGCCGCTTGTTTATTTTTGCATCTCGCTTTCACTTTAAAGTGAAAGCGCGATGCAAAAATAAACAGCGGCTGCCTGGCGAGCGCTTGTTTTTAGGCGGGTGAATATCATTACAAAAAGAGGGCGAAACCAGCCTAACGACGGTGAGTTGACAAGAATGCGGAAGCGACATTCTGAGCTGTAAACTGTTCCTCTCTGCTGTTTTCTGTAGTCCTCCCAAGAATCAGTCGGTGTTTGCGACCATACTGGGCTGATTGTCATAGAGGAGGCCATGTAGAGTAAAAACAAAGACGACCGTAAATGTATAAGGAATCGGAAGCCTACGGTTTCCTGTAAAAGGAGTGTCGGCTGCATTAATCGTGTCGGTGCATCAACCACCAATTTGGCACATAAACACACACGTTCAAGGCGGCCAGAATGCTGACGCTATATGGATCGTAAATAGGGTCACAACCGTGACTGCTCCGCTACACCGTGCCTTCTCACTGGGTTCACCTATAAGCTCTAAGATGGCCGCCGTTCGACGTATTCCCGAATGTCTTTAATAGAAAGTGCAGCGGCACGAATGGACACAGTTTCCGGATATGAAGGCGTGGTCAGTAAACTCCATTAGCGAGACGTCGGAAACTGAAGTGAGGTGGAATGGCATTTGTCGTTCTATTTATTTTGTTGGGCTCGTAAGAACAGATTCGGTGTGTGCTGTGGAGTAAAAGAGACGGAGAGATGCCGGTGAGTGGTTTTGGGATGGAGGGATCAGTGCTGTAAGTGGGATGAAAAAAGTGTGTCTGTGGGAGTGTCTCTAAAGGGGGCGGGGTCTATGTAATTATAGGCATGACTTAAAACGTAAACTAAATTTCTGTAATTTCCATACTGTGTCACCCAAACGGTATTTTGAATCCTCTCTGCGCTTTTTGTTATTGCATTCGGATATACAACACAGCAACAGACATACACCTAAATCCAGCCGGAACCATTGGCTTTGTCAATGGTTGCCTCTGGGTTCTGCAGAAAGGCAAATGCCCATGTATTCTGAAACCTGTTTGACCCACTGACGGGCACTGTGAGAAACTCGCAGTGCCTTCAGTTTAACTTCAGATCTCTTATTTGGACAGGCTATACAGAATATACAGGTTATACAAGTTTGCACAGCTCAGTCATTGTGTGCCATTCGCAGACCGTGGGGGGAGGGTTGCATGCTCTTCTTTTCAGACGAATCATTGTAGTATATGTAAACGAATGTCTTCCCATGGCCAGCTGAGGTACACTTATCGTATGTTTGATGAAGATCTGTATTCTCCTTGAGCATTGTCTCAGGGCTGCTTTGTTTTGCTAATCTTAATTGCTATCAAAGTGTTGAGCACCTCCCAATAATGGTCTGTTTAGGTGGAGCCTACCAGACAGCGCAGCTGTCCGGTTTCATAAGCCCTATTGTGGGCTTTTGAGCACTTACATGGGCTTACTATTCGTTGGCTTTACTTTCACTGTCATTTGCTTACTTCTTATTCAATGGCTTTCCGTGTTACAGTATGTCAGTCTTGTCTTAGTCCCTTCCTTGGATCTCAGCCTCCTTACTTACCATCTCTCTCTTTGGCTGGCTTTTAGACCTTCCTTTGCTGCCTTTTGGGGAACAACTTTTTGTTGTACTGTTTTGCAGTTGTAATTTTTTTTAACAGAGTAAGAGAAAAAAGTCACCCATATCACTTTTTTTTTTCTTTAGCCATGATGCTGAGCATCAGCAGTGCTGTTAATCATCGCCAAAAACATTGGCAAATCCAGTAGGTCCCAAAGGCGAGATCTCTTGGATTTGCAGGTGCATAAGTGCTTGTTTTGCTAAGACAAAGGGAGCTAACAATATTGACATAAAATAAGGCACACTGCCTTCCATTACTCTTCAAATTGTGCTTTTTTTTCAGAAACATTTTTTTATATATCTAGTGTGAAATTGATTTAACATGATGAATGTTTTCATTTGGTGGGTAGATGTGGTTAGCATCTAGAGCTGCAGACCTTGGAGCTGAGGCAGGTTCAAATCCCAGCCTCCGCTCCACATCCTGTGATTTTAGGGCAAATCACCAAATATCCCTGTGCCTAAAAATATGTAACAAGGGGTTGTTCTTTCTTAAAGTGCTCTAATATTGTCAGGCAAAGTTCGCAATATATACAATGGGCTCACGTTCCTCACTTGACCAAATTGTGTGATCCTAGACAAATATTTAGCATTTCAGTGTCTTATTTTCTTTGAGCGACCAGTTTGCATGCACCTTGGAGGAACTTATTTCAGTATGTAGGCTATACAAACGTAATTTGTATATGGTTTACATGGCAGTAATGTTACTTCGCTTATAACGACATTGTCTATATACAGTCCACGTAACAAACCTATTCCTTGCTTCACTGATGTCAGTGTCGTCAAGGTAGTGGGGTTTTCTTGAATGTTTTTAAGTTTGTGTTTAGAAACAATTACTTAGAATAAATGTCCCTCAAAACATTATTGTTAAAGAAATAACCTTTTTCATTTTGAAGAGGCAATTAGTTCAACCCTAAGCTTTAGACTGCCACTTTGAGTACATAGGCCTAACCCTTGAGGCATAAGAAGTAAGTCCATTAGAAGTTGCTTTTTTGGGGGGGGGGGGTTAAAGACTCTAAGGCTGTGGATCCTTAGGTGGGTTGGCAGAGCCCTTGTGATTGTAAATAATCTTTTTTAGGGTGAGTGAAAGAGTAAGTCTCTGAGTGAATAAAATATACTTGCATACCAGCCAACACATCCTTATTTAGACAGCATCACTCTCTTTTCAATTATAGTCACACTTTCAAAAAGCAAAATGCCACTTGACTCGAAGGTATCAGAGCGTTTTACATGATCACAAGTAGCATTACAAATTCATACATTCATTGTAGGCAGGGGTAGATTAAGTGATTTGCCCACAATCACAGGTTGATTGAGCTTCCAGCCAGACTTGAGGCTGGTTCCCCAGCTTCAAAGTCGGCCTCTGTAGCCATTAAGCCACACAAATGACGGGTGACATCATTGTTAAAGCCTTAGCACAGTTATGAGAAAGACACTTTGGTATTATTTCCCAATACCTTGGGGAGCCGCGGCATTGGAAATAAGAAGCTGGCAAAAAAATCTTTATGGAATGCCTCACCCCATGGGCGTACTTCCCTCCATGCATAAACCTGCTTTTTTTAGGATTCAAGTGGTAGCTGTTACCCCAGAGGAGCGAGATGCAGGGCCCCTAACGCCGCTGGGTTGCAGTTTAAATAGGCTAGTGGAGGCCAAAAATCTGAGACTAAACTGCTAACCAAACACAAGCATTAAAAATGCAATAGATCTCGCCTTTCATTAAGTTAAAGCCATTTGCTTTGTTATACAAAACCATTAACAAAGCAAATGGCTTTAACTTAATCAAAGGCGAGACCTATTGCATTTTCAATGCTTGTTCCAGTTCTCATTGTGACTAGGGCTTCCAGTAAAAATAGCCGGTGTCTATTCATGCCTTCCACTTGCCATTTCCTAGTGCAGGAATGTTAATGAGACTATTTCCTCAAAGGCTACTCTACAGGGAGTTCAGTATGAACCTTAGGCTAGATGTCCTTAATTTCTGGTTCTAAAAAGTTGTTGCAATTTGCCACTCTTTTGCGAGCCAACCTATGTACTAACAGGTCAGTTCACACAATGAAGAATCAGAGTGTATCTCGGGGATGGTGGCTTGCAAGAGTCTGCAAACCACCATGCCTGTGATTGCTTTTAAATAAGGACACATTTTATTTTCGAAGCAGTTTGAGTTCATTACATGCATTCAAACACAATGCTCATTTGCGAAGCAGTTTTTCATTTTTTCAATAATAGTCCAACTGTAGCACATATAATCAGTAAAACAGTTGTGGAAAAGAGTGGCCCCACTGGGCTCAATTAAGGGGATTCACCCTTAATACCGCTCAAAAATGGTATGCCCAACCCCTTCAAATAATTGAAAGAGAGATAAGGGAACAGCAACAGAATCCTGAATTTGACAAGGCGTTTGGTTCAGAGGGACATAAGATGTTAGTACAACTAAGTCAGTGAGACTTTAAAGTCTCTATTCAATACAAATGGGACGAAGCAAAGTAAAGACATGGGTAGAACTTCAACCATAACAAAACAAAAAGCTAAAGTTCCTGGAGTATTCTGTTATGGAGCCTTAAAAATGGGCCTCAGATCTGCTCTAGGATTTGTTGCTGGTCTAATAGTCTTTAAGCCACTTTTTGTGCCATGGTTGCTAAATTGTTCATCCAGTTCCTGTTTGTGGTGGGACGGGGAGAGAAGTTGCAATTTCCATAGAAGTTCATTGAGATTTGAATCTATGCTGTCAGCACTCAAATCATTTCTGCTTGCTACACAATTAAGAGTGGACAACCAGTGACTGTTTAGTGAAACATTGTCCACATTGATTTTTTGAGTCACATGCATTTTAAAATAATCCCTGTGATCAAGCTGGTGACTTTCATTTACATAACCTAATCATGTTAGCAGCCCATCCACCATCCAGCTTTTTGCATTCGAAGCCTTGAATGCTGACAACAGTTTCATTATCTTTCACTACCTGGTTGGTACGTCAGACCTTCATAAATTTCATGCTTCTGTGTTTTGAAAGTTACCCAACAGAAGGGAAACCCAGTAGTCAATGGGGACCATGGGCAAGAAGTAGAAAAAGGAACAATCACAAAAAAATGAAGAGATGCTGTAAAGTAAAATGACAATTTGAATCGAACAGTCAAAGCAACTTAAATGGCACAGTGAGTGCCATTTAAGTGCTTGGTGCTCTTTCATAAGTGATACATACACACGTGAGAGACGTGATCATCTTGTGCATCAATAACGAGAACAGCACTGCCTATCACATCTGATCATGAATTGAAAAGTTGGTCTGCAGCTCGGTTAGTTAACAACGTTTGATCACAATTTAATTCCGGGATCATCATCAGGAGTCTAAATTACTCATGAGCCCGAGAGAGTACCTTAGAAGGCACTGAAAAGGAAAATAACTTCCCAACAGATATCCGTGGAAAAATTGACCCATCTGAATATGTTGTTGACTAACCAATTCATGATGTGCCAATTTTTTTGATTTGACTATTGTTCCATGTCTGTCTGTATTTTGAAAGACATTTTCAGCATAGAAGTCAAAAGTTAGCTACCAGAAATTTCACTGCACTAGCTACCAGACATTTCACTGCACCTTTCTGTAGTGGAGAAGAAAGCAAACTGTTGCTGGGGAGAGGATGTATCCTAACGGCTAGGGCGGTTGATCTCTAATCTGGGGAACCTGGTTCAAGTCTCGACATTGATGCTCAACATCCTGTGACTCTGGGCAAATCTCTTAATCTCCCTGTGCCTACAAAAAATGAATGTGTCCATGTGTAATGCAACTGGTGCTCATGTAAAGCACTCTGATACCCGATACCTTCGGGTCAAGTTTGCGCTATATAAAACTAAGGGGAAAAAAACTTGTATAAAAAACGATGATAGACACCTTGGTGCCTTAAAAATCTTGTATTGTATTGCAGCATTTATGTACTACCCCTATGTAGGGTGCTGAAGTGCTTGCCTACATGAGTAGCATGCTACAACATGTAGGGTGTGTGGTTGGAAAGATGTTTTATTTTTTATCCTATGTGGGAAGTGTTTCCGTGTCGTGCGTGATGACCGCTGAGGTGCAGTTATTGTGTTATGGTACGCAGACACATAGTTTTATCGTTTTCAGTATGCTATTAGCTTTGAACAGCTCTACAGATTCCTTTATGGTATTTCATACGATATAGTCTTCTTAGCTGGTTACTGCACTGGGTTGTCCAGTCTGAGATTTTGTGTATAATTGTGGTCTTGAGCTGCATGGTTCTAGGTAGAGAGAAGTGAAGAAATGGGTCGGCATGGACATTTTTATTATCATCCCATTGATTATATAGATATTTGGGTTCTGCAGTGAATGGACTTAAGGTCCTCCAAAGCTTTTCAGTAATGTGTGACAGACCTCTACAGTTTTTCCATGCCTGTTCATTTGGTGATGTAAAGTTTTTGTGCTGGTGATGGACAACCCTCATAGCAAATATGCTTTATGTGAATTCAATAGGTATCTTGCTGCTTAGATCAGTGAAAGCTATTTTTGTCCTCTGTACTATATGTCGATTATGTGAGATTTTTTTTTTCTAGGTTTGAGATATCCATCAGCAATTTATGCATTGTTTTGTGATCATTATACACCAAACTGGAGTATTTTCTCCTCCTCAATAATAACAAAAAAGACGAAGTTAAAAAGATCACTCAAGTTTTCCCTCTGCTCTGAAGACTATGAACCTTCACCTAAACATACACCTCCTTTTGCTCCTGAACAAAAAAAAAGGTTGAGCTAGAAAAGATGTCCCCTGGCCTCAGAGATTCTGTTCAGCATTTGTCCAAACAACAAAAAGGTTACACTCTCTTGGTTCAGGTTGCTTTTAAAATGTTCAATATGTGGGTAGGACGATTAAGATCCTCTGGGGCCCCTGATAAAGCCACCGTTCCCCTGCTGGTTAAGTTATCCCCAGGAGCTGAATGGCAGTCGCTCTTATTTACGAACTTGGACAAGGGAAAATGCACCCTGGGGCACTAAAAATGTCTTATTGGTGGGTAGTTGTTAACCCACCTCTAGTCCACATACCATCTCAGGATTGTGCAGCGTGCCCCCAAAGTATTTATTTTCCCACGTAATTGTGTGCGGAAGTGAGACCCACACAGGGAGGAGGTTGTTTGTCTAGGCAGTGCAATACCTGAATGTGAAGCTTCTGTGGAAGAGTGGGCCTGCGCATGGTACAAGTCAGAAAAGCTTCACCTTGCCCTGCAGCTGGCGGGCCTCACCCTCAAACATCGTTGGCTCTTGGAGCCTGCTGCAAGCTACTTATTGTCACCTGCCCTGTCAACCGTGAGGGAGTGCCCTTTGCTGAGAACAACCTGCTGGAGCTTGACTCTATTATCTTGATACTTCCCAATTCTAGGCGGTCATGTCTTGGAGAGAAAAAATGATTTTTTTTGTTGTTCTTTTTTACATTAAGAGGTGAGTGTCAAAGAGTACCTAGAAAGACTCATCCATTTATCCCTCCGGTGATGCGTGGTTAGAGAACCATGCTTCAGGGATTAATACTGTGCACTCTGACCTTTTGTTCGAAGACAAACATAATTGAGACAGTCGTCAGGGATGTAAAAAAAGAAACTAGACTGCTTATCCAGTAGATTGTTGAATGTTGAGATGAAACTGGAAGGGTAGGAAAATAGACTTCAAGCATCGGATGGGCGATTAAAAGGGTGGGAGAGGATAGAAGATTTTAGAGCCTTCAAGCTCTAAAATGGACAATGTTGCATAAGTGTGAAGAAATAATTGTGTATTTTTTTTTTTAATCCAAAGTTCAATGTTTGCAGTGGATTGTGGGTAAGAAAAAGATGTGGGGTCCACCTAAGCAAACACAAGGAGACGATGGACGGAGCGCTGAAACTTTTCAGACACTCTCCCCCAGTCACAGATCTGGGTTGAAACCATCATCGTTTTTTAGCTCACTTCGCCACCTCAGTTCAGACCCAGCTATATGCAAATGAGTCTTGACCCTGTGCCTCATGGGAACAGTCCAGCCCGAACTACCAAGCCAGGGCTTCCCTGAACCGGAAACAAGCATCCTGGGACCGGTTTCGGGGTAACACCCACCATCAGTCAGGCTAGCTTGAATCCAGTGGCCAAGTGAGCAAGGGACCCACGTCTACTGCCAACTTAGGGCAAACAAAGCAAACGCAAGGGTCCACATAAGCCACACAAGCCTGAATTCTTCTGGATCTCTAGGATTCAGAAATGTTTGAGGTTGGTAATTTTTAACTAGGGGCTGGGTGACCACTAGCCTAATTATGGGAGCCATCCGCCATCCCAAAAGTTGACTGTTCGAAACATCTTTCATCCTTCATATGGGTGTATTTTTTGGGCCTTTCCAGGTTTGGGTGATGGGCAAAATGAGTGTTGTGAGGCAAACAAATTGCTGTGAAGCACCCACTCCAGTGTGGTAGTTGGACCGGCAGATATGCCACCTTACTGCTAGTAAGATTTCAGAGTGCTTGCAGAATTGCTGACTTTGTAGCAAGAACTTGTGAGTGACACGATTGTGAAGGCCTTCAGATTCTCCCTGAAACCTGGGGATTTGGCAGGGGACAGCGGTATTGGTGGTTGACTCAATGGACTGGAGAGATCAGATTTTACATGAAGTTATCAAGAGAACAGTAATGATGGAAAATAGGTGGTTGTCTGACTTCTCTGCTTGACTTTCATCACTGTAACTGGAAAAGAAGGCCCTGATGGCCAGTTAGCTGGAATTAGAAGCAAGACGTTTTGCGGCATCTGTGATGCATCTGATGCACAAAGTGAGAAAAATCTACAGCCAGAGATTTCTTTTCCAAAAACTAGATCAGTAATTAACATTGATCATAAGTGGTTTCCTCTTCTTTTACGGGGGAAGGGTGGAGGGGTTTGACGGTAAGAGGGTAGGGTGACACTGGTATGGGGTCTGTACAAGAACAGTGCAAGCCTTGCATCAAATTCCAGTGGGTGGAAGGACCGCTAG
The DNA here is from genome assembly GCA_963921515.1 of Calotriton arnoldi. NCBI lineage: Eukaryota > Metazoa > Chordata > Amphibia > Caudata > Salamandridae > Calotriton > Calotriton arnoldi. The sequence continues at coordinate 425,988 of CAWUFW010000604.1, read as the reverse complement.
CATGTGAGCGCTATAAGTCCCAGTGAATTGTGGTATATGCAGTTTACAGACGTATTTTTACTCACAATTCTTAAGTTTTGGCAATCCAATATGACTGTTGCCAGTGCTCAACACCTCATTTCGAATTTCAGGCTAGTTGACATTCGTCAGGGGAGCAGTAAAATTTGGGGTTGATCAAGATATCTGAAAGAGACACGTTAGTGACAGATTCCTTACCTTAGAATATCCCCAGGCGTCAGGCTGGATCCGGAAAGTTTTTGCGTAGCAGTACCCTTGCGCGTCGGTAGGCGGCGTCGTGCGGCTCCGCGTCCGTCGTCGGCGTCGGGATCGCCGGGATGACGTCGCGGGCAGTACTTAGACGCCGCCCCTGCGCGCTGACGTCAGTTCTTCTTTTTTCCGCGCCAGTAAGCGCAGATCCGGGAAGAGCAGTGCCCTAGTCATTTTTTGACTAACCTTTTGGTGATTTTTCACTGTTTTCTTCGAGTCATCTCGGCTCCACGGTGTCGGTAGGGATGCCCGGCTTCAAGCCATGCGACGCCTGTGGTCGAATGATGTCGATCACAGACCCGCACTTAGAGTGTCTCTACTGTTTCGGCCGCGACCACGACACGAAGTCGTGTTCCGACTGACGGGCCTTGCACCCGAAGGCTTTGCGAGAGCGGTCTCGAAAGCTCCTCGAGGTCCGGCAGTCGGCTCCGCGCCGCACCAAGCCCCGGTCACGCGAGAGGTCGAGGGGCCGGTCGCGGAGTCCTCGCCGGTCATCGGAGTCCAAGTCTTCGCACTCCTCGGGTAAGTCGAAGCACAAAAAATCTAAGAAGCACCATCGCTCTAAGACTTCGCCTCGCCGGTCTCGCGACTCGGCTGAGGCCCCTGTCGGCACTGTCCCCGCGGCTCCGGATGTGCCTGTGGAGCCGCCCCCGCATTACCCCTCCTTCCCGGGGTCGGGGGCGACTCCGGCCGAGATACAGGAATTCCTGTCGGCCATGGCCCGCCTCTTCGGGCCTCAAGGCCCCTCCGCTGCGCCTTCGGGCCCCGCGGGCCCTAATGGGGTTGCCCCGGCGCCGCCGACGACTCCGGTCCCGGCGCCGCCTGTCCCACCAGCCTCGCTCCCGGCCCCGGCCCCGATCCCGGCGCCGGTGGTACCGCAACCCCCATCGACGCCGGTTGACCTAACCACGCCTCCGCCGATGTCCCCGGTGCCGTTCGTGACGCCGCCCGGGGCTCCGGGCGGCGTCGTTCCCCAGTTATCTCCGGATCCGGACGCGGCGTCGGACCGACGTCGCTCGACGCCGGCTCCGGCGCCAATGAGACCTTGGGTCCCGGACGTCCCTCCTCCTCCTTATTTTCAACCGGAGGAGGACCAGGAGAGCTGAGGGGTCGGATGACCCTCTCACACAGCAGTGTGACTATGATCAGGACTGGGCAGAGGAACTTGGGGATGCCAGTGGTCTGGACACTTCCCCTGACACTGGCATGCTGTCTCCTCCTTCCGTGGCTACGGAGGAGGGAGCAAATTTCGCAACGGTGTTTCGTAGAGCAGCTGGAGCCTTACACCTCCAATTGCCTACAGTGGCTGTCAGGACTAACCTCCTGACGGAAGTGCTTCAGCCGGCAGCTACCTCCTCGGAGCCATTGCTGCCGTTTAATGATGCACTTTCTGATGTTCTTTTGGGCACCTGGTCCAAGCCCGCCACAGGGGCTCCTGTGGATAGGAACGTGGCCCGACGCCATCGCGCCCTGCTCCGGGCGACCCCTTGTTTCTCTCTCAACATCCCACCCCCGAGAGCTTGGTTGTCCAAGCCTCTGCCTCCCAAACCGCCTTCCCTACCGCCCCTCCGGATAGGGAATCCAAACGCCTGGATCAATTTGGGAAGAAGGCCTTTTCTTCCTCCAGTGCTGGCTTGCGGTCCGTCAACACCGCTTGCCTTTTGGGCCGATACTCCCACTCTCTGTGGGATTCGGTGGCGCTCGTTTTGCCCCAGTGTCCTGAGGAGGTCCAGACACTGCTTTCCCGCGCCATTGCGGAAGGAAGGGATGCGGCAAAGTACACCATCCGTTGTGGCCTTGATACCGCCGACTCGCTGGGCAGATCGCTTGCAACGACAGTGGCGCTGCGTCGCCACGCCTGGCTGAGGACAACTGGTTTCTCGGGTGATGTCCAAAACACACTCATGGACATGCCCTTTGATGGAGTCGGTCTTTTTGGTACCAAAGCAGACCATGCGCTGGAGCGTTTTAAGGACTCACGGGCTACTGCCAAGTCCCTGGGCCTTTCTGCTGTGCGCCCTCCGCTAACCTCTGCTTTTCGCCCCTTTCGTGGCCACGGAAGGGGCGCCCAGTCACGTCCGCTGCCCAGCCACCGGCCCGCGCAGCAAGCGTCTTCGCGTGGCCGAGGACGTGGCTCCCGCCGTGGCGGGTCAGGCAACCAGCGTGCGGGTCAGGCCACCTACCCCGCCCCGTCCGTGGCCTCCAAGCCCTCCTAGTCCTTCCTTCCAGGTGCACAGCACGCCAGTAGGGGGCAGGGTCCGCCATCACCTTCACCACTGGCGTGCCATCACCTCGGACAGGTGGGTCTTGGACATTGTCCGAAGGGGCTACTCCCTCCCCTTCGAGACCACCCCCAGCCATGCCACCTCAATTCCACCGCATGTCAGGGGGATCACTTGGTGCTTCTGCAGAAGGAAGTCACGGCCCTCTTGGCCAAGAGGGCCATCGAGCATGTTCCGACCCCAGAAGTAGGACGTGGTTGCTACTCCCACTACTTTCTGGTGCCCAAAAGGACAAGGAGGACATGCGTCCTATCTTGGACCTCCGGAACGTCAATCGCTTCCTCCGGAAGGACAAGTTCAAGATGCTCACCCTAGCTCAGGTCTTAACTGCCCTCGACCCTGGAGACTGGTTGGTAGCGTTGGACTTACAGGACGCTTATTTCCACACCCCTGTCCTGCCGGCCCACCGGCGTTACCTGCGGTTCACGGTAGGCCTCGAGCATTTTCAGTTCACCGTGCTCCCCTTTGGCCTTACCAGTGCCCCTCGGGTGTTCACGAAAGTGATGGCGGTGGTCGCAGCTCATCTGCGCCGGGCAGGGGTTCCAGTCTTCCCCTACCTCGACGACTGGCTGCTGAAGGCGGGCTCGTCCCAGGCAGTCGTCTCCCACCTCCAGACTACGGCCGAACTCCTGCACTCGCTGGGGTTCTCCATCAATGTGCCGAAGTCGCATCTGATTCCTTCTCCACAGCTCCTTTTCATCGGAGCAGTTCTGGACACGACGCAGTTTCGGGCCCATCCTCCTGAACGGCGAGTCCGGGATATTCAGGCTATGATTCCGATCTTTCAGCCTTTATCCTGGGTTTCGGTACGGATGACCCTGAGGCTGCTGGGCCTCATGGCCTCCTGCATCCTGCTGGTCGATCATGCCAGATGGCATATGCAGGCTCTGCAGTGGGACCTGAAGTTCCAGTGGGCGCAGCACCAGGGCAACCTGTCCAATCACGTCCAGATCTCGGAGGGGACTGCAAAACAGTTGCAGTGGTGGCTCTCGAACCGGCAATGGGTCATGGGCAGATCCCTCTCCCTTCCCCAGCCAGAGCACACAGTTGTGACGGACGCGTCCCTTCTGGGATGGGGCGGTCACATGGGAGAGGCGGAGATCAGAGGCCTCTGGTCTCCGGCGGAGTCCCGGCACCATATCAACCTTCTGGAGCTCCGGGCGATCTGACTTGCACTCAAGGCATTCCTTCCCTCTGTCAAAGGGACGGTAGTGCAGGTGTTCACAGACAACACCACCGCCATGTGGTATTGCAACAAACCGGGCGGGGTGGGGTCGTGGACCCTATGTCCAGGAGGCTCTGCGCCTCTGGACATGGCTGGAACATCAGGGCATATTCCTGATGGTTCAACACCTGGCAGGTTCCCTGAACGCCAGGGCGGACGAACTCAGCCGCAGGTGCATGATGGATCACGAATGGCGTCTTCACTCGGAGGTGGCGCAAGGTCTCTTTCAGCAGTGGGGAGAGCCTTGGTTAGATCAGTTCGCCACCGAAGAGAACGCGCAATGTCAGCAGTTCTGCGCGTTGGAATTTCCAAGGTGGCACTCGCTCGGCGACGCTTTTCGTCGCGAGTGGAGTTGCGGTCTGTTGTACGCCTTTCCGCCTATACCACTTCTACCCAGAGTGTTGAAGAAGATTCGGCGCGACCGGGCCCAAGTCATCCTTGTGGCTCCGGACTGGGCTCGAAGAGTTTGGTATCCCGAGCTACTCAGTATGAGCGTCGATCCCCGATCCGTCTGCCTCTTCGGGAGGATCTTCTGTCGCAGCAGCAGGGGACGGTCCTCCACCCGAACCTGTCCAGTCTCCACCTGCTTGCGTGGAGATTGAGCGGTGGCAGTTGATTCCTTTCGACTTGCCTCCCGAAGTTTGTGATGTGATTCTGGCAGCCAGGCGTCCCTCCACTAAGGTGGCATACGCCTGCAGGTGGAACAAATTTGTGGCATGGTGCACAGCAAAGGCTGTGAATCCCCTCTCTGCCCCTCTTTCTGAGGTTCTTCTGTTCCTTCTTTCTCTGGCCCAACAGGGTTCTGCCCTGGGTACCATCAAGGGCTATCTTTGTGCCATTTCGGCCTTCCTCAGGCTTCCTGATCAGCCCTCCTTTTCAAGTCCCCTGTTGTTAACAGGTTCCTAAAGGCATTACACACCTCTTCCCTCCTGTTCCGTTTGTGATGCCTCAGTGGGACTTGAACTTGGTTCTTACCTTTCTCATGTGCGCTCCCTTTTAGCCTCTACATAACTGTCCTCTTCGTCTTCTGACTCTGAAGACAGCCTTTCTGGTGGCCATCACCTCCGTTCGGCGGGTGAGTGAGCTCCAGGCTCTATCATGCAAACCTCCCTTTCTGTCTGTCCATCCAGACAAGGTTGTTCTTCGGACGCGTCCGTCCTTCTTGCCAAAGGTGGTTACTGCCTTCCACATTGGGCAGACCATCACTTTGCCCACCTTCTTTCCGCCTCCGCATCCTTCCAGAGAGGAAGAGAGGCTCCACCGTCTGGACCCAAAACGTGCGCTTTCCTTTTATATCAACCGCACACAACACTTCCGGGTGGATGACTAGCTCTTTGTTGGCTATGTGGGCGCCAAAAAAGGTCGGGCGGTGCACAAGAGAACCATTTCCCGCTGGGTAACCTTGTGTATCAAAGCCTGCTATTCTTTGGCTAAGAAGGAGCCTCCTGTTGGGCTGCGTGCCCATTCCACCAGGGCAACGGCTGCTACCACGGCCTTAGGCCGCGGTGTTCCGCTGCAGGATATCTGTCAAGCAGCTACGTGGGCCTCGCTGCACACGTTTACCAAGCATTACTGCCTTGACAGTCAGGTCCGGAGGGACGGCTTCTTTGGCCGTTCTGTCCTCCGGGACTTCCTTGTCTGATCTTTGTTCGCAGACCCACCACCGGGGTTGGTATTGCTGGGGTATCTATTCTAAGGTAAGGAATCTGTCACTAACGTGTCTCTTTCAGATGCACAAGTTACTAACTTGTGTAACGATATATCTGTAAGAGACAGTAGTTAGTGACAGATTCCTTACCGCCCCACCCATCCTCCCCGTTCTGCGAACTGATTTCTAGGGTTAAGGACATCCCTTTCAGGGCCCTAGTATTTTTCAGACACCTATGTCAGCTTCTTGCATGGCTCTGCGTTCCTGGCGTGGAAAGTCGTGTACAGAACTGACGTCAGCGCGCAGGGGCGGCGTCTAAGTACTGCCCGCGACATCATCCCGGCGATCCTGACGACGACTGACGCGGAGCCGCACGACGCCGCCTACCGACGCGCAAGGGTACTGCTACGCAAAAACTTTCCGGATCCAGCCTGACGCCTGGGGATATTCTAAGGTAAGGAATCTGTCACTAACTACTGTCTCTTACAGATATATCGTTACACAAGTTAGTAACTTGTGCGTTACTGTGAAGATTCCCTAGTAAACTACCCTCCAAGCTTAGTTGCAGCTCAATACCTCGTCAGCAAATCACTCGGGTGTATGAAAGCCAGACATTTCACCGAGATGCTTTCACGATTCTCTGGTGAAGTACCCCACCAAGTTCAGTTGCATGAAAGCCAGAAATTCAGCAGAAACTCCTGCTCAACAGATAATTGATTACTCGTCCGTCAGGAATTTGTATAAGCCTGTTGCTGTAAGGCATAGTCTATTAGCCTCTCAAGGATTGGAATGTGCAATCGGTCATGCTCCTTGCGTCTCCAAAAGAGTATGTTGGCTTACAAGCACTTGGAACATTTTAACTTATTGGTTACTTATGCTTTGACCAATACCACGCTCTTCATTGGAGGTGTCTCTTGCCACTTAAGAGCAATTACTGAAACAGGCCTGGTTCTAATAAGTGTTCAACAAGAGCTTCAGCATCAAATATTCTTGACATGCAGACTCATTTAATTACATCTGTTTGTAATGGCCTTGTTGGACGAAGTGGGCCTTGTCTCTTAGTCATGACAAAAGCTGGTGAGAGATGAAATTCCTGCGCAAGTCGACATTTGATTTCCTCTTACATTATGATTAATTGCATACATGTTTGAAAGCATTATTAGAAGATGTACTTTGTGTCTCGAGTGCTACGATACTAGTTTGTCTCCCACCTCTAAATATCTTTCCCCTTTATCTCTAAGCACAAAGGGATCCAGCGCACTGTCCACCCTGGTGATGTCAACTGTTGATATCTCCCTTTTATTCACTTACTGTTATTTCTGGAAGGTCTGCATGTACACATCTTTGCAAAATGTATCGAATATCTCTTCTTTTTAAAGTAACGTTTTAAAAACATATTTTCCTTTCTGAAGGCATCTTTCTCCAGGAACACAAACGCAATGTTTATGCATGATTTCAAATGTATTTTATTTATCAAGAATTGTGAAACTCCCTTATGTGGGACTCTTTGTATAGTTACTAGTTCCGCAGTTGTTAATATGAATCATTGACTTAAGCACAGTAAAGTGAGTTCTTTGCTTTATTCTGAAATATTTGCAGGGGCGGGGATAGATTCAGATCGCAGGCATTGACAGATCGCACCATTGCAATTTATTACATATGCAAACTAGGAGAGACATGGTCAGTATCTCTTTTGACAAAAGCACACACACTCAGGATGTGGTGTCTCAATCCTGATGTCATGTGTTCCGTGCATGGCCCATTGTAGCTCTATGCTAGCCTAACTGTGCACGACACGGACCGCATTAGCTTTGCACACGTTACTATATAAACACGTTTGCCTTTGTGCCGCCTTGTATTTTCACACAGAACCTGCAGTTGTTTTCTGATTCTGTTCTTTTCAGGGAATTAGTCTGAACACCACAGACAAGGTCAAACAACAATGTCCCTTGTTATGTTCTGGTCAGGCGCTAGCACTTAGACACAACACAGAAATGCAGCTGTTGTTTATGAACATGCAAGCCTTGTCATATAGGTATGCACAGCAATGTAACTGACGGAGAGAGAAAGAGTTTTCTGAGAGAAGATCACAGCTGTATCTGAGATGTAGAACGTCCCATCTGTGTATGCTAAGGTACGGGGCCCGCTACTAATCCCAGAGATCTTTGCTGTATAATCAGTTTGCTTCTGTAGAAGGGGAGGGTGTTAGGCTAATCTGTCTTATAATATGACGGGGCTTTTCATAATATACGGTTTACTGACTATGCTGATGGTATTTTTGCTAGGCAGTTTTCTGCTTGTGGCACGCATACTGCATTCTAGAACACTATAGTTTAAATAAACATTTCTAACTTTTTTCGTGTCTCTTTCATATCTTATTGTGAACCAGTGTGTGAGCGAAAGGGTGTGTCCTGTTACCCCGATCCCTGAGAGGGTCGAGAGTGTCATATTCTGGGTTGTCAATACACTTGTTTCCCTGGTATGGTTAGGAGAGCAAGTGAGACACTATGGCTAGTCGGACTCCGGCTCATGGTACTAAGGTGGTATGGTGACTCAGTCCCCATCTTCTGATGGTCTATGGTCCCATTTTTTTTTGTCTTTTTTTTTTTGTCCTCATATCACCAATGTTGCAAAGTTGTGCCTTTATAAACGACCTGTACTGCCCTCAGGCCACTTGCAATTTAACAACTAGCCCTGCCGTCCCAGTCCGACCAGTTCCCTGGCTACTGGATTCATGCAGGGATAATCATTGGACATCAGTTTAAGCCCTTATTGTTCCATGCCAGCTCAGATAGTCTGCTCAGATCGCACCACTAGAGCCCCCTTCGATTCCTGTATCCACTTTGCATTAGTGCTAAGCGCTTGAAGCCAATTACGTCCCTGGGGCGGAAGGGGATCTAACCATCTCTTACAAATCTCTCTCCTGGCTAGAAGGATCATATAGAAGAGAAGATCTCCCCTATCTGCCGAGAGGGGCTGACTGGGATCTTCATCCAATCCCATCAGTACCAGTGTTGGATTCATTGTAATATTTGACTGGAAAATGTCATTAACAACATTCTCAACGGCATTCCAATAGATCTGTAGTTTAGGGCACTCATAAAACATGTGGATTTCGTCAGCGCTAGACAAACCGCATCTTCGACATCTTGGGTTTGGTGCTGTTACAAACTTGGCAAGTTTTTTAGGGGACCAATACAGCCTGTTTATTGTGTAGAAATGATTTCTTTTCAAATTTTCAGGTTTAACCACCTTATAAAGAGTCTTTAAGGAACGTTGCCAGACTGATTGCGGATCCGTCATCTGAATATCATCTGCCCAGATCTCATGCGGCGCTTTTAACTTCTTATACTCTGTTTCCAACAAAGTCCAGTACCAGTCCGCTACTTCCTTTTTTCTGGGAACCTCATTCTGTATTTTTAATTCAAATTCCCACACACCACCTATCTCTTGCCCGTTGGTCACCACCCAAGAGGAAAGCTGGAGATACTTGAATCTTGAGAGGGAGTCGCCCGTTTTTTCCACCAACACTTCCCAGGGTACCAGACCCTGCATCGTCAAAAGATCCCCCCACACTTCAATTCCCGCCCTCCTCAATGGAAGACTTAACCGATCTTGAAGACACTCGGGTGTACCCGGTGAGTCCCAGATTGGTAAAAAAATCTGAGAAGTAACCTATTTCAAGTATCTTCCTCATTATCACTAGGATTGAAATATTCCAGTAAGTTAGTAATAGTGCATGGGGTGGACAGGATGGCTAATATAGTTATTCTCACTTGGAACGTGAATGGTCTCGGGTCAAGATCGAGGCAGAGGATGGTCCTGAGATATCTGGAAGAAAGCCAGACACATATATAATTCTGCAGGAGACGCATCTGGTGGCAAGTGAGAGTAGGGAACTATTTCGTGGGTTAGGTTCAGAACTTTTCAGTTTCTGATCAAGTACAATGTTGCAAGGGAGTAGCAATCTTAATAAGAAAGGGTGCTGGGATTGAGCTTAAATCCTCAAGTACGGATAGCTCTGGTAGATGGGTTTCCGCCGTAATAAAATGGGCGGATTACGAATTTATTTGTGCCGGTTTCTACGCCCCAATGAGGATGACCCGCAACATATAAAAGATCTTGAGTTAAGATTAGCTGGGGACGCGGTCCCACTAATTTTGGAGGGTGATTTTAATATTCTGTTGGACCCGGTTCTGGACCACTCCACACGAAGGGTTGGCGCCCCAGTGCCTAGAGTAAGACAGGCTATGAAAAACATAATGCAGGATCTAGGGCTACTGGACGTATGGAGACATCTGAAAGGTCAGCTGAGAGGTTATACTTTTCACAGTAAAAAATATCGTCATCACTCCCGATTTGGATTACTTTTTGGTTGAAAGAAGTTTTGTGGTCAATATTAAAAAGATCTCTCACTATCCAGCCCATATTTCCGATCACTCCGCAGTATCAATGACACTGCTGATTCCAGGAAGGAAGCCCAATATTAGGTGGACACTTAAACGCACCCTTCTTTTAGATGGGGAGGTGGTGCTCGCTTTAAAGAAAGTCACATCAGAATACTTTATAATTAATAAAGGCACTGCAACACCTGGGGTAGAGTGGCATGCTTTTAAAGCGTGTATACAGGGGGCCTTAAAAAGTCTTGGCAGTGCAAAGGGAAGAAAAGAAAAGGCAGAACTTGCAAGATTGGAAAGAGAAGTGGGTAAATCAGAGGCCGCCATACAACCCTTAGGAGAGGGGGAGGATAGGGAGAGGTTGGCAAGAAGATTGGAAGAGGCACAACTGAATTATAAAATTAAATTGGACTCAGAGTGTAAGGCTGGGTGGCAGATAGGGAATTTGAGGCAGTTTGAGTACGGGGAAAAAGCCGGAGCCCTGCTGGCCTGGAAGGACAGGGTAGAATGAACCAGGAATGTGATCAAAGAACTTAAGGGCCCATCGGAGGAGGTGATTGATGATTGGGAAGGGATGCAAAATCACGTGGTCTCCTTTTTCTCCCAGTTATATGAGGAGGACACCTTCCCTGAACCTAGTCAGCTTAAAGATTGGTTGGGGGCAATCGATCTCCCAATGTTGACTAGTGAAGGGAAGGGGAGTCTGGAAGCACAGATCACTCAGGAAGAGATCAGGGATCAGGGAGGACTTGACCAGAGCTAAGAATGGGAAGGTTGACTGCTTTGACGCCATCCCTTCGGAAGTCTACAAACTTCTTATTGAAGAAGTTCTCCCAGTTTGGGAGAACTTGTTTAATTTGGTATATTCAGGGAAGGCGAGGGCTCCGGAATCATGGAGAGAGGCCACTATGGCCCTGATCCTTAAACCATCAAAGGACCCGGGGAAGGCAGAGTCATATCGCCCGATATCCCTGCTTAATGCAGACTATAAGATCTTTGTCAGCATTTTAGCAGGGAGATTATCTAAATTGGCTCCTCAGCTTATCCACCTATACCAGAAAGGGTTTATTCCAGGGAGGCAAATTCATTAATTGACCCAGCAATTAATTGGTTGTATTGATCTGGCCACAATGCGTTCGATCCCTTTGGCGATAGTAACTTTGGACGCCGCCAAGGCTTTTGATCGTGTTTGTTGGGTCTACCTATGGGAAGTCTTGGTGGCTATGGGGTTTGGCCCCTTCTTTATAGCTACATTGAAGGCCTTATACGAACAATCAACAGCTAGAATCCTTCTTAATGGGTCTCTTACATGCAGTTTTCCGATAACTAGGGGTACACGGCAGGGCTGCCTTATCTCCCCATTATTATTTGACATCTATATTGAACCATTGGCCCAGAAATTGAGACAGGACGATCAGGTCATCCCTTTTAGTACCGGCACATATAAAAATAAAGTAGCTCTCTATGCGGATGATCTGGTAATTTTTACTGCGGATCCGGTCCGAAGTATACCCCGGGTAGAATCATTAGTCAATGTTTTCGGGGCATTATCTGGGTATTTGGTCAATAATGCAAAAACCGGAATAATGTGCTGAAATATATAAGATTGGAAGGGAAATACACAGAATAAGCTCAGATACCTTGGAATTAGCATCATTAAACCATTGGAGAATATTCCCCAGTACAATTTGGAGAGGATAGCAAAGGAGGTGGATATAACACTTGGTAGGTGGAGGAATTTACCCTTGACTATATACGGGAGAGTGAATCTAATTAAAATGATTGTACTACCTAAACTGACATATCTTTTCAATTGTATCCCTCTCGAGTTCCCCAAATTAATGATTAATAAGATACAGGGGAAATTAGTGAGTTTTGTTTGGGTGTCTAAGGGAGTTAGGCTTGCCGGGAAAAAACTGAGGCGCAAGTTGGTGAAGGGCGGATTGGCCCTCCGAGACTTGAGGCTATACTGTATGGCATTTCAGTTTATGAACTGTAGAATCCTTCTTGGTGAACCAGGATTTTTGGCATGGGGTGGATTGTTGGAAGAAATGGTGAAGGAATGGGGCTCTAAAGGCTTTCTTTACAAATTTGGGGCAAGAAAGTTTTTCAAAAAAGTAAGGCTAAAGATCTTAAAGGCAGCACTTATTCTTTGGCTGAAGATGTTCTATGGTCCAAAGCATAGTTCTGTTCCTGAGCAGAGTCCCTGCAACACTGAAATGTGTCTGACAGTTGCTCATATTCAAGGTGCGCCTAACACCGTCAAAGCAGGGAGTCGATTGCCTTCCACAAGTGAGAGGGGAGCCAGCACCTTGTGAACAATTTCTTTTATCTTTGGGTGAACAAATCACTTTAGCGTATTTTGGACATAGTCCAATTTAGAATAGCTGCGCTTTGTATTCAGTTTCTGGTGCTGGACGTAGAAGCATTTTTTGCTGAGTCAGTTGAATAAATGTGTATACAATTTATGTACATTTATGCCAATACTAAGTGGTCCATCAGCAAGGGGGATTAGAAAGGGCTTTTGGTCAGGTCCAGCATACTTGCCAAAATTGTTCAGAAACAGAAAGGGTATGCAGTTCCTAGGTAGGTCACCCAAGGGGTGAGTACAGAGAGATATGGGATGTGTAATTCCCTTTAGGGCACAGTATCCTTCAGGGGAAAGTGGAAAAGGAGGAGGGGGATTCCTCCTTTCGGAACTAAGGCCCTCACACACCCAGCCAGCTAGGTGTCATGCTTCATCATCGGGACTGCTCCTCATCGGGTCGGCGCTGCAATACCCGACGGGCACCCAATGATAGGGCTCTTTGGCGGAGATCTTTTGTTCCTTGCCGTTTGGTGAGGTGTGGGTGAGGGGCCTAGGCTAGTGTAGATGTATTGTAGTGAAGGTGCGATTTAAAACAGGTTCGGTAGTCCAAAAAGATACTTTAATAGAATGGCTCCTACCTGATTAAAACAAAACTAGAGTGGCAATTTATATCTTAAATTTATTAGTTCAAGATTGTAATGCTCTACTCTATAATGGTCAACATGTTTCTTGCCACAGTGTCTGAGAGATCAGACGGCAATTCATCAGGACCAAAGTGCCAACTATCTACACCTCGTGGTAGTGACTGGTACAATCTACCTACCACGTATGTTTATAAGGAATAGTACCTAAACGTAGTTGAGGGTAATCTAAGGAAAAGGGAAACAAAAGACACCATGATCAATAATACACGATTACTATGCATCCTTGATAGCGTCATAACTCTCTGTACAAACTAAAATGTGACCCGATGTGCTTGCACTGGTGATTTGAAACAACATTGTTTGTGGTGTAGTGACAGGCAGCGCCAGTGGTGATATAAACCTCTATTTTTAAAAAACATTTCTCCATGATGTGTAATGCGAACAGGTTAAAAAACAAAAAATAAAATAAACAATAATCTCTCAGCTCTCATGGGTATGCCAGGGTGTCAGACTCACCCTGTAGAACCTCTGTTCGTGCCTCAACAGTACCGGCGGGGCTATGACACATCGAGGATAATTATCCTAAATGAAAGACAAGGTAATTGTAGGTTACCCAAACCGATTGGTGAAAGCTATTCCCGCCATTAATTAACAGCTGGATACCAGTGGGGCCCCGGAACATATAGAAGCCCCAAAAAAAAATGCCGCCTAATTTCAGCCTTAGCTGCAACCCGGTGGTGGAGGGAAGGATTGGGGGAAGAGAACGGGCGGGAGCCTCCACGTACTCGCAGTCTAGTTAGCGGTGCTTGGAAGGCCAGAAGCACCGGTTACTCTGCCCAAGTCCCTTCTGAGCTGGTAGTCCTTCCCTCATATCTGCTCCTTCTCCCTGTGCATCACATGTTGTCAGTCCATCCCTGCCAGCCAGGGCAATTACCATTTGATTACCTGTTGTCCACACTCAGTGTTCCATAGCTGGGTTTGCTAATTCTCAGGCGCAGATTTGTCTAGCATTTTCAGACTCCCCTGCATGGAAAAGCCGGTACTCTGCTGTCACTTCACTCCCACCCAAGACTCTATATTTCTTTTCTAAGCACCATAACCATACCAAAGTCTGTCTCATGTTCTACCAATGATGCTTTCAACTGCCTTGTACCTTATAATCATCTCTAATGAATGTATCTTCTCAAACCATTGTTTTTGTTGCCCACTATGCACTTACCACCGAGCACCTAAACCCCAATTTACACTATTCCCACCTCCATTCCCAGCACCTCCCTGCAGCCCCAACTTGTCTCCTGCAGCACAACGTAATCATGGGAAGCTATACTGTAGCTCACGAGTCCACTCTATGCTCCCTACACCCCCCTGCATTCTCCATTCCCATTATGGCTCCTGCTCCTGTACTGTGCCTTTTGTGCATAATACTGGGCACAAGTGCCTCGGTTCTTTAAACGTTGCTTCAGCTGTTAAATGCCCTCTGTCATAGGTCTTCTCTGGAACACCTCAGCTCAGGTCTGATCTCCCTGCCCACCATCCCACAACGTGTACCTCATGAATTTGCTTTCTCCTTTTGGAGGAATTAATCCATGCCCTTTTCGTGTCTCGTTTATACTGTGTGCACCTTTGCTCATTGGCCTCCACATGATCCCCACCTTTCCCCAACAGCAATATTCTCTGCGGTACAGCTCTGCACCCTTGCACACCTCAGTAATTAATGACTCGATTACTAATAAGAATTTGTTTTTATAGCACTTTAACAGCACATCTCCCATTTTTAAGCTCTATGAATACTTGCTACACTTACCCCATATGTCTCATGTGTCCCACTCTGTTCCTTTCCACCTAAATATTCATCACCAGTCTCTCACTCCCTGCAGATTTTATCTGTTGCCTGTCCTCTCGTTGGCCTCCCCTGCTCTCCCACCTGATGCTGCAGGCATCCACTCCTCTCTGAGAATTAAGCTATGTCCTTCTCTTGTTTCACCGTACTGCCCCACCCCTATGTACCTTGACCTCCACCCTGGTATGTTTTTACAAGTTTCTTTGTAACCACGGCAAAGTAGATCTTCCTTGACCCTTAGGCAAGAACAGATATTCACCAAAATACCATATTGAGTGGAAGGAATGGATAGGCTGCCAACGACACTTTTCCCAGAACTTGCCTACAGATAATGCATATTGGCCCACAAGCAGATCCTGCCAGAGATTATCCGGAAAACTTTTTGATTTTCAGTTTTTGCTGGTAGCTTTTTCCCTGTTTTTTTCTGTGATTAATTTGGAAGCACAGCAGGCAAATAAGAGAATCAGCTGTGTACTATGTGACAATCTTTGACAGAATCACTTAGGCCATAGTTCTAGTTTAGCACCAAGGTACCTGCTCATTGCTCCTATTTTTCCAGTCTTTTACCTGCCCTTGGTCAGCTGGTTTTCATCTCTGTTATGTGGCTGTTCCAGAGAAAACAAGATGGTAGACCAGAAAGATTGACCTTGGCAGACTGGTTGTTGTAGATGATTTTGCTGGAATGGCTGAAGCTTCTCTCTTTGAGAGGATTTTGAACACGCCTACGTCATATTTTTCAATCTTAAATTGTGAACATTTAAAGTTAGGTGGGAAAAGAGGCGTATGAACTTTGCACTGCAAATCAGATCCAAAACCACTGAGCTTCATGAGTATTAACATGTGAGCTACAAATCTACTATTGAAGATTATGGAGCATTATATTCTAAATGCATATAAATGGGATTGCACCCAGCACTTGAACATCATGAAATAAAGTCTTTAGCAATGATGTAATATTGGTAAAGTCTTAGAGAACAATAAGCCGAACAAGCAAAGCAAATATACGTTATAGGGGGCTCACAGGCAGAAATAGAGCCTCCTTAACAGCCTGATCCTGCCTTTTCCACCAGAGCAATATTTTCTCCATGGTACTGTTGTATACTCTTGTTGTATACTCAGTAATTTGCGACAAGATTAATAATAGTAAGATTAATTGTATTTTATAGAGCTCCATGCCACATTTCTACAGGTTGTAAGCCTTCAGTAACAGTGTTACTATTATCCTTTTGTATCAAACTCCATTCACTGACCTCAGAAAGTGGAAGGATGAGTGCCTTTGCTGGCATTCCAACTCAAACCAATCACTTAAGATGGCAGCAGCGCGCCTTAATTGATGGATTCATCTAGCTGGCTTCCCAGTTCTACCTCTTTCATTCCCTACTCTGCAACTGTTGACCAAAAACAACGGCTCTGGAATCTACTTTGATGTCCTGTCACCTGCTCTTACTCGGTTCGGAGATTATCTGACTTAATACAAAATGTCTCTTTTTGTTCTGTGATCTATCTGTTCTTTATATTGCTCTCTCCAGTTTTGTTTACAGCATTTGTGCCACTGCTTAGTTGCTAATTTCCCCTGGGTCAGCATCCAAACAGCCCCTGTCAGCGGTTCTGCTATTGTACCCTCCTCCTCTCATTTCTCTTTCGCCAATATTTCGAGTGTAATTTCTACTCTTGTCCTATGCCAGAACATCTGCCTCCTCAATCCAGCCCGCAGTGCAGTCTGGAATCTCTGTGAGTCTCTTTCCCGCTGACACTGTAACCCTGCCATGCTACCCAAATCAGTTCTTCCCTTGTGCACCAGCTCTCGTACTCTTCTCCATACTTCCTGATGGTCCTCCCTTTCACCACTGCTCATCAGCAGTGCCGGTTATCTCTCCTTCTGTCTTGTCAACCTTCACCAATGTGCCTCAGTGTCAGTTCTGTGTTCCATGGCCCTCCTGTCACTGATGCTAGTACTGCTGAACAGCTACCCTCCTCCCTGATGGGGTGGAGGAGGTCTACAGGTGGAAGATGGCGGAGGAACTAGTAGTAGCCAAACATTACTCACATACGCAGTAGTAACTAGGGACTAGCAAGTAAGTTATTCCCACCAATTGCCCTTGGAATGTGCATGCTCGTTGTTTTACATACTAAACCCAGGGCCAGTGGCATTATGTAGTAGTGAAGGATCACATTACTTGGTAGGGTTGACAAAATTATGCAGCAAGAAAAAGCTAATTATTTGCAATAAAACGGCACAATCTGTAGCGGTGTTATTTAGTGATTTTAACAACTGCTAATCATGTTTGGGCAAAGCTGCACCTCATTAGTACCAGTTTAACACTTCAAAACAGAATTCTGCAACTGAAATGAGAACAGTTAACCTTCACAATAGAGGTCTGTCACTGCGCGGAACCATGTGTGACACTTCTTGATAAGTAAATTTTAATCTCTGAGCTAGAAATACATTTTTTTTGTGAAATCTGCAAATTATTCAGAAGATGGTTGATTTTATGCAAATGTGGCAAATCCATAATTGGGCAATATATACAAAGAACTTATCCAAATTACACACAATCAAATGTCACCCAAACATAGTGGTTGGGGGTAAGTAGGTAGTAGGACCTGTCTACCCTGAAGAATCGCCATTGATCCAGTTAGGACCCACTAGAGTCGAGAAACCTATTGAGTTGCAGGACATGAAGGGTCATAAACAACCCTCTTGTTAGGTCTCGCCTAGTGTCGCAGCGCATGCGCTGCTCGCTCTGCGAGATCTATTGTCGTCGAGTTGAATTCGGAAGTGGAGTGGAAGCTCCGCCCATGCTTTTGATTGGCGCGTGTCATCCTTTGTTAAACGCTGGGTGCCGATTGAAAGAGAGGCTTTTTGGTGACTGCCCTGTCTCCTTTAGGCCCCGCCCACCCGGACTGGATCGTTTGCTTCACGGCTGTCGTTACTTTCTTAAATGAGTTTTTCCCACTGCAGGCAGGCACAACGCGCATGGCGCGCTTTCACTTTCCTATTTTTTTTATTTTATTTTCTGTGTGAAGTGCGTGCTTTCACTTTCATTTGTTTCAGAATATCGGCCGCTGCACACACCACTCGCGGGACGCTGCTCTTGACTAACGGCGGCTGCTTTTCCTTTTAATTTACTGCACGCTTTCACTTTATTTTTGTTTCACAATGTTGGCCGCCACCGCACACACCACTCGTGGGACGCTGCTCTTCTCAGTCACAGTTTCTATACTGGTCTTTATGCACTTCGACCGCCGACAGCACGCCCCTTTCTTTACACGCGGATCGTCATATTCAGCTTGACATTTTCATGGGCAGCCCAGCCGGACTGTGGCTGCTGCTGGTCGCGATGCTTAGAGGGCTGGCACGGGCACAGCCCTTATCTGCTACAGGTACGAGACGCTGCGCACCCCATACTAAGGAGTCTGAGTGCCCCTAACTAGCCCTATGAACTCCATAGAAGGGGATGGGGGAGGTGGAGCGCCACCAGAGCTCTCCTTCAACGCTGACTGGGAGGAGGACTTTCCTGGGGGCCCTGGGAGTAGTTGGGGTGGGTGTCTTGCTCGCAGTTAGTACAGAAAGCCGAGCACAGGTGTTTTCAGATGTGTGTCCAGTAAAGCCCTTGGACTGAGCAAGGCCGACCAGTCGCTGTTGTGATGAGGAAGCACCTTCTAGCTGAACTCTTACTGGGGGAGGTGTGTGACTTGGAGCTTGCCTGGTACATTCAAAGTTGAACCTAGCGCTCTGCCTTTAATTGAAAACACACCACATGCCTGGGCTTAAATCCCCAACCACCACTACAAAGGGACTTTATATAATTTATTCCACATAAGTTAACAAGGAGCGCGAGCGTACATTTTGATTACGCTTGTCTTGTCACCTTGCTGCCAGGGACTAAGTAGGAGAGGAGATTCAATAGCTTCTATTTGATTCTGATCTAAGCACCGCATTACTCGTGAGCACCACAAAAGGAGACATCCCTCCAGTGTATACCCTACCCGTACTTACCTTGGCACGGCTAGTTGCCCACTCACTACAATAGACTCGGGGACTGTGGCACGCACATCTCTCAACTCATTAGAGACAGGCATACGAAACGCTGCCCTTGAATTCTTACCGTGGCGGACTTTAGAGAAGGAGTATGATTTTTTTTTCCTGTTTTACTCATAGGTCAGTAAAAAATAAATAAAACGGGCAAAGACAGTTGCTTGATTTACAGTACTTGCACATCTCGACGAAAGCCGATCATGTTTGTTTGGTGGCTAAATCCCCTGATTTACAGTACTTGCACATCTCGACGAAAGCCGATCATGTTTGTTTGGTGGCTAAATCCCCTACAGAGATCCGTTTTTAAGGCCTCCAATTTACAATTCAATAACCATAGCAGAGAAAATGGTAAGTGTGGCCAAGTTCACGCAATTTGTATGTCCATTACTAAGGTCCATTTTAAGGGCTTCCAAAGTATGGGAAATTGTGCTATGGCCAAGATCACCCAGTGTATCTGTCTAATGGGATAAAGACATGAGCGCTGCAGCTAAGGCTATACTTTTACTTAAGCACACTTTTAAGGTACATTTTAAGCTATAAAAATTCCACACATCATTAGGATGTTCCATTTCACATTAACTTGCCACCAGGATGTGTTAATTTGCACTGGGAAACTATATAACATCATTGCATGTATTCCTCAATCAGACCGCATGACCCAATGTAGTCATTGTATAGCTCTTCAATCCCTGGCCTGCACAGCACCCAGGATAATCTACTTCATGGCTCTTTCTCAAACACTCTTTCTGCTCCTCCATTTCCAGTTTATTCACAACTTCCTGCACAAACTACATATCCCTCTCTATCTTCCATTCTATCTATTTTGTGCGCCTCTCACCCCAATCTATTCACCATGCCACATAATTCCACTACACAAATACACTTCACACCACACAATTCCAAACCACACAATTCCACAACTAATAATTCCAATACAACCCACATAACTCCACACCACATACATCCATTACAGTGCAAACCAAAAAACATACGTAAAATACATTGTCATTTGCAACGCCAATAGCTCTATCTCTCACAAATGCGAGACCTATTGCATTGCAAATGCTTGTTTTTAAGTTGTCATAGAGTAACTTCAGTAAAATAAATGGTTTACCATAGGACAGTTTTAATCACCCAGACACATCCATTCTGAACAACACTTGTGCCTTTAAAGCTGCAGAACAGACTGCACACATAGCAGTTCTTACACCTTTCCTAAGGAGAATCGCTCAACAAGCTCGAGCCCAACACAGCTAACATCCTTTATCAGGGGTCCGGAGCGGAAACTCCGAAGACGCATGCCATGGAAGACGGTAGGGGTTTTGCTCTCTCTTAACAGCAAGGTTTGTCTTGGAATGATCAAAATATAAGAAGTTATTATAAAATATACCCCCTCCCATGCACAGGAAATATTAACCTCCCAGGCTTCTCGACTGGAATTATGCCCTCCATACTGAATATGTGGCTCTGTGTCAACTTAATGCATGGTTAGTCCTTGCGCTCTATTGTTCATCTGGCCTGTGTAGCCTTCTTCCACCTCAGAGCTTTAATGATTGTTTCTGGCAGATCTGATGCTGGAGTTCAGTGATAACTTTCCCGTTGCCCTATTTCCTCAACAAATAGAAGTGTGATGTCAAGAGTTGGATAGATTGTGCTGAAGAGTTTATTCAGATGAAATACCAGCATCATTCCAGCCTCCCAAATAAATGACAGCTGAAGATTGTCTACTAAGAATGTAAATCTAGAAAACATATTGAATGGCAGAGAAAAAAATATACGTTGCCTGTGTATGTGGGCTTTAATGTTGGTATCTTTCATAAAGTCATGCGCACTCACTAAACACACTGACTGCTGGAGGCAGGACTTAGGCAGTATTCCACCCATTGGCTAAAAAACCCAAGGGGGTGGATTGTACAAAGAAATACAGCTTGGTATAGGCATATAAAATTTATTCTGTATTTCCTAATGGAAAGGTCAACATTAAGAACCCATAGTTCTCTGTTAAGTGATTCTCTGTGTCTCCAATATGTGCAGGGTCCTCAGAACACTGGTTTTAAAATATAATTTTTGTAATAAAAAACTCTGAACATAAATGAAGATATGTCTATAAAAGGTAACATTTTTAAATTTGCTTTACAATTAACAGTATAACCACACAGCCAGATCAGTCAAGTATTACATTTGAATAAAGCAACTTTATTTTAACATTGTTTAAAATGAAAAACTAAATAAAAATGGAGCCAGCAGGTAGTTGAACACGGACTAACACACAGTTACTTGCTCACTCTTGCGCTCTTTCTCTCTCGCTCTCTCTCTCTTTCCCACTCTTTCTCTCAAGCTGACACTGCTGCTGTAGGAATTCCAGGAGCTGCCGGACCTTCCTTAATGCAGTGAATGGTGAGATAGGCAGTTCATTATTTTCCAGCTCACAGTATCTTAAACACTTCTGCCTTTCTAATACATATTTTGGACTGAAAACATTGTTTTGGTGAGGGAGGGATGGTGTTTACTCTTAAGTCTTTGGATAGCTACTGGAGTTTTGGAAGGTTGAGCACAACATCTGCGTGTGACTTCCAGACATACTCCGTTAGTTAGTATTAAATATGTCTGAAGATGCCATATAGGAGATTCAGGGGCAGGGAGGGGGTGCACCGGCGACATAATCAGAAGTTGGCCTGCACCTTCTCCATCCACCAGTTCCAGCAGGTTGATGGAGGCATTGTCCTCATTATTTGCTCTTTTTATCACCAAGTCTGACTCCCCTCGAGGCCCCAGACTTTCCCTCACAACATGTGCATTTGCAATCTCCGGTAATGTTGAGACTTAACTTCAAGGTAAAGCGTTCTGCATCAAAGCATTCCGTATCAAGGGCTTGTTCTAATTCAACATTGAAATCTGCTGGATGCTGACAGTCTTTGGGTGTAGGGGAGGGAGGACTAGCTGTTTAGGGGTCGCTCTCCATGGTTTAGTGAAGAGGGTAAATCCTAGAGGAGAATGACTAACTTCATCTGTTTGTCGAAGCCAGAACCCTTGGCAGAGATGCTGCCAACCATCACTATGGCAGATGCCTACCAGAATCCAGTGGTTTCCAAGCAGCTCCTGTGCCTCATTCTAGATCAAGTGGCATTGTCTGCTTGAGAAGGACAAGAAGGATAAGAACAAGCAGCACCAAAGCAGACAGACGAACGTCCTGGTAAAAGAAGAATGAAAGGACAGGAGATTGCGAAAAGAGTGAAGTCTACAACTCTAATGCTCCTCTTCCTCCTGTTAATTCTCCTTGAAGATCCTTTACGCATCCTCCTTCATCTAAGTCTGACTCTATAAGATAGATGATGAGCATCATATCATCTAGTACCCCGAAACCCTCTCCTCATAGTGTGTTTTAGGTGGATGAAGTAGTATGATGGTCAACATCTCAGCAGAGTCGCAAATGTATGGGACCACCATTATTTATGAGACCTTGTTACTGAATCTGGTGTCTGGGCTGCTAGAACCAATCAGGAACTCTGTTAAGATGCTGTACACCAGTTGTTTTGGTAGGCGTTTATTAGTCAAATCGTTACACCACCAACTTCAGCTGCCAGCCAGTAAGCCCCCCGTCTCCAACTGATTCCTCAGAACCATCATCATGGAGACCAGGAACAATCCTGGCACGAGCTGCAATACGTAGACTCATAGAAACAAGCAAGTCATTATAACACATCCCCCTTACTCATAATACAGAAAAACTTGGAAGAGAAAGTGAACTAAGTGAATAAAAGAGAAATCATGTTACAAGGAAAATAATCGAGGAAAAGAAGAAAAAGACAAGGGGAGATGAATGAACAAGAGTACAACAAAAATGAAGGTAATAATAATGACTGAGAACAAGAACAACAGTATATCCACATTAGGACATCACATAAGCCTTGAAATGTTCTGGAGAACGGCGAGACCTCGAGGAAAAACCTCTTGCAGGAGGATCAGAAGGCAAATTTGCTCTAGGCAAGTTTGCTCTGGGCAAACTAGCTCCAGGACACGAGGAATGTGGCAACCTGTCACCACGATACTTCACTAAACGGGACATACTCCACATGCTTCCAGTGTGGAGCGTCACCACATTCCTCCTGATAGAAGTTATTACCAAAGGCCCATAATTTCAGTAACTCCCTTCCTCTCCCACCTTGGTTTCTTTATCAAAACCCATTCTCCAACACACCATTTCCTGTCTTTCACCGATTTCTTCAAGTCCTATTTATCCTTGTACTTTGGCTGTTAAGATTCAATCCTGGCATCCACCTCCTCTTTATTCAAACTGACACTCTTTTTTTATTGGCAACTACCCAGGATTCATTTTGGGCAATGCCAGTCTACCTCTCAATAGTTCAAAAGGGGAACTTTGCATGACACAATTGAGTGTAGTGCGATGAGCCCACCATGTGTCTCTCAGAACCTCCTTAAGTGGAACCCTTGTCTCTAGGACTCTCTGAACACAAGCCTTAACCACCCTATTCATGCGTTCCGCAAGGCCATTGGCCTGCGGTGCATAAAGAGCTGTTTTCTGATGGGTGATTCCAAAATCCTTCAAAAATTCTTGCATCTCTTGTCAGGTGAATTGCACCCCATTGTCAGTGACTAGGAACTTGGGTACACCCTCACTTGCAAACTCATCTTTAAGAAACTCCAGTACCACCCTAGTGTTCACAGTGCTCACACATCTTGTGAAAACCCACTTAATAGTGTAATCCACAACCAGAATCACAAACCTTTCCGTGGGCCCCAATAGTTCAAATGGACCCATCAGGTCTATTCCCAGCTTAGTCCATGGCTCTCGTGGAATATCCACAGGAGACAGAGGAGCAGAATTGGTGACACGAGATTTATCATTAGAGGCACATTGATAACACTCTTTGACTACAACCTCCACCTAACGATCCATGCCCGGCCACCAATAGCTCTCATGGACACGAGCCTTGGTGAGGTTTCTTCCTATATGTCCCTCATGACCAAGATTTATTATTTTGGGCCACTAACCACTGGGAGGGACAACCCTCTCTCCACGCATGAGTTCATTCTGCAGCAACGTGAGCTTATCCCTCACAGACCAGAATGGCTTCAAATCAGAATCTAACTTCTTGCAATCAGGCCAGCCCTTAACAACAAGGTCTTTAACCACAGGGAGTAATACATCTTCTGCTCTTGCATTTGCCCATTCATCTTTCGTGATGGCAGGTTCTTTAACCCAACTCGCTCCAGAAGGTTCGACATCAAAAATTTCACAATTGCCTTCGATTGGCAACCTGGACAAACAGTCCGCTGCCTTATTTGCTACACCAGGAAGATATTGCACCTGAAAATTGAACTCTCCCAAACCTTCGCTCCACCGTTTGTCTGGGTGTCAATCTCTCACTTTCATTACAAGAAAACACCTGCAATAAGGGACGATGATCAGCCCTTACTAAAAAGGGAATTCCCCACAGGTAGAACTTAAAGTGTCTGACTGCCCAAGTTATGGCAAGAACTTCCCTCTCAATGCAGGAATACTGCTGCTCAGCCTTCTTCAATGCTCTGGATGCGAATGCAACAACCTTCTCTTCGCACCCATCCAATTGAGTAAGAACCGCACTGAGCCCACTAAGACTGGCATCGGTGGTGAGAACAGTTTTCTTTCCAGTGTCGAAGTGATCAAGGGTGGGCATCTCTCCAATAGCATGCTTGACTGCGTAGAAGGCCACATCACACTCTTCAGACCAAGCAAACTGGGTCCCCTTTTTGAGCAAAATCCTAATGGGCTCCACAATACTGGCAAAGCCCTTAATGAACTTTGAGTAAAACTCAGCAAGTCCAAGAAAAGACCTCACTTGCTCCTTGTCAGAGGGAGCAGGAGCGTTGACAATACTCTTTGCCAACTCAAGTTTGGGTTGGATACCCCCCCCCCCCCTGAAATGACATGGCCCAAGTATGTAACAGACGTCACACCAATTTTGCATTTCAATTTGGTCACAGTGAGACCTTTGTCAGATAACCTCTTTAGCACACCTCTCAACACACCATCATGCTCCGCTTCATCCTTACCATATATTAAGATATCATCTTGGAAGAATAAAATGTTAGGCATATCACCAAGAATCATTTTCATTACACGCTGGAAACCAGCAGCTGCTGAGGCTAGTCCAAACGGCATCCTGATAAAACGATAAGCACCTAATGGCGTCACAAAAGATGTTAAGTGTCTTGAATCTTGGTGTAGTCGCACCTGGTGATACGCCGAGGACAGATCTAGTACGCTAAAAAAGTTGCACCTTCCAGCATGGTAATGGATTCCGCAATATTGGGGAGCGGTTGGCGATCTACCTATATCCATTTATTCAAACTCCTTAAGTCCACACACATTCTGATGCTTTTTCCACCATCCTTGGGCGCCAAAACCACTGGTGCCAACCATTCTGTGGATTCAATCTCCTCTATAACATTCCGGGCTATAAGCCTGTCCAGTTAATCTCTCAGTGGCCCCAACATCATATTGGGAACTTTCCTCACCTTGCGTACACAGGGTTCAGCATTCCTTTTCATCACAATTCGATGTTCAAAGTCTTTCAGCAAACCTAGCTTGTCACTGAACACTTGCGGAAACTCATTAAAGAAATTACTACCGCTCCCACAATCATCCACTAACATAACTTGATCAGATGCATTATGTGCATTTGGGTTGAGTATTATACCCAAATCTCTTTGGTGCCTCCAACCTAAGAGGTTGTCGCCTCGCTTGGCTGCATATATTTTACCAATCGTCTCTGTTTTTGAATAGTATCCTCATCACTGCATACCCTACCACATCAATGTGTGTACCTCCATAGCTCACTTGATTAATGTCTGGAGGAAAGAGTTGAATATCAGGAAACATCTTGTCCCATAATTCATTACCAACCATTGTAAAAGGGAAGCCTGAGTCTGCCAAAACTATAAACTGCTCACCCCCAATCACAACTTCACATTCAGGCATGCTTATAGTATCAGCATCTACTACACCATCACTTCTCACGTTCAATACTACTGTTCTCGGATTGTCCATTATACTTTCCACATTCTCCACAGTGCGCACCTTCCCTCCGGATCTACAAACCCTGGCATAGTGACCTTTAATTCCACACTTGTGACAGGTGGAATTTTTAGCATAACAGGTAGGGTTACCATGGGTATGACCAAGGCTCCCAAAACGATTGCATTTCATTTTTGAAGACTCAGTAGGAACTTTAACTCTTGTACCATGAATCACTTTACAAATGTTCTCTACTGAGTCTTGCTGAATTTCTTTGTGTGTCACTTCATGTATGCTGCTAGGAGAAGGAATATCATCAGCCACAGTCTTATGGGTTTTAATTTCTTTAACCAGCCAGAAGTATTTTCCACTCCCTCCACAATGGCAATTGCTTCCTTCAGTGATGGGTTTCTTGACAAAAGTTTCTCTTGCACCCTGGAACTGTTGGTGCATCTGACCAACTGATCACGTATTAAGGAGTCTGTTAAATCGCCAAATTCGCAAGTACGCGCAAGTGTCTTTAAATGTGCAATATAGTTCCCAACCTTTTCATTAGGTTCTTGGGCTCTCATAAAGAATTTGTCGTTCAAGTACAACATTAATTCGTGGGCCAAAGAAGGACTCTAGCATTTTTATAGACATCTGAAAAACGTCTGAGGGTTCACCATCTCCTTCACCAAGTGGTAACTCATCTATACTTTCATAGATGTTGCGGCCCTCAATTCCCAAATTATGAAATAAAATAGCTTGTCTCCTATGTGCAGAAAAGTTCTCAACTCCAATGGCCACTAGATATGAATCGAACAGTTTTTTCCACCTTTTCCAAGGAAGCAAGGGTTCTCCTTTCTCCCACAGAAAGGCAGGGAGTTGATTCATTGATGTAGAAGACATGCTGGCAGCAAAATGTAAGAAACAGTACCTTAAAGTGGTACGATGAAAGTTCCCAGTGCTTCCAGGATGAAGAAAAACTCGATGCAAGAATGGAGTTGAAATTGAAGCTTCCGTGTAACAGTTATCTAGGAAACGGACAAAGTATTGAAAGTTAAAGATGGTGGCTACGCTTGCGTGAAGACGCTTGTTCCATGCCGCGTCGGGGGTCCGTTCGCGCGAATGTATGCGCACGGGCCATTGCAAGCACAGGCACTGCCGCGAGCCACTGGAAGAGCCATTGAAGAAGCGCGTCAAAGAGCGAAATAAGGTACAACGTTACCAAATGTTCACTGCGCAGACTTGCCAAAGTTAGTTGGAACGAAGAGGATCTAGTTGATCAAATTTCACTTCCGTTCGTCACTTTTGTTCGTCGCTGTAGTTCGCCGCTCTCGTCCGTTATTCTCTTGAAGCAAAGTGCGTGGGTTTTCGGGGGAATTGGTGGTGAGCTTGTCCCCAACAAGCGTCACTCGTTGCCAGTGTTAAGACGCTGTACACCAGTTGTTTTGGTAGTCATTTATTAGTCAAATCGTTACACCACCAACATCAGCTACCAGCCAGTAAGCCCCCAGTCTCCAACTGATTCCTCAGAACCATCACCATGGAGACCAGGAACTATCCTGGCACGAGCTGCAATACGTAGACTCATAGAAACAAGCAAGTCATTATAACAAACTCCTAATTACATCTCCCATAAAAGCAGTAGGAAATTTGCATCTTTCTTTCTTAAATAACTTTTTCTCCTAATTCCTTTTAGTATCAGCTGCCTGAATGCATTACAATGCTCTGAGGTAGTCTTCTATGAGCTCCTATATAAGAAGAGCAAAAGGATGGAATTCTATGCTAACATGTCTGCCAGACGTCTTTGCTAGTTCTACTGCCAGGATCAGCAGAAAATCATGTTTTACAAGATCATCCCTCTTTGGTATACACAGTGATTAAGAAGCAAGAACAGCAGCAGTAGACTCTGCAGAAACATATTTCTATGGCGGCAGAAGGCAACAAGAGGCAAGAGCTACGAACAGTGTCCGCATCTGTGGGCAGGGCCCATCCACCACAAAGCACTCGGGCAGAGGCAATATTTCCAAACATCTTCATTTGTGGCAAAGGATAGCAAGAGACATTTTCAGGTGACACTGTCAAAAATAGATTTAGAATGTGATTCTGTTCTTCTCTACCTACCATGTTACGACCATGACTTCTGGATCGTAGGCACTGGATGTCCAATCTCTTCACAAGAAAGTAGGGGACCAGCTGCCCGAGTGCCATAAGAACTTACTTGATGAAAAAAATCCTAGTCTTTAGTATCATCCAACCCTAGGACTAAAATTTGTGAAGAGACAGATCTTCAGGATGTTGGCGTGTCATCAAATGTACCCACATCTTAAACAGGGAGACAAATGCAGTCCATAGGTCTGCATGATGAGTGTGGAAATATCACAGGAGCATCTAGAGATTTAGGTCCCAAGGTTTTTCATTGTGGCCTGTTTTTGAAATGCATAGCAGTACTTGTGGTGATCAGAAGAATAAATGGAATCTTTGTTAATTCGAACATCACTGCCCTATTGAAGACTTCCTCAACATAACAATTTCAGAAGGTGATCCAGTCTACCTTTGTGCTCTTCACCAACTGAGGCCTTTAAATCAATTCCAGAAATTCCACCCCACATCAGGTTCCAGTAATCCAGTACTTGAGAGCAACATCTTTGGACATCGTGGGTCATTGATAATGCAGACATTCCAAGTTATTAATTTTCAAGTAGGAGGGCTACCTCCAGCTTAACTAGTATCTGGGCGGGAGGGGGTCTTGGGGCGGGGGGGTGGGGGTTGGAGGGCAAGGGTGCCCAGGGTTAGCTTATCAGTGCTTTGTCTCTGATTGGGTAAGTGCACATTCCAAGTGGTATGCTACATAGTGTGCAGTGTAAAAAAGCAAGCTTAAACCTGAAAGTAACAGATCCCACCCTCCATCCACTCCAACATCTGCAGCACGTTCGAGAATAAAGTACAACATACCCCTTCCTGAGAACCGAAACAAATATTAACTGGCAGCTAGCAGGAAGGATGGGAAAGTTAAGCAGGCCCATGAGGTCGTGTCATTTCCTCCACAAGCATGCCTGTAGAACAAAAACGGACCACATTTTGTAGGAGATTATACCAGTGGTGGCGAACTACCTTTCTTTACAAAGAGAAGGGTGGTCGATATATGCCAGAAGAAGTGCCCTAAGTAGTTTCACATTCAATCAGATAGCACCCGGCACATTGGCACATTACTTCTAACATATCAGAATGTAGTGGCGCCAGCATGGCACCATCAGGCACAAGGCGGACCAGCAACTGGAAGGAGAAGGGAGGCACACAACTCAAGTGTCCACAGAAGCCAGCTCCAGCTATCAAGTCCAGACCCGAAATGGGGAGGAGAAGAAGTACCACCACAGTGCAGAGCAGTAAGTTGTCCGTTGTTGCAGGCTAGTCATTGTCACTCAGATGACTCTCCTGGCTTCTTCGTTTCTCATCACCCTCTCTGCAATGAGACTTAAGATGTTGGCTGCAGAACTAACCAGCCTTTTTGGGATCCCATCTACTATTATATGGAGCTTTGCTGGGTAATTCACAGCGTATGCTATGCCAGCTTTCAACAGGGTTTGCTTGATCGGTGCCATCTGCACCTAAGGGTGAAATTAGTGTAGATGGAAATATGGTTGCCCTGGTATGAAAGGTCTCCCATCTCTCTCTTGCCAAATGAAGACATGTATCTCTTACTTAAAGTTTACTAGATCAGCAATGATGTGCAGTCTCGGGCCTCCACTCTCTGGCCCACAGGCCTACTCCACTGCACAGTCCATATCCAGAGGTCACTGCACCAAAAGATTGGACAGCTGTACTCGAAGGCAAGTAGAGAGATGGGCATATTTGAGGCACAATTGGTGGTGGATAAATGAAGCGGCCAGCAGAGCCTCACACGCAAGCAACCATCTTGCGTCATGGCTCTCTGGCACCCCTCCCCACCCATTTGGTGGAAGGATAGGCAGCTGACATCGACCACTTCTTCCCTCAAGGAAAATGTTCCACATGTTAGAAATTAATGTAGTCCACTTCAACTTAAAATCCTACCTCCCAGCAATGTCCAAAATGTTCACTCTGTTACAGATGCGCATTAAAGTGATAAAGCAATACCTCGACAAACATGGGAACACCAGCGCTAGTGTTCTGTAAAGTAAAGCACAGACAGTGCAGCACTTGATGTGATAAGGAACATCTCTCTAAAAGGAGTACATCTCCCTGATATCCTGAACTGCAAGGCGTACAAAGTCTGCAATCATTTCATAGAATGGCACCAGTGGATTCTCAATGAAGCCATTCTGGCAGACGGCTTTGAAGTTTGGATCACTCATGTCAACCAGCCCCACAAAAGCCACATTGCCATGTCTTTGTGTGCAGAGCTTCACTCCATAGAAAATGCTGTCCGATGAACAGATCAAAAACATTCACTTATAGCTTTATTGCGTTCTCTCTGCTTTCCAAGGTGACCAAGTTGAAGCAGAACAAAATAAGGATGATCTTTTTTCCTCTGATCTGCGAGAGAGATTGGTGTTGGCCAGACCTTCTTACTAGGATATTAGATAAAATCCACCACCCCAGCCTGTCATCATGGAACTTGACTGGACTGGCTCCTGAATATGTGCAGTACTGCTACTTGAACACTCCAGATCACTGCATGAACATTGTGCGAAGCCATTGACCATTATGCATCTGGTGTCTCCAAAAAATGATAGGCTACACAATATGAGGAAGAGATGTTATTACTTACTTTCTTTCAGGTAATCAGGCCTTCAGGTTTCTTCTATAAAAGCATATTTCTCGTCACCATTCAAGTGAGTTAAGATTTCCAGATCCCCTTCTTTGAAACTTGATTTTTGTCCCATCAAACGTAATTGGCCGTCCTTATGGATACATGCACAAATTTGACCTTCACTATCTGTCATAGAAAAGGGCTTTCCGGTTTCACATTACGTTATCCATAGTGAACTTCAGAAACAGTTGCCGCAAAAACACTACATCTTTGCATCACAATAAGATATTCTTAACCCCTTGAGACCCTCATTATGAGTTGCCTGGAGCGGTGTCTGCAAGAGAGGCTGCTTCGAGCCACTACATGTTTTCCAGTGTCTTGGGGTCGGATAGTTCGGGCCCAGAGACCCCAGGTCCAGAGACTCTTGAGAAGCTGCAGGCAGCTGCTGCAGCAAGTCCCTGCTCACTCTTACAGTTCATTATGGGCGAAGACAAAAAAACTCACTACTTCTGAAGCAAAAGAAACTCTGCCCTCCACTCACCCTTGCCCCAGGGTCAAGATAAGAGGTCCGCAGCATTTGCCACCTGCCACAAGCAGGATTCGGATCTGGACAGTTATGCAAAAATCCAGAATTGGACCTGTTCCCAGTTCTGCAGGTTATTCCCCATTCTAGCAGAAATAATAACATTAACTCTCAGTGGGATACAGTTGGAATTGTTCATTCCTTCCCTGGTATCTCACTGTAGGGTTAACGGGAAACTCATATTGAGGACCTTACAGCAGAGGATGTCATGTTCGTGTCTCTACGCTGTTTCTGTGTTGCATTTGGGGCCTTCATATTCACAGGGTACCGCTTTTATTGGGAGAAGAGTGAGAACACTCAATTGTACAGCATGTTTTTATTCAGTCAATTACAATTTTTGGCTTCCAAACGTAAGCCAGAGTGCAGAAAAGAACACGTTGTGCAAAGCACCTTCTGAATCAAATGATATTGAGTGACCCCAAGTTCAGAGCCTTAAGAATAACCAGGCCACTATTCTTAAACTCATATTCCCTTGCTAATTGTTTAAAAAGCATACCTTCCCTTCATATCTATTTTTCCTGCATTTGACCTTACCTTCTGCTTTGATGCATGGTCGATACACAATGAAAAATCATCACAAGCTACAGCTCATTTGATAGCTTTGGGTGTTTTGTAATTTTGGGTGGCCAACAAACACTAGACCCTTGCAAAAAGAAGAGCCAGAGGTACATAATGATATATTACTTTTGTAGGTCGGCCATCAGAGCAAAATAAATTACAGATGAAAACATTTACACATTACTTTTTGATTTCTACGATTCGTTTTTTTGCAAAAACCAGGAGAGATCTGCACCAATAGCCCTTGCTAAATTCAGAATTTTGTATACGTTTCAGTAATGTACAGCTTTGTGGGATCACCAACTGGTTTCACACCAGTTTCCCCACAAATTGCAAGTAGGTAGGAACAACAAAAATAGGAAATATTAATTTATTTTAATTTCTTTTTAACTCTGTTCACAAAAGCTGGGAAGATGGCAATCGTAGCACAGCAATTCTTTTTGGGCGCCATTTTTAGGGAAAAAACCCACTTTCTTCCACAATACTGTTCCTATTTTTCCAAAAACCGAAATACAAAATATTGCTGTGTTTTAGTTATGTTCTAGGTACTTTCCAGAGAAATTGATAAAGCTTGGCTACCTTTAGAATCACGAAAAGGTGGTGGGAAAAAAGGACGTACATTTGGCCTGGATTTCTTTAGTGTAAACCGTTATAAGGGCTTAAGCGCATTCTGTCCCAAACATCAACCAAAAGGGCTCAGAATTGGGATGTTGGGGCCCAAGCCTTAGCAAATAAGTGATTAAGAACGCAGTGTTTATTCCTATCAAAGAGTATGTTAGGTGTTAATCTGCATCTAAAAGTTTCCCTTTGTAACTTTTCCCCATGTAAAGATAGTCTCAAACTTTGCACATGCAAAGGTCCTTGAGATATTTCTTGGATAAGGCAAAATATAGAGAGAGACAAAACTGATTGTGGTTATTCGTATTAGTGTGCCTTCTACAATGCAAACAAATCAAGACAAGACTGAAGGTGTACTGTATCATTACATGGTCTCAGAAGGCCATGTAGACGGGAAGTCCATTCTACCAGAAGAAAGGCCGCTTCCACCTTTAGAATCCCATTTCCATATATTCATAGGGTGACTACCCAAAGATTGGTACATAGATTTGCCAAACACTATTTTAATCATTCTGTCTTCAGAGCGGATAGTAAGGTGGTTCATGTATCCATTCCTAATTTATCTTTGACTAAAAGTTCCTATTTCCTCATGAGGGAAGGTCTTTGCTTACTTCCCTACTCTGTTCTGTTGTTTACGGATATTAGACAGAATCCCACGAGTGACTAGGAAAAGTTATGTATCAATAATCATAGATTCTCTTTCATGGGTATTCTACCTGAATCCGTAAACATCCAACCCTCCTTCCGTATTTTCAAAGGGATTGGGAATTTTCCTAATACCAAGACCATGTCTGTGTTTTACTTTCAGAAATTGTGGGTGACATGCCCTGCATTGCATGATGGGAAGACTGGCAGCTTCTGCAATTCTTAAAGGAGTAGTGTCGGAGCGACAGTGTGTGTTTGCTTGTGTTCCCTACCCCCCCCCCCCATTTTCCTTAATTTTCCATTTTAAAGTATATGGTGTTTTCAGTCAGATATGGTGTGTGGCTGATTTGGCTGGAAAGATCTATTTTTTTCATTTAAAAAAAAGTTCAGAAAATGTTGCCTGTTACAAAAACGGTACTCACAAAAATAAATAATTGATCAGAGGATTATACTGAGACCCTCTGTGGCGAGATGTTCTACTTTTTATGATTCTGAGGGAATAAACATGAGCGCGAACAAGGACTACAAAAGTCACTTTTGCTATCTGCAAACTCTGCTATCTAGATAGGTAAGTACGCTTCAATTGCTAAAGCCTGCCATAATTTCCTTCATGGTTTTCGACCTCCAGTTTACTTGCCTTTGACTATTGTTATTGGGAATGTAGAGTGGGACACTATCATGGTTCGGTCAGGGACTAGTTACAATGTAGTCAAAAAGGAAAGAATGCTATTCTTAATGGAACTGCCGAAGATCACACCAGGAGTCAGAGGAGAACAGCGATGCAGTAAGGGGGCGATGCACAAAGTGCCTTAGGTGGTCAATATTCACATAGACCACACATGCATGGAAAGTCAACAATTAGAATACCAGACACCCAGGCCATGCAGAATAAACCTATTACAACATTAATACTAAAAGGATGTGCGATAAATTGGCCAAAAGCTTCCACCGGAATACTGAAAATCAGTGAATTCCTCCTTCACAGTTGTGTTTACAAATCTTGTCTGCAAAATATCCAGATATAGGAGATAAATATAAGATCAGCGTGGAACCAACAAATGGTTTTGTTCTTCCGCCCATTACTCTCTTGCAAATATGTAGACAAAACAGTGAGCAGAGGATTTTAGGAAACGTAGGATTAGGCAGGAAAAGATTACAGACTGCCAGAAAGACTAAGCATGGATTTGTAGTGGAAGTCAAATCCTGAATGTATTTCAAGTAGGTGGAATCAGTATTAGGATATACCACAAGGGCAGGAGTTTGTGAGGAAAGGTGTTTAGGCAGTTACTGAGCCTGGCATGGATCTGAAGTGAATAGCAAGTTCTGAATACCGTCCAAGAATTTGATACACATGCTTCTTTCCTTCTGATGCCCATTTTGGCTTTGAATTATCATAGATGGTGGGATTTTCCTTTCCCTTTCATTACCCGTCTTTAGATTAGCCGTAGAACCTTTTTTTTTTGCTTCAAATCTAAACACTGGGATGTTTTCCCTATGGGGAAACTATATCCCTGCCGCCATTTGTACTTTGATTCTGGGGGGGTTGCTCCTGTAATGGAATACAGGGTTGAAGGAGGGGGGTGGGATGGAAGAGTCCATTGACATTTATGTGGGAAGGTCCTCTACTGCACCTTAAATAGGTTTATTACAGTCAATTGTTCATCATTCTTTTAAGTCTTTTAACTCTCTTTATTGCTGTTTTTATTTCTGCTTTGGGAAGAAAACTGTACTTAAAATATTCACTGAGAAATGTCACCTATGAGGTGGCAAAAGTACCCACATCAATTTTTTATTTTTTTTTATGTTTCATTGCCTGGTGTTAACTTATGTTTTTCAGGCCTATAATGGTCTTTAACTAAATTCACACCTTAAAATAGTTTGACTTGTAAAATGGATCCATGGATTGTTTCTCTTTCTGGTACAAGTAAACTGGGAAAAGTAAATACTCTCGGGTCTGATTCACAAAGTTAAACATACACATTTTTGTAAGATTACTACTTTTAGGTATTCAGAAACGACTTGTGAAGTTTTATAACTCTGCACTCCCTATACTTGTGTGCAGAGATCTCCACCCTGATTGTGGATTGTTCAGGAGAGCTACGCACACATAAGTATAGGGAGTGCGGAGTCGTAAAACTCAGTGTGTAGTTTGGTGAATACCTAAAAGTAGTAAACTTCTACAAAAGTGAAAGTTTAATTTTGTGAAGCAGGCCCACAGTGATTGGCATTCTGAAAGTTATTTGACCTTTGTCTTGATGGACTTTGTTGTTCTTAAGATTGTTCCTGGTTTAAGGACAATTTGCACATCTACATAATTTTAGTCTGTGCCTTAATTACATCATAACAAGTTGGAACAATACTGTATTGAGTGCGAAGCCCGGCTTTTCAAATGAAGCCTGTACGTGTGTATTCAAAGTGCTCCGTATTTGCCTCATTCACCTTAAAGTTTTTTTATTTGTTTTTATAATGTAAATGGAGCAGCCCTTTTTTTACAGAAATGTTGTGCCTACTCTTGGGATAGGAATGGAGTTGCTCAGTTGAAGAATGCATACTTTAAGTCAAGATAGGCTTGACCTATTTTTATGTAGAATTCCAGTTATGTTTGCCCAAAATCAGATTCATGCCCCTCCTGGTTTAAATCTGGAGATGTGTTTAATTAAATTGCATTCCATTAAAATATTTTAATTTCTGGTGTTTAATAATCTGTGTGTACTACTTTTCTGGTTTGGTGCTAGTAGTGTGTTTAATTTGTAGAATGTTATAGGTTAACCTTATTCCCTATAATTTGTTATTTATAATTAACAGAATCCAACATGGAGGAGTCTTGATTTTGGCATTATGCCCGACCGACTAGATACATCTGTGTCAAGTTTTGTGGTGAGGATCTGGGGAGGAAAAAACGAGGTGTATCGAATCCTGATTGAGTGGGAAGTAAATCTGGGTGGACTCAAATATTTGGGACAGCAGGTAATGTTAATATTAAGTGAAAACATTTTTAAAATAAATGATGGAGATAAGTGCACAGTGAAGGTGCAAGCACCTCTATATTTTGTTGCCTAAATGTATGTCAGCTTCGTGTTACACACAAACCATTTCCGCTCCAAGTCCTTGTGTTTTGTAGTATGTCCAAGTTCTGTATTTTGCAGTATTTCTTTTATTTAGTCATTGGTATCCGAAATAGTTTGGAAGGAAAGTTTTTGTTTCTCCTATACAAGGACACAGTATTACTCTGTGTGATGCTGACTAGAAGCCTACAGTTCCTCAGTACTTGGCCACCATTTTCAAATTGTTTTTTCCTTGGTGAGTTTGAAGGTGAGCATGTGCTGCTGGAAAATTCGGAACACTTCCTTTCATAATAGAAGAGCAATCGTTTGACCATAGGAGGTTATGGCTGAAAAATGACTGTTTTGGGGGGCTATTATTTTCGCTGTTATTGTTCAACTGCCACAGAAAATTTACAGCAAATAATGAGCATGGAGTTTGTCAATTATTTCTCCACTGTGATAAAAAATCTGATGATTGTGCTACTTCTTTTGTATTCAGTCTTAAGTGACAAAAAAGGAAAACACAAAAATAATATTCAGCATATTACACCATGACTCAAAGATAGGAATAGCGCTCTGTGCCCGAACATAGAGACAATAGCAAGTCTAAAGAAAAACTAGCTCAATTTCAAAAGTCGTTCGAGTTTCTGGCAGCACACACAGAGATATAAATTCTGGTATCAAAGCCGAAGCTGCTATAACTAATATTGACTTGGTGACTGGATCAAATGTCTCATGCGAAGGTTTCAGGGTACGAACTCTGCCATAAGTGCTGCAAGTGAATGTCTTTATCGGATCCACATGACATTCAATCTTTTTACTGGTAAATCTCCTGTGAAGGAAGAATTTCCCAAAATGTCTAAACACAAAAAATAGAATTAAGGGATAGGAAGGAGAAATGCTTTTCTTTTTTGAGGAAACAATCCTATTCTCTTGTGACTGCACCATTCTCCTATTCTCTTGTGACTGCACCATTCTCCAATACTATGCTCCTCCTCTTCTTCATGCCCAATTCTGAAGCTGCAGAGAATTCAGCCAGAATTCCAGACTCCCATCTGCCAACCCGGTTATGATCGGGGTCTTCCGCCAGGCCTCGCAGAACATCTTAAGGAGCGCTCCGATCTGATGCCGCCCAACTCTGCGCCTCCACATGTTGTGATCTCTGGACCTAAAAGAAGTCATAGACCACAACGCTTTCTGCTGTCTACCTGGCATCATCCACGATGTATCCATGGACTTGGTCACAGTGCCATTATTGGCACCCCTTCGAACTCTACTGAAATAATCCGGCTGACAAGTGAAAAGACTAGAACTTGCCTTGGTCCTGTGAAGGTGTGGCGGTGTCAGACTTTTTCCCCTATTGAAAGTCCGTCACAATAGAACACTAGTTATGCCATAAAGTTGATCTGCACGGGCTAAGCCCCTCCCTCCTTCCCTCTCCGTCGAGACCTGTCCTCTTTCTTTGGTACAAGTCTCAATTTTGCAGACAGAGGCCATTGTCTTGCCGAACAAAGGGCCCAGACAGATGGTGTCCCTGGAAGAAAGGAGTATAAGATTGTACTACTTTTACTTCTTGGTTCCCGAGAAGGATGAAGATCAGAGGACCCATTCTGGGCCCACCCATGCTGTCTCTAAGCCAGGTTTTGCTGGCCCTGAATGTAAGAGATTGGTGGTCATCCCTGGTCCCCCGGGACACCTACTTTCATCTACCAGCAGTCACAGGTGTTATCTGAGGTTTACCAAGTGTTATTTGCTGTTATTCTCGCTGTCTTTCATGCTCTCTCAATTCCTCTATGCACATCTTGCTGGATGGCATTGTGAACTAATGTTAGTTTGCAGTTACCACCCGTTATACTCCGGTAACGTAATGTGCTGTGTGCAGAGTTCTGGCTGAAGGTGCATGGCTCTTCATAAGGAGCTTATCCTGGGGAAAGGTTTCCAGACCAGTCTGAGTCCTGTGAATATTCTTAAGGTGAGGAATTAGCAGTAATATTATGTACCACAGAACTATCCTTACCAAAGGTAAGGAACTTTTAATTCTGGGTGTGCTGTGATCATGGGATATAATGTTTATAAAAGCCAATGTGTGCCCAAGTTTTGAAAACCACTCTAGATGACCTACAAGCTTTTATGGCAGGTAAACTGTGAGGCAGAGGTGGAACACTTATGATCTGTTTCAGTTGTCAGACCTAGAAGAAGCTACTTTTAGTAATGGCAAAATCTGATAAACTTGGAATCCGTAACATTTCGTAAGGTTCTTATTTGCTAGCAGCTGAGCATAGCCATAGAATTGAAGGCCATGTCCTGATTTCACACCTGGTTTACTCCTTATGAGGAAAGTGAATCTCTCATTTTGTCCTTAATATAAATTTGTTATGTCCAGCCAAGATTTCGAAGTTACCACATTATTTTGACTGAGACAAACCAGAGTGCATTCAAGAAGTATGACATTCACAAAGTGTGAAGAACCTGTGGTCTGTGTGGGCATTTTTATTGTACGATTAATGCTTCACCCGTTCCTGGCTTTATTGACCATTCACATGGGTGATGCGCTAAGACTGTCCTCCCTCGTCCCTTCTATTTCTCTGGTTGTTTATAATTAGCCAGATATAATGTGCAAAAATATTAGTACTGATCCTACCTTAGTCACATGTCACCTTCCTTAGACTCAATTATAGTGTCATCTGCAGGGCACATACTACTTTTCTTGAACGCTTAATCTCTGTGCAGCCATATAGAGTAATACAGAGGTATTTCACCATCATAACTGTGTCAACTGATGTGACTTTCTGGTGAAAGTGTTTCATGATTTCAGTGCTTCTTCGGGGCTAAATGTTTCTCTTATCAAGAAGGAGCTTAATTATGGTAATAGCAAAAGACCTGAGAAAGTGACTTTGACTACTAATAACAATTTGGAAATTATATAGTAACCTGGTCAAACATGCAAAGGTTCAACCATTGTTTGGCTCGGTTTCGTTTCATGACGATAAATTAGTAGCAAAATATGCTTTACTCCCTGAAGACCCAAAACATGCAATCATAAGTCTAAGGTAGGCTTCCGCCTATTTATTTATTAGTTTCATAGAGTGTGCTATTACCCGAGGGTGTCCCGGTGCTAGCAAACTAATACACTTTATTTACAGCAACCCGCATACTCAGTGGCTCCTGGCAAAACCTATGTAAACAAATAGGTTTTTAGAACCCGGCGAAATTTTAAGATATTTGGCTCTAGGCATTACTCGAGCAGCAGTCTGTTCCATGCCTGAGCTGTAACCACAAAAAAAAACTCGTTCTGCCAGGTTTGCTCTCTGGTATTTAGGTACCGTGATCAGAGAGGCGAAGGTCGAGCGAAGCAGTTTGGGAGAAATGTATTTTTTAAACATATCACATATATAAAAAGACTGTGTTACTAGGTAAAGGGCCTTATGAACCCAAAGGGCCTTGAACCGGCATCTCATATGAACAGGGAGCCACTGTAACTGCCCAAGTAAAGACAAGACACTGTCAGACTTACTCCTCCCTAAAATCAGCCGAGCTGCCTCATTCGGTATACGTTGTAACCTCTTTATAAGGTGATCTGGAAGTCGAACATTGAGAGCAATAGTCCAGTCTGCTGAAAAACAGGACTTGCACCGACAACTGACAAGAGTGTTGTGAAATAAAAGGGAGGATCTTCGTCAGTTGTTTGGGTTGCAGGAAGCACGTAGACATTAATTTATCAATCTGATACTCAAATGAGAGTTTGCTACCAAATAGCACGCCCAGATTACGAGCAGTGGATGATGGTTCTGGACATTCTCCTAACGACTCAGGCAACCACGTGGAGGACCAGATCAAGGGATTACAAAATACCAAAACCTCCAATTTTATCTGACTTTAGCCAGATAGAATAGAAATTCGAGCTGGCTTCCTTGATCAAACAGCTTTTGAACTTCTCCTGGAGTTTGAAAATGTTGCCCTCCATGCAGATGATTATTTGGGTGTGATCCGCATAGCTATAAAATTGAAAGCCAAAAGAGTCCATCAATTCTGCCAGGGGAGCAACATATATATTAAAAAGAGTGCGAGTGAGAGCAGGCCCCTGATGAATGTTGTGATGGAAGCACGGAGTCAAAGGTTTTCTAGAATAGGTTTATTCTTGAACTCGGCAGTAGTGAGGAGGACAGGCTGGACGCTCCTCTTCCAGTGAAGCCTTGTCAACGTATATCCCACAGGATTCCACAGCTCGAGCAGCTGAGAACTGGAACCCTGCGAGGTCACAGGCCGGCACTGCTAACATAAACACAACACTTCCCCTTTCCCACAAAAGAACACAATAGCAAAACAGCAAAAGAAAAATTTGCAATAATAGAAAGAACCAAGTAGAAGGAAACATAAATACACATGCGCAGATTAAAGCGAAGGACGACAAATGTGCGTGACATAATCCTTTAAATGCTTGGATTTAACACACACTCTGCCAGCCCTGGTGAATTCAGAACTCTTAGGTCCAATACATTCATTAGGAACCAAAACAACTTTAGATTTGCAGACTTCAGCATTGCTGACATTGGCATTGCTATGATCAGTCACACAACTCTCCCCCTCTGTAATATTAGAATGACCACCATCATTGGTAACACTGGATGTCTCAGAACCAACAGTACCTTCAGACGGGGTACAATCTTGAATCTAATCATACCTGATCGGACGAATTCCAGTGCGAGAACCATGCCGAAAACTCTCCTCACATTCAGGGAAATTACTGCCCCTAATCATAGCAATCCTATTAGCATGCCACACTTTCCCATCACTGAGTAAGGCAGAATTACACATAACCTTGATAACCTTGAGAGGAGAAGACAATGTACTTTCCCCTTTACGTGCAAGTCTACCTTTCTTAGCCTTAACAGTGTCACACACACAAAGATGTACTTTTTTGGTACTATGAGATTGGTTATACTTGTCTCTATACTTCAATTGAACAGCCTCCAAGGAATCCTTACCCTTCTTGGCAGACCACGAAACAGAACTAGTACATTTTAACCATCCAACATTGTCTTTGGTGCGAGGAGACCTGCCCCTCATCAGCTCGAAGGGAGAATGTCCGGAAGACTCACAGCGTGTAACTCTGTATGCACAAATGGTTTTTCTTAATTCATCCTTCCAATCCAAATGATTGCTAAAGGAAAGTTCAATGATATCCTTGATCACTCTATTAAAGCGTTCCACGCTACCATTCCCCTCAGGGTGGTACAGAGAGGTAGTCCTGGGAGTAATGCCAGATTCTCTAATAAACTTCTTGAAGATATCACTGACAAATTGCCCACCATTATCAGAAATAACATCTTTAGGTAAACCTTCACGTCCAAACACATCAGCCAAGAACAAAAGTACTGACTCCGAGTCCGCCTTGTTGACAACCTTGTACTCAGGCCACTTAGAAAAGTGGTCCACTAAGACGAAAATATATTTCAGTTGTCCCACAGAATTCTTTACAGGACCAAAAATATCAATACCAATTCTTTCCCAAGACATATTAGGGACAACAATGGGATGCAAGGGAGATTTGTGGGTAACTAAACTCTTGTCAGAATTAGTACACTGTACACAGTCTCTGATAACTTTCTCACCTTCTTTATCAAGACCAGGCCTCCAATAAGATTGTTTGACTCTGGATTTGCACTTCACAATACCCAACTGGCCTTCGTGGCATAAGCTAATAATTTTACTACGAAAATCTAAAGGAGGAACTAATCTTCCACTTCTAAGTAGAAGACCATCCTCGACAGACAAGTCGTTTCTGACTTCCCAAAACGCTAAAAGATCACTGTCTAAATGTGCTTTACCAGGCCATCCCTTGCGAACATGGTCAAGGACAGAAACCAAAG
The DNA here is from genome assembly GCA_963921515.1 of Calotriton arnoldi. Lineage (NCBI taxonomy): Eukaryota > Metazoa > Chordata > Amphibia > Caudata > Salamandridae > Calotriton > Calotriton arnoldi. Next base: position 384,285 of record CAWUFW010000604.1, on the reverse strand, counting down.
TGTGGTCACGTAATACTCCCTGGACCCACTCGTCATGGGAAATGCTTTGCAATTCATCACCAAAGATTGTGGCAACCAACCAATCATCCCACTCATTTTTTTCCTTCACACGTAAAAAGCAAAGGACATCTACTGAGAAAATCTGCAATCCTGTTGCGAACACCAGGTACATAGACTACTTCGTACACAAAATCTAACAACTGTACAGACATGCGCGTAAGTCTGGGTGAAACATTGCTAAGGCCTCTCGAAGTAAGAACCTTGGTAAGACGGTTTATGATCAGTCCTCACCGTGACACACGTACCCCAAATATATTGTCTGAAATGCTTAAGGGCCCAAACACAACCTAGAGCCTCCCGTTCAATTACTGAATATTTCTCTTCCGTGTTAGTGAGGGCTCTGGAGGCAAAGGCCACAACACTTTCCTTGCCATCTTCCTGAATTTGAGATAAAACTGCGCCAAGACCTTTCCCACTAGCATCAGTGGTAATAAGACTCTTAAGGCATGGAAAAAGCTCTTAAGAGCATACGTCATTCTTGATACATTCAAAACTCCATTGACATTCTGTTGACCATGAAAATTTACAACCTTTCTTCACCGTATCACCGTTGAGAGAAGTATGAAAATGACTTCAGGCCATAACCAAAATGGCCGCCACGTAAATACGTTGCGTGTGTAGCGCACGGTAGAGCTTCATTCCTCACTTAAGATGGCCACTGGACGTGTGGAGCGTAACTGCGTAGCATGCGCAACGTCGCACAGCCAGCGCGTAGCCAGGATACGTCACAGGAGGTGGAGTGGAGGCGTCACACAGAAAGCAGGTGAGGCAGGAGTGTCGCGCGGGGTGGAATGCAGGTAAGCTTTGAAATGCGCACACTCAACCGCCAACCGTAAATGAAGTAAAATGTACCAACCTCCGACTCGAACAATATGTAGAACGACACAGTCCCTCTAATGCCGGTGCTCTTTGAAGCGAGGACAAATCCACAGGAGTCCGGAGAAAGCGATGAATCCTCATGAAACCGTGGAAATAGAAGTAGTTGCCAGAATCACGCAATTATTGGTGGGCGTGGATTCACCAAGTTCAAGCTCGTCGCCAGTGTTGCGATGGAAGCACGGAGTCAGGAAGGTTTTCTAGAATAGGTTTATTCTTGAACTCTGCAGTAGTGAGGAGGACAGGCTGGACGCTCCTCTTCCAGTGAAGCCTTGTCAATGTATATCCCACAGGATTCCACAGCTCGAGCAGCTGGGGAATTGGAACCCTGTGAGGTCACAGGCCGGCACTGCTAACATAAACACAACAATGAACACCACAGGGAATATCTTTAAAATCTGATAGAAAAGTTGCCATCTGAACTGTGATTTCTATTTTCCAGAATTGATTCAAACCATCTGAATGGCTTGTCTCTCAGGCTAATAGCAAATAGCATTTTCAGTAAAATAGCATGAGAAATCTTATTGTATCCTACCCTTACTCTTATGACTGCATGTTTTGCCCACCATCATGGTTCTATTGGCTAGTGACTGACACGCTGTATTTTTGTTTAGGCAGAAATATGTCTCATGATCTGCAGGGGTAGAGGGGCTTGTAGTCACACCTTCGTCAAAGCACTCCTCTCGGAAAATGACCTGATGGCACCCCTGGAGACCGCAGAGATGCGGTCTCCAGGGGTGCCATCAGGTCATTTTCCGAGAGGAATGCTTTGACGAAGGTGTGACTACAAGCCCCTCTACCCCTGCAGATCATGAGACATATTTCTGCCTAAACAAAAATACAGTGTGTCAGTGTACAACCGTATTTATTAAGTATCGGGTGAACACACATTAGGTGTGCACCCCATTGTTTCGTATTTACAGGATTCTTTAGGAGTGGCACGCACGGGGCTGGCCCTCGTGTGGTCCTGAAGAAGAGCTTTAGGGGAAAGCTCGAAACATGTCGTCCCAGTACTAGGGACTCCATACTCATTACAGTTGGGTCTTTCCCTAGTATTAACCCCTGATTTTGAAACATACCTACTAGGAGCAGGAATAAAATATTAGCTCACTAGCTAGGTATTTTTAATTTATTTTTCCCACTCCACATCACTGCACCACACATATTTTCCAAAAACTAAGTGCTCCTACGTAGTTCGCAAGTCGCAGCACGCCTCAATCCGCAGCGGATTGAGAGGACCCCAATGATGAAGCATGCCACCTAGGGGTAACCCTGGTGGGTGAGGGGACTCTAGAAAATAATTTTTCTTTCTGGAAAGAGTTTTTTCACACATGTTCAGTGGAATCCCTGTTCTTCCTATGGTTAGGTTTCTAATTCTGGTATTTTCAATTAATCAACCTACCAAAGGCAGGGCTAGGCACACAGACTTACTCAGCGCCAAGATACCCTCGCAGGTGATGGGGTGCTTTACAAAATACACCTAACATAATATGTCAGATGCACTTTTCTGGAACCTTATCACTTCTTGGAGGAGTAGGATCTTGGCCTTTAAACAACCGACCCAACTCCACTGTATCTAGGTGCAAAGTAATGCATTTTGTATATGCACATCCTGAGAGGAGGTGAGGCCTTCTAGGTCACAAAACTAAAATAATGTTACTCTGCAATGCGACCAGTTCATTGTGAGTTCTATCCCATTGACGAAAAGAAATATCCAGCGAGATAAAGGGTTCAAAATGTGTTCGACATGTTATGACCTGTGCTAGAGGGACCTTCTAAAGAAGATCAAGTTAGATTATTAGTAGGTCCAGAGCTTGGCTTCTGAAATGGCAAGTGGTTTAAGAGAGGAGACCCTTTGGGGGCGTCTCAATAATTTAAAAGTGAACACGTTTCTGGAGGGAGGGATGGAGGAAGTTGGGATATAATCAGATTGCTACAGGACATTTACTAAGTTGATGATTTCTCCTAGACCATGAGGTCAGAATATGAACTGCTGTGGGGCAGAGTCTGGGAATGTGTGGAACAGTTTTCTACCAGACGTAATGGAGGAAAAACAGTACGTATCATCTAGGCCAAGAGATACCTGTAGTTGATCATTGGTGACCAGAACTCAAGGGAAACCCCCGTAACCATGTAGCGATTAGGAAGCATGAATATGCCTTCTGTTTTCAGGTTGGATAATTGCTGTTTTTTCTACAGTTTTATGCCTACAGTGGGTGCAGTGCACCAATTCCTGTGGATTTTCCTACAGATTGATCAGTTACAATATTAGTAGCACTGGACCAAAACTACTCGATAATTTGATTTTCTACCTTATTTTCCAACCACCTAATTCACTCTCTTTGCCGCCTCGCTCTTCCACTAGATGTTCTCATTTGATTTTTGGGTGGGCTTGTATATGTAAAAAATTTGTTTGAGTGTTATTTTTTATCCTAGGATACTGCTCATCTGAAAAGCCATTAACTTGGCTGTTTCCATAATCTGTCCATGTGATGTAAAAATGTTTTTTTAATTAATTCTGTTTTAGATTCGAGCTAGAAACCCAAATGAGATCATATTTGGATTAAATGATGGCTACTATGGTGCCCCATTTGAAACGAAGGTAAATTCTCTGGTCCTCTGACAGGATTTATATTTTATTATTTAATAAGTAATTATTTTGGATAGAGTGCCCATTTTCACTGTTGCAAGTAATCTATCTTCCTTATGACATGTTCTCACTAGGAATCATCTCAGATTGCTTGAATGGTCTCTTTGTGTTAGTTGTATGTGTTTTTATTTTTCTACTTTCTTTTGACTACATAACTTTGTTAAACATTTATCTGTTTGACTTATAAATTAACAAAATCAGAAAATTAAATAAGATTATTTTTAAATGCTCAGTGCTTTTGAAATGAATGTGCTAATATTTTTGTCTGTCCCCAAGGATTCTGCCAACACACTGAACCACAACCTTCTCCAGGTGGATCACAACTGTGTGCGAAAGTCCTACGATGTGAAGGATTTACTTAGGTGAGGGTCCTGCCCATAATTGTCAATGTCAAACATTATTTGTGCGTTGTATGAAAATAGCATGTATAAGAAATTCATTCTGTAATGTTTGCCCTTAAAAACCTTTACCTAAGTTATTGTACCAGGAATGTGGTAAAGTGGGACTGGTTGCTCAATGCTCTCGGAGAGAACTAAGTTAGGGTCAGACATTCTCTGATGAGCCCCTCTACTCGGTGTCCTTGTTATATAGATGACCGAGCACCTTCACCGGCTTCCATTTTCGGCTCTCCATCGAGCCACACTTTTGAGTGTCTGGCTTTGGGAAGACTTTGGAGGAAGGGTACCTCTTCCATCGATTCTGTGGGGCTTCAGTCCTAAGATCCCCGATGGGATTTGTGCGCAAAAGTAAAAATTAGTAACTAGGCCATAATCGATGTAGTTTGAAAAGTTACATCTATTTGTTAACTAGCCCCCTAAGCGTGTGTTGAAAATAACCACATCTATTAAACGTGCCCTCCCGGGAAGCCTTGCTTTCTTTGTGATATGCGCTCTTTTTGGAATTTTGTCAATTCACAGATTTTAGGAACGATGCTCGTAACAGCATTATTCTTAACCGGATTCCATGAGCAGAAGAAAACCCTGAGTCACACCTTGAAGGCAGTGATGGAGTTGACTCGAATAGAAAACTGCATGAGAGCAAATATTTCTCAATGACTTTTCAGCAGACCGTTAGATTTCCTTTGCGAAGGCCAAGTTTCTCCCAAGAAAATGATTTTTTTAAAAAAATTTTTTATATGTAACGGTTCACATTACGCATGCGTGAATATTTTCAATGTTCAGTTGCGCTTTAAACTTTTTTTCTCGTTTTTCTCTATTGGGATTTTTTAAAATCTATAAATAAACCCCTCAGTATTCCATGAATTTGGATGGGGGTAGTTTATTTGAAGACTATTTTAGTCCGAGAATACACTGTTATCTCTTTACTTGGTACCTACAATAACACTATAAGTCAATGCATCATTTACAATTATGTTTTAAACGCGGGAGAGTTTACTGTGCATGATATTGTTACAACGGCCAGAAGATGTCGCTGTTGGGCCACGCACAGTTTTACATTGGCCCACTTGGAGACCCTTCAGTTACTTGTGCATGATGCCTTTGAAATGGACATGAGTTTGGTTTCCTTTCTCGGCTGTAGAAATAACAAAACTACAAGTCTTTTTTTGCTGGCAACTAAGGAATGTTTGATATCTTTACTGATAATCTGTACGTATTTGTTGAAAGATGTTTCCTGGCTGTTGTGCTTGAGGTTTGTGTTTACATTTTATTTGCAACCGTTTATTTAGTTGACTCGAAAAGATCCATCAGATTTAAATGTGTTTTAGCATGCGCAAGCACGTGGAGAAATTATCCTCGTCCCTCGGATAACTTTGTAACCTTTAATTCCAAAAAAACAGCACTACTGCAAAGCAGCTTCAACGCCAGAAAGCTTGGCTTGCTCTGTTTTCGAACAAGGTACTGTTACACAAACGTTTTCGTAAAGTACGACTTTTCAATTTGAGAAGGCTTCTTGGCGCTAGGCAGACCCGCCATACTGGGGTCAGCACCTAATAGATGACCCTTTTTAGAGATCAGAATCGTTTTAATCCATTCCGCAGTAGCTCTGCCCCTTGCCTCCCAGTCTCAAATAATAACTCTGCAGTCTTTACACCCTACCTGCAAGAATTCTGTATCCCGAGCGACAGCACTGCTGTCTTTACACTGTACCTGTGTGACAGCAATAGCTCTGCTGTCATGTCACCTGAGTTTATGCCATGAGGGATAGCTCTGCTGTCTCTAAACTCTGCCCTGCGTGCAAGACCTTGTGCAAGACCTTGTGACACGCACAGTAACTTTGTTGTTTTACACCCTAACTGCTAGACCAGTGTGACTTGAGCAATAGCTCTTTTGTCCTTAAACTCTACCTGCAAAGCGTATGTTGCCTGAGCGATAGCTCTGCTGTCTTTACACCCTAACTGCAAGATCCGTGTGACCTAATCAACAGCCCCACTGTCTTTGGACTCTCCCTGCAGGACCTGGGTGGTTCCAGCGATAGCTCTGTTGTCCAGGCACTCTCTCCCTGCAAAAAGACCTCTGTGACCTGAGTGAGCGCTCTGCTGTCATGTGACCTGAGCATGAGACCCGAGTAATAGCTCGGCTGTCTTTGCACTTTCCCTGCAGGACCTGTGTAGTTTCAGCGATAGGTCTGTTGTCTTTATACTCTGTCCCTGCAAAAAGACCGCTGTGACCTGAGTGAGCGCTTTGCTGTCATGTGACCTGAGCATGAGACCCGAGTAATAGCTCTGCTGTCTTTGCACTCTGTCTGCAATTTCTGTGTTACCTAAGCAATACATCTGCATGTAGGATCATTCACGACCTCCACCACGGTGTGGTAACGATAATGCACTTCAGCACCCCTCAGTGGGGTCTGAAGCACTATATAGATCTTAGAAATACCACAAATGACCACACAAAGCCCCTGTCCCTAAGGGCAGAAAGGAGCTCCAGTCTCCAGCACATTCAATCCTCACAGTCTACTGACTGGAGCAGGCATTTGGAGGTGTCTAGAACAGGAAATTATTCCTGTTTGGCAACTATTCCTTCCGGGTCAAATGCCTCTTGCTAGTAGTGAGAGCAGAGTTATTAGGAGTCGAGAGTGGGAGTATGGGGGCGAGGAAGAGGAGATTTGACTGTAAATTAACTTGTGGGGACATGTATGAAAGCTTTATTTCGTAAGGCTCGCAGATCAGATAAGAGCTGGGCAAACATGGAACAAATGGGAACAAATGAGAACAACCAATCTGTGTCCTGCTGCTGCCCCATCCGAAACCGTGGGACCAGTATAATGGAACTTTCGACACATCGCCTCTTTTTTACTTGGAAATGTCATTACCTACTCGTAATTAAAGTGGATGTTGCCTGGGACATAATTCTAAAAGGGCAGGAGGAAGCCTCCTCATATAATTGGAGGGAGCTAGGGTCTCTGGGATTTATTGAAGGAGTAGTGGGCTTGCATGGAGGGATGAGGACCGAAGGATCACACAGGGTTAGAGGATACGTTCTTATGCTGTCAGGGCGGCAACCTACCACGCGCTTTGCCTTTCGCCCTTGCATGTGCAGGGAACCAGAACGCCTAGCTTTTGGTCATTTCCAGACTAGGACTCACTGTACTGCTGCCCTTCCACCTCTAGGAGCTTGAGAGGAGCTGGTGCACCAACCCCTGCTCAGAAGGTTGGCATTCCTCGACCTTACCGGAGTAGATGAAATCTGGGCCTTTAAAGATTTCTAGTTTCAGCTCTGGTTGCCACCTTGAGTGCTCTTCACTTCTTTTCTCGCTCATGAAGTGTACATGTACAGCTCTAGGCTGTACACCTGCATTTAAAAGATGCTTGGCTATTGCTTCTAATACCAACTCTATTTTCAGCCTTTGGCATCATTTTACTCATTTGACAGCATCTCGGTCTTTCGCATGTTGCCAGTATAATTACTGGGCTTTCTCTGATTGCACCCCTTGTTTGGTGTACACACACAGACCCCGCAGACCCTCTGGTAGGTGGGTGCTGTGTAGCTGCCCATCTGTTTTATTCCAATGCCACCAAAGTGGACTATCTCTAAGGCAGACCACCCAGGTATATCCCTGCCACCGTTACATGCCTCCTTCCCGTTTAGTCTTCCCTTTCAAGGTCTCTCACTACGCCTCCTCCGTGGATTGCTAATGCACATACTGATGGCAGTATAGGCGCTGCGTCCCAAGACCAGCTGAAAGCACCTCTCTGGTCACACTCAAACGTCATCAAAATGCTTCCCACATGGGATCACAGCAGTACAAGACTCTACCAACCCCCCCCCCCTCTCACACACACTATGTAGCGTGTTATCCGGCCAGTAATGAGATTCCCATAATGGGTTATAAAGTGTGCTATATAAATGCGTCCGTACAATAACAAAACTCGGGAACTATCGCTGTTCTCTGGTTTGTGGACCTCAAAATGTACCTGGGCTCTAACATGCACTTTTGGTCATGCACTTAAGGCATAATGTGGGCATAATGTGGGCATAATGTGCCCAGAATAGAAGTACAGAAGTAGTTGATGGGACAAAGTACCTGAGAGATTTAAGAGTAAGAAGGACCTGCTAAATAAGCTTAAGTAGGCTCTGTGACCAGATGGCAGATTCAGTCCTAGTTCCTATAGTTAAACCGATGACCAAGAGATAGGTCTAATTTATAATGCTGTGAAAATATCTTCTTTATCATACCGATTTCATTTTGTGTTGCAATATTTAAAAACAGCACACAAGTTTGATAGTACTGAAAAAGGCTACAGGGCACGCATTCTCGTTGGTGAGTGAAGTGCAAAAAGATAATTAAACATTCGTTAGCACTCTGAAACAGTTTTGTATGCTTCTTTGTCAATAAAAGCAGACATATGCTAGAGGTAATAGCTCCACGTTAATATTTAATGTAAAGAAATACATAATGTTGGTTCTGACTTGGTCTTTGCTGAACAATTTTTCTAGATTCGTTCGAGATTTGGAAATTTCCCAGCTTAGCCAAACTCTGCCATCTTTTCTGATGTTTGGCACTCAAGGTGGGCAGAAGGGAAGGGCACTAAGGCACAACTATTTTTTCAAGCGCTGCTGGAGGAGGGCATGCTTCCTCAGGCCAGTCTAATTTTTTTCACACATACTATTAAAATATGAGTTGGGAGAAGGGGTGAGGGTCTCAAAAACGGTGGGGTGTGCCTTTTATCCTTTCTTTCTTGGAAGGGCACTCCCCTGCGGTGCAGTACAGCTTAAAATAAATGGTTGCAGTTCCCGTGCCTACCACTAGTCTGTTTCCCATGTTCATATTAGTCTCCTACCTGTTGCTATACAGATTTAGTAGCCAACTTGAATTTATTTACTACGCCCACAATAAACCTGTCTGCAGCAGCTTAGATGCATCAGTTTTAAACATTAATTAACTCGAGGGGCATGGCCCTCCCCTCCCTGCTTGATATTGAAGAAAGGAAAATGTGTGCTTTGCAGGGGGCCTGTTCTCTCCGCAACTCTCATCATGTCCTACATGGATCTGCCCAGTCTGTTAAGCATAAAAAAGTATGGACCTGGGCGGACCTTCCAATCCTGCTGTGAGTTTGTGGCAGGATTCGCTGCCGCAGTTGACTTGCGATTGATGACTGATTGCCAGCATTGTCTGGGATAAACCGGCGACTTTTAATAGACGAGTTGTAGAAGAGCTTGCCTAGGTCTAGTCCTGATGCTAAAAGTGAAGGCTAACAATCACCCGCTAGACTTTAGGGAATTATGGAAGGCATGGAAGCCTCCACAGTTAGCATTGTGTTATGTCGCAGTTTAACCCTTTAAAATTGATCCAGTGGGGTGAAACGGGTCTTCTGATTGCTGCAGAAGCATTGAGGTCTATACTTTATCACAATGTCCATGGGATGGGAATGCTAGATTCCTGACACCACTCTCAAAAGCCCTTCATAAGGGGAAAAACTAAATTATTTTTGGCTGAAAAGGCGTGGATGTGTATCTTGAGCAAGGAAAAAGATAGCATTATCTTTTTCCAGCATACTAATGTGGTTGACTGAGATTGAACTCTCAGGAACATACATGACCTTTTTTGTTCAGTCCAACTTAGCAGCCAGTACAGAATTCACGTTAGCAATAATGTGCATGAAGTACTTGCCACTGAATTTCATCTAAGTTGGTGTTTTCTGCAAATCACATATCTACACCGGTGTCACTCTTATTATTCACTTGCATCAACAAGAATCTGTGGATAAATAATAAATTAGCTGTCGAAAGCGGGCACGATCTACTGAAAGATCTTGGGTAGTAAAATAATGTTCTCCCTATAGCGACGCCTAAATATTCTGTGCAATCTATAAATGAATAGAGGATCAACCAATCCGGGCTGCAGCTTCAGCCAACACTCAGTGTGATCTTGATCACCTCAGGTCTCTCTGGTGTTCTTCAGATATTCAAAAACACCACTTCAAATAGAAGATAGTTCAAAGTGCTACTTTGGGTGCAAAGGGAGGTGGAGGAGGACACTCGGGTGTGCCGAGGAAGCACAGAAAAATTGTGAAAAGTAGTTCCTAGAAGCACAGATGGAGTACATCCAAGACAAAAAGGCTGTGCATAGAGGAACTCGTGACTGGCGGAAAGGTGAGGGAGGGGGATAAACAACTAGAGAATTGTAGCATCTGGAGTTCAGCCCATGTGGAGCAGAGAGCGTGGTACATGCAGGGAAACGGAGCCCCAGGAAGAACAACAATATGGTCACAGTTAAAAGGAGGGGGGGTTGAAAAGTGGGGTTATGAGAATTCTCTCCACCCCAAAAAAGTGCACTCTTCAAAAAAAAAAATTGGGCTTTTGAAGTGAGCATCGTTGATGAAATATGCTTTGAACAAAATTAAGTTCTAAGAAACTTAAGAAAACCGTATATAACCACCTATTACAGCCTACAAGGTTTCATTCCATCCAATTATCACCCCAGATATGCTCATGAATCGGGAAGTGATCATAACATGAGGATCAGCAGAAAGACTGACCCTTTGGTGTCCGCAGACACGCCACACTGCATCTGAGACTCCTGACCATGTCTCTTTAACAGCCAAAGAGACATATTGAGACGTGGTGCAGCCCATATGGAGCAGGTTGGCAAGGCAGACACAGGGAATAATTGTAGGACCACTTTGTGAATCTTGTCTTGCAGGAGTGTGACAATCCACCAGAGAGGTGCTGCAAACCCTAATTGTACCTGTGGGTTGGATACAGGTCTGTCTGATCTATGGATAAATGCATACACTGCAGGTCTAAATACTGGCTGGTCAACTCAGCCTTTCGTCCTTGCAAGGTGGGTAAAATGAGTACCATTGAGTTGGGTAACAAACTTCTGTTCGATATCCCATGGTGTGAACATGTGCTATACAAATATGTATGTGTAGTTTGTACATGCATTATTGAACCGTTCCTCAACTTGTCATAGAAGTTAACAAATGTTAAATTGAACCTCCTGTGTCTTTCCATTAACAGGCTGCATAGAACTCAGTGTGCAATCAAGCAGACTCAGGTAACTGTTCAGAAAATAGGAAGAGAAATAGAAGAAAAACTGAGGCTTACGTCTGCGAGCAACGAGATGGTAAGTCTCAGGAACTGCATCTAAGTAGAGACATATGTTTCATTGTCCTTTCATTATGTAGGTTTGTTTCCATACAGTTGTTTCAGAAATGGGGCCAACAGCACAATGCATATAAGACTGCTCTAGTAATGAATAATGCCACAGACCTGTTGGCTGGAACTCCAGGCAAATAAGTAAGGGCAGGTCTGCATATCTGCATTTGTGTGGTCCAAGAATGCTGAACCTTTGTGCCAACTGCATCTCAAAGGTACTCTGGAGTCTGGTTTTTCTGACTGAGATCCGATTTCCTCCAATTTAAATTCCTACAAAAGAGATGAAATGGCGAGTCATAATGGGAAAATAATACTGTTTGTTACAGATAAATTGTACATTGTGCCTGCCTGCACAATATAGCACGCAATAGATTTTCCAGTCAACCGCGTGAGTGTTAGGGAGCCATCCACTCGAATGCCTGCCCTCTGTTGCTTTGTTCGCTTTCATTAATCCACATATTCGTTCAACTGCTCTGTTGGGGGTGGCAAGAGCTGCGGGGCGAATTTAGTAGGATGGAGTAAGTAGCTGCCTTTCGTTGTGTAAACAGATGCATTAATGGGGTAACATAAAAATTGTAGCACAATGTTGAGCAGTAGCTAAACAGTGAAGACATCCCCTTTTAGAAGAGCACCAACGAGCAGGGCCAATGTTGGATTAACATTCAAGGCATTGCCAGTTGTCCTGCATCCGGTGATCCTGTGGGTTACCTAAGCATTGATTGAATCCTCTTAGACTACCGCTGAATCAGGTCATCAGCATACACTGGACACTTGAGGCTGTGGACAGCCATTCTGTGGCCTAGAGGTCAGACCGGCCCTCGAGGAGTGAGGGAGGCGAGCATGATCACTGCAACGTATGTTGAACAACACTGGCTGGATGGTGCTCCCTATTGGATAGGAAGAGCGGATCTGTTACTACACTGTGCCTAGAACCCTCACAACAACATCAAGCAAGCCGGTGGTGTTTTATGTGTAGTACATGCACACAGCATACAGGCACACATGTACACACACAGAAATTGTAAGACAGTTCAGCATTCCATGTTCACACTAGGCAACACATATGCTCAAACATGTGCACAGTGACCACACACCTACAGACACCCATTTACATTTAGTGGCACATAGTAAGCCCAATTTAAATTGCTAAAAGCAAAACTACAAGCCCTGCAAGCAAAGTTCTGTTGGCTTAAGAAAGCAAAAAAGGCTGAAGCTTTGACACATGGCACGGAGCACGTGGCAGGGGTGCCAATGCACACTTACAAGGATAGCTTGAAATTGAAAATAAATAGAGGTCTTCATGATGTTAGAGATTTGGCTTATTTTTGGGCTTTAAATGGGGTGAATGAGTTGGGGCATCTTGCACCAAAGCTGATGGGCAAAATTGAGAGTTCTTTATACATTTTTAAAATCCGTCATCCTGAAGGACTATCGCACATTTCCAGATAGCCGATGAGGATTTCCTTTACAGTTCTTTATAGTAAGGCATAGAGGATTCCTGTAACCTCGAGGCGCTGCAGTGCACAGATGCCAAAAACGTGCACATGGTGTTATAACGAATGCATGGCTTGACTGCTATGCCAAGATCGGATTTCGTTCTAAAAGTGCCACCATCAAAGAAGCCTGGTGCCATTTTGCCACAGTATAATATCTAGACATTCCATACAAACCTCATAGCAGGCAATTCCACTTCCCTCACAGTTTGTTTTCCGTCCAGAGGCTTGATATGAACTAATGCTGCACGCAGCAGGTGGAACGTGAGAAGCCCCCTTGGCCAGTCAGACGTCTTTGATGATGCCTGTCTTCTGCCTTCTTGTTTATAATGTACTGGGTTTATTATTGGACCTTTCCTGATGTAATCAAAGGTATCTTGTCAAAACTACTGATGCGAAATGAACAGTGGCGGCCAAGCTACCAGGACAGTGATACATGATGGTTCTTCCAGTCCTATTCCTAAGGCACAGACATATAATTGCAGCTGAGTTTGTACCTTTTTAGTTGATTGTTGAATCAGTTCTGGATTAGCACACCAGACGTAGGTTGTGTTCTCCACTCTGCTGGAAAGCACAGCTGTTAATCGTTGAATGGGAATTTAGGACCCGATTTGGATGTCGGGCGGAGAGCCTCCGACCAGCGGTTAGAGGCTCTCCGCGTGACATCCTGAGCTTTCCCTCCGACCGCCGTATTTTGATTGCGGTGGTCTGAGAGAAAACTGCAAGGGGATTCTGCGTCTCTTCAGTCGGAATCAGAGAATATTAATCCTTTCAATGATGGCGGCTCTGCCATCGGAATTACGATGTCTGTTTCCAACAGCCTTTCCATGTCTGCTTTTCCGACATGGAAAGGCTGTCCGAAAGCGGCATTGGCGGCCCCTAGTAGGGCCCCCTTCCCCCCTGGTCTCCACTTAGAGGCCTGGGGGACACCTATGATGTCCCCCTGAAAATCCCTGCACTGTGCTGCCACACGGTGCAGGGATTTTCACAAACTCCCCTTTCTCTATGAGAGCTTGTGCTGCGGGAGGTTTCCGCCTGCCACACTAGCTCCCATAGAGAAATGGGAGTGTGCGACCGCACCATGTGCGGTCGCATTGTAATCAGGTGTGCGGAACCGCCGACCTATGTATCCTCTTGAGTCACACAGGCTTGTCATTACGCCGGACAGGCCTATAGTGTTGCATAGGTGGATGTCTTTCATTAAAGGTAACTCTGTTTTTATTATTTTTGAATGTAAGTGCTTATTACCTGTGTGCGTTTTATCTGGTGTGGGTGGGGGGGGGGGGTGTTTCTTGTTTTCTTTTATGGATCATTCAGATCCTTTATGACTTGAGTTGGATTTTCCAACAGTTTTGCAGCATTCTATCAAGAGAGCCTGCAAGATGACTATATGCAGCCATTTATTGTATGTGAATCATCATGGATTATTAGAAAATTTTATTTTTTATGGGGACCTTTACTGTTACAGCCTATTTATGGGCAACAAACGGGGCCCTTGGTACAACTCTTGTATCTTAAACACTTCATGACCGTCAGGACTGCTGTTGCGGCAGTTCTGCTTTAGGCTTCCTGCAAAATAATGATACAAGACTTCCATGTGTAAGGTCTAGTATTATTAATCCGTTGGCCATAGGCTACTCCATTTGGGATCTCTGTGCACAAGTGGCCATGTTCCAGGAACTGAGACGCTGTCGTTCACCATGTGCCTTATTGCTTTAAAAAAAAAAAAAAAAACTGCGATGGCCTCCATGTTTCCCTGCTTGTTGTGTGAAGCATCTGCGCAGGGGCCATATTTGATTTGGTATATTTTGGGCAAATGGCATTCTTTGTTAAAGTTAAGGGATGTATTATGATAATTCTTACTCTGTTAGGACAATCCATTGTTGACATGAGATTGCTCTTGGCATATGTAACGCTGTGAACTTATTTCTTGTTACATGATGATTTTAGTAATTCTTTTCCTTCTTCCTTGCTCGTGTTTTTTTTCAATAACAAAGTTTTGTGATCTTCATTTCTTAAAGGTTACATACAGTACATTTCAGATTTTCTTTCATTACTTGGAAAACATATATATTGTTTGTTTCTATATATTTCTATAATCCTATGGTGGTGTTGCTAAACAATAACCTTATGCAACCCTCGTGACCTTTTTCATGATTATTAACTGTTTGTTACATGCCGATGAAAGGCCTGTCGATGGGTGTTCCTAGCTTTTCGTTCAAAAATGTATGTGGAGGCCTTTTATAACATCAAGATGCAAGTTTCATCTCTGGCATTCAAACAAATTTCTGCATACAGCATGTCCCTATATATTCTTCATTTTACCTCAAGTCAATTTTAGCATGCCCATTTATGACATGATATATAAGCTTTAATCTATAGCATTCAAACCACTTTCTGCTGTATGCAGCATTTCAGTATATCTGGCTTCCATTTTAGACAGGTTTTGCTCTGTCGGAAATTCTCACTCAGCCCCACCCCGGATCATGTTCTGCCTTGGATTTCAGTATTACAATTTATTTTAGATTTGTGTTAAATTATACGGTTATTTTTTGTTGTCATTCCTGTATATGTTTATTTGCACAGGCGAGAGGTGGGGCAAATTATGTATTGGGGGTTTGGGGGGTCGCGCAAGCGCACTTGACAAGATGGCCACCAGATAATACTCATCTAGCCCGCATTTTCGATGATTTTTTTAAGCCGTTTTCAAGTTTTCTTACCTGCTCACGGGGTCCTACTTTCTACTCTGTGGCCAGCGCTTCCTATGGCGGTTGTTTTTGTGCCTTTCTGCCCAGTTTGAAAGGCTTTTGGTCGTGCTGTGCCTTTCCACCGAGCTGTCCTGAGGAGTTCTGCTTGAGTTTCCTGTCAGGAGGGCGGAGACATTTCGAGGAAAGGGCGAGGCTGAGGCCTAAACCACACCCACAGTTGGTTTGAGCTGCTGCACAGTCTCCTGCTTTGGTGATTTCTTGTTTAACTTTATTTTCTTTGCATTTGAGGTGAGTTTGACGTCCTTTATACATATTTTGCAAGGAAGATATTAATATGGAAAGAAAGAATGTTCATATTACAGCTAACAAACTCAAACAAATAATTTCCTTCCCACCAGTAAAGTAAACAATTGTGGATACCAATGATCCTTCTTTAGTTACTTTATTGGAAGAATTACAAGCAGTACGCTCTAATACAGACAACATTGTTTTAGAAATTAAAAAATATTCGCAAAGACATGGCTAGTCTTTCAATGAAAGTCTCCAAAAATTCGGAAAAAATTCAGGTTAATAAAGCAAAAATTGACAATGTCACCTCTCACTGCAATAATTGAGCCTATGAATACTCTATAACTTGAATTAGAAAATCGTAATAGGCAGTATAATCTGGATCTACTTGGAAACCTTGTTACCTGGTCCTTTACATTTAAAATTCCCAGAAAAATTTTAAATTTACAAAGCACATAGAATTCTTTCTCATCGTAATCTAAGCAATGTTAAGCCGCGTCAAGTGATTTTTAAAGCCCACCATCATCTGATACTGATCTGGAAAGCTGCAAGAGAGATTCCAACTTTGATGGTCAATGAAAATAAAATTTTTATACATCAAGACTTCACCAAGGAAACTGTTCAAATTCACAGAGAATTCACTGATCTTAGACCTCGACTAGGAAGCTGTGGCTTTAAATATGGCTTTTTTGATCCATCTATTATGAGAATTTGGAAAGATAGCATCTCTAAATCTTTTCAACGCCCTGAGGATCTTAGTGCTTTTTTAGATCAGCATTCTCTGCTATCCATGGAAACGAGCGACACTTCTACTAAAATTCATACTTTTGTATATCATTATTTTAAGCCTATTTGTCGATATTCTTCATGAGGGCATTGTCTAGGCAGGTCAATCTTGCAAATGCGTGTGTGCGATTCTAAAACATTATTTATGTTTCTATGTTGTCTTTTTTATGTTTTTCCTTTTTCCCCTATCCTCTTCTTCTGGAGCTACTCTTTAATCCCTTAAGCTATATTTTTTCTTTCGCTCTTCTATCTTATTTTTTTGCTGTTTATGGATAATATTAATAGAATTAAAGTTGTTTCGTTTAATGTTAAAGGTTTATGATTCCCTTTTAAAACCACTAAAGATTTAGATTAGCCAGATATAAAGCTGACATTTGCCTACTTCAAGAAACTCATATAGATGATACAGTTTTATCATATATGAATAAATGATGGGTGGGTAATATTATTTCTTCTCCTACAGTTAATAAAAAGAACGGGGTTGCTATCCTTTTTACAAAAAAGTTTAACGTTCAAATACTATCTAAATGTTTCGATATAGCAAAAATTAAAATTGACGCTACCATTTTTCATATAATTTATGTGTGTCGCCCAAAAAATGATGATCCTAAGTTTTGGTCTATCTTTACTTCTGAAGTGATTTTAGATTGGTAATATTCCACTTATTATTGGTGGTGACTTTAACCTAATATGTGACCCCCCTATTGGATAGATATTCTCAAACTAAATATCGTTCGCCTTACGCTTTTTTAAATTTTAAAATCCTTTTTTAAATCAACCAAATTGGTAGATATTTGGCGTCTAAATCACCCAAAAGAGAAACAGTTTACATTTTTCTCCAACCCTCATAATTCTTACTCTCGAATTGATTTGTTAATTTCCCTTCATTAATTCAATCATTATCTGATCCTACAAATCACAATATTGATATTTGTGACCTTGCTCTTATTTCAGGTGTTTTACAACTCGGCGCCACCCAACAATCCCACTCTCACAGGCGTATGAATAAGAATGTTGTGCTTAATGACAATAAATCCACACTTTTGTCAGCATTACATGATTGTTTCTCTTTCAATCCAGAAGGATCTACTTCACATGTAAATCGTTGGGATGCATTTAAAGCATACGTCAGAGGGGTAACAATATCAATAATGGCACATAACCAAGCTTTTAACGCTAAACTTAAAGAATTAGATAAATAAATAGCAAAATATGAACGCTCTTTATTTCGTCTGACAATAAATACAAAATGCATTTACAGAAATTTAGAAATGAGTTTAACTCTTTGTTAAGCAGAAAAGCCAGTGTACAAATTTAAAAATAATAAGGCTAAATTTCGTTTTAAAGCCAATAGATCTGGACGACTTTTAGCAAATTATTTGCATATTAAAAAAGATAAAATCCTAATTAATGCAATTCATGGCTTAAATGGTAAATTAACAATGCAAAATAACAGCTAGTTTGCACTCAAGAAAACAAATGTAACTGCAAAATCATCAATAAAATCAACATCAAACTGCTCAGTGTGCACCCTTAGAGGAGGCACGCCCTTGGACTAGTGTCGTATTACTGACCGCGTCTGCCCTGGTTCTGTAGCACTGGGATTCACCGGTTTAACTATGGACACTAGGAGCGTATTTTGGTAGTGGTTTGATTATTTATTCCTGCACAGAGTTCTGTGCGATTATTTAGTTCTGAATTATTTCGACCATTTCCAGTCGTCTCTTCAGGGTGCTCATATTGTAGGCTGGAGATTCCCCTGACGACGGGCAACTGTTTATGCCCAAAATGCATTGGGAATTGTTTAATACTCGTGGGACTCATGCAATTATCAACCAACGCATGTGAATGAAGTTTTTCCCTCAGGATGTTTTCAAGTCTGCTCAATAAAATTTGAATGAGCCACAGTCAGCGTTCCAGAGAGTACTTCATGATGGACTTTTTGTATATTTCAATGTGGTCTTTTGATTTTTATTTGTAACATTTACTAGTGATATCGGATTACTTTTGAATGTAAATGGTGAACACTCTTTTGAGTTAATATTGGTAGTGCACCTGAAGTCTAAGACATTTGTCCTGGTTTTCTTAAATGGTAAATTGGCATTATAAAAGAAATTGTTAATTAATTTTTGACCTACTATTCAAAGTTATATAGTAATCCCCCAGTTACAGATATGTTTAGTATTGATAAGTTTTTGCAAATTACCCAGTCAGTGAGAGAAAAATTGTATCTACCAATCTCATTAGAAGAAATTATTTTAGCTATTAAATCTCTTAAACCGGGTAAATCACCTGGACCAGATGGTATACCTGCTGAATTTTATGAATAATTTTCTCCTTACCTGCTGCCTCATTTACTTAAGTTATTTACTCACTTTAGTATTTCAGGTTCTACTGCAGGATCCTTTACTAAAGCTTTGATTATAGTTTTTCCAAAACCTAATAAAGATCCCACTGTTTCAAATTACTGCTCTATCTCTTTAATCAAGATTGTAAATGTTACGCAAACATTCTTGCAACCAGATTGACTTCTGTACTTGATCAAACCGGTTTCATGAAACAGACATCCTGTAATAACACTAGATTATTATTTCTAACCGGTTTCATGAAACATAGAAATTCTGTAAATAAGATTAGATTATTATTTCATGTAATTGAAGCTGTATCATCCTTGCATTTCCCCGCTGGTGTCCTTGCATTAGATGCTGAAAAAGCGTTTGACAAAGTTCATTGGCAGTATTTATTTCGTACTTAAACTGCATTTAATTTGGGCAATTCCTAAATTCGTATGATTTCAGCACTCTGTTCTGGACCTTCTGCTAGACTTTTCATCAATGGTCAACTCTCCAATAAAGTTTACCTTTTTAGAGGCACTCGTCAAGGTTGTCCCTTGTCACCTTTGCTTTTTCTCATTGCTGTTGAACCTTTGCTCATCGCCATCAGAAACTGCATAGAAATAAAAGGTATTATCAATGGTGTTGCTATTAAAACTTCATCTTATGCTGATGATGTTTTGTTATATTAGTAGTCCTTATTCGTCTATTTCCCCTATTAAATTTAATTCAAACATATTCCCAGGTTTCAGGTTATACTCTAAACACTAATAAGACTGAATTTTTTCCTTTAAATGTGCATTGTACCCCTGATAATCTCCCTAATAATGGAATAATATTGCAAAAGGAAAAACTCAAATATCTTGGTATCCTATTCTCTCATACCATTAAACAGTCGATTACTTTGAACTGTGAATATATTTTTAATCATATCAAAGACAAAATTCATAAGTGGTCTGCTTTACACTTACCTTGGTGGGGAAGTTGACTCTGTTAAAATGGTTATAGCTCCAAAAATATTCGATCTTTTATCTGATACCTACTCAAGTCTTTAGACACTTTAATATCGAAATTTATTTGCAATAATAAAACAGCTCGTATAACCTATAAAAAAATTGAAAAATGTAGTGGCGGTTTTGGTTTACCAGAATTTTTTAACTATCATAAAGCGTTTATTTTAAAACAAAGCAGCTTTTGGCTCACCAATACAGAGTTTAATTGTACACTTTAATAGCTTCTCATTGAGAAAAGTTTGATGGCACTGTTTCCGTTGCCTACGTTACTTACTATATCTTCTTCTAACTCCTTAATACGACGATCTGCATTACTAAAATCTACAAAATATATATTACAGGATTTAAATTCTCTTTCATACATCTCTCACAACTTAAATGTCCTTATGGTATAGTCTGTTGCAAAACTTAATCGAAGCATACAATTTTGGCAATCTTTGATAAATGCAGGTATTTTTTACTTAAAAGATGTATATCATAATAATACTTTTTTATCTTTTGAAGTACTGCAACAAAAATGTATCCTGTTTCCATCAGATATTTCTAAATACAAATTTATGTAACTCCATTCTGGACTCATTTCCCAGCAATTTTCCAATGGAAAACATATCTGATTTAGAAATGTATATTCAAACAGTAGCCACTTCATCTCATGCTGTGTCGATGTATTATAAAAAATGTAATAATTCTGACAAGAGTAACATTAATTTTATCTCTTCCTTTTGGAATAATTAACTCAATGTATTTCTCAAGACGTATGGAGGAAAATATGGATAAATTGTGTCTCTGGATGGTTACCTGTGTCCTTGTATCAAATTTATTCTTTCATACTATTTAATTGTTAGTGGACTCCGTTAAAAATGTTTAATGCAAAAATACTCAATTCACCTAATTGTTGGGACTGTAACTTGGTTCCAGGTTAATCAAGGCATATGCTTTTCGGATGTAATATTGTCTTTAAGTTTTGGAAAGAGGTTTGGTAATTTTATTATAAAACAAAATGTCAGTTATCAGATAAACTTTGATGTAATATGTTGATTTGTAAATCGATATTGCTTTCAACAAAACTGTCCGATTCAAATAAGCCCTTTGACTTCTTACTATCTGCTGCTATAAAATCAATTACTGCCAATGGGAAAGCGCTTCATTATTGTCAATTCATTCATGATAGTCATGGATAATTTTTACCAGCAAAGGAGCTGATCTGACTTTCTTGGGTGTTGTTCATAACACATCTACTTATCAGTCTTTTTGGAAACCAATTGATAATTATATAGCATTATACCATTAAGGGTTTATATTATATAATAAGTATAGTTTGTTGGATTTTATTATGTGGCTCTATTGTGATATATTTGTTAAAATAGCTATTCATATCCCCCCGCCTCGTTTATTTTTCAAAATTTTAGTTCCTATTATAATTTTCATTATATAGATGCAGGTATTATATTATTGGAATATTGTAAATGTCAGTGTACCTCATCGGTGCTCTTTTTTGTTTGGCCTATTGCCTTATCATAGATGCAATACAATATTTTGAACACAATTACGTGATCTTTTTACCAACTAGGTCGATTCTGTTAACTCAGAGATGTTATATTATTCACATTTTAGTGCCCTCTAACTCTTGGTAAGCTCCAGTCCTGTGCCAGTGTTGTAGGTATTTTAGGCCAAACTAGCTCTCACTAATGTCTCTACAGTTTTGACTTTTGCAAAAAGCAAATATTGGCTCCTGTATATTAACTGATCTCAGCATGTTCCAGTCTTATTTCATTATTTTTTCAGCATTTCTCGCTAAGGGACTATATCTTGAATCATTTAAGGGTTTTATTTACAGCAGTGGCAGTGCTGAATGTCTTGCTGGCAGGCTTTGTGGGCCACTTGGGTTGTAGACTGAGCGGGAAAGTGCAGTAGCAATCTAATCAAATAAAGTTTTTAAACTTTGCTTAATAATGTCCATTTGTTTTAGATGTCCATCAGTTCAGTGAACTGAGCTTTTCTTTCTTATTTGCTAAAGACCGATTATAACTGTGTACTCATTTATTTGTATACAAATTAATGTGATTGAGGTATGGATCATTTGGAGTGTGCACATTATATAAAACATAATTAAAATTTTCGTTTCAATAGAAGAAAGAGAGTGAATGTTTACAGTTGAAGATTTTGGTTCTGCGGGATGAGCTTGAAAGACAGCAAAAGGCGCTAGGACGTGAGATGGAGCTTTTGCATAAAGAATGCAGTTCTTTGCAGGCTAAAGGTGAGTGCACAGATATGACATGTCAACTATTAATAATTCCCTTTCCTCGCATTAAAAGCAGGTGTTGTCTGTTAATCTGCAATGAGCATGTGTTAGTGCTGACAATGTATCTTGCTGTATAGTATTGTTGGTTGTCTGATGTCAATCCTGACCACACCCAGTAGATTTCCCTTGGCATTATGATAGGCACAGTTATGTCAACTTTGCACTCCAAACAGGGAAAACGGAAAGGTGGAAGTGCACCATGAATTTCTACTTACCCAGCGAAGGTTCGCATTTGGAATGCAGGGATTTTGAAGTAAGTTCTGTTCACCCTTTCCTCCAATAGAGCACGCACACGAAATTTAAAGCATTATTTTTTGTGGGACTCTTTGAATTTAATCATATGTTAAATTATTACATTAGCTATTGAAATAAATATGATGCTCATAAATTAACAGTGTAAATGTTATAAAAGCTGACAACATACTACGTTTTGCATTCAGTTTTTTAATAATCCTAGGTAATAATAATTGCCTCTAAAGAGATGCCACTGTGAGTGGTGCACAGTTTTTTTGCATATCTGAAAGCTGAAGGCCCAGGTAGGAGCCACCTGCAAGACCAGTTTATATTTCTGAAAAGCCAGGGTGTTCTCAATCTGTAGCCTTGATATGAAAGCAAGTTTCCCAGAAGTTGAAAGTTCCTGACTGCCCAAGAGGGCTGTACACACTGCTTTATACTGATTCTGAAACCAATCATGAGAAAAATTCCCTTGTCATTTGTGATCACAAATGATCTAGCATAAGAGAAAAGTCAGACAAATTTCCTCTCCATTTTGTGGCTTAAGAGAAAACCCATAACAATTTTCTCTCCATTTTACAATATAATCTCTCTACTCTGATATTAAAATTGAATATATCACTATTGAAAGTTAAACAATGCTAACTCCCAAAACTTGTAATATGTATAGCACATAATGTCATGTTATTACATGCAAAGAAATATGTACCGCTGTTCTAAATGAAACAACATATGAACCCCTTAGGGCCTAACAAATCCTATGGAAGTGGCCAGGTGCAAAGTATGATGACCCCCAATACAGTTGCATAATTACATATAATACAAAATGCACTAAAGTTGTGTGTGTGTGTGTGTGTGTGTGTGTGTGTGTGTGTGTGTGTGTATATATATATATATATATATATATATATGTGTACATAGGTGTTTGTGTGTGTGTATATATATATATATATATATATATATATATATATATATATATATATTTATTTTTTTCACAAGAAAGTGGAGCCCATCTGTAGAAAAGGGTTTTCATAATGACTTGCAACAACAGTGCTCTTCTTGCTGTTAAATCTATAGGGAAGATGCCTGAACATAATTTATTTAGTTTCCTTATGTTTTAACAGATGTTTTACCTGATTGTTTTTTTTCCCTAGTGTCTTCATAATTGGCTATTCTCTCCTCAGATGCTTTTATTTATTTTAATAATCAGGTACAGCTTTTCTGACTGTGGGGCGGGTGGGTGGGATCTTTCAGGAGGCTCAATGATTTTGTGCTTCATTGTTGGGTGAGTTAAGGTGAACTTTCCAGAGTACGTGTGCAATTTGTGTGGGCAAATTGTAATTCATTCTTGCCATTCATCCTGCTGGTACTGTATGTTGCCTCGAAGATGAGTGCAATGACTGTTATGGTCAATACTAGGGGCAAATGGCAGTCCAAAGCTTGGCTGGTTTCCATGAGTAGGGAGTTGATATGCAGCTTTGGAGCGCTAAGAAACTCAAGGCCTCACCACCAGTTATGAAAGATCATTACACTCCAACCGTGCCATTCTAAAGGGGCACAAAGTGTCTCGCTTAGGAGAATGTGACACTCACCCAGGAATATTAGAATCTGTGAAGCCTTCCCAGACACCTCCTTCTTGCACTAAGAGCTTTTGCCCTTTTTGGCACTTCCCATCTCCCAATCTCAGTATCGAGTAGCTCAAACCTGTTTGTCGTGGTGATGGAGATGAAAGTCTCATGCTCCATGGATGAGGATGCAAATATTGGGCAGAAACAATGGATGCAGATATTGTAGCGAAAGTTGGAAAATAGATAACAAGCCTGCTATCTTTGATGAGTCAAACATGCAGGATTAAGTGTCCTGTAGGTGTTAGTTTGATACTAGATGTGAACTCTCAACGGGGAATGGAAAAAAATGCCTATGGTTCATCTTTGTAGAGGTGAGATGAAAAGGCGAAGAACATATTGTTGACATCTGCAATTTTTCACCTTGGATCCACTTCTGATCGCCTTTCCAGCAGGCGGCTGTAAAGACGGTGTTGCATCTTCAGCCATCTGGCATAGGGGATTGCTGAATAACCAGCAGAGTTTAAAGGATGGTGACAAGTGAACTGCCTTTAATTGGTTGCACCCAATCCCTCAGCAAAGTGCCAATGCTGGTGCCACATAGTGGCCCAAGGTGGTGCTTTAGATAGAACCATGTACTATCTGACTAAATGTAGAAAATGAATCGTATGGAAGTGTAGCCAACATGTATGACATGAGTCAGAGACCCTAAGATGTGAGGTGCACTGTAAGAGGAATATGGTTGTGATAGTTTATCAAATTTCAGGCTCGTACTTAGAAAAGTCATTGCGCCTCATTAAACGTGCCCAGGATGCCAGTTGCCTAACCTCTGCCTTCTGATTCTCCACACAATGACTGCACCATCTTTTTTTGCATAAGCAATACATTACTTGCGGAGACTGAGTATTCTTTACCTTTTCAGATTCTTTTGAGATTCTGATAGGCTTTTCACTCGCGTACAACATGTTCCCTACCCCAGTTGTCTCAAATGCACACTACCGTCTTTCCTGCTCTCCTGACAAGTTTGAACCACTGTTAGAGTATCTTAGTACATTCACTCATCCAATGTAAACACATGTCTTTTGTGGTCAAGCATTTGACTTTACCTGTGTTCTCTTGGTTTGGGTTGTTACCGAGGAAGCTGGAGAGATCACAGAAAACGCTTCTGGCTGCCGATTGGCCTATGTGCCTGTTTTTCAAAGGATGAGGGCGAATGGACCTGGAAATGGGCTGGGATCTTGATGAAGAGGTGATTGTTATTGTCTTCATGAACATTTGTGTCTACATGGTGTGAAGGGGATCCATTATTGATTTGAGAAAGCAGAGTGGTAGGGAATTATAGGGAAGACGAAGTAGGAGTTTGAGGTGCCGGTGAATGCCATGTGTATGCAAGCATAAGTTTTATGTGCTGTAAGACGCAAATATAAGTAGCAGATGATGGAATCTATGGGGAGAAGGCTTACAAGAATTAGGAATCCTTTATATTTTCTGTTCCAGTTCTTGGGGGGGCGGGGGTTTCTGTAGATAAAACAGTAGCAGTAGCCACTGAGTACTTGTGTTTGAATTGCATTTGCCACTGGAAAGCATTTTTTAGATTTTCCTATAACTTTTGACCCCATGGATTGGATTTGCACAATACCTGGCAATCTATGAAGCTTCTACATGTAATGTTTTTTGAAGACCCATCCATGGGGGAAAAAGTGAAATAATTGATTCCCCATTTTTAGCTTCCATCTGTAGTATAAATGGCTGAACGGATTCACACCAAACTTAGAAGGAAAGTAGACCTTAACCCCATAAGCATGTTTTATTTTTTTGGTTTAGTGTATATATATATATATATATTAGTTCAGTAGTTTTTTAGGGTGTTCCCATTTAAAAAAGGTGCTGCACTGATTTTAAAGTTTTAATACTTTTGTATATCTCTATTTAAACTTGGGAGTTGACCCTATCCATCACATTTCCAAATTTTAAGACCATGTGATTGGCTGGGTTACGGCCGAAATTTTTTAAAACTCGAGGATGGCTGACCCAAGGATAAAGACTTACAAAAATCCACAGCAATTCAGAAAAAGTGCCTTTTTCGCCATGCGACTTGCACACAGCCATTTTATGGGCCTTCTCGGTAGGTCATTGTGTGTCTGACTCATGGGTCCTTCTTTCTGACTTGCAAGTTTCGGGCACTGTTAAAAAAAAAAAAAAAAAAACAACAAAAAAAAAGACCACAAGCAAAACTAAATGCTCAAAACAAATAAGTGTCTAACGTTGCCTGGAAGGCGGGAGGTAGGGTGCATGGCCTGACTACAGACACCACGGGAGGGAAAACAAGTAAATCACAGAAAACAATAATGAATTTCACTTAATTATATTCAGGAATGCACACAACATAATCCACAGTTGACCGCCATGAACAATACACAACATGGCGGTCAACCGCGAGTTATGTTGTGTGCGTTCCTAAATGTAACTTCCGAATTTCATTGGTTTTTCACGTTTGAGACTCAAACATAACTCACTTTTAAACTGTGGTTATTCATATTTACTCTTACCTAGGGTTATGTACGGCATTTAATTATTTTCTTGGTCAGTCATCATTTAATTTTGTAATGTTTCTCACTTTCTGTTCATATCGTTTTTAATCATTTTATACATCATTTTTGTAAAAGCGCTCTTTATAAAGACCTAAATCTATCTTTAAGTGATGCAGGAAACTCCTGGAAAAGGAACAATTTTAATTGCCCTTAGTACAAATCAGGAGCCTTGACTGAAGAATATCACACATGGACACACACCCTATTGGTTTGGACTCTATGCATCATCCTGTAGCTTCATTAACTGTACACACATCAGCTCCTTTAGAGCTCTAATATTTGGGTAACCTGTAGCGTTTTATATAAGTCTAAATAAATACGGTGCAGTAATAAATTATCAGGAGTTAAGGTTGACGTTTTGATTATGGAAGACACCGTAGGAGAGCTTAATAACCCCGGCACGCTGTACTGGTTCATTCAACGTTGTTTAGAATGGGAAACATGCTTGAAATGGTGATTTTATTTTGGAACCAAAACTGTCATCAGATTGACCAAAATTAATGAAGCTAATCAATTGAATCTGTTTTGCCAAGTCCCCATTCATAAAATGTTCAGTGTGTCGTTTAAGTAATGTAAACGAAAGTCCAGTGTTTTAAACGCACAAAGCTGCTTACTTTAAAATTACATGTGACCGAAAAACGCAAATCAGTTTTTAACAATGTGTGAGTTTAATTGCCTGATTGGTGTGTTTTATTGGATTTGTATTGTTCAGTTATTAGGCACATTTCAAATAGTAGTTCAGCTTTGATGTCAAATTACAGCTGTGTAGAATCCCAAGTCCGGTATGACATGGAAGTAGGGAAATACATTTATTTGCCTTTATTTCAAAGCCAATTAATCATTCCGTAACAGTTTATTTTCCGTGCATTTTCTTCCCCTTAAGATAGGTAATATAAACCTTTGACGAATGAAAAGGATCATATGTCATGGTGTAGTGTCGATAAATATTGAAGTAACTCAACAATTTGTCATGAATGTTTATTCTAAAGCAAGATGCCCCTTAAATAAGTCTTTCCTCTCACAGAAAGGAACTCAACCTCACAGCTGTGTATTAAAAGATTGTATCTGAAAGAGACACATTAGTGATAGATTCCTTACCTTAGAATATCCCCAGGCGTCAGACTGGATCCGGAAAGTTTTCGTCAGCAGTACCCCTGCGCGTCGGTAGGCGTCGTCGTGCGGCTCCGCGTACGTCGCTGGCGTGGTAGCCGCCGAGATGACGTCGTTGGAGCTACTTAGACGCGCCCACGCGCACTGACGTTCTTTCTTTATCCGCGCCAGCAAGCGCAGATCCGAGAGAGAGCGGTACTCCTAGTTAATATTTTAACTTGGTTTCTGAGAACTTGTTTCTCTTGTTTTATCGACTACTCGACTCCTGGTGCAGTAGGGATGCCCGGGTTTAAGAACTGTAGGGACTGCCGTCGGAACATGCCGGTGGCGGACCCGCATAACGTGTGTCTCTTCTGCTTGGGGCACGCCCATGACCCCGATGCGTGCCCCGATTGTCGGGCTATGGCGCCGAAGGCTTTGCGGCAGCGTTCCCGAAAGTTGTTGGAGGCCCGGCAATCGGTTCCCCGCCGCTCGAGGTCCCGCTCCCGTGGGAGGTCGAAGGACAGGTCGCAGGGCCGACACCATCGTTAGTCGGAATCGGTGACAGGTAAGTCACGGCGCCATAAAAAGTCAAAGAAGCGACGTCGCTCTTCGTCTACCCCTCACCGGTCGCGGGACGCAGTGGAGGGGGCAGGTGGTCACTCCCCCGCGGCTCCGATGGAGCCTCCGTTGTTGCCTGCGGCCTACCCGCCTTTCCCGGGCCCGCACGCGACTCCTGAAGAAATACAGGTATTCCTGTCGGCCATGGGCCGTTTATTTGCCCCATCAGGTCCCTCCGGAGCGCCTTCGGGACCCGTGGACCCGTTGGGTGGTTCTGCCCCCGTGCCGCCGCCTTTGGCCCCGGCTACGCCGGCAAGATACCCTGCGGCGCCGTCGGCTCCGGACTCGGCGCCGCCTCCGGCGTCGGGGCCGATGCCGGACATGACGCCGTTGCCTACGGGGCCGGACTAAGTCTCTTATCCTCTGATTCCAATTCCCGGTGGGGAGTTTTTTTTCCCTTTCCCCGGGCACCTCGTCCTTACCAGCCTCTTAAACAGCCGGTGGACGAAGGGGAGTACTGGGAAGGGTCTGAGAACCCTCTTGCAGTTCAATGCGAGGATGAACCGGAGTGGGAGGGTGATATGGAAGGTCCAGGCGATCTGGATTTCTCTCCACACCCTGGTACACTGTCCCCTGCTTCCGTGGCTACGGAGGAGGTTGGGACTTTTTCTGTGGTGTTGCGTAGGGCGGCTGAGGCTCTTAACCTCGAGCTCCCATCTGTGCCTATCAGGACCAATCTCCTGACTGAGGTGCTGCAGCCAGCGACCTCCTCTGCGGAGCCCCTACTGCCCTTTAACGACGCGCTTACAGACATTCTGTTAAGCACCTGGACCAAGCCTAACACAGGATTTCCTGTGGATAAGAGTGTGGCACAACGCCATTGCCCGGCCCCGGGCGACCCCAGTTTTCTCACGCAGCACCCAACGCCTGAGAGTCTGGTTGTCCTGGCCTCTGCCTCTCCGAGCGCATTCCCTTCAGCACCTCCGGACAAGGAATCTAAAAAACTGGAGCAGTTTGGGAAAAAGATTTTCACCTCTGCCAGTCCCGGGTTGCGGGAGGTGAATACTGCGTGCCTGTTGGGCCGCTATTCCCATTCTGTGTGGGACACCGTAGCACAGGTGCTGCCTCAGTGTCCAGTGGAAGCTCGGGCGGTGCTCTCCCAAGCCATTACAGAGTGGAGAGATGCTGCTAAATTCACTATCCGTTGTGGACTTGACACAGCCGACTCCCTCGGCAGGGCACTTTCCACAACAGTGGCGCTACGCCGTTACGCTTGGCTCAGAACTACTGGCTTCTCCGGGGATGTCCAGAACACTTTGTTGGACTTGCCTTTTGATGGCACACGCCTCTTTGGTGACAAGGCGGATAGCACTTTGGAGCGCTTTAAAGACTCCCGGGCTACGGCCCAGTCCTTGGGTCTTGCCACCACGCGCACTCCCGTAGGGTCTGCTTTTCGCTGCTGTCGGGGTCGAGGCGCCCAAACGCGTTCCTTTCAGAGCCGCCGGCATGCGCAGCCGCAGTCTCAGCGCAGCCGAGGTCGGGGGGCCCGCCGAGGTGGGTCACGGGGCCAGCGGGCGGGTCAGTCCACCACCGCCCCTGCCACCACTGCCTCAAAACCTTCCTAGTCCAGTGTTTCAGGCACACCAGACGCCAGTGGGCGGCAGGATTCGCCATCACCTCCCCCACTGGCGTACCATCACTTCGGACAGGTGGGTTCTGCAGATAGTCCGACGGGGCTACTCCCTCCCCTTCGAGTCTACCCCTCCAGCCATGCCGCCTCAGTACCACCGCATGTCGGGGGATCACTTGGCACTTCTCCAGCAGGAAGTTGCGGCCCTCTTGGCCAAGGGGGCCATCGAGCACGTTCCGACGCCAGAAGTAGGTTGTGGCTGTTACTCCCACCACTTCCTGGTTACAAAGAAGGACAAGGGTCTGCGTCCTCTCTTAGACCTCCGGAACGTCAATCGCTTCCTCCGGAAGGAGAAGTTCAAGATGCTCACGCTTGCTCAGGTCTTGTCTGCCCTAGATCCGCAAGACTGGATGGTAGCGTTGGACTTGCAGGATGCTTATTTTCATATCCCCATCCTGCCGGCCCACCGGCGTTCCCTACGGTTTACGGTAGGCCACGAGCACTTTCAGTTCACCGTGCTCCCTTTCGGCCTTACCAGCGCCCCTCGGGTGTTCACAAAAGTGATGGCGGTGGTCGCAGCTCATCTGCGCAGATCAGGGGTTCTTCCCCTATCTCGACGACTGGCTGTTGAAAGCGGGCTTGCCCCAGGCAGTCGTCTCCCACCTCCAGACTACGGCCGACCTCCTGCATTCGCTGGGGTTTTCCATCAACGTGCCGAAGTCGCATCTGATTCCCTCTCGGAAGCTCCTCTTCATCGGAGCAGTTCTGGACATGGCGCACTTTCGGGTTTATCCTCCCGAACAGCGAGTCCGGGATATTCGGGCTATGATTCCGATCTTTCAGCCCTGGTCCTGGGTTTCGGTCAGGAAGACCCTGAGGCTTCTGGGCCTCATGGCCTCCTGCATCCTGCTGATCAATCATGCCAGATGGCATATGCGGGCTCTGCAGTGGGACCTGAAGTTCCAGTGGACGCAGCATCGGGGAAACCTGTCCGACTACGTCCAGATCTCGGAGGGCACTGCACAGGACTTGCAGTGGTGGCTCACGGACCATCGTTGGGTCAGCGGCAGATCCCTCTCCCTTCCCAACCGGAGCACACAGTGGTGACGGATGCGTCCCTCCTGGGATGGGGCGGCCACATGGGAGAGGCGGAGATCAGAGGCCTCTGGTCTCCAGCGGAGTCCAAGCTCCATATCAACCTTTTGGAGCTCAGGGCGATCCTACTTGCACTGAAAGCATTCCTTCCCTCTGTCAAGTGGAGAGTAGTGCAGGTGTTCACAGACAACACCACCGCCATGTGGTACTGCAACAAGCAAGGCGGGGTGGGGTCGTGGACCCTATGTCAGGAGGCTCTGCGTCTCTTGATGTGGCTGGAACGTCAAGGCATTTCCTTGGTGTTTCAACACCTGGCAGGTTCCCTGATCGCCAGGGCGGACGAACTCAGCCGCAGGTGCATGTTGGATCACGAATGACGTCTTCACTCGGAGGTGGCACAAGGTCTCTTTCAACAGTGGGGAGAACCTTGGTTAGATCTATTCGCCACCGAAGAGAACGCGCAATGTCAGCAGTTCTGCGCGTTGCAGTTTCCAAGGCGGCACTCGCTCGGCGACGCTTTGTCGCGAGTGGAGTTCCGGTCTGTTTTACGCCTTTCCGCCTATACCACTTCTGCCTGGAGTGCTGAAGAAGATCAGGCGCGACCGGGCCCAAGTTATTCTTGTGGCACCGGACTGGGCTCGAAGAGTTTGGTATCCCGAGCTACTCAGTATGAGCGTGGATCCCCCGATCCGGCTGCCTCTTCGGGGGGATCTTCTGTCGCAGCAACAGGGGACGGTCCTCCACCCAAACCTGTCCAGCCTCCACCTCCTTGCGTGGAGATTGAGCGGCGACAGCTAATTCCATTTCACTTGCCTCCTGAAGTCTGTAATGTTATTCTGGCAGCCAGGCGTCCCTCGACTAAAACTGTATACGCCTGCCGGTGGAACAAATTTGCGGCATGGTGGACAGCGAAAGCCGTAGATCCCCTATCTGCCCCTCTTTCTGAGGTCCTCTTGTTCCTTCTCTCTTTGGCCCAGCAGGGCTCTGCTCTGGGCACTATCAAGGGCTACCTTTCTGCTCTTTCAGCCTTTCTTAGGCTGCCTGATCAGCCCTCTCTTTTCAAGTCCCCTGTTGTCAATAGATTTCTCAAAGGCATTACTCACCTTTTCCCTCCTATTCCTTTTGTGATGCCTCAGTGGGACTTGAACCTGGTTCTCACATACTTAATGTGCGCTCCCTTTGAGCCTCTTCATAACTGTCCTTTGCGGTTATTGACTTTGAAAACTGTCTTCCTGGTGGCCATCACCTCCGCTAGGCGTGTGAGTGAGCTCCAGGCTTTTTCGTGTAAACCTCCTTTCATGGCGATTCATCCGGACAAGGTTGTGCTTCGGCCACGTCCCTCCTTTCTGCCAAAAGTAGTCTCTGCCTTTCATCTCAGGCAAACTGTCACTCTGCCTACTTTCTTTCCGCCTCCGCACCCTTCCAGGGAGGAAGAGAGGCTCCACAGTCTGGACCCAAAACGTGCGCTTTCAGTCTATCTCAACCGCACACAACCGTTCCGGGTGGATGACCAGCTCTTTGTTGGCTACGTGGGCGTCAAGAAAGGCCGTGCTGTGCACAAGCGGACTATCTGCCGATGGGTTGTCTTGTGTATTAAAGCCTGTTACTCTCTGGCTAAAAAGGAACCTCCGGTAGGGCTGCGCGCCCATTCTACCAGGGCCACAGCTGCTACTACAGCATTGGGACGCGGTGTCCCCCTGCAAGATATCTGTCAGGCAGCTACGTGGGCCTCGCTGCATACTTTCAATAAGCACTATTGCCTTGACAGTCAAGTCCGGAGAGACGGCTTCTTTGGCCGGTCGGTTCTCCGTGACTTTCTGGTGTGATTTCACTTTGCAGACCCACCACCGGGGATGGTATTGCTTGGGTATGTATTCTAAGGTAAGGAATCTATCACTAACGTGTCTCTTTCAGATGCACAAGTTACTTACTTGTGTAACAATATATCTGTAAGAGACATTAGTTAGTGATGGATTCCTTACCGCCCGCCCATCCTCCCCGTTCTGCGAACTGTTCTCTAGGGTACAGGTCATCTCTTTCAGGGCCCTAGTTCTATTGCACCAGTAGTCGGTCTCTGGCATGGCTCTGCGTTCCTGGCGCGGAAAAGTTGTGTACAGAAATGACATCAACGCGCGTGGGTGCGTCTAAGTAGCTCCGACAACGTCATCTCGGCGGCTACCACGCCAGCGATGTACGCGGAGCCGCACGACGACGCCTACCGACGCGCAGGGGTACTGCTGACGAAAACTTTCCGGATCCAGTCTGATGCCTGGGGATATTCTAAGGTAAGGAATCTATCACTAACTAATGTCTCTTACAGATATATCGTTACACAAGTAAGTAACTTGTGCGTCCAACTACTCTATGAAATGCATTTTATAAAGACACGTGCTCCTTTAAATCTCAACCCCGGTCTTAGAACGGTCTCTCGCTCATCTAACAGAACCCATTCTTATGCTCCGGAGGCTGATGAGACACTACAAAGCAGAAAAAGCATATTGCTTGTTTGGGAGGCCTGACTAGGATTTATCAAAGGGAAATATAGAAATATATTTATTTACATTTAGATGTGCACATTACAAAGGTACGTTATATAATTTACCCAACCTAAATTCCCACATATCCTCGCACTGCTGACGTGGCATTACTGACAGGCTTTGTTAACCATGTGGTTTTGGCCAATCATTGAAGGGCAGAACCCATTTGAATAGAAGAGAGAAGCAGATGGACGAGCCAAGATGGATTGTAAAGAAACTTTGGAAAAGGTTTCTTTGGTGGCATTTTACAGACTAGTAGGATTGTGTGGGCAGTGGCACTATTATTTTCAAGGTTGTGCCGAGGTTCATAGAAGAAATGAGGGCACCGGGAGAGGGTCAAGGAATTTGTATTGGTGTGGGTAGTAATCTATGTGTAGCATAGTTGGACCTTAATTATTTTTGCTAGCCCTCGTGAATGGCTGATCCCATAGTGTACAGTTTCTGGTCCTGCACTGCACAATTCAAAAGTAGGTAAAGCAGCTATTAAGTGTGTGTTTTCAGGACGAGCACTATTGATACTAAAACCTGGAACGTTGTGGTGATGCCAGTTTTTTGTAACATGTTTTCCTCTAACCTCCCTTGCTGTCCCCACAGCATACCAAATCATCCCACACCTGATAGTGTACATGTAAAGGTAGTGTTCAAGGCATGTGAGCTGTAGATCACATGCTTTGCATACTCCTGCCATCTAGTGTTGGGTCTGGATGTTTGCAAGTTGTTTTTCTTCGAAGAAGTCATTCCAGTCACGAGGTAAGGTGACTCCTCCTTTCGGTGATAGTGCGCATGGGCATTGACTCCATTGTTATATTGTTTTTTTCCGCCGTAGTTTTCCAAAGTTATGTCATGTAACTTAAGTAAGGCAGATAATCAGCAGTAGAAAGATGCAGGATTATTTGCAGAATAAAGTTTGGTGCATTAACCCTAGTTTTTTGCCGTACCTTGTTTGTGTGTGTGGGGTGAGGTCAGATGGTATTCATTAAGATAGTCTTCCCTAGCATGTTCAAACCCCCTTGGATGTTACTGACTGTGGAGCAGATCCTTTTATACATGCAGAGATGAATTTGTGTTGTTACTGGGGTTTTAGATCATTACCTTGCCTGAAAGCTAATGTTTCCCGTTCTAGTGAGACATGGTGTTGGCTTCAGCATTTCTAGGTGTTGAAATGAGAGAATAAAGTCATTGCTTTGATTCCCTTTCAGACATGTAGATCTTGAAAATTGAGTATCCTAGAAAAGAAAAATTCAACAGTGGGATACTTATTTAAGTTAAGGCACTAGGATGTAGCCTGTTCATTATGGAGACCTCAATTTTAGAAGGCGCTTTGGATTTCAGATTAGAATTTGGTAGTCTTCTTCAGCTAATGTTCTGTAAGGCTTTTAGGGCATTTGTGTATCTTTGATTATCTGACTACGAGGTAATATCTATAATGTCGGGCTCTGGCTGACACAAAAACGCTCTTCTGCAGGCGGTAAGGAGGTTGGTCATTTATAAAGTGACACAGTTGTCCACCCACCTCTAGATATCCCAGTAGGGCAAGATTAGTTACACCACAAAAATCGGTTGAAGGTTTTGTTATCAATAGTTTTTTATGGTGCACGCTAACCTATGAGAGCCACAAGGTGCATACAGCTCTGGCAAGTATTACATTAAATAAAAGAGCATAATCACACAGTCCATATACCAAAGTCAGAGCCTGATGAACCCTTGGGTTCAGTGGGAAATTCAGTGATCCCCGAACTAAATGTTGATCAACTTTTCAGTTTTTTTAACAAAGAGGAGACGTGGAAGCTATATGAACATCAACTAGAAGCAAATTCTAAGGATTTAGGGCTGTGCAAAATGATGTTAGTCTTTCGATGTTTGTGTTCTTCAACTTTATAATGTTTAAGACTACTAGTAGTGGCTGTTGATCCTTTGCAAGAAGTAAATTGTCAACCACACTGGGGGCTGAGGGTGTTGCTTAATCGGTGTGTGGGAGAAGGATGATTTAAGGTGATGCAGCAGAGTTTGATTTGATAAGGGCCTTGTGAGGCAGTTAAAGAGGGATTGCTGTAGACTGTAGATGCATGATATTGTCTGATTTCCCAGCTATGAGCTTAAGTTCCAGAGTGCCAGATGACCTTGAGAAGATAATTTTTATAGAAGCCAAATTTATGTTGGCTACATCTTTGAGAAGGCAGTTGTTTGATCCAGGTGTGGCAGTGCCAAAACCTGTACTGCAAAATGTAAGGAAAGAGGGATTGGTCAGCTTTTGAATTTTCTGCTATAGTCTTAGTTTGACGATGCAGGTATGGATAGGTTAAAACACACAAATGACCCTGCACCCAAAAACTCCAATGATCTATTAATAATAATCGTACTAGTACATCATATCAAAAAAACAAAACAAAATATAATACAAAAAGCTTCCCAAATGAAAAGACCAGACAGTAATGTTTTTGATTGTAGAAAACGTTGTCCCTTTATTCCAAAAGCTTCATTCTTTAAAATGCACGACACAGTTGATAGCCAACGCGTTTCGTCCCACATGGGACTTCTTCAGGGCTAAAAGCAATTACAAAACACTATTTACAATATGAACAGTTAAAAACACACAATACTTAAGAATCAGACATTTCATTATCATGACAAAAATCTCACTACTACTTGTCATCATGAAAAGTTTTACATACATCATTATTCGAAGTCAGACTTTGGGAAGCCAGTCTGAGCTATACAAAATGATAAATACTTTTTAAGACAGGGAGGAGAGCAAAGCAACAAATTTTATCATTATGTTCCCAACAGAACTCTACCTGATGTTCACAATGTCACCTAATTGTAATCCTTCTAAATAAGCATAATACATGAATCAGACCACTTAATCCTATACAGTGTATCTGGTGTAATAAATATGCTTATGAGATCCAATGTACATTTTATGCACAAGTAAGACGGTATAACCACATTTGTGATATTCACATCATGCCTGCTAAGATACACATATTATATCTACTCATGGTACCCAGGTCTTATCTAGATCAGTTAATGGAATCTTATTTATGATTCATACCTCAAAGACTTCTGTGATTGCTGTATTTGTTTAGAAGCTGAGATGTGCCGTTTGGATCAAAAGGTAAACAGTGCGGTCTATCTGTAGGTGAAAAACTGCCATGTACACAGCATCCATTATTCATTATATGGTCAATCAGCTAGATATGATTTCTGTAAAAACATTAAAAGACTCGGAATAGGTTCAGGATCAGTTACCTATTTTCGCTAAACAATAATATTGTAAAACATAATCGAACTATCAGTACGACCACAGATATAAACCGAGCCTATAATTTTACCCTTTGACTCAATGAGAGTAAGACACAAATGTTCATAAATTTTATAAATTTTAGAAGTGTGTCAAATAAGCCAGAGCACCCAATTCATATGTGTCTTACTGAAAATTATATGTCTACATATTGCGCACCAATTGCTGTGCCCAGATACAAAACTCGTCCAAAATGGCTCAAGCTCAATCATACTAGTGACTCACATTAAGATAGTTCGATTATGTTTTACAATATTATTGTTTAGCGAAAATAGGTAACTGATCCTGAACCTATTCCGAGTCTTTTAATGTTTTTTACAGAAATCATTATATCTAGCTGATTGACCATATGATGAATAATGGATGCTGTGTACATGGCAGTTTTTCACCTACAGATAGACCGCACTGTTTACCTTTTGATCCAAACGGCACATCTCAGCTTCTAAACAAATACAGCAATCACAGAAGTCTTTGAGGTATGAATCATAAATAAGATTCCATTAACTGATCTAGATAAGACCTGGGTACCATGAGTAGATATAATATGTGTATCTTAGCAGGCATGATGTGAATATCACAAATGTGGTTATATCGTCTTACTTGTGCATAAAATGTACATTGGATCTCATAAGCATATTTATTACACCAGATACACTGTATAGGATTAAGTGGTCTGATTCATGTATTATGCTTATTTAGAAGGATTACAATTAGGTGACATTGTGAACATCAGGTAGAGTTCTGTTGGGAACATAATGATAAAATTTGTTGCTTTGCTCTCCTCCCTGTCTTAAAAGTATTTATCATTTTGTATAGCTCAGACTGGCTTCCCAAAGTCTGACTTCGAATAATGATGTATGTAAAACTTTTCATGATGACAAGTAGTAGTGAGATTTTTGTCATGATAATGAAATGTCTGATTCTTAAGTATTGTGTGTTTTTAACTGTTCATATTGTAAATAGTGTTTTGTAATTGCTTTTAGCCCTGAAGAAGTCCCATGTGGGACGAAACGCGTTGGCTATCAACTGTGTCGTGCATTTTAAAGAATGAAGCTTTTGGAATAAAGGGACAACGTTTTCTACAATCAAAAACATTACTGTCTGGTCTTTTCATTTGGGAAGCTTTTTGTATTATATATATATATTTTTTTTGATATGATGTACTAGTACGATTATTATTAATAGATCATTGGAGTTTTTGGGTGCAGGGTCATTTGTGTGTTTTCTGTTAGTGGTGGTTTTTGTACTGCCTTGTGGGGTGCATGTGGATCACATCCCAGACCCATTGCACCGATTTGTCGTGGATACTTAGAGGCTACTATACGTAGTAACGTTTGGTGCTGGATCTTCTTGCTCTGATCCTTTCTTGTCTTTGTATAGGTATGGATAGGTTGGCGAAGTGGTTCTTTAATGAGATGTCATGGTAGAGTGTGACCCTAGGTAATGCTTTTGATACTTTAATTGCATATTTATTTTTTTATTGGGAGTTTCATACTGGAGAAAGGCGGGGATTATTCTTTTCTTCAGGTAAGTTTGGAAAAGATCCAAGATAACTAAAATGCTCTATTGGTTTTGGAGAGAAAGGGGTTAAGTTTGTTGATGTTTTTACTAGTAATAATTGCAGGTCTGATATTAACACTTTTATTTGTTTTAATTAGATAATGTGGGTGATATAATAGATCCCGAGGTGGACTAAAAGTGCGAGAAGATGTTTTTCATTGGAATTATATGAACCTGTCTGCGATATTTCATTTTCCTCGAATATCTGGCCAATGTCTCCTTATTACTGGTTGCCAGTCCATCTTTCTCTTTGCTCACTCTAATCTGCTTTCCTCTCTGTAACCAATGCCTTAACTTTTGTCAACCACTCTGAGTCATCTGATCTAATTTCTCCTGAAGCTTCCAGCCACTTTCACTGTAATTTATGGATTGACTGAATGAATACACATAGTACACTTGTTCAGTGCACTAGTGCCTGGATAGGCTCTCAATGCACCGTTGAAACACTCTATTTTCTGTTCCATTGTGTCACTGTCTCTTTAGGATCACTGTTTTTTATGTCTATGGTTCTAATCCAGCGTTTCCCAAACTGTGGGTCACAAGCCTATTTTTGGGTGAGTCGGGAAAGTTCAAGCAATAAATAAAGATGCCTTTAAATTCTGTTTAGTTTGTCACATCAGGCAGAAGTCAAATGTTAGACTATACCTACTGACAAATTGCTGCTTATGTTTTTAAACTGCAGAATTGTTTGCTTTTTTTTTCTAAAACACCAAAGAGATGAATTTAAAAAAAATATATATTTTTAATGAAATTGGAATCGTACAACAGCTGAGATTCACATTCCACGAGATATTCTCAAAATTTGCAATCAAGATATTTTTTCTGACACTAACAGCACCTGCCCCCTTTTAAATACCATCAACATCCCACGACGGCCTCCGCCCCCTTGTCCATTTCCTTGTAGTGAGGGAGAGATACATTTATAACCCTTATGAGCATTCCAGTTTCCCCACTTTCGATCCCACTTCCGGGGGCATCCCCTATTTACAAAGACCGTTTTTTCCGCCAGCATGCACCAATCGATATCTTGCTTCCACTCTTCAACTGTTGGTGCTGCCTGTGCTCCCCATCTACGAGCGAGGTTTCGTTTTGCTATTACCATCCCTAATGTTGCCCGTGTTTGTTCTATGGAGGTCAGATCTGTTGAGTCCCAGATATTGAGGAGGCATAACTTCGCTGGGGTGACAGTTCCTTGCCACATACTTGTTGTAACTATGACTCTATTCTCTCCCAGTAATGTTGGATTATCGGACATTCCCATATCATGTGGTAATATGTACCGACTCGAATACAGTTCCTGATGCATAGTGCGTTGTCCTTTTTACCCATTTTTATCATTGCTTCACAGGAGTAATACATTCTCTCTAATGTTTTTAGCTGTATCAATCTAAGTCTAGCTGCTATGGCCACTTCTCGTGGGGAGGACAGCGCTTGTTGCCATTCGTCTTCCTCAAGGTCTCCTAGATCAGCCTGCTACCAAGAGTGGAGTCGTGTTAGTGGATATGGGAGATTGTTAATTATCTTTTGGTACATCATGGAGATGGCTCTCCGAGTCATATAATCTGTGAGTAATCTGTCTTCTAACTTGGTGGCCATCCTAGCTTCTTTGTCACTCGGTGCCAAAGGGAAATTGTCTGCTCTGTTGGGCTGTCAGGTTTTGGCGGTTTGGATTATTATATAAGGAGGATTTATAGCCCCCTGGACCCATGAGCCATCTATCCATCCGGTATGCTGGGTCATCGTGAGGTCGGTGTACCCACTGATTTGTGACCATGAGTTGGGCCGCCCAATAATATGCTCTCACATCAGGCAGTGCATCCCACCATCATACCATCCCCAGGTCAATTTGTGGATCGCTATGCGTGGTGGCCGGCCATCCCAGAATAATGTCCTAATTTCACAGTCTATCATGTGGAAATATGTCACTGGGACCTTGTATGGTGTATTTTGTAGGATGTAGAGGAACCGGGGTAGGGCCATCATTTTAAAGAAGGCCTCTCGTCCAAGCAGGGACAAGGGCAGGGATCTCCAGTGACGCACGTCCTGTTGCAGGTGTTCTATCAGACCCATGAGATTGCGTGTATAGAAAAGATCAGTGTCTGCCGTTACATATATACCCAAGTACCGGAAGCCCTCTGTCACTATCGTTGTTTCACAATTTGGAGGCAGGATTGGAGTGGGGCCTCTTAGCATGTATATGGTAGATTTCGACCAGTTAATGGAGTATCCTGACTAATTCCTGAAGTTGGGGCATATTTGGATTATTCTACTGATTGAGGCTCTTGGTGACACCACGTAGATTAGGACATCATCGACGTATAAGGAAATTTTGTCTTTCCATCCCCTCGTCCACTTCAAACCGCAGATCAATGGATCCCCCCGCATCCAGACTGCCAGGGGCTCTAGGATGATAGCAAATAAAATGGGTGACAAGGGGCATCCTTGTCTTGTGCCACGCCGGAGAGGAAACGTTTGGGATATGTTGACCACCACCTGCACTCGTGGACCCGCGTATAACAGTTGGATCCAGGCCATGAGCTGGGGTCGTATTCCCATTTGTTCCAGTACAGCGAACATATAGGGCCGTCCGATGGTGTCGAAAGCCATGCGGGCCTCCAAGGAGAGTATTACAGCGTCTTCCTCAATCATGTCTCATCGCCCTATCACCCCATGGAGGCGTCACAGATTAGGGGCAGTATTATGACCTGGCATAAACCCCGATTGGTCTGGGTGAATTAGTTTCGTCAGGACTTGAAGCAGTCGCGTTGCAAGTATTTTTGAAAGAATTTTGATTTCTGCGTTGAGCAGTAAGATGGGTCGGTAGGAGTTTGTGTTTTCTGGTGGTTTACCTTTTTTATGTATGACTACTATGGATGCTAGTCGCTGGTCGTCTGGTAACCTGCCCTGTTGTTTGCTGTATAAGTACATTTGTCGTAAATACTGGGTTACAGTAGTAGCTGTTAGTTTGTAGAATTCTATGGGCAGGCCATTAGGTCCCATGGCTTTCCCTGATTGTATACTTCGGATCTCTGTTGAGAGGTGAGTTTTTAAAGTGATTTTGTGACAATCTTGCTGGCGTACAGGATGTGTGAAAGGAAAGGCTGTAGCAAAGTCAGTTTTTTTTTTTTTTACAACACACACCAAAATGTAGATACCTGTAAATACGTTCAGCAGTTAGGAAAGCAAAAATGAAATACATTTTTTGTAATTCTCAATTGTGCTGGAACAGAGATTTGAATAAGATCAAAACAAATGAAGACACTTGGTGATGCACAAATGATAGATATTCACAGAAATCCAATTTCCACACATCATTTGTGTGCTATATGGTTTTATCAGTAAAGCTGTATGCCTGTGCAAACTTAGGGCCATTTCAATGGAAAATGTACTTCTATAAATAAGTGGGCTAACACACAATGCTTTAGTTACATTGAAAAATAGCCCCTCCTAATATCCAATAAAGGTAGGTGGATCACAAACGTTTGTCGTTCTAAAAAGTGGGTCGTGGTTCTAAACTGTTCTATTCCTCTCACTCCTGCTGCACTTTTTGTTTGGAAGACTAGTCACCAAACTCTACTGCTGTTTAGCATGTTGTTCCTCAAAGTTCTGCCCAAAGTCCTCAACTCTTCTCCAATATCTATATTGATATTGGTCTATATTGATTCTTCTTCTAGTACACTATCCAGATCTTTGCTTCAATCTTTATTTTCTACTCTTTTAATGCACTGTAACTACCTGTAAGCCATCCAGGCTTGAATGACCTCTCATTCCGTCCACCTACACCCTGCTGAAACTAAAGTTTGTATCCTAGTTCTTCCCTTTTCTTCAATCCTCCCCCTTTCTCTTTCATAACACATGTAGCCCGTTTGTTTTCTTTGATTCTCCCCTCTAATTCGTCGATGGTGACCTCTACTGAAGGGAGTGTTAAGTAAGTTTTCCTTTTCCCTGTGTCAAAAAGTGAAGCGTGGAAACAAGTGCCAAATATTACTTTATCTCCTTTTTATTCTTTGTAATGATCAGGGGCAAAAGCCTGTATGTTATGATGGGGTAGCTGTTTCTTTATTCCATGCACAGGAGGCAGTCTGCCATTACATTTTAGAAGTGTAGAGTCTACTGTACTTCATGAATTGAAACTTGGGGCAGCATCGTGTACAGTTTATCTTTTGATTTATTCACTGTCTGTTGCTAAAACTGTGCTTCTACTAGATGAAATGCTGCACCCTAAATGACCAGGTGAATCACAAGTGTCACATAGGTAATGCCAACCACAAATTCTCCCACATTGACAATATTGTATCCTATTTGGAGACCCCAAGTGTTAGCCTAAAGTATATCACTGCATACAATTTCAAGATTCTTGGCTTCTTTGTTCTTGCTGCAACAGTTGCCCGTTGGAAATGGTCTACTTTAGCAGCAGTATAGCAGCAAGTTGTGCAGTCCTTTCTTACATTTGTTGACTGGTTTTTACTGTATTTTGTACTGTTCACAATTTTGACAATACTCTAACAAAGCAATACGCCTTAATTGAAATATTTTGCTTCATGTTTTTTTCTCTTGGTTAATATCTTCCCAATCAGAAGCAAACTAGTCTTCTGAATAAACAAAATATACTGAAAGACTTTAAATATGGATTTGTATGCTTACATCAAACATTTGGATAACAATATGTTGTAGGAATTGATCCTGTGGCATTTTTCCTGCAAATATCATACAGCAACCAATTTCCTAAAATGATATGTTGTAGAAGAGTTAATAACGGGGTCTTAACTCATCCCATAAGTTAAAAGAATGGAACTTTCTCTTGCAACTAAACAGATGCCTTTCTTTGTTTTAAATGCATTCAATAATGTATTCGTTTATGCAAATGAAGAAATGCAATACTTTTTCAAACTAACTTTTTCCATAAATCCAATTAAACAAATCCTTAAAGAATTTGCGACTGGAAAATTCTACTGAAGTTTAGCTACTTTGTTTCCCCTTTTTCTTTTTAGTTATTCAATTACCATAATCCGTTTCGAAATCGAAATGCCTGGCTGGGGGTTTTATTATTTTCTGTGCTTTTTTCCATTTTATATTGAATGTATTTCTCAGCTGAAATGTGCTCCAACTGCTCTCTGTCCCGCTTTGGTGCCATTATTACGCCACCTTATCATTTGATTTATTTTGAATTTCTTGCAGCTCCTTTGTGTGTATAGTTCATCTGCAGAACTAAGTTTGAGATTTATTATTCTTTTCAGATGAGCCTTGAACCTGGTAGCAAGGTTTTGTTTGCCTTAGTTATTCTTCTAGCACACTTACATGGGATTCGCATAAAAGTGCTTTTGCATATTTGGTTGGTTGAGCAATACTCACTCATTTGATATCCTTTTAATTTTGTCAAAAATGTTCATGATACTGAATAAGGAACAAATTAGTGATCATTGGCAAATATCAAGGACATTATTTTAGTAGATGCATCTGATGGAGCTATCTAGCCGCAGATTACTTACCATTGAATTTCCCAGGCATCAGACTGGATCTGGAAGATTTTTGTTCGAGCAATACCCCTGCACGCCAGTAGAGGGCGTGGGTCGGCGCGGCGTGATGTCGTCGGTGATGTCTATCCCGTAGTGACGTCTGCATCACCTATATAGGCCCCACCTCAGCACGCCTATGTTCGTTCTTTTCTTTCCGCGCCAGTCAAGCGCTGATCCGTGAAGAGAGCTACCCGTTGTCACTTTTTGACAGTTTTTTTTTTTTTTTTACTTTTGTCAACCCCTTTTTGATGTGTAGGTTTTTTTCCATCATGTCTAGGAAGACTTCTGAATTTAAACCGTGTGGCGCCTGTCACTGCGCCATGTCTTTGACGGACCCACACCTGGTTTGCCTGCAGTGCCTGTAGCTCGACCACGACTCAAAGTCGTACTCCGACTTTCGGGCCATGGCTCTCAGCGTGTGGTCCCTAAAGCTAATTGCGACCTGGCAGTCCGCCCTGTGTCGCGTGACTCCTAGGAGATCTCGTTCACGGCCCTGGTCGAGAGGAAGGTCCTGGTGCCACTCCA
Source organism: Calotriton arnoldi (assembly GCA_963921515.1). Lineage (NCBI taxonomy): Eukaryota > Metazoa > Chordata > Amphibia > Caudata > Salamandridae > Calotriton > Calotriton arnoldi. Next base: position 340,010 of record CAWUFW010000604.1, on the reverse strand, counting down.
TGAGTTTCAAGTCCTCTTCGTCCCACTCCAAATCATCGGGACACTCGGGTAAGAGGCGCAAGAAGCACAAGAAGTCGAAGCGTGATTCGACTTCTCCCCTTCTGTCTGCCGGAGTTCTGTGAGGCCATGCGCCTCATTTTTGGGTGGGCTGACCCTCCCGACGTGCCTTTGGGCCCCGTGGGATCAGAGGGGCCTTCATCGGGTTCCGTGCGGCGGCTCCGGCCCGACGTCCCCCTTATGGATCCGGCAATGGATCCGGTCTGGTGCCAGTTGTGCCATTGCGACCTTCCCCGGCCCGACACCGATGCTCCCGGCGCCTCTGGTGCCCCCTGCAGTGCCATCCCCATTCTGATCCCCAACAACCCGGAGCCAGTACCATGTCTACCGATACTGTCGCTGATGGAACCTCCAGGTCCTATGTTGTTTCCTGAGCCCTATTCTGAGGAGCTAGGAGTGGGAGAAGATTGAGAGGGTTCGCTTAATCATGTAGAAGACCAGCCTTATCAGGAAATGAACTGGTATGAGGAATTTGGTTAGGCCAGTGGACCGGACACCTCTCTAGATTCTGGCATACTTTCGGGAAGGGTGGCTGATGCCCTGTACCTTCAGCTCCCTTCCTTGGCAGTCAAGACAAATATCTTGATGGAGGTCCTGCAGTCTGGTGTCTCCTCTTCAGAACCCTTGCTGCCCTTTAATGAGGCCCTTACATATGTCCTACTGGGAACTTGGTCAAAGCCCAGCTGCTACTGTGAATAGGACAATTGCCCGCCACCACCACCTTTCTCCAGGCGACCCAAGTTTCCTCACTGCCCACCCTACCCCAGAGAGCTTGACGGTCTAAGCCTCTGCCTCCCATGGCATGTTCCCTTCCGCTCCTCCGGACAGGGAATCCAAGAGGCTGGATAGTTTGGGATAAGAAAATGTTTTCTTCCACCAGCCTTGCATTGCAGTGTGTGAACACTGCATGCTTATTGGACCAATATTCCCACTCCCTATGGTAAACGGTTAAGCAAGTTCTGCCACAGGTCACGGAGGAGGCCCGGGCCATCCTCTCCCAAGCAGTGTCAGACGGGAGAGATGCAGCAAAGTTCTCAATCTGTTGTGGTCTCGATGCGACTGACCCGCTGGGCAGAGGGGTTTCATTGATGGTGGCTGTTCGAAGCCGTGCCTGGTTGAGAACTTCTGGCTTTTCAGGGGATGTTCAGGCCACTCTCATGGCACATGCCCTTTGATGGCACCTGTCTCCTCGGAGACAAGGCAGGCATGGCCTTGGAGCGCTTTAAGGACTCACGGGCTACGGCCAAGTCCTTGGGCCTCTCAGTGGCCACACGTCCACAGTCTGCCTTTCGCCCCTTTTCTGGCTACGGAAGGGGCTTTCCTCCACGCCAGCCCTATCCCGGCCACAAGACCATGCAAGTTCCACAACCTCTCCATGGCCGAGGGGGCGGCTCTTTTCGACCCCATGGGTCTGGTGTCTAGAGTTCGGATAAGTCAACCCCCCCCTCCACCCCTGCAGCTTCAGCCTCCTAGTCTTGCCCTTCTCGATCATGGGCAGCCAGTTGGTGGCAGAATCAGCCATTACCTCCACCACTGACAGGCCATCACATCAGACAAGTGGGTCCTCCAGATGGTCCGAAGGGGCTACTCACTCCCCTTCGAGTCTACCCCTCTCATGCCTCCATCTTACAACTGTCTGACAGAGGTTCATCTTATTTTGCTTCAGGAGGAAGTTACGGCTCTCTTGACCTAGGGAGCCATAGAGGGGGTTCCAGTGCCAGAAGTAGGCTTTGGTTGTTATTCTTGCTACTTTCTGGTCCCAAAAAAGGACAAGGACCTTTATCCTATCCTAGATCTACGAGCCCTCAAATACGTCCTAAAAATAAAAAAGTTCAAGATATTCACATTAGCTCAGGTCTTGTCTGCCCTGGACCTGGGATACTGGATGGGAACGTTGGACTTGCAGGACACCTATTTCCACATTCCCGTCCTAACTGCTCATCGGCACTACCTGCGGTTTTCGGTGGGCCATGAGCATTTTCAGTTCACCGTCCTCCCATTTGGCCTTACCATCCCCTCAGGTGTTCACCAAGGTGAGGTTGGTGGTTGCAGCTCATTTGCGCAGATTAGGGGTGTCAGCCTTCCCCTATCTCGACGATTGACTGCTGAAGGCGGCCTCAACTCAGGCTGTCGTCTCCCACCTCCAGACTACAGCGGACCTCCTGCATTTGCTGGGGATCAATATCAATGTTACAAAGTCACACCTGACTCCCTCTCAGACGCTCCCTTTCATCAGAGCTGTTCTGGACACAGTGCAATTTCAGGCTTCTCCTCCCGAGCGACGAGTCCAGGATATTCAAGCTATGATACCAATGTTATAGCTTCTGTCCTGGATTTCGATGAGAATGACTCTGAGGCCTCCACATGGCCTCCTGCATCCTGTTAGTGGCTCATGCCAGATGGCATATGCGGGCTCTGCAGTGTGACCTGAAGTTCCAGTGGGCACAGTGTCAGGGAAATATCTCCCACGTGGTCCAGATGTCAGAGAGCACAGGAATTGCAGTGTTGGCTGACAAACCGCTATTGGGTCATCAGTAGACCTTTCTCCCTTCCCCAACCAGATCTCAGTGGTGACAGATGCGTCACTTATGGGATGGGATGGCCATCTGGGAGAAGTGGAGAGCAGAGGACTCTGGTCTCTGGCGGAATCCGGACTCCACATCAACGTGCTGGTGCTCCGAGCATTGAAAACTTTCCTTCCTTCCATCAATGGGAAGCGAGTGCAAGTGTTCACGGACAACACCACTGCAATGTGGTACTTCAACAAACAGGGCGGGGTGGGGGCGTGGACCCTTTGTCAAGAAGTGCTGCGTCTCTGGACTTGGCTGGAACAGTAGAGCATATCCCTGGTGATTCAACACCTGGCAGGTTCTCTGAACACTATGGAGGAAAACTCAACTGTCGATGCCTAGAGGATCACGAATGGCGTCAAGGTCTGTTTCAGCAGTGGGGAGAGCCTTGGTTGGATCGGTTTGCCTCCGCCGAGAACACGCAATGTCAGCAGTTTTGCGCTCTGGAGTATCCAAGGCGGCTCTCGATCGGAGCCGCTTTTCGTCTCGAGTGGAGCTCGGGCCTCCTGTTCGCTTTTCCGCCCATACCACTCCTACCCAGAGTTTTCAAGAAGATAAGGAACAACTGGGCCCAAGTCCTCCTTGTTGCTCTGGATTACGCATGCAGAGTCTAGTATTCCGAACTTCTCCAACTGAGCATCGATCCCTCGATCAGGCTGCCTCTTCGGAAGGATCTTCTGTCGCAGCAGCAGGAGAGGGTTCTCCACCCAAACCTGTCAACTCTACGCCTTCTTGCGTCAAGATTGAGCGGCGAGAGTTGATAGTATTCGACCTTCCTACCGAAGTCTGTAATGTTATTTTGGCAGCTAGGCGTCCCTCCACCAAGACGGTCTATGCCTGCCAATGGAACAAATTTGTAATATATTGTACAGAAAAGTCTACCCTCTTTCTGCTTCTCTTTCTGAAGTTTTGCTTTTTATTTTAACCTTTGCCCAGCAGAGTTCTACTCTGGGCACTCTTTAAGGGGAAATTTTAGCCCCGTCTGCTTTTCTGTGACTGCCGGACCAACCCTCATTATTTAAATCTTCCATTGTAAATAGGTTTCTCAAGGGACTTGTACGTATGTTTCCACCTTCCCCTTTCATTGTGCCTCAGTGGGACCTTTAGTTTGGTTCTCACCTTTCTAATCTATGCTCCATTTGAACCTCTGTACAAATGCTCCCCCTGGCTGCTTACCATCAAAACAGCCTTTTTAGTGGCGCAAACATCCACCAGGAGGGTGGGCAAATTGCAGGCTTTGTTAGCCAAGCCTCCTTACCTGACCATATTCCCTGACAAATTGGTGCTTCGCACTAGGGCCCCTTTCCTTCCGACAGTAGTAACACCATTTCATGGGGGGCAATCCGACACCTTGCCCACTTTCTGTGCTCCACTGCATCCCTCTAAGAAACAGGAGCGACTGAACCGCCTGGACCCAAAAAGAGTGTTGTCGTTCTATCTTGACCACACTAAAGAATTCCAAGTGGACGACCAACTCTTCGTGGGTTACGTTGGGACAAAGAAAGGTCTTGTGGTGCAGAAGAGTACTATCTCACAATGGGTCGTCCTGTGCATCAAGATTTGCTACGCTCTGGCAAAGAAACAGCCTCCTAAAGGCTTAAGAGCTCATTCTTGGCTGCTACCAAGGTGTTGCAACGTGGAGTCCCAGCCCTTGACATTAGTCAGGCAGCAACGTGGGCATCCCTGTACACGTTTACCAAGCATTACTTCCTCGACGGTCAAGTCCGCAGGGAAGGCCTCTTTAGCTGTTCTGTCTTGCAGAACCTTCTGCTCTAAACGGGTCTGCAGTCCCTCCTCCGGGGATAGTAGTGCTTGGGTGTCTATTCAAAGGTAAGGAATCTGTGGCTAGATTTCTCTGTCAGATGGACAAGTTACTTACCTTCGGTAAAGCCTTATCTGGTACAGACATGATCTAGCCGCAGATACCTTACTGACCCACCCATCCTCCCTGCACTGCAGACAGGTTTCATAGGTCAGGGCTGATCCCTTTCAAGGCCCTAGTTGTTTAAATACACCAATATCCGTTCATTTCATGGCTTCACGATGCTGGCGTGGAAAGTCATGAAAAGTAACTGACGTCACTGCGCCAAAGTGGTGCCTATATAGGTGACGCAGACATCAATATGACTCAGACGACGCAGACTACGTTACATGGAGCCGACCGACGCCACCTACCGGCGCGCAGGGGTATTGCTTGAAGAAAAATCTTCTGGATCCAGCCTGACGACTGGGAAATTCATAGGTAAGGAATCCGGCTATATCATGTCTCTACCAGATTAGGGGTTACTGAAAGTAAGGAAGTTGTCGGATTGGGGGAATGTAACAGTTGTGGTAGCTCTGAGATGTGTTCTGAGAGGCGGACTTGGAGTGTTTCAGAATCTTGTACTTCCGACCCAATGGACACGCTATTGTTATTTGATTTCTATTTGGTTAATTATAGCTGCTTGTGAAGTGAACTGTCTCCTTTAACTGCTTGATCATTCATATCCACCTAAAAATCTCTGTGCCTCTAGTTCCGTAACTGCTAAAAAAAAAAAAAAAAAAGTGGAGGCCTATCAGGTGGTCTGCGGTGATTCAGTTGAAGTGTGTCCTACATTAGAAAACCATTCAAAATGTTTAATTCCTTCTCTGAATTTTGGTCCTCCTGGTTTCTTTTGCAAGAAATCCTCAGCAGATTCAGAGCCATGAGTACGTCTTCTGTGATCAACAATAAAAAATATCAGATGATTGTCTTCATCTTGATGACAATAGCTTCCTATTGAAGACCTAAAGAATGTAAGCCCATGCTGATTCCTCTTATGGTTAATTCCTTGTTTTCTGCTCTCACAAGATGTTTTCTGTAATTGAGCAGCATTATTTTTTAGAGCTGTTTTTACTTCTAGCTAACTGTGGTTACCATATCAATATTTATTTTAAGAAAATATGTTCTTTGATTGTTACTAGTAATAATAGTCCTAGTATCCCAACGAAAATCATGTGAGTTACTTCCAACATCAGAATATTAATAGGTAATGATTATCGGGAGTCATGAGCAATGCTGGAAATCGGGTCATGATAAAGTTAGCAATCCGAGAGGTCCCCTAGACCAGGAATTGGAGGCTGATACATAAACTGCATGCCAAGGTTGATAATATTATCTGATGTGCAATTTGCAAAAAAAGGTAGAGAATTACAAAGGAATAGCCCTGTGAAGGATGGCTCAGCTCGCCATTATAGCTCAGACTCCCCGCGAAGAGCAGCATTATCTTGTGATGCAGCGCGTACAATAAAAACTATTCTCCTCCTAGGTCACTTATAGGTCATCCAGGGGCAAACTATATTTTCTCACATCCACATGACGATGGGGCCCATAAACATCGCCTAACACACACGCACACACCTGGATTTCCTTTACACCTTTACGAAATTCTGTACTCCTAGGAGAAGCATGAGAACTAAATGGAAAACACCATTTATGTACCGCTGGAAGGAGCCGGGATATCTTATTACCTTAACCTATCGCTTTCTTTTAGTTATTTCTTAAGATATTCCTGCTCATTGTTTTGTCGATGAATCATTCATGTAAGAAATTAGTTCATAGTGATTAAGACCAGCTAAATCACAATAACCAATTACTGGTGTCACAATCATTTAGGAAAATAACCACTGAGTCATTTGATTTAAAGAATCTTAAATTTTATGTAATTTTAAAAGCATGAGAAAGAACTTAAACTTTTTATTCAATTATTCATTCATTATTAATTCAAATATTTATTAAGCATAATCAATTTATTGCAGAAAGGAAATTTTCGTCATGAAGTAAAACCCTAATTACCTGCCTACCTTCCTAATTTAGCCTAATGATTTCTAACCTAAGTTTAAGAATTAGAAATAACCTGATTCTCATACTCAACTGGAAAATTAAGACAGCAACAGAAACTTCAGCTCGTCAGCATCAGCTACCTGCAACCCGTCTCATCTAACAGTCTTTCAGCATCTCCCGCTCAGTTATGCATCGATCAGGACCACCCAGCACTGGAAGCCACCAACACCAACACGACTCTCCAACTCCGCTCCTGACTGTGACTGCGACTGACCCCCTCCCACTAAGAGTAGGCCCTCTTATACCCTAATTCTAACTTTGCTAACTAATTGTTGCAACATTAATAACACGCTTTTCTTTCATTGGTCCATGCATGTCATCTTATTCATTCTTTTAATCAAGTTCTCTTGGATCCAATGGTCCTTGGATCATTTCCTTTCTCACAGTTCAAGACCTGTTTCCATCCGCTTCGATCAGTACATTTGTAACTTCTTTTGATACATTCGAGAACTCTGCAGGCATTGTCCTTTCTCTTAAACTGGTTTCCCACGGGTCTCTGCTGATCACCACTGCACACTATCAGTTCAATTAGGTCACATCAGCCTTGACCATCTCTCGCATCCTAGCCTCTCAGCAACATCACGAGGTTAGCTTTTCTCCGACTTCTCTCCCGTGTCGCATGTTTCCTTGCGCTTGCGCACATCACCAACTGGCAGCCATTTTATATCGCCAGTCGGTTATACTTTAGAAGCACTATTTTGAAATAAACAAAACATAATTAAAATAGAGAAAAATAGCCTTTTCGTTTCCCTCCCGTCATCTACGTACCCCAATTAGTTATTACCTAGCAGAAAGCAACATTTAAGCTGTTTCTTACTTACCATCACTATTGTTTTTGCAACGACACGTTTATTTCTATGAAGCACAAAATCATGCATTTATTTTAAATTAGTACGCATTTATTTTTATGTTATAGTTAGACACATGGACATCCATTAATAGATTATTCAGCACATACATTTGCGTATTACCCTTCCCACACGTACAGTGTTGATTAATACATTTAAACGAACATTTTTATTAATTATTTATCAAATTTGTTAGGGGTTCAAAATTTTTATTTTCTGTGCTCCATCAACTCCCCCCTTTGGTGATTTTTAAATCACCACATAAAACCCAAGTTATACTTCTTTTTCAGGCAGTATATGTCTTTCATCCTTTGCTTTTTGTTAGTTACACATCTGTTTCTCCTTCATCTTGTCTTCTTGTCTCCTTATACATATTTTCTTTCATTTTCTCTAACTCGATTTCACCCATTTCTCTCTCTCTCTTTCATTATTCTGTTATTTCTTTTTATCTTATTTTGTCTTACTTTTCGTTTTATACACGTTATTACTATTTTCAACACCATGGCTAACAGTATTACTACAGTTGCTATTATTATAACTTTCCCTATCATTAGTCTACTCATTCTGGTCAACCAATTTGCTACTGAAGAAAACTCTCTACCAAGTTTTCCCAAAACACTTTCAACCTCCAGTGGAACTAGTTCTTTGTGCAAATTTGTAATATTCGTAATATACTTCTGTATATTTTCACTTTTATCAGGAATGTAAGTGCAACAATGTTGGACTTTCAACATTCCACAGACTCCACCCTCCTTTGCCAAAAGAATATCAAGGGCAAGCCGATTTTGCATCACCATAGCTCTCATGGCAACCATTTCGGTATTTACCATTAAGAACCCTCCCGCAGTATCTGTAGACAAACGATCTACTACTGTGGATAATTTCCGAATTTTAAATGCATTCAAAGATATTCCCACTGCTGGTATTAATGCTCCAAAAATGTCACCTACAATTTCTGAAAAACTTTCCCTCTTTCTACGTGTAAAGCTATTAATCATCTTGTATGTTCCTTTTTCTTCTCTGTCCATATGAAAGATTTTTGGAAAGACCAGGCCTACATAGCAAGTTCCATACCAGTGGTCCGGTAACCTGTAATAAGCTCTATTCCCACAAATATAATAGATACCTGGAAATATTGGATCTTTTCCACCTTTGAATCCCCAACCTCCCAGAATTTGATAATTGTCATGGCAGATACTGGAACCTACAAAGTAATTGTCATAGACTGTCTTATTTCTTCTAATACACAACTTTCCTGTTTGCGGCCAATCTAATGTCATTGCTGCATTTATCTTTTTCCCTTCATGATTTCCTTCCTCAAACGTCCATAGATGTGTTCCTCCCTCTTTCATTGCTTCTTTTTGAAATTTCATTCTTCTTTCTTCAACCATTTCTAAAAATACCTTTTCTTCTTTCTTTAACTCACAGGTAAGGTTGTTACTAACTATTTCTTCTAACGTTAATTTTCTATGTTCTAAAAAGAATTCTCCTAAAACCTTTGCTGGTTTTACTTTGTTAAGTTCTGGTACTACTGGAATGTTTGCAAAAATCTTATCTATGTCAGTATAATAAGATTCTAATCTACCTGTTTTATAAAATAAACTTGCTATTACACTACATGTTATTCCATAAGTTAGAGGTAGGTGATGATAAGTCACACCTTCTGACACTGATGCAGGCAACTGCATACAAACATAACAATCTCTCACATCCATTGTCTCTACATATTCGTACAACAATTTTGTAAAAACATTTTTAGAAAAGTCTGTTACTGACTTATCCTTATGTAACTCTGCACTACTTCTTAAAATAACTGGTTCTTTAATATTAGTTTCTTTTTCTGATTTAGTATCATTCTTTGCTTCTATTACAGCTAAACTAATAGGAATTGTGATTGCTAAAACTATCCATATTGTCATTAATAACCCTGTACAAAAGCAGCACATTTTACACCATCTTTTTATAAACTCACATTTATCTCTTCTATCCCTAGTATTTTCCATTTTTCTTTTATTTATTTGTTAAGTTTCAGAAAATTGTGTCACTACACCTCAGAAATGACTTAGATGCCACTCTGCTTTCAAAAAGTCTTTGCTTGGTACTTTCTTTTAATTCTTTCCAGAATTCTTTCGTTGTCACATCCGGTGATTTGTCACATCCAGTAAAATTGTCATGTCCGGCAGAAGCACTATAAGTCTTCACTTCAGGTTTGTTGCATCTCACCTTTTCCCATTCGACTTCTTAGTCTCTGGTTCTCGTGAGTGTTTTCTTCTTCTTTGTAATCTGTCAGTGCAATATACAGCCACTCAGGTGACTTATATTTTGCATTCACTTTCTTCGTTCTTTTGGACTTTTGCAATCGTTTTCCACTTGGTTTTTCTTGTCCCTTTTGACTTGTTATTTCATTCACTTGTTCAGCACTTTCGTCTCCAGCTCTTATTATTCTATATCTCAATTTTCTTATATAGCTGTTGGGCCAATTATCTCCTTTTCTTGGCCTTTTGGCTTCACCTTCTTTTTCTTCTCTTTCTGATTTCCAATTTCTTTTTCTTGATTCAGTTTTTGCTTTCTCCTCTTCTCCACTCTCTTCAGTTTCTGTTTCAACTGTTTCACTATTGTCTCTTATTTTGAAGCTTATGATCTCGTCATCTCCTACTGGTGGATCTGTCTTCTCCTTCTTGTGTTCCCTTATTACTGTCCCTCCTCGGTGTTCTTCCGATTTGGTGTTTTCCTCCCTTTCTACTTCTAAATTTCCCTGTTCTTCTGTTTCTCTATCTGTCCCTATTGCTCCTCGGGGTTCTTCTCGATTCTCTAACTTCTTGTGTACTTCTTTCCCTACTTCATCTATTAATATTATTTCTGAAGGATTTCCACCATAACTTGTACTTGGTTGTTCATCTAGATCATTTTCTTGCTCATTTTCTGTCTCTAATTGGTTTATAACCCCAAGTTCTCCTTCGGAATTCTTCACAGTTTGCAACTGAATCATCAGATCCTGAACTTGTGTCAGATGTTTCCAGATGTCGACTTACAGGTCGATCTTCAGGTTCTGGAACTTCTGAATTTCTTTCTTCTTCTTCTTCCTCTTCTTCTCTAGAGGTGTTTGCAGTTGGGGTTTCCAGATGTCGACTTTCAGGTCGATCTTCAAGTTCTGGCACCCTTTCTCTTATCCTTGTTGTCCCAGCCGTTAAACTTTTATCCCACACTTCCAGACGTCGACTCACATGTCGATCAGTAGGTTCTTGAACTCTGATTGTGTGGCTGGCATGGACCCAGTTCTTCACTCCTGCACACTTGACTGCAGTCGTTGTCACTAGGATTACCTGTCGTGGTTCGTCCCAGCGAGGAACTAGACAGTTTCTTCTCCTGTGGATTTTTATACGGACCCAGTCTCCTGGATTCAAGTCGTGGGCTGGTTTTCTTTCAAGAGTGGTCGCATCCGGTCCAACCTGATGAAACACAGAACGCACCACATCAGCCAGTCCCTTGCAATAATCCAGTACTAGATCATCAGTTATAGTCAATAACTTGTTGACAGGTACTTGTGCTTGTCTCATTGCTCGTCCCATGATCATCTCATGAGGACTAAGTCCAGTTTTCTTTTCAGGGATGCTTCTGATGGTCATCAGAACAAGAGGCAGTGCATCTGGCCATTTGAGTCCTGTAGCTTGACACATTTTTCCTAATCTGTTCTTAATTGTTCCATTAATTTGCTCCACTACCCCAGAAGCCTCTGGTCTGTAAGCACAATGTAGTTTTTGTTTAATACTCAATGCTTCGCAAATCAATTGGATCAACTCATTTTGAAAATGTGTTCCTCTATCTGTCTCAACCGTGACTGGAAAACCATACCTTGGAATGAACTCTCGCAGCATAAGTTTTGCCACTGTTGTTCCATCATTCCTTCTAGTGGGGTATGCCTCCACCCAACGAGAAAACAAACAGACGACTACTAGAACATATTTTAGTCTGTTACTAGGGGGCATTTCTATAAAGTCTAACTGCATTCTAGTGAACGGACCTCCTTCTCGTCCTATTGTTCCTAGACTTACTACTGTTTTTCTTCCTGGGTTAAACTGCTGACAAATAAGACATCTTTGACAAAGACTTTCAGCAATGGCTCTGAATTTTGGGTTATACCAGGTTTGTCTAAAAAGTCTGATCATTGCATCTCTCCCAATATGAGCTTGTCCATGGTACATCCGTGCCATGTCTGCAATCATGCTATCAGGCATAACTGGTCTTTCGTCTCTGTATACCCACACACCATTATTTTCCTGTCTTCTACATCCTGCTTTTATCCAGTAATCTTTTTCCTCATCACTTGCAGTTTCTTGTAACTGTCTTACTTCATCCCATGTCTCGACAGTATTAGTAAAAAGCAAAGGAGAAGAGATATGCTCCCTTTCTCTATTTTTGTTCATGGACACCATGTTCTCTGCACAATATTTGGCAATCTCATCGGCATAATTATTGCCGACGGCTATGTAATCTTCGTTTTTCTTATGCGCCTTGCACTTCACTACAGCGATTTGTTTAGGCAACTGTATCGCCTCAAGCAGCTTTTTAACAAAATCTCCATTTCGGATAGGTGTTCCTGCAGATGTCAAGAAACCTCTTTGTGACCAAATCTGACCAAAGTCGTGTACGATGCCGAAACCATATTGGCTATCGGTCACAATCGTGACTCGTACATTTCTTCCTAATTTACATGCTTGAATCAAAGCAATTAGTTCCGCAACTTGTGCAGACCTTATTCCTTTCAGACAAGACGCTTCCATCACAGTTGCCACTGTGCACACTGCGTAAGCTGCGCTTAAAACTCCTTCTTTTGTTCTCAAACATGAGCCATCTACAAACATGACATAATCAGATTCCTTTAACGGTTCATCTTTTATGTCAGCTCTTGGTTTCGTGCAATATTCCAGCACGTTCAGACAATCATGATCTACTTCGTCTTGTTCAATTATACTCTCCTCATCTGGCAATGATGTTGAAGGATTCACATTCATGCATCTATCTATGGTCACATTTTCAGCACTCAAGATGACTTTTTCGTACTTAGTCAGCCGACTATGTGTCATGTACTGTGTTTTTGTTCTTGTCAAAAGAATTTCTACTGAATGGGGAACATATACTCTCAGTGGATACCCCATCACTATACCTTCACTTTGTTCCAGACTTACACAAGTAGCAGCAACTGCTTTCAGACATCCGGGCAATGCTTTTGCTATAGGATCTAAAACAGCTGAAAAATAAGCAATTGGTCTTTTCATTGTTCCATGTTTTTGTACCAGTACTGAAAACGCACATCCATCTCTTTCACTGCAGTACAACTCAAAATCCTTCTCATAATCAGGCATGCCTAATGCAGGTGCCTCACACAATTTCTTTTTCAATTCTTTGAAAGATTTCATTTCTTCATTGTTTAACTCAAAAGGGTCTTTTACATCTTTCTTGGTCAACTTTTGTAATGGTTTTGCAATCAAAGAGAAACCACTTATCCATTGTCGGCAATATCCAACCATTCCCAGAAACATTCTTACCTCTCTTTGCGTCATTGGTGCTCTCATTCCTTGAATCATTCTTACTCTTTCTGTCGCTATCTTTCGCACTCCTTTCTCAATTTTATGTCCTAAATACTGGACTTCTTTCTGACAAAACTGCAATTTTGAAGGAGACACTTTATGTCCTCTTTTCTCTAGATGGTTCAGTAAAGCAATTGTATCATTTACACATGCTTCTTTTGTTTTCGATGCCACCAACAGGTCATCGATATACTGCACCATCACTGACTTTTCTGGCATTTTCAAATCTTCCAGAGATTTCTTTAAAATCTGATTAAAGATTGAGGGGCTTTCTGTATACCCCTGAGGAATTCGGCACCATGCCAAAATACGCTCTCCGAACCGGAACGCAAATAATGGCTGGCTATCTGGATGCAAAGGAATAGAGAAAAATGCATGACACAAATCTATCACAGTGTACCACTCTGCTTCATGTGGAATTTGATATAGAATTACTGCAGGGTTTGGCACTATTGGACAACAGGGCACAACTATTTTGTTGATCTTTCTCAAATCCTGTACTATTCTATATGTTCCATTTGGCTTTTTCAGTCCCATAATAGGTGAATTACATGGACTGCTCATTATTTCTTTTAGAATTCCCTGTTCAATTATTTTATTTATTACAGGAGTTATTCCTTCAATTATTTCTGGAGTTAATTTGTACTGTGGTGTATTCGGGTAAGTTGTTCCTTCTTTTACTGTTACTTTTACGGGATCAACTTCTTTCATTAATCCAATGTCTTCTCCTGTAAAATCCCACACACTTTCTTTCACTGCACTTTTTAGTTCTTCTGGAAGTTTTTCTGCATCAAATGCAGGAAACAAACCATTCATTTCAGGTTCCTGATTCATCAAAGTTACTTTATACAAGACATCTTCATCTGAGGTCTGAAATCCAATTCCATCTGGCGTACAATAAATTGTGCAATTCATCTTGCACAAGAGGTCACGACCTGAAAGATTTACAGGACTACAATCGCACACTACAAATTTATGCATTTTGCTAAAGGAACCAATTTTTACTTCCACCAATTCAGTAAGTGGTGTTTTAATCTGCTGATTGGCTACTCCTACTACTTGGATGTATTCACCTGAGAGAGGAAGGTTTGGAATTTCCACTGATCTAACAGTAGAACGGGTAGCTCCAGTATCGACAAGGAATGTTACATTTGCACCATTCACTTCTCCATCCACAAAGGGACCAGACTGATCTACCTCTAGAGTTGCGCCAAGTACGCACTCTTTCCCTCTCCTGGGCACCGTCAGAATCTTTCATCCGGGTCATCCTCACTCTGACGCAACCAATACTGAGAAATGTTAGCTGCTCGCGGCAACTGTGTTACCTGCTCTCCTCCGTAGAATCCTGTTTCTGTACTGTATCTTTGCTGGTTAACAGTGTTGGGAAGTGGTGGTTGCGGCACCTGACTTTGTTGAACAACTACCTCATTCTGCACCTGTGGAGTCAATGATTGATTTTCCGGATTAGGTTTAGGTGGGAACTTACACTCGTTTCTCCAATGCCCTAATTTTCCGCAATTATGACAGGTCCATTTTTTCTTTGCTTCTTCTAGACTCACTTGACCTTTCCCTTTACCTATGTTAGGTCGCATTTTATTCTGTCCTGTTTCATTCCCACTATTATTGTCCAATTGAGCTTCTTGTTTTTCTGCCACTTTCACCTGTGCCCACATTGCCTTCTCTTTCAATTTACGCTGTCTACTCTCAATATCATCACTGCAGTACTTAGCATACCTCAGCACATCATCGACTGTACCATTCTGCCAATTAATCATATGCTGTTTAATCATTTCACTAATCTCTGGTTTCAATCCAAACACAAATCTGTACACAAAATGACTCATATCTTTTTCACTTAATTCCTCATATCCACTATACTGCTTGAAAACTAACAACAACCTTTCATAATAGGCGTGTACAGACTCCTTACTTTCTTGTGTAGTTCTATCGATTTTTACCCAATCTGTCTCTTTAGGAGGAATCTTATTCTTCAAAAAGGTAATCACCTTATCATACTTCTTCATTACATCAGGACCTGGAGCTCCTGTCTTAGGATCTCTTGGATATTCTGTAGTTGGCCAGTCAACTGTAATCTTACATTCTGACCACAAATCAGTTGGTACCACTATGTCAAATAATCCATCTAAATCTATCCACAACACTTTTGAAGCCTTTACAAATCTCTCTACTTGTCGGTACCACTCAACTGGTTTCTCTCTTAGCTTTGGAAAGTCATTGGTAAATGACAGTATGTCCTGCCTAGTCCAGGGAACATGCACATAACTACCACCTGGAGTTTCTCTCATAGGGTATTCTTTAGCATCAGGTTCTTTTTCAGTTATCATAAAAGCCAATGAACCTTTGTCTGTAGTTTTCTCATTCTTCTTTGTCCATCTAACCTTCCATCTGTCCACATCACCCCATTTTCTCAACAACACAATTAACTCTTTTATCTGTGTCAGCCTTCCTGCCGTGTTCAAATTTTCAATATCCTTTTCACAAAAGTCTACTCTATATGGTTTCTGCAACGTTTTCACTTTCGCAAAGTCTATTCCAATTTCACTGGCTACTTCTTCTAGTTTGTCATGTAAATTCTTTGCTCTCCATGTAATACTTTTGCACAGAAACATTATTTCATCATCCTGGTAATTTTTTATCTTTTCTGTACCAATCGTTCCTAGAATTAATTCTTCCATGTCAATTTTTAACCTAATTACATCTAATGGTTTTTCTTCTGGTTCTTTTATTTTAAATGCCTTCATCCACTCATTTAACTCATCAGGAGTCGGACCTATGGGTGTATTATTTAATTCTACCCAATTACCACTCTTTTCAGGGGTTTCTGTTGCAGATTCTGTTACCATATGCATCTTCCTACCATTGCACACATTCACCGTCAAATTTGTAGGTGGACTTGGTCTGTAAGTACTAGCCAAATTACTTGTACTTGCACTTTGTTCCATTCTTTCTTTTTCTCTCTGAAATTGTGAACTCATGGGAATCACCAAAGATCGTTCATCAATTTTCTGATTCTCAAAAACGGGTATTACTGGACCTATTGTTACTGGCACAGTAACTGCTTCCATATTTTTCGTTAATTCTCTAATCTTTTCAGTTAGTTCTTTGGTTGTCCTTGCTAATTCGCTTGCATTGTCGCTTTCTATTCCTTCATTTTGTGAAGTTCTCATTTGTTCTTGTGACCTATTTATTTCAATTCTTTTTTCCGGACTTTTATTTCGCATAGTCTCTATTAGCGGCGCATTTGGTGTCACCACTGTAGAACTCTGCTGATACGGAGGTGGATTTCTATTTAGAATATCTTCCAGCAATTCATCATCCGTTTCGCTCTCATGCATATATTTCTCCCTCTCCATATGTTTCTTTTTCTCAGTCCGTTTTTTCTTAGTCCCTTCCTCAACCGTAAAAGCTGGAAACAAACCTCCTGTCATGTTAGCACATCTCCATCGTTTTATTCTATCTTCATGATTTATTCCCCACATCCTTCCAGGCATAAACTCATGATCCCTAAAACCTCTGAATCTCTCTCGCTCATACATCTCATCCTCCCATTCCGTCAACGCTTCAAACTGTGTCGGTCTAGGTTCTAGATTTGTCATCTTTTCTCGCAAATTTCGCAAAACCGCTACACTAAATGAACCATTCTCAGGGAAAGCTAAAGCACCATCATTCTTCGTATACTTTGCCCAGTTTTCCAACCATATGCATGTATGATATCCATATTTCAGCATCATATGTGAAGCTGCTGATTTCGGTGGAGGAATTACTTGTCCCTCTCTAGTCACAACCTTTTTGTCCTTCTTAAAGAAATTCTTTAATTTTGTCGTCCATGACGTTCTCTCCCTTTCATACTCGTAATACGGCATGTTTTCTATTTGTTTTTCTCTTTACGCTAACGCTGTTTTGTGTACGGAACTTCAACCAATTACAGCGCGACTCACACTAACGTACCAATCAGAACAATTCCCTTCGTCCGCGAACCAACCAATCCTAGCGCGGCACTTTTCTACGTCACTCCTGCTCTGTGTTCACGTGACTGGCGCACTATCCAATCCTAGCGCGGCACTGTTCTACGTCACTTCTGCTCTTTTACCCCTCCTTTACAAAATTTATCGGCAATTTTTCTTTTCGCTGTTTTCTCCGTTAGTTACAACAATTAAAACAATTCCATAGTCTGATTCGCTAAACAAAAGTGACAGCTTTGTCCTTTTACACAAGAATCCTGTATTTCCAGTAGGGCAGCGCTTACCTCTACCCTACCACAGAATTATTTACTCTCGCCGATAAAGTAGCACTTCCCTCTACCTTACCCTTCTTTCAAGCAAACAATTTACTCGTTTCTCTGGGGATAAGACACATGTGGAGACTAGGCTCCTGAGAATTAAGGCCAAAGTTTCACAAGAAAACGTGATTTGCTATTTCAGTTACACACCTTTCGTACAGAAAATCCCTAACATAACACAACCTGTGTTATTACCAAAATGAATTCAGACCATGTACCAAATTCCATGTGACTTCTCTTGCCACACGTGTTCCACTTCCTACATCCCAGAAGCGTGAAAACTCACATATAACATAACACGACTCAACATATAGTGTTAGTCATCAAAAATAATCAATAATCAATAAACAATAATCACTAAACTAATCTATAGAAAACCATAACTCTGCTACCAAGAAATCTGATGCAGCGCGTACAATAAAAACTATTCTCCTCCTAGGTCACTTATAGGTCATCCAGGGGCAAACTATATTTTCTCACATCCACATGACGATGGGGCCCATAAACATCGCCTAACACATACGCACACACCTGGATTTCCTTTACACCTTTACGAAATTCTGTACTCCTAGGAGAAGCATGAGAACTAAATGGAAAACACCATTTATGTACCGCTGGAAGGAGCCGGGATATCTTATTACCTTAACCTATCGCTTTCTTTTAGTTATTTCTTAAGATATTCCTGCTCATTGTTTTGTCGATGAATCATTCATGTAAGAAATTAGTTCATAGTGATTAAGACCAGCTAAATCACAATAACCAATTACTGGTGTCACAATCATTTAGGAAAATAACCACTGAGTCATTTGATTTAAAGAATCTTAAATTTTATGTAATTTTAAAAGCATGAGAAAGAACTTAAACTTTTTATTCAATTATTCATTCATTATTAATTCAAATATTTATTAAGCATAATCAATTTATTGCAGAAAGGAAATTTTCGTCATGAAGTAAAATCCTAATTACCTGCCTACCTTCCTAATTTAGCCTAATGATTTCTAACCTAAGTTTAAGTATTAGAAATAACCTGATTCTCATACTCAACTGGAAAATTAAGACAGCAACAGAAACTTCAGCTCGTCAGCATCAGCTACCTGCAACCCGTCTCATCTAACAGTCTTTCAGCATCTCCCGCTCAGTTATGGATCGATCAGGACCACCCAGCACTGGAAGCCACCACACCACGACTCTCCAACTCCGCTCCTGACTGTGACTGCGACTGACCCCCTCCCACTAAGAGTAGGCCCTCTTATACCCTAATTCTAACTTTGCTAACTAATTGTTGCAACATTAATAACACGCTTTTCTTTCATTGGTCCATGCATGTCATCTTATTCATTCTTTTAATCAAGTTCTCTTGGATCCAATGGTCCTTGGATCATTTCCTTTCTCACAGTTCAAGACATGTTTCCATCCGCTTCGATCAGTACATTTGTAACTTCTTTCGATACATTCGAGAACTCTGCAGGCATTGTCCTTTCTCTTAAACTGGTTTCCCACGGGTCTCTGCTGATCACCACGGCACACTATCAGTTCAATTAGGTCACATCAGCCTTGACCATCTCTCGCATCCTAGCCTCTCAGCAACATCACGATGTTAGCTTTTCTCCGACTTCTCTCCCGTGTCACATGTTTCCCTTGCGCACATCACCAACTGGCAGCCATTTTATATCGCCACTCGGTTATACTTTAGAAGCACTATTTTGAAATAAACAAAACATAATTAAAATAGAGAAAAATAGCCTTTTCGTTTCCCTCCCGTCATCTACGTACCCCAATTAGTTATTACCTAGCAGAAAGCAACATTTAAGCTGTTTCTTACTTACCATCACTATTGTTTTTGCAACGACACGTTTATTTCTATGAAGCACAAAATCATGCATTTATTTTAAATTAGTACGCATTTATTTTTATGTTATAGTTAGACACATGGACATCCATTAATAGATTATTCAGCACATACATTTGCGTATTACCCTTCCCACACGTACAGTGTTGATTAATACATTTAAACGAACATTTTTATTAATTATTTATAAAAATTGTTAGGGGTTCAAAATTTTTATTTTCTCTGCTCCATCACTTGTACATAGCAGCAAGAGGAATTGTGAATGAAGGATCTCCGTAGTACTCCTCCAATGAACTCACTCCCTGCAGTTGCATCCCCCAGCTTTATTGTAGGAGGAAAGCATTCTAATTTTATGAGGTCTTAAGAAGAATAACATTCAACAGATGGTTTTAGTCTTACCCACTATCCAACGGGCCCTCACTATCCCCTTTTTTAAAGTTTAAAAATTGGCTGATCCTTAAGGATAAATTGGAGGCTCAAGTAGTGTTTGTGATTTTTGTTTACAAAAAAATGTTACCCCCATGTCCAATCTGAATTGAAGAACCTTTTTACTGATTAGTTAAAGGAGAAAGTTAACTTCAAGCAGCTATCCTTTGGCCAATAGATCTCAACAGTCTAGCCAATAAAAGGGGCCGGCTCCACCTCAAGGACAGTGACCTGCTGAGAAAGACTTACCTGACCATCAGATGTTGGCACAATACTCCTCTTGTAGATATGGCAAAAACAGAGGTATGCAGTTCCTAAGGTAGAGGAAACGGGAAGGGGGGGTTCTAGTAGGGGAGGGGGGGAATGGGGGACAGTGGATGGTAGGGTGTTCCAGGTGTAGAAGGGGAACTGTAGGTGGAGTAGCTCCAATTAGGAGCAAGGGCCCTCACACACCCGAAGGGTGTCATGCTTCATCATTGCGCAGCTCCCCGTTGGGCCGGCGCTGCAATGCCCCCTGGGCCCCACAGGGGCCTCTTTGTCGGAGGTCTTCTCTGGTTGCCGACATGAAGCTAGAGTGATGTGGGAACGTATGTGTAGTGAGTAGAGATGGGAAGCAAAAAGTGTAAGTTAAAAATAGCTAGAGGATTCCCAAAAATAATTGTATTCACTGGGTTCCTATGCTACAGATAAAAACAACCGACTGTAAAAGTTGTGCCTGGCGAGGAAAATTATACCTGCTACAGCTCAGAGTGGTGTTTGTGGGGTGGAGATGGTAGACATGTTTCATGCCTGGACCCGTGTAGTAGTCCTGTGTAAAGGTGAAAGTGTAGACAAAAGTGCAGTAATATCTTCTGGAGTACACCTAGAAGGGGATGTAATAAAGGCCCCAACTGTGATGTCCGAGATACTTGCCATTTGGCGAGGGAAGAGCAGCTCAGTATGAGGTCCTCCACAGCGCGGGACCTATCCACGTCTGGACATCAGCGGGGGTTACAGGGGATGTGATCTTTGTAATCCACATACTCTGACCGCCCCCATTAGAGTAGATGAGGATCCCCAAGTCCTGAAGAAATGCCATAGATCCGACTGGACTATTTTGGGCATGAAAAATGTTGACCATCTCCAACAGAGAGATCTAAGAGAACAAGGGGTCTATCACTTCTGACGTCTATAGTCATTAAGGCCCATCACCAAAACAGTCAGATGAAATCCGGCTTGAAGATAGTCCTATGCATCAGACTGTTCTAAAAAGGCAAGGATTGGGTTGGCCACCATTTTTTCAGTCAGCTTACCCTGGGTAGAAAGATGGAAGATTAGTAGATGTTAAATTGATTATTCGCATTCAGTTAGCCATCTTTAAAAGTTATGTTAATTTTGCATCTTTGAAACTTGTGAGAACACCACAAAAATCAAAGGACTGATTCAGCAGAAAACAAAAAGAATGCGTAACCAAATAAGCAATCTTAGATGTGACTGGAGTTCAAAGTCTGGCAGTGGTATCTTGTAGGTAAAGCTGAAAAATTAGGCAAGAATTTGAGGATAATCTCAGAAGAATGATACATCCGTTTTCAGAAATGCCTTTATTCAGCATACCTGAGGTATGGGTTCTATGGGAAAACTTTCGGTGAAATTATCTGTGTATATGCCACCAACTTTGCAAATGAAGGAGTTTCATAGTTTACATAATATAATACAAGCTGAGATATTAGTGTTTAGTGCTGTAGGGCGTTTGAATCCATGACCTTGGAGGATATTTCTTTAAGAGGATGAGAATGTTGGAGAATGTGATTATTACAGTAGGCAGTGTGATTCATAAAGAGGAACCTCTTATATTGTTCTATAGAAGCAAAATACTAAAGTTGTGTTTTAGGTAGTGTTGACACCATCACATTCGCCCAACATGATTACATTGAGATATGGCTTCATTTATTTTATGGTTTAAATCTGTTTTATTGCATTTCAATATCACAAAAAAAGAGAATACAACACAACTGTAAGTAGAAAATCCCAATGGGAGTATTGGACAAATACAACAAAAAAGAAAAGGGGGGGGACAACCAGCCCCTGTCACCACCCACCCAAGCCCTCCCCTGGATACTCATTCCAAGAGACTGTCTAAAGCAACTAGAGGCCCTCGTCCTGTGCTCGGCGAATCCCCTCTCGCTCTGGGGTGCCTGGCTTAGTAAGCGAAGATAACAAGGGTCGGACAATTCATTGAATTCAGTAGAGAGGAAAGCTATGTATGGACGCTACAGCTCCCTGTATGAGTCCATCTGGTTAATCAGTGTAAGCGTCAGTCGTTCCATCCCTAGGATACGCCATATTCTGTGAAGCAATGCTGTATGGGATGGGAGTTTCTCCATACCCTAGTTGGAGACGATGGTTTGGAGGGCCGCTCCCAACGCCAGACCAATATGACGCCCTTTGCAGGTTTTAAGCGGGAATGTTTGTGCATTGGGTAAGCCTCGGATAACGTAAGCGGGGAAGTGAGGTCACTGAATCTCATTATGTTGATCAGTGTCAGCCAGAATTTTGTCCCAATAACGGGTAAGCTTTGGACAGGCCCACAGTAGGTGAAGCAGTGTCTCAGGGGATCCACAGCCTCTCCAGCAGTCAGCAGTACGCGTGTAGTTACTCCTGTGAAGATGTACAGGTGTGAGGTACCAGTAGCTGTTTCAGTGCTTGCAGTGTCGCATGCGGTGTGCCTCAGTTTATAGTAGATCTCCTCCCATTCTTGTGTGACATTGTCCTCCCTAATTCAAGCTCCCATCTCTTCTGCCCTGATGTTTTAACCGCTGGATGGGACTGTTGTAGGATAGCATAGATCTGAAAGAGACTATTAGTTATGGATTCCTCACCTTCGAATTACCCCCAGGAGAATTTTTTCTTCGGCAGTACCCCTGCACGTCAGTAGGTGGCGTGGGTCGACACCCCGTTCGTCGTTGGCGTCGTGATCACCGGAATGATGTTGCGGTATCTACTTAGACGCCGCCCCTGCGCGCTGATGTCAGTTCTTTTTTTCCGTGCCAGCCAGCGCAGATCCGGAGTGAGCGGTACCTCGAGTCACTTTTTGACTCTCTTTTTACGACTTTTTGTCGACGTCTCTTCGAGTCCTTTGACTCCTGGTGCACGTAGGGATGTCCCGTCCTCGAACCGGCTTTAAGGCTTGCGACTCCTGTCGCAAATTGATGTTAGTTACAGACCCGCACCTCGTGTGCCTTTGGTGTTTGGAGCACGACCCGAAGTCGTGCTCCGACTGCCGGGCCATGAACCCGAAGTCTTTGCGGGAGCATCTCGAGGCACGGCAGTCCGCTCCGCGCCACTCGAGGTCCCGGTCGAGAGGGAGGTCGCGGGACCGGTTGCAGAGCCATCACCACCACTCGTCGTCGAAGTCTCCGTCTTCGGGTAAGTCGAAGCACAAAAAGATGAAGAAGCATTGTCGCTCTTCCCGTTCTCCCCGTCCGTCGGCCGACACGGGTTGTGGAAGGTAGTCGTCCGGCTCCGCCCGCGGAGCCTGTTTGGTCGACCCCGAGCCGTCCTCCTTTCCCAGGAGCCGGGGCGACCCCTGCCCAACTTCGTAGTTTTTACGAAGCCTACCACTCGATCTTTGGGCAGCCCGACTCCGCACCTTCGGGCCCCGCGGACTCGGCTGAGGGCTCTAGGCCTTCGATACCGACAGCTTCGGCACCGCAGGGCCCCCAGGGGATCCAGATCGGCGCCGGTCGACCTTGTGACACCTCCGGCGCCGAATCCAGTGGCTACACCGCCGCCCCCTCCGACACTGGTTCTGTCCCCAGCTGATGACCCCCAGCCTCCCCGCGATGGGGACACAGAGCCGGACCGACGTCGGTACCGGCACCGACCGGTACTTTTGTACCACTGTTCTCCCCTGGTGTTCCCTATCGCCCTGAGTGGCTACCAGAGGAGGGTGAGGAGGACTGGGAGGAGTCTGTGGACCCTCTGGCAGACCAGTTAGAAGAACTGGACTGGAGAGAGGAGTTGGGTGAGGCCAGTGGTCTGGACACCTCCCCAGACCTTGGCATGCTATCTCGCCCTACCATGGCTACGGAGGAGGGTGCATCCTACGCAGTACATAGAGGCTAGTAGCACGCCTATTTGTTGTTTTAAGTGTGTTTTTAACTTGTTGGCAGTACTTTTATATTTCGCTCAGGGTTTGTTTCTGGGTCTGGGTGGCCTCACTCTCTGGCGAGATACCAGTGTAACCTGGTATACCCACCCCACGCGCAGCCCTATTTTTTACTTTAAGGTACCTCCTGTATTGGAGGTGTCTTTTCAACCCTCACCTTTCAAACTGTTCTTTTTGTCTTTTGCTCGCACTCCGGTCCACCGCGGGGCATTTCCGTTTGTGTGGAGAGTGCGAGTGGTCTAGTTTTTTGGGATTCCCTCATTTCCGGGCACACCACTTCCGGCCTTGGAACTTTAGGGCGGGCGGGATAATCCCCATTGCCTGACCATTTAATGGACAGGATCCCGCGGACGAGCGCAGCGGGCGTGCCTAAGGCAAGCCCGTCTGCGCCCGTCCGCGCCCTGCCATCGCCAGGAGCCAGGACCCCTGGCCCTGGTAACAGCCATTCTTCATCTAGTCACACGTACACTTGCACAGAACTCAACTACATACGGCAGTCAGTTAACTGGGCTGGCGCCTCACAGCAATTATTATTTTTTTTTTTTTTATTTGATGAGTTTTATATAGCGCTGGCTAGACCCGGAGGTATCAGAGCGCTTTACATAAGGAAACAGTGAGTTGCAGGTTACAAAATTTCACAATAAATTACAAAATGATTACAAAGTCAAAACAAGAGTAGCTAGTGAATAGCACATACGGTCACATAAGCAAGGCACAAGGAAACAGTGGTAAGCATTGCTAGTGCGTGATATAAGAGAGAGAAGGGAAAAGAAGGTAAGGGAGGAAAATAAAGAGGGGGAAGGGGAGCAGATCAAGCAAAGGTCAACAAGATGGGGGATCAAGGTCGAGGGCATAGTCTGAACCAACCCGAAATGGCGGGAACACAAAAATCAAAGCCCAAAAAATCAAGAGAGCTGGAAGTCAACAGGGAAGGGACTGCAGCGGAGAAAACGGCGAGACATATGTCCGAAGTCAGGCTGGGTAGGTGACGGCCATAGCGGTGAGCCGGAACCAATCTCCCCTATAGCTGTCGATGCAGCTCCACTGGAAATCGGCCATGTTGCTCGGGCTCCGCCGAGTTAGGATGAAGTATCCGAGGGTCTCGAGTCCAGAAACGGGAGAATGGGGATGACGAGAATGGCAAGATAGGAAAAGATATGGAGCTTTGACTGCCATCTTAAGGTCAGGCAAGTTGAGCCTGTTGATCCCTGTGACTCTGCAGCTAGGCTTGCCTCTAGATTCTGTGGTTCAAATTCTGCTTCGCCTCTTGTCCGGATAATACGTCGGGACCCCTTCGTCTTATGGGACATCATCCCTCTTCGGCGGAATTACCTTGGGCGGGCGCCATTTTGGGGTCGGGCTCAGCGAATCCCGATTTAAAAGTATTGGCAAAGTTTTTATAGGGGATTAATTTAGGCGACAGCATGACATCTAAACCCCCAATGGGAACGCTGGAGGCAATTTTCCGCTCCCCTACTCACTGCCTCTGAAGCGCGTCCGCTGTGGATCTCGGGGGACACTGGAGGTTGGGGTAGAGTGCCCTTCCCTCTCTGCCGCAACCGTACCTTATAAGCAGAGTGGGTAAACGAGATTTCACAATGCGGCACAATCACCCCAGTGGGGTCCGCAGGCACTTCGAGGTGAGGGTAGAGGGCGTTGATTGCTGGTTAGAATGGAGGTCAGTGGCATCACGGTGCGCTTCGTTCGGCACCGGGCGTGTGTTTGTAGCTCCTCGGACACCATCTTAGCATGTTCGAAGGGAGGGACGTCACAGCAGATATTTCAGCGATACTCGACCGGAGAAGGGCGAAATTAGTCTCCAGGTGAGCCGCCGACATTCCGGTTGCGGAATCTTAGTTGAGGGTGGAAAAACAATGCAGTGGAACGCCATTTAGGAGGCTGGAGGGAGGGTTCCGAACGGAGCTTCGACTCCGAGCGGCCATGATGGGAGGTGGCTCCTCCTCCTTTCAATGTCATGCAAATGCTTGTTTAGCTAATCTGGAGGGGCCGTTCGCCTGCAGATACTGCCACTACCAGAGTCTTACAGTAGGACCTTCGGAGGAGGTACAATACCCCCTTCCCTATTCCGGCAGATGACTCAAAGCTAGTAACAGGCATTTCCGACAATTTTGGCAAAAAGGCTTCTCTTTGTTCGACTGCTAGTTGGAGAGCCATTTTAATAAATGTTAGATCTCTACCCAAACACTGTACTGAAATATGGGATTTACTGAATTCCCAGGCCCCCGATGTAGGATTCTATACAGAAACTTGGCTGAAACCCTTCTCTACTCCGGCCATTGCATTAGCCCTTCCAGATCCATACCGAATTCTACATCTAAATAGGGACAGCAAAGCAGATGGAGGTGTTGCGATCGTTTTTAAATCATCCCTAGAGATTACGATAACGGAGACTTTCTTAGACAATTCAATTGAGATCTGTCTCTTTAGAATTGAATTCTCTCCCCAAGATTGCTGGTAGGGTGCTCTAGTATATCGCCCCCCAGGGCCTCTTAAGGATTTCTCCCTAAAACTGATGGAAAGGATTGCCCCTCCCCCCCCCCCCCTGCCATTTCTTCTAAGCATTTTCTCCTACTTGGGGGCTTTAACATACACGTGACAATAAAGAGAACAGTGACACCGCACTTTTCCTAGCAGACATGGCCTCTCTAGGGCTAGAAATAAACCACTCCGGGCCGACCCATGTAGCAGGGCATACACTAGATTTCATTCTCACTAATTCGCCCCATATACACTCAAACCCCCCGGTACCAGTGATTTGGTCAGACCACTCTCTTATCAACTTCCAGATAAATAGCCCGCATCAGCGGGAAGATTACGTGACAATGGTATAAAATCTCAGAAGAAAACTTCTTGCAGGAGTTCAGACCACCTACTTTTGCTAAGCCCAGAGATATAAATTGCAAACTTAATGAACTCCATCATGCTATAGGTACTGCCTTAGATACGTTGGCGCCTCTTTAGCTACTACAGTCCAAATCGCAAAGAACGCAGGCAGCCTGGTTCTCCCAAGAATTGCGTAAAGAGAAATCGAAATGTAAAAAGCTGGAAAGAATTTGACGCAAATCTCGATCACAGGCAGAGAAAGATATTTTTAAAGCACCGTTAAACACTTACCATAAAAACATTAAGCTAACTCTGAAAGGACACATCCAAGTGCATTTAAGTGAAGCAGGGAATTCCGCGAAGGAACTGTACACGATTCTTAAATCATTCACATCACTTACGGCCTGCGCCAATCCTATCCCTGCCTCTCAGCCTTTATGTGATAATATCTCCAATTTATTTGGTGACAAACTTGAAAAAAATCTGTGACTCCTTTCTTGGGGAGGTCAGTGTCTCTGATACTCTCATTCCCCCTCTCACAGTGTCCAGCGAGAAAGATGTGCTGGCTCGTTTTCCCCCCCCTTGCAGGATTCCAAAGTAGAAGAGATGTTAAAAGCAGTGAAATCAGGATCCCCTACAGATATCATGCCAGCCAAACTGTTTGCCTTGCTGGCTCGGCATCTCGCCTCTCCTTTAGGCTCTTTATTCAACTACTCCTTGTGTGAGGGAAAAGTGCCTTTGGCTTGGAAATCTGAGCAAATCCTTCCGATCTCTAAGAAAACCAACATGCCTCCTACAGAGCTATCTAATTATCGCCCGATCTCGCTCGTTCCACTCATTAGCAAACTTTTGGAGGGATACATCAACTTGCAGCTCATGGAATACATTGAAGTTCAAACATGTCTTGACCCTTCACAATCTGGTTTTAGACCTAGACACTCTACCGAAACCACCTTGCTTGGCGTGACGGACTTAATTAAACTTTCTCTGGATAATAATAAGGCAGTATCATTAGTGCTGCTAGACTTGTCCGCAGCCTTTGATACTGAGGCACATCATAGACTTTTGCAAAGACTGACGGAAATTGGTGTAGTAGGGCCGGCTTTTCAATGGTTCTCCAGCTTTTTGGAGCAGCGCACCCAAACCGTCAATCTTGGCCCCTTTCGTTCTGGAGCTAAATCTCTCAAGAAAGGGGTTCCTCAGGGCTCATGCCTCAGCCCCACGTTGTTAAATATATACGTGGCCCACCTTGCAAAGATTATCAGAGACCACTGCTTTGTCCCCTTCTCATATGCGGATGACACGCAACTTCGGCTTTCGTTTGATAACTCGGAGGAAACAAAACCGCTTTTTGCAGAGGGTATGCGTGCTATCTCCGACTGGATGACGAAGAACTTTCTCCAGTTGAATGCCAATAAAACGGAAGTCCTCCTGTTTGACAAAGCACAACTTCTGTGGCCCCCTGATTGGTGACCGGCAGAATTAGGCCCTGCTCCCATCCCCACTATCAAGGCAAAAATTCTGGGAGTATATCTGGACCTCTCCTTATCTATGAAGGACCACTTGGCTGTCGTTTCAGGCACTTGTTTCTGTATGCTGAAGCTCCTCCGGAGAGAGTTTCATCTTCTCCCTTTATCTGTTCGCAAGACCCTGCTCCAAGCTCTAGTAGTCAGTCGGTTGGACTAATGCAATGCACTCCTGGGAGCGACAAATGAGATGGTGCTAAACAGGTTGCAAGTGGTTCAGAACACAGCAGCACAGTTGGCTCTGAATCAGCCTTCCAGGGCATCCTCTCGGCCATTACTGAAAGGTCTTCACTGGCTTCCTATTCGTGACAGAATCAAGTTTAAAATTTGCTGTCTGGTCCATAAAACTATCAATCAAAGTGGGCCCAGGTATCTGGCGGAAAAACTCGTCCCTTATCGACCCAGCAGATCTCTGCGTTCGGGTGGAAAGGCTCTATTAGTAGTTCCACGGGTTAACAAACTTCGAACGGGGGGCAAATCTTTTGCCTACGTTGCCCCGCGTCTCTGGAACTCTCTCCCCAGTGCCCTACGTAAGTGCCCCAATTTGTTTAAATTCAGGAAACTATTAAAAACGGAACTCTTCAAAGATTGAGCGCCCTTACTACTCCCTAGCTTTTTATCCGTTGTTAGCGCGGAGATACCCCTGCCGGGATGATTCCAGTGCTTTATAAATCCTTCATTCATTCACTGGTGTTGGGTAGGGCGGCTGAGGCCGTAAACCTTGAGCTTCCTACGGTGGCGGTCAGGACTAACCTCCTGACCGAGGTGCTTCAACCGGCAGCGGCCTCTTCTGAGCCCCTACTGCTGTTCAATGAGGCCCTCACGGACATCCTTTTGGGCACTTGGTCCAAGCCCAACACAGGGGCTCCTGTGGTTAGGATGATTGCCCGACGCCACCGCCCGGCCCCGGGCGACCTCATCTCCCAACACCGCACCCCTGAGAGCTTGGTGGTCCAAGCCCCACTTCCAAGGGCGCATTCCCTACCACACTCCCTACCACACCACCTAATAGGGAATCCAAGAAGTTGGACCACCTTGGAAAGAAAATGTTTACTTCCTCCAGCTTAGGACTGCGGTCGGTGAAGGCCGCATGTCTCTTGGGCCGTTACTCCCACTCTGTGTGGGACACGGTCGTGCAGGTGCTGCCACAGTGCCCGGAAGAGGCCCGGGTTCTCTCATGCAGTTGCCGAAGGGAGAGACGTAGCAAAGTTCCCCATACGTTGTGGGCTGGACACCGCTGACTCGCTGGGCAGAACGATTTCAACATCAGTAGCCCTGAGACGCTATGCCTGGCTGAGGTCCACTGGCTTTTCGGGTGATGTCCAAGCTACGCTTTTGGACATGCCCTTTGATGGCCGTTGCTTGTTTGGCGACAAAGCAGACAACGCGTTTGAGCGCTTAAAGGACTCCAGGGCTACGGCCAGGTCCTTGGGCTTAGCTTCTACCTCTCGCCCCGTGCAGTCTACTTTTCGCCCCTTTCGTGGCTACGGAAGGGGCCCCGCCACGTTCCGCCCAGAGCCACAGGCCTGCGCAAGCTGTCCAGCCTCTGCGTGTCCGGGGACGTGGAACCCACCGTCGTGGGTCTGGGGGCCAGCGGGCGGCCCAGTCCACCAGCGCCCCCTCTGCAGCAGCCTCCAAGCCCTCCTAGTCCGACATTTCAGGGCTACCATTCGCCAGTGGGTGGCAGGATTCGCCATCACCTCCTCCACTGGCTCATCATCACGTCGGACAGGTGGGTTTTGCAGATAGCCCGAAGGGGCTACTCCCTTCCCTTGGAGACTACCCCTTCATCCATGCCACCTCAATTCCATCGCATGTCGGAGGATCACTTGGCCCTTCTCCACCAGGAAGTTACGGCTCTCCTTGCCAAGGGAGCCATTGAGCGAGTTCCTACCCCAGAAGTAGGTCGTGGCTGTTATTCCCACTACTTTCTGGTGCCCAAGAAGGACAAGGGCCTGCGTCCTATCTTGGATCTCAGGAACGTCAACCGCTTCCTCCTGTCTGCCCTGGAGACTGGATGGTAGCGTTGGACTTGCAGGACGCTTATTTTCACATCCCCGTCCTGCCGTCTCACAGGCGTTACCTACGGTTCACGGTAGGCCACGAGCTCTTTGTTTACCCTGCTCCCCTTTGGCCTTACCAGCGCCCCTCGAGTGTTCACGCAAGTGATGGCGGTGGTCGCAGCTCATCTCCAGACTACGGCCGACCTCCTGCATTCGCTGGGGTTTACCATCAATGTGCCGAAGTCACTACTGATTCCCTCTCAGAAGCTCCTTTCCATCGGAGCGGTTCGGGACATAGCGCAGTTTCGGGCTTATCCTCCTGAGCAGCGAGTCCGGGATATTCGGGCTATGATTCTGATCTTTCAGCCTCTATCCTGGGTTTCGGTCAGACTGGCCCTGAGGCTACTGGGCCTCATGGCCTCCTGCATCCTGCTGGTGGACTATGCCAGGTGGCATATGCGGGCTCTGCAGTGGGACCTGAAGTTCCAGTGGCACAGCATCAGGGGAATCTTTCCGATTGCGTCCAGATCTCGGAGGGTACTGCACACCAACTGCAGTGGTGGCTAACGACCAGGATTGGGTCAGCGGTATATCCCTCTCCCTTCCACAACCAGAGTTCACAGTGGGGACAGATGCATCCCTTTTGGGGTGGGGCGGCCACATGGGAGAGGCGGAGATCAGAGGCCTCTGGTCTCCGGCGGAGTCCGGGCTCCACATCAACCTGGTGGCGCTTCGGGCGATCCGTCTTGCACTGAAGGCATTCCTTCCTTCTGTCAAAGTGAGAGTAGTGCAGGTGTTCACGGACAACACCACCGCCATGTGATACTGCAACAAACCGGGTGGGTTGTGGTCGTGGACCCTATGTCAGGAGGCACTTCGTCTCTGGAAGTGGCTGGAACATCAGGGCATGTCCCTGGTGGTTCAACACCTGGCAGGTTCTCTGAACACTAGGGCGTACGAACCCAGCCGCCGGTGCATGATGATGGATCACGAATGGCGTCTTCACTCGGCGGTGGTGCAAGGTCTCTTTCAGCGGTGGGGAGAGCCTTGGTTAGATCTATTCGCCACCGAAGAGAACGCACGTCAGCAGTTCTGCACGTTGGAATTTCCAAGGCGGCACTCGCTAGGCAACGCTTTTCGTCGCAAGTGGAGTTGCGGTCTTCTATATGCCTTTCCGCTTATACCACTTCTGCCCAGAGTGCTGAGGAACATCAAGCGCGACCGGGCCCAAGTCATTCTTGTGGCCCCAGGCTGGGCGCGAAGAGTCTGGTATCCCGAGCTTCTGCACATGGCCATCGATCCTCCGATCAGACTGCCCGTTCGGGAGGATCTTCTGTCGCAGCAGCAGGGGATGCTCCTCCACCCGAACCTGTCCAGCTTCCACCTCCTTGCGTGGAGATTGAGCGGCGACAGTTGACAGCTTTCGACCTTCCTCCCAAAGTCTGTAACGTTATCTTGGCAGTCAAGCGCCCCTCCACCAAAACGGTATACGCCTGTAGATGGAGCAAATTTGTGGCATGGTGCGCAGCAAAGGCTGTGGATCCCCTTTCTGCCCCCCTTTCAGAGGTTCTCCTCGTCATTCTTTCTTTGGCCCAGCAGGGCTCTGCTCTGGGCACTCTTAAAGGCTATCTTTCGGCCATTCCGGCCTTTCTTCGGCTTCCTGATCAGCCTTCTCTTTTCAAGTCCCCTATTGTGAATTGCTTCCTCAAGGGCATTATTCACTTGTTTCCTCCCATTCCTTTCGTAATGCCCCAGTGGGACTTGAATCTGGTTCAAACCTACCTTATGTGCGCTCCTTTCGAGGCGCTTTGGATCTCCTTCTGAGGCCACATACAGCGCAAAACATGTTGACTGTTATATATGTCCATTAGGGACATATACCCAGCTACAGAGGGACATAATATCCCCTAGAGCAGCACCACACACTTTGTTATAACAATGACAGAGGGATCACCCTAACAAATGGTACCCACCCTCCCTCCAGTCATTTTTTAAATACACCACTTTAGACTTCACTGCCACTTGCACCCAAACGGCTTCTCACCAAAAGATCTCCGATAAAGTGACCCTTCGGGGGACCCATAGGGCATTGCAGCGCCGGCCCGACGAGGAGCAAAGCCCAAATGATGAAGGATGACATCCTTCGGGGTGTGTGAGGGCATTATGATGAGGACACACTGTCCCCCACCGATAGAGTAGCACACGACAAAAGTTTCTTCCTTTTTCTTCCTCTACAAGGAACAGTGACTCCCTTTGTGTACTAGTTACTTTTCGGGAGCAAGGGTCACTGGACCTAATAATTAGCTCCTAGTGCTCCCCTTCTCTATAAATAGGATTCCTCTGGAGTTTGTTAGCTTGGGGAGATGGCAATTCGTTCCCCCCGGATAACTACTTTTAGTGTCTCCCAAAGAGTGGCAATGGAGTTATCAGCTGTGTCAAAAGTAGCTAAAAAGTCAGCAGTGGCTTGTGTAATGGGGTGAACCATTTCTGGGCTCTGAAGCAAGCTTTCCCGCAGGTGCCAAGAGTGGGAGACCGGCCGTGATGAAGCTACACAAAGGGTAAGAGCCCCTGCAGCATGATCGGAAAGGGACTTTGGCTCAATCTCAACTTCCTCTACAAGAGGTTGGATGCTACCGGTGCCCAAGAAGCAGTCGAGATGAGTGCATGTTTTATGTGCATGTGAACAAAAGGTTAAATCTTTCATGTGGGGGTGTTTATCCCTCCAGAAGTTGTGCACACCCATCTCCTGCAGCCAGTGCGCTCCCTCTGGAGAAAGTGTCCCAGCGTGACTGTACCGCTGTGCAGATCTATCCAATTCATTACTGAAAACTAGGTTATGGTCGTCTCCCTCCCACTCCCCTCCAATAAATAACCATCCAATCAAGGAATCCATAATCTTCGCTATGGCGCGTTTTAGAAAGCTTTCCTGGCTGTCAGGGGCGTTTTAAAAGGCCAGTGTGAAGGTTAGATCCCCTATGTGCACCTGGTATACTAGGTCGCCCTTTTATGTCAGCAAGCTTACACCCCACTGTGCCCCGGAAGGAGCTAGAAACCATGATGGTAACGCCTGCTTTCTTGGTGGCAGCAGGGGAGCAATATTGTCACAGGAAGGCTTGCTATTTTAGTCTGTGCCAGTCGCCAGGTGTCAAATGTGTTTCCTGTAGGAGGCAGATGTCCGTCTGGCCTGTTCTAGGTAAGACATTATAGCCTTGCGTTTGACTGGGCTACTAAGTTGCTTCACTTTTCGGGTGATTATCTTCAACTTATTATGTGGGGAGGTGAGGGTTGGCTAAAGCAGTGCTAATGGGCCAGGCTGCCAAGGTCTCCTCTCCATGCTGGGCCCATATGTGTGGGGGAGAGCAAGTCGTGTGGAAGAACCTGAAGTGTAGAGGCCCCATAAAATGACCTGAGTACCCTCCCAGCAGAAACCCCAACCAGGAACTAAGGAACAACAAGTTTGAATAACTACCAGAGCACTGGCATAAGCCAGAAATTTCCTGAGTGTATCCCCTGGTTGGGGCCCATTAGAGTTACCTCCAGCACCGCCAGGAAAGGTTGCCTGCCTCCCTGCCACCCCCGCACCGGGAGCCAGTCAGCATACCCCTCTTCAACAAGGAGAGTGAGTGAATTTCATGTCCAGATGAGTCTCATGTTGATTCCTACCACTGTGGATCGCCAGCTAGGGTGTCCAAGACCGCTTGCCTCTCCATAGCCATGATTGCTCAATCTGGGCACAGTACATTGGGGGAAGTTGGGACCTTGCTCCTTCGGAGATGTTTGCGCTCCCTCCTTCTGCGTGGGCTGTTCTGCAGGCTCATCCTTTCCGCCTGTGATGTTCAGAAGGCGGCAGGCCTTTTACAGGGATTTCAGTTGATGAAGTTTCCTGTCCCATCGGAAGATGAAGCAGAATGGCTGCTCCCCATTGTAAGAAACACTTTGATTGCGAAGAAAGATCATCACTGATCGGAATTCCCTGCGTTTCTGAAAGGTGAGTGCAGAGAGATCTTGATACGATGCCAACCTGTGACTGCAGAACTGAATGGGGAGAGCGTCCCTCGCTTTGCACAATATCATCTCTTTGAGTTGGAAATCGTGGACACAAACAAGAATATCAGGTGGACGGGCACCCTCCGTTCTTAGCAAACCCGCCCTGTGAACTCTGCCCAGTTGAATCTCCGTGTCTGCTGGCACGTCGGGGATCTTGAGGAAGAGCACCCTCACATAAGCTCCAATAGCCAAGCCTGCCGCTTTGTCCAGTGCTCCACAAATGGGAATATTGTTTCTATGTGAATGGTTTTCATGATCTTCAGCTTTGGCTCACAAGGCGATCTGCAGATCTTGTAGGTGTAACACTACCTGCTGAGCCGTTCAGTTTCCTCATCCCGGCTTGATTCCTGATCCTCAAGACCTGAGACTGCGCCCGCCTCAGTCAGGTCTCGGCAAACATCATTCAAGTCCGGAGAGAGCTCCTTTTTTACTGTCTGGAGAGACTCTTGTATGGAATTGAACAGCGCCTCCATGAAAGATCTTGTCACTGGGCCATCCCCCTCCTCTCCAACCACCACCAGGCCCAGTTTCTGGGACTGGGCACTCTCGTCCATCAGGCCTGCACAGTCCAAGTTTGACAGCCTCACAAGTGTCACTGCTATTTTCCCCTCTGTATGAGGCAGGTGGAGGGAGTCTTGTTCCCCACGCCGGCGCCATCCTGGGCGTGGGGGGAGGGGGGTGCTGTGGGGGGTATTCCCTCTCGGAAACTACACTCCGGAGCCCAGGCGGTGAACACAGGCCGTAGTCGCCGTGCTTCGGCGAGACAG
Source organism: Calotriton arnoldi (assembly GCA_963921515.1). Lineage (NCBI taxonomy): Eukaryota > Metazoa > Chordata > Amphibia > Caudata > Salamandridae > Calotriton > Calotriton arnoldi. Next base: position 305,176 of record CAWUFW010000604.1, on the reverse strand, counting down.
GGAGGCACGTCGTACCCTTCCGCCATCTCCCCATGCCCGCTTCATTTATTTTAGAAGTGAATCAAAGGGTGGAATGATAACAGTGCTTAATCAGATGGGAGCAGCGAGTAGCACACAACAATTTCACTATTGCAAACAAACATAATGCTTGTGGAAAACTGATAGAACAACCAACTGCATGGAAACTGACCTTGGAACATAGGCGCGTAGAGAAAGGGAAAGTAGTAGCTGATACAGGGCCAAAGGGAAAACAAAAGAAAAACGTTATAAGCATTATTGTTGCAAGCAAGGGAAAGATACTGATAGGTTATGTAGAATTTGTAATCTGTCTTTGAAGAAGGTAAGTACAATTCAGATATTATTCACTGACAAAAATATTTTTCTACAAAAACCTATCTACGTTGTGTTAAGTTGCCCAAATACAGAATATTTAATTACAATTACAAGTGCAGAATAATGTGGTTTGCCTATATTTTGTTGCCCTCTTTATTTGGGTTGTGTCACTATAGCTAATGATAGTTTGTGATCATATTGCCATTTTAATGTGAATTGTTTGCAGCTGTACAAAACTTTATAAAATACTGCTTCTTATAAAAAGATTTGATCTTTCTAGGACTTACATTTGATGCTGAGCACGAGAGGTTGCAAATACAGAAAGAATCTCTGCACGAGCTACGGAAAGAATGCACTGCCAAGAGGTAAATTAGCTCCCGGAACCTATAGTCACTAACCATATTATACTGAACTACTACAGTTCATTAACCACAAAGTATAGGAAAATGCAAAGTTTACTCAATTTGTCTTAATCGCTATTTCATGTTATTGTTACATTGTAAAGCACAGACCACTTCAAGAGATGGCAGTTTGGCTCAGAAATTGATTTCTTGCATTTTTCTTTTTTAACAGAGAGTTATTTTTGAAGACAAATGCCCAGTTAACAATTCGCTGCAGACAGTTGTTGTCTGAACTTTCATATATCTATCCTATGGATGTGGTAAGTTTCATTGGGTTCATGTTGATGAGTGGGAAAAGCAGAAAACAGGTCTGTTCATATTCTAAAAGACATTTTTTCACCAGGTTGTTTACTTTAATCTGTCAAATCACATCTGGAGTAGTGTGAAACCTATCATTTTATGTGCACCTGTTGTGGCATTTGGGCAAGTTCTCTTGTATTCTGGCTCTTTTATTTTGTTATCACAGAGAAACTGTAAGACCTCTATTCTAAGATGCACTGCACATGCTGGGTGGTTAACTGGCCCAGTGTTATGAGCACCCCCAGCCAGTCTTCTGTTTTGGCCTTCAGCACTCTGGGATTAATAGATCATGTTATATGAAAGTAAGAGTACGGTGTATAGACCCCTGGTGGTATGTGTGGAGTTGGGGCGTTAGGCAAGTCTGCTGGTGCCTGTGTAAAGAACTGAATATAAAGCAAATCACATATCACAATGTAACTATTGACAGAAGCTACTCTTGAACAGCGGTCGGCTCTAGATCGAGAACAAGGTGAAGAAATTATATACCTATAAAGTGGTAATTTAAAAACTAGAAAAAAAACTTCAAACCGAAGTGTTGCGTAGTCATTGCAAGGAAGATGTTACATTCAAGAAAGCAATTGCCTACTGGAAACTGATGATAAATACATACCATTGATAAGTAAAGTAACAGCTTCTTGCTGGCTTGAAAAAAAAATTTGATGAAACTTTAAGAGACCATGTAGTTTTTGCATCAAAAAGCTGTTTTTGTTCAGCACAAATCCAGACATTTACCAGTATTTACCATTGCCAAGGTAACTGAACCCTCTCTAGCAAAGTCTGTCTCTTTGTTGAATGAGAAAAAGGTGGGTGTGTCATTGTCGGATATAGTGGAATAGGATAAACGTAGATTCTACCCCCAAAGAGCAGAATTAGATAAAGTAACAAAGTAGTGATGCAGGTGCTAAAGTACTATGGCTCCTCTCGTGAAAGATCCTCTTGTAAGCATACTTCGTATAGGGAAACTGGAAGAAGTGAATAGAATGCAGGAAAAATATTGCCTTCATAAAAATACAAGGGAAAAATGCAAGATAATGGCAGGTTATTTTAACAGATTAAGCTAAATTTTTTGTGCAACTCTTTTATGTTTAACTTTAGGGTGAATGCCTCCAAGTTTATTCTGTCTTTTGCACTCCTTCGTGTCATACTGCATATGTCTCAGAATGCACTTCTAGTAGGATGCTGAATATTAGTAACCACTTGTCTCATTTTTATTTCTCAACATATTCCATGTTGAAGTATAACTTGAGAGGTTTCATATTAACAAAAATGCAAGTCCAGGAATATAATGATGAAGGAGCTCCTCGTAACAAAGTGTCAGACACCATGGTGTTTATATATTAGATGAAGTACGTAATCACCTCTTCCCCCTTTTTTTGACCTTCTGCTGTTTTTAATAATAATGCCTCACATGATCACATTTAAACATGTCACATATATTTTCTTCTTTTTCACAAACTAACTTGTAGAAGAGAAGAAAATAATAAACTGTCTCTAATATTTCCAACTCCTCTGTTACCAACATTGATTTATATCTATGAAGTTAGAAGAGCATATTACTTGACTCTTCATTTTGAGAGCATTCGGAACTAAACTGTAAAGTTTAAACTGTTGCATAATTGGTTCTGCTTGTTCAGTACATCCTCAAATTTTCTATGATCGAAGCAAGTTGTAAACTTTCTCCTCAACCAGCACTTGAATTATAGCAAGTCTCTGCTTAACTACGCCTGTATCGACTTCCCAGCATCATATCACATGTTGGCTTGTTCTTTGAGTTGTTTGCATTGACTGAGTTACCAAACCCATGTTGTACAATCCTCTTTATATCGTATTGTCATTTTCTCTGTAAATCGTGCAGTTACTTGCTTTCGTGTACATTGATGAAATTGAGTGCTGAAAGTTTCCTTGTTTAATATGTTGTGATATGAAATTATTTCATTTTGTGTTACATCCACAGAATGATCAAAAAGATTATTTTATATGTGGAGTGAAACTGCCCAATTCTGAAGATTTCCAAGGTAATTCATTTGTTTGTATTCGTTTTATTTGTTCTTTTTAAACAGAAATTTAATTTCCCTTTTCTCTAAAGTACATTTTGGTTTGATGGTTTGAGAATGACAGTTATTTTGTCGTAAATGTAAGTCGCTTTTGAATCTTTACATTTCAGCCTGGATATCTTCTGTAAAAATAAAGTTCTGATTGTCTTGTGAAGAAGAGGTGTACTTCATCTTGGATGCCTTTTTAAATATCACCCACAGACCACTCTTAACTTGTGTGGACTATACCATACCAAGAAATTAGTGGGCCCACTGCTTTCCAATGGTTGGCTGTCTTGTCACTCTTATTTGCTTGCTTCTTATTTAACTCCTCTCCTTCCTCTTCTTGTGTCCCTCCCTAAAGCATAGGTTCTTTATGGTGTCTCTAATTGGATTACTTGCTTCCTTCCACTGCTCACATTCCAGAACCTGGTCACTGCATGTGTTTTCCTGCTCTTTCCCTTGTGTATAAGTTATTGCACTTTTTTTTTGCCGATGCTGGTGTTTTTTTAACCAGTGCTAAATAGCATGGCAGAAAATGGCATAGCAAATGGGTTGAAAAGACCAGACCTTTTTAAGTCTCGTTTACAGTTCGCTCTTAGCTCTTGTGGACCATGTGAACAACTTAATGAGCCCATTGCTTACCATTGTAAGCTTTCTTGATACTCTAATTTGCTTGCTTTGTATTTAATACTTTTCCTTCCTCTTTTTATGCCCATCCCTGAAGTATAGCCTCTTTGCCGTCCTTTTAATTGGATGACATGTTTCCTTCCAATGCTCACTTTCAGGGAACTTTGTGTTTTCTTGCTCTTTCCCTCCTTTCTGTTGAATTTTATCTAGCAAGCATGCTGAGCAGAGGCTACCCAATCTCAAAACTAATATTGAATATCCTCACAAGAAAGATGTTAGGAGGTCCTTCAGAGTGAACACACTGCTGTTGGCTCAAGTACCGATCCTTCAGATAATGCCCTGTCTTCATGTCTAGGAACCAGCCAGCTCAGTTTGGATCTGAAGCCTTTTTTCCCAAAAATAATTTGAGGGATCAGCATCTTAAATTCCAGTTGATGTTTCACAGATTTAAGCGTACAACTAATAAACAACGTGCGGTTCCTTTTCATTAGTGAATGTTATTTTATTTTAATAATTAGTTTGCAGTATTTTTAGCGTTCCATTTAAAAAACATTAAATATTTTTATTGCCCAGTGATACAATATGTTCTGATTCAGCGCAATGCAGACTTAACTTGTCCCTCCTTCAGTCTTTTCACATCTGTTCCAACGCATTCCTCTTCTCTTCTTGACCACTAATTTGCGCCACAAATTGCATGCTTTCAGTGTGAACAAATGCTGTAGATTTGTCCTTGCAGTTTAACCCTCTTTAAATTATGGGAAGGGTTCAATTACCAAATAGCATGACATATTTTGTTGGCTGTTACAACATTGCCATCTCTGTTCCAATTAAAGATTACAGAATAACATTAATTCTCCATGTTTATTTAATGTACATTACATTCAAACTCAAATGCCAAACTTTAAATGTACAGACCTTTTGTGCCAATCTGAATCATTGCTTGTAGTTCAGTTTCAATTTTGTTCTTGAACCGCCTTTCCATTTCCTGTCAGGCTAGCTTCCCAGCAAAACATCTACAGTAGTTCAGATTTCTTACATTGTATCTTGCAGTTCAGCTTTCCATTAAGTTAATAATAGCATCTGAAAGAGACACGTTGGTGATGGATTCCTTACCTTAGAATATCCCCAGGCGTCAGACTGGATCCGGAAAGTTTTTCGCTAGCAGTACCCCTGCGCGTCAGTAGGTGGCGTCGTGCGGTTCCGCATCCGTCGCTGGCGTCTTAAGCGCCGAGATGACGTCACGGAGACTACTTAGGCGCCACCCATGCGCGCTGACGTCAGTTCTTTCTTTTTCCGCGCCTGAAAGCGCAGATCCGGTTAGAGCATGTACCCTAGTCACTTTTTGACTATCTCTTTTGAGACTTTGTCTCCCTTTTTTCCAGTTGGTTTCCTGGTGCACGTAGGGATGCCTGGATTTAAGTCTTGTGGGGCCTGCCGTCGCAACATGTCGATGGCGGACCCCCACGATGTCTGCCTCTACTGCCTGGAGACCGACCACGACTCTCCTCCAGGTCTTCACCCTCGGAATCGGGTAAGAGACGACACAAAAAAGTCGAAGAAGCGTGTTCGCACTCCGACGTCCCCCCGCCGGTCCTCAGATGCGGATGTGGGGGACAGGGGCCTTGCCCCTGCTGCTCCTTTGGAGCTCGAGAGTCCCGCGGCCTACCCGCCTTACCCGGGTCCGTCGGCGACTCCCGCACAGGTGCAAGAATTTCTTGCTACCATGGACTGCCTTTTTAGACCTCGAGCTCCCGCCGGCGCGCCCGCAGTCCCGTGTCTGGATCCTGTTGGACCGCCGGCGCCGCCGGCGGATCCAGCTTCGGCGCCACAGGATCCTGCGCCGCTGGCTCCGGCCACGGCGCCACAAGGTCCACCACTGCTGGCTCCGGCCCCAGCGCCGCCCTCGGCTCTGCCTCCGGCGCCGCAGTGGGTGCCTTTCGTCCCGCCATTACCCAGGTTCCAGGACCATTTTGTTCCCACCTGGGATCCGCATTGGGGCACGGCGCCGGTTCGGCCCCGACCGGCGCCGTTCCCGACAACGTATGTTCCCTCTCCGGCTCCTGCCCCGCCACCGCGGTCGGTACCACCGGCGGCGGAGGTGGATAACGACTGGGAGGGGTCCGAGGACCCTCTCGCCCGTCAGTGTGACTCCGAGCAGGACTGGGCGGACGACTTGGAGGACGCCGGCGACCTCGACGTCTCTTCTGACCCGGGGTTTGCCTCTCCCCCGCCTACTATGGAGGAGGGCGCCTCCTACACGATGGTGCTCGGTCGGGCAGCTGAGGTCCTCAACCTTGACCTCCCTATGGTGGCCCTCAAAACTAACCTCCTTACTGAGGTGCTCCAGACGGCGACCACCTCGTCGGAGCCCCTGCTCCTGTTTAACGACGCCCTTACCGACGTCTTGCTGGGCACTTGGTCGCGGCCATCCACTGGGGCCCCTGTGGATAAGAATGTCGCCAGGCGTCATCGTCCGGCGCCGGGTGACCCCACTTTTTTGACCACTCATCCTACGCCTGAGAGTCTGGTCATCCAAGCTTCGACGTCGCAGAGTGCCTTTCCCACGGCTCTGCCGGATAAGGACTCTAAGAAGCTGGAACAGTTCGGTAAACGTTTGTTCTCTTCGGCCAGCTTGGGGCTGCGGTCAGTGAATACCGCCTGCCTCTTGGGCCGCTATTCCCACGTGGTGTGGGATACAGTTGCACAAGTGTTGCCTCAGTGTCCTGAAGAGACCCAGGCTGTGCTGTCCCTAGCTATTGCCGAGGGTAAGGATGCGGCTAAGTTCGCCATTCGGTGTGGTTTGGACACCGCGGACTCACTAGGTAGAGCGATTTCTATGACTGTGGCACTTCGTCGCCACGCCTGGTTGAGGTCTACTAGGTTCTCGCCAGATGTCCAGAGCTCACTCATGGACATGCCCTTTGATGGCACTCGCCTGTTTGGCGATAAAGCCGACAGTGAGCTGGAGCGTTTTAAGGACTCGCAGGCCACGGCCAAGTCCTTAGGTCTTTCCACGAGGAGCCCAGCCACTCCTGGTTTTCGGTCCTTTCGTGGCCACGGAAGGGGCGCCCAGGCACGTTCCTTCAGCAAGCCTGTGCAGAACCAGCCTCAACGCGGCCGTGGACGCGGTTTCCGCAGGGGCGGGTCTGGGACTCAGCGTGGGGGACAGTCCACCTCCGCCGCTTCTACCCCAAACCTTCCTAATCCGAGCTTTGTGGGGCACCCCACGCCAGTGGGTGGCAGGGTCCGCCATCATCTCCCCCACTAGCACGCTATCACATCGGGCAAGTGGGTGTTGCAGATCATCCGCAAGGGTTACACCCTTCCCTTTCAGTCCACCCCTCCAGCCATGCCACCTCAGTTCCGCCGCATGTCGGGGGACCACTTGGCGCTTCTCCTGCAGGAAGTGACGGCCCTCTTGGCCAAGGGGGCCATCGAGTGTGTTCCTGGGCCGGAAGTAGGGAGTGGTTGTTATTCCCACTACTTTCTGGTCCCCAAGAAGGACAAGGTGGGCTTGCGCCCCATCTTGGACCTCCGGAATGTCAATCGCTTCCTCCGGAAGGAGAAGTTCAAGATGCTGACTCTGGCTCAGGTCTTGGCTGCCCTCGACCCTGGAGACTGGATGGTAGCGTTGGACTTGCAGGACGCCTATTTTCACATCCCCGTCCTGCCGGCCCACCGGCGTTACCTGCGGTTCACGGTAGGCCAGGAGCATTTTCAGTTTGCCGTGCTCCCCTTCGGCCTTACCAGCGCCCCTCAGGTGTTTACAAAGGTGATGACGGTGGTCGCAGCTTATCTGCGCAGGTCAGGGGTGTCAGTCTTCCCCTACCTCGACGACTGGTTGTTGAAGGCGGGCTCGCCCCAGGCAGTCGTCACCCACCTTCAGACTACGGCCGACCTCCTGCATTTGCTGGGGTTCTCCATCAACGTGCCGAAGTCGCACCCGAGTCCCTCTCAGAAGCTCCCCTTCATCGGAGCGGTTCTGGATTCGACGCGGTTTCGGGTTTATCCTCCCGAGCAGCGAGTCCGGGATATTCAGGCTATGATTCCGATCTTTCAACCTCTATCCCGGGTTTCAGTCAGGATGACCCTCCGGCTCCTGGGCCTGATGGCCTCCTGCATCCTGCTGGTGCAACATGCCAGATGGCATATGCGGGCTCTGCAGTGGGACCTGAAGTTCCAGTGGGCACAGCATCAGGGCGACCTGTCCGATCATGTCCAGGTCTCGGAGAACACTGCACGACAATTGCAGTGGTGGCTCACGAATCGCGATTGGGTCAATGGCAGAGCCCTCTCCCTTCCCCAACCGGAGCACACAGTGGTGACGGATGCGTCCCTCCTGGGATGGGGTGGCCACTTGGGAGAGGCGGAGATCAGAGGCCTCTGGCGGAGTCCCGGCTCCATATCAATCTTTTTGGAGCTTCGGGCGATCCGGCTTGCACTGAAGGCATTCCTTCCCTCTGTCCGGGGAAGTGTAGTGCAGGTGTTCACGGACAACACCACCGCCATGTGGTATTGCAACAAGCAGGGCGGGGTGGGGTCGTGGACCCTATGTCAGGAGGCTCTGCGCCTCTGTACTTGGCTGGAACGTCAAGGCATTACCTTGGTGGTTCAACACCTGGCAGGTTCTCTGAACGCCAGGGCGGACGAACTCAGCCGCCGGTGCTTGATGGATCACGAATGGCGTCTTAACTCGGACGTGGCGCAAGGTCTCTTTCTGCAGTGGGGAGAACCTTGGTTAGATCTATTCGCCACCGAAGAGAACGCGCAATGTCATCAGTTCTGCGCGTTGGAATTTCCAAGGCGGCACTCGCTCGGCGATGCTTTTCGTCGCGAGTGGAGCTGCGGTCTGTTGTACGCCTTTCCGCCTATACCACTTCTGCCCAGAGTGCTGAAGAAGATTCGGCGCGACCGGGCCCAAGTCATCCTTGTGGCTCCGGATTGGGCACGAAGATACTGGTATCCCGAGCTACTCAACATGGCGATCGCTCCCCCGATCCGACTGCCTCTTCGGGAGGATCTTCTGTCGCAGCAGCAGGGGACGGTCCTCCAACCGAACCTGTCCAGCCTCCACCTCCATGCGTGGAGATTGAGCGGCGACAGTTGACAGCTTTCGATCTTCCTCCCGAAGTCTGTGATGTCATTCTGGCAGCCAGGCGTCCCTCCACTAAGACGGTATACGCCTGCAGGTGGAACAAGTTTGTGGCATGGTGCACAGCGAAGTCTGTGGATCCCCTTTCTGCCCCTCTTTCTGAGGTCCTTCTGTTCCTACTATCCTTGGCCCAGCAGGGCTCTGCTCTGGGCACTATCAAAGGTTATCTTTCGGCCATCTCTGCATTGCTCAGGCTTCCAGATCAGCCTTCTCTCTTTAAGTCCCCGATTGTTAACCGTTTCCTCAAAGGCATTATACACACGTTTCCTCCTGTGCCTTTCATAATGCCTCAATGGGACTTAAATCTTGTCTTGACCTATCTGATGTGCGCTCCTTTTGAGCCCCTTCATAACTGTCCTTTACGTCTTCTTGCTCTCAAGATGGCTTTCCTGGTAGCTATCACCTCTGCCAGAAGAGTGAGTGAGCTCCAGGCTCTTTCTTCTAAACCTCCTTTCCTTTCTGTTCATCCGGACAAGGTGGTTTTAAGGACCCGTCCTTCTTTCTTGCCAAAGGTTGTCACGCCCTTCCACATCGGGCAGACCATCACTTTGCCCACCTTCTTTCCGCCTCCGCATCCTTCAAAAGAGGAAGAGAGGCTCCATCGTCTGGACCCGAAACATGCGCTCTCGTTCTATATAACGCGCACACAACAGTTCCGGGTGGATGACCAGCTCTTTGTTGGCTACGTGGGCGCCAAAAAAGGTCGGGCCGTGCACAAACGCACCATCTCTCGGTGGGTCGTTTTGTGCATCAAAGCATGTTACTCGTTGGCTAAGAAGGAGCCTCCTGTGGGGCTGCGTGCCCATTCTACCAGGGCAACAGCAGCCACTACTGCCTTGGGACGCGGCGTTCCCTTGCAGGATATTTGTCAGGCAGCCACGTGGCCTCGCTGCACACGTTTACCACGCATTACTGCCTTGACAGTCAAGTCCGGAGAGACTGCTTCTTTGGCAGTTCTGTTCTCCGTGACTTTCTGGTGTGATCTATTCGCAGACCCACCACCGGGGTTGGTATTACTGGGGTATCTATTCTAAGGTAAGGAATCTATCACTAACGTGTCTCTTTCAGATGCACAAGTTACTACTTGTGTAACGATATATCTGTAAGAGACATTAGTTAGTGATAGATTCCTTACCGCCCACCCATCCTCCCCGTTCTGCGAACTGATTTCTAGGGTTAAGGTCATCCCTTTCAGGGCCCTAGTGTCATGGCACCAATGGTCAGTTTCTTGCATGGCTCTGCGTTCCTGGCGCGGAAAGTCGTGTACAGAACTGACGTCAGCGCGCATGGGTGGCGCCTAAGTAGTCTCCGTGACGTCATCTCGGCGCTTAAGACGCCAGCGACGGACGCGGAACAGCACGACCCCACCTACTGACGCGCAGGGGTACTGCTAGCGAAAAACTTTCCGGATCTAGTCTGACGCCTGGGGATATTCTAAGGTAAGGAATCTATCACTAACTAATGTTTCTTACAGATATATCGTTACACAAATAGTAACTTGTGCATTATTTGTTTTCTTTTTAGTGTTTCAAAGGAAATATAACATTCTGTAATTTTTTCATGACGTATGTGTCAAGTCTTTCTATTTGTCTTGTTTCTTTTTATCGAAGTAACTGTCTTAGATTATCTCCTTTGGTTATGAGTTGCTTGGGTGGCGGTCTTCCTTGATTCGGGGGGGATCCATGTGAAGGTCTTTCGGAGGATGCGGAGGGTGTGGAAGCAGCTGGAGGCGACGGCGTTGACCTGTCGGGTCATGGAAAGAGAGGAGTCTAGTACGATGCCGAGGTTACGGGCGTGGTCCGTGGGGGTGGGAGGGCTGCCGAGAGCGGTGGGCCACCAGGTGTTGTCCCATGCAGAGGGGGAGGGTCCGAGGATGAGGACTTCTGTCTTCTCCGAGTTGAGCTTCAGGCAGCTATTGCTCATCTAGGATGCGACGTCCTTCATTGCTTCCTGGAAGTGGAGTCTGGTGGCGACGGGGTCCTTGGTGAGAGAGAGGATTAGCTGGGTGTCGTCGGCGTAGGATACTATGCTGAGTCCGTGTTGTCTGACGATGGCGGCAAGGGGGGAGGTCCATGTAGATGTTGAAGAGGGTGGGGGCTGAGCGATGATCCTTGGGGTACTCCGCAGTTGATTTCCGTGGGTTCGGAGAGGAAGGGTGGCAGTCTGATTCTTTGGGTTCTGTCGGTGAGGAAGGAGGTGATCCATTTGAGGGCGGTTCCCTGTATGCCGGCGTGGTGTAGTCTGGTGGTGAGTGTGCGGTGGGAGACGGTGTCGAAAGCTGCTGAGAGGTCGAGTAGGATCAGGGCCGCGGTGTGTCCTTGGTCGAGGAGTGTGCGGATGTCGTCTGTGGTGGTGAGTAGAGCGGTCTCGGTGCTGTGGTTGCTTCGGAATCCGGATTGGGAGGGGTCGAGGATGGATTTTTCTTCGTTGAAAGTTGTTAGCTGGGCATTGACGATCCTCTCTGTAACTTTGGACGCGAAAGGGAGGAGGGAGATGGGTCGGTAGTTTTTGAGGTCTGTGGGGTCTGCTGATGGTTTCTTGAGCAGGGGTCTGACTTCTGCAGGTTTCCAGTCATCGGGGAACGTGCCGGTCTTGAAAGTGGTGTTGAGGTTGCGTCGTAGTTCGGGAGCGATGGCGGCTTTGTGGTAGATGTGCGGTGGGCAGGGGTCCATGGGGGCTCCTGAGTGGATCCCTTTCATGGTCGAAATGATGTCCTCGGTGGTGGCTGGGGTCCAGAAGGAGATGGTGGACCCATTGGCTTTGCTGGAGAGGGCGGTGGTTTCGGCGTCAGGTGTCTGGTCATTAAAGTGGTTGTAGAGGCCCTTGATTTTCAGATGGAAGTAGGATCCGAGCTTGTCGCAGAGGTCCTGGAAGGGGGTGATGTCTGTGGTTTTGCTGGGGGGACTTGGTGAATTCCTGCAGATTGAGGCCTTTATGGGGGCCATGCTGCATATTTTTAGGACTCTTCTGGCTACCTCTGGTGCACCTTGTGGGCCCAAGGATCTGCTGGGACCTCTAGTTGAGTTAGTGCTGGCAGATCTGCCCTCTCTGCCGTCTGTGCCCTACAAACCCATCCTCTGGTTCCACACCAACTCCGATGCCGACTTGCATTCCGGCTCCAAGATCTGCGCTTGTGCCTTCTAAACTGACACCAATCCTGACTTTGCTGGAAGTTGAATCTTCGCTGACTCCAGTGGCTGACCTTCGGCCAAATCTACTTCTACCCCAACCGAGGTTGCACCTTGACTCTACTCCAGCGTACCCGGTTCCAATACTCTGATTCAGATAAATGATTTCTTCCACAAAGCACTCCTCAGAGGCTTCATCACGTTTTTGGCTCAGATTCCGAATAACCTGATAATGGGGATGAATTGCCCTACACTATGATGATATCTGTATGGACTTGCAAAAATGCTAGTGGGCTGAATACCTCCAATACACAGGGTTGGTTTTAACCCTTGGATTCTCAATGGAGGAGAGTGCATCTTTTGCTGTAATGATTATATGTGCAGTCACTGAGATTTTGCACTTAAAAGCAGCCTCATCTGAGCCATTGCTTCCATTTAATGAAGCCCTGACTGACACCCGTATGGGTACTTGGTTGAAGCCTAGCTCTTGCCCACCAGTGAACAGGCAGGTCGCCAAGTGTCAAAGACAGGCGCTGGGCGACCCGACCTTCTTACGCAGCACCTGAGTCTGGTGTTCCAAGCTACCATTAGCAAAGTCAACCCTAATGCATTTCCCCATAACCCTTCCAGATAGAGAATCAAAAAGGATTGAGGTGTTCAGGAAGCAGAAGTTGTCTTACCTCAGTTTTGCTTTGGGGTGACTGCAGTCTCTCTCTTGGGCCATTTGGCACATGGTGAATGAGAAGTTGCTGGCAGTCCCGGAGGAGTTTGGGGCCTCTTTGGCTCAAACCGTTCAAGGCGGCCACGATGCAGCAAACATGTCATTAGGGCTGGCCTGGATACTGCTGAATGCTTGGGGCGTGGGCACTAGTGTGGTGCTCCACTGTCTCACTGGATGCAGTTAACTGGCTTTTTGGGCACATTTAGACTACTGTAATGGGTATGCCGTTTGATGGATCTCTCCTTTTTGGTGAAAAGGCTTGATTCTGCGATAAAACGTTTTACAGAAAGCAGAGCCACAACACATTCCTTGGGCTTTTCAACCCATGTCCGACACTTTCCTAAGCAAGCCCTGACTCTTCTGAGGCTATTTCAGAGGGTTAGTGTATATGCACTGGCAGAACCCGAAACCACTTCACCAATCAGCCCTAGTCCATTCATGGCCGGGGATCAAACAGACCTTGGGCAGTTTACTAGGGAAAGCATTCCACCCAGTCTGCTGCCCCTCCAGTATCAGACTTCTGCTTTAGTTTGCCCATAGCTGTTCATAGTCACCTTGTGGGAAGCAGGATGAGAATTTCTTCCAGAGTAGCAGGCAGTTACATTTGTCGGATAGTCCAGCAGGGCTGTGCCCTTCCATTTCTTTCCAACCCACCTCATCTTCCTTCTACTTTAGACCGGCTTTCAGAGGAGCACCTATCCATTTTGCTGCATGAGATGCAGGCTCTGTTGGCCAAAAGTGCCATCAAATGTGTACCAGCTTTAGACGTAGGGACGGGTTATTACTGTCCCTGAGGAATCACTCCTTTGCCTTCCTTTGCTCTTTCCCTCGTGTACAAAATATTGCACTTTTTTTGTTTTGAAGATGCTGGATTTCTTTTTACCTCTGCTGTATAGCATGGTAAACAAATTGGTATAGTGAATAGGCTGAATAGACTAGACCTCTTGGTTTTGGTAGTGCTTATTTATGGTTTGCTTGGACTTCGGGACTGCTTTTGCCCTGGATAGATTTGAAAAGTGTTCTTTCTTACCTTTTTCATGGAATATACTTTTCTTTTTCTTGTAACCAGAGCTATTTTTAATTTATGCCTTGTTGCTTAATGAAGAGTTGACTCGGACTGGAATAGTTTCTTAGTGGTTTGCATAAAGCAACATTGAAGTTGGGTCAGCCCTAGGAGATGGAAAAGGGCTATAAAACACTTGACATCACAGCTCCACATGGACACAAAGAGTGACATAGTCATGTCACAGCGTGCACATATGCACAATGCTTGCTACAGCCACAAGAGGAATATTACAATATTTGACATCCTAGACACAATAACACAGAACTGTACAATGGACCAAATGAACACTACCCTACCACACTTACCCAAACACAGTAGAAAAGATGCTAAAGTGACAAATCCTGGAAAATCCCGGAACAAGAAACCCTGTGGGTCCTTGTCCATCCAGGAACCCACAGGTGACTAGGTAGGATACAACTGCAAATTGCAATCTGGACTGGAAAAACCCATATAGGAATTCACTTGTGCTCCCGGCAAGTAACATCGGCCATATCATTAACCAGCACTGTGGAGATATGTTTCTCAAGACATAGACTGACAGACATGTAACACCACACAATCTACGTGGTATCTTGTGGCTAGAAAAGAATCCTGCTCAACCCAGTCTATCTTGCTTACAACCCAATATCCCTTTGAAAGTGGAAAACATACTGAGTGATGAATTAGATTTCGATCTTCTTGATGTTGAAAAACGTACTCATTAATGAATAAAACACCATGCCGCACCATTCAGCTGAACCTTGTGTTGTATATCATGGAATTAGAAAACGGGGATATCCCATTAGTAAACATCCAAATTCATAGTAATATTTCCTGCAGTTTAAAGAAAACAGAAACAGACTTCCAAGCACAGGCTATGAATACTAGAATGATGGCAAGGGCAGTCAGAAACCTTTTGTTTAACCAGTCATGTAAAAAGTAAGCTAAGTAATAAGCTTGATGCAGCATGATCCAAAACAAGGCTTAGATTGCCGTCTGAGAACCAGTATTTGTGATGGCAAGCAGCTTCCTGTGGCATCTCAACAATTCAACCGAAAAACACATGAGCAGCCTGTCCACAGCCAAAACTGTTAAGCATACTGCTTCTGAAAGCAACATAGATGTCTAAGATAAAAAGACACTGCCACTCACTGGCTTGTGCTGAACAAATGACAGGGCAAATAGATGTTACTTTTAAACAGAAGCCTCTGGGCTGTTAATACGAATGTTGTCTTGAGCAGAGGTTTGAGATTGGTCCGAAATAAAAGTTGCGTTTTGCACATGTGGATTCTTATCCCTTCCGAGTTGCGATGTTGATGAAGTCAAATTGCATGCTTAATGGAGAGTTTACTCAGACATGAACAGTTCAAGAGTGCCTTATTTACTGCAACACCAATGTAAGGTGAGCCACATAACTTCCACTCATAGCTATGGTGTTGCCACTGGCTTAGTTCCATGTGGTTCGACCAGATGTCCGTATTGGACCATGACCACATTACGAAACTAACATTAAGGCTGTCGGGGACAGGAAAACAGACTTGACCTTGCCATATCAGACACAACATAAATTATCTTTTTTCTTTAATTCTCCATGTTACATACTCAACCTCTAATAACCCTCTAGATATGTAGTGACACAACCCACTTGGTATCACCAAATGTAATAGTCCTACAGATAAAAACAGAATTCGCAAGCACCCTTTGCCATTAGTTCTTTTCTTTGTCAAAGTCTTCAGGCTTTGCTGTCTCCAAATAATCCTATACTTTTTTGTATTTTCAATTATATGTACACAATCTTTTTTATATGTATAATTCCTTATCATAAGTCCTGTGGATTCTTTAAAATTTGGATAAAATGTAACCATAGCAACTTAATTTGTCACGTCATCTAAAGCTTCAATTTACTGTGAAACTAACATGTTCTAGTGGTAGTAATTGATCGTCCATGGAATGTTGATTTCATAGTTCTTCGACCCTGGAGAGTCACAAGACTCCAGATGGACCTTTATAAGCATGATATCCGAAATACCCGTACACCCTGTCTCTTTCCCATTTCGAACCTGTAGGTTTCCCTGCCCCTGGGTAGCGTGAGGATAATCTTCTATAGCTATTTAGAACAGATGTTTTGTGTGCTCGTACTTTACATGAATCATGCTGCTGCTATGTTCTCATATCAAAGAAGAATGGAGGCCTTCATCCTACTTTAGAACTTCACCCTTGGAATACCTTCCTGGGCAGAACAAATCCAAAATGCTCACACTGGCCCAAGTTCGGTCTGCCCTTGATACGAATGACCGGATGGTTGCTTTGGAGCTGCAGAACGTGTATTTTCTTGTGCTCTTTGTGCAGACCCTCAGACGTTACCCAAGGTTCAAGGTAGGCCAGGAGTATTTTCAGTTTGCTGTGCTCCCTTTCGGCCTTAGAAGTGCCATTTGTGTGTACACAAAAGTAATGGCATCCGCTCACCTTTAGAGGTTGAGGGATACCTTATTTCCCCTACCTTGGCGATAGACTGTTGGTCATAGACTATCTCCAGACCACAGTGAACCTTTTGCCATCTTTAGGGTTCCTGATCAGCTAGCTGAACTCGGACTTGCCTCCTTCACAAAGGCTTCCTTTTATCTGAGCTCTTTTGGACTCAACGCTGGTCTGTGCATTTTCCCTCTTACAACAAGTCCCGTACAATTGGGCTATAATCCCGATGTTTCAGCCTTTGTTTTGGATATCAGTGAGAAGTTCTGAGGCTTCTTGGTCTGCTGGCCTCATGCATCCTGGCTGCCTACTTTGCCTGGTTGCATTTGCGGATTCTGCAGTGGGATCTGAATTCTCAGTGGGCCCAGCACCAAGGAAACCTGTTGGACAACATGAGGAGGCTGCAAAATATGTACAGTGGTGAAACCTGACAGGCAGCAGGCCTCTCTTCCTTCCCCACCCAGAGCTGACAGTAGTGACAGATGCTTCCAGTTGGGCTGGGGGAGTTGGGGGGCAGGGGAAGGTGTTAATCTGGGAGAAGTGGACATCAGAGGAGTCTGGTATCTGGCCGAAGCACAGCTCCACATCTTTGTTGGAGTTGGTGATCATCTGTCCGGCCTTCAAGGAAAGGCCAGTTGGAGTTGGTGACCATCTGTCTGGCCTTTAAGGAAAGGCCAGTGCAGTTTTGCATGATACTGCCATGTGGTACTGCAACAAGCTGGGCAGAGTGGGGTCCTGGGTCTATTGCTAAGAGTCACTCCACCTCTGTATTTGGCTGCAGCATCAGGGCATCTCTGATTGTGAACTACCTGGCAGAATCTTTAAATGCCAGTGCAGAGGAACTCAGTCAAAAATGCCTAGCGGATCAAAAATGGCGGTTGCATCCGAGGTGGCTTCTTTCAACTGTGGGAGATGCTTGGCTGATGTTTTTGCCATTGCCAGGAACACGCAATATCAAATCTTTTGTGTTGGAGTTCCCAAGAATGCTGTGTCTAGGAGATGTATTCATGCTCAAGTGAAGCACGGGACTCCTGTACTTCCTCTCTAGCCCCCATTTCTGAAGATGATTAGTAACGATCAGGCCCAATTAATTCTAGAGGGTCTGGGTAAGTCCAGTAGAATGTGCTACCCTGAACTTCTGAGCTGGCTACAGCTTCACAAGGATCTGTTTTCGAAGCAGCAAGGCAGGGTTTTGCACCCGAACCTAAGAAATCTACACCTCATGAGTGGAGAGTGGAGATTAAGTGGACAGAGTTGAATGAATCCCATCTACCTCCTGAGGTTGTGGATGTCAATCTCGCAGCCAGGCATCTCTCAAAATCTATTTACGCAGGGCACTGGGACATATTATCTGAAAGAGACAATTAGTTATAGATTCCTTACCTTAGTATTACCCCCAGGCGTCAGACTGGATCTGGAGAATTTGTTCATCAGCAGTACCCCTGCGCGTTGGAAGGTGGCATCAGTCGGCTCCGCGTTCGTCTTTGGCGTCGTGATCGCCGGGATGACGTCGCAGTAGCTACTTAGACGCCGCCCTCGCGTGCTGTCGTCAGATCTTTCTTTTTCCGCGCCAACCATCGCAGATCTGGGGAGAGCGGTACCTCCAGTCACTTTTTGACTGACTTTTTGGTGACACCGTCCTGGTGCACGTCAGGGATGCCCGACTTCAAGGCTTGCGGTTCCTGTAGCCGACTGATGTCGGTGACGGATCCGCACCGGGTGTGGCTGTTTTGCTTGGAGCATGACCCCAAGTCGTGCTCCGACTGCCGGACCATGAATCCGAAGTCTTTGCGGGAGCGGTCCCGAAAGCTTCTCGAGGCCCGGCAGTCGGCTCCGCGCCGTTCGAGGTCCCGGTCGCGTGGGAGGTCGAGGGACCGGTCGCGGAGCCACCACCACCAGTCTTCGTCCAAGTCTTCGCACTCCTCAGGTAAGTCGAAGCACAAGAAGAAGTCGAAGAAGAATCGTCGCTCTTCGACTTCTCCCCGTCGGTCGGCCGACGCGACGAGGGATGCGGGTGGTGCCCCTCCTGCGGCTCCGCGTGCGGAGCCTGAAGGGTCGACTCCAAGATTTCCCCCCCCCTTCCTCTGGCCAGCTTCGCCGATTTTGCGAAGCGATGCATGCCATCTTTGGGCAGCCCGACTCCGCCGGTGCGCCTTGTGGCCCCGCAGACTTGGCTGGGGGCCCTGGGCTTTCGACGCCGGCAGCTCCGGCCCCAGCACAGCAGGGTCCCCTTGGATCCAGGCCTGGATCCGGATCGGCGCCGGTCGACCTGATTACACTTCCCCCGGCGCCGAATCCACCGGCACCACGTCCGCAGCAGACGCCGGTTGTGTACCCAGCCGGTGTCAACCCCGGCCTCCAGCCCGATGTAGACATGGAGCTGGACCGGCGTCGACCGACGCCCGTTACGGTGCCTACGGGTACTTTTGTGCCCTTGTTCTACCCTGGCTCTTTTAGACCAGATTGGCAGCCAGAGGAGGGTGAGGAGGACTGGTAGGGGTCTGGGGACCCTTTAACTGACCAGTTAGGCTACGAACCGGACTGGAGAGCGGAACTGGGGGAAGCCAGTGGTCTGGATACCTCACCAGACCCGTGGCATGTTGTCTCCTCCTACCGTGGCTACGTAGGAGGGAGCGTCTTATGCAGTGGTGTTGCGTAGGGCGGCCGAGGCTCTCAACCTACGGTGGCAGTAAGGACTAACCTCCTGACAGAGGTGCTTCAACCGGCAGCGAGCTCTTCGGAGCCCCTGCTGCCGTTTAATGAAGCCCTAACCGACATCCTTTTGGGCACCTGGTCCAAGCCCAACACAGGGGCTCCTGTGGATAGGATGATTGCCCGATGCCACCGCCCGGCCCCGGGCGACCCCACTTTCCTGTCCCAACACCCCGTCCCTGAGAGCTTGGTGGTCCAAGCCTCCACCTCCAAAGGTGCATTCCCTAATGCACCACCTGATGGGGAATCCAAAAAGCTGGACATCTTGGGAAGAAGATGTTTTCTTCCTACAGCTTGGGACTGTGGTCGGTAAACACTGCATGTCTGTTGGGCCGTTACACCCACTCCGTTTGGGATACAGTGGCGCAAGTGCTGCCCCAGTGCCCGGAGGAGGCCCGGGCCGTACTCTCCCGTGCAGTTGCCGAAGGGAGAGACGCAGCAAAGTTTACCATCCCTGTGGGCTGGATACCGCCGACTCACTAGGCAGGAAGATTTCCACGTCTGTAGCCCTTCGACGCTACGACTGGTTGAGGTCGACTGGTTTTTCAGGGGATGTCCAATCCACTCTTATGGACATGCCCTTTGATGGCCGTCGCCTATTCGGTGACAAGGAATACAACGCGCTGGAGCGCTTTAAGGACTCTCGGGCTACGGCCAGGTCCTTGGGCCTCTCCACCACCCGCCCTGCGCAGTCTGCTTTTCGCCCCTTTCGTGGCTACAGAAGGGGTGCCCCGCCACGTCCCGCCCAGAGCCACAGGCCGGCGCAAGCTGTTCAGCCCCTGCGCGGCCGGGGATGTGGGGCCCACCACCGTGGTTCTGGGGGCCAGCGGGCGGGCCAGTCCACCACAGCCCCGTCTGCAGCAGCCTCCAAACCCTCCTAGTCCGACCTTTCAGGGCCACCAATCGCCAGTGGGTGGCAGGATTTGCCATCACCTCCCCCACTGGCGCACCATCACATCGGGCAGGTGGGTTTTGCAAATAGTCCGAAGGGGCTACTCCCTCCCCTTCGAGACTACCCCTCCCCTTCGAGACTACCCCTCCGTCCATGCCACCTCAGTACCATCGCATGTCGGGGGATCATCTGGCCCTTTTCCAACAAGAAGTTTCGGCACTCTTGGCCAAGGGAGCCATCGAGCGAGTTCCTGTCCCAGAAGTAGGTTGTGGCTGCTATTCCCATTACTTTCTGGTGCCCAAGAAGGACAAAGGCCTGCGTCCTATCTTGGATCTCAGGAACGTCAACTGCTTCCTCCGGAAGGAGAAGTTCAAAATGTTGACGCTAGCTCAGGTCCTGTCTGCCCTCGACCCTGGAGACTGGATGGTAGCGTTGGACTTGCAGGACGCTTATTTTCACCCCCCCGTCCTGCCGGCCCACCTGCGTTACCTGCGGTTCACAGTAGGCCACGAGCACTTTCAGTTTACCGTGCTCCCCTTTGGCCTTACCAGCGCCCCTCGGGTGATGGCAGTGGTCGCAGCTCATCTGCGCAGATCAGGGGTTGCAGTCTTCCTCTATCTCGACGACTGGCTGTTGAAGGCGGGCTCGCCCCAGGCTGCTGTCTCCCACCTCCAGACTACGGCGGACCTCCTGCATTCGCTGGGGTTCTCTGTCAACGTGCCGAAGTCACACCTGACTCCCTCTAAGAAGCTCCTCTTCATCGG
Organism: Calotriton arnoldi; assembly: GCA_963921515.1. NCBI lineage: Eukaryota > Metazoa > Chordata > Amphibia > Caudata > Salamandridae > Calotriton > Calotriton arnoldi. The sequence continues at coordinate 284,593 of CAWUFW010000604.1, read as the reverse complement.
AGCGGTTCTGGACACGACGCAGTTTCGGGCTTATCCTCCCGAACAGCGAGTCCGAGATATGATTCCGATCTTTCAGCCTCTATCCCGGGTTTCGGTCAGAATGACCCTGAGGCTGCTGGGCCTCATGGCCTCCTGTATCCTGCTGGTAGATCATGCCAGGTGGCATATGCACGCTCTGCAGTGGGACCTGAAGTTCCAGTGGGCACAGCATCAGGGGAATCTGTCCGATTGCGTCCAGATCTCGGAGGGCACTGCAAGCCAATTGCAGTGGTGGCTAATGAACCGGGATTGGGTCAACGGCAGATCCCTCTCCCTTCCCCAACCAAAAGTTCACAGTGGTGACGGATGCATCACTGCTGGGATGGGGTGGCCACATGGGAGAGGCGGAGATCAGAGGCCACTGGTCTCTGGCGGAGTCTGGGCTCCACATCAATCTTCTGGAGCTTCGGGCGAGCGTCTTGCACTAAAAGCATTCCTTCCCTCTGTCCGGGGAAGAGTGGTGCAGGTGTTCACGGACAACACCACCGCCATGTGGTACTGCAACAAATAGGGTGGGGTGGGGTCGTGGACCCTATGTCAAGAGGCTCTCCGTCTCTGGACATGGCTGGAACATCAGGGCATATCCCTGGTGGTTCAACACCTGGCAGGTTCCCTCAACGCCAAGGCGGACGAACTCAGCCGCAGGTGCATGATGGATCACGAATGGCGATTTCACTCGGAGGTGGCGCAAGGTCTCTTTCAGCTGTGAGGAGAGCCTTGGTTAGATCTATTCGCCACCGAGGAGAACGCGCAATGTCAGCAGTTCTGCGCGTTGGAATTTCCAAGGCGGCACTCGCTAGGCGACTCTTTTCGTCGCGAGTGGAGTTGCGGTCTTCTATGCGCCTTTCCGCCTATACCACTTATGCCCAGAGTGCTGAAGAAGATCAAGCGCGACCGGGCCCAAGTCATCCTTGTTGCTCCGGATTGGGCACGAAGAGTTTGGTATCCTGAGCTGTTACACATGGCCATTGATCCTCCGATCCGACTGCCTCTTCGGGGGGGATCTTCTGTCGCAGCAGCAGGAGACGGTCCTCCACCCGAACCTGTCCAGTCTCCACCTCCTTGCGTGGAGATTGAGCGGCGGCAGTTGACGTCTTTTGACCTGCCTCCCGAAGTCTGTGATGTTATCTTGGCAGCCAGGCGTCCCTAAACCAAGACGGTATACGCCTGCAGATGGAACAAATTTGTGGCATGGTGCACAGCAAAGGCTGTGGATCCCCTTTCTGCCCCTCTTTGAGGTTCTCTTGATCCTCCTTTCTTTGGCCCAGCAGGGCTCTGCTCTAGGCACTCTTAAGGGCTACCTCTCAGCCATTTCAGCCTTTCTTAGACTTCCTGATCAGCCTTCTCTTTTCAAGTCCCCTGTTGTAAATCGCTTCCTTAAGGGCATTACTCATCTTTTTCCTCCTGTTCCCTTCGTAATGCCTCAGTGGGACTTGAACTTGGTTCTTACGTATCTTATGTGTGCTCCCTTTGAGCCGCTTCATAACTGTCCTCTCAGGCTTCTGACTTTAAAAACTGCCTTTCTAGTGGCCATCACCTCTGTGCGCAGGGTGAGTGAGCTCCAAGCTTTCTCTTCCAAACCTCCTTTTCTGGCTGTTCATCCGGACAAGGTCGTCCTCAGAACTAGACCTTCCTTTCTTCCCAAGGTGGTTACTTCTTTCCACATTGGTCAAACCATCACTTTGCCCACCTTTTACGCCTCTGCATCCTTCTAAGGAGGAAGAGAGGCTCCACCGCGTCTGGATCCAAAAAGTGCAGTTTCCTTTTATTTGGATCGCACAAAACAGTCCCGGGTGGATGACCTGCTCTTTGTTGGCTACGTGGGCGCCAAGAAAGGTCGGGCCGTGCACAAACGGACCATCTCCAGGTGAGTCGTTTTGTGCATCAAAGCTTGCTACTCTTTGGCAAAGAAGGATTCTCCAGTGGGACTGCGCGCCCATTCTACCAGGGCGACGGCAGCTACCACTGCTTTGGGACGGGGAGTCCCCCTTAATGACATATGTCAGGCAGCTACGTGGGCATCTCTGCACACGTTCACAAAATACTACTGCCTAGACAGCCAAATCCGGAGAGACGGCTTCTTTGGCCGTTCTGTTCTCCAGGATTTTCTGGTGTGAACTTAGTTCGCAGACCCACCTCCGGGGTTGGTATTGCTGGGGTATCTATTCTAAGGTAAGGAATCTATAACTAATTGTCTCTTTCAGATGAACAAGTTACTTACCTTTGGTAACGATATATCTGTAAGAGACAGATTAGTTATAGATTCCTTACCGCCCCACCCATCCTCCCCGTTCTGCGAACTGACTTCTAGGGTCAGGGAATCCCTTTCAGGGCCCTAGTTTTGTGCACCAGTGGTCAGTGTCTTGCATGGCTCTGCGCTTCTGGCGTGGAATGTCGTGTAAAAGAACTGACAGCGTGCGAGGGCTGCGTCTAAGTAGCTACCACAACGTCAACCCGGCGACCGCGACGACGAACGCGGAGCCGACCGACGCCACCTTTCGACGCGCAGGGGTACTGCTGATGAAAAAATTCTCCGGATCCAGTCTGACGCCTGGGGGTAATTCTAAGGTAAGGAATCTATAACTAATCTATGTCTCTTAGATATATCCTTACCGAAGGTAAGTAACTTGTTCTATTGGCTGGTTTGGAGTCCGCAATACAGAGCCCCTACAAGGCAATCAGTTGGATATTTGGCCCAGCAAGGTCTTGCAGCGGGCACCATAAAAGGTTATTTATCAGTCATTTCGACCTTTTTGTGTTTGCTGGACCAACCGTCCTTATTTAAATCACCCATGGTAATGTGGTTCATTAAAGGTTTGGAACACGCGTTCCCTCCCAAACCGCTTGTGATACCACAGTGGGATCTTAATTTGGTCCTCGCATTCCTCATGTGTTTCCCCTACGAGTCAATGCTCAGCTGCATGTTGCATCTTCTGAGGCTAAAAACCATCTTCCTCCACGTGCTCAATTAAACTTGTCTCATGAGGGAGCTCCAGGCTCTTTCTATGCAGCCAACCTGCACCACCTTTTTTCCAGACAAATTGGTGCCTTTTTTGACTAAAGTTGTGGCGCCTTTTTACGTTGGGCAATCCATCACCCTCCCAACATTCTTTGCCCTGTCTCACTCCTCGAAAGAGAAGAGACACCATTGGCTGGACCCCAAAAAAGCCTTAAGCTTTTCTATTGGTAGCACTACAGACTATCGGTGGATGATCAGTGTTTTGTTGGGTTCTCTGGGGCAAAGAAGGGTTAGATGGTGCAGAAAAGCACTTTTTCAAGGTGAATAGTCCTCTGCATTAGGACCTGCTATGCACTAATTAAGAAGCAGCCTCCGGAAAGTCTAAGGGCTCATTCTACCAGGGGCAAGTCTGCTACCACTGCGTTGGCACGTGGAGTTCCTGTTCTTGACATCTGTCAGGCTGCAATGAGCTGATCAGTGCACACATCCGCAAAACACCACTGCTTTGACGGTCTGCTCCTACAGGAAGGGCAATTTGCCCGTTTAGTCTTGCAGGACCTTTTTGACTAAGCATACTCTACGGACCCTCCACCTTATGGATATGCTGCTTTGTTGTGTATTTTAAAGATGAGGAATCTGTGGTCCATCAGGACACGTTCCTTACCTTTAACGCTCTTTCTGGTGGATACACTTTCTGACCGCAGATGCCCCTCTCACCTCCCCGTTGTGTGGAGTGGTCTCCTTTTGCTATCTAAAAGGTCCTAAATTATAGATCTGCACACTGGTACCGAAAATTGTTTGTGCTCCGCGCCCTAGGGTGGGGAAAGAGCCAATCAAGAAACTGACGGCCTCGCGCTGAGTTGGCGTCTCTATGCAGCTCTGCTATAACACTTCTGTCCTGGAGCAAGGGTGAATCGAAACCATACAACGCCCTTTAGTGGCATGCAGGAAAAGTACTGTAAAAACTTTCCAATCCAGTCTGGCGCCTGTGGAATATTCTGACGATGAGAAATCTGCAGTTAAATAGATTACCCACCAGAAAGAAAGTTACCAAACATAAGTAACCTGTTTGTTTGCAGCAATCACATGAAATGCTCTATTCTGCCTTCTGATGTTACTTTGACGAAAAACAAATTGTAATTTTCCAAAGTGTTGGTTTCATAAGTGTGATGTCTCCTGTAACCCATACTGCACAGCAACACAGATTACACTGTAGGTCGTTTTTTCCACCATTGTGCTCATATCAGTTTACAAGTGCTGTCCATTGACAGTTGCTGATAAATATGAAGTTTGGAAAAAGAGGAATGTGATGAAAACAGATGCTGCAATGTTATACAAGACCTCTTTTAATGCCACACATGAAATTGGCTATTGTGCGGATCAGGTTTTATCAGAATGTCTCCCAGGAGACTTGGTGGAATACGGAGAATATACCATTTAAATTCAGTTTCTCATGTTATAAACTTGGTTCCTATGAATGACTTACAAAGGTTCTTAATCTTTGTTTTGCTGAGGCATCATCACAAGGGTAAGTGTGTTGTGTAAAGCACTTTGGTGCTAGAACACAATTAAGCATTGGAAAGATAGACATTCTGCACATTACACTAACTGGGGCACAATGCTTTCATTGAATCTCCTCATTCGGCAGATGAGTATAAACATGAGGAAAGCACCAATATAAGCCGCGTAAGGGAAGTTACTTACACCTTCCCCCACCCCAAAAATTGGATTGAAAAGGAGTGCTCCTATACTCGAGACAGGCTTCCAATACTGGGAAAGCCTGCCGTGTCTAGGACAAGGTACACCTGGATCACATGCATAAGCAGGGACATTGACACCCACCTGTGGAATTGTGACCTGAAAAACAAATCGAGAAACAGATAGATCTTGGAAAGAGGATTATCTCAGAGACACAGGCCAACCTTATAAAGAGGATTGAGTCCGTCAGACTGAACGACTTGGATAAGACTTTCAGGTCCAAGACATAGTGCAATCTCCAAAAAAGGCATGAAGGGATCCAGATAATAACCTTAGTTTGAAACTTTGGTGCAGATTGAGGACTCTGAACATTCTCAAAATTATAATGGGCTGGAAAGCAAATAGTCACAAGTGCAGATGCACAAGAAGTAAGTGACCAGGTGGATGTAAACAAAGATTACACAAACCTGAGCTCTTGCGCATTTTAACAAAATCTCCACCACAAACACATCTTTCATTAGACCAACTACAAAAATAGAACTGACATTCGTCAAGGCCATTTTGGAGTAAATGTGGAAATATCCGATCCCAAAAAGTAAAACACTACAAAGCCCAGAGAAAGTACTCTCAGCTCCTCTATTGCCTCAGAAGACAGGCTGATAGGAAGAAGTGGAGCAAAAGGCAAGCCCTGAAACAGGTTGACTTGGATGAAGAAGCCACTGAATCAAAAATGTTTTGCTTCACCTCATGGCTAGACATCCTCCTGCCGTGGGTCTTCCATAGCTCAGTTTTTCAACGTCTCTTACTAAAAAAAAATCTGTACCTGGCTGTGCCACTTGTATATCCCTTAGGGCATCTACAACCTGATTAAGTGGTGGTACATAGAGCCAGATAACAAGGCTGATCTCAAGGAGCAAGCTTCCCCTCAATGTGAGCATTAACGCTGCAATAAAGAGTTGCTGCAGGAGCAGCCACGATTAGGTGCTTTGCTCACTCCTAGGCACATGTTTAGTCACTATAACAGCTGAACATTCTTCAGTTTGTTTCAGAGTCCCACAAAGAGATGGCTCACGAACTAATTCAGAAAGATAAAACTATCTGAAATTCAGGAATCTGATGTTTTCTTTATATTGCTGACACATACTGCAGGCTAATCCATACTGACCAGCTCTGCCTGTATCATGCTTAGGTACAAATTTCTGGGTGTGGGCACAAGTCCAACATGTTAAATTTAATGTTTGATTAAAGATACTAAAACTCTGACATCAGTGGGGCTAACCAAAGACAGTCCTATCAGTCACCTGCTTCCTATCAACAATAGGAACCTCCTCAACATTTTTATTAAACCAATCTGTACACATGAGAAAAAGATTGTGTCAAAACAAGATCCAGAGGGCTCAATGTAAGAGGTGCCTCTGCTAACAAACAGTGACTCACTTGCATCTCCACCCCTAATCACACAAACACTAGTCTAGGGAAAATAAGGGTTTTCCCCAGCTAGATGGAGTGAGATAATATCTGACCATTGGGTGCATCCCACTCCACAAGACTGTACTCTATAGTTAGTCGCCATGCCACAGAATCTCCCTCCAGTAAGACACAAGGTGAGCAAATAAGAATTAACTTCTCCTACTGCAAAACGTGTCATCCTTGTTGTCCGGGGGTCAATAAAAGAAATTCCACTATATGCGTTAGTAGACTCGGAGAAGGGGTATGTTCAATTCAAAAAACGATACTTCGGTTTCATAGGCAACCATAAAAGTACATCACAGAAACTTCAGGAGGTAAATGGTAATCAAAGTTCTATCCATTAGACGGAATATATCATGAGAGCAAGAATATTAAAAGCTACAGAAAAGTGACAGGGCATGGGTACTTTTAAAAAGTAGTTAATGGAAATCCTCATAAGAACAGCAGACTAAAATTCAGAACTAACACGAGATTTCATTAGAACAGTCGCACCTTTAAAACCATTCCATTGTACAAAATTCATCATGAAGACAAATATGGTTAAAAAGAAGTAAAATAACATGGATTTCCTTTCAGCAATTGGCACATTTTAAAAAAGTGCAAAGATTTGCAAATCGGGAAGGAGAAATTGACTGTTGCAAAAAGACTGAGGCAGCACCACATCCTCTAATTCCACTCTCCCTTAGAGCAGGTATTAAAAACCTTTTAGTAAAGGTAGAATAAAACTGACAAAAAAGTAAAATGGAGCAGGCTCTGGGGAGAAGATTTCATTGCATGGGCATATTAAAACTTTAGTTGAATCAAATTGATCAAGGGGGAATTCGAGGTGCCATCTCGCAAAACGGAGACTAAATCTTCTTAAGAGCAGTCTGTCCCAGGAGTTATCCACCCACTCAAGGTACGGCTCCAAAGCTGCTGTGGTTTGGAGCTTCACATACTCCCTAACTGTAATTTTTGACACTGCAGCTTCCTCGCTTTGGCTATTCCTCAATACTTTGAATATTTTCTTAACCCAGGCCACAACAGACTTGGTCATCGATGCAGGACGAGAGAAAAGGGCAAGCCTACCCAGAGTTGCCAATTCCGACTTAGTATATTTTAACCAGGGGATTTTAATTCCGCTGTCGCACGCAAGGCAGTCTGAAATGGACCTCCCTGTTGAATGAAGTGCACGGGTTTGCCCAGACCGTGCACCAGAGGGCAAGGGGGAGCCAATCTAATAATATCCTCCATGTGCTCGACCCAGAGCTCTTGATGAGCGATAAATGTTGCACAGGCAAGGGGATTTCCCAGGAGCCACCTAACACCCCTATTTTGCTCACCCTGAAGGGAGTGAATATTAAAGTATCCCCAAATGCCCGCCCCATTGGTAAGAATGGACAGGTGTTTACTCCTATAAACCTCCAGCAAAGGGGCTACTGGTTTTCTTCCAATACAGGAGGCTAAAATGTAAATATACCTAGCTGCTCTCATAAATCTATGGCGCACCTTAGTGGAGCAGGGTCCCCAATTCCCCTTGGCATCAAAAACAAACCCGAAATATGAAAAATCCTGCATGGAAACTACAGGATGATCTTGCAGACATATATTGTGCATCTTATGATGCCTGGGTCCACAGGCCATGGTGAATGCCTTAGTCCGATTAGTGGCAAGGCCAAGAGAACCCATAAAGGTGACAAAATCCTGAAACAGCATGTTAAGACCATTGAAAGTTCTGGCGATTTGTACAGCATTATTAGCATACAATAATACAGGGACCTTTTTCTTACTGATGAGTGGAACATTATTCAAAAACAAAAAAGGAGTTTAAGAGGAAAATCAGGTAGAATCGTCCTCCTAAAATACTGTATATCAACAAAAGGATTCTACCATTGCATTATATTACGCCTAGTAGTAACGATGGTGTGAAAGGTGTTACTACGGGATACCTTTCTGAAATTGATCAGAAGGAATCTCTTGAAATTTTAAGATGCCCTCACACACTGATACCTAATTCAGTGTCATGCTTCATCATTGGGGCCTCCCGTCCTCCACGGGCGGGGCGTGCTACGACCTACGAGACGCGGGAGCACTCAAAATTATGATAGATGTTATGTGTAGTGCAAGGGATAGTAGAGTCGTGAGGGAATAGTGGTGTATGTGTTCTAAAAATTCCCTGGCTAGTGGAAAAAATACACTTTATTGTCTTCCCTAGCTGGGAACGTTAAAAATGGGGAGGTGTAGAGGTATACTGTGATGTGTCACCTTCTACAGGGTCAACATGTTTCGAAAGCCATCCCCTGGCTCTCATCATCAGGACCAAGAACGATCCCTACTTTACTTAATGGAGTATTAATTTCCAAAGTTGTACATGCCTAAAGTCTTATGGTGCACACAATGATGCTACCAAAATGCATATCCGTCGATACCCTATTGGTATATTTGTATCATTCTGGAAAGGAAAAGGAACAGAGAAATTACATTACTTTAAATCATTTGCACACACTTTGACTTCACCATCATACGAACCAATGCGGCGTATGGCCAGTTGCCGTGATATATTTTTCAAGTGACTCACTGTTTATGTAAGCCAAAAGTGAGATCGTGGTAAATACCACCGTGATATATTTTTCTCACTTGGGCTCATTACGGGGGAGAGAGAAAAGTGTTCTACCTTACTTAGGCAGAACTGCTAAATCACAAGATCTAAAAACACAGTTCACGATCGATTATTGGTGCTCCTCCATTCATTCGTGCCAGACATACTATTCACATTCATACTCGTAGTTATTTGGGTTATTAGCGGCGTTCGGTATATTGGGTCCTTGAACGCCCGATATTTAAAGATAAAGCTAAAAACAAAAAAACAAATAAACATTCACTCGTAACTCAAAAACACGCATTATAGTGCTTTGTGCCGTTAGGTTTTAAACCGCACGTTTATGAGGCCAAAAAACGAGGCATAGTTAAAGTACATACTTAGATTCAAAATGCGTTAAGCCCCTTGAGCAGTCACGATAGGTGAAGGCGCATGCGGTCAGACACTGCAAAAATGGTAGATAAAACAGGCCGGTTACGAGTTACGGTAATTCGTATTTTAGTGCCTCAGTAAGTGGCTGTTTTCAAGACTTGCCATCGTCTTACTCACATGCTGGATGCTGCCATCACAACCTGGTATTACCTTCTCGTGGCTCGTGGGAATTTCTCAGCGCGCCAACCATGAAGCGTGTATACTGAAATACAGATCCCTCACGCTCAGTCTCTGTTCCCACGAGCCACGAGAAGGTAATACCAGGTTGTGATGGCAGCATCCAGCAGGTGAGTAAGACGATGGCAAGTCTTGAAAACAGCCACTTACTGAGGCACTAAAATACGAATTACCGTAACTCGTAACCGGCCTGTTTTATCTACCTTTTTTGCAGTGTCTGACCGCATGCGCCTTCACCTATCGTGACAGCTCAAGGGGCTTATCGCATTTTGAAACTAAGTATGTACTTTAACTATGCCTCGTTTTTGGCCTCATAAACGTGCGGTTTAAAACCTAACGGCACAAAGCACTATAATGCGTGTTTTTGAGTTACGAGTGAATGTTTATTTGTTTTTTGTTTTTTAGCTTTATCTTTAAATATCGGACGTTCCAAGGACCCAATATCACGAACGCCGCTAATAACCCAAATAACCACGAGTATGAATGTGAATAGTATGTCTGGCACGAATGAATGGAGGAGCACCAATAATCGATCGTGAACTGTTTTTAGATCTTGTGATTTAGCAGTTCTGCCTAAGTAAGGTAGAACACTTTTCTCTCTCTCCCCGTAATGAGCCCAAGTGAGAAAAATATATCACGGTGGAATTTACCACGATCTCACTTTTTTGTCTTACATAAACAGTGAGTCACTTGAAAATATATCACGGCAACTGGCCATACGCCGCATTGGTTCGTATGATGGTGAAGTCAAAGTGTGTGCAAATGATTTAAAGTAATGTCATTTCTCTGTTCCTTTCCTTTCCAGAATGATACAAATATACCAATAGGGTATCGCGCGGATATGCATTTTGGTAGCATCATTGTGTGCACCATAAGACTTTAGGCATATACAACTTTTGGAAATTAATACTCCATTAAATAAAGTAGGGATCGTTCTTGGTCCTGATGATGAGAGCCAGGATGGCTTTCGAAACATGTTGACCCTGTAGAAGGTGACACATCACAGTATACCCTCTACACCTCCCCATTTTTAACGTTCCCAGCTAGGGAAGACAATAAAGTGTATTTTTCCACTAGCCAGGAATTTTTAGAACACATACACCACTATTCCTCACGACCCTACTATCCCTTGCACTACACATAACATCTATCATAATTTTGAGTGCTCCCGCGTCTACGTAGGTCGTAGCACGCCCCGCCCGTAGAGGGACGGGAAGGCCCCAATGATGAAGCATGACACTGAATTAGGTATCAGTGTGTGAGGGCATCTTAAAAATTTCAAGAGATTCCTTCTGATCAATTTCAGAAAGGTATCCCGTAGTAACACCTTTCACACCATCGTTACTACTACAGCCTTCCTATTCTGATAGGTGTAATATAATGCAATGGTAGAATCCTTTTGTTGATATACAGTATTTTAGGAGGACGATTCTACCTGATTTTCCTCTTAAACTCCTTTTTTTGTTTTTGAATAATATTGACAGCGTACAGCTGTAGGAGTGTTTAAACCAATCCTTTTATATAACACAACCCCTAGATAGAGGTGACCACCTATTGGGTGACACCCTCACTTCTATTTCACTTTTTCTTTCTAAACACCATTCACGATCGTTACTTTTTAAAGGACACGAGCACTTGGCTATCAACTTACAACATGGCAGAAAACACAGGACTCACATTTTCAGAGGAAGAAATAGATAGTATTATAACATCATAAGCAACTTCGAAGGCTTGAGTACATCGGAACCTACATCGGGGAATAATGATTGGGATGAAATATCACAATTAAGAAAAAACCAAATTAAGACAGCCCTTCACGGTCTTTTCATGACGGAATACCTTAAGGGAAACGCAGCACCTCAAGGGCTAATAGTCAGAAATGAGCCATATATCTTCCAGCATGATAAAATCTTCAAAAAGGACTGGTCACTAATAAGCTGGCACTGTACCAGGGATTGGCTGGTTCTTATAATTAAGACAGCAAGTAGACTAGCTCAAGAACTGAAGATAGAAATTCAAGAAATTGAAGTGCGCTTAAAAAGTTATGAATCCCCAAGCGCATTCAAAAAACATCTGGATGAATTGAACAAAACTTTGAATGACTTTGAGGTTACATTAAAACAAAGTAAATATAATAAACTGAAAAAAGATACCAGTCGCTTTAGTCATGAGAGGGTATACCCCTACACCAGAGAAGATTATCAATCCCAAACAAATGTAACAACAGATGATGAGTCATCAGACACAGGATCCAGCGACTCAGACTCAAGCAGAGGCAAGAGCCCAAGATACCGAGGAGGTAGGGGCAACAACAGACGCCCTTGGTACCAAGGACAAAGAGGTTGGGGACACTATCAGGGCCCACCTATGTATCCAACACATCCCATGGGACCCCCAGTATACCAACATCCACAAGGGGCGTACCAACAATGGAACTACCCCCACAGAATTACCCGTACTATGAGCAGACCCATTTTTTAGGATCGCGCCAAGGAGGGAACAGAGGGAGAAACCGGAGAGGGCACAATGTCCACTGGACACCCCGAGACGAGGAACCAATCCGGGTATCAACAAGGAGCATGACAGTGGCCTCAAGAGCAGGAAATGAATCTCGTGGTAAACCTAACAGACCTCACACTAACATCAGCACAGAACAGGGTTCTTGAGAAAGGCCTAGGTTTTGTTCCCACAGCCAAGTTGGATAAATTCCTCTTGTGTAAAGAAATGAAGGAGTTCATGAGAAGATTAAAAATACAAATCTTCTTCAAAGACAAAGAACAAAAGGATAAACGGGATGGGGACACAGGTCTAAAACTAAAATCTACCTTCAGTCCACCAGATTCAAACCTTCCGGTCGAACTGATTGCTTTCGAAAAAGCAGTCATGAAAGAGCTGGAGGAGATAGATCCAACTACCAAGAAAGTTTTTCACAACACTTCTAAAGAGGAAAGTGAGGCCATTAGAGAATTGGCAAACAACCCTAATCTAGTAATAAAACCAGCTGATAAGGGAGGGGCCATCGTAATACAATGTGCCAAGAAATATGATGCTGAATGTAGACGCCTCCTCCAAGATGAGAGGAACTACACAATCCTCAATCAAGACCCGACGGAACAGATCCGAGTACAGATAATCAGCATGGTGGAGGAAGCACAATCACATGGATGGATATCCAAGAAAGAGGGAGATTTCCTGACAACAGCTTCTCCAAGAACACCATATTTTTACACAATACCGAAAATACACAAAAACCTGGAAACCCCTCCAGGACGCCCTATAGTTTCAGGAATAGGTTCCATTCTGGAACCGGTCTCAAAATTTGCGGATGCATATCTTAGACCATTAGTGCAAAAGACCTCTACATACCTAAGAGATACAAAAGATGTGTTAACACTATTAGAGGAAATGCCTTTTGACCCAGAAAAACAGTTGCTGATTAGCTGTGATGTGGAAAGTCTCTACACCAGCCTTCCCCACAATGAAACCCTGACTATCATTGAAGATGTACTCTTCGACACTGATTGAGAATATCAGACTCCACGAAATGTGATTATGGAATGCTGTAATCTAGCATTGAAAAAGAACTTCTTTGAGTACAACAACACCCTATATCTTCAGAAGCACGGGACCAGCATGGGGAGCACCTTCGCTCCCAGTGTAGCTGGTCTGTACGTCTACCATCTAGAAAAACAAACATTTTTACACGTCAACAATCCATTCTGTAGCCACATAGGCTTATGGAAGAGGTATATTGACGACATATTGATCATCTGGAATGGAGATGTAATAACAGCTAACCGCTTCATTACCTGGCTCAATTGCCAAGACGATTTCTTGAACTTCACCAGTATCATTACAAACAAGGAACTGGTTTTCTTGGATTTAAATATCTATCCTAGAAAGGGAGACTGGTGACCACCACTCATTTCAAAGCCACCTCCAAGAACTGCTTACTACTATATAAATGTTTCCACCCGAGACACCTTCGAGATAATCTCCCATATGGACAATTCCTGCGTCTGAGAAGGAATTGTACTGAGATTAAAGATTTTAAACAACAGTCAGGCGATTTAAAGAAGAAACTTGAAAAACGCCAGTACCCGAATATGGTAATTGAAAAAGCATATAAAAGAGCTCGCAACAATTGCCGAGAAAGCCTACTGGAGCCACAACAACGTAAAGAAGTGGAAAATCGCCCATTTTGCATTTGACATTCAACACAAATTCTAACGAAATCACAAAAATTGTGAACAAGCACTGGCGCATCTTGAATAGTGGAGGGATGAATATCCCCAAACCAATTTTCTCACATAGGAGAGGAAGAAGTATCAGGGACATGGTGGTGCATACTAGACCTAAAAAAAGAGAACCGGAGACACAAACAATGTTGTTACCACCTATCTCGGGCCACCATCCTTGTGGCATGTGCCAGGTCTGCAGACTCACCAAAAGAAGTAAAGAAATAGTCTTCCGCAACGGTACTAAATGGGATCAAAAACATTTTACCACATGTAACACCAAAAATGTTGTTTATCTGATCTCGTGCCCGTGCCGATTAGAGTATGTGGGCATGACCACACGCCCAATCAAAATCAGAATTGGAGAACATAAAAGTAATATCAAATGTAAAAAGAATTCCACTAAGATGTCTGCATATTTACTGGAGGAAGGCCATAAATGGGAAGATATAGCCTGGACTGTGATAGAACAGGTCTCTAATGATAAACACCTGTTTGAAAAGGAACAAAGATGGGTATTTCGTCTTAGGACTCATGATACAGGGCTGAACGATGACATTCCTTGGAACCAATTGTAAATGTACCAAAAAAACTGATCATACAAATTGAATATGGACGGTGAACATGAGAGGAGGTCTAACACCTAGAGACTTTTTCAATCGCCTGTGTGGCATTTTTGCATACCTTGATTGGTTACTGTATCAACTCAAATAGCTTTTTCTTATCACGGTAACCGCAATCTACAACAACATGTATCTGAAAAACCATTAGACCTAAATGAAAGCATGGCCCACAAAAACATTAGACACATGTATGCCCATTTGATGGACATATGCTAAGACATAACAAACTGGTGTGTCTCTCCCTTTTCCAACATTTTTTAATTTTAATTTTCGTTTCTACCACATTTGGAGTAATCATGCAGCTAATAATCCATGTTTTTCATAAGAAGTCCGGAAGGGGCCATATATATATGCATTTATGTATCAGGCATATGTATATATATATTTTTTTCATTAAGCGCGTTTTATTTGCCACTCATGCCCTTTCTTCAGAAATAACCCAGGTGTCTATGAGGACAATTTCTTTTTAAATAATTTTTCTTTTTCAGACAAATCCTTTTTATCCGATTTAACTGGGATCACCTTTTTACATCCAGACAAGTAATGTTTTCAATGCAGCCTCTACTTAAATCAAGAATACTAAAACACAGGAAGTGTGTTTTTTAGCACTAAAAAAACTGCACTTTTCAGGAGGCCATTTTAATTTCTAGAACGTTCTAGTGTTTCTGCTACATCAAATTTCTCAGCGCGCCAACCATGAAGCGTGTATACTGAAATACAGAACCCTCACGCTCAGTCTCTGTTCCCACGAGCCACGAGAAGGTAATACCAGGTTGTGATGGCAGCATCCAGCATGTGAGTAAGACGATGGCAAGTCTTGAAAACAGCCACTTACTGAGGCACTAAAATACGAATTACCGTAACTCGTAACCGGCCTGTTTTATCTACCTTTTTTGCAGTGTCTGACCGCATGCGCCTTCACCTATCGTGACAACTCAAGGGGCTTATCGCATTTTGAATCTAAGTATGTACTTTAACTATGCCTCGTTTTTTGGCCTCATAAACGTGCGGTTTAAAACCTAACGGCACAAAGCACTATAATGCGTGTTTTTGAGTTACGAGTGAATGTTTATTGGTTTTTTTGTTTTTTAGCTTTATCTTTAAATATCGGGCGTTCCAAGGACCCAATATACACGAACGCCGCTAATAACCCAAATAACCACGAGTATGAATGTGAATAGTATGTCTGGCACGAATGAATGGATGAGCACCAATAATCGATCGTGAACTGTGTTTTTAGATCTTGTGATTTAGCAGTTCTGCCTAAGTAAGGTAGAACACTTTTCTCTCTCTCCCCCCGTAATGAGCCCAAGTGAGAAAAATATATCACGGTGGAATTTACCACAATCTCACTTTTTTGTCTTACATAAACAGTGAGTCACTTGAAAAATATATCACGGCAACTGGCCATACGCCGCATTGGTTCGTATGATGGTGAAGTCAAAGTGTGTGCAAATGATTTAAAGTAATGTCATTTCTCTGTTTCTTTTCCTTTCCAGAATGATACAAATATGCCAATAGGGTATCGCCGGATATGCATTTTGGTAGCATCATTGTGTGCACCATAAGACTTTAGGCATATACAACTTTTGGAAATTAATACTCCATTAAGTAAAGTAGGGATCGTTCTTGGTCCTGATGATGAGAGCCAGGGGGATGGCTTTCGAAACATGTTGACCCTGTAGAAGGTGACACATCACAGTATACCCTCTACACCTCCCCATTTTTAACGTTCCCAGCTAGGGAAGACAAAGTGTATTTTTTCCACTAGCCAGGGAATTTTTAGAACACATACACCACTATTCCCTCACGACCCTACTGTCCCTTGCACTACACATAACATCTATCATAATTTTGAGTGCTCCCGCGTCTACGTAGGTCGTAGCACGCCCCGCCCCGTAGAGGGACGGGAAGGCCCCAATGATGAAGCATGACACTGAATTAGGTATCAGTGTGTGAGGGGCATCCTTAAAAATTTCAAGAGATTCCTTCTGATCAATTTCAGAAAGGTATCCCGTAGTAACACCTTTCACACCATCGTTACTACTACAGCCTTCCTATTCTGATAGGCGTAATATAATGCAATGGTAGAATCCTTATGATAAGTGGAACAGCCAGAGTTTTATTTGAAAGGGCTGCACCTAGACCATTAATGTACAAGAGGAATAAAACTGGGGCCAGGGTACAGCCCTGGCGCACCCCCTTCCCTTCCGGTAAGCTCGACGCTGGGCCAAACCTTACTGATGCTGAGACGTCATAATGTAGGGCTCGCAGAAATTCCACTAGGACATCATCCACCCCTAAATTAGTTAATATATCCTACAATTTTGATCTTACCACTCTGTTTAAGGCGGAGAACAGGTCCATGAAGGCCAGGTAGAGGGAGCCCTGCTTAGCGATTTGGTATATTTGCTCATCAGTAAGTGCAGGTTCAAGCATTGCTCAACCATGCCAAGCTCCTCTCGGAATCCACACTGGACCTCCGACAGTGTGTCGGACTTCCTGACCCATGTTAAAAGACGCTCAATGACCACTCTCCCTGCAATCTTCACAGCTGAATTCAGCAGTGATATCGGCCGGTAACAACCAGGTGATTGGGGATTGCCCTTTTTGAAAATGGGAACTATAGTAGCAGTATGCAATGATTCAGGAAGACCCGCTTTAGCGAAAGCATTAAAACAGTTGCACAACAACAGGGCTCAAATCTCTGGTAGGGTGCCTGTACCATAAAGTGCTTTAAAGTGGTCAATCCAATCCTCCGGGCTAGTGGAGGCAATGACCGTTACCTTTAGCCCACTAAATGTAATATATTTAACCACCGCCCAGAAGGCCCTGATGTCTTTCAGTCTGCATGCTGACACCAGCTTTCCCAAGGATTCATTTTGAAGCTCCTTGCACCTACGTCACTGGGCCGCCTTATACACTGCTCTACACTGTTGAATTGTACACTTATTCCTGGGCTTCTCTTTCAGCTCCTTAAGTAAATTTACCAAGGCTTTCCTGCAAGATTGGTAAACTCATTTTGCCTCATGGTTCCTGGGTCTGATCAGCTTCATAAGTGAGTTGCTTACTATTTGCGCCAACTGGACAAATTGGTTGGCCAGACCCAGATGAATATTGGACGGGTTAAGGCAATTGAAAAACGTATTAAGATGATTGACACACAGATAAAGCAAACACAGCGACATGATGGACCGAGCGCTGAAACTTTTCAGACACTCAACCCCAGTCACTGATCTGGGTTGAATCCATCATCGTTCTTTAGCTCAGTTCCCCACCCCAGTTCAGACCCAGCCATATGCAAATCAGTCTTGACCCTGTTCCTCATGGGTACAGTCCAGCCCGAACTGCCAAGCCAGGTCTTCCCTGACCCGGAAACCAGCATCCTGTGACCGGTTTCAGGGCAACACCCCTCATCAGCCAGGCTAGCTTGAATCCAGTGGCAAAGTGAGCAAAGGACCCACGTCTGGGCATACATGGTGTTACCCCGAAACCCGTCCCAGGATGCTTGTTTACGGTCCAGGGAAGACCTGGCTTGGCAGTTTGGGCTGGACTGTGGTCAAGACTGATTTGCATATGGCTTAGTCTGAACTGGGGTGGCAAAGTGAGATAAGGATTGTTGATGGATTAAACCCAGATCTGTGACTGGGAGTGAGTGGCTGAAGAAACGTTTCAGCTCTCCGTTCATCATGTCCTTGTGTTTGCTTTGTTCGCCCTAAGTTTGCAGGGTATGCCCAGATGTGGGTCCCTTGCTCACTTTGCCACTGGATTCAAGCTAGCCTGGCTGATAAGGGGTGTTACCCTGAAACCGGTCCCAGGATGCTTGGTTCCGGTCCAGGGCAGACCTGGCTTGGTAGTTTGGGCTGGACTGTTCCCATGAGGCACATGGTCAAGACTGATTTGCATATGGCTGGGTCTGAACTGGGGTGGCGAAGTGAGCTAAAGAATGATGATGGATTAAACCCAGATCTGAGGGAGTGAGTGTCTGAAAAGTGTCAGCTCTCCGTCCATCATCTCCTTGTGTTTGCTTTGACAGACAGATGAGACATGATGGCATTTAGGTCAACATTTCTCCATGCCAGCCTGAGACCTTGCGTCTTGACCACTAAGGAGGACGAGGCCAAACCCTTCATACCACTGCGCCCCCACCCCCCATACGAATGCATAAACTAACACTCAAATGGTTATGATCGCTGTCTATGCTTTCTATTGTCCCACTCCTGGAGGCTCGGCCCATTAAATCTCTAGATACAAAAATATAATTGATGACTAAACCATACTCTCCCCTTACAATAGTCGCTTTTGAGGGGTAAAGGGGGTCCAGCAATTCACAGGCATTAGTGAGGTCAAATGAATTAATAAAGTGGGTGAGTGCAAGGGCCCTCTGGTCCTTACACAAATCTGTACACCCTGAACTGATGGTGTCAAGCAAAGTATGGACGTTAATCTCCTTGATGGGCCCCAGTTTTATATTAAAATCACCACCTAAAACAATATGAGGCACTTTGTGCTATGAGGGGAGTTTGCTATCTAGGCCTAGAGTGAAATCGGAGAGCAATTTAATGTTAACACTAAAATCAGATCCGGCGTTCCCATTATAAAAATGTATAAAAACAATGCACCATTATGCCAGTTACATAAAAAGGCTTGAACTAAAGTGCCGTCGGTGCCGATTGGGCTGGCGTTACATACTAAGGTTACTCCCGACAATGTCGTTAACCCCATCCTAGCCCTGCCAGAAGGCAATGGAATCGCTGGAACTGAATACGAAACCCATCCGTCCAGGCTAAAGTAGTCGGTGGACAAGGTCTCTTGGAAGACAATAATATCATAATTATGTATGAAGGTGACCCAATTCTCACAGCCCGTTTTACTGGCAAAAATGCCAGCAATATTCAAGGAGAGTATTTTGACCTCTTGCAAGTGTTCAACTATGTTTCTTAACTAGTATCTAGGCTGGTGACTTTGGAATTGATCAATTTAGGGCAGTTTCCTCTGGTTATATCCATAATGGGGCTCCTATCACAACCCAAATGGCTTTGCGGCTGTCTTCCAGGCCTAGGCCCTGCTCAGATGCCTGGCCGGAGCTGTGTTATTCATTATCAGCCGTTACTCCCAGTCTATTTTCAGTTAACTTGATAACGAAAAAGGAGGCATTATTGGGACCCATCCTAGACCTGAAGTTACTGAATAAACATGTCAGGACTTTATACCTCAAGCTGAAGATCCCATAAGAGTCGATTTCACAATTGCAGAAGGAGCATCTTATGGTCAAACTGGAGGTGTAAGATCACTATTTACATATGCTGATGCATCCAGTCAGTCGGAAATGTGAGATTTTTGCTACGTGACTAAGCACCCAGAGTATTTACTTATTCTCCAGTATTGAATCTTTCATAGATTCACATGCTTGTATCTTCCCCGTCGTCATGGTGGGAGTCTCACAGTATAGAAAATAAATAGCAGTATAACAGAAAAAACTGCACCAATACCATACAAATGCATTGTACCTTTGGTAACCCAATACCATCATTATATGGTCCAAATACCAACCAATGAGCTGCCAGCCCTGAGATCACACTCCCCAGCAGAGCCACCATACCTCAGATTTCCAACTGCCGTCGTGTGAGAAGGAGTCTCCCTGAGCTCTGCTCAGTTTGTTTCCTTGGTGAACTTTTGACCTGTTTTTCACAGCAGTTCTGCTCTGGTACAGAGGTATTGTCTTTTTTCTTCAGTTATAAAAATGTCTGAAGGCTCTAAGAAGAGGCTTTTCAGACCTTGTAGATCCTGTGGGAAGGCCAGACTGTTCTCGGAGGACCCCACAAGGATTGTTTATACTGCCTACATCCTAAGCATGTCCCTAAGGAGTGCAAGCATTGTAGGACTTTTCCTGCAAAAACTCTAAAGGATCGAGAGGCATCTTTGCTTTTATGGCTTCAAAAGAAGAAGGTCATATCTGACTCTGGGTCAGAGGATGAAAAGGCTCATTCCACTCCAAAACGAAAGGTGGAGCCTTCTGGATCGAAAACTGACTCTAAAAAACCAAAGATCAGTAAATCCAGGGACAAGGAGTCTGCGTCCTCTTCAGTGCCTCACACTCCTCACAAGAAAGCTACAGAGACGAAGGCTCCGTCGTCGGACCCGTCGACGAAAGTGACGGTGTCTAGGGTGCTTACGCCGACGAAGACGTCGACGACATTGACGACGACAGCTTAGTCGACGGCGATTACGACACCGTCGACGACTGTTTTGAAGACACCGTTGACGACCTCGGCGGCTCCGTCGACGACGACGTACAAGTCTCCAATTTCTCACAGATCGTTGACTACTATTTCCATTAAAAGGTATCCACCGTCGACGGGCTCGTCGACGGAAAGAAAAAGATCGCCGATGCCTGAGGCAGGAAACACATCATCAGAAGTTTTATCTTGGTCTAAGATATCACCGCTTACTCCATCCAATTTGCTCGAAATGCAGGAGGCAGAGGAGGATGGTTCTGTTGCCTACAGTCCATCTCAACTCAAAATAAAAAGCCAAGACACAGATGAAGAAGAATACCAGGAACGATCCGAGATTGTACAAGAGGATTTCTCTTTTAAAGATCGCCCTCGGTCAAGCGAAAAGAGATATGAATCTTTCCAAGATACTTACGATTTTGAGGAGGAAGAGGATAACCCCCCCCAATAGCCAGGGATGAGTCTATATCCATGCCACTATCTCTGGTAACGGATCTAAGACACATGATCACAGATTACTACCGACGCTTCCCGGAGGCTAATGCTCCCTTGTCTGACACCACAAGTAAAACACACAGCGCAGCCCAGGCTGTGAACGTACAAACACTACAAACCTCGCAGATGCTACGCCCTCCGAAGGTGATAACCATCAGAGATGACTATGTAGAGAGCGAAGTAGTTGACCAGCCAGAGGAAGGAGAATTAACACAGGACAATCCTGTGGGCGATGAATGGGACCAATATATTGCTCCATCATCTCCCTCACCATCACCAGTAAACTCCCCGCCGGAGGATATCGGGGTATTCCATGAGCTCATGGAAAGAGCCTCAAAACGATTTGATCTCCCTCTTCCAGTAAAAGAGACAGAATGTTTCTTATATGACTTCAAAGATTCAGCTCGGAAGTCAGTCAGGACTATCCCTGTGGTCAATTATATATGGGAAGAAGGCTTAAAAATTATGAGAAACCCAGCCTCCATTTCAGCCTCGATCCCGAGAATTGAAAAGAAATATAAAGCCCCGGAATCGTCCCCGGCATGCCTGATAGGTCATCCTAGACCGGAATCAGTGGTAATGCAGGCGGCTCAAAGACGCTCAAGACACCCGGCAACGGCATCCTCAGCACCTCCAGACAAGGACGGGAGAAAGCTGGATGGCCCAGGAAAACGTTTTGCTGTCATGGCGGCCGCGTCCATCAAAGCCTCAAATGCGTTGGCCATTGTCAGTCGATATGATAGACAAATGTGGTCAGATCTGGCACCTTTATTTCACATCTTCCGGAAGATAAGAAAAAAGAGGCCGCACAAATCCTCCAAGATGGGACCAGAGCGGCCTCTGAGATGATCGACATAGCCATGGATATATCCGCAGTGGCTTTTAGACAGATGGCAGGAGCCGTGGCACTCTGCAGGCAGGGCTGGCTTAAGGCCACCTCGTTCAGACCGGAAGTGCAAGCTAAAATCGTTGATATGCCCTTCGATGGGGAAAATCTCTTTGGCAAGCATGTGGACGAGGCCCTTCAGGGGATCAAAAAGGAGACAGATACGGCTCGAGCATTAGAATCTCTGCAACAGAACAGATTCCAGTCCTTTCGGGGCAGAGTAACCAGAGGCCATTACCAACAAAGACCATCCTTTCAATCATATCGGTACCAGCCTTACCAACAGCAGGGGTATCGGCAGTTTTCCAATACACAGCAATTTCGATCATCTAGTGCCCCTTAGCAGCAGACGAATAGAAAAAAGTCCTCTGCGAGAGGAAAACCTCAGTACTCTAATAGGAGACAGTGACAATCTCAAGGTGCCAACCACCTCGATATCACACAATCCTCAACAGATCCACTACCTCTCTCTCTTTTACCACCAATGGTTGTCAATAACATCAGACAGATGGGTGTTGGACATTATTCATCAAGGTCACACCCTAGACTTCGTCCAAAGACCACCGGACCGGCCTCCCATTCCCAGAAAACAGCAACATCTTTCGGCCCTAAAGACAGAGGTTCTCTCTCTACTCATAAAAGGGGCAATAGAGGAGGTCCCTTGTCTACAGCGAGGGAAAGAATTCTACTCTCACTTTTTCCTTATACGGAAAAACAAACTACCAAGTGGAGGCAGGTGATGGATCTGCGAGGTTTAAACAAATTTATCAAGAAGCAGTCTTTCCATATGTTATCTCTGCAAGAGATATTGCTGATGCTGAACAGAGGAGAATATATGACATCTTTAGATCTATTAGATGCATACTTCCATATTCCAATACACGTCCAGCACAGACGGTATCTCAGGTTCAAGGTGGCAGGGCGCCACTACCAATTCAGAGTGTTGCCCTTTGGTCTCCGGAACGCGCCGAGAGTGTTCACGAAGTGCATGGCACCAGTGGCGGCATATTTACGTCAGCAAGGTCACCAGGTATATCCATATCTGGACGATTGGCTGATCAAGGGCCCATCATATCAGGACACTCAAGAATCATTGGAAAGTTGCATGACCCTTTTTGTATCCCTGGGTTTAAAGATAAACGTAGAAAAATCCTCTCTAGTTCAGTCCCAGACGCTCCAGTTTCTAAGGCTGTATTGAAAACAAAAGCAGCAAAGGCGTACCCATCGGAGGAGCGCATCCAGAAAATTTTGAAACTGAGTTCTCAGTTGAGAAAAAGAAAGTCCACTTCAGTGAGGATGTTCAAATCCATGCTGGGGATGCTTTCATCCTGCATCCCTTTGGTGCCGAATTGCCGCCTTCACATGAGGCCTCTTCAAGAACTTCTCGACCTACAATGGGTGCAACATCCAGGATCTTTCGAAGATCTGATAGTCATCAATCCTCTGATAAGGAAAGCACTGTCATGGTGGGGGATAAGAAAAAATTTCCCAGAAAGGCCTACTCTTCGAGCCCCAATCTCCCAGTTATGTAATGACAACGGACGCCTCCCTACAGGGATGGGGAGCACATCTTCAAGACCTGGAAATACAAGGCCATTGGAACAAACAGGACGCAAAGCTGCACATCAATCTGTTAGAACTAAAAGCAGTGTTTTTAGGCCTACAGGCATTTCTGCCCAGGATTCAGGATTCCCCAGTCCTAGTCAGAACGGACAGTACGACAACTATGTTTTATCTGATAAAACAAGGAGGAACGAGATTGAAACCCTTATCGGCACAAGCACAGGAAATCTGGCAGTGGCTTCTAAAGCACAATATCACTCTACAAGTTCAGCATGTCCCAGGAATCCGCAACACGCGTGCAGACTTGCTAAGCAGATCAACAACCCTATGTCACGAATGGGAACTGGATCAAGGTCAACTAGTGCAAATATTTCGCCTTTGGGGCACCCCAGGATTAGACCTGTTTCCCACTCGAAACAACAAAAAATGCAAACAGTTTGCAAGCAGATTCCCTCAACAAGGCTCATGGGGGAATGCTCTTCAGCTTCGCTGGACAGGGATGTTTGCGTATGCATTTCCTCCTTTCCCTTTGATTTCGAAGGTACTCAAGAAAATGAGATTGGAACCATGTCACTTAATCCTCATTGCCCCGGCATGGCCGAGACAGTTCTGGTTCTCGGAGCTTCTGCAGATGTCGGTGGCTCCCCGGGTGCAGTTTCCACAGATGCACAATCTGATTTCAATGAACGAGGGTCAGGTGCTTCATCCCCAATTGGACTCGCTAAATTTATCAGCCTGGAACCTCATGAGCATGAATTTAAATCTCTGAATATCCCTCAAGAATGCTGAGATATTCTCTCTCACTCTTGAGCAAGTTCCACCAATAAGCCATATGCGGCAAAGTGGAAAAGGTTTTGCCAATGGTGTTTGAATCAATCTTTACATCCCTTGCTATCATCTCCAGTCAAATTCTTCCATATCTTTTGTATTTAGCCAAAGCAGGGCTTTCTCACGCATCTGTGAAAGTGCATCTTGCGGCATTCTCAAGATATCACAGAAGACCAACTCAGCCGTCTCTTTGGTCTCGGAGAGTGATAAAGGAGTTCATGAAGGGTCTTTTCAGGGTGTTCCCTCCAATCAAACGTCCGTCAGTGCCTTGGCAGCTTAACACAGTATTAGCACAGCTAATGAAACCACCTTTCGAACCTATTCACAAAGCTGACCTGAAATTCGTTTCTTGGAAGGTGGCTGTACTCCTGGCACTGACGTCAGCCAGGAGAGTCAGTGAGATCCAGGTTTTTCAATAGCAGAACCTTTTTTACAGTTCAAGGCAGACAAAGTAATCCTTAGAACGAATCCAAAATTCATTCCAAAAGTTCCAACGTCTTTTCATCTTAACGAACCTATTGTTTTACCTACATATTTTAAAGACCCATCTTCTACGACAGAAAGATCTCTTCACACATTGGATATTAGAAGATGTCTAAAATTTTATATAGACAGAACAAAATCCTTTAGAAAAACAAATCAACTGTTAATCGCCTTCGCTGCCCCCAGGAAGGGTTTGGCAGTATCCAGAACTTGTATTTCCAGATGGATAGCCTCAGCTATTGCTTTCTGTCACAAGAAGGCTGGAAGACCTCTACCATCGGCAGTTCGAGCTCATTCGACAAGAAAGATGGCAACTTCTGCTGCATTGTTCGCGGGAGTATCGCTCCCGGACATCTGCAGAGCGGCCACATGGTCAAATGTCCATACATTTACCAGACACTACTGTCTTGACACAGCTTGGAAAGCTGATTCAGCGGTGGGACAAGCGGTGCTGCGCTGACTGTTTCTTTAAGGTATTTTCATGCATGTTGAAAGAATGTTGTTTTTTCTGGTTGTGATAAAATATATGATAGAGTAAATTTCATAACATGTTTATGCTTATATAGGGAACTGTGGACTTTTGTACATGCTGAGACACACTATCCACTCTATAGTCTGGAAGATCTGGTAGTCTTGAAAAAGACACTATTTGAACCTTAGGAATTAGAAGTTTCTACCCTTAAAACGCCTTTTATGGAGGAGATACTGCTCTCTATTCTGATACAAGCATGTGAATCTATGAAAGATTCAATACGGAGCCTTCGTCTCTGTAGCTTTCTTGTGAGGAGTGTGAGGCACTGAAGCGGACGCAGACTCCTTGTCCCTGGATTTACTGATCTTTGGTTTTTTAGAGTCAGTTTTCGATCCAGAAGGCTCCACCTTTCGTTTTGGAGTGGAATGAGTCTTTTCATCCTCTGACCCAGAGTCAGATATGACCTTCTTTTGAAGCCATAAAAGCAAAGGTGCCTCTCGATCCTTTAGAGTTTTTGCAGGAAAAGTCCTACAATGCTTGCACTCCTTAGGGACATGCTTAGGATGTAGGCAGTATAAACAATCCTTGTGGGGTCCTCCGAGAACAGTCTGGCCTTCCCACAGGATCTACAAGGTCTGAAAAGCCTCTTCTTAGAGCCTTCAGACATTTTTATAACTGAAGAAAAAAGACAATACCTCTGTACCAGAGCAGAACTGCTGTGAAAAACAGGTCAAAAGTTCACCAAGGAAACAAACTGAGCAGAGCTCAGGGAGACTCCTTCTCACACGACGGCAGTTGGAAATCTGAGGTATGTTGGCTCTGCTGGGGAGTGTGATCTCAGGGCTGGCAGCTCATTGGTTGGTATGTGGACCATATAATGATGGTATTGGGTTACCAAAGTACAATGCATTTGTATGGTATTAGTGCAGTTTTTTCTTTTATACTGCCATTTATTTTCTATACTGTGAGACTCCCACCATGACGACGGGGACGATACAAGCATGTGAATCTATGAAAGATATCAATACCGGAGAACCACAGTGTACAGGTAAGTAACTTGTTTTATGTCAAGGAGTGGTAGGTGGACATCTTCATCACCAGTTTATTCATGTTTATCCATACCTATAGCATTCACTAGTGAAAGGGAGTTAAGTGCAGAAATCGAAGCTCATAGTTAGGAGATAGGTTCATTGTCATTTAGTCTAGATTTCACAGTCCGCGTCAAGAATTCACATTTTCTGGCATCTACTGTTTGATGTGGCCAAAAGGCTGTCCCAGCATAGTGTACGCTTTTCAGAGGTTTTGCCCTCTTTACCATGCGTTAAGAAATCTGACATTGAGAAAAGAGACAAATCTTTTGGGAATGGTGGCATCCTACATTGCATTGGGGCCCTGAGCCAGCGTGCAAATATGTCCACTTCCAGAATGAGTCAATAATCACATACAACTGGGTTTTAGGAAGAGCATGTGTCCAGAACACAGCACAAATGTCAGTCATTAAATAAATACATTATTGCTAGGCAGACTTTTTGTAGACGCCAAGCAATAAGAGGCCTCCCTGATGTATAGGAAGCAAAAATCAGTGACAAAAATCAATACTGTAGAAGACATTGTAGCACATTTAGTTAGATTTATATGCAGTGGAACTAGTTCTCAAAGCCTTTCAAGAGATGTTACTCAGTAAAATAGTACATTTTCACAGAGGAAACATGATCTCCATATACGACTCACTGAAGGAAGGAGGCGCTCATTCCCTTTAATTGACCAGCTAGACTGAAAAGATTTTGCATGGTGTTTACTCTTGTCATTTCCGCCTCTTGACAAAACACCTGCCATGTTTGAACAGAGACTTTGCAGATCTTTGAAGCAGAGCCCATCAGGAAACACCGGAATTGAAGATCAAAGCAAAAAGCCTTCATCCCTTCTGTCACATGTGGGGGAATCTCATATAGACCTACTCATAACAACAAAAAATGCCAAAATTCTACCTCTGGGTGCCCACACCCTTAAGGGTATGTCTTGTACATAGACTGGTTTGAATCATTTACGTAAGCTCTACCTCCCTACTTCGACTGCCTTATGTCATTCACCAGATGCAACAGATATTGTATTGTAATTGTATTGTAATTGCATTTGTATAGCGCTTACTACCCCTGACGAGGCGTCGAAGCGGGACCCATAGAGGATTAGTGTTGAATTAGTATAGTGAAACATGCAAGTAAATTTTGAGTGGTGGATATGTTAGTCAGTTATTTGGATTCGGAAGGATAGCAGAAGGATAGAAGAGGAAAGAAGGTTTGTATTTATATAGCGCTTCTAACCCCTGATGGGGTGTTGAATCGCTTTTTTTGGCGAGTAGCACGCTACTCCGGAAACCCATAAAGGATTAGTGGTGAATTAGTATGGTGAAATATGAAAGTAATTTGAGTGGTGGATATGTTAGTCAGTTATTTGGATTGAGAAGGGTTAGGGAGGTGTAAAAAGGAAAAAAGGTTTGCATTTATATAGCGCTTGTAACCCTGATGAGGTGTTGAAACGCTTTGTTGGCGAGTAGCACGCTACTCTGGAACCCATAAAGGATTAGTGGTGAATTAGTATTGTGGAATATGGAATTAGAGAAGTGAACATGCTAGTCTGTTATTTTGATTGAAAAGGATAGTGGAGGGATAGAAGAGTGAGGGATTTCTTTTTTAGGTCATAGCAGTAGGAGGAGGCCTTTGGATGAGTAAAAGGGTTTTTGGAGGGGAAGAGTCAGAGGGAAGAGTTTAGAAAGGTTTGTTTTGGGGGATCGGTACAGTAAAGGAGGTGTCAGAAGATGCAAGGAGGGGTAGAGTAGGAGAGAGTCAAGAAAGGGTTATTTTGGGGAACATAGTAGTGGTATGGAGTTTGGGATAAATGAGAGAGTGGGTGTAGAGGATATAATGATAGATGTATGTGGTGAGATAGGGTAGTGAATTGGAAAGAGTAGTAGAAAGAAGTTTGAGATGAGTCAGAAAGTTGGGCTAGAAGATATATTGAGGGAAGTATAGGCTGAGAAATAGGGTAGTGCATTGGAAATGCTAAATTAGAAGAAAGTGATAAATATGTAGATCCATAAGTACATTGAAAGTATATAGATGCATAAAGGAGGTAAGTATATGCAGATTAAAGATATTGATAGAGGTAGCGGATGAGAAATAGGGTAGTGCCTTGGATATGCTTTTTCAGGAGAAAAGTAACAGACACACAGATCCAAGTACATGGAGGTACATAGATGCCCAATGGAAGCAAGTACATGTAGACCAAAGAAGATTTTTTTTTTTTCCTTTTGTTTTTGTTTTTATAACAACATAATTATTGTACATGTTTATACAAAGCAATACACGAAGATAGGCACACATCTACAGTGAAAACCAATGCTTATGTACAGAGGGACAAATACATAGGGTGGGTATTAATGAATGGGAAAATGGGCAGCATTCCTGGCCCTGGTCCCGACCAGTCTTGAACAGGCTCAAACAGATACTCACCCTTGTCCTCTCCACCCTTAGCTGAGACGCCCTAAGCCTTGGCCGTTTATAGCCCTAGTAGTCAGGTGAACCCTTCAGCCAATGGGAACCCTAGCCCTAACAATATCCAATCACAGCACTAGCCCTAAAATCTAGAACCAATAGGAGAAGAGGACCTTACAGCCAATCTTGGCCCTAGTCCAAGCACCCAATCACTTTAAAAAACCCTTGATCTCTACGTCCAATAGAGGCCCTAGCCCTACCAGTAGTCTCAACCCTAGTCCAAGCAACCAATGACACAGGAAGCCCTAGGCCCTAGTCCCTACTTCCAATAGAAAGCCTAACCCTACTCTTAGTCCCACACCTAGTCCAGCAACCAATCACACCAGAAGCCCTAATCGCTACTTCCAATTAAAGGCCTAACCCTAGCCCTAGTCCCACCCTAGTCCCAACAACCAATAACACAGGAAGCCCTAGTCCCTACTTCCAATAGAAATACTAACCCTAGCCCCAAGCCTACATTGATTGAATCACAGACCCAGAAACCAATCAGAACCCTCAAATACCCAACCAATGAGGACACTAACCCTAATCCAATAGAAACATCAGATACAACCACCAATCAGTGTACACATGTACCAAACAGTATCAGACTATATAAGGTCCCAGCTACCTCAGACAAGGTTTGCTGGCCAGGGAGTTGGAAACTGCTTCTCTATTCCGAAATCTCCTAGGAGACAGACCGGCTCAATCCACACTTTGGACTTCTACAGGTAAGGCCCCAACAAACTTGTCCTCTAACAACACTATTTGTATAAAACTTTACTCCCTCTCCTGGCCTAAAACGAAGTGCACAGTCCCTATTAAACACAGTTTAAACAGCTTACAGCACATTACGGCTGTCTCAGGGGGGAAGGGGGGGCTGGTTTCACTGACTTGTTAACACAAGATGGTCGCTGAGGGTGCACTGCTTAACATACAGGTCTTAGCACAGAGCAAAGGAGACATTGGAGGGAAAAACTGATAGTCACAGGGAATGAGAGGGAAAAACTACAGAGTTTGGACTGCAAATCCCACAATTCAACAGGTTAAATGGAAGCAGTCACAGGCAGGAAAAAACACAAGTTTAAACAGAAAAACATGGGATAAATTATGCAATCACTGGCAGGTTAAAACTACAATTTTAAACTGTAACAACCACAGGCAAAGACAGTTAAAGAAATTTAAAAAGAAAAAAATAAGATGATGCAATCACAGGTAGGGAAAATCGTTTTTTAAACTTTTTTAGGAAAGAGACAGCACTAGTCTGCCTCCTTACCACTTCCTGGACTCTGCTCACTGCAATCTGGGGCACAGGTAGGCTGCCACCCGCCAGAAGTTCAGACCTACTGAGCATAAAGTACAGACCTACTGAGCATCACCAGTGAATCTCAGAGGAAGCCCAGACCTACTGAGCATCAGCAGCGAATCTCAGAGGAAGCCCAGACCTACTGAGCATCACCAGAGAATCTCAGAGGAAGCCCAGACCTACTGAGCATCACCAGTGAATCTCAGAGGAAGTACAGACCTACTGAGCATCACCAGTGAATCTCAGAGGAAGCCCAGACCTACTGGGTATCACCAGTGAATCTCAGAGGAAGTACAGACTGTAGGAGAGTAGGATCTGCTCTTATGGTTACCCCCACTTTCTGCTGATGTTTCACGGTTTTTCGACTTTAGTCTGGCTGGGGCCCTGCTATCCAGGACCCCAGCCTAGCTGCTTCCTCTCTAAATTGATTCCATGTACTATAGGTACACTCAGGTTTGGTTACTGGGGTACCCTTGTGAGTCCCTAGTATATTGTACACTAGGTACTAAGGGCATAGGTACCCCAGAGACCTACCAGGGGCTGCAGCTTGTATTGTGCCACCCCTGGGAAGCCTTCCAAAATGACACCACAGGACTGCTACTGCAGCCTGGGTAAGGTGGTGCATGCACCCCTTACTAAGATATAGGTTACATATATCCACCTTAAATCACTGCACATAGAAACCTATCAGTCACCCCTATGGCAGGCCTTATCAATCCTGAAGGCAGGGTGCTTGGTTTCGTGTGAGAGGGTGCCCATGCATGAGCAGGGCTCCTCTTCAGACTTCAGAATCTATTCTCTGGGGCTGTTCTGTGATGCAGCCAGACCATATACTCAAGTGCATTATAACCTCGCGGTAAATGCTAACTTTGGGATGGCTGCACGGAAACATGTCGTGTTTGGTGTCAAACACTTTGGAATCATACCCCCCCCCCCCCCGCCAGTCCTGGCGGCGGGGGTATGATCCCACCCTCCTAGAGGGAGAGACATGTACACACCGGTATACCCGGTAACAGTTTTAAAGAGCCCTGGCATCACAAAATGGATGCTGCAGCCACAGATATACCCATGATATCGATTCAAATTGTGCTAGGTGGTATCATAGTACTGCCATTGTTGTAAATGTCCATACTTCTGTGTTAAAGGTTATATCTCATGCCTAACTTGTTAAGCCATCAATGATGCAGTCTATTGTATCAAAATTCTCTCTCTCTGAATCAAACACTTTAGCAATTGAGGCCTTATAGATTGGATATGTAGGACTGCCAAAAGAATGTATGCAGGTGCTAACAGAGGTGTGCTGCCCTACTACCAGAGCATGTTATGCAGCAAATTTGAAAAGGATTTTAAACTCTGGTTTCCTTGTGTGTTAATCCTATTCAGGCTACAGTCAATGACATTATTGAATATCTTGACGCTGCAGAAGGCAAGTTTGGCTTATTCACCTGTTAGAAAGGGGATCTCTAGTTGGCAAGGGCTTGCACCTTTGTCCAAGTAGGGACCCTTCTTCCTAGTCAGGGTAAGGGTGTTACACTCGTGAAGTAACCCCTGCTCACCCTCGTGGTAGCTTGGCACGAGCAGTCAGGCTTAATTCAGAGGAAGTGTGTAAAGCATTTGCACATAACCAACAGTAATACAGTGTAGGCACTACAAACGGACACCACACCAGTTTAGAAAAATAACCAATATTTTATATACTCAAGACAATACCAATTACGACAAAAAATCCACAATACTATACTTTACGAATGAATACTTGATACGGTAACTTCTTCTTTGCAGGAATAGCACAAAAGCAAAGTTCAGTACGAGTCGGTAGCTCCGTCCGAGCCTACCG
Organism: Calotriton arnoldi; assembly: GCA_963921515.1. Lineage (NCBI taxonomy): Eukaryota > Metazoa > Chordata > Amphibia > Caudata > Salamandridae > Calotriton > Calotriton arnoldi. The sequence continues at coordinate 252,743 of CAWUFW010000604.1, read as the reverse complement.
CGATGCTGAAAACCACAGAGTCTAACAGTTCCAGCCGACCGCGTCGATACGGGCCAGCAGAGTCATGAACAGACTCGGTTACAGTACCTTTCTCGTTGTGGCTGGTACGGAGTGTACGAGCCGGTCGGCGTTCGTCGCGGTTGCGGTGCAAGACGGAGCGATGCAAGGTGCGGTGTCCCTCGATGCGGTGCAGGCAGCGGCTCGATGAGCGTCGTGTAGACGGAGTCGGTGAGTCCAAGGCGTGCGAGGCAGGGTGAGACGATGCTCGATGCGGTGCTGACAGGTTGCGATGGAGGCGACCAAGCCGGAGTGCGGGAGCTGGCGTCGGACAGCGGTGCGAGTCGGAGCGGTGCGTCGCAGACGTGCGAGCGGTGCCCCAAATGCGATGCGGTCACGACTGTTGAGCCAGTTGCAGCGACCGCGTCGGTCGGGTCCGGTTGGTTCAGTGAAGCGATGCGATGCGAACTGCGGTGCCCACCGGTCACGGTGCAAGCAGCGGCTCGATGTTGGCGGCGTCGGACGTCGCCCACGGTGAGACCAGGGTTGCGATGCAAAGCGGTGCGATGCGGTCTGCGGTGCAAACAGGTCACCGGCCAGGGATGGATTCGGTTGACGGAGTCGGTTGCAGTTCCCTTCCTCTGTGGCAACTGAAACAGCGTTCCAGAAGCGGTACCCAGAGGCTTGTGAAGTCTTTGTAGTCCCTGAGACTTCTTAACAGGAGGCCAGCTCGGTTTCAGGCCCTTGGAGATACTCAGCACAAGTTTGTAGAAAGTTCAGTCCAGTCCTTTCACTGCCCAAGGCAGAAGCAGCAGCTGCAGGCCAACCCAACAAAGCAACAACACAGCAAAGGGGCAGTACTCCTCCTGGCAGCTCTTCCAGCTCTTCGTCTTGGCAGGTTCCTTGATTCCAGCGAGATCTAAATTCATGGGGTCAGGACCCCAATATTTATATCCCAAATTCCTTTGTTCTCTGAAGGAAGAGAGGCCTTTGCCTAGTCCAAACCAGTTCTGGAGCACTTTGTTGACAAGTCTCCGTCCCTTCTTTCAGTGAGTAGGCCAGGGACATCAGACGCACCACAGGAGGTGGAGCCAGCATTGTGGAGGGAAGGCACTGTCCTATTCAGGGCCCAGGTGCGACCCCTCCCACCCATCTACATGTAGATCTTGCTATTCAGCCCTGTGCTGACTCACCCTGTCTCCTGGCATCCCCCAGCCCCTGTCACTCACACTCCAGACAAGGAATACACAACCTCGCAGAGGCAGGCTTGGATGGTTAGACAAGAAAATACCCCCTTTCTAAAAGTGGTATTTTCAAACACAGAATGTTAAAACCAACTTCACTAAAAGATGCATTTTATCATTCAGAGTCCAGGCATACTAAACTCGAATTTCTACCATGTTCCCGGGGTCAGTTAGGATTATAAGCTGTAATAATCACAACTGCCCGTTCTGGCCTAGGGGAACAGGTAGCCTTGCAATAGTGAAAAACGAACTAGGCTGTAATTCACTATTAGGACATGCCGCACACACCGGGCATGTCCTACCTTTCGCATACAACGCACCCTGCCCACAGGGGTACCTTGGGCCTACCTTAGGGTGACTAACATGTAGCAAAGGGAAGGTTTAGGGACTTGCAAGTGTGTGCACTTGCCAAGTCGACATGGCAGCCCCAGGCTGCGCACAGGCTCTGCGGCGGCAGGCCCGAGTTACACTTTACGGGCTGTTTGCGTGGGTGGCACAATCCAGTGCTGCAGCCCACCAACAGCATTTGGTCTATAGGCCCTGGCACTCGCAGTGCACTTTACAAGGGACTGACACATAAACCAAATAGGCCAATCATGGAAACACCAATCCATAACATATTTTATACAGGAGCACTTGCACTTTCCCACTGGACAGCAGTGAGGAAAGTGCGCAGAATCATTACACCAGCAAAAACAGAGTCAAAACCGGGAGGTCAGAAAGCAAAAAGTCAGCGGAAACACGCCAAAAGATGCCAAGTCTAACACCACCAATAAGAGTTAATTTGGCAACTTGAGCTCTTACATGCAAAATAAACACATTTTGCTTTTTTTTTTTAAATCCCAGTCATGAAAGCATTCTTAGAAGGCCTTAGAAGAATAATCTCAACTAGGGTTATACTTGTGATTTAAATATTTTTTCTCGCTTAATGGGATCACAAGTTGAGTCGTCATTCTCATGCATACTGCAACACCTTACTGGAAAAGTATTTTTTTGTAGTGTCAGTTACATATTTGCATAGTTCTAGTGAATTACAGGTCGTTAGTGGAAGAGGCATACTGAGAAGTGCATTAAAATAGGGTAATATTATGTATACACCCACAGTTTTACCCATAAGGCTGTTGCACATGCTTGATGTTGAAAGACCATCAATTTACTTAATAGATACAACACACTTAATAACTTTAAAAACAACACAATGGTCCAGCACACTTAATTTAGATCTACAAGTTAATAGACAATAGTTTTACAGAAATAAACCTTGGTATGTCTTAAACATTCATTTCACATGATCAAAGCTCATAAATAGACAAAGGGACAATTCAGCAGAGTTGTTCTTTAAATTCTTTATTGAAGACTTCTTTTTTCTGACCAGGATAAAAACCGTAGCCAACGCGTTTCGTCCTCGCGGACTTCTTCAGGGCAAAAACAGAACACACTGTTCTTATCCTTGGTTGGATTTTAGCGTTGTGCAGTTTCTCCTTCTATAGTTGGACAGTTTATGGTAATATCTGTTATATTGCTTGATTTGTCGGACGGGTGATTGAGGCAATTAGTTTTTCATCATGACACAGGTCATCAATATAAGTAACACATGAGTCCAATGACAAGAATATCATCCATGTCATTCCATTTGTCACTTTCTAAGCTGTAGTCCGGCCGGCGTGGTAGCGTGTCACGAACATTGGATGCCACTCTACCACGCCGGCCGGACTACAGTTTAGAAAGTGACAAATGGAATGACATGGATGATACTTGTCTAATTATGAGATTTGATCATGTGAAATGAATGTTTAAGCCATACCAAGGTTTATTTCTGTAAAACTATTGTCTATTAACTTGTAGATCTAAATTAAGTGTGCTGGACCATTGTGTTGTTTTGGAATTAGGAGATTTTGTATCTCTGGAGGCTTAGGGGCATTGGGTCTCCGGTCCTTAGCACCTTGCACATCTTGATATAAATTAGTCTACTAAAAGATAGGTGCCTCAATCCCCTTCCAATTTGCATTGTACACTTAATAACTTTGTTGTTTTTCATCACCATATCAGAGCAATTTCATTTCTAAAGTAGATTTTGCCAGATGGATTGTTAGATATTTTAAAATGTATTATGCAAGAGCAAAACTTATGCTTCAACATATGCCACATGCATATTCTACTAGTAAGAAATGTGCACCATTTGCATTCTTAGGGATTAGCTAAAATGTACAGAGCAGCCACATGGCCATCAGTATACACATTTACAAAACATTGTAGTGTTGACATACAAGCTAAAAAGAGGCACAAGCAAGTCAGACAGTGTTATCGACCTAGATTGCCTCTTCTGCCATTTTCATTCTCCAACACTTAAGGAGGAGAGTGTACAGCTTTACAGCTGGTGAATAGGTTGTGAGCTACAGCAGTACCTACTGCAAAGAGAAAATATCACCTGTGGTAACTGTTGGCCATCTGGTGGTATTGTAGATTCATGTGAGCCCTCTCCCCAAACCCCCTGATTCCCTGTCATGAATGAAACATACTTAAAAACTAGAGAGGATGAGGCAAGTCTTCATACAACAAACGCAACACCGAATAACACCTGAGGTAGAGTCCGCACGCTTATGTGTTGAGAATTTCAGGAGATGTGATCACAAATCGTACACCACACGCTTGAAACCGAAACTTCAGATTTGAAGAAAAAAACTTCTAGTATTCAATACTAGCACTTACAGCCTAATTTTTAGACTTTTGCGTGTAATCAGCCATCCTCCTAAGGCGTGAAGGTAACGACCTCCTGTGCCCAAGCAGACTACTTTCTGAGTGCCCATGATGTTTCATGCAGCTGCTCAGCAGACTTTTTTGTTTTAGAAAAACAAACTCTCAAAGCCAGACTTTATTTTTATAAAAGAAAATATAAATATCATGAAACACTAGGAGTTTTCTACCAGGACGTGGGGGTATTTTTTTTTTGGGGGGGGTTATGAGAGTCATTCTTTTTCGTCTTTGGGAATGCCAGACTTACTCTGGCAGTCAAGAAGAAAAAGTACATAAGACCATCTGCTGTAAATTGGGCAGAAGGTCTGATGTACTTCCACCAACAGCCCCAGTCTGTTTGGACATTTGCTTCAGAACGTCGCAGGCCACTAGACTCTAAATAGAATGGGTGGACCGTCAGTTTGGCGGACAGGGTACCCCACCAATCTCTAAATCCTGGCCCGAAGTACCCGGTTAGAATGCTTGATTGCTTAGTTACCTGTTGCTAGGCAAGGTGGTATGGTAACCATTACCAGGGAGAGTTTGCCCAGGAACTCGCCTTAAAGAATCTAGTGTATCAGCATTAGTGTGGTTGAACATAATCAGCCTATATATTTCTATGTAAGAAAACAATGTGATCGCCCTATCATTTTGTTATGCAGTAAAATATCACTGGACTCTCCTAAGAGATAGCTTGGGATGATAGTAAGGCAGTATATCCTATAAAAATGAATTTGCAAATGTCATCAGTAGTTGATGTAACATAAGGAGGATATAAAGAGGTTGGGGTCTGAGGGAGGTGAAAACCACAAAGCCAGGACACAAGAGTAGAATGAAACTACCTTTATGGTCACTCTGTTACTCTTAGTCTGTTGACTCTTTCACATTATCAATGCACTGCCGACAACCTTTGCGCCATCAGGAAAAGAAATACTACTGGCTCATTTTTTTAATCTTTTTAATTTAAAAGGAGCTGGTGTGATCTTTCGTACTTGTTTGAATGCGTTTGTTTCATGTGTGGAGGGCACTTTGATACGCAGTAAAGACCAACAAAGGCTCTGCACTATTACACAGCTATAGACTCAGTTTCCGGTCCAACCTCTAGGTGGCCTAGATACCCACAAGCTAATAATGTTAAAAAGCAGACTTGGAGTACCAGAGTTGCTACGAACGTAACTTTGTCCTGTAGGATGACATTTACTTTTTAAGTGCGGTGGCAATGCAGTTGGAGCTCATTCTTCAGAGGCATAAAGTAACTTCTTCCTCCAAAGTAAGAGCTAATGGCTGTTGACTTCAGTTCTGGATTTCATGGCATGCCCAAAAGCTATACCCTATCTTCTATTAGAGATTGAATTTGGGATTAATGCATTCTTCAATTCACTAAATGTGTCATTAAAGAAAGCAATGGCCAAAATTGTCCTTGAGGGATCCTACTTGGTTGCCCCAATTCAGACTTCTGCCAGGCTGAGTCGATTTGATTGATTTCATTAGGAATAATTTTCTCAACTTGCACTCAATGGTTTCAGGGTGCTGGAAACAGAGTTATCATTTACTTTGCCATATTGATTCATATGAATGACCAGTGTTAAATAGTAAATTACATTAAACTGTATTCCTGTCTTATTTGCAGCAAAGGATGATGGGAGCATTGCAGTTGCCTTAGGCTATACTGCTCATCTTGTCTCAATGATATCCTTCTTCCTGCAAGTGCCACTCAGGTACCCCATTATTCACAAGGGCTCAAGATCTGCAATCAAAGATAATATTAATGATAAGCTGATGGAGAAAGAAAGAGAGTAAGTGCTTTCAATATTACCTTTTAATCTATGAATATGCTTAAAAATAGATGGCCAGTTTGTTGTATTAAAGTTTTTTGGAGACAATGCAACGTTTACCATTGTTAAGACTTTTCATTTGATACACAATACATTGGATAAACTGTCTTTACACATATATTATCTGGCTGAATCATACCACCAAGGAGTTCTGTGATCTAGGAGGTATGTGATTCAGTGATGGACTTCTCTTCTTTCCTCTCTTTGTATTTGTTTTTCTATCTTTAGACAGATTGCTATCATAAAAATAAAGGTAGGCTCGCCTTCCTTAGACACGGCACTTCTCCTGACCGGGACTAGTCGTCCTCCTGAGGCCACTCAGAGCAAAGAAAATACTCGGGCAGCTCATTATTACCATGCTTCTACTTGAAATCGGTGGAGCCTTTCTCAAATTTTCAACATTTTCCCTCTGAGATGAAGACTGTGCTCTCTATTTGGGGTGTGCTAAGTTATGAGACCTAGAAAATCTATATATGTTCTGAGTTGTGTTTTAAGGGGGTTAGGATCCTTCTTATTGAGATGGTGATGTGAGACATAGGGTTTTTCCTCCGTCCCTCTCCCACCTAGCTTTCCCTTAGCCCATGAATTTGTGCAGATTTGATGCTCCAAACCTGCTAGTTTGTTTCACACTGTTTGTGTATGTAGGATCCCTATTTTAAATTGTGACAAGTCAATAAATACCACTATACAATAGTAAAAAACAAAAAAAATGTACACGCTATTTAACGATACATTCCTCGCCTTACGAGTATCCCCAGGCACCTGACTGGATTCAGAGAATTTTCTCAGCAATGCTCCCATTTGCTGATAGGTGGCGCTGTGTGGTTTCGCTATCACTTCATACTGCCCCAGAAGTGGTGGAGCCGAGCAGCATTTTAGCACCACCCTTACATGCTGACATAAGTTGCTTTCTTTCTATATCTAGATCCGCAGTGCTCTGCTACCAATTTTGGCAGTTTTCAGACGACTTTCAAAATGTTAGAAGTGTGCCAGGGGCAATGTCTCCCAAAAAATGACAGGATTCAAGCTGTGCCATGTCTGCAGGAAACGGATGTCTGTCACAAAACCACATCTTGTGTACCTTTGTTGCTTGGACTCCAGGCATGCCTCAAAGTTGTGCAATAATTGCGCCTTCATCTACCCGACAAGGAACAGGAGGTGCTGCTCTGTGTCCCCGAACAGAAGAGGTCACGATTTAAGGACAGAGCCCGCTGCAAGTCATAGGCCGTTCAACAACCATTGGCCCGGACTGCTTCACCCTCACTCCCTTTCTCGACCTACTACAGTTTCTTCTTCTTCACCTACTCATTTCTTAATTTAAAAAAAAAAAAAAGCTTTTTGATCATCCTGATGAGGACCAAAGCACTAGCGTATTCTTACTTCTATCTTGGACATCATCAACATATCAAATGAATAACAGTGAAGGTCCCTACCAGTTTTAATGCTTCTACTGTTACAGTAGTGCAAATATTGAAAAATTTTCATATATGTACTGGAGAAAAAAGATTCAGTTGATGCAAGATTCTGTAAATCAACCTTCATAAGTCTGTCTCACAACCTTTCTTGCAAATCGGCAAACAACTGTTCTGTCGTGGCAGAAATGTCTACTGAGGGCACTCGTTTACCCTTCTTTATAGTTATTAAGCTATGCCTTGATTAAGCAATGACTATATTCATTGTGTAAACAGACATGTGGGGGACTCTTACTAATGTTGTACTCCTTGTCCTTTATGCAGAATATGGCTCAGTACCCCCACCATTAAGTATGTGTGCATTTACTCGTGCTGCATAGCTTGAATCCACCCTTTTTGACTACTCTAACCATATTTACATTGCTTTCTATTCATTTAGTGAACAGTTCATAATGGTTATTTAAGCACCTTCTCCTTTCTGTCTTGGTGAGCACCTAGCTTTAATATCCAGCTGCTCCACCGTACAACGTGTTCACATATTGTCATATGTAACATCCAACTCCTTAAGTTGCAGCAAATATGTTTGTCTATCTTAGGAACCGTTCACAAAAATTCTTAACATTTGAAGTTAAAATAAAATGTTGCCATTTTTGTGTCCTACAGAAACGGACTTACAGAAGCATAAACTAGAATATTTTAATCCATGTGTGTATCTTCCCTCTTGTTTGGTGTACAGTAAAATCACTGAAGTACACCCAATAAAAAACATATGGTTTGTTTAAAATTAGAAGCACATGAATACAAAAATAAAATACAAATCACAAAATTATTTGAATAGAGCCTATATTAAAGGCAGGTGACTTTGTTTCCTGTGTCGACAAAAGTACCCAATGCTCTGACACTGTGGGTCAGAGAAGTATCTTTTAGTGTGATAGAACGATACAGTTTCATAAAGTGTAATGTATAACATTAACCCTGTTCAAAATAAAGTCCCAAGGAATATTAAGGCTCTTCAGTCTTTTTAGTTGTTCTTTACAAATACCAAATGAGTACCCAAGAGACTTGATCCTTAAATGTTTAGACTGTGACATGATGCAGAACAGGTAAAGTCATTGTGGCAACAAATTTGATCCTACAGAATTAAACTGAGCTTTGATGACTGGTAAATGCTTGTCCAAAGTCATTGTGAAATTAATGGATGAAATGGAAGGGCTTTCTGGTAGTCAAAACAATCTGACTGCAGCAGTGCATCCGTTTTATTAGTTACTTTAAACATATGTTTGCATATGGAAAAATAATATTTCAGAGATTGAAATAGAACTGTTAAATCTGTTGGTAGATTTGGAGAACACAGAGGCATTGAAATGTAAACAAAAATATATGTCTCTACCGTGGTATCCTGTTTTTGTTGCATGGTGGAAACTTTAATATTAATTCTTGTACATTTTATTTGGAATGATTAACACAGCCAACCCTTGGGAAATGCCGTGCTCACATGGGTATTTTTTTCATCAATGGGAAACTCATTCTTCTACCTGTGAAGAATTGGGAGTGAAATGTGAATGTTATGGCTCCTGCTTACAGTATTATGAGCCTGCGTTGTGAAAGTAGTGAAGGGTTATCTTGAGCTGTTCTTGTCATGCATAGCTCTTGCATCTATTCCCTTCTAGTCATTTTGCTAATTTTTATGGGGTTTTCCATCTGGACATGGGTCACCTTGGCCCGTTGGTCTCACCAAGGTATAGTGTACCTCTACCAGGTATAGTATACCTCTACCACCTCTTGTCAATCAAACCAACTACGAAATTCCTTCCCCTCACTCCAGTGTTTTTTTCTTTCTCACCCCATAGTGATATCACCTCCAAATGTGTGTTCTTACTCAAGCTATGTCTTTGCTTCCTACAAGGTTTCAGCACTTACTGATACTTTTCAACCTTTCATATGCCCACATAATCGTGAACAAATCTGCACTTCCCAGGTCCTCTCTTAATCTGCAATCGCAGTGGGAAATGGCTCGAAAAATGCATATCGTCTCTTAATAATTCAAGGCACACCACCCCCTTGGATTAGTCTGGTAGGACATAAAAGATTACATAGGTTACATTCAAAGTAAGGCAGGCTTTATTGTCAGTGGTGTAGATTTTATCACAACTCTTTTCATTCATCCTGCCAGACTGTTTCCCCCAGGATCAGATATGACCACTCTCTTAGGCTTGATTCCTACTTTCTTAAAACAAAAAATAACTTCCGATTTCTTTTTCTACTACCTACACTTCATTGCCTGACTCTATCCCTTGCAAAAACAATCCTCTAACAACTCAGTTGCCACTTTCGTAATAACCTTCCAACCATTCTTTGCTCTGATAATTTAAAAAATGTATCAGCTAGTACCATTGTATAACTGGAACTACCCAGAAAAACAGCAATTAGAATTGTAAGACACATAGGCAATGTATGTCAAATGCCTGCAGGCCGCTCTGCAGGACACAGATAGATCATTGAATAAACCCTCGCACCCCCTCAACTCTTTCCACATCAACAGCTAAACACCAAAACCATTCTCTGGCTCTTCTTTTATTCTTAATCAGATGACCATTATATCCCATCTGCACAATCGTAAGCCTCATTGCTGCAGGATGAACCGCTGTCTCCTCTCATCGAAGTATCTTAATACCATAAAACCTTTGCTTTCTCTTTGAACAGCTATTGTAATTTCCACACAGTTTTTTTTACTTTGGTCAGCCTTTATATCTCTTGCCACATTTCTTAGATTGCTCTTGCTCTATTTATTGTAACTTCTAAGTACTGGCCATGCCTGCCACAACCACACTTGCATCATTATTATCTAATCATGCAGCACCTTGTCATAATTAATGTTCTGGAAAGTCACACAAGGTGGCTTTGTTTTTAACAATGGCAGATACTGCTCTGTGCTTTACTCTCCCATGTCCTTTTGAATACAATTAGTATCTCCTAGCGCTACATTAATCCTTTTATCATAATTCTCCTCTGTTTGTTTGACAGTATATTTAAACACTGGTGTGCCCGCCGGAGCATCCATCAAATTGGCGAGGTGTTTAAACACTTCGAACCATTTTGCACCTGTGTTTTAGCAAGATACACTTCATGTAGGGCTCGTAATGTTCCCCGTCAAAAATCACTTCACAAGCATTTGGTAAAGCTAACCTCATTATCCACTGTTGTATTGAAGACGCAAGGCAGAAGTAGGTTGAAATAAGAAGCTTTATTCAAACAGCCCCAACACATGTGAACAGCTCCTCAGCTCTGCGAAAACCTAAGACCATAGCCTAACGGTTACACTAAACAGTAACGACCTTAACGGTAAGTGGAACGTTGGGGAACCAATGGTTAAGCCAGGTTGGCAGCTCGTGCCATAGCGTGAAGGTGGACAACGTCATTCACTGTCGCGTGCCATGTCCATGGCACGCGGCAGTGATACCGTTACAACACATCTTCCCCTCTTAGAACAAAACAGAAATGATGGGTTAGTCACAAATAAAGTCGTCAAATTTTTTGGGTTTGCTGATGGGTCTACCAAATCTCCCTGAGACACCGTGACTGTCAACCCCTACATCTGAGTCTGAGTGTGAATTAATTTCATCACTCCGAACAGGCGGGAGGTGATCAGTAGGTGCCAAGGAAGTGGGAACAGCATCATCATCAGATCCATTGTAATTAGCAAGCAATTCGTCATACATGTTTGATGACCTGTTCGCATTACCTGGTTCATCATAATCCACCCATAAATCATTATTGACATTACTAGCACAAGGCTGAATCATTCTTTTACCGTCATAACTACACTTGGCTAGTCTGTTCATGTGCCACACTTTGCCATCACTAAGTTTGACAGAACATTTAAACACTTTACTTATCCGAATAGGTGATGAGTATCTACTTTCCCCTTCTTCACTTTCCCTTTCAAAGCGAACTTTGACCAGATCACCCACATTGAATGTGTGATCCTTGACACCATAACGATTGTCATACCATTCTTTGTAACATTGTTGTGCCTTTTCAATGTTGTTTCTAACAATTTCAGGTGACCATTCAATCCGTTTTGACGAATCCATCCAACCCAAGTCCTTGCTGATGGGTTTCCTGCTCCTCATAAGAACAAAAGGAGATTGCTTGGTACTGGGTGTAATTCTGTAAGCCCAAATGAGCTTAAAGATCTCTTTTTCCCAGTTGAGATTACTGTTTCTGGAAAGTTGTATGTTCCCTTTCAAAACTCTATTGAAGCGTTCCACAAGGCCATTCCCTTCTGGATGATATAATGAAGTTGTGTTGTGAGTTATGCAATTTCTTTTGAGGAAAGATAGGAATGCTTCAGATGAGAATTGAGGTCCATTGTCCGTGAGAATGCACTTGGGTAATCCTTCACACATGAACAATTTGTCCAGAAATGAAATGATACTCGTACTGTACATGTCCATGGCACGCAGCAGTGATACCGTTACAACATCCACTCTGAGTGTTTCCCCAAGGTTTTTATCAGAAGGATAATGCTGATTCATTCAGCACAAGACATATCAGTTAAACGAAGTATCAGATGGTCCAAAGTGTCAAACAAATCCAGCCAGCCACTAACCTTCCCATCATAAAGTCTATCTTCGAAGAAGTGAAATAACAAAAGTGGCCACCATCTTCTCTGCTGAAGCTACTATAATTCATGCCTAAATAAAATAAAATTACTACTGTAGCCACCACTGTCTGCATACCAGTGGAAGTAGTGGCCTGTTAATGACAGTTGCTTTCCAGGAAGAGATAGTAAAATTATTTTACTTTCTAAAGTTTATTTACATTGTAGAATTGTCCTAGTTAACACAGACAGCATAATTTCCATATTGCAGGTTCATGTACATCGAGCGTCGCATGGTATGCACATCTTGTGTGCATGCCACCCCCAGCACCTCGCCCTCCAAGCAGCCAACCATGAATAAAGTCCTGTTCCTACTCCCGCCCACCCTGCATGGTTGACAAAGATCAATACCTCTGCGTAGAACGGCAGACAACTCGCATTCGTTCACAAATAATATTCCATCATTATGATTCTACTCCCCCTCCACCCCTCCCCTGGAATACCTCATTGACTTGGCAACCACAGTATTCCATCTTTTCTTTAGGACTAGTGATATTTGCACTGTTGTCACAATTGATCCACGTTTTATGCTTGCTTTTTCCTCTTGGTCACTTGCATGACTGCTCAACTTTTTCTTCAGTTTCCTGTCTGTCTACTAAAAAAAGTTGTGGGCAGATACATACTTCAGGTGTTGACCAAAGGGAGTTCTTCTTCCTGCCATAAGTCATGTGATTTATGACCCTGCTTTCCTCATAATTGTCAGATTTCCGATTCTCAGTGGCCAGGGTGATGACTGACTCTTCCTCCACCTGCTGGAGTGGTCGTCATAATGCACTGCAGACCAAAGACCTTTGGCCTTTCTTGAAGGTTGAAGCAGAAGTCTCAAATCAACCAGCTTGAGCTTTATGCTATAGGCAATGCACTGGAGGCGTTTCTGCCATCTATCCACCGTTGGTCAGTTCAGGTCTTAACAGATTATACCACTGCAGTGTGGTATGCCAACAACCAAGGTGGCGTGGGTTCACATTGCTGTGTCTGAGGGTTCTGAGATTATGATCGTTGCTCAGGCCATCTAGCAGACTCCCTGAATGTGCGGGCTGAAAATCTCAGATGGTTTATCTTGCCGACAGTGATTAGCATCTTTACTTGGAGGAGGTTCAGTCGAACTTCACCTTCTGGTGCACTCCTCCAGTGAAACGTCTTGTTACTCAGGAGAGCATATACTGCTTGCTGTTCTACATCGTGCAGTTTCTGCTGCAAGCAGCCCTGGAAGACGCACTGAATCTCAGGTGAGAATCCCCTGTGTTTCCTCCTGATTTTGTTATTCCTTGAGTTCTGAGGAAGCTGTGTCAGAACTGTGAGCAGATTATCTTAATTTACCACCAGGCTGGCCCTGGAGGGTGTGGTACTTGGATCTACCCCGCCTGTGCCCTCTTTTTCCACTTCTGCTAAGGGCGGGCCGACTCCGACAGTGTGAGAGCAGGTCCTGAATGAGACCCTCAAGAGCTTCTGCCTTTGTGCCTGGAGATTGAGCGGGCAATCTGAGCTTCTTTGACCTGACTGAAGTAGTTGTGGATGTCATTATGTCAGTTCATGGTTACTGTATAAAGTCTGTTTATCTTGGTCGGTGGTCCCATTTCATTGCTTGGTACACCGAAGAGGAAGTTACCCTTTCAAGGTACATTTATCATATGCCCTGCATTTTGCACTCTTATCTTGCCCAGCAAGGCTTTGAAGTGGGCACTGTTAAATGTTGTCTGCCTTTCGTCCTTTCTTTGTTTATCGTATCAGCCTTTGTTATTTAAGTCTCATACTGTTGTGAGATTTTTGAAGGGATAGACCCATTTGTTTCCCTCTTCTTTAGAAGAGTGTTAGGGGGTGGCCATGCCGAATGCTGTGAAAATACACAAAGTTAGATCTTTGTTGGTATTGACAAATGTTTGACACGGTCCGTCGCACGTAGGAAAAACATGTAAATCGACTCTTTAATAAAAAAAAAAAAGTAAGAGTAAGGGCTGCTAACAGTGTGGGACTATAGGGGACGGTAATTCTCTATGTTAAAAAGCATTTTCAGTGTGGAGCAAAATTTCCTCTGATGCAAAATCCGCACCTTTAGGGTTAGACATACTCATGGAAGTTTATATTTTTAGGTCTCGGCCTGCACCAGCGCTTGCGCTGGTCTGGCCGAGAGTTTTAGTAAGCGGGTTTTGGAAGTGCAAACACTGGCTTTCGGCTGGCGACCAGCTTGAGTTCACGATGGCGTGCACGCGCAGCTGGCATCTGGGTTTCCTATCTCTTCCTCATTTCCTCGTCATGGCTCATTAACTCTCTGGACTCTGTTTCAATCGCAGCAGCAGCTCACATTACCAACTGAGGGCCCTGGACTACAGTCACATGAAAAACAACAGCGATTAGCATTGAAATGCAAGCTTTTTTTGTCTAGTTAGAAATATTGCTTCGGTGGGTTGATTTCACCTTATATCGCTATTTGTTTTATATTGGGAGTCACAGCCTAATTACCAGTATTTTTGTCTCTCACTGTTTTTTTTAATATTTATTCGCACAAAGCTATATTTAAGGTTACTTTTTCCGCATCACTTCTTCACTCTATTTAAACTCCACACCCCCACTCTTATTGTCTCTCTCCTTCTCTCTCTCTCCCCTCTCTAATTCTCTCTCTACTTAATTAACTCTCCCTCTCTATCTTTTTTAGCCTTTCATTCTCTCTCACCCCTTTATCTGTTTCTCTTTCAAACTCCTTCATTCACTCTCTCTCCCCTTCTTTCTCTCTCTATCCCGCTCCACTCTTTATTCTATGTACACCCTTTCTCTCTCACCACCCTCTCTAATTGGGCATTATATCTTCACTCTATCTCTCACTCGGCAACACCACAGCATCACTCAGCGCAACCACAGCATCAATCAGAGCCAGCAGCATCAATCAGAGCCAGCACAGCATCACTCAGCACCGACACAACATCTCTCAACGCCATCACAGCATCACTCAACGCCATCACAGCATCACTCAACGCCATCACAGCATCACTCAACGCCATCACAGCATCACTCAGTGCAACCACAGCATCACTCAGTGCAACCACAGCATCACTCAGTGCAACCACAGCATCACTCAGTGCAACCACAGCATCACTCAGTGCAACCACAGCATCACTCAGTGCAACCACAGCATCACTCAGTGCAACCACAGCATCACTCAGTGCAACCACAGCATCACTCAGTGCAACCACAGCATCACTTAGCGCCACAACAGCATCACTCAGCACCACAGCAGTATCACTCAGCAACACCTGAGTATCATTCAGCATCACCTCAGCATCGTCTCCGCAACAGTCACCACCACCACCACTACCACCTCAGCATCACTCGGCACCACCTCAGCCTGCTCTCGGAATCTGGCATCTGTTGATTCTCCCCTAGCGTCTGGCCGTTGCTAGTGTTATAATACAGGTACTAGTTCCCAACCTTCACCCTCCGATTGTTTATGCCCCTCAAAAAAAACCTTTAACAAACAACCATTGCAATAGGCAGAAACAAGTTGCCAGCATTGCAAGAACAAAAGAAAACTGAGAATTTTTATTGTAAATACTTTTTTAATATGGTCGTTCAGTTTTACATAATGCCTTCTTGGTCATATATAAAGTAACAAAAATGCTTCTGACACTTTTTTATTATAACTTTTCAGCAGGCCGCACAGCAGCCACACTTCTCTACAGCACAGCTTGAAGACATTGGCAAAGTCAATAGCTCTGGCTAAACACTTATAAGGCCCCAAAGGCGAGACCTATTGGCTATGCCAATGCTTGTTTTAATATGGAAGCCTCTTTCTGTTCGTTTTGAAAAGAAAGAGCAACACGTCCCCCACTTAGTAACAAACATGCAGAAGTCGGGAAATATATGTATCCCCTCATTTTTCTCAAGCTGTACCTCTTTATCATATGGTTGCTGCTGCGACAGTAACCCCCCACCCTTAATTTAGTGTAAAGTGCGCACCTACATTTTCTTTTAGAAATCTGCTTTTTACTTGTGTTTATATGCACAGGTCATAGGAAAATGACCTGTTTCTCTTTAGTGTATCGCCGCGTTATTGACAGTGCTTTGAACTGGCATAAGTACGGCGAGAAGAAGCGCAATGTAGATATTTTTTTCTCATCTATTTTTGTTAATGAGTCGTTTGTAATGTCTCGTGTCTGAAAGTATCACATATCAAGTTACGAATATTGACTGGCTCCCCCTCTTTAACGTACAGAAAGAACGGTTGTCTGTCTTCGTCGGGCGGGTGCCACAATGAACGTGTGGCCGCGGCCCTGCGGGTTTGTTCTTTGAGTAGACATTTTCTGGCATACCAAATTCATCTCCGCAAAAGTTTATCCCTGTTGCCGCCAACCTGGTAGTCCCTGGCACTGAGCGTTCGTTGCCTTCTTGATACCTAATGGAAGCTTTCGTGCACATTTAATGTCAAACGTGTGCTTTAAAGAGTCAGAAGTTATCGCTTAATCACTTCATTACAACGGCCCCGCGGCCCATTAGCGTCAGTCACTGCCTGTAAACATGGAGGGCAGATGACTGGACCCGACCATTCTACTAATTACGCGGGGGTCACGACCAGGCAGATTCGCTTCACGCTGACGCGTTGGCGTCGCTTCAGATTGCTGACAGACGAGGTAATTTTCTGGAGAGCTAGTTCCGAGCGAGGTTTAGTTCAAAGAGAGGTCGATGCACTTCCGTCCGCTATTACTGCCCGGGACTCTTGTGAGATACACTTTTAAAGAATTTCCCTTTGGCAGTGTGCAAAATACAATGAACACCGAGCTTTTTTCAGGTACAAAAGTCCTAGGAACAAAAATAATTTAATTAAACACGCAGAACAGCCAGACAATCTCCGGATTAACTTGTGTTTCTCTCCTATGGTACGGTTTGCCGTTCTGTTTTTTTATGTGGTTCTAAAATAGCTTATAACGTCGGGGCAAGACTGTGGGCCAAATCTGTTATTCAAAAATATAAATACAATTCTCGTTTGGGAGGGGATTGAGATAGCCGCTGCTGCCCACACGATTCCCTAAGAGGAAGTTGGCTCACTGGGGCAGTCTAATCAATTACCACCCCAACTCGGGAGCTGGTAACTGATCAATGATTTATGAACAGTTACATTCAGAAAGCATTAATACAGCCGTTTCCAGCTGGCAAATAGGAGCAAGTGGTTTCTTTCACTCCTCTTCCTATTTGCAGTTCGTAAACGGTAAAAGAGCTGTGAACATCAAACACTGTTGTGTTACTGCCTGTATGTCAGCGCTCACTCTCTTGTAATTCCTGTTTCTATATTTCAGTTCATTCTTAGGCCCTCATTCTAGGATCCGCATAAATCCCGATTTGGTCCCAAACTAGATAGAGTGTGCACCTAGATCACAATTCTGAGGTGGATGCAGTTCGCGCCTATCTGAAACTTTCCCCTTCACAGTCCATCAGAAAACCAGATACGATGTGAAATGAAAAAACTTGTTATAGAGGCAAAGCATGCACTAAGTGGGTATACAAACACAGATGTGCATGTTGTGACTCATTCCGAGCCAGAAAACTTCACATCCACTAAACACTATACTCTGCTGTAACTGTATGCTCATGGCATGTGTAGCTGTAAATACGCATGCTCTGCATACTCCTGCCATCTAGTGTTGGGCTCGGACGTGTACAACTTGTTTGTCTTCGTAGAAGTCTTTTTGAATCATGAGGTTTTGTGACTCCTCCTATGACTGGTATTGCATATGATCATTAGTTCCATTGTCAGAGCTCAGTGGGATGAGATTGGAGAACTCATCCAACATTTCCCGGACCAATATAGTCAAAGGGTTCTAGAGCTTGTGACCGACTACCAGACCATCTCCAACACGCTAGTTGCAATGGACATCACCTCCAGGGGTGTTGACTCCAGCATCCTAATCCTGACTTTGTTTCTGGCTTTAAGTCAGAAGTCCAACAGCATCGGATCAACATGCCCTTTGATGGGGAACACCTCTTTGGGCTTCAAGTTGATCAGATGCTTGAAAAAACAAAGAAAGATGCGGACACTGCCAAGCTCTCTAGACCCCATCACCTTCGGGTCTTTTCATCGCATACAGTTTCGGGGTGGCGCCATGACCACATCCCCTGAGGCCTCAACCTTCTACCAGAGGCAACACCTGCAGAAAGTCTCCTGTGGTTATTACAGGGTACCTACAGGGGGGATAACTCACCGAATAGGGTTAGAGGCCGTCTGGCAAAGGGAACTGCTCCTGCCAAGCAGTAACCCCCCCCCCCCGGTCTGATTGCACAGCAACTGCTGGGGGACGCATACAGCAGGTTCCTCACCCGATGGCAACACACCCCCTCCCACCAATTGGTTCTGTTCATCTTGCAACACAGCTATTGCCTGCAACTCAGTGCCCAATACCAGGCCCCCTACCAAATACTCCCTCCTGCGCGACCACCAGCTTCTCCTCCAGGAGGAGGTGAATGCACAGCTGCTGAAAGGAGCTATAGAGCCTGTTCTGCCGCACCACCATAGCATGGAGTTATACTCCCTGTGCTTTCTTATCCCCAAGAAAGATGTTTTTTTCAGGCCCATCCCCAATCTGTCCCCTCAACAAATACATTCCGTCAGAGCACTTCCACATGGTCATGCTCCAGAATGTTATCCCTTTGCTGCAGCAAGGAGACTTCATGACCGCCCTTGTCCTTAAGGACGTCTATTTCCACATCCAAATCCATCCTGCCCACTGCCTTTACCTCAGATTCATGGAAAGTGGAAGCACTTTCAGTTCAAGTTTCTGCCCTTCGCAGTAACTATAGCGTTCATGACCTTTACAAAATGCCTTGCAGTGGTAGCCGCTCATCTTAGAAAGAGGGGCGTCCACATACTTACATACCTCGATGACCGGCTGATAAAGAGTGAGAGCAGGGAACCGTGTATTGCTCACGATCTTGGCTTCTCTATCAAAGGCAATCTTAAATTCAATCACCAAGAAAGCTTATCCCAGCCCTACGAGGATCCAAGCCTTCAGCACCTGCTGCATTTTTTTTTAGCCAAATCACCAGTTAACAGTGGGCATGATGGCCTCCTGCATTGCCATCGTTCCCATGCACCATTACACATGCATCCACTCCAGCAAGCCTAAGTGCTGAATGGTCATACGCAGGGTGGTCTGTGGGAGGATCTAGTGTTGATTTGGGCCAGAACCCACCACTCTCTGCAGTGGTGGAACAGCAACAACCTGTTGCAGGGCAGGCCCATTCTAGACCCAATCCCACAGGTGAACATTACCATGGACGCCTCCCCCCAGGGTTGGGGGCGCATCTATTGAATATGACTGTCCTGGGGTTATGGACGCCCCTTCAGCAGTCCTTCGATATCAACCACCTGGAGCTGCTGGCAGCCCAAATTGCCTCAAAGCCTTTTACTGCCACGTACATCACAAAACAGACCTGATCAGAACAGACAACATGAGTGCCATGTATTACACATGGAAACTGGACACGCGCTCTCCCCAACTATCCAAGTTGGTGCAGAGCATTTGACGTTGGGCGATCCACCACAGGGTTAGTCTGGTAGCGGAGTTCCTTCCGGGAGTGGGCAACGAGTACGCAGACCTGCTCAGCAGGCTGCAGCAACAAGTCCACGGGTGGGAACTCCACCCCCAAGTCCTACTCCCAACGTTGGGGGGGGAGGGTGTGTATCCCGATGTAGATCTCTATGCAACAGCAGAAAACGCCATTTGCACAAGCTTTGCCTCCAGGTTACCGCAACCGCAGTCCATAGACAATCAATTATGAATAAACCGGTCAGGGATATTTGCCTATGCTTTTCTGCCTCTCCCTCTTCTCCCGTACCTGGTTCGTAGGCTAAGACAGACCTCTCTCAACCTCATCCTGGTGGCTCTCACGTGGGCCAGGCAGTTGTGGTTCACAACCCTTCTTGAGCTGTCAGTAGTCTCACAAAAGAAGCTCCTCAACAGGCCGGACCTTCTCACTCAGTACTAGGGTGCAGTCAGGCATCCCAACCCCAGGCATCTCAACCTAGCAATCTGGCTCCTGAGATCTTCGAGTTTAGGTTTCTCAATTTACCAGCTGATTGCATGTCCATACTTAAAGAGGGTCGAAGTCCCGCCACTTGAGCCTGATATGCAGCAAATTGGAACAGGTTTGTTCACTACTGCCTACCCAAACACAGTAATCCCCTTAAGCCTGCTGTACAGGACAATGTCTGCTATCTTTTACATTTAAAAACACTCGGACCTGGCTTACACCTCCATTCGCTTACATTTGGCTGCGGTGACCGCATGCTTGCAAAACAGGGAATAGTCTTCCCTATTCAGAATCCCTGTCATTAAAGCCTTTATGGAGGTACTCAAAAGGGTTATCCTTTGCCTCCAGCCCCTTACTGGAACCTCAATGTAGTCCTCACCAGACTCATGGGACCCCCCCATTCAAGCCCCTTCACTCATGCCTTCTCCAGTTCTTATCATGGAAGGTAGTGTTTCTAGTCACTATTACTTATTTTAGGCGGGTCAGTGAGATTCAAGTCCTTACCCTGGAAGGTCCCTTTTTCAAGGTTCACGCAGATTGGGTAGTCCTCAGGACTAAACCGAAGTTTTTGCCTAAAGTGGCCTCCCCCTTCTACCTTGACCAAACCATTGAATTTCTGGTGTTCTTTCCTCACCCAGATTAGGCAGTGGAGAGAACTCTGCATATGCTAGACATTGAGTGCCCTCATGTACTACATTGATAGGATGAAAGCTTTAAACACCATGCGGCAGCTGTTTGTCACCTACACTAAACCACACAAAGGTAGGGCTATTTCTAAAGCAGGAGTGGCCCGCTGGCTAGTCTGGTCTATTCAAACCTGCTATTCCAAAGCCAAACGTCCAATCTCCGTTTCACCCAGACCCCATTCTGCGTGCAAGAAGGCCGCTTCTATGGCTTTTCTGGGAAACATTCCATTAGCTGACATCTGTAAGGCAGCTACCTGGTCCACACCACACACGTTCACTAAGCACTACTGTGTAGATATCCTAGCTCGTCAACAGGCGCAAGTTGCCCAGGCTGTACGAGGTACACTTTTCAAATCTTCTGCAACATCCTTTGGCTAGCCACTCGCTTTAAGTGACAACTGCTTTACAGTCTATGCAGAGCATGTGTATCTACAGCTACACATGCCACAAATGGAAAATGTTACCCTGTAAGCATCTGTTTGTGGCATACATGCTGTAGATTCACATGCGCCCACCCTCCTCTCCGTAAGCCTTTGGCTGTTGCAAATATATGTATAGATATGCTTACATATATCCTCTAATTTCTGTACTCTTCATAAACACTTTTGCATGGTCATCTTTTATCACTTTCTGTTCAGTCTCCAACCTCACCCGCCGTGTGGGGAAAACCGTGTAAAAATGGAACTGATGATCATCACAGTATAAGTCAAAGTAGGAGTCACAATACCTCATTACCCAAAAGACTTCTTCAAAGAAAACCAAGTTGTATATGTCTGAGCCCAACACTAGATAGCAGGAGTAGGCAAAGCATGTGAGTCTACAGCACTACATGCCACGAACAGATGCTTATAGCGTAAGTAACATTTTCCTTACCAGGTGAGCGTTTACCAGCTCGGGTTGTTTAGTTCCTGGAATTACGGACTTCAAGTCCTTCAAGAACTAGATGCATTACAACAGATTTCACAAGCCTGCTCCGTTGTGCTGTTTCCATGTGTGTGCCAATAGATCCGATTCAGGCTGGAGACTCCCGATTTTTTTTTAAAGCAAAAATAGAAATCAATGTAGAAAACACATACTCCCGATAATTTTCTCAAGATTCCCCACTTTCCTCTTCTAAAATGTTGGCATGTATACGTTTCCCTTTGTATTCTTGTAGTGCCCTTTAAGTTATGGGTGTCTTCCTTCAGCTATAACCATACCCAAAATCGAAATAGTGTCTCACAATTCTATTTTTATGGTCCTTTGAAGTAACTCCTATGTTTTAACCAGGCCCTTCTTTCTCTTGGACGAGAAATCACAATATTGGCCTTCGGCTGCTCGATGGTGCTAAAGTCTGCGGCCTCCTTCATGTGTTACCGAAACTGTAAAATAGAAAAAAAGGTTAAATGTATTAAAAAAAATTGTGCTCATAATTAAATGTCAACTGTTAAAGTATAACACTCTTTCCACATCTGGCAAAGACCAAGATCACGCTAATGAGCAAAATGCTAATTGATCCCTCAAAAATAGCGATTTGGTAGTTACCAAAATAACTGCAGGCAGGACGTTGTTAGTCTTATCATACTGGCATTTTGAATAATGTTTTTGAGACCTATTGCTGCTTGGCTCTACTAAAGGCTGAGCTGTATTCTTCAGCAGACATATACATAGAACTGTCACTAGTGTGCCAATTTTATGGGGTTATGACTAGTTTTTGCCATTCCCAAAGGTTGGAGAACAGCAGGCTGCAGCAGGGTGTCTGGTCTCTAGGCTCTATTTTCTTTATGTTGAGCCTCCCAGACAGCTCAAACTGCCTGGTTGCCAAAGACGTGTTGTTGACGTTGCAAGAACTTACAGGGCTTACAGCACACCCAATGCTTGCCATTGGTTGGTTTTATTGTCACGTTCATTTGTTTGCTTCTTATTTTATTCTTTCCTTGTTCCAGTTTGTCCATCTTCTGTGTCTCTGTCCCATGGAGCATACCCTCTTTACTATCTCTTTGGTTCGATGGCTTCTGTCCTTCCACTGCTCACTTTTAGGGGACTACTTTTTTCTTTTTACTTAAGCATTGCATGAGCGTGCATGTTTTTCCAGCTCTCTCACCTGTGTGCTTCTCCTCCGCCAAATACCTGTCTCTGTGCTCCCGTGTTGCAGCCTCCCTCATGTTGCAAGCTCTCTTGTGTGCTTCTTTCCTGCCAAACTATCTGCCTCTGCAGCGCTGCATGTTGCTCTACCTTGTGCTGCTTTTCCTCTCCTCTATCCACTCCCCCTGGGGTTTCACCTGCTCCTCCGTCGGTCGTACGCCTTTTTCTTTTTAAATGTTTTTTTAGGGGTTGAGGGGAGGCGGTGGAAAGCCAGGCAGCACAGTGCTGGCCCCTCTGCCTTAAAAACAAGCACTTTATACTTCTTTTTCTTTTCTTTTTTTTTATCACCAATCCATCTCTGATTGGTAAATACAACAAGCATTGCAAAGTCAGTAGGTCTTGAACTTCTGATGGATATGTCTACCTGCAGACTCTTCCTCTTGAATTCTCCAGGTTCCAGGCTGGACTGAAAACCCTTCTCCATAGCTCTACTCTGACCGTAGTGGGCGGCAACTTCATTCAACGCCAGAAGTGACATCACTGTGACGTTGCTGACCCATAATGTGCCACCACCACCATACCGATGTCAGTTCCCTTTTTCCGCGCCTTCAACAATGTTCCAGAGCTAGATGATCCACAGAAAATTCTCTGTTACAGGTGAAACAACAATGTCCTCCCCCAAAAGGTCATGGTTTAAGCCTTGTAGTGAATGTGAGTAGCATGTCAATCACCAATTCCCTGTTCTGCCTAGCTGTACCCAGACTTTATGGGTACTTTATCTTAATGCCATGTTTGAGGAATTTAGGACCTATGGACCCTTGGGACTTGTGGGGATTCCATATGGGTTTTCACCGGAAAGTCTTCCCTCAGCATCTTTCACTTCCTTTTTTGCCACTCCCAGCAGCGCCAGTGGCTCCGTTGACATCAACCCTGCTGTCAAAACGAGGCCCTCACCTCCTACACCACCGCGGATGTTGGTTTTCTGTGCACCCCCAACGCCACACCAGTCCTGACTTCAGATCTGCCTGTTTCAGTGTCTCAGCCTCTGGCGCTGTTGCTTAAGTCCCAAAAGGAGTCGCAACAGCAGCTGAAGGGTAGACAGTTCTTGAGAACACCATACTTTTTATGAACTGTTTGGTACAGACTCTGGGCAGGAGGACCTTCAAGAGCCCTTACAGGACTTTCAGTGGCTTGCGGAGGGTAGTGGCATAGATACCTCCCCTGAACTGGAGTTCCTGGGCCCACCTAGGCCCCATCCTCCTGGAGCACTGTCAAACCACTCCATCATTAGAAAGACGGCAGAGGTTCTCTAGTTGCCCTTTCCTACTTTTGAAATTAAGTCCATTATTTTGATTGAAGTCCTGCAACCTTCCTCTCGCACTTCAGAGCCAGTGCTGACATTCACTGAGTCTGTCCTAGACCCCATTTTGTATACTTGGAACCAAACCATCCTCAACCCCTATGGTCAACAGATCAATCGCAAGAAGGTATAGACCTGCCCTGGGTGTTTCATCATTCCTGTATGAACATCCTTCACCAGAAAGACTGGCGATTCATGCCTTTTCTTCAACTAAGCTCATGCCTGGAAATGTTCTTATCAAACCGGCAGACAAGGATTCTAAAAGGGCTAAAGCTTGGGCAAAAAAGTGTCTTTGCAGCCTGAAGTCACTCAAAGCCGCATTTCTGCTAGGGCCTCCTACTGGCATACCTATATGCACAACCTTTAAGATAAGGCAGATACACTGGCTCCTAATCTTCCCCACAAATACCAGGCCCATTTCCAAGACCTGATTAGCGATGGTCATGCAGCACAGGGCAGTTGATACAGTCCGGCCTAGTTACAGCAGGTTCAGTCCCCAGAAAATGGAGACATCTGTCGCTGTCAGGAGGCATGCCTGGATGAAAAACTGGTTTTGTACATGGATGGCCAATCTACCGTGATGGACCTTCCCTTTGAAGGTACCATGCTTTTCTGGTGTAAAGACCGACTCGACCGTGGAAAGTTTCAAAGTGAGTTCTGCCACGGCCCACTGTCTTGGCCTACAGACACAAAGGAAGGAATTCCAGGGGTTTCTGAAGTTTCATTGATTTGGCAGGTGCCTCAACGTCAGTCAATGCCAGGTGGCCCTAGCTCAGCAGCAGTCTTAAAACTCAATTCATGCGACAGTACAGAGGCCGTAGAGGCATGCAATACCTCAGGCAGTCATCACTCCCTCCTCCTCTCCAACTGCCACAGGGAAGCAGCTCTAGTTATCCCTTGTCAGACTATTTGAGGCTGGTTTTCCACATGCCAGGAAGGCCATAACTTCAGACCACTGGGTCATACAGATTGTGAAAAAAGGTGTGCCCTTCCCGGATTATCCATCCCCTTTCGGACCTTTCACAGGAACACCTCTTCCTACTACAGCATAGAGGTGGCAGCCTTGTTTGAGAAAGGAGTTGTGGAGTTGGTGCCTGATCAGAGGATTGGCAAGGATGGTACTCACTGTATTTCCTTGTTCCAAAGAAGGACGGATATCTCTGTTTGATCCTGGACATCAGGGTCTTGAACTTCTTCCAGAGCAAGGAGTTGTTGACAATGCTGTCCCTTGCACAGGTTATTTTTGCACTCCAATTTGGAGGCTGGATGATGTTGCTGGATTTACAGAATGCTTCTTTCCATATGCCGATCCCGAAGTCTCTCAGAAAGCACCTGCGTCTTGTAGTGGGCCTGACTCACTATCAATTTGTGGACCTTTCTTGTGCACTGACCTCATCACAGTTCTTCACAAAGGTGATGGCAATGGCGGCAGCCCATCTCACGAGGTCAGGGATTCCAGTTTTTCTCTACCAGGGTGACTAGCTTTTGAAGGCCAGGAATCCGGAGATGATGCAGTCGCACCTGCAGTCGACACCTTCCTTGCTAAACGACCTGGCCTTCTTATCTGTGTGCCCAAGTCTCATCTGGAGCCCTCTCTGCACTGCCTGTTCATAGAGGAAGTGCTGAATTTCACCTAGGGACGCGCCTTTCCACCTTTACAGAGTAGATGGGACTTTCAAATGTAGCTCCCGCACGTCCAGGAAGGTGCTTGGCTTCCAGGCCTGTGGGTCATTCGCCTACTTGGTCTCCTGGTTTCTTGCATCCTGCTGGACTCTTATGCTTGCTGGCATATGAGGGCTCTCCCGTGGTGCCTCCGCAGGTAGTGGTCCCAGCACAAGGCAGCCTTGCAGACTCCATAGTGGTCTCCGGAGACACTGCAGCAGAGCTTGTCTGGTGGGTTATGGAGGAGAACCTTTCCAGAGGTATGTCCTTCCAGCCTTGTCCACGGTAGTGACGAATTATCCACCATAAGAAAAAGTTACTTACCTTGAGTAATGATATTCCTGGTAGATACTGTCTGCAGATTCCTCACCAATGTCTCCCACCTCCCCATTTTTTTATCTGATGTCATTCTCATCCTACTTCTTCAGTGGCGTGGAAAAAGTGAATGAGAAACTGAGAGGGACGCCTTATGTGGTTGACAACATCACTTCCGGCGTCCAGCAAAGTCTGTCCCCCCCCCATACCATTGGTATGGAGCTATAGAGAAAAGTTTTCCAGACCAGTCTGGCGCCTTGAGAAGAATTCCGAAGGTGAGGAATCTTCAGGTAGATGGAGTATCCACCAGAAATATTGGTACACAGGGTAAGTAACATTTTCTTTACTTTCGACCATTTAGTGCTAACATCCACTCCCACCATTGCATACATAGCCATTTCTCTCAAAGTTTGCAATGTTCCTATAAAATCCAAGCAATTCTTAGATGACTCCTTCCCTGGGTTATGTCTATGTCTTTGACTCCCCACCCACCTTGAGCCTCTTCCCACCGTTTCTGCATTCCTTAATACCTTTCACTCACTGAGTGATCTCACTGTCCATTCCATGCCAATACATTGGTTTATTTGATCTTCTTTTTAATAAAGTATTTGACCTAAGTGATCTTGATGCACACTAGACATCAACGTTACTTTCAAGTTGTTGGGGTGGCATACATCTCCTCTATTCCTGGGTAAGCTTTAGGACATAGCTGCAAGCCAACCCCAAAGTACTTCAAGATCACCTCTCCTACATCCCCAACACAGAGCTCCTGCCCTTGTCAAGTCATTTGCAGGTTCTTACATTTAAGTTTTTAAAAACAAGTTGACGGGGGCGTGGCCAAGATGGCGAGCGGGTAGGATGTGTTTTCCATCGTCTCCCCGCTCCCGAGCGCCCAAATCTGCCCACATCCGCGTAACGCAGCCCTACAAGGCGTGGGGTTAAGTAAAGAAAAACCTCCAGCCCAACGGCGATATCCAGAAGAATGAAATTGGGGCTGGAGGCTTGAATCTGGCTTACCTTGTGCCCTACGCTGCCGAGGCCTGGTGTTGAAAACCTCGTGGTCGGGCCCCGCTGGTGGAGAGGGCTTCGGAGGCTGAGCGGAGCGGTGGCGGCCGGAAGCAGGGCGAACCCTGAGAGTGCAGACACAGGCACCCCGAGAGCATCTGGCGAAGGGGAGGAGTGTGTCGGGACGCTCCAGGCGGAACCCGGGGCCGAGAGATAGCGGCCGGGCTCCTGACTGCGGGAGGCGGGGCGAGGCCTGGTAGGCCGAGCGGAGCGCGGACAAGGTGAGGCCGCGTCGCGTCGCCCGCAGGGGAACCGAGCCGGAACATAGCCCCGGGACATCGGCCAGATAATCGGCTGGCGCTGCGGGTGCGATTCAAGGCTGTCTGGAGATCCGAGGCGAGTGCAGCTGCGAGACCCTTGATTTGGTGTGACTGGGCGGGCCTGGAGAGCCCGGGCCAGCAGGGGACGCATCGGCGATAGGAGCCTGGGGGATCCCGATCGGCCTAGCGGGGCATCGGCCAGACACATCGGCTGGCGCCCGAGGCCTAGAGGCTAGAAGAGAGACTGGGCCGGGGTCCCCGCCTGCGCCGCCAATACTGCATGACGCGGGGACCTTCCCGGGGCGGCATCGGGAGCACCGGAGACGTTGGCTGGGCGCAGTGCAGTCATTAAGGAGAGCTGGGGGCATTGCAGGTGCCGGGTCTCCCGTCCGGAGTCACTCGGCGGCATCACAGCTGTGAGAGACAGCGAGCGGAGCGGCCCCGACCGACACCGGCGCGGAGGCACCGGAGGCGTGAGCGGAAGGTGGCCACCGGAGAGGGGCCTGGCAGACCGCATGGAGACCGCGCCTCCTGCAGCGAGACCGGAGCAAGAGAGGGGCAGGCCCGGCAGCGAAGGCCCGGCAGCGGGGGGCCTCGGCCAGGTACATCGACTGGCGTGCCCCCCTAGCGGTAAAATCACCGGGAGCGGGGCTGGTCTTCAGCCCGCCAAAGAAGACACCGGGGCCAAGCTGCCCAAGGCTTGGGAGGCAGCGGAGACCCAAGGACGCACACAGGAGGCCGCAGAGCGGTAAGAGCGGCAAGGGGACCGCTAGCGGAGGCAGCACACGGCAAGGGGGGGGCAGCGGCCAGTCTCATCGGCTGGCGCCCGTGCATTGCAGCAGCACGCTCTCAGGGGACTGCTCCAGAGGTAGGGGCACACGCCGTACCTCCGGTCGCCGGGGAACCCGCCACCACTCCGAGTGACCCGGGTGGCAGCGCCACCAGGCCCTGCAGCAATAAGCCACCAAACCGCACCAGGGAGCACACCCTGGCAGGGCACAGCCAGGGACGCAGCGACGAAGGGCCCAACAGCGGGGAGCACGGGCAGGCGAGCAGGGCCGGAGGCGTGTGGGGCCTAGGGGGGCACGGTCGCTAAGAGGGGGCATCGGCCAGAGACACCGACTGGCGCCCGATTTGCCTGGTGGCGTTGTGGTCGGCAGCGAAGCGAGAGAGGAGGGCAGCGGCCGCGGTGGGGGCCCATCATCGACCTGCGCAGGTCCGGAGAGGAAGTGATAGGGGCCTGCCATAATTGAGGTACCCGTGGGAGTGCGAAATACGCCTTGCAGAAGGAGGGCCGGAAGCTTTGTACGATAGGGGCCCAGAGGCAGAGAGACAAACGGGAAACCGGGTGAATGAAACAGAATTCAGGGGACAGCAAACCGGCCCCATGGCGGTCTGGCTCACATAGTCAGACGGCGTTAGAGCCCGAGCACGAGGAGGGTGGTGGCGGCCTAGCCACACAAACTCCTGGCCTAAACTGGTGGCTGGCGACGAGACGGCTTGATCGGTGGCCTTATACCGAGGAAGGCGAGAGGGTCCGGCACTGGGACCCAATGACTGCAGGTGAGCCGGCCCCAGGAGCTGGAGCGGGGGTGAAACAGACATATCTCACGGAGGAAGCCCAGGCTGGATAGTACTTCAGCCGGGGGCGGTGGATCTTGGTGGGTGGCGTCCACCCAGAGCAGAGGGATAGCAAGCCGGGACCACCGCCTGGAGACCGTGGGCTTTCGGGATCCCAGAGAGCCAGCTCGTTCACGAAGGAGGGTACTGGTAGACACCCGAAGGCAGCACACCGCACATCAGGCAGCGTATAGCCTCACCATCGTGGGCGCAGCCCCCGCAGTCGCTCAGAAGTTCGAAAACTAAGAGACTTTACCCACACTAGAAGGACCGCCCTCACGGTGCGAGCAGTCTAGAGTAGCGGCGATGACGACACGGACCGGGTCTCACCAGAGGCACGATCACCCAACGCTGACCCTCTGAAAACATGGAAAGGGGCGGCGGGCCCGCACTTGGGCAATCTTCGGGAACGGAGCAGCGAATTTTAAGAGACTGAAGACAATACGGCTGCGCGCCAAGCACCGGCGTCCAAGAAGACAGAAGCGGGCCTTCGTCGCGGCCGGAGTGGGCCATCGCCCGGAGACCAACCTTGGCCGCTGCCGACATGACGGCGCAGCGAACCAAGAAAGACCGATCATTAAAGGACATGCTCACTAAACCCACGCCGACGAGCCCCGATGTGGAGGGGCGGAGGCCCCGATTACTCGTGTTTTTCTGGAGACATTATTCAATACCCTACGGGACGACTTTCAAACCCTGAAAAGCGAAGTGGCGGGGGAAGTGAGAGAGATCCGACGGGACGTGGATACTTTGGGAGACTGTGTGGCCGCGATCGAAGATCAAGAGCAAACCAGAGAGGAAGAGGTGACACAACTCCAGCAGGAGGTGATCCGCTTGAGGGAACAACAAATAGACCTCCAGGCCCATACGGAGGATCTTGAAAACCGCTCTCGGCGGAACCACTTCCGGGTACGGGGGGTCCCGTCAGACGCAGAAGGGACAGACATGGTCCAATACCTGCAGGCCCTGTTTCGGGAGATACTAGGGGATTCAGCAGACCTGGAGATCCGCATTGATAGAGCCCACAGAGTGGGTTTGCGACGGAGGGCCCCGGCCTTCTTGCCGGACTACCCCCTGAAGGAATGCATTCTCCGGGAGGCCAGAGCGAAACAACCGATCCAATACCAGGGCCACTCCATAGCGCTATATCAGGACTTGGCAGCCATAACCCTACAGAAAAGGCGAGACTTTCGCGAAGTGACCTCCCACCTGCGTGACAAAGGAGTGGCATATTCCTGGGGTCCCCCATTTCGAATAATATTTAAATGGGAAGGCAGGCTATACCAGATCCGATCACTGCAAGAGGCCCGCAAGCTATTGGGCCTGCCACTCCACAGCCCTGAAGAAAAGCTCACCACTAGTCAGCGGCTGCCCCGAGAGCGATGGCAGAGAGTTGGAACGAGACGTCTCTCAGGAACTTCCCGGGGGCCCGACCCCGAAGCTATGGCGCAGGAACGAAAGGCAGCACTGGAGTCAGTGCTCAAGGACACAGCGTCTAATGATAGCTCCTGATCGAAGCGGGGAATGATGCCAAGCAGAATGCAGTAAGGGGCGGGGGGGCTTGGAAGCGGGGAGGGGTGGTTTCATCTTTCGAGCCACGAAATGCCCTTGTTCACCTTTTTTTCTAGATGCGCGCGACCCAGCCCTATGGGCTCTGGACATTGGGGGGGGAGGGCTGGGGAAGTTCAGTTGGGGTTAGGGAGGCGGAGGAGGGGAACTGGTGTGCTGACCGGGAGTCCACGCAAGCGTAGGCGGCATAGAGGGATGGCTGAGGGCCCAGGTAAAGAGGGCACAGTTCTACAGCGAGGGGCGGCCCGCTGGCGGATACAGCTGCTTGCGTCCACCTATATTCCATGACACACTCAGTTACACATTCTCACTCTGAATGTGCGCGGCCTAAATAGCCCTAACAAACGGAGATCCATATTGTCATATCTCGAAAACTCAGGGGCGGATGTGTGTCTCATACAGGAGACTCACCTTCTGTCCAAGGACTGGCCTAGGATGAGATCCAGAGCATTCCCTCAACAGTTTTTCTCTTCCACCCAGGACAAAAAGGCAGGGGTGGCCATATTGGTGGCTAAACGCTTTACCGGGAAGGTGGGCGATTAGGTAGTGGAAGTCAAATGCCGGCTTTTAGCCTACAAGCTGTGGGTGGGGGGCTCGCCCCTGGTAGTAGGGTCGATTTATGCACCCAACACTGGACAAGAGAAGTTCCTCAAGGCGGCCTTGTCCGATGTCCTAGGGGCCCAGGAGCGATGGGTAATTGTAGGAGGTGACTTAAATTTAGTTATGGATACGTCAGCAGATAGGTCTAGCCACAAGTACGCCCAGACAGGGGCAATCTCCGCGGAGGGGCGGCAGTGGCTGCAGAATCAAGGGCTCATAGATATATGGCGGGCAGCTCACCCTCGCGCCTCGCAATTCTCCTACTACTCCCACACACATCACACTTATGCCCGTCTAGATCATTTGCTGGGTACGGCAGAGATGAACACATTGGTAGGGATGTCAACATAACGCCGGCGGCCTCATCCGATCACGACGCGGTACAAGCGACCCTGTGGGTGCCGCAATCACGTAGGACAGTTGGGGGTTGGAGACTGAGAGAGGGCATGTTACATAAACCAGCCGTGCAGGAACAGATCCTCAAATGTATCACAGACTACCTCGACACAAACTACTCCCCCGATGTCTCCAGGTCTACCTTGTTGGGGGGCTCTTAAAGCGGTGGTGAGGGGAGAACTGATAGCGATTTCCTCAGCCGAGAACAGAGAGCGTAGGTCTAAACGCGAACAGCTCACAGCCCAGGTTCTAGAGCTGAAGAGGGTACACAGCAGGACTGGGGCGCCCAGGGTTTGGCATCAACTGAAAGCGACGCGAGCTCAGTTAGCGGGACTCGACCTCGACAGGGCCGAGTATGCGGCGCTCAGGCTTAAGCACTCCTACTACATAGGAGGCGACAGGACAGGGCGTATGCTCGCGAGCAAGCTGCGGGCCCGCACCTTACATTCCAAAGTACACTCTCTCAAGTCGACCTCTGGGACCATGGCCGAAAGCGATGAGGAGATAGCTCTGGTTTTTCAAACATTTTATGCGGAGCTGTATTGTAGGGAGACCCCTTCACCTTCCCTTGTTGATGCCTATCTCAAGGGGACCCACATAACCGCCCTAGGTCCAACCCATGCCGATATGTTGGATGCGCCCATACGCATAGAGGAGGTAATAGGGGCGATCTCGCGTCTCAAATCTTTGAAGTCACCGGGACCAGACGGCTTCTCGCCGGGTTTTATAAAACATTCTGCCCGGTGCTGGCCCCGGTATTGACAAAACTTTTTAACTCCTTCACGGGACTGGGGACGATTCCCCCGGACATGCTAGCGGCTTCTATAGTCGTACTGCCGAAACCGGGAAAAGACAAATCCCTGTGCGGATCCTACCGACTGGTGTCGCTGCTTAATGTGGATCTGAAGCTGTTTACGGGCATACTGACAGCTAGACTGGGTCCCCTCATGCCGGGCATTATAGAGCCCGACCAGTCCAGCTTTATTCAAAATCGGCAAAGCAGCGATAATACCAAACGCCTATTCCACCTCATCGACAAGGCTCACCGCACGGATATGGATGCCCTACTACTATC
Source organism: Calotriton arnoldi (assembly GCA_963921515.1). Lineage (NCBI taxonomy): Eukaryota > Metazoa > Chordata > Amphibia > Caudata > Salamandridae > Calotriton > Calotriton arnoldi. The sequence continues at coordinate 220,171 of CAWUFW010000604.1, read as the reverse complement.
GGTGGATGCCGAGAAGGCATTCGACCGGGTAGACTGGGATTTTCTAGACAAAACCTTGATCCATTTTGGTCTAGGGGAGCGGTTCCGGGCCTAAGTGGCGAGTTGCTAAAACAAGCCCACGGCGACTATTAGGGTAAATGGGGTGACATCCCGGCCATTCGAGATACGAGGAACCCGTATGGGGTGCCCGCTGTCGCCCCTCCTTTTTGCCCAATATGTTGAGCCGCTTGCCCAGAGGATCAGGGAGAACCCCGACATATTGGGCATCCCGTTCGGGGGGGAAAGGCACACAATAAGCCTCTATGTGGATGACCTTATCGCCTCCCTTGAAACACCAGCGCGCTCTGTCCCGGCGTTTTTACGGGAGTTAGAGGCTTTTGGCCAGGTCTCGGGTTTCCGGGTTAACGTCGGGAAGTCCATGATCCTCTGGCTGAACCAAACAGGACATTCGCTCGCCTCGGGTGGGACCACATATGCGGGTATACAGGTAAGGACATCTATCCCCTACTTAGGCATTGAATTGGCCCCGTCGGTGTCCCAAACGGTCACGCTTAACTATACCAAGCTAACCTCTCAAATTGCTCAGGACCTACACAAGTGGAAGCATCACCAGTTATCCCTCCTGGGACGGGTGGCAGCAATCAAGATGTCCATCCTTCCTAAAGCACTATATCTTTTCCAGACAATTCCGATTTGGCCACCACCCGGCACTATCCAGAAACTGCAGCAAGTAATCCACCACTTTGTATGAGCGGGAGTTAGGCCTCGACTGCGGAAAGAACTGGGCTACTTACGACCTGATGAGGGGGGATTGGGGATACCGAATGTCCTAGAGTATTTCAGGGCAGCACAGCTCCGATATCTAGTGGAGTGGAGCAGATCTGAATCGGAAAAGAGATGGCTGTTCCAAGACAGAGCGTTGGCCAAACTATCGCTTTGGAAGGTCCCATTTCTTAAAAGAGAAGATAGACGTCCCAATCTCAAGGGCTCCCCCATCACGCACTCAGTGCTTAGGGTCTGGGACGGGGTCGCCATCAAAAAGGGATTGTCCTCTTTCCCTTCGCCCATGACTCCCATTCTTGACAACAAGGACTTTTCCCCGGGGGCAGACGAAAGGGCGTTCCCGAGATGGAGAGAGACGGAATGCAAGGCAGCAGGGCACTTCTTTGATCTGGAGGCGATCCTTTCCTTCCAGGACATGTGCGCAGAATATGGCCTCCCGGAGACCGAACGGTTTCACTATCTGCAACTTAGGCATTGGTTACTTAATACAGAGGTGCTACCAAAGGTCTCTCGGAAGTCAACGAATTTTGAAAAATGGCTTTATACAAAGAACACGGATAAGAAAATGATCTCTGAGTTATATGAGGCGCTATGCCCTCAAGCCCCGAAGGAACCCACGGCAGGACAGAGAAGATGGGCGGGAGAATTGGGAAGAGACCTCGCAGCAAAGGAGTGGACAGACATTTACTATCGTGCTACCCACACTGCACGCAATATAGCTAGTAGAGAGACAGCAGTTAAGGTAGCTATGTACTGGTACTTGACTCCGGTCCGTCTTAATAGGGGAAACCCTGAACGTAGCCCAACTTGCTGGCGTGGGTGTGGAGCAGGCGGCACGTTACTACACTTGTTGTGGGAGTGCACAGAATTGGCGAGCTATTGGTCAGCGATCCTGGACGATGTGGATCGCCAGTTTGACATGCAGATCCCGAGATTCCCAGCTTATGTGGTACTGGGCCTGCCTAACCCGCTGACGTATCCACTAAGGTCCCCGAAAGGGAAACAAATGGGGCTAGCATTGGGGGCGGCTCTCCAAAACATCTTATCGCATTGGGGAACACGGGTAAAACCCACATATGTTGGGTGCCTACACAGGCTATGTTACATTCTAGGCATGGAACGCATACAGGCATCACTCACCAACTCAATGACAAGTTTCAACGAAATCTGGCAACCGATGCTCTCACTCTTGTCAAATGAAATGAATGAAATCACATGCCCGAGATACCTGCGTCTTCTCCGCCTTACGGGTCCCACATCACTGACCTAGGAACACTGCAGTACATTTACGCTTGCGTCGCTCATAGTGGTTAAATAAGCCGCTCCCAAGCACTCCAGTTCGAGGGAGGGTGAGGGGGGGAGGGGGTTTGTTCTTTTATTGTGCTTCTTTTAATTTTCTTATTCCATGGCATTGTTGTCTGAGTTGGCGCAGGATTCCAGAAAGCATAGAGACATTACGGACATTCTAGTGGGTCCACTTGGGGCCATACTAGGGGCGCCTATGTATTGTACGTCAAGAATGAGCAGGTATTATAAAAGGTTCCGTATTGCGGGAGCATAGCGCAGAATTCTCGAACTGTATGTTATTTTATTGCTGAAAGCCAATAAAAACAAAGTTCAACCTAAAAACAAGTTGACAGGTTATCGATACATATGTTGAAGTATTGAAAATTTCAGACATTTTAGGACCTTATTTGTTTTTTTCTGTTTTGTTGTACAGTTCTGACGCAGAATCTTTCAGACTTATACGAATTGTTGTTTCACACTTCCAGAGACCACAATCTCCATGACAGTATACAAATTTTTTGGACAATGTAATCCTTCACCCACCACCTTTTAAATTGTATATAAAACAAAGCATTGTGTTTTCTTATAAAAGCTTTGGCATTTCCTTTAGTGTTTCTGTAAAGATGTGGTGTATCTTCTGTTACAGATTGTTTGCGAACAGCAGCACTATTGTTGTGGCATTTAGTGATGTTAGTAACTGTTTGTCTTGCATGGGCTGTAACCATCCTGCTTTATTGTCAGGCAAATGCTTTGGCACAAATGTTTTTGTAATGCTAGACTTTGGTAGAGTTTGTGATCTTGAAAATCTTTGGTTTTGGTAAACAAAAAGGATTGTTGCTTTTCTGGCTAGAATACGAGGCACTTGGATATGTCAATTATATGTACATACTTGGAAAACTGAGTAAATTGGTCTGTCCTTGGAGTTAATGAACTGCTTCTGTCTCTGTCATTCCCATGTGAGACTTTACAATTAACCCCTTCGCTGCTAGGCCTTTTCCTCCCCTGTGCTAAGCCTTTTTTTGGCTATTTGGGGTAGTTCGCGCTTAGGCCCCTGTAACTTTTTGACCACATAAGGTATCCACGCCAAATTTGCGTCCTTTTCTTCCAACATCATGGGGATTCTAAAGGTACCCAGGGTTTGTGGATTCCCCTGGAGGGGACCCAGAAATTAGCCAAAATACAGCTAAATTCTGTTTTTGTTTTGAAAAATGGGAAAAAAGTGCTGCAAATGAAAGCGTCTGGTTTTTTCCCTGCAAATGGTATCAACAAAGGGTTTGTGGGGCTGAAACCACCATTTTCCCAGCTTTCAGGGACTGACAGACTTTTATCAGAAAACCAACATTTTTTACACAGTTTTGGCATTTTACTGGGACATAGTCTATTTTTGCTATTTTTCGTGCTTTCAACCTTCTTCCAGTTAATGGTAGAAATGGGTATGAAAGCAATAATGGATCCTGGAAAGCTATACATTTTAGAAAAGTAGACAAAATTATGAATTCAGCAAGGGGTCATTTGTGTAGATCCTTCAAGGTTTCTTTATAGAAACTAACAGTTAAAAATAGGAAAAATTGAAAATGCGTTGAAAAAAACAGCCATTTGTGCCAACGTTTTCACCTGTAAATTCTTCTAATTATGACAGATGTTTGAAAGCAATATACCGTTACATCTGCTGGACCTTTCTGGTTGTGGGGATATATAGGACTTGTAGGTTCACCAAGACCCCGACGAACCCAGAGCCAATAACTGAGCAGTGTCTTGCAATGGTTTTTTTATTATGTACCGGGTATATAGCAATTAATTTGGGAAAATATATACAGTGAAAAATCGGGATGAAAGACACCTATGTATTTCTGAAATTGGAACAAAATATAGAGTTTAGAAACAGTAGCTATTTGCACATTTCCGAAATTGTGAGTACCCATACTAGCATGAGAATTATAGGACATTTTTCAAAGTGACTCCTTTTTACACATTGTCTTTCATTTGGAAGGCAGAAATGCATCGAAAGTCAATAGGTAATAACAGTTCCTCTACAATTTTGTGTTACCCTAAGTCTCCCGATAAAAATGGTACCTCACTTGTGTGGGTAGGCCTAGTGCCCGCAACAGGAAACGGCCCAAAACGCAACGTAGACACACTTTATTTTTACAGTGAAAACGGACCCTTTTTTTTCAAAGGTCCTAGCTGTAGATTTTGAACCCTAGCTCTGCCGGCACCTAGGGAAACCTAGCAAACCTATACATTTTTGAAAACTAGACACCCAGGGGAATCCAGGATGGGGTGACTTGTCTGGCTCCCACCAGGTTCTGTTACCCAGAATCCCTTGCAAACCTCAAACTTTGTCACATAACCCCATTTTCCTCACATTTCTGTGGTGGAAAGTTCTGGAATCTGCGTGGATCCACAAATTTCCTACCACCCAGCGTTTCCCCAGCTCTCCCGATAAAAATAGTACATCACTCGCGTGGGTGGGTCAAGTACCCGCGACAGGCACAGGCCCAAAACCTATTGAGGCGACATCAAAATTACCTATCACAAAACAACCTGGTTTTGCAAGGGCGGTCCCATGGGTTTTTGGCCCCGGACTCGGCGGCCATCTTGGGAAACTACCAAACCCACACATTTCTGAAAACTAGACACCTGGGGGAGTCCAGCGAGGTATGGCTTGCGTGGACCCCCCAATGTTTCCCTACCCAAAATCCCCTGCAAAGCTCAAATTTTGCTGAAAAAATCAATTTTTTTTACACATTTCTGTGTGGGAAAGTTGTAGGATCACCGGGCAGACACAAATTTCCTACCACCCAGCGTTCCCCCAGGTCTCCCGATAAAGATGGTACCTCACTTTTGTGGGTAGGCATAGTGGCTGCAACAGGAAATGGCCCAAATCGTACTGTGGAGGCATCAAAATTACCTATAACAAAACTACCTGGTTTGGGGGGGGGGGGGCCGGCGGCATCTGGTGTTTTGGCCCCGGGCTCGCCGCCATCTAGGGAAACCTACCCAACCCACACATTTTTGAAAACTAGACTCCCCGGGGAGTCCAATGAGGTATGGCTTGCGTGATTCCCCCAACGTTTCCCTACCCAGAATCCCCTGCAAATCTCAAATTTAGCTGAAAAAAAATCACTTTTTCCTTACATTTTTGCGTGGGATCACCGTGCCGGCACAAATGTCCTACCACCCTGCGTTCCCCTTGTTCTCCCGAGTAAAATGATACCTCACTTGTGTGGGTGAGCCAAAGGCCTGTGACTGGGAAGAGCCCAAAACATAGGGATTAAGGCAGTGGTTCCCAAACTTTTTCGACCCACGGCTCCCTTGACCTATTGGCTGTTGGCCACGGCTCCCCATTATTTTACTTTTTTTGTGGGTGAAGGAATGTAAGCCCAGCTTTGGGACTACTTCCATTTTTCACCTTGAAAATAATTGGGATGGAGCAGATGGAGGTATTATAATCATAGATGTAACAAAATAAAAATATGACAGCTGTTTAATGAAAAACTTGAATTGGTTAAGTAAGCCAGAAACAATCATTTGAGGTCGGCATATGGAATGTTTAAAAACTATCTTTTGTTTTAAAAATTTTCCTCTAGAGGGGCTCATTCCATGGAGCCAAGTGGAACAGGTGATGAGCGGGGGACGAATTAAATATTTCTCATTTACACCTTGCGCAAGATTGCGTTAATTTGCCAATCCATGCCAGCAGCAGTAGAGTGAATGTAGAGTAGTATAGTTATCAAATTATTTGTCATCCAGTTCAATGCAAGCATTCAATTGGACATGAATAGATCTACCCAAAAAGCCAATGGATGAACACTCCACTGGTCAGAGCCAAGACACGACATGACCCCTTTGTGCAATGCCTCAAGCGCACTAAAGATCCCAAACTAGCTTTATGTTCGTAATGATGAAATGTTATTTTGTAAGAAAAAGATCACACTCCATAATTTTCATCAGAAACATGTTAAGTAAAGGTGTCTAAAATGTGTGTTGCTCTACAGTTCTGAACTCCACTGAGACAACCAGCACATGACCTACATTTCCTATGGGGCGCTTTATGACAACCTGCATGCTGGAGGTGGATGCTCAGTGTCTGCCGACAGACTGGGCCAAGAAAGAGAATCCACAAAGTTAATTTGTCACCGAGATATATATGGAGTAAGAAATAAATTGAGTGCCATCAAGTCAAAGTACAAATGACAGCGTGCGTTACAGATACTTGGAGAATGGTCGAATCACTGGTTCCTGGAGAAAGTAACTGCATCTGACCCCTTTGGGTTGATAGTTCAATTTGGACACAGGTCACTATTCATTTACATCAGTCAGAAGTGGTACAGTACTCGGTGGTCTGTGTACAGTGCACAAAAGCACAAGTGGCAAAACTTGGCACTCTCAGAAGAGAGGGCAAGAGACTGAGCAAAAGAGCATTTGCCTCTCAAAAAGCTATTAACTTTATGGGGTGTTTATTTCCATTGGCTCTGAACAGAGCAATTTTTAAAAGCTACAAAAACCACACCAAAGTTCACATAGTGCCAAGAAGTAACTCAGTTCCCTGAGTGTGCTGTACAGACAGCCCACTCAGAGTTAGCATCCACCTAAAGAGCTGTAGCTTTAGGCTCGCCGGCCCAATGCTTCTAAAGTTCACACCAGCTGAAAGTCGTTTTGGCAAACAGCATTCTGTCCACTACACAGCTCCAGGCCCTGCTGTTCATGTACAATCCTTGGGACAATTAGGAGCTTAGCAGGGAAGTGTCTGTTCTTTTGTGCGGTTTATCATACCCGACTCCCCCTCAACATGCACAGCTACCAATTAAAACACTGATACCATCTCTGGTGGGAATGACTTGACAATGATGTTAAGATAAAATCACCTTAATTGGTGCGTGTCATAGTGCGTGCATCACACCCCGAATTTGTGATACATGCTGAGACGTTTGTTGGAATTTCTCATCCACCCTCACCCCAGGCCTTCAAATGCCCCCCTTCGCCCACGAGGCCTGCATGCAACATTTAGTAGCCCGATTGGCTCCTGCAAGACACAGCCCTCTACTGACGGCAGACAGAAACACTTTCACTCAGCCATCAACAAAAATCAGGAATTTGTGTGCAGCTGGAGTTAAAATGACTAACAAACAGCAGCAGTAATCTGTGCGTGTGAGTGATGCAACCATTCTACTTTCTATGGGTGTCAATTTAAGGCAGTTGGTTTCTTGTTGCGAGGTAAAAAACATAACGAATATTTTGCAGTGAAATGCTCCTTACCAATGTGCTGCAGCTTCTGCCTCAGAGTTCAAGCAGCCTTTCACACTGGTGCATTCGTTGGCATCTCAGCACTCCCGGGCTGATGGGAACTGTAATTTGAGCTTAAAGTTTACCCGAGACTTTGACTTAGAGGACATACATTACTAATATTTACAGCATCTGTTCGCGGCGCCCCTGTTTAGTATTGAAGGCGCACCAGGGTGCCGCGGCGCACAGATTGGGAACCTCTGGATTAAGGGTATAGCACCGAGAATTCTAAGCGCTACATATAAAAAAAAATGTTTTTAGCCAATTCTGCATTGGACACCCACACAAGTGAGGTATCATTTTACTCTGGAGACTGAGGGGAACACTGTGGGGTAGGACATTTGTGCCAGCACGGTGATTCCACACAAAAATATGTGGGAAATGTGGTTTTTTTCACCTAAATTTGAGGTTTGCATGGGGTTCTGGGTAGGAAAACGTTGGGGGATCCACACAAGTCATACCTCGCTGGACTCCCCCTGGTGTCTAGGTTTCAGAAATGTGTGGGTTGGGTAGATTTCCCTAGATGGCGGTGAGCCCGGGGCCAAAAAACCAGGTGCCCCCCTCCCAGAATCAGGTAGTTTTGTTATAGGTAATTTTGAAGTCTCCACAGTACGATTTGGGCCATTTCCTGTTGCAGCCACTATGCCTACCCACAGAAGTGAGGTACCATTTTTATCGGGAGACCTGGGGTAACGCTGGGTGGTAGGACATTTGTGGATCCACGCAGATTCCAGAACTTTCCCACACAGAAATTTGAGAAAAAAGTGATTTTTCTTCAGCTAAATTTGAGGTTTGCAGGGGATTCTGGGTAGGGAAACGTTGGGGGATCCACGCAAGTCATACCTCCTTGGACTCCCCTGGGTCTCTAGTTTTCAGAAATGTGTGGGTTTGGTAGGTTTTCCTAGATGACCGCCAAGCCCTGGACCAATAACTCATGTGACCCCCCTTGCAAAAGCAGATCGTTTCGTGATGGGTAATTTTGATGTCTCCACAATACGTTTTGGGCCCTTGCCTGTCGCGGGTTCTTTACCCACCCACGCGAGTGAGGTACCATTTTTATCGGGAGACCTGGGGGAACCCTGTGTGGTAGGAAATTTGTGGATCCACGCAGATTCCAGAACTTTCCACCACAGAAATGTGACGAAAATGTTTTTTTGACAAAGTTTAAGGTTCGCAAGGGATTCTGGGTAACAGAACCTGGTGAAAGCCAGACAAGTCACCCCATCCTGGATTCCCCTGGGTGTCTTGTTTTCAAAAATGTATAGGTTTGCTAGGTTTCCCTAGGTGCCGGCAGAGCTAGGTTTCAAAATCTACAGCTAGACACTTTGCAAAAAAAGGGTCAGTTTCCACTGTGAAAATGTGGTGTGTCCACGTTGCGTTTTGGGCCGGTTCCGGTCGCGGGCACAAGGCCTACCCACACAAGTGAGGTACCATTTTTCTCGGAAGACTTTGGGGAATGCAGGGTGGGTGGAATTTTGTGGATCCACGCAGATCCCAGAACTTTCCATCACAGAAATGTGAGGAAAATGTGTTTTTTTAACTAAGTTTGAGGTTTGCAAGGGATTCTAGGCAACAGAACCTGGTGAGAGGCACACAAGTCACCCCAACCTGGATTCCCCTTGGTGTCTAGTTTTCAAAAATGTACAGGTTTGCTAGGCTTCCCTATGTGCCGGCTGCGCTAGGGCCCAAAAGCTACAGGTAGGCACATTGCTAAAAACAAGTCTGTGCCTAGTGGGCTTTCTGCCGCCCTGGGGGGGAATCGGGGGGAGGGGGGGTTTGCCCCGATATGCCCCTAAGGGGGCAGAAAGACTGTGGCTATTTTTTGGGGGGGTGGGGGCATTTGTATGCTCATTCTGGGCAGCCCCCACGCATAAAAAAAGCCAGCGTAATCGCTGGCACCTAGTGGGCTTTTTGCCCCCCCCCTGGGGGCAGATCAGGGGCCACTGCCCCCATCCGCCCCCCGGGGGCGGCAGAAAGACTGTGGCATTTTTTTGGGGAGGTGTGGGCATTGGCATGCCCATTCTGGGCTAACCTCACCCCTGAATTAAAAAAATATATATTTCCTGAGGCCTAGTGGGCTTTCTGCCTCCCCGGGGGGGGCAGATAAGGGGCTATTGCCCCAATATGCCTCCCGGGGGGGCAGAAAGACTGGTAATTGTTTTTGGGGTGGGGGCATTATCATGCCCATTCTGGGCAACCCCTACATCATAAAAAAACAAAAATCCCTGGTGCCTAGTGGGCTTTCTGCCCCCCACGTGGGCAGATCTGGGGCTACTGCACCCATCTGCCCCTGGGGGGAGCAGAAAGACTGTTGCATTTTTTGGGGGGGGCATTGGCCTGCCCAACTTGGGCATCCCCCACCCCTACATCAATAAAAAAAAATCCCTGGTTTCTAGTGGGCTTTCTGCCCCCCAGGGGGAGCAGAAAGACTGTTGCATTTTTTTGGGGGGTGGAGGGGGGGTGGGGGCATTTGCCTGCCCATCTTGGGCAGCCCCCCCCCCTACATCAATAAAAAAAATCCCTGGTTCCTAGTGGCCTTTCTGGCCCCCCCCACCCCTCCCCCCCGGGGGGCAGAAAGACTGGAATTTCACTGGGGGGTGGGGACTTTGTCATGCCCTTTTTGGGCAGCCCACACCCCAACATCAATAAAAAAATCCCTGGTTTCTAGTGGGCTTTCTGCCCCCCGGGGGGGGGCTAAAATACTGAATTTAGCCAGTTTTTTGGTGGGGAGCAAAGGCCCTTGCCCAAGGGGCCGCTCCCTGGTGTCTAGTGGGTGGATCCCTGCTTGGGGATCGCCCTCCTGGGGCGATCCCCAAGTAGGGATCCACTGGGGAGGGTTACCATTGGAAAGGGGAGATTCTCCCCTTTCCAATGATACCTCTCTGGTCTTTCCACGTGCTCGGGGGGCTGAGATAGTCCCTAGAGGACATAGAAAGTGAAACTGAAATGAGCCTTAAGGCTCATTTCGGTTTCTATGAAATGACGACATTTCATTTCACAGAAACCAGGGGGGGGGGGGGGCTCTCGGGAGCTGGGGAAGCTCTTCCCCAGCTCCCGAGACTTTTGGGGAGAGAAAGAAATCCCTCTGGTGCCTGCACCAGAGGGGTTTCCGGTGCCATGTGCCAGGACGGCCGGGAGCCGTCCTGCGCGCACGAGCACTGTGGCGCACGACGGCTCCCGACCGTCGTGCGCACGCAATGGGTTAAAGCAGTAAATGGTTGGAAGTAAAGGAAGTATTTTGAGAAAATGTGAAACCTATTAAAATGAAATTTCAATTACATCAAATGGGAGTAAAGTGAGTGACCATTCAGCTTCTTAATATTATTCTGTTGTAAGTTCCTTTGGGTTTCACTGCTTTCAGAATCAGAAATGGCAATCAATTGATGAGGCTTTTGTAATTAGTAAACATTCCACTGATATTCAGTGAATTTTGCTGTCCCTCCTGTGGATCATGCCACACTTAAAACAAAGTGTGCACAAGTTATATTTTTTCACTTGTCTTCTTTGCAGTGTGATTATGGAAAATGATTCATGTGGTGATCTGGTAAGCAATGTAAGAGTTTGGGCTCGATTCATGAAAAAGTAGTAAGCCTGCACTCATAGATCAACGTCTACGCGCTGGTGCATATTTACTACTTTTTGGTGCTCACCATGATTTTGAATAGTACTCATAGAAAGATGTTCTAGTCACAGCCACAGCATTCTGGACAACTACTGGGAATGTCAGGTGACTTCATCCACGCAGTCCTGCTCCTCTTGTGTGGAGTTCTCTGTAGTAGAAAGTTCCCGATAGTGAAAATGAAGCCCCCTGTGAAAAGGCAAATTATTCTTCTTCTTCTGTGCAGGAAAACCTTTTTTTCTAATGGTAAAGCCCTTTTCATACACCCTCACCAAATGTGGTTGTGACTTTTATCCTTCTTGCTCTGGAAGGGGAGTGACGCCAGCCGTTGGCTGGAGTAAATCTCTGACCATTTCCAGGGTTGCCAAACTTCCAAGACAGGCCATGCCTTGATACACCTCTTACCCCCTTGACTAAGATGTATGAAAGCAAATTTCTCCACATTTGAAGCAAAGAAATCTATATTTGTTAATATACTCACTCCTGCCAGTAATTCTTTTGTGGATTCCCAAATACGTAGAAATGGTAAGTTCAGTTATAAATTTACCTTTGTGAATCTAGATTTTTGTTGGTCTAAGGACAAAATAAACAACCTTTTCAAAAGGTAATGTTACACAGACTTAGTTGATGTAGATTTTCTGTACCTGAATTAAATTTAGAGACTGGTGGCTAACTGGACAAGGTAGTTGAATTTGATCAGAAGTCTTGTCAGATTCTCCAAGTAGCTGATGCCATTGCTTATACAACAGTGTTTTTTTAATAAATATTTTTACTGATTTATCAAAATCAGTATACATTGGTAGTAAACACTAAACAATATACAACATTTCCCAAGCACTTCGTAGCTATTACTATTCTCCATCATTGTAATGCACAGCCCTCCACTCCCCCATCCTTTCCATCCAAATGTTTGCAACCCCGGTGCAGATACCTGGAAGCCCCCACCAGTTTTTCTCCATTCAGTGTCCCACTCCGAGCTGCATGGTTGCCTGTCTGATTTACCCATGTGTTGTCAATCTGGAGCTGGAGCGATTTATGGGCCTGGATTCCAACCCCATGGTAGTCAAGGATGAACCCAGAGTGCTCCAGCACTCTGTATATGCCCCTTCCCAGAAATTCATAATTATTGCCCACCAGCTTTGTCTCTTACAATAAAATCAAACCATGACTGTGTCTAGGTAGATATCTCATTGCTTCCCCTCGGAAGTCCGATGGGCTCTCTCGGCTGTGAACTGTCAAGAAAGGTCACCCAGTTTTTACTTGTATTGGCTGTAAAATTGTCGATGAAATATTCAAAAGATATGCCTTCAGCTTTTTCAGGGAATCCTACTAAATGGATGTTTTTTCGCATAGCCCTCTCGTCAGCATTATCTGCCCTGGCGTGAAGGCAATGTGTTGTCTCCTTAAAGTGGCTTGCTTCTGCTTGCAGCGCGTTAATGGCTTCAATGTGGTCGTCCAGTATACGTTCCACCTCTCCAACACTTGTGATTTTCTTGAAGTCTGTCCACAGAAGATTGCTGCCCCCTGCCTCTGTATCTATTTTATTTTCTAAGGTAGATTTTGTTTCCCTGTTTGCCAGCAGCAGCTCTTTCAATGAAGAATCGTGGCTACCATGGTCTTCCTGGTCCTGTTCTGGTGGCGACCCCGTACTTTATCCCCCTGCTGCGCCTTTAACAGTATATTTGAGTTTTTCTGGATTTTGTCGCTCTCAATTCCTTTTTGCAGACTAGTATGGGTGGCAGTTGGGAAAGTCGCCTTTCAGGGCGGCACCTCTAGTAGCAGGTTCCGTGGACCTCTGTGGTCCTCTAAGGCTGATTCAATGAACCAGCACTGCTTTTACCTGTAAGGGGCGACGCTCTCCTTATAAAGCAGCAGTCCCCTAGGCAACAGATACAGAGGAATGTGCAACCAACAGTTCCTCTTCGCCCCTTCAAATTACCGGGGCAGTCTACCTAGGCCAAACTGCAGGCGGGACTCTGCCACGGCATCACCCTAACAATTAATTTTAATATTCCGGCACCCCCTCTCATTACAGATGCTTCAAAACTTCAGGGATCTGCTCCCCCAGAGCACTCCGTAATCCCTGTTGGGCAGGGCCGGACTGGGAACAGAAACCGGCCCTGGCAAACTGCTCAGCCGGCCCCCCCTGGGGTGAGGGGGAGAGCAGCTGAGCAGTTTGCGAGAGCCGGTTTCAGCTGATTTTGTTACAGGGGGCCGATATTGCCGACCCCCGGTAACAAAAACGGCCCCCCAGGGGCCCAAAACCGACCCCCACCCTAGCGGCCTACCGGGGAAACGCCCGGTGCCCGCTATGGCCAGTCCGGCCCTGCTGTTGGGCCCCCACATGCCTGAACCATGACATGGCCTGTTACATTCTGTTAGGATCAGGCGGCCACCATCATGTTTTGATGTTGCAGCCAAGGATTCTTTGGATGATTACCGCCCCATGACCCCAATTCCTTCCAGCTGCAGCCACGCCTTCAGTTCTGGGCTCCCCCAGATTTCAGGGAGCCGGGGCATAACATTAAGGTCCCCGAGAGCTGTGGATGCCAGCCGGCTCATGTCTTAATTGGAAGGAGCTCTGCTTTAAGGCTCTATTATGGCTCAGCACCTTAACCACTCTGCCCCTTCTCCCCGCTTGCACAGCAAAGTCAAATGTCTCTCCTCAGTACCTAAACATTCAACTAGCCTGGATTGCCCGTGTTGTAGCCATATCCACTGGTTTCCACTGGTTTAAAGTGCTGTTCGTGTAAAATCTAGCAGATTTTTTGTAAACATTTTGAAATCTGTAGAAAGGTATCTGGACTATTCAATGACTTTGCATATTTGATATTTGTATGAATCGCTTGATGATTTCTTAACAATATTCATGTTTCTGCTTCATTGTTAAGGCATTTTATGTTTTTCAGGTTTCCTTTGTATCCAAAAGGAGGAGAAAAACTGCAGTTTGACTATGGAGTCTTTCTTCTTAATAAAAATATTGCACAGGTATTTATGGCACTGCAGTCTTTAAATGAGCAAATGTATATACGTTCACCTTTTGTTTTACATAGTATTGCTGATTTCATTGTCAAGCTGATGAGCTGCACATATGTTGACTGTAAAAATGAATGCTAGAAAATAATTAATTTCAGCTGCCGGACACACCTCAGTATTCATCTGGCTCAGCACACTATATTTTCACATCGATAAACTCGAAAACAGAGGCCATTGCACAGAATATTCCCTATATCCACTCCCTCATTTGATAAGCCAGTGTAAATCCCAACATCTTGAACTCCCCCGAACTGTTTTTAATTTATCACATTTCCGTTCAGTTAAATATTTCTGAGGTCAGGTTGCCGGCCACCTCTCCGCTCTGGAATCTGTGCACCGTGGGGCTACTGCCTCCTACAGTGCCCACACACCCTTCCAGTCTTCACTCCGTGATTAGCCAGTTTTTAAAGTTGTTTCGCCAGTAATTCTGTCTTCTAGCGTGCATGGCATCCCACCCCATGGCCTTCACCTTCACAACTTTAAATTATATGACTGTTTGCCTCTTACATTCATAAACTGAACTTTATTTACTTACCTTTTATTTAGTCATTTATATATCCTGGAGTGACGGTCACTTATATTCAAAAAGTGTTATTGTTGGTAATATGTAGGCTGGTTGCCCCATGTGGCTCCAACTTCTTTACCTAGACACTGCAAAAACGTTTAACCTTTTACCGTGTTTATTAATCATGCCTTTGTGTGTACATATATATTTGTGTGTATATGTGTGTATAAATATGTATGCATGTGTATTATATTATTATAATATATAATACATAAGGGTAACTGTGTAATATGGCCGAATATTGCCACTGAGCCGTTCTGGTGGCATAATAAACAAAGAGCCGGAATGCAGAATGGTTTGTAAATGTCACCAGAACCACGAGATGTCAATATTAGATCATAATGCACGTGTTTCTTATGTATTTTTATATTACATGATATTTTTCATGCATTTCCCTGCAGTAATTTAGAGAAAATATACTGTATTAGTGTGATGTAGTTTGTGTTTATTGTCCTATAAATAAATGTTTTAAAAATATGAAGATTCTCTTTAATTATGGAGAGACCCAAGCATATGCTTTCCACAGTAAAAATGAAAGCAGCATGCATTTCTGTATTTTAAGACTGTGTGGCTGGGGGTTGGCCGCAGGCATATTGTAATAAGATATTAGTTTACGTTAAAAAAAAAACATAAGTTAAAGTGGAGTTATGTGAGGAAAGTAGTAAGGTTTTCATTTCACTGAAAAAGCACTAAAGTTTAAAAAACGAAAACCCACCTGGTATACGAATCTGACACAAGTATAAGTTGCACCACTACGATGCATTATGTGTATCTGCTGGCAAATTTCAGTTGTTTTTTAAACAGTGGTGTATTTTAATTGACTTTCTAAGGGTTTTTTTTTTTTTAAGTTACATTTTCACTTCCTTCCTTACTTATAACTCCACTTTAACCTTTGTTTCTTTCAATGAGAATATATATATATATACTCTAGCACGGATCCAAAATTGTGGTGAATCATGGATATGAAATAAATGTCATTTGAAGTTGTGTATTCAATATTTGGGAGGGTGTACTTGGTAGTTTATGCTTCTCAATTCTTAACCCCCTACGAAAATGTGTATATATAAAATATTTATAAAAGGAAACGATAAAAATAGGCCAACAAGTGTATGGTTAACACTCATATAACTGTAATTTAATGAATATGATCAAAAAGTAAAATATGTAGTACAAAATGCAATTTAAAAGTTTAAATAAGTAGAAATATATGTAGGCAGGAAAAATGTAAAGACACTTACCAGGTCAAAGAAATGAAGATTAGAAATTAATTGCTGCAAAAATAAGAGCACACTGAAATTATGGAGGTCTAAATAGTAACATATAATCAACTAGCACTCTCTTTTATTGCTACTGTACCGTAAATGTAGAACACCTTATATTATGCCAAGGGAGATAGATCGTAAAATTGCATCTTGTACAAAATAAAATTTCCCTGGTCGTATGTCAGTCAGCTATTTTTTGCAAACGATGAAAGTGGCTGTCATTGTAAGGAATGTGCACACTTGTCATTAACAATCATGTGCAATTGCATGTTGTCAGGAAACAATTGATTATCCACTTATTAAAATAAGAGGTGCAGTAGTTATGGCTGGTATTTGGAGTTTTGTTGGGTACATGATTTTTCTCCCACCATGTTCTTGAATTTGTATTGTTTTTCTTTTTTAATCCATTATTTACGTTTTCCTTTTTAGGTTGAAGCCTACCAGACAGCACAGCTGTCTGATTTGCTAACGACATCTTGGGTACATTCGGAAAGCTTCCTTGGGAATGCATTCCGCCCATTGCTTACCATTGGCTTTGTGGTTTGCAACTCACATTTTATTGCTCTCTGTTTGCTGGGTTTATTTGCTTTAGGCTGTCCAGCCTTAGTTCATTCCTTCCCTCACCCAAACCCTATTTACTGTATGCTTCCACCAGTACTGAATTTCTGTAAACAGGCTTTTGAATCTTGTTCTTATCTTCTCACATTTGCTGTGCATTCAAAGGCAGAGGTCAAATGTCAGGCTGTTTTTTCCAGGGAGCTTGGTATTTACTTATCTTTCTCTAACTTCAAAGTAAGAGGATTTAGATAGCACTCATACTGGTTACTCGGGATGTGCTGTACGAGGTTATTTTGTTTTTGTAGCACAAAACAACATTTACATGTCTGCAAATGAACTGTGCAGATATTTCAGAATATGGAAAGCACAAATGAAGCACATTTTTGGTAATTCTAAAGTGTTGTGGAAAGAAATATTTTAATTCATAAAAAAATCAATAATTCAGGTGAGGACATTTCCACACATTATCGTTTGTGCACTGTATACTTTTATCAGTAAAACTGTTATGTCTTTGCAAATGTAATGGTCATTTCAGATGAAGATGTGTTGTCTGTAATGGCAGTGGCTACCACGCATGCATACTTTACTTTACCCCACTCAACTACTATGTACCACTCCACTCTACTCCACACTGCGCCACTTCACACTATGCCACTCCAGACTGCGTCACTGTACTCTACTCTGCACCACTCCACTTCTCTCTACGCTACACCACACTACTCTATGCCAACCCTATGCACTCTACCTGACACTACTCTACTATGCGCCCCTGCGCGCTTTGCCCCTCTATTCCGCGGCCCTCTATTCCACAGCCCTCTATTCCGCGCCCCTCTATTCCGCGCCCCTCTATTCCGCGCCCCTCTATTCCGCGCCCCTCCATTCCGCGCCCCTCCATTCCTCACCCCTCTATGCCACTATGCTATGGAGCATGCATCACTGCACTCTACACAATTGCACCCTACATCACTTTATTCTGCACCACTCTGCCACTGCACTCTACATCACTTTACTCTGCACCACTCTGCCACTGCACTCTACTTCACTTTACTCTGCACCACTCTATGCCACTGCACTCTACATCACTTTACTCTGCACCACTCTACGACACTGCACTCTGCATCACTTTACTCTGCACCACTCTACGCCCCTGCACTCTACACTAATTCATTCTATGCCACTGTACACCACTGCACTCTACGACACTCTACTCTGCGCCACTCTAATCTACTGTGCACTACTGCACTCTGCGCCACTTCTGTCTACGACTCTCTACTCTGCACCACTGCACTCTTTGCCTCTGCACCACTGTACTCTACACCACTCCACCCTGTCACTGCACTCTGTTCCACCACAATCTGACACTCTACTCAAATAACATCTTCATTGTTCACAGCCATAATAGGCCATAACAATTTATCGACGCAGTTTAAAACACAACCTTCACATTTAACATTAACAATTGGCTCTAGGATTACAAATACTAAAAATAATGTTTTAAGTTCAGTTGTTTAACAATTATAGATAATTATGCAGCCGAGAAATATTGTTCCACATTATCATGTTAAATGTCTTCAGCTGAACAGTAATCCAGACCATTATAATACACTGTGGCGCAAATAATGCATAGCAAATGGTAAAAAGATGTTTGGGGTCTGCTAGTTTTGTGAGCATAAAGTGCATGTGCGCAGTGCTTTGCCTCAATATTTACCCCTCAGAAAATCAACATAATGTTGCACTAAATTAGCCACAGAAATATGTTTCTCCAATAAAATATCTTTTTTACAACTTCTAGGAGAGAGTTAATTTAGTTTAGAACCATTGCTTGCTTAAAAATGAAAACGTTTTACGTATGAAGTGCAAGTACATCAATCCTATCCTCAAAGGTTTGCCCCTCAGGAATAATCCCTTGGTCAATCTGTGTTTTTTGCACCCAGTAATAGCAAGAAAGAGTGTTATCGCAAAAGAAACAACTTCGATTACCTATAAAGTGCAATTACGTTAGTACCTCCCTCAGTAAACGCCTCTCCAACAATGTTGCCACAATCATCGTGTTAGTGCATTAGATAGCAGCGGGTAGTGGACTTTCATGAAACAAGTACGTGAGTGTTATTGTTTTCCTCAAAGTTAGCCCATCAGAGAGTCACCACAGTTGCTCTGTGCTAGCAGCAGAAGGAAGCTTTCTCCTATGGAATGTCTCGAGAGAGACCACAAGATCTGTATTCACAACATAGGTCTAGGAAAGAGTTAATTTAAGAACAAAATCACTTGCTTGACACAATGCAATTACTTCTCAACATAATGTGCACAGGCCCTAAATCCTGCCCTCAATATTTATCCCTCAGACAGATAACCTATTATTGTACTAAGTAACAGTGAGAGGAAGATACTTTCTGCAGTAAATTGTCTTAATAAGACCAGGTTGTAAGTTGATAGAGCAATGAACTGGGTGGAGGTTAGTTAAGTTCACATCAATTTCCTGCTAAGGGCCTGATATGTTTTGGGGATCACAGGTTCTGGGCCAATAGTTGTCTTGGAAAATGTTTGAATGTTATGTTCATCTGAGCCTTTTGATTCAGATGTGACTTTGAGGATGTGAACAAGATTTCCTAAGCTCATACTCTTGGCTTCCAAGCGGCCTGAATATAAGATGAAACACCTTAAACGAAATTCTTATCATTTAATCTCATACAGAGTTCTACGGCTTCGTTACTCCTCCTGGTGTTATATTTAAGAAAAAGCGGGCATAAATAGTATTTACGTATGCTTGGTGTTTGATGGCACAGCAAGAGGAAGTGAATAATTGTTTCTGGATCACCCAGGGAACAATGACACTGGTCAAAACCCTCGTTGGACTTCGTTGACCATCTTTTAATTACTGACTTTCTTGTAGAGTTCTCTTTTCCACTTGGAAGACTTCTTTCAAATAAGATTCAAAACCCCATTCTTGGTTGACGTTTTAGCAGTGAACCTGCCCAACTTATCTTTAGTTGATTCACATGCGACCAGTGTGACTTTGACGTTTTAGCAGTGGACCTGCCCAACTTATCTTTAGTTGATTCACATGCGACCAGTGTGACTTTATAACCACATCAAGGCCAGCCTTAGTAATATTTTCCAGATGAAGCCAGAGGTCTGCCAGTCCGATGTTATAGAGAACACTTGATATATGGGCAAACCATGGTAATAGGCAGTAGATTTGATTCCTCATAATGTCCGATAGTGTGGATCTATATGAAACAAGCTCCTCTTTGGACCGGATACGGATCCTGTGCTTAACCGGTACTAAGGCAGTGTATTCCTCGACACACTACTCTGCAAGACTGCACTCTCTGCCACTGAACTCAACACCACTCGACTCTATGCCACTGCACTCTATGCCACCACACTCTACTCTGAACCACTCAACTTTACACCACTCTACTGCACTCTACACCAATGCACTCTATGCCACTCTACTCTGCATCACTGCACTCTACTCTACTCCACTCTATTCTCTATTGCTGCACTCCACACCACTTCACTCTTCATCACTCTACCCTATGCCACTGCACTCAACGCCCCTCTGCTCTACTTTGCGCCACTCCACGCCATTGCACTCTACGCCACTACAGTCTTCTATGCACCACTCTACGTCACTGCACTCTATCTCAATAGACACTACACCACTTTACTCAAAACCAATGCTCTCTACGCCAATCTACTCTGCATGACAGTACTTCATGCCACTTCACTCTAGTCCACTCTACGACACTCCACAATACTCCACTCTAACACTCTACTCCCCTCTGACACTTTACTTCACTCTGACACGCTACTTCACTCTATGCCACTCTGACACTACTCCCCTCTACAATGCTTTATGCAGCTCCCTCTGTGCCACTTTACCCCACTCTACGACACACTACTCCAGTGTACTCCACTCTACACCACTCCACCTTGACACTCTATGCCAATCCACTCTACGCCTCTCCACTCTACAGCATACTACTCCAGTCTGCCATTCCACTCTACACTACTCCACTGTATGCCACTCCACGACAATCTACTCCGCTCTGTCACTTTACTCTACAACCCTCTGCTCCACTCTACGCAACACCCTCTACGCCATTCCATGACTCTGTGCCCCTCCACTCTACTTCACTCAACTCTACTCTACACCCTTCCACTCTGACACTCTACTCCCTCCACAACACTCTACACTACTCCAAGCTACTCCATGATGCTCCACTCCACTCTACTCTAAACAACTCTATACAACACTCCACTCTACGACACGCCACTCTCCTTTACCGCACTAACTTTTAGCCATGCAGAACAGCTGCCATGCTGGTGTACAACATGGGTAAACATATTGGCAGTGCCAATAGCTATTGTGTAGGCGAGACCTATTGGCTGTGCCAATGCTTGTATACCTTCACTTGCATGTTGAGATGAAAGATCTCAAACGCACTTAAGCTGGTCTCTGGACTTCAAGAAAAAATGTGTATTTAGTATTCTGGATTTACCATGCTGCATCATTGGAAATCTATTGGTTCAATTAGATGAAAATAAGTCATTTGGGGAGTCTCAAATAAGTTAAAAATGCATAGTGCATTCATGAAATGTAATCACTCTTTAATATTGTATTTAAATGCGATGTGTTTTTGTTTTCTTTGCTAAATGCACAGTGTTTAAATAGTGTGGCAAGGTCGCTTTCATGGAAAAACACTGTTCTCCCGTCCCTACTCATCCCTTGTCTCTTTTCTGTCCACACTCTTTTTTTAAATTCTTTTAAACTTTATTTATTCATTTAATCACAGATCCATGATGTGAAAAACAAAAGATAAGTGGTAAAGCGGGATCTCAATGACAATTCATAATTCCAATACAGTAAATATTAATGTACCATGAAATTCTTAAATGCTTTGAAATGGGCATCTATATCCGGGTACAAATATTTAGAATATAAAAAATAGAGCGTAATGGCAAATGATATATTATATAAAAAAAATATTATAGTAAATAGAGCGTATTGACAAATATAGTGAATAGTTGTAGTTATCAGCAATTATCCATGTCCATTTCTTCACCTAATGCGTGTTGCAATATCTACAGATGTTTCATTTCATTCTGCTCCCCATATTTGTTCAAATTTCTGGATAGCCCCTATCTTAAGGGAATATAGTCTTTCTTTCGTGCTTTTCATTTTGACTACCCATTGTGCGAATTTTGGTGGATCCGGTGAGTTCCAATTTTGTAAAATCAGGGATCTGGCTATTAGAAAAGCATTAAAAACAAATTGTTTTTGTCGCACCGTTAAGGTTAAATTAGGGATCCCGAATAGAATAACCATAGGATTGAGATCATTGCTAAGTTTGAGTTGCGTACGAATAGGTGGCAGACCCTAATCCAGTAGTCTGTCAGTTTAGGACCGGAAAAGCACATATGAAGCCAGTCCCCTCCTAGATACTTACATCTAGGACAGCTCGATGATATTTCAGGGAACATTTTATGCAATTTCTCAGGGGTGCAGTATAGTTGCCATTTGGAGAAGAGTGCCATGAGTTTAAAGTTCGCCACGCGAATAGCCTTAATGGACCATTTATTATAATCCTTCAATTGGGCTGCCTCTATGTGGCACCCTGTGGACTCCTGTATTTTTAGAAGGGCACTCAGGACTATTTGATCGTAGATTTGTTGCTGCAAAATGTGATACCAGTTCCGAAAATTCCCGACATTTGTTTGACGAATGATGCATAGGTAATGGTTTCGGGAAGTGAGCCCTCAGGGAGCCGTAGCTTCTTAACTAGACTCGAGATTTGAAGGTAAGAAAATACTAGGATCGAGACTTCTTCTGTTTTGTCTTGTCTAATTTGTTCCCATGACTTCATTTCTCCTTGTACTAATAGATCTTTTATTTGATGGATTCCAAGCCTTTCCTATCTTTTCAATGTCTGTGTATCGATTGCAACTCCTAGTACCCTGCAATGTATTAGTTGAGTTTCTGGATGTTAAGATGTAAATTGATACTCTTCCTTCAATTGATTAAATATATCATGAAGTATACGAGGTGTCTTATATCTGTAGCTTTTGGGTAGCCTGGGGCTTTTAATGAAGGGTTTTAGATGTATATTTTTTTCCAATAGCATTTGTTGAAGATAGAAATTGGGCCCGTGGTCGTGTGCTGATATTGCACGTCCACACCAATCCAAGAAGGCAGTGTGGGAGTATTTTTGGAAATGTGGAAGCCCTTACCACCTTCTTCCGGACTCAATTGCAGAGTTATTAATTTGGTCCGTGGTTTCTTCCCTGCCCAGACGAATTTCCGTACAAGTTGATCCATTTCTAAAAAATAATCATATGGAATCTTGAACATTTGAAAAAATAATAAGTAATGGAAGTACCATCATTTTTATTAGTGCTGCTCTTCCTATTATAGATAAAGGTAAATTATGCCAGCTGTTTCGAATCTTGCTGACCTTATTGAGTGTTGTAGTATAATTAAGTGTGAAGAGCTTTGAAGAGTTGTGTGAGACCCAAATACCTAAGTATCGAACAGGGTTATTTTTTGCCACCCGGGTCTGAAGGGCTTTAGGTAGACTCTGGTCATGGCAATTAAATAGTAGGATCTCCGATTTGCTATAATTAATTTTGTAGCCTCCCAAGTTGAAGAATGTTTCAATTGTGTTGAATGTTTGCTTGATATTTGCTGTTTCCCCCTCAAGATAAAGGTTTAAATGATCTGCAAATAGTTTCAATTTAGGTGCCTCTATTATTTATGGTTTGATTAAGGGGTTTTGGCGTATCAGATTCGCTAATGGATCCATATATAAGGCAAATAGAACCGGGGACATCGGACAGCCTTGCCGGGTTCCCCTTTGGATCTCAACTATGCCAGCAGTGCTTGAGTTAATTACTGTTTTCGCCTGGGCTTTGCCGTATAATTTCTTAAGTAAATCCACAAGGTCCAGGGGAAAATCAAATTTCTTTAACAAGGCAAAAAGAATATTCCAGTTGACCAGATCAAAGGCTTTTTCTGCATCAATCATAAAGATTGCCGCTTTCGTATTACTATTTGAGAAAAAATCAAGGGTCTGAATTAAAAAGAATTGTGTTATTAGTGAGTAATCTTTCTGATAAAAAGCCCCATTGGTCCTCGTGAACTAGACTTGAGGCGACTAAAGTAATTCTTGTTGCCATGGTTTTTGTGAATAATTTATAGTAGTTGTTTAATAGACTAATGGGCCGATAAGATCCGGGTGTATCTGGGGGCTTCCCCTTTTTTTTTAAAACTGACTATAACTGCTTCCACAAATGTCTTGGATATGAAAACCTTCCAAGATTGTATTATATGAAGAGAGCAATACATTTAATAACTGTGGCAAGAAAATTTTGTAAAATTCAATGGGTATGCCATCGATGCCACAGGCTTTGCCACTTGGTGTATTTTTTTACAACCACCTGGATCTCGATCTCTGAGATTGGTGCTACCAGCTGGGCTTTCTTCAAGGAAGTTAAACCAGGTAACGTGATTGTGTTAAAAAATGTATCGATTTCCTCTGTCGGTGTTGGTGTCAAAGCTGTATAAAGTTTAACATAGTGTGCTAAGAATACCTTATTGATCTCGTCAGCCTGATGGACATTTTGGCCTGTCTCATCATCAAAGATAGACTTCGCCATGGCATTATTGTAATTTTTCTTTACAGACCATGCCAGTAGTTTGCCGGCATGTTCGCTTTCCTCATACCAATTTTGAAAGCAAGTTTTCGGATTTATTATTTCCTGATGTTCATAAAAATTTCTACTATTTTGACAAGCCTGCGTTAAGTTGAAAGCCGTTATTTCCGAGTAGGCTAAAAGATTAATTCAGGCTGCCAGATCAAAATGATGCTGAAGATGCCTAGCTAATTCTTTTTTCTCTTTAATGATTCTGGCTTTGTGAGAAATTGCCTTCCCTCTGATAAAAGCCTTGCAAGAATCCCATACCGCAAAAGGTGTAGCTGATCCCACATTTCTACTGGCAAACTCGATAAGTAGTGTCTGCATTTTTTTGATCCAACCCTCTTCCATTAGTAGGGTTTTGTCTAATGTCCATCTGGGTCGCTCCCTTAAGCCAGCTTTTACTATAACCTCTATTACTGGGACCGAATGGTCAGAAATAGGATTAGAAATAATCCAAGACACCACTTTTTCGCATCAATGGGAAATTAAAAAGAAATCTACTCTGGATGCTGTTATATTTTTTTGAAAAGCAAGTAAATTCCTTGCTGGTGGGATGACAGGCCCTCCAGGGATCTACTAACGCAAAGTCCCGAATCATAATATTCAGGTACCTAGCGGTTAACGGTTTGTTTTGGGATTAATTAATCTAATCCTTGATTTTGAATAAAGTTGAAATCCCCTCCAATTATTATGGCTCCCTGTAATGGAATTAGTAGATCAGCCATTTTCTCCAGTGCTAAAGTTTCATCGAGTGTAGGGCCATAGTAGCTGATTAAGTGGAAAGTTTGCTCCCACAGTTTCAGATTACCCATCTAGCGAGGGGATCACTCATGACCTGAAGGGCTTCCCCTTGATAGTAGCAGGTGATGAGAATTGCGACCCCTCTAACGGCCGCGTCTGCTGAGGCCAAAAAGACCTACTTTATAAATTTCGGCCATTTGGGTACAAGCTTACTTTTTTAAAGTGTCTCTCTTGAAGTTGGATCACATGAGGTTGTATACCCATTAACCATTGCAGTATGGCTCTTAATTTTGTTGCATTATTGCCCCCATTGATATTACATGATACAATATAAAGCCTCTGTTGCTCAGCCATTTAAACCGATTATTGTTTCCCGGCCCTTAAATTTATTATAGATTCCATTGCTCCCTGCCCTTCAGTTGAAAGCATTACCCTTAGTTAGGTCTGTGATTGTTTTTTTTTTTTCCTTGCTTCCCCCCACCCACCCTGAAGTGCCCCCTCCCTTCGAATCGGGTCTTGCCCGCCATGGAGCCTTGCCCCACCTGTGCCCTGGATCCCTCCCCCTATGTCCCTCCTTACCCCTACTATTGTACCCTGACATGGTACTGGGAGCTTCCCTCCCCTCGGAGAAGATGACAGCAGACACGAAAAAAATAAAAAGAAAAGATAGAGGTATCGTCACCAAGTCAGACCGATATAAATGCCCATACATAGTGTATTGAGACCGTACCTTAACATATAAAATTTCTCCTATGTCTATATCTACACATCTTATTGGCCTAAATTCTACTTGCTGTTTCCTCCCTCCCCACTCCTTAATAGAGAGAAACAGTTCACGAGCCTGCTCTACAGACTGGAATATGTACGATCTTCCTTTAAACAGAACTTTAAGCTTAGATTGCTGGACTATCCCAGCCGGTGCGTTATGGCACTTGAAATCGTCAATCATTCCCACAAATTGTTTACCCTTTGTGCTGCCAAGATAGACATGTCCGAGTAGATTCTGAAGGTAAAGTTCTCAGAGAAGGTGAATGATTTTTTAGGAATGCCTGTGAGAGGATCTGTTCTTTGATTCTGCAGTCCCCAAAGTTGACCAAAATTGTTCTTGGAAATTTAGGGTTCGATGGACGAATTGCTGGTACGCGATGGACCCTATTGATAGTCCGGTCCCCTATTTCTTTTCCACTTTCGGGCAGAACTACCTTGCGTATCAATTCATTTATAAGCTGGACGGGCGATTTGCCCGCTTCCCGATCTTCCGGTATTCCAATGAATCTTAAATTAGTACGTCAGGCTCGATTTTCCATATCGTTCAGTTTTAGTTGCAGTTCTTCGAGTTCTGTTTTCAATTTAATCAAATTGCTTTCATGATCATTATGTTTTGTTTCTAATGAGGATACCTTGAGCTCGGCCTGTCAGACGAGTTGAGAGCTTCTGAAAGTTTTCATTGAGCTGCCCCAGATGTTCATTAGTCTTCTGGTGCGCCAATTCCTGGGAGAGCTTCATGTCGCGTAGATCGAAATGGATCTGGTTTAGCGTAGTTTCGATTGAAGTGGATGGCAAAGAATGGCCGAACATTTTGGTCGCTTCTCCCTCTGGTCTAGTTGATTCTACTGCAGGCGCCAGTGTGGGATTGTCCGGTGGACCATGTTCCGTTGCCACGTCGTAGGAAGCAGCTCGAGTGGCTGTCGATTGTGAGGGGTCACGTATTGAGAGATTGGATTTAGATATCGAAATTCAGCACAAATTCTAACATTCATAGTATGCAACTAAAAAGAGAGGCTGACAAAATAACCTACGTAAATTGCCATTTATTTAAAAAAATATATATACTTTTATTTAAGTTTGTTAGATGCTTAGCTATCGATTGCTAAGAAGGGTCTGAGAGTTCAGCTACCAGTGCAACTCTGTTTCTAGCCTACATGCAAGTGACAGAGCCGACTCAGGATTTCCTCCTTCTGAAGTTGATAAAATGAGTACCACCTGTTGGATACACATACGTATTACTGATATGAAGAAACAATGTCTTTGGTGCCATATAAGTTAACAATATTAGTTGTAAAATCCGCTTTTAGCCTTATTCCACTTTTTTCACATTGTTCCAGAAAGCCTTTTGTAAATACTTATGATCAGGTAATATAACGCTCCTTATTTAAGGTATCTTTCTTTTGAAAAATGTAATCCACCTATAGAGTTTTTTGTTATTCTAAAGTTCGATGATAAATGGGCATTTTTTTTTTAAGTAAGCTCCTACCCTAAATGAAAACCATGAATTTAGCCTCCTAAGAAGGCAAAACATCGTTGCATTACAAGTGTCTTGTTCTCCGATTAACTGTTTTTTACGCCCCCATCTTAGTAGCTGTGAACAAAATGTCTTATTGACCCAGTCTCTTTTTACTCAGTACATGTTCCTAATTCGAGTTGGATGAAAGCACTGGCAGACCCCTGGGCGATAGAAATAAAAAGTCAATGGAATGATTTGACTCTGTATGAGTAACCAGCAATGTAGTGAATAAAGCCTTTCAGCACATCATAAAGTACGGAAATGGGTTGTTTAAGACCGTGTCAGATTCACTTCGGTACAGCAGACAATGGCTGGCACCAACATCTAAGCTTGGCTGCTTCGGAAAGAAAATGTCAGGCTAACTTCTACTTTTCCAATTTCTTTAATATTTAGTAAGACCGATTTGGCAGATGGGCAGCTGCTACACTTCAGAGGATAGAAGAGATCACGAAAATGAGCTCCCAAACACGGGGACTGCCTCTTTACTTTTTAGTGTATCTGCAGTGAAGAGCTGTGAGCGCCATCATTCTCCGCCCCCCGCCCCTGGCCCCAATCATGGCTGTTTGGAGGGTGGAGTTCTTGTTCTGCAAGTGGAGCAAAGCAGCTGTTATGGGTTTTGGACATCTCAGTACTACTGAGGCCTTCTTATCGTACAGTTCGATGTTCTAAGTTAAATAAATCCACGTTGCCCTTCAGGACAGCCGGCTTCTTTGTGAAATTGAGAGTTTCTCAC
The DNA here is from genome assembly GCA_963921515.1 of Calotriton arnoldi. Lineage (NCBI taxonomy): Eukaryota > Metazoa > Chordata > Amphibia > Caudata > Salamandridae > Calotriton > Calotriton arnoldi. Next base: position 192,316 of record CAWUFW010000604.1, on the reverse strand, counting down.
ATGCATTTTGCATCAGTGCAAAGATCTTGCATAGGTTGTGTCGGCTCATAGCTGCAAAGTTTCCCAGGTCTCTTCGTGATGTGCTGCTCGAGTCTAATTTTTTTTAAATTATTATTTCTTGACGAAACCTTTACAATGAACGGATTTGTCCACCTAGCTTTTTCACCAGATACTGTTTCTAGGCTGTCAACATGTGAGATCATGGGCCCAAAACACCAGCATGATTGAATACGGAACATCCCTACAAAGCCAAAACTTCAAGATAATATTGGTCAGAGTGAGCATAGTATTGCCTAGACAAATTAGGCCAAACTCATTTCCCTCCGAGACCAGGCATGTGATGTCCCAGTAACAGGACAGTTTGTCCGGTAGCGGACTATCCCCGCTGCATCCAAAATTCACAGGCGAGTTACTTCAAAATATAAAATGCAGGTTTGCAAGAGCAGGAAAGTGGCATGTGCTATATTCATATACTTGTTTAAATTTAAATGAATATAGATTAAGAAATGAAATGACTTGAAAACAAACTACTGCCCACTTGGGACAAGTCCTTAATGTGTGAATAAATGAATGAATGAAATAAAATATTTTAAAGCGTGACCGCTTAACATAATGGCATCATTTTCCCTCCCACTATTTCTGCTTGAGTCTTGATCCTTGGGTGAAATGCCTTTTAGAGGGCTGCATGGAGTTTAGCCTTTTATGTATGTCGAGAATCGCAAGAAATGTATGTTTTCCAAGGCAGCATTAAGGGATATAAATGTAACTTGTGAAAGCATACCTGTAAAATGTTAGTTGGTCAAGTAATTGAACAAAACGATAGAGAGGAAAGTTGACTTGGTAAAGGGAATCATTCTATCAGCCCATAAGCTTATAAAGAGGTGGATACAGCGTTGCAGTCAAACAGCACCTAGTTCATCTTTCTGTAAACTTCACAAAGCTGTCTTTTAAAAGCTATTCTGCGTAGATCTAAGAACTCGATTTTCAGTAAAAGAAAAGCTGTGTGAAAAGTAAAAACCATAAAAAATAAAGCTGTATAGTCTTATACTTTGGAAAAGTTTATTTTTGAAGTTTTTACACGCTTTCCAGACTGAATGAAGTTTTAGCATTTGTATTAGCTGATGGGATTGAACATTTACTGGACAAACTATCTTCTCGTCAGGCTGAGTTGGCTTCTCAGACCTGATGAAAGTGCGCCGATTTATCTAATTGAGACTTGGCAAACTTATTCTTCAATTGGCTACTTATATTGTTAAAATGAATTAAAGTGAGTAGCTCTCGGTGCATATTCATTGTTTTTCAAAGTCATAATGAATTGATTTTAGGCCAGTAATGTTAACATTTGTTTTGTAGAGGAAACATTTTTTTGATTTTGTTAAAGCAAAATAATAGAATAAAATACATGGATGCAAAATTAATAACTTGAAATTAAATCCATTTAATAACTGTTTTCTTATATGAAAACAGTTTTACAGAAGCCATCACTCTGGTTACTTTTAAGTGCAGGCTCTTCAGCTTTAGAATATCCCCAGTGGCACACCAGATCCGCAAGATTTTAACCACAGTCCTCCCTGTGCCAGTTTGTAGCGTCGTGCGGCACCGCATTGACTTAATTTCACCCTAGAAGTGACAATGGTGCCGCAAACTAGCAGCCCTCCTCTGTCTCGTCCTCACTGAGTTCCTTTCTTTCCACGCAGTTGTGTGCGGAGCCGGAGCTCGCTCCTTTCTTTTTCTCGCCCCTTGATGAGTTTATTGTAGCAAAATTCTCTTTCAAAGCGCAAGCAAACTAGGTCCCCTCCTAAAGTGACAGGGTTTAAGCTTGTCGCAAACACATTTCTGTGACTGATCCCCATGATATGTGCCTGTGGTGTCTTGGATCAGCGCATGACTCCCAAGTCCAGCGAGGTGTGTCCCTGTATGAACCACACTGCAGTCCGGGAACGCAAAGCAGAAGTGGGCTTTGTCCCAGTCTTACCACTCCTAACCTGTGAAGTTGAGTGGTCGTCAGGGTGTCTCGCGATCCTACCCCTGATCCCTGGCTGAGTAGCTGATCCCAATGCACCCGGAGTGTCCGGGTTTATCGGCAAAGTTGTTGCAGATTGATGCGATTCAAGAGGCCATGTTGCAAATTTCTGACATTCGTCAGGCTTCCTCTACCTCACCTTTGGGTCCCAGGAACCATGGATGCCTCCAGTCGGATTAATGCTGGCGGGGTACAACATCACGGCCGTCTGTGCCTCCTAAAGCCGCCTCTGGTTCTGCTCTGATGTCAGAGCCAACTACCTGTCTGTCACTGAAAGCCACCCCGGTCCCTTTGGCATCAAAACAGATGCTGCAGGTGCCCGAAGAAGTCTCTGTTCAAACTGTGATTACATCCCAAAGCCATACCCAATCTAGCTCAGACAGAACCATGTCTTTATCTCAGACCTGCACCTCATAGCTCCAAAAGCTTTTTGGTTCAGACTCTGACCAGAGCCAACCTGCCCTCGGAGATGATGATGTTTTTTTTTTCCTAAACACTATTATGATGCCAATTTCTGTATGGACTTGCTGGACTCTTCCCCGGACACTGGGTTGTGCTCTCCACCTGAACCACCAACGGAAGATAGTGCTCTTTTTGCTGTGGTCACGCAGCGTAAGTAATGGATGTGCAACTGACAACTATGGAAGCCTAAGCTAACATACTTAGAGGAGTTTGGCAACCGGGACAAACTTCATCAGAACCCTTACTTCCATTTAATAAAGCCCTGATTGACGCCCTTATTGGCGCCTGGTCCAAGCCCTAATTCTTTCCATCAGTGAGCAGGCAGGTTGCCAGATGGCAGAAACCAACGCCAGGTTGCCCTGATTTTTTGACACAGCACTCTACACCAGAAACTTATAAGTCCCTAGTAAAGTGGTTTCACATGTTATGTTATGTTATGGGAACTTGTATAGCGCAGCGATTACCCGGAGGTGTCCTGGCGCTGGTTATTATCCCTAAGTAAAGAGACTGTGAACTGTTACTACAGGTTAAAAAGCCAGGTCTTAAGACTCTTCCTAAAAGTCAGGAGGTCTGTGCTATTTCTCAGGTGGAACGGAAGGTCATTCCAAGCTTTTGTGGCCCGCACGACAAAGCTTCTTCCACCCCAGGAGGCTTTTCTTGTAAGTGGTACAGTAACCAGCTTGGCTTCCATGGAGCGCAGGGTTCTTTTAGGCCAGTACCATTGAATGTTCTGTTTCAGAAACTCTGGGCCTATGCCTTGAAGAGCCTTGAACACTATACACAAGGCTTTAAAGCAAACCCGTTTCCTGACTGGCAACCAGTGGAGTTTACTAATTTCCTTGGAGATGGATGCAAATTTGGGTGTGCCGGACAGCAGCCTTGCTGCTGAGTTTTGCAGCATTTGGAGTTTGTTCATAAAGCGTTCCTGTAGGCTCAGATAGAGGCCATTACAATAATCGAGCCTAGACAGGACGAGCGCTGTGACCACTGTTCGCTGGCTGTCAGCCGGTAAAAAGGGGAGAATTTGTTTGATCATCCTAAGTACATGGAAGGTGGCAGATGACATTGAATTGATCTGATCTCCAAAATTGAGCTTGTCATCTATCATGAGGCCTAAGTTTTTTTAACTTCCTTGACGGTATGGGAAGGGTACCTAGTGTTATTGGCCACAGATTAGGGGTCCAAAAATTGGCGTCATTCCCAAAAAGGATGACCTCCGTCTTGCCTGAATTTAATTTAAGGCAATTTTGTGTCATCCACCTCCCCACCGCTTCCATACAGTCGTGGAACTGATTATCTAGTTCAGTACCCTGGCCTGGCCGCAGCGACACGACGATCTGTGTGTCATCAGCGTAGGATGTCAGTTTAAAACCAAAGGAGCTAATCAGTGAGGCAAGTGATGAGACGTACACATTAAAAAGTAGGGGCTAAGCGAAGACCCCTGGGGCACTCCGCAGGGCAGGGTAAAAGGTTTGGAGTGAAATTTATCCAACGCGACTATTTGTGAACGCCCAGATAAGAATGATTTTAGGAGCATCCAAGCTTTACCTTGAACCCCGCATGCCAACAAACGGTCCATCAGTAAGTCATGATGGACCGTATCAAAGGCCGCCGAGAGGTCGAGCAGAACCAGGGCAGCCTTACCTCCCCTATCCAGAGCTTCCCTAATCTCTTCCGTGGATTTTATTAGTGCTGACTCGGTGCTGTGACCTTCTCTAAAACCGTATTGCGTGGGGTCCAACACTTGGTTGTCTCGTAGGAAGGCACTGAGTTGCACATTCATGACCTTCTCCATAATTTTCGCTGGTAGCGGGAGACGGGATATCGGTCGAAAGTTATTTGGGTTCTTGGGATCGAGGCTCGGCTTCTTTAGCAAGGGTAGAACCGAAGCGAATTTCCACAATTTTGGGAAATGCCCAAGGCCTGTAAATTAATCCTACCAGTGGGCCTGCAGCAATTATTGCGCCTCACACTTAGGGAGCCCCTTTAAACCATGTCTCTGACCTGCCATTGCAGCTTGTTGTGCAGATTTAAAACTGCAATTTCGACCTGCGAAAATAAACCTTTTATCTGATAGAAACATCTAGCCGCAGATTCCTTAGCTTTGGTTTTCCCCAGGCGTCAGACTGGATCTGCAAGATTTTTCATGAGCAGTATCCCTGCGCCCCGGTAGGTGACTTCGGTTGGCTCCATGTGGCGTCTTCAGCCGCGCCGGGAACGACGTCTGCGTCACCTATTTAGGCGCCACCTCGGCGCGCTGATGTCTGTTCATTTCTTTCCACGCCAGCCAGCATTGATCCAAGAGAAGAACTACCCCTCTCTCAGTTTTTGACAGAATGTTTGTGACAATTGTCTACTCTTTGAGGTTTTTTCCTCCTGGTGTGTCGAGGATGTCGGAGGAAAACTGATTTCAAACCCTGTGGCGCCTGTCACAGCACCATGTCGGGGACGGACCCACACCTCGTTTGCTTGTGGTGTCTGGAGCACGACCACGACTCTATCAGATGAACAAGTTACTTACGTTTAGTAACGCCTTACCTAGTAGAGACTATATCTATCCATAGATTCTTTACTGACCCAACCCATCCTCCCCGCTCTGCGGACAGATATCTAGGGTCAGGGCTGATCCCTTTTAGGGCCCTAGTTTGGACACACCAGTGTCAGTGCTCTTCATGGCTCCGCGCTTCTGGTGTGGAAAGTTGTGAAAAGTAACTGACGCTTGCACGCCGATTTGGCACCTATATGGGTGAAGTGGACGTCATTTTGGGAGCCGCCGACGACATGCAGAGCCGACCGATGCCACCTACCTGCACACAGGGGTACTGCTCATGAAAATTCTTCCGGATCCAGTCTGACGGCTGGCGAAATTCAGAGGTAAGGAATCTGCAGCTAGATATAGTCTCTACCAGATAAGGCATTATCCAAGGTAAGTAACGTGTTCGTCAGGCTTAAACCTTCCTTTTTAATACATATGTCACCTCTAGGGTAGGCCCTAAACAGCCCATAAGGCAGTGTGCGGTGTATTTAAAAAGTTGGACATGTGCTTTTAAGTTTTACATAGCCTGATAGTGAAAAACTCCTAAATTTGTCTTTCACTACTGTAAGGCCTGCTGCTCCCATAGGATAACATTAGGATACCATATTACATTTAATAAGTGATAACTTTTGTTCAGGGACAGGTAGAAATATCATGTTCAGTCTCATAAGAATTGTATTTTAAAATACTCCTTACTGGTAAAGTCTGATTTTAAATAGGGGTGGGCAAATCATTCTGCTCCACCAGCAGAGTTTGTGAAGTTTTGCCTACTCCACGTTCCACTTGGTACACGGAATTCCCGCAAAACCCGGCAAACCATCGAATGGCAGTTTTTTTTTCTTACGCACGGCTCGTTAAGTTGGTGAGCACGAGCGATAATTTGCGTCCCCTAGCTCTATTTTTGGGCACTAGGACGCCTCACCTGTGAGGATTCTCAATGTGATCGCGGTAGGTCGCGACCGTTTGCATTGAGAAATCTGCTGCTCGAGTAAAAAATCTACTCGAGGGGCAGAAAGAAGCAGCGCCCTCTGGCACACTGCTTGGTGCTGTTTGCTCTGATTTTACAGCGCAGAACAAGCTCCCGGTGCTAAAAATCAGCACAACGTGCCATATTCCGCCTGCTCAAGGAACTCCGCGGAATCTCATGGAGTTTTTATGCAACTCCATGGAATTACGCATTGTCAAACTCGGCGAGTTCCGCCCAGCCTCAATTTAAATCCTAATTCTGAAAATGCCACTTTTAGAAAGTTGTCATTTTCTTGTCCTATCTCTTCAGTAAATGTATGTGGGGTTTGCAGTTTCTAAAGAAAGTGTCTAAATGTGGGTCAACGACTATTCTGTAGTGCTTGCAATGGGCGTGACCCTGCAAGAATCAAATGCCCTCACACACCTGGATAGGTGTCATGCTTCATCATAGGGCGTTTGCTCCTCGTCAGGCCGGCGCTGCAATGCCCGACGGGCACCCTCAATGGGGGCTCTTTGCCGGAGATGATCTTGTCCGACGTTTGGTGAAGTGCGGGCGTGGAGGATTAAGAAGTAGATTTGTGTTGAGGTGTGAGGTTAAAAATAGGGAAAGAGGTACTTCTCAGGAAAAACTTAAATGAACAAGTTCTCTTACCTATATTAAAAATGTGTGGGGATATCTATTAGACTTTAGTTATCTTAGATAGCTATAGGTCAACATGTTTCTAGCTTCTGTGTAGTCATAACACTGATCTAGTAGCTATTCATCAGGACCAATATCAACCTAATCTACTTAGTGATTGGAGTTTTAATGTATGGGTTCACTGATTTTCTCCTAATCACACATACCTTGGTTTCGGTATTGATTTGTGATTTATTTAGCGATGACCTGTAGTTCAAAGACACATAGTACACAGTAAAAATACAATTCAATATTTCCAAATCATCATTTCTAATGTTGATTCTGATTCACAAATCGTGAAACGCATGCTCATTTTGTTACACCAAACGCATGCTTATTTGTTTGCATCAGTCGCATGCTTTATGCCAAAGTATGTCACCTTTACATATAAAAAACACCACACGCAACATAAATTAAAAGTCCATCACAGTTGATAACTTAACCAAATTGGGTAAAAATGTGTGCCTCCTTGAGTTGTGCACAATAGCACGCCGTGTGCATGCTGAAAAAGGTAATCAATGTTTGGGTCAATTTGGCCCTGTTTGATTCAGAGTCCAGAAAGAGTTCCATTCTGCTGAGCGTTGGCGGCTCTGCCGTACTTACAGTTTGGTCAGGACCAGCTCTCTGGACGACCTACCCTCATGTGCTGACTCTGAAGTGTCAGCTCACGGGTAAGTTGGAAGTATTTAACCTGTTCCTGATGGATTAACAAGGACCAGTTGTTGACGGTATTGGACCCGCCCTGCGTGCAAACACTAGAGCGGGGATTGACTAGGCTGGTTTAGTCTGTTATTTATCTCCATTGAGAGGAAAAGGTTGCTTACATGGTGGCTATCTTAACACTTTAATTGAACCAATTGTCAATATCCATATTGGACTAAAGCTACTTATTAACTATTACCAACGTGGGTTGTTGACAGCATATTCTCCATTTATAAGTCTAAGTCGTGCCCGGCGGGAATTCCCTGGTCTTGGAACTGTAGTGATCAAAACGGTTAAATTATCGTTGATGAGGTACGGCCTCTGTGTTTTTTTTTCAGCTCACTATTTATTTATTTTGTAGCTTGTAGAGTGCACAGCTACCTCCGGCGGAGGTGTCCCGGCGCTAATTGCGGAAAACAGGAGGAGGAAGCAGACTACCAAGAGTTACAGGTGCTAGGGAAGGCCAAAAAACCAGGTTTTTAGGGGTTTGCGGAAAGCAGATTCAGAATTGGCCTTCCTGATGAACTCTGGTAAGGAGTTCCATAGATGGGCAGTTCTTACCGTAAAAGACCGGCCACCTAATCTGGCTTTTGCGAAACGGGGAGTAACAAGGAGTTCTTGGTGATTAGATCTCAGACTCCTCGTCTGCTGGTATTTACGGAGTCTTTTCCTCAGGTAGTGAGGGCCTGTTTCTCTGATTGCCCTGTAAGCGAGAGTTAGAGCCTTGAATTCTACCCTCCTTTTTACTGGCAGCCAATGCAGGCTCCGTAGATGAGGGGATATGTGGTGTCGTGTCGGGATATTTCTAATGAGCCTGGCGGCCGCATTTTGTATAGTCTGTAGCTTCCTGATCAGGTAGTCTGGCAGACCCAAGTACAAACTATTGGCGTAATCTAACTGAGACGTGATGAGTGCGTGAACCACTGTTTTCCAAAAACAAGAAGAGGAAACATGGCTAATCTGAGTCTTGCATGAGAGGGCAGAGTCAAACTTGAACCCCAGGTTCCTGGCCGAGGACACAGTTTGAGGGGGGGATTGAGCTCGGGTGGCCACCATAAGTCCGAGTGAGGCAGAGATGGCTGATTAAAGAATAGAACCTCCGTTTTGTCGGTATTCAACCTCAGACAGTTGTCAGTCATCCAGGCTGAAATATCGATCAGACAATGTCTAAAGTTTGAGAATGCTGCCTCGGATATATCCCTGAAGGAGAACACAAGCTGTGTATCATCAGCATATGAGATGACACTTACCCCATGCTGTTCAATAAGCGGGGCTAGCGGGGTGAGGTAGACATTAAAAGGGTCGGGCTCAAGGCCGAGCCCTGGGGAACTCCACACACTATGGGGCGCGAGGATGAGATGTGGGGATGCAACAGTATTTTCTGGGACCGGTCTTCCAGAAAGGAGCCAAACCACGATAGAGTGGTCCCTGTCACTCCCAGTTGTCTTAGTCTATCAAGAAGGATCATGTGTGTCACCGTATCGAACGCTGCCGACAGATCCAACAGCACGATCATTGCACAGTGACCATTATCCAAGGTCTCCCGGACAGTCTCCGCTATTTCCAGTGATGGAGCAGAGAAAATAAAAATTTTTAACCCCTAACAAATTTTATAAATAATAAAATGTTCGTTTAAATGTATTAATCAACACTGTACGTGGGGAAGGGTAATACGCAAGTGTATGTGCTGAATAATCTATTAACGAATGTCTGTGTCTCTAATTATAACATAAAAATAAATGCGTACTAATTTATAATAAATGCATGATTTGTGCTTCATAGAATATAAATGTGTCGTTGCAAAAACAATAGTGATGGTAAGTAAGGAACAGCTTAAATGTTGCTTTCTGCTAGGTAATAACTAATTGGGGTACGTAGATGACGGGAGGGAAACGAAAAGGCTATGTTTCTCTATTTTAATTATGTTTTGTTTATTTCAAAATAGTGCTTCTAAGTATAAACGAGTGGCGATATAAAATGGCTGCCAGTTAATGAAGTGCGCAAGTGCGGGGAAACACGTGACAAGGGAGAAAAGTTGGAGAAAAAAGCTAACCTCGTGATGTTGCTGAGAGGCTAGGATGCGAGAGTGGTCAAGGCTGATGTGACCTAATTGAACTGATAGTGTGCCGTGGTGATCAGCAAAGAATCGTGGGAAACCATTTTAAGAGAAAGGACAATGCCTGCAGAGTTCTCGAATGTATCGAAAGAAGTTACAAATGTACTGATCGAAGCGGATGGAAACATGTCTTGGATCCGAGAGAACTTGATTAAAAGAATGAATAAGATGACATGCATGGACCAATGAAAGAAAAGCGTGTTATTAATGTTGCAACAATTAGTTAGCAAAGTTAGAATTAGGGTATAAGAGGGCCTACTCTTAGTGGGAGGGGGTCACAGTCACGAGCGGAGTTGGAGAGTCGTGTTGGTGTTGGTGGCTTCCTATGCTTGGAGGTCCTGATCGATCCATTACTGAGCGGGAGATGCTGAAAGACTGTTAGATGAGACGGGTTGCAGGTAGCTGATGCTGACGAGCTGAAGTTTCTGTTGCTGTCTTATTTTTCCAGTTGAGTATGAGAATCAGGTTATTTTTAATTCTTAAACTTAGGTTAGAAATCATTAGGCTAAATTAGGAAGGTAGGCAGGTAATTAGGGTTTTGCTTCATGACAAAAATTTCCTTTATGCAATAAAATTGATTATGCTTAACTAAATATTTGAATTAATAATGAATGAATAATTGAATAAAAAGTTTAAATTCTTTTTCATGCTTTTAAAATTATATAAAATTTAAGATTCTTTAAATCAAACGACTCAGTGGTTATTTTACTAAATGATTGTGACACCAGTAATTGGTTATTGTGATTTAGCTGGTCTTAATCACTATGAACTAATTTCTTACATGAATGATTCATCGACAAAACAATGAGCAGGAATATCTTAAGAAATAACTGAAAAGAAAACGATAGTTTTAGGTAATAAGATATCCCGGCTCTTTCCAGCGGTACATAAATGGTGTTTTCCATTTAGTTCTCATGCTTCTCCTAGGAGTACAGATTTTCGTAAAAGAGTAAAGAAAATCCTGTTGTGTGCGTGTGTGATAGGCGATGTTTATGGGCCCCATCGTCATGTGGATGTGAGAAAATATAGTTTGCCCCTGGATTGACCAATAAGTGACCTAGGAGGAGAATAGTTTTATTGTACGCGCTGCATCAGATTTCTTGGTAGCAGAGTTATGGTTTTCTATAGATTAGTTTAGTGATTATTGTTTATTGATTATTGATTAATTTTTTTATGACTAATACTATATGTTGAGTCGTGTTATGTTATATGTGAGTTTTCACGCTTCTGGGATGTAGGAAGTGGAACACGTGTGGCAAGAGAAGTCACATGGAATTTGGTACATGGTCTGAATTCATTTTGGTAATAACACAGGTTGTGTTATGTTAGGGATTTTCTGTACGAAAGGTGTGTAACTGAAATAGCAAATCACGTTTTCTTGTGAAACTTTGGCCTTAATTCTCAGGAGTTTAGTCTCCACATGTGTCTTATCCCCAGAGAAACGAGTAAATTGTTTGCTTGAAAGAAGGGTAAGGTAGAGGGAAGTGCTACTTTATCGGCGAGAGTTAATAATTCTGTGGTAGGGTAGAGGTAAGCGCTGCCTACTGGAAATACAGGATTCTTGTGTACAAGGACAAAGCTGTCACTTTTGTTTAGCGAATCAGACTATGGAATTGTTTTAATTGTTGTAACTAACGGAGAAAACAGTGAAAAGAAAAATTGCCGATAAATTTTGTAAAGGAGGGGTAAAAGAGCAGGAGTGACGTAGAAAAGTGCCGCGCTAGGATTGGTTGGTTCGCGGACGAAGGGAATTGTTCTGATTGGTGCGTTAGTGTGAGTCGCGCTGTAATTGGTTGAAGTTCCGTACACAGAACAGCGCTAGAGTAAAGAGAAAAACAAATCGAAAACATGCCGTATTACGAGTATGAAAGGGAGAGAACGTCATGGACGACGAAAATAAAGAATTTCTTTAAGAAAGACAAAAAGGTTGTGACTAGAGAGGGACAAGTAATTCCTCCGCCGAAATCAGCAGCTTCACATATGATGCTGAAATATGGATATCATACATACATATGGTTGGAAAATTGGGCAAAGTATACGAAGAATGATGGTGCTTTAGCTTTCCCTGAGAATGGTTCATTTAGTGCAGCGGTTTTGCGAAATTTGCGAGAAAAGATGACAAATCTAGAACCTAGACCTAGACCGACACAGTTTGAAGCGTTGACAGAATGGGAGGATGAGATGTATGAGCGAGAGAGATTCAGAGGTTTAAGAGATCATGAGTTTATGCCTGGAAGAATGTGGGGAATAAATCATGAAGATAGAATAAAACGATGGAGATGTGCTAACATGACAGGAGGTTTGTTTCCAGCTTTTACAGTTGAGGAAGAGACTAAGAGAAAACGGACTGAGAAAAAGAAACATATGGAGAGGGAAAAATATATGCATGAGAGCGAAACGGATGATGAATTGCTGGAAGATATTTTAAATAGAAATCCACCTCCGTATCAGCAGAGTTCTACAGTGGTGACACCAAATGCGCCGCTAATAGAGACTATGCGAAATAAAAGTCCGGAAAAAGAATTGAAATAAATAGGTCACAAGATCAAATGAGAACTTCACAAAATGAAGGAATAGAAAGCGACAATGCAAGCGAATTAGCAAGGACAACAAAAGAACTAACTGAGAAGATTAGAGAATTAACGAAAAATATGGAAGCAGTGACTGTGCCTGTAACAATAGGTCCAGTAATACCAGTTTTTGAGAATCAGAAAATTGATGAACGATCTTTAGTGATTCCCACGAGTTCACAATTTCAGAGAGAAAAAGAAAGGATGGAACAAAGTGCAAGTACAAGTAATTTGGCTAGTACTTACAGACCAAGTCCACCTACAAATTTGACTGTGAATGAGTGCAATGGTAGGAAAATGCATATGGTAACAGAATCTGCAACAGAGACTCCTGAAAAGAGTGGTAATTGGGTAGAACTAAATAATACACCCATAGGTCCGACTCCTGATGAGTTAAATGAGTGGATGAAGGCATTTAAAATAAAGGAACCAGAAGAAAAACCATTAGATGTAATTAGGTTAAAAATTGACATGGAAGAATTAATTCTAGGAACGATTGGTACAGAAAAGATAAAAAATTACCAGGATGATGAAATAATGTTTCTGTGCAAAAGTATTACATGAAGAGCAAAGAATTTACATGACAAACTAGAAGAAGTAGCCAGTGAAATTGGAATAGACTTTGCGAAAGTGAAAACGTTGCAGAAACCATATAGAGTAGACTTTTGTGAAAAAGATATTGAAAATTTGAACACGGCAGGAAGACTGACACAGATAAAAGAGTTAATTGTGTTATTGAGAAAATGGGGTGATGTGGACAGATGGAAGGTTAGATGGACAAAGAAGAATGAGAAAACTACAGACAAAGCTTCTTTGGCTTTTATGATAACTGAAAAGGAACCTGTTGCCAGAGAATACCCTATGAGAGAAACTCCAGGTGGTAGTTATGTGCATGTTCCCTGGACTAGGCAGGATATACTGTCATTTGCAAATGACTTTCCGAAGCTAAGAGAGAAACCAGTTGAATGGTACCGACAAGTAGAGAGGTTTGTAAAGGTTTCAAAGGTGTTGTGGATAGATTTAGATGGATTATTTGACATAGTGGTACCAACTGATTTGTGGTCAGAGTGTAAGATTACAGTTGACTGGCCAACTACAGAATATCCAAGAGATCCTAAGACAGGAGCTCCAGGTCCTGAGGTGATGAAGAAGTATGATAAGGTGATTACCTTTTTGAAGAATAAGATTCCTCCTAAAGAGACAGATTGGGTAAAAATCGATAGAACTACACAGGAAAGTAAGGAGTCTGTACACGCCTATTATGAGAGGTTGTTGTTGGTTTTCAAGCAGTATAGTGGATATGAGGAATTAAGTGAAAAAGATATGAGTCATTTTGTGTACAGATTTGTGTTTGGATTGAAACCAGAGATTAGTGAAATGATTAAACAGCATATGATTAATTGGCAGAATGGCACAGTCGATGTTGTGCTGAGGTATGCTAAGTATTGCAGTGATGATATTGAGAGTAGACAGCGTAAATTGAAAGAGAAGGCAATGTGGGCACAGGTGAAAGTGGCAGAAAAACAAGAAGCTCAATTGGACAATAATAGTGGGAATGAAACAGGACAGAATAAAATGCGACCTAACATAGGTAAAGGGAAAGGTCAAGTGAGTCTAGAGGAGGCAAAGAAGAAATGGCCATGTCATAATTGCGGAAAATTGGGGCATTGGAGAAACTAGTGTAAGTTCCCACCTAAACCTAATCCGGAAAATCAATCTAACTCCACAGGTGCAGAATGAGGTAGTTGTTCAACCAAGTCAGGTGCCGCAACCACCACTTCCCAACACTGTTAACCAACAAAGATACAGTACAGAAACAGGATTCTACGGAGGAGAGCAGGTAACACAGTTGCCGCGAGCAGCTAACATTTCTCAGTATTGGTTGCGTCAGAGTGAGGATGAGCCGGATGAAAGTTTCTGACGGTGCCCAGGAGAGGGGAAAGAGTGCGTACTTGGCGCAACTCTAGAGGTAGATCAGTCTGGTCCCTTTGTGGATGGAGAAGTGAATGGTGCAAATGTAACATTCCTTGTTGATACTGGAGCTACCCGTTCTACTGTTAGATCAGTGGAAATTCCAAACCTTCCTCTCTCAGGTGAATGCATCCAAGTGGTAGGAGTAGCAAATCAGCAGATTAAAACACCACTTACTGAATTAGTGGAAGTAAAAATTGGTTCTTTTAGCAAAATGCATAAATTTGTAGTGTGCGATTGTAGTCCCGTAAATCTTTTAGGTCGTGACCTCTTGTGCAAGATGAATTGCACAATTTATTGTACACCAGATGGAATTGGATTTCAGACCTCAGATGAAGATGTATTGTATAAAGTAACTTTGATGAATCAGGAACCTGAAATGAATGGTTTGTTTCCTGCATTTGATGCAGAAAAACTTCCAGAAGAACTAAAAATTTCAGTGAAAGAAAGTGTGTGGGATTTTACAGGAGAAGATATTGGATTAATGAAAGAAGTTGATCCCGTAAAAGTAACAGTAAAAGAAGGAACAACTTACCCGAATACGCCACAGTACAAATTAACTCCAGAAATAATTGAAGGAATAACTCCTGTAATAAATAAAATGATTGAACAGGGAATTCTAAAAGAAATAATGAGCAGTCCATGTAATTCACCTATTATGGGACTGAAAAAGCCAAACGGAACATATAGAATAGTACAGGATTTGAGAAAGATCAACAAAATAGTTGTGCCCTGTTGTCCAATAGTGCCAAACCCTGCAGTAATTCTATATCAAATTCCACACGAAGCTGAGTGGTACACAGTGATAGATTTGTGTCACGCATTTTCTCTATTCCTTTGCATCCAGATAGCCAGCCATTATTTGCGTTCCGGTTCGGAGAGCGTATTTTGGCATGGTGCCGAATTCCTCAGGGGTATACAGAAAGCCCCTCAATCTTTAACCAGATTCTAAAGAAATCTCTGGAAGATTTGAAAATGCCAGAAAAGTCAGTGATGGTGCAGTATATCGATGACCTATTAGTGGCATCGAAAACAAAAGAAGCATGTGTAAATGATACAATTGCTTTACTGAACCATCTAGAGAAAAGAGGACATAAAGTGTCCCCTTCAAAATTGCAATTTTGCCAAAAAGAAGTTCAATATTTAGGGCATAAAATTGAGAAAGGAGTGCGAAAGATAGCGACAGAAAGAGTAAGAATGATTCAAGGAATGAGAGCACCAATGACGCAAAGAGAGGTAAGAATGTTTCTGGGAATGGTTGGATATTGCCGACAATGGATAAGTGGCTTCTCTTTGATTGCAAAACCATTACAAAAGTTGACCAAGAAAGATGTAAGAGACCCTTTTGAGTTAAATAACGAAGAAATGAAATCTTTCAAAGAGTTGAAAAAGAAATTGTGTGAGGCCCCTGCTTTAGGCATGCCTGATTATGAGAAGGATTTTGAATTGTACTGTAGTGAAAGAGATGGATGTGCGTTTTCAGTGCTGGTACAAAAACATGGAACAATGAAAAGACCAATTGCTTATTTTTCAGCTGTTTTAGATCCTATAGCAAAAGCATTGCCCGGATGTTTGAAAGCAGTTGCTGCTACTTGTGTAAGTCTGGAACAAAGTGAAGGTATAGTGATGGGGTATCCACTGAGAGTATATGTTCCCCATTCAGTAGAAATTCTTTTGACAAGAACAAAAACACAGTACATGACACATAGTCGGCTGACTAAGTACGAAAAAGTAATCTTGAGTGCTGAAAATGTGACCATAGATAGATGCATGAATGTGAATCCTTCAACATCATTGCCAGATGAAGAGAGTATAATTGAACAAGACGAAGTAGATCATGATTGTCTGAATGTGCTGGAATATTGCACAAAACCAAGAGCTGACATAAAAGATGAACCGTTAAAGGAATCAGATTGTCATGTTTGTAGATGGCTCATGTTTGAGAACGAAAGAAGGAGTTTTAAGCGCAGCTTACGCAGTGTGCACAGTGGCAACTGTGATGGAAGCGTCTTGTCTGAAAGGAATAAGGTCTGCACAAGTTGCGGAACTGATTGCTTTGATTCAAGCATGTAAATTAGGAAGAAATGTGCGAGTCACGATTGTGACCGATAGCCAATATGGTTTCGGTATCGTACATGACTTCGGTCAGATTTGGTCACAAAGAGGTTTCTTGACGTCTGCAGGAACACCTATCAGAAATGGAGATTTTGTTAAAAAGCTGCTTGAGGCGATACAGCTGCCTAAACAAATGGCTGTAGTGAAGTGCAAGGCACATAAGAAAAACGAAGATTACATAGCTGTTGGCAATAACTATGCTGACGAGATCGCCAAATATTGTGCAGAGAACATGGTATCCCTGAATAAAAACCGAGAAAGGGAGCATATCTCTTCTCCTTTGCTTTTTACTAACACTGTCGAGACATGGGATGAAGTAAGACAGTTACAGGAAGCTGCAAATGATGAGGAAAAAGATTACTGGATAAAAGCAGGATGTAGAAGACAGGAAAATAATGGTGTGTGGGTGTACAGAGATGAAAGACCAGTTATGCCTGATAGCATGATTGCAGACATGGCACGGATGTACCATGGACAAGCTCATATTGGGAGAGATGCAATGATCAGACTTTTCAGACAAACTTGGTATAACCCAAAATTCAGAGCGATAGCTGAAAGCCTTTGTCAAAGATGTCTTATTTGTCAGCAGTTTAACCCAGGAAGAAAGACGGTAGTGAGTCTAGGAACAATAGGACGAGAAGGAGGTCCGTTCACTAGAATGCAATTAGACTTTATCGAAATGCCCCCTTGTAACAGACTAAAATATGTTCTAGTGGTCGTCTGTTTGTTTTCTCGTTGGGTGGAGGCATACCCCACTAGAAGGAATGATGGAACAACGGTGGCAAAACTTATGCTGCGAGAGTTCATTCCAAGGTATGGTTTTCCAGTCACGGTTGAGACAGATAGAGGAACACATTTCCAAAATGAGTTGATCCAATTGATTTACGAAGCATTGAGTATTAAACAAAAACTACATTGTGCTTACAGACCAGAGGCTTCTGGGGTAGTAGAGCAAATTAATGGAACAATTAAGAACAGATTAGGAAAAATGTGTCAAGCTACAGGACTCAAATGGCCAGATGCACTGCCTCTTGTTCTGATGACCATCAGAAGCATCCCTGAAAAGAAAACTGGACTTAGTCCTCATGAGATGATCATGGGACGAGCAATGAGACAAGCACAAGTACCTGTCAACAAGTTATTGACTATAACTGATGATCTAGTACTGGATTATTGCAAGGGACTGGCTGATGTGGTGCGTTCTGTGTTTCATCAGGTTGGACCGGATGCGACCACTCTTGAAAGAAAACCAGCCCACGACTTGAATCCAGGAGACTGGGTCCGTATAAAAATCCACAGGAGAAGAAACTGTCTAGTTCCTCGCTGGGACGAACCACGACAGGTAATCCTAGTGACAACGACTGCAGTCAAGTGTGCAGGAGTGAAGAACTGGGTCCATGCCAGCCACACAATCAGAGTTCAAGAACCTACTGATCGACATGTGAGTCGACGTCTGGAAGTGTGGGATAAAAGTTTAACGGCTGGGACAACAAGGATAAGAGAAAGGGTGCCAGAACTTGAAGATCGACCTGAAAGTCGACATCTGGAAACCCCAACTGCAAGCACCTCTAGAGAAGAAGAGGAAGAAGAAGAAGAAAGAAATTCAGAAATTCCAGAACCTGAAGATCGACCTGTAAGTCGACATCTGGAAATATCTGACACAAGTTCAGGATCTGATGATTCAGTTGCAAACTGTGAAGAATTTCGAAGGAGAACTTGGGGTTATAAACCAATTAGAGAAGAAAATGAGCAAGAAAATGATCTAGATGAGCAACCAAGTACCAGTTATGGTGGAAATCCTTCAGAAATAATATTAATAGACGAAGTAGGGAAAGAAGTACACAAAAAGCTAGAGAATCGAGAAGAACCCCGAGGAGCAATAGGGACAGATAGAGAAACAAAAGAACAGGGAAATTTAGAAGTAGAAAGTGAGGAAAACACCAAATCGGAAGAACACCGAGGAGGGACAGTAACAAGGGAACACAAGAAGGAGAAGACAGATCCACCAGTAAGAGATGACGAGATCATAAGCTTCAAAATAAGAGACAATAGTGAAACAGTTGAAACCGAAACTGAAGAGAGTGGAGAAGAAGAGAAAGCAAAAACTGAATCAAGAAAAAGAAATTGGAAATCAGAAAGAGAAGAAAAAGAAGGTGAAGCCAAAAGGCCAAGAAAAGGAGATAATTGGCCCAGCAACTATATAAGAAAATTGAGATATAGAATAATCAGAGCTGGAGAAGAAAGTGCTGAACAAGTGAATGAAATAACAAGTCAAAAGGGACAAGAAAAGCCAAGTGGAAAACGACTACAAAAGTCTAAAAGAACGAAGAAAGTGAATGCAAAGTATAAGTCACCTGAGTGGCTGTATATCGCACTGACGGATTACAAAGAAGAAGGAAACACTCACGAGAACCAGAGACTAAGAAGTCGAATGGGTAAAGGTGAGATGCAACAAACCTGAAGTGAAGACTTATAGTGCTTCTGCCGGACATGACAATTTTACTGGATGTGACAAATCACCGGATGTGACAACGAAAGAATTCTGGAGAGAATTAAAAGAAAGTACCAAGCAAAGACTTTTTGAAAGCAGAGTGGCATCTAAGTCATTTCTGAGGTGTAGTGACACAATTTTCTGAAACTTAAACAAAAAGATAAAAGCAAAATGGAAAATACTAGGGATAGAAGAAATAAATGTGAGTTTGTAAAAAGATGGTGTAAAATGTGCTGCTTTTGTACAGGTTTATTAATGACCGTATGGATAGTTTTAGCAATCACAATTCCTATTAGTTTAGCTGTAATAGAAGCAAAGAATGATACTAAACCAGAAAAAGAAACTAGTATTAAAGAACCGGTTATTTTAAGAAGTAGTGCAGAATTACATAAGGATAAGTCAATAACAGACTTTTCTAAAAATGTTTTTACAAAATTGTTGTACGAATATGTAGAGACAATGGATGTGAGAGATTGTTATGTTTGTATGCAGTTGCCTGCATCAGTGTCAGAAGGTGTGACTTATCATCACCTACCTCTAACTTATGGAATAACATGTAGTGTAATAGCAAGTTTATTTTATAAAACAGGTAGATTAGAATCTTATTATACTGATATAGATAAGATTTTTGCAAACGTTCCAGTAGTACCAGAACTTAACAAAGTAAAACCAGCAAAAGTTTTAGGAGAATTCTTTCTAGAACATAGAAAATTAACCTTAGAAGAAATAGTTAATAACAACCTTACCTGTGAGTTAAAGAAAGAAGAAAAGGTATTTTTAGAAATGGTTGAAGAAAGAAGAATGAAATTTCAAAAAGAAGCAATAAAAGAAGAAGGAACACATCTATGGACGTTTGAGGAAGAAAATCATGAAGGGAAAAAGATAAATGCAGCAATGACATTAGATTGGCCGCAAACAGGAAAGTTGTGTATTAGGAGAAATAAGACAGTCTATGACAATTACTTTGTAGGTTCCAGTATCTGCCATGACAATTATCAAATTCTGGGAGGTTGGGGATTCAAAGGTGGAAAAGATCCAATATTTCCAGGTATCTATTATATTTGTGGGAATAGAGCTTATTACAGGTTACCGGACCATTGGTATGGAACTTGCTATGTAGGCCTGGTCTTTCCAAAAATCTTTCATATGGACAGAGAAGAAAAAGGAACATACAAGATGATTAATAGCTTTACACGTAGAAAGAGGGAAAGTTTTTCGGAAATTGTAGGTGATATTTTTGGAGCATTAATACCAGCAGTGGGAATATCTTTGAATGCATTTAAAATTCGGAAGTTATCCACAGTAGTAGATCGTTTGTCTACAGATACTGCGGGAGGGTTCTTAATGGTAAATACCGAAATGGTTGCCATGAGAGCTATGGTGATGCAAAATCGGCTTGCCCTTGATATTCTTTTGGCAAAGGAGGGTGGAGTCTGTGGAATGTTGAAAGTTCAACATTGTTGCACTTACATTCCTGATAAAAGTGAAAATATACAGAAGTATATTACAAATATTACAAATTTGCACAAAGAACTAGTTCCACTGGAGGTTGAAAGTGTCTTGGGAAAACTTGGTAGAGGGTTTTCTTCAGTAGCAAATTGGTTGACCAGAATGAGTAGACTAATGATAGGGAAAGTTATAATAGCAACTGTAGTAATATTGTTAGCCATGGTGTTGAAAATTGTAATAACTTGTATAAAAAGAAAAGTAAGACAAAATAAGATAAAAAGAAATAACAGAATAATAAAAGAGAGAGAGCGAGAAATGGGTGAAATTGAGTTAGAGAAAATGAAAGAAAGCATGTATAAGGAGACAAGAAGACAAGATGAAAGGGAAACAGATATGTAACTAACAAAAAGCAAAGGATGAAAGACATATGCTGCCTGAAAAAGAAGTATAACTTGGGTTTTATGTGGTGATTTAAAAATCACCAAAGAGGGGAGTTGATGGAGCAGAGAAAATAAAATTTTTTAACCCCTAACAAATTTTATAAATAATTAATAAAATGTTCGTTTAAATGTATTAATCAACACTGTACGTGGGGAAGGGTAATACGCAAGTGTATGTGCTGAATAATCTATTAACGAATGTCTGTGTGTCTAATTATAACATAAAAATAAATGCGTACTAATTTATAATAAATGCATGATTTGTGCTTCATAGAAAATAAACGTGTCGTTGCAAAAACAATAGTGATGGTAAGTAAGGAACAGCTTAAATGTTGCTTTCTGCTAGGTAATAACTAATTGGGGTACGTAGATGACGGGAGGGAAACGAAAAGGCTATGTTTCTCTATTTTAATTATGTTTTGTTTATTTCAAAATAGTGCTTCTAAGTATAAACGAGTGGCGATATAAAATGGCTGCCAGTTAATGAAGTGCGCAAGTGCGGGGAAACACGTGACAAGGGAGAAAAGTTGGAGAAAAAGCTAACCTCGTGATGTTGCTGAGAGGCTAGGATGCGAGAGTGGTCAAGGCTGATGTGACCTAATTGAACTGATAGTGTGCCGTGGTGATCAGCAAAGAATCGTGGGAAACCATTTTAAGAGAAAGGACAATGCCTGCAGAGTTCTCGAATGTATCGAAAGAAGTTACAAATGTACTGATCGAAGCGGATGGAAACATGTCTTGAACTGTGAGAAAGGAAATGATCCAAGGACCCGTTGGATCCGAGAGAACTTGATTAAAAGAATGAATAAGATGACGCATGGACCAATGAAAGAAAAGCGTGTTATTAATGTTGCAACAATTAGTTAGCAAAGTTAGAATTGGGGTATAAGAGGGCCTACTCTTAGTGGGAGGGGGTCACAGTCACGAGCGGAGTTGGAGAGTCGTGTTGGTGTTGGTGGCTTCCTGTGCTTGGTGGTCCTGATCGATCCATTACTGAGCGGGAGATGCTGAAAGACTGTTAGATGAGACGGGTTGCAGGTAGCTGATGCTGACGAGCTGAAGTTTCTGTTGCTGTCTTATTTTTCCAGTTGAGTATGAGAATCAGGTTATTTTTAATTCTTAAACTTAGGTTAGAAATCATTAGGCTAAGTTAGGAAGGTAGGCAGGTAATTAGGGTTTTGCTTCATGACAAAAATTTCCTTTCTGCAATAAAATTGATATTGCTTAACTAAATATTTGAATTAATAATGAATGAATAATTGAATAAAAAGTTTAAATTCTTTTTCATGCTTTTAAAATTATATAAAATTTAAGATTCTTTAAATCAAACGACTCAGTGGTTATTTTACTAAATGATTGTGACACCAGTAATTGGTTATTGTGATTTAGCTGGTCTTAATCACTATGAACTAATTTCTTACATGAATGATTCATCGACAAAACAATGAGCAGGAATATCTTAAGAAATAACTGAAAAGAAAACGATAGTTTTAGGTAATAAGATATCCCGGCTCTTTCCAGCGGTACATAAATGGTGTTTTCCATTTAGTTCTCATGCTTCTCCTAGGAGTACAGATTTTCGTAAAAGAGTAAAGAAAATCCAGGTGTGTGCGTGTGTGATAGGCGATGTTTATGGGCCCCATCGTCATGTGGATGTGAGAAAATATAGTTTGCCCCTGGATTGACCAATAAGTGACCTAGGAGGAGAATAGTTTTATTGTACGCGCTGCATCACCAGCAGCGCTGTCTCGGTGCTGTATCCTGACCTAAACCAGACTGGGAGTCGTGGAGAAGTTTGTTAGATTCTAGGTATTCGGATAATTGTTTTTGTACTTCCAGCTCCAGAATTTTAGCCGGTGCTGGCAGGAGGGAGATGGGCCTGAAGTTTTTCAATTCAGCCGGATCTGCATCCTCTTTCTTGAGGATGGGTTGAACAAGTGCAGTTTTCCAGACTGAAGGGTAAATACCTGTATTCAAAGAAGAGTTCCAAAGTAGATTAAGGTGGGGGTTTAATAGTGGGGCCAGAAGTTTAAAGAACCTAGCTGGACAAGGGTCTAGTGGAGATCCGGATTTCGTTTTTTTCAACTGAATGAGAGAAGCCTCCAGGCTAAAAGGTCTGAATTCGGACCAGGTATGAGGAAGGCGAGAGGAGGGGGGAGGTGTGGTTGTTATTTCCCTTGTGGGAAATGAGGAGTAAATGGTTTGTATTTTTTCTTGAAAGAAGACTGAAAGACCTTCGCAGAGGGTACTATGTTGCTATGCGTTGAATCAGGTTTAATGAAATCTTAAACAATCTTAAAAATTTATTTTGCGGAGTTATTAGCAGATTTAATTTGAATAGCGGTGTAGTCCCTAATGGACTTACGCTTTGATCTGTGGAAGTGTTTTAATGCTATTCTGTAAGCATTTTTAGACTCAGTATTGTAGGTTTTCCGCCAGACCCGCTCGAGCTTCTTGCAAAGACTCTTCTCAATACGGAGTTCTGGAGTAAACCAGGGGGCCGTAGGTTTGTTTCTAGTCGGTTTCATAGTCTTTATAGGGGCTATAGTGTCGAGGGATGATGTGACCCAGTGATTGAATATGGTGGCATCACTGTTAGGTTCACCGGTCAACTTTATAGGAGTATTTAGTAGATCAGGACCTATTGTATCAGGTGTAACTTTCCTCCAATTCCTTCTTTCTTCATAGACCGGTTTCACAAGGTTCTTGCACTTGGTCACGGACAAGTTGAATGGTATAAGACTATGGTCTGACCAAGTGAGGGGAATAGAGTCCTTAGTGGTAAGGGTTGGAATGTTGGTGAAAATAAGATCTAACATGTGGCCTGCTATGTGTGTAGGCGAAGAGACCTTTTGGATGAGATTTTGTCCTTTAAGAGTGTCGGCCAATTGAGAGGCCAGAGTGCACTGTTCATTGTCCATATGGACATTAAAGTCGCCCAGGACTATAAAATTTGCATATTTCAGCGAGAGATCTGCGATAACATCGCAAAGCTCCTGTATCTCAGCAGGTTTAGAGTCATCTGTATTATACTATGTCATCCTGAAAGTATCAAGATATTTACGAGATATTAGGAGTATTAAGAGAAGGATTAGCTTTGTATGATCAGGCAGTTCGTTCAGCAATGTGGAAATAGGTCTCGCTATCGGAACTATTTGCGATTCCCACAACCTTAAGCACATTAAGATTTTTTTTTCTGCAAGCATCATACTGTTTGTAGAGGATTCCTTCTAGATCCCACATATGTTGTACTTCTCTTGTATTCATCCAGTCAGGTTTCACAGTGTGTATGGCACATTTACTTTGTTTTCATCTATGGGTATTGGTTCCCTTGACCACAACCAGGGCTCCTTGCCTTCTCCACCACTTCGTCAGCAGCTGTTATATTCCCCAGTTAGGCCCATGTCACGAAGCAGCTCATTTTCTTACATTGTCCTCACAAATAACATTTCCAACTATGACCTTTGGCACACATTTGCAGGCACGACAATGTTTGATTAGTTTCTCCGAAACGAAACTTGTTTTTACATCTAACTTCACATAACATTATCACAATGCCCTGAACATCATGTGCAAGGTCTCGGTTCGTACTACGTACAAATGTCATCACTATCTTCATCCATGGGGTGACAGGGCTATCTACATATCCATAACATCACTAATCTATGCGTATGTTGCAAGGCTGCTTTCTATTGTAAAAGATGATCATCCCGATAGATTAGTAGAGAAGGTACTTCCTCTGACACAGAGGGTCCTTGCATGCTGTGCAGCGGTCTGACATCTCGTGAGGGGTGTCCAGTTCGTGACCAAGACGGGGTCCTTCACTGTGTCCCATCAGCTAATGCAATTGGAATGTCTATTGGGGGGATTCTTGGCTACACAACAACACACACTCTAGGAAACACTTAGAGTAGAGTTCGCATAGTAGGAGTATG
This sequence comes from Calotriton arnoldi, assembly GCA_963921515.1. NCBI lineage: Eukaryota > Metazoa > Chordata > Amphibia > Caudata > Salamandridae > Calotriton > Calotriton arnoldi. Next base: position 167,861 of record CAWUFW010000604.1, on the reverse strand, counting down.
CTAGATTACTGTATTGTTTATATGCCTGCATATATACTGTTTAGGACCATGGTAGAACTATATCTACTGTTTACGCTTTTGGTGCTTGTAATCACGTTTATCTGTTTCTGTCTACTAATCATTGCAGGACACATATTTTATGCAAGAATAACGTTTGTTCAATAAATATTATTGAAAACGTCCCACTGTGTGACTGAGCGAAAGATCCTGTACTGTTTCCACGATCCATGAGGGGTCAGGGTTGTCATGTTCAGTGGTTGCCAGAAACCATTCGCTCCCTGGTAGGTTAGGGGGGCTTATGGTGGCACTGTGAGCTAGCTGGTCTATAGGCCAACCTATCCTGTGGGGGTGTCCGGAATCAGTCTTGACACCAAATCCTTAGTTTATGTTGTCCGAACAATGCGCAGGTCCTATGGATTGGTAGAAATCACACTCCACTGCTTTGCCATGTTTTCAGCTATTATCTGTCAAAGATTGCCCTCCTCTTCCTGGCAACACCATTTCTAATACATGAAACAAGAGGTTGTGTCCACAAAGCCAAATGTTTCCTGAGGCAATTAGAGTGGTGAGATCCTGCATCCCACAACGATTGTCCTGTGACTGCTGAATGAAATGTAATGTCTTTGGGTTTAACACTTGGCCTCATGTTACAATATTAACTCTGGTCCTCTGTTTACTTTAATGCAGAATGTCCACCTCACCCAAGATGGCTCCTTTAATGATCCTCCCAAATCTAGTCTTCCCTTATCTTGTCATCACATGTAGTGGCCACATGTTATATTCAAATTGCCCGAATGAAGAAGTCATTGACCAGCATCCTGCGTCTGTACATATTTCGTTTATGGCTACAGATGCTGCCTTTCTCCCTCTTTCTGCATTGTCTGCTGCCCATTTTCAAAGCACAGTGATAAAGGGAGTTCCTTTCACAGTGTTGTGTGTTTTAGCAGCATATACACATGTCGCCTATCAGTGATTAACCCTGGGCGTAGTGGGCGTAGCGGGGCTACGCGGAGGTCCACGGAGTTGCGAACAAACTCCGTGGAACTCCGCTACGCCACCCACCTCCACCCCCCCCATATTAACAATGAATTCTACATTACTTAAAAGTAAATTAAAACCACTTACCTTTACTGCGGCGTCCCCGGGCTGCCCTCCTCCTCTTCCTCGCCGTCTGGATAATCCTTGAGGAAACTGCGCATGCGCATTTCTTGGGAGAAATGCGCGCATGCGCAGTTTCCTCAAGGATTATCCAGACAGCGAGGAAGAGGAGGAGGGCAGCCCGGGGACGCCGCAGTACAGGTAAGTGGTTTTAATTTACATTAAGTAATGTAGAATTAATTGTTAATATAGGGGCGGTGGAGGCGGGGGCTGGCCAACTCCGCTCCGTTGCGGAGTGTGCGGAGATTTGCCTTCTCCGCGAAACGCGGAGGAGGCAAATCTCCTCACACTCCGCGGGCGGAGCGGAGGTCTCCGCCCGGCCTTATCGGTGATACCACACAGCTGAAGTCCACAGTCTGTACCCGGCCTCCAGAACCACAAGTACGTTTCACGCTTTGTGGCACTGCCCTAAAGGATCCGAACCCAAGGGGAATCAAGGAAATCACATTTTTGGAGTGGCAAGTATGATTGAAAATCTGTTCCTTCCCAAGCCTTGAATCGGGGTTAAACTTTAATAGTTTTTTCCGGGAGAAAGGAGGATCAAGTGGCCATATTGTAGAATAGTCCCGTCTCCCGTTGTCCTTCTTACACCCGACATGATTGTGGAATACTGTGTTGTGCGATTTCAGGTTATTGTGTTTTCGGGCAACGTTAAGAGTACCTCTTTATTATGTTTGTATGTTTATAACTTCACATTGCTTTTTGCAGTTGCTGAAAAGGTTTGTTTGCCATAGCTATGCAGACCTGCTAGGCCCTTGCTTCATGCACAAATGACAAAGTCCGAACAAGTGCACGGTGGTAGAGCATTTCAAAGTGTCCCCTCAGCAGTTAAATACAGCTGTGAAATATATTTTCAGTATAATTTATAACTTATCGATATTCTTTCCTTTTCTTTTTAATTTACATCAGGTCTAAAAAAAAGACAACACTTTAACGCAAAATGTTTTCTAGTTGCATGTACATTTCAGGCAGGGGAGGATTGAGAAACAATTTGAGCAGTCACTATGTGAAGCAGCGGGTGAGACGGGCCTCACGGGGAAGCACTGTTTACTCGTATTTAGAATTTTAGGTAGAGGGAGTTGAAGAGAATCAGCCAGAAACTAAAGCCGGATTAGAAGACCGAGCATCAGCAATTTGGCTCCATGCATGGCTTTACTCAACAAACAATGCAAGAGCAAGTTCTATGCAAACCTTATTGCCTGCCAGTTGAATCCCTCTGCCTTTGTGCTGCAAGACTTGTGTGAACATCAGGTCTTGTGCCAAGACATTCTCCTGCCACAATTGGTGTCCTGCAAGCCACCTTTTGTGCCCGATGAAGGAAAGCAAACATTAACATGATGAATTGAAGAAGAAAAGCGCAGTTGTGTTTGGGTCAGATACATAGCACAGGTCATTATGTCGGTAAATCCTTGCAGCTTCAGTTGTTGCACTCTGAGTGATCATTTCTTCGAATTTAGCTCATGGTTGCACAACAGATGCTGAAAACTCTCTTTGCTAAATGAATCCTTTTTAACCTTTGCAGAGTTGTGATAATCATTTACAGAAGAGGAAAGAGTACTGGGATTTCACCAACTGTATTAACCAGATTGCACTTTAAGTTGATAGACCATTTGTACTTTTTCGGCACCTCTTTTTGACCAATGTGAAACTTATATAATATTAAACAACCTTAGCTTACTAGTTACCAAATGGTTTATAGCACTTTGGTAAAGAACTGAAAGCTGAAGCTCAGCAAGGAGCACCTCACCACTGATTCAGCTTCAAATAATAATACAAGGTGCTCCCTTTCCTCGCTGACTACCTATGTGGTCAAGTCCTTGCACCTGTAAGGGAAGTTTATTGTAACCTCCTTTGTCTGGGTCTTCAGGATTCTTATCTGCATCACCTGCAGCACGTGCCACTTGTGGGCTACACAAAAGAGAGCGCATCACTAAGGCACGTGTTGATCTACTTTGGTTCCCTACGAAGCTAAGGATAGCCGTGAGGGCCCTTTGCCTTACGCACAGGGTTTGCTTTGTATCCCACTGGCCCCCTGGTTCCAGTTGTACAAACCACTGCTAAGTGTACACTCGGATAACTTTCTTCTTTTTTTCCTCATTCCTGAGTTCAAAAGACCTATCATAGGTGGGGGGGATGGGGAGGGGGGCGGGCGTTCTGTTCTTGAACCTTAGTTGTGGAACTCCTCTCATTTATTATTTGGGAAAGCGATAAAAACTTCTCTTCTTTCTGTTAACCCTTTAACAGCTTGTGTTCCAAGAGCGAAGATTCCCACTGTTTGAGACATTTAAGCTACACAAGAACCTTTTCCCATTCTATTCACTGACTCGCAGAAGGCAACTGTTTCACTAAGATCTGCTTTCACGTTTCGTAAGGTCTTCAACTCCGCTATACTTGAAAAACATGTCTGAACGGTGCCCTCTGGACATGGTCCTGTAGTATCAGACTAGCGAAATCTATGGATCAATGAATTCAGGAAAGGTACTCGGAAGGACGGGATTGGGGGGAGGGTAGAGGGGGGTTAGTCCCTTATAGATTTGGGCACAAGAATCTTAAGCGCCTACCTGTTTAAAACCAATCTTCTACAGTACTGTATGTTTGGAAACTGATTAGCTATATCTTTTCTCTGTAAGCCTATAGTGTAGCTGTACTGCTAAGGGACGTTTGTGAAAGATTTTAGCTCTATAGAAATGTATGCAATAAAAATATCTAACACTTTTTTTTCCTCTCACTTTTTTGCCTTGCTAATGGATGCTTGTGAAAGGTTTTAGCTCTATAGATATACATACAATAAAAATATCAAACTCGTTTGTTTTAAAAAAAAAAAAAATGTACTTCTGGACTTTGAGTGGTATTTTATGGCCTTTGAGGGTTTTCAGGTGAAACTTTATTCCTCCTTCCCCACCCCACTGGAGTTGTCAAACTTTTATTTCCAGTTCCTTTATCGTTGTAGCAGCAATAAAGTAGGTCTGAATGAAGCATTATTCATTCATAATAAGTTTGTTCCTCTGCCACCCTTTGAATACTTTTTAGGTCGAAGCCTGCCAGGCAGCGCAGCTCTCTGGTTACAAAGACATATTGGGGACATGCTGAAAGCTTACCTTAGAATGCATCTCGCCAATTACTTACCATTGGCTTTGTGTTTTGTAACTCACATTTGCTTGCTTTCTATTTGCTCGCTTTATTAGTTTTATGCTCTCCAGCATGTTGTTCTCCCTCCCGTGGAGCATAACCTGTTTACCACATCTGACTGGCTACCTGTATTTTTCCGCGAGTGCTCGCTTTATGGGAACTCCTTTTTTCTTTTTCGTGAGGTGCTCCATAAGAGTACATGTGTTTTCATTTGTTTCTCTTGAATGCTAGTTCACAGCAGTAAACAAGCTGTATTTCTTTGAAAAGGTAGTTCCTGCCTCCTATCTTTCAGCTCGACCGATTCTACTTATCTCTGCAACTACCAGTTCATCAATGTCGCATGCCTGTTAGGAACAATGTTCTGTTTACAAGCTTGTTTACTTTGGTCGGTGCTCTTTATCATTGGCATACCTTAGACAATCCTTTTCCTCAATTTCACCCCCATGACCTAGGCAATAGGAGTAGGGTGTAATAACAAAAATAACCATGCTGGAGTTCAGAAATGAATGAGCAATAAATAAGCCTTTAAATTTTGTTTTTATCTTGTCACAATTGCTGTGCATTTAAAGACTGCAGTCAAATGTTAGGCCATATCTTCTGAAGGGGGTTGATGTTTACTTTTCTTTCTCTGAAAAGTGAGAGGATTTATGTGACAATCTTCCTGGGTACTGAGGACTGTGAAAGGAAATGCTGTAGGATGTTATTTGTTTCTAGCACACGTCAACATTTAAATGCCAGTAAATTAACTGTAGAAATATTTCAGAATATATCAGAATTAGCAAATCACAAATGAAGCACATTTTTGTAATTCTGAAGTGTGGTGGAAACAAATATTTTAATACACTCAAAACAAATCAATACTCTGTGATGCTTATTCCACACATTATGGTTTGTTTGCTGTGTAGTTTTATCAGTAAACCTGTATGTCTGTGCAAATGTGTTGGTCATTTCAATTGACAATGTGTTGTCTGTGTAATGGCAGTGCGATGCCACATCATGCATACTCCACTCTGCGCCACCCCACTTTACTCTACTGTACTCTACTCCGCTTTATGCCACTCCGCTCTACAACACTCTATTCCTCTCTATGCCACTCTATGCCCCTGTACTCTACGATACTCTATGCACCTCCATATCACTACACTCTACACATACCCCTCCACTCTGCACCACGGTGCTGCGCCACTCCACTCCCGTCTACTACACTGTACTCCTTTATTTATTTGTAGAGCGCCTGAATCACCTCCGAAGGGGTATATCTGCTCTATGGACGTGCTACATTAGGCTAAGAAAGGAGGCATATTAAAATACAGTTTTGAGGAGCCTTCTGAATTGAAGATGGTCAGGGCATTGCCGCAGATGGGTAGGGAGCTGGTTCCAATAGAGAGGGGCTAGGTGAGAGAAAGCTTTCCCACCCATCCGCGATTTTTTGAACCGAGGAACAAGGAGAAGAGATTTAGTTCCTGAGCGAAGTGACCTAGTGGGTGTATAGTGGTTGAATTTCCTTGCAAGATAGCTGGGGCCCTTGCCATTCACGGCCTTGTGAACGATGCAACACATTTTAAACTTGATTCGCTTGCGTACCGGGAGCCAGTGAAGCTGTTGTAGGAGGGTAAGAGAGGCCGTTCTGGGTGGAGCATTCGAGACGAGGCGCGCCGCAGTGTTTTGGACTACCTGCAATCTGCTCAACGAGGACTCATTAGCTGAGACCAAGAGGGCATTGCAATAGTCTAGGCGACTTAGAACCAATGCCTGGATAAGAGTTTTCCGTGTAGACAAAGGGAGAAAAAGGAAGACTCGCCGTAATAGTCCAAGCATATGAAAACAGGAGCCAGCAGTGTTGGCAGCATGTTCTTTCATGGTCAGTGTCTGGTCTAGGCATATGCCAAGGTTCTTGACAACAGTCTTAGGTACAGGGGAGTCACCTAGATCCACCGGCCACCAATCTAGTGACCACAATTGTGGTGCATCTCCGAACAGCATAATCTCGGTCTTCCTGCGTTAAGCTGAAGGAAATTGCTCCTCATCCAGTTTGATATAGCTGTCATACCTTCCGAGAAGGTGGACTGGGCCTTAAGAGTGGATTTATTAAACGAGAATAAAAGCGGAGTATCATCAGCGTATGAAATTGGTATAAAACCTAATGTCCTAAGTAGGTCGGCCAGGGGAGCGACATAAATGTTGAACAAAGTGGGGCTAAGGCAAGAGCCCTGGGGCACTCCCTTGGTCAGATCCATGGTCTTTGAACGAAAAGGACCTAGGTTGATGGTCTGGGAGCGGAGGGAGAGAAAGCTCGACATCCACTGAAAAGCCGAACCTCGGAGTCCAATTTCCTTCAGTCTCCACAACACTCTAGTCTGCTGTGACACACTACTCCACGGACCTTCTTAACTTTCGCCCAATCACTAACATCCCCACCTTGGCAAAAGTCTTGGAGAAATGTGTGCTTGCCCAACTTTGCCATCACATTGACCATTTCCAACTCCTGGATCAATGCCAATCTGGTTTCCGCCCAGGTCATAGTACCGAGTCGGCGCTAACGCACATCGTGGATGATGCGCTTAGAATGCTGGATCACAATGAGTCGTGCTTACTGATCCTTCTGGACCTTTCGTCAGCATTTGATACTGTCAAACATGATCACCTAATTGACCTCCTAGAGCACAGGATGGGGCTGTCTGGGCCGGTATTAAGCTGGTTCTCTTGCTTCCTTCAGAACAGATCCCAAAGCTCCAAGGTGAACCAATCCTTGTCCCACCCTGCACCAGTCACCTTGGGGGTGCCACAAGGGTCAGTATTGTCCCCCACGCTTTTTAACCTGTTTATGGAGCCTCTGACAGAAATCCTAAAATCATCCAGCATTCGCTATCATATGTATGCGGATGATACCCAACTATACCTGAAGATCGCCTCCCCCGAAGACATCCAGTCCCTCAATTCAGGCCTGCTGGAAACACAAAGCTGGCCGACATGCAATCACCTGAAGCTAAATGCTCTTAAAACGGAATTCCTACTGATCTCACCCCACAACCAATCCCTCGTCATGGAGCAATGGTTGAATCAGCTGACTGCCCTTAACTGCAGACCGCACCTTGTAGACTCTGCATCATCTCTGGGCATCATTCTAGACAAAAGCTTGAACATGCAGAAGCACATCAGTTCCCTCACCAAAGGAGCGAACTTCCAACTCCACTTACTTAGGAAGCTCAAACCCTTCCTCCCTGCTCATGACCTAAAGGTTGCAGTTCAAGCATTAGTGATCTCAAAGCTGGACTATGGTAGTGCAACACTTTGTGGCCTGCCCAGAGTGAGGACGGCTCCTCTTAGGGCTACCCTCAACTCCGCTGCGAGGCTCTTAACTGGCACAAGAAAATACCACCACATCTCCCCGGACTTGCGGGAACTGAATTGGCTGCCATATGAAGCTCGGATACAGCTAAAAATTGCATGCATGGCTCACAAAGCCATCCACTTCAAGACGCTGTTGTACCTTGCGCAGAAACTGGAACTCTCCTGTGGTTCTAGAGCCTCCAGAAGCGCCAGCTCCCTTTTGCTTAAACCTAAAAAAAAAAAATTAAAAAAAGACCTATAACCGAGCCTTCTCAGGGATGGCTCCGAGGAGCTGGAACTCCCTTCCCCCTGAAGTCAGGGTGAACCCGTCTACTGTCTTCTTCAAAAAAGAAGTCAAAGGGCTCCTGATGAAGAAATTTCTGCCTTAGCCTGATTCTGGGCCATACCCGTTGACTCTTGCCCAGCCACCTTGTTCATGAGTCTGTCGGACAATTCTAGACTGTGATCTTTTTTTCTCCCTCTGTTGTTTATGATGTGCTTTGCTGTGCCTTCACGAGAATGCTGGACAATTTTGACTTTGAATTTGTCGTTTTGGTTATTCTGTTTTGTATGCTTATTACCTTGTGATGCATAATCTGTAAAGCGCTCTGATACCCTCGGTGGTCATGTTCGCGCTATATAAAACTTTCAAAATAAATAAACACTCTATGCCACTTTACCCGACTATGCGTCGCTTCACTCTATGCCACTGCTCTCTACGCCACTCCATTCTACACCACTCTACTTCATGACACTTTACTTCACTTTGTGCCAATCCACAACACTTGACTCCACTCCATTACACTCTACTCCATGACACTGTACTCTCACACTCTATTCCACTCTGACACACCACTCTGCAGCACTCCACGCCACTCTAGTCCACTCTACCCCACCCCACCTCACTCTACACGACTCCAGTCACTTCCACTCTACGCGACTCTATTCCTCTCTACTCCACTCTGACACTCTACTCACTCAACTCTGCGCCACTCCACGTGCCCTACTCTGCGCCACTCCACGCCGCTCTGCTCCACGCCCTTCCACAACACTCTACTCCACGGCACTGTAGTCTCTGCCCCTCTATGCCATTCTGCGACTCTGCTCCATGACACTCTCCTTCACTCCACAACACTCAACTCCATAACACTCCTCACCACTCTACGCCACTCTGCTCCTCTCTACTGCACTCTACTCCACTCTACGCTATTCCAGTCTTCAGCACTCTACTCTATGAAACTCTATGCCACTCAGTGCCACTCCACAGTACACCACTCCACTCTGACAATAATCCACCCCACAGCACGCCAGCTCTGGCATGCCACTCCACAACAGAATTCTCTGACACTCTACAACACTCGATGCTGCTCCACGACACTCTCCTCTGCGCCGCTCCACGACACTCTCCTCTGCGCCGCTCCACGACACTCTCCTCTGCGCCGCTCCACGACACTCTCCTCTGCGCCGCTCCACGACGCTCTCCTCTGCGCCGCTCCACAACGCTCTCCTCTGCGCCGCTCCACGACACACTCCTCTGCGCCGCTCCACGACACTCTGTGCCCCACTCAGGTCTCTGCCCCACTCGGCTTTGGCTCTGCAACAGTCTGCTCCGCAACACTCCGGTCTGACACTGTACTCTACTCCACTCTGCTTTACTCCTCTCCACTCTGCGGCACTCTACTCCACTCTGCCATGCCACTCCGCCATTTCGCTCTACTCCACTCTATGCCATTCCACTCTACGACACACTACTGTACTCTATGCCATTCCACTCTACAACACACTACTGCACTCTGCCATTCCACTCTACGACACACTACTGCACTCCACGCCATTCCACTCTACGACACTCCACACCATTCCACGACACTCACTTCATGCCATTCTGCGGCACTACCTTTTAGCCATGCTGAACAGCAGCCATGCTGGTGTACAACAAGGCTAAAGCACATTGGCGTAGTTGAAAGCTATTGGCTTTCCCAATACGTCCTTTAATTTTAAATAGGAGGGATAAAAGAGTGGTGGAAGAGTTGAAAAGGTTATTGGTTTACTTGAGGAAACACTATTATTAGAGTTGAGACTGTGTACACCTAACAGGCTTTCGTTGTTTCTCTGCGCCGTCACCCTCACATGCCGCACAACTTTTGCTCCCTGGTGCTGTGCTCAAATTCAGCAGAAGGGGCGCAGAGATTGTGGTTTCCTTGAGATACTCTTCCACACATTTACACATTCCAAAACTCCTACCAAAGCCATATTGGTTAGTTTTTGAGAGGATTCAAATACTTATACTCTGCACAAAAAATATTTTTGGATCCTTTGTTGCAATGTAGTGCAACTGTTTCTCTCCTACCAGAGTAATTGGCTACATATCGTCCACTGTTATGCATCTGTAGAAACCATATATTTACCACAGTTGTTTGTCTTATCATTCCCAATTTGAAATTAGCAGTTGGTCTTCAAATACTGTGTTCAGCAAATGTTAAGTGCACTCTGTACTCCCTTGGGGCACATGGTATATATGAGCTTTGCTATGATGCCTTGCATCTATTTTGTTGCAACTGGCAGTATCACTGCTACTGTCACACTTCTAGAAGTCCCAAAATCTGTAAGTTTCATATTTCTGTTTTGTCTTCCAGCTTAGATATCAACATGGACTGGGAACTCCAGATCTACGGCAAACCCTTCCCAATTTAAAGAACTTCATGGAACACGGCTTAATGGTCCGATGGTATGTAGTTCATTTTCAGCCAGTGCATACATGTATGTGTAGACTGAGTGACTATTATAATTTCGAAGATCTTGTTTTGATTTTTAAGGTTGGAAAATACATAGTGAAGTCACAGCCACACTTCACGTAGTTCAAATGAGGAAGGCAGTACCACTGAACTGACTGTCCTGTAGTATCCTGGACAGCTAAGGTCTTTGAGCATCTTCTGCCCCATAATCCAGTCCCTGCTCTTACCCTTCCTTATACGCCAATCCACTCTACACCACATACTAAGAAGTCCGCTAACAAATCCAATGCACTTGTGCGTGAAAGGTCATAATATACGCATGGGCCAAGGACACACAATTCGAGAAAGAAAATGTAAGTGGACTATATAGCCATGAGCGTGTTGCTGTGTTTGTATTATGCACAATATGCATATGTGCTGTAAGCACACAAATATTTCAGATAGGCATTAAAACACGTTTGCATGCCATCAAGTGTTGGGGAGGAGGCAAAGGACAATCAGTGCACATCTGGTTTACCTTCATAGAGCTGCTCATTTGGGACATTGACAAACAATAAGGAATTCATTTTCTAAAACTCTCTACGATTGTAAGTTAATAACCACATAGACCTGGTCTAATATGTTTAGGAAGGGAAGAAAAATTCACTGGCGAGGAAAAGTAGCTTTGATTAAGAAATTTAAAATTGCTGCTGTGATGCACCCAGGTTTCCTTGTTCCAGGCCACTGGTTTGTTGAGCGAGGTCATTTACCCAAGCACAAAATAGATTGATAGAAAGGAAAATGGGTGTATACACAACCCAGCTACTATCAAGCTTTGCAATTATTAACTCGCACTTCTAGATCCTCAGTCATGTTCTTCGCCTTGTCTTGTGCGGAGGGTATGTCTGTCCCTCTCTCATACACTATTTGATGATGTGATCATGTTTTAGATAAAACTTATTAGGACCCACACAGAATCACTACTTGAAGCCTGGGACGCAGACCTCAGCAATTTCAATAACATCAACTCAAGTACATTACACAACAATATAGAATCAAGAATGCATTACACAAATTATGAAATATATTATTTAATTTACAAACAAAAATCTAAATTTTATTTAAAGGGAAGGTAAGAAATTTCTAAATGTTTGATTTCAAAAAGCCGAGTCAATGTGCGAGGCACTTTTTTGCTCCTAATCCATGCTCTTGGCACATACAAGTGTTTCCATTGAGGCCACCAATCATCCATGCTAAGTTGTTTGCTGTACGTGCACTGCTGTCACGTATCAATCTAAGGATGGCAACTTAAGTTTTAGCCACCAATTCAAATTCATTCATTTTGGGAAGGGTTTTAAAATGTTCCGTTTTATATCTTTTTTTTATGCAAATGTACTTTAATGGGCTACAATTTAATTTTGTAAACAGTGGAATATTCCTTCAGTAGCTGTCACAGAGCGAGCGAGAGAAATGTGTGGATGGATAGGGTGTCATAGATGAATGTAGACTGGGGGTCATAGATGGAAAGATAGAGCAATAGATGGAATTAATTACAGCACAATACAATTACATGCGAGTTCCTGTCTCCCCATCCACGTTGAAGAGCTCTCAAGAGGATGTTTTCTACGATTATTCAGACTACTTTTAGATAAGAACGCGTCCTCTTTACTAAACAGTAACCCACTGTCGGATTAATCGCCTGAGGTGTTGGCTTGCTTTGAGGTCCTGAGAGCGGTTCTGCAGGGGTACTCGACTGCGGGTCACTGGTCCTAGCACATTGTTTCATTGGTTTTGGCGGTCCCTTCTTAAATGCTGATTTGCAGCTCTTTCTCTGTCAGTAGTTCAAGTAGTTCATTTATACTTTTGTAAATATTCCCCCCATAACAGGACTGAAGTGTAATATGTCCTCTGTGCTTTAGGGATACGGGACTTTGAATTATTAATTATCACTGTTTCAGCATTTTAGAAATAATTATGGGAAGCGTAAGTACACGCATCGGTGGGGGTCGGTACACATACTCCTAGTTAAGGCAGACATCTCTTTTTTGTGTCCTGACCTAGCAGTAATACAACTCTGCAGATCCCGCTCGCTCTGTGCACACGTGTAAACCTGGCTCTCTGTTGACCGGTGTGACGATTCCCAAATCTGGAAAGCGTTTTTTTTTTTTTTTTTACATTGGAAACCAGTTTTCAAGTGCCACTTTGCAATCCTAGATGTTGTGTTGCACGTGCGAGCCCAGTGCAGGTGCGTGTGTGGAGAGCCCGTCAATCCTCTGTGCATGGACTCCATGTTAATATGTGAGGCAGGGTACATAGCTTCAGCGGGAGGTGTTGCTTGCGTGTGGATTTTGAAGTAGTGATGGCGAATTCTTAAGGGTTTTAACGTAGTTTCCTAAAGTGTGAAAAATATTTGAACATGTCTGGTAAAGTCAGTGGCAGCCCGTAGTGATGTGGGCATACGCACGTGTGCTCACTTTCACCCATCCACTTACAAGTGAGTACACCGACTCACACCCACCTATCTACGTGCACACTCACACCCACCTATCCACGTGCACACTCACTCACACCCATCGATTCACAAGTGCACACACATACACCCATCATTCACAGCACGCATGCACAAATACACACACTGTGGTAAATGAAGATGTATTGTAACCAGTAGTATAGGTGAAACAGGATACGGTTTATTCTCAAGACAGGAGTCTCAGGTTACAGGTAAAGATGGTAATAAGGAAGTAGGAGGCCCCACCGGGAGCAGCATCCTTGCTGCTCAGCCCACGCATTCCAACTGACCCTCACTCAAACCATGCACACATCAGCATTCTGTTACCTCACTGTCACACTGGCTGAGCAGCAGGCGACATATAACTAACTAGAGAATGCTTGGCAAAGACATGAAGATACCACACACCTCCCTTCTTTATGGAAAAAATAGAAAATATTATTCCAGGTAAGAAAGCAATACATATCACCCATGGGATGAGCACAAAACATGGGAGTAAAAAATTGAATGCAGAAGATGGTAATACTCAACATAATAAAAAGAAGACATGGTGTAAGTAAAAATGCAATCATACAATACATAAAATAAACGGACCAGGGAAGGAAGTAATGATACAAGGTCAAGAATGACACATACATACATGACTCTGGAGAAGCTCCCAGACTCTTCCCCCATCAGCAGACAATAAAATATAGAGGGGCAACAAAAGTGACACCTCACACTAAAGTCACCGACTCCACAGCATAGCACAAAGGTGCAATATGTGTGCCCCGAAGGGTGCCATACATCTGCCCAATCAACCAACCACAGAAGAAGATCTACGAAAGTGCAACACATATGCCCGCGCGGGTGCAGCACATATGCCCAAAGCAAAAGGTTTGGGCGCAAAGAAAAATGCCCCATCACCAGTACTAGTAAGAAGTTGCAATGTAATATTGTTTGGGTAGCAACTCACCAGCCCATCACAATGTAACGTTAGGGTGCAAGTAAAAATGCCCCAACACATGTAAACGGAAGTACGGTTTAGGCGCAACGTAAATCCCTATCACCAGCAACATAAATGTAAGTATGGTTTTGGCAACCAACATGCCCCAGCACCATTAAATGTAAGTACATTTTGATTTGCATCTTCCCTGCCCCATCACAAGTAACTGAACGAATTGTTTGGGATTCAATAATCATGCCCCAACACAAGTAATAGAAAGCAGCATTTGGGTGAAAAACTTGACCCCACAACAAGCAACAAAAGTAACATTTGCATAAGGTGCAACACTCCTGCAGTATACTGCCTAACACACAAACAGCACACAGGGGTTTACTCCTTAGTAACTTAAGGACAAAATTCACTAATCAAATTCTCAAACAGATACTGATTCTAAAAATCTACGCATGCTGCAAATGCCAACCATAATAGAATATAGTCAACTGCAGTAAAATAAGCATGGCAGAAATAAAACATACTGGTATAGAAAATTAAGAATGATATACATGCAAGCACAGATTCAGCATTGCATAAATAAATAGGCAGAAAATCAAGAACAGCAATCACAAATATGCTACTTAGGCATTAAAACAATAACAGTAAAAGTCCCCGGACTCCTCACCCGACGATGTTCTTAAAAATACATTTGTAAATCTGCAAATAAAAAGAATCCTTCAGCAGAAACCACTGAGGTGACTTAACCCTCTTTCGTATACATTTCTGATCAACTGGAAAATGCAGAAAAGTGATACTTTATGCCTGGACGTTGCTCTGTTTTCCTCGGTGCAGTACCAGTACCCCTTACCCTAGCGGTTCAGTCAGGAAAGCTTGCAGAAAGAACTTAGTACAAGGAATGGGCTACAAGCCAGATTGATTTGTTCACGTACGCATTCTTCATCTAGTGTCGGGTCAGTAGAATGAGCTGAAGATGTGGTTGCAGGCCAGGAATACGACTCAGCAGGGGCAACGCAGATAGCAAACACGTGGCAATGCCATGCAAATCATGGAAATTACATTCTCCAAAGCTGTGCGCCTCCAATAATATATGCTGTTGCCCAACACGTGCAGCCATACCACGCTGTCTCCATGGTGTGTGAGCTTTACGTGGCCATCTCCTGATGCCGTTCACGTTCTAGTCCTTTTTAGGTCGAGCCTAGCGCAGCGCGCATGCGCTGCTCTAAGGGAGGCTTATTGTGAGGACTTCCAACTCCCAGAGCTTTTCCTCGTGTTGTTTTTTTTTTACGGCCACGCATTTGATTGGCCATTGCGTAAGGCTTCCACAAAAGAAAGCACACAAATGGCCAAAGGCTCAGGTATGTCCCACCTTATCTTTAAATGTACCCTCCCATAGCCTATGTGTCTCGGGAGCGAGCGCAGTAATTAGCGGCACGCAGTGTGCCAGCTGCACGGCAGGCTGCATTCCAGTATCAGATTACTTGTACCCCAGCACGGGCGCTATGACTTTCGTGACCGCGCTGGTTTCTTGTTTGTTGTTGCTGTTCTAGATAGCGCGATCTCGACCCGAAGATATCAGAGCGCTTGCTATTAAAAGTGCGCAGTCCAGCGCAGAATACCCTTATTAATCGCAGTGCACAGCAGCAGCAAGGGAATTAAGCAAATCAACATTCACCCCCTTGTTTGGTAGCGCCTGCTGCACAGTTAATAGCCACGCCCCTCTGTACGTCATGAAAAAAATCTGCACAGAATCACCAACTACAAAGTAACGATTTAACTGCAAAACACTGGTAAAATCGAATTTGATTCTGGAAACCCCGGAGGAGGGAGGAAGGTGGGTGTAATACCATCACAAAACAATAGGGGTAGGTAGAGTAAACACTGGTCTGTCAGTAAATAGCGGGGAAAAAAGAAAGAGTCAGCAGTAAGTAAGAGTAAGAGTAAGCACAATGAGAACTGTGTTTGCTCTCCCTGCAAAGAAGGTAATGCGGGTAGGGTGAAAGGGCGTGAAGAGCAACCAAGGCCGAATTAAAAGAGCCTGAAAAATAAACATTTCTTAAATACTGAAAATCGTAGAAGCCCCGACTTCAGCATAGTGCACGCACACATAGGCTAGTGCTTAATTTGAGCCAGTGGTTTCCCGTGCTCTGCACCAGCACTTAATCATCGACGCCGGTGCTTTAGCACCAGTTAAGGACATTTACATTTTTGGCAGGCATAGGGAGATTGAATGATTCGCCCAGAATCATAGGATATTGACCTGACTCCGAGGCTTGAACCGGGTTCCCCAGCTCCGAAGTCGGTAGCTCTGGCCATTATGCCACGTCCTCTCCCTAGTTGTAGGGTTTCATGGTTTGTAGTTGGTTCTGTTTTAGGGGGCACTAACAAGATAAATGGGCTGGTGGAAACTGCCTCCTGAAGGGAGCCCCAGCACGTATTTTTAAGCAAATTAACTACTGCAAAGACCTAACATACATGTGCACGCATAGATCACACATTTAGGCAGGCTTTTAGGTTTATATGAGAATGCACATAAAATATAGGCATCCATGCACACAGACCAAGGGACAGATGGACAACCAGAACAATAACTATTTGTACACGCACGCAGAACACGATAAGGCACCAAGGCAAAACAAGCCAATAGGTCTTGCCTTTTGTACACTAGAGGCTTAGCGTATGTTTTTTAGCCGCGCCGCACACCATCCCCAGCGGAGTGCAGCATAGTTAAAGGTATTATTATTTTTATTATTATTTTTTTTAAAAGCCTTTGTAGCCATGCATACCACGTTGCGAGATGCTGACCAGCTTGCGGGTGTGTGGACAAGCTCCGGACGGTCTTCTCTGTGGGTGTCTCGGCTCCATCCTTGGCGGTGGGTCCCCTATCTTGTGTATGAAGTAGTTTTGCATTTTTTAATTTGTAATGCTTTGATTTGTGGGGAATAGACTGGGGCCTGGGCAGTGTATTTTTAATTTTGCACCTGAGGTGTCCCCATGTGTCAGGATATGTGTTCATGTTTGTTTTATGCGCTCCATCCCAGCTGTCTTCCATCGTTCTCTCTCTTTCCTCGCCTCGTCACACACTCGCTCCACTTGTGCTTGCCCTCCCCCCTCCTACTTGCTTCCCCCTCTGTGGCGGCTTTCTTTTCGTGCATGGTTCCTGTATCTCTAAATGTTTTCTGCCTCAGTTCCATCCCTGTGTCCTGTTCCTCCCCCTCAATTCAGTTGCCTGCCTTTCCTTTCTGTGGGAAATGTATTGTTCATTGAACCACAGTGGCTGGCGGCGAACATATTTTAACAGCATAAATAACTGCGCTGAAAGTGTATTTTAAAATTGTCTTTCCTATGCGTCCATAATATAATTCAGATGGCAGTGATTATCTTATGATGTACCGTGTCAATGCTGCCTAGAATCTTAATTAGTGCCTTAGAAATATTTGCTTTTATGCAGGCTGCACTCGCTATAAAAAAACAATAAAACTCAGAATATTATTTTTTTAATAACATCCCACACTAAATTACTCTTAAGCTCTTGTGTGCATTTGTGTCTCTTGTACCCAGAACTCAAGAGGCTGTTTCCCTGCTGTTGCTTCTTGTCAGGCCTAGTGTTGGCTGGGTGCCTGGCCTCTGGTTTTCACTTTTGAAGTCCTATAAGGCCTGTCCTGCTGCGAGAAATACCCCCCCCCCCCCCTTTATTGTTCAGTGTTAGTAGTTGGCTGTTTTCCCATATGTGTTACACGGCCAAAACTTAATAGAAGCTGCAGGAGGATTTCTGCATATGGTGCTCTGAGTTCCGGAGGAAGGGTTTTATTTAAAATATCCCGACTTGGTACACAGCCTGTAGTATTTCTTGGTCTGGCGTAGGACATTCACAATTCCAAACGGTACATTTTCCAGAAAAGTCCATAGGGTGTTAAGCACCCTAGTTCCAGCACATGAAGTTAATGGAGTTCATTTCACATGCCTTACTGGTTTACATTCATAGCATGTGCGCCCTGTATACCATTCATTGATTTGTATATATATCTGAAAGAAACACATAGTGATAGATTCCTTACCTTAGAATATCCCCAGGCGTCAGACTGGATCCGAAAAGTTTTCGTCAGCAGTACCCCTGCGCGTCGGTAGGGGCGTCGTGCGGCTCCGTGTCCGTCGTTGGCGTCGTGGTCGCCGAGATGACGTCGAGGGCGCTACTTAGACGCCGCCCACGCGCGCTGACGTCGGTTCTTTCTTTTTCCGCGCCAGCAAGCGCAGATCCGGAGAGAGCAGTACCCCTAGTCTTTTTTGACTATGTTTTTTGAGATCTTTTTCTCACCCTTTTCGAGTCGATTCGACTCCTGGTGCAGTTAGGGATGCCCGGTTTTAAATCCTGCGAGGACTGTCATCGGATGATGTCGGTGACTGACCCGCACCGCGTGTGTCTCTTCTGCCTGGGGCGCGACCACGACCCCAAGTCGTGCCCCGACTGCCGGTCCATGGCGCCGAAGTCTTTACGGGAGCGGTCCCGAAAGCTGCTTGAAGCCCGGCAGTCGGCTCCGCGCCGTGAGAGGTCCCGGTCCAGAGGGAGGTTGAGGGACCGTGCGCGGAGTCATCATCGGCGATCGTCGGGATCGAAGTCTTCGCACTCGGGGTCAGGTAAGGCGAAGCACAAGAAGTCGAAGAAACGTCATCGTTCTCCGACTTCCCCTCGCCGGTGACGCGGCTAAGGGTACGGGTGGTGCCACCCCCGCGGCTCCGGCGGAGTCCATGGAGTCGCCGCCCGACTACCCGCCCTTCTCGGGGTCGTCAGCGACTCCGGCCCAGATACAGGCCTTCCTGTCGGCCATGGCTCGCCTCTTTGGGCCGTCGGGTCCCGCCGGTACGACTTCGGGCCCCGCGGTCCGGCATGGGTGTCCTCGTGTTTCCTCGCCAGCGGCTCCGGCGTCGCTGTCTGCTCCGGCGCCGCAGGACACCCTTGGATCCAGGCCTGGATCCCGGTCGACGCCGGTTGACCTTATTACGCCTCCACCGACGTAGACTCCACCGGCACCGATCCTGACGCCGCCCGCTCCTCGGGACGACGTCGACCTCAGATTCAGCCCCGAAGTGGACGCGGCGTCGGTCCGGCGTCTATCGATGCCGTTCTCAACGCCGTTTGGGGATTTCTATCCCCATGTCCCTACTCCTTATTTTAGGCCTGTTGAACAGCCTGAGGAGCAAGGGGAGGACTGGGAGGGGTCGGACGACCCTCTCGCTGCAGCCTGCGAGTCTGAACAGGACTGGGCTGAGGAATTGGGGGACGCCAGTGGTCTGGATACCTCACCAGACCTTGGCATGCTGTCTCCTACCGTGGCTACGGAGGAGGGAGCCAGTTATGCAGTGGTGTTGCGTAGGGCGGCGGAGGCCCTACACCTCCAGCTCCCTACTGGGGCCGTCAGGACTAACCTCCTGACAGAGGTGCTTCAGCCAGCAGCTACTTCTGCGGAGCCGCTGCTGCCCTTTAATGAAGCCCTTTCGGACGTTCTTTTGGGCACTTGGTCCAGGCCCACCACAGGGGCTCCTGTGGATAGGAACGTGGCCCGACGCCATCGCCCGGCTCAGGGTGACCCCATTTTCCTCTCCCAACACCACACTCCCGAGAGCTTGGTTGTCCAAGCCTCTGCTTCCCCAACCGCCTTCCCTTCCGCCCCACCGGATAGGGAATCCAAGAAGCTGGATCAGTTTGGGAAGAAGATTTTCTCTTCCACCAGCTCTGCGCTGCGGTCCGTGAACACCGCATGCCTCTTGGGCCGTTATTCCCACTGTCTGTGGGATACGGTGGCGAACGTGCTGCCCCAGTGTCCGGAGGAGGCCCGGCCTGCTCTCGCCCAGGCTGTTGCAGAGGGGAGAGACGCAGCGAAGTTCATGATCCGTTGTGGTCTAGACACCGCCGACTCACTGGGCAGATCTATTGCAACGACGGTGGCAGTTCGCCGTCACGCCTGGTTGAGAACCACTGGATTTTCAGGGGATGTCCAAAACACCCTTATGGACATGCCCTTTGATGGCCCTCGCCTCTTCGGCGACAAAGCGGACAGCGCGTTGGAGAGGTTTAAGGACTCACGGGCTACGGCCAAGTCCTTGGGACTCTCGGCAGTCCGCCCTCCTCCGCCTTCCGCTTTTCGCTCCTTTCGTGGCACAGGAAGGGGCGCCCCGCAGCGTTCGCAACAGAGCCACAGGCCGGCGCAGCAGTCATCCCAGCGCGGGTTCCGCCGTGGCGGACAAAGGGGCCAGCGGGCGGGTCAGTCCACCACCACCCCGGCCACCACTGCCTCCAAACCTTCCTAGTCCGAACTTTCAGGCCCATCAAACGCCAGTGGGCGGCAGGCTCCGCCATCACCTTCCCCACTGGTGCACCATCACTTCGGACAGGTGGGTTTTAGAGATAGTCCGGAGGGGCTACTCCCTCCCCTTCGAGACTACCCCCCCCCGGCCATGCCACCTCAATACCACCGCATGTCGGGGGATCACTTGGTGCTTCTTCAGCAGGAAGTTGCGGCCCTCTTGGCCAAGGGGGCCATTGAGCGCGTTCCGACGCACGAAGTAGGTCGTGGTTGTTATTCCCACTACTTTGTGGTGCCCAAAAAGGACAAAGGCCTGCGTCCTATCTTGGACCACCGGAACGTCAATCGCTTCCTCCGCAAAGAGAAGTTCAAGCTGCTCACTCTAGCTCAGGTCTTGTCTGCTCTCAACCCACAAGACTGGATGGTAGCGCTGGACTTGCAGGACGCCAATTTCCACATCCCCGTCCTGCCAGCCCACCGGCGTTACCTGCGGTTCACGGTAGGCCACGAGCACTTTCAGTTCACTGTGCTCCCCTTTGGCCTTACCAGCGCCCCTCGGGTGTTCACCAAGGTGATGGCGGTGGTCGCAGCTCATCTGCGCAGATCAGGGGTTTCAGTCTTCCCCTATCTCGACGATTGGTTGTTGAAGGCGGGCTCGCCCCAGACAGTCGTCTCCCACCTCCAGACTACGGCCGACCTCCTGCACTTGCTGGGGTTCTCCATCAATGTGCCGAAGTCGCACCTGATTCCCTCCCAGAAGCTCCTCTTTATCGGAGCGGTTCTGGACACGGCGCAGTTTCGGGTCTATCCTCCCGAACGGCGAGCCCGGGATATTCGGGCTCTGATTCCCATCTTTCAGCCCTTGTCCTGGGTTTCGGTCAGAGTGACTCTGAGGCTGCTGGGCCTCATGGCCTCCTGCATCCTGCTGGTCAATCATGCCAGGTGGCATATGCGGGCTCTGCAGTGGGACCTGAAGTTCCAGTGGGCGCAGCATCAGGGAAACCTGTCCGATCACGTCCAGATCTCGGAGGGCGCTGCACAACAATTGCAGTGGTGGCTCACGAACCAGCATTGGGTCGACGGCAGATCCCTCTCCCTTCCCCAACCGGAGTTCACAGTGGTGCCGGATGCGTCCCTCCTGGGATAGAGCGGCCACATGGGAGAGGCGGAGGTCAGAGGCCTCTGGTCTCCGGCGGAGTCCCGGCTCCATATCAACCTTTTGGAGCTGCGGGCGATCAGGCTTGCACTGAAGGCATTCCTTCCCTCTGTCAAGGGGAGAGTAGTGCAGGTGTTCACAGACAACACCACCGCCATGTGGTACTGCAACAAACAAGGCTGGGTGGGGTCGTGGACCCTCTGTCAGGAGGCTCTGCGTCTCTGGACATGGCTGGAACATCAGGGCATGTCCCTAGTGGTTCAACACCTGGCAGGTTCTCTGAACGCCAGGGCGGACTAACTCAGCCGCAGGTGCATGCTCGATCACGAATGGCGTCTTCACTCGGAGGTGGCACAAGGTCTCTTTCAGCAGTGGGGAGAGCCTTGGTTAGATCTATTCGCCACCGAAGAGAACGCGCAATGTCATCAGTTCTGCGCGTTGGAATTACCAAGGCGGCACTCGCTCGGCGACGCTTTTCGTCGCGAGTGGAGTTGCGGTCTGTTGTACTCCTTTCCGCCTATACCACTTCTGCCCAGAGTGCTGAAGAAGATCAGGCGCGACCAGGCCCAAGTCATTCTTGTGGCTCCGGACTGGGCTCGAAGAGTATGGTATCCCGAGCTACTCAGTATGAGCATCGATCCCCCGATCCGACTGCCTCTTCGGGAGGATCTTCTGTCGCAGCAGCAGGGGACGGTCCTCCACCCGAACCTGTCCAGCCTCCACCTCTTTGCGTGGAAATTGAGCGGCGGCAGTTGATTCCCTTCGACTTGCCTCCTGAAGTTTGTGACGTTATTCTGGCAGCCAGGCGTCCCTCTACTAAAGTGGTATACGCCTGCAGGTGGAACAAATTTGTGGCATGGTTCACAGCAAAGGCTGTGGATCCCCTTTCTGCCCCTCTTTCTGAGGTTCTACTGTTCCTTCTTTCTTTGGCCCAGCAGGGCTCTGCTCTGGGCACTATCAAGGGCTACCTTTCTGCTATTTCGGCCTTTCTCAGGCTCCCTGATCAGCCCTCTCTTTTCAAGTCCCCTGTTATAAATAGGTTTCTTAAAGGCATTACACGCCTTTTTCCTCCTATTCCTTTCGTGATGCCTCAGTGGGACTTGAATCTGGTTCTGACATACTTGATGTGCGCTCCCTTTGAGCCCCTTCACAACTGTCCTCTTCGTCTTTTAACATTAAAGACTGCCTTCCTGGTGGCCATCACTTCCGCTAGGCGGGTGAGTGAGCTCCAAGCTCTTTCTTGTAAGACTCCTTTCCTTTCCGTCCATCCGGACAAGGTTGTGCTCAGGCCCCGTCCTTCCTTTTTGCTAAAAGTGGTTACGGCCTTTCACATTGGGCAGACTATTACCTTGCCCACCTTTTTTCCGCCTCCGCATCCTTCCAGAGAGGTAGAGCGGCTCCACCGTCTGGACCCAAAACGTGCGCTTTCTTTTTATCTCAACCGCACACAGCAGTTCCGGGTGGATGACCAGCTTTTTGTTGGCTACGTTGGCACCAAGAAAGGTCGGGCGGTCCATAAGACAACCATCTCCCGCTGGGTTGTCTTGTGTATCAAAGCCTGTTACTCTTTGGCTAAAAAAGAACCTCCGGTGGGGCTGCGTGCTCATTCCACCAGAGCTACTGCAGCCACTACTGCATTGGGACGTGGTGTCCCCCTGCAAGACATCTGTCAGGCAGCCACGTGGGCCTCGCTGCACACGTTTACCAAACATTATTGCCTCGACAGCCAAGTCCGGAGAGACGGCTTCTTTGGCTGTTCTGTTCTCCGTGACTTTCTGGTGTGATCTTAGTTCGCAGTCCCACCACCGGGGTTGGTATTGCTGGGGTATCTATTCTAAGGTAAGGAATCTATCACTATGTGTTTCTTTCAGATGCACAAGTTACTTACCTTCGGTAACGATATATCTGTAAGAAACATTAGTAGTGATAGATTCCTTACCGCCCCACCCATCCTCCCCGTTCTGCGAACTGATTTCTAGGGTTAAGGTCATCCCTTTCAGGGCCCTAGTTTCAATGCACCAGTGGTCAGTATCTTGCATGGCTCTGCGTTCCTGGCGCGGAAAGTCGTGTACAGAACTGACGTCAGCGCGCGTGGGCAGCGTCTAAGTAGCGCCTGCGACGTCATCTCGGCGACCACGACGCCAACGACGGACGCGGAGCCGCACGACGCCCCTACCGACGCGCAGGGGTACTGCTGACGAAAACTTTCCGGATCCAGTCTGACGCCTGGGGATATTCTAAGGTAAGGAATCTATCACTACTAATATTTCTTACAGATATATCGTTACCGAAGGTAAGTAACTTGTGCGTTTTTACTGAGGCTACTGCTCCCGCTCTGGTGCTTACGAGGAACACTGCTGCTCCTCATGCCCAGTCCACCGACAAACATCATGCTATAAAATTTACAAAAATAAAAAATTGTCAGTTATTCCAGTACAAACCATTGCCAATATCTCTGGCTAAAAACGTATAAGGTCCCAAAGGCGAGACCTATTGGCGATGCCAATGCTTGTTTCCCTTTTCCAGCACCGTCACAGGTGACATCACTGATATGCCAGATCAATAAAGTGCTGCCAATTGCTCACCACCTGTTCTCCTCAATCGCTTGACACTTTCCATGCATTCCTTTCATCAGCAGGGCTGTCGGTTACATTCCTCATGTATACCTAAACGATGAAGTGCTGCACCGGCCAACCTCACTGTTTGTACGAAACTACACAGAAAGAGTCTGCTTTGCTTGTTGATAAAATAGCTGAAAGTAAGGTTAAATGCCTCAAACCGCAGGCTGTCAGCTGATGGAGACACCGGTAGGGCTTTTAGGGCGTTTTAAGTTCAGTTGTATTATTAGGTCTCTTGTATAGTTTCAGGTAATCTTCATTTTTAATCTCCTCTACTCTCATGTTCCTGCAGAAGCCTTTTCTTTCCACTTTGTTCTTTCCGCTCGTCGCCATTGTGATAAATGAAGATGCAGGATAGCCAGTAGTATAGGTGAAACAGGATAAGGTTTATTCTCAAGATAGGAGTCTCATGTTACAAGGAAAGATGGTAGTAAGGAAGCAGGACGGCCGCACCGGGAGCAGCATCCTTGCTGCTCAGCCCACGCATTCCAACTGTCCAACTCTCAAAACATGAACACATAAGCATTCTATTACCTCACAGTCACAATGGCTGAGCAGCAGAGGACATATAGGTAAGAAAAGAATGCATGGCAAATCCATGAAGATACCACACATACATTAACACACAGACACATGCACCCAGCATTCATTGAATGCTTACCGGGCGGTGACTTTGGGTGGAGAAGCAGAAAGGCCTCGGTCGTTCCTGTGGGCTTTGCAGAAGGAAGTGACTGACGAAAGATGCCGCCCCTTCCTCTCATTGGCTGACCTTGACATGGGTGAACCAATGAGAAGAAGACCTTCCCTAACTCTTCACAGAGTGGGATGGGGGTCATTGAGATTTGCTGACCCCACCTTATTCTGCATTGAGGTGTCATTGATAAACAGTCCGCTCTGGGCACAGCAGGGCTTAAAACTGAAATGCCCTGGTCTGGGTCTATCAGTGAGGCTCCCTCTCATCATAAGGGCGAGGCTCCCACAAGAATTTGCTTGGCTGATGGGGTCATGCTCTCAAGGCTGTAAAATCTACAGCCTGGCAAACATTTGGCTCAGGCTGCCAGGCGCCTGCCCATTAGTGCATTTGAAGCGCGTGGCTGTCTGACCCAGACATGATGAGTTTCTGTCAGGCTGACATATGCTCAGCCTGGCAGATACTCATCATTGATGGAAAAGGGAACAGGGGGCCTCTCTGCCCTCAATGACGGGCCGTGCCTGGCTAAAGTAGCCTTCCATAATGAGTTGAATGGCACACAGTATTCTGCCAATGGCTTGTTTTGGATAAAAAAAAACACAGCGAGGCATGCTCCAGCATGTTGATGTAGTAAGTCGTTCTTGTCTTGATAATGTGTCCGAAAACAATGTGATCTTCTAAAATTGTCCCCCTTCTCCTATTACAAGGAAGTCCTACAATGAGTGCTTATAACCTGGAAGCTTTCAAAACACTCTTTTGATAGAGCGCTTCAAACAGTGTCCCTTTAGGCAGATGCATATGATTTTGTCACATCACGAGTTGAAAGCAGTAATTTTATGATGAACTTTAAGAGACACCCAGAACTGAGACAAAATTACCATGGCGAAGCCTTACATTTCGGCTTAAGACCTTAAATGCAAACAAAAAGTTCCTATTTAGCTCACCAATTGTTCAGTTGCCAAAAAGGTATAATTTAGTGCTCACTGCTTCCGGCTATCACTTTTGGCACCCTGCGCCTCTGTCGTTGCTATGCGTTACTGAGCAGTAGTCCCAAAGATGGTGTGAACCAGAGTGGCTGTTCAGCACCTTTGACATGTTGGCGAACGCATGCAGCATCGCCTAGAGCATCAGACGTTTAGAATGGCTGTAAACCAACTAAAACACCTCACTTTGGACTTTTTAGCCTTACTGTCATGAGGTCATAGTTTGCACAAGCAAAAAGTAGTAAGATCAAATGGTGTTTTTAAAGTTATTTTGTGAAGTGTTCTTATGCCATAGAATTGTAGCTGTAGCTTTTGGACAGCTGCCAGACGATCAGACCAGAGTATTTTGCCCAGCTGTGATCCAGTAATGTGACTCGGAGGAAACATTTTGTGTGGAAGGAATGAAACATTTTTCAGCTTGCGAATATTACCCTGTCTTGTATAATACTTAGCAGGTTTTCCCAATACTGTTGCAAGTCGATTAACTGCATCTGTCTGAAATACAATTTGAAGCACTTCATTCTCTTTAACATTTGCATATCTTAACTCCGTATTCATCGGATGAAACGCTTGTGCACCCAAATGTTTTCAGTTATTGATCTTAAGGAGAAAAAAACTGTTGGTGTTGCTGTTGTAGAGACGTTTGATATTATTAGCACCAATTTCAAAATTTGCATTGACCAATTCAGTATTTGTTTACCAACTTAGTATTTTGTTTTGTCAGTAAGACCTGACAGCGAATATTAGAAAACTGAAGAAAAATGAAAGAAATGGGGCAGTGTGATGAAAGAGCCGTTGAGTAAAAACATCCATAGTCCAACTATTTTAGCAGTCATCTCGGTGAGTGCGTAGGAAGGAAAACAGCAATCCTCTACATTAACAGAGGTTTTGAATAATACAGTATAGTGTTTTATCAACCATGGAAAATAGTTTGTCCCTCAATAAAACAGAGGAAGAAGGTGCCTGGAATAGGTTACTTTCACAGTGGCATGTGATGAGGCGGTTACAATGGACACTGTATGAACAGTCTCCAATCCACAAGATCATCGACTGCCTTATCAGTCTTGTTCGAAACCCAGTCTATTTACCATATTATTCAACCATTTGTCTATGTTTGAAGATACAGTACAAAGCCACAGCATCACAATGCGCCATTTGGCCCTGTCCAGTATCACAGCCCTCACTTCGGGAACAATGCAATGCCAAGTGTAATGCCAAGGCCTGCAAAACATTTAAATCTGTTCTCAATAGCCTCCTATAAGGGTCTTGTTTTTGGGTAATCCCAAATGATATGTAAGAATAAAGCTACTGACCCCCACATTAAGAACAATAAGAACCCCTGTTTGCATTGATATCTCCTAAGATTGTGTGGGTCATACAGGTACAATGTTAAATTGGGATATCTGAAAGAGACTGTTAGTTATAGATTCCTTACCTTAGAATTACCCCCAGGCGTCAGACTGGATCGGGAGAACTTTTTCTTAGCAGTACCCCATGCGCGTCGATGGGTGGTGTCGGTCGACTCCGGCGTCGCATTCGCCGGGATGACGTCGCAGTGTCTATTTAGACGCTGCCCCTGCGCACTGACGTCAGTTCTTTCTTTTTATGCGCCAGCCTAGCGCAGATCCGGAGAGAGCTAGCCCTTTAGTCACTTTTTGGCTAAGCTTTTTTTCGACTTTTGTCGGCTTCTTTTTTGAGTCTTCAACTCCTGGTGCGTGAGGGATGTCCCATCGTCAGACCGGCTTCAAGCCCTGCGAGGCCTGTCACAAACTGATGTCTGTGGCGGACCCGCACCTCGTGTGCTTCTGGTGTGTGGAGCGCGACCACGATCCGAAGTCGTGCTCCGACTGCCGGGCCATGAATCCAAAGTCTTTTCGGGAGCGGTCCCGAAAGCTCTTGGAGGCCCGGCAGTCGGTTGCGCGTCGTTCCCGGTCTCGCTCGAGAGGAAGGTCTCAAGACCGGTCGCGGAGCCCTCACACCTCGTCGCTCTCAAAGTCATCCAAGTCCTCGGGTAAGTCGAAGCACAAGAAGAGGGCACAGAAGCACCGGCGCTCTTCGCCTTCTCCCCGTCGGTCGGATGACGCGACGCGGGACCCGGAGCATTGTCACTCTACGGCTCCGTCTTCGGTGCCTACTTCTGGGATGACTCCGCACCTCCCTCCCTTTCCAGGAGCCGGACCATCCCCTGCCCAGCTTCGTGCATTTTAAGAAGCCCTTCATTTGATCTTTGGGCAGCCCGACTCCGCCAGCACGCCTTCGGGCCCCGCGGAGCCGGTGGGGGGGTCCTGGGCCTTCGATGCCGGCGGCTCCAGCCCCAGCGGATCCCCGAGGATCCAGATCGACGCCAGTCGACCTTCCCCGGTGCCGATCCGGCAACGACGCCCCCGGCGTCGTCGTACCCCCGACCAACGCCGTCCCCAACCTCACCCCCATGATGGAACCGGAGCCGGATCGACGTCGAATCCGACGCTGGAGGGTACTTTTGTTCCCCTTTTCATCCCTGGTGTTCCCTGTGGCCCAGAAGGTGGTGATGAGGATTGGGAGGGGTCACCTGACCCTTTAACAGACCAGCTTGAAGAGCCGGACTGGAGAGAGGACCTGGGTGACGCCAGTGGTCTGGATACTTTCCCAGACCTTGGCATGCTTTCTCCCCCTACCGTGGCTACAGAGGAGGGAGCATCTTAAGCTGTGGTGGTGCGAAGGGCAGCTGAGGCCTTGGGCCTGGAGCTCCCTTCAGTGGCAGTCAGGACTAATCTCCTGACAGAGGTGCTTCAACCGGCGGCAACCTCCTCTGAACCCCTTTTGCCGTTCAATGAAGCCCTCACTGACGTCCTTCTGGGCACCCGGTCCAAGCCCAGCACAGGGGCTCCTGTGGAACGAACGATTGCCCGCTGCCACTGCCCGGCTCCGGGCAACCTAGTTTTCTTCACCCAACACCCGTCCCCCGAGAGCTTGGTGGTCCAAGCCTTTTCTTCTAAGGGCGCATTCCCTTCCGCTCAACCAGACATGGAATCCAAGAAGCTGAATCATCTTGGAAAGCGCATGTTCTCTTCCTCCAGCTTGGCACTGCAGTCCGTGAATACTATGTGCCTCTTGAGCCGATACTCCCATACCATCTGGGATACGGTCGCGCAGGTGCTGCCTCAGTGCCCGGAGAAGGCCCAGGCTGTTCTCTCCCAGGCAGTGGCGGATGGGAGAGATGCAGCCAAATTCACAATAAGATGTGGACTGAATACCACTGACTCACTGGCATGCCAAAGAATTTCAGTCTCATTGATCTAAATTATAGATGATATAAATAGTTTTAATGTAGCAATCTGTGTTTGCTTTCATGCAAGGCATCTCTTTACCACTTTGTGAGCAGTAATACTTCAATTGCTCGTCCGTAAATGGAATTTCTAAAACAATGTCCCAATGTTGCCTGGCGGCCAGTCCCTGGATCATCCTCAAGTTAGCTGGATCATTATGGGAAACATCCTTTACAACGCAATTTTAACCTTGCAGTGCTTTTACCACGCATGCATTTTTTGGTGCTTTTACAACGCAAACCTTTACCACAAATGGTAAGTCTAGTTAAGGTAAGTATATATGCATGTGTGTGTATATATATTCACTGAAAAAACAAAAGTTTGAAGTAACATTATAGTTAGATGTGATAAAAAGATCTGTTTTTATTTTTT
Source organism: Calotriton arnoldi (assembly GCA_963921515.1). NCBI lineage: Eukaryota > Metazoa > Chordata > Amphibia > Caudata > Salamandridae > Calotriton > Calotriton arnoldi. Next base: position 138,654 of record CAWUFW010000604.1, on the reverse strand, counting down.
TTATTTTTAAAAACCTTAGAAATTCACTGAAAAGACAAAGGTTAAAGTAATGTTATAGTTAGGTGAGTTCGGCAGTGACATTAACGTTTAGAACAAAAAAAAAAAACTGTATACAGCTGTTGAGGGAAATCCAAGTTCCTCCAGATATTCAAGCCCTGTTATGCCCTACTACGGACACTCTTTACCTGAATCAAACTTCTAACAGTCACTGAACCTACATTGAGAAATGAAGTGGATATGAGTAGAAAAGTGCGTACTGTTAACAGTGTTTAGTCTATGGAGATATTTTACTCTGTACCACACTGTTTACAGACAGTGAAACTCTCATGAGAAATACACCACAGAGTATTAAAAAGTATCTACTAAGCGCAGTATACAATCTATGCAAAACTTGTCCAGTGAGTAATTTTGGCCCGGGGACTCCATCCCCCGGGGCTTGACCTCCATACTAGGTACCCTGGCCCCTGTGGGACCCTCCCTAAAGGCCTAGGGGGGCAGGGTGTTTCTACCCCGCCCCCTTTTCTTTTCTTTTTTTATAAGGTTTGTTTCTGTGACTCGGTTCAGCTGCATCACAAGATGGCTGCCAACACTTCCTGGTTTGAAGTGTTGGCAGCCAATCATATCTCTGCTCGAAATCGAGACGGGTCGCTGATCCTCTGCAACCCTATATATAGACAACTGGAAATGTCTTTAAATGTCTCCACCAGATCACAAAAAGTCACTTCCCTGAACCAACATCTACCTTCCTGCCAAATTTGGTGTAATTCTGTTCAGCAGTTCAGGCTGTAGCCGTGTCTAAAGTTTCCTATGGAAATTAACATGGGGAAAACGCATTTTAGGACCCCCTCTCCTTTTCTAAGCCCCTGCTCGACGGATCACCACAAAACTTTCAAGACAGGAGCTGAAGTGAGCGGCGAACTAGTTTTGAAAAGTTCACAAAGATTCATCAAACAACGCAAAAGTTATTGGCAAAACAAAAAAAGCTCTTCCTATTGAAACTACATCCTAACTGTAACTACCTACCGGTGACCGCCAGTAGGTAATATAAATATATATATATCTGACACAGTAGAAGGCGCAAGCCGAAACGCGTATGTCATTTCTGTTTTTGTATGCACCTCCTGCACTTTGCTTTGAGAGGCTTCTAATGCAAGGGGCCTCCGGAAACAACGAAAATGAATAAAGCCCTTCGGAAGCCAGTTCCTGGTAGTGCCGTGCTTCATTTCGCCCTGGAAATTGTGTCAAGAGCGAAGGGCATTTGTGTGGAGTAAGTGAAGGAATATATATATATATATATATATATATATATATATATATATATATATATATATATATATATATATAATATGTTTCACTTACCTTATTTATACTTAGCTGTGTGGTAAAGGCAGATGCATGGTAAATGCATGCATTTTTAAAAAATGTGTGGTAAAGGCATACGTGGTAAAAACATGCGTTATAGCATCGTGCAACCATAGGTACAAGATATTATGCTGCAGGGTGAGGTAGACGTCATGACTTTTGGAAGCAACCCCAGCTCTGCCTGGAATCTAGGATACAGCTGTCTATGGTGTGTGATAATCTGAAATAGAGAAACATTTAGAAGCGATATGACTCCTACTCCCTTAACTTGGTCAAAAGTCATAGAGTTCTCCCAGCGTTCTCAGCCCTAGTCTCGTCAGCTGTGACTTTGGATTATGCTCTAAGGTTACTAACCTCCTAGTTTTATTTGGCAACAGAATTTCTGTTGCATATAGAAAACCAGAGCCAATGTTTGGCACTGGTCAGTGCCTTGCCCACACAGTACTGGCCACTGTGTTCACTTGAGTAGTTGGTCTAGCCATTGGTTTGGCCAGCGTTGTGGTCAGCACGCATCGGGATAACTTTCTTGTCAATTGCTATGTGAGGTATAGAAGGTGTGCACAAAGTGTGCCTGTGATGCCCAGAAGTGCTGTTCCATATCTGGTATTGAGAAACCTCCATATCCCCACGGAAGTGTCATATTCCTATTCTTTTTCATGAGATAGTGATTCACTGTGGCTGTCCATCGATGGACCGTTTCGCATCAGAGGACAGAGTTTCCTCCCATGATTCTGCTTCCTGAATCCCAACCCAAAGGCAGCAAGAAAAGATGCTGTATCGTTTCCCAAGCCCAGGGGCTTTCTGTATGCTTTTCCACTCTTTAAATGATCCTAAAAGTCTTACATAAGATCCAGTCTTACGTTGTGGAGGTCCTGTTGGTAACCCCTTTTTGGCCTCCCAGTGAATGTTTTTTTATTTTTAGTCTAGGTCAACTTTCATCTTGCCCTCATTGGATCTTCTCAAGTGTTCCATCTCCCCTGACATTGCCTCTTCTCTCGGAGTCGTCCCTCAGGCGTCTCTGGAGCTTTAGAGGTTAGCCCTTTAAGCAAAACGTTGTTAAAAGAAAGTGGTAGAGCTGTCTCTCTTTATTGGCAGTGCAATGCATGTGTCTCTTCATTGGTAGTGCATGGTGTCACCATATTGGGACTGTAGTGAATTGGTAGAGCTGTATGTTTCCAGGGCTGGCAAAACATGGATGCGGAATGAGCTACGTTCGAAGAGATGTATGTCCATGTAGATTCTGAACTCCCTAGAGCTACAACAGGTAAGCATCTAGGAAAACTAGAACAGCTTTTAGTCCAACTAAATATTGAATGAGCAGTTGGTGCTGCAAAGCAGAAAGAAGCTGCATTGCTGGAGCCTGTTGTCGAGTTTTACTATTCAGATGGCAGGAGGATCCTATGGTTAGTTTCTAATGGGTACATCTAACTGCAGAATTCTCCCCTTTAAACTATCCCCAGGCACCAGACTGGATCCGGAAGATTTTCCACCATAGCCGCAGCTCGCCAGTATGTGATGTTGTGTGGCTTCATGTCTACTCCACTCTGCCCCAGAAGTGATGGCTGGAACCGCATATAGGCACCAACCAAGCATGCTGATATCTGTTCCTTTCTTTCTGCGCCTTCGTACACTGATCCGGAGCTAGCTCCTACTTTTTTGTCATCAGGTGACGTGCTTTGTTCCAGATGTATTTACCAGTGTGCAAGAGAACATGACTCCTACTAAAACTTTAGGTTTTAAGCACTGTAGGGACTGTCGCAAACAAATGTTTGTGACTGATCCCCATGAAGGATGCCGCAGGTGTCTTGTTTCGAGCCACAACATCAAATCATGCAGAGAATGTTCCCTGAAGACCCCGAAGGTGATCTGTGACTGCTAAGCTGTACGTCGCTGCGCACCATAGAAAGTTACGTAAGACCTGTTCCCAGTCAAAGTTGAGAACACAGCTCGTTCTCAATGATTGGGCTGGTCCCCCAACAGATCATCACAATCCAAGTCTTTGTGTAAGTCCAAGTGAAAAAGAAGCCCAAGAAATCCAATCTGGCCTTGTCCCAGTCTCACTACTTTCCCTTCTGAGAAGTCTCAAGAACTCAAAGGTTTCCCCTACTGAGGACCTAATTCCACAGCTGGTCTCCCTGCACCTTGAATTTCCAGGTCTGTCTGAGATGCCGTAAAAGATTGAGGCATTTAAGGTGGCCATGCTCTGCAATTTTGGCAGCCCTCCGGCTTCCTCTTGCTTGTCTTTGGGCTCCACGGATACGAGGAGGCCTCCTGTCAAGTTAGTCAGCAGGTCTGCTCTCTGCACCATCTGTGCCTCCCAAACCCGCTTTGGGTTCAACTCTGACTTTGGCGCAGGATCCGCATCTGGTACCACAATCCTTGCTGGTTCCTGCAGCATCTACACCAATGCTGCCAGCACCAGAGGAGGACATCAATCCTATTGTTCTGTCTGACTCCAAACCGAATCAGCCTAAACCTCGGCCGAATCAGTATTCTGGAACAGTTTAGACTCGCCCGGCCCGAATACGTTCTGACTCTGCCAAAACCGTATCCTTGCTACAGAGCCGCCCTCCATTGATCTACCAGCTTTTCAGGTCAGATCCGATTCTGGCCAGAGACAACCACCTTTTGTTGATGATGGGATGAGTTTGTCCTAAATATGATAACAGTTTTTATGTTGACCTACAGAAGGCCAGGTGACTAGACACTTTCCCTGACACAGGGCTGGTCTCGCCTCTTCGCACTTCCATAGAGGAATCTGCTATATTCACTATGACCATTAGATGTGGCAGCAGAAGTTTTGGATCTACAGTTACCTTCCATTGAGGTAAAAATCATTGTCCTCTCGGATGTGTTACAGGCAGGATAATCCTTATCGGAACCCTGCCCTTCAGTGAGTACCTAACCATGCCTTGGGCACTTGGAAGAAACCCTAATCTTGCCCACCATCTCTTTGCCACTGCCGGGAACACAGAGTGTCAGCACTTTTGCGCATTGGAGTTTCCAAGAAGGCTTGCTCTTGAAGATTAGGAGTGGAGCACAGGACTCTTGTATGCCTTCCTGCCACTACGTCTCTTGCCCCAAGTTCTGAAGATCAAGATCCCCCAGGCCCAGGTCATCCTTTGCTCTGGATTGAGTGGGAGTGTGTGCTACATGGAACTTCTGGGCATGAGCGTCTGTTCTTCAATTAGGCTTCAATTTCTAGAGATTCTTTTGTGGCAGCAGCAAGGCAGGGTCTTGAACCGGGTCCTGTGCAATCTGCACCTAATGCATGGAGATCGAGCGTCCGCAGTTGACTGCATTTGACCTACCTCCCAGAGTAGTGGGTGTCCTCTTGGCAGCCAGGAATCCTTCTACAAAATGTGTTTACGCTAGACATTGGGACAAGTTTGTAGCTTGGTGGGACACCGGTAACACAGACCCGTTGCAGGCCGAACTGTTTGGTTATTTTGGTTTGGCCAAGCAAGATCTTGCTGTGGGCACTGTTAAAAGATTGCCTGTCTGCCCTTACAGCCTTTCTGCAGTTACTGGACCAGCCATCCTTGTTCAAATAACCTGTTGTGATGCGTTTTCTCAAAGGTTTGTTCCTCACGTTTCCCCCAAGATCTTTTGTGATACCTCAGTCGGACCGTAATCTGGTCTTTACTTTCCTTATGTGTGCCGTGTTTGAACGGTTACACAGCTGTCCCCTTCGGCTTCTGACCCTGAAGACAGTTTTCCTCATCAAAATCACTTCATATTGTCATGTGAGAGAGCTTCAAGTGCTTTCAGTACAAATTGGTGCTACAGACTAGAGCAGGCTTTCGACCCAAGACTGACTCCCTTTCACATCGGCGAGCCTGTCACTCTCTCGACGGCTCTGCGCCACCTCACCTCTCAAAAGAGGACGAGAATCCATCATTTGGACCCCCAATGAGCGCTGAGATTTTATATAAATTGCACCAAAGATCATTGGGTGGACGATCAGCTCTTTATGGGATTCTCTGGAGCAAAGAAAGGCAGGGCAGTGCATAGGAGAGCACTATTCAGGTAGATAGTCCTCTGCATTAAGATCTGCTATATGTTGGCCAAGAAGTAGCACCTTGAAGGATTGAGTGCTCACTCGACCAGAGCAAAGGCTGCTGCTACAACTACACAGTCACGGGGAGTGCCTGTCCTGGATATTTGTTAGGCTGCTACTTGGTTATAAATGCACAAAGCACTATTTCTTTGACAGCCAGGTCGTATGGGAAGGGCATTTTGGTTGTTTGGTCTTGCTGGTGTGAGCCACACAGACCCACCATAGGGGGAGGTACTGCTTTGGTATCTACTCAGAAGGTGAGGTATCTGCTGTTTGAAGGATCCATCATAAGAACAGGTTACGTTTGGTAACGCTCTTTTTGGTGGATACTCTATCTAACTGTAGATTCCTCACCGCCCTCCCACCTCCCAGTAGGACTCCTTTCCATCTAAAAAGGTCCCAATTTTGAGATCTGAACACTACTTTAAATAATTATTTGGGCATCAGCATCCGGGTGCTTAGATGCTTTCCAGAAAGAAACTGACATCAGCGAGCTTGGGTGGTGCCTATGTGTCGTTCCAACAGTCACTTACGGGGCACAGCAGCGCGCAGGTGCAATGCTGAAGATTTTTCCAGATCCAGTCTGATGCCTAGGGATATTCTAAAGGTGAGGAATCTGCAGTTAGTTATCCACCAGGAGCCTCATTATGGGAAGGGCGCACCTATCCTGTTTGCGCTCGGCAAACAGGTACGCTGTGCCAAACAGGAAAGGTGTGCCATATTATGTTTATTACGCTGCCCTCTGGGCAGCCGTAAACTTGTGCTCCCCTGTGTGCAGTGCATTCAAGTGAAATATGAAGCAGCTGCTTCAAAGCACCTCGTGTTTCACAGTGCAGGCAGCACCTACCTGTACTTTCAAGAGGGATTAGAGATCCCCCCTGAAGGCTGGTGCAGTGAGTGGCTGCACCCACCCGCTAGGGGATGTCTGGGGGTCCATGGGACCCCCTTTCATCCCTAGAGAGGGCTACCTTCCAGGTACGCTCTGACAGTGACCTTTTGACAGCTTCTTTGTGTTTGCGCCTGCATCCATAACACGGCATGGGCACAGAGGCAAAGAGATTTCCTCATTTGCATGGAGCCATGCCCCCATGTAAATGAGGAAATGTCCTCTTGAGATAGCGCTGTTGCTACATGTGCGCCAGCTCTATCAGCAGGAATTATGTGGTAGTGCGGCTGTGGCTATTTTCGCATAATTATAGATTTATCGCATTTGCCACATAATCCATCATCTCCTGCTTAATTTGCAGAGTTTAACAAAAAACAATTTTGTTTCTAGCTCAGACGGTTCAAAAGTTACTAAAAATGCAGCAACATGTGTTGGTGAATTTTTGTCAGTCAACTTTCGGAGGGAGAAAATCACTGAGAGGCTATGCCTAATTGAGACATGCGGTATTTTGAATAAATCACGGAGTAGGAGCTGCTTCCGAATGGAGAACGTTTGAGGAAACCGAAGGCACAAAATTAAGGCAGAAAAAAGCTGTGAGCAATTTTCTTCTTTGCCAGATACTCCGCTGCATTCTGACGCTACCGGAAGTATTCTTTTCAAGCAGGGAACATATTTTATCTCTGCAGGTTTCTCCACAAAGAGATTCCAAATTGCCTGAAGAAAAAACTAATATCTTCTCGCCAGATAATACCATCGCACGCAGAAACAAGGTGCATTGAATTAAGAAGCCCTGATGAGAGTCCTTTTATTTGTAGCCTAGGACTTGAAACCCGTTGGCATTTTTCTGACATTGAGGAACTGAGATTCAATTATCACGCCATACGGAGGGCTTTAAAATTGTTTTCCCCTGTTATGGACACTATGTTTCGTTCCCTTTGTGACTATAAGCTATGTTAATCATTTGATTCATTATTTGATTACACATGCTAATTATTTGATTTATTATTTCGATTGCACATAATCTTTTGTTTTTTGTGTATTTGTTGTACATTGTGGTGATGTCGTATTGTTGGTTGTCAATGACAGTATTTCATGTATTATTAATTTGATGATTGAGTCTTTGTGACTTTTTTGTATAGAAAGTTGTTAATATTTTTGTGTGTCTTTTTTGTTTGCAACTGAATGAATAGTTGAAAAAACAAAATGAATTTTGATAAGTAAAAAAGTAAATAAAAAACTTGGTCAAATAAAATAATTATCTTTGACCTCCACGGTAAATCATAAGTGTATTTAATGATACAAGGTCCAGGTAAAACCCCTTTTTTTCCTGCATCCATAACACGGCATGGGCACAGAGGCAAAGAGATTTCCTCATTTGCATGGAGCCATGCCCCCATGTAAATGAGGAAATGTCCTCTTGAGATAGCGCTGTTGCTACATGTGCGCCAGCTCTATCAGCAGGAATTATGTGGTAGTGCGGCTGTGGCTATTTTTGCATAATTATAGATTTATCGCATTTGCCACATAATCCATCATCTCCTGCTTAATTTGCAGAGTTTAACAAAAAACAATTTTGTTTCTAGCTCAGACGGTTCAAAAGTTACTAAAAATGCAGCAACATGTGTTGCCTCGCAATGTAAGGCCCTTTGCAAAGCTGGACTAGTCACCTTTTGTTGCTTATTGCTCTATTTGGGTGTTACACTGGTACTAATGGAGCACAACCAATGCCCATACAGTATTACCGAGTTTGAAAAAGGCAAAATAATGAAGTTATACTAGTACAAATTGTACTGCATTATGCTGCATAATTTCCCTTTTCTTGCTGCATAATTTACTCTACCTTACCGTATAATTTGGCCCTTTCCTGCCGCATTATTCCAGTGACCCTGGCTATCATTATTACAGAAGGGGCCTGTTATACCTGCTGCTCAGCCTGTGTGGCTGGCTGTGTGCAATGTTGGTGTGATGATGCTTTGGAATGTTGGATGAGTGTAGTGTCAGTTGGAAGATGGGCTGAGCAGCAGGAAGGCTGCTCCTGGTGGGGCTCTACTTATCTATCTTAATAAACCTACTTATCTAATCTACCTTGGACATGTTGTGCAAATTGCATTCAATGTTTTCTATCTGTTGTTAGTATGCACGTTTGCAATTAGTGTGTTATGACATGTCCTGCGTGAAATGTTTTCCACCTATTTTTCATGCATTCGCATTAGTTCTCATTGCTGCATGGTAAGCATTCTTTCAAGAGTTCTAATGTTATTCTGTGTAAAGAAAGAAGAGGTGTGTTATACCTGCTGCTCAGCCAGTGTGACTGTGGTTGTGGAATGTTGGTGTGTGGGGATGCTGTGGAATGTTGGTGAGTGAGAGTCAGTTGGAGGATGGGCTGAGCAGCAGGAAGGCTGCTCCTGCTGGGGCTCTTTAGCTTAACATCTATCCTAATAAATCAACCTACATAATCTACATGGACCAGGCGTCTTTCATTTACAACAGGGCCTCACAATCCTCTGCGGCCCCTCTGTAATACCAAAGTGCCGTGAGGGTGCACAAAGCGTGCGCACATGCCCATTGCGCCCCTGCGGCACTTTCTGTAAAAAATTCCCAGTGATGAAATATCTCCGGTTGCAGCAGGTTTGGAATAGTACTGTGGTAACCCTTGGTGTAGGTGTCAGTATTGAAAAAGGAAAGGTAAAGTAAATCAGGCTTGGGGTGAAAGAATAGAGATGAGTGCTGTACCCAATTGTGCAGGTCATGATTAATGTCCATTGGCAAAGCAGTGTTTTTCCTGCAATGAGATTGCAATGAAATAACTGTAGATAGTCCTGGATTAGCAGAGGTGCAGTTTTCTGTTGGTCTCAGTACTGGAAAGTAGGGAGATGCTGCAGGTAAGGGGTGAGGTGCTTTGGAAGGACTGTATATGGGACCCTGTAGAGCATTAGGAAAGCATGCTGCAGGGAGGATAGTTGGAGGTACATCAATAAAGCTTTGTGTGGACCTCGCCTATGGAATGCAGGTAGATGCATAGGTGAGGACTGAGATGCATTGAGAGCTTGCTGTGGTTCCTAGTATTGCACTATCAAGCGTTTTGGTCTCGATCAGCACAGAGGTGCATTTGGACTGCTGTTTGTGGATGCCATAAGTAGCTAGTAATAGGTAAGAATGGGGTGCCTCCTCAGAGTTTTGTGTTTGTCGGCATTAGAACAACATGCTGCTGCAGGTCAGAACTGAGACGCATTGTTGTGTGTGTCCGTACACTGTTATGAAAGAACAATAGTTACTTACCTGTAATCTGTGGTTCTCCAGTATTAGTATCTTTCATAGATTCACATGCTTGAATCATTCCCCGTCGTCGGAGTGGGAGTCCCACGGTACATAAAAATAGCAATATATATATATATATATACCATATCCTAGGTAAATTAGAACCAGGAAGTAACGTAGCTAGAAATTAAAGGAAAAAATTCCTTCACCTTCATGACTCGTCCAAGTCATTATATATAGTCCAAAGTCCAGCCAATCAGGCGACAGCACCACCCAGAATGTTCTCCTCAGAGGCTCAGGCTCTCAGATTTTCCAGCACAAGTGTGATCCAGAATGAAACAGAGCATAGCAAAAGAGCCTCTGAGGGGAGGTGGGCGGAGTTGCATGTGAATCTATGAAAGATACTAATACTGGAGAACCACAGATTACAGGTAAGTAACTATTGTTCTTCTCCAGTATTGGGGTATCTTTCATAGATTCACATGCTTGAATCAGAGTAGATAGCAGTAACTCCAGAACAATACTGCTGACATTATCAGCACAACATAAGCATATGCATAACACAGTCAAAGTGTAATCACAAACATATAGCTTATTGTTATATATGTATTCACATATCAAGATATATCTGTATAAATCCATAGTAAAACAATAGCAAGAGGTGGAGGGAAACAGAGGCTCACCTTAGTTAAAAAGATTACGAAGAACCGCCTGTCCCACGGACGTGTCTGCATCATTGGCAGCTTCCAAACAGTAGTGCCTTGTAAAGGTGTGCCTGTTGGACCACGTAGCAGCTCTGCAGATTTGATGAATCGGCACACCAGCAAAGAGAGCAGTAGAGGAAGAGATTGCTCTCGTAGAATGTGCCCTTGGAATTGTCTGTAAAGGTCTGCCTGCCAGCTGATGACAGAAACCAATCGCAGCAGAGATCCAACGGGCAATGGACTGTTTTGATATTGGGTGTCCTGTACGCATCTTTCCATAAGCTAAAAATAGCTGATCAGATTTCCGTATGGAAGATGTCCTTTGTAAATAGAATTTGAGACATCTTTTGAGATCAAGAGTATGTAAAGCCCTTTCCGCAGGTGATTGAGGATTGGGAAAAAAGTTTTTAAAATGACCGGTTCGTTGAGATGGAAGTCCGAAGGTACTTTGGGCATAAAAACGGGGTTAGTGCGTAACACTACGGAATCTCTTGTGAATTGAAGGTACGGCGGTTTTATAGTGAAGGCTTGAATGTCACTGACCCGCCTAGCCGACGTGAGGGCTAATAGTAAAGACACTTTCCATGAAAGAAACTTCAACTCTGTCCGATGAATAGGTTCAAAGGGGTGTCGCATAAGTTGCGATAGCACAACGTTAAGATGCCAGGCTGGAGGTGGATGGCGAATAGGTGGAAACATACGAAATAACCCCTTAAAGAACTGTCGAATGATCCTAGAGGAATAGAGAGAGTTGGAACCATCCTGTCTAAATCTTGAGATAGCTGCTAAGAATACCTTAAGCGTAGAATGTGCAAGGCCTGATCTTGCCAGATGCAGGAAGAAAGGTAAAATTTGTTCCGGCTTTGCATGTACTGGATGTATGTTGTTGGCTTGACACCACAGGCAAAATCGTTTCCATTTAAGCGTGTATGTCTTTATTGTGGAAGGCGCCCTAGCATTGGCCAGAACTTCTCTACAGTTAGAAGGAATATCTAAGTGGGCGAATTCAAGGTGCTCAGGCGCCAGGCTGCTAAGTGCAGGGATGCAGGATCCGGATGGCAGATCTGACCGTTCTGCATGGATAGAAGGTTCGGTATTGGTCTCAACTGAATGGGATGGCATTCGGAGAGAAGGAGTAGTTCGGTGAACCAGAACTGGCGAGGCCACCTGGGAGCTATGAGTATTAGGCGACAAGGTTCCTTCTTCATTTTCCAGAGAACCCTGGGAACCAACGGTATCGGTGGAAAAGCGTAGGCATAAATCTGCGACCAGTTCATCAAAAAGGCATTTCCGCATGATTCGTTGTGGAGACGCCAACTTGCGAAGAATTGGCATTTGCGGTTCAGACTGGTTGCGAACAAGTCCAGGTTGGGCTGACCCCACTCCTGAAAAATTCGATTCAACGTTGGCTGATGGAGCTCCCACTCGTGATTGGATGTTGTCAAGCGGCTGAGGGAATCCGCAAGAACGTTGGACACTCCCGGGACATGAACTGCTGTCAGGGTTATCTGATGTTTGATCGCCCAATCCCACATTTCCTGGGCTTGTTGAGACAACAGTGCGGACCTTGTTCCTCCTTGTTTGTTCAAGTAATGCATACTTGTTGTGTTGTCCGTCCGTATCAACACAGATGCTCCGAGAATGATGGTGCGGAAAGACTTCAGGGCTAGGAAGATCGCCAGTAACTCCAACAGGTTGATATGACAAGTCTTTTGCTGAGCATCCCATCTTCCGCTTGCTGTCAGTCCCTGCAGATGGGCTCCCCATCCTTCTAGGGAGGCATCCGTGGTGATGACGAAGCTTGGAGGTTTCATGAGGAATGAGCAGCCTGCTGCTACATTTGTCTTTGAAGTCCACCATCGTAGAGTGTCCCTTATCTGTGAAGTGACGCGAATGAGATCGTCGAAGGATCCTGAGATTTGCAGCCACTGTTTGTTGAGTTCCTCTTGCAAGGGTCTCATTCTGAAACGGCAATTGGGGACCATAGGAATGCAAGATGACAGCATCCCCAGAAGCGACTTGAACCGTCGAACTGAAACGTACTCTTTGATCTTATTAGCTGTGCAAGATTGCAAAGTTTCGTTTGTCTTTCGGTTGAGACGCAGACTTTTGTTCTCAACGTGTTTAATGTGGCTCCCAAGAAGGTTCTCTCCTGCGATGGGAGGAGGTGCGATTTGTCGAAATTGATGGAGAGACCCAGAGATTGGAACAGGGATAGACATCTCTGAGTATGGACGTTTGCGCTGTTGAATGAACTCGCCTTGATAAGGCAGTCGTCCAAATAGGGAAAAATCTGGATTCCCTCCAGTCGAAGGTGTGCAGCCACCGGTGCTAAGACCTTGGTAAAGACCCGGGTGCGGACCGTAGTCCGAAAGGGAGGACTTTGAACTGAAAGTCCCTGCCGGCCACTCTGAACCTCAAGAACCTTCTGTGTCTGGGTAGAATTGGCACATGAAAATAAGCATCTTGGAGGTCGAGGGTGGTCATGTAATCCCCTGCAGTAAGGAGAGGAAGAATTTCTTGCAGAGTTAGCATCCGGAATGACAATTTCTTGAGATATTTGTTGAGGGAGCGAAGATCTAAAATGGGACGCCATTCTCCCGATTTCTTTTTATGAGAAAAAACCTGGAATAGAACCCCGTTCCTCTTTGCAGTCGAGGGACTACTTCGATGGCTCCCTTTCGCAGCATCAACTTTATTTGGGCAAATAGCTCTGAGAGGCGAGCTGGAGGTGGGCCCTTGGGGGAAAATTTGGAGGAAATTTTACGAATTCTAGAACGTGGCCTCTGGCCACAATGTCCAATACCCATTTGTCTGTTGTTATTTTCGACCAGTTTGAGTAATAACGGGAGATTCTTCCTCCAACTTGTACAGGGGTAAGTGGTCGAGCAGGTGGCAGGTGGCAGTTGTCACTGTTTTTTAGGGTTATCACGTCCTCGGAAAGTAGACTTCCTTCTATTTTGCGAGTAAGAGGTCGCTGGTTGTTGCCTGAATTGTTGTTGGCGCTGGGAAGAGAAGCGCTGATTGCTGTGATAGGGCTGATATTGTCTCTGTTGATTGTATCCTCCTCTAGTAGAGAAGGATCCACGCCCCTCGCACCCGAAAGGGCGGTTTACGAAACTGAAGTGTTCCGAGAGAACTTGCTGTCTCAGTATCCTTTTTAATGGTCTGTAGGGCCTCATCCACATGGTTCCCAAAAGAGACTCGCCATCGAAAGGCATGTCCAATATCTTAGTCTGAACTTCCTGGCGAAAAGAAGTTGATTTTAACCAGCCTTGCCTCCGCAAGACCGCAGCACCTGCCATTTGTCGAAAACCTGTAGAGGCAACATCCACCGATGAGTCTATAATCTCAGCCGAGATTCGTTCCCCTTCTTGAAGGATCTTACGCGCCTCTGATTTAGAAGGCTCAGTCAACATATTAATGTAGGGAGCAATGTCCGACCACATTTGCCTATCATAGCGTCCTAAGATAGCCAGTGAATTAGCTGCCCGAACTGTTGTCGCTGCCATAGTGGACACCTTCTTCCCAATAGCGTCCAAACGTCTACCGTCCCGATCTGGAGGGGCGGATAATGGAGAGGAGGGATTCCGCGATCGTCGCTGCGCTGCCTGCGCTATAACCGAATCTGCCTTTGGTTGACCGATCAAACATGCAGGCGAGTTGTCCGGAGCCTTGTACTTTTTATCAAGGCGGGGCATGACCGCAGGAATAGAGGCAGGAGCTTTCATAACTTTCAATCCCTCTTGCCAAATGAAGTCAATAATGGGAATGGATCGTATTTGTCTTCTTGGTTGATCCTTAAAATCATAGAGGAAGCAATCATCCTGCTTCGTTTCCATAGAAAGCAGAAAACGCTTAGTAGCTCTCTCCATAAGCAGGTGAAAACCTCCAACGTCAGCAGGAGGGGAGTCGACAGGAGCAGGAGTTAAAGGCGACGGAGTTTGTATCTGATACTCATCCCATTCTGAAAGTAAAGATCTGTCATCTAATTCTCCTTCCTCCCTATCGTCGTCAGAGGTGTGGGCGTCCTGAGAGTGATGCGACAGTACAGGAGAATGAGGCCTGGGTGATCTTAAAGTTGAAGAAGTTTGAGGCATAGGTGTGGGCGGCATAGAGGAAGCCGATTCTGATGGAGGGAAACGGCGATAGTAATCATCTAGCATGTATTGCAGATTGTTCAAAAGAGCCAGAGGCATTTGGGCCGTAGGCAGTGTATCTGAAGGTAAAGGAACCGTTTCCTGACAGACGTCATCCTCTGGATCCTCATCTTGATATTTAATGAGGAGCTCCGAAGGGCTCCTGGCGATACGGAACATATCACCCTCTTCCGATTGGTCATCGTCATCATCAGAGGTTAGCAACTGGTCCGGCAGTCTGAGGTGAACCTTAGGAGGAGAAATTGTGAGCGGAGAGCGTACATTTAAAGAAGATGCACGTCTTTGTAATAAAGAAGACGCCGTTGTCACCGGAGGCAATGTAGACGGCGTAATCTCCACTGCAGGCGTCGACGACGACCAGACCTGCAGAGCCGTGCATGATGCTAGTGGTAACGTCGACAAGGAAACCGTTGGACGAAGTAGTCGCCGACGGTGTAGGCGTCGACGGAAGCATCGTCGACGGAACGGACTTCGTCGACGGAACGGACTTCGTCGCGACGGAACGGACTTCGTCGACGGGACGGACTTCGTCGACGGGACGGACTTCGTCGACGGGACCTTCGTCGACGGGACGGACTTCGCCGACGGGACCTTCGTCGACGAGACAGTCGACGACGACACTCCTTTAGTCTTCTTCGTCGGAGCATCGACGGTAGATACTAACACCTTCGTCGACGGAACTGGTCTGACTGAGACGGATACCAGCGTCGACGGCGAAGACGCCGACGACATGATCATTTGTGTCTTCGGCGATGAGAATGTTGCCGTCGACGTAGTAGTTGCAGTATAAGAGCTCGTCGACGAAGGAGTCGCCGACGAGCCCGTCGACGAGGAAATCCGTTTCTGAGGCAAATCTTTGTCAGACACTTGTGTAGAAGAGAGAGACTTTTTGACTTTCTCGGGGCGTAGAAGCTATAGATCTAGGCTTAGAAGGTGGAAGAGTCTTTTTGAAGTAGAAGGCACTTCAGTACTGCTGGAGGGTTGCTTCTTCAACACCTTAGCCCCAGGAGAAGACAAATTTGTGTCAGAAAACCTCTTTCTGGAGGACGTAGACTGAACAGAGGCAATGCTCCCCACCTCAGATAAGGGATTGTCCTGGTCTTTTATCTTCTGTAGCCACAGAAGTAGACGCCCTCTCTGTCCCTCAGAGTTTTTGAGGAAAAGTTCTGCAGATCTTGCAGTCTCTCACCTGATGTTCAGGATATAAGCAGTAAATGCACTTCTTGTGGGGATCTTCTGAAAACAGCCGGAGCTTCCCACAAGACTCACAAGGGCGAAAAAGAGACTTCTTTGAAGAAGACATCCTAAGAATAATAAATTCAAAGAACTGAGAAGAAAACTGAGCAGAGCTCAGGAGACTCCCTTCACACGACGTGCGGTAGAAAATCTGAGAGCCTGAGCCTCTGAGGAGAACATTCTGGGTGGTGCTGTCGCCTGATTGGCTGGACTTTGGACTATATATAATGACTTGGACGAGTCATGAAGGTGAAGGAATTTTTTCCTTTAATTTCTAGCTACGTTACTTCCTGGTTCTAATTTACCTAGGATATGGTATATATATATATATATATTGCTATTTTTATGTACCGTGGGACTCCCACTCCGACGACGGGGAATGATTCAAGCATGTGAATCTATGAAAGATACCCCAATACTGGAGAATAAGCGGTGCTGCGGCCAGGGATGAGGTAACTTCATAGAACTGTGAAGAGAACTGTGAATACCCAGTGCTGGAGAAGCTGTTATGCTGCTGTAGTACTGGAAGCTTCGAGCTGTATATGTGTCCCAAAGGTGGAATAGAACAGAGGTCTGAGCTATATGTTGTTCTCCGTTTGATAATAGCAGGGGAAGTTGCATATCAGACTTGGGGTGCAAGGGTCAAACGCTGTTCAGTTCTCTGTACCGGAGTAATGATAGTTGCTGCAGATCAGGTTTGAGGTGCATTTGTGGTGGTCTGCGTGGGTCTCAGTGATGGACTAACAAGAGGTTCTACTGGTCAGTGTGTAGGAGTATTGGCAGAGCTCCTTGTGGGTATCCGTACTAAAATAGCACTAGGTACGGCACAAGATTGAGGTACATTGACTGAGCTGCGAGTTGTTCCCATTGCTGGGATAAAAGGAGCCCACTTGCGCCAAGAGGGAGTTGTGCTGGCAGAGTTGCTGCAGGCTGAAATTGAAGTGACTAGCTGTTGAAATAAGTGAGATGCAAGCCAGAAGTCAGTGCAGACAGGATTTAGATATTTGTGTGGCTGTGGACATACAGCCGGGGCCAGGCGTGCTGCGAGATTGCAGTGATTCACAGAGGGGCACATCCATTTGTTGAAGTGCATTAGACAAATGTATGGGAACTGTGATGCTGTGCGGAACGGGGGCGGGGTGAGTGAGCATGGGGCGGGGTCAAAGGCGTGGCTATAAAACCAAAATATTCTTTAACTTTTTTCGGTCTTTCACCTTCAGGTAACTACATTTAAAGTAAGACACAGCCTAAATGAAAAATAAATGCAAGTTAAGTTAATCTGGGAGAAATGCACTATCGCACATTAGGAAACCTCCATCTGAAAGATGCATCTAGCTGCAGATTCCTTACGTCCGCATTCTCCCCAGGCGCCAGACTGGATCAGGATTTTTTTTCCAGCAGAACCTCTGTGTGTCCGTTGAGGGCGTCTTGCAACTCCCACTGGATGTGACGTCGACAAAGTCCATATAAGCCATTCCCCGATGTGCTGACGTCAGTTTCTTCTTTTCCACGCTACAACACGAATCTGGAGAAGCGGTTCCTCTGGGCGTTTTTTGGCCTACTACGACGTTTTTCATCTGAAACAGTGTGCCTTTTTTCAATGCCTTCTGGGTTTAAATCCTGTAGGTCGGGTGCTTGACAGATGTCGGCTACAGACCCTCATTCTGTCTGTATGTGGTGCTTGGGAGAGCACCACGACTCCGAGGAGTGCGACACCTGTCAACGACTGAAGCCGAAGGTGCTGCGGGAGCGATGGTTGAAGCTCCTTTCGGCGTAGTTGTCTCAACCCCCCGAGTTTCATCGATCTTGGTCTCCTTCCCACTCAACGGTCCCTTCACGGAGCTGTTCCTTGAGCCATTTCCATGGACATCACTGTTTGTTCCTCTTATGAATATTTGTTTTTATTTCACTTGCCTTTCCTTTCGGGTATTTTTTTCATTGTTGGTTCAAAATGTTGGACTTTAGGCTTATGCAGCTCCATCCTGCTTTGTCTGATAGCCTTCACAGTTCCAACAGTCTCAGCTTTCCAATAGTTGGCCTTTTCTCACCTTTGCCTATTTTAGGCCAGTTTACCCTTGTATTCTTTATGACAAGATTCTGTTTCCTGTTGCTTTCTTTCAGGATATGGCCTTTCTCAGGCTTCTAATCAGGTAGCATAATTTCTTAATGCTTCTCTGTTTTTTTCTTTTGTTGAAAGGTGTGATCTCTCCCCATCACTCTTTCCTTCTATTTCTCTGTACTATGTTGTTGATTGCTCAGCCCATACTACTTCTGTTCATAAACGTCAGCATGCTGCTGTTTTCATTCTTTCATTGATATATTTGTATATATCACTATATTATCTATGGATGTGTATAGATATGTATCTTTATATACATATGTTTGTATGTATTTATATATCTACGTATCTATCGATCTAGCAATGCTCTATGGACATGTGTATGTCTTAGATATAGGTATATATATATCTGTATCTCGATGTTTATCTATATTTCTTTTGTAACACGGCCTCCGTGTCACCTTTTCGAGATAATTTTAGAAATAGTTTTGTATGCATTGCTTTTCTTCACCTCTGTGTGATTGGGTGTTGCTAGCGGTTTTCCTCTGTCTGGAGTTCTCCCAGGACAAGACTTATGTTTGTTTTGTCCTCGTGGATTTGTGGTGGAAGCATGCCTCATGCTTCCTCTACTGTATATATTTCTTCTTGGTGTTTCACCCCAGATAGTCTCAATTGCTGTTGGAACACAAAGTTTTGCTCTGTTACGGTTTCTTTGGCCCTGAACTCCGGGGATTCAGCTATTCATGGTTCCAATTCCCACCTTGGGTCTGGGTCATATGTCAGATCATATGGATTAGTGCCATTTTGACATGTTGTTTTTCCATAGCCATGGGTTATGCTAACCCATAACATAACATGGTATCTAATTCTAGTGTAAGGAATCTGCGGCTAGATGTCTCTATCAGATGGCCAAGTTACTTACCTACGGTAATGGCTTATCTGGTAGAGACATAGTCTAGCCACAGATTTCTTACTGACCCACTCATCCTCCATGTTCTTCGAACTGGTTTCCTCTTACGTACAAGATGCTTTCCTTGAAATTATTATATTGTACGTTACCACTGGTAGTGGTTAATTCAAAGATGTATCTATCTTTTTGGCACACTGTTTCTATAGCCAGCTTATATGGTGTCTCTGCGTTTTGGTGTGGAAATTAGTCACGGAAGAAACTGACGTCAGCGTGTCTGGATCCACGATGTGACATCTGGTGGATGTAATCCGGTGGATGACGTAGCTGCGGAGTCACACAATGCCCTCAACCGGTGCGCAGAGATTCTGCTGGAAAAATATTCCAGATCCAGTCTGGCGCCTGGGGAGAAATCGAAGGTAAGGAATCTGCGGCTAGCCTGTGCCTCAACCAGATAAGGCATTACCGAAGGTAAGTAACTTGTCCATTAGTTTATGCACTGCAGAGGTCTGTGTCTAACCAGAGAGCCAGAGAATTGGACCCTGGTTGGTGTAGTGGAAAATAGTGACTTGTGTATGTTTAGCGCCAAGAGGTCCCAGTCTGTGACAGAAAGCACTGTGAATATGCAAGTCATTATTTTAAACTTGCATTGAACACAAAATAGGATAGGCTGCTACAAAATGCGCAAAAAGTTGTAAAATATAAAAGTGCTTACAAAATATAGATTTTACTAATTTTTAGTAATTCCCATAATGTACATAGTTCATTTTTTTTTTTTTAACTGTCCTTTAAACGCACACACTTCACAGCTCACCTGGTAACTCCCTTGCAGTGCCACCCAAAAAGAATAAATCTGTGTCATCAGGAAGCTTCAGACGGTTCCATCAATTAAAGCCAATACCGGCTTACAAGCACCCTTTGCATTTGCAGATTGACCAGCTACGCACATTTACATTCCTTTCAGACAAGCAGGCACCCTGGCAAGAAGGCATGTTTAGATGTCTGCCCCTTCCTCGGTTTCACAGCACAGGATGTTCCCTGCATTAGAGTTTAGCTGAAGCATTTCAACTCCCGGAATTAACCGTCCTTGGACGGTTGTCTTTTCACAAAAAGTAGGGGGAACTGTTTTTTTGTTGTTGTTTTTTTACATAGATCTATAAAACACAAGTACAGCAGATCAATAAAGACAATAAAAAGAATTGGATTAAAATCACTTGATACCAGCGATTACCGAAAGACAGCAGTAAAACTGTAGAAATGCATAACAAAATACGAAAGAGAAAAATACTCCCGCAAGAATATAGCAGCAATTAGCATAGACAGCAAGGAAAAATGCACTAATTGAAGATCAATGCTTGTGCACTGCTCATATGGATAATCCATGCAGCATGAAGATATTTCGTCACTGCTACTACAATTACTTCTCTGGTATCCGAATTTAAAGTGCCTAGTGCATGTTCATAATGACAAAAGCCAAGAAATTTACACACTGGCTGAATCCATAATTTGCGCGGTCTGTCATAGGCAGGGCAGAAAAAGGCAAAGTGGTATAGGGATTCCCCTGCTAAATTACACGAGGGACAGTCGTTGAAACTACAATACTGAATGCCCCATTTTATACAAAAACTATGTAACAGCAAAACCCCATACCTCCATTTTAAAAAGAGTTGCAATTTGATGGGACCTGGGAGAATATAAAAAAGTAGTTCATAAGCAGGGATGAACTTGATATCTAAAAAATAATCCATCAAACTACCTGATTTAACAGATTTCATTTCCCTCACCCACAGAAGCTCTTTTAGTCGCTCTTTAATAAAAGTACAGTGGACTCCGAAGTTACAGCAGGAGTATCCCAAAGTGAGGGGAGGCCTATATGCTATATCCTACAACATTGCCTTAATATGAGCGAACCAATGAATCCTCTCACAGCATGAAGTTTTTAAAAAAGACCATAATTGCAGATCTGTAAGATTCTAATTCATCAGTAGACCATAGCCTATGCCAGTATATTATAGGACGCGACATAAGGGATGGTTTATCGGAACAATCCCCAAGTCAAGAAGTTGAGGGAGACGAGGGGCACCCTGCGGAAGCTTAAGGATGCTTCTCACAAACCTATTCTCAGTTTTGCTGATATCGTCATTTTTAGCATGGCCCCACAGTTCTACACCATACATGGCAGTGCTCTTAGCTTTAATGTTGTATATCTCCATCTCTGGTTCCAAAGAGCACGCATGAGCCCACTTATGCAATTTGGCTACAGCACCAGCTTCTTGGAGTTTAAAGGAGCCTCTCCTGATATGTGTGGACCAGGTCATTTTATGATTCAGACAAACTCCCAAATACACAAACTCATTCACTTCATCTAAGGCAACACTTTGGGCCCTATTACTTGTTCTAACAGATTTGTAAGGATTAAAAGCCATGAATTTGGTTTTATTAACATTGAGTTCCAGGCGACGCTCACTACTAAAAATTATAAAAACGATCAAGGAGAGCCTGCAGACCACGCGGGTTTTTAAAGATGAAAAGCGTATCATCTGCAGAAAGCAGCCTCGCAATTTTGTCGGTGCCAAATTTGAGTGCATCGTTCCCGGGAAAGTCAAGTGCATGAACTAAATCATTAATATAGAGGGTAAACAATGTCGGCGCCAGCACACAGCCCTACCTGACCCTGGATTCGATGTTAAAGGGATCAGTGAGCTCACCAGTGTTACCATACCTAATTCTGGCCATGTTATGGGCATGCAATCTAATGAGGACAGACGTGATATTAATGGGCACACCCATCTTTTTCTTAAATTAAAAAAGTATGGGCACGTTAGACCCCTCAGATCCAGCCCACTGTGACCACTGGGCTCATCATCGTACACTCTCTTCCCCCCTGGAGTTTCAGGTCGTCTTTGGCCTTTACTCGTCAGCCTGGTGAAATGGTTCTATTGCGATGGCCTTTCAAGGAGAGCTTGCAACTGTGTCTCTGTTGCTGTCTCTAATGGAGCACAAAATATACTGCTGCCTGTCACGCTGCCTGTCATGCTGTCATATTCTCTGCTGGCAGTCTGTACTCCTACCTCATACTGTTTAGTGTCCTGGGAACAAGGTACTGTGTTTGGGCCATCTCATTTTGCCTCACCTCTTATGTATCCATTCTGTCAGCCAAAACATGGATTGCTTCGGTCACCCACTTGTATTCACTTGAGCCCTCTTTCAGAACGGTCATTGGGCAGGCACCTGTCGAGGTAGAAAGTAAAGTGCACTCTTGACACCAAGACAAATGGATACCTGTCCAGGCCGATTAAATGCCGACCAGCATCTCCCACCACCCTTTCGCTCCTCACCATCCGATCCGAAGTGTCAAAATATGTAGCCTCTAGGGAGCAGTTCTCCTTGTCATGGTTCCAAGTGATTTTAAGTGATTGGGGAGAGGATGTAGCCGAACGGCTAGGGCGGTCGATCTCAAATCTGAGGAACCATGTTCGAGTTTCGGCAATGACGCTCAACATCCTGTGATTCTGGGCAAATCACTTAATCTCCCTGTGCCTAACAAAAATGACTGTCCTTATGTAAGCAACTGGTGCTCATGGAAAGCACTCTCATAACCGACCCTTTGGGTCAAGTTTGCGCTATATAAAACTCCGGGGGAAAAAAGTGCCTGGTATGTTGGCCTGGACCCTCAGACACCGACCTGCAGGTTGCCTAGTTGTCCAGAGCTGCGTGTTGGCTTGTCAGGGACCAGGGTGTTGATCATTGTTATTCCTTGGTGGTCTAGTCATTTTCAGTCTCATCCAGGTGCCCTGGGAGCCCATTGTGTGTCCACACCCAACTCTACTCTAGTGCAGCTTACCCTTCTGTGTGCACGATGGGCCCCCAAGGCAGATCTATTATTTTCTTATCCCCAGGAGATAGATGATGATAGATAGATAGATAGATAGATAGATAGATATACACACACACCCACATATACATACACACACACATGCCAAACAAGGTCAACCCTATATGCCCAGAGGGACTAGGGTAATTCAGTATGAATAAGAGCTGTTTTTTTCGTTGTGGGACTCATTCCAGGAATACCTATAGTCTAACTTTAAGGTATTCAGTTGCATTGTACGAAGATTAGTGTTATGTTGATATATAATCATACAAACATTAGACCCAACACTTCATTCCTTGGTAAAAATTATATTGTTCTTCATATAAGATATATACATACAAGGTGCAAACTGTACAAAGGAAATGTGCAGACACCGTGCTGGTGAATGTATACAAGACTAATACAAAATACTGTGTACATATCCTGGGTTATCAACAATTTAGAACACAGTTCGTGTCGGAGGATTAAATTCATATATTCCGTTCATTTTTTTATCATATAGCAAGTTGTTTCCAACATAAGTGGTGGATACAAAATCAGTAACAGAACTGGACTAGCACCGGCAATGACAATAGGTTTCGTTTATGAAAAAAGTGCCTTTTGTCTCATTGATATATGTATGCATTCCGTAAGTCGTCATACATATACTCTTACTCATCTTTGCACTCATGCATCTCCTCATTCATCTAAGGATTCATTCTTGCTTTCATTCTCTTCCACAACTACAGTGAAACACAAACTTAACAACATAGGTAAGAAAAATCAAAATAATACAAGCAAAAAAAAGAAAACCTGCTGCTGCCTAAACACGACAGGCATATGATTTCAATAACAAAACATAGCATAGCACTAGGTATCCATCTTGCAGTGTTATTGTACATAGGCTATCATTATTTTAAAGTTCCAGCATGGCCGCCACGTTTAGAACCTACATGTTGGCCATCTTGGAATGGTAAAAGAGTGATACACTGCGGACAACCGCATTCCATAATGAACGCTTGGTTTAGAATTATTAGCTAAGGGGAGTGTGACGCAGTGCAGATGAAATGAGTGACACACATGTGGCCGTTTGCATTGCATGGGAAATGTAGTATCCTTTTAAGAAAAAATCGAATAAAAGAGGAGAAACAAAGAAATGGAAGTAGAATACTAAAATGAAGACATTAAAAACAAAACTAATAAATAAAAACTAAACTAAAGCTAGGCCAGAAGCATACTCATTTTTAGGTGAATGTGCACATGCGATCGGAAAATGCCACTATTCACAGGGGCAAGAGAGCCAATGACTGATGTGGACTAAACCATTGCCACATTCAATATGCTGCCATGGATTAAAGCAGCGTGTAAATGAGACTCTCAGACCAGTGGCAGAAGGGGGCTTGCCCAAAGACCTCATATAAATATATCTATATGGATACATGTTTATACATGTGGATGTATGTATTATTTAATGATCTTTTTAATTAACGAGATCCTGATTGACAGCTAAGCCTGTGAGGCCTTCCAAATAGATTCTTGCAAGAATTGTTACAGTGCAAGTCTCCTACGCCTGGTCAGTTGGGAAAACCAACACCAAAGTCCTTAACTACGAATGTAATCTGCAAGTTTACATGTAATAAAATACCTTTCTGCAGGTTTTAGCACAGTGTAATAAAACCCACCCTTAACAGCTTATTGCCTTTAGCACATGCTTTTCTCAATAAGTAAGTTAGGCCTTCTTGCTTTGTCATAACCTTTTATTCTAAGCAGATCACAACTAAGGCATCTGTCATAACCTTTCCCAGTGAACTGATGAGGCTTATAGCCTTTACCATTGTCTTAACAATATTGCCAGCACAGGCCTGTGAAAGCATGCCTAAAGTGGCAACTATTGTGCATACAATTAATAACATTTCAAAATGTACAAAATTACAGTTTACAAACCAATAATTCAACCCTTTTCAATTGAGCCTAACAAGAATCATCTACAATGGCAGATTACATGTAACAAAATACCTGTAACAATGTGATAACCCATTGTCAAAGGTCTACTGGCTTTATAAAATGCTTTTCACAATAAATAAGCTAGGCCTGCTGCCTTTATCACAACTTTTCATAAGTGGATCAGACCTCCAGCACTGTACATAACTTTTCCAAGTACACCCAGTCAGGTCTACAGCTTGTCAGCATAACCACTCAGGCCTACTGTTTTGAGCTCAAGCTTTCCCACAGGGCAACCATCAGGAACACATTCCTAAAATAACAATGGTATTCAAAATTACAATAGGCTAAGCAAAATACTTTCTCTCCTAAGAGGGCCTAACAAGGAGTCTCGCAGAACAATTCCTCTAGATCCACATTTTGTCACAGGGGCTAACGAACACCAAATACCTTGCTGGCTACAGTGATATATGAGATTTCATGTAACAAAATCCTTCTGTGCAGACTTTCAAACAGAGTATCTAAGTACATTTGCTTTTTGCAATAAGTATGTCAGGCATATTCCCTGTATCTTAAACTTTCATATTAAACTGATCGGGACTAAAGGCAGCATGGTTTTGCCACTTTAACCAACTGAGTCCTGCTGTATTGAACATAAGTTTTTTTTTTCCACAAGCCAACAAGTGTAATACAATCACTCTTTTCAGTGGAAGCACACAACTTTGAAACAATCAAATCCTGTACTCAATAGAACCAACTTGTAGGTGGAACTGACGCCCCTTTCTTGGAAGTACTCTGAAAGCAGTGGTTTTGTTGATCACATATGGTCTGGCATAAGATAAGTTATTATAGTGCTTTCACTTTTCCAGCTCCTCCAGCCAGTGCCAAGAATCTAAATTCTGAACCAATAGTGCAGCAGGTACATTGGCACCTGGCCCAGCGATGTTAAGGGTCAAATGCACCCAAATTATGGCTTAATGTTACTCTCAAGCCACTGGAAGGGGTGCCCAGTACCCTGTCGTCGTGTGCACTATTGTGTGAAGTGGAGCCCAGTCAATGTTAGTCGTGTTTATAAAAATATGTTGCTGCCCACAGTCTGTCAGTTGTAGAAATGTTGCCTTGCATTTAATTTTTTAATTCTCTCTGGGAATGTGTGTCACCTGTCACAACACTTTTAGTTTGGTAGTAAAATGTCTGCTTCATCAACTGTCAAACTTGATTTGTTGTAACATTTTTTTAACACAATTGTTTGACTCCGGTTATGCAAACCGTGACTATCTTTCTACATGAGATAACATCCTCCGTAAGCTGAAAAGTTGAAATTCTGCAGCGAGCCTTTTGTTTTCCACTTTGTCTTGAAGTTGGCTGGAGAATCCGTGCACACAATGTAAATTATCTTTTTTCTCTTTGTTTTCACTAGGCAGTGAGTGCTATCTTTCCATAGGTTGAAGTGGTTTTCAGGTGTGGGCGGCGATGACAATTTAGCTTTGTATAGATTCCCCTTCTGCTAAGCTGTAACAATCTTACATTCTTTTCTTCAGTCCACGAAAATTGGTTCACATTTTATTGTGCTTTCTTTTGAGGTAGAAAAGGAGATGTCAGCCAAAACTTTAAGTGGGAGTCTTCCTCTTTCGTTATCCTTTATTCAGTAGTTGACTGAACCATCACTAACAAAGATGTTAAAGAATTGCACCTAATTTCACCGAAATTACAAACATTTGTATACACATAAGCTTAGTCTGTGTTTACATTGATATCCAACCCGTTTCCTGATCTGGACAATCAAAATGCTACCTATGCCCACAACTAATCATTTATGCAGCCACTTCCTCATAGTCTCACTATATGGCGATTATAGAGGACTTTTATTTAAGAGATAGAAAGCTTTTAGTGGCATCCAAATATGATTTATCTGACTACTTAGCTCATACATAGCTCTAATGTATTAAAATTACTAAGTGAAGGATCCATAGCAATGTTACTAAACCCCTTGATTACGAAAACGTTACCTATTTAGGCAATAATGCATATATTTTAAAATAATGCATATATTTTTATCTCCTAGTGACCGGCATCACACGTCAAGTGCAATCCCAGTTCCGAGAAGACCTACGTTGACAGATCTTGATCTTGGCTTTTCCAGTGGCATGTCAACTCCAGACAAAGGACTCCGTAAAAGAGCCAGTTCTGAAAGTGAACGATTGCAGTACAAAACCCCACCACCCAGCTACAACACTGCAGTGGCGCAGCCAGTGGCCATCTTAGCCTCTTCAAGAGAGTCGGCTAAGAAGTCTTCATCGCCAGCCTCGTCTTTGGATGCCTCCCTAGACTTTTCTAAAGAACACAGAAGAGGGAAAGATTTGTGTGACCCTGTAAATGGAGAAAATGGAGCTGTGAGCAGCCACCAGGACAACCAAGGGCAGTTTGCTCAGTTCTCCAATGCAATAAATGGATCTTGTTTCCCGCCTGAATGCAGTGGTATTACAACTGGCGAGCAGGCTTGCGATTTCATCCATCCAGTGGGTACAGATCTATGCTGTGCTGTAGAGCAAGCGGAGGAGATCACTGGCATGGATGCTACGGGGGACCAGTTAGAAGAATTTAACTGCATCCCCGTTGACCATGCTGTAGCAGTTGAGTGTGATGACCAAGTTCTAGGAGAGTTTGAAGAATGTTCCCGAAGGATCTATGCTCTGAATGAAAATATGTCTAGCTTTCGCAGGCCACGCAAAAGCTCTGACAAATAAGGTGACAGATTGGTAGTAGACATTACCAAGGAGAAGGAACTCTTTAAGGAAGGCAGTGACATTAGTACTGATTCTTTGAATTAATTATGAGAATGGATTCTAAATTATAGATGGTTATTTTTATGTTGGTAAGAAAACTGACCCAATTATTATGATATGAAGAACACAATTCAGGTAAAACTGTTACCATATTCCATCTTTTTCATATTTTCTTTTCAGATATTTTAATTAAGACCAGCAGTATTGTTAAACAATACTGTATATTTTCATTTCACATAGCTTCTTGCGTTGATAAAGCACGTGTAATATTATGAATCTGTTCATTTTTGTTTGGAGTATCTGTTTTTCGGCTTCACACAAAGGGCGGTAGGTTTTTTTAGTCCAACCAGACTGAGGCATTCATGAACTTCTTTTGCAATTTATTATTTATTAGTAATGAAACTGTGTTTAAAGTACATAATTTCCTGGATACGGTACTACTGAAACATTTATGATTGGCTCATAACTTCATTTACCGCCAAACCTCTGTAAGAAAAATTATAATGGCTCCTTTTTCTCTTTCCCCAGTTTATTACTTGTCAGCAGTTTCCGAAAACAGATTTTCAGCTTCAAAATATTAAACTCTTGCATGATTTTCATCTCATTTTACATAGTAAATCACTCTACATATCTCTTCCCACTTCTCCTGTTGGACGTCCTGCTGCTTGTCAAATCCCTTAATTATGACCCAAGACCTTACATTGTCTCAGCAATTGGTTGCACATGCCTGCCTTTCATAGACCATATCTAGGCAAGTCAAGTTTATATAGTGCTTAATGCAGTGTGCCTCAGTGCCCTCTGCTCAAATCAAATGGGGATTGCAAAATGCTAAGGTTGATCATATTTCTGCATAACAGACAGGTTCTCTGCATGCAAAACCATAAATAGTGTATGGCTTCAAAGTCTACAGTATTATTCCAGTTATGAAGGAAGGAACTCAGTTTGTTAAATAAACAGTTTACAACTCAGCTATGCCAGATGTACAACTTTATAAACAGAGATGGTGATGTCTACAACTGAAACACAGTTTCTTGTCCTATTAAAAGAATTGTAAACCTACCCCAAAGCACATCTGCCCTTGAACCCCTCCTCCGACAATAAATGGTCATGCATATCCTATAGGCAGAGGCTTGGCGTGCTAATTTGCCACCAGATCTAAAAAAAACACGATTCCAGCTATTGCTATTAAGCCACACAGGAATCTGAATGCTAAAGGTAGGCCTAACTATCACCCTTTTGCAAAGTGATAGTATATGCCCTTTTCCATGCAGAGTCCATTCCCTGGAGTGATTTAGCAACAGGGCTTGTTGTCCTAAATCCAAGAAAATACAGTAGTGTGATTCCAAAGATTAGTCATTCCAAAATGTTGCATATGCCCCCTTTTGGAGTTTCACTTCAAAAATACGAGGAGGGCCATCATCATTCTTATTGGATGGCAATGCTGAGCCCAGAGGCCTGATACTGGAGTCAAGAATGCACATCTTATGTTCAGCCAGAGGCAGATAACTCACCTGGGTTAGAAACTATTGTGCTGGTTCACCCCAAACTATGTTATCTCGACACACATTCATCCACCTCACTCCATTTTGACGTCCCTACTGTGCTGCTGTTTAACGCAGGCTGTGCTTCCAGGAGTGGCATGATATTGAATAAGTGTCTATAAGGATCTTAACACAGGTTCTTTTTCTCACTTTCTTGGGTTACCCTATCATTGTTCCTCTCTCACCCCTCCTGTTGTGAGGTTCTAAGGGTAACAGCGACAACGGTAGTGCTCAAAGGATACCTAGATATTGTGCAAGAGCGTCCCAGGGGGTCCACTACAATTCTTGTACTAAAGAAGACCATCTCCTTCATTCATCTTGCACTACTGGGATATAAGCTGGTCTGTGACAAGTTAAGAGTTTTCCTGGATCATATTCTTGATTCCATTGTAGAAAGGGGTTTTAAAACACACACCCCACCCCTTTACCTCTTTCATACCTCTTTTTTGTGTGTGCTGGAAAAGTGGACTACCAGCAAAAGTCTACTTTTTTGGGTTTCTCTTATATCACGGATAATGACAAGACAAGGTGTCAGGTGGCTACCTGCAGCTATGTGTTTTTACATGCTAGGGCATCATGTTATTACTGAAACTGGAAAAGTCTTTTCTTGTTTCATTACATTGTCAGTGGTTTGTTGGGGGTAATTACTGATATAAAGACAGCTTTTTCTTACAATACAAGAACGGTTTTACTTTACAGTTTAGGCATATAACACTTTGAGTTAGGTGTTTTCATTTGTGTTTAATTTGGTGTTTTGCTGTTTTCTATTGGTTTTAAGGTTAGATTGTGATCTCATTGCAGTGGGAATGTTTAGGCACCTTTTCTGATGATATCTAATCTTTACAGGCCTGTAGGATCTCAAGAAGTGGCTGTGAAATTAAATGAAGATTTATTCTTGCACTTCAACACCAAGCCCTTTTGATAAGATATATTTACCTGACATGCTGTAGACAACCTCCAGGATGTCGTAGGTTGGTTAACAACGGCCAGGCCCTTGTCAGATTTTCAGGGGGTCCATATGAGAGACATTTGCTTGCAGCTAATGTAAATTGAATTTAGTTGCATAGTCTTCAATTATCCTGAAAAACTGTAACAGTTCCAATTCCATTGGCCAAAGTTGGGGCACCTGGCTTGAAAGACGCTCATTGAGAGCTAAAGTGAGTCGATTCATTCTCTTTAACCTCTTGGTTATTCTCCTAGTGCTGAAAACATTTTTTCTAATCACGGAGAATAGCCATGCTAGTCTTTGTAGACAAAATATCTTCTACCTTACTGCATAAAATGAGACTATACTCCAGTGATCTGGCTTGACTCCTTAACATGTTGGCATATCTAGGTTTGCCAAGGATGATTTGTCATAAGTTATCCACATAAATGTGGCTCATCAGCTGTTTCATATTTGTGATCTTCTGTTGAGTTTGCTTGTCTCACTAGAGAAGTACTTTATGTCCTGTTTCAAGAGAATGTGTAACCCAACAAATGCCCCTTTCTCCTACCTAGAAAGGTTCCTGTCTTGTCTTGTAATGGTGCTCATTATAGCAAGACATTGTCCCAATAACTTCCTTAGCTGCTCTGTGTGCTCGCTCTTCGCAGCCTGTCACTTTGCTATACCAGAAGAGTGACTTTATGTGGACTAGAGACAAAGGTCCGCGTGTTGGTTCAGACAGCCTCGACCTGAACGCTTGGTGCTTACAAAGTTTGGAAAGTTCAGATTTAGCCAAGGACTCTTTCCACACATTTTGTGGTAGGGGTTTGAGGTTGAGTGGTGCAGTTAACGATGCATACTGTAAATACCTTCACTTGCCTAACCGGTAAATTTGATATGTCATGTTTTCATCACCTGGGAGGACCGTTGAGACCTGGTGCTCTTGGCAGTCAGCCTGTTTCATCTGATATATGTTCACGTTTTTTTCTGTGGAACCTGGCCTAGAAAATCTGAAGCTGTTTTCTTTAAACATAATTATACGTATATTTCTTAATATTGCTTCTCGAATCATTGCACTTCAGAAACTGGAGAGTAAGTCGTGACAGATAATATTTCAACATGTCTTTTTGGCTAGTACGTGCCTTTTCCAGACATTCCCAATCATGGACAAGAAGCTGCCTGTCCTGGAACTAACGGTAACTTTCCTTACTACACACAGGAAACGGAAGAAGCCTGGTCATCCAATCAATGTTTGCAAGACTTTAAAGCAGAAATTGTTGCAAAAAATACATTCAGATCCGCTATGTTCTGCATTTGCAGAGATGCTGATTCCACTATTTGAAAATCAGAGATAATTACTCTTGGTGCTCTGTTTATTCTTAAGGAGAATATTACTAGGACACAGAAGAGCAATTTCTGTAAAATGTCATTCAGACACTTGAACAGATAACACATTCCATTGAGGCAAACTTTGTTGGTTGAGAGCATCCTTTGGATCACACTACACTCATTTGCCGGAGCGCTTTGTTGGGCTCATTGATGGCACTTTTGTCACAAATGCACTAGGTTATGCAGATTCACACATGACCCATACTTTGTGTTACTCTTGTGAGTTCCATGCTGGTAGGATAATTTTGAGAAACTATTCCTGTGGTTCCGCTTAATATTTATGTCCTTTTGTTATTGTTGGGGCCACCACTGACAAAGACCTAACTGACCACAGAATGCACTTAACTAGGTCTGTTGATGCTTTTGGGCAAGCTGGCTGCGACTGACCTTCTGTTGTCTTCTTTTGGCCCTGTGGGTAATTCTGCCAGAAGCATTGCAGCATGAGAATCTCCATTAGTCTGAAGCACGCATTAACTACTATTTGGGCAAAACTGACCCAAAAAAAGAAGTCTATATTAAATGACTTATAATTGCATTTTGTCTTTATTTTTACAAGTCTTGTTGGCTTGTATAATGATTCTTTACTTGTGAAATAATAACACATTCACTTAATAGTAATCATACATATGAGCACGCTTGAGCTACGCAAAGATACACTTTATTTACAATTTAATAACTGCTGTTGGCATTGGGGATTTTAAAAGAACATCCTCTTTAGATTAGTGATATCCTAATGTTTTGGGACTTGAAACCAGTTTGAATCAGGTCTTTGTTATAAGGTGTGCATCAAGTATTCTGCTACCTTTCAACCGCACTAATGTGAAACGTAAGGCTTGTTTCATGGTTTTAATGTCAGAGGAAACAGCCCCCACATTTATTTCTATAACTTCTAGAAAGATAAAGGCAGGACTCTACTGGCATTTGCTATTTGATTTTGACATGAGGATCCCATGTTGCAAAGTAGTTCTAATTTTTCCATAAAGATTTCCCAAAGTGATCACTCTGGATCAGTGGCGTAATGCAACATGGTCGGACCCCCCTACAGAATGTCATGAAGGTGCCTCAATTTCCCATATCTCACAGACATTCTTTGGCCTAGGGCTGAGTGGGGGCCCCTTGAAGTGTTTGGTGCCCCTCCCTTGCACCACAGGGGCCTGTGTTATGCCTCTGCTCTGAATATTGTAAACAAAATTGGGAATCTGCTTTTTTTTAACCTATAAGATCATCTGTGTGGCCTTAAGTACACATCAAGGGAACGTTTTTGCTGCTCATAAACCTTTAAATTTAAAAAAGATTTAAAAGAGAACAATATTAAGACAGTAACCCTGTTTTCCCACTGAAATATTTCTTGGTCTTCTTTGTCAATTATTAAAATTTTAAAAATGATTTCCTCCAGTATTTTGTCAAGGCTGCTGCTGTTTAACATTTTTAAGAACAAATACTGCAGCCATCTTTTTTACAGAATATATTGTCTGTAATTCTAACCATTTCAGAACCTCCATTCCAAGTACATGATGCTCGGTGATTGTTGCCAGACAGAGTGAGCCATTATAAATCGCGCGTATGTTACCTGTCAAGTTTTTATTTTCTTTATTATGTCAATCCAACATTGGCAAGTGGACCAGACTTCACATCATGAAAAGTATGAACACAAGAGGTTGACTCAGTCAGGTTTTTTCAGTTTAGTCAGCCTGAAATCAACACGGCAAGGCCTCCATTTAAAATGCTGCAACCAAGAAGACTGGGCAGAATATCAGTGCACACTTCAGAGGAGCATGTTGCTAAAAACTACTCTTATGAGCCCATCAACCAAATTCTCATCTGTTTTCTGATGCGCTCCTCTAGTTCTTGGTTCTAGATCAGACTCTCAAAGCAGTAAATGAGTGGCCATCTTGTCAGTATTTTAGATGCATGAAGTACTGTATTGTTGGATTTGCAACTTTTCATCTCTACCGAATTAAATTTGGAATTTATCTTTGTGTGTCTTTCAGTTTCTCTTTCTTTTGAACTGCTTCTCCTTATGTTGCAATACACTGTACTCCTTTTGTGCATTCTAGAGAATGCAGCACCAAGGCTTATCCATCAGACAATGAAATCCCATTTCAGATTAATTTATTACGTTTTAAACTAATGCCTCTGCGTTTGTAAGATGCGACTCCTATATTTTTAAATGAGTCTCTGACTACTTTGCAAGGAAAGATGTTGATTGTTTAAGAAAAGTATGCTTCTGGCACTAAAATAACAAACCTCTTCCAGTCTAAGGTGTCGGGTATCCAGAACTCAGATCAAAGGAAACTAAAAAAAACAATCTTTCACAAAGCTATATGTTTTTCCTCCAGATCTTCCCAGTTAAATAAAGGTTTTATTGGCCTGTTTGTGTCTTCTTATATCTAACAAGAGTGGGTAGTAGGACAATACTGTTGTTTCCACCACATGATGACCCTGACGTTGTGGCAGTTGGTCGCACCGTTCCAGTGGATGTCCCAGCCCATCCCGCAGGTATCCACCCACCCTGGGTCCACACTCCTCCTGGCAGATGCTTTGTCCCAGGGGTTGTGACTGTGTTGAAGGAGTCTACGTCCTGCCAAGAGTCTGTAGTATTTCAAGGAGTTCCACCCTGGGCCTGTAAAGGTAAAAATAGATGTGCTCAATGGAGTCCATGCTTCTGTCAGACTCTGACCCTCACCCCTCTGCCTCCAGGGTGATGTGTGGTGCAACACTGTGTGGTGGGAGCATTGTCAACATCGGAGCACTTTATAGCTCTGCAAAATTGTCTCATCATTAATTACAATTGAAACGAAAGTTAATTACTAACACCCGCACTTAGACAATTTGATGGGTGAAATATAATGTTCGAGGCATGTGAGCTGCAGAGCTCACACTGTGCATTAGATCGCCATCTGGTGTTGGGCTCGGATGCTTGCACTTTGTTGTTGTCTTCGAAGAAGTCTTTGTAGTCATGTGATAGGTGACTCCTCCTTTGGACAATAGTGCGCATGGGCATCGACTCCATCCTCAGATTGTTTTTTTCCGCCATCGGGTTCGGATGCAACTTCGACACTCCGGTTCGAAACTTGTTTTTTGCAACGTTTTTCACTTTTCAACACCTGATACCGACATCGACATCTCGACGTCCCTTCCTCGATCTCCTTTCCAGCCGTCGACGCGGGCCGTTGGGCCCATCGACGCCGTAAGGCCTACTGCCCATGGAAAGGACGCCATTCCGAAAATGCCCCCAGTGTGGAGCAAAGTTTCCTCACAGTGACCACCACCAGGTCTGTAATCGGTGCCTCTCACCAGACCATAACGAGGCCACTTGTCCGGCCTGCGCCTCCTTCCGCTCCAAGAAGACCATCCGCGATCGTCGAGCCCGAAGGCACATCATGGCGCAAAGGTCCGCTCCGGAACCCGTCAACATCTTCGATGAGGGTCCCGATGTTCCGGAAGAAGACTCCGAAGACCTCGCTATCATCTCCGAGGCAGAGGACTCAGACGGTTCCATCCCTCCAGGGCAGCGTGTGAGTACTACTGCCCGCCCCAACCCTCCCTGCAAAATCGAAGGCACCGGTCAGCACTTCGCCTACGGGCCCCAGTCGAGACCGTAAACGTGCTTCGGACGCCCCGCCTCCGGGCTCGGCACCGAAGAAGAAAACAAAGCCTTCTAGTTCCTCGGCACCGACCAAACCACATGTGCCCGTTACACCGGCACCTTCGGCGCCGAAACACAAAGACCACCCGGCGCCGAAATCCAGTTCGGTCCCCAAATCCGCCTCCAAGCACGCGGATCCCTCGGCACCGAAACCGAAGCTACTCGACACACCCCTAAACTAAAGCCGGTCGAGCCTGTAGCTAAGCCGAAGGACGCCTCGACGCCTTCTAAAGCAAAGGAACATTTAAAGAAGCCATCACCGCGTTCGGAACCGAAAAGTCGGCGCCGAAACCTAATATTCAAGGGGAGGAGCTGTTTACACCGGATCCCATCGATCCTAATCAACACAAGCTTTATATCAATCCTAAAACAGGACACATTTCCTCTGTGCCACGTCACAAGCCTGTCCCTCCAAAGAAGAAGGACTCTTCCACTTCCCTATGCCTCCTTCTTCCCCTATACCTCTCTCTAACACCCCTCCTCTCCACATCCCTATCACACCTCCTCAACCTGCGGATTCTCCCCCACATGAGTATGAGGACAACATGGGGTACGGGGATGACCCTCATAATTTATTTCTGGATCCAGATAATCCACCACAGGATGACTGGGGTTATAATGACCCCGCAGACCCTACAGACCTCCCCAGCCCTCCACCTTATCCCACAAAACCATCTCCACCAGATGATCACATAGGTTTTGGGCAACTCATACATAGGGCGGCCGTTTTTCATGGGGTGCATATTCACACCGACCAACCAGAAGAAGACTTTCTTCTAGACACCTTTGAACGGTCTCAAAAAACTGTTCAAACTTTGCCCATGATCAAGGGTGTCATTAAACACGCACCTGAAATTTTTAACGACCCAGTCAGAGCCAGAATCCTTAATCCTAGAGTGGATAAAAAGTATAGACCTGCCCCCGATGACCCCACCTACATCAAAGGTCAGCTCCCCCTTGACTCACTGGTCGTTTCTAATGCCAGAAAACGCGCCAATTCCCAAACTTCAGGGGATGCTCCGCCCCCTGATAAAGAATCCAAATTGTTAGATTCCTCTGGCAAACGCGTAGCTGCGCAAGCCACCAACATCTGGCGCATCGCTAACACCCAAGCTCTACTAGCTAGGTACGACAGGGCACACTACGATCAGCTAGAAACCCTCCTCCAACATCTACCTGATCAATACAAAACACAAGCCACTGACCTCATTCAGGAAGGCAAACTTATTTCAAATGCCTCCATTAAGTGCGCCTTAGACGCAGCCGACACCGCCGCTAGGTCAGTTAACACTAGCGTGCTTATCAGACGACACGCCTGGCTTCGCATTTCAGGTTTTAAGCCAGAAGTCCAGACTACCATACTGAACCAGCCATTTAACCAAAACCAACTATTTGGTCCCGCTGTCGACACAGCACTAGAAAAGATGAAGAAGGATACTGACACTGCCAAATCAATGGGAGCATTGCAGTCCCCGCAGCAACGTGGCTCCTTTCGCCGCTCCTTTTACAGAGGGGGCTCCAGGAACACCACCGCAGACAGTTCCTCTTCCTATCGAACAAACACCCAAACCTCTCCCAATAGAGGATACTTTAGGGGTGGTTACAGAGGCAACAACTCTAAGGGCAGAGGTCGAGGTAATAATAACACCCGTACCTCCACCACTCCCAAACAGTGACTTTCCTCCACTTCCCCCCGACCACAACACTCCTGTCGGGGGAAGGCTATCACAGTTCCTGCCTGTCTGGAACTCCATTACAACAGACAGGTGGGTGAGACAGATTATCCAACATGGCTACTGCCTGGAGCTAACAGCTACCCCCCCACCATACCACCCAGGCAGCGTCCAATGTCCACAGACCATCTTACACTTTTACAACAAGAGGTACTTTCCCTGCTTCAAAAGCACGCCATAGAGCCAGTGCCTCTGCTACAGCAGGGCACAGGGGTTTACTCCCTGTACTTCCTCATTCCCAAGAAGGACGGCACTCTCAGGCCTATTTTAGACCTCAGACCTCTCAATCAATACATACACTCAGATCATTTTCACATGATCACTCTCCAACAAGTGCTTCCCTTACTACAACAACAAGACTTCCTTGCCACATTAGACCTCAAGGACGCCTACTTCCACATTCCCATACATCCTGCTCACAGGAAGTATCTAAGGTTCGTTCTCAATGGGCAGCACTACCAGTTCAAAGTACTCCCATTCGGAGTCACCACTGCTCCAAGAGTGTTTACCAAATGCCTTGCAGTAGTAGCAGCACATCTACGAAGACAACAAATACATGTCTTCCCATACCTGGACGACTGGCTTATCAAAGACAAATCATTCAACCAGTGTGTCCAACACACACACCAAACGATACAAACATTACACAACTTGGGGTTCACAATAAACTATACCAAGTCCCACCTTCAGCCCTCCCATGTCCTTCAATATCTGGGAGCCACAATAAACACTTCCACTGCTCTAGCTTACCCCAGCCCAGCCAGGATAGCCAGTATACAAACCCTTGTCCCCAGGTTTCAAATGCAACACTTTCTTCCAGCCAGAGTGTTTATGCAGCTAATCGGCATGATGGCATCCTGCATTTTTATCGTCCCTCATGCAAAACTTCAAATGTGTCCTCTACAAGAGTGCCTAGCGCGCCAATGGAACCAGGCTCATGGACATCTTACAGATCTGGTGTTGGTGGACAGCCGCACACATCGCTCTCTGCAGTGGTGGAACACCAACAATTTGTCCAAGGGGCGGCCGTTCCTAGAGCCGGTTCCACAAGTAGTACTAACCACGGACGCATCCCTTACAGGATGGGGAGCACACCTGTTACATCATACAACACAAGGCAAGTGGACCACTCAGCAGAAGCTGCTCCACATCAACCACCTAGAGGTACTAGCTATATTCCTAGCTCTCAAGTCCTTTCAACTCCACGTACAAAACAAAGCTGTCCTGATCCGAACAGACAACATCACAGCTATGTACTATATACAAAAACAGGGGGACACACTCTCCACAACTGTCCCAACTAGCACAGGACATTTGGAGGTGGGCCATTCCACAAAACATATACCTTCTAGCAGAACACCTACCAGGGGTTCACAATCAGATTGCAGATCTGTTAAGTCGACAGACACAACAGATTCACGAGTGGGAACTACATCCACAAGTTCTTCTACCTTTCTTCCAGATGTGGGGCCAGCCAGACTTAGATCTGTTCGCCACACACCAAAACGCCAAATGCCCAACCTTCGCCGCCAGGTTTCCACACCCGCAGTCCAAGGGCAATGCGATATGGATGAACTGGTCCGGCAGATTTGTGTACGCTTTTCCACCGCTCCCACTCATCCCACTTGTAGTACGCAAGCTTCGACAACAGTCTCTCAAAATGATACTAGTAGCCCCTACATGGGCACGCCAACCGTGGTTCACCACACTACTGGAGCTATCAGTAGTCCCATACCAAAGACTACACCTCTCCCCAACAATGCTAACGCAGAGCCATGGAGAGATAATGCACCCAGATCCATCTCAGCTGAACCTTGCAATTTGGCTCCTGAAGTCCTAGAATTCGGTTACCTTAACCTACCCCCAGACTGCATGGACGTTATAAAAGAAGCTAGACGCCCAACTACCAGAGCCTGCTATGCAGCTAAATGGAAAAGATTAGCTATTTACTGCACTAATAATAACATCCAACCATTACAAGCCTCTACGCAAAACATCATTTGCTATTTGCTACATTTGCAAAGATGTAATCTTGCATACTCATCCATACGTCTGCACCTCGCAGCCCTTGCTGCTTACTTACAAAACAGACAACACTTATCACTATTCAAAGTTCCCGCCATTAAAGCCTTTATGGAAGGCCTTAAGCGGATCATACCTCCCAGATTACCACCTTCCCCAGTGTGGAATCTTAATATAGTACTTACCAGGCTCATGGGTCCACCTTTCGAACCCTTACATAAATGTGAACTTCAATTCCTTACATGGAAAGTTGCGTTTCTAATTGCAATCACTTCTCTCAGGAGAGTCAGTGAGCTACAAGCTCTAACTATACAAGAGCCTTTCTTACAAATACATCA
Source organism: Calotriton arnoldi (assembly GCA_963921515.1). Classification (NCBI taxonomy): domain Eukaryota; kingdom Metazoa; phylum Chordata; class Amphibia; order Caudata; family Salamandridae; genus Calotriton; species Calotriton arnoldi. The sequence goes on along the minus strand of CAWUFW010000604.1, from coordinate 99,845 downwards.
TAAAAAGGTAGTTCTCAGAACAAACCCAAAATTCCTTCCCAAAGTCATTTCGCCTTTCCACCTTAACCAATCAGTAGAACTACCTGTGTTCTTCCAAAACCCAGATTCCGTGGCAGAAAGAGCTCTCCACACCCTAGATGTCAAAAGAGCCCTTATGTATTACATTGACAGAACCAAATCCTTTCGCAAAACCAAACAATTGTTTGTGGCTTTCTCTCCACCACACAAAGGTAATCCCATCTCAAAAGCCGGGGTTGCAAGGTGGATTGTTAAATGTATCCAAATCTGCTACCAAAAAGCCAAACGCACATTATCAGTTCCCCCTAGAGCGCACTCAACACGCAAACTAGGGGCCTCCATGGCATTCTTAGGGAACATTCCCCTAGAAGACATATGTAAGGCAGCCACGTGGTCTACAACACACACCTTCACTAAACACTATTGTGTTGATGTGCAAGCCAAGCAACAAGCTGCCATGGGCCAAGCTGTCCTTAAAACCCTTTTTCAAACTACTGCAACACATACAGGTGACCACCGCTAGGGGAGATACTGCTGTACAGTCTATGCACAGTGTGAGCTCTGCAGCTCACATGCCTCGAACGGAAAATGCTACTTACCAGTATGCATCTGTTCTTGGCATGTAGAGCTGCAGATCCTCACACGCCCACCCACCTCCCCGGGACCTGTATGTGCTCCAGTCCTATCTTAATTAGATACACACACATGGACATCTCTTTTCTTTTCTACTAACTCCATCACTCCCCAATATGGCGAAAAACAATCTGAGGATGGAGTCGATGCCCATGCGCACTATTGTCCAAAGGAGGAGTCACCTATCACATGACTACAAAGACTTCTTCGAAGACAACAACAAAGTGCAAGCATCCGAGCCCAACACCAGATGGCGATCTAATGCACAGTGTGAGGATCTGCAGCTCTACATGCCAAGAACAGATGCATACTGGTAAGTAGCATTTTCCTTTGCAGAGTTTCAAGGGGGTGTAAATTCTACAAGGGGTTATGCAGGCCAGTGCTTGTAGGGCACTAAAACGTTCCCGTGCGTCTTTGACTTTGCAAATTTAAGAATATTTAAGAATAAAGGTGTAAGCACTCACTAGAAACTCTGCCCTGCTACACCAACCAGCTCTTAAATAGACAATGTACAGTTGCATAGGTGTATGTGGGCGCTGTAACTGCACTCATGTCTCACTCTTCCCTCCCTCAGCATCCTGTGTTTCAAAAGACAGGGATAAGGGATGCATGTCTGCAGGTTTTCTGTTCTCCTCTATCCAGTACTTAGCCAAGCAATTGTCATAAGGTTTCTGCACATACACAGAGCTATGCACAGGAAAATGGGACCCCGGAATACAGTGGTTTGCCACCATATACCGTAGCACCCAAAAACCCCAACCCAACTAGCTTAGCATCCCATTAGCACCCAAGTACTAATGTTTGGACAACCCAGAACACGGTATCTTTATCTCAGGACTCGCAGAAGCAAGAACACTCTTTCATCACTCACTCGTACTTGTCCACAAGGTGCGTAGTAAGAGACACTGGATAGGTTAAAATGTTTATTCCAACTTACGTGCTCTAATGTACAGTACACGTGTCAGTACTAATAGCATAATGCATATGACTAATATAAGCAGCATGGTTACAATTCCATAGAATACAAACGGGGAAAGCATCTCAGAGCTCAGTGGATAAACGTATAAATAACATTACCACCCTCCCCTTGCAGTAAGATAGTTTATTATAATAATAGAAGACCTCTGGGCTTTGACTAGCGAACCCCCATACCTCAGTCTCTAGATGCAGAATTACATCAGCAGGACATCATAGCTCTTCTCACCGAAAGGGATTTCTCCAAGTGTGTTAAGCGCTAGCAAACTGCAGTATTAAAAGCACACAAAATTCTTCATGGCAAATGCACCTAATGTTATGTCTGGGTGCGCGAGACTGGCCATATCAGGAAGAACCAAAATACATTGTTATGTGACCTTGTACATGTTGTGCAGACTGAGCCCAAATCGAATAGGAGAAAAGGTGGAAAACAGAAAATGCAGACAGCGCAAAAGAACTTGACAAGCGCAAAGGGCGAGGGAGCCCTGGCTCAATGTAACGTGCGCAAAGAAAAGCAGCATGGCAGCCAGGCCTAGGCCATCATAACAAGGCAGGCAACAAACCACAAGACACCCTCCCCTGGACAGTCCGGCGGCCAGGACAGAGGCCCATCGGAGGAGAAAAACAGACGTCGGAGCACAGGGAGCGCCCAAACGGCGAAGGGCAGGTCAATCCATGAAAGTGAAAGTGCAGAAAAAAGCCATACCCTCCAAGAGTTCATCATTGGAATCGTCAAAAAACATAGATGCCATCCAATCCATGAGTTCAAAAGAGCAGGAATGCTCCTCAGCAAAGGGAGCATCCAGAAGCAATGCGGGACAGCTTGCGTGATAATTGAAACAGCTTCGTTGTAGGAGATCCTGGGCAGCCGCCCAGATATCCCATTGCGCCAAAATCCCCAGTGCAGCCGCACGCGCCATACAGCCAGCGACGGAACAGTCCTGCTCATGGGCCTCTAAGGGACCCATCAACTGAACAAAATCCGGAACAGACAATGACGAATTGGAGAGGCAATAATCCAGAGTCCAGGTGAAAGGACAGCGGACACAAGTCATCACAGGTTGCACGCAAGTGAAATACGCAAAGCGAAATGAAAGAGTATATGACACACTCAGTGTCGCCAATGGCAAGACACCAAAACCGGCCAAAAGGCGCTCACGGAGCAGCTGGAGGCGTTCTGGATCGAGCAGGTCCCATCGGGGAGCAGCCATTGCGCAGAAAGCAAATTAAGAGCAAGACACCAGCCGCTAAAGCGAGGATCAATGGGAAACCGCCAAAGACACTGGAAAAAATAGAATGTATGAAAGCCGGGATGACACCAAAAATAGTTTGGAAGGAGGACACCAAGCCCGACCCAACGACCTTAAAAAAGTGTACTAGGCCTTCAGTGTTAGATGCGTTAAAAATACGATGTATTAACTCCCCAAAATGTTGGGGGAGATTAGTGTTCAAAAGGGCCTGTATTTCACTGTGGGTACTCGCCACCTGGAGAATGAATGTCTCCCGGGCGGACGTGAGCATAACTTCCTCGTTTAATAATAGTGCCTTTATTCTGCACAGTCTATTGAAATCAGCTTCCATGGTAGGGACGGAAGGCCAAATAGAGATATCAACCTTGCCATGAGGGGGAGGAAAAAGCACATTTTTGCAGCAGACAACCCTGTGTGAAACTGTTACAATGTAAGGAATGCCAGCCTGCAGGCCACAACAGTTTTCGTTATTTAAAAGTAAATAACTACCATTGGAAAGGAGAGTGAAAGTAGGAGAAATAACAGGAGCAGGAATACCTTTCAGCACACAAGCAAGATTAGGAGAGGAAACGCTGCATGAGCCATGCAATTTAATGTGTTTACAAATAAGCGAATGACCTATAGTCGAGTCGCAGTACTCCCCCGTGAGAAAGACTTCCTTGCCGTCCCGAAGGCATTTATACATGAAAGGCAAGGACTAGAGTTCATGCAGGAAAGCACTGCCCAATGGCCGGTAACGGCCCACAGGATAATGTTTCATGCACGAGTCAAATTCAAACAAGGAAAATGGTAAAGCTATAACCCCATGGACTAGCCATACAGCAGAATCGAGTTCTGCAACAGAGAACGGCAAAGGATCCACCTTTTCGATATGTAATAGAGTGTACGTTGCATCCTTCATGGACATAAATTGCTGTTTGTCAGTTAAGTTAAAAGGTAGAAATAAGGCAGAGGTGTTCAGAAAATGCCAAGGCACTTTACCTAACTTGAGCGTTTGTAAAGTCCATGCAAACTGCATAACTGAGCGCAATTGATTCTGACCATGATATAACACAGAAACATCATCTTGTACAATATCAACAACAGAGGACACAATATTCTCTAAAGTGTAAATGCGAGAAGACAGGGTATTAATACTATTGTCAACAACAGCGAGCACCTTTTCCATATTTGCTTGATCTATTTCCCGAAGACGGGAAGCAGCTTCCATTTGTGATAGCTTCCAGAGTTCATTATATGTTTCATAAATGAATCTTTTAGGTCGGGGACCACGAGGTCCCAAAACAAAGTCGGACAGATCAATATTGCCTGTAAGGAGGGACAAATGTTGTTTAACAGAATCAAGGGACGAATGTTGCAGCCATTGTTTGCATAATTTACCAACAGAGTATGTAGTGACAGTACGGGCATCAGTAAACCTCGGCTCAGGCCTATTCTGTGTGTAGCTAGCACCAGCATCATGAAAACGCATTTGACATGCATTAGATGATATAGGCCATACTAACCAGGGTGACTGAACCAGCTCAGAAACATTAAACAAGTTATTTTGTAACATTGCCTGCAGGGACACGAGGGACAGATTGAAGCGTGAGCTTTCATTTGGAAAACTCGACAGGGATGGTATTGATGGCGTATTCAATTGTTTAGTGGTTGCTAAGCCCCAACATGTAGTCTGATAGATGGAAGCATTTAGGAACATAATTTGGGTAGGGATGAGGCACGCACGATGCAACGCCTCGGTTCCCTGTACCTGCCATGGCTTGGAGCCCCAAATAGATTTTAAATCCACTGTATTATCCCAGTACTCATAACCACCCACAGCTAAGGCACTTAGAAAGGAACCTGAATAAAGCAATTTGGTGTGTGTTAACATAATTTTCTGAGTTGATGTGTTATTTAGTCTAAAATAATAGGATGCAGGGTTCGACCGATTAAAATCAGTGAAATAATTAAACTTATTTCGAAGAGTTTGAGAGCTACCTGGCAAGGGGTTTGGACAATGTTCCCATTGGGTATGGTTAACAGAACTACGCAGGGCACTGGGCTTATGGAGAAAATGATTACCCCAATGTTGGTAACAATACAAATCGGCATAATTAGCAGAATTCATATATAAATCTTCAGCATTAAAAGATGCATAATATTTTAAATCGGCAAACAATGCTTCAACGGCATGCACATCCCAATCATCAGAATGAATATTATTTTGTACTACATCACCCATTGAAACACGAAGGACATTAGGTACATTAATAATTTCCGTCGGACCATGGATTTGATAATTCACTGCATCCCATACGATGCCATCAGCAACTGGGAAGGCTGAAATGTTCACAAATGTGTGGTCACGCTTCATGATGTGAGACGAGGAATGAGGAGCCAAAGTTCCAGAAACATAGTCTACAGCAGAGCGTTCAGGTAAATAGTGACCATTAATTAGTAGAAAAAACACTGTGACAAAGCCAATGGACATGAACAGAAAAATCAAGAAAAGTACCAACCAGATGTATGTCCAGGGTGGAATCAAAAAATTGTCTCTAAACCAGGATACAAAAATACTGAACTTGGATGGGACTTTTGAAGAAGTGGAATCCGAATCAACGGAATAACGAGTCGGGCCAAGTGGCGTTGTTGGTTGATGCGCCACCGATTCAGATGCAGGATAAGTATACTCGTCCTCGTCGATATTAGTGGAGAGTTGGGGATCAATTGTAGTTTCAGGCAAAGTAGAGGATTCAGGCAAATCAACCATCTCAATTACAGCATCAGCGATCGTTCGTGTAGATGGGCCACGAACATATGTCCGATAAATGGCAGGACAAGAGACCGCTGGTGTGACACTATTCAGGATCGGCCAGGCGCTGTAGCTTGACATTTTCAACTGAGATGTATCTGTTCTCTTTGCGACCAGGAAGCGGTGGTAAAATGACTGTACGTGTTCCCTTCAAGCCCAGAACTGGAACTGGTGCACGAAAAGAGGGGCCAAATTCTTTTTTATTTTCAACCTTCTCTCGAACCAGTTCTCCAACTTTCGGAAGCCAGCCGGCTACCGGAATCTGCAACGCAGGATCTGTGGCTGAAGGCAAATGTGTAGTTGCAAGTTTGTCTCGGGCTTCTTGTAAGTCCTGTAACATAGCAGAGTGGTTATCTACATCAAACTTGGCGGATTGCGCCGCGATGTCTGGACCTTCAAGGTCAGGCACAAACATTCTTATGCCAAAGAGCATTTCGTATGGGGTCCGCCCACCCAGAGGTCTTCTAGGGAGATTATTAAGTGCACGCTGAACGGTATACAAATGGGCCAGCCAGTTCCTGCCAGTACCTATAACCCTAGCTGTTAAGGATTGCTTTAAGTCACGGTTCATTCGTTCAACGATAGAGTTGCCCTCAGGCCTATACGGAGACGAAAATTTCACCCGCACCCCAAGCGAAGCCATTGCATCCTTGTAAGCCCTAGAGGCAAACGCTGGACCTTGGTCCGAATGGAAGGTGCCGCATGCGAAAATTCCCACAAAGACACGCAAATCCCTGATTACATTTCGGGCGTCAGCACTCCGTTGTGGCCAGACCCAGAGAAACCGTGTGCACGAGTCCACTGCCACTAAGATGTATTTATAAGCAGTGTCTGATGAGAATGGACCGCAGTGATCCAAGTAAACACACCCAAAGGGTCTGTTAGCAATGCAGAGCGGTGTTTGTGGTGGACGTGTTACCGTGGAAGGCTTAATCTGTTGACAAACGTCGCAAGAAAGCACAAAAGCACGGGTGTCTTTATATAACCCACGCCACCAATAACGCTGCTGCAAGATGGAAACCGTAGCTGACACACCTGCATGAGCAGAAGCCATGCCTTCGTGTGCAGCTGATATCAAGAGCACTCCTGCGGTCCGCGTTGGGGATCAGCCGATCTCCAACGTCAGGTATAGTTACATAAGGAACCTGATCGGGACTTAATTTGTAAGAATACTTGGAAGGGAAACCTGTAGGGTAATTATCACCTTCCTTGGTTGCAGCAATAGCTGCTAAAATAACAGGGTCTATTTTAGACATGGACCTGGTAACCGCTGCTACTGAACACGTGACTACTGCTGAACGGGCAGCTTCATCTGCCAGATCGTTACCAATAGCGTGTGCGCCCACCCGCTGATGGCCTAAGGTGTGAACCACCTGTGTGAGGGGCAGACGTTGTTGCAATTCCGCCACTCGAACCCAAAGCATTTTATGCTTAATTGTGCTCCCTTTTGCGTCCTTGTAGTCGTTTTTCGACCAGAAAAACAGATTGTCATTGTATGATTGTACACAGTAAAAAGAATCACATACAATAAGAGTGGTCTCATCCTGAGAAGCGAACTCAAGTGCAAGTAGCAATGCATGCAGCTCGGCCAATTGTGCGGTACTATCTCCAAGTGTGCGAGTGTGCACTACAGTGGATTTGAACTTTCCATCCACAAAGGAATCCCGCAACAATAGCACATGCAGCAGAATAAGCGTGTTTGGACCCAGTGGCCGGTTGCGCCGAACCATCGGTGTAGATCACACATTTGTAATCCTCAAGCGGCAGTAAAAACAAAGGAGGAGGATGAACGAATTCATACTGTAAATACTCCTGAGTCTGAAGAGAAGAATCAAAAACAAAAGTGACGTCCGAAGACGTCAAGGATGTAGCCCATTGTATCCAACGGGGATGCATTGCTTTTGAGTTCGGTACACTTGCCTTTGTTACTGCCTCTAGGGCAGGACAGGGTGTTACCACCAGAATCCGCTTTCCCTGTGCCAGTGCGCGTTCTTTCAGAATCGCCATTTGCACTGCAGTTAGAACTTTTTCGACAGATGTAAAGCGCAATTCAGCGGAAGTGTACAGATGTGACTTGTATGCGATGGGTACTGTATCACCTTCATTAAAGGTTAAGTATGTGAAACCCACCGCCCCGGAATTATTCTAATCACCAGGTTTGTGTGGTTATCACGAGTCAAAAGATATTTAGACTCCAAAAGGTCTGTCTGCAAAGACTGCAGAATTGAGGTGTGCTCAGGCAGCCAGCAAGACCTTGAATAAGTAGGTTGTATCAAAGCATACAAAGGCTTGATACGCTGGGCATATTCGGGAATGTAAGTACGCCCGAAATTCAGGAACCCCAGCAAAGACTGAAGTTTCTTCAGAGTATTTGGGGGCACAAGTGTGCACATTTTTCCAAGAAATGGGGGCTAAGCCTTTACCTTCGTTATTGAGCTCATAGCCCAAGAACTGAACGGTAAATTCAGCTATGTGTGACTTAGCAAAGTTAAACTTGTAACCCTGCTCCGCAAATTCAAGAATAATGCGGTCCACACGAGACAAATGCTGAAATAATTTGTCGTCCGTCAGATAAATGTCATCTACGTACGAACATGCGTCTTGATCAATGTCATTTAACAAAGAAACAACACGGGCGGCGAAGATACCCGGACTATTTTTATAGCCCATGGGTAAACGCCGGAACTGGAATAATTTACCACCGGATGTGAATGCGGTCCATTGACCACTCTCCGGGGCTAGGTTGTGCGTGTAGAAACCGTTTGAAAGGTCAAGTGTCGTTTTGTATTTTTTACGAACAAGACTGTCTACAAGCGCAGAACTGTGTGTATTCTGCACCGCAAAGTTCCGACAATGTGAATTTAAATGCCGGTAATCTAAAACTAAGCGGTACGATCCATCGGGTTTAGAAACCACGAAAAGGGGATTGTTCATAGGTGATACGCATGGTTCGATTACTCCCTGATATTCCAACTGTGTCAGAATTTCGGAGACGGGGCCTTTTGCCTGCCGTTTTATGGGATATTGGGGTTGTGGCTGCGGTAGTGACCGCAAAGATATTGCATGAGGAGGTGATTCTTCATCCCATCCCACATGGTTGCGGTATAACGCTGGTGCCAGGTACACAGCCCACTCAGCTGCAAGTGCTTCAGCTTTGTCTTTTGGGACATGCCGTGAAAAGCTTGGAAGGATTACCTCCTCTCCTTTATGTGCAGCTAAAACGAATGGGGGTGGCCAATCCACCTCTGCTAACAAAATGTCATATGAAGAGGTTAGATTTTCCCAAAAAATCCCTTTTATTTCACGCGGTATGTCACCTTCAATTTGTATGACTATATTATATAGTCTGTCAGGGGGTGCCACTCTCGTGTCAGCTGTCTCTACAGTAACGAATGTTTCAGTTGCTGTCGCCTCCATATGAGGACGTAGCGCCTCCCGCACTATGGTAACTTCCGCGGCGCTGTCTAGGAGGGTCACTGCCCACGTCCAATTCTGGAGTCTCGTTCTCACGGTCTGAGGCATATTTCGCTGTGACAGCGGCAACCTTTTTCTTCTGAAATTGCGGTCGAGGAAGATGAAAGTCTTCTGCTTTACCTCTGACTTGTTGTCGAGGTTGGTCTCGCTCCTGGGGAGCCTCTCGGCCCCTTCCTCTATCTTGCCGTCCTCCTCCACCAGCCTGTGACGACGTCTGGGCCTGTGAAGAACGAGGAGAACGCGTATCAGAGCTCTGAAACCTTTCTGGTGATTTAATCCTTGACCTATCACGTAAATCATAAGTACGTTCAGAAGAAACCGAAACTGGGGAAGCGCCTCTCGACCCCGGCTTCTTTTGTTGCTTACCCTGTTTTTCTGTCTCCAACTCTTTTTAGTGAAGACTGGTTTATCATCTTTCTCAGATGCACTTTTTGTTTGTATAACTTGTGACTGCGATTGAGTTTGCATTTTTACAAAAGGCTTGTTGCCTAGGCTATTTCTTCCAATTGTTTTATAAGCCCGGGCTATTATTTTCGGTAATTCGCGAGGCCTGTCCAACTCTGGGACCAAAGCCAAAGCATTCGCTACTTGGAAGTTCATAGCATCGCCCTTGACATTTCCAAGGATCAGCTCAGCTACTACATCAAACACTCCCACTAGTCTCATCCCTAATTCCACAGCCGCTTCAGGGCCATGTTCATCCTGTACTTTTTTAATTACAGAGGGTAGAACCGTCATGGAAGGAGTTCCAAAACATTTTGAATAAACTGCTGCGAATACCTTACCCCAGTTTTCACATGATGTCAAATCGGGGATTATGTCTTTTGGCAAACTTATCGTGAGGATGCGGTGTTTATCTACTGGGGATGTATGTGGAAACACTGCTTCTATCTGATCGAACTTTTCAGCAAGCCAGTAAGGATAGTCATCCTTATTTTGTGGACGTTTGCCCATCACAGAATTTACCATGACAGGACTTATAGTCACTCCAGCAGCAATAGCTGGTTGGCCTGCGACTACAGGAGCAGCTCCATGGAGGCTTCCTGTAACGTATGTCACCAAGGCTCGATGCACTCGCACCAATTCGGTATGCATAGTGCGCAGTTCCGCAAGCGGTAATGCCAGATAATTTGGATGCGGGGTATACCCGGCCAATACAGGCCAAGTGGCCCCCTGAATTGACAAGGGGCCTAAACGAACTGCGGTAGTTGGTTGTGGTAGGGCGCCATTAAACCAAACACGGTGCTGCCAAGCCGTGAGAGGCACTTCAAGAGCAGTATAGGGTCGATAGGCAGCAGGAATAGCGGTGGGTTTATATTCATGAAACAGCTTATCACCTGCATCCACCGCTTCAAAAGTGATCCAAGTGTAAAACACTTCAAAGTGATAAGCCGGATCGGCTTGAACCACAAAGACCAACTCGACCCCTGTATCGGGCACTCCATACACAGCTAAGTGGTCTCGGAGTGCTCCACGACTATGTGCAGCTATCGCCACACCAGCCATGACTAAACAATTATATTCGACAACCTAACAGGGAGCACAAAAATGGGTCTATTAACTAACCTTTTTTAATAATATCAAGCTTGAAAGAACCTATAAAACATTCAATATAGGAGGTATCACCGTCACATACGCCTCCGGAAGCGTACGCGAGGGGTTTGTGGACAAGCACAAGTACTACTCAAGCGTCTCTGCAGATAAGCTGCCCCACGTTGGTCGCGCCATGTCATAAGGTTTCTGCACATACACAGAGCTATGCACAGGAAAATGGGACCCCGGAATACAGTGGTTTGCCACCATATACCGTAGCACCCAAAAACCCCAACCCAACTAGCTTAGCATCCCATTAGCACCCAAGTACTAATGTTTGGACAACCCAGAACACGGTATCTTTATCTCAGGACTCGCAGAAGCAAGAACACTCTTTCATCACTCACTCGTACTTGTCCACAAGGTGCGTAGTAAGAGACACTGGATAGGTTAAAATGTTTATTCCAACTTACGTGCTCTAATGTACAGTACACGTGTCAGTACTAATAGCATAATGCATATGACTAATATAAGCAGCATGGTTACAATTCCATAGAATACAAAAGGGGAAAGCATCTCAGAGCTCAGTGGATAAACGTATAAATAACATTACCACCCTCCCCTTGCAGTAAGATAGTTTATTATAATAATAGAAGACCTCTGGGCTTTGACTAGCGAACCCCCATACCTCAGTCTCTAAATGCAGAATTACATCAGCAGGACATCATAGCTCTTCTCACCGAAAGGGATTTCTCCAAGTGTGTTAAGCGCTAGCAAACTGCAGTATTAAAAGCACACAAAATTCTTCATGGCAAATGCACCTAATGTTATGTCTGGGTGCGCGAGACTGGCCATATCAGGAAGAACCAAAATACATTGTTATGTGACCTTGTACATGTTGTGCAGACTGAGCCCAAATCGAATAGGAGAAAAGGTGGAAAACAGAAAATGCAGACAGCGCAAAAGAACTTGACAAGCGCAAAGGGCGAGGGAGCCCTGGCTCAATGTAACGTGCGCAAAGAAAAGCAGCATGGCAGCCAGGCCTAGGCCATCATAACAAGGCAGGCAACAAACCACAAGACACAATGTCCGGTTTCTGAGGGTGAAGAGGATGTCAAGAACCTAAGATCTTAGAGTAAGAGCACAGAGTTTCTGACCCATGATCTAAGAATTGAGGTGTTTCCTCTAAAGAGCAGTGTATTTGTTTTCAGATTGTGCTTCTTTATTCAGTGCACAATGCACCACCCAGTTGCTTGAATGGGCAATAAGGACCAGTTCTGCAGATCTCTCCTCATAAAGGAGCTCTCCAGTATGTTGTTTGTAGAATTTTGAGCTGGCATATCGGGTCTGGCAGCTGAGCAGCTATTGAAATGCTATTGGTTTACAACGGTGCAACTTTGTTGTTCATATTTGAACAGATGTGCATGCTTTGTTGAGGAAAAAGGTTCACAAAACTTGCGCTGAGAAGCATCAACAGAAATATTGGCAATGTTTCAAAGTACAAGCACTTAAGCTTGAATTGAAACTCATAAGCTCTTGTTTGATACTTACGCCTAGCATTAGAATGAAAACACTAACTTGAGAAACCAGAGTTGCAAAAGGATGCTTTGCAAAAACCACCAGCAAATACAGCTATAGAATTGCAGAAAGGGCATGGAGGAAGCATTTTGATGAAAATAAAAAGTTATTGTACCAGGAGAAAGTAAGGAACTACCACACTGAAATTCGGGAAGCCCAGGCTTCCTCCTTTGAAACTAAAATCAACAATGCAGGGAATCCCCTTCGAGAAATGTTCAGAATTGCGAAGTCCCTGTTGGGGGCTACTAGGATTGCCTATGTAACTGAACCATCAACTGATGGGTGTAATGCTCTGGCTGAGCATTTCAATTCTAAAATCTTAAATATCTACCAATCATTCCAAAAGAAAGGCGAAAGGAAGAATTACACTCCATTGGAAATTAGTGAGAGTGGATGCTTGCCCACCCTTTCTCAATTCTCCCCTCTTTTTTTTAGAGGAGTTTACGGTCCTTTTTGGGAAAATCAAATCAGGATCCCCTATTGACCTGGCGCTGATGAGAATCTCGCATTAGAGCCGGAAATTATTTTCCCTATTTTGTTAGAATCGGTCAATATCTCCCTAGAAACAGGCATAGTGCCACTAACACGGAAACATGCGATGGTCAGAGCTGACCTAAAGAAACCAAATCTTGACCCGTCCTGTCTGGATAATTTTCGTCCTATATCCCTGCTCCCAGGTTTAAGCAAAGTGGTGGAACAGTCTGTCAGTAGAAGACTGTCGAAGTTTCTCAAAGATAACCCAATCTTACACCAGACACAAACAGATTTTCATCCCAAGCATAGTACAGAGACCGCTCTTCTGGCAGTGGTGGAAGAGGCAAAAGATAAATTGGATCAGGGGGCAACATTGGCTATTGTGCTCCTGGATCTCAGCGTGGCCTTTGATACTGTTGATTACTCCATACTTTTAGATAGAGAGGGTCGGGCTGGTATCACAGGGAAAGCCCTGGAGTGGGTGGGTTACTTTCTAAAGGAACAAACATTCCAAGGTTTTGACAGACTGTTTTTCGAACATCTTGCTGGTGTCTTGTGGGGTCCTGCAGGGGTCCTCACCTAGCCCCATGCTGGTCAATATATACCTTTAGCCTTTGGCAGATATTGTAGCCACCTTTAGAATCTCTATAGTGTTGTATGCAGATGACACCGAGCTGGTGTTTTCTCTTTCCCCAGACTCTGCTACTTTAATATCTAATTTTGGACCCTGTCTGGAGCAGGTAGCCAGCTGGATGAATAAGTCCTGCCTGAAACTCAATGGATCAAAAACAGAAATAATGATCCTTGGGATTAAGTCCAACATTCAACAGGGTCCAGGCTGGCCTATTGGCCTTGGTCCCCCGCTAACCCCTAAATCTGTCATAAAAAGCTTAGGGAGTTGGCTTGAAGATACTTTGACCATGGAAGCCCAGGCCACAAAAATGGCGGCTATCTGTTTTGGAATGATAAGGCTGCTATGCAAGATCTTACCCTTGCTCCCCCAGACTTCGAGACAAGTGGTGATTCAAGCCTTGGTACTGTCTCGTTTGGACTATGGTAACTCCTTCTGCTTGGGGGCCCCAAAAGGAGTTATCTGGAAATTGCAGGTGGTGCAGAATGCGGCTGCTAGCGCACTGCTTGGGATCCCTAGATCACAGCTAGTCAGGGCCTGAGTGATCTTCATTGGCTTCCCATTGCCCAAAGAGTGGAATTTAAATCCCTGTGCTTTGCGCACCGGGCTTTGCAGGGCCTTGGTCCACCGATCCTTCAACAGCTGATCACTCCCTATACTTCGAATAGGCCACTTCAGTCTGCCAATTTACATCTGACTTCTGTCCCTACTATCAAAACAAGCATTGGCATAGCCAATAGGTCTCGCCTTTGGGACCGTATATGTGTTTTGACAGAGGTATTGGCTTTGCCAATGTTTTTAAGAGCATTGTGGCTGTTGTGCAGCATGTGAATGAAATGAAATGAAATGAATTTGTACTTGTACTTGTAAAGCGCACTGCTACCCTGAGGCATCCTGGCGCTGAAAAGTTATAATAAAAAAGTGTTGTACAACTGAACGACCCAATTAAAAAAGAATAAACATAAAAAAGGTATTGTCGTTTTTTGTCGTAGCCATGTTGGCAACTTCTTCCTGCCTGTTCTAATGTCGAGGTGGTGTTGAGTGATGTTGTGGTGGTGCTGAGTGGTGTTGTGGTGGTGCTGAGTGGTGTTGTGGTGGTGCTTAGTGTTGCGGTGGTGCTGAGATCTGTTCAGTTGGTGTTGTGTTGAGGTGCTGCATCAGTAGTTCAACTGTGAAATCCTATGCCATAAATAACTTTAAAAAATAGTTAACTTATGTCTGCACTGCTCCCCAATGTGCTAATTTTACATGGAATGGTATTGTATGGTCTTATGAGCACTGTTAATAATAAAAAAGATTTAAAAAAAAAAAAAAAATAGTTAACTTATTTTGCATGTCTCCTTTTTATATAATAAAAAAAAAATCGCTTCAAAAGCCAATGTTTTGCATTTCAAACGTGGAGAATGTACGTTGCTTCCACTTATAAATATGTCAACAGCAAAAATGGTATGATGTAAATTTGCTCCACAAGTAACAAAATCGTACCGACGACTTATCCTGTTTTTGCAGCAGGGCAAAGTTTCTTTAATATGGCCCCAGAGATGAAACATTTGCCTTCCTTGTAGTTGGACGAGCTTCTTCTAAGGCTGATCACGCTCAAAAACCCTATATTCTTTGATGTGAGTAACAAAGTAATGGAATGTTAAAACTCTTCTGCCTCATGTTTGCTGAGCGCTGGTACAAAGCTAGAGGCTCGTTGTGTCTCTCTGCAGGGACTGCAGCGGGTGGTCGCTTTCTGCTCTCAAGCTGTTTGTACCCATGTCACGGAGGTTCTGTCGACTGGGTGTGCTTTCTGTCTCTTCAAAACATCCATGATGTCTGTTCAAGCCCTGACAGCGATTGGCCGCAGTGCTTCATATACAAATAAACAAGTGCGATTGCCCAATGTATTGCTCAGGAGGTCACTGCAGCTTGCACTACTTAATAGAACTACGATCACTGCCACATGCCAGTATATACGCTTCCTACTGAACATCATCACATTTAGCCAGTTTAAACCATTCAAAGCTACACAAAGCAGTAAGAATGGCTTGGACGCGCTAGAATTATGTTTTAAATGTGTATTTAAATATGTGGACTGTCATGTGAAACTAAATACTGGTGTCGAGCATCAGCAAAGACCGGCACAATTTAAGCACTGAAATGTGTGCATTTGTTTTTTTTTTCTTCTGTTTACAGATTAGTGTTTTTCACAATCGTTTCCCATTTTAACTTACAAAGACACTGTTTATTTGCATGGTGTTGGTGCGCTTTACTTAAAATAACTGGCAAATGATTATGGATTCGGACAAATGAATAAGGAAAATACTTTCTTGGCTGCTTCTGAGGACCCTGTCCTCACCCCGAAGGCAGAAGGAGTTTGAGGTAAGTGATTTAAGTGGTACCAAGGCCAGATGAAGTGCCGAGAAGTGGAAAGTGAGGTCACAGGGAACCCAAGGCGCAACACAGGAACAAAGCTCAAGACTACAAATCCAGTGGAAAGACACTGTACTCTGATGTCTGTGTTTGCCCATTTTATGACAGAACAGATTTTGGGCAGAAATAGGAGCAGAACATGGCAAGCAATAATAATGCCAGCAGTCGAATAAATTGTCTCCGCACACAACTAGTGTAGTGCACAGTAGGTGCATAAGTTAGCTAAGCTGCAGTACTCAAGAGTATATAACGGGTGAGGTTTCGCTGCAGCACATGGGGGTATCAAGTAGCTTATGCCACGTGCATGAGCACCACAAGGGGCAGCAGAACCTCTGTACCAAGGAAGGAGTGGCAAACACCAGCTTAAGGGTGTCAATCTCCAATACATGGGTGGATGGACTGCAAACTGCAGAGCGAGTGACTGCCAACACGGACAGAGGGGCAAAGCAGGGAGCACAACGGGGCTAGCAATGGGTGAGGTGGGATTTGAACACAAGTGGGGTACATCAACTGGGGAAGACTTGATGCACATGGATATTTAGGGAAAAATTCAGGTCATGTCATTTGGTGAGATGCATCGGATTCGACCCGGTGAGTTCAGTGCTCCTGTAAACAGAGAAACACTGTGATACAAAGCGACCCACCGCAAATCCTCCATCTGGAATGATCCAAGAGCCAGATTGATAGGGGCCAGGACTCCACTATAATCATACGAGAAAGCACATAGCTTCAAACCGGAAGGGTTAAGCAAGGCAACTCACCTGTACAGTCTGCTCCACACCAGCTCCCGCATCCTCATCCTCAGGGGTGGGGGCAGTATTGCGGGTTGCTGGGGGTGCGGACGAACAAAGAGTAGGCCCGAATGGGGGGGAGGGGTGCGGCAAGTACTGAGCGATGCTAAGGCTACACCACCAAGAGTGGGCGCGCATCCCCAAGAAATGTGGCTGGCGCGTATTGCCTGGTGGGCTCCCCAGGGGCGTCAAAGTTACGGAACAAAAACAGCCTCTCGCGTATGAAGGAGAGGAGAAAGAAAGTGAAACTGTATAAGGGCGCAGACATTTTATTTTCAGCTGAAGGATAAGCTCATGAAATGGAATGGGGGAGGTACCTACTTTTTTCCTGCAGAACAGTAAAGCTTTCTTCTCTCGCTCGCCGAAAGACGTTATCTATTGAAATACTTTTATATCCCAATGAAACATATAAAAGCCACGCTGCCTTGATAACACGCTGCAATGGCTGTCCAGGAGGAACCGTGTTAAGCAACAAAATGAAACAAACAAGCATTTGCAATGCAATAGGACTCGCATTTACGTGAGACCTATTGCATTGCATCACGGACAACGGGAGGGGGGTGGGAGGCACGGACAGTGGGAGTGCGGGTGGGGGGAGGGCAGAGAAAGCAGGGACAAAGGGAATGCGGGCGGGGGAAGGGGTGAGAAGGCACAGAAAAAGATAGTGCTGACAGTCTAAATAACACGTACCGTACGGTGTAACACTCGAAGTAAAGGGGCCAGTAGCCATGGGAGGGTACAGATGGCGTCATGGCCATAATAAGGAGGGACTAACAAGCCTCATAATCAATGAGAAGACAGCATTTACGAAGGACAAACACACAAGCCAATGAAAAATATGGGTGGAGTAGTGGGCGGGGCTTCTCCCCTGTACTCTACTACCACAGATCAACCCCAGAGCAGCGCTTGCATGCTGGCACAGGGCTCGACCTAAAAATAAGAAGAGGTGGTCTCTCCTTCAGCTTTAATGTAGCAAAGCTTTGGAACACCTTACCACCAGCTATTTGTAGACTAGAAAACAAGCTAAGCTTTCGAAAAGCGATCAAAACCTGGCTCTTTATAGAGCGTAATCCTTGAGGGGCTCGGTCCGCTCGGTTGGGATGGTGCCTCCTACTCAGCGCTGGGATGCCTTCGGGTCGCCATGCGCTCTAAAAATGATGTAAAGGGGCGTGGCCAAGATGGCGAGCGGGTAAGACGTGTATTGCTTCGTCTCCCCGCTCGTCGATGCCCGAATTGCCCTGCGACCGCAATACTCCTGCCTAAGAAGAGCGTCGGGAGTGGAGGAACTGCTCCCCAGCATGTCTGCCGCTTTGTAGAGGAGAAATTGCAGCTGGGGATCGTACGGCCCGTGTGAGCGGTGCGTGGCAGCGGAGCGCCGAGAGTGAAAGGAAATGGCGCCCGGACCCCGATAGCGGCTGAGGCTGGCCTCTGACGGGCAGCGCGAGTGGCCGTTCCTGCGGGTGGCACCGGAGGCGCGGCACAAGCTGACGGGTGAGCGCCTGTCTTCAATGCTCCAGGGGCCCCCCAGGCATACAGGAAGACCCACCCGCCCGTGGGCCAGAGGGTGAGGTGGTGTGGGAGCGGCCTGGAGCAAGCAATGAGGCCGCTACCGAGTGGAGATTGAAGGCGGCGCACCACGGAGCGACGGCCGCGAGGCAAGGCGGCGGTTCGTGAAAGGACCGGCGGCGGGTCCCGGAGCGCTCATCCCCCTCTCTGCGGTGGTGGCGTCTGGAGCACAGAGGGCGGCGGAGCACGACGCAGCGGCGGACGCCCCTTGTTCTCAGCTGGACGTGAGTGGCGGTAAGGGGGCGCGCGAGCGGACGGGGGCTGAGCGGCAGGAGCAGACTGCGGTCAGAGCATTCGGCTGGCTTGGACTGCCGTGCCCTCGTGGGACCTGCTGAAGCGGAGGAGAGAGTGCGGAGAGAGGTCTGGCGGCCCCCGGGCCTTCGGGGGTGCCCTCCCCTGTAGACAGCACTTTGGTCTATCTTTGCGGCCTGGGCTGAGCTGACGGAGTGGTGGTGGAGCCTGAGTGCTGCTGAAGAGGCGGGCAGCGGAGCGAAGGGAGCACCGGCGGCGCAGAGATCTGGGCCTTCTCCCTGACGGGCCCCGATCACACTTACAAGCCTGGGCCCGGTGGACCTGATCTGGAGGTAGATCCTGGGCGCGCCCAGCGAGGTGGACTGCGGGCCTGGGGGAGTGCCGCGTGACCGGCCTGGGAGGCCGCCCCGACCCCGGTGGCGCCTCTGCGAGGTGAGACGCTTGGCGGACACTAAGAGCTTGGCCCCCGCCTTCACAGGGCAGCTGTCGGCCACTACAGAAGAGAGGCGGCGGGAGTAGAGGGAGGCTCGGGGGGCCTTGTGGAGGGCGGTGTGATACCATTACCCCAGGCTGAGGAGCGGGGCCCCGCCGCAATCGCTGTTTCCATCTGTTGCACGGCTGGTGGAGGGGTCTGGAGCTGGAGTAGGACAATCAGAGCAGCCCTGTCCGGGCTGGAGCTCCCCGCTGCTTCCCACAGTACCGCAGCAGCAGAGAGCCTGTGGAGCGCTGCGCTGACGCCGCAGGCTCGGGAGGGACCTCATTTGACGCTGTGGCCAGCCTGCCGGACACTCCTGGAGGGGCCAGCCCGGTAGCGGCCTGTTGGAGGTCATGTCCACGCAAAGAGGCAAGAAGGAACGTACTTTAAAGGACATACTGGCTAAACCGTCCCCGGTCAATGCTGAACCGGACGAAGTTGATGCCCCCATAACTAAATCCTTCTTAGAGACCCCATTTAATACTCTCTGGGAGGATTTCCAGACTCTGAAAAGCGAGGTGGCGGGGGAGGTCCGAGAGGTAGACTCCTTGGGCGACAGGGTGGCAGCCATTGAAGATCAGAAACATGCCCAATATGAGGAGGTCTCGCAATTGCAGCAGGAGGTGCTCCGCCTGCGGGACCAACAACTGGACCTACAGGCCCACAATGAAGACCTCGAAAACCGCTCTCGGCGGAACAACATCCGCGTCCGTGGAGCACCTCCGGACGCAGAGGGGTCGGACATTACCCAGTACCTACAGGGCCTATTCCGCGAGATCCTGGTAGCCCCGCCAGAGCTGGAGATACGCATAGACGGAGCCCACAGGGTGGGCCTGCGTCGCGGACCTAGGGCTCCGCCACCGGATATATTGGCCTTCCTCCCGGATTACCCCTTGAAGGAGCGCATTGTCAGAGAAGCTCGCCTAAAACACCCTGTCCGTTACCAGGACCATCTCATCACTTTGTACCAGGACCTTGCAGCCAGCACATTACAGAAACAGAGAGACTTTAAAGACGTTACGGCACATTTGAGGGTGAAGGGGGTGACATATTCCTGGGGATATCCCTTCCGCATCATATTCAAGTGGAACGGCGCACTTCAGCAAATCCGCTCGCTTTCCGAGGCCTGCAAGCTGTTGGGGTTACCACCACCTTCCCCGGGAACGGAGAGTCTAGCGAGTCAGCGTCGGTCCCCTGCGGGCTGGCAGACAGTGCGGAGAAGACGATCTATTGGGGCTTCTCGGGGTCCCGACTCAGAAGCCATAGCGCAGGAACGTAGAGAAGCGCTTGCCACAGTGGTCCGAGATACATCCTCCCATGATGATGTTTGAGGCAACGAGCGGAGATGTGTACTTTTTTGGGGCTTGAGAGGCGGGCGGGGGACGAAGGGCCCTGCGGAGCCACTCATGCCACAAGATGCCCTGCGACAACCTTTTACCACGGGCACACTGCCTTTTTCCAGTGGGCTCGGGACATTTGTGGGGGGGGACAACGTTACAGTTGGGGTTAGGGTGGGGAGTGGGGGGGGTGGGGAGCTGGTGTGTCCAAGGGGAGACAGAGAACGGAAGGTGTGGGGTTACAGGGGAGAGGGTGAGGCTCTATCTTTTAGCTCCAGGCCACGAGCGCAGGAACGGCCGGATGATACCCCCTTGATATGGCAGAATCTAAGTTAACTGTCCTCACCCTAAACGTTAAAGGCCTGAATAGCCCCAATAAGCGCCGCTCAATATTGTCTTACCTAGAAAACTCTGGGGCGGACATATGCTTGTTGCAGGAAACGCATTTACTGGCACGCGACTGGCACAGAATGAAGGCTAGAGCATTCCCCCAAAAATATTATTCCTCTACACAGGATAAGAAAGCGGGGGTGGCAATATTAGTGTCCAGACGCTTTAAAGGGACAGTGGGGGACAAGGTAGCAGAAATCAAGGGAAGGCTACTCATACATCGGTTTTGGATTAATGGGTTGGCTCTCACAGCGGGGGTTGTCTACGCACCAAACACGGGTCAAGAGGCCTTCCTCAGAACTGCCTTGTCTGCAGCTCTGGAGACGCAGGATAGATTCATCTTGGTAGGGGGAGACCTAAATTTAGTTATGGATACCCACATGGATAGGACAGGCAGTCGGTATTCCCAGACGGGGGAGATCTCCTTGGAAGGCAAGCGCTGGTTGCAGGAACGGGGGCTCATAGATCTATGGCGCTCAGCACACACCCAGTCCTCACAATTCTCCTATTACTCACACGTCCACCACACGTATGCCAGGCTTGACCATTTCTTAGGCTCCACAGAAATCCAGGCACAGGTAAGAGATGTTTACATCACAGCGGCGGCCCTGTCAGACCATGACGCGGTAGTGGTGACACTAGAGGTCCCCCGGGGGGAGAGGTCTGCGGGTGGGTGGCGACTGCGGGAAGCCATGATATACAAACCGGAAGTGCGGAAGCAACTCATGGATCGCATTAAAGAGTACTTGGAGATTAACGACACACCGGAGGTCTCCATCGCTACGATATGGGGGGCACTTAAGGCGGTAGTGAGGGGGAGAACTCATAGCCATAGCAGCTGCGGAGAACAGGGAGCGAAGAGTGAAACGGGAGGAACTCACGGCTCAGGTGCTGGCATTGGAGAAAGCTCATAGTCGGACGGGAGCGGCGAGAATTTGGCGACAATTGAAAAGCGCGCGCGCCCTGCTGGCGGGGCTGGACTTAGAGCAGAATATGCGGCTCTCCGACTTAAGCATTCCTACTACACGGGGGGGATAGGGCGGGCCGACTGCTGGCTAGCCGACTGCGAGCGCGGACGATACAGGCAAATGTAAAAGAGCTCGCGGGGCCGCAGGGTGTTAAAATCGAAGGCGATGCGGAGATAGCACGGGCCTTCAGAGATTACTACGCGGACCTATATGCGGGGGACCCACCAACTGCCCCACAGGTGGATACATACCTTCAGGGCGCGCATACCACGGCGCTCAATCAGCACAACGCTGAGACTCTCGATCGTCCTATTCGAATTGAAGAGGTTATAGGAGCGATCTCTCGCCTTAAACCTTTGAAAGCGCCGGGCCCGGATGGATTCTCAGCCGGGTTCTACAAAGTCTTTTGCACAGCTATAGCGCCAATACTCACCAGGCTTTTTAATTCTTTCACCGGTCCAGGTACGATACCTCCAGAGATGCTCACAGCATCGATAGTGGTACTGCCCAAACCGGGCAAAGACACCGCTAAATGCAGCTCTTATCGACCGATATCGCTGCTTAATGTCGATCTAAAGTTATTTACAGACATCTTGGCAGCTCGGCTGGGACCCCTCATGCCCGGTATAATAGATCCGGACCAGGCAGGATTTATCCAATCCCGGCAAAGCAGTGACAATACTAAACGTATACTCCACCTCATCGACAAAGCGCACCGCACCAAAATGGAGGCCCTTCTCCTCTCGGTGGACGCCAAAAAGGCGTTCGACCGGGTGGACTGGTGCTTCCTGGACAAGACCTTGCTGCACTTTGGTCTGGGGGAACGGTTTAGAGCGTGGGTCCTCAGCTGCTATACTAAACCAATGGCCACTATCAGAGTGAACGGGGCCACCTCCACACCTTTTGAGATACAGCGCGGGACCCGGCAGGGATGCCCGTTGTCACCCCTCCTGTTTGCTCTATATGTTGAACCGCTAGCTCAAAGAATTCGAGACAATCCGGACATAGAGGGTATCCCATTTGGGGGAGAACAACATACTATCAGCCTCTATGCCGATGATATTATCGCCTCCTTGGTGGCTCCAGCACGCTCGGTACCTGCTTTCCTGAGGGAGTTGGAGGTTTTCGGACGGGTCTCGGGCCTTCAAATCAACGTAGGGAAGTCGTCAGTCCTAACATTCCAAGCCCCGGAAAACCCGTCCCCCCCGCACAGTACAACATATGCGGGAATACCGACATATCCCTCCATCCCCTACTTGGGCATTGAGCTGGCAGCATCCACGACACAGACTCTACATCTTAATTACTCTAAACTGCTAAGGCAATGTACCAAAAGCCTGAACGACTGGAAACGCCACTCGCTCTCATTGCTGGGGAGGGTAGCAGCGGTTAAGATGTCCCTTCTCCCTAGGGTGTTATACCTCTTTCAGACTATTCCGATCTGGCCGCCTGCGGGAATTATACAGACGCTACAAAGGGACATCAACCGATTCATATGGGGGGGGAAGAGACCCCGGCTACGCAAAGACTTGAGCTACCTAAGGCCGAACGAGGGGGGATTGGGCATCCCTAATCTCCTAGAATACTTCCGGGCGGCGCAATTGCGCTACTTAGTGGAGTGGCAAAAATCTGAATCAGAGAAAAGATGGTTATTTCCAGGACAGGGCACTAGCTAAACTAGAGCTACGGAAGGTTCCCTTTCTTAAACGGAAGGATAGACCTCCTAATCTACGGGGCTCTCCCATTACACTGACTGTCTTAAGGGCCTGGGATGGGGGTGGCGGAGCGGCGGGGCTTGACAACATTTCCTTCCCCATGACGCCCTTGTTCGATAACAAGGAGTTCCCTCCAGGCGCGGACGCAAGGGCGTTCTCACTATGGAGGAAGTCCGCGTGTACATTGGCTGGCCACTTTTTCGATTTGGAGGGCGTGCTCCCCTTCCACGATCTGCGAGAGGAGTATGGGCTCCCCGAAGCAGAGCGCTTTCGTTACCTCCAAATCCGACATTGGCTTCTTCACACTGAGGTCCATCCCAAAGTGGGGAGGAAGCTCACTCGGTTCGAGAAATGGCTATACACCAAAGAATCCGATAAGCAAATGATCTCGGAAATCTATGATATGCTTCGATCCAAGGTCCCTACAGACTCCACTGCGGGCCAACGGAGATGGGAAAAGGAACTGGGGAGGGAATTGACGAGTAAAGAATGGTCAGACATCTACTATCGAGCGAACCACACTGCCCGTAATACGGCTAGCAGGGAGGCCGCAGTTAAAGTAGCCATGTACTGGCATCTGACCCCGGCTCGCTTGCACAGAGGAAATCACGAGCGGAGTCCACTCTGCTGGCGGGGCTGTGGTGAAGAGGGTAGCTTGGTGCACCTGCTTTGGGATTGCCCTGCAATACAAGAGTATTGGAGTTCTATCCTCGAGGACATTGACCGTCAATTTGACACGGCGATACCACGCTTCCCGGTGTACACTGTGCTGGGCTTACCTAATCCCCTGACATACCCACTTCGATCGCAATGGGGAAGACAAATTGGTTTAGCACTAGGAGCAGCCACACAGAACATCCTATCACTGTGGGGCTCCTCCTCGAAACCGACACGTCTGGGGTGGCTTCACAGATTGTGGTACACCATAGGCATGGAGCGCATACACGCCTCTTTGTCTCACACTCTAGCCAGCTTCACGGACTCTTGGCAGCCACTGCTCTCTCTGCTAGCTCAAGACATGAATGAGATCACATGCCCCAAATATCTTAGACTGCTCCGACTCACCAGCTCGGACGACCAGACGGGAAGAATAGAGGACGCTCACTGACCTACATCCCATATGCGACATCTCACCAAGATTTTAGCGACACACCAGCTCGAGGGAGGGGGGAGGTGTTCTGGGGGGGGAATCGGGGTACTGTTAATTTTTGTTTCGTAAAAGGCATTGCATTATTCCACGTAATTGATGGACCCAGTCAAATCTGCTGCTCTGAGGGCATGGGAGGGGCACTTCAAGGCCATGATTGCAGAGTGACTTTCATTAGATGGGTCGGGCCTTGCATGGGGGGACATGGGAACAACGATGTACTTATGCTTATCTTGCTTATTGAATGTACAATCTTTCTGAAATGCCAATAAAACACAGTTAAACATAAAAATGATGTAAAATAGAAATTAAAAAAATATAAAACCAAGGCTGGTAGCCAGACTTTGGCTGAAATTATTGATTTATACTTGGATCTGTATAACTACTCAAGTCTATATTTAAGGATATAATCAGACTGTAACTGTACATTACAATGTATAACTCTCCAACTACAATCAAAGTGCCATGCACAGATATTGATAGTACATAAATATGATCTATATAAAAAAAAATAAACCATTTAGAAATATATAAGGGATTTTCAGAACACGAATTCCCTTCTCCTAGCAGGAGCTAGGGTGTTTGAGGTCAGCTAGGACCCAATTGATATAATCAAAATAGAACATAGAAAGTCATAACATAATAGTTTACATAACAGGTAAACAATGTACAAGATCATAATGGGATGGTACGTGATGGTTGAGAAAATGAAACGTATAGTATGGCAGATGGGTTATGCTGGCGAAGGTGTGGGCAAGTCCGTGATGTGCTACATGTATGATGAGCATTCCTGAGACTCACGATTTCTTGGACGGAGGTCCACAGCCAAATCAGAAACCACATACATTTACCAGTTATAGTTCTCACGTAACTAACTCGTGCACTAATGTAACTATAACTCATGCCCTCACTATGAACTGCTAATTACCTCACGTATTACATCACTCATGACATCAATACTATCACTGCAAGATTTGCAATTAAATTCTTGTTGAGGAAACTGTGCATGGCGTGGGCGTGAGTTATAGTTACCTTAGAGCACGAGTTATAGTTATTTGAGATAACTATAACTGGTGAAGGTTTTTTTTAGTTTAAAATGTTACATTGTTACTGAACATTTCACCCAACTAGAACGTCTTTTTAACCTTTGGTTCTTTTCTGTGCGTGTGTGTGTGTATATATATATATATATATATATATATATATATATATATATATATATATATATATACTTTTATAGTTAATTGTGGGAATATGTTAAAAACTAAGGTTTAAAACCCAAAGAATTTAAACTAACAAGTTATAGTTAACTGAGCTAAGGATAACTTGAACCCCACCATGCAATGCTTATGACCTCATATTACATCACTCATTTTGTTAAATTAAATCATTGATGACATCACTGACAACACCATAGTTCCAAAAAGTTACTCTGTGTGCATGTGGGGGTGCATAGCATGGAAATAGCCTAATCCCTGGAGGCAACGGTGATTGTGTATTTTGAAAGTTACATGGTGCACCATTTACAAATCCTTAAAGTTTGGGGTGCAAGTAGTACTTCATGTTAAACAAGGTAAAGGTTGAGCGCACCTGATGTGAACTGCAGAGTATGTTTTAAAGTAGCTTGTGACTTAAACCAAGAGCCTGTTGCAAAAATATTACTGAGAAAGCCTAAAGCTAATGTTGGAAATAGATTACCCACCATTGGATATCTGGGCATGTGCCTGTGTTCAATAGTTGTACAGTGCTATAGACAAGTTCTTTGTAACAAGGACGTATATACGGTGAGGATGTTTAAACCAGTACTTTGCTGAAGATTTTGAAATATTGCTGGTTATTGAATAATGTAGAATATAGGGATGTCCCATTAGAGGTAATTTCTCACACTCTGGTTGTAACCAGCGCCAAGAGACCTATTCGTGAACATGCGCAATACAAATTGCCTATAACAGAACATAACAAACGTGCCTCCAAGGTTGTGTGCCATTATGGCCATCTCAGGAATGTGTGTAGTGTATTTTACCAAACTAAGGAGGGTTGTCCATGGGGTCTGACAGAAGCTGTCTTTTCAGTGGCAAATGCGTACCTCTCAACCTCGAGATATGCTATGTGCCCAGTATGTTATCAAAGGTTATGTCCATTATTACACAATTGGTGCTCGAAAATTGGCCCCAGGTGTAGCGTGTGGAATTACTTTAAATCTGCAAACCATATAGGACGTTGTCACAATGACTGGATGATGTCATCGGCATTTGAGATTTCATCAGTGATGTCATTAGTGATGTCATTAAACATGTCATGTGTGATGTAATATTGGAGGTTATAAGCTGTGCTTGGCGGGGTTGCAAGTTAAAGTTAGCACAGTGTTTTTTGTTTTTTTTAGTTTTAGTTTTTTTCTCAACTTAACATCTAACTAAGCACAGAGGGGTTAACGGTAATACATGTGATGCCCCAAGTTAATGAATTAATTGAGAGGGCCTGTTGAGTATGTGCTTCATTTTCGTCATGGTGACATTTCATAGTTCCAGGGTCGTGGGAATAGATATTATCTAGTTAAAGCTTCTGGACCTCTCTTTTGTCCAGTTCCTGGCTGATTACAGATGTCTGCTTCTGTACTGAGATGTGAAAAATTGCTTTTGTTGTGCATGGCGTTGTGCTGTTCCTTTGTGGGATGGATTATATCCACTCACTGCTGAATTTACTGCATTTGTCTGCCGGTTCTATATATGCTCTTAGGTATTGTCTATATTATTTACATCACTTGAAATTAGCATTTCATGTGGAGTAGCTACAGATGCTTTGTTTGGTTTATGCCGGCCTTTTTCTTGACAGTCCACTTGTATTTCTGTGGTCTCATCTATGGTGATATTGCATGGGGTGCTTACTGTTGCTCCTTCATCCACTGCGGTAGCTTCAGAAGTTGCACTTGATGTAGTTAGTTTGCGCTTGGCATTTGGCGATTTATCACGTGCCGGAATGTGTGGCTCAGTTTGTCTGAAGATGTCAGATTTCTCTGTGGATTGATCAATGGTCTTATCTGACAGAAACAGATAGTTACAGATTCCTTACCTTAGAATCTCCCCCAGGCGTCAGACTGGATCCGTAAAGTTTTTCGTCAGCAGTACCCCTGCGCGTCTGAAGGTGGCGTGGGTCGACCCCGCGTCCGTCGTCCGCGTCGTGATCGCCGGGATGACGTCGCAGTAGCTACATAGATGCCGCCCTCGCGCGCTGATGTCAGTTCTTTCTTTTTCCACGCCAGCAAGCGCAGATCCGGGAAGAGCGGTACCCCCAGTGACTTTTTGACTGAGTTTTTTGCGACTTTTGTCGACTTTGTTTTTGAGTCTTTAACCGACTCCTGGTGCACGAGGGATGCCCGATTTCAAGGCATGCGGTTCCTGTAACCAAATGATGTCGGTGACGGATCCGCACCGCGTGTGCCTCTGGGCCCCGCGGACTCGGCTGGGGTCCCTAGGCCTTCGGCGGCCTCGGCACCGCAGGGCCCCCTTGGATCCAGGCCTGGATTTGGATTGGTGCAGGTCGACCTTATTACACCTCCACCAGTGCAGACTCCACCGGAACCACGTCCGCAGCCGACGCCAGCTGGACCCCCAGCCGGCGTCGACCCCGGCTTCCACCTCGACGTGGACACGGACCAGCGTCGGCTGATGCCGTATCCGGCGCCGATGGGTACTTTTATCCCTGTGTTCCACCCTGGCCATTTTCAACCAGATTGGCAGCCAGAGGAGGGTGAGGAAGACTGGGAGGGGTCTGGTAACCCTTTGACAGACCTGTTGGAGTACAATCCTTACTGGAGAGAGGAACTGGGGGATGCCAGTGGTCTGGATACCTCCCCAGACCTAGGCATGTTGTTTCCTCCTACCATGGCTACGGAGGAGGGAGCGTCATACGCAGTGGTGTTGCGTAGGGCGGCTGAGGCTCTCAACCTCGAGCTTCCTACGGTGGCAGTCAGGACTAACCTCCTGACAGAGGTGCTTCAGCCGGCAGCGAGCTCTTCGGAGCCCCTGCTCCCGTTTAATGAAGCCCTCACGGACATCCTTTTGGGCCCTTGGTCCAGGCCCAACACAGGGGCTCCTGTGGACAGGATGATTGCCCGACGCCACCGCCCGGCCCCGGGCCCGGGCGACCCCACTTTCCTCTCCCAACATCCCACCCCTGAGAGCTTGGTGGTTCAAGCCTCCACTTCTAAAGGTGCCTTCCCTACCGCACCTCCGGAAAGGGAATCCAAAAAGCTGGACCACCTTGGCAAGAAAATGTTTTCTTCTGCCAGCTTGGGACTGCGGTCGGTAAACACCGCATGTCTGTTGGGCCGTTACACCCACTCTGTGTGGGATACGGTGGCGCAGGTGCTGCCTCAGTGCCCGGAGGAGGCCTGGCCACACTCTCCCATGCTGTTGCCGAGGGGAGAGACGCAGCAAAGTTTACCATCCGCTGTGGGCTGGATACCGCCGACGCACTTGGCAGGACGATTTCAACGTCAGTAGCCCTTTGACGCTACACCTGGTTGCGTTCGACTGTTTTTTCCGTGGATTTCCAATCCACCCTTATGGACATGCCCTTTGATGGCCGTCGCCTTTTCGGCGACAAGGCAGACAACGCGCTGGAGCGCTTTAAGGGCCCTCGGGCTACGGCCAGGTCCTTGGGCCTCTCCACCACTCGCCCTCCGCAGTCTGCCTTTCGCCCCTTTCGTGGCTACAGAAGGGGTGCCCCACTACGTCCTGCCCAGAGCCACAGGCTGGCGCAAGCTGTACAGCCTCAGCGGGCTGGGGACGTGGGAACAACCGGCGTGGTTCTGGGGGCCAGCGTGCGGGCCAGTCCACCACAGCCCCCTCTGCAGCAGCCTCCAAACCCTCCTAGTCTGACCTTTCAGGGCCACCAAACGCCAGTGGACGGCAGGATCCGCCATCACCTCCCTCACTGGCGCACCATCACGTCGGACAGGTGGGTTTTGCAAATAGTCCGAAGGGGCTACTCCCTCCCCTTCTAGACTACCCCTCCCTCCATGCCACCTCAGTACCATAGCATGTCGGAGGATCACCTGGCACTTCTCCAACAGGAAGTTTCGGCACTCTTGGCCAAGGGTGCCATCGAGCGCGTTCCTGCCCCAGAAGTAGGTCGTGGTTGCTATTCCCACAACTTTCTGGTGCCCAAGAAGGACAAAGGCCTGCGTCCTATCTTGGATCTCAGGAACGTCAACCGCTTCCTCCGGAAGGAGAAGTTCAAGATGTTGACGCTCGCTCAGGTCTTGTCTGCCCTCGAGCCTGGAGACTGGATGGTAGCGTTAGACTTGCAGGACGCTTACTTTCATATCCCTGTCCTGCCGGCCCACCGGCGTTACCTGCGGTTCATGGTAGGCCACGAGCACTTTCAGTTTACCGTGCTCCCCTTTGGCCTTACCAGTGCCCCTCGGGTGTTAATGAAAGTGATGGCGGTGGTCGCAGCTCATCTGCGCAGATCAGGGGTTCCAGCCTTCCCCTATCTCGATGACTGGCTGTTGAAGGCGGGCTCGCCCCAGGCTGTCGTCTCCCACCTCCAGACTACGGCTGACCTCCTGCATTCGCTGGGGTTCTCCATCAAAGTCCCGAAGTCACACCTGATCCCCTCTCAGAAGCTCCTCTTCATTTGAGCGGTTCTGGACACGACGCAGTTTCGGGTTTATCCTCCCGAGCAGCGAGTCTGGGATATTCGGGCTATGATTCCGATCTTTCAGCCCCTATCCCGGGTTTCGGTCAGAATGACCCTGAGGCTGCTGGGCCTCATGGCCTCCTGCATCCTGCTGGTCGATCATGCCAGGTGGCATATGCGGGCTCTGCAGTGGGACCTGGAGTTGCGTCCAGATCTCGGAGGGCACTGCACGACAATTGCAGTGGAGGCTCATGAACCAGGATTGGGTCAACGGCAGATCCCTCTCCCTTTCCCAACCAGAACACACAGTGGTGACAGACGCATCCCTTCTGGGATGGGGCGGCCACATGGGAGAGGTGGAGATCAGAGGCCTCTGGTCTCCGGCGGAGTCCGGGCTCCACATCAACCTTCTGGAGCTTCGGGCGATCCGTCTTGCACTTAAAGCATTTTTTCCCTCTGTTCGGGGAAGAGTAGTGCAGGTGTTCACGGACAACACCACCGCCATGTGGTACTGCAACAAACAAGGCGGGGTGGGGTCGTGGACCCTATGTCAAGAGGCCCTCGGCCTCTGGACATGGCTGGAACATCAGGGCGTATCCCTGGTGGTTCAACACCTGGCAGGTTCACTGAATGCCAGGGCGGATGAATTCAGCCGCAGGTGCATGATGGATCACGAATGGCGTCTTTACTCGGAGGTGGTGCAAGGTCTCTTTCAGCAGTGGGGAGAGCCTTGGTTAGATCTATTCGCCACCGAAGAGAACGCGCAATGTCAGCAATTCTGCGCGTTGGAATTTCGAAGGTGGCACTCGCTAGGCGACGCTTTTCTTCGCGAGTGGAGTTGCGGTCTTCTATCCGCCTATACCACTTCTGCCCAGAGTGCTGAAGAAGATCAAGCGCGACCAGGCCCAAGTCATTCTTGTGGCTCTGGATTGGGCACGAAGTGTCTGGTATCCCGAGCTGCTCAACATGGCCATCGATCCTCCGATCAGCCTGCCTCTTCGGGAGGATCTTCTGTCGCAGGGGACTGTCCTCCACCCGAACCTGTCCAGCCTCTACCTCCTTGTGTGGAGATTGAGCGGCGGCAGTTGACGTCGTTTGACCTGCCTCCCGAAGTCTGTGATGTAATCTTGGCAGCCAGGCGTCCCTCCACTAAGACGGTATACGCCTGCAGATAGAATAAATTTGTGGCATGGTGCACAGCAAAGGCTGTGGATCCCCTTTCTGCCCCTCTTTTTGAGGTTCTCTTGTTCCTCCTCTCTTTGGCCCAGCAGGGCTCTGCTCTGGGCACTCTTAAGGGCTACCTCTCGGCCATTTCAGCCTTTCTTAGGCTTCCTGATCAGCCTTCTCTTTTCAAGTCCCCTGCTGTAAATAGGTTTCTTAAGGGCATTACTCATCTTTTTCCTCCTGTTCCCTTCGTAATGCCCCAGTGGGACTTGAACTTCTTTCTTACATATCTTATGTGCTCTCCCTTTGAGCCGCTTCATAATTGCCCTCTCGGGCTTCTAACTCTGAAAACTGCTTTTCTGGTGGCCATCACCTCTGCTCGCAGGGTGAGTGAGCTACAAGCTCTTTCTTCTAAGCCTCCCTTTCTGGCTATCCATCCGGACAAGGTCGTCCTGAGAACTAGACCTCCCTTCCTTCCCAAGGTGGTTACTTCTTTCCACATTGGCCAAACCATCACTTTGCCCACCTTCTTTCCGCATCCTTCGAAAGAGGAAGAGAGGCTCCACCATCTGGATCCAAAACATGCGCTTTCTTTCAACTTGGATTGCACAAAACAATTCCGGGTGGATGACCAGCTCTTTGTTGGGTACGTGGGCGCTAAGAAAGGTCGGGCCATGCACAAACGGACCATCTCTAGGTGGGTCGTTCTGTGCATCAAAGCCTGCTATTCTTTGGCTAAGAAGGAGCCTCCAGTGGGGCTGCGCGCCCATTCCACCAGGGCGACGGCAGCTACTACTGCTTTGGGACGAGGAGTTCCCCTGAATAACATCTGTCAGGCAGCTACGTGGGCATCGTTGCACACGTTTACGAGACACTACTGCCTGGACAATCAAGTCCGGAGGGACGGCTTCTTTGGCCGTTCTGTTCTCCAGGACTTTCTGGTGTGAACTTGGTTCGCAGACCCACCACCGGGGTTGGTATTGCTGGGGTATCTATTCTAAGGTAAGGAATCTATAACTAACTGTTTCTGTCAGATGAACAAGTTACTTACCTTCGGTAACGATATATCTGTAAGAAACATAGGTTAGTTATAGATTCCTTACCGCCCCACCCATCCTCCCCATTCTGCGAACTGACTTCTAGGGTTAAGGACATTCTTTCAGGGCCCTAGTTTTGTGCACCAGTGGTCAGTGTCCTGCATGGCTCTGTACTTCTGGCGTGGAAAGTCATGTACAGAACTGACGTCAGCGCGCCGTCTATGTAGCTACCGCGACGTCATCCCGGCGATCACGACTGCGGACGCGGAGTCGACCGACGCCACCTTCAGACGTGCAGGGGTACTGCTGACGAAAAACTTTCCGGATCCAGTCTGACGCCTGGGGGAGATTCTAAGGTAAGGAATCTATAACTAACCTATGTTTCTTACAGATATATCATTACCGAAGGTAAGTAACTTGTTCATTACTGTCATTCTTCATTATTTTGGATAGCTTGCAAGGTAGAATATTAATGCTATTCATGTCCGCCTCTGCCCGTGTTGTGTTTATGGAGGTCTGTAGATGTTAATCAGCTCATGATGTTGGATCCTGGAGAAGAAAGATCACTTTTATGTCTGGCTCCAACCATTATTCCTTTAGGAAGTTTTGGGGGTCACTTTAATTTTATTTCACAGATTGGCTATGGCTGTGCTGCTTTGTAATGAAGGGTTGTGCAACCAGCCATCTTTCGGGTGATTACTTGCGTATCTCAGATTCCCATAATTGCTGCATTCAATTACCAGCTACTTGCTGGTTCTGAGACTCCGTAAACACTGTACAGTATAGGGGACAGGATCACAATCCAGCCCTGTACCTAGGTATTTCTGGGACCCATGTATTGCAAATAGATCAGTGAATCAGGTTGGGTCAACTTGTGTCGAACAGCTGAGAAGATAAGCAGGTGGAGGCCACTGAAGATGACTGAGCATGGCCTCTGCTGGGTCGTTTACCTCCCCAAACAGTCTTCAGTAGAGAGAAAAGCAGAGAGTCCAGCCGATCAATCCACTCATCTGCAGTTGGGGTCTATCGCTGTACTGCACACTTCTTGAAATTGGGACAAGAGATCACAATCTGCATGGCCCTGCTCATTTGACTCCTCCTCACCGTAGCCTGCCTGGCAGCCACAGGTCAGCCTCCTTGGCTTATGGCCTTTTCCCATGGTACTAATACAGATACAGCTACTTCTGGCAGAATGGTTACGGTAAGAAAATAAATAACTGTATAATCTGTCCCTGTAGTCGTGAAGTATGTTCACTTTCTTGTATGGCTTAGATAGGGACCCGTGGGGGTTATCTGGAATCTGCCTCGCACAGCTTAGCTGGAGTTCTGTAAGCTAATCCAGGTGTCGCCCACCATATTGCCAGATATTATCTTCACCAACGCCATTTTCATTTGTAACTGGCTGAGTCCTGTTGGTCTAAACTGAATTTGAATCAGAGCTGCACTGATTGTAGGGGACACAGCGATAGCCCAATACAGGTTGGTGGGCAAAGGGGCTCCTTTCAAGACGGAATGAGCTGAGGAGTGTGAGGGCACACTTTACTGTTAGGCACCAATATGAGTTGCTCCTGCAGAGGAGTATTGCTCCTGATTACTGCGCCAGACCGTAAATTATTGTAATCTTTGAGATTCTGTTTAGAACCGACGACAACTGTTTTGATTTTTAACCAACCATGTTGCAACTTGTGCTATTAAATGAGTCGGTTGGTACCATTAAAACACATATATCTTGATGAGGGCTCATCTGCTCGTTTTTCTTTTAAGCCTCACCAGGATGGGGGTCAATTATGCTGGATGAACTCAATCATTGCAATATGGACCAGCAATTAAAACATTTTTTGCGAGTTGCTTTTAGTTCCCAGTCCAGCCCTAGAAAGTCCAAAGCAAGAATATCTACACGCCACAAAAGAGGAGCACAGAGGAGACACATTTCGTGCATTAAATGATTTATCATGTTTTCTTTGGAAACATGCATGCTCTTAACTGCATAACCGAGTCGTCTAACACTAGGCATCTAAACCTGACTGTAGGTAAAAATAATTGTCTTTATGAGACACATGTTGTTGTACTCCAAGTCAATGGTAATTTGTAATGATAAAAATAGTAACTTGTTATCTGAAAGAGACAGTTAGGTATAGATTCCTTACCTTAGACTTACCCCCAGGCGTCAGACTGGATCCAGAGCATTTTTTCTTAGCCGTACCCCTGCGCGTCGGTAGGTGACGTCGGTCGACTCCGCGTCCGGCGTCGTGTTTGCCAGGATGACGTCACGGTGCCTATTTAGATGCCGCCTCTGCGCGCTGACGTCTGTTCTTTCTTTTTCCGCGCCAGCCTAGTGCCGATCCGGAGACAGCTACCCCTTCAGTCACTTTTTGACTAAGCTTTTTTCAACTTTTGTCAACTTCTTTTTTGAGTCTTCGACTCCTGGTGCGTGAGGGATGTCCCATAGTTGGATCTTCTTCAAGCCCTGCGAGGCCTGTCACAAACTGATGTCTGTGAAGGACCCGCACCTCGTTTGCCTCTGGTGCCTGGAGCGCGACCACTATCCGAAGTCATGCTCCGACTGCCGGGCCATGAATCCAAAGTCTTTGCGGGAGCAATCCCAAAAGCTCTTGGAGGCCCAGCAGTCGGCTCTGCGTCGTTCTTCGTCTCGAATGAGAATGGGGTCTCGAGACCGGTCGCAGAGCCCCCACTCCTCGTCGCACTCCCAGTCTTCAGGTATGTCGTAGCAGAAGAAGAATGCGAAGAAGGCTCTTCGCCTTCTCCCCGTCACTCGGCTGACGCAACGCATCGCTCCAAGGCTCCGTCTTCGGTGCCTACTTCTGGGACGACGCCGCGCCTCCCTCCGTTTCCGGGAGCCCCCATTCCAACTTTGGGCAGCCCGACTCCGCCTGTGCCTTCGAGCCCTGCGGAGCCAGTGGGGGGTCCTGGGCCTTCAATGCTGGCGGCTCCAGCTCCGGTGGACCCCGAGGATTTAGGTCTGGATTCGGATTGACGCCGGTGGACCTTCCCCGGTGACGACGCCCCCGGCGTCGGTCGTGCCCCCGACCAATGCCGTCCCCAACTTCACCCCCATGATGGAGCCGAATCGATGTTGAATCCGACGCTGGAGGGTACTTTTGTTCCTCTTTGCATCCCTGGTGTTCCCTGTGGGCCAGAAGGTGGTGATGAGGATTGGGAGGGGGTCACCATACCCTTTAACAGATCAGCTTGAAGAGCCGGACTGGAGAGAGGACCTGGGTGACGCCAGTGGTCTGGACACTTCCCCAGACCTTGGCATGCTTTCTCTCCTTACCGTGGCTACAGAGGAGGGAGCATCTTACACTGTGGTGGTGCGAAGGGCAGCTGAGGCCCTGGGCCTAGAGCTCCCTTCAGTGGCGGTCAGGACTAACCTCCTAACAGAGGTGCGTCAACCGGCGGCAACCTCCTCTGAACCCCTTTTTCTGTTCAACGAAGCCCTCCCTGATGTCCTTATGGGCACCTGGTCCAAGCCCAGCAAAGGGGCTCATGTGGAACAGATGATTGCCCGCCGCATCCGGGCGACCCAGTTTTCCTCACCCGACACCCTTCCCCCGAGAGCTTGGTGGTTCAAGCCTCTTCTTCTAAAAGCGCATTCACTTCTGCTTCCCCAGATAGGGAATCCAAGAAGCTGGATCAACTTGGGAAGCGCATGTTCTCTTCCTCCAGCTTGGCACGTCCGTGAATACCGCGTGCCTCTTGGGCCGATACTCCCATACCATCTGGGATACAGTCGCGCAGGTGCTGCCTCAGTGCCCGGAGGAGGCCCGGGCCGTTCTCTACCAAGCAGTGGCAGATGGGAGAGATGCAGCAAAATTCACGATTCGCTGTGGACTCGATACCACCGACTCACTGGGCAGAACGATTGCCACGTCGGTAGCCCTTTGGCGCTACGCCTGGTTGAGGACGTCTGGCTTTTTGGGGGATGTCCAGTAAACTTTGCTAGACATGCCCTTTGATAGCCGTGGCCTTTTTGGCGACAAAGCAGACTCTGCGCTGGAGCGCTTTAAGGATTCTCGAGCTACAGCCAGATCCTTGGGCCTTGCTGCGTCATCCTGTCCACCTCAGTCTGCTTTTCGTGGCTATGGAAGGGGCACCCGACCACGTCCGGCCCAGTCCAGCCACCGGTTCATGCAAGCTGCCCAGCCTCTGCATGGCCGCAGACGTGGGACCCAGCGACGAGGGTCTGGGAACCAGCAGGCGGGCCAGTACACCCTTTGCCCCCCCCTGCAGCAGCCTCCAAACCTTGCTAGTCCGACTTTTCAGGACCACAAAAGGCCAGTGGGCCTCAGGATTCGCCATCACCTCCCCCACTGGCAAACTATCACGTCAGACAGGTGAGTTTTGTGGATAGTCTGAAGGGGCTACTCCCTCCTCTTCGAGACTGCCCCTCCCTCCATGCCACCGTCATTCGATCGCATGTCGGAGGATCATTTGGCGCTTCGAAAGGGTTCCTATGCCAGAAGTAGGTCGTGGTTGCTATTCCCGCTACTTTCTGGTGCCCAAAAAGGACAAAGGCCTGCGTCCAATTCTAGGCCTCAGAGCCCTCAACCGCTTCCTCCAGAAGGAGAAGTTCAAAATGCTAACCTTGGCTCAGGTCCTGCTGCCCTCAACCCCGGAGACTGGATGGTGGCGCTGGACTTGAAGAGCACCTATTTTCACATCCCCGTCCTGCCAGCCCACAGACGCTACCTGCGGTTCTTGGTAGGCCACGATTATTTTCAGTTAACCGTGCTCCCCTTTGGCCTTACCAGTGCCCCTCGGGTGTTCACGAAAGTGATGGCGGTGGTTGCAACTCATCTGCGCAGATCAGGGGTTCCAGTCTTCCCCTATCTCAACGACTGGCTGTTGAAAGCGGGCCCGCCCCAGGCTGTTGTCTCCCACCTCCAGACTATGGCGGACCTCCTGTATTCGCTGGGGTTCACTATCAACGTGCCGAAGTCACACCTGACTCCCTCTCAGATGCTCCCTTTCATCGGAGCTGTTCTGGACACCGTGCAGTTTTGGGCCTATCCTCCCAAACAGCGAGTCTGAGATATTCGGGCTATGATACTGATGTTTCAGCCTCTATCCCGGATTTCAGTGAGAATGACCATGAGGCTGCTGAGCCTCATGGCCTCCTGCATCCTACTGGTGGATCATGCCAGATGGCATATATATGGTCTCTGCAGTGGGACCTGAAGTTCCAGTGGGCGCAGCATCAGGGGAATCTTTTAGACTATGTCTGGATCTTGGAGGGAACTGCGCAACAACTGCAGTGGTGGCTAACGAACCAAGCTTGGGTCGGAGGCAGATCCCTCTCCCTTCCTCAGCCAGATGTCACAGTAGTGACAGATGCGTCACTCCTGGGATGGGGTGGCCATCTGGGAGAGGCGGAGATCAGAGGCGTCTGGTCTCTGGCGGAGTCCAGGCTCCATATCAACCTTCTGGAGCTCCGGGCAATCCGCCTGGCATTGAAGGCATTCCTTCCCTCTCTAAAGGGGAAGGTGGTGCAGGTGTTCACGGACAATAGCACCGCCATGTGGTACTGCAACAAACAGGGCGAGGTGGGGTCGTGTACCCTATGCCAAGAGGCTCTTCATCTCTGGACATGGCTGGAACATCAGGGCATGACCCTGGTGGTTCAACACCTGGCAGGCTCTCTGAACGCCAGGGCGGACGAACTCAGCCGCTGGTGCCTGGTAGATTACGAATGGCGTCTTCACTCAGAGGTGGTGCAAGGTCTCTTTCAGCGGTGGGGAGAGCCTTGGTTAGATCTGTTCGCCACCGAAGAGAACGCGCAATGTCAGCAATTCTGCGCATTGGAGTTTCCAAGGCAGCGCTCGCTCAGCGACGCTGTTCGTCGCATGTGGAACTGCGGCCTCCAGTATGCCTTTCCGCCTGTACCACTTTTGCCCCGAGTGCTGAAGAAGATCAAGCGCTACCGGGCCCAAGTTATTCTTGTGGCTCCGGACTGGGCACGTAGAGTCTGGTACCCAGAGCTCTTGAGCATGGCTATCGATCCTCCACTCAGACTGCCTCTTCGGGAGGATCTTCTGTCGCAGCAGAAGGGGAGGGTTCTTAACCCGAACCTGCCCAGCCTCCACCTCCTTGCATGGAGATTGAGCGGTGACAGTTGACAGCTTTTGACCTTCCACCCGAAGTCTGTAATGTCATCTTGGCAGCCAGGCGGCCCTCCACTAAAACAGTATATGCCTGTCGATGGAATACGTTTGTGGTCAGGTGGTTCTGTCTTGTCCGCACTCAATATTGTGCGCAGCAATTGATATGCTCTATGGCAGTTATATGGCACGCCAGATACTAATTCTCGGATCTCTCCCCAGGGTCAAAGGGTTCCATCCTTGAAAAGAATCCCCCATAGTATGTATTTTCACCCACTTTAATGCTCGCTTTACTGCTCCATCAGCACTCAATGGGAACCAGGTGCACCATTCTATAGGGAGTTTTGTTGAGTACAATAGCGGGGCCTGGCTTTCATTCACCACTTTCTGAATTTGATAACTCGTGGTGCCTATGGGGTCAATTACTCGAAATGTGCGCCTCGCGTAGTTAGCAGGTAGCGTGGGAGCGATATGGGGGCAGTGGCCTCTCTTTCCAAATCTTAATGTGGTAACTCTTGGGGGTCCGTGAAACCAATAATACGTGTGCATGATCTGCGCAGCACTGTAATATCTTTCGAAGTCCGGAGCATCTAGTCTGCCCATATTGTAGGGGAGGGTCAGTGTGTTCCATCCTATGGGTGGTTGTTTCCCTGCCTAAGCTAATCGGATCATAAGCGTGTGTAACATAGAAAACACTGCTCTTGGAAGCAGTATCGGTATGTTAACAAATAGGAAGAGAAATCTAGGGAGAACAATCATCTTCATAAGCGCTATATGGCCCAGTCGTGAGAGAGGCAGTCGTATCCAGCGGTCTACCGCTTCAGTCAGTTGCTGTATCGCTTTCCCATAGTTCTCCTTAATTACCGTATCAGGATTTGAGTGCACCTGTATTCCTAAGTATCGCACTGGTTCGTTAGTCCAAACAAGGGGGAATTCAGTTTGGGTGGGTATAGTAGAGGCTGTGAGTGGAAATATCACCCCCCACTGGCGCTAAATTCTGCTCGGGGTTTCTA
Organism: Calotriton arnoldi; assembly: GCA_963921515.1. Taxonomy (NCBI): domain Eukaryota; kingdom Metazoa; phylum Chordata; class Amphibia; order Caudata; family Salamandridae; genus Calotriton; species Calotriton arnoldi. The sequence goes on along the minus strand of CAWUFW010000604.1, from coordinate 60,453 downwards.
ACGTTCAGCAGGGTGTCATCTGCGTATGCTGAAATGATTAATTTATACTTGGGGAATTGGATGGCTCGGTGTGAATGATATTCGCGTGACGCGCATGCCTAGGGTTCCGCCACCAGCGCATATATCAGGGTGGAGAGCGGGCAACCCTATCGGGTCCCACACGTGATCGCTATAGGGGCTGACAGTATTCAGTTCATGTATAGTCATACTGTGGGATTCGTGTACAAGCCTTGTATTAGTTTAATGTAGACTACCCCTACTCCCACCCGACGGAACACTGCCAGCATGAAAGGCCATTCTACAGAATCGAATACCTTTTCGGCATCTAGGAACACCGCTGCAGCCTGAACCGCCGGGTCCATTAAGGTGACAGCGCCAAATAGAGTTCTGAGGTTATGGGTCAGGCTTCGTCCAGGAATAAACTCAGATTGTTCAGGTCTGATAATGCTTGGGAGCAGAGGGGCTAATCTATTCGCTAGAATCTTGCCAAATAATTTCGCGTCTGTGTTTAGTAGCAACAAGGGTCGATTAGAAGAGCAGTGCTCCTCAGGCTTTCCTGGTTTTCGTATAGCTATCAGCATCGCTTCGCGCATAGTTACAGGCATGGTGCCATTGCGAGCCATCTCTTCAAAGAGGTTCACCTGGTGGGGAATCAACTTGTCCTGATATCCCTTATAGAAGGCCACAGTTAGGCCGTCAGTTCCAGGCACCTTCTCTCTAGGCATCTCTCTCAGCACCACAGTTATTTCTGTGGGGCGGAGAGGAGCTATCAGTCATTCCCTATCCTCATTCGTGAGCCACTGCATTTTAATGTGGGCCAAGTAGTCCGAGTCATCCTCCCCTGTCGAAGTTGGGCAGGAAGTGTAAAGGTCAGAGTAATATTCGCAGAATCTATCGACAACTTGCAGCGCTCCAACAATAAGCTCGTCCTTACCCCCCTGCACTTGAAGCACTTTGTTTACAGTTCTGCTTGGTTGGGCAAGGGCTGCCAGCGTGGCCCCAGGTCTCTCGCCCTCCCCGTATACCCTGGTAGTGGCGTATTTCCCCCAGTGTGTGAACCCAGCTTGGGCTAGCTCATTGTATTCTTCAAGCACAGTTTTAATCTGGGCCTGCAAGGTCGGAACTGGTCCCTGTGTCAGTTTAAGTTCCAATACTTTTAACTCCCCTTCTAATTTCCCCAGTCGACCCCTAATTGAGCGCAGCACTCCCGCATGCTCGGAATTGTAATGCCCCAAATATACGCCTTGAAGGCCTCCCTCGAGCGTGGACATTTTAGTGACACTGCCCGTATTAGTGGCAAAGTATTCATCAATTGCTTGTGCAAGGTTGTCACGAAACACTGGGTCCAGTAGTGAGTACTGTGGGAACCGCCATGGCACTACCCTAGGCTGCATATCCGTAACACGCAGAGTGAGCTGCACTGGGAAGTGGTCGGAGTAGGTTCTGGGGAGGTGTTCGCAAACCTCTAGGTGTGGCAGTAGGAAATGGGATATTAGCCAATAATCAATGCGCGAGTGAACATCGTAAACAGTAGAATGTGTGTACTCTCTACCTTGAGGGTTAGTTTGTCGCCAGACGTCCACCAGTCTCGGCTATAGCAGTGATGGCTCGTGCTGCCGCCGCAGGTCTACGTGTTGGACCTTGGATCTGTCCAGTTCGGGGGACAGCTTGCAGTTAAAATCCCCTCCCCATATGTGGGGCAAATGCTAACGTTTTGTTGTGTAATACATGGTAATATTGCAGGTTGTCATAATTCGGGCCGTATACGCCAATTAGTAATGCCTCAAATCAGCCTTGTCTGCAGTGCGCGACCACAAATCTACTGTCTGTGTCAGAGTGCACCATTGTAAGTGTAATGCCAGTTATGTCGGACCCCTGTCAGCACCCCACGTGCATGTGAGGTGAACCCGGCAGCCAAGCACATTCCCCTCATTCTACTCTGTGTCAAGAGACTAGTCTGGGGTGCCAGTTGTGTTTCTTACGGCATGTCCACGTCTATATTGTGTCCTTGGAGATATGAGACTATTTTGCTCATTTTATGGTGATCATTTAGGCCCCTTACGTTCCACGTAAGGAACCGTAGGGTAGTGCCCCGCTTTGAGACCGAGCTAGTGCTGTCAGGTAAGTCCCCCATTGGTTCTGACTTTTATCTGTTTGTCAGAGCAGGCCTCCTGTCCTTCCCATCGATTATGCCAACAGTCACAATGCAATCACATAAGAACCCTGTGCCCCCCACCCACTACCGCCCAAGCTGTGTCTCTAAACATGAGGTACAGCTTACAAGTATCCCCCCATTCCAACTCCCGTATGTACGTTAAAGAAAAGAAAGAGGAAAAAGTAGGTCCTACACATCCTATTCAAACAGTCAGTGTGGTAACACTCAGGGGCAAAGAGTGCTGTATTGTCCTTGTTTACATAATTCCAAATATGCTTATCCTTGCTGTATTACCATTATCGCTGCTCCATTCCATCTAAACATAAACATCATTGCCCCCCAAGTAACGTCCAGACGAGTGGTGCCGCCCATCACCGCACCCAGAGGCACGTGTGCCGGGTCCATTCATATGCACCTGTTCTAGCACAGTAGCACAGGCCTCTAGGTGGCCAGTCTTTGGGAGCCCCACCCCCGCACACAAAGAACAATCTTACCAAGTCATCAGCATCTCGGGTGTAACTAAAGTAGTCTAGCGCATATTGTGTGCAGGCGGCTAGCCAATTCTGATGCTGTGTGCGGTTTCAACAAAGGTCCAGTTAGGTAGCTAAGCACCCAATCCGTTGATTACTCATCTTGTTGGTCGAGTTCGCTGGAGGTCTCTCCACGTTTCTGGGTTGCTTCCATCTTGATCATTTGTTGAAGACTTTTAGGTTGGTGAAGAATCTGGGCTTCCCCTCCACCATCACTTGTAATCTCGCTGGGTATAACATAGCGTACTCCAAGTTAAGCTCACAAAGCTCACTCCTTGCCGGGACGTATTGACGCTGTGCTTCCTGCACTTGCGGGGTAAAATCCTGGTACAGAGAAATATCAGAGCCTTCAGAGTTGAGTGTCCTGAGCTCCCCAGCACGGCACAGAACAGCGTCTCTGTCCAAGTAGTTGAGTAGTCTCGCTATGATGGGGCGAGGTGGAGCGCCCGGGACTGGTTTCGGGGCAAGCGATCGATAGGCGTGCTCCACTATAAACATTGCTGAAAGAGTATCTCGGCCCAGGAGCTCAGTCAACAGGATCTCAATGAAGGTTTCCATATTGCCAGTGGTAGCGGATTCTGCTACGCCAACTATACGTAAATTCCATCTGGAGGGTGCTTCTAAAACTTCAGTCTTGCTCTGCAACGCTGTCAGCATCTTATCAGTCTTTTGGGCGCTTCCAGGGTCTGTTCTTGTGAGTCCTCGACATCCGAAACGCATCACTCAACCATGTCCAGTCTTTCCGAATGCTTGTCTATTTTTCGGACATTCGGTCCATGCGGTAGGAGAGAGAGTCAATCTTGCCATCGATTGTAGCTAGGCTTTGCTGCATAGTTATCTATAGTTGTTTTGCATCACTTTCTTGTTTCCCCCCCGCTGCCCCTTCCTCCTGATCCTGCACAGTAGCATCCTCTTCGCACATTCTTGCTGATTTGCGCTGATCAAAGCTTAACTTGGGTTGACTTCTGTCTAATTTCCCCATCCTGTTCAAGCTTCAGACGTGGCTGCTGCCCAGCTCCACTCCCCAGGTCCCAAAACCAGCTCCACGCAGCAGGGCTCTCTAGTATCCGGGGTGCTGCGAGTGTCTCAATACGATTGCGCTCCTCCCTTCAGGTCAGGAATATAGGCGTAAATATGTCAGCAGGTCGCCCAGAGCCTCGTGCAGCGTTAGAATAGGAACGCTAGTAGAGTCCAGCACTTGCATCAAATGGAGATTCTGCAACGAAAAAACACTGACCTTGGGGCATTGGGTTTGCCCTCATACTGCAGGAGCCCAAGGTAGTCCGCAGCAGTCTCAGGTGAGGGCGGCGCAGCGCCGCACGCACTCTGCATATACCAGGCAGCTCTGTCCCTCCTCTGCAGCAATCCAGGCCTACAGGCACGCATCTTGTTGCAGGGATTCTGCCCAAAAACAGAACTGCGTAGGATTATGGGACCTTCGTGCATAGGGACTGAGTCATCCTACCACCTTAGTACCCATGAGCCCAGGACCGACTAGCTATAGTGTCTCACTTGCTCGCCTACTCACTCACAGAGAAACAAGTGATTAAACACCCGAGAACACAACACTCCCGAATCTCTCAGGAATCGCGGTTGCAAGACACACCCTTTTGCACACACTCTTGTATTTGTCCACAATAAGATCTGACAGAGACACGAAAAAGTTTAAAATATTTATTTTAACTAACGTGCTCTAATGTGCCGTATACGTGCCACAACAAGCAGAAAAATGCATAATACAAATACGGTCAGCATAGCAGTTAGTCCATAAATCATGAAAGAAGATGTCATTATGAAAAGACAGTATAGCCTAACCTCCCTCCCCTTGCATAGAGGTAGTATTATCATATATCTGAAGGAGACAATTCGTTATGGATTCCTCACCATAGAATCCCAGGCGTCCGACTGGATCTGGAGAATTTTTTCGTCGGCAGTACCCCTGCGCGTCGAAAGGTGGCATCGGTCGACTCCGCGTTCGGCATTGGCGTCGTGGTCGCCGGGATGACGCCGCCCTCGCGCGCTGTCAGTTCTTTCTTTTTCCGAGCCAGCCAGCGCAGATCTGGAGAGAGCGGTACCTCCAGTTACTTTTTGACTCACTTTTTTGCAACTTTTGTCGACATCGTCTTTGAGTCTATCGGCTCCTGGTGCACGTAGGGATGCCCGGTTTCAAGGCTTGCGGATCCTGCCGAAAACTGATGTCGGTGACGGATCCGCATCGCGTGTGCCTGTGGTGCCTGGAGCGCGACCACGACCCCAAGTCGTGCTCCGACTGCAGGACCATGAATCCGAAGTCTTTGCGGGAGCGGTCCCGGCAGTCCGCTCTGCGCCGTTCGAGGTCCCGGTCGCGTGGGAGGTCGAGGGACTGGTCGCAGAGTCAACACCACCACTCGTCCTCGAAGTCTTTGCACTCCTCAGGTAAGTCGAAGCACAAGAAGAAGTCGAAGAAGCATCATCGCTCCTCAACTTCTCCCCGGCCGACGCGACGATGGATGTGGACGGTTGCCTGTCTCGTGGCTCCGCGTGCGGAGCCCGAAGGGTCGGCTCCGAGTTTCCCCTCCTTTCCGGGAGCCGGAGCGACCCTTGCCCAGCTTCGAAGCTTTTACGAAGCGATGCATGCCAACTTTGGGCAGCCCGACTCTGCTGGCGCACCTTCGGGCCCCGCGGACTCGGCTGGGGGCCCTGGGCCTTTGACGCTGGGGGCTCCGGCCCTGCAGTGTCCCCTTGGATCCAGACCTGGATCCGGATCTGCACCGGTCGACCTGATAACACTTCCCCGGCGTCGATTCTGCCAGCACCACGTCCTCAGCCGACGTCGACCCTGGCCTCCACCCTGACTGGACACGGAGCCGGACTGATGTCGACCGACGCCAGATCCGGTGCCGACGGGTACTTTTGTACCCCTGTTCTACCCTGGTGCTTCTTTCAGGCCAGATTGGCAACCAGAGGAGGTTGAGGAGGACTGGGAGGGGTCTGGTGACCCTTTAACTGACCAGTTGGAAGACCAGGACTGGAGAGAGGAGTTGGGGGGACACCAGTGGTCTGGATATCTCCCCAGACCTTGGCATGTTGTCTCCTCCTACCGTGGCTACGGAAGAGGGAGCTTCTTACGCAGTGGTGTTGCGTAGGGCGGCCAAGGCTCTCAGCCTCGAGCTACCTACGGTGGCAGTCAGGACTAACCTCCTGACAGAGGTACTTCAGCCGGCAGCGAGCTCTTCGGAGCCCCTGCTGCCGTTCAATGAGGCTCTAACTGACATCCTTTTGAGCACCTGGTCCAGGCCCAACACAGGGGTTCCTGTGGATAGGATGATTGCCCGACGCCACCGCCCGGCTCCGGGCGACCCCACTTTCTTTTCCCAACACCCCACCCCTGAGAGCTTGGTGGTCCAAGCCTCGACGTCCAAAGGCGCGTTCCCTTCTGCACCACCTGATAGGGAATCCAAAAAGCTGGACCATCTTGGGAAATGTTTTCTTCCTCCAGCTTGGGACTGCGGTCGGTAAACACCGTATGTCTGTTGGGCCGTTACACCCACTCCGTGTGGGATACAGTGGTACAGGTGCTGCCCCAGTGCCCGGAGGAGGCCCGGGCCGTGCTCTCCCGTGCAGTCGCCGAGGGGAGAGATGCAGCCAAGTTTACCATATGTTGTGGACTGGACACCGCCGACTTGCTAGGCAGGACGATTTCAACGTTGGTAGCCCTTCGACGCTACGCCTGGCTGAGGTCGACTGGTTTTTCCGGGGATGTCCAGGCTACCCTGATGGACATGCCTTTTGATGGCCGTCGCCTGTTCGGCGACAAAGCAGACAGCGCGCTAGAGCGCTTCAAGGACTCTCGGGCTACGGCCAAGTCCTTGGGCCTCTCCACCACCTGCCCTGCGCAGTCTGCTTTTCACCCCTTTCGTGGTTACGGAAGGGGTGCCCCGCCACATTCCACCCAGGGCCACAGGCCAGCGCAAGCTGCTCAGCCCCTGCGAGGCCGGGGACGTGGGACTCAACGTTGTGGGTCTGGGGGCCAGCGAGCAGGCCAGTCCACCAATGCCCCCTCTGCAGCGGCCTCCAAACCCTCCTAGTCTTACCTTTCAGGGCCACCAATCGCCAGTGGGCGGCAGGATTCGCCATCACTTCCCCCACTGGCGCACCATCACGTCGGACAGGTGGGTTTTGCAGATAGTCTGAAGGGGCTACTCCCTCCCCTTCGAGACTACCCCCCCAGCCATGCCACCTCAGCACCATCGCATGTCGGAGGATCATCTGGCCCTTCTCCAACAGGAACTGACGGCTCTCTTGGCCAAGGGAGCTATCGAGCGAGTTCCTGCTCCAGAAGTAGGTCATGGTTGCTATTCCCACTACTTTCTGGTGCCCAAGAAGGACAAAGGCCTGCGTCCTATCTTGGATCTCAGGAACATCAACCGCTTCCTCCGGAAGGAGAAGTTCAAAATGTTGACACTAGCTCAGGTCCTATCTGCCCTCGACCCTGTAGACTGGATGGTAGCATGGACTTGCAGGACGCTTACTTTCACATCCCCGTCCTGCCGGCCCACCTGCGGTTCACGGTAGGCCATGAGCACTTTCAGTTTACCGTGCTCCCCTTTGGCCTTATCAGCGCCCCTCTGGTGTTCACGAAAGTGATGGCGGTGGTCGCAGCTCATCTGCGCAGATCAGGGGTTCCAGTCTTCCCCTATCTCGACGACTGGCTGTTGAAGGCGGGTTCGCCCCAGGCAGTCGTCTCCCACCTCCAGACCACGGCGGACCTCCTGCATTCGCTGGGGTTCACTGTCAACGTGCCGAAGTCGCACCTGACTTCCTCTCAGAAGCTCCTTTTAATCGGAGTGGTTCTGGACATGACGCAGTTTCAGGCTTATCCTCCCAAGCAGCGAGTCCGGGATATTCGGGCTATGATTCCAATCTTTCAGCCTCTATCCCGGGTTTGGTCAGAATGACCCTGAGGCTCTGGGGCCTCCTGCATCCTGCTTGTAAATCATGCCAGGTGGCATATGCGGGCTCTGCAGTGGGACCTGAAGTTCCAGTGGGCACAACATCAAGGGAATCTGCACGATTGCGTCCAGATCTCAGAGGGCACTGCACGACAATTGCAGTGGTGGCTAACGAACCAGGATTGGGTCAACGGCAGATCCCTCTCACTTCCCCAACCGGAGTCCACAGTGGTGATGGATGCATCACTTCTGGGGTGGGGCGGCCACATGGGAGAGGCGGAGATCAGAGGCCTCTGGTCTCCGGCAGAGTCCGGGCTCCACATCAACCTTCTGGAGCACCGGGCGATCCATCTTGCGCTAAAAGCATGCCTTCCCTCTGTCCGGGGAAGAGTAGTGCAGGTGTTCACGGACAACACCACCGCCATGTGGTACTGCAACAAACAAGGTGGGGTCGTGGACCCTATGTCAAGAGGCTCTCCGTCTCTGGACATGGCTGGAACATCAGGGCATATCCCTGATGGTTCAACACCTGGCAGGCTCCCTGAACGCCAGGGTGGACGAACTCAGCCGCAGGTGCATGATGGATCACGAATGGCGTCTTCACTCGGAGGTGGTGCAAGGTCTCTTTCAGCAGTAGGGAGAGCCTTGGTTAGATCTATTCACCACCGAAGAGAACGTGCAATGTCAGCAATTCTGCGTGTTGGAATTTCCAAGGCGGCACTCGCTAGGCGGCGCTTTTCGTCGCGAGTGGAGTTGCGGTCTTCTATACGCCTTTCCGACTATACCACTTCTGCCCACAGTGCTGAAGAAGGTCAAGCGCGACCGGGCCGAAGTCTTTCTTGTGGCTCCGGATTGGGCACGAAGAGTCTGGTATCCCGAGCTGTTACACATAGCCATCAATCCTCCGATCAGACTGCTTCTTCGGGAGGATCTTCGGTCGCAGCAGCAGAGGACGGTCCTCCACCCGAACCTGTCCAGCCTCCACCTCCTTGCGTGGAGATTGAGCGGCGACAGTTGACAGCCTTCGACCTTCCTCCCGAAGTCTGTGATGTTATCTTGGCAGCCAGGCGTCCATCCACTAAGACGGTATATGCCTGCAGATGGAACAAATTTGTGGCATGGTGCGCAGCAACGGCTGTGGATTCCCTTTCTGCCCCTCTCTCTGAGGTTCTCTTGTTCCTCCTTTCTTTAGCCCGGCAGGGCTCTGCTCTGGGCACTCTTAAGGGCTATCTCTCAGCTGTTTCAGCCTTTCTTAGGCTTCCTGATCAGCCTTCTCTTTTCAAGTCCCCTGTTGTAAATCGCTTTCTTAAGGGCATTACTCATCTTTTTCCTCCTGTTCCCTTCGTAATGCCTCAGTGGGACTTGAACTTGGTTCTTACTTATCTTATGTGCGCTCCCTTTGAGCCGCTACATAACTGTCCTCTCAGACTTCTCACTTTAAAGACTGCCTTTCTGGTTGCCATCACTTCTGCTCGCAGGGTGAGTGAGCTCCAGGCTCTTTCCTCAAAGCCCCCCTTTTCTGGCTGTTCATCCGGACAAGGTTGTCCTAGGAACCAGACCTTTTCTTCCCAAGGTGGTTACTTCTTTCCACATTGGTCAAACCATCACTTTGCCCACCTTCTTTCCGCCTCCGCATCCTTTTAAGGAGGAAGAGAGGCTCCACCGTCTGGATCCAAAATGTGCGCTTTCATTTTATTTGGATCGCACAAAGCAATTCCGGGTAGATGACCAGCTCTTTGTTGGCTATGTGGGCGCCAAAAATGGTCGGGCCATGCACAAACGGACCATCTCTAGGTGGGTCGTTTTGTGCATTAAAGCTTGCTACTCTTTGGCAAAGAAGGAGCCTCCAGTGGGATTGCGCGCCCATTCCACCAGGGAGACGGCAGCTACCACTGCTTTGGGATGGGGAGTCCCCCTCAATGACATCTGTCAGGCAGCAACGTGGGCTTCATTGCACACGTTTATCAAACACTACTGCCTGGACAGCTAAGTCCGGAGAGACGGCTTCTTTGGCCGTTCAGTTCTCCAGGACTTTCTGGTGTGAACCTGGTTCGCAGACCCCCCTCCGGGGTTGGTATTGCTGGGGTATCTATTCTAAGGTGAGGAATCCATAACGGTCTCTTTCAGATGAACAAGTTACTTACCTTCGGTAACGATATATCTGTAAGAGACATAGATTAGTTATGGATTCCTCACCGCCCCACCCATCCTCCCCGTTCTGCGAACTGACTTCTAGGGTCAGGGAATCCCTTTCAGGGCCCTAGTTTTGTGCACCAGTGGTCAGTGTCTTGCATGGCTCTGCGCTTCTTGCGTGGAATGTTGTGTAAAAGAACTGACGTCAGCGCGCGAGGGTGGCGTCTAAGTAGCTACCGCCGTGACATCATCCCGGCGACCACGACGCCAACGACGAACGCGGAGTCGACCGACGCCACCTTTCGACGCACAGGGGTACTGCTGAAAAAAAATTCTCCGGATCCAGTTTGACGCCTGGGGGTAATTCTAAGGTGAGGAATCCATAACTAATCTATGTCTCTTACAGATATATTGTTACCGAAGGTAAGTAACTTGTTCATTAGAAGATCTCTGGACTTTGTCTGCAGACCCCATACCTTAGGCTATAGATGGTAGATCTACATCCTAGGTGCTATCTCGCTCTTCTCTCTGGAAAGGTCCCTCTCCAAGTGTGTGCTACCTATTCGTGAATTCCAATAAGACCAAAGTACGTTGTCCCAAACAACAGCTGCATCGGTATGTTTTGTCTAGGTGCTAAGGCCTGGCCAGAACAAAATAACAAGGAGCATTTGTTCGACCCTGCTCACAATGTTCAGACAAAATCCCAGGAACCTGCAGAGTATGAACACAGTGATGGGTTCTCATGTGAAAACGGCAATAGAGACAGTTGCAAAAATAAAGTCTTGTAGTAACGTGTGCAAAGCAGCGGGCAATCTGCAGCATGCTCATGCTAACTTGGAGAAGACGACATGTCCCCATGGGCTATGTGACAGTCTCATCTACGGCGGAGACACGCAGGGCCGCCGCCAAGTCCTCTGGGGTCGGTATATCCGTCAGGCCGCCATAAGAGCTTCCCGGGAACTCGGGCACATCAGGCAGACCGGCACAGAGTTGCGGACTCGCGCCGGACAACAAGCCTAGCGTGCTACGTGTTTTATCGTCCGACTGGGCCGCTCTGACAGCTCGTCTCCTCCGGAGTCTTCCTTCGTCGCCGGGCATCGGAAATGGACAGGTCACATCGCCTGGGGCTTGATATCCGCCATGAGGTAGCTTCTTTTTTGAGTAGCAGCAATATAGAGGATTTTTTAATGGATATTTATAAGGCCGGCCCAGAGAGCACACTTAGGGTGCAGCCATCTTGGAGTCAGGCAAGCTCCGTCCTCCAACTTCAAGAACATTCTTATCGCTCTCCCACCACCAAGAGCCAATCCAGTAACCGTATGTGAAGAGTCAACATACTCCCTCAGTTCTCATCTCCTGGGAATTGGGTATGCAGCTGGTCACCTTGAACATCTCGCCCTCCTAGTACACTGTGAACAGAAGGCCTCCTCTCATCAACACTTCTCAGAGTTCGTTCCCAGCTTCCTCATTGCAGGCCTCACTTTCAATAGTCTAATACAAACAGTAAGCCTTTCTGTAGCTAACAAGAAGCATGATAACGCACCTGCATAAAAAAGAATCAAAGCACTGGGAGCATTAAAATAAGCATTCTCAATTAAGGACTGATGGTAAGCTAAGCTCTCAAATTCAAAATGGATGCCTGTTACAACAATGCACTATAGTGGTCGCCGGTAGGTAGTAATAGTTAGGACCTAGTTTCCATAGGAATAGCATTTTTTTGTTGTGCAAATAACGTTAGCACAGTTTGACAAATCTGCACAAAATTTTCAAAACTAGTGTACAACTCATTTCAGCTGCTGTCTGGAAAGTTTCGGGGTGATTTGTCAAGTGGGGGCTGAGAGAAAGGAGGGGGCAAAACACTTTTTCCCCATGCAGGATTTTAAACATAACTACAGCCGGAACCGCTGAACGGAATGACCCCAAATTTGCCAGAAAGCATGCTCTTGGTCCAGAAAGAGTCCTTTTTGTAATTTGGTCTAAATCAGTTCCGTAGTGATGGCATTATTAAAGAAAAAAGATTTATATATATCTAGGGACGCGGATCCGACAGATCACTTGGTGAGATGTGATTGGCTGTCAGCACTTCAACCAGGAAGTGTTGGCAGTCATCTTGGGACTTGTGCTTGCTTTTTTTTTTTTTGCTCCCCCCCCCCCCCCGGGTGGGCTAGGTCCTGGGGGAAATTTATTTATTTATTAGGGAAAGGGAGGGTGCACGTGGTCCCCCTCCCCAGGCCAATTACGGTCCTTGGAAGCCCATCCCCTGGGGCCCTGCCAAATTTGAAAATGGGGAGGGGGCCGTGCTGCCCCACCTCCCAAACCGATTTTGCCCCGGAGAAGTGCCACACCCCGGGGCCCGACTGTCTCAAAAAAAGAATTAGGGTGGGGCAGGCATCGCCCCCTCCTAGACCTGTGTTTGCTCTTTCTTGGTGTGGGAAATTTTAAAGCTCCTGCCAAGCGAGAGCTAACACTAAGTCTGCTCCCAACAGGCGGGAGCATGAAAAATTATCCCGTCTGCTTGCAGCGGACTTTATCGGTTTCCGTGCCCGCTATGAAGCGGGCAGGGAACAGCATTTTAAGCTGCTCCCTGCGGGCGGGAGCAACGCCGGCTCCCACTGGAGGCGGGGAGTCGCTTGGGGCTGTGGGGGCATTGGGCCTACTCCCGCAGCCCCCAACAGTGGTTAAGGGAGTTGCCTGGGTGGGCTCCCGGGCACCCACCCTTCATTGGCCAGGCCCCGGGGATGGGGTCCTGGGGCAAAAATCAGCCCAAGAAGAGGGTCTGTGTGCCCCCTCTCACTTCATAATGTGGCCAGGACCTGGAAATGGGGTCCTTGGGGCCAAAATCGGTCTGGGCAGGGGGCCCACGCAACCCCCTCCCTCAATAATTAATTGTATTGGCCCCGGGGATGGGGTCCCCGAGGCCAATATTGGCCCAGGGAGGAGGGCTATGTGCCTCTTCTTAATATGATCCAGCCCAGGAGATGGAATGCCCAGAGCCTAAATCGGTCTGTGGAGAGGGGCTGTGTGCCCCCTTCACCCATAAATTAAGCGATGGGCTCTGGGAATGGGGTTCCTGGGGCGAAATACAGCCCAGGGAGGGGAGCTAGATACCCCCCTCCTCTAACACAAAATATGGTGGGCTCCGAAGGATGGGGCCCCTTGGCCGAAATTAACCCGGTGAGGGGGGCTGTGTACCCCCCTCTTGGGTTAACTGCCTTTGGGGGGTTGGCCACAGGCCAGGCCCTGTTGGCTGCATTCGGGGGGTTGGCTGCATTCGGGGGGTTGGCTGCATGCGGGGAGGGTTAGCCACAGGCCAGGCCCTGCAGCCAACCTCACACTGCGCCCATATTAACATACAGTAATTAAAAATGACTTTACGTTTAAAAAAAAAAAAAGTTGAAATTCACTGAAAAAAACAAAGGTTACAGGTATGTTAAATGGGAAATGCCATTAAAAAAAGTAGATATTTGCACAGTAGTATAGAAATTAAGCTGTTATAGTTAGTTATCTCAAGTAACTATAACTCGTGTCCTAACGTAACTATAACGCGTGCCCTTGCCATGCACTAATTACACCACATATTACATCACTCATATCTTCTATGACATAATTGAGAATATCAGTGCAATATTTGCTGTAAAATAGTGGATGAGAAAACTGTGCATGGCAGGGGCTCGAGTTATAGTTACCTTAGGTCATGAGTTGTAGTTACTGGAGATAACTCTACTATAACTTCTGAATTTCTATGATTTTGTGTGTGTAAAATCTAAACCCAACTATTACAGCCTTGTAACCTTTGGTTTTTCAGTGAATTTCTCAGTTTAAAAAAAATTCTATTTCATAACTTAGCAAAACTATTCATCAAAGGGCCTCTGCAATAAGTAGGAAATACAAGCCCATTCTGGGGTGCTCCTTATCGCCAGCTCTAAGGGTTTACAGAACTGGTGATGTGGCAATTGCCACCTACTGTGGGGGTACACTGATGTAACTGCGCTAACGCAGTGTGCAAATAAGTTAATTAGGGCCCTCCTCAATCTTCCATCAAGCACCCTGCTCACACCACTAAGATTCGATCAAGCGATCAATAGCATTCATTTATAAACTACCTGTTATACCTGCTGCTCAGCCTGTGTGTCTGTGGAGTGGAATGTTGGTGTGAGAGCTGGTTATGGAATGTTGGATGAGAGAGAGAGTGTCAGTTGGAGTAAGGGATGAGCAGCAGGGAGGTTGCTCCTGGTGGGGTTCAACCTTATAACATCTTGCTTATAATAAATCTACATGTATTGCATGTTGCCCCTCTCTTGCATGTATTTATTATTGCCATCTTGTACATGCATCTATTTTATTGTAATTCTTTTGCTGTTGATTTTATTGGTATTAAGAAAGGGAGATCTGTTATACCTGCTGCTCAGCCTGTGTGTCTGTGGAGTGGAATGTTGGTGTGAGAGCTGGTTATGGAATGTTGGATGAGAGAGAGAGTGTCAGTTGGAGTAAGGGCTGAGCAGCAGGGAGGCTGCTCCTGGTGGGGCTCAACCTTATAACATCTTGCTTATAATAAATCTACATGGACTGCCTATCTTCATTACAACACTACCCTAAAGCCATTGTTCTACTGGGTGTGCCTTTGATCAACTATAGAGCTGTGGCTGTTATATCCTGTGTCTCCTAGTTCCTTGCTGCTCAGCCTGTGTGAGTGTAATGCAATAGAATGTTCATCAGTGCATGGTTTGGATGAGTGGTCAGTTGGATTGAGTGGGGCTGAGCAGCAGGATGCTGTTCCCGGTGGGGCTGTACCATCTTACCTGTAACTGCATAAACCTACATAATCTACACTACTGGCCTGATTACCTACAAGGACCTTACTTCGTTTACAAAAGTCGCCTTATAGGGACGCCCTACTGGAAAGAATTATGATAAGCAAATATGCACCCCATGACTCAGGAAAGTTAAGAATCTTTGCGAAATGGTGAAAATGGGTGACGTTTGGAGTTCTCCTTCTGAACTACCTAAACGTGTAACACAGTGAAAAGAGCTTATTGAGTTTGTGCCATGGTGAGATCTGGAATGGCCAAAGCGAAAGGAGCATAATGGGACAGTTTTGAACTACAAATGTACTCCCATTTTTTAACCCTAACTGGATAGAATCTACCCATTCCATGCTAAATGTTTGTATGCAAATTTAGAATGGGTGTACTGCTGTTAAAAGCACCCACCTCAAAATAGGACTAAACAAGCTCCCAATCACCTGATTGTCCACATTGTCCGCAGCACAGAGAGACTGAAGAACACTTTCTCTTCTTTTGTCCAAAGTACAAACAGCCTTTCAAGAAATGGATTGTGGCAGTATGTAACTTACTAGGCGTCCATCGCTATTGGGATTCCCTAAGGATCTTGAAGAGTGATACAAGAGAGCAGATTGTGTTTGCCACTTTTCGATTCCTGCTGTGGGCATGGAAAATCAGGCCGCAGAGGATACCTGCCAAAAGCCCTTATCACACTTAAACAGATCGTGTGAGGCAATATGCAATGCTTTTAATGCCTACAAGGATGAACTAAGCTAGAATGTGGTGCCTTAGGTAAATGTGCTCCCCATAAGTTAAGTATGATTAGCGTGCCTGTATTTACGCTAGGGTGGCATGGTGAGCAAAAGAACGATGGATTTAACCCAGATCTCTTGACTGGGGGTGAATGTTTTGATTTGTTCTGCATTCCGTCCATCAATTGTGTGTCTTTTGCTTTCTCGCCCGAAGTGCGCCAGGTATGCCCAGACGTGGGTCCTGGGCTCACTGTGCCACTAGAATCAAGCTATCCTGGCTGAAGAGGGGTGAAACCCCGAAACCGGTCCTAGGATGCTTGTTTCCGGTCCAGGGAGGACCTGGCTTGGCAGTTCGGGCTGGACTGTTCCCATGAGGCACAGGGTCAAGACTGATTTGCATATGGCCAGGTCTAAACTGGGGTGGCATGGTGAGCAAAAGAATGATGGATTTAACCCAGATCTCTTGACTGGGGGTGAATGTTTTGATTTGTTCTGCATTCCGTCCATCAATTGTGTGTCTTTTGTATTTACGCTAATAGCAGGCACTTGGATTTAAGATTACCTGTTTATGCAATAATGATGTTTAGTTTTAAAAGTTCATACTACGCCACTTTACGGGATCAACTGAGATTAATTGAATGGAACTGCATTTGTATCATTTTATACTGTTATTTATACTGTTGATTTTTAATTCATGACTGTATTGTTTACTTGCTTATAATTGTACAGTGTAACGCCACACACACACAAACACACACACACCCCCCCTCCATCCATCGATGTTATAGTTAGGTCGGTTTCCATTGAAAAAGTGTTTTTGATTTGCCTATATCTTTGCCTTCATATGACGAATCTTCACTAAATATTCCCAAAAAAGTGTGCCGGTGACTCTTGTTGTGCATGGAAAGTTTTGGGGCAATCCGTAAAGCGGGGGCAGAGAAAAAGAGGGAGGGGGGGTCAGAAAAAGTGTGTTTCCCATGTTAATTCCTATAGGAGCTTTAGACATGACTGCAGCCTGAACCGCTGGATGGAATGACACCAAATTTGGCAGAATGCTAGCTTTTGGTACGCAGATTGTGCTTTTTGTTATTTGGTGTACATCCGTTCAGTAGTTGTTGAGAAATGTAAGAAAATCCAATTAAGTACATCTGTGGCAGCGGCTTATTTGTGAATTATAACAAGCTTTTGCAGGGAATTGCAGTCCTGTGATTGACTCCCAACACTTCAACCAGGAAGTGTTGGCAGTCATCCTGGGCCTCTGCTTTAGCTGAGTCCCAACAAAAAATGGGGAAAAAAAGCCTTTGCCTTGAGGTTCCCCTAGAACCCTGTCACGACATAAAAGCATTTTTTTTTAATTCATGATGATTTTCGCAAAATATTCATGAATAAAGAGACAAGCGTGAGCTTGCACACTTGTTCTAATTGTAGCCCTCGGGTGGGCCAGGTCCAGGGACATGCAGGGATTATTAAATAAAAATGGAGAGGAGTGCACGCCCCTCCCCCCTCAAAGGGCTTAAAAATGCCCCAGGGACCACTACCTCCCCGGGGCTAATTATAATAAGCGGGGGGCTGGGCAGACCCCCCTGGATCCCAGGGACTACCACCTCCCCGGGGCTACAAATTTAATGCTTGGGGGAGCCGTGTGAACCCCCGAGCCCCGGTAACCGGTAACCACCACCTCCCGAGGCCTGCCGTGACCAAAAAACTGGCCCTTGGGACAGCCACCCCCCAGGGCCGGCTCTTGCTATGTCCCAGGGTGCCCATCCCCTAGACATAGCTTTTTGCTGTGGCTTGGCAGGATATTTGACAGTTCCTGCCAAGTCAGAGCAAACACTCCACTTCCAGCAAGCGGGAGCTGACCACACACTCTCACGTGCTGGAAGCGGAGGTTTCGTCTGTTTCCCTGCCTGCTGTAAAGCAGGCAGGGAAAAAGATGAAAGAATTGCTCTCACAGACAGGAAGCTGCATGTTTAGCAGCTTCCTGTCTGTGAGAGCAATGCCAGCTCCCGCAGGAGGTGGGTAGCCAGCAGGGACCACAAGGGCCTTGAGGGGAAAAGAGCAGAAAGGTGAGAAACAAGCAGAAAGAGGTAGAATAAAGGTCAGAAAGAGGCAGAATAAAGGTCAGCAACAAGCAGAAAGAGGCATAATAAGGGTCAACAACGAGCAGAAAGAGGCAAGATAGAGGTGAGAAACGAGCAGAAAGAGGCAGAATAAAGGTGAGAAAGCAGCAGAAAGAGGCAAAATAGAGGTCAAAAACGAGCAGAAAGAGGCAAAATAAAGGTCAGAAACGAGCAGAAAGAGGCAAATCAGAGGTCAGAAACAAGCAGTAAGGGAGAATAAAGCTGAGAACCGAGCAGAAAGAGGCAGAATGAAGTTCAGAAAGAGGCAAAATAAAGGTGAAAAATGAGCAGAACGAGGTAAAATAGAGTTCAGAAACGAGCAGAAAGAGGCAAAATAGAGGTCAGAACCAACAGCAAGAGGCAGAATAAAGGTCAGAAAGAGGCAGAATATTGGTCAGAAATGAGGAGAAAGAGGCAGAATAAAGGACAGCAATGAGCAGAAAGAGACAAGATGAAGGTGAGAAACTAACAGAAAAAGGCAAAATTGAGGTCAGCAACAAGCAGAAAGAGGAAAAATAAAGGTGAGAAACGAGTAGAAAGAGGCAGAATAAAGGTCGGAAAGGAGCAGATAGAGGCAGAATAAAGGTTAGCAACGAGCAGGAAGAGGCAAACTAAAGATCAGAAACAAGCAGAAAGAGGCAAAATAAAGGTCAGAAACGAGCAGAAAGAGGAAAAATAGAAATCAGAAACAAGCAGAAAGAGGCAACATAGAGGTCAGAAAAAGGCATTCAGACACTCATGTGCCTACTTACAGACCCACACAGACTCATACACTTGCTCACAGACAGACTCAGGCACCCAATCACTTACCCACTCAGAGACTCATGCCCCACTCACAGACCCACTCAGACACTTACACCCACTCATAGATCCACACAGTCACTCCTACACCCACTTACACAGCTATGTACACACCCCTACAGCCACTCACACACCCACTCAGAGACCCATACAGCCACTCACATATCCACTTTCCTACCTATACAACCACTCACACACCCACTCTCGAAGGTTACAGTTAGGAAATAAAAAGTTTAAAAACATTGAAATTCACTGGAAAAAAACAAAGGTTACAGGGACGTTACAGTTAGGCTCAGATTTCGCTCGTACAAAACCAGTAAAATTCAGCAGTTATAGTTACCTAGGCTAACTATTACTTATGTAGGTCCCCAATGCACTGCTTATTACCTCACATATCACATCACTCATAACATGGTCTGTGACATCACTGATGACATAATTGATGATGTCTGAAGGGATATCACTGATGACATCATCCACAGAACCACTCACACCCCCATACAACCTCTTATACCCACTCACACACCCATTCTCAGACCCATACAACTACTTACACACACTCACTCTCACAGCCACTCACTCAACCACTCACTCACCCATGCAGCCACTCAGTTATTCACAGACCCATACAGCCACTCACATACCCAACCAACCGCTCACACACCCATACAACCACTCGCATACCAATTCACACAGCCACTCACTCACCCATACAACTACTAACAGAGCTACTCACTCACTAATACAGCCACTCACACATCCATTTACTCATCCACAAAAACAACTTACATACACATCCACACATTAATACAATCACTCAGGCGCCCACTCACTCATCTATACAGCCACTGACACAAATACTTACTGTGCAAAGCAGCCACTCACTTACCCATACATCCAGTCAAACAGCCTCTCTCTTATTGATACATCCACTTACACATCCAATCACTCACCCATTCACACAACCAGTCAGTCGCCCATACAGCCACTCACACAC
This sequence comes from Calotriton arnoldi, assembly GCA_963921515.1. Taxonomy (NCBI): domain Eukaryota; kingdom Metazoa; phylum Chordata; class Amphibia; order Caudata; family Salamandridae; genus Calotriton; species Calotriton arnoldi. The sequence goes on along the minus strand of CAWUFW010000604.1, from coordinate 41,253 downwards.
TCATCCATCCATAGAGCCACTTACACAACCACCACGGTCACCGATACAGCCACTCATACACACTCACTCACCGATACAGCCACTCACACAGTCACTCACTCACCCAAATAGCCACTCAGACACCCACTCCCACACTGATACAGACAGTCACAGTGCCACTCAGATGGCATATATTAGAAACAGTATCACTCAGTAGTACAAAAAGAATAGTAATTTAACATAAGCAGTAGCTTAGTATATATCTTTAACTCAGAAACGTTTACAAAACACTTACTGGATGACCTCATCAGTGATGTCATTGAGATACCATCAATGATGTCATCAGTGTTGTCACTGACCATGTCATGAGTGATGTTATATGTGAGGTCATAATCAGTGCATTGTGGGGGTATAAGTTATAGTTAGCTTAGGTAACTATAACTGCTGGATTTCAATGGTTTTGTACGAGTAAAATCTGAACCCAACTATACATCCCTGTAACCTTTGTTTTTTCAGTGAATATATATATATGTATATATATATATCCTTTAAGCAAACAGTCCATAATCAGTGTGCTCTATCCCACAGCAGGTGCTCGGTGTCGAGGTTGAACCTAACCTCGTATTTACCTTTATCCTCAAAAAGAATTGCACCGCACTCCAGTAATCACTTGCAACTTCATTTCCATTTATTCTCAGAGCACAATTATCACCACCACCGACGTTTCGACCAAGAAATGGTCTTGCTCACGGTTACATGAGTCCATCCTCTGTTTCATCTTTTTATAGTGAAGCCATATTAGCCCATTATGAAGCATTATGGGACTTGTATTTCTCTCTGGTCACGATTGTTTTTCTAATTATTTATAAAGGGTTTTTCAATATCTTGCTTAGGTTCCATCCTTTCTGTTTATGTCATTATGGTTTAGTACCAACTTATTTAATCCTGTAGTTAGGTTTAAATCATAGGATTACACTTTTATAGTAAGTGGAAATGTATTTTCGCTCTTCTCTTGAGGGCTTATGGCGCATGTTTGATTTTCGGCTAAGTGCCTTCTTCCTTTTTTGTCTGTGCCAATAAAACCCACTTTAATTATCTCAGTAGATATTGCATTGTTCTCTTCTTGATGAGTGATATCAACTTCTAACTTAGATGTTCTAATTCCAAAGTGGTTTCTTTTCAAGTTAGTACCCAGTTTCTTTAAATTTTTCACTCCTTTTTGTTTAAAACATTTCCATTTCCTAGCGCAGTCAGTATTATCTTCCTTAAAGATGGATGTGTAACTCTTCATCTCTGTTCAGACCATACGGAGTCTTGGTCTTGAACCTGATGATCAGACGCGACTCCAACCTCCTTAATTTCAAGGTTCGATTTCCTCCTCTCTCATTTGCAGGAACAGTTGCAATGCCAAAGTATATTATATCCTGCCTTTTGGTTTTATGCTGGGTATGCAGATGTTTAGAGATTGCATAGGTCATGTCCTCATTCTGAATCGCCTTTAAATGCTCCAAGATTAGTTTTCGCAAAGGACAGATTGTGCTGCCTATGTGACGTAATCCGCACATACATTCAATCATGTAGACAACATATGTTGTCTCGCAAGTTATTTTCTTATTGATTAGGAATGTTCTTCCTCTGAAGTCTTTGATCGCTTTCATGTTTTTGCCCACCTTGCAGGCTTTGCATTTGTTGCAATGGGTGAATCCTCTCTGTTGTTCCATGAACCAGGTTGTTGGTTTCTTACTTGAAAAATGACTTCTGACAAATTTGTCTCTTAAAGATGGTACTTTGCGGTACGTTACCATTGGCCTCATTCCGATCTTATTTCCAATATCTGGATCTTTCACAAGTATGTTCCAATATTTTCTAAGAATGTTCACAATTTTGTGGCTTTCTTTGCTGAATGTTAGAATCAATCTTGTCACATCATCCGATTTATTTGTTGGTTCTTTGTCTTTATTTATTAGAGTTTCAGCTCTGGATATTTTCTTTGCCCTTTCCAGTCCTTGTTTAACATCCCTGTGTTTGTAACCTCTCTTGACGAATCTCTGTTCGGTTTCTTTGAAGTTTTTCTCTGCTATTTCATTTTCTGAGCAGTTTCTCCTCATCCTAATGAATTCCCCGTATGGGATACTTCTCTTCAATTGGGTAGGATGGAAGCTAGAGCCGTGGAGTATACTGTTCGTTGCTGTTGGCTTCCGATACACCTTGGTGTGGATTTGATTCTTGGTTATATATACTGTTACATCCAAGAATTGGATTTGTTTCTTACTTATGTTGTATGTAAACTTTAATCCCACAGTGTTGTTGTTTAGGATTTTGAAATACTCTTTGAACTCGTCTATGCTGCCATTCCAGATGAGAAAAAGATCGTCTATGTATCTTAACCATAGTTCGATCTCGGTAGTGTATCTCTCATTCTCCTCACTCCATGCTATGAACTTCTCCCACCAACCCATGGTGAGGTTGGCATAGCTGGGTGAAAATGAAACTCCCATGGCAATTCCGCACTTTCGGGTGTACACTTGATGGTTGAAAAGAAAGACATTATTCCTCAGACAGAGTTCAATCATTTCCATCAACATTTTGGTGTGTTTTAGCTCTTGAATACTTCTTTGTCTCAGAAAATATCCGACAGCATTTAGCCCTATTTCATGGTTGATAGAAGTATATAAAGAAACTACGTCAATAGTTATTAAATGGAAACCTTGTTGCCATCCCATGTTGGTTAGTGTTCTCAAAAAGTCACCTGTATCTTTGATATAGGAACTTAGGTTCATTACCATTGGTGCAAGAAAATGATCGACATAGATCGAGATGTTCTCATAGAGAGAGTTGCAGCTTGAAACAATGGGTCTTCCAGGTGGATTGATTAAGGTCTTATGTACTTTCGGCAGAAAGTATATAGTCTGCATCACCGGGCTGTCATTAAATAAGAACAGGGCTTCCTCATCATTTAGCAATCCCTCATTTTTCCATCCTTTGATTTTACTTTCCAAATCTAATGTTAATGCATTGATTGGGTTGGATGCTACTTTCATATAGTTCTTATTATCACCAAGTTATTTCATGGCTTCTTTCATGTAGACCTCTGTGTTTAATATTACTACATTTCCGTCCTTATCGGCCGGTTTTATTATTATATTTTCATTCTTCATAAGTCCTTCTAATGCAGCTCGCTCATTTTTGGTTAGATTCTCTTGTTTTCCAGATGTTATATTTTCCATGCTTTCCAGATCTTCAATCACTAGATCATGGAATAGATCGATTTTGTTGCCAGGACTTAATGAGGGACAGAATTTTGATTTGAGTTTAAAACCAGAATTAACATGTTTATCTGTGATGATGTTCAGATCTTCCAAAATTTGAGTCTCAGTCATATCATTTTCAGTTAGGTTGAGCATTAGATCATAGGATGCTTTCAAGTTCATTATGTCTTCAATATTTAAGTTAGTACCCTCCTGTTGGATGGCTGCACTAGATCTTTTAATGTTTTCTGATTTTGCGAAGAATTTAGCTAACTTTAGGTTTCTGACATATCTGTAGAGATCAATCCTGGTCTCCACATGGTAGTAGTGCTGTTCAGGGCAGAAAGTGAGGCCCTTATTGAGAACGTTCTCTTCATGTTTATTTAGAGTGTAATCCGACAGGTTGATAATCAAGGTATCCATTCGTTTGGTTGTTATGGTCTCAATTATTTCTTTGTTCGATTGCGGCGGGGATAGCCCCTTGTTCTTTCCGGTTCCTCTGCGTGTCTTTCTCCCTCGCTTGGGCTGGTTGGGTGATTTTTCCCTCTTCCCCGACCTCGTCCTCTTCCTCTCTCCCTTGGTGTTCTCTGATCGATGTAGATCAGTTTCATTTCTTCTAAAAAAGTTGTGCGTCCGCCAACTCGTATTGTTCTCTCTTCCTCACTGAGGTCCGATTCTGATTCACTTGCTGTTGTTCTTTCTGATTCCGATAATGTTAATTTCCCGGTATGTAATTGTTTTTTAAGTACATCAAATCTCTTTGCGAAGGTTAGAATTGCCCCCGACTCATAATCATATTTGTCGCGTTTGAATTTCCGTTGTTTTCGTAATTCAGCCTCTTCCTCATATTTGTCTAGGCTCTTTTCCATTTCCTTTCTCAGTGCCTTGCATTCTTCTTCCTGATTTAACACTGAGATTTGTGTTTCCAACGCTCTTATTTCTTTGTGTAGTTCCTCAATGTCTCTTTTAGCATATTTAATTATTATCAGTAGCATGTTTTTCGAGCACTGCATGCTATTTTTTGCCCATTCCTCAAGCATCTCGGGCCTGGTATCCGGGTGATTAGGCAACGTGAAAATCCGCTGGCCCCTGGGAATGCGGTCATACTCAATGTACTTCTCCAACGTGATGATTTCCCAGCTTTTAGATATTTCTTTCTTGAGTAATTTTTCTAGTTGAAAAAACAATTGTTTCATATTTTTCTGTGTGGTTGCACTTCCTCCACTATCATCACTGCGTGCAATTGGCCCTGTTCCTTTTTTGAAAAGAGTCTCTGCTCTCAATGATCTCTTAGGCGCTCTGGCTTCCATATTTTATTTATTTTTTAATGCTTTCGTGACCACACAATCACAGTGTCCCTCCCACTTTAAGTGGTGCCTAATTACGTGGTGTGCGCTTTCTTTTGTAATTACTGAGCGTTTGCCCAGGACTGTTTACGTATGTCCACAGGTCGCCGCTTGCTGCAACATCAATTTAACACTCCTATGTTGTAAACGGAGCCCACCGCTTTCTCCTTACCTGGCAAGCCTTCCGATCGGGCGGTGTCCTCCGGCTCCGCTCGTACGGTGCTTCCCTTCCAGGCTTGGAGTCAGCTATTCGAATTGCTCACACGCCGTCTATTACTTGTGGACAATGTTTGTTGTCACAGGGATATTTCTTTTTTTGTTTCGCACATAATGCTTCGCTTTCCTTCGTGGAAAAAGTCCCTTTTTCCTGCCGCTTTCCGTAATGTATAGAAGGCTGCAGTTCACCAAGATGTTGGGCGCCACTGATTCTATAACAATCCTTTAAGCAAACAGTCCATAATCAGTGCGCTCTATCCCACAGCAGGTGCTGGGTGTCGAGGTTGGACCTAACCTCGCATTTACCTTTATCATCAAAAAGAATTGCACCACACTCCAGTAATCACTTGCAACTTCATTGCCATTTATTCTCAGAGCACAATTATCACCACCACCGACGTTTCGACCAAGAAATGGTCTTGCTCACGGTTACATGAGTCCATCCTCTGTTTCATCTTTTTATAGTGAAGCCATATTAGCGCATTATGGGACTTGAATTTCTCTCTGGTCACGATTGTTTTTCTAATTATTTATAAAGGGTTTTTCAATCTCTTGCTTAAGTTCCATCCTTTCTGTTTGTCATTATGGTTTAGTACCAACTTATTTAATCCTGTAGTTAGGTTTAAATCATATAATTACGCTTTTATAGTAAGTGGAAATGTATTTTCGCTCTTCTCTTGAGGGCTTATGGCGCATGTTTGATTTTCGGCTAAGTGCCTTCTTCCTTTTTTGTCTGTGCCAATAAAACCCACTTTAATTATCTCAGTAGATATTGCATTGTTCTCTTCTTGATGAGTGATATCAACTTCTAACTTAGATGTTCTAATTCCAAAGTGGTTTCTTTTCAATTGGAAAGTAAAATCAAAGGATGGAAAAATGAGGGATTGCTAAATGATGAGGAAGCCCTGTTCTTATTTAAGGACAGCCTGGTGATGCCGACTATATACTTTCTGCCGAAAGTACATAAGACCTTAATCAATCCACCTGGAAGACCCATTGTTTCAAGCTGCAACTCTCTCTATGAGAACATCTCGATCTATGTCGATCATTTTCTTGCACCAATGGTAATGAACCTAAGTTCCTATATCAAAGATACAGGTGACTTTTTGAGAACACTAACCAACATGGGATGGCAACAAGGTTTCCATTTAATAACTATTGACGTAGTTTCTTTATATACTTCTATCAACCATGAAATAGGGAAAAATGCTGTCGGATATTTTCCTGAAACAAAGAAGTATTCAAGAGCTAAAACACACCAACATGTTGATGGAAATGATTGAACTCTGTCTGAGGCATAATGTCTTTCTTTTCAACCATCAAGTGTACACCCGAAAGTGCGGAACTGCCATGGGAGTTTCATTTTCACCCAGCTATGCCAACCTCACCATGGGTTGGTGGGAGAAGTTCATAGCATGAAGTGAGGAGAATGAGAGATACACTACCGAGATCGAACTATGGTTAAGATACATAGACTATCTTTTTCTCATCTGGAATGGCACCATAGACGAGTTCAAAGAGTATTTCGAAATCCTAAACAACAACACTGTGGGATTAAAGTTTACATACAACATAAGTAAAAAACAAATCCAATTCTTGGATGTAACAGTATATATAGCCAAGAATCAAATCCACACCAAGGTGTATCGGAAGCCAACAGCAACGAACAGTATACTCCACGGCTCTAGCTTCCATCCTACCCAATTGAAGAGAAGTATCCCATACGGGGAATTCATTAGGATGAGGAGAAACTGCTCAGAAAATGAAATAGCAGAGAAAAACTTCAAAGAAACCGAACAGAGATTCGTCAAGAGAGGTTACAAACACAGGGATGTTAAACAAGGACTGGAAAGGGCAAAGAAAATATCCAGAGCTGAGACTCTAATTAATAAAGACAAAGAACCAACAAATAAATCGGATGATGTGACAAGATTGATTCTAACATTCAGCAAAGAAAGCCACAAAATTGTGAACATTCTTAGAAAATATTGGAACATACTTGTGAAAGATCCAGATATTGGAAATAAGATCGTAATGAGGCCATTGGTAACGTACCGCAAAGTACCATCTTTAAGAGACAAACTTGTCAGAAGTCATTTTTCAAGTAAGAAACCAACAACCTGGCTCATGGAACAACAGAGAGGATTCACCCATTGCAACAAATGCAAAGCCTGCAATGTGGGCAAAAACATGAAAGCGATCAAAGACTTCAGAGGAAGAACATACCTAATCAATGAGAAAATAACTTGCGAGACAACATATGTTGTCTACATGATTGAATGTATGTGCAGATTACGTTACATAGGCAGCACAATCTGTCCTTTGCGAAAACTAATCTTGGAGCATTTAAAGGCGATTCAGAATGAGGACATGACCTATGCAATCTCGAAACATCTGCATACCCAGCATACAACCAAAAGGCAAGATACAAGATACTTTGGCATTGCAACTGTTCCTGCAAATGAGAGAGGAGGAAATCGAACCTTGAAATTAAGGAGGTTGGAGTCGCGTCTGATCATCAGGTTCAAGACCAAGACTCCGTATGGTCTGAACGGAGATGAAGAGTTACACATCCATCTTTAAGAAAGATAATACTGACTGCGCTAGGAAATGGAAATGTTTTAAACAAAAAGGAGTGAAAAATTGAAAGGAACTGGGTACTAACTTGAAAAGAAACCACTTTGGAATTAGAACATCTAAGTTAGAAGTTGATATCACTCATCAAGAAGAGAAAAATGCAATATCTACTGAGATAACTAAAGTGGGTTTTATTGGCACAGACAAACAAGCATTTGCAATGCAATAGGTCTCGCATTTGCGAGAGTTTAAGCTATTGGCATTGTAATGACAATGCTTTTTATTTATCTGTTTTGATAATTAACAGATAAATAAAAGGCATTGTCATTTACAATGCCAATCGCTCAAACTCTGGTAAATGCGAGACCTATTTCATCTCAAAGAAGCGGCCGCCATTACCCCGGACTGCTTGGGAAGTGAAAGCGCGCTTGGCGCGCTGAATGTTGCAGGAAAGCATGTGCTGCCTGCAGTAGGAGAAACTCATTAAAGAAAATAGTGCTTACAGACTACATAAGACCCAACGTGTTACAACAGAAGTAAAAGGGCCAGTCCTAATAGGAGGTTACAAATGAAGACAAGGCGGTACTAAGGAGTTAGCATTTACGAAGGACAATGACAAAAGCCAATGACAAATATGGGCGAAAAGTGGGCGGAGCTTCAAGTACATACTCGAATACAGCATGCCTTGCAGAGCAGCGCATGCGCTGCCCAGGCTCGACCTAATAAACAGGAAAGGTTGAAAAATACCCTCATTACTTGGGACAAATTCAGGTGTAAGGTATGCCTGTGCAACTCCATGCCACTGGATTCAAGCTATCCTAGTTGATGAGGGGTGAAACCCCGAAACCGGTCCTAGGATGCTTGCTTCCAGTCCAGGGAGGACCTGACCTGGGAGTTCGGGCTGGACTGTTCCCATTGGGTGCAGGATCAAGACTGATTTACATGTGGCTGGGTTCAAACTGGAATGTCAGGGGGAGCAAAAAAACGATGGATTTAGGCCCAGATCTCTGCACTGGGGTGAATGTATGACATTGTTCCGCATTCTGTCCATCAATTGTTCTTTTTCCATTTGTCACCCCGAGTGGGACGGATATGCCCAGACGTGGGTCCCGTGATCTCCATGCCACTGGAGTCAAGCTATCCTGGCTGATGAGGGCTGAAAGCCCGAAACCGGTACTAGGATGCTTGTTTCCAGTCCAGGGAGGACCTGGCCTGGCAGTTTGGGCTGGACTGTTCCCATTGGGTGCAGGGTCAAGACTGATTTGCATATGGCTGGGTTCAAACTGGAATGGCATGGGGAGCAAAAAAACGATTGATTTAGGCCCAGATCTCTGCACTGGGGTGAATGTATGACATTGTTCTGCATTCTGTCCAACAATTATTCTTTTTGCAAGTGCAGCTACAGTGGCGCATGGGGTTTCCACGCATCCTGGGGCTCCTGACTGGCCCAATGTCCTTGTAAATGTGTTGAGCACCCAGCTAAGTGAATTTCTAAGGGCTATCCCTATTTAAAGGAACCCCATAATTTTGTGGTCACAGACATAACACATTGTGGAACTACTAGAGTGGGCCTAGAAAGTAAGGAAAACACACATCGCAAACATAAACAGAGGCAATATCGACTACAAAGTAGGCAAGGCTGTATTTAAATAATTATTACACTCCTTTTAATGTTTGTTACAGTTATGTTATAGTTTATTGCTTGACGCATAGTTGCCAAAAGACCCTATGTCCTAAGGGCCATTTTAAGGCAGATTTTGGAACATGTACACCCAAACTTACATAGACAGGCAAGAACCAACATGTCGAATAGTGCCCCTCAGCTGTACATATTTCACAAGTCCTAGTGTTACAGCCACGAGTAACAAGAATACTGCAAAGTGTGGCTTCAGTTTTCCATTGAACACATGGGTTCTTAATGGTTACTGGTTTCAAGAATTGCCCTGGTCCTTGTAAAATTTGTCTTAAGGATATTTTTCCAAGAAAAAAAAGGAGAGAGTTGAGGTTGGTAATTTGTGGCGCAATTATCAGTTATATAGCAGGGCTAGGTTTATAAAGACAAATGCTATATCGTAAAATAAATGCAGTTAATCCCTGGGCAAGCTGTGAAAGAATATTATTGGGAAGCTGTCCATTAAGAACGTTTAAGTAAAGGGAAAACTAATCATCTCACAAAACATACCGTCACAAGGGCCCACATACGTAAGAAAGTGGCTCACCCTTAGGCCGCCCGCCTGTGGTTTATGAATTCTCACCTCTGGGTTTAAGAATGAACAAGTTGTTATTCAAAATGGAGGATGGCCATCTTGGACTGTTGTCCATTCCACTTGTAACTGGTGCATGGGTTCTTTACTCATAAGTCAAACATCTGTCACACGGCCCCCTGATTCATCTGCTCTTTTTACTAGTGTATGCCTGGCACCCACATGTTGCAGACTGACTCTGCAGCACCACTTCACAGTGGTCACATGCAGACTTATCCTGCGCTATTGGACTCTAATCACTATGGCCACTTGGAAACTCGCCCTGTTTTCCCCAGCCTGCATTTACAAGTTTATTACCGTGAGACCTAAGCATACACACTTGTAGCTAATTCTGCAAGCACTTAAAGAATCGCTTTACTTAAATTAACCAAAGACATCATGTCCATCTTCCTGCGTTCTTGTGCAGGCCCAGGCCAGAGTCCAAGTGGCTTCAAACACGGCAATGCACTTTCTGCACTAACTGTGGTTATGCCCACTATCAGAACATTTTTGGAGAGATCATTGAGTTGAATGCCTTGTGTGAATCTGGTACCTTCTTGTTATTTTTGGTCTTCCACACTACTGTTCTAAGCTTAGAAAAAATCATCACAAAGGACACACGAGTGATTAAAATAATTCTATGCTTTGTTGTTGTGTAAGAACAAATAATTGTTAGAGGAACCACTCTACATATATAATTTGCATTTAGTATTTATTTATTTAGATACTGTATCATTTCAACAAGAATCCTTGTACGTTTGCCTTGTATGTTTGACATCATACTAAAGTGATGTGTTGTGGTTCGGATTATTTACCCAAAATGTGTGGATATCTTGACGAAGACAGGTAAACATATCCATACACATCTACATCTAATGATACTGCATACATACATAATTTATTTCAGCGGTTTGACTGCGTGGAAGGGATAATGCCGTGCGTCCTTCTAGCAGCAAGAAATTACATTTTAATGTGTTTTTTTTTTAAACTCCTGGAGAGAGTGGTTTGCACAGATGTCTGGTGAGGGGGAGTTCCGGTGTCGTACAAGGCTAGAGGACCACAACCTAGAAGTGACTCTAGTCCCTGGTGCCGGTAGGAGGTTATGGTTAGCAGATCCTATGTTCCAGGTCGGATTCTACTGACAAGGGGCATCTGAGAGATAGTAGGACAATGTAACTAATAAAAGTAGCAATACGTCTGAAGCGGCCTCTACTATTACCATGACAGCTGCAACTTCCTCTACTGATACAACTACTATTACTACTACTACCACCACCACCGCTACTACTATTACTACAGCGGACATTACTACTACAACCACCCTTACTGCTACTTCCCCTCCTGCTGCCACCCTTGGTACTACCATTGGAACTGCTGTCAATGCTAATATCAGTACTACTGTTACTATTTCTATTGCTACCACCAGTGCAACTACTACTATAACCACATTAGCATTACCACTATTACTGTGACTACTATCATTTTTACTACCATTGTCAGTATTACTATCACAACAAATTCCTCTACTGCTACTAAAACTATCACTACTACTGCCACTACCAAAGCTACTACTGTTATTACAACTGTTATTACTACTGCCACTACTACAACTACCATTCCTGCTACTTCTACTCATACTGTCACTACTACTATTACTACTGCTACAACTACAATCAATTCTGCCACTACTACTATTTCTTCCAGTGTTACTACTGCTATCACTACTACTCTCACTACCATCACTGCTACCACTATAATAACCACTAATAGCATTTCCACTATTACTACTACCACATTTACTACGATTGCAACAAATTCGACTGTTACTAAAACTGCTATCACTACTGCTACCACCAAAGCTACAATTATGACTGCTAAAACTACAGCTACCATTACTGCTACCTCCACTTGTACTGTCACTACTAAAACCACTGTTACTACAGTACTGCCACTACTATCACTACTACTGTTACTACTCCCATTACTAGTACACCCACTACTACCACCACCACCACCACTACTGCCACTATAAGCACTAATAGCATAATCAATAGGACTATTACCACTTGTACTACCAATGTCAGTAGTACTGGTAAGAGCGGTTTGCCTTCGAATCACTTTAAACCACAGGTGATACAATTGAACAATGTATTGTTACTTATTATGTCCGCCTTTGGAACACGAAATGCTAAATCGACCTTGCAGAAAGTGAATACTCAATCGGTGATTTGAGAAAAGCGCTTAGAAACACTTTCACCATAAGCGAAACGACAGTCCAGTCGTAACAGTTCTTTTCGCACGGCACCTGCCTGGAGTAGTGATTTACGACGCTCCCTGCCACCTGACCCCGCAGCCTGATCATCCCTTTGTCCGAGTGGTTTATTGTCCTAGGAACCGCTTTAAAGCGCTATATTAGGTATGGTCATATATGCAACAAGCACCTGGCACGAAAATATCTGCAGGGGAAATATCTCCATGGCTCCTTTTAGCACGCGACCATCACCTGCTGCATATAGGCAATGTACACAATATATCACATACTGTACTGTCACCAAGGGCAGGAACACAGCACCTGAGTCGGTATCAGAAGGATGAAAGGCTGCGCGTGGTTTCACAAGGACACTGTGCTTATTGGTTGACCCATGAAGGCTGAAAGGCTGCGCGTAATTACACAATGATATTTTGTGTTCATTGTTTGACCCTGAATGAGGATAGACTGGTGGGTTTCGAGCCTGCGACCGCGAGTGTCTGTAAGGGGGTGACTGAGCCCATGGACCACCCTGTCTTTAACCCTCTTCGCTAGGTAATGTGCCTGTGAATAGATAAATGAATAAATACCCATTCGGGCGAATCAGAAGCTGTTCGCGAATGAATGAATGTCAAATGAATGAGCTGATACATTAGAGGCCTTGAGAGAGAGAAACAGGCAGGAGTAACTACACTGCGCGTCCCGTGAACAGCGAGGGCTCGACTGTGAACCGCGGGTGACACACAAACATCCAAGGAGCGGTGATTCAGAAAACTGTGACATCTAGTCTCATCCGCCCCAGAGGCAGCTGAGATGTGTGCGACCACCAGAGGGGCCCGGCGCGGAACTGAAACCACGTGCAGAGGCGGCGTAAAGAGAACACAAAATAACGCGGGAACATCAACTGCTTACAGTATGCGGACGCCACCGAGGGGAGAGGGGTGTGCATAGATGCCGTTATATTTGTAGGGCGCAGGTACAGGGACAATGAATATTTCTAAGATATGGAAGATTGAGTGGTACTTCATAACATTCGGCAGGGGACCCCATCATTTTGTGTTGCAGCACTCCAGGATTGGGGCTCAGAGATATGTTGTGCACACAGTCACACAACGTGTGCACAAGTGGAAGCCAGGATCACATTCACATCGAAGCAATTCACCTCAGGGCCTACAATATAGAAACTCGAGTAGAAACGCCAGGTGTTCTCTCCTGTCAGGTTGTCACTAGCTGCAGTGAAGGCGCATTGTGCACACACACGTTTTACCTGCAACACAATCAGCCCCAGACCCCCGGGAGCTGGAAGTAAACAAGTCTCTTAAAGAAAGCCCTCACCGCCCCAACCCTGACAAATGCCCCTTCATTCATTTGCACGGGGTGGGCTGTTCGCGTCACAGTGGCGAGTCTGACCATATTACCGAAATACAGCGAGGCAGCCCTCTGCCGGTGTGAGGACGGGGAGGGGGCTGTGAGCACCTGGGCAAGCATCTCCTCCGTCGTGAGCTAAACAGACTTAACCCTTATTGTATCCAAACGGCACGAACTACAAAAGGACTGCTCCCACAGCGCTTCATTGCGCCCTTCTGAGCGCTACAAAGGGTTAGCATGGTTAAGCTTTAGAGACCACCACTGCTACTCCGCTACTTACATAGGAAACGTCAAAGAATAGCGTCGCTGGACTGTAGGGAGATATATACTAGATTATTGTTTTTATTTTAATTAAAGCAATTATTATGTACAATAACAAATTAACAAGATCAGGAATACCCTCAGAAAGAAGCTGTCGCCGTGAGAGTTGGTGACCCACTGAGAAGCGAGAGAGAGAGAGCCACATGCGCGCGTTGTGCCTCACACACTGATACAATGCCTGAAACGCCGAGAGCGCGTGCACATCGCCTGTCCGGGTGCGCACATGTTTTGTCTCCCTTCGCGCCCCAAACCGACAACAATAGTCTCGCCAAGGCGAAGCAGCGCATGCGCTGCGTTCGCTAGGCGAGACCTAAAAAGGAAGAAGGCACTTAGCCGAAAATCAAACATGCGCCATAAGCCCTCAAGAGAAGAGCGAAAATACATTTCCACTTACTATAAAAGCGTAATCATATGATTTAAACCTAACTACAGGATTAAATAAGTTGGTACTAAACCATAATGACATAAACAGAAAGGATGGAACTTAAGCAAGAGATTGAAAAACCCTTTGTAAATAATTAGAAAACCAATCGTGACCAAAGAGAAATACAAGTCCCATAATGCCTCATAATGGGCTAATATGGCTTCACTATAAAAAGATGAAACAGAGGATGGACTCATGTAACCGTGAGCAAGACCATTTCTTGGTCGAAACGTCGGTGGTGGTGATAATTGTGCTCTGAGAATAAATGGCAATGAAGTTGCAAGTGATTACGGGAGTGCGGTGCAATTCTTTTTGATGATAAATATATATATATATATATATATATATGTATAGAGAGAGTAGAAGCAAAAAATCAATATTAAACATGAGTATGCAAAAACATGGTTACAGTAGTCAGTTAATCAACTTAATACACTGATGTATAAATCCTTAGCGTGTACAGTGGGTACACACTTAATTTGTTTAAGTGTAACACACGGTAATGAGGTTAAATCACACGTTGAATATAGATGTTGTATATGAACATATAAATGTATATTCATGATATATACAGGATGGAGCCTAAATTGCACTGCTCCAATCCCCCCTCTGATGACTAGGATAGCCATCACAATATCACATGAATCTTTCCCTTGAGACCAGCTCAAAACATTGTTGCCTTCTGCATCTTATATCTTGTGTTTTCGAGGTGCTTCATTTCATCACAGAATCTACACTGACTCTTCTCTAGTTCTACGTCCCTTCTTTTTCTTTTGACTCCCCTTCTATGTTCTTCTGCTTTCCCTCGACTTCAGACACTTGTACCCTTTAAACAGGACAAACAAACAAATCACAGAGAAAGTAATGACTATAAGGGGTCTCAATATAGAACCAAGAATTCCGCTACCCAAGTACCCAAACCACTTGCCTACCACAGCAAATCCATTTCGGGTTGCTTCCCAAGCACCTGTAGCTTCAAACTCTCCCAAATCTTCCTTCAATACAGTAATTTTCTTGACGAACTTCTTTATCTCCTCATTCTTCTCTGGGATATAGGTGCAACATTGTTGAACCGTCAACATCTTGCATACGCCACCCTCCTTTGTGAGAAGGATATCTAATGCAAGGTAGTTTTGTAGAACCATAGACCTGATAGCGATCATCTCAGTATTGACAGTTGATAACGATCAAGCTGTACTAGTAGCTAATTTACCTACTATAGTAGAAAGCTTTCTGATCTTCCAATGGAAGGAATCATTGCACCAAAAATATCCCCTACAATTGCAGAGGCACTACTACTGCGTTTTGATCTACCAGATGATCCCCACATCAGATCATCCAAATGTTCCACAATGTACATTTTTGGGAAGACTATAGCCAATTAACAAATGTCATGCCAATTCCTAGGCATTGAGAAGTAAGCATGCTCTCCGCATATTTAATATGCCCCAGGTATAACGGGGTAATTTCCTTGTCAAAATTTAATCTGTATTTCCTCTCAATTCAAAGATGTGCTCACAATCACTCTTCTCATAAGTTTATCACGGAGCACAGATTTAAACCCTAATGCCCATTTATTTCTCCCTCGGTCTCGCCCGCTTCTCCTTTTTTCCTCAATCACTCTTCTTCTATATTCCAATTCATCTTTAAATTTCTTTTTAATATCAGTCATCGAATATTTCAAATGCTGCCTATGAGAGTAAGCAGTATCCAACGTCGCTATGGGCTGGAAGAAACTCCAAACAGTGTCCTTTTCTTTAGCATTGGCATGTGGATTCAGATACTTATACATGGGGACTTCTGAGGTAACTAAGTCATAATTTGAAAAATAAATTATCAAAAAGACCTCGTCTATCTAAGAGGCTAAGCATAATAATGCAGGAAATACCATACGTGAGAGGAATGTGGTGGTAGGTAATTCCCTCAGCTACTGAAGCAGTCAATTTTATACAGACATAACAGTCCTTAGCAAACATAGCATCAATATATTTATAAGGCAGCCTAAAATAAGCATTAGAAGTAAAATCTCCCCTAGAAGTATCTACGTGAATGCCTTATAATTGAAAGTATGCAAATTCCGTACAGCAGAAGCAGGGGTACCAGAAGTAGGTTTAGACTTGGGTTTAGTTCGACTTAAAGGAGTTGGTGAATGCAATCCTACTACTTAAATCTACCCTACTGGCTATTGCTACACCAGCTCTTACAAATCTACTTTATTATGGTTACAAGTTTCCATGTCTTCGCTGTAGTAAGACCATTGAGTAGAAAATAGCAGCAGACTGACTATTCTCCATACGTTTCTACTTTTGCAAATGGCAAAACTGAGTTTCACGAATGCAGTTAACTTATTTACAATGAATCTTCGTGACCCTACTCTGCCTTTTCTCTAAAATGACACCCTTAAGCTCCTTCTGCAGCCTCAGGCCTATGGAATCTTCTTAATTCTTTAAACAAAGTTAATCAAAGTGTCATTAATTCAATTAAATGTCAAAGTTCATTTCAAGGATTCAAGCAAACACAGTTCAGTTCATGCAGTGATGAGACAAGTTCAAAAGCAGTACTCCGAAACAAGTTCAAGCTCACAGAGGTTTAGTTAGCACTGCACTGTCCTCATCCACATCATAAAACACTCTGTCTCTGTCATAGGCCACAAAATATGTCCACTTTTCATTGCCACTCAGATCATTATGTTCAGTTTCTTCTGTGACAGTATGTGGTATGCGTTCAGTAGACCAACTCGGTCTCACTCCATCCTCCCTTCTCAGCCATTCATCTGCAGTTCCAACTCGGATGGTCACACCACTGGGCCTTTCACAAGGATCCCTGTTGGCTTCCACATGCGCCAAAGGCCAAGACCCTTCCAGATGCTGACACATCAAGACACCCGTCGGTCAAAGGGTGTGCTCTTACTGGTTCTTGGACTGTCAATGAGCCTCAGTTCTCTTGCTTGAATGTGCCCCGCTCTAGTTCCTCCTGGTGCTCTGCAGGTGTGGCCTGCTCTTCAAGGAGAGGTACCGTCACATCATCAAGGGTGTGCGTGGCATGCACCCAGTTGGGGTGAACTCCACATTCGACAGCAGTACTTGTCACTAGAATAACCGGAAAGGTCCCTTTCAAAGAGGTTCCAGGCACGTCTTCCCAATGTGTTTTTTCACCAAGACCCAATCTCTGGGACGGAGGTCATGGCACTGCTCCTGATGCAACAGGGCGGTGACAGCTCCAACCTGTTGAGACACAGAACGCACCACATCAGCCAGCCCTTTGCAGTATTTGAGAATCTTATCATCTGTAAAATTCACGAGCTCCTTTGCAGGCACCGCAGGCTATTTACCTGACCTAGAGCAAGTTATGCAAGAACAGAGATTGCTGTGTCTGTGCCGTTCCGAGACCTAACTCAGTCCTCGTATTCGGAGGGCAACCGCTTCAGGTACATCATTGACGACAGCTCCTCAAAATCTGACTCTCTCTGGCCTGGTTCCACCACGCTGCCTAGTGTGACCCCCCAGACGGCAGACAATATCCTTTAAATTTCATCGGGCATTGAATTGCATTTTTGGCGTCCTTGTTATCAACCTGTTATTGTTTCCTTTACAGTGGACTTAATCTTGATTCTTACGGCTAAGTTAGTAAGTGGTGTTACTAACACTTCTGATTATGTATAACTAGGGCTCCTGGTTTTATGCTATTTTATTTTTTTAACATTTCCATCTGTATTTATCCTAATTTATTTTTTGGCCATCTTATTGGTATTTATCCATATTTATTTTGTGTTTTGAGAATAAATGGAGTCATAAATGTTATATTTCCACATTTATTTAACTCTTAGATGTGCACTCATATGTGGATGCCTGTCGCATTTTAGCAAATTAAGCAGCCCCATATAACAAAACACTACACCCACAGTTACATATTAGTGTTATACTACAACTATATGTTAACATATGCCTGTTAGTAAGGAAATCTCATTCTGTTTTTTAATTCCCCATGCTGTCTATCTGCTCAGCTTTTGCTTGGAGTTCATGAAAGACAACATGGAGATTCTCTCAAAGAAACTACAATTTTCTGTATTTTTCCACTTTTAAAAATAAATACAGACAGGAAACGCATTGTTTTCTGTCTGTATTTATTCTGTCAAAATCAGTATAACGCTTGCCGCATCACATTTATGCTTGATTTGAGGATTTGCTGCTCCTGGCAGCTGGCCCCCCTGCTGGTGCACGCGGCTGCTGGGGAGGCTGCGCCCCCCCTAGACTGTCTCGCAACAAATGTGTTTTTCTCCCTTGGTGCGACTGGCACCTTGCACCCTATTCGCCATGGTGCTGGCTGTTTAGTGGGCATGTCTCTGCTGCCATCTTCCCTCCTGCATACACCTGCGTCGCTGGGGCCCGTCCCTGCTGGGCAGACCTGCTTGTTGATGGGTGCCTCCCCCCAGTTGGGTAATGGTGACCGTGACTCACTTATCCTCCCACAATGTTCCTGTGGTGGCGTAGGCTCGGGCTGACAGTCTGGGCTGCAATTTTGCAGAAACGCTGGCAAGTCTACTCCAATAACTACTCCATGTGTGCCTGCGGTGAACTGGTGTGGATTAGAGCCGGGGTCACCTTCGCTGCAGACACCATGATCATAGAGGCGGAAAGGTAGTTCGTACTTGTTGACAGCCACCTAGAAGGCCGTCACATATTGCTTGGAGCTATATATGCCCCCAACTCTGAGCAAACGATGTTTCTGGACACCGGTTGGGGATTCTGTCACGATGTAGGGGGCTCCCTTGGGTGCTGGGTTTGGACTTCAACAGCGTACTGTGGGTGGACCTAGACTGCTCTTTCCTTCCTCTTCCCTGCGCTGTGGCCACCTCCAACAAGCTTGTGCTCTCCAGCAAGCTGACTCACTGCAACCACCCCACATCTGATGCCAGTGTAATGCCCTCACGAAGGTTTACTCATTTTACTCCCATGCCTATGACCTTCATATCCGCATAGATCACTTGGTCAGCACCCCTGATCTAGTCCCCCATGTCATTCATATTGACAGTCTAGGCATAACTCACTCCGACCATAACCCCCTATACCTGCACCTAATCTGGGATCATGGTCCCCCTCCCATACCCACTTGGTGGCTGCAGCCTGCACTGCTGGAACATTCCCCCCCCTTTTGTGCTTCCCTTAACAGCAGCATCACAGAATATTTTGACCTGAACACGGCTACGTCCCTCTCAATGGAAGGGGATGCCTTTAAGGTGGTGACTAGTGGGCACTGCCTGGACAGTGCCTGGAACATGCGCCGACAACTTAACCACGAAATCAACGAGATAGAAAGCTCATTGATGGGCTATAAGATGCAACCGCGATCATATACAGAGGGAGGAAAACATATAGCCTGAGCCCAACATGAACACGCTGCGTTCCTGAAAGACTGCAGTGCCTTAACTATGCAGCCCATTCAGCTAGGGCATATGCGGCGGTGGCTATTCACCTGCCTTATCCACCAAGAGAAGCCTTGGCACCCCATACTTGCCCTACGTGATGCGTCCAGATCCCTTCTGCACACACAGAAAGATATTCACACAGCTCAAGAGATACCACACTTCCTTATACACATAAGCGACTAATGCACCGACGAAACAGATTGCGTCTTTCTTGGTTCCGTGTCACTCCTCCAAGTGCCCCCTGACCAAAGAGAGGAGCTCAATAGTGACATCACAGTTTTTGAAATTAAGGAGACAATCCGAGGACTCGCCACTGGCTAGACCCCAGGCCCAGTTGGGCTTCTGCCTGAATTCTACAAAACCTGCTCTATTCTTGCTCCGCACCTGAAGACACTATGACATGAGGCACTAACGTCTGCCTACCTTCCACCTTCACTTTGTGAAGCCCAGCTCCTATCATTACCAAAACCTCATAGAGACGCTTCAGCGCTAGAATCTTATCGACCAATCGCGCTCCTCAACGCTGACTGACTATAAGATACTTGCCAAGATACTAGCAGACTGCATCGCTCCATTGGTTCCAAACTTGGTACACTCAGACCAAAACGGATTCCTACCAGCTGGAAACAACCCACTTAATCTGTGCAGACTTTTTCGTGTCATGGAATATGCTCCTCCTGTCTGGCACCGAGCTGGCTGCTTGGTGCTAGATTTGGAAAAACCCTTTGATGAATTAGAATGGGCTTACTTGTTTGAGGTGCTACCGCGGTTTGTTTTTGGAACTCGGTTCATCCATCTTGTCAAACTCCTCTACACCCAGCCGCTGGCCTGCATAAAAACGGGCTGCCTTATATACGATCTGATACTGATCCACAGAGGCACCTGTCAGGGATGTCAGTTATCCCCATTGCTCTTCTCACTAGCAATGGAGCCACTGGCGCTTTTTCTTCGGGAGTAGGGACAGCGCTGGGGTATACTGTTGAGTGACGGTCTGCATTCTGTTCCCCTCTAAGCAGACAACATGCTCCTCTACCTTAGAGATGTTCACAACGTCCCGACAGAGATAGCACTTGCACTCAATACGTTTGTGGAGCTCTCAGGCCTGAAGGTCAACTGGGCTAAATCCTGCCTTTTCCCCAACTGGTCTAAATCCTGCCTTTTCCCTCACTGCGCCAAATCCTGCCTTTTCCCTCACTGCGCCAAATCCTGCCTTTTGCCCCACTGCGCCATAGCGACCGACCCTGTACTTTAAATCAATGGCGCCCTCTTGACATGCCAAACTGTCACGTTTCGCTACCTGGGCATCCGAATCGACCACAGCTCCGCTGACCTCCTAGAGGGTAATCTAACATGAGTGGTGATCTTGCTACAGGCACAGATGATATTCTGGAGGACCCTGCCACTCTGTGTCTCATGTCGCTAACAAAAATGGTAATGCTACAGCACCTTTTATACTTCTTTGCTAACCTTCCCCTCTACATCACTAAGCCCTACTTCCGTTTGCGGGAGCAACTGACAGGTGACTTTATCTGGCATGGCACATGTCGCAGGATCGCTCTCGCTAAACTTTATTTGCCGACTGATCAGGAAGGTCTTGGAGTGCTAAACTTTGAGCACTATTATGTGGCATTGCCTGTAACAGCTACGTGTTATGTGTACAACAAAAAGTTAAAGATATTCAGAACATGAGAAGAAACCTGGCCCACACCTACTCCCAGTGTAAGGAAAAGAATGGCAGGTAATCAAGCACAGAAGTGTTGATAATATGGTCTGGAAAAAATGGGGCGGGGGAGGCAACTGCTCCAAGCTGGTAATATATTGGGCGGGCAAGAGAGAGGGTGGCAGTTATGTAGCAGACGAAGGAACATCCAGGGGGGTGTCAGTGTTCTGGAATACAGATTGAAAGTCAATTAACAGCGTGTCCCAGCTAGCAGAGGTCGGGTATTTTCACAGGCCTCTAATGTCCTCTCTATGCAAGGCTGCACTCTCAGCCTGGGCCCAGGCATTCATGGAGGGTGCCCAAGCAGAAATCACTGGAGGGTCTGGAGATTTGCATCTGTGTTTGATCAAGCGCTTGGCCAGCAAGCGAGCCAGATCAAGGAATCGTGTGGTGACCCTGTTTCTCTTGGTCCGTTGCAGCATGCCCAGCAGGCATACCTCCCACGTGTGCAAAGATGTATTCCCTGTGTAGTGCGCCAGGTGAGTTATGACACCCTACCAGTAGTGGGCAAGCGAGGTGCATGCCCAGAACATATGTAAGAAATCTTCATCGGTCATACAGTAGCGGGGACAGGCAGCGTCCGTGGGGTGGACATAGCGGTTGATTTTGTTCGGGGTGCAGTAGGCCCACGGAGTATGTAGTACTTTACGAGCCTGAAGCAGGCATTACGAGGCACTAGGGCAGGATAAACCGGGATATTCTGCCACTCTTTGTCTGTGCAAGGGGTGCCCAGGTCACCATCCCAATGAAGCCTCAAGGGGGCAAGTTGTATGGCTGCATGTGTGCGAAATGAGCTGGCAAGCTAGTGTGTTAAATGACAGCCAGATCCCATGATGTGCAGATATTGAATTGTGAGGTGCATTTCGTGCACCTGCTGTATGTTGTCCCAATGTTCTCCCAAAGCACGAATGAGTGAAGTGTGTTTTAGGAATTCACCTGGGTGATGCCCAGCTTCTGTGAGGAGGGCTTCCATTGGGAGGAGAGAGCCGTCCCAATATAGGACCCCCAGAGTATGAAGGCCTGCCTCATTCCTGGTGCCCACCTCAACCAGGTAAGTGACCTGTCTCCCCCATTTAAAAAATGTATAAATAATTAAAATTAGTTTCTCGGTCTGAGTCCACCAAAGTGGGGAAACCAAATCGGGGATCAGTTCCCTCAACATCAGTTTAGCTACAGTGAGACTGTCATTTTTCTTTGTCGGGTAAGCTTCAACCCAACGTGAGAAAAAACATAGAACCACCAGGACATATCTCAGCCCGTTACACAGACAAATCTCGATAAAGTCCAGTTGCATCCTGTAAAATGGACCGTCTGATCTCCCTATGCGACTCATTGTCACTTATGTCCCCCTTCCTCCATTAATTGCTGGCACACAACGCATCTGTGACACAAACTGTCAGCCATCAACCTAAACCCGGGGGTTGGGCCAATTCTGTAGAAACAACAAATTGACATGGCATCCCTCCCAACATGTGCAGAACCACGAAAATGCCTAGCCATTGGAGGCAGCAAGCTATCCAGCAACACAGGTCTCATCTGTTGATACCCGGATCTCATCAACCCTTTTGACACAACCTGCTCTGTCCCCACCCTGCTATTCTGCCTCTGGTACTTCTGTCAGTCTTTTAACTTCTTCCCAGTTAACAGCCATTTTCAACAAAAGGTTATAGTTGGCCTTATTTCCAGATTCATTTACATATTCTCCATTGAATGTTCCGGACCCATGAGCGCAATACTGTGCAACTTCATCAGCATAACAGTTGCCAACTGTCACATAGTCATTTCCGTTCATGTGTGCGGAACACTTTACAACAGCAGCTTCTTTGAAATTGCAATGCTTCCAACAGAGTCATGACGCATTCTCTATTTCAAATTGGAGAATCAGATGACTTCATAAATCCCATTTGGGACCATACCTGTCCAAAATCATGGACCACACCGAAGCCGTACTGACTATCAGTAAAAATAGTCACTCTCCTTTTTTCTGAAACACAGGAGGCTCTAGTGAGAGCAACTAGTTCAGCCACTTGTGCAGAGGCTACACCTTGGAGCCCGGAGGGTTCCACTACCCCACCAACAGTACAGACTACGTAAGCCGCTCTTAGGGTTCTCCTGTTATCTCTTAGGCAAGAGCTTTTCACAAATAGTATATAATCAGGCTGTGGCAAAGGCTCCTCCCAAATATCTGATCTTGGATTGGTCCATAGTTCCATGACGTTAAGACAGTCATGTTCCACCTCCCCAGCATCATTCTCATTTTCAGGCAATGGTAACAGTGTAGTAGGATTCAGCGAAGCCCACCTCCTAAGGCTGATGTTCTCAGCAGCAAGTATAGTCTGTTCATATTTAGTCAACCTGCTATTTGTCAAGTGCTGGGTGCGTGTATGCGTCAGCAGTATTTCTAAGGAGTGGGGCACCATGATAGTAAAAGGGTCTCCCATGACTATACTCTCACACCTTTTAATGCTGAGACCTACTGCTGCTACAGCTTTAAGGCAACCGGGCATTCCTGTGGCCACATGATCAAGAGTAGCAGAAAAAAAGCCACAGGTCTTTGTGCATTTCCATGCATTTGTGTAAGCACTGAGAGATCGTAACCCTCCCTCTCACTGCAGAAAAGTGGAAAAGCTTTGTTGTAATAAGGCATTCCTACTGTCTAGGCACAACAGAGAATTTCAGCTCTAGTAATGCAACCGAATAGTCATTGTCCCATGATATTGGATCAGACACATCCTTGTGTGTCAGCCTCTGTAAAGGCCTGGCCATTTGGAAAAAGTTGGGTATCCACTTTTGACAGTAGCCCAACATTCCCAAAAACATTCTGACTTCTCTTTGGATTGTTGGCAGATTCATTTTTAGAATTGAAGAGTTTCTCTCTTGTGGCATCTTCCTCACACCCTTCTGAATATGAAGTCCTAGATACAGGACTTCTCTATGATAGTATTGTAACTTGATTGGGGACACTTTATTTCCATTGTCAGCAAAGTGGTTCAGTAACGCAATGGTGTCTTGTTTACAAGCTTCTTGGGTATCCGATGCCACCAACAAGTCACCGATATACTGAAGTAGGATGGAATTACAGGACATTACCAAAGGCTCAAGAGTCTTCTTGAGAATCTGCTTGAAAATAGATTGGCTCTCTTTTTTCCCTTGTGGGACTCGGCAAAAAGCCAAAACATGGTTCTGGAGCCAGAAAGCAAAGAGGTACCGACTGTCCTCGTGCAAGGGTATAAAGAAGAAAGCCTGACACAAATCGATCACAGTGAACCACTCAGCCTCACAGGAAATTTGAAACAATATCACAGCTGGATTCGGTACCAGAGGACAACAAGGTATGACAATATTGTTAATCTTCCTAAGGGCCTGCACAATCCAATATTTGCTGCATAGTTTCTGCAGGCCCATAATGGGTGAGTGTAGGAAGCTGGCTCTGTATATACTATACCAAAGTGAGGTATAGTGTGCACAAAGTCCAGAGGATGTGGTCTGACGGCTAAAGCTGCCGACTTTGGAGCTGGGAAACCAAGGTTCGAGCCTTGGGGTCGCGTCCACATCCTGCGATTGTGGACAAATCACTTAATCTCCCTGTGCCTGCCAAAAAAAAAAATGAATGTGTCGTGTAACGTAACCGGTGCTCATGTAAAGCGCTCCAATACCTTCGGGTCGAGTTCGCGCTATATAAATCTGCAACAAAAAAAAACCCAAAGGTAGGCAGAGGTAAAAGTAGATAGCACCTTACTCTCTATTTGTGGTAGTGTGGGCGAGCAGTGAGGCTTTATGCGAGGGTAGTGTTAAGCAGTTGTTGTACACACTCAATCAGCAAATGATTGTCACACACTCAAAGACTGAACTCAGACAATTTTGTTTGTATAAAAAAATATTCTTTTAGTTTTTTTATTTACTAGAACCAAGCAAGCCTGGCACAGGTAAGTGATTTATACTTTGCAGTAATAATACAGTTTGAATTGCAGTTGTATATATACTTGGGTTTAATTACAGTAGCATCAAAAGGCCTGGGGAAGCTCACAAAGGCGGCAAGCCTTTGAAGCTTCCCCTTCGTGGACCCTGCCCATCCTGGGGAAGGAGGCTTGGCACCTCGTCCCAGGATGTTCATTGTTCCAGGTTTCAGACCCCCGAGAGCAGCAGGCTCTCGACCCAGGGGTCCAGAAACATGTCTGGTGGTGGCAGCTGGGGAGCAGCCACTCAGCCTGGACACTAGTGTTAGGTCATTTTTCAGGGGGCATCTCTAAGATGCCCTCTGTGTGCATTTTTCATTAAATCCCACACTGGCATCAGTGTGGGTTTAATGTGCTGAGAAGTTTGATACCAAACTTCTCTATTTTCAGTAAAGCCATTATGGTACTGTGGAGTTCGTACTGACAAACTCCCAGCACCATATACTCTTAATGGCATCACTGCACTAACAATGTCTAAGAGTTGACTTAGACACTGTAGGGGTACAGGGCTCATGCACCTGTACCCTCACCACTGGTATAGTGCACCCAGCTAGAGGGATGGCTGATCTATGCCTGGGCAGTGGGTTGTAGGCATGGCACACAGGGATGTGTGCCATGTCGACTCTTCACTTTGTTCTGCACCAAAACACGCAGCCTGCAAAGGCAGTGTGTGAGTGTAAGGGTACAGGGCCTCTAAGGGAGGCACAATAAGTGCTGCAGCCCTTAGAGGCCTTCCCTGGTCACAGTGACCCGGGTACCTGTGGTACCATTTACCAGGGACTGACCTGTGGCCAGAGAGTGCCAATTGGGTTTGGTCTTCAATGCAGTTTTAGGGAAAGAACATAGGCCCTGGGTACCTGATTGGCAGGAGCCCAGGGCACACTCAGTCAAAGTACATCAGCAGTTCAGCAACAAGTGGGGGCAACCATGCAGAAAGAGGGCACTTTCTCACAGTGAGTTACATTGACTCTCCATTATCGCTTTCAAAATGCTTTGCTGTATCATTGACTCATTCACATGGATTAATCCCAGCTATCATTTGAGGCATTCGATTATACTGAGGTGTTCTAGGATACTTGGCATTTGATTTGACATTTATTCAGACAGGTTGAACTCCTTTTATGAGACCTATGTCCTTTCCTGAAAAGTCTTAGACTTCAGGCTTCACTGTGTCCTTAAGATCTGTTGGTAGCTCATAAGTTGTCATTAAAGGGTACAGTCCAACGACTGTCTCTTGACTTGCTAATTTCAAATCAACATCATCATGGGTCTGGAATTCCACACCTTTCAGTGTAGAATAAATGGTACTATTCAATTTTCATAGTAAATCCCGTCCCTAGAGATTTTACAGGACTGGAATCACACACCATGAACTGATGTCGCTCTACAAATAACCCTGTTTTAACTGGAACTTCTTTTGTGACAGGGTATGTCATTTGTTTATTGGCAACTCCCACAACTTAGATTATTTTTCCAGAGAGGTGTAGGTTTGGAACTTCCGCTGTTCTAACAGTGAAACAGGTAGCACCTTTGTCAATCAGGAATGACATGTGGTGGCAATTCACCTCACCTTCTACGAATGGACCACTACCTCTAAGACTGCGCCATGTATGCAATCATCCTCCCCCCTCAGGCACCGTCATTGTGACTGGTTGGAGCTATAGCTCTCAAACATATCAAACATGGGAAATTGTTGAAAAGGGTCCTGACTTTGGAAAGAATTCTGATTCAGTCTTGGACCTTGATTAGTATTAAACCTATGACCATTCATATTTTGTTGAGGCTTGAGAGACTTACATTACTGGAACTTGTAGCATGTTAGGCCCTGCATTCTCAGCATTGGCACATTTTGTAACTGAGCAAGGGTAACCATTCTGAGTCTGCACAAACCCTGAATTCTAACCATGAGTCTCGCCCGTTCTCCTGTTGAGGTTCAAACAGCACTTGTGCTTCCAATGCCCCAACTTATTACAATAATGACAAGGATTCGATCTCTTCAGCGTCTCAATATCAATCCCGGTACTTGGGTCAATCTGAACACCATGATCTCTACCCCGTGGAACACCATTGCCACCATGCATCCTAGATCCTCGCTGTGGGGATGCGACTCCTTGCATTCCCTGCATATAGCTGATTCTGACCTCCTCTTTGTGCTGCCTTCATCTGGACCAGCATGGCCTTTTCTTTCAATCGCTTCTGTATCATGTGCAATTCATCACTGCAGTATCTAGCATATCTCAATATTTCATCAATGAACTTGTTCTGCCAACAAATCAAATGCTGTTGGATCATCATACTAATCTCGGGTCACAGTCCAATCACAAACCTAGATACGAAACCTCATGACTTCTCACTCTGGATTTTCTATCCCGTTGTGCTGTTTGAACACTTGCAACAATCCTATCTAGTAAGCATGCACTGTCTACTTAGGTTCCTGCGTGGTCCTATCAATCTTTACCCAGTCTATATCATTCGCAGGAACCTTCCCTCTCAGAAACTTAATCACTTGCTGATACTTTTTCATCACCTCAGGCGTGGGTGCATGAGTTATCGGGTTTCTGTGAGGTCCTTTTTTCGCCCACTGAATAGCCACCTTACACTCATCCCATAGATTACTGGGTACCACAATATCAAAAAAAGATATTCAAATCAACCACCAACACCTGTGAGATTTTAACAAACCTTTCAACTTGAGTATACCACTAAACGGGATTCTCTCAGTTTTGGAAAATCATTCATGAATGATGCAGGATCACTCCTGCTCCACGGCACATGCACAAAACCTCCACCTGGCACCTCTTTCAGTGGGTAATTCTGTATTCCCCATTTCTCTGAGGAATTCGGGGGTGGTTCTCCCTTACTCCCTATAGTAGATGTTATCTTCAATTTCTTCTGGTCTTTCTTCTTAGCCCACCTGCCATCCCACTTGTCTAACTCACTCCACTTCCGTATACAGCTCCCTGATTTGTAGTTTCATCCCTGAAAACCTCATACTCATTATGGCCTCCTCATCAAAACATATGCAATAACTCTTCTTCAAAGATTTAGGGGCATATTAGCAAGACCAGCGATAAAATTATCGCCGTTTTAGCGACAGAAAACTGCCGCTAAAGCGGCGATAATGGGCTTGCTAATATGCGTTATAGAATTCCAATAGAAGCCCAGGTTAGATGTGCAGGACATCTAACCTGGGCTTCTATTGGAATTCTATAACGCATATTAGCAAGCCCATTATCGCCGTTTTAGCGGCAGTTTTCTGCCGCTAAAACGGCGATAATTCTATCGCCGGTCTTGCTAATATGCCCCTTAGTCTTATTAAGATCTATGTCATACACTCAGGCCAACTTGGAAAGGTTGTTGTGAGCTTGCCCTGCATGTCTCTTAATGTCCTTGCATATATACACAAGTTCATCCTGTTGATAAGTGTCAATGCGGAAAAATAAAAATTTCCCAAGATCAAATTGTCTAACTCCAATCTCAACCTAGCCACATCTGTGGGTCTCTCCTTCTCTGGGTGTTGAATCTCCCTTCCGGATTCTGGTATGTCACAACCGCTAGGGGCCTCATTAAAGAATCTGACCAAGCCATCTGTTTCCTGCGAACTAACACCATTTTGTGACCTTGGGGTGTTAAACGTTATTCCCCATCTTGGGCTGCTGCTTGAAATATGCTGTGGAGAGTTCCAAATGGACATATGAGAATTTCGAGGTATTGATGTAAGCTCCTCTATAGGAGCGAGTCCTGTTGTACTTAACGTGGAAGACGCAAGATTGTTATAGGGTGGGGTTACCTTACTCTGGACTAAAGGAGTCCTCCCAGTCTCTCCCCAGGTCAGGGGCTTTTGTTGAAGTATTCACTCCAGTAGGTACTTTCTAAGACTGTGTCGTACCCTCAGATGACCCTCCTTTATACACGGACTAATAGTGACAGGAACGGTTATTGCATCTGGAGCATTAGAAACGGGAATTTACTGGGGCACGAATCCCCAAATTTTCTGCCGTAGGAATATGATTTAAATTCAGAAGGGTGGTGACTCCTTCGGGGTTTACACCTGTGACAGCAGCACTCGAACCATCAGATGGAGTAACGTTATAAGGTGGTGGACAAGCTGACAACAGCAGGGAGAGGAGTTGGCCTAACGGCTAGGGCGATCGACCTCGAATCTGGGGAACTGGGTTCGAGTCTCGGCAATGACGCTGAACATTCTGGGCAAATCACTTAATCTCCCCGTGCCTAACAAAAATGAATGTGTCCTCATGTAATGCAACTGGTGCTATGTAAAGCGCTCTGATACCCGATTCG
This sequence comes from Calotriton arnoldi, assembly GCA_963921515.1. NCBI lineage: Eukaryota > Metazoa > Chordata > Amphibia > Caudata > Salamandridae > Calotriton > Calotriton arnoldi. Next base: position 11,880 of record CAWUFW010000604.1, on the reverse strand, counting down.
AGTCAAGTTCGCGCTATATAAAACTCTGTAAAATAAAAAAAATAAAAAAAACAGCACATCCAAAAAGTCATCACTAGAATCACTATCATCACCATCACTCGAGGCCTCTGCACCATCTATCTTTTTCTCTCCTTTCATCTTTTTCTTTTTCTCTGGTTCCTCACTTGTCAATGCAGGGTACAACCTAGTTCCCTCAATTATTTCTGTTTGCCACTTTTGTTGTTCTGCATCCCACTTAGCATCAACGTAACTACGCACTGTTCTCCCAGCTTTATCCTGAAATTTTTCCTTATCTTTAGCATGGGCAGCGTGCTCCCAAGCATTATGTATTTCATATTGTGCGGGTCTACGGGGAGGCTTAATCTCATATAATATTCATCTCAAATTTTCAATAATTCTCAACTTAAATGTGCCATAGTGAAGACATCTTAATGCACCTTCATTCTCCGTGATCTTATGCCACTGGCTCAACCAAATGCACGTATGGAGCCCCACATATATGGCCATATAATGACCTACTGTGCCATCTGGTGACACCTCTTTGAACAGGAGCCCTCACATTTCATTTCATTTTTAATAACAATTTCAATAATTACAGAAGGAAAAACGGGGTAATCCTCATTCATATAATCAATGTGGGTACTTGTTCCTAAGTGGAGAAGGTATAGGAAAGGTTTATGAAAAAGCATAAAGGAGTGGCTGGTTGGAATATATGGCTCTAGGGGTTTTCCTTATTTGGAAGTGTTGCCTCACACACCCATGTGGGTGTCATGCTTCATCATCGGGGGTTTTGCTCCTGTGGAACAAGTACCCACATTGATTATACGTATCAATTATAGTGAGGAGCATGGGTACTGGACCTGTATCTGGGTCCTAGTCCCCCTCTTTGTGATTTATGATGTAATCCTCATTCAACCACAGTTAACTTTTATCTGGGACTAGTAGCCAATCTCAATGTGGCACCTTCTGCTCTGGCCAATCGCTGCATGATTCTCAATGGCATAACAACCAACAGCAGTGCAGCACCTACAACAATGGCAGTGGCGGCTGGTGACATTTGAAAGTGGTGAGGCGTAAAAGTTCAGGATGAGCGGCATGTAGCGAGCGAGCAGAGCATACCTTCTAATTACACTTCCACCACACACAACACAATGATGCTCTATTCCTTCTTCCGTCATTGGTACCACACACTGAAGAGTGGCACGGCATCCCTTCTACTTGCACTCGACTTCAAACATTTGAGACATACTGCATCCTATTTCCATTTCTATCTTATACAGAAGTAAGGTACTGCACTCCTAATTGCACTTCGACCTCACACTACTGAATCACACTGCATCTTTTTGATTTCCAGTCTAGCTCACACCGAATGGTGGCACTGCATCCATTTTGATTGCCCTTTACCCTCACACAGCCGTGCAGTACTGCACCCTATTTCCAGTTCTTCCACCTGAAGCAGAGAGTACAGCATATGCTGTCACTCACTTCTACCTAGCACTGTAGTAGGGAGGCACTGCATGATTAGGACTTGTCACCCTCACACAGCCAGCTGTTCACACTTCTTCGTCTCCCTCATAGACACCTGCACCCCTCCATGCTGACAACGCGATACCTTCCAGATTGTGCCCTTATCCGAATCACTTGTATTATGCTAAAATTGTAACTAAATAAATACTCATTTGTTAAAATAAAATAAACGGAAAAAATATCCCTGAGGCTTTCAACCAAAACACTCCAAAATGATTTTTCCTAACCTTGGAATTCCTCCATTTAGCGTCCCTCTGCCTTACAGACAGTATTACTCACCCAACAAGCCGTGGTGATATGACATCGTTCATAAAGGTCTTTAAAAAAAACCTTCAGGGCTTTAAACTTTACACAAAGAGGTTCTTCGGGGAGCTCCTTTCAGGCATGTTTTGAATAAGGCTGGAATAATACAGCTTTGAAACTCTCCAGAACCTCTTGCGGATTCCTTGCCCCAGCCGCTGGGACGGCCCGCTTCGCATGGCGCTCCACAGTTTCCACTGATGCACTCCTGTTATGTCATTACGCCGTGATATCAGTAATGAGACATTTCACTTGGTATGGAAGCCGACTATTTGCACGAGTGGAGTGGTGTCTAGTAAAGGGCACTGGGCTCAGCTTACTGCAAGGCAAAAACAGTCTGACAGAATATCACATTGTTCCTGAGAGAGCTTCTGGCCTCATCCGAGAATATTGCTGGGCCCTGGCCCCCCACTCCCCATGGACCTTGGCGCCCGCGCGCGTCTCTCTCTTCTGCGGCTGCGCCTCTGCTACTGGCATGCTTAGTGCTTTGAAAGAGCTGTGTTCTGAGAAGGAGCTACGGCCTGCATTCCATACAAAATGGATGGCTCCTCTCTCTCACATTTCAACGAATGTGCCAATGAAAGAGATCATAAACTAATGACCTGTCCTGTTTACACGTGTACATATTGCAGTTATACAAACTAAGAAAGGTCGACGCGAATGTTTGGCTTCATGCTTGTGGTTATGGTGGTCAGGCAGTTGCACATGTCAAACCTTTGAGAAACACTCATTCACTGCTTCGATAACGCACAACGGGGACTGTCCGTATGGGTAAATTGTCTCAATGTGACGCCGTACTCTATACTTTCTTTTAATTGTCGCTTCCATTAGCTATGTCGAAAAACTGATGGAAAATCGGACATTTTGTACAAGAAAATGCTGATGTCCATCGTGTCGCTAGTTGTTCCATCAGCATGCTGCTAATGGAAAAAAATATGCATAAATTAAATCTTGCGCTCTTTGGAATAAAATGAACTCTCATCGGCTGTAGTTTCCAACCTACACCTGTTTGCTATTTTATCACAAACTCCTAAAATGTCAAGGGCCACTTGCGTCGGCGATCTGCCTGCTCTCACAGCGTCCACTTACACCCTCGGAGGAAGAGGACTGGAAAACAAAATAAATACCCTTTTGTTTAAAATGCTTGTTTTCCAACGTACCTCGCCATTCTCGTTGCTCAGCCACTGTTCGATTAACAAAGCTTACGTCTGACGTGGAAATGCTGCGAAATTTACCATGGGAAAGTGCAGGCTGTAATTTATTTCAAAGCTTTTTACTTTGCTGCATCCGAAGGGGGAGTGGAGGAGGGGCTATTTTCGTGAAAGGTGCACCAGGGGCAGTGGCGGCTGCCTCGGAACAGAGGGGGAGGGAGGTTGAATAGCAGTAGTGAGTGTAGACATAATGGCATAGGTTGAGGTTCGTAACTTACAAGTAAGCGCAACAAGACATCTAAACCGGGGTTCCGAGCCTCGAAGGTGCATTGGCAGAACTTAGTAACACAGCCTCGCTCAGATGTAATTTCTCAATGGAACATACGGTCTTTGATTTTGCAACAAAGCACTTTGCGCCGTTGTCACGCACTACTGTGAAAATAAGCACAAGGGACAGAGATCATACAGAACGAGGTCATTGCGGCCTAAAGCTAGGCCGTTACAGACCATAATTACATATCCCCTGGGCCCTGACACACGAAACAGCACAGTGAAATATAAGGAATTTAAATTTCAACGAAGCCAAAATTTTCGCTGTTCATAAACACTTGACAAAACACTCATAAACGACACACAAAACGCCAGTCGCGGCCGTCATGACGGGCGGGTGGGCGGGGTGGAAATGGGGTCGTCGCGGTGGGGGGGGGAGGCGGGAGGGGTTTAATTAAATAAAATAAAACTCACCGTCCCGCGCCACCTCAGCTCCTGGCTCCGACTCCCGCAGTCCCGCGTTTTCCGCTGCTCTCAACAGGAAAGCTACCCACAGGCAGCCTCCCTCCCCTCCACCAATCACAACGCTGCAATGGCAGCGTTGTGATTGGTGAGGCGCAGCGGAGAGCGCCCCAGCCGGGCCATTTTCTCTATGTAGGCTGCATGCAGCAGCCTACATAGAGAAAAAGGGGAGTGCGCATGACTGGGTTGAGTCGGCCCTGGGGCCGACCAAACAGTCAGTACCCACAACAGTGGGCAAGCCACTCCCCACTGCCCTCGAGCAGGACCGCCCACCCGCCCTCCCACAACCAGGCACTCCAGGCACTTCTGCTTTCTCGCCGTGCGAGAAGCAGAAACATAAAATGGTAGTTTTACCATTTTATGTTTCTGCCTTCTCGCACTGCGAAAAAGCAGTGGGGCGACGCCCCCACGAAGAGCCGCCACTGACCAATGGTCCAATCCAGGAGCGGCACTCTATGATGCAATACTCACTCCTTCAAGCGGTTCACCCTCCTTTACAATTTCTCGAACGTGACCTCTTCCAACACTAATCAAGCACAATAAACAAAACTTTGTCTGCTCCACTAAAGAATTCAATGTATTCAATCACACAAGAAATAATCCGGAGTAACACTTTCTCACCACATGCGGATGAGATCTCAGCCAGCGGGAAATCAACCTGACTAATGCAGTTTCTCCTTTGCACAATAGGATCCACTAGCACTGATCGTTATTAGTACTCTCAAAACGAAGTGACAGTCCCTATTGTGATTGTACAGTCGATGGTACCTTACGACTGACATCACAAAACGTAGCAGACAAATTACGACAACATATTCTTATCTATCCTGGGATCTTTGACTATCACTAGCCCGAAAACAACTTCAACTGCTCAACATTAAGTGCATCTAAATCTACACAACGAAGCACCACATAATCTTAGCAAAATACCGCAAGCTTGACATATACAATTGCAACATGCAACCCTAGTAATACTCACTCTGCTCAGCTACTGCAACTCTTTCCAAACCACTAGTGCAGCGCCGATCCTCCAAAATGGGACATGGACTTTGAGACTGGACTTGGGCAACTCTAGATTTCATACAAGGCTATTCTAGCCCCCTTTACTTCAGTGACTAACCATCCGACTGCTACCACTTGATGGCGCACGAATATCTGCGCCTCAAACTCTTACTAAAACATCAAATATATTTCCTCATTGGTCATATGGACCTTTGTTAGTGGACTTGAAGCGTTGTAAGGGAGTCAACATCAGAAATAAATTTCCAAATTTGTGAAGCCAATATGACTCCACAATGAAGACTATGAATCAATGCATTCAAATGCATGGGTTTATTTTAGAACATTAATCCAACCAGTATTTATGCAAAGTAGAAATTATTTCAGAAGGTATAGCAATATCGGCCAAAATGTGCCAGTAAGTTAAATCGTAATAAAACAAGTTACAAAATAGTAACAGCCACAATGGAAAGAAACCCAATTGTTGCAATAAGATGTTCCATAAAGAAATTTCCCTTTTCTAATCTAAACATAGGTTAAGACCACATTTCTAAAAGGGATTCTTAGCTGGGAGCATAAAAGGTGTCAGCATAGTGTCAACTTTCTGTAGAAATTAAGGGAAATAAGGAAAGTGTTCATCGTGAAGATTTGCAATCTGATAGCGACATCTAGCCGTAGATTCCTTAACTTGTGAATTCTCCCCAGGCGTCAGACTGGATCCGGAAACTTTTCTCAGCAGTACCTCTGCGCGCCGGGGGACGGCGCCACATGGCTCTGTAACGACATCGACTCCAGATGTGACATCAGTGGAGCCATATAAATCCCCTCCGGCGTGCTGATGTCATTTTCTTCTCTTTCCACGCTGCACCCGGATCCTTAGTGGCAGTATCTCTGCCTGTTTTTTCGGCCTGCTGTGACACTTTTTTTGTCTGAAACAGTGTGCCTTCTTCTATGCCCTCTGGGTTTACATCCTGTGGGTCCTGTGCTTGACAGATGTTGGGTATGGATCCACATTCTATTTGTATGTGGTGCTTGGGCGAGCATCACGAAGCCGAAGAATGTGACGCCTGCAGCAGCCTAAGCCAAAGTTGCTGCAGGAGCAACAAATGAAGCTCCTAACAGCATGGTTGTCCCGGGCTGCCAGTTCCTCAAGGCGTCTGTCGTCTTGCCAGTCTACAGTCAGCCGGTCCAGAGGTCGTTCCCGTGAGCATCGCTCTTCATCCCGTGGCCGACTTCAGCATTCCCAGTCCCCTGCTATGTCTCACAGTAAGCGGCATCGCAGGAGATCGAAGTCGCGGTCTTCTAATGCTCCTTCGACTCGCGATGTGGATTCCAGAGACACCTCACGCTCCGGCACTGAGGCCTCCACTCTGTCGCTCCTGCGCCTCCCTGCTTTTTCTGGAGCTGGGGCGATTTGGTACCAGATGCAAGAGTATTACAATGCTCTTCATCTTGTCTTTGAACCCTCGCCTTCCTCTGGTGCGCCTGCAGGCCCCAAGGAGGTCATAGGCACAGCAACTGCGACATCGCCGGCGGATTCGCCCCCTCCGGCAGTCCGGGTCTTGGATACAGTGGCACCGGTGCATGGCCCTTCGGGGTTTACACCTGTGGCACTGACAGACTACGACACAACATCAGTGGTTTCTCTGGCGTCTGTTTTTACGGCATCGGAGGACTCCAAGCCGGAGTTGGTGCACAACACTGTTGGGAGTCTTGTGGAGTCGGCTCCCCTCGCCCCCTAGTGTCTGTGTCCTTGTCAGTACCGACCGATGCCCCTCCAACTTCCCATGCTGACGTCGATACTGTGCCATTTCGGCACTGCTCGATGTCGTTTACGGAACCGTTTTCGGAGCCAATGGTTTCTGTGCATGCTTCGCAGGAACAGTTGGTGGAAGGACATGAGGGGGTGGTTCCCTTAGAGCAACCAGTGCATTTGGATCCTCCTATGTTGGACAGCTGGATTGCTGAGTTGGGGGAAAGCGAGCGGGTTAGATTTATCCCCTGCTTCTACAAACGCGAGCGGGTTCGATTTATCCCTTGCTTCTACTCTCTTATCTCTTCCTGGCCTTGCCTCGGAGGCCAGTTCTTCTTTGGCGGAAGTGTTGAAAAGAGTGACTGATGTCTTACATTTGACTCTGCCTACAGTGGAGAAGTCTACAGATCCTCTTTTTGAGGTTCTTCATCCTGGCCAGTTGGGGATTGAACCAGTGCTCCCCTTTATTGAGGCACTTTCTGATATTTTACTGGGAGCATGGGCAACACTTGAGTTAGGTATGCCTGTGGACCGCACTATTTCCCACAAGTACCGCCCTGCCTCCAATGACCCCACTTGCCTTATTCGTCAGCCAGCTCACCACAGTTTCATGGTCCAGGCCGCTACAGCTTCCCATTATATGGGTACCCTTCCCCATTCCACACTTGACAGAGAGTCCAGAAAGCAAGACTCTTGTGGAAAACATGTCTTCTCTTCCACCAGTGCGGCAGTATGCTCCACTAACACAATTTGCGTCCTCTGACACTTTTCCCATGTCTTGTGGGATTCCTTGGCACAACTATTGCCGCTGTTTCCAGAGGCTAATAGGGGCGAACTGAACCAGTGGATTTTCGATGGCCACCAGGCGGCCAGGTTGCTTATCAGATGTGGAATGGACTCCACTGATTCAATTAGTCAAGCCATGATGTCTGCTGTAGCATTGCGCTGGCGTGCATGACTTCGGACTTCTGGATTTTCAGAGGCTGTCCAATCAGTCTTACTTGACATGCCGTTTGATGGGGTTCAACTATTTGGTGCCCACGCAGATGCTGCCTTACGTAGGTTTCGGGACAGCTGGGGTGGTTCAGAACCCTAGATTGCCCCTGCTCTAGTTTTTTCTTACTCTACGATCGGAAGGGGATGTCCCTGTTTAAGGTTCACCTCTGTTGTTACGGGCGTTTTAGGGATTCAGTCACCAGATCGGGTGTCCCTGCCTTGGCAGAACCCCCCCTTTTTTCGTTCGGTTCTCTGGTGTTGATGACTAGTTGTCTTTCTTAAGACCCTGATTGGGGTCTTCTCATACCTGTAGGTGGGGTTTTTGGATACTCCCTGTTGTGGGAATCCTCTTCACGAGATTTCATTCATCCTTGTGACATCGGTCACTTGGGCTATTGCCCTTTGTTCTGTTCTTTGACTGTGGCACGCGATTCTGCTAATCCTGTCCTGTTATTGCATTGGAAGCTTTGTTTCTTGGTTTACGGTTTTCCTTTGGCAGCCTCTTGTCTCACCCTTGTGTATCCATCAGTTGTAATGGTACACAGCTTTTGATTTACACTTCTTTGGTGCTTTTTCCTTCTGCAGCCTTCCATGCAGAGACTTATTCTTTGATTGTTGCAATTGCTGCATACTTTTTCTTGGGGCATTTCCCTCATTACCTCAGATTAAATTCCTCCCTTCGGTTGATTGATGCTCTCTTGTGGGATGCAGGATGTTTCCATCTTGTGGCATTTGGTCGCACTCACCAGTATTGCGTCATGCTACCTCTTCTGGCTAGAGGTTGGATCTGGCTGTCTCTATTGAGACTTTTGTTGCCACCAAGAACCTGTAGCTCAGTGGTAATGTCTTGTGCCTCTGGTGGTACAAGCACTCCCAGGACAAGGGTTCAAATCCCACCAATGTTGGGAAACATACGGCCATGCCTTTATTAGGGCAGGAACCCTCGTGTGTTTCTTTTCGTTCCCAAGTTGTAGTGTACCTTGGGGGTTTGCAGACTACATTCTGACTGTTGTCAGGTGTTTTTGTGAAAGATTTCTTCCTACTCCCCTTCAGGCTTGGTTTTCCTTGCCTGGGTTATCATTTCCTCTTTTTCAGTCCTATCTCTTTTCTTCCACACCTTGCAGTGGAGGAGTTAATTCATCTTGTTGTGTTTGGAAGGGTCCCTTCGCATTTTTTATTCCTATCTTAGTAATTCCAAATCCCATACAGTGGTTGCCCTTTGGCTCCTCTGCTCCACAAGTTCTTTATTCCAAGATAGATGCCATCCTCTTCTTAGCCGGGTTTGGTGGCTCAGTCGTCTATTGTGTGTATTGCAGGGATCTCTGTTCCTCCTCGTGGTCATACGTCCGAATTCCGGTGGGTCCACTCAGCCTTTCATCCATTTGGATCCATGCTATACGTACCATTGAGTTGGGTTACAATGGACATCTGTACTTCAGCGCCAATATGCCTATGGGTGGATGTGCGCTTTACTCAATGTATGTGTTTGTTTGCATTTTTTGTGTGGTCTTTATCTCACTTTTTTGTATCTACTCCCAAGTGGGGATGGTCGCTCTTTCCTCTCAGCCAGCTGGTCCTCTTTGGACCTATTGTGGTACTGGTTTGCAGACCCTCCTCCTAGGGAGTATGGCTATGGTATCTAATTCACAAGTTAAGGAATCTGCGGCTAGATGTCTTTATCAGATGAACAAGTTACTTACCTTCTGTAATGATGTATCTGGTAGAGACATAGTCTAGATGCAGATTCCTTACGCCCCGCCCATCCTCCACACTCTACGAACGACCTCTGAGGTCTGGTCTTAGTGTTACCAATCCACTCATTTCCTTTTCTGAGTGACCTTTGGCGAGGGTGTGGTCCTCCCTTTCCACACCGGATTTCTACTCCACTGATCTCTGCTTTTGGTTATGGTGGGACTCTCCAGACCCGCTGATCTTGTCCCATTGGTCTCATATGAGGTTGCCATTCCATCCTTTTCCCCTTGGTACATGTTCGGTGGAGTGGGAGGTGCTTTACTTGTGCACTGTATCATGCTCCACTGTGCAGTGTTTGGCATGGCTTGTGCTTCATTTATTTCTTGGCCTTTTCCCTAAAATACTATTTCTGGTATTATCATGCCTTTATTCCTATTCATATTTCTCTTGTTGTAAAGATTTTTCATCTTTTTTGGCAACCTGTTTCCAACAGTCACTTTCTATGGTGTCTCCGCGTTCTGGCATGAACGTTTCACAGAAGAAACTGATGTCAGTCAGCCGGAGTGGACTTATTTGGCTCCACTGACGTCACATCCGGAGTCGACATCGTTACGAAGCCATGCGGCGCCATCCCCAAGCTTGCAGAAGTACTGCTGAGAAAAGTTTCTGTATCCAGTCTGGTGCCTGGGTAGAATTCACATGTTAAGAAATCTCCTGCTAGACTATGTCTCTACCAGATACATCGTTTCCGAAGGTAAGTAACTTGTTCCTCAAGAAAAACCCATCAAAGAGAACTGTTCCTTCTCAGAGTCAAGCGTAAGTCTCCCTAACTAACTGTGGAAACACCAATTAAATATAACTAGTAACTTCAAGAACAACCGTATCTCTCTCCCCCACCAAGAGCCAATCCAGTAACCGTACGTGAAGGAAGTCAACGTACTCCCTCAGTTCTCATCTCCTCAGAATTGGGTATGCAGCTGGTAGCCTTGAACAAACATCTCACCCTCCTGATATGCCGTGAACAAAAGGCCTCCTCTCACCATCATTTCGCCGAGTCCATTGCCAACTTCCTCCTTGCAGGCCTCACTATCATTATCCTAATGCAAACAATAAGCCTTTCTGTAGCTAACGAGAAACATTATAACGCATATGCAGAAGAAAGAATGCTCTCCATGCCACTGCAGTCAAGCTATCCTGGCTGATGAGGGGTGAAACCCCGAAACTGGTCCTAGGATGCTTGTTTCCAGTCCAGGGAGGATCTGGCCTGGCAGTTCAGGCTGCACTGTTCCCATTGGGCGCAGGGTCAAGACTGATTTGCATATGGCTGGGTTCAAACTGGAATGGCACGGGGAGCAAAAAAACAATGGATTTAGGCCCAGATCTCTGTACTGGGGTGAATGTATGACATTGTTCTGCATTCTGTCCATCAATTGTTCTTTTTGCATTTGTCACCCCGAGTGGGACGGGTATGACCAGACGTGGGTCCCGTGCTTTCCATGCCACTGCAGTCAAGCTATCCTGGCTGATGAGGGGTGAAACCCCGAAACTGGTCCTAGAATGCTTGTTTCCAGTCCAGGGAGGACCTGGCCTGGCAGTTTGGGCTGGACTATTCCCATTGGGCGCAGGGTCAAGACTGATTTGCATATGGCAGGGGTTCAAACTGGAATGGCATGGTGAGCAAAAATCAATAGATTTAGGTCCAGATCTCTGTACTGGGGTGAATGTATGACATTGTTCTGCATTCTGTCCATCAATTGTTCTTTTTGCAGAAGAAAGAATCAACACACTGGCAACATTAGAATAAGCATTCTCAATCAAGGCCTAATGTCAAGCTAAGCTGACTCGAAAATCAAAATAAATGCCTGTTACAATATTATATATGTATAAATATAAGAAGCAAAAATCTATTTTTAATGTGAATATGCAAAACATGGTTACAGTAGTCAGTTCATCAATTTAATACACTTATGTATAAATCCTTAGCGTTTGCAGTGGGTACACACTGTTAATTCATTTAAACATAACACACATGGTAATGAGGTTAAGTCACACTTTGAATATAAATGTTGTATATGAGCATATAAATGTATATTCATGACGTATAAAGGGTAGAGCCTAAATAACGCTGCTCCACATACATACGTATAAAGATACATATAATCCCACCCTTTGCCCAGTCAGTAGTGTCCTATTTGATGCTGAGAGGCTAGCGAAGACCAAGGTGTAGGAACTACAGAAAGTAACCAGAGCTGTATATGCGTAGTTCACTTTCTGTTAATGCAGATCTTCATGATACCAGCAGCCACAGGTAGCAAGGTCAGAAGGGACACCAAAGGGCAAGTCAGGGATAGCATCAGCTAATGCTGGGCACCCTAATCAATGTCCATGGTGTTAAACATTGGCATCTGCTACAGATGGAATCCTTTACAGCGCCAGTGGCCCAGGCGAGAGCCTTAAAGATTCATAGTTAGTTCAATACTCAGAGAAGCTGAACAAGCAGAAACTTTGCTTCGAAGTGAACTTCGTTAGCTATAGGTAACTTTATTAAAGTAAATGGGCTACTTTCAGAATTCCTAATTTAAGACGCATGAGAACTTTTTAAAATACGTTTTACATTTAATTAAGCAATGGTTTTCCAACTTTTGACTCTTTTACAGTAGGCTGCATTCA